>CM077667.1:427984211-432784211 GCA_039707655.1 Elymus sibiricus | reverse complement strand
GGCGAAATTTGTGCCGTTGTCGGTGATGATGCTGTGGGGAACGCCGTAGCGGACCGTGATATCCTTGATGAACCGGACGGCTGTGGGGCCGTCCAACTTCTTGATGGGTCTGGCTTCAATCCATTTGGTGAACTTGTCGACAGCCACCAGTAGATGCGTCATGCCGCCCCGTGCGTTCTTGAAGGGCCCTACCATGTCCAGCCCCCAGACGGCAAAGGGCCACGAGAGTGGGATGGTCTGGTGGGCTGTTGCCGGCAGGTGACTCTGTGTGCTGAAGCGCTGGCACCCCTCACATTTATCGACCAGCCGCTTGGCCTCTTCCAAGGCCGTCGGCCAGTAGAAGCCGTGGCGGAATGCCTTGGCCACCAGGGTTCTGGAGGCGGCGTGGTCCCCGCACTCGCCCTGGTGGATGTCGAGGAGGATTTCTTGCCCTTTCTCCGGCTCGACGCAGCGTTGGAACACGCCGGTGGTGCTACGATGAACCAGCTCGTGGTTGATGATGCTGTAGGCCGGGGCCCGACGCTGGATTTGCCTTGCCTTGGCTTCGTCAGGGGGGAGCTCGCCACGCAAGAGGAAAGCCAGAATGGGCTGGGCCCATGAGGGTGCCTAGACGGGAGCCGGCTCAAGCTTAAGCGGGGGCGCCGGAAGCAGCCGGAGCCGACAGGTCTGGCCCGTCAGTCCCCGGGACCGGTTCGCCAGCCCCTGGGACCGGCTCGCCAGTCCCCGAGACTGAGACAGCGGGGGGCGCGGCGATCGCCATCATGACGGCCGTGGAGCCGGAGCCGGCCGCCGCGGGGGCGTCGGATGCTGGAGCCGACGGGGTCGGTATTGGAGCTGGTGCTGACGGGGCCGGCAGAGCAGCTGGAGCCGATGGTGCCGGCAGAGCAGCCGGAGCTGGTGAAGAGCCAGCGACGTCAGCCGTCACGAAGATAGATTCTGATTCGGGGGAAGGCTTGATTGAAGGCTTGAGCAGCTGTTTGAGGGAGACGCCGGCTGGGATGGCCTGCCGGGTGGAGCCGATTTTTGCCAACGTATCGGCCGCCTCGTTGTCCGCCCGGGGAACGTGGTGGAACTCACAGCCCTCGAAGGAGCCGGTGAGCTGCTGGACGAGGAAGCGATAGCTGACCATGTTGGCGTCCCTGGCGTCCCATTCGCCGGAGACCTGTTGCACCATGAGGTCGGAGTCGCCAAAACAGAGGATGCGCCGGATCCCGATTTCCTTGGCGAGCCGGAGGCCGTGGACGAGTGCCTCGTACTCGGCCACGTTGTTAGAGGCGGCGAAGATGAACTGGAGCGCGTACTTGAGCTGGTCCCCCTTTGGGGACGACAAGACGATGCCGGCTCCCAGACTGGTTCGCATCTTCGAGCCGTTGAAGTGCATGCGCCAATGAGTGGAGTCTGGGGGAGGCGGCACGAACTGGGTCTCGGCCCAGTCGACGAGGAAGTTCGCCATCGTCTGCGACTTGATGGCGGTACGCGGCTCGTACCGAATCTCGTGGTGGGCGAGAGCGATGGCCCATTTGGCGATCCGGACGGTGGCGTCCCGGCCGCTCATGATCTCGCCGAGCGGGGCCGTGCTCACCACGGTGATGGTGTGCTCCTGGAAGTACTACTTGACCTTCTTAGCGGCAAAGTATATGCCGTAACACATCTTCTGGTAGTGGGGGTAGTTCTGCTTGGAGGCGGAGAGGACCTCGCTGAGGTAGTAGACGGGGCGCTGGACTGGCAGCGCCTTGCCCTCCTCCGGCCGTTCCACCACCAGAACGACGCTGATCACGCGGGTGGTTGCCGCGATGTACGCGAGCATCGGCTCCTTGTCAGCCGGAGCCGCCAGAATGGGAGCGCTAGAGAGCGTGCGCTTGAGGTCGCGGAACGCCTCGTCCGCCTGGTCGGTCCACTCGAACTTGGGCGTCTTCCTCATGAGCTGGTAGAGGGGCAGCGCCTTCTCGCCCAGCCGGCTGATGAACCGGCTGAGCGAGGCAAGGCAACCGGCGAACTTTTGGACGTCGCGGAGTTTAGCTGGCTTGTGCATGCACTCGATGGCCCTGATCTTCTCTGGGTTAGCCTCGATGCCGCGGACGGACACGAAGAAACCCAGGAGCTGGCCGGCTGGCACGCCGAAAACACACTTCTCCGGGTTCATCTTGATCTTGTATTTGCGTAGGTTAGCGAAGGTCTCCCGGAGATCGTCGAGGAGGCTGAAATGCTTCTTGGTTTTGATGACGATGTCGTCCACGTAGACGTGGACGTTCCTGCCGATCTGGGGCAGGAGACACTTCTGCATGCAGCGCTGGAAGGTAGCGCCCGCGTTCTTCAGGCCGAAGGACATGGTGATGTAGCAGTAGGCCCCGAAAGGGGTGATGAAGGAGGTTTTCAGCCGGTCGGCTAGATCCAGCTTGATCTGGTGGTGGTCGGAATAGGCGTCCAGGAATGACAGCAGGTCGCAGCCGGCCGTGGAGTCGATGACTTGATCGATCCGGGGCATGGCGAATGGGTCCTTGGGACAGGCCATGTTCAGGCTGGTGTAGTCGATACACATGCGCCAGGTCTTGTTTTTCTTCAGCACCAGGACTGGGTTGGCCAGCCAGTCCGGGTGGAACACCTCCATGATGAAGCCGGCTGCGAGCAGCCGGGCGATCTCCTCTCCTATAGTACGCCGCTTCTCCTCGGAGAAACGGCGCAGGGGTTGCTTGACCGGCTTTGCATCCGGCCGCACATGAAGTTTGTGCTCGGCGAACTTCCTCGGAACACCCGGCATGTCTTTTGAAGACCACGCAAAGATGTCCCGATTCTCACGAAGGAAGTCGACGAGCTCGCCTTCCTATTTCCTGTCGAGGTGGGCGCCGATGGTGACGCACTGCTTGGGGTTGGCCGGGTCGAGTGGCACCTGCCTGGTGTCCTTGGACGGCTGGAACGACGCCTCGCTGGCCGACTGGGACGGAGGAGCCGGCACGGCCGACTGGGCAGAGGCGTGAGCCACGAGCCGGTCGAGCTGCCGCCTTTCCTCCGCTATCTCCAGGGCCTCGGCCAGCCGGCTGCCGTCGCGCGCGCACTCGATCGACATCTTGTAGTCGCCGGTGATGGTGATGATGCCCTTGGGGCCCGGCATCTTGAGCTTGAGGTAGGCATAATGGGGGATCGCCATGAACTTGACGAGGGCCGGCTTGCCCAGCAGCGCGTGGTAGAGACTGTCAAGGTCCACCACCTCGAACCATACCGGTTCGCGGCGGAAGTGGCTCTTGTTGCCGAAGAGGACGTCGAGCTCGATCTTGCCGATGGGGGTGCAGGACTTTCCCGGCACGATGCCGTGGAAAACCGTCCGGCTTGCCCGCAGGTCTTTCTCCCTGAGCCCCAGTTTGAGCAGCGTGTCGCGGTAGAGGATGTTGATGCTGCTGCCCCCGTCGATCAGCACCCGCGAGAAGCGGCAGGTGAGCCTCTCGGAGGCGATGGTGGGATCGAGGACGAGGGCATAGCTGCCGGGGTTTGGCATTATGGCCGGGTGGTCTGCCCGACTCCAGGTAACCGGCTTCTCGGACCAGTGCATGAACTGGGGGACCGAGGGAACGGTGGCGTTCACCTCATGCCGGCACTGACGCACGCTGTGCTTGTCAGTTCCCTCGCGGGTGAAGATGACGTAGGCCCCATCCTGGTCGGGGAACTGGTCGTGGAGGCGGCCGTTGTTGGCAGCCAGAGCCGGCGCGGGCGGCTGGGCCGGAGCCGGAGCCGGCGCGCGGGGAGGCGGAGGCGAAGGAACCGGAAGGCCCTCGCCTCGAGCTAGCCGCTAGGAGAAGCTGCACTGCTGGCGGGTGTGGGTGGCTGGCTTGGCCCCAGAGTGCATCTTGCAGGGTGCATCGAGCATCTGCTCGAAGGTGAGCTTGGGCTGCCAGGCGTTCTTGCCGGTTCGCTGACGCCGGCTGGAGGCCTGGGCAGCCGGTTGCTCCTCCTCGATGGTTGCGACCTGTCGGCTCCCATAGCGGGGATCCGGCTGGTCGGCCTTGCGCTTGTTGTTCTGTTGTGGCCAGTTGTCGGCAACCGCCCGCGGCGCAGCAGGCGGCAGGGCCGGCTTGGCTGGCGTGGCGACCTTCATCCGCATTAAGGAGTCGGCCGTGGCGTATTTGTCAGCCTTGGCCATTAGGTCCGCCAGGGTCGCCGGCTCGAAGCACAAGAGCTTGTGCTTGAGGTGCGTGCCGTCGCGGCAGCCCTTGATGAAGTACTGGATGGCCTGCACCTCGTGCACCCCCTCACAGGAGTTGCGGAGCTCAGTCGAGCGTGTGAGGTAGTCGCGGAGGGACTCGTTCGGCCCCTGGACGCACATGGCCAACTCACGGGGCCGGCCGGGTCGTTTGTAAGTGCCGGTGAAGTTGCGGACGAACGCATCCTCGAAGTCGGTCCAAGTGTTGATGCTGCCGGCGGACAGGCTGTTGAGCCAGGTCCGAGCCGAGCCTATCAACATGAGGGGGACGTAGCGCACGGCTACACGCTTGTTCCCCCTGGCTATGCCGACCGCGGTGGTGTAGTCGACCAGCCAGTCCTTCGGCTTGGCCGTGCCGTTGTACTTTGGGGTGTCGCGAGGGAGCGTGAAGCCGGTTGGAAACGGCTCATTGCGGATCCGAGGGCCGAAACACGCCGGGCTGATCGGACCCTCCTCCTCCAGGAGGGCGGACTGTGCCAGCCGGTCGATGCGGGTCCGAGCGTCGTTCTCACTCCGCGGGACGCGCGGGCCGAGCCGAGCGGCGAGCTCGGGACGGACGGCCGGGGCTGGCGAGCACGCGCGCTCCCGCCGCGGGGGCGGGGTATGGTCCTGGCTGTGCCGGCTGCCGCCAGCCGGGGCGTCGTTTCGCCGGCTATTGACGGCCGGCAGCTCGTCTCCTAGCCGGGAGTGCCCGTTATGAGACCCCGCGCCCCGCCGACCGGAGCCGCGGGGAGAAGAGGCCTGTTGGACCGGCCGGCGCTGACCAGCAGTTGGCGGGGCGTCCCCGAGGGACGGGAATTTCAGAGCCGGCGCAGGCGTCATCGAGCCGGGCCTGCTGGGCATTGGCGGTGGCGATGAGGTCCTGGATGTGCCGCTACTGCTGCACTCGCTCTTCGCCCACCAGGTCGGCGAGGTTGGCGTAGGCCACCTGGGCGGCCCTCAGGTTGGCAGCCGGCGTGTCGTAGGTGGGGAGCCTGCCACCGAGGATTTCCGCGACCACACGGCCGCGGTTGCGGACGTCGCCGCGTCGGCTGGGCTCGTTGCCGGTGGGGGTGAGGCCGTAGGCGGAGTTGTACTCGCGCTGCGCGGACTCCATCCGGCGCTTGGTGGTGGCGAGCGTGGTCGCCTCGTTGAACAACAGCCGGCGGGCGGCCTCCAGCTCAGCCGTAGCTGTGGCTGGGTTCGTTGTAGGCGCGACGGGGGTACTGAGGCCCCGAAGCACGGAACCGAGGGGGTCGGAGGTGCCGGTGCGGGCGGCCGCGGCGGCCGCCTCCGCCTCCGCCCTGGCGCGGCCGGAGGTCGTGGAGGAGCCGGTGACCATTACCCCCGCGCGGACGCGGGAGTCGTTAGCATCGCCTGGGGCGAGTGCGCCCACAAACGAGGGCGGGTCGAGGCAGTCGAGCACCTGGCTAGGGTACTCGTCGGCAGCTGGCTCGTCGGTGAGGCTCAGCCTGCCGATGCGCTCGGTGAGGGCGGCAACGTCGAGCAGAAGGTCGCTGCCGCGCCCCTCGTCGGAGAGGCCGGCAGCGTTGCCCGCAGGGCTGGCGAGAACGGGGTCCCGCCCCGCGGGTGCAAGCCCCACGAGCGTGCAGTTTCGCCCGGACGCGGGGCGGCTGGGGGAGGTGGAGAAGGGTTCCGCCCGGAGCGTGACTCCGGCCGGCGCCGCGGACGGCCCCACGGTGGGCGCCAACTGTCGTCGTTTTCTCACGGCAGATGCCATGGGGTGGCTTATCGAGAGTGGTTGGGGCCGAAGGACGCCGGCGGGCTCCGGGAGCGGGATTGGGCACAAGCGGTGAGGGACACACGATGTACCCAGGTTCGAGGCCCTCCGTGGGAGGTAACACCCCTAGTCCGGCTTGTCTAGTTGATGGGTGTTTGGTGTTACAATGGTGCTCCTTGAGCTGTTTGTCTAGAGGAAGAAGAAGGAGCAGTCGGCTCTTCTTTCCTTGCTACGTGGGAGTGGGAGTGTAAGATGGTGGTGAATGCCTTTGTGCTTGCCCTCCCGATGCATGGGGGCATCGGGGGGTTTTATAGGCCAACCCCCGGCTTACAATATTCCTAAGGTACTAAAAGGGGGGACCCGGCTGTAAGACGGAATTTACAGGCGGTGGCAACACTATTCATAGCGCTATAGTGGCGACGTGGATGGCTTCTTCCTGCCTACGAACCCAACCACATTTATATGTTAGATGGCAGCACTATTCATAGCGCTATAGGGGCGACGTGGATGGCTTCTTCATGCCTACGAACCCAGCCACATTTATATGTTAGATGCAAGGTGCTTAAAGTGTGCTTATAAAAATGAACAATTTTCTTCTTAAGCATTGGTGCTTGTTTCCATATAGCAGACTTAAAGCAAACCAGTTTAGTATTGCAAGCACCTTGCATTGCACATGGCCTTAACTATCTTGTGAGTTTTCGTTTTAACAGGATGTTGGGTTGGTGATGTTTTGTTTATGATGAATAGGGGCCTCGTTCCATCACTATCCTGTTTAGCGGAGATCATTGTATAGTTGCAGAAATTGGCTTGGTTAATGAAATTGGAGGTGCGTTTTCTTTTGCAAATAAAGAAAAAACTGTAGTCCGTTTAGCATTCGAATCGTCAGTCGTCACCACATCAAGATGGAGCACGTGAAATACGCCGATCGGGCTTGGATCAGGCTGATCTGGGGCCTTATAGATTACATGAGATCTTACTGCCGTCCTTCTTTCTTCCTCCTCTAACCCTCTTATAAAATGACTTATTAGTTCCAGAAAAAAATCAGACTTATTTAAATTGCAAATTCGGTCAATTTACATATAGCTATGATGAAACTTTTACGCCAGCTAGCCCCATGCCCCCATCTGAGAATGGGTAGAACACGTTGACAGTTGCCTTTTCTATATGACCCTGACTATCTTGCGCCCTAGTTCTTTACCGCACGACATGCAGTTACTCATGACGATCCTTTGATATAACCTGAAAACTAACATGCTTGATTACATCGATACAACAGCAAATCTTGCCATTAAAAGAGGATAATAAAAAGTCAAATACAAATACAGGGCCCAAAAGGATGGAACCGCAGAGTACGTATTTTATCGCGCGCGGCTGCTTAATCTTCTTGCTCCATGTCGTCGTCCTGCGCAAAGGCCTCCTCCAGCTTTCGGATGTTGTCCCGTACGGAGCTGATGTACGCCTGGAACCTCTCGGCCCTCTCCTCTCTCTCCCGAGGGCTCGTCGTCCATATCGAGCTGAGCGGAGGGCACGCGGGCGGCTCCGCGATCTTGCGCTTGGTCCCCGCCGGCGGTAGCTTCTGGCGTCGCAGCAGCATGCGCTCGACCCTGTCCGTAATCTCGTACATGTCCAGCATCTTCCCCGGCCGCCGCCGCCGCCGCCGCCGCGCGCGTTGTTTGCTCACGGATGGGAGCTGTGGGCTGCAGTCTCGCGTTGCGATCGAGAGATCGATCGATCTGTGCTGTGCTGTGGCGGCTCCCGTTTCTGGTTACTATATGGGTACTCCCAGTATGTCCGATTCCTCCTCCGATTCGAGCTGCGTGGAGTAACCGGTGCCGTTTTGAATCCGAAACGCGTGGCACATTTCTTCTTCTTCTTAGAGCATCTCCAGCCGCGCCCCCAACAGGCCTCCCCGGGTGCGTTTTTTATCGCCGGCGCCGAAAAATCGGCCCAGTCGCGGCCCCAGGACCCCGTTTTTCGTCGGTTGGACCCCTTTTTTGGGCCGGCGAACCCAGCGCGCTGGGGCACTTGGGGGCTTCGGCGGAAACAAAACGGCGTGTGGGACACCACTGTCAGGCGAATCTCGCCTTTTTCCTCGCCCGACCCGCCCCCTCGCGTCTCTCCACCATGCCGATTCCGACGCTGGCGCCTCTCGCCTCCTGTTCACGCCCACTGCGCCGCCACTAGAAGGCCATTTTCACCGCCGATTCATCCCCCGCCCGCCGTATTTCGCTTCCCCACCCCCCCGGCCCCCGTCACCGTTCTCGAACGGCCACGCCGGCAGGACCGCCACGGCCACAAGGTCGCCACGCCCACAAGGTGTTCGGCGTTTTGCCTGGACACTATCTCGCCGGCCATGGACTCGGACGACGAGGAGGCGTTCGCGGCTCTGTTGGAGGAAGAAGCCGAGGCCGACACCGCCGACGAGGAACACCTCATGATACTCTCCTCGCTGGCCGGCCTGTTCGTGAACCACGACAAGCCCCGGCGAGGTGGCTCGGCGCTGGGCCGATGCAAGAGCAAGCAGAGGCATCGGATGGAGGGCTATTGCATGCTCTACGCCGACCACTTCGCCGACGCTCCTCTGCACGGTGAGAAAGTATTTCGGCGCCGTTATCGGATGGGCCGGAAGCTCTTCCTCAGAATTGTGAATGCCATCCGGGAGTTCGACAGCTATTTCATTTGCAAGAAGGATTGCACCGGCACAGTTGGATTCTCCTCACTCCAGAAATGCACCCAAGCTATGAGGATGCTTGCATATGGAGCTCCCGCTGACATACAAGAAGACTATGGACGAATGGCCGAGTCCACCACCATTGAGTGTCTATACAAGTTCTGCAGGGCAGTGGTGGCAGTGTTTGGACCACGGTATTTGCGATCACCCAATGCCGAAGACACTGCTCGGATCCTAGCACAGAATGCAGCAAGAGGATTTCCTGGGATGCTTGGAAGCATCGACTGCATGCATTGGTCATGGAAAAACTGCCCATTTGCTTGGCAGGGGATGTACAAAGACGCCAAAGGAGGTTGCAGCGTGGTACTTGAGGCAGTAGCCACACATGACCTATGGATTTGGCATTCCTTCTTTGGTATGCCAGGAACTCACAATGACATCAACGTATTGCAGTGCTTGAATGTCTTCGCCAAGCTTGTTGAAGGTCATGCTCCTCCGGTGAACTTTGAGGTCAATGGGCGCCACTACAACAAGGGATACTATCTAGCAGATGGTATCTACCCGAGATGGTCCACATTTGTGAAGACTATCTCAAAACCTGTGACGCCAAAGAAGGCACACTTTGCTAAGTGTCAGGAGGCTTGCAGGAACGATGTCGAGCGAGCATTTGGTGTGCTCCAATCTCGATTTGCTGTTGTCCGGTACCCCGCTCTGACCTGATCGAAATCGCAGATGTGGGAGATCATGAATTGTTGTGTCTGCTTGCACAACATGATCATTGAGAGCGAGCAGGAAGAGCCAGTGTTTGACACTGAACCATATCACAGGATGAGGCCTCTTGCAGTCGTTGATCACCAGGTACCAGCAACATGGGCTGCCTACCTCAATATGCGCCAGGAGATCCGAGACCCACATGTGCATCAAGAACTGCAGGACGATCTGGTGGAGCACCTATGAAGGCTCAAGGGCAACGCCTAGTTCGATTTGTTTTAATTTATGTTGGAATTATGAGCATGCTTCGTTGAACTATTTGATTTTGTATTAATTTCTGTGATGAATTTTGGTATGAACATTTAGATTTTGTTGAATTTATGCCGAAAAAGCACCGAAATGTTGAATTTATGCCGAAAGAGCGCCAAATTTGTTGATTTTAAGCAGGAAGAGCGCCGAATTTGGGCCGAATTTGGGCCGAATCATCGCCGATACTGGGCCGAAATCGCCGGTTCGGGGGCGACCATGGGGCGGCGGCTGGGAAACCGAGCCCCCAGGCCGATCATAGCGCCGGTTGGCCCCCATGCAGCGCTATTTCGGGCCCCTGGGGGGCCGAACGGCTGGAGATGCTCTTATTGGTTTGTTGCTTCTAGGTTATGTTTGGTAGCACATTATTGCAAAAACCGAAGTATTGGATTATTTATAAACTTTTTTTTAATACAGTATAGACGCAAGCGCTCATATACACGTGCATACACTCATCCCTATGAACGCACACACGCACATCCTTCCACTATGAGCACAACCGAGAGACTGAGCCGACATATCATTTTGAGATTTACGAAGTCACCGTAGGCGCCTCATCGTTGACGGAAACGTCTCCTCTCACTGAATGCGCATCGTCAGAAATTCTGAAATAAATTTAGAAATAAATGCGAGCATCAGGATTTAAACACTGGTGGGCTAGGGATACCACAGTCTATCCAACCATCCAGCCATAGGTTGGTTCGCTGGATTATTTATAAACTCGTACATATGGGATAGGACGACCGACTCCGGCTCCAATTCGAGCTGCGTGCACATGTCGACTTTGTTGAGCCCCCTCTCTAAACGTATAAAGGGCACTAAGCCAACCAGGAAAGCTCAAATGTTTTTGCGTTCATCCCGACCTTTTGCCTTTTTAATTATGATGGAACCACCCTAGGGAATCCTGTACAGGTTTTAGACAGATTTCGTTGTGAGTAAGGGCGCTGCAGCAGCTTACTTTACTGGTTCCAGCAGTGGCATGTTGCAAGTTATTCCATTTTCATTTGTACGAGTAGCTTTGCTTTTGAATCTGAATTTGACATGCGCACTTACTGTCTTGTTGTATGCTATCGCTAATAAGCACGTCCACATGCACGTTTCACTTAATAAAAGGTGTTTTGACGTATTACTTAGATATAAATTACTTGAAACCTCTACTCATGAATATCGTGTAAATAGATAAATTTCATAAGAAAAAACAGTTACCCCACTTAATCCATGATTTGAAAACTGATGCTTTATACAACAATGGAACTTTAGTTTTCGTATAAAAATGTGGTTCAGGAACCCGTAAAAGGTTCACAACACCGGAAACACCGGCTGGAAAGCTGAGGTTTCCAAAACCGGGAATGGTTTTTTTGCAACTTTTTTTAGGGAATTTGTTTTTAAAATTTTCGAATTATTTTCAAGCCATAAACATTTTTTTTTCAGAATGAATGATTTTTTTTCTCAAATCCGCGAGCGTTTGAGCCAGCCCAACAAGCACCAGACGGGAGCGATGTCGTCGCCTAGTTGGGCCAAGGCCTAAGTGATTTTCTTTTCTTTCTATTTTTTTGTTTTTCTACTCGGTTTTTGTTACTTCATTTTTCTTTTTTTTAAAACTTCATTGTTCTTTTTTAAACCTATTCAAAAAATGAAAAAAAATTTGGAATACCAAAATTACAGTTTTTAGTAACTGTTTTAAATTATGATTTAAATTCTGTTTTCCTTCAAATATTTAATAAATGCTTTTAGAAAAAACTTAAATTATGATCTTATCCCTTTGTCTTTATTAGTTATGTTAAAAACTTCACATAACAGTTTTAAGTACATGTTTAAATTATGATTTTAAATACTTTTCCCTTCAAACATGGTGTGGATGCCTATTATTGGCATGCCCACATGTTGACAAAAGTTATGCATTTTCTGGAGTTTTTTCGGTCAAAAAAGGTCGATGAAATGGCTAGACGTGTCGCAACTTGCATACCTTGTCGGAAATTGCTCAAATCTGACATGGAACCTTACCATGGGAATGCCCACTTGCTTGCGAAAAAAAGTTGGGGTCATTTGAAGAGTGCCCAAATATAGATCATGATCAACGGAGGGTCTTCAGGTACGACAGAAGGCTTCATTTGAGAGCACATTTTTTTGGATCCATCAAATGATCTAAATTTTCTACATGAGCTTATATGACCAATTAAAGGCACCATGCCAAGTTGTTTTGGTTTTCAACAAATTTTGAGTTTACTGGTGTTTTTCGGTCAAAAAATGCCAATAATGGACGGACGTATCACAACTTACACACGGTGTCAAAAATTGTTCAGATGCCTACGATGAGCATGTCCATCTTCTCGCAGAAGTTTGAGTCTTTTGAAGGATGTCCAAACATAGATCATATTCAAAGGAGGGTGTTTTAGTTTTCGACAAATTTTGCATTTTCTAGAGTTTTCTCGGTCAAAAAAAGTCGATAGATGGCCGAACGTGTCGTAACTTGCATATGGTGTCGAAAATCGTTCCAACTAGACATGAATGCCTACCATGGGCATGCCCACCTGCTTGCAAAGTTAGGGTCATTTGAAGGATGTCCACAAATAGACCATGTGCAACTAAGGGTGTTCGGGTAGGGCTAGAAGGGTCTGTTTGAAAGCACGTTGTGTTTCGACATCGTCAAATGATCCCATTATTTTTCCACCAGCTTCTATGACTAATTGAAGGCATCATGCCAAATTGTTGGGATTTTTAACAAGTTTTGCATTTTCTGGAGTTTTCTCAACGAAAGAGGAACAATAAATGGCCGGACGTGTCGCAACGTGTAAACGGCGCGAGAAGTCGTTCAAACCAAGCATGGATGCCTCATTAGTAAAGTTTAAGGGGGCATGAATTTAAACCAAGCATGGATGCCTCGTTCAAACCAAGCATGGATGCCTCGTTCAAACCAAGCATGAATTTCCAAAAAAAATAAATTCTAATCGATACTTGAAATTTAAAATATTTTTCGGTATTCCTAAAATATTTCAAAATTTTCAGCAGGTTTTTAACATAATAATAAAGTTTAAAACGGGGGAAATTAATTTAAGGAAAGTTTCTGTTGGACCGTCCAAAGTTTTCGCAGATATTAAAAAAGTTTATCAATTTTGAAAACAAATATTCACGAATCTGGAAAAAATTGTGCTTCGGAAAAAGTTCGTAAAAGTTTAAAAGAGTTCATGGATTTTCAAAATAAAATCATGAATTTGGAAACAAAGTTCATGAATTTAAGAAAATATTCACGAATTTAAGGAAAGATTCACAATTTGAAAAGAGTTCACAAATTTGAAAAAGAAATAAAGAAAATTAAAAATTAAAAATAAAAGGAAAACAGGACAAACAAAAACCGAAAAAAATTTAGCCACAAATTTCAAAAATTATTCATGTTTCAAAAGATGTTCGGAAATCGTTCACGTTTCAAAATTTTGGTCAAATTTCAAAAAATGATTGCTCAAATTTGATTCATAAATTCATAATTGTTCACATTTTTTAAATATTTTTTTTGATTTTGTTCAGAAAATATTTCATATATATGAACGTTGTTGTGTTTTTTTATATATTTTGCGCTACAAAATATCACAAGCAGTGGTGTGGTGAAGTGGTTAGTGGCGCGTGCCTTTAAGTACCCTCCGAGATCCCAGTTGAGAGGGAGTAAGCAGGGCTACACCTGGGCATATGCCATTGGGTTAAAATCTGACTGATGCTGAATTGAAATTCAGTCGAATGATAATTAGACAGTCCCTATTTCTTCCGCCAAAAAAAAAAGACACTCTCTATTTATAAGCAGGGCAGAAAACAAAATCAGATACAAATGTGAACAATCCAAGAGGACGGCCGGCGAGGGCAAGGTCAAGGCTGACACCTTGGCTGAGGAGTTCTTTTGAGCTTCTTGAATTCGAGATGAGCCTGCGAGGGGGAAAGAGATGGGGAGAAGAAGAAAAAGAGTAGAAGACAATATAATAAATAAAACATACCCGATGGAGAATGAACAGATACTTTCATACAAGTGAGAGCATGGGACCAAGTTGAAGTCGGCTAGTGCAATGCCTGAGTTGGGCCTTTGCTAATAATATTAGGGAACTCGATGATTGGAAATCCAATTCGGCTAGTGCTCCCATCCTACGCTTAATGATTTGTCTGAATCGCAGTGCCTAGTGTATATATACATTCTTCTCTTTGTCCTGTAATCTCCGGGTAAAAAAACTGTCCTTGGGGCCAAAACTTCAGTATTGTATTTGTGGAATTGTGGAGCACACTAGGAATGGTGGATTGACAGCCAAGTTACTCCATCCTCATGATGTGTGCAAGATACCCGGTCATGGACCCATCGTCTCCCTCACGGTCAGCATACTGACTGATTGTTGGCGCAATCCTCTGCCCTCGCTGTCCTTCAGTTCACCCTCTCGTCGCTCCCTCTGCACATACAAGAAGGAGGAGGAAGAAAACATAGGACACGGTGGTTTCCGGCGCACGAACGCCCGCCGCAACGACGGCGATTTCCCCTCAAGCACAAACTCGAGCCCACACAACACACACGAGAAGTACATCGTGACTTATAGCCTCTCGGTGACGCAGCACCCACGAAACGAACTCCAGCGAGTTCTACGCGCACGTACGCGCTCTCCTGCTGAAGCGTCCGCCCTCGTGCATGAGCCACGAACTCACCACGGGACTCGGTCTCCACGTCTCGGTCCTCCGCTGCATTTGCCACGCTCCGCACTCCCCGGCAATCGCACCCTTCGTGCTGCAACGCGAACAACACGGCCGTTTCCAGTGCGACGACGCGGTCACCTCCTCGGCTATCTAACTAATAGACACACACTCACGCACGCACGCACACATGCCATACCATAGTCGGATCATGCCTATACAGTAGTCGGACTATGCCCATACACTAGTCTGGCACACACCAGACTATGCCTAGACACGAGCTCGACGCGGCCACGGACCGCACCGGACACGCCCAGCGCACGCACGCACACGCATGCACACGCACTGCCATGCCCGCCGTGGCTTATTTGCTAACATTCACCCCCTAAGCCACGACATCGTCGCGCACCTCCGGCACGAACCGCCGCTTGCTGTCGCTGCAGCAGCCCGCAGTCTCGTGCGCCGCCACGCCGCGCCACTGTGCCTCCACGGTCGTCGCGTCTGTAAAACGTAATGATTTGTGGGAAACTGCTCAACACCCAATAGGGTGTGGCTATCTCATATATATAGGGGTACACAACGTGTACAAATACATGAGTACAGGGTATACACAGAAGCTACGTATATACATCATCTAACACCCTCCCTCAATCTTAACTGTGACCTGAAGTACAAAGCAAGTTAAGATTGCGCCTACATCCTTCAAACTGAGGTTGTGGAAGAGGCTTCGTGAAGATGTCAGCAAGTTGATCTTTGTAGGAGATGAACTTGATATGAAGAAGCTTCTGTGCAACACGTTCCCTCACTAAATGATAGTCAACTTCGATGTGCTTGGTACGAGCATGAAAAACTGGATTAGATAAAAGATATGTCGCACCAATGTTATCACACCAAAGAACCGGCGGCTGCTCCTGAGAGACTCCCAACTCTCTCAAAAGAGACTGTACCCAAATGAGCTCAGCGGTGGCATTGGCAATTGCCTTGTACTCTGCTTCAGTGCTACTCCGAGATACTGTGGCCTGCTTACGCACACTCCAGGCGATCAAGTTGTGACCAAAGAAGACAGCATAGCCCCCTGTGGATCGCCGGTCATCCAGGCTCCCAGCCCAATCCGCATCAGAAAATGCCAAAAGAGCAGTCGAGGAGGTAGACCGAAGATGCAAGCCATAGGAGATAGTATGAGAGACATAACGCAGTATACGCTTCACAGCTGACTAGTGCAAAGTCCGAGGAGCATGAAGATACTGACACACACGGTTCACCGCAAAGCAGATGTCCGGCCGTGTGATCGTCAAGTACTGCAAGCCACCAACAACACCGCGGTACTCTGTAGCATCATCTGAAGGAAGCAAGGCACCATCCAAAGCCGATAATCTATCAGTCGCCGACATGGGGGTGGTAGCATGCTTGCATTGCATCATACTAGCACGGCGAAGCAAGTCCAAAGAATACCGATGCTGGGTGAGAGTCAGGCCAGCAGGAGACCGTGTAACCTCCAGACCAAGGTAGTAATGGAGAGCACCCAGATCCTTGACAGCAAAATGACCACCCAGAGCAGACAGCAGACGATCAGCAGCAGCCTCTGAGGAGCTGATAAGAATAATGTCATCAACATAAACCAGCAGATACATAGTCACCTCAGGACGATGAAATAGGAACAAAGAGGTGTCAGCCACGGACGGAGTAAAGCCAAGACGTCGAAGAACCGAGCCAAGTCTGGCATGCCATGCACGAGGAGCCTGCTTGAGTCCATAAAGCACCTTAACAAGACGACACAAGTGATGTGGACGAGCAGGATCAACAAAACCTAGAGGTTGCCGCATGTACACTTCCTCCTCCAAGACTCCATGAAGAAAAGCATTCTGAACATCGAGCTGACGAAGGAACCATCCTTTGGTGACAGCCAAGGACAGAAGCAGACGAATGGTGGTAGGTTTGACAACCGGACTGAAGGTATCCTCATAATCAAGACCATAGCGTTGTTTAAAACCTTTTGCCACCAACCGTGCCTTGTATTGCTCAATAGAACCATCAGCATGCTTTTTTTACCTTAAACACCCATTTGGAGTCAATGATGTTAACACCAGACACAGGAGGAACCAAGCGCCAAGTATCGCTCTTAAGTAGCGCCTAAAACTCCTGCTCCATGGCAGAGCGCCAATGAGGAACCCGAAGAGCTGCCTGAAAATGCCGAGGCTCAGCAGTGGGGTCAGCATCTGTCTGTGCAACACATGCCGCAATCCACGCAACAGTGCCGTCAGTGCGCTCCTTCGGCCGAACGATGCCACTCTGACTGCGCGTACGAGGACGAAGAGGAGCAGCCGGCAGCGAAGGTGGCGGCGGTGACGGAGTTGGTGAAGCTGGTGATGATGAAGCAGACTGCTCCCTAGCTGCAGGAGACCGGTCCGGTGAGGGAGCAGAGGACGCCGGTGTATCCGGCTCGGGCGTCGACACGGGCGTGGCCCCTGCGATAGGGGCTGGTGAGGGAGTCCCAGACTAAGGGGTCCTCGGGCCGCTGGCCCATCTCTTGATAGGCCGGCTCAATGGGCCGTTCTATGGCTATCACAGGAAAGGCCGGTTACATAGAGACTCCACGTTCCAGAAGGAAGCCCTGAAGGCGCGTCGTGCACTCCAAGTCAAGATGAGGAAATCGACATTTCCATCCCCGGCAGGAGGCCCGTCATGTGTAAACCCTAGGCACCCCTCCCCCCGGTGTCTATATAAACCGGGAGGGTTTTAGAATGTAGGACATAGAAACTCATCTAGGGTTTTAGCTAGTCGATCTCGAGGCAGATCAACCCTGTAACCTTCATACCATCAATATAATCAAGCAGGACGTAGGGTTTTACCTCCATAGGAGGGCCCGAACCTGGGTAAACATCGTCTCCTTCATCCCTTTGTTACCATCGATCCTAGTCTCACAGCTCGGGACCCCCTATCCGAGATCCGCCGGTTTTGACACCGACATTGGTGCTTTCATTGAGAGTTCCGCTGTGATCCCCAAAGGAATCGATGGCTCGTGTTGTCATTAACGAAGAGGTCCGTAGCATGGACTCCTTCGTCCCTGGACAGATCTTCGCTTTCGGCAGCATCGTGCTGCATGCTGACCCGACCGGCCGCCTTGGCCGGGTCGGGAGTTTCGCCCCTGATCAAGAAGTCAGATTCGGGAACTTAGAGTTCTCTGTAGACCCTCGGGGCGATCTCTTGCTCACCGGGCTCGCAGTCTCATCTGACGCGCCCGAGGACTCCGAGACCTTAACCTTGGATGTCGTTTTCAATCCCGCTCACGGGGCCAATCCCGATGATGATCCGGACTTCAATCCGGATCCGGCTATAGCGCCCGATGGCCGGGCATCAACTCCTGCCGAATACACTTCTCGTGCGGACGCATCAGAAGTTAACTCCAAACGCGCCGGGCAGACTGACCCGATCGAGCTCTCGATACTCGACGAAGCTCTAGATCGGATATCATCAATGAAAATTACTGATGACCCAGCCCCGATCCACACTCAGATCGGTCTTGAGGCGGGTCAAGAAGAATTTTTCGTCCCACCCACCACCCACTTAGTAGCCGCTATCGAAGACTTAACCGATATGTTGGACTACGCCTCCGAGGAGGCAGACATGGAGGAAGAGGGTCGCGCTCCCACCCCCGTCAACACCGGGCGATGGACCGCTACCTCCACCTATGACGTCTACATGGTGGATACGCTAGCCGGTAACGGCGAGTGCACACCAGCAAACAATGGTGATGACTCAGGTGAGGCGCCGTTAAGACGCCGGAAACCGCGTAAGCGATCAAAGACAAAAAAGGGAAGGGAAGCTATTGCCGGCACCGGGGAAAATGATACCCCGGATGACCTCGGCGATCCCGATATCCCCGAGTATCCATTGGAGGACCAGGAAAGGCCGGAGGACCAGCGCGACCCCGAAGATCCGAACGACTCCAAGGATGACAACTACCTCCCCCCTGTAGAGGAGGAGGATAGCCCGGAAGACGAGGACCTCATCGTCCCCGAAACCATTGAGGATCAGGAACTGTTTAGGGAACAACTTTTAGCCACTGCCCGAAGCCTAAAGGCAAAAGCGCGGCAGCTCAAGGCCGAACAAGACACCCTCAACGACAGATGGACAAGGGTTCTATCAGCCGAGGAATAACACGGTGCCGGTCTATGGGACTAACCCAAGAGTTACCCCCGCCGGCGGTTGCTGCCACAATTCGATGACGAGCTCCCCAATACGCCGTCCCCCAAGCACACTCCATACGACCAGCCGGACCGCCCTCCCCGAGGACGAGATAGAACGGCTGGCGAAGCCGGTTATAGGCCGACCATACCCCGCAGAAGGGGAAAAAGCCAATGGAGCCTAAGGACAGGTATGACCTGCGACGCGACCTGGATGAGAGAACAGGACGCACGAGATCCATCTACGGATCTAGAGGGTACTCCCCTGGTAGAAGGGACGAGTACCTGCCCTGGCTCGACCGAACCAACAGAGTTCAGGACCAAAACCGGGCCAGAACAGACGCCCACTACCGGCGTGATATAGCCCGGGTCAGAGGCGCTGCCCACCCACTCTGCTTCACTGACGAGGTGATGCAGCATCAGTTCCCGGAAGGGTTTAAACCCGTGAACATCGAGCAATACGACGGAACAACTGACCCAGCAGTGTGGATCGAGGATTTCCTCCTCCATATTCATATGACACGAGGAGACGACCTCCACGCCATCAAGTACCTACCCCTTAAACTTAAGGGGCCAGCTCGGCACTGGTTAAACAGTCTCCCCGAAAACTCTATCGGGAGCTGGGAGGACCTCGAGGATGCATTCCGATCTAACTTCCAGGGCACCTATGTACGGCCCCCGGACTCCTCCGACCTAAGCAATGTCGTGCAAAAGGCAGGAGAGTCCGCCTGACAATTCTGGAACCGGTTCTTGACCAAGAAAAACCAGATCATCGATTGCCCAGATGCCGAAGCTATAGCCTCTTTCACGCACAATATTCGGGACGAGTGGCTGGCTCGCCAGCTCAGTCAGGATAAACCTAGGACCATGTCCGCCCTTACATCACTCATGACCCGCTTTTGCACGGGCGAGGCTAACTGGCTAGCGAGGCGAAGCCACAACCCCGAAGACCCCGGCACTTCCGAAGTCCAGGATGGAAACGGGAAACCACGACGCAACAAAAACAAACGCCGGGACAGCACTAGCGACGCCGATGACACGGCCGTTAACGCTGGTTTCCACAACCCAAGATCCGGGCAGCGGAAGAAGCCTCCTAAACGCAACCGCGACGGACCCACCCCGCTGGACAAGATCATGGAGAGGCCTTGCCAGATCCATGGTGAGGGAGTCCGGGATTTAGGGGTCCTCGGACTGCCGACCTATTTCTCATAGGTCGGGCTAATGGTCCGCTTGCTGAAGATGAGATTAATCGAAGACCTCGTCACCAAGGAGGAAACCTCAGGAGCCGTGGCGTGTCCGTCAAGTTGTAGATGGTAGTTTAGGCATGTTTTTTCCCTCCGGTGGGCAACCGACCATATGTAACCCTAATGACCCCTGGTGTCTATATAAGCCAGAGGGTTTTAGATCATACGACACAGAAACTCATCTAGGGTTTTAGCTAGTCGATCTCGAGGTAGACCAACTCTGTAACCTTCATACCATCAATATAATCAAGCAGGACGTAGGGTTTTACCTCCATAGGAGGGCCCGAACCTGGGTAAACATCGTCTCCTTCGTCCCTTTGTTATCATCGATCCTAGTCTCACAACTTGGGACCCCCTACCCGAGATTCGCCGGTTTTGACACCGACATTGGTGCTTTCATTGAGAGTTCCGCTATGATCGCCGAAAGAATCGATGGCTCGTCTTTGCATAAGCCGTGGGGTCTATGACCAGGATGCCACTGTCCCGGCACACACCCCCGCGGGCAGCGGTGCCCCGACGCACGCCGTTCCGACTGTCCTTCTCGGCCAGATCGGAAGTTTCTTCCCCGGTCAGGAAATCAGGTTCGGGAACCTAGAGTTCGCCGCTGATCCCCAGGGAGAACTCTTTTGGGTGAGGCCCTCAACCCCCATGGAGGAGTCCGTGGAATCCGACGCTTTGACGTCGGAGGCATCGGGCGTTGCCCCCAAGGTGGCCTCCCCTCTCGGGCCGTCTAGCATGCCCAACCCCGTTGACACGCCCGGATCTGTTGCGACCGAACATAACCCGGATTCGCCTTCGAACGATCCTGGGACCTTGGCGCCGCAGGTCGACCCTGTGCGCACTGGCAACGCATACACCACCGACATCTCGTCCTTGGACGAGCTATTGGATCGGATTCGCACCTTCGGCCTGAGCGACCGCCACCAGACCCCGGTCTATGACCGGATCGGGCTTAAAACCGATGACAGGGAGATTCGCTCTCCCTCGGTCACCCACTTGGTCGCCACTGTCGAATGCCCGGCTGAAGGCTCGTCCTCCCAACAACTGAAACTAAAAACAGTTTATATCCCGGTCTTCGATCATCTAGATCCCTCGGGTAACCCAGACTCGGAAGTCCGCTCCCAGGATAGCTCGGGATCGATTCCCGATCTCGCACGCGACCCGAGCCCTACGCCGAACCCCGTTGTTCCGGACTCACATCGCGGCGCGGGGCCAAAAATTTTCCCACCCGCCACCCAAGTCGAGCACTCATGCATCGCAGGAGAGTCCAAGTCTTCGGACTTACGGGACGTCAAACACTTACCGAGGGAGTCGGTTCACCACTTTTGGGCCAGGCTTCTCCTTTTTAGAGACAGGGCACTAGGATCTAGTGACCAGGAGATAATCGCAACATTCAGTCGCAATTGTCATGATGAAGGGATCCTCAATGCCCTATCCCGGCGGCACATTCGCAGCTTCACCGAGTTATCGGACCTGGTACAAAAATACTGTGCCATGGAGAGCACCTGGCAAGCCGAACGGCTACTCGCGGGACCAGACTTTACCGAACACTCTATAGGAGATCGGAAAAAGAGGACACCCCCGAAGCGGCTAGCCGAACACGAACCCACCGAAAAGAGAAATAGACCCCCTATGGGGGCCAGAACCGTCCTTGATGGACTGTTAGACAAACCATGCCCTATACATTCTGTATTGCTGAACACAAACCCGACTCATAGCCTTAGAGCTTGCTGGGTCGTCAGGCAGATCGCCAAAAGTGGAGAAGTCATTCTCCAGGACCAACTGCCGAACAGGCACCGCATAATGCCACGAGAATACAATGCGGAAGTTCTGACGATCTACGAAACGTTCCCCTCTAGGAACATGAGAAAGAGAGCTCTTAAAGAACTCGAACAGGTCTACCATGTGGCGGCAGCAAGCCCATGGGCGGACACACCAATCACCTTCGGAGATACTGACAAACCAACCATCCGTCCCGGTCACACACCGGCCGCACTGGTCCTAAACCCTATCGTTGACGGTTTCAGGCTACAGAAGGTGCTAATGGATGGTGGCAGTGTCTTAAACCTCATCTACAAAGACACCCTGGAAAAATGCAGTTCGATCGATCTCGCATCGAGCATAGCATTACAACCTTCCGGGGGATCATCCCTGGGAAAGAGGCGCGCTGTTCGGGACGGGTCACCCTCGATGTGGTATTCGGCACACCTGACAACTACCGATCCGAAGAGCTTCTCTTCCATATCGTGCCCTTCCCCAGTGGCTATCACGCGTTGTTAGGGCGCGACGCCTTCACAAAGTTCCAGGCTATACCCCATTACGGGTATATGAAGCTTAAAATGCCAGGACCAGGCGGGGTAATCACAGTCGCCAGTGATCCGAGCATAGCCCTTCGAGCCGAAAATAAAACGGCAACGCTCGCCCTCAAGGCGCTAGCCGAGACCTTTGCTGCAGAGGAATTGACCGCACTCCGGTCAACAGTGGACAAGGACGATGTGATCCTCAGTAAAAGGCCCAAACCCACGTCCTTTAAGCCTGCAAAGGAAATCGTTAAATTCCAGGTACACCCGACGGACCCTAATAAAACAGCGTCCATCGGGGCTCAGCTGGACCCTACGGTGGACGAGGCGTTGCGAGCATTTTTACAAGAAAACTGGGACATCTTCGCCTGGCATCCCTCGGATATGCCAGGAATCCCACGCCGGCTGGCAGAACACAGTCTGAATATAATCCCAGGCTTTAAGCCCGTCAAACAGACTCTGCGCCGCTTTTCCGAGCCTAAACGTCAAGCTATGGGTGAAGAATTAGCCAAGTTGCTAGAGGCCGGATTCATACGGGAGATCAAACATCCTGAATGGCTGGCAAACCTGGTAATGGTACCAAAGAAAGATAAATCCTGGCGGCTGTGCGTCGACTTTAAAGACCTTAACAAGGCCTGCCCCAAGGACCCTTTCCCCCTACCACGCATAGACCAGATTATTGACGCCACAGCCGGACATGATTCGCTGTGTTTCCTCGACGCTTATTCCGGATACCATCAGATCAAAATGAAGGAATCCGATCAAGCTACAACCGCATTCATCACCCCATACAGGCCATTCTGCTTCAACACAATGCCTTTCGGGCTAAAAAACGCTGGGGCTACATACCAGCGCATGATCCAGACCTGTCTCGAGAAACAGGTTGGCAAAACTGTCGAGGCATACGTGGACGATGTGGTTATTAAAACCAAACACGTCAGCCAGTTGATCGACGACCTACGGCAAACCGTTGCCAGCTTACGCGAGTACGATATACGACTCAATCCAAAGAAATGTGTCTTCGGAGTCCCTGCTGGTAAACTGCTCGGATTCATTGTTTCCCATAGAGGAATAGAAGCGAATCCGGCTAAGATCCACGCCTTATCGGAACTTGCAATTCCCACAGAGCTCAAGCATGTCCAAAAACTAGCGGGTTGTGTGGCGGCGTTAAGCCGCTTTATCTCCCGCCTCGGTGAAAAAGCTTTACCGCTCTACAGGCTGCTGAAACGGACCAACAATTTCGTATGGACCGATGAAGCAGCTGCCGCGTTAGAGGAAATTAAAACACTGCTGGCAAGCAACCCCATACTCACAGCACCAGGCGCCGGTGAACCAATGTTATTATACATATCGGCCACCAACCAAGTGGTTAGCGCAGTGCTCGTCGTCGAACGGGAGGAGGACGGTCCCAAATTCCGGATACAAAAGCCGGTCTATTATGTGTCAGAAGTGCTAACGCAATGCAAGTCCAGATACCCGCATTACCAGAAGATAGCCTATACAGTATTCATGGCATCGCGAAAACTAAGACACTACTTTCAAGAGTGTTCGGTCACGGTGGCCTCCGAAGTACCCCTGAATGATATAATCAATAACAGGGATGCCACCGGCCGCATAGCCAAATGGGCCATTGAACTCTTTCCTTTCGAAATCGCTTACAAGCCACGACGAGCTATTAAATCTCAGGTTCTGGCAGATTTCCTTGCCGAATGGACGGAGGCCGAGCTCCCCAGGGAATATAGCACATACTCCCATTGGACGATGTACTTCGACGGGTCCAAAACACTGTCCTGACTGGGGGCTAGAGTTATTCTCACACCCCCCACAGGCGACAACGTCCGATACGTGTTGCAAATCATGTATGCCGATTCTAACAACGCGGCCGAATACGAAGCACTTTTGCATGGTCTTCGGATGGCAGCTTCAATGGGCATACAACGGCTGGAGGTACGGGGAGACTCCAACTTGGCCATCTCTCAAATCAATGGCGAATTCGACGCCAAAAACCCGAAGATGGCGGCTTACAGAAACGCCGTTCTTAAAATATCCGCACGGTTCGAGGGGCTGGAATTCCACCATGTCGCTAGAGACAACAACCAGGCTGCAGACTTACTGGCTCGTATGGGGGCCAAACGTGACCCCGTCCCAAAAAACACCTTCCTCGAACGGCTCTTCAAGCCATCAGTGGTTTGGTAGGACGGCGATAAGGGCGCTCGATCCATCAGTGCGGAAGAGGTTTTTCACCCTACAAACGAACCAGATGATCAAGTCATCGGCGGCTCCGTAATGGACGAAACGCCTTTGGCTCATGAGGTCATGGCAGTAATTGCACCATGGACCGAGCCCTTCCTCGCTTACCTTCTTCGTCAAGAACTTCCCGATGACCAAACAGAGGCGAGACGCATGGTTCGGCGATCCAAAGCCTATAAGGTCCATGAGGGTGAGTTATACAAGAAAAGCACCACCGGAGTACTTCAATGGTGCATATCCGAGGAAGAAGGAAGGCAACTTCTGGCCGAAATACACGCAGGAATGGGCAGCCATCATGCCGCGGCAAGGGCCTTAGTAAGCAAGGCCTTCCGGGCTGGTTTTTTCTGGCCCACCGCTCGAGTGGACGCCCAATCACTTGTCCAATACTGCGTGGGATGCCAACTTTTCGCAAATCAAAGTCACATGCCCCCAACGGCTCTTCGGACTATTCCGATCACTTGGCCTTTTGCGGTCTGGAGGCTGGACATGGTCGGACCACTTAAAGGGGGGACCAAGAAAAATAAATACCTACTGGTCATGGTGGACAAGTTCACCAAATGGATCGAAGCAAAACCTATCAAATCAGCCAAGTCCGGACCAGTAATCGACTTTATATCTGGCGTGGTACACCGTTACGGTGTCCTGCACAGTATAATAACGGACAATGGATCCAACTTCACCTCCCAGGAAGTAAAAGACTGGTGCGCAAAAATGGGCATTAAGCTCGATTACGCATCGGTGTATCACCCGCAGACCAATGGACAGGTCGAACGAGCCAACAGCCTCATTATGAGTGGTATTAAGCAACGTTTGGTCCGATCTCTTCATGAGTCCGACTGCCATTGGGTGGAGGAACTTGATTCCGTTCTATGGGGCATGCGTACCACCCCGAATCGATCAATGGGATACACACCATTTTTCATGGTCTACGGGGCAGAAGCGGTCCTTCCTTGTGATATTATTCACGACGCACCAAGGGTGCGTATGTACGAAGAAAGGGAGGCCGAGCTAGTTCGGCAGGATGACTTGGACGCCTTGGAAGGAGAGGGCAACATAGCTCGGGCTCGCTCTACTTTTTATCAACAGCAGGCCCGGCGTTACCAGAGCAGGGAGGTCAGGGCGAAAGCATATAACGTGGGTGAACTCGTCTTGCGGGTCCCCGAGAAGCAGAAGCATAAGCTCAATCCCAAATGGGAGGGCCCCTTCATAATCGATGAAGTCCTCGCAGGGGGGCTTATCGTCTTCGAAGCCCAGCAGACAACCGCCTCGAACCAAACCCATGGAACACAGCTCGTCTTCGGCGCTTCTACGGCTAGACCGGTGTCGTCGTCCTCTTTACCCCCTTTTTTTATTTTATTTATTTTATTTTCGTTTTTTCCTTCCCTTCCACCTCAATTCTTGGCAGGCCAGGAACTTTCTCTCCCCAAGTTTGTGCTCGGCTAAACCGAGCTAGTGTTTAGATATTCGGCATACATCGTCAAATGTAAAATCCGAATATAACACCTGGGGGCTTCTTCCCGAAGCCGATGAGTTTATTCTTTTAAGCATTCGTTGAAATTTACTATGCATGAACGTTTCCTTTGTCGATTGTAAAGCCATCATATGGATCAATTCGAACTAAGATTTTTGCCAAGCTGGGTTGCCTCGCTCCTGTGTTTACCCTCTACGTTCCCGATTGTTCGGCTAGAGAGTAAAGGGAGCACCTCTGCGATTGTTACGGCCGGGTCATCCGGATACGTACCTCAGACGGGTGAAGCCAAAGGCTAGCTATCTTTAGTAGACGATTGGTCGGCTATGACGGAAGCAACAAATAAGATTATGGTTGTTATTACCATCACACGGTTTTCTCAAAAAAGCCGTTAGTCGCATACTAGCAGTATGCGGCCTTACTATCTACGATTTACGTAGCAACCTAAAGAAACGCACCGATAGAGGTATTATTTTCTTTGGAAGATAGTTCTTACGCTAAGCAGTAATATAACATGTCTCCCTGTACGCCTTCTGTCTGTTCATACCAAATGGCCGGATTGACTGGTTCCCTGAAGGAGTTCCCTCTTCTTAAGGGATATTTTATACGGAACACTCCCAAGCTCTTAGCACGGGAGGTTGAAGCCGATGGACGGTTAAGACAAAGTTTGCAACACAGACGGAGCAACTTTTTAAAGTACATAGATACATAGAATCATACATCTGGCTGCTGGTCAAGATTGTCTATTATAGCATCCAGGGCGCAGTCTTCCTGCGAGAGACGAGCAGCAGGCATCACTTGGTCGTACACCAAGTGAGGTGGCACTTCTTGCCCATTAGGTCCTACTGGCCCAACCCGGGCCATATGCTCGGGGTCAAGGCCAGTATAACGAGTCTTGATCATCGCCCATGCTTCTCGTGCTCCCTCCCGGCAAGCCGATGTCTTCCATAGCTCGAACCGACTCCGGGCTTCTTTGAATCGATCGGCTAATTCGGTCATCCTTTCCGGAGGCTGTTCGGTAGGCCATAGCGCTTTTATCATGCCTCTCATAGCCTTCCGAGCCCGCTCATGCATGGCGGATAGTTCCTTCAGGAGGTTACCCCGGAAGGAGCTGATCTCTTCTTCAGGCCGCCCGGTTAGGAGACCTATACATGAGACAAGGCATGTCCGTTACACCTTATGAAGGGGAGATACCTTTCGACATTATAATAAAAACTTACCGAACATGCCCCTCTGTAGTTTCTGGTTCTCTTCTTGGACATTGGCCAATTGAGTCTTTAAGCTCTCAATATCTTCGGCCTACTGTTTGTTTTCCACCTGGAGGCATTTCTTCTCCTCCAGGTTTCGCTCCAGCGAAAGGCAGCCAACCTCATACTGGGATTCGGCGTACCTCTGGGAGTCTCGGGATGCATCCAAATCTTTTTGCAATTGCCCTATTGATTCAGCTGCTAAAAAGTACCATCGCGTCAGCATGGGATTACACGCTAAGATCAGCAGAATAATTATACTCACGATGTGCCTCCCGGGTAAACTTCTTCACTTGTTCAAGATCGGCCTTCACGGTTTCCACCTGTGCTCGGCCCTCCGCCAATTCATTGGGCAATTGCTCGTTCTGCTGCATTGAGACCTGCATCATCCAAACAAGCAATGTGCAGATCCTTAATTCGGTCGTCCCGACCATATCAAGGCTCGGGGGCTACTGGGTCTACCGTTATGTCCAAATTTTTAATCACTTACCTTCAGGCTAGACGATATCAGTTTCACAGCTTCGCCGAACCCGGCTCGGGCAGCTCCAAGGTGTGCGTCCGCCGAGCATAGAGCATTGAACTCTTGTTCGGAAAACACCGGGTCGTGTAGGATTCCTTGCCGCCGCCGATGTTTCATCGCGCTCCCTGCTTCGGACTTAGTGACTGATACCTCGTCCCCAGAGTCTTTGGGGGTCGGATTGACCATGGGGGCCTCCGTGGCGGGTTTGGCGTGAGCAGAAGATCTTGATTCATGCGTGTTGCCGGGCGTCCCGGCAATGTCTTCGGCAGAGGAGGGTTGTACTCGCTTCCTGAGTAAGTCGAGTAATTCGACATAAGATCTTCTGTAAGATCCTACCGATTTTAGCAATAATAGATTATGCGACCGAACAAAGTACCTTTTGGTTGATCGAGTGTTCGGTGCCGTCTCCACGACCGGCTCACATGAGGGACTCCTGTTGGCACCCAGCTCGGGCGTTGCTGCTGGAGCCGACGTTCGTCGCGAGGACCGACGACGCTTGGGAGTGGGAGCCGGTATATTTGGGCCGCCAGAGGACGTCTGCCTTTTACGGGAAGAATTACTCTTCTTGCCCGCGGTGGAGGAGGGGAGTGATCCAGGGTGATCAGCTATGATCGCCACTTTGGACCGATCGAGGCCCTCCTGGTAAAAGACCCCGTCTTCATACCCCAGTGACAGCTCCGGATCGTCATGGAATCCTGGGTCATCGTCGCGGGAGTAGTTCTCTGGTTGGGGGGCCGGACAGTTGATTGTCTCGGCAAAGCTCCGCCATTCCTGTTTGCGAAATTAAAAGCGTTAGTCAAAAAAGGGCGAATAAATGCCCGAACTCAGGATGCAGAGTCAAAGGGCTTACCCATTCAATAGGGTTGTAACTTGAGTAGCCCTCCTTAACCTGCAACTGAACAAAATCTTCTTTTTCTCCTTTGTACAAGTCGGCAAGTGCGGCTGTCAAGGCCGCCTGATTGGCAAGGCCCAGCCGTCGAGAGCGGGTGGTGTCACTCATTCCGTTGTATTGCCACAAAGGATGTATCCTTTGTTGAAGAGGTTGAACGCATCGGGAGATGGCGGCGGCCATCACGTCAATCATTGTTAACTTGTGATGAGCCAGTATCCTTACGTGGGCGGCCAGGCGTCGAACTTCGGCACTGTCCTCTTGGGACGAACTCTTCGGTCGCCAATTATACTTTTTCTTCGGAGGAGCGTCGGAGTATTCGGGCAAGCCCCTCCGAGCTGGATCGAATAGGGGAACGTCCTCGATGTAGAACCACTCCGAAGACCACTCTTCGGATTCCTTCTTTGGTGTCCCCGCAGGGTATCCTGTTCCCGCTATGCGACACACTTCGGTTCCTCCGATTTCCCGAATTGTCTCACCCCGAGTTCGGGGGACGAGGCAGAACTACTTCCTCCATAATTCGAAGTGTGCCTCGCAGCCCAAGAACATTTCGCAGAGAGCGACGAAGCCCGAAATGTGCAGAATGGACCCGGGGGTAAGATGATGGAGTTGGATCCCATAGAACTCAAGTAACCCCCGGAGGAAAGGATGAATGGGGAACCCTAGGCCTCGTAAGAGGAAGGGTACAAAGCATACCCGTTCACCCTGGTTAGGATTGGGGAAGTTCTCCCCGAAAGCTTCGCCGTCAAAGGAAGTCAAGCCGGAGCGAGTTGCCGCCGGATCTGAGGAAGGAAGATACCCTTGGGTCTCGAGGTCGCGCAACCGGAGGAGGGACACAGAGCAACTCGTCCAATCCCCAGGACGGGAACCGTAAGGGCATGAGGAAGAGCTGGGGGCGCCCGCCATGATTTGGTGATGGTCTCTCGCTTGAAGTTTTTCTCTAAACGGGGAGGAAGAGGAAGCTGTGACCCGGACCGCAATTTAACTTGTTTAAATAAGTTGTGCCTCCCTTGCGGGAGGGGTAGTCTTGTAAAAAGCTGCCGGGCCGCTCGTCTCCCCTCGACGCACAAGAATCGAGAAGCGCTGAAGGCTATTATATTGGGTCCCACAAAGTTCTTAGCAATCGAGGACTCTCTGATGACGGGATAGTTGCTGAGCCAGAAGAGGTTGAGGGACTCGCCTCGCAAGCCGAAGACTTCGACACGTAATATTTTTCGGATATACCTCGGCGTTGGAGGCTAGTCCGGGGGCTATTGAGGGAGTCCGGGATTTAGGGGTCCTCGAACTGCCGACCTATTTCTCATAGGTCGGGCTAATGGGCCGCTTGCTGAAGATGAGATTAATCGAAGGCCTCGTCACCAAGGAGGAAACCTCAGGAGCCGTGGCGTGTCCGTCAAGTTGTAGATGGTAGTTTAGGTATGTTTTTCCCTCCGGTGGGCAACCGACCATATGTAACCCTAATGACCCCTGGTGTCTATACAAGCCAGAGGGTTTTAGATCATACGACACAGAAACTCATCTAGGGTTTTAGCTAGTCGATCTCAAGGTATATCAACTCTGTAACCTTCATACCATCAATATAATCAAGCAGGACGTAGGGTTTTACCTCCATAGGAGGGCCCGAACCTGGGTAAACATCGTCTCCTTCGTCCCTTTGTTACCATCGATCCTAGTCTCACATCTTGGGACCCCCTACCCGAGATCCGCCGGTTTGTACACTGACACATGGCACTCCGGACAAGCCCGCCAACCACACCAACCGTAACTGTTGGGTGTTCAAACAGGCCGGCAAACTCGCCGCCGAGGAGCAGGGCAAAGGCCCACGCAGCGAGGACGACGAGGAGCCCCGCGGTCCGAGCAATGGAGGTCAGAAGCAATTCCCTCCAGAAGTAAAAACTGTGAACATGATATACGCCACTCATATACCGAAAAAGGAGAGGAAGCGCGCCCTTCGAGAGGTCTACGCCGTAGAGCCTGTAGCCCCGAAGTTTAACCAATGGTCGGCCTACCCGATCACCTTTGATCGACGAGATCACCCGACCAGTATCCGTCATGGAGGTTCGGCGGCCCTCGTCTTAGACCCCATTATCGATGGGTATCACCTCACTAAAGTCCGGATGGACGGAGGAAGTAGCCTCAATCTGATTTACTCAGATATGGTGAAAAAGATGGGTATAGATCCATCAAGGATCAAGCCCAGCAACACTACCTTTAAAGGAGTGATCCCAGGCATCGAGGCCCGGTGCACGGGCTCTGTGAGCCTGGAAGTGGTGTTCGGCTCGCCCGATAACTTCCACAGCGAGGACTTGATCTTCGACATCGTACCTTTCCGCAGCGGCTACCACGCCCTGCTGGGCCGTACAGCGTTCGCTCGCTTTAACCCCGTCCCGCACTACGCATACCTCAAGCTCAAGATGCCGGGGCCCAAGGGGGTCATCACCATCAACGGCAACACAGAGCGTTCCCTCCGAACTGAGGAACATGCATTGGCCCTGGCGTCCGAATTCCACTACGAAGATGGTCGGCAAACACCTAAATCTGCCATAAAGGCTCGTAAGGTCGACAAACGAGTTCGGTTTCAATCCGAACTCCCAGATTCCTCTTCTCCCCAGAAATAGGGACACGCCCCCATTGCACAGCCCCAACGACCGCCAAATACGTGCCAAGAAGGCACAACTTCGCACTCAAGATTCCATGGGCAGCAATGGGGAACCACCATCAAAGGGTAAGTGTTCGGCCGGACCGAACCATTAGTACACGTCTTTGGACAAAACACAGGTACCATCAAGGACCTGCTAAAAGTGTAAAGCTCATCCACACTTCGGCGACTTCTCAAGACCTTCTTCCCAAGGTCCGCTCGGCGACAGCATCACCCTTAAAGGGATGCAACCCCCACAGAGGAATATGAACGGACAGGCGACAGGACACATCGAGGATGTCATGTCACCAATCGAAGACCCCTGGTACAGCCTCCCCTCTGTAAATTTTATATTTCATCTTAAAAAACCTATAAACAGTTGCTTCGGCAATCCAAGTTATAAGAATTATTGAGCAAGTACAAGACCGTCCTATATGGCCACTTCGTTGTCTTTTATACATCCTCTGTTCTTCCCTTGGTAACGCTTCTTGTGAAAACTGTTTGGTATATATTATGATGCAACCGGCTAATAGACCGGGGGCTTGAATTTAAAAAAAAATCACCTTGAACATCACCCCAGCACAACTGGTCGTGTGTTCGGCGTCTTGGATTTTTCTTTATATGCATCGGATCCGAACTATGTCTTGGGTCAATAGTTGGGTTGCCCGGCTCCTGTGATTGCCCCCTTACGTTCTGCTCGTTTGGCTAAAGGGGCAAAGGGAGAACCACTGCGATTGTGTTTCCAGTTCACCTGGTCAAGCACCTCAGCGGAGAAAGCCGGAAACTGACTGTCATAGTAAGCGAGAACCGGGCTGCAAATCCGAGCATAAGTGTCATAATAAAAGATCGATAGAGGTTATTCCGTGTTATACGATGGGTTTCGTTCTTGTACAAACCATGTGATGCTGGCTTCGGCCCCGAACATCACACTGGGGGATGGTTATCAGCCCCCGCATTTTTTCTACGCTCCTACGGCTAAGTGAAAGCGATAAAGCATTATAGTCCGATTTCCTTGTCCCCCCCGCACTACCGCCTTCGGGCACCGATACCTCGGCTAAGGATCACAGTGCGGATACAGAGACACCCCGTGTAGTATCTACGTGGGGGCTGAAGCCGACGACTCGCAACTTTCAGATAAACCGGACACACAGGAGTCAAACTAAAAATCAAATACTTATAAGACAGGATAAACCATGCATCATAAAGCGTTAAAAGTCTTCGGACATATTACAACGCGCTCATTCATACAAAATGTCCTTGGAGCATTGAGCCTCTATTGCCCGAGCACCCTCTATCACTGCGGGGAAGTATCGCTCGGGGCGCCTATACTCCTTTCCAGGAGGCGGAGGTGCGGTAGCCATCTCGGTTGGCTTGAGCTTCAGACAATGCACCATGGTCTTCGCAAAGGCCATCCGCGCGCCCTCGATGCACGTAGAACGCTTCAGCACATCGACCCGAGGCGCAGCTTCGCATAGTTTCTGCACTAAGCCGAAGTAGCTGCTCGGCAACGGCTCATCGGGCCACAGACGGATGCAGAGGTCCTTCATGGCCGGCTCCGTCACTCTGTGCATCTCCATCAGTTGCTTCATTTGCTCGATGAAGAGAGGAGAGCGCTCGGGGGACTCAAACTGTGCCCAGAATAGCCGGGCCTCATCATCCTCCGCCCGCGAAGCATAAAGCTTGTTCGCGTCCGCTGCACTCTTCTGGAGATCCGCACAGACGCCTAAGGAACGCCACACCTGGGTGAGCAAAGCAAACTTGCTACCACCGAAGGAGCATTGCAGTGAATATGGCTTACCATCGATGACAGCCTTGACTTGGCGAACCTCCTCTTCAAAGGACCGCCTCTCCACCCGCTCCTTTTGGAGCTCGGTTTTTAGTGCTGCTAGCTCGGTGGCTTGCTCCTTGCCTTTCTGCTCAAGGGCCTCGCACTTTGTGCCGGCATCCTTGAGCTCTTGCTGCACCTCCTCCACCCGGGCCCCATGCTTGGCACTGGCATCTTTCAAAATGGAAAGCGCGGCTGCTGCTTGTTTGGCAGCCGTCTTCTCCTCCGCGGCCTCCTGCTTCATTTTCTGGAGCTCGGCCTTGAGTTTTTCAACCTCCGCAGCTGAAGCTGTGGAAGCAATAAATAAACAGTCACGCTGGGTTACCAGTGCGGATCATTACCAACATATAGCTCGGATATTAGAATTCGGTTTACCTTGTGCCTCGTCGAACCTCTTGTTCAGGCTATTAAGCTCCTCTTCAGAGATCTTGAGCTTCCGATTTAGCTCGGTCAGCTTAGCGGCATTAATGGCCGCCGCCGATGACGAGGCCTAAAAAGAACAAAAGATATGCATCCAGTTATGTACATTCCAACCTCCGAGCTATCAAGGATATGACTCTCTGCTCGGTCCTCTAAAGGGTTCTTAGAACATGGCAGGACTACATGGTGCCTTGTGCATCATTGTTCATTCCTTATTGTTTGACCCCCGGATGCGCTTTTGCAAACCCATCCGGGGCTCGGGGGCTACTACATATATATAGATAGCACAAACTTAAAATTAAAGTTGTTTGGGAAAAGGGTATTACATGACTCACCTTTAAGCCCGCCAAGAGACCATTGAAGGCCTCTTTCAGTCCGCTATCAACGGACTGAATTCCTTGTAAAACCGCACCCATAAGAGTGCGGTGACCCTCGGAGATGGGAGCGCTTGCTAGCGCCTCCTCCATAACCGGCCACCCAGCCGTTGGTGGCATCGGTGGTGACCGGACAGTCCGATCTATGGCCGGGGACTGAGCCGGTATCTCCGGAGGCACAGCGTGCTCCGGAGACATCCTCGGAGGGGACTGGGCATCTCTTTGCCCTTCCCCTTCGGCGGTCAGGGGAGTATTCTCCCCCTGGTCCTCAGCAGCCTGGGGAATTCCTTCTCCCTGGCTTTCGGCGGCCGCGGCGTCAGCCTCGGCCATGGTGTGGTCGACCCCACCGCCCGTGATCGGCTCCAACGGAGCCTGGCTGGATGACACCTCCGCGGCATCCTTCGCGACCCCTGGAGGTGTGGGGTGTGATGCAGTCCCGCTCTTCGCCAGCTCGGCGGGTGGGGACTCCCTGTCCGATATTTGGTCGGTGGGGAGAACGCGTGGTGGGCTGCAAATCAAAAGACGCACTTGTGTTTAAAGCATTGAAAAACCCTGCGTAGATAACCCGGGAGTCTTCGGATTCATACCTTTGAGCGGGGGGCTTGACCCTTAAGCTCCTTCGGGGAACCCTCTCAAAATCCGAGGAATGAGCTGTCATCGGGCAAGATCAGCCTCGCCCGGCGCACCCTCTTCAGGGCAGGAGGAGCTGCGTCCTCCGCGGCGTCCGATGACGCCGCCCTCTTCCTGGGGAGGGGGGAAACTCCTTCCCCTCCGTCTTCACGCTCCTCCTCGTGACTCGAGGAGGCATGGGTTTCCTCGGACGCGGCGTCCGGCTGGTCCTTGATGCGGAGACCCTCTCTGGCCTTCTTCTTCTTCTCTTTCTTCTCGGGCGCCGAGTACGGCGCCGCAACAAGCATCGCCGCCAACAACTCCGACCTGGGGTCTTCGGGTTGTGGAGCCGGGCAGTTAACCCTCGCGGCTTTGCTCAGCCACTTCTGCGAAAGTAAGGGAGAAGGCATTCAGACTTTTTGCCGAAGAAACAGAATCCATGGATTAAAATTATGACATACCTTGGTAGGGGGGTTATCTGTGCTTAGGCCCGAATCCTCTTCCTTGGCCGGCCAGCTTTTCCGAGGCTTGAACAAAGCCTTCCACAGCTTCTCAGGGGTGGTGCGGAAGAGTTGGCGCACGGTAGGCTCGTCCTCGGGCTGATAAGCCCCCATGGGGGAAGCCCGGCGCTGGCAAGGAAGAATACGGCGGTGGAGCATAACCTGGACTACGTTCACCAGCTCCACCTTGGCCTCGATCACCGAGGTAATGCGCTTCTACAGCAGCTTCACCTTAGCCTCCGACCCCCAGTCAAGGCCCTTCCTGAGCCATGAGGTCAACCTCGTTGGGGGTCCGGATCTGAACTCGGCAGGTGCCGCCCAGCTCTCGTCCCTTGGCTCGGTGATGTAGAACCAATCCTTCTGCCAGATCTTGATTGTGTCGATGAAGGTGCCGGTTGGCCACTCGACGCGGGGGAGCTTGCTGATTACCGCCCCTCCGCAGTCCGCGTGCTCGCTTGCCACGGTCTTCGGCTTGACGTTGAAGACCTTGAGCCACAGGCCGAAGTGCGGTTCGACCCGCAGAAAGGCTTCGCAGACGATGATGAATGCTGATATGTGAATGAAGGAGTTCGGCGGAAGGTCGTGGAAGTCCGGCCCATAGAAAAACATGAGACCCCTGACAAAGGGGTGGAGCGGAAAGCTCAGTCCCCGGATAAAGTGGGGGACGAACACCACCCTCTCGCCTGCCATGGGGGTGGGAATCACTTGGTTCTTCTCCGGGGCGCGGTGGAAGACGTTGGCAGGGAGGTAGCCGGCCTGCTTTAGGTCTCGGATATCCTGGTCAGTGACCGTGGAGGCCTCCCACTTGCCATTGGAGCCCGAACCCGCCATGGCTAAGCTCGGAGGAGAGGGTGAGGAAGAACTGAATCTGGGCTCTTGAAGCTTGGGGAGATTGAGGAGGCGGAGGATGCGAATGGGAAGCGTGAATAGGCCTTGGGTTTTTTTCCCTTTTTATGAGACGTGCCGCCGATTAGCCTCCCTTATCGCGCCACAAATCCCTCCGCTTCCCAAGACATGCGTGCCGTTATGCGCACATGAAGATTAATCATATCCCGTGTGAAACGTAGCACGATCTGCGCATTGATAAGTCGTGTCACTGTAAAAATGGCCTCGAACCGCGAATCGAGTTCTCATAACTGGTTCAGCGGTCGTGGTAGGCCACGACCCTTTGTCAGAGGGGGGTGTCAGAAAACACTGTTTACACTTTGACGAGTGGCCTTCGGGGCTAAGCAATTCATGGTGTTCGGTCAATTATATGATCGGATGAAATACGTGTTATCGGAAGCCGAACTAGTCTCAATCGATCATTGAAAGGGAAGAAGAACTCACCCCGCAAGCCGAAGACTCTGATCATATGAAGCGGCTGGAACTGAGACTCTTGGCGTTGGGGGCTAGTTCGGGGGCTACTGAGGGAGTCCCAGACTAAGGGGTCCTCGGGCCGCTGGCCCATCTCTTGATAGGCCGGCTCGATGGGCCGTCCTCTGGCTATCACAGGAAAGGCCGGTTACAGCGAGACTCCACGTTCCAGTAGGAAGCCCTGAAGGCGCGTCGTGCACTCCAAGTCAAGATGAGGAAATCGACATTTCCATCCCCGGCAGGAGGCCCGTCATGTGTAAACCCTAGGCACCCCTCCCCCGGTGTCTATATAAACCGGGAGGGTTTTAGAATGTAGGACAGAGAAACTCATCTAGGGTTTTAGCTAGTCGATCTCGAGGTAGATCAACCCTATAACCTTCATACCATCAATATAATCAAGCAGGACGTATGGTTTTACCTCCATAGGAGGGCCCGAACCTGGGTAAACATCGTCTCCTTCGTCCCTTTGTTACCATCGATCCTAGTCTCACAGCTCGGGACCCCCTATCCGAGATCCGCCGGTTTTGACACCGACAGCTGGCTCGGGCCAGGCGGGATCTGCCAGAGCGTCAGGTGACGCAAACATAGGTGAGCCTGGCTCAGCCGGCACGGGCGTGTTAGCCAGCCCAGTCGGCGAGACCGAGGCGGCCCGCGCAACTGCAGGCGGCTGCTCATCCAGAAGCTCGAGACGTGCTCCTCGTCCAGTACCTGCACCATGGTTAGGTAGCAACAAAGGGGTATATGCAGCATCAACAAATTGATCAGGCACATGTAAAACATATTTCTTGGGTGCAATGGGAGTGGTGGAAGTGATCGGAGGTGCGGAAAAGGGAAAGACATTCTCATCAAACACCACGTCACGAGAAATGTCAACGCGATTAGAGGGAACATGAAGACACTTGTACCCTTTATGAAGAGAACTATAACCAAGAAACACGCACTGTTTAGACTGGAACTCCAACTTGCGTTGGTTATATGGACGAAGATGTGGCCAACACGCATACCCAAAGACTTTGAGAAATGTATAATCGGGAACTTCATTCAGCAAGAGTTCAAGTGGTGTTTTCATCTGACGGAGTCGTGTAGGGAGTCTGTTAATGAGAAAGCATGCGGTGGAAAACGCATCATTCCAGAACCTGAACGGAACGGAGGCATGGGCAAGCAAAGCAAGACCATTCTCAACTATGTGGCGATGCTTACGCTCGGCTACACCATTCTGCTTATGTGTGTGTGGACAAGACACACGATGTGTAATTCGAAGCTTCATAAAGAAAGCATTGAGGTAGTGGTACTCACCCCCCAATCGGACTGCACATGAATTATTTTATGGTCGAGCAGATGCTCAACATGCGCTTGAAATTGTAAGAAAACATTAAACACATCAGACTTGGGTTTAAGAAGATAAAGCCAAGTGAACCGACTATAAGCATCAATGAAACTGACATAATAATTATGACCACTAACAGAGGTTTGGGCATGGCCCCATACATCCGAAAACACAATCTCAAGCGGTTTATTGACTACACGACTCGACTCAGAAAAAGGAAGTTGGTGACTCTTGCCTTGCTGACAGGCATCACAAACTGTATCAACATGTTTATTGGACACGACTGGAAGCTCATGGTGATGAAGTACATGGCGAACGATGGGAGTAGCAGGATGACCAAGACGCGCATGCCAATGTGAAGGAGACACACGAACGCTGCTGAAAGTACTAGGAGCTGGCGGCACATCAAGTGCATAGAGACCGTTGTTGCGCAGTCGACCTCTAAGAAGTACGTCCCTCGTGTCCCGGTCCTTTACAAAAATTGGAAAGGATGAAATTCAGCAAGAACATTATTATCACGTGTAAGTTTAGGAACTGAAAGTAAACTGCGTGAAACAGAGGGAACACGAAGAACGTTAAGAAGATGAAGCTGAGTGGATCGACGCGTAAGAAGAGATGCCTGACCAATGTGTGAGATGTGCATACCTTCCCCATTTGCAGTGTGAACCTGATCATGCCCACGGTACGGCTCCTGAGTAGAAAGTTTGCCCATATCACTCGTCAGGTGGTTGGTTGCTCCCGTATCCATGTACCACGATGCATCAACTGGGTACGAAGGAGTGTGTCCCGGCTCATGACTCGCCAGGGCAGCCTGCTTTTCATTCCCTTTACCATTGTTCCCAATACCCAGGAACTCCTTCTTGAAGCGGCGATGGCAACGGGAAGCAAGATGGCCATCAAGTCCACAAAGCTGACAAGGAACCTGAGCGCCGCAAGAGGCACAGCAGCCACGGATGCGACCACCAACAGTAGTAGTGGTGGCCCGCGTGTTGGGCACAGCCGGCGGCTTGCCACCAGGCGGTGGCGTGTAGGACTTTCCCTTGCCCCGCGTTGCAGCGTTGGCGGAAGGGAAATTCGGAGTAGAGCGGCGAGCCTGGATGCGCTGTTCTATGGCAAGAAGACGCGCATACAACTCACGTGGCTGAATGGGAGTGTCACGACCATTGATATTTTCAACCAAGTTGTCATAGTCGTCACCCAATCCATTAATCACGTAAGAGGTGAACTCCTTCGGACCAAGAGCCTTGCCAATGGAGGCAAGTGTTTCAGCCATGCCCGTCACCTTGTTGAAGTATGCAGTGATGGTGAGGTCATTAAGTTTCACCTCCCCAAGCGCAGTGCGGATGGCATGAGCACGTGCCTGGGACTGCGAAGCAAAGCTGGTATGAAGGGCTGTCCACGCATCCCGAGACGTGGCGGCAAAGATGACCAGCGATGAGACCCCCTCCGTGAGAGAGGACTGAATAGCAGAGAGAATGGCTTGATCCTAAGCCACCCAAGCATGATGCGCCGGATGATACGGTGGAGGGCACGGCAGAGTGCCATCAACATAACCCTCCAAATAGCGACTGCGAAGGAGCGGCAATACTTGAGCACGCCACGACAAGTAGTTGTCTGTCGTCAGCTTCACCGGGATGAGGTGCGCAAAGTAGAACGGCGCGACGTGATCTGGCGACGGCGATGGCGCATAATAGCCCGGGAACGGGTTAGCCTCCGGGAGCATGGACTGGGGCACCAACGCCGTAGACGGGCCACTGTAAGGCGCCCCGTAGGCGGAGGGGGCACCGTGAGGAGGCGCGGCCGCCAGCACCGGCGAGCACTGAGGATAGCCTGATGGAGCCAGACCACCATAGGGAGCCGGCGGCGGCAGAGCAGAGGTGCCATGGGGCGCCGGGGACGCAAGTTGGGCGCCGTGTGGTGCCAATGGCGCCGGATGATACCCCATCCAGGGGTTGGCTGGCGACTGTGCCGTGGTGTAGCCGGGAGGTGGGTACGAAGCGCAGGAGGCGAGTACGAAGCCGCGGCGTCGTAGGCGATCGGCGACGGCGGGAACGCCCCGGCAGCAGGCGGGGCGGCGGCACCAGCCAGGGAGACAAGGGGTCGTGACGCCAAAAACGGAGAGGTGCCACCGGCCTGAGCACCACCGGCCTGAGTGGCGGGCGGGGCAGCAGCAGCCGGAGCGGCGGCGGCCATGACAGATGGGATCGGGGCAGCGGCGGCGGCAGCGGAAGACATTTCGTAACCTAATCTGATACCATGTAAAACGTAATGATTTGTGGGAAACTGCTCAACACCCAATAGGGTGTGGCTATCTCATATATATATAGGGGTACACAACGTGTACAAATACATGAGTACATGGTATATACAGAAGCTACGTATATACATCATCTAAAAGCGTCGAGCCACCGCGACCTCTGTGCCACCACGCAGGTCCTTCGCGACCTCCTCATCTCCGCGACCGCCGTGCTCGTCCCGCGCACGAAATCACACCGCACCACCGCGGACTCGCCACGCGTCGCCGTTGCCACGCACTCGCCGCGCGCCGCTGCCGATGCCTTCATGTCTGCTGCGCTCGCTGCGGACGCCACTGCGCGCCATGGCCCCGAACCAGGTAGCTCTGATACCAATTGTTGGCGCAATCCTCTGTTGTCGCTGTCCTTCGGCTCACCCTCTCGTCGCTCCCTCTCTCTGGCACATACACAGGAAGAAGGAGGAAGAAAACAGAGAGGACACAGTGGTTTCCGGCGCACGAACGCCCGCCGCAACGACGGCGATTTTCCCTCAAGCACAAACTCGAGCCCACACAACACACACGAGAAGTACATCGTGACTTATAGCCTCTCGATGACGCAGCACCCACGAAACGAACTCCAGCAAGCTCTACGCGCACGTACGCGCTCTCCTGCCGAAGCGTCCGCCCTCGTGCATGGAGCCACGAACTCCACCACGGGACTCGGTCTCCACGTCTCGGTCCTCCGCTGCATTCGCCACCCGTTTTCGTCCGTGTGATGCTCCTTTTTCGTACGAGCGTGAGGTTCGAACTCGCGACGTCCCCTTTTGGGGAAGGAGGGTACAGCCAGCAGAACTAAACATCCCGTCGTAGCAAAGTTGGATTCCTATCTAATAGTCCCACCTCGACGTTTTGCACCAAATCGCACCAATTTATATAGGTTTGTAAAGTTACCTCAACATCAGCAGGGCCAACTCAAAACCAAGAAACAAAGGGAACGATGTGCCAAGAAGACTTGATAAAATCGTGCATTGCTGATTGGCTCTATTTAAATGAGATCCTTTGGTGGAACGCATGATAAAAGAGGACATGTGTGTGCTGGCTGATTGGCTCTATTTAAATGAGATCCTTGGGAGGAAAGACATGATGAAAGAGGACATGTGCGTGCTGGCTGATTAGCTCTGATTGGATGAATTTGTGGGGGCTTGATTGGCATGCATATTTCAGTCTATACGTGGGCGCCTGCTGTTTCTGCTCACACGCTTTGGTGCTAAGTGTGTTCAGGCAAGCAGAAAAATCAGAGAAGGCTCACGCGCTTTGGTGCTAAGTGTGTTCAGGCAAGCAGAAAATTCAGCTAGGACCCGGTCTTCCGCCCTCACAGCACGCGCTTGCAAGCTTTCATGATGCACAGCCATGCCATGATACAAACAGGCTTGCAGCATGTAGTAGATAGAGAAGATAAAGGGTGTCTACCGGTTCTGACTTGTGAGGAGTTACTGATAACATACTTGGTATAATTGGCCAATGAATTTCTCCTAGATGCGCTTTAGTACGTGAAGAGCATGTTTTGTTTTTAACTGATCACATTGTTGTTGTTGGCATTTTGATGTTTGATTTTCATACACTTGCACAATTATGCAATCTACTGTTGTGAAATTGGAGTTTGTGCATGTGAAATTGGAGTTTGTGCATCGGGTAGAAGGTTTCACTTCAGGGTGTCTTATTCTCTTAGCTGGTGCCTCCACAATTTCATATCTTATTTTGAAAGAAGCCTGCGTATGTTTATTGAATATAGATAGCCATTACTGAATTTCTACTACTATAATTTGACATCTCATGTTTTTTCACTGGATTTTCTTAGCGGTATGAAAAATACGACATGACTTCCTACTTGAACACTTTGTACTCAAAGGAATTGGCAATCTAAGCAACATGTGGATGGACTTAATTTTTTATGTAAACTCATATGTCAGATATGATCACACGATTGATTTTGAACGACTAAATTATGTATAACTCATGATAATGCATTTTCTTCCGGTAGATTATGTACGTCCCGTTGCAACGGGTCTTTTGCTAGTTTATACAAAAAACGTTCGGCTGAAGAAACGCTTCTAGACTTCCGCTAATTCCTGTCTAGCAAAATTCCCGTGGCTGACGCGTTGCGCTTGGGCCTCAGCCCATCGGTCCATATCCTCTGCGTCGTTGGTCAGGATCAAATAGATAATTTAACCGGTGTTTGTGTACAAAAGTGAAAGTTCTGGTCAATACATAGTCCAACATCGTTTTCTTGTACACAATCACACCAGTTCAAATAAGTTTGCGAGTTGAAGACAACAAGCGGGAATTAATGGGAGGGAGGGAGGGAGAGAGGCTCTTGGAATAATTAAACAGAGGACCTCGACGCCACGAGGCTCTGAGAGTGAGAGAGGGAGAGGGAGAGGGCAATCTCCACCCGAAGAGAGGGGGCCAACAAGAGGCGGTCAAGTCCAGTAAAAGAGAACAGAACAGAGAGGGGTGAGGTGAGAGAAGAGACCGGGGAGAAGCGCGGGAAGGAGCTGGCTCACCGGCAGGCGCGGTGGGATCAGGGGGAGTGCTTCGCTGGGATGGAGAATTTTTTGATCTAATCCACCCGAATCTCTACTCCTAAAGGGGGAGTTGGTAGCTTCTTTTCTTGGTTTTTTCTCGTCTCTCCTTCCATCTTCGTTCGGTTTTTTTTGTCTGGTTTTTTTCGTCTCCCGACCCACCTTCGTCTGGTTATACCTGCCCAGATTTTTTCCCCTATCCCACCGATCTTCTCTCAATGTTTTCATTCCAGTCCGGATCTCCTTCCCCCAATGCTTTTCAATCACTCCCAATTCAGTTTTATCTTCCAAATTCGATCACACCCGATCTTGTTTCCATTCCATTCCTGATCTCCTTCCCTCAATCCTTTCCAATCATTCCAAATTCAGATTTCTCTTCCAAATCAGATCACACCCGATCTAGATTCCGAGGGTTGCCTCTCGTTCATCCCAACCCGTCCTTTGTACCGGCCATGGAAGAGAGGATGGAGTGCAGATGGGAGCGCGGTGGCCTTTGGGCCATCTTGGCCCCGGCGAGAAGGCATCAGGAGGAGCACGGGAATGGGCGGTATGACGAAGGTCGTGGCCATCATGGTCGCGGTCGGCATGCTCGCGACGTGCGTGTTCCTGGCCTTATGAAAGTACCGGCGGCAGGCCAGCGGCCAGCGCCGTTGCACTGACGCGGCCACCCAAATGGGCAAACCTGTCCATCCACCCGCCCGCCCGCCTCCCTTCGGTTCATCCACCCATGTCGCAGTTGGACGGCGACACCGACTTGGACGGCGTTGCCAGGCGCCTCAACTTCTCCTCCGTCTCCCCGGGGCAGCTGCCGCCCCGGGCGGCCCGGAGGGAGCCGGTCCTCCTGTCGATCACCGAGGACCCAGGGGAGCAGCAGGTGGCGGCTGCTGCAATGACGACGACGACACCCTCCCCCACGTCTCGCAGGACAACGTGTGGGAGGATCAGGGTCTACACGGAGGCGCTGCCGTCCGCACCGCACACGCAGGCAACCCCCGCGGCCCCACGGTGTCGACGTCGACGACGCCGCTCGATACGCAGCAAGCGGTCGCGGCTGCGTTGGGGCACTTGGAGAAGCAACGTCAGGCCGGCTGCAACAGGCGGCGGTGGCGGTGCAGCAGCAGCAGGCATTTGCGGTCGCGTACGTGGGATGGAAGCAGAGGCATCAGGCCGGGCTGCAGTAGCAGCAGCCGTGGGCAGTGGCGCGGCCGCAGCCAGAACAGGCGGGGGCGAGGGCATGGGCGCAATTTGGGCAGGGTCGTTCACCGTGGCCGCATCAGGCATGGGTGCAGCCGCAGCAGTAGAAGGTGAGGCTGTACACAGCGGAAGGGGAATCGGCGGGGTACGAGACCAAGTGGGAGGAGCTCCATCCGTTGTCGCAGCACCTTCTCCGGCAAATCGAGTAGGTTCTTGCTCATATCCTATCTTGCGCCCATCTTTCTTGTCGAATTCGGTACTGCTTCCGCCGCTGTGACGTTCCGGGGTTTCGAAAACATCTCTTGGTGGTGGATTCTACAGGTATTGGGGATCAGAAGAGTTATCTCCTTGTTCTATTTGTGCATTTATAATTATGTCTCCTTTGATTGGTTTTGTACTTTGCCTTGTGTTTAGAATGATTTGCCTCATTTCTCTCTGATCATCACCTGGTTCATCTATGATTTGGCAGGGACCAGATAAGGGACGAGAGGCATGCGTGTGAGCAGGTGGAACAATGCAGGCGCCTTAGAGACCCGTCAGTCTCCAACAACGGTTTCGAACTGGATGCTCGTCAGATTACCCAGGTTTGGTTTTATTCTGCGGGTGGTTTGTCCTTTAATTTGCAGAACATGTTTGAACAATGTTTCAGCCTTCACAGATTATTGTAGCACCCTAACCGTTGCATAAAAGAGGAAGAAAGTAAATGCAGTACCATACTACTGTATTATATTAAGCATTGTCAAGTTATCTGCATTGCTCGTTTGGTTATTGCTTTGAGAGAGTCAATCTTCACGGATTGCCTGGTACCAGCCAATACTAAGCGCCCTTGTGTACCTGAAATGAATTGTCTCACGATTGTGCTAGATAGTACTGCATTAGATGTTTATGTTTGATAATTGAGTTCTACTTTGTATACAAATCTATTGGTAGAACCAATCTTACTTCATTCAAAGGCTTGAAATGCTACCGTTGCAATGTTCTCCGCAAGATATAGATATTTTTTCTGAGGTCAAGTAGGCACAGGGAAGTATTAGCATCAAATAGCCGGTGTGGCATGCTGTACACATGGACGATACACCATCAAGATATCTATATGATGCAAAAGCAAAGATACATATCTTACTTGGAGAGCTATCTCTTCAGCTATGCTTTAAATTGGTCGATTTATGGGACTTAAACCTCAAATTGAAAAGACCCGTGACTATCAGGGCAACTTTTTGATATAATGCATGAACCCAACTTGCCGAAAAGCACCTTTAACTTGAAAAGTTATTTTTGACAGGAGCAATTTTTTCTTCCTGTAACAGGAGATTGGGTTAGTCTACACCATCATGGACAGGGAGAAGGCTCCCATTCAGAGCTTAGGTTGATGTCAGAGAAATAATGTCGCATGTGGATTTTGCTATATGTGCATATGGAAAAGTGAGACGAAGGTTCGTCAGCGGAGGGGCTGCACTCGCATGTTGTGCTGGATCTTTTAACGGTGAATCTTCATGCGCTCCTACTGATTTCAGCCGGCACTTGACAATGGCCCGAACCTTTCGTAACTGTTATGGTCCTGTATATAGGCCTTCTCTCTTTATGCAACACATTGTCGAAAGATTTGAGAAGCAACTTGAATAATGTTGCAAATTGATTGGAGAGCTAGAGCAGCTTGTTCAAACGAAGAATGATAAAACCCATCCAGCTTCTTTGAAATCTATGCCAAAACTTATGTCGAATGTGCATGACTATATTATCTATGTTGCTTCTAAGGTATTCTTTTGTTCTTGCTTATACTCAATCCATTTGTGTTACGAAGATGAGGATGAGTCACTCATTTGGCGCTCCTTACTCAGATTGATCGGAGCAAAGGAATGGCAATGGCAGGAGGAGGAGGCGACAACGTTCGATGACAGGGCGGCAGACATGATGTTTCTTATCATCCTCCTGGACTATTCCGTTGAGAAGAGAGACGGAATGTAAGCATGGTAAGTGGACTATGTTGTTAGGTATGGCAAGAAAATGCAGCGGGAAAGGTAGGGGATAGCGTCACTCTAGCGGGGAAGAGTAGGGAAGACGGCTCGTGCGCAGGGGTGGCACGGCACTGGAGCGGTGTATAGCGGCGCTAAATACGAGCAAGGAGACGGAGCGACAGATGTGGGAGAGGTAAAGATTTTTTTTGTTCTAGGCTGTTGTTGCTCCTTGTGCCGCCACTTGCTACGCCACTGTTGATGTCCGTGGCGCTGCTGATGATACATAGAGCACGAAGTAACAGAGAGATCCTTGTGGGAGAGATAAGTTTGACAAAAAAGAGAGTAAGAGAGAGATGATATTCTCTACTCCATTGTGTTGTTGCTGCTACAATTTGCTTTGCTGGTAGATCAGAGAGAGATACATGTTACAAGAGAGAGACGAGATGAGAGAGAGACCTTGTGTTATTGGTATTGTTGTGTAAAGGGAGAGGGAGGGAGGGAGGGAGGGAGAGAGAGAGCTTGTGTTGTGTATTGCACGCTCATGTATTTGTTTGATAATTACCTTCCCTTGTGATTTTCAAAAATACAACATGAAATCTACATGGTTTGTCGAGTGAGGGGAACATTTGAGACTATCAATATATGCACGAACACTATTTTTAGTTCAAATAAGTCCATTGATTTCCATTTTTAATTTAGATAAGTCCATTGATTTCCAATTGCCATATGAGGTGTTAAGTAGTCTAAATGATGCATTCATGCTAAAGAGGTTACTGGAAAGGGTGAAGGTCTGGTCATTAGTTGTCCGGAAGCCTTAACTACTCCTACCGACGACAAAGATATAGTCATTATGTTTTTCACAAAAGTTAAAGCTACTGATGCGCACGTTTGACTTTCGAACACGCCCATACGTAAGAGGGAGAAGCGATCTTAATTATGTGTTTGATTCATTTGTACGTATTGTAGCCCATAGCAATGCACGGTCGTTCATGATAGTTTACAACGAATTTCATGCATTCCTAGAAAAAATCATAGCTTTGCATTTCCTTCATCTTGTTAAACTTCCGCGTTTGGAGGTGAGCACAAGCTATATGGGGTTGTTCCTGCGTTGTAAGAATATTGGCACCTATTAAGACACAATTAGAAACCCTAGAAAAAAAGACATTTTACTTCGGGCATTTGCAAAGTTGAATGGACCGTTTAATATGATATATATAGTTATTTGTTATTTTATGGCAATAGTACGTGTTAGTTTAACCCAATCTATTATATTGTAAGTATGAAAATTTTGTAAATGTTGCAACGCACGGTGAAGGTGAGGTGGGTGTCATTCGGCTTTAAAGGAGAGGGTTCCAATGAGAAATGTCCCGCAACATCGAGAAACCAAGCGGGAAGGGAAGGGTCTGCCAGGAAATGGGAAGGGAGCGTCGTGGGGTGGTTTTTTTGTGTTGGGTCCGCATGTTAGAGATAACATGATGGATAGTCCGGACACCCCCCCTCCCCCACAAACACATGACCTGGATTTGGGGAAGCCCGGACTGTCCAGACAGTTGAATTTTCGGGAGCCTACTCAGCACCTGTTTGATGTCCGAACACGCCCGTACATATGAGTGAAAAATGAGCTTCGACCTTAAATATGATCTTAGTCATTTGTTTGATTCACTTATATATGCAATATAGCCCGTGGCAACGCATGGACGTTCTACTAGTATAAACAGTCGGACACACTCGTCCACTGTCCCACGCACCGCTACCTCTTCACTCTTCTGGTCCAGGCGTTTCTTTCCACCGATCCTCATCCAGACGCGACTTATCTCTCCTGAGCGTACGTGCCAGTGCAATCCAATGACGGTTATTTCCACGTGCAGCTCCAGGTTATTACCCCTCTCAGAGCATCTACAGCCGGACCCCTCATACGCTCCTCAAACGCCCGGGCAGGCCGCCCGGTCACTGACCGGTCACGAAAAAGCGATCCAGACGGACCCCTCATACCCATCTCAAACGCCCGGACTGACCGGCACCCCTCATATCCATCTCAAATATGAAGACGATATGAGGGGTCGCGGACGCGCCCGGACGCGCCCGGTCAGTCCGCCATGTAGGACGTGACCCCACCCCGGACCACCTTTTCTCTTTCTTTAATCATTCTTTTCTTTCTCTCTCTTCTTCTCCACCAATCACGTGCAAGTGACCGGACATATGAGGAAAAATATGAGAGATGCGGCTGCACGGATGAAAAAGTAGGGGTTCAAAACGGACACGCCCGGTCACTGACCGGGCGTGTCCGCGGGCGTTTGAGAGGCGGGATTTGCAAGTCGTGGCTGAAGATGCTCTCACAGTAAGTAACTTTTGTGTAAAAGTTCAAGTAGGAATAAGCAATTCTACACACACGGTGAAGTTTTACGGGATTAGGTGGGATCTCTTGATTGGATAGAAATCAGGTGAAAGCCCCACCTCCACTGAAAATCAGGATGGAGAAGATTAGTTAGGAAAGAGACCCCGTAAAAGGCTTGTAAAATCCCGTGTTTTAGAATTATCGAAAAGGGCCCCGAAGGCCTTGGAATCTGCATTAGATAATGACGGTGGTGATACAAGTTACATAGAGGTCTTAAAAAATTTACGGCACATCCCCATAAATTTTACTAGAAGGCCTTTCACATAAAAGTATGAAAAGCAATCATGTCCTCCACCACCAGTCTTGCATTGAAGCTCTAGAACACGGACGACGCCGGTGCTGCGAGGAGCAGCACCACGCGGGCCTGCGTTGCTGCAATGGTGTTTAAAGAAACTACGACGGCAGATTTTGCAAGGCCAACGGCAAGCAAGATGAGCCGGCTGCAGCAATGTCGACTGCTGTGATGAGAGGTTACAACAAAGTTGGCCGACCATCCTAAAAAAGTAAGTGATGACCTATACGAAACCTAGAACCAAGGCATGATGCAGCTTTTGACAGAAATTTTATCCCGTTGCAACGCACGGGCCATTTTCCGAGCAAAATATTGTTTCTGGCGGTACGACATCAAAGATATCCCCAAAGTTGCAAAATATTATCCACCAATACCACGTATAAGTTATATAAAACTTTTCACACAGGGTAATCGCCGCCTGGGCCGGCCCATGCAGTAGAGACCTCCTATACTGCGCTCTGGGCCCTAGGAGAAGATGCAGCACGCCAGTATGGCCGGCCCATGTCCGGACGGCCTGTTTTTTATTTTTTATTTTTTATTTTCCCTTTTTCTTTTCCATTTTTACTTTAAATAATTTAGGACATTAAAAAAGTTCCAAAAATAAAAAAATGTAAGTTTGATATAAAATGTTTAATAAATCATAAAATGTTTGTGTATTCAAAAGATGTTTGCGGTTTTATGAAAAAAATGTTTGCAATATTGAAAACAAATGTTCGGGAAATAATAAAATGTTCATGATTTTTTTAAAAAGTTCATGATTTAAAAAATGTTAATGAAATTGAACAAAATTTCGCCAATTCATAAAAATGTTCATCAATGAAAAAATATCCTAAAAATTTGAAAACTGTTTGTGACTTACAAAATAGTTTATTCATTCAAAAAATGATTATGCATTTCAGGGAAAAAAAAGTGGTTAGATTTAAAAAATATTCATTAAATAAAAAAAATCGTGACTTTCAAAATTTGGTCCTCCAATTTCTAAAAAAAGGTTCGTCGATTCTAGAAATGTTCTCCGATTAAAGAAAATTATCTATTTTTTTCACAATTTTGTAAAAATGTTTGCGGATAGTATTAAATGTTCATGAATTGAAAAAAATCTTGATTTCAGAAAATGTTCAAAACATTGTAGAAGTGTTCACGAATTTGAAAAATGTTCATGATTTTAAATATGTACAAAAGTTTAAAAAATGTTCATGATTTCATGAAATTGAAAATGATGGTGTATCTCGGTGATGCAGCAAAATGTGTTCATGGCCATTGAAGATTATGATTTTTTCTCTCCCATTACGACGCACAAGCCTTTTTTTTGGAGATAACTGCATATACCTTTAACCAGAGTCAGTTACAAATAAAGCACAAATGCAGCATCGTCGAGGACCCACGAGAGACAACAGGCATCCCAACACAAATGCAAACAGACCCCGGAGAAATGAAAATACAATCTATTTCATTGGGTCTTCTCACAAACTAAACCAACACCAACCGCTAACAGCTGCCATCATCGAGACGAATGGCAAAGAAAAACGTTGGAAGCCACCAAATCTTGAACCGAGGGCACACCATCGCCTAAATCGGCTTTCTGAGTCGAATATGAACCTCGCCGTGGACGGAGAGGCATTGCGTTGTGGCACATCGACCGGGGATCAACCCCATGCATCTCCCTGGCTCCAGCTCTGGTACCTCCGTTCGACAAAGTCGAAGAAGAATCACCAGATCTGCAGCCACAAACCACCAACCGAGTATTGGGCCACCAAGCCTCTCGCCAGCCGCCGCGGCCACTGCATGGGCGACCAACACCAGCCCGAGCACTCCTGTAAAGGTCTCCACTGGCTTCCCATTAACACCGGAGAAAGAGTCAATGTGGCGAGGAAGAAGCCGAGGAAGCAGAACTTCTGTTGTGGTTGACACCCCTGGCTCATTGACCATAACCGAAACAAACAATGCCCGCCGCCGCGCACGACAGCAAGGCCAATCCTAACCTCACCGCCCAGAATGAACGGCAGGAATCTACGCCGATGGCCCGTCGATCCTGTCCCAGAAGAAGATATCGAGGTAGATCGAGCCCCGGATGACCAACTCGCAGATGAGACTCGCCTCAAACCAAGCGCTGTCCCCCGCGAAGACCTGCTCCTAACCTATCTACAGGCCCGTCAAAGACACCGGTATGCCCCGTCCCACCCCCGGCCGCCGGAGCGGCCGGCAGAGGGGAGACGCGACCACAGGCTCGCCGGCAGAGATGGGCGGAAGAAAACTCGGCAACTGCCTCTAGGCGGAGGGGATTTTTGGGAAAGAAGTTGAAAACGGCGTTCTCTTCGTGTTACCATCACTCGGCTTACACAGACTCAAGTCATTCCATATTATTTTGGAAATGTTAACTGGCGACCGTTTGCCAGGGGGAGAATCCCGGTGAACGCGATCTCTCCCGTCGGATTTTGTCGCACGAATGTTGGCACGGGAAATGAAGACATGTCAGATTTTTAAACCGTTCGCTATGATACCATACAAAAGCCGGTGAAACACATCCTATTTAAAAACTCCACCACCCACCGTTAGGACCTGGGATTTGATCTAAGTACCTCCTTTTTCTTCTCCCTTTGTACCCAGGTGGCAAAACATTGTGTTTTTCTTCACTTAGGTACATGACAATTTTAATAATGAAATGACAAGTCAGTTTTTATATTTTTTATACATTGCAATTTTATTATTAAAACATGACATTTTTTTATTAAACCTATGTTTTTTCACTTAGGTACATGGCAATTTTACTGAAGAAAATTAACATGACAGTTCTTATATATTTTTGTATATGGTAGTTTATTATTAATAGCATGGCATTTTTCATTATTAAGAGGATGTTTTTTCACTTATGTACATGGCAAGTTTACTAAAAAAGTAACATGGCAGTTTTTATCATTTTTTGTACATGACAGTTTTATTATTAAGAACATGAATTTTTTTACTATTAAGAGGATGTTTTTTCACTTATGTACATGTCAATTTTACGAGTAAAATTCAACATAGCAGTTTTATTATTTTTTGGACATGGCTGCTTTAACATGACATTTTTATTATAAGAGGGTGTCATTTTTCTCTAGTGTTCACAAGTCAACTTTTTTTTGTACATGGCAGTTTTATTATTAATAACATAAAACTTTCATTACTAAGAGGAAGGCATTTTTTAGAAGGATGGCAATCTTATTTTTATGAGGATGGCAATTTTATTGTTTGAGAGTGATGTCTACTACATAACTTTATTCTTGTAGACGTTGATGTGCCTTCAAGTGCAGAGTTTTGTAGGACAGCAGTAAATTTCACTCAAGTAGATGACATAAGATTTATCAATCTGTGGGAGGTGTAGGATGAAGATGGTCTCTCTCAAAAACCCCACAATCAAATACAAGCAATCTCTTGTGTCCCCAACACACCCAATATGGTAAATTGTATAGGTGCACTCAGTGGCGGACCCAGGATTGTCTGACGCCCCAGGCGAGAAACAAAGGGCTAAAAACTATCTAAAAAAACTCTAGTTTCAAGGCATACAAAAGTCAATCTATATTGCATAACTAATAAGAAACCAAACATAATATTCAATCGCAGCATTTTTTCCATGATGGGTCAACAATAAAGCAAGACAAATCAAAAGACAATATGTAGCATAGATAGATGATACACAAGATTTATACCAAATCAAAGGATTGGTTGATCTGAGCCTCCCATGACTACATCTTCAATAGCAGAAGCTAAACCTTCAATCATCAATTTTGAAATGCAAATCAGTGCATAATATAGCAGGTAAAACTAGTTAATAATAGATGCAAAATGTGAAAACTTACTTCTAGGAAGAGGCAAAACGCCTTTACGCGTGCGATAACCTTGAAATCGCTCGATGATCTTTGATTCTTAAATAGTAACAAATACATCTCGCTCAATGTAACATACCATTCTATGATTCATTCAATCATCACCAATTTTGTTTCTCAATCTAGTCTTGATAATGCTCATTGCTGAGAATGCTCTTTCCACTGTTGCGGCTGCAACAGGTAAAATCAATGCTAACTCAACAAGACGGTAAACCAAGGGAAAAGTTGTGTGCATATCAGTTTTAACCATATTAATGGCAAGATGACCAAGATCATTGCAATTCATCAAATGTGGATCAGCTCTTGCTTCCCGAATAAATGAGTCTAGTTGGTTTCTAAGGACAAAAGTAACTTCATATGTAGAGAAGTGAGCAGCATACATATTAGCAAGATCTACTAGCTTGTCTTCACTATAATTGTCAAATGAATTCTTGGGATCAAGACAAGCAATGCATCTCAGTAATTGAGTAGACCTTTCAGCAAAGCGGTTGTTTAACTCCTTCATCGATGCATCTCTGGACTCATCAACAAGTAATGCAAATTTACTATCTCCAATCTCCTCAATAATGACATTGGCGGTCTCATTTGCACAAGCCTTGCATAAATCCTTTTGTATCTTATGTGAAGTCAACTTATGGTTATCTCCTGCATCCCCGAATAATTTTTCCACCTTTGGGTCTTTCTTTATGAACAAGTCCAACAACTCTTTAAAGTTACCCTTATTCATTGAGCTAGTAGACTCATCATGACCACGAAAAGCAAGAGCTTGTAGTATCAAAAATTTGACAAATACTCAATACAATCAAGAGACGAGCTTTGTATTCTTCTTCTTGCTTCTGAGAACCCCTATCAAACTCATGTGGCAGATTTTGTGTTTGATTTTTGAAATCCTCATAATGTTGCCTAGATTTATTATGAGCACTATCATGCTTGCCAACATGTTGATTAAAAACTTTAGGCCCATGTAACACCCCTGGATCCATGCTACAGTGATCAACGTAATTAAGGTACAGTAACCATGAGGTTTAAGCTAATCCATTTTTGCTAAACCATGTTTGGTCACAATGGAATCATAACTCATTTGAATTCCCTATTGAATTTTCAAAATTCATTTAATAAGTGGTTTAAACATTTTTGCAAACCTGAAAACTAAAATCATGGTTAGGTTACAAATATTCACCTAGTATTTATAAAACTATAACCAACATTTTGCAAGGTGTTTTGGTGCCTCAAATTAAATAAAACAGAGGCCAAAACTATTAATCAAATGCCTTTTTATTTATGACAGTTTTCAATTAATTTCAAAAAGCCCCAAAACCTTTTGTGGCTTTGCCAAATATTACAACACTAATAATTGCCTAGGTGGCACTTTTTTTTATAAAAGTGCTATGATACTAAAAATAAATAAATAAAATAATAAAAGAAGACAGAACAGAAATAAAAAAAGGGGAAAAACCTACTAGACACTAGGGCCCAGGTGCTACAGGCTGGCCTGCCCCATTTAGGCCAGCCTTTTCCCCTACCTCTCGCCAGAACAGGAGAAGGCGGAGCGCGCCATGGCGCCGACGCTCGCGCACGGCCATCGAGCGCTCCCCCGAGGATAAGAACGAGCCCCACGGTCCTCTCTCTCACCCCGCAAACCCTAGGACCCCAGATCCCCCCATCCGCGTCTCTCTCGCTCGTGTTCGAGCTCGTGCCCCTGCGGATCCATGGCCGCGCTGTGGTGAAACCGCGGCCACCGTCCTCCTCGTCCCTCTCCGTCAAGTCTAGGAGCTCCGCGCCGTCCTCCTCGTCCTACCCGTGCATTGGATCGAAGCAGGGAGCTCCCTCCTTGACGTCAGCCTCCTCTACTTCCGCTTCGGCTCCGGAGATCGCCGCCGTCGATTCGCTCCTCCCCGTGAACTCCGGCTTCATCAGGCCTTCCCATCGACGCTGGTGAGCTCCTCTCGCTGCTCCTTCGCCTCTGTGCGCTCCCGTAGCCCCCTGTAGCTAGCCGCCACCGTGACCGAGCTCTTCCGTCCGCCATTACCGACGTGCTCGTGCCGTGCGTGCCTTTGGCAGCCCCTGCGTGCAACTGGCGTGCTCCAGGGGCTCCTCTGCGTCAATCCGATGCGCTAGATACGGCGCCCGCGCGCTGCAGCGGCTGTCTCGCCACTCGCCCGAACAGGCCTCCGCCAAGCACGACGCCGGTGACGCCACAGGCCACCCCAGCGCCTCCAGATGGCCGGAATGGATCGGCGACAGCACCAGCTCGCGAACGCAGCAAGAATCACGCGATTTGGTCCACCGTAGACGATTTCCGAGCCTCGCCGTCGTTGCTGTGGCTGCAGCCGGCGCGCCACCGCGTTCAAAACGTCGGTGTGTCGCTGACCGGTGGGGCCCAACTATTAGCCAGCTAACCACGGGGCTAACCCCCACTGACAATGGGCGCGGGCACTGTAGCGTTTAGATTAGTCTCTAATTAAGTTAGCTAATAGACACTAACACGTGGGGCCCCCTTTAATTAGTTTAATTAAACCCCTCTGTTATTCCAACAGAGTATGACATGTGGGGCCCCAGCTAATTAATCAGTATTTAGATTAATTAAACCCTGGATTAAACCTTGAGTCAATGACAGCTAGGGCCCACTGGTCAGGTTTGACCAGTCAAGCCCACTGTTAACTGCTGACGTCATAGTGATGTCATGCTGACGTCATTAATGCTTTTTCGAATTAATTTAATTCTGTGAATTTCAGAAAATGATTAAAACTGTAAAAATTAATAGAAAATAATCCGTAGCTCAGATGAAAAAGTTTTATACATGAAAGTTGATCAGAAAAATCCCACAAATCCGAATACGCCGTCCGTTAGTCTGTCACGTGCTCCTATCATAACGAATGTGGAACTTTTCCATCGTTTTCATCTGTCCGGTAGTAGCCCGAGACCCGGGAAATATCGTCAGATATTCTTCCGACCCGTCTGCGACGTGTAATACTGCGTTAGTGCAAGCCTAGCTCTGCTATTTGTCATGTCATGCATGTGATGCATCTGTTTGCTTTATATTTATTGTTTCTCCCCCCCTCTTCTTACCGGTAGACCCCGAGACTGACGCTGCTGCCGGGTACGACTACGCGCCTGACGATCAGCCTTTTGCCGCAGAGCAGCAAGGCAAGCAACCCCCCTTGAGCATTCCGATATCGCCCATTTCTTTCCCTCTCAATCTTGCATTAGATTTTTGCTACTGTATTAGTTAGCTCCTATTCTGATGCATAGCCTGTTTTTGATAAACTGCTACTATACCTGCAATCATATCAAATGCTTAGTATAGGTTGATCAATGGATCCCCTGTGACCCCTCCCTTAGTCCCAGTTGCCCCTGCTTCTTCATCGACGACTCGACGACTCGAAGACTCGGTCAACCGACCGACAAGCCAGGCCCCTGACATCACCGCACCCCCCTTAGTTGTACGACTCTGCAGCGCTACTATCGAGTACCGAGGGTGACACCTCGTGAAGTACTCATGATGCTAGCTCTGTAGTGCAGCTAGTCGGTCGTGGTTATCGAGGGTGATTCCTCTTTCACCACTCCCGACGATGACTCTGTCGTGCAACCCCTCAAGTGCGGGACCCTCGAGGGTGATTCCTCTAAGTCCACCTTGACGGTTTCATCGAGCGGGACCCTTTGAGGGTGATTCCTCAGGTTCCGTCTTGATGTTTTATACACACAGTTACTATGACCTGGTTATAGAAACATGTTGGTGATGGGTCGGCCCTGAGGGGTACCCACGGTTTGATGATGATGAGGCGTGGACGGGCAGGAGAGGCCCTTGCCACACATCCTCGAGACGGGGCGACGGGACCGCAATTTATGGGTCGCGCTTGCCCCGTATTAATAAAATGCTAATGGGTTGGGTATTTCATCTGTGTTGGGTCGTTGGCCTTTTTACGCACCAAACCATCGCGTGGGAGAAGTTATGGGTACTCAGCATCGTTGTATCAGCTGAAGCTCTTCGGACGTCAGCAATGGAGCGGGGCGCGCCCGAGTGGTCCGCAACGGCACCGCGCTTGTTATAAGGGGTGCTAGGACTGACCTCGGCCGCCTTCGCATCGTGCAGGAGTGCAAAGGGCGATTGGCCCATGACCCCTGCGCGCTTAGGATTTAGACCGGCGGGCTGGCCTCTTCGTTGAGCCTAGGTGGGGCGACGACGTGTTGAGATCTCGAGGCCGGGCATTACCCAGGAAAGTGTGTCTGGCCGGAGGTGATCAAGCGTGTTGGGAATGCGGTGCACCCCTGCAGGGAAGAATTTATCTATTCGAATAGCCGTGTCCACGGTAACAGGACGACTTGGAGTTGTACCTTGACCTTCTACAACTATAATTGTGACTTTAATTTTAAATGAATGTTGGCTCCGGGATTGCTTCCTCGCAGGGAGTCGAGGAAGAATCTCTGGGCATGGTTACTTAATAAAATTGCTACAATAATATGACTATATATGAGATACCAGTCTACTCTCTTCTAATGTTGCAAGATTGTTGAAGATGCTAGTCTTCGATAGGACTATGCCTTCCCCCTATTCTTGCTTTCTGCAGTCAGCCCAGATATAACCCCCTTTTCCTTGATACTGATGCATACTTAGCATAGTTCTGATGTCAGTCTTGCGAGTACTTTGGATGAGTACTCACCGCTGCTTTGCTTTCTCTTTCCCCCTTGACACGTTTCTGCGTTCAGACGATGGAGCCCAGGAGATGGAGTACGCCTGAGACGACTACTACACCACCGCTGGAGCCTACTACTATGTGGAGAGTGCCGATGCTCAGGAGTAGTTAGGAGGTTCCCAGGCAGGAGGCCTCGCCCCTTTCGATCCGCTGCTTATGTTTGTGCTAGCCTTCTTAAGGCAAAACTTGTTTAACTTATGTCTGTACTCAGATATTATTTGCTTCCGCTGACTCGTGCTTGTCGAGCTTTGTATTCGAGCCCTCGAGGCCCCTGGCTTGTAATATGAAGCTGTATGCCTTTAATTTGTGTCTAGTGTTGTGTTGTGATATCAATCAGTGAGTCCCTAATCTTGGTCGTACGCATTGCGTGCTTGATTAGCGTACGGTCAAAATTGGGGGCGTCACAAGTTGGTATCAGGGCCAACTGCCTGTAGGTAGCCCCCTTTCCAACTCCTTGGCCGAAGTTGAGTCTAGTCATTGAAAAACTTTTACTAACATAGTTGTGTGGCTTACGGGCCAACTTCTCAATCGGGTGGTATTAGGATCTTTTATTCCTCGTCTATACTCTGGGTTCTGATCTCTCTTCTCTTCCGGGTTAAAGATTTTACTAACTCTAACTCTAGGTTCTGGTAACTACTTCCCCCGGAGAGCCCCTCATTCCAGACGATGGCTCGATTCATCTGAAGACTTCGAAGATACTCTCCGATGTTCGCCCGAGAACTTGTGCTCATCGCTCTTGCGATTCCCTTCCGCCGTCAACCCCTATGGATGACTACATGCAATTGTTGCTCATACTTTCATATCCAGTTGCTCTTGTTATTACAAGGTACATCGAATTATCTTATCGGAGATTCGTTCTTCCTCGGTTGATCAAGTGTTTCACAGAATTCTTTGAAACGCTATTCGATCTTCCGTAATCCTATGTAGCCTTTTGCTCTTGACCTTTCTCACCTTCTTGCATTGTGGTTAATCCCATATGTCTAGCAATATTCATTGAAATCCCTCGTGATTGTCATTTGATCTTATTGATTCAACTTGTGTGTGAATGCACACAATCCTCACTTGATACTCATAAATTATCTGTCCGGCTCAGACGTCTTTCCAATCAAGAGCTGGTTCTCGTTAAATCAACCTTGGTTGATTGTCCATCTGAGTCCCTTCAACTTATTGTTATTGATCGGAGCATCTGATTCTGATACACCAATTTGGGAACTTAATTCCCTTGGTTATTTAAGCATCAAATTATTGGATGTTCTATAACCTAATGCTTTGCATTCTTTCTCCCTCTGATTGAGTACCGATACTCACATCAGCTCCATTGTGGACCGCCAAACCCATTGTTGGGTTATTATCCGACAATGTCCTTCACATTCAAATTTTCGTGAGTTCTTCCCCTGATACATAATGCCTTTGGTAAACTGTGTCTTCTCCCTCTGGTAAGTTGTATCCTATGCTTTTGTCAGCCATGCTCTGTTCTCGAGCATGTGTTAATTATTCTTGAAACTTGTGGTATATGTTCCTAAGATGCCCCTATGGGTTGAACCTATGCCTTTCTTACTCCGTGTGAACCGAGAGTTACCACGAGTCCTACTCTTCTGGTGTTTTGCCGGATAATCTTCCTCTTTGTTTAATTTGACCTTGTATCTGTGATTTGATACTTTACAACCGTGGTTCTGACCATGATTATTCTTCTTTGATCCCATTTTAGACTAGTTTAAGAACTTGTCTTCTGCAGATCAATACATCGGTCCAAGCTTTAATTATGATCTACATCCGAGTATTACCCCTGGTATCTCGAGAATATCATGGAGCTTTATAACTTCTTATAATGCTCCTCATCAGCTATGTTTCCTTCACTGATTCCAGTTTCCTCGTGTTCTAAATTGTTGGACACTCAAGGACACTGATAATTGAATCGAGTCCGCATTGCGATTCAACAACTCTTAGTAATCTTCTTTGCTTATGAGTTTGTACTCGATCATACCATTCCAAGCAGGCTACATCATCATCGTCATGCTAAAGCTTGACCATGCTATCTATGTCCTTCATCCCTGAAGCACCATTCCAACAGTGCACTAAGCTTACATCGAGCTTTCAACGTCATGTTGGTTGTCTTGAAAGGCAATTTCGATTCTGAGCTAGCACTCTAATCCGTGGTTCCGATAACTTTTCGCTTCACCATTTCTTTGCCCGATGTCGTCGTTGACCGATTACATCTTCAAGAGACTTCTTGACAATTGTGTCGTGATCATCATCAACATTCTGAACTCTTTCAAGGTATCATTTAAATTCATGATGAGAAGTAGCATCCTTGCCCTTGGTAACTGGTATTGTCTTTGACGACACCTTTGCCTTCCTTCCAAATGAAGACTTGGTCTTATTTTTGGGTGAACCTTAAGCTCCTTTCTAGCCATTTTGTGTTTTGTTCTATCTTTGGGCATTACCATCTTTTGTCGAGAATGTCGTGAGGATTTCACACGTCTTAAGAATTCTTGATATAGTGTTACTTCTTGCCGTCACTTTTCTTTTCTTAGTTCCCGTGTTGTTCTAACCGAAGTACCGACAAAGGGACTGTGATGTGTAAATTCAACACTTATGACATAGAAACTCTTTTACCTTGGAGTTAATGAACAATAAGTCCATTCATAGTGTGTTGGCTGTTGAATCAACATTCTAACACTGGTCGTGCTACTTAGTCCGGATTTTGGGAGCACCTTTCGATTAATGTTTAATTGTGGATGTTTCCCTCGGGCATACCTCGTGGTATCATCTGGTTTGACCAATGCTATCACCTTGTTTATTCAATGGTGGAAATCCATCTTTGTGGAAATCTCGATGAATTGTTGCTGAGCCCATCAGCCACATCCTCATCTTCTTCGTGGTTCATGATGAACAGTTAAGTTAGTGTTGGAAACCTTTGGAAGCATTATCTTGTGCCTTGCTCATGAAGAATATGTTTGATAAAATAAGTGTTTTTACATAACTTCACGTGCATTCTGCCGCCGAAAATATGGGAAGTTTTGTTTTGCTTCCTCTGGGATCATCCCAATTCATTCACGCATGTGCAAAGTGTTATATGTTTTGAGGATTTGCTACCTTCACTCCATATTAATTTCCTAGCACCCCAAGCCACTGATTGATTTGATCTAGGAAAAGAAGTTCTACGTAAGAGCTAATCCGGACTTACATCGGTACTTTGATATCCTCGATGATGGTTCCCAACCTTAACTCGGTTGCATTTGGTCGTTAGGCTTCCATGTGGTCACGATTGTCTTGGACAGTGTGTTCCTGTATGTCTTGTAATCCAGCTCAATATTTTGGATGCTTGCTTCCGTATTCCATGTACCGAGAATCTTGCAACGTGATCCCGTCGATGTGTGTTGCATCCTTTTTCCTTCTCAGGCATGCTAAGTCTGAAGAATCCTGACACCAACCAGATCTGAACCTCAGTCAGATATGATGGTTGAAACATTTTTTTTCAAGAATTGTAACATTGGTCTTTATGTAACCCGGTAAGGTGATGTCTTGTCTAGCACACTTGGCCGGATGACCTATTGTTATAATGCTTTGTTCAGCAAGGATTGCCATTCTTCCATGGGGAAATTATAAGAGTTATTTTATAAGTTGTTCCTACTGGATCCTTTGTGTATCCAAACTCCATCCTTTACTCGAAACACCATATCATTGATATCCCGAAGCATGGATGTGGTATACCGTTCATCAAAAGGAATAAGGTAAGTTCAATGCTAATTGTTTCTTGATCAATTATCCAAACACCATTGTATGGGAATGTCATGAATTTCCTCGCCCCTTTTACCTAAATGGTTATCTACTTGCTATCCTGTCATGTAGATCATGCTCTATTTTCCTTCGGAAAGATATACTCCTAAAACTTGAGTATAAACACATTTCCCTTTCCATTGGTCTGTTTAATGTGATAAACACATTTTCCTTTCCATTGGTCTGTTTAATGTGATAAACACATTTTCCTTTCCATTGGTATGTTTAATGTGATAAACACATTTTCCTTTCCATTGGTCTGTTAATGTGATAAACACATTTTCCTTTCCATTGGTCTGTTTAATGTGATGAACACATTTTCCTTTCCATTGGTCTGTTTAACCTTTCTTGTAATCTAGCTTATCTGAACAGTGGTGATTCCCTGCTTAGGTAAGCACCTCGGTGATCAATTCTGTCAGTAAGGCCCTGTTACTATTGTTGATAACATTCTGGTAACCGCCGGTGGACGGGAACTTTGCCTATTGGTTCGCCTTGTTTCAACGAGCAGGAAAATGGTTCTATTCGTCCCCCGCCCTTGGTACCGACGTTGTTGCCAGCATAACTAACAAGCTATCCTCTGACTTGTCATGCAACCATGACCGTGTAAGATGTCACTGCTCTTCCTGCTCTTAACCACACGGTCGGCCCATGACCCTCAGTTCCACAGGATCGAAACCTGACTCTCCTGTACATCTTTGATTCCAAAGTATCCATTGCACTTGGCTTCGTTTGTAATTCCCGAGGCACCGTCCAAGGGATGATCTATCCTAATATCAGACGCAATAATTATTTTCGTTGCTCTGAATCCCTTTCACCTTCTGATTAGGCATCGAATGATTGCCTACCCGTTTGAAACTTTTATACAATCACATTTTGCTCTTAGTGATTCCTCGAGTCTTAAATTGAGAAATAAATCTTGTGTTCCTCCCTGAGTTCGCCATCAGATGCCCAACCTTGCAGGGATACGTTCTTCCAGAGTTTTCCCTCTAATCGCATTCGTAGGACGATGAAGATCCCGAAGGAAGGATGACGACTCCATCAGATCGACCTGAATCAGAGTAATGGATACCTCTACAAGAAGGACCGACCTCTTCGGTGAGAGCAGCCAAGAACGAGAAGACTCGTTAGATTTTCGAAACCAAGCTTTCCCCCTTACGTCTACCTCTTAATTCTCGGGACGAGAATTTCTTTTAGTAGGGGAGAGTGTAACACCCCTGGATCCATGCTACAGTGATCAACGTAATTAAGCTACAGTAACCATGAGGTTTAAGCTAATCCATTTTTGCTAAACCATGTTTGGTCACAATGGAATCATAACTCATTTGAATTCCCTATTGAATTTTCAAAATTCATTTAATATGTGGTTTAAATATTTTTGCAAACCTGAAAACTAAAATCATGGTTAGGTTACAAATATTCACCTGGTATTTATAAAACTATAACCAACATTTTGCAAGGTGTTTTGGTGCCTCAAATTAAATAAAACAGAGGCCAAAACTATTAATTAAATGCCTTTTTATTTATGACAGTTTTCAATTAATTTCAAAAAGCCCCAAAACTTTTTGTGGCTTTGCCAAATATTACAACACTAATAATTGCCTAGGTGGCACTTTTTTTATAAAAGTGCTATGATACTAAAAATAAATAAAAATAATAATAAAAGAAGACAGAACAGAAATAAAAAAGGGGAAAAACCTACTGGACACTAGGGCCCAGGTGCTACAGGCTGGCCCGGCCCATTTAGGCCAGCCTTTTCCCCTACCTCTCGCCAGAACAGGAGAAGGCCGAGCGCGCCATGGCGCCGACGCTCGCGCACGGCCATCGAGCGCTCCCCCGAGGATAAGAACGAGCACCACGGTCCTCTCTCTCACCCCGCAAACCCTAGGACCCCAGATCCCCCCATCCGCGTCTCTCTCGCTCGCGTTCGAGCTCGTGCCCGTGCGGATCCATGGCCGCGCCGTGGTGAAACCGTGGCAACCGTCTTCCTCGTCCCTCTCCGTCAAGTCCAGGAGCTTCGCGTCGTCCTCCTCGTCCTACCCGTGCATTGGATCGAAGCAGAGAGCTCCCTCCTCGACGTCAGCCTCCTCTACTTCCGCTTTGGCTCCGGAGATCGCTGCCGTCGATTCGCTCCTCCCCGTGAACTCCGGCTTCATCAGGCCTTCCCATCGACGCTGGTGAGCTCCTCTCGCCGCTCCTTCGCCTCTATGCGCTCCCGTAGCCCCCTATAGCTAGCCGCCACCATGACCGAGCTCTGCCGTCCGCCATTACCGACGTGCTCGTGCCGTGCGTGCCTTTGGCAGCCCCTGCGTGTAACTGGCGTGCTCCAGGGGCTCCTCTGCGTCGATCCCATGCGCTAGATACGGCGCCCGCGCGCTGCAGCGGCTGTCTCGCCACTCGCCCGAACCGGCCTCCGCCAAGCACAACGCCGGCGACGCCACAGGCCACCCCAGCTCCTCCAGATGGCCGGAATGGATCGGCGACAGCACCAGCTCGCGAACGCAGCAAGAATCACGCGGTTTGGTCCACCGTAGACGATTTCCGAGCCTCGCCGTCGTTGATGTGGCTGCCGCCGGCGCGCCACCGCGTTCAAAACGTCGGTGTGTCACTGACCGGTGGGGCCCAACCATTAGCCAGCTAACCACGGGGCTAACCCCCACTGACAATGGGCCCGGGCACTGTAGCGTTTAGATTAGTCTCTAATTAAGTTAGCTAACAGACACTGACACGTGGGGCCCCCTTTAATTAGTTTAATTAAACCCCTCTCTTATTCCAACAGAGTATGACATGTGGGGCCCCAGCTAATTAATCAGTATTTAGATTAATTAAACCCTGGATTAAACCCCGAGTCAATGATGTTGGGGGACGTAGTAAAAATTCAAAATTTTCCTACGTGTCACCAAGATCAATCTAGGAGATGCTAGCAACGAGAGAGAGGGAGTGCATCTTCATACCCTTGAAGATCGCTAAGCGGAAGAGTTGCAAAGAACGCGGTTGATGGAGTCGTACTCGCGGCGATTCAAATCGCGGAAGATCCGATCCAAGCACCGAACGGACGGCGCCTCCGCGTTCAACACACGTACAGCCCGGGGAAGTCTCCTCCTTCTTGATCCAGCAAGGGGGAAGGAGAAGTTGAGGGAGAGCTTCGGCAGCACAACGGCGTGGTGGCGGTGGAGCTCGTGGTTCTCCGGTAGAGCTTCGCTAAGCACTACGGAGGAGGAGGAGGTGTAGGAGGAGGGAGGGCTGCGCCAGGGGCAAGGGGTGCAGCTCCCATGCGCCTCCCCACTATATATAGGGGTGGAGGGGGCTGGTTTCTTGCCCTCCAAGTCGATTGGGGCGTTGGCAAAGGTGGGAGGAAAGAAATCCCATCCATTCCCTTCCCCACCGATTGTTATCCCCCCTTTTTAGGGATCTTGATCTTATCCCTTCGGGATATGATCTTATTCCTTCTAAGGGGGATCTTGGTGCGCCTTGACCAGGGGTGTGGGGCCTTGCCCCCACTACCCATGTTCATGTGGGTCCCCCCATGCAGGTGGGCCCCACTCCGGAACCTTCTAGAACCTTCCCGGTACAATACCAAAAAATCCCAAACATTTTCCGGTGGCCAAAATAGGACTTCCCATATATAGATCTTTACCTCCGGACCATTCCGGAACTTCTCGTGACGTCCGGGATCTCATCCGGGACTCCGAACAACTTTCGGTAACCACATACAATTCCCATTACAACTCTAGCGTCACTGAACCTTAAGTGTGTAGACCCTACGGGTTCGGGAACCATGCAGACATGACCGAGACACCTCTCCGGCCAATAACCAATAGCGGGATCTGGATACCCATGTTGGCTCCCACATGTTCCACGATGATCTCATCGGATGAACCACGATGTCGGGGATTCAATCAATCCAGTATACAATTCCCTTTGTCCATCGGTATGTTACTTGCCCGAGATTCGATCGTCGGTATCCCTATACCTTGTTCAATCTCGTTACCGGCAAGTCTCTTTACTCGTTTCGTAACACATGATCCCGTGACTAACTCCTTAGTCACATTGATCTCATTATGATGATGTATTACCGAGTGGGCCCAGAGATACCTCTCCGTCACACGGAGTGACAAATCCCAGTCTCGATTCGTGCCAACCCAACAGACACTTTCGGAGATACCTGTAGTGCACCTTTATAGTCACCCAGTTACGTTGTGATGTTTGATACACCCAAAGTATTCCTACGGTATTCGGGAGTTGCACAATCTCATGGTCTAAGGAAATGATACTTGACATTAGAAAAGCTCTAGCAGACGAACTACACGATCTTGTGCTATGCTTAGGATTGGGTCTTGTCCATCACATCATTCTCCTAATGATGTGATCCCGTTATCAACGACATCCAATGTCCATGGTCAGGAAACCACGACCATCTATTGATCAACGAGCTAGTCAACTAGAGGCTCACTAGGGACATGGTGTGGTCTATGTATTCACACATGTATTACGGTTTCCGGTTAATACAATTATAGCATGAACAATAGACAATTATCATGAACAAGGAAATATAAGAATAACCATTTTATTATTGCCTCTAGGGCATATTTCCAACAGTCTCCCACTTGCACTAGAGTCAATAATCTAGTTAAATTGTGATGAATCGAACACCCATAGAGTTCTGGTGCTGATCATGTTTCTCTCGTGGAAGAGGTTTAGTCAACGGATCTGCGACATTCAGATCCGTATGCACTTTACAAATATCTATATCTCCATGCTGAATGTAATCACGAATGAAGTTGAAGCGGCGCTTGATGTGCTTGGTCTTCTTGTGAAACATGGGCTCCTTGGCAATGGCAATTGCTCGAGTGTTGTCACAGAAGAGAGTCATCGGGCCCGACGCATTGGGAATCACTCCTAGGTCGGTGATGAACTCCTTCATCCAGACTCCTTCCTGCGCTGCTTCCGAAGCAGCTATGTACTCCGCTTCACATGTAGATGCCGCCACGACGCTTTGCTTGCAACTGCACCAGCTGACTGCCCCACCATTCAAAATATACACGTATCCGGTTTGTGACTTGGAGTCATCCGGATAGGTGTCGAAGCTAGCATCGACGTAACCCTTTACGACGAGCTCTTCGGCACCTTCATAAACGATAAACATATCCTTAGTCCTTTTCAGGTACTTAAGGATATTCTTGACCCCTGTCCAGTGTTCCATTCCGGGATCACTTCGGTACCTCCCTACCAAACTTATGGCAAGGTTCACATCAGGTCTGGTACACAGCATGGCATACATAATAGAGCCTATGGCTGAGGCATAGGGGATGACACTCATCTTTTCTCTATCTTCTGCCGAGGTCGGGCATTGAGCTGTGCTCAATCTCACACCTTGCAATACAGGCAAGAACCCCTTCTTGGACTGATCCATATTGAACTTCTTCAATATCTTGTCAAGGTATGTGCTTTGTGAAAGACCAATGAGGCGTCTCGATCTATCTCTATAGATCTTGATGCCTAATATGTAAGCAGCTTCTCCAAGGTCCTTCATTGAAAAACACTTATTCAAGTAGGCCTTTATGCTTTCCAAAAGTTCTATATCATTTCCCATCAACAATATGTCATCCACATATAAAATGAGAAATGCTACAGAGCTCCCACTCACTTCCTTGTAAATACAGGCTTCTCCATAAGTCTGTATAAACCCAAACGCTTTGATCACCTCATCAAAGCGAATGTTCCAACTCCGAGATGCTTGCACCAGCCAATAGATGGAGCGCTGGAGCTTGCATACCTTGTCAGCATTCTTAGGATCGACAAAACCTTCCGGCTGCATCATATACAATTCTTCCTTAAGGAAACCGTTAAGGAATGCCGTTTTGACGTCCATTTGCCAGATCTCATAATCATAAAATGCGGCAACTGCTAACATGATTCGGACGGACTTCAGCATCGCTACGGGTGAGAAAGTCTCATCATAGTCAACTCCTTGAACTTGTCGATAACCCTTAGCGACAAGCCGAGCCTTATAGACGGTCACATTACCATCCGCGTCAGTCTTCTTCTTAAAGATCCATTTATTTTCTATGGCTTGCCGATCATCGGGCAAGTCCACCAAAGTCCATACTTTGTTCTCATACATGGATCCTATCTCGGATTTCATGGCTTCAAGCCATTTGTTGGAATCCGGGCCCGCCATGGCTTCTTCATAGTTCGAAGGTTCACCATTGTCTAACAACATGATTTCTAGGACAGGGTTGCCGTACCACTCTGGTGCAGAACGTGTCCTCGTGGACCTATGAAGTTCAGTAGTAACTTGATCCGAAGTTTCATGATCATCATCATTAACTTCCTCTCTAGTCGGTGCAGGCACCACAGAAACATTTTCCTGCGCTGCGCTACTCTCCGGTTCGAGAGGGGGTACAATTACCTCATCAAGTTCTACTTTCCTCCCACTTACTTCTTTCGAGAGAAACTTTTTCTCTAGAAAGGATCCATTCCTGGCAACAAAGATCTTGCCTTCGGATCTGAGGTAGAAGGTATACCCAATAGTTTCCTTAGGGTATCCTATGAAGACGCACTTTTCCGATTTGGGTTCGAGCTTTTCAGGTTGAAGTTTCTTGACATAAGCATCGCATCCCCAAACTTTCAGAAATGACAGCTTAGGTTTCTTCCCAAACCATAATTCATACGGTGTCGTCTCAACGGATTTAGACGGTGCCCTATTTAAAGTGAATGCGGCAGTCTCTAATGCATATCCCCAAAATGATAGCGGTAAATCAGTAAGAGACATCATAGATTGCACCATATCCAATAGAGTGCGATTACGACGTTCGTACACACCATTACGCTGAGGTGTGCCAGGCGGCGTGAGTTGTGAAACAATTCCACATTTCCTTAAGTGCGTGCCAAACTCGTGACTCAAATATTCTCCTCCACGATCAGATCGTAAGAACTTTATTTTCTTGTCACGTTGATTCTCTACCTCACTCTGAAATTCCTTGAATTTTTCAAAGGTCTCAGACTTGTGTTTCATTAAGTAGACATACCCATATCTGCTTAAGTCATCAGTGAGGGTGAGAACATAATGATAGCCACCGCGAGCCTCAACGCTCATTGGACCGCATACATCGGTATGTATTATTTCCAACAAGTTGGTTGCTCGCTCCATTGTTCCGGAGAACGGAGTCTTAGTCATCTTGCCCATGAGGCATGGTTCGCACATGTCAAATGATTCATAATCAAGAGACTCCAAAAGTCCATCTGCATGGAGTTTCTTCATGCGTTTGACACCAATCTGACCAGGGCGGCAGTGCCACAAGTATGTGGGACTGTCATTATCAACCTTACATCGTTTGGTATTCACACTATGAATATGTGTAACATCACGTTCGAGATTCAATAAAAATAAACCATTGACCAGCGGGGCATGACCATAAAACATATCTCTCATATAAATAGAACAACCATTATTCTCGGATTTAAATGAGTAGCCATCTCGCATGAAACGAGATCCAGATACAATGTTCATGCTCAAAGCTGGTACTAAATAACAATTATTGAGGTTTAAAACTAATCCCGAAGGTAGATGCAGAGGTAGCGTGCCGACGGCGATCACATCGACCTTGGAACCATTCCCGACGCGCATCATCACCTCGTCCTTCGCCAATCTCCGCTTATTCCGCAGCTCCTGTTTTGAGTTACAAATGTGAGCAACCGCACCGGTATCAAATACCCAGGAGCTACTACGAGCGCTAGTAAGGTACACATCAATAACATGTATATCATATATACCTTTGACGTTGCCGGCCTTCTTATCCGCTAAGTACTTGGGGCAGTTCCGCTTCTAGTGACCGGTTCCCTTGCAATAAAAGCACTCAGTCTCAGGCTTGGGTCCATTCTTGGGCTTCTTCCCGGCAACTGATTTACCGGGCGAGGCAACTGCTTTGCCGTCCTTCTTGAAGTTCTTCTTACCCTTCTCTTTCTTGAAACTGGTGGTCTTATTCACCATCAACACTTGATGTTCCTTTTTGATCTCCACCTCCACTGATTTCAGCATTGAATATAACTCAGGAATGGACTTATCCATCCCTTGCATATTGAAGTTCATCACAAAGCTCTTGTAGCTAGGTGGAAGCGACTGGAGGATTCTGTCAATAACCGAGTCATCCGGAAGATTAACTCCCAGCTGAGACAAGCGGTTGTGCAACCCAGACATTTTGAGTATGTGCTCGCTGACAGAACTATTTTCCTCCATCTTACAACTGAAGAACTTGTCGGAGACTTCATATCTCTCGACCCGGGCATGAGCTTGGAAAACCATTCTTAGCTCTTGGAACATCTCATATGCTCCGTGTTGCTCAAAACGCTTTTGGAGCCCCGGTTCTAAGTTGTAAAGCATACCGCACTGAACCAAGGAGTAATCATCACTACGCGACTGCGAGGCGTTCATAACGTGTTGAGTTGCTGGGAAAATGGGTGCGTCACCTAGCGGTGCATCAAGGACATATGCTTTCTTGGAAGCTATGAAGATGATCCTCAAGTTACGGACCCAGTCCGTATAGTTGCTTCCATCGTCTTTCAGCTTGGTTTTCTCTAGGAACGCGTTGAAGTTGAGGGCAACATTAGCGTGGGCCATTGGATCTACAAGATAGATTGTAAAGACAATTTTAGACTAAGTTCATGATAATTAAGTTCATCTAATCAAATTATTTAATGAACTCCCACTCAGATAGACATCCCTCTAGTCATCTAAGTGATACATGATCCATATCGACTAGGCCGTGTTCGATCATCACGTGAGACGGACTAGTCATCAATGGTGAACATCTCCATGTTGCTCGCATCTACTATACGACTCATGTTCGACCTTTCGGTCTCTCGTGTTCCGAGGCCATGTCTGTACATGCTAGTCTCGTCAAGTCAACCTAAGTGTTCCGCGTGTGTAAATCTGGCTTACACCCGTTGTATGCGAACGTTAGAATCTATCACACCCGATCATCACGTGGTGCTTCGAAACAACGATCCTTCGCAACGGTGCACACTTAGGGGGAACACATTTCTTGAAATTTTAGTGAGGGGTCATCTTATTTATGCTACCGTCGTTCTAAGCAAATAAGATGTAAAAACATGATAAACATCACATGCAAATCATAAAGTGACATGATATGGCCAATATCATCTTGCGCCTTTGATCTCCATCTTCGGGGCGCGGCATGATCACCATCGTCACCGGCACGACACCATGATCTCCATCATCAGGATCTCCATCATCGTGTCTTCATGAAGTTGTCTCGCCAACTATTACTTCTACTACTATGGCTAACGGTTAGCAATAAAGTAAAGTAATTACATGGCGTTTTTGATTGACACGCAGGTCATACAATAAATTAAGACAACTCCTATGGCTCCTGCCGGTTGTCATACTCATCGACATGCAAGTCGTGATTCCTATTACAAGAACATGATCAATCTCATACATCACATATATTTCATCACATCCTTTTGGCCATATCACATCACATAGCATACCCTGCAAAAACAAGTTAGACGTCCTCTAATTGTTGTTGCAAGTTTTACGTGGCTGCTATGGGTTTCTAGCAAGAACGTTTCTTACCTACGCAAAAGCCACAACGGTGATATGCCAATTGTTATTTACCCTTCATAAGGACCCTCTTCATCGAATCCGATCCGACTAAAGTGGGAGAGACAGACACCCGCTAGCCACCTTATGCAACAAGTGCATGTCAGGCGGTGGAACCAGTCTCACGTAAGCGTACGTGTAAAGTCGGTCCGGGCCGCTTCATCCCACAATGCCGCCGAATCAAGATAGGACTAGTAACGGCAAGCAAATTGACCAAATCATCGCCCACAACTACTTGTGTTCTACTCGTGCATAGAATCTACGCATAGACCTAGCTCATGATGCCACTGTTGGGGGACGTTGTAATAATTCAAAATTTTCCTACGTGTCACCAAGATCAATCTAGGAGATGCTAGCAACGAGAGAGAGGGAGTGCATCTTCATACCCTTGAAGATCGCTAAGCGGAAGCATTGCAAAGAACGCGGTTGATGGAGTCGTACTCGCGGCGATTCAAATCGCGGAAGATCCGATCCAAGCGCCGAACGGACGGCGCCTCCGCGTTCAACACACGTACAGCCCGGGGAAGTCTCCTCCTTCTTGATCCAGCAAGGGGGAAGGATAAGTTGAGGGAAAGCTCCGGCAGCACAACGGCGTGGTGGCGGTGGAGCTCGTGGTTCTCCGGTAGAGCTTCGCTAAGCACTACGGAGGAGGAAGAGGTGTAGGAGGAGGGAGGGCTGCGCCAGGGGCAAGGGGTGCAGCTCCCATGCGCCTCCCCACTATATATAGGGGTGGAGGGATCTGGTTTCTTGCCCTCCAAGTCCATTGGGGTGTTGGCAAAGGTGGGAGGAAAGAAATCCCATCCTTTCCCTTCCCCACCGATTGTTATCCCCCCTTTTTAGGGATCTTGATCTTATCCCTTCGGGATATGATCTTATTCCTTCTAAGGGGGGTCTTGGTGCGCCTTGACCAGGGGTGTGGGGCCTTGCCCCCACTACCCACGTTCATGTGGGTCCCCCCATGCAAGTGGGCCCCACTCCAGAACCTTCTAGAACCTTCCCGGTACAATACCGAAAAATCCCAAACATTTTCCGGTGGCCAAAATAGGACTTCCCATATATAGATCTTTACCTCCGGACCATTCCGGAACTCCTCGTGACGTCCGGGATCTCATCCGGGACTCCGAACAACTTTCGGTAACCACATACAATTCCCATTACAACTCTAGCATCACCGAACCTTAAGTGTGTAGACCCTACGGGTTCGGCAACCATGCAGACATGACCGAGACACCTCTCCGGCCAATAACCAATAGCGGGATCTGGATACCCATATTGGCTCCCACATGTTCCACGATGATCTCATCGGATGAACCACGATGTCGGGGATTCAATCAATCCCGTATACAATTCCCTTTGTCCATCGGTATGTTACTTGCCCGAGATTCGATCGTCGGTATCCCTATACCTTGTTCAATCTCGTTACCGGCAAGTCTCTTTACTCGTTCCGTAACACATGATCCCGTGACTAACTCCTTAGTCACATTGAGCTCATTATGATGATGTATTACCGAGTGGGCCCAGAGATACCTCTCCGTCACACGGAGTGACAAATCCCAGTCTCGATTCGTGCCAACCCAACAGACACTTTCGGAGATACCTGTAGTGCACCTTTATAGTCACCCAGTTACGTTGTGACGTTTGATACACCCAAAGTATTCCTACGGTATCCAGGAGTTGCACAATCTCATGGTCTAAGGAAATGATACTTGACATTAGAAAAGCTCTAGCAGACGAACTACACGATCTTGTGCTATGCTTAGGATTGGGTCTTGTCCATCACATCATTCTCCTAATGATGTGATCCCGTTATCAACGACATCCAATGTCCATGGTCAGGAAACCATGACCATCTATTGATCAACGAGCTAGTCAACTAGAGGCTCACTAGGGACTTGGTGTGGTCTATGTATTCACACATGTATTACGGTTTCCAGTTAATACAATTATAGCATGAACAATAGACAATTATCATGAACAAGGAAATATAATAATAACCACTTTATTATTGCCTCTAGCGCATATTTCCAACAAATGGCAGCTAGGGCCCACTGGTCAGGTTTGACCAGTCAACCCCACTGTTGACTGTTGACATCATAGTGATGTCATGCTGATGTCATTAATGCTTTTTCGAATTAATTTAATTCTGTGAATTTCAGAAAATGATTAAAACTTTAAAAATTAATAGAAAATAATCCGTAGGTCAGATGAAAAAGTTTTATACATGAAAGTTGATCAGAAAAATCCCACGAATCTGAATACGCTGTCCGTTAGTCTGTCACGTGCTCCTATCATAACGAACGTGGAACTTATCCATCGTTTTCATCTGTCCGGTAGTAGCCCGAGACCCGGGAAATATCGTCAGATATTCTTCCGACCCGTCTGCGACGTGTAATACTGCGTTAGTGCATGCCTAGCTCTGCTATTTGTCATGTCATGCATGTGATGCATCTGTTTGCTTTATATTTATTGTTACTCCCCCCTCTTCTTACCGGTAGACTCCGAGACTGACGGTGCTGGCGGGTACGACTACACGCCTGACGATCAGCCTTTTGCCACAGAGCAGCAAGGCAAGCAACCCCCCTTGAGCATTCCGATATCGCCCATTTCTTTCCCTCTCAATCTTGCATTAGATTTTTGCTACTGTATTAGTTAGCTCCTATTCTGATGCATAGCCTGTTTTTGATAAACTGCTACTATACCTGCAATCATATCAAATGCTTAGTATAGGTTGATCAATGGATCCCCTGTGACCCCTCCCTTAGTCCCAGTTGCCCCTGCTTCTTCATCGACGACTCGACGACTCGAAGACTCGGTCAACCGACCGACAAGCCAGGCCCCTGACATCACCGCACCCCCCTTAGTTGTACGACTCTGCAGCGCTACTATCGAGTACCGAGGGTGACACCTCGTGAAGTACTCATGATGCTAGCTTTGTAGTGCAGCTAGTCGGTCGTGGTTATCGAGGGTGATTCCTCTTTCACCACTCCCGACGATGACTCTGTCGTGCAACCCCTCAAGTGTGGGACCCTCGAGGGTGATTCCTCTAAGTCCACCTTGACGGTTTCATCGAGCGGGACCCTTTGAGGGTGATTCCTCAGGTTCCGTCTTGATGTTTTATACACACAGTTACTATGACCTGGTTCCAGAAACATGTTGGTGATGGGTCGGCCCTGAGGGGTACCCACGGTTTGATGATGATGAGGCGTGGACGGGCAGGAGAGGCCCTTGCCACACATCCTCGAGACGGGGCGACGGGACCGCAATTTATGGGTCGCGCTTGCCCCGTATTAATAAAATGCTAATGGGTTGGGTATTTGATCTGAGTTGGGTCGTTGGCCTTTTTACGCACCAAACCATCGCGTGGGAGAAGTTATGGGTACTCAGCATCGTTGTATCAGCCGAAACTCTTCGGACGTCAGCAATGGAGCGGGGCGCGCCCGAGTGGTCCGCAACGGCACCGCGCTTGTTATAAGGGGTGCTAGGACTGACCTCGGCCGCCTTCGCATCGTGCAGGAGTGCAAAGGGCAATTGGCCCATGACCCCTGCGCGCTTAGGATTTAGACCGGCGGGCTGGCCTCTTCGTTGAGCCTAGGTGGGGCGACGACGTGTTGAGATCCCGAGGCCGGGCATTACCCAGGAAAGTGTGTCCGGCCGGAGGTGTTCAAGCGTGTTGGAAATGCAGTGCACCCCTGCAGGGAAGAATTTATCTATTCGAATAGCCGTGTCCATAGTAACAGGACGACTTGGAGTTGTACCTTGACCTTCTACAACTATAATTGTGACTTTAATTTGAAATGAATGTTGGCTCCGGGATTGCTTCCTCGCAGGGAGTCGAGGAAGAATCTCTGGGCGTGGTTACTTAATAAAATTGCTACAATAATATGACTATATATGAGATACCAGTCTACTCTCTTCTAATGCTGCAAGATTGTTGAAGATGCTAGTCTTCGATAGGACTAGGCCTTCCCCCTATTCTTGCTTTCTGCAGTCAGCCCAGATATAACCCCCTTTTCCTTGATACTGATGCATACTTAGCATAGTTCTGATGTCAGTCTTGCGAGTACTTTGGATGAGTACTCACCGCTGCTTTGCTTTCTCTTTCCCCCTCGACACGTTTCTGCGTTCAGATGATGGAGCCCAGGAGATTGAGTACGCCGGAGACGACTACTACACCACCGCTGGAGCCTACTACTACGTGGAGAGTGCCGACGCTCAGGAGTAGTTAGGAGGTTCCCATGCAGGAGGCCTCGCCTCTTTCAATCCGCTGCTTATGTTTGTGCTAGCCTTCTTAAGGCAAAACTTGTTTAACTTATCTCTATACTCAGATATTATTTGCTTCCGCTGACTCGTCCTTGTCGAGCTTTGTATTCGAGCCCTCGAGGCCCCTGGCTTGTAATATGAAGCTGTATGACTTTAATTTGTGTCTAGTGTTGTGTTGTGATATCAATCAGTGAGTCCCTAATCTTGGTCGTACGCATTGCGTGTTTGATTAGCGTACGGTCGAAATTGGGGGCGTCACAGCCCAGCCTTCCAAGTTTTGAATCCATGTTTCGTGAATTCTTCAATACCATAGTTTTCAGCTCTTGGTTGCCTAAACCGAAAACAATAAACACTACTGGAATCAGGATCTTTGCCGTCTGCCATGGCTAACGGCAAAGGCATGCATGGCGGACGGCAAAGGTCTTTGCCGTCAGCCAGTAGACGGCACCACATCCGGCTGAACAAGCTACGGTAAAGGGCACTTTGCCGTCTGCTGGCTGACGGCAAAGATGCAAAGGTCTTTGTCGTCTGCCAGCAGACGGCAAAGGGCATGGACGGCACACGTGGCAGCTTAGGTCCGTTAAGGGGTTAACGGCGTGCTTTGTCGTCTGCTGGCAGACGGCAAAGATGCAAAGTTCTTTGCCGTCTGCCAGCAGACGGCAAAGCAACCACATAGGCCAGCACAGGTTCCCCCCAGGTAGCTGCCATGTGGCTCGCTATGCCGTCTACTGGCAGACGGCAAAGATGCAAAGTTCTTTGTCGTCTGCCAGCAGACGGCAAAGCAACCACATAGGCCAGCCCAGTGCCCCCCAGGTTGCATAGGTAGCTGCCACGTGGCAGCTTTGCCGTCTGCTGGCAGACGGTAAACTCTTTGCCGTCTGCCAGCGGACGGCAAAGTGCCTGTACTGACCCTGTTTTTTCTGTTTTTTCTTAAATTCAATCAATTTCACAGATATATATATATATATATATATATATATATATATATATATATATATATATATATATACACATTTGAAAATACTTTCAACAAGCATACATATCCCTGCCATATGGATAGGATCATCCAACACATATACATACCAACTCAAAAGTCCATATCCAACATATATATAGCCAACATATATCCAACAACAAGCATACAATGGTTTCATCCATACATACATATATAGGTAGCAAGTTTCACATTGTTCATCCTACAAAATCAAAACTAAAAGGAAGGACAAGGAGAAGAGTAGACTCCATCAACGCAAGCTTCCGTGATCTAAAGCAAATCTGCAAATTGGGAAAGAAGAAAGTTAGAAGAAGAACAAGAAGAAGAAGAAGAAGAAGAAGAAGAAGTAGAAGTAGAAGAAGAAGAATTTTTCTTCTCTTTCTTTTTCTCCTCTTCTTTATCTTCTTCTTCTTCTAATGAAGGTAACTTAGGTAATTATGCCATTTTTTAGCTAAGCTACGTAAAAATGGTAAGTGTAGGTCATTTTAGAGTAAGCTAGGTAAATAGGTCATTTTGGAGGTTAGTAAGGTTATTATATCATTCTCGAGGAAAATAAGCTAAGTCAATGTCATTTTGGAAGTAACCAAGATTATTATGCCATTTTTGACCTAAGTATGCTAAGTATGTCATAAATGAACTAAAGAAGCTAAGTATAGGTCATTTTTGAGCTAACCTAGGTAGTTATGCCATTTTTGAGCTAACTAAGCATATTTATTCATTTTGGAGGACAAAATGGTAAGTGTAGGTCATTTTTGAGCTATCCTAGTTAAAATCGGCCATTTTGGAGCTAGGTAAGGTTATTTTGTCATTTTGGAGGAAAATAAACTAATGATATGACAGTTTGGAGCTAAACCAAGGTTATTATGCCAATTTTTACCTAAGTAAGCTAATTATGTCATAAATGAACTAGCTAAGCTAAGTATAGATCATTATTGAGCTATCCTAGGTAGTTATGCCATTTTTTAGCTAACTAAGCATATTAAGTCATTTTGGAGGAAAAAATGCTAAGTATAGGTCATTTTATAGCTATCCTAGGTAAAATATGTCATTTTGGAGCTAAGTAAGGTTATTATGTCATTTTCGAGGAAAATAAGCTAAGTATAGGTCATTTTGGAGCTAAATAGGTCATTTCTTAAGCTAAGTATGCATTTGTTAAGCAAAACACTTGGGAAAACTTACCATCATCACGGAGGTAAAGGAGCGGTCGGGTTTGCGCCAGTGTGAGATGGAGAAGGACCGGTCGGGGTTGCGGCAGACGCAGAAGGATCGGTCGATGCTTGTCGGGAGGCATGCTGCACCAAAGATCATTTGCAATGTCTCGTTAGCATGATGCAACTCAAATGTGAATACTAGTAACTAATGACCATTCAAATGAAACTCACCGTGGGCGCTATACCAATCTGGGGCATCGGCGGAGGGGTCTGACCGTTGTTCTGGCACACGGTCTGCACATTTTGTTTTCACGAGTCAGTCATATTAGTTAGTGATGAAACGGACATTACGTGCATGATTTGGCTAATATGCAGGAGAAACTTACCACGAGGAGCTCGTATAGGGCCTGGTGAGACGCGTCGTTCCGGTTCCTCTCCTCCTCCGACAGCCTAGCCGTCCTCTCCTCCATGTCCCTCTCCCTCTCCGTCGCCTGCCTGTTTGCCTCCGCCAGAAGCTCCTGGGCCCTAGCCTCGATGGCAAGCTCCATTGGCCGTGGATGAGGCCTTATCTCGGGATCGGAGCTCGTCTGGCGCTTCTTGATCTCCGGGAGAGTTCTATGACAACATATCAGTCCATCCCCAATGGCTATCGAGCCATGGGGCCTCTCGCCACCGGATATCATCACGAGCTATGGATCAAAAGGACTCTGGCTCGGGTTGAAGTCCTCCCCTTTCCTCGTCTTCCCCTCATCTCTGTACCTCACGAGCTTGTTGTGGGAGGAGATGTTGCTGAAGCTCTCTGGATGATCGAGGTCTTCCTCAGAGAATGCCTTGGCCTTCTTGTACGGGGCAGTATGGGCCATGGCATAGAGGTCGAACAGCGGTGGCACCTCCTTCTTGTTGTGTCGCCCCTAAAAGAGAGGAACAAAATATTAGTTAAGGGCTCAAGCTAGCATGAAGAATGAAATTGCATGAATCATGAAGCAAACCACATACCCAGTGATCCCCGAACTCAAACAGGTTGGAGCTCCCTTGATGGTGTGGCACACCTTTCATTTGGGCACGCTTATCCTTGGCCTTGTTGTGGACGGCTAGCCATTGGGGAGAGCACCACTCATCCACCAACGCCTCCCAACAGTCCATCCTATCCGCACACCATCTCGGGGGCACCTAAGTTAGACAAGAGAAATTTCAGTGCTACACCTACGAATCAAATCAAGGAAACTAAGTACAAGGCCTTAAGAATAGGTAATTACCTTCATGTACTTCTCCTTACTCAGAAGCTTGGCGCGTCACTTCTTCTTGGACCTCTTAATGTTAGTCGAGGCGTAGTAGTCTCGAACAGCCTGCACCCGAGCCTCGTGCCGTAAGTTCTGAAATAGGCGCTTGCACTCAGCTACGAGAACAATAGCCGCGTCCGCCTCGTGTTCCTCAAGACACCTGTAGAAGGTCTACAATCAAACAAGACAACACTGATTAGTACAATCACTAGGTGCTGTTGATTTTTAATTCTGTAAAGGAGAAATTACCCAAAACCGCTGGATCACAATGTCGGCCACCGTCTCGCACAAGACACCGTCGACCCTCTTGTCCGGCAGGGCTGGGGCAGCCACGTACAGCTCCCAGCTCAGTGCTAGCTGTCGAACCTCACCCTCACCGGGCAACGTGACCCACCCCGGGAAGTGGTGCCGGCAAAGCACACCAAGGACCTGGTTGGGCCTGCGGACACTAGGGGCATGTTTCCAACCTCTGCAGTATGACAAGGCCAACACATTAGATATTAATTTGAAGAAACATGAAGGCAAAAGGTTAAAAAAGAGTAAATGCACTTACTTCTCCCCATTAGGCACAATCGACCACCTCTGATCGCGGGTCGCCGGCACGGGCGGGAGCTTTGTACCACCACGCTGGTAAACCTTCTTGCCCTCCTCAACCAGCTCGCCCTCACTATAGCTATCCTCAAAAAAGCTGTCCTCGCCACCATCAGCATGGCCACTAGCCTCCGGAGTCACGTGGGACGAAGACTCTGGGACCGGAGTCTCCTGGGACGAAGGCTCGGCGACCCGAGGCTCGTCGGCCCGAGGGTCGTGGACCAGAGTCCGAGACAGGTCCAAGTCAGACGGGTCCACCTGAGACGGAGCACTCCTGTGGTCGGGAGAATCAGCTGGGGGTGGCGGCGAGGAAGGCGCAGCAGCCTTCCTACCTCTCCCGCCGCCACGTCCACCTCTAGCACCCCTCTTCGTCTTTCCCCGACCTCTCCCGGCCGAAGAAGCGCCCTCCGGAGGTGTCTGCATACTGTGTACCAGCGCTCTCCGGAGGTGCTCGGGTGGAATAATAGCACCCCTCCCAGCACGCGCCGAGGAAGGAGGCTCGGAGCGCTCTCGACCCGCGCCCACCATCTGTCAACACCTGCAATGACAAAGAGTAAACGAAATTAGTACAACATATAAAAATTGAATACCTAATAACATGAACTAATTAATAATATATATGTACATAATAATAATTGAATACCTGACATTACTAATATTAATCTTCATCGTCTATATATGCTCCGGGATCAATAAATGCATAATCATCATCACTATCAGTAATGACGTGCTCATCAGCATCATCAATAAATGCATCAACATGTGGAAGGCCTCATTTATGTAATCGGTCAAGCATTGACAGGTCATCCGCAGCAGTAACCTCTTCTTCTTCCGTCTCTTCTTGTTCCGGCTCAGGGGTGAAGTCGGATTCACTGTCGCTGTCTACCTCAATGTTCTGGGGTGAAGTAGAGCGGTTCTTGAAACGTTTTTTGGAAACACGTGTTTCTTGGAAGAATTCTCCTTAATATGTGTCTGGGTTAATGTGAGGTTCATAATCATCTTAATTGAGGGGAGGTGGTCTAAAATGTGGCGGCACATCATAAACGACATCCCAACCATTCAGATTTGGATCAGTTTGGCAGGCCCACGGTAGATAGAAAACTTGGGTCGCCTGTTGAGCCGTAATATAGACATCAGGAACATCAAAATGGGTGCTTTGTTTGATTTCAACTAGCCCTATATGTTCATGAGTCCTTCTAGTCTCCTTCGGCTGGAACCAATAACATTTGAAGACTACGACGTTTGGTGGGTTTTCACCAAAGAATGTAAGTTCATAAATTGCTTCAACTCTTCCATAATAATCGACCCCTCCTTCGCCGACAGCGGAGACACAACAATTTGTAGACTTTCGGTCGGCCATAGATAGCTCTTTGCCAAAAGTATGAAAGCGATACCCGTTGATGTCGTATTTGTCAAATGAACGGACCTTATAGTCAAAACCATTAGCGACTTGTCTCAATTCGGAGTCCATAGACTCTGCATTAGCCTACAAGTTTAATACGAAAGGACTGTTGCATGAGCCGCAAACTAGACGAAGAAATGAAATGGTCTAATGGAAATTACCGTTTGTTTGAACCAAGAGTTGAAACCGGGATAGCCGCCTCTATGCTTTGCCAGAAGCTCATACTCTTCGATGGAATCCTTTTGGATCACCGCTCCATCCGAGAATTTGGCGACGTATCGACTGTATCACATATCCGGGAATAAGAGCATTTCAAAGGAATTAGAAGTTGCGAAACAATGTATCGAGAACTTACTCGATGTACGGCCGCACTTCTGTTAGGTTGTTGAAGATATACAATGAAATGGTCCGCCATTCTTCGACATCCAACGCTATTGCTTTCGAAGCACCGGCTGGTGCGAGCTTCCCTTTGAATAGGCTGAGGTTGGATCGACCTTTTTCACGGTCGCCAACATTGTACCGAGGCTTCGGATTATGCAAATGACGATTCTTGGCTTTGTAGTGTGCTATCACGAAGTTTGCCGCCTCCTCAGTAATGAATGCCTCGGCCATCGATGCTTCAATTCTACGTTTATTTTTACATTTTGCTCGAAGCGTCTTCTGCATCCTCTCAGTTGTGAAGCACCAACGATTTTGCACGGGCCCCCCCAATCTTGCCTCGGTCGGGAGATGCAAAATCAAATGCTGCATTGGATTAAAGAATCCCGGTGGAAAGATCTTTTCTAACTTGCATATCAACTCCGGCGCCAACTCTTCCAGTTCGTCTAGCACGTCAGGCGATAGTTCTTTCGCACAAAGAGCACGGAAGAAATAGCTCAGCTCTGCCAGTACTAGCCATTCATCCTCAGGGATAAAGCCACGCAACAACACCGGCATTACCCGCTCAAGCCATATGTGCCAATCATGACTCTTGAGACCAAATATTTTCAATTTGTCAAGACTCGCTCCCCTCTTTAGATTCGCTGCATACCTATCGAGGAACATCAACTGCATTTTCACCCACAAGATCATTTCCCTCATAGCTGGCCTTCCAAGATTGAACCATGCCTTTGGCTTCCTCCAGTTCTTCTTTCCTTTCGGTTGTCGCATGTTTTGTAACGGTCTATCACATAGAGCCTCCTGATCGACTCTAGCCTTAGTATTATCCTTCGACTTCCCCTCTATGCCGAACAATGTACCAAAAAGGGCCTTGGCGATATTCTTTTCAGTGTGCATCATGTCGATGTTGTGTGGGCAAAGGAGGTCTTTAAAGTAAGGCAGATCCCACAAGCATATCTTGTGAGTCCAGGCGTGTTTCGAATTATACCCTTTGAAATACCCTGGACGATTTGGATCCGGCTCGAGAGCGTTTATCTGATCTAGGGTCTGTTGGCCTGTCAATGCAGGTGGTGCAGAGTTTTTGACAACTCTACCTTTCATGAAATTCTTCTTGTCTTTTCTGAACTTATGGCGAGGATCCAGGAACTGTCTATGCAAGTCGAAGCAAGAATACTTGTGACCCGCCTACAGCCAACAGAACTCAAGAGCTTCCTTGCATGTGGGGCACGGGAACCTTCCATGCACACACCAGCCAATGAATAGCACATACGCCGACAAGTCATGCGACGAGTACATGTACCACACATGCATTTTGAAGTTTTTTTTGTAGCGGCGTCATATGTCTTGATCCCATTATCCCAAGCTTCTTGCAATTCATCCTTAAGCGGCTGCATGTACACATTCATATTCTTCCCTGGATAGTTGGGCCCTGGAATTATCAATGTCCAGAAAATGTTCTTTCTTTTCATAATCTCTCCGGGGGGAAGATTGAGTGGAATGACAAATACAGGCCAGCAACTGTATTGGGTTGCCGTCATACCAAACACATTGAACCCATCCGTGCTGATGGCGACTCGAGGATGCCTTGGATCTGCCGCTTTATCCTTATGTAATGCATCGAAGTGCTTCCACGCAAAAGCGTCTGAAGTGTGTCCCAACATCGGATTCCCATCTGCATCTAGTTCGGTTCTTTTGCCCAATTTATGCCACGTCATCTATCTGGTCGTCTCTTCGACCATGAAAAGACGTTGAAGTCTTGGTATGATTGGCATATACCGAAGAAGATTAACTGGGATTTTGGTCTGACTCTTCTCACCCATACCGTTGTCTACCACAACATACCTGGAAGACTTGCAAATGGGACAATAGTTGAAGCCCGCATACTCAAGCCTAAATAAGGCACATCCATTCTCACAGGCATCTATCTTCTCATAGGGCATCTCAAGCGCACGTAGGATTTTGTCCGACTGGTACAGGTTTGCTGGCAATACATGGCCTTTGGGTAGAAAGCGTCCAAATATCGTCATCATCGCGTCGTAGCATTCTCTGCCCAGGTTGAACTGAGCCTTCAGAGCCATTACTTGCGCCATGGCATCCAGCTGACAAAGCTCAGTGTGCTCGTGGAGAGGACGTTTTGAAGACTCCAACATTTCATAGAAGGCCTTTGCAAATTCCTCCATCTCATCGTCCGAATCCCGAGCATCATCAAAGTCTTGCACCATGTCTTCGATCCCGGTACCATGCTCGTCGGTGCGACGACGAACCACCTCAGCGCTGGCACGTTGGGCAGACTCACCATGAAATGTCCAGACCGTATAATTAGGCGTAAAACCCCACTTCTGCAGGTGGTGTGATCATTTCAAACTCTGACCTCTTATGATAGTTGTCGCAATCGACACAGGGGCACCAGGTTGTTTTATGTCCATTTGCAAATGCGGCTCTCACAAACCCCTTGGTTTTTGTTATCCATTCATGGGTCATGTCTTTCTGACTAGTGTGACCGGTGTACATCCACGAACGATCACTCATCTTGCCTAGCTACTGGACACACAAGAAATATATACATAATTCAGCAAACCATATTCATCAGTTAATAGAGTTTGTCAGTTTTATTACGTCCATGCAACCTAGACGCTAGTAGGTAAAGATAGGTCCTAATCCCACCCGAGTATGTGTAGATTGCGTTCGTTTTCCCATGCTCTGCTCCGGATCCGACGCAAAATTTTGGCAGCACCTCCCCGCTGTTCTCCTGATACACGTCTCGGCAATAAGCAGAGAGGATGTGTACCCGGAGAACAATAGGGAGGCACTGACGAAATTCTGCATCGGATCCGGAGCAGAGCATATGGGAAAACGAACCCAATCTACACATACTCGGGCTGTCCATGGATAACGTTGGACAATTCGAAAGAATCACAGTTATAAATATGCTAATGCATGCATATTTATAGATGTAACCCTTTCGAACGGGAGACGCATAGTGGTCACGCATACTGATGATTGAAGACACCTATAACTAGCAAGTTTCATCGGCACGAAGACCGGAACAAAGGAAATGAAGGGGGGAGGAGGAGATGTCATTTGTGCTCACCCACGAACGCAGGGGCGGAGCTCGTCGAACGCACGGGGAGGTCGTCGAACACCAGACCCTCGCAGCGACGAAACAACTGCATATTTCAATCCACCTAATCAACATAAATATGATGTTTTTTATAACAAAATCAAAAAATATATGACCTAACTCATAATTCACAAATATATGACCCCGTCGGCCTCTGGAAGGCCGAAGAGCACCTTTTTCGGGATCGGGGTGTCGGGGGTGTCGTGTCGGGGTCGAGGTGTCGGGGGTGTCGTGTCGGGGTAGGGGTGCTGTGTCGGGGTCGGGGGTGCCGTGTCGGGGTGTGGGGGTGTCGTGTCGGGGGTCGGGGTGTCGGGGGTGTCGTGTCGTGGTAGGGGTGCTGTGTCGGGGTCGGGGGTGCCGTGTCGGGGTGTGGGGGTGTTGTGTCGGGGGTCGGGGTGTCGGTGGTGTCGTATCGGGGGCGACCCTCGACTCCTTTTCCCCTCGATCCTCAACCCCTCGACCACTCGGCGACCCTCTTTTCCCTCGGCGACCCTCGACCATCGGCGACCCTCTTTTTCTACTTTTCCTACTTCTTTTTTTCATCTTCTACTTCTACTTCTTTTTTTTCATCTTCTTCTTCTTTCTTCTTCTTCTTCTTCTTCTTCTTCTACTTATTGTTCTTTTTTTTCATCTTCTTCTTCTTCCTCTTCTTCTTATTCTTCCTCTTCTTCTTTTCTTCTTTTTTTTCATCTTTCTTGTTTATTATTAAAAAACAGAAAAAAAACCTAAACTAAACTAAACTAAATCTAACCTAAACTAAACTAAACTAAACTAACCTAAACTAAACAAACCTAAACGAAATCTAAAAAAACAGAAAAAAAAACAGAAAAACTCACCACGGGGAGGGGCGCGCGGGTTGAGGAGGCAGGCCACGGGGAGGGGGCGCGGGTTGAGGAGGCCGAGGGGAAGGGCGGCCGGCGACGGTGCGGCTCCGGCGGCGGGGCGGGGCGGTGCGGCGCGGCTCCGGCGATGGGACGGGCCAGGGCGGCCGCCGCGGCCTGCGTCCGCTGGGCAGGGCGGCCGGGCGGGGCGGGCGGGAGGCCGGCGACGGGGCGGGCTCCTGGGGGCGGGGCTGGCCGGCGGCGCCTCGAGCTCCGGGGGGTGGCGCGGGACGGCGGCGGCTCGGGCACGGGGGCGGCGCGGGTGAGGTGAGGGGAGAGAGAGAGGGGTGGGGCGCGGGGCGGACTCCGGGGGGCGGGGCTGGCCGGCGGCGCCTCGGGCTCCGGGGGGTGGCACGGGGCGGCGGCGGCGCGGGTGAGGTGAGGGGAGAGAGAGAGGGGTGGGGCGCGGGGCGCTTTCTGTTTTAGATAGGTCAAATCTCTTTGCCGTCTGCTAGCAGACGGCAAAGAGCCTAGCTAGTGGGGTGGGGCCGGGGGGGAACGGACATTAGTTGGCCACTTTCTTTGCCGTCTGCTAGCAGACGACAAAGAAAGTGGCCGTTAGGTGGTTCTCGTTAGTGGGCCACCCTTCCTCTTTGCCGTCTGCTAGCTGACGGCAAAGCTTCTATGCCGTCAGCTAGCAGACGGCAAAGAGATGGCTGACGGCAAACATGATCTTTGCCGTCAGCTCTTTGTTTGCCGTCAGTTTTCTGTAAGCTGATGGCAAAGACCTTCTTTGCCGTCAGCTAGCTGACGGCAAAGAGCTGGCTGACGGCATAGTTATGAAAAGCAGAAGGCTGATTTCTTTTCAATGCTATATTCCAACCAGCCGCGATGATTATTGAACCAATAGTTATGAAAGCTTCTACCATTGATCTTTTCATATGTATGATTAGTTGGTTGGCAAGGACCCATACTAATGTACTCCCTTCTAACAAGATCTCTAATGTCTACATCCAAATCATCAATGGGTATTCTCTTACCGGGGTCCGATTCAACATCATCGGGTTTGAGTTCAGCTCTCACATTAGGGGGATTATCAGTTGTTTGAGTTGAAGCGTCTGTTTCCACGGTTTCGGTGGTTTGAATATGAAAAAAGAATTCAATGTCTTGTTTCTTTTATTCATCTTGCTTTCCTGCAAACATTTAAAGAAACAAAAACTTCTCAATGTTAAAATCGGTTTCTACATCTACAAGCAGACATGCAATGGCATATAGCAACTCAAATCAAATAATATGGCATCTACAGAACTGCAAACAAAAACAGGGCAGCCTACGCCCTACAGGCTGAACTCGAGGACTACCTCGTCGGCTCCGGGCAGCCTACAGGCTGCAGCTTCGCTCCCTAGTCGGGGTTGCCGGCTTGCCACCTCGCGCCCTCACCGGGCCCGGCGTCGACGACTAGCGGGGCGGACAGGGCAGCGGGCGGACAAGATAGGAGGCGGCAGCGAGCAGCCTGGGGCACTGGAAGTGAAAGGGAGGGAGGCAGGGAGCCGAGGGTGGCGGGGGCGATGCCGACGACCGGCGACGGGCGGCGCAACGGCAGGGCGACGGGTTAGGGTTCACGCTGCGGCGGGGCAGTCATGCAGGTGGGGATTCCTTCGTCGGTCGGGCATCGGGCATGTTTGCCTCGCCTGTTCGTCGGTCGGGGACGCCGGGTGGGGAAGCTAGCTGGGCTGCATGGGCTTTGACTCGGCTGCGCCCCAGGCCAACTTTTTTTTGTAAATATGGGCCCAGAATTTTTTGTACGCCCCAGGCAGTGGCCTGGGCTGCCTGGGGCCCAAATCCGCCCATGGGTGCACTAGTTCGGCGAAGAGATGGTGATACAAGTGTAGTATGGATAGTAGATATAGATTTTTGTAATCTGAAAATATAAAAACAACAAGGTAACAAGTAGTAAAAGTGAGCACAAACAGTATTGCAATGCTTAGAAACAAGGCCTAGGGTTCATACTTTCATTAGTGCAATATCTCAACAGTGCTAGCATAATTGAATCATATAACCATCTCTCAACATGCGACAAAGAATCACTCCAAAATCTCTATCGGAGAAGATAGGATGAAAACATGCATCAACCTCTATGCCTAGATTACCCCAATGTCAGCACGGGAGTCCGCAAATTGATTACCAAAACATATATCAAGTAATTCAATAAAACACCCCATTGTCACCAAGGGTATCCACATGCAAGATCCCAAGCTTGTGGCCTCCTCGGCCACCCCAAGCACTCCTCCGACGCTCCGTGGGCCTCTTTAGTTCCATAAAAAATCACCAGAAAGTTTCGGTCAATTCCGACAACTTTTATTTTCTACACAAAACAACACCACGGTAATTGTGTAAAAAACAACGTCAGTCCGGGTCAATTCTATTTAAATCATATAAATGTGCATCAAAATCATATAAAATTATTGTAAACATGCATGAATACTTCATAAATTATCGATATGTTGGAGACATATCACCGCACCACATTGAAGACGGCTCAGGGCGGACGTGACCTCTCATGGCCTTTGCCGTTAAAGCGGCGCGCCGGACGAGGGTACTGCCCGCTGCACACCCGACTGACACACGCCTCCTCGTCGCATTCAAACACCTCCATTAAACCCGCATGGAAGCCGATGAACCTACTCCGACCACACGTCTGTTCACGAGCGGGCCAACATTTAACGCAACATTGGGCAAGCTCCTCCCATCTGCCCTCTATGTAAATGAGGCCAGACACCGGGCAAGAATCGCACCACCAAGTCTGCTCCCCATATCCTCCTTCTCCAACCTTTCGATGCAATTCGACGAGCAGGAAGTGTAGTTTTCCGGCATAAAAGATGGTTGGGCGGCCCGCCAAGCCCGTCAGATACGAGCGAGGCATCTCGCTGCTCCATTTCTCGCGTCTAGCCCAATGAAGCAAGGTGTCGCCCCAAGCCGATGCGTGGTTTAGCAACTTGCTGCTCCAAGCTAGCTCGTGGAGGAGTGGCAATTTGCTCCAGACCGGCACGACGGGGAGCACGACGGCACGGGCATCATCGCTGTCGTCGATGACATCGCGTCGTACCGCACCTCCCGTGTCTGCGACCGTGCCATCCGCCATCGAGGCGTGCGTAGCCGCGCCATGCCGGCAGAGAAAGAAGCTGGCTGCACGAACATCGAGGTGGCGGCCAGCACGCCGCACCCGCCGCCCGTCGAGGAGAAGTAGAACACGGGAGGCGTCCACAGCCGGTTTCTCGTCCTCTCTCAGAGACCACCGCCATTTCCCGCCCCAAAAACAAGCACGGATCCACGCTTCACGAAAGCAGATTCAACCCTTGCACCCCTTTGCCACTCCGGTGATCGGCGTAACCGAAGATAGGGAAAGCAGGAGGAATATACCTCTGGGGATTCCGACGGTCTGATGAGTGGGTTGCCGGATATGGGGAAGTCAAAGGGATCCGCCACAGACAGCCGTAGACTAGTGTAGTGTATCTGTGTCGTGGAAGTGGAGCTCCGCGCAACCGTACGTGCACATAGTTTTACCTTTTTAGTTAAATAATGTTCAAAATATAAACGTTTTCGTTTGGTTTGTATGAAATCCGTCATGTTTATATGAAAGCCGGCCGTGTTTGCACGAATTTCGCCCGATTGATTCGAACTGGTGTCAAAATGTATGCGGCTATGATTGAATGGCAGCATTCCGCATCCGTGACCGCGGACTATTTTCCTTAGAGCATCTCCAATAGACGGTCCAAATGTAAAAATACCTAACTTTTGGACCGTCTGGGGCAAAAAACGTTGCTCCAACAGACGGTCCATATGTAAAAAAAAATTGGACCGCGGCCTCCCGGTGATGTAAAATTGAAAACTTTGTGATGCAAATTTACATCACGAGATGCAAGTGATGTAAAAACCGCGGCCGCGCGCCAACGCCCAACCGCCACTTCATTCCGCTTCCGCCTGGCGACCGCCCGCCCGCGACCGAGCACCAGCCGCCGAAAGTCGCCGTCGCCGCCACCGCCCCACATCGCCGCCGCCGCCCTCCGCCGCCCTAGCCCTCGTCGCCTCCCCCACCGGAGGGCGTCTCGCAGCCGCCCCAGCGCCGCCGTTTCGGGAAGCAGCGGTGGCTGGATTCGCCGACTCCGGCGGTCCGCCTTACTCCCTTCTCCTCTGCGACGCCGCCGCCCTCTGCTGCCCTAGCCCTCGTCGCCTCCCCCGTCGAAGGGCGTCAAGCAGCCGCCCCGGTGCCGCCGTTTCGGGAAGCAGCCGCGGCTGGATTCGCCGACTCCGGCGGTCCGCCGTGCTCCCTTCTCCTCTGCGTCGCCGTGCTCCCTTCCCCTCTGCGCCGCCGTCCGCAGCAGTTCCCCTCTGCATCGCCGTCCGCAGCAGCGACCAATCGAACCGCCGGCCATCAGTTTCCACCCCGCGCACAAGGTGTTCGACGAAATTCCCCAAGGTAAAAAAGTGTGACGCCCCCGATTTCGACCGTATGCTAAACATACACGCAATGCGTACGACCAAGATTAGGGACTCACTGATCGATATCACAACACAACTCTAGACACAAATTAAAGTCATACAGCTTCATATTACAAGCCAAGGGCCATGAGGGCTCGAATACAAAGCTCGACAAGCACGAGTCAGCGGAAGCAATTAATATCTGAGTACAGACATAAGTTAGACAAGTTTTGCCTTAAGAAGGCTAGCACAAACATAAGCAATGGATCGAAAGAGGCGAGGCCTCCTGCCTGGGAACCTCCTAACTACTCCTGAGCGTCGGCACTCTCCACGTAGTAGTAGGTTCCAACGGTGGTGTAGTAGTCGTCTCTGGCGTACTCCATCTCCTGGGCTCCGTCGTCTGAACGCAGAATCGTATCGAGGGGGGAAGAGAAAGCAAAGCAGCGGTGAGTACTCATCCAAAGTACTCGCAAGATTGACATCAGAACTATGCTAAGTATGCATCAGTATCAAGGAATGGGGGGTATATCTGGACTGACTGCAGAAAGCAAGAATGAGGGGGGAAGGCCTAGTCCTATCGAAGACTAGCATCTTCAGCATCTTGAAGCATTAGAAGAGAGTAGACTGGTATCTCATATATAGTCATATTATTGTAGCAAATTTATTAAGTAACCACGCCCAGAGATTCTTCCTCGACTCCCTGCGAGGAAGCAATCTTGGAGCCACATTCATCTCAAATTTAAGTCAGAATTATAGTTGTAGAAGGTCAAGGTATAACTCCAAGTCGACGACGGCGGAGACGATGGACAGGTCGGCGAGGCGAGGCGGTGGCTGTGGCCGCGTGTTCTACGGCGGCGAGGCCATGGTGGCGCTCGGGTGAGGTGGGGGAGGAGAGCGGCGGCGCGAGGAGAGAGCAAGGGGGGATCTGGGGGCTAGTGTTTCAGGGGGGCGTCGGGGCGCCCTTATATCCACCGGACCGTCGCCGGCGAGCCGGTCCGGCGGGGACGCGCCCAGTCGCGTGCGCGTGCCTTGGTCGCCCCGCTGTAGCAAGGTGGGAGACGACCGAAGGGGCCGCTGGGCCGGCCTGGGCCTGCCACTGTGGCCTAAGGCCCAGGGCAGGGGGAGCTTTTTCTTTTCTTTTTTTCTTTTCTGTTTTCTTTTATAAGTTTCTGTTTTAATTCCTTTTTGCCATATTTCCTTTTAGCAAAAATGTGTAACATGGTCCATTTAATAACTTGCAATATTTTGAATGGCCACAACAAGTTTGAGGATTTTTGGGTACTGTTGGAATTAACCATGCAATTTAAAGGGCATTTTAAATGCAAAATGGTCCTGTTTTGGATGCTGGGGTCCACACCAACATCAAGGTGATGTTGTTTTCCTTTACACCATTTGTTTTGTGATTTATCACAAGTGTGCAACATTTTTCCTTTGCTGTTTGCAAACTTATTTTATCACAATAAAATTTAGTGCCCTTTTAAAGTGGAATTTGAAATGAGATATGATTTTCAACTTGATCATATCCTATTTAGCAAAATGATTTGAGGCTGATCATGTTCATTACTGTAGCTTAATTACAATCATTACTGTAGCAGAAATCCAGGGCGTCACAATTCTCCCCTACTAAAAAGAATTCTCGTCCCGAGAATTAAGAAGTAGAAGGAAAGAGCCCGGGGTATTCTGCACGAGATGATCTTCGCGTTCCCAAGTGGCTTCATCTTCAGAATGATTTGCCCACTGCACCTTGAAGAACTTGGTAACCTTCTGACGAGTTCGACGTTCCGTTTCATCGAGAATGCGGACTGGTTGCTCTTTGTAAGAAAGGTCTTGTTGTAGCTCAAGCATATCATTATCCACTGCTCGGATAGGATCCTTGAAGCAGCGACGAAACTGTGACACATGGAACACATCGTGAACCTGAGAAAGGTTTGACGGTAATTCCAATTGATATGCCACCTTACCACGCCTTTCGAAAACAGTGAAAGGACCAATATATCGAGGAGCCAGCTTGCCCTTGATCCCAAAACGGTGTGTACCTCGCATTGGCGTGACTCGAAGATAAGCCTTTTCGCCAGGTTGATAAACCATATCTTTGTGATGACGGTCATGCTGACTCTTCTGACGAGACTGAGCAGCCTTCAGATTTGTCTGTATAATGCGGACTTGGTCTTCGGCATGTTGGATAATATCCGGACCGATAAGTGTACGTTCCCCAGTTTCTGACCAATTCAGAGGAGTCCGACACTTACGTCCATATAACACTTCAAAAGGAGCCATCTTCAGACTAGCTTGATAGCTATTGTTGTAGGAGAACTCAGCATACGGGAGAGATTCCTCCCATTTCTTGCCGAAGGAAATGACACAAGCACGAAGCATGTCTTCGAGAATCTGATTGACTCTTTCAACTTGTCCCTGGGATTGAGGGTGAAAAGCGGTGCTGAATGACAAATGAGTTCCCATAGCTTCCTGGAAACTTGCCCAGAATCTTGAAGTGAATAAACTGCCACGGTCCGAACTAATCACCAGTGGAATACCGTGGAGTGAAACAACTCTGGACATGTAAAGATCTGCTAGCTGACTAGCAGTAATAGTTTCCTTGACAGCCAGAAAATGTGCAACTTTGGACAGTCGGTCAATGACGACAAGAATAGCATCATTACCTTTCTGCGATCTGGGAAACCCAGTGACGAAGTCCATTTCAACATCGTCCCATTTCCATTCAGGAACCGTAATAGGTTGTAGAGTTCCGGCAGGCCTTTGATGTTCTGCTTTGATCCGACGGCAAATGTCACATTCTGAAACATAGCGTGCAATGTCTTGCTTCATGTTAGACCACCAGAATCTTCGATGAATGTCTTGGTACATCTTGGTACTACCAGGATGAATAGACAGCGGAGTGTCATGTGCTTCCTTCATTACCTCCTGAGTCATATCATTGTTTTTCTCCTTACTCGGTACCACTAGGCGGCCTTTGAAGTTCAAAGCACCATCCTCAGCAATAGTGAAGAATGAGGGTTTACCTTCCACCAGGTAGCGTTTAATCCTTTCGACTTCATTGTCACATTTCTGGATCCACTTGATGACGTCCACTAGATCTGGTTTAGCAACCAGGGTATTAAGAGAACCCTGGGAAACAACGTGGAGGTTCATTTTGTAGGACCCCTCAGGAGGGGGAGCGAGATAACCCTGAGGAACAATATGGAGGTTCAGCTTGCGGAATTCCTTTTGAAGAAGGGGGTGAACCTTGTGAACCTGAAGGTGGTTGCAGTATGACTTGCGGCTCAAAGCATCATCCATTACATTAGCCTTGCCTAGGGTATAAGAAATTCCAACGTTGTAATCTGCTATTCATTCCATCCATCTTTGTTGATGGAGATTCAGATCTGGCTGAGTAAACAGATACTTCAGACTTTGGTGGTCGGTGTAGATCTCGCAACGATTTCCAACAAGGTATTGCCGCCACTCTTTCAGTGCATGAATTACTGCAGCAAGTTCAAGGTCATGAACTGGGTAGTTCTCTTCATGACGACGCAATTGACGAGATGCATAAGCAACCACTCTGCGCTCTTGCATTAGGACACAACCTATTCCCTGACGTGAAGCGTCACAATAAATGTCGAAGTCCTTACGAGTATCCGGAGGGGCAAGCACTGGAGCAGACGTCAGTTTGTCCTTAAGTGCCTGAAAGCTCTCCTGATATTTTTCTGTCCACTCATATTTAACACCTTTGTGAAGCAGATTGGTTAAGGGCTTTGCAATCTTGGAGAAGTTCTCGACGAACCGACGGCAATAGCTGGAGAGTCCGAGAAAACTTCTGACTTGCTTAACATTCTTCGGGGGAGTCCAGTCAAGAATAGTCTGAACTCATTCAGGGTTGACCGCAATACCATCCTTGGAGATCACATGACCAAGGTAGGTTACTTCGTCCATCCAGAACTCACACTTTGAATACTTAGCATAAAGTTGATGTTCTCGAAGCCTCTCCAGTATAAGACGAAGATGTTCAGCATGCTCTTCTTTATTCTTGGAGAAAACCAGGATATCATCCAGATAAACCACGACGAATTTATCGAGGTAATCCATGAATATATAGTTCATCAGGTGAGAGAAGGTTGCTGGAGCATTGGTTAAGCCGAAGGACATGACGGTGTACTCGTATGAACCATAGCGAGTAACAAATGCAGTCTTGGGAATATCTTCTTCGCGAACCCGGATCTGATGGTAACCCAACCTCAAGTCGAGTTTTGAGAACACTGATGAACCGGCAAGTTGATCATACAGATCGTTGATCCGAGGTAGCGGATATTTGTTCTGAATTGTAGCTTGGTTGATGGGACGGCAATCTTGGACCAACCGATTCGTACCATCTTTCTTCTTGACAAAGAGAGAAGGTGCTCCCCAAGCAGAGGAACTTGGACGAATGAAACCCAGACTAAGCGAATTGTCAATTTCTTGCTTAAGTTCGAGGAGTTCATGTGGTGGCATCTTATACGGACGCTTGGCTATAGGAGTGGTACCAGGTACCAAGTCGATGACAAACTCGACAGCTCTAGCAGGGGGAATCCCTGGAAGTTCTTCCGGAAAAACATCTTGGAAATCCCGGACAACTGGAATGTTTTCAATCCCTTCAAGAGGTGACTCGTTTAATGCATTCAAGGCATATAGTCGGGCTTCAGCATCTCGAACAATATGAGCATGGTAGCTGACTATCTCATTCGAAGGATGCAAAAGGTGGAAAGTTTTGGTGGCACAAACGACGGAAGCCGTATGTGCTTTCAACAAATCCATTCCCAGAATAAGGTCGATCTTGGAAGACTTCAGTATAATGGGGGAAGCATGGAATTCCAGTCCTTCTATTTCAATGGGGACATCTGGACAACCCATGGAGGTTTGACATTGGCCAGCGGGGGTGTTTACCACTATTGGAATGTTCATCTCCTCGTACTTAATGCCATGCATGTATGCAAAATCTTCAGACATAAAGGAATGTGATGCTCCTGTATCAAACAATACAGAAGCTGGTTCTGAGTTGACAAGAAGAGTACCCATCACAGTAGCAGGCTGGTCTTGAGCTTCATTCAGTTCAGCATTGTTAGCTTGAGCACGACCCTGAGCAGGCCTAGCATTGTTGTTGCGGGGCTGGTTGGTAGGCAGTGCAAGTTGATTCTGATTCTGCCTGCAGTCTCTAGCACGGTGTCCTGGACGACCACACTTGAAGCACAGCCCATCCTCAGGACGAGAAGGGGGAATAGGAGCTTGTGGTGGCGGAGCCGGGAGCCTCGGCTGCCTAGGTGGGGGTGGAGGCAGACGAGGTGCAGCATAGGACGGCCTCGGAGCAGGAGGCGGTGCATGGTACATGTTGTGGGGGATCCAGATCTTGCGCTTCTGAGCAGATGAGCCCGAAGATGAGCCCATGTCACGACTGCGCTTGCTGCTGTCCTTGTAGTCCCGCAGACCCGTTTCCACTATAATAGACTTATTCACCAAGGTGGCAAAGTTATCGAAGTCTTGAACAAGGAGTGCCAGCTTGATATCCGGGTGGAGGCCTTCACGGAACTTCTCCTGCCTACGAGCATCAGTTGCAACGTCTTCTTCAGCATAGCGAGATAAGTCCAGAAATTCCCGCTGATAAGCATCCACAGTCTTGTTGCCCTGGACTAAGTTGCGAAATTCACGCTTCTTCTTATCCATCAGTCCCCGAGGAATGTGACGAGCACGGAACGCAGCTTGGAACTCCGGCCAGGTGATGATTGTTCCAATAGGCTGAGAGCGCCTGTGGTTGTCCCACCATTGAGCAGCGGGACCCTTGAGAAAGTACGAGGCAAAGGTGACATAGCTAGCCACTGGGGCGCCTGAAGACTCCAGCTCATAAGTGATGTCACGGAGCCAGTCATCTACGTCAAGCGGCTGAGTTGAGCTGCGGTAGATCGCAGGGTTGAGACGCATGAAGTCTTGCAGAGTCATTGGGGCTGGCTGCTGATTCATATTCGGCCTTGGGAACTGGTCCATAAGCCCTTGCATAAACTGGCGATTCAGTTCAAACTGTTGCATCATACCAGCCATGTATTCCGGTGGTGGTGGTGGTTCAGGCGCACCACGACCACGACCAGCTGGCCTAAACATTCTGTCAAATTTTTAACAGTGGTAGTTTAGCATTGGATAATTGCAAAGACAAAGAACCATTCATGAAGTAAATTGCACTAAGAAGAAAGTGCGATAGATACGACATAATAGTTCGAATTTCAACATACCGATCCATACATAGGTCTATTACAAACCATAAGTTCGTTACGAAATAGACGATAGGTCCGGCATGAAATTAACCTAGATAACTAGGCAGCACGCAGGCTCGCGGTAGAGGGATACAACAACGAGGCATAGCGATATGCTACATCAACGTCGGGGACAACGATAGAATCATGCCATCATCTGGAAGTAGGGGCTCTCCGGGAGGAAGAAGTTACGAGAACCTAGAGTTAGAGTTAGCAAAATCTTTAACCCGGAAGAGAAGAGAGATCAGAACCCAGAGTATAGACGAGGAATAAAAGATCCTAATACCACCCGATTGAGATGTGGGCCCGTAAGCCACACAGCAATGTTAGTAAAAGTTTTTCAATGACTAGACTCAACTTCGGCCAAGGAGTTGGAAAGGGGGCTACCTACAGGCAGTCGGCTCTGATACCAACTTGTGACGCCCCCGATTTCGACCGTACGCTAAACATACACGCAATGCGTACGACCAAGATTAGGGACTCACTGATCGATATCACAACACAACTCTAGACACAAATTAAATTCATACAGCTTCATATTACAAGCCAGGGGCCACGAGGGCTCGAATACAAAGCTCGACAAGCACGAGTCAGCGGAAGCAATTAATATCTGAGTACAGACATAAGTTAGACAAGTTTTGCCTTAAGAAGGCTAGCACAAACATAAGCAACGGATCGAAAGAGGCGAGGCCTCCTGCCTGGGAACCTCCTAACTACTCCTGAGCGTCGGCACTCTCCACGTAGTAGTAGGCTCCAGCGGTGGTGTAGTAGTCATCTCTGGCGTACTCCATCTCCTGGGCTCCGTCGTCTGAACGCAGAATCGTATCGAGGGGGGAAGAGAAAGCAAAGCAGCGGTGAGTACTCATCCAAAGTACTCGCAAGACTGACATCAGAACTATGCTAAGTATGCATCAGTATCAAGGAATGGGGGTATATCTGGACTGACTGCAGAAAGCAAGAATGAGGGGGGAAGGCCTAGTCCTATCGAAGACTAGCATCTTCAGCATCTTGCAGCATTAGAAGAGAGTAGACTGGTATCTCATATATAGTCATATTATTGTAGCAAATTTATTAAGTAACCACGCCCAGAGATTCTTCCTCGACTCCCTGCGAGGAAGCAATCTTGGAGCCACATTCATCTCAAATTTAAGTCAGAATTATAGTTGTAGAAGGTCAAGGTATAACTCCAAGTCGTCCTGTTACCATGACCACGGCTATTCGAATAGATAATTCATCCCTGCAGGGGTGCACCGCATTTCCAACATGCCTGATCACCTCCGGCCGGACACACTTTCCTGGGTCATGCCTGGCCTCGGGATAGCAGCACGTCGTCGCCCCACCTAGGCTCAACAGAGAGGCCAGCCCGCCGGTCTAAATCCTAAGCACACAGGGGTCGTGGGCCCACTTGCCCTACGCGCTCCTGCACGATGCGTGGGCGGCCGAGGTCAGCCCTAGTACACTCTAGTCCAAGAGCTGCACCGTCCAGGCCACTCGGGCGCGCGCCGCTCCATTGCTGACGTCCGAAGAGCTTCGGCTGATACAACGACGCTGAGTACCCATAACTTCTCCCACGCGATGGTTTGGTGCGTAAAAAGGCCAGCGACCCAACTCAGATCAAATACCCAACCCATTAACATTTGATTAATGCGGGGCAAGCGCGACCCATGAAGTGCGGTCCCGTCGCCCCGTCTCGAGGATGTGTGGCAAGGGCCTCTCCTGCCCGTCCACGCCTCATCATCATCAAACCGTGGGTACCCCTCAGGGACGACCCATCACCAACATGTCTCTGTAACCAGGTCATAGTAACTGTGTGTATAAAACATCAAGACGGAACCTGAGGAATCACCCTCAAAGGGCCCCGCTCGATGAAACCGTCAAGGTGGACTTAGAGGAATCACCCTCGAGGGTCCCACACTTGAGGGGTTGCACGACAGAGTCATCGTCGGGAGTGGTGAAGGAGGAATCACCCTCGATAACCACGACCGACTAGCTACACTACAGAGCTAGCATCATGAGTACTTCACGAGGTGCCACCCCCGGTACTCGATAGTAGCGCTGCAGAGTCATACAATTAAGGGGTGTGCGGTGATGTGAGGGGCCAAGCTTGTCGGTCGGTTGACCGAGTCTTCGAGTCTTCGGGTCGTCGATGAAGAAGCAGGGGCAACTGGGACTAAGGGGGGTCACAGGGGATTCATTGTTCAACCTATACTAAGCAGTTGATATGAGTGCAGGTATAGTAGCAGTTTATCAAAAATAGGCTATGCATCAGAATAGGAGCTAACTAATACAGTTGCAAAATTCTAATGCAAGATTGAGAGGGAAGAAATGGGCGATATCGGAATGCTCAAGGGGGGTTGCTTGCCTTGCTGCTCTGCTGCAAAAGGCTGATCGTCAACGATGTAGTCGTACCCGGCAGCACCGTCAGTCTCGGGGTCTACCGGAGAGAAGAGGGGGGAGAAACAATAAATACAAAGCACAGATGCAACACGATGCATGACATGGCAATATGCAGAGCTAGGCATGCACTAACGTAGTACTACACATCGCAGACGGGTCAGAAGAATATCTGACGATATTTTCCGGGGCTCTGGCTATTACCGGACAGATGATCCTAATGCTAAATGTCCATGTTCATCATGCTAGGAGCATGTGACAGATGAACGGACAGCGTATTCGGATTCGTGGGATTTTTCTGATCAACTTTCATGTATAAAAAAATTTCATCCGAGTTACGGATTATTTTGTATTAATTTTCAAAGTTTTATTAATATTCTGAAATTAAACATATTTAATTTAATTCGAAAAAGCATTTATGACGTCAGCATTGTGTCAGCAGTCAACAGTGGGGCAGACTGGTCAAACCTGACCAGTGGGCCCCACCTGTCATAGACTCAGAGTCTAAACAGAGTTTAAATTAAACTAACGGGTTAATTAGGGGGTGGGCCCCATCTGTCAGTGACTAATTAGGTTAAACTAATTATCAAAATTAATTAAACTAACGTAATTAATTAAAAAGGGGCTTGGCCCACATGTCATACACAGGGGGGGTCGGGCCCCACCTGTCAGTGACTGGGTTGTGCCCAGTCAGCCAGTTGACCAAGTCAACTGGTCAACTGGGTCGCCCTGGCCCAGTGGTAGGGTCACTGGGGGTGGCCCCAGCCCAGCCACGTCGGCGACGGCCGGCGGCTCAACGCCGGCGACGCCAAAACGCGGCGGAGGGCACGGGCCGGCGTCGGGATTCGGCCACAGAGGGCCATTTGGCCCGCGCGTGGGCGCGTTCGAACGAGCGCGCAGCGCCGCATCTAGTGGTGGCCGCGGCGTTGCAGGAGTTGGCCGAAAACGGCGCCAGCGACGAGCGGAGGCGACGGCACGCACGGGAGCTCGACGGAAACGGCGCTACGGCATGCAACAACTCGAATGGATGGGCTAGGCGGGCTCTACGTGACGCGGCGAAGCTAATGGACACACGCCCGTGACCATTTGGTCACCGGAGACTCGCCGGCCATGAGCTCCGCGGCGATGCGTTCGGGCGCACGTCGGGGACGGCGCTAGGAGGCACGAACGGGCGCGTGCGTGTGTGCGTTGTGCTCCTGGAAGCACCAGGAGCACGGTGTTGCGCTCAGGCAAGCATGACGGCGGCTGTGACGACGACCACGAGCTCGCCGGCGGCAGCGCGCTTGGGCACAAGTGGAACGGCGTCTAGGGGCAGCCAACGGCGACGGGGGAGGAAAGGGAAGAGGCAGAGGCTCACCGGGGAGGCACAAGGTGGCCCGGTGTCAGCTTAGTAGCAGCAGGAGTCGCCGGAGAGGAAGAAGATCGCCGGCGACCGAACGAAAGGGGGCGGCTCGATCCCGACGATGCAGAGCTCGCCTGCTTGCGCGCGTGGTCGAGGACGGGGTAGTCGACGACGGCGGAGACGATGGACAGGTCGGCGAGGCGAGGCGGTGGCTGTGGCCGCGCGTTCTACGGCGGCGAGGCCATGGTGGCGCTCGGGTGAGGTGGGGGAGGAGAGCGGCGGCGCGAGGAGAGAGCAAGGGGGGATCTGGGGGCTAGGGTTTCAGGGGGGGCGTCGGGGCGCCCTTATATTCACCCGGCCGTCGCCGGCAAGCCGGTCCGGCGGGGACGCGCCCGGTCGCGCGCGCGCGCCTCGGTCGCCCCACTGTAGCGAGGTGGGAGATGACCGAGGGGGCCGCTGGGCCGGCCTGGGCCTGCCACTGTGGCCTAAGGCCCAGGGCAGGGGGGTTTTTTTTTTTTCTTTTCTGTTTTCTTTTATAAGTTTCTGTTTTAATTCCTTTTTGCCATATTTCCTTTTAGCAAAAATGTGTAACATGGTCCATTTAATAACTTGCAATATTTTGAATGGCTACAACAAGTTTGAGGATTTTTGGGTACTGTTGGAATTAACCATGCAATTTAAAGGGCATTTTAAATGCAAAATGGTCCTGTTTTGGATGGTGGGGTCCACACCAACATCAAGGTGATGTTGTTTTCCTTTACACCATTTGTTTTGTGATTTATCACAAGTGTGCAACATTTTTCCTTTGCTGTTTGCAAACTTATTTTATCACAATAAAATTCAATGCCCTTTTAAAGTGGAATTTGAAATGAGATATGATTTTCAACTTGATCATATCCTATTTAACAAAATGATTTGAGGCTGATCATGTTCATTACTGTAGCTTAATTACAATCATTACTGTAGCAGAAATACAGGGCGTCACAAAAAGATCCTAGGATCAAAAGATCCTTTGGTACATCATGACTGCTTGCGTGATTATGCATAATATGATCATTGAGAACGAGCGTGGAAAACATTTAGATTACAACTTCTATCACTTGATGGGCATTCATGTTAACCCCATGCGAAAAGAACAGCGCATCAGACGTTTCATGAAGGTGTACAGCGAGATTAGAGACACCGATGTGCATGATCAACTCCAGAAAGATTTGATGGAAGAGCATTGGAAATGGCATGGCGAAAGAGCCGCATAGATTCATTATTTGTATGTGAAAAACTATGTTGTATTGTGCAAAACTATGTTCTATTTGTGTTGCATTTGATCTCGTGGATTTGAACAACTATGTAATAATTTGATATTGTGGACATGTATAAATTTTTTTTATTGTTTTTTGATGTTTTTTGCAATATGTGCGGCTGTACAGTGGCTGAACAGCAGCCGCCGGCCGGTTTTGCATCTTCGTTTTGGACCATCCGTTGGAGTTGCCTTTTTTTTTAGTTTTGGACCATCTGTTAGAGTTGAGCCTTTTTTGGAGATGTAAAAAGCACTTTTTGTGCTTCAAATTTGGACCATCACCGGTTTGGACCGCCAAAATTTGGACCATCTATTGGAGATGCTCTTATCCACTGATGGATGCGGAACCAAATTTACGGTCACCGTTGGAGATGCCCTTGGGGCTGCCCTTAGACAGAGGAGAGAGGACTAGACAATAACTTCTTGGTTGAAGGGGGATTCTGTGTGCCCTTCGAAACCAGTCTTAAGTTTCTCATTTTGTGAACCATAGGTCAATCGGGAGAGGGAGATCGGATCCAACGGCTGGAGGGAGAAGGATGAGATGGAGAACTTCCTAGGAACATCATATGCTCTTCCTTTTCGGCTACCGCTGACTACAACGGCAGCCCTCGTCTCGCTTCTGAGCCTCCTGGTCGTGCGAGTTCCCTGGAATGGAACAAGTACGGGCTCCGCTCTTCTCTCCTTTCAGAGTCCCCTCTGCGACGCCGACGGGGAGATGGAACCTCTTGTGTTTCACTAGCAGATAGGTGGAGTCCAAAGTTGATTGCCAAATGGAAAATCGTATATAAACCGCGCTCCTACTTACTCTCCATCAGCTTCAGCTTCAGCTTCAGTTCAGCCAGCCACGACGATTGGCCGTTGGTAGTTGGTACACAGCACAGGTAACTGCAAGGCCACAGGTACCTCTACATGATCAACCTTGCATGACTACATACACTCCACTGAATTGCCAATTTTCCATTTTTCGATCCTGATGTACATTCATATGCAGTCAGATCGGCTGGCTGTTGCGGGACAGTCTTCAATCGAAGGGAGCAGTAGTGCAGCAGTCTGGGCAATGGGGGTGTGCGGCGTCCTGGCGGACATTGCCACTGTTGCGCAGCTGTCCGGGCTGCACGCCATCATGCTCATCGCCCTGGCCGCGCGTCTCCTGCGGATTCCGCAGTGCAAGATGGAATGCGCCAAGCTTGAGGAGTGCGCGCGCAAGCTCCGCGAGCCACTGCAGTGGCCAACCACCGGCCAGGAGATAGCGATGCAGCATCCGGCGCTGACGGGACTGATCATCGTGGCGCTGGTCGAAGCAGCAGGCCTCGTGGACTCGTACCGCAGGAGCACGCTCTGGTGCTGCGTCCGGACGGGCAGGAGCACGGAGACGCGGTTCCGGGAGATGCAGAATCGCATCAACTACTTACGCGCGCTCATGCTCTGCGTGCACGCCAATCTCCTCACGCAGCAACCGGCCGTTCATCCTCCCTCCCCGTGAGATATTCGATCGGAAAATGATTATGTACTCCGAGAGTCTATACTCTCACTGCTCACGCACCACTTATAATCAATCGATTCTACCTTTTTGTCATTTTGAACATATTTTTTCTGGAAATTTTGAATTTTTGGTTGACGTGGCTAGCTGACTGGACATGCTAACTAGATGGTCAACGGGTCAAAACCAGTCAACTGGATCAAAACCGGTCAATGGGGAGGGTTGAATCCTCACCGATTTTAAGAGTTCGGGGTTGTAATGTAAACGGTATTGAAGTTGGAGGTTGTAACTTAGACCATGACAAGAGTTCGGGGGTTAAAATATGCACCTCTCTATTTAATAATAAGAGAAAAGTATGTTTTTGGTCCCTTAAGTTCCCAAAAAGTATAGACTTGGTCCCTCAAATTTTTTTTGTATACATTTGGTCCTTCAAGTCTTAAAACCGGATAAGTTGGTCCAAAATCAGATTTTGAGCATGTTGACCGGGTTTGACCATGTTTGACCGGATTTTACCGCGTTGACCAGGTTTACCGATGAATAGTAAATTCAAAAAATAGCAAAAAAAACTGATTTTTTTACAACCTGCTTGGGTAAGCTAGGTACGTGTAAATTTTTGTGGTCAAATAACATCCGAGGAGCTCTAGCAAAAAAAATGGTTTTTTTTCTGTGTGCCAAAATTTGGTTTGTTTTTCACAAGCTCCTGGTATGTTGAAACACCACAAAATGTTTTACGCACCTAGCGCACACCCAAGCATCTTGGTTGCCACAAAATTTCAGATTTTTTTGAATTTGTTTGCTATTTTTTAAAATTTATTGTTCATCGGTCAAACCTGGTCAACATGATCAAACCCGGTTAAATGTGCGGAAAATCTGATTTTGGACCAAACTTCTCCGGTTTTGTGACTTGGAGGACCAAATGTATACCAAAAAATCTTAAGAGATCAAGTCTATACTTTTGAAGAATTTGAGGGACCAAAAACATACTTTTCTCTAATAATAAGGTAGATCGGGAATGATAAAATTGATACTTCTAACAGATTTGTTTAAGAGATGATGATAATTTTGGAGTTGCTGCTCCGTTTTGTAACAAGCGTGGGCTCTTGTATGAGGCTTTAGACAATATGAGCGGCTAGGCTGAAACTGTCATGTTTTTGCGTGTCTAGCAATTTCATTGTAATGTGTGCTGAGTTTTTTTTTTCCGGATTAGCTCGAATGTGGTGTTTGTTCTACGTTTATTGTTTGTAGCAAGTTGTAGCCTTTTGTAATTGTCGTCTGTTTTCTATAAAAATATGATACGCCTTTGATGTACTCTGAAAAAAAATTGAAGGGACTTAACAAAACCCTAATGCTAAAAGAACTCGAGGTGACTCCTATCCAATGCCCATACTCTTCACATTGTTTAATTAGAAGCAATCATATAGTTCCACCAGTAACACCAGAAAGAAACCCCCGTACGGTTGATAGCATGTGGTCCACTAGAATTCACCGATGAAAAAAGTAGTGCGCTATAAAAATAGTGCCCGTCTTAAAATACGTTATTAGCATGCTATATCGCGTTTATTGATTTATTTAGCAAGACGATTCACAGCATGTTATAGTGTGCTATTAGCAGTGCTATAAGGGCATCTCCAATGTAGACCCGTAAAACTCCGGTATATGTCCGACCGGACACTTTTGTTTACTTTTACTATCCAACGCGGTCCTGCATCGGTGCGCGAAGTGGTCTGGACATCCGTTTTTCGACAAATCAAAGGCAAACGTCGGGGAGCTTTGCGGAAGTCCGAACATGCATTTGATCAATCACATGCATGTCCCTTTCTTCTCTCTCTTCTCCCATCCGCACATGCATGGTCCTCCTCCTCTTTCTTTCTTTCCAACTGGACACTAAACCACAAATATCTCCACCACATTCATGGTCCACACCTACTTTTTCTCCTCTCAGCCGGATACTTTGTAATTATTGTTGGATGGCTCACTTCCATACCATGTCCGCGGACCACGTCCGGATACAAAAATGAACGTATACCGGAGGAATTTGAGGGTCGGCGTTGGAGACGCCCTAACGTGCTATTTTTTCAATGGAATTCGCAAATAGATAGCATATTCTCTACTTCTTTCCATATATGAAAATTTCAAAATAAATAAATAAAAATATGTAGACAATTGCCAACCAGGATAACTATTTTAATATTTGATCAATAGAAAATGTAAATATCCATCCTCCATCGGATATAAGTTATTCCAATCCACACACGGAAACTCGTTGCACATTTTTAATCCTCTAATCAAAGTAACTATTTTAAAGCTTTTGTGTGTTGTATTGAAAACATACAATAAAAGGCGAATGAGTGATCTCACAAGATGCATGGACATCATATTCATCCTTGATATCTTATTTTACAATCAATTATTGTTGTATGGTAACTCTTTGTGCATAATTACACACTTCAGATTTAACTTTGGCATTGTTTTCCCCGACTTTGTTGTTATTTCATTGCAATGAAAACACCCTCTTTAATCTTGAGCAAAGCTTCACTACAACCATGAAATAGGTATTTGACCTTCAAAGAATAGATTCTGGCAATGCCTACCATAAGATGGTTGGATAACCGCAACACAATTGATACCTGATGGAATATAATTGAATCAACCGATACACCGATGTGTGTGGTTGTGGCGGTTGGCGTCGATGCTCCATGCTCAGATTGTTTTGCTCATGCTCTTAGGGCTCCCTTATGAAGCTTGACGGTGCAATAGGGTCGTGTGGTCAACGAGGCTTCATTGCTTGTGTGGGTTTTCAGCGTGGTTTCACTTATAGTTTCTGTCATAAACATGGCCACTCTCTTAGGTTTTCAATCCACTTTCCCTGAGAAACTGGAATAATTCTCTTCATCATGCAATGCAAGAGCTCCTGGCCCTCAGACGAGGTTTCGTAAAAAAACTCCCATTTTCGAAAAGGACGGCAAGGCCTTGGCCAATAAAAAAATCATATTGATTTTTGTTTACTAGTCCTTCGATTTCTAAAAAATAAATAGTTGGAAATTTGATTTTAATGAGCTCTTCTCAAATTATATTATTTGCAAAACCACTTGTTTGGTCTCTTACAAAAAAAAAGGTCTTGTCCTCTGTTTCTGGTTGAATTTAATGGATACAACTTTGAATATCTCTCTAAATGACAAACTGCTAGCTTTACAAAGGGATCATATCAAACTTCCCTGAATTCATTTAAGCATCTCCGCCGTATACCAATTAGAAATATGTCATTCCTGCCTGTGCCCAATTAAATATTGCAAATTAACAGAAAGCCAACAATTAACTGGTTGTGCAGTGTTTGTAGTCGTCGCTAGGCGATGGACCTGGATGTAATTTTTTTACTTTTGATGTTCTTTGTACTACCTTAAACAGTTGATGAATAGATTGGAATTTTTTACGTCAAAGGAAAAACTAGCTGCATAGTGCCCATTATACAACTATTCAAACTTTCATTTATTTTTCCCTAGCTTTTACACCGATAGTGTGCCCCAGGAGTCCAGGACCCACTGGCTCTTACAGAGCAGTGCAGGGTGCAGCACACATGATGATGCGCCTTACGTGGCGCGGGGTGATACAGATTTTCCCAGGAACACTTGAACAACGAGCGGAGAGCAACATGAGTTCCATGGAACTTCCCAGAAACACTCGAACAAGAAGCGGAAAGCAGTACGAGATCCAAGGAACTTCCCTGGAACTTCTCTCTGTTCCTTAATAATCAAGAAAATGAATTCCTCGTTAACATATATGCCAGTTACCTTCACCCCGTGGGCCCATCCCACTAACTTATGGCCTTTGCAGACCCGGTTTCAAGAAGCAATTCAATGAATCACTGTCCCTGTCAAAAAAAGTAACGGAAACCCAACGATAGAAAATAATGGATTAGATTCGCTTTGCATGTCCTTTTCTTTGAAAAAATCACAATACACTTTGAGCGGCAGCACAACCCTTTTTTTTATTTGAATACGTACAGGTGAAAAGAAACTTTATAATGCACAATAATGCATCTCTTTCTAGATTTATGGATTTCTATGTTTTAAAAGTTCTCGGAAACCAGAGTTCATGTTTCTATGTATTTTTACAAATGGATACATATTGTGAAATGAGCTAAATGGCTGCTGAATTTAGACCAAAAACTATTCATTTCTAAGTTGTGCAGAAAAACTAAAAAAATGAATATCCCTTTCTATAAGGCAAAAGTTCACTCATCTTCATGGTAGCCCAACCATGACACGGGAATTATATTGTTGCATGTCCTTTCTATAGAAACCAAGCAAAACAAGTAGAGCGCAACCTTTTTTTATTTGAAAAATTAAAAAATCCGACGAGGTGAAAACAAACATATAATAATAGTAAAGAGTGGATAATACTCCCAAAATGCATCTAAGAATAAAACTGAGCAGAAACGTATAGCCAATCACACGCATTTTATGAAAAGAAAATACTCCTTTCGATTCAAAATAAGTGTCGCAAGGTGAATTAATGTTAGTCAATCTTAGTTCAAACTGCAACATTTATTATGGATCGGAAGGAGTAATATTTATTAAGAGCATCTACAGCCGAACCCGTCTCAAACGTTCAGGGAGGCCGTCCGGTCACTGACCTGTCATAAAAAAGCGACCTAACTAGACCTCTGAAACCATGGACAAACGTCCGGGCTGAACGGCACCCCTCATATCCAACCCAAATGTAGGGTGAATATGAGGCGGCCCCGGCCCACCGCTGGCCCACCCCGACCCCACAAAAACCCCCTCCGGAGCAAACCCTAGTCTCACTTCACTTTGCTCCGCTCCGCTCTCTGACGCTCCCCTTTCCCAATCCTGCCAAATCTCGAGCGCCGACGACCATGTCCAGCACGGACAGCCACTCCGACGTCAGCTCCGGAGACGAGGACGAGCTAGCGATCCGTATCGCGCTGGAGCGATCGCGAGTCGAGACACTGGCCCTTCCCGGCCCGCGCGTAGATATGCGAAGGCAGCCCAATCGGCGCCACCCGCCCGACGGCCTCCTCCACCTCCGGTCACTGCTCCGCGCGGGCAGCGGTGGATTCTAGTGCCCTCTCCGTCGGCGTCGCGGATGCGGACTCCGGAGTCAGAGGCACGAGCTGCCCGCCGCGAGAGACAGAGGGCAAGGGAGATGGGGGGTCGTGTCCAACGCGGGTGCGCAGTCCGCCCGCCGCCGTTGCATGATGCCGGTGCCCGACGAGGAGGAGGGTCTCCTCCAGTTGATGTACCGTCTGTGACTTACCACGGTGACACGGACGCCCGGCGGCTCAGTAGGATCAACGCCAAGCAGCTCTAGTTCGGCATTGAGCAGTCCGAGCGAGAGGCGGCGGACGCGGCAAGGGTGGCCAAGCTCAAGCGCAAGCAGGACCGCATTGTCCGATGCTTGCACGGCTACATCGTCATCTCCGACGACTCCAATGACGACGGGTCCGATTCTGACGACTCCGACATCGACCCACCACCTCCTGCCGTGGACGTCTACAGTAGCGCCGACGATCAGAAGGGCAAAGGGCCGTGGAGGAAGTGGTGAAACTCCGCCCTCTCATATCTAGCTCGTAGTATCTACCTCCTAGTATTAGTTAGCATTTGCTGGACAGTATGACTGAGCTTTTGGTAATATTTATATGTGAATCTATGCCCGTTTGCTATCGGTTAGAGTCCGTTTTCTGTTGATTTTGCCCGTCTGGTGATCTTCGTACTTCGTTGCATGACTTTGTATGAATATAGGGTGCCGGATATAAGATAGCGGCTGTGGAGGCGCGGAGTTAGGGACGCCTGATCACTGTCCGCGAACGCGCGTCCGCGGGCGTATAAGGTACCGGATTTGTACCGTAGGTACTCTAATAGAAGGGAAATTTCGACATGTATCTTTTTGAATTAAGGTAAATTCTGAGTGAAGGCCTTGGCTGCTAAAGTCGCCCTGTGGAGCCCACCGTAGTGGAAAAAGTTGGCAGCCGTGTGGGGACCTCGCTTGGGTAAAAGGAGGACCCAGCACAAGAAGTGCAAGCTTAGCTATAGTAGCGAGGAGCCTCCACACAACTCAGCTGAGGAACGGCTTGGGTGGTCTGTCTTCATGGGGAAAAGGAGGAAACATGATCAGATAAGGGACGACGAGTCGAGCTCCTCCGATGCCAGGCGGTATAGGTCTTGCCACGGCCATAATAGGTTAGTAGTTTCCCTCCCCACTCCCTTTTGCTGTTGGCTCTGCTGTTCTCTCCAATTTTTCTTTGATTCCTTTTAACATAAAAAATGCAGAAGGATGTTAAGTGAGGGGATGTCTCGGGAGGGGTTTTCAGATACCTTCTGTGACGCAGTAATCGAATTGAAAGACGTTATACAGGTATCTTCTATCTCTTGATTCACCGGAAAACTAAAACTGGTCTCTTTTTTTTTTCTCTGTCGAAAAATATTGCACTGATTGGGCTTTTCTTTGCACCAACGTTAGTTTGACACTCTGGATTAAGCTTGAATCCTACTAGAAGGGTTGTGCGCGCTTTGCTGCGCCGTTGAATTTGTTGGGATTCTTAATTTTTTTTACTCACTCTATGTCAAAAATATACGGTGTATTACTTTTTTGAAAAGTCAAACCTCTTTAAGTTTGATCAAATTTATAGAGAAATATATCAAAATTCATAATATCATATTTTTTGTTTAATATTGTGGATGTCGATATTTGCCTCTGAACTTGGTCAAAATTAAAGAACTTTGACTTTCCAAAAAACTAATAACCCTTATATTTTGAAACTGATGGAGTATTTAGTTTGGCCGGTAAGGAAGACGATGGAGTGTGTTTTACGTTTATTTATAATGCGGTTATTTGGTGGGTCTTTCGCGGTGTGATTCTGTGTTATCCGTTAATCAACCCATATTTATGTGGGAATATTTTTTCATCGTTGGTTGTATGTACTATATTCGTGCTATAGTATCACATGATGACGCTTTTTTATGGGTAGTCTACGAGGGGTTGATATGTTTTTATAGGCCAATTGCTGCTGATCGATTTGAAAAATCGTTGGCCCGATCAAAATCGTAAACCAAATCCAAAATTGAATACCTCAATTGAATGAAAAAGCTTTAAAATTAGGGAGCATAGAGAATTAAAATAATTAAATAGAAGTGCTTCTTGAGAAATTGTGGACCCGGTCAAAATCGGGTGCCCAAAGTCTAAATTGAAGCCTCAATTAATTGTGAAGATTTAAAAATTAGGAAGCATAGTGTATTGTATAAAAAATCAAATGAAAGGGTTTGAGAAATTGTTGATCGATCAAAATCGGATGATCAAATTTCAATTTGAGACCTCAATTGATTGTGAGGTCTTCAATCCTAGGGAGATTAGTGATATAGTATAGGAGAGCTCCTTGAGAAATTGTTGACCCGGTCAGAATCGGGTGATCAAAGTCTAAATTGAAGCCTCAATTAATTGTGAAAATTTAAAAATTAGGAAGCATAGTGTATTGTATAAAAAATTAAATAAGAGAATTTGAGAAATTGTTGACCCGGTCAAAATCGGATGACCAAATTCCAATTGGAGACCTCAATTGATTGTGAGGCCTCCAATCCTGGAAAGATTAGTGATATAGTATATTTCTTTGTACTAATATGCTCTTCTTGAAGACACAACAACCTTAATCCAGCTTGACTATGGTGGGCTTGGGGTCCTAAACACCTTCAAGTTCGCGCGGGCCTTGCGTCTGCGGTGGCCTTGGTATGAGTGGAAGAAGCCCACAAAGCTATGGGTTGGAGATGGGAACCCGTGTGATGAGGATGACCTAAATTTTTTCTACGCATGTACCACCATCACGGTTGGGAATGGTGCGCGGACACCCTTTTGGGACTCTCCTTGGCTTTTGGGTCGCAAGCCCAGAGACATCGCTCCGCTCATTTATGAGGCTTCCTCGCGGAAGCGCTGGAAGGTGCGGGAGGCTCTCAAGGAGAGCGCGTGGATTCTCAAAATCAGGCCACCTACGCCGGCCTCCATTGAGCATGTTTCTCAATTCTTCATCCTATGGACGCTGCTCCAAGAGGTCCACCTTGATGAGCTTGCCGACGATGACATCCTTTGGAAGCACACGGCTTCCGGGAACTACTCCGCGGCCTCCGCGTACAGGGCGCAGTTTTTGGGCTTGGTCCTCTCCCCCATGGACCAAATGGTTTGGAAGGTTTGGGCCCCTCCGAAAGTCAAGTTCTTTGCTTGGCTCGCGCTTCAAGATAGGATCTGGACTGCAGACAGATTGTAGAGGCGAGGCTGGCCAAACTGTGGCCCTTGTCCCTTGTGCAGAGGGGTGCAGGAATGCGGTCCCCATCTATTCTTCAGTTGCCGCTTCACCCTCAAGCTCTGGAACATGGTGATTCAGAAGCTCTGCATCCACGACGTAGACACGTCCGCATGGCACTTGTACGACTCCGTCAAGGAATGGTGGGCGAGCATGAGCGCCGAGGGCACCGCCAACCGAAAAGCGAAGGCTTCGATAACCATGTTGGTTTCATGGGTGATCTGGAATGAGCGTAACGCTAGGGTGTTTAGGCACAAGAGTGCCCCTCCGCATGTTTTGCTAAACAATGTGATCGAAGAGTCTAACCTTTGGGTTAAAGCCGGGGCGAAAAAATTAGGGTCTTTCTTATTGCGAGAGTAATTGCCATGCCGTTTCTTGGCACTGTGTTGTAACAAACTCTTTCTCCTCCTTATTTAATATATGAGGCAAATCTTTTGCCTCCGTTTCAAAAAAAAAACAGCCTTAATCCAATTCATGTGATGGAATGCACAGCATATAAATCACCAACGAGCTGTGTTATATATGGACCGTATGGTTATGATCTCACCTAAGTACGTTGTTTTTAATGCATACCAAAAGTTCAGGAATGCTTATCAGGAATCAGAATAGCTAAGGGGTGTCTCTTTTCGTTCCTGTCTCAAATTTTTCTGTACTCACTTTCTCTATAATTGACTAAGTAGCATGGACTTAATGCAAACTTTCAGCATTTTATTTATTATAGACTGTGCCTATCTTGAAGTTTGTTCCCTTTATAGGTTAAAGTGGCCACGGAGGAAAAGTTTGAAAGAAAAATTAAAAAGCTTAAGCAAAAGAGGGAAAAAGACAAGAACAAACATAAGGAGGATATCAGAATACTCAAGGAAGATTTCACAATACTCAAGGAATATTTCAGAATACTGAAGGAATCTCATGAAGAGCTCAGATCAAAAATTCAAGAGATGCGAAAAGAAGGGTGTGCTGAAGTAAATCATTACGATAAATCTCTATCTCAGAGGTGAGGAGTTTCTTTAGCTATTGTTTGACCAGGATACTTAGAAGGGTGTGTCGTCGAAATGTGGACTCTATTACATCAGTCGTTATCATCATAGGTGTGAGATGGTATTTGAGCTTAATGTGGATGGTAAATGGGCCCCATTTATAGAACTGGAAGATTGGATCCATTTTAAATTTTAAGAATAAAAGCTTGCACTGAACTTCTTCCAGCGATCTGTTTACGAATTTAGATGTACCGAGTTAGGGTGCTCAAATATCGGGACACTTATACTACCTACCATACATGTTGATACAGTAGCACTTTCGATAGAAGTGTACCAAGTTAGGTGTGATATTGTAAGTGATACAAACAGTCTAAATGAACAAGTATAATTTGTACTTTCTTATATCATACTTTTTGAACCGAATTATAGGAGTGTACTAAGTTTTGTTGAGCAATTCATGGAAACACAATCGTTCATATTATACAATCTACGGTCTAGTACTGATTATGTAGACAACATAGTATAATTTGAATATTTGAACCAAATTCTCTTATTTCTGTTCCTGTTCTTTCTCGATCAGTTAGAAGCTTCTTTAGTCTAATTATCTTATGACGTAGTCCAAACTGCTAAGATGGTGCCACTACCACCCACTTTAGGAAGGAGGACCTGTCAGAACTGAAATAGGCATTCAAATAATATATTTTTTGAAACGCGGTCCCTTAGGGCCCGATTCATTAAAAAAGGTAGAATAGAGTTGCCCGGTTAATTAACGGAAACCCGGGCGAAAACTGTTACAACACACCCACAGAAAGGCACCCGGCCGACCTGACACCAACAAGACCACACACACCACCGAGGAGAGGACACCGTCGAGGTAGACCGCAATGTTATCGTCATCACCTCTCCCCGAGCAGGCGACTCACACCATTCAAATAATAAGTGTTGCAGATAAGATGGGCCTAAGCTACTTTACTACACTTATCTAGTTACGTATAAAGAGAAAACGTAGTTCACAAGATGAGTTTTTTCTTATGTGGCTTATAAAATAAGAATAGTTCACTGTTGCTCTCCTCTTTCAGAATTTAACTTATCTTCTGATATGTGTTGGTCAGATCGCAACTAAGCCAATCAACCAGATTTCGACTAGTAATTGAAAATAACGTGAGCAAAACAATTTACAAAAAGGAAACTGTAGAGACCGAGGATGGCGGAGGTCACATAAAAGTTGTCATGTATGATGGTGGCAATCGAATTGCACCTGACCACTCTCTTGCTTCAGCAAGGGTTGACCTAGTTGTCATTGAAGGATCGTTCAATGAACCGAAGCGGGATTCTTGGTCTAAAGAGGAGTTTGAGGAAAGCATAATAAAACCGCGAAAAGGAATTGCAAGGCTTGTGAAAAACGGTACATTTGATCTGACTGATGGGAGTTGTGATCATGAAGGTGCCATTATTATGGATAATTCACAACAAAGGGAAGTTAAGCTTGGAGTAATGATTGCAGTGCATACAGAAGTAAGAGTTCTTGAAGGAGTATCAAATCCTTTCAAAGTGCAAGAAGGCAAGACAAAAAGTAATGGTTTTTTCTTTGAATATTCTATCAGTTACTTTAATCTCAGTATTAAAACATGATCAACTTTTTCTACACGCGATATGTTACATGTTATACTCTCATAAATAGGAGCATGTCTGAGCCTCAAAGTGATCCCAGCTTTGATTGAGGAAATGGTGAAACGTTCTGTCATTGTATTCCTCTATCTTGTTTACACTAGTTGAAGTGCAATTTTTTATTTTCCAGAGTCAGCGTCCAACAAAAAGGGTAAAAAGCCTTCTCCAGTTCCAACGGGAAACTTGGTACAGACAACCAGCACCCACACAGCACAACATGGTGAAGGTTAGTAATTATCGTTTTTTTTCTCTGTTTCTCTGTTTATCAACTGACTCGTTTATGGCTCATCAACAGGCCAAAGTCCCGTTACTCCAGACAAGCCACCACCTGTCATTCAAGACGTATTGCAAAAATCAGGTAACAAGTTAGTGCTTGAAGCCTCCCTTACCACCAAACGAATAAAACTAAATCATTGCAGATGATAAGCCTCCGCTATCCTCATGTGCAAGAATTTGGTAGTGTAATTTCCATTTTATTTCCCTTAGTTTTATTGCCTCGAAACTTCGCAGACCGTGGAAAGCATACAGAATTTCTGACTGATGACACTACAGAGGATAATCGACTGAGTTATCCACTGGCTATTGTGCCACAGATGGTTGAGGGAAATGGTGAAGCCTTCTGCCCCGGTCTTCTTTATCTTGTTTACGTCAGTTAATCTGCAAATGTTTTTTTTTCAGGGCAAGCCCTAAATGGCAACGGTCAACAATTATCTCAACACATCCCAATGCAAATCTTTTGGCAGCCAACCAGTGCACACTCAATGCAAAATGGTAAATGCTAGTATAAGGTATTGTTTATTTCTCTGTTTCCCAAAGTAAATGAAAGTGACTGGTATTCGGCTCGCCAACAGGTCAAAACTACAGTCTGCCACAAACAAGCATTCAGAATCCATCGCAGGCAGCAGGTAATAGTTAGTGCTTCAAGCCTCCTCTACCAGCAAATGAATGAATGATTGCAGATGATATAATACTTTGTATGCACCTCCAGGATATTGTCCAGTCTATCAACCCTTACTTTCTCGTGAACAAGATCAGTACACTAGTTTCTCTAATGCAAGTTCTCAACTTGCATTTCCGAACCTTTCAGAATACATGACGTTGAATGATATTCGCCAGGTAACTGTGATATGAATTGAGGAGTTACTAATCCGCACAATAAGACTCCAGGCTAAGGTAGCACCGGGTTACGCCTAGTGCTAAGCTAGCTTGAGTGATACACTTTAGTGATTTTCTATACTTTGTAAGAAGGAATTACAAGGGCTGTTTTTACTAGGCCTAGGGCTATAGCCATAGCTTCCCCAAGCCTGTCTCCGCCACTAACTCCAGGTTCGTAGTCTAACAAAAGTTACAAAAGTATGTATTAGAGTCCACTAGTCCAGTTACCATGCATTGTTTCTGTATCTGTAAAGGGTTTGTGATCCTAAAGGATAGCAGACCATTAAGCCCAAACTTTTCTACAGGACATTATGGTGTTACCAAACACATGTCAGGCTGCAGGTGGAGGTGGAACTAAGTGGGACTAATTATCCCATCCCACTTAAAATTTTGGTGTTACACATGAAATGGTTTTGAATTTTGGGTTTGTTTTGCTACATTACCTTGTGTGATTTTGTCTAAGTGTTTTCGTTAGCAGTTTCACCTGTCGTGGGTATTAGGATGATTATATCTAATGCAATTACTCAGAGAGCAATAAGTATATAAACATTTCCCCGCAAAATAAAAGTATATACAATTTTGACATTTTAATGAATTCCGTAAGTGGTTTACTTTATATCATGGGAGATTGTAAATTTTATTTTGACATGATTTGTTTACTTTATTCAGTGGACTTCCATCCCTGAAGGGGAGATATCTGTGGAACATGTACATCCTTTAATTGTCCCGTCACAAATTCAAGAGACTTGTAAGTTCAAATTAGAGACAAATACCGTTTGTCTTCAACTTAATAATCATTCTGATAGCATATGCATGTGCCACCTTCATAATTTTGGAATTGTCTACTTGATGAGTGCAAAATAATTATTACAATTCATCAAAACATTAATATGTTTGTTTCATGCCTAAATTTAACATGGTCCCTCTTACCTCCTCCTTTCATATTTCTTAATTTGCATAGAGTATGTTTACCCTTATACTTTAGTCAGTTCCTAAAATTGCCCCCTGGCTGTACATATTCATTCTCGCTATTACCTTCTAATTTTGTAAGATATCACTCACTGATTCCCATGTAAAGTCCACTAGGTTAACATGTCGGGTACACATGTCAGTTATCTTTTTTCCCTCGCCCAACTCTATTTCAGCAGAAATGGACTATATGGGCATGTGGTACATGAATGCAGGGGCAAGAAAATGGCAAAATGAATAGAAGAAGAGGTTAACTGGGCCATTATTTGTGGTGTCTCTGTTTAAAAAACTGTTTGTTGTGCATGTTGGTGGCTCAATTATTGAACTGTTGTACCTATAAAATTGATAGGTGATGTTTGGACACAAAATTAAAAATATGTTGAAACCTTAAAAAAAACTGTTTCAATATATTTTCTAAAATTCATGAGGTACACAATAAAAGATAAGCATATTTGTGGAACGTCTTGTTCGAGCCAAACTACATTGATCAAAGGGCTTGTGCTAAGCTAAGCTATGACTATCTTGTGTGACTGCTCTTTAGATGGGTCATTTAGATGTGGTCAAGTACTACTTCAATGGGATAAGCCTCATGTGGAACCCAAGGAACACTGGAACTTTCTTGATGAGCTCATGCCGCTGCATAGCACACGGTCAAGGTTTTATGGAGAAACTTTCCCCAGTACAAGCCTCATGGATAAAGCCCATAAGTTACTGGCCAGTACTTCATCAGGTGATTTTGTTTTGAAGATGATTACCAGTGGTACAAGTCGAGCCACGCAGGCTCCTCAGAGGAGAGGCATTCTCATTCGTCCCATTGAGCCATATGATTCGGAAGCTGAGTATGTTGGCTAATCCAAGGCTTTCTCTCTTTTTTTAGAAGTTTTCATTGTTTCTGTTGGAAATCGAGAGGATCACATTGGTCGGTGGTCAATCATGACAACCATCTTACTAACTGGTATTCATGTGCCTATAGCATTTTCAGGCCACCAGTTAAGAAGCAAAGGAATGCCAAATATCAATTGCGGTTTGTCAACAGCGTTTGCAATGACTACTACACCCAGGAACAAATCAAATCGGAGGATGGAAATCTCTTAAAGGTAGCTTTGTATGATGAGAATAATCTGGTGGTCACGTCTGGTCCGCTGTCTTCAGCTTCTGTGGAGGTCGTACTACTTCATGGTGATTTCAATGCTGAAGGCCAAGATTATTGGACATCAGAGGAGTTCAGTGCCTGCCTATTGCATCCACAATCTGTAAAAGATCCACCGGCCTTGGGAGGTGATCGTGTATTGGCACTGACTAATGGAGAAACAGACATTGGTAATATTAGTTTCCAGATTTCCTCCTTGCATGCCAGAACTGGAAAGTTCAAGATGGGTGTTGAGATTAAAAACGTACAAGAAGAGAGTGCTCAAGAAGGAATCACTAGCCCATTTCTCGTGAGAGTTCGCCAAGGGGAAGGTACAATTTTTCGGTTAATCTTATCGTTCGAACATGATTTCTCATGCAATTTCAGTAGTATGTTTCACCCCAAAAAAATTCTAGTAAAACATTGCAGTTCTTATACGATTTTTTTCATAAAAATAATGTAGTAAGTAAAATTTTAGACCAGGAAGTAAGATATTTAATAAAATCCTAACGTACACTTCTGAGAAAAGGTAAATAAATACTACTCCTTTCGTCCCAAAATAAGTAATAAACTGGGGTAATCTTTGCAGACGACTAGTACAGTATTCAAGTTAATGTATTGCCACTTTTCATAAACTATGTTTATTTGGAACTCTTCAGCCCTGGAGTAATAGGACCTGCTACAAACGTGTGACTGTCGTTTCTTAGCATTTTAAATATAACAGCATTTAGAGTAAGTGAGGATTTGATTGATCATGAGAGTTCCTTATCCGTCTCTTTTGCTTCGAGCAGTTTTAACATATTTTCTCTTATCCCCTCTTTTCACATGAGAGGTAAGAATATGTGATAGATCTGGACCGCTGATCTCATTAATCAGTGATCTGATTAATTCTTATATTTTTAACTCACATGTAAAAAGAGGGGGTAAAAGGGAGCATGTTAAAATTTGACTTCTCTTTAGCTTGAATTTTTTGGGTGAACTGGGCATGTCCACGTGATCAGTAAATCCTTGCCAATGGCAGGTGCACTTGTATCAGGAGGGTTGTCAATTATCAAGCAAATGTCGCCTCAAAGCAGTTGCACCTTATTTTGTACTCCAATTGACATACCAGTGTTTATCCATACCTTTGTAGAATCAAGTCGCCATCGGATCACATCTCCCGAAGCGTTGCTCAGAGTAAGAATGGAATTGCCCAAACAAGTCTGCGGGCCGCTGCAGTGCGATGCCAGGGAAAACGTCTGCGCGTCATCGGTAATTACCTTTATCCCACTTTCTCAACATGTATATATACATTTCTCATAAAAAAAGATGAAGTTTGGGATGGTGTCGTCGGCGCTGCAGGATCAGTCGTCGCCGGAGAGAAATGATTTGGTGGCGTCAAGGGCGGAGGACGATGACAGCATGGTACAGAGCGGGAGCGGCGTGTTATTATTCCCAGCCCCGCCGCCGCCGTCGGAGCAGGCGCGGGTGCCGCAGCCGGAGCCGGGGCTCAACTGCCCGCGCTGCGACTCCACCAACACAAAGTTCTTCAACAACCACTCCCTCACACAGCCCCGCCACTTCTGCCGCGAATGCCGCCTTGGGCTGGGCGCCGCGGTTGGTACCGCCGCCGACAGGGACATCGCGGATCGCGCCGCCGGGGCTCCAGCAGCTGCCGCGGCAGCGACGTCGACGTCGACTTCGACGAAGCCCAGCACCACCGCTTGCACCACCTCTGCGGCAATGTCGCTGGTGGAGCGGGCGGTGTTGGCCAGGCTGCCGCAGCCGGAACCGGGGCTCAAGTGCCCACGCTGCAACTCCACCAACACCAAGTTCTGCTACTTCAACAACTACTCCCTCACCCAGCCCCGTCACTTCTGCCACGCATGCGGCCGCTATTGGACTCGTGGCGGCGCGCTCCGCAACGTCCCCGTGGGCGGTGGTTACAGCTGCGACGCCAAACGCAGCACCAAGCGCCGCGCCAAGTCCAAGGCCTCCGCTGGAGAACCCGCGGCGGCAGCAGGGACAGCATCGTCTGCATTGACGGCAACGACGCCCAACACTACTTCTTGCACCGGCGCCGCACCGCCGGGTCTCCACCAGCACTCCATGTTCTGCACCAAGAGCGCGTCGCCGCAGAGCAATTGGTTCGCCGACAACTTCGACCCGGCGAGCCTCGGCCTCAGCTCCCCCGTTGGGGTGCTCTTTCCTGACGGGGTCGTGCACCACCAGCCGGTGTTGCAGGGGTTGGACATAGGGCTACAGAGCGGCGGCGGCAATTGCGAGGACGGAGCCAGTTCCACCACCAAGTGACGCTGCCGGCCAAGAGAGATCCACAACAGGATTACCCAAGCGACAGGGGCATGAACATAGACGTCGTCATCAACGGTGACGGCTAGAATTTCTATCCCAGCACTAAGTAATGCAGCTGCTAAGGTCTAGCCGGATCCCTCAAAAATCAGGCGCCCCCTATAACTTAACTCTTTTATATTTGCTCCGAAGAAAAAACGATTCCTAGCCAAACGCCTAAACTTAACTCCCTATAGCTTAAATTTGGCTTACGCATTTCTTCGAATACTTACAGTACGGACAACAACCGCCCATCGATCACTAATTTGTACTGTTCGTAGCGATCGGAGTGGTGGATGTCCAGCTGAACGTCCGGGTGCTGGCCGTCACCGCAAAGGACGCTAGGCTGAGCACCACAGCACCACGGTGCCACCGACAGTGTCTTCCATGTCTCAGCGCGCTTCGGCGTGCTCTGGGGTTAAATTTCGTGTTTTAACCCTTTTTCGAAGTAAATCGAGATCTGACCCTCGTTTGTAAAAAATTCGAAATCTGATCCTTTTCCTACCGTCGGGGACCATGACGGTAGGGCATAACAACCTACCGTCAAGGTACCTGGCGGTAGGGGTGCACGCCTTATCGTAAAAATTTCTAAGTTTCACACACAGTGTGCATACGCACCCTACCGCCAGGAACCTTGGTGGCAGGGATGCATATGCTACCGCCGGCACCTGTGGCGGTAGCCCATTTTCCTACCTCCAAGGTCCCTGGCGGTAGGTTGTTATAGCCTACCGCCAAGGTCCCTGGCTGTAGGAAAAGGGTCAGATCTCGAAAAAATTCAAACAAGGGTCAGATCTTGATTTACTTCACAAAAAGGGTCAAAACACGAAATTTAGCCTGCTCTGGGCGCCCTACGCCTCTTCGACGGGGCCGAACTGCGTCGCGATCGATGTGGCCAACGACTTCCATGTGGGGCGCTCTTGTTATTGGTTGTGGCGGCGTGAGCTGGTGTTAGCGGTGATGGCGACATCAGTGACGAAGAAGGCGATGGCGAGGAAGACTTGGCGATGGACCATTGGGACGACGCCCAGACGAGGTCGGGTGCAACCCGGCACCGGAGCAAGATGTTAAGTGGATCCCCACATATTCCTTCAAGTCGAATAGGTCCTTAGAGCATCTACAACGGGAGGTTATAAAAATGACCCCTCAAATGCCGGGCGCATCTGCGGGGAGTGACCGGGCATGCCTCAAATAAACACTGCTGCAACCGGACATCTCATACTAGATTCTTAAATCCATATAAAAACATGCAAACTTAAAAACCTACGTACTACGTACAAACTAACTAGTCCTCGTCGGATATTTCGACGATCTCCGTGCCCTACGGCGGATAAATGTGCGGCAGCTGCAGCTCCTCCCCATCCGGCGCCTCCGTTGCGGCACCCTCCGGCGTCTCTGGCTGCTCCGCTGTGACTTCCTTCGCCGCTATCTCCGCGTAGAGCTCGTCGAAGAGGGCGTCGGCCTCCGCCTACCTCTGCCGGATGAGCCGGCGGTTGCCCTCCACCTCGGCCTCATCCCGGATGGAATCCAGGATGGCCTGCTGCTCCGTCATCTCCTCGGCTTGGGCGGCGGCGAACTCCGCCTCCGCCTCTGCCATGTTCAAGACCGAAGCATGGATCTCCACCTCGTCCTTCTCCGGCTTGTCCTCCTCCATCTCCTCCGGCAGCTCCTCCGGCTCCGACGAGTCTGGAGGCAGACCCGCAGCGATGCAGGCGGCGCGCCGAGCCTGGATCTCTGTCTCGATCTGCATCCGCCTCTCTGGCGAGAGCATAACGTAGGTGGTGATCCTATGGCGGACCATACTGACGCCGGAGAGCGGGGGAGAGTAGGCGGACGGGCTCGGGTGGCGGCGGAGGGAGGGAGGAGGTGGATGTGCTAGGGCTAGGGGACGTCGGTCGGCTTAAATAGCCGGCTATGGCCTCGGGTGGCGAGCCGAAGCGGCGCCACACGGCGTTCACACCGGGGCGACGGTCGACGCGCCCGTCGGACCGTCGGGTTTTCGAGATAGTCTGCATGGGGCCCCATCGTCAGGCGGACGTGGCGGGCGTGCCCGGGCGCCCCCATATCCGCCCCATATTTGGGATGGATATGAGGGGTGCCGGTCAGCGCGGGCCTTTGAGGCCTGTTTGAGGCGCCTGATTGGGTCGCATTTTCGTGACCGGTCAGTGACCGAGCGGCTTGCCCGGGCGTTTGAGACGGGTATGAGGGGTCCGGTTGTAGATGATCTTACCTACATGTCTTTTCAAACATACATTACCAAAGTGAGTACTCTTTTTTATTCATGTTCTTCATTTTACCTTCCCCACGTATCATACAGAAGTAGATGGGATTGAGAGCCTCGTAGCCCCGCCTTATATACACAGGGAGGGCTAGAGTATTATGAAAGGTGGATCGCATCTTGGCCACCCCTATGATGATTTGGGGGCCTAGATGGTCCTCGGGTGCCTACCTGCTCCTTGGGGTCCCTTTCGTCGCCAACTTTTTGGCGGGCTTCCTGGCCCCTTGGACAAGTGAAAGCACACCTGCTCCCTTGGTGGTTTTGGTAATTAATGTCAACATACATATCATCGGACTAATAGTTTTCTCAAGTGTATTTCAGGAAAAGTTTAACATGGACATGGTTAGGATATATGATTGTGGACCTCTCAAGATGCAAAGGAAAAACATTGGCAAAAGCTTCAAGACTCTATTTTCAGTTGAGTGATCAATGATCACATTGAGTTCATAGGAAAGCCAATACTATTAAGAGGGGACGAGGTTTTGATGACGAATCAATTGCTCAAGTGCTTAGAGATTTGCCACCATAATACCCTCAACCACTTTCCCACATTCCATTTTTCAAAATACCCTAAGTCAAACTCGGTCCCACCGAACCTATATCATCCTGACCCACCGAGTCAACTAAGAAAAGCCATAAGCCAAACCCTAGAAACTCGGTGCAACCGAGATGGCATTCGGTATCACCAAAGTGCAGTGACCAAGTTTTTGTGATCAGTTGGATTCATCTCGGAGACATCGATATGAATCAATCGGAATTATTGAAAGGGGAACCTGCTTAAGCCATCGCTAATCGGTCTCATCGAATGGATCCTTTCGGTCCCATCGAAAAGCCAAAAGTTGGAATCTTTTGCACTAATCGGTCTCCCGAGTTTTCATGCCGGTGTCACAAAGTTGTAACGGTTGGATTTTTGGTGAAAGCTATATACACCCCTCCACCACCGCCTACTCTCCGTGAGAGGAAACATGACGAAGCATGCACCTTCATATCCATTTTTCTGAGAGAGAACCACCTACACTTTGTGTTGAGATCAAGGGATTCCACTCCAACCATATGATCCTTGATTTCTAGCCTCCCCAAGTTGCTTTCCACCCAATCCTTCTCTTCTACCAAGCCAAATTCTAAGAGAGAGTGATTGAGTGTTGAGGAGACTATCTTTTGAAGCACAAGAGCAAGGAGTTCATCATCAACAGAACATCTATTACCTTTTGGAGAGTGGTGTCTCTTGGATTGGTTAGGCGTCGCTTGGGAGCCTCCAAATCGCGTGGAGTCGAACCAAGAAGTTTGTAAGGGCAAGGAGATCGCCTACTTCGTGAAGATCTACCTCAAGTGAGTCTAGTCCTTCGTGTACATAAGCCATGATGGCATAGACAAGGTTTCTTCATCGTGGACCCTTTGTGGGTGGAGCCCTCCGTGGACTCGCACATCTGTTACCCTACGTGGGTTGAAGTCTCCATCAAGGTGGACGTACACCACCTATCGGAACCACACCAAAAACAGCGTGTCTTCATTGCATTTGATCTTCCCATATCTACCTTCCTTACTTTCTTGCACTTGCATGATATTCACTTTCTGCTGCTCAATCTCTAGATATGTTTGTGTAGGAATTATTGGATGTGACTTAACTTATGCTAAAAATTTCCTAAGTTTCAAGAGAATTAAAAATTGCACCTTTGCCATGTTAAGTGTCTATTCAACCCCCCCTTCCCCGCTCTAGATCACTCTTCTCGATCCCACAATTGGTATCAGAGCTTTGGTCTCCATTGCTTTGGTTAAACACCATTGGAGGATGATGGATGTGTCTACTTTGGGGAGTCTTAGATGTAGAGTGCATATTCTCAATGGAGAGATGAAATGCTTGATATATTTGATGAATTTAACTTAAACAAGTGTGTTCATAGCCCCTATGTCCTCCCATTGATCTCTTGCACCCAACTTCCAAGGAAGAAATTGAAAAGCTTCGTAATCTCAGGACTATCAATCTCATCATTAGAGGGTTACCTAAAATTGTGCTTAATTGTATGCAAAACTTTATGTGTGCTTACACCTTGTGGAAAGATTTGGAAAAGAGATATCCAAACTTCTCTCTAAAGAATCTTGATGAAATTCTTCATAAGAATATTGTTTTCCACAAGATGAAGCCTAGTGATCCTAAGTTTGATGACTGCCTTTTTGAGCTTTGTGATTTTATGCATGCTAAAGGAGATGTTAGGAGTATCAATAATATCATCTTAGAAGCCATTCACATTCATACTATTGAACATTGTCATGATCATGAAACTAATGAATCATTGCTTTTTTACATGGTGAATGCGCCCCAAATGATGAATACGATGTGGAACATGGCTACTATGATGAAGATGAGGAATTCAACATCGAATATGACAAGACTATGAAGAATCTCAGTCTCATGGCAAATCTTAGAGACTACTTGTCCGGAGGAAAAGAGTGGGTTCTCGATAGTGGATGCACCGAACAGATAACAGAGGACAAATGCATGTTTCGTGAGCTTGCTACAAATGATAGACCACGCAAGTATGTGACTTTTGGAGACAACTCCAAGGGTACGCTACTTGGCCTTGGTAAGGTGGCCATATCTCATGATAGATTCAAAATGGCATCCTCATTGAATCTCTTGGCTATAATCTTCTTTCCGTGTCTAGACTTGCCAACTTTGGTTTCAATGTGCTATTACTAAAATAGTTTGCCAAGTATTTCGTCAAGATAATCATAACATGGTTTTTACCGGCATTCATAGAGGAGATCTATAAATTGTTGATTTCACTAAAAGAGCCCAACCTCGTACTTGTCTTATTGCAAAATCCTCTAAAGTTTGGTTATGGCATAGAAGTGTAGGACATGTTGGTATGCGTAATCTAGACAATCTTATGAAAGGAAATCACATTCTTGGTGTTAAAGATGTTATCTTTGACAAAGATAGACTTTCTAGTGATTGTCAAGGAGGAAAAAAAGTTGGAGGAAGTCATCCTATAAAGAACATCATGACTACGAGATGACCACTCGAGTTTCTTCACATGGATCTTTTCGGTCCCAATGCTTACAAGAGGCTCCGTGGAAATTGTTTTGGTTTAGTCATAGTTGATGATTTTTCCAGGTTTACGTGGGTGTTCTTTCTTGATGATAAGTCACAGGTACAAAAGATCTTCAAAAGCTTTGCCCGGAAAGCCCAAAATTAGTTTGAAGTGAAGATCAAGGAAGTTCAGAGCGATAATGGATTAGAGTTAAAGAACACAATGTGGATACCTTTATTGACGAAGAAGGCATCTCACACGAGTTCTCGGCTACATACATGCCTCAACAAAATGGAGTAGTTGAGAGGAACACTAGACTCTCATAGAGATGGCAAGGACAATGCTTGATGAGTACAAGACACCAATACACTTTTGGGTGGAAGCGGTGGAAACAGCTTGCCATGCATCAAACAGACTCTATCTTCACAAGCTTCTTGGTAAAACGGCTTAAGAGCTACTCACCGGCTTTCTACTTGGTTACAGATCAAACTCTCTCACTTACCGTGTCTAAAACGACTTCACCAAAAAGTTGAAGAAACGGTAGATGTGAAGTTTGACGAGACTAATGGTTCGCAAGACGAACAATTGCCAATTGATGTAGGAGATAAAGAACCTTCGGAAGCAATCCAAGATTTATCCGTAGGCAAGATTCGTCACGTGGAGGTGAAGGAAAGTACTTCATTCATTCAAGTGGAAGCCGCTACTTCGCGTTTAGGTGAACAACAAAACGACATGGAGGCATCCACAAGCGGTACACGTCAAGATGAAGGAAACGAGCAAGTGCAACAGAAAATCCACCTGAACCTCCCTCCCCACCACCTCAAGGGAATGACAATGAAGAAGAAGATGATGAGGAAGCTCCACCATCTACCAAGCAAAAGCTACGCCGAGTTAGAGCAAGAGTGGACGAGAACCATCCCATGGAGCAAATTCTTGGCAACATCAAATCCGGGAGAATCACTCGCTCTAAATCTCGTTTAGCTAACTTTTGTGAGCATTACTCATTCATATATAGTATTGAGACTATGAAGGTAGAAGAAGCACTCGAAGACCAGGATTGGGTAAATGCAATGCATGAACAGCTAGACAACTTCAAGATAAATCATGTGTGGACCTTAGTGCAGAAGCCCAAGGACGAGCACAACATCATTGGAACCAAATGAGTGTTTTGCAACAAGCAAGATGAAGATGGACAAGTAGTGGGCAACAAATCTTGCCTAGTGGCTCAAGGCTATTATGACCCACAAGTATAGGGGATCAATCGTAGTCCTTTCGATAAGTAAGAGTGTCGAACCCAACGAGGAGCAGAAGGAAATGACAAGTGGTTTTCAGGAAGGTTATTCCTGCAGGCACCGAGAGTAGCAGCAACATATAGTTTTATAGTAGTGTAATTCGTAACAAGTAACAAGTAATAATTGTAACTAAGGTGCAAAAACATGTCCCAATCCTTTTTGTAGAAATGGAAAATCCTGAAAGTTCTTTTATATAAAGTAAAGCGCTCTCGAGGACACATGGGAATCGTTGTCTAGTCATGTTCATCATGTTTAGTTGATTCGCGTTCGGTACTTTGATAATTTGATATGTGAGTGGACCGGTGCTAGGGTGCTGTTCTTACTTGAATAAACAACCCTCTTATGATTACCCTCTCTCGCAAGCATCCGCAACTGCAAAAGAAGAATTAAGATAAATCTAACCATAGCATGAAAGAATAACGCATAAACCAGGGTTTAAGCTTCTATCACTCTCGCAACCCATCATCTAGTTATTACTCTCTAATGCTTTCCCTTAGGCCCAAATATGGTCATGTGTCATGTAGTTGACATTCACATGACACCACTAAAGGAAGAGCAACACACACACCATCAAAATATCAAACGAATAACAACATCACATGATTACTTATAACAAGACTTATCAGATGTCCTCAAGAACGGAAGTAACTACTCACAAATCATCACCATGTTCAAGATCAGAGGTGTAATGAATATGATTAAGGATCTGAACATATGATCTTCCATCAAATAAACCAACTAGCATCAACTACAAAATGTAATCAACACAACTAGCAACCCACAGGTACCAATCTAAGGTTTTGGAACAAAGATTGAATACAAGAGATGAACTAGGGTTTGAGATGAGAAGGTGCTGGTGAAGATGTTGATGAAGATTGGTCCTCCCACAATGAAGGAAGCGTTGGTTATGATTGTCATGGGAGTAATCCTGACAATAGTACGGGGGGTATGTATGAGTAGGGCGAAGCCTAGCTACGGAGCAAGTGTCACACTCGGGATTTACGAGTTCGGACTCCACTCAGAAGTGGTAAAAGTCCTACGTCTCGAGCCCTGCGGCTAAGTGTTGCTTTGTGTATGTTTCTGATTACAGAGAGTTCGTAACCCCTCTTCTGGTGTAGGGGTGGCTTATATAGAGTGCGCCACCACCAGCCGAGTGCCATTACGAGGGTCATTAATGCTAGTAACAGCTGGAGTTACTGGAAACTGCCGTGTTAACCACGAGCATTACAGGTAACGCAACGTCTACAGTATTCAATGCTAATTAAGTCCCTCGAACGTTGTAGCTCCCACGTCGCCTCTGTTTCTTCATGTCTGGGTGCTAAAGCTTGGCCCGAGTGGTTGATAGCGCCCGAGTGACTTCCAAGGATCTGAGTGCATCTTGTACATTCGTCCGAGTGCTGAGGTAGTCCAGGGACTTATGTGAACTTGTAGGACCCCAGGTGTGTCCTACATAAGAGGTCTATGACCCTACCTAGGGTAGGTGACCTCGTCAGTAGCCCCCGAATTGGTTGAGGTTTTGGGAGTCGAGTGACCAATGCACTGGGCCGTTGGTAGTGTTTCGGGAACACTTGGAAATGAGGCAAAGCGTTTCTCACTCGGTACCGAAACCACGACCGGTTCACGTTAAGTAACTTCTGAATGACTTGAACAACCCGACTGCTCAAGTCACTCGACTTGGTGCAGATCAGTTCTCAGTAGAAATAACCTTATGACTTAGAGATGATATTATTGAACCCTCCGTTTGGCCTTCACTTGGATGCTCTTGAATTGGTTTAAGATTCAACCGAGTGCTCGATGGGCCTTTTCGGTTCATTCGATGAAATTTGGCGCATCGGAACGCATTAGTAAAAACAGAGTTCACTCGATAGGTTTTGGCGTGTTGGAACGCACCAGCAAACACTGAGTTCACTCAGTAAGTTTTAGCGCGTCGGAACGCATCAGTGAACACGGAGTTCACTCGATGGGTTTTGGCGCATCGGAACGCACCAGTGGACACGGAGTCCACTCGGTGGGTTTTAGCGCGTCGGAACGCATCAGTGAACACGGAGTTCACTCGATGGGTTTTGGCGCGTCGGAACGCACCAGTGGACATGGAGTCCACTCGTTGGATTTCGGCGTATCGGAATGCACCACTGAGCGCGGAGCCCACGCGGTCAGTTTTGGTGCATCGGAACGCACCAGCGAACACGGAGTTCCCTCGGGGAGTGGCACCATGAAATCTCCGGAGATTTCGAAATCATGGGGAAGCGCGCGCGTGCGATCGTGACGGTTGTGTCAAGAAAGTGGGGGAAGTGGCCGATGCGCCTTGATTTTCGCACTGAGAATTTCGCCACGCGTCCCCGCAATTCTATCCCAGAGATATCGCGGATCTGCACGCGCCCGTTGATTGCGCGGTTGCTGCAGATCCGACGGCCGAGATTTCGCTCAGCCAGAGTATTATAGAAGGCCGGGAGGGAGATAGGAAAAAGCATTCCCATTCTCTGCCTTCCCGATTTCCTCCTCTGCTCCGCCGAGAGCTTTGCCTCTTGCCGATTCGCTGTTGTTCTTCGCCGGAGATGATGAAGAGCGCCGCCGTGAGAGCCAAGAGGGTGAAGAAGACCTCGCGCGAGTCCTCCTTGAGCGCGGGCGCCCCGGCGGGCTTCGTCCAGGGCGATTGGCTGGCCTCTCGGGTCACGGCCAGTCGGTTGGAGGACCTGGAGAGCCTGGGTCTCCTGGTTGCCGGAAGCTGGAGGCTGCCGGAGAAGGGGGAGGTCGAGCCTGCACCGCGCGGGAACGAGAGGGTCCTCCTCACAACCCACCTCGATCGAGGTTTTTCTTTGCCCCCACATCCTTTCTTCCGTACGTTCTTGGATATTTTCGGAGCTCAACTTCATCATCTTGTCCCTACCTGACCGCTTTTGTTTCTCTCTGTGAGAACTTTCTTGGTTGCAACCCACACCGGGGTTTATTCAAACACTTGTTCACGTGCCGAATGATGAGAGTGAAGAAAACCAATATAACATAGGAGAAGATGAACGTAGTTCGGCTGTGTGGGGGTCTGGGTATTTAGTTGAGGGGTAAAAGTAGTTTCCCTTCAATGACTTTCCCGCACACTGTTAAGGGTTGGCAGTCGTCCTAGTTTTACTTTGAGGACATCCCAGTCGGTGAGGGTCAGTAGGGTCTCCCACCATATTCGACCGAGCGCATTCAGCGACTTCCTAAGCTGACCGTGTCCATGGAGGAGATGCTAGATGTAGACATCCTTGTGATTGCGCTGGTATCCCTCGTGAACCATGGCATCAATGGACTGGACCTGCTAGAGGTCTTCTTCCAGAGGAGAATTTAGCCGCTGCAGGCCAGAGCCCACACTATGTGGCAGTACTCGGGTCCGGACGACCCTACGCGTACGTAGCCTGTCGTGGTTTTGTCACGGCAGATGTTCTCGTAGGAGAACTTATGTGTGAGGCCATCGTCGCTGTGTGACGACTCGAAGGGGTTGATCGGGAATGAGAGACGGGTTTACCCAGGTTCGGCCCCTCCAATGGAGGTAAAAGCCTACGTCCTGCTTTGGTGTCTATATTGATGGTGATCTCGATTACAAGGGTGCGGAATCGCTGACCTAGCTTTCGAGAGTTTCTAACCTAGCCTATTGACCTCAAGGGCTCACCTTTATATACAGGTTGAGGCCCCCGGGTTTACAAGAGTACGAGTCATATTACATCTCGTGACCTATTACAATTCTACCTCATCTTGTCTCCCAAGTTAGGAAAGCTCCCGACGTCTTCCACCTCATGGGCCTTGAGGCGCCGTCTTTTTATGCTGGGCCGCCGGGCGACTTACTTGGTAAATCCTCAACGCTTGCCTTTGTGTCATCTCTACAGCCCATTAAGCATATAATTTAAACCGCCTACGGTCCAACTCGGCCCAAACGACGGGTTATACCGCTGGGTCATACCCCCGACATTAGGCCCCGGGTTGATTTGAACTTGTTCATGTCAATCTTCCTTGCTTCCATTAGGCGGCTTAGCCTTTGCTTTGTATTTGTATCTCCTCAGTTTCTTCAAACGCCAGCTTATGGCACTTTCAGACTTCATAATTTTCCTTGGAACAATTGCTTATGACGTCACCCGCCGAAAATTTAGAGAAGGCATGATGATGTCTCAACGGATCTTTCGCACATATCCGCGTATCCCAAAAATCGAGGCATCATCTTTTCCAATATTTATCGCGTCTCCTTGTTTCCCTCGCCTGTTAGTTGCCTCTTCAGGTTCTCATCCTATAAATATTACCGGTGCGGCCCGTTATGCACTTTCCACTCCTTCTTCCTCCCGCTTCCTCTTTCAGTCGAACACCGCCGGAACTTGAGGACGTTGCCAAGGTCTTCTAAGCGTGTCGTTTAGGCCACCGGATCTTTTCTCAATCGCCAGAACGAGCACCGTCGACTCCCTCTTGTTTCAACCAGATCCGGTACGTTCCATCCCCATTTAGGGTTTGATGCTTGATAGTGTTCATGTCGTGTTCTTCATATTCGTGGGAACTACCGCTTGTAGATCCACAGCTCCTTTCACTCTTGTAATATCCGTAGCCCGGTGGTATTCTCCGCATCTCTCATGAATAGATTTAAAAAATGATGCCTTGAATGGCAGTCTCAAATGAGCCAGTTCGGTTCCTCCACCCGTCAGAACGTATTTTACCTTTCTTTTCTTACATTTATCTAGATCCTCCACTGCAATTCATCCTGGCAGAAACTTGTTTGCTCATAAAATCTTTGCTAAGCCCCATGAATACATGACTTGCCTTTATGCTCCTTCGGCGGCTTAAATTATTGCCGGCTCGAATATTTTTTCACATTGACTGTAACCTTTCTTACTTATGGTCAATCCATAAATTGGCGGCTTATGTTATGCTCCAATTTGTTTTTCCTATCTCCTTTGCAGTTATTCTGTAACCCGCCATGGCACCCAAGAATGCCAAAATTTGCAACTGGGTCAGGTCCCAAGAATCCAAACTCACTTTGGATAATCTTATGAGCCAAGGATTCCTGTCGGCTCGTAAGGATATTGAATGGCGTGCTCCCAAAGAGGAGCCTTATCCCCAACCTCGACAAGGGGCAGTTATCATCTTTGCTGATCATCTGCGTAGGGGCTTTCGACCCCCCGGCTCAAAATTCTTCAGAGATCTGCTGCATTTCCTCAACCTCCGCCCTCAGGATATTTCACCTAACTCAATGACCAACATCTGCCAATTTCACGTTCTGTGCGAAGTTTATCTGCAGATAGAACCGTCTGTAACCCTCTTTAGGGAATTTTTCTATTTCAACCGTCAAACCGAGACCAAGAATGGGCCTGCCCGCAAACTTTGTGGAATTACTATTCAGAAGAGGAAGAACAGTCTCTTCCCTGATTGCAAGCTGGCGAGTCATCCCAAAGGGTGGAACAAAACTTGGTTCTATTGCAAGAACACCGCTCCTGATGGAGAAAACCCTCTTCCGGGCTATAGAATAGACCGGCTTAGCAATAACATCGAACTTTCGAGTTGGCCTTCGGATGAGGAGAGATATCTGATGGCGCCCCTTCGCACAAAGTTGAGGGCCCTGATCGCTCATGGCTTGACCGGGATCGATTTGGTCCGTTGCTGGCTGAAGTGGCGGATCCAACCCGTCAGTGTGAGAGAAAATCTCATGTGTAAATACTCGGGCAAATCATCTAATGCTCAACGTTTATCTACTGAAGATCTGTTAGACGACGCCCTTAATAAGGAAACAAAGAGGTTTTTTGCTGACCCAAAGGAGAAGTGCAACGTCACCGGCTTGGGCCCGTTTTATCTGCTAAATCGAGCTCCTCTGGTATTCAATCTTTTCTTATCTCGTATATTTCCCTTCTTCTGTGTTTTTCTTACTCCATATTCTTATCTTCTGCTTTACATCGTTGAAAGAAGGCTCTAACTTCTGGAATGTTTCACCTCAGGCTCCCGCTCCTTCAACGGGCCAGAAGGATGACCCGCCCCTCGAGTCATCTTCAGGAGAACATTCTGAGGTAAAACTTGTCTTGTTCTACCATTCATTTACTAAATTTTCCTGAAGCACTTTATTAGCAGGGCAACTCAGAATCCAATCTAGCCGGCGATATTGAGTTAATCCCGGTCCCTTCTAGTTCCTTAGAGACATTTATCTCAAGAAAACCGAAACGAACCGTCCGGAAACTTAAATGTCACACCAAAATGCTTACTTAACTCACGATTATTATTTGAAGAAAACTCAATTTGCTGGTCAATCAAAACGCAAGGCCCGAAGTGACTCGGGCGACTTAGCCCCTGGTTTGTCTCACGCACTGCCGGCTCGTAAGCCACATCTTGAGGTACCAAATAATCTAGAACTGGCTCTTTCTACAGTTGTTTTCTTTAACCGGTCTTTAAAAACAACCAAACTTATTTGACCAGGAATCTCCTTCATCTTCGGGAGACTCATCTGCAACACAGCTTCCTTCTTTCAATATCAATCACGGGTAAGACTTTGAACCTTGCAAAACTTTTGCATATTTGATCATTGAGCTGTAATGATATAATCTCTGTCTAACTATAGGGCGAAAGCTTTTGTATCAACACGTGATGCCGGGTCGACCTCAGGTGCTGCAAGCCAAGATGTTTTAAACCCCCCTCCTGAGAAGACAACCGCTGAGTTGATCTTCCAGGAAACAATAATCCTGATACCACTGTTGAACCGGCAGCCGACGTTGAGGCACCTGGGCCAGATGAGCCGGTCTTTATAGAAACGACAATGAATGTCGAGAATGCCTCAGCTGACCTATCTGCTCGTTCGTCCAGCCCGACGTGTCTCTCTAATCCAGTGGCTCAGGTTGATGACCCCAATCCAGCAAGTCAATATGACCCGGATGTTGTCATTGTTAAAGAGGCTTTCCAAGCTCCTATTGCTTCTACCTCTTTAGCAAAAATTGTGGCCAAGGATGAGCCGGTTGACTTAGAAAATGGGAAAACCAAACTAGAAATTCCCAGTTTGTCTATTCTTGAAGTGGAAGACATTAATCAGCAATATTTGACCCGGCTTTCGGAAAACTAGGAGCTTGAGATTTATTTAATCAATGCTCTTAAAGAGAAGTATGAGGTAATATTCCTGCTTTACTTGCTTGACCATTATATCCTGTCATTAGCCCTCAAGGACCATCTTACTATGAAAATGGTTAGCTGGTTCTTCAAAATAATGATAATGGTGCTAAACTTATAACTGTAGCCCCCAAGGACCAACTTGTTATAATCATGACTAGTTGGTACTTTTATTTTACGGGATAGATAATACATAGCAGTGTTGGAGCCTCCAAAGGCCGGCCTACCCTCTTGAGATAAATTGGGTCTTTAGCACCTATGAAGAAAAATCAACCTGTAGCCCCCAAGGGCCGGCTTATCTTTTTAAGATAAGTCGGATCTTCTTAACGGTGTAAATTTTAGCACATTAGCCCCCAAGTGTCATGTGGATTGTTTACAACCTCACAGGACTCTGGAAAATATTTAGAGACATCATAACCCCCAGGATTAAGTCGCCCTCTCGAAGGTGGCTTGAAGATAAAAAAATCATACCCGGCAGAATATATGAAAGACTTCTGAACCGTGTATCTTGTAAATTTGCAGGAGCGTCTCAAAGAAGAAGTGAAGCTAAAAATTGAAGTCGGTCTTGCGATGGCTCGTGCTAAAGAATCTGCGTGTGAAGCTCAAGACCGGTTTGAGCAAGCTGTAAAGAAGTTTGAGGAAGAGAAAGCCACCCTTTTGAAATGTGCTGAGATGGTAGAGGGTGAACTTGGGCCGTTGAAAGAAAATTATAACACCTTGGTGAAGTAGATTAGTGAGATGTTGACAACCATCTTTGCTATGTGCTCAAAACTTCTTTCCTCTTTTGAATTATCGAGTCATGATCATATGGCGGCTCAGCATCACAACTGTCTTTGTATGCAGGACGAAAAGAGCAGACCCTTGTTGAACTGCCTATTGTGAAGTTAAAGGCAATTTTCACATATGTAGAGCAACTATTCACAGGGTCTGTCTATTCTATTATGGCAGTAAAGAACTTGAAACAGCTGCCCAAGAGCATCAAGGACATGTTAAAACAACTGTCCACGGTACCATAGTGGATCAAAGAGACCCGAAAATCGGCGGCTCGTGGTCTAGCAAACATGGCTCTTGCCCGTGCAAAGGCATACTTACCTGAGCTAGATTTGGAGGCTCTAGAAAGTGGCTTTCCGAAATATAAGCTGGACAGCTCAGAGTTATGTGTGAAGGAGACCCGACCACTGGCGACTCTTATGGCCGAAGAAATCAATCTTTCGCAGTACAACTCGACATACTCCATCAAAAACGAGCGCATCAATGCCCCATTGACGAGCCATCCGAGCTGGTGCCTCCCCGACGTAAGAGACCCTTTGCTCCTGATGTCAATGTGTCAAGTCTTATCGAAGGATCTTCAAACTTTGAATCCTTACTATCAATTCAGTGGTAACAAAAAGACCAGCAGGCTAAAGATGAGGAAGCGCCGACAGAGAATCGTCCAGAGATGGCTGACACAAGCCGAGCATGAAGATGAGAATTTGATGATGAATTAGCCGCCAGGTGGCTCAGGCCCATGAATGTTGGGCAAAAACATTAATATTTTGTGTCTTCATAATATGAGCTTGTAATAGGGATAGTTCGAAACATTGAAATTCCCTGTCGTGCCTTCGTGCACGTTTACTACATCCTTTTTATGGTAAAAACTGTCATGACACCTTGCTGCCTTGAGCTGTCTCCCAAAACATCATGCTTACTTCCTTTCTTACAGCCGACCTTGACAAGGTCTGGTTTTGTAATCCGAATACTCAGTAATGACCGGCAAATATACCCGAAAGCTTATCAAATTGTAACACATGTTTGTATAAATAATAAAGAAATTATAATAAGCCGGCTCCGTGAGACTCGGCAAAAAGACCAGCTTTCGAGGCTTAAATCTTGCTTCAATGAAGCGGGTATGATAACCTATGGTTTATCCTAGCTCTCCGTATGCCGGCTCTCACGTGACTTAACCAATGTTTTAACCTTGAACAGTTCAGGGTCCATAATGGAGTGACTAGTCAAGAGTTCATGGAGTCACCTGATCGGAGTCGCATCAAGCACACAGGCATGTTTAACCATTTTCGTGGCGTTTCTTTATGCCGGGTCAAGAGGGTGAGAAAGCTAAACTCGGTGAGTTGGAAGCCCCCAATTGCCCTATGATCATGGAAAAGCCTGGCATAGGATATACAGGAGGCAATGCTTCTACTGCAAAACATCTGGAGTTCAGATAAGCCAGCTTTATTCCAATGATCATAAAACTATAATGACTCGTTGAGCCAGAAGCCCCCAAGTAACATACTCCAAACAATAAAGACTCATGCTCAATATATAGGCCGAAAACGGCAAGAAACCCCAAGTTTCGGGGGTGCCGGCTGTATTTTATTTGAAAACATAGAAGTATATATAGAAATAGGGGATCGATATAGAAAATAACGTGCCTATGACTCCTAAATATAATAAAACTAAAGGTAAGTCGGATCAACTCACTTAAGTGTTGATTTTTTTGAGGGGATTCTGATCGTCTGGGTCGTCATCAACCGTAGTGGACCTTAATTCTGGAATAGCATAGGCCAACTCAGCGTAAGCCGCATCTCCTTCCTCACACTCCCGAGCAGTCTTCCTGTCGCCCCCACAACTATAGTTCCTTTGGGACCCAACATCTTGAGTTTGAGGTAGATGTAGCAGGGACGAGCCATAAAATGAGCGTAAGCCGGTCTTCCGAAGAGGGCGTGGTACAGACTTCTTATTTTTCACCACCTCAAAAGTTAAGGGCTCACATCTATAGTTATATTCATTACCAAAGGCGACGTCAAGCTTAACCCGCCCAACTGGGCATGCTGATTTCCCGGGAACAATGCCATGAAAGACTGTGATTGAGGGTTGCAGACTGCTATCCAGGAGGCCCATTCGTCGAAAAGTGTCGTAATATAAAATATTGATGCTGCTACCTCCATCCATGAGAACTTTTGTGAGGACATACCCGCCCACCTAGGGTGCCACCACTAGGGCCATATCCCCCGGGTTATCAACTCTGGGAGGATGATCCTCCCTGCTCCAAATGATGGGCTGCTCAGACCAGTTAAGATGCCTGGGAACAGCTCGCTCTACCATATTGACGGCTCTCTGTTTGAGTTTTTTTGTCTCGTTTGTTGATATTGGTATTAAAAACATGGTATTGACCGCCATTTAACTGCTTGGGATTACTCTGAAACCCTGCTTGGCTATTATGTCGTTGACCATCCTGACCAGGATGTTGTCAACTGCCATTATTTCCTTGGTGTTGAAACCCTGATCCTGAAAACCCACCTGGCGAGCCACCTTGTGAGCCGCCTTGACCATACTGACCCGTATGTCCTCCACCGTTGCCTCCTTGATGATTCTGAGACGCCTGGTTGCGGAACTCCTGCATGATATAATAGTTTTCCACGAGTGAGTAGCCGGCTTGTCCTGAGTACTATGCTTGGGACAAGGCCCCTTAAGTGCCTCTTCGTAGTTACACGGCTTATTCCCATTATAAGGCCCTCCAGGACGACCGTTCTGGCACTGATTTTTAATACTGGCATTGGTATTGGCCACAAGCTTTGACCCGCCATCGGGCTGTTTTCGTTTGTTGCTTTGACCTCCAGAGTTTCCACCTTGCTGATGACCTTTGCCACCATCACCTTTCTTCCCCTTGCCAGTTTTATCCTCGTCTAAGCCGGGATCCTTCGTGCTATCTGATTCAGCATACCTAGTAAGAACGTCCATCAATTCGCCCATATCTTGAACTTTGCGTTTTAACCGTCCCAGTTTCAGGACCAGGGGCTGAAAATGGCAATTCTTCTCCAAGATGAGCACAGCCTGAGCCGCCATGATGTTGTCTGATGAGTGGATAATTTCTGCCACCCGGTGGGTCCAATGATGCGCCGGCTTGTCCGTGCGCTGAACACAATGCTGAAGATCTACGATCATCATTGGCCGCTTGCACGTCCCTTGAATTTTTTTGATGAAACGCTCCTTCAACTCTGCCCAGGAATTGATGGAATTGGGCGGAAGGTTTTTCAACCATGTTCGAGCCGGTCCCCCTAGCCTCATTGTCAAATACGTCGCGCATACTGCATCATTGACATCGAGCACATCCATAGCCAACTCATAACTTTCAATCCATGCAGCCGGTTCAAGGTAGTGCATAATATTTTCCACATAACGAGCATCGAGGGTTTTAGGAGGTTCCCCATCTCCATGAGTAGCAAGTACACCTAATTTTTTTGGTATTTCGTGTTCCATATCCATAGCTAAAGATAGAGAACAACTTAGAACAGCAAATAAAATCTACTTAGTGATAAAGCAATCAAGCACACACGAGAATATTCACCCCACACTATTGCTCCCTGGCAACGGCGCCAGAAAAAGGTCTTGATAACCCACAAGTATAGGGGATCAGTTGTAGCCTTTCTCGATAAGTAAGAGTGTCGAACCCAATGAGGAGCTAAAGGTAGAACAAATATTCCCTCAAGTTCTATCGACCACCGATACAACTCTACGCACGCTTAACGTTCGCTTTACCTAGAACAAGTATGAAACTAGAAGTACTTTGTATGTGTGATAGGATAGGTTTGCAAGATTATAAAGAACACGTAAATAAAATCTAGGGGCTATTTAGATGAATAAACAACTAAGTTAGTTTTAGTAGAGAGCTTTTTGTCACAAGAAAGTTATTTGTCCCTAGGCAATCGATAACTAGACCGGTAATCATTATTGCAATTTTATATGAGGGAGAGGCATAAGCTAACATACTTTCTCTACTTGGATCATATGCACTTATGATTGGAACTCTAGCAAGCATCCGCAACTACTAAAGATCATTAAGGTAAAACCCAACCATAGCATTATAAGGTATCAAGTCCTCTTTACTCCCATATGCAACAACCCACCTACTCGGGTTTATGCTTCTGTCACTCAAGCAACCCACCATAGGCTAATCATGAACACATTGCAACACCCTACAACGAGGATCCCTCACGCTTGCGCGACACGGAGAGCACCATAGGACAGCACCAATAATAAAACATGCAACTCAAACCAAACATGATCATCAATCAACCCATAGGACAAAACGGATCTACTCAAACATCATAGGATAGCCATACATCATTGGGAAATGATATATAGCGTTGAGCACCATGTTTAAGTAGAGATTACAGCGGGGAGAAGGGGTGTTACACCGCTGCATAGAGGGGGAGAGAGTTGGTGATGACGGCGGCGAAGTTATTGGTGTAGATCGCCGTCACGATGATGGCCCCGGTGGCGTTCCGGTGCCACCGAGAGAGAGGGGAGAGAGCCCCCCTCCTTCTTCTTCTTCCTTGACCTCCCCCCTAGATGGGAGGAGGTTTTCCCCTCTGGTCCTTGGCCTCCATGGAAGCGGAGGGGCGAGAGCCCCTCCGAGATTGGATCTCTCTCTCTGTTTCCTTCTGTTTCTGCTCTCCCAGATTCTGACCTTACACCGTTTCTTAAATTCCCGAAGATCCGTAACTCCGATTGGGCTGAAATTTTAACACGATTTTTATCCAGATATTAGCTTTCTTGTGGCGAAAGAAGGGCACCAACCGCCTTACAGGGTGGCCACAAGCCAGCCTGGCACGCCCAAGGGGGTAGGGCGTGCCCCCCTGGCTTGTGGGCCCCTCGGGCACCGCCTTCTGTTGATTCCACTTCCCAAAATTCACATATATTCCAAAAAAAATCTCCGTAAGTTTTTATCCTGTGTGGAGTTCGTTTGATATGGATTTTCTGCAAAACAAAAAACATGCAACAAACAGGAACTGGCACTGGGCACTGGATCAATATGTTAGTCCCAAAATAGTATAAAAAGTTGCCAAAAGTATATGAAAGTTGTAGAATATTGGCATGAAACAATCAAAAATTATAGATACGACGGAGACGTATCAACATCCCCAAGCTTAATTCCTGCTCGTCCTCGAGTAGGTAAATGATAAAAAAGATAATTTTTGATGTGGAATGCTACCTAGCATAATCTTGATCATATAATCTAATCATGGCATGAATATTAAGACACGAGTGATTCAAAGCAATAGTCTATCATTTGACATTAAGACAATAATACTTCAAGCATACTAATAAAGCAATCATGTCTTCTCAAAATATCATGGCTAAAGAAAGTTATCCCTAGCCCGTCATGCTCAATCATTGATCCATTCATGAAACACACTCAAATATTAGCTATGCCCAATGCTCAAGTACGATGATAGTGCCCCCTAGTTGGTGCTTATAAGAGAAGATGGAGACTCAAAGCAAAAATAAAAATTGCATAAAGTAAATAGATATGCCCTTCGCAGAGGGAAGTAGGGATTTGTAGAGGTGCCAGAGCTCAAGGTTTAAATTGAGAGAGAGAAAAATATTTTGAGTGGCATGCTTTTCCTGTCAACGAAAACGACAAAGTAGCTCACAATACTTTCCATGCTAGATACATTATAGGCGGTTCCCAAACAGAATGGTAAAGTTTTTACTCCCCCTCCACCAATCAATCACACTCCACGGCGAGCCGAATCCACGGGTACCGTCCATACAAACAACAATCCTGGGGGAGTTTTGTTTCATTATATTTTGATTTGATTTTTGAGCATGGAATTGGGCATCCCAAATACCAGCCACTTTCTCGTGAATGATAGTGAATCAACACATATCGTGAGAATAACCCACCTAGCATGGAAAAATATTGGATACTCCCCACCGTTTCATGAGCGGTACGGGCACACAAAAGAGAAAATTTATTTTGAAAATCTAGAGATGGCACATACAAATTTGCTTGGAACGGCATGGAAATACCTCATATAGGTAGGTATGGTGGACTCATAAGGCAAAACTTAGTTTAAGGATTTTGGATGCACAAGTAGTATTTCTACTTAGTACAAATGGAGGCTAGCAAATAGATTGGGAAGCAACCAAGCCAAGAAACGAAAATTCACATAAGTGAGCATTGAACATAACTAGCACCGAATAATGCACCACAAGTAGGATGTAACTTCATTGCATAACTATTGACTTTCGTACTTGCATAGGGAATCACAAACCTTAACACCAATATTTCTACCAATCCACAATTACTCACTAGCATGTCTCTAGTATCACCATCTTTATATCGCAAAACTGTTGCAAGGAATCAAACATATCATATTCAGTGATCTACAAGTTTTATGTAGGATTTTATGACTAACCATGTGAATGACCAACTCCTGTTAACTCTCTAAATAGATATAAGTGAAGCATGAGAGTTTAATTCTTTCTACAAAAGATATGCCCACGCTCTAAAAAATATAAGTGAAGCAAAAGAGCATTCTACAAATGGCGGTTTTCTATGTGTAGAGAAACAGGCAATCCAAACTTCAAATGATATAAGTGAAGCACATGAAGCATTCTATAAAGCCATACTCAAAAGATATAAGTGAGGTGCAAAGAGCCTTCTATAAATCAACCAAGGACTTTCTCATACCAGCATGGTGCATTATTAAAAGAAAAATAAAAAGCACACGACGCTCCAAGATTTACGCATATCATGTGACGAATAAAAATATAGCTCCAAGTAAAATTACCGATGGTTGTTAGAAGAAAGAGGGGATGCCTTCCGGGGCATCCCCAAGCTTAGTTTCTTGGGAGTACTTGAATATTACCTTGGGGTGCCTCGGGCATCCCAAGCTTAGTCTCTTTCCACTCCTTATTCCTTCATCCATCGTGATCTCACCCAAAACTTGAAAACTTCAATCACACAAAACTTAACAAAACCCTCATGAGATCCGTTAGTATAATAAACCAAATTACCACTTTAATTACTGTTGCAAACCCATTCAAATTTTATTTTTGCATTGTAGCTACTGTATTATAACTTATTTATGGCTTATACCACCGATAAAATCGATAGTTTCATCGAAACTAGCAAAACAATGCATCAAAAACAGAATCTGTCTTAAACAGGATAGTCTGTAGCAATCTGAAAATTTACCATACTTCTGTAACTCTAAAAATTCTGAACAATTAGGAAAAAATAAACAATTTGCATAGAAGTACTGTGTAAAAAATTCAGAAACTTTTGACATTCCAGTAAAAAATGTAAATTCACGCACTACAGCCAAAGTTTCTGTTTTTGCACTGCACACACCAAACAAGCAATCTAATCATCCTAAAGGCAAATCTTGGCACATTATTTTTATAATACAATGGATTTATACAAGGGGGTAATTATTTTTGTTGAAAAGTTTCTGTAATTAAGATTCACAAGGTTTCCATGGGCATGAACAAAGTTCAAGGCTAGCTCCCACTTTCACAATGCTCGTCCCTCTCACTTTCACTTTTCTTTTTGAAAAAGTTTTAGGTTCCCCTCTTTATTTTTTTTGTTTTTAAACTATATAAAAGCACACAACAGAATAAAATGACTCTCTAAAACTTCCAGGTTGTCTCCCTGGCAGCACTTTCTTTAAAGCCATTAAGCTAGGCATATAGTGCTCAAGTAATGGATCCACCCGGATCCCAAGGTATATCAAAGCCAATTTTAATTAACAATGATTTGTAATTTAGTAGTGAGCACAAAGTAATATATATCATGCAATGACGAAGTCTAACTCTCTTCCTATGCATTGGCATGGCATAAAATAACAATTCATGCACACAAAGTAAAGGCCAATACATAGCATAAGCAGTTTCTTGCAATTTTATCATATTGGAAACATAGAGAGGCGGAGATGTAGTTCCTCTCTCATAATAATTGCAAGTAGGAGCATCAAGCACATGCATATTATATCTATCAAAATTATCATGTGTAATAGTAAAAGGCAACCCATCTATATAATCCTTAATAAGTGCAAACTTTTCCGATATAGTGTAGTTGGGAGAATTCAAAAAGATAATAGGACTATCATGTGTCGGTGCAATAGCAACAATTTCACGTTTACCATAAGGAACTATAGCAAGTTCATCTCCATAAGCATCATTCATATTGGCATCGTGGCCACAAGCATAGCAAGCATCAATTTCATCAAAAAGGGATATTTCAAATGAATCCAAGGGATCATAGCAATTATCATAGCATTCATCCTTCAGTAAGAACGAAGGGAAATTAAACAATGTATGAGTTGAAGAGTCACTCTCATTAGAAGGTGGGCACGGGTAGCTAATCCACTCTTCCTCCTTTTGTTCTTCGCTCTCCTCCTCATCTTTTTCATCTAATGAGCTCACAATTTCAACAACTTCCTCTTCCATAGGTTCCTGCAAAATATTAGTCTCTTCCAAAGCAGCGGTCATTCTTTCAATAAATTCAATAATATCAGCATTGCAATCATAATTCTCATAGCAATATTTAAGTATGGCAAAAATTTCAGATTCGTAAGGAACATCATCATCATACTTTTCAAGCAAAGAAGCAATTTCATAAGCACCTTTAAAAACAACAAATTCTTCTATTCGTTCTACATCATAGTAATCATAAATACCTTTAGCATAAGAAGCTAAGGTTTCATTATCATTAAATTTGCATTGAAAGGGAAGGTGTCAAGCTTCTATATTAGAGCAACAAGTAAAGTCACATCTCGAGCATGCATCCCAAGCAAACCATTCCAGTATTCTAATTTGATCCCATAAGTGTTTCCCTTTTTGAGTCAAGCGATAATCCCTAAAATATTCACGTTGATCCAACGTGTATCCCATTATCAAGTTGAATGGGGTTTTCTCAGGATTATCAAAGTAGTGCATAATATTTTCCACATAACGAGCATCGAGGGTTTTAGGAGGTTCCCCATCTCCATGAGTAGCAAGTACACCTAATTTTTTTGGTATTTCGTGTTCCATATCCATAGCTAAAGATAGAGAACAACTTAGAACAGCAAATAAAATCTACTTAGTGATAAAGCAATCAAGCACACACGAGAATATTCACCCCACGCTATTGCTCCCCGGCAACGGTGCCAGAAAAAGGTCTTGATAACCCACAAGTATAGGGGATCAGTTGTAGCCTTTGCCGATAAGTAAGAGTGTCGAACCCAACGAGGAGCTAAAGGTAGAACAAATATTCCCTCAAGTTCTATCGACCACCGATACAACTCTACGCACGCTTAACGTTCGCTTTACCTAGAACAAGTATGAAACTAGAAGTACTTTGTAGGTGTGATAGGATAGGTTTGCAAGATAATAAAGAACACATAAATAAAATCTAGGGGCTGTTTAGATGAATAAACAACTAAGTTAGTTTTAGTAGAGAGCTTTTTGTCACAAGAAAGTTATTTGTCCCTAGGCAATCGATAACTAGACCGGTAATCATTATTGCAATTTTATATGAGGGAGAGACATAAGCTAACATACTTTCTCTACTTGGATCATATGCACTTATGATTGGAACTCTAGCAAGCATCCGCAACTACTAAAGATCATTAAGGTAAAACCCAACCATAGCATTATAAGGTATCAAGTCCTCTTTACTCCCATATGCAACAACCCACCTACTCGGGTTTATGCTTGTGTCACTCAAGCAACCCACCATAGGAAAATCATGAACACATTGCAACACCCTACAACGAGGATCCCTCACGCTTGCGCGACACGGAGAGCACCATAGGACAGCACCAATAATAAAACATGCAACTCAAACCAAACATGATCATCGATCAACCCATAGGACAAAACGGATCTACTCAAACATCATAGGATAGCCATACATCATTGGGAAATAATATATAGCGTTGAGCACCATGTTTAAGTAGAGATTACAGCGGGGAGAAGGGGTGTTACACTGCTGCATAGAGGGGGAGAGAGTTGGTGATGACGGCGGCGAAGTTGTTTGTGTAGATCGCCGTCACGATGATGGCCCCGGCGGCGTTCCGGTGCCACCGGGAGAGAGGGGGAGAGAGCCCCCCTCCTTCTTATTCTTCCTTGACCTCCCCACTAGATGGGAGGAGGGTTTCCCCTCTGGTCCTTGGCCTCCATGGCAGCAGAGGGGCGAGAGCCCCTCCGAGATTGGATCTCTCTCTCTGTTTCCTTCTGTTTCTGCTCTCCCAGATTCTGGCCTTTCACCATTTCATAAATTCCCGAAGATCCGTAACTCCGATTGGGCTGAGATTTTAACACGATTTTTATCCAGATATTATCTTTCTTGCGGCGAAAGAAGGGCACCAACCGCCTTACGGGGTGGCCACAAGCCAGCCTGGCGCGCCCAGGGGGGTTGGGCGCGCCCCCCTTGCTTGTGGACCCCTTGGGCACCGCCTTCTGTTGATTCCACTTCCCAAAATTCACATATATTCCAAAAAAAATCTCCGTAAGTTTTTATCCCGTTTGTACTTCGTTTGATATGGATTTTCTGTGAAACAAAAAACATGCAACAAACAGGAACTGGCACTGGGCACTGGATCAATATGTTAGTCCCAAAAATAGTATAAAAAGTTGCCAAAAGTATATGAAACTTGTAGAATATTGGCATGAAACAATCAAAAATTATAGATACGACGGAGACGTATCAGTGAACTACTCCGGCAGCGCTTCACCGAGCTCTACCGAACTAATCTAGAGGAGAAAGTCGATCTAGAGGGGAGAGGGCAGCACGTGGCTTTCAGGTGGTGGCTGCCCTCAAAACCCCCACTATATATAGGGGGAAGGGGAGGGGAGAGGCATCCCTATCCCCTCCTCCAAGGAGGGGTTCGGCCGAACCTAGGGGGGAGGAGTCCTCCTCCCACAAGGGAGGTGGGAACCCTAGGGAGGAGTCCCTCCCATCCAAGGCACCTCCACCCTTTTTCCCCTTTGCTTTGGGCGCATGGGCCCTTATGGGGCCGGCTACCCAGCCCACCAGGGGCTGGTGCCCCACCTCTTGGGCCCATGTGCCCCCCCCGGGGTGGGTGGGCCCCTCCTGATGGACCCCCAGAACCCATTCGTCACTCCCGGTACTCTACCGGAAGTGCCCGAAACTTTTCCGGAACCCAAATACCACTTTCCTATATATAAATATTTACCTCCGGACCATTCCGGAGCTCCTCGTGATGTCCGGGATCTCATCCGGGACTCCGAGTCAACCTTCGGTCACCAACATACATAACTCAATAATACCGAAACGTCATCGAACGTTAAGTGTGCAGACCCTGCGGGTTCGAGAACTATGTAGACATGACCGAGACACCTCTACGGTCAATAACCAATAGCGGGACCTGGATGGCCATATTGGTTCCTACATATTCTACGAAGATCTTTATCGGTTGAACCTCTATGTCAAGGATTTAGTTAATCCCGTACGTTGTTCCCTTTGTTTATCAGTATGTTACTTTCCCGAGATTCGATCGTCGGTATCTCCATACCTAGTTCAATCTCGTTACCAGCAAGTCTCTTTACTCGTTCCGTAATACAAGATCCCGTGGCTAACACTTTAGTCACTTTGCTTGCAAGGCTCATTGTGATTTTGTATTACCGAGTGGGCCCTGAGATACCTCTCCGTCACACGAAGTAACAAATCCCAGTCTTGATCCATGTCAACTCAACAGACATCTTCGTAGATACCTGTAGAGCATCTTTATAGTCACCCAGTTACGTTGTGACGTTTGATACACACAAGGTATTCCTCCGATGTCAGTGAGTTACATGATCTCATGGTCATAGGAACATAAACTTGACATGCAGAAAACAATAGCAATAAACTGACACGATCATATGCTACGTTCATGGTTTGGGTCTTGTCCATCACATCATTATCCTAATGATGTGATCCCATCATCAAATGACAACTCTTGTCCATGACTAGGAAACCACACCATCTTTGATTAATGAGCTAGTCCATTAGAGGCTTACTAGGGACACATTGTTGTCTATGTACCCACACATGTATTTGAGTTTCCAATCAATACAATTATAGCATGGATAATAAACATTTATCATGAACAAGGAAATATAATAATAACCATTTTATTATTGCCTCTAGGGCATATTTCCAACAGTCTCCCACTTGCACTAGAGTCAATAATCTAGCTCACATCACTATCTGATTTTACATTGTAATGAACCTAACACCCATACAGTTCTGGTGTTGATCATGTTTCCCTCGTGGAAGAGGCTTAGTCAGCGGATCTGCAACATTCAGATCCGTGTGTACTTTGCAAATACTTATGTCTCCTCCCTCGATGTAATCACGAATGGAATTGAAGCATCGCTTTATGTGTCTGGTCCTCTTGTGAAACCTTGGTTCCTTGGCTAGAGCAATGGCACCAGTGTTGTCACAGAACAGAGTCATTGGGTTTAGTGCACTGGTCACAACTCCAAGATCCGTCATGAACTTCTTCATCCAGACACCTTCCTTCACTGCCTCCGAGGCAGCTATGTACCCCACTTCGCATGTAGAATTAGCTACGACGCTTTGCTTGGAACTGCACCAGCTTACCGCTCCTCCATTAAGAATAAATATGTATCCGGTTTGAACTTAGAGTCATCCGGATTAGTGTCAAAGCTTGCATCGACGTAACCCTTTACGACGAGCTCTTGATCACCTCCATAAATGAGAAACATTTCCTTAGTCCTTTTCAGGTACTTTAGGATATTCTTGACCGCCGTCCAGTGATCCACTCCTGGATTACTTTGAAACCTTCCGGCCATACTTATGGCAAGGTTGACGTCTGGTTTTGTGTACAGCATTGCATACATGATAGAGCCTATCGCGGAAGCATAGGGGATGACACTCATCTTTTCTCTATCCTCTGCAGTCATTGGGCATTGAGTCTTACTCAACTTTACACCTTGTAACATAGGCAAGAACCCTTTCTTGGACTGATCCATTTTGAACTTCTTCAAAACTTTATCAAGGTATGTGCTCTGTGAAAGTCCTATTAAGCGAATTGATCTATCTCTATAGATCTTGATGCCTAATATGAAAGCAGCATCTCCTAGGTCCTTCATTGAAAATACTATATTGTTTCCAATCGGCAATATTTCATCCACATATAATATTAGAAACACTATAGAGCTCCCACTCACTTTCTTGTAAATACAAGCTTCTCCGTAAACTTGTACAAACCCAAACGCTTTGATCACCTCATCAAAGTGCTTATTCCAACTCCGAGATGCCTGCACCAGTCCATAAATGGATTGCTGGAGCCTGCAAACTTTGTCAGCATTCTCTGGATCGACAAAACCTTCTGGTTGCATCATATACAACTCTTCCTCAAGGAAACCGTTGAGGTACGCTGTTTTGACATCCATCTGCCAAATTTCATAATCGAAAAATGCAGCTATTGCTAACATGATTCTGACGGACTTAAGCATCACTACGGGAGAGAAAGTCTCATCGTAGTCAACTCCTTGAACTTTTGAAAAACTCTTTGCCACATGTCGAGCTTTATAGACGGTAACATTACCGTCCGCGTCCGTCTTCCTCTTAAAGATCCATTTATTCTGAATGGCCTTTCGCCCTTCAGGTAATACTTCCAAAGTCCACACTTTGTTTTCATACATGGATCCTATCTCGGATTTCATGGCCTCTAATCATTTGTCGGAATCCGGGCCCACCATTGCTTCTCCATAGCTCGTAGGTTCATCATTGTCCAACAACATGACCTCTAAGACAGGGTTACCGTACCACTCAGGAGCACTACGTGCCCTTGTCGACCTACGAGGTTCGATAGTAACTTGATCCGAAGCTTCATGATCACTATCATTAGCTTCCTCTTCAACTGATGTAGGCTCCACAGAAACATCTTTCTGCGCTGCGCTACTCTCTGGTTGAAGGGAAGGTTCAACAAGCTCATCAAGTTCTATCTTCCTCCCACTCAATTCTTTCGAGAGAAACTCTTTCTCGAGAAATGACCCGTTCTTAGCGACAAACACTTTGCCTTCGGATCTGAGATAGAAGGTGTACCCAACTGTCTCTTTTGGGTATCCTATGAAGACGCATTTCTCCGCTTTGGGTTCCAGCTTTTCAGGCTGAAGCTTTTCGACATAAGCATCGCATCCCCAAACTTTAAGAAACAACAACTTTGGTTTCTTGCCAAACCACAGTTCATATGGCGTCGTCTCAATGGAGTTAGATGGTGCCCTATTTAAAGTGAATGCAGCTGTCTCTAACGCATAACCCCAAAACGATAGCGGCAAATCGGCAAGAGACATCATAGACTGCACCATATCCAATAAGGTTCGATTACGACGTTCGGACACACCATTACGCTGTTGTGTTCCAGGTGGCATCAACTGTGAAACAATTTGACATTGTCTTAAGTGATTGCCAAAGTCATAACTCAGATATTCTCCTCCTCGATCTGATCGTAGGAATTTAATCTTCTTGTTATGATGATTCTCAACTTCACTCTGAAATTGCTTGAACTTTTCAAACGTTTCAGACTTATGTTTCATTAAGTAAATATACCCATATCTACTTAAGTCATCGGTGAAGGTGAGAAAATAAGGATATCCACTGGGCGCATCAATGCTCATTGGACCGCACACATCAGTATGTATGATTTCCAACAAGTCACTTGCCCGTTCCATTGTTCCAGAGAACAGGGTCTTAGTCATCTTGCCCATGAGGCATGGTTCACATATGTCAAGTGATTCAAAATCAAGTGACTCCAAAAGTCCATCAGCATGGAGTTTCTTCATGCGTTTTACACCAATATGACCTAAGCGGCAGTGCCACAAGAAAGTGGTATTATCATTATCAACTCTACATATTTTGGCATCAATGTTATGAACATGTGTATCATCACTATCAAGATTCAATAAGAATAAACCCCTCACATTGGGTGCATGACCATAAAAGATATTACTCATATAAATAGAACAACCATTATTCTCTGATTTAAATGAGTAACTGTCTCGCAATAAACAAGATCCAGATATAATGTTCATGCTTAACGCAAACACTAAATAACAATTATTCAGGTTCATCACTAATCCCGATGGTAATCGAAGAGCGAGCGTGCCGACGGCGATCACATCAACCTTGGAACCATTTCCCACATGCATCGTCACTTCGTCCTTTGCCAACCTCCGTCTATTCCGCAGTTCCTGTTTTGAGTTGCAAATGTGAGCAACCGAACCGATATCAAATACCCAGGCACTACAACGAGAGTTGGTAAGGTACACATCAATAACATGTATATCATATATACCTTGTTTGGTGTTGGCCGCCTTCTTGTCGGCCAGATACTTGGGGCAATTCCACTTCTAGTGGCCAGTACCCTTGCAATGAAAGCACTCAGTTTCTGGCTTGGCTCCAGCCTTGGGTTTATTCATGGGAGGGGCAACTGATTTGCCACTCTTCTTGGAGTTACCCTTCTTGCCCTTGCCATTCTTCTTGAAACTAATGGTTTTATTGACCATCAACACTTGATGCTCCTTCTGGATTTCTGACTAAGCGACTTTCAGCATCGCAAACAGCTCGACGACTGACTTGTTCATCCCTTGCATGTTATAGTTCAACAAAAAGCTCTTGTAGCTAGGTGGCGGTGATTGAAGAACTATGTCAGTGATCGCCTCCCGCGGGAGGGCAATTCCCAACTCAGCCAGACGGTTGGAATACCCAGACATTCTGAGTATGTGTTCACCGACAGACCTGTGCTCCTCCATCTTGCAAGCATAGAATTTATCGGAGGTCTCATACCTCTCGTCCGGGCATTCTTTTCAAAGATAAACTTCAACTCCTGGAACGTCTCATATGCTCCATGACGTTCAAAATGCCTTTGAAGTCCCGGCTCTAAGCCATACAACATAGCACACTGAACTATTGAGTAATCATCCGAACGCGACTGCCAGGTGTTCGCAACATCTGGAGACGACACTGGAGCGGGTGGCTCACCGAGCGGTGCATCAAGGACATAAGCTTTTTGGGAAGCCGTGAGGATAATACTCAGATTACGGGCCCAGTCTACAAAGTTACTTCCATCATCTTTTAGCTTAGCTTTCTCTAGGAACGCAATGAAATTCAGGGGAACTACTGCGCGAGCCATTGATGTACAACATAAAATTTGCAAAGACAACTTAGACTATTGTTCAAGATAATGAGTTTAGTTAATCATATTACTTAAAAAACTCCCACTCAAATTGACATCCCTCATGTCATCCGAGTGCTACATGGTCCAAATTCACCAACCCAAGTCCGATCATCACGTGAGATAAGGTGGTTTCAATGGTGAACATCTCCATGTTGATAATATCTACTATATGACTCATGTTCGACCTTTCGGTCTCTTGTGTTCCGAGGCCATGTCTGTACATGCTAGGCTCATCAAGTTAACCCGAGTGTTCCGCATGTGCAACACTGGCTTGCACCCGTTGTATGCAAATGTAGAGTCTATCACACCCGATCATCACGTGGTGTCTCGAAACGACGAACTTTCGCAACGGTGCACACTCGAGGAGAACACAATTTTATCTTGAAATTTTAGTGAGGAATCACCTTATAATGCTACCGTCGTCCTAAGCAAAATAAGATGCATAAAAAGGATTAACATCACATGCAAATCATAAGTGACATGATATGGCCATGAACTTGTGCTTCTGATCTCCATCTCCAAAGCACCGGCATGATCTCCATCGTCACCGGCATGACACCATGATCTCCATCAACGTGTCGCCATCGGGGTTGTCGCGCCAACCATGCTTCTACTACTATTGCAACCGCTTAGCGATAAAGTAAAGCATTACACAGCGCTTAATGAGTGACACGCAGGCCACATAATTAATTAAAGACAACCCTATGGCTCCTGCCGGTTGCCGTGCTGAACGACATACAAGTCATGATAATCTATATAGAACATGATCATCTCATACATCACATATATCTCATCATGTTTTTGGCCATATCATATCACATCATACCCTGCAAAAACAAGTTAGACGTCCTCTAATTTGTTGTTGCATGTTTTACGTGGCTGCTATGGGTATCTAGCAAGAACGATTCTTACCTACGCAAAACCACAACGGTGATATACAAGTTCCTATTTCACCTTCTACAAGGACCGCCTCTGTCGAATCCGATTCAACTAAAGTGGGAGAGACAGACACCCGCCAGCCATCTTATGCAACGAAGTCACATGTCAATCGATGGAACTAGTCTCTCCTACGTGGACGAGTAAGGTTGGTCCGAGCCGCTTCATCCCACAATACCGCTGAATCAAGAATAGACTAAGGAGGGAAGCAATCTGAATATCAACGCCCACAAACTCCTTTGTGTTCTATCCGTGATCTCATCTACGCATACACCTAGCTCTGATACCACTGTTGGGGAACGTTGCATGGGAAAAAAATCCTACGCACATACAAGATCTATCCATGGAGATGAGCATCTACGAGAGGGGAGATCGGATCCACATACCCTTGTAGATGCTAAGTGGAAACCGTTAAGAAACGCGGTTGATGTAGTCGAACGTCTTCGCAATCCAAATCGCAAGCCGTCCCGCGATCCAATCACAATCTAGCGCCGAACGGACGGCACCTCCGCGTTCAGCACACGTACAACTCGATGACGATCTCTGCCTCCTTGATCCAGCAAGCGAGGGCAGAGAGGTAGATGAGTTCTCCGGCAGCACAACGGCGTGGTGGCGGTGGTGGTGAACTAATCCGACAGGGCTTCGCCGAGCTCTACCGAACTAATCTGGAGGAGAAAGACGATCTAGAGGGGAGAGGGCAGCACGTGGCTTTCAGGTGGTAGCTGCCCTCAAAACTCCCACTATATATAGGGGGAAGGGGAGGGGGGAGGCAGCCCTAGCCCCTCCTCCAAGGAGGGGTTCGGCCGAACCTAGGGGGAGGAGTCCCTCCCCTCCAAGGCACCTCCACCCTTTTTTTTCCTTTGCTTTGGGCGCATGTGCCCTTATGGGGTCAGCTGCCCAGCCCACCAGGGGCTGGTGCGCCACCTCTTGGGCCCATGTGCCCCCCCCCGGGTGGGTGGGCCCCTCCCGATGGACCCCCGGAACCCATTCGTCACTCCCGGTAAACTACCGAAAGTGCCTGAAACTTTTCCGGAACCCAAATACCACTTTCCTATATATAAATCTTTACGTCAGGACCATTCTGGAGCTCCTCGTGACGTCCGGGGTCTCATTCGGGACTCCAAACAACCTTCGGTCACCAACATACATAACTCAATAATACCAAAACATCACCAAACGTTAAGTGTCCAGACCCTGCGGGTTCGAGAACTATGTAGACATGACCGAGACACCTCTACGGTCAATAACCAATAGGAGGACCTGGATGCCCATATTGGTTCCTACATATTCTACGAAGATCTTTATCGGTTGAACCTCTATGTCAATGATTCATTTAATCCCGTATGTTGTTCCCTTTGTTTATCGGTATGTTACTTGCCCGAGATTCGATCGTCGGTATCTCCATACCTAGTTAAATCTCGTTACCGTCAAGTCTCTTTACTCGTTCCGTAATACAAGATCCCGTGGCTAACACTTTAGTCACTTTGCTTGCAAGGCTCATTGTGATCTTGTATTACCGAGTGGGCCCTGAGATACCTCTCCGTCACACGGAGTAACAAATCCCAGTCTTGATCCATGTCAACTCAACAGACATCTTCGTAGATACCTGTAGAGCATCTTTATAGTCACCCAGTTACGTTGTGACGTTTGATACACACAAGGTATTCCTCCGATGTCAGTGAGTTACATGATCTCATGGTCATAGGAACATAAACTTGACATGCAGAAAACAATAGCAATAAACTGACACGATCATATGCTACGTTCATAGTTTGGGTCTTGTCCATCACATCATTCTCCTAATGATGTTATCCCATCATCAAATGACAACTCTTGTCCATGGCTAGGAAACCATAGTCATCTTTGATTAACGTGCTAGTCCATTAGAGGCTTACTAGGGACACATTGTTGTCTATGTACCCACACATGTATTTGAGTTTCCAATCAATACAATTATAGCATGGATAATAAACATTTATCATGAATAAGGAAATATAATAATAACCATTTTATTATTGCCTCTAGGGCATATTTCCAATAGTCCCGCCCCAGGCGTTGCTAGGCTAGAGAATAACTGAGTCGGCTCGAGGCCTATCGGCAGCCGGCTTTGGTGTCTCCTAAGGTGAACCGCCTCAGAAGCGTCCCGGCGAAGCCCTAGCTGCCAAGCCTCAACCTTCAAACGCTCTGATTCGTTATGGATACGAGCCTGTACTTCAGCCATCCAGACGTTTTCTGCGTCAATCTCTCCTTGAACCTTAGTCATCTCGGTGTGAAGTTTTGCTAATTATGTATTACGAGCTTCTTGATTCTCTGCGGTGATAAGGCTCTCCACGAGTTTGGCCATCTCAGCCATCAAATCGCTCATGGGCTGAGCCAGTGTCTTGCCTGACCCGCCAGCACCGTTCGTAGCTGCCGCGGCCGACGGATCTGGAGCCGCTTTGGTTCATACCATGTAGATGGTGAGCTGACGAGGCGGCTGATATGATTCCCTAGCGGCTTCCGCTTCCAAACAGCCCCCGAGTCTCCCATCATAAAGGGGACAAATTGATTCGGTGTCACCCATAGATGACTCGCTGTCGGAGTTGACAGGGGCATCCTCTCTGAGCCGGGAGGCCGATTCCTTGGGTGAACCCAACGAAGACGTGACGCCGGCTGGTTTGATGCCGGCCGGGTCGTGTGTGCCGAGACGGCTCGATGATGTCGTTGCAGGAGTCCGGCTCGGGTACTCGTGCGCCTATCTTGCCGATGAAGAAGTCGATCTTGCCGAAGGGGACCCGGTAGCAAGACTCGACTGAGTCGGCCTCGGGACCCCAGCTTGAATTGTCGATGTAGAGCTTGATGCGGCGGCTCTTGCTCATCTGAGCCATTGTGTAGCTCCCGAACCCTGGAAAAGCTCCCTCCGAGAACTCAACTCCACCGCGAGAAGGCCCCACGTTGGGCGCCAACTGTCGTGGTTTTGTCACAGCAGATGTTCTCGTAGGAGAACTTAGGTGTGAGGCCATCGCCGTTGTGTGGCGACTCGAAGGGGTTGATCGGGAACGAGAGACGGGTTTACCCAGGTTCGGCCCCTCCGATGGAGGTAAAAGCCTACGTCCTGCTTTGGTGTCTATATTGATGGTGATCTCGATTACAAGGGTGCGGAATCGCTGACCTAGCTTTCGAGAATTTCTAACCTAGCCTATTGACCTCAAGGGCTCACCTTTATATATAGGTTGAGGTCCCCGGGTTTACAAGAGCACGAGTCTTATTACGTCTCGTGACCTATTACAATTCTACCTCATCTTGTCTCCGAAGTTAGGAAAGCTCCCAGTGTCTTCCACCTCAAGGGCCTTGAGGCATCGTCTTTTTATGCTGGGCCGCCGGGCGACTTACTTGGTAAATCCTGAACGCTTGCTTTTGTGTCATCTCTACAGCCCATTAAGCATATAATTTAAACCGCCTCCGGTACAACCCGGCCCAAACGGCGGGTTATACCGCCATGTCATATCCGCCTATGTGGTAGTACTCGGGTCCGGACGACCCTATGCGTACGCACCTGGAGGAGCTCAGTGAAGAGGCCGTGGCGAACAAACTCAAGGCCATCACCCCAGCTCAAGATAACCCCAGAGGCACGAGGCGTGTGCCTCCATACTCAATGGAGAATCCGGCGAATGAGGTAATTCCGAGTGCCATTTTGTTTCCGAGTGATGCAACTTTCCTTTATAAAACCTTGATTGAAGTAACTTTTATTTTTACAGGCCTTCACGGGCATGGTGAGCTTGATACCTGCCGGTAACCATGCTCCTACTGATGTGGCCAGTGACAACGAGCGTCATGATGAATCGGACGGAGAGGAGGAGTATGTGGAGGATAGTGAAGACGGAGGGGACAAGAAGCAGTCGGAACCAGGGGACGAGGCGGAGTCTTCTCCTTTGGAGGAGGTACTTCCTAAGCCCCGCAAGAGGATGCACCAGGACTCTGGGGTCCGTGGGGGCAACGCAGGGGGGCCGAGCTCCGCCAAATCCTCTGTGGTTATTCCGCCCACTCGGACTTCAAAGCGCGGGCATGCCGAGCTTGCTCAATCTCCAAACAAAAGCACCAAACAGCCGAAGATACTTCCAGCAAACCTCGGAAGGCGGTTCTGCCCAAAACCAAGATGAACGTGCCGGTGGATTCTTCATAAGTACCTTCGCTCTGACTATCACTCCAAATGACTGACCGAATGTGATAACATTTCGAGTGATTCTTCTGCAGGGCTGACACGTCGACTCCTTCACTAGAGAAGGACAAGGGCGAGGTCGACGCCGCGACTTCAAAAGGTAGCACCCAATTCTGATCGTACATGATCTTTAAACGCTTCATTTCCTTTTTGAACTTATTTCCGATTGACCTTCGAATACTTGCAGAGCCCCGCGAAGTGATTGAGATCGACGTGGACGACCGGGTCGCACCATCGAATCCCACCACCAACGTGGATGTCGTAATGCGGGACGTCTCTCCTATTCAAGCGCCAGGACCAGCTCGGGGGACCTCTTCGGGAACCGGATCGGCACTCGGAATGCCTCTGACTATTCCACTTGCGAGCAGCACCATCGGATTGCAGTGCGTCCCGGAGGACCAGGTGGGAGCAAGCAAGGAGGCTATGATCCAACTGAGGCTGATGAACGAGAAGCTGAAGGAGGCATGCGACGCCGGCGAGGCTTTGGAGAATAATGTCCGAGTAAGTACACTTGTAAGTACCTTCTTTAGACAATTTTTTTGCGTTGTAGATGTTTTCAGAGTTCCGAGTGGGTTTGTGACGTGGCTTGACACTGCGTCGGTATTTCCCCAAAGAGGAAGGTATGATGCAACACAACGATGGTAAGTATTTCCCTCAGTTATGAAACCAAGGTATCGAACCAGTAGGAGGATCACCACCACCTAATAAACATCACCTGGACACAAAGAACAAATACTTGCAACCTAACGCGAAAGAGAGGTTGTCAATCTCTCTACGGTAAAAAGATAGATTAGGATATGATAGATTGGAGAGATAGATCTCTCAAGAACACAAAATAAAAAGAGCAAATAAAAAGTGCAGCAAGGTATTTTTGGGTTTTTCGAATAATAGATCTGAAAACAAAAGCGGCAAAAAGATAGATTGGAAAGCAATATGTTGGAAAAGTAGACCCGGGGGCCGTAGGTTTCACTAGTGGCTTCTCTCATGAGTATAGCACACGGTTGGTGAACAAATTACTGTTGGGCAATTGATATAAAATCAAATGACCATGACGATATCCAAGGCGATGATCATTATATAGGCATCACATCCAAGATAAGTAGACCGACTCCTGCCTGCATCTAGTTAATTACTCCACACATCGACCGCTATCCAGCATGCATCTAGTGTATTAAGTTCATGGAAAAATGGAGTAATGCAATAAGAATGATGACATGATGTAGACAAGATCTATTCATGTAGGAATAGACCCCATCTTGTTATCCTTAATAGCAATGATACATGTGTGCCTCGTTGCCCCTTCTGTCACTGGGAGAGGACACCGCAAGATCGAACTGTCACAGCCCTAGCTAGCCATTGCTTGTCATTGCATTTCATGCATGCATTTTTAAATTCTAATGAATTTGAATTGAGGAATGATCAAGCCTCAGAAAGAATTTTTGTCAAATAAGTAATATAAAAATTGCCTCAAATAACTCCAAGAAAATGTTCCTGGTATTCCAAGAAAATATTGGCATGAGGTAAAATGCAAACCAATATTTTTGGAATCACAGAAGTATTTATGTTGGACATTTGAGTTAATCCAATAAATAATTAAATTGGAGTTATATTTATTACCTATTAAATATAGCTCCAAATATTCTGAAAACTTTGGTGTGGCTCTGGTTAAGACCATATAGCTCACATGCCAAATTTCAGATTTTGCAAAAATGGTTTAGTATGTTATCTGAACCAATTTTTTTTGCAGAAAACATAAAACAGTAGCAATAAAAAGAAAAGGAACCTTACCTGAGACCCAACACTGTAGAAGCCCAACAGGCCCAGGTGCCAGTCGTCTCCTTCCTTTGCCAGGAGGACGACGCTGTGTCGCCCGCGCGCACACTCGTGGCCAGCTCTTGCTTGCCACAGAGCTGCTCGCCTCTCCGCCCTCATCCGCTCGCTAGGAGGTGCCCCACACGCTCCTCTCTCTTTTCCCTCGCTCGAGAGGTAGCCGCCGCTGCCGAGCTCTGTCATCGTGACCACCAGCCTCCATTCACCCAGCCGCCATGTCTCCAATCTCCGCCATCAAGAGCTTCATCTCCATGCCGAAGATCGAGACCGCGGATGCCCTGCAACGTCGCCCTCGACCTCGCCTTCGCCCTCGGATCCAACGGCCTTTGTCGTCAAATTCGTCGCGCCCCGAGCTTCCCCAGCTTCGCCGACCGCGCCAGCAGCATCCCTGTGAGCCTACGCGCGATTTCCCTCTCCTCCATGTCTCGTCCCCGTGCCGTAGCCATCGTCCCCGCGAGCTTCGAGCTCCGGCCGCCGCCATGGCCGGCGAGCTATGTGCTCTTTAGCCCCTCTGCTCGCACTAGTAGCACCGAAGTACTCCGGGTGGCCTAATGATTCTGCCCAGCTGCTCCGGTTAGTCGCCAGCGCCCCCGCGGCCCCGCGCACAACCGGACCTGAGCACCGCCGCCGCTAAACCTCGACGACGGTGACAAACCCGTCTGCCCCAGCACCTCATGTGGCCACCCACCGACACGCCACGTTGCGCTGCATCCATAAAGCCCGGCCTCGAGAGTGCTCGTCGCCGGTGTCGCCCGAACGAGCAGCACCGCCGTGTTCTGCTTACGACGGCTAACCTATGTTAAGCCACTAATTAACCCCCCTGGTGAGCATGACACGTGGGCCCAACCCTGCTAATTTTTCTGTTTAGGATTAAGATAAACCAGTTTCAGTCAGTGTGTCACTGACGTGTTGGGCCCACACGTCAGGTTTGACTCTGGACGGCCCTGTTGACCTGCTGACGTCTCCCAGACGCAATGCTGACGCAGTATATATTTCTGGAATTAAAATAAATACTAAATGAATTATTATATTCCAGAAAATAATATAAACTTTGAAAATCATAGAAATTCAACCTTAAGTCCAATGAAAATAACTTATATATGAAAAATGATCAGAAAAATCAATTGAATCTGTTTATGCCATAATCATGCATGTTTGAACAATTTAACATAACCAACTAGGACATTTTATGATTAGGGCAATGTATGAAATATCATTTGAAGTTGGAATTCAAATTTGTTTGAGTTCCACTTCAATTAACTTGGTTAACTATTCCTCTAGGTCAATTCAGTACCTTAATCCTTCATGTCATTCATCATGATTGTTGCACTGCATTGAATGTTATTCTTTTGTTGTTTGCCGGTATTAGTTCCCTCTCGGTAGACGTTATTCCGACGTTGAGATCGATGCCACCGATGAAGACTCAATGTTATCTTCAGAAGTGTCAGGCAAGCAACCCCCCCTCCCCCTTGAGCATTCCGATATAATCCCACTCTCTCGCTCTTGCTCTCATTTCACTGCATTAGGACAAACGATTCAACTGTTACTTGTGTTTCGGTAGTTGAACCCACTCCTTTGCATGACCTGTCATTGTCATAGTAAATAGCTAAACCAAGCAATCTAGCATACCTGGTAGATGCTTGAGCCATGTTGTGCTATAACCCTGTTATGCTTGCTATGCTTAGAGTTGTGTCAGGTCTGATTCATCTGGGTGATGAATCGGAGTGAAATGATGTGTCCTGATGATGAGGGTTAAGTGTTGAACCTGTTTTGGTAAAGGTAGCGATGAGAGGCCATGTAGGAGTACATGGTGGGTTGTCTCATTGAGACCGCTCATAGGAACTAAGTTCCGTGTTTGTGTTCCAAGACTAGCTACTACCGCACATTGGGCTTCGGTAACTCGAGCTCTCTAGGCCTATTAACCTACCCTGTTCGCAGTCCAGGAGTCGCAGTAAATCAAAACGTTGATAGGTGTGGCACGGCCTGCGAAGTGGATGAACGACCCAGTCGGGACCGGCTTGGGGCCCTGCTCACAACGTTTGAGGCCATGTTGGAAACCTGTGCCGGACTTCCATTATGGGTTCCAACTCAGATAGGCGACTGCCTTGGAAGTGAGTCGTTGTAAGTTAACGTCCGTGGCCGACTCCCTCGCCTGGCTTCCGCTTGAAGGTTGCCGAGGTGCCTTTTTACGTGCACATGGCGATAAGTGGCGGGAGCATGTGTGACGAAGTACACCCCTGTGGGGTAATCTATCTATTCGAATAGCCGCGTCCGCGGATAAGGACTACTTGGAGACTTGCATTGTTCAGAGATAACTTTAAATGGATACTCTAAAATGCTCCAGATAAGTGTGAGTTCTATGGATGGCTTCTCGTAGGAAGACGAGAGAGGATCCATAGTGGTGTATTGATGTGGTGAATATGTGGACTCGTGTGCGATACGCCACCTCAAAGGAAGTACTCATAGTCGTAGTACAGGTCAGCCAAGAGTCAAAGCTGGCTTGCTGCAATAAACTCCACAGCCCCCTTTGTTGACAATGATGCATATGTAGATAGTTCTGATGTAAGTCTTGCTAAGTACTTTTGTACTCACGTTTGCTTATTTATGTTTTTGCAGATGAGACTTCAGTCTCATTAGTGATTCGTATGACGTGAAGTTCGATGTTGACCGGATTAGCTTGGGAATCCCAGACAGAGGTATGTCTCCTTTGGTAGGGTCGTTGTACCTTTTCAGGCTCGTCCAGCCGCTTTTAGTAGATGTCTGTACCCAGACATGTAACTTCCGCTTGTTGTTTGTATGCTCTGAATATTGGGTCATGTGACCCCCCTGCTTGTAACATTATACTATGTTGGCTCTTCGGAGCCTACTAAATAAATGTTATGTTGTAGAGTTTTGTTGTGATGCCATGTTGTATCTACACATACCGTGCATATTGCGTGTATGTTTGAAATGCATTGGTATGTGTGGGATTCGACACCTAGCTGTATACCTTTAGTAGCCTGCTTTACGACGAAATGCCTCTTTGTGCTGCCACCGAGCCTTGGTAGCTTGCTACTGCTCCGGACACATTGATTGACCGGCGTGTATCCTTCTTTGCTGCTGTGTCTGTCCCTACGGGGAAATGTCTCGCAGTGTAATGGAGTCCATGTAGCTTGATATGACTCATCTACGTACCGTTGATGACAAATATGTCTCACGATGTAATGGAGTCCACGTAGCTTTCTACGACTCGTCTACACACGCTGATGACCGACACCTGCATTACTGGGTTACGTATGCATGTCCCTGTACGGTTGTGCCACTTGGGTCTATAACTATTCATGTCGACCCGGGTTCTTTGAAATATGATTGCTAACGACATATTCATATACGTGAGCCAAAAGGCGCAAACGGTCCCGGCCAAGGTAAGGTGGCAGCCGTGGGGATTACCGTGCGTGAGGCCGCAATGTGATATGATGTGTTACATGCTAGACTCGTATGGCTTAGGATCGGGGTCCCGACAGCGTTGGTATCAGAGCTTGACTGCCTGTAGGATTACCAAGCCAAACTGGTCGATGTTTGAGTCTAGAACTGCCTTAGTTATATAAGGGAATTGATTGTGGAAGGGAACGTAATATTCTTTTTACTCCTTTCCTCGTGTCATTCGGATTCCGAGTCACCCTGTTCTTTTCTACGGGGGTTAAGAACTAGGCTTGCCCATCTATCTATCAGGATGACGAGTTACTATGCTGGAGACTTATAGCAAAGTTGTTGTCTTCTTGGATCGGTGTCTCTGTAAGAATTCAGTTGTTCTATTGTAAGTTGTCTTGCAGGTTGCCTCATTTTTCATGCCCGTACAGCCGTTATGTTGTCCGAGTTATACAAGGTTAATAAAAATCTGATGCAATTGCAAATTACTTCCTCCTGTTCCCGATGTCTTTTGGGCCAGACAAAGCACACTAATTGTTGTGTTGAGGTACTCTTTTACCTCGACATATTGTTGAAGTGTTAGGAAACCATGTTATCTCAGAGAACCACCCGACAGTCTAGTTGTGTCTTTTGTTCCCAGTGTGATAATTCTGGCCATCGTTATCGAAAGCATCCTGTGATGCTACTTAGCTAGTCGGTATTCTATATCCGGGTTCTTGAACTCGAGAATCATTCTGCTCAATCCTGTTGATAGCGTTTGCTCGTTCCTTTAGGATGACTAGTAACCTTGTTATAGTCTTCAAGGTTCGTGGTTTAGCATTCTTCCAATACCATGAACCAGTTATGGCATAAGCTCCTCGTGAACTGAAGGTCACCACAAGAGTGCTCTTGATGAGTTCTCCATTCCAGAGTTGTGACTTTGCCAACCCTACCTTTCCGCATGGGTTATCCGGAAGAATTTTGTTGAACTCGTTCGACATGCTGACCTATGCATCTACAACTCAGGAAAAACATGTGCTCTTGAGTTGCCCTTTTCAATTGATCTTTGACCATTATCTATCAGTGGATAGTCAAGAGTAGTTGTGCATTCGTTCGTCGATGCCTATGATTCTTGTGGTCTATTAGGTCATTCTATTTCAGAATGCCTAGGAGAAACAAACTCCAGTACCTCATCCATTTCTTGGATTGGGTCGAAGTAGTTGTATTCCGCAGATCAAAATGCAAATCCAGCTTTTGCTCTATTCTACCTTGAAGTATTACCCACTTTATGTCAAGAGTATCGTGAGAATTGCACCACCTCTCATGAATTCTTGATACAGTGGTACTTCTCGCCATCATTATTCATTCCTTGGCCTCCGTGTTGGTTGTAACCGGAACGTCGACAAGTGAACCATGATGTGTGAAATCAATACTCCTAGCAATTCCATTGCTTGGAAGTTAATGGACAATAACTTCATTCTTGGTGTGTTGATTATTGAATCATCATTCTAAGATTGATTGTGCCACCTAGTCCATCTTTCATGGTGCACTGTTCGATCAACGAGTTAGGTTTGTGCCAAGCTCTTTTGATCATATCGTCTTGCCCTGAAAAGCAAGATTGTTCCCGAGCTCAATAACATACCGGTGGATCGTGATTTTCCGAATATCTTCTCAGAAGTATTACCAGGTTGTCCCCTGACCGTTATGTTGAGTTCGTGATCAAATTGGTTTTCCTATAAACCACTCCTTCTCCAAGACTCTGTGTTGGATACCCCTGAGCTAGTTGGTTAAGCTAAACAACAACTTGGAGAGTTGAAAGATAAAAGCTTGATCCAACTTAGTTCACGTCAAAGGGATATCTTTTGTGTTGTGAGTGTGTTAAAGAAGGATGATATCTTCACCGATTGATCTTCGTGATCAATTTTTGCATTTATTGTCTTGTTCAATATCTGATTTGAGCATGGGCTATCGTCAAATCAAAATCAGAACCAACGATTATCGTAATGTTGTTTTACTCGTGGATCTTTCCTCGAGCATACACCATTATATCTTTTGGTCTGACCAATGCTATCATCTTGTTCACATAGTTGTGGAATTCTATCTATGGATATCTTGATGAATTATTGCTAAGCCCATCGACAACATTTTCATCCGTTCCATGATTCATGATGGACACTTAGCTAGTGTTGGAAGCTTTGTAGGCCATATCTTCGTGCTCCGTTCATGAAGTATATGGTTGGTGAAAAGAAGTGACTTCCTCTAAGTTCACGTGCATTTGATGCAAGTTGCCGCCGTGAATTTAGGAAAGTTTGTCTTGCTTCCTCTGGAATCATCCCAAGTCAGTCATGCATGTGCGAAGTATGCTATGGTTTGATAAGTTGGCCGCCTCTTCTCCATATGTATCTCCTAGTACACCAAGCCACTGATTGATTTGTTCAAGGAAAAGAAGTTCTCTCTTAAGAGCTAATCATATGACTTATGTAAGGACTTCGCTATTCCCCAATGATGGTTCCCACCTAGAACTCGGTAGTGTTTTGTTGTAAGACTTCTCTGTGGTCATCGTTGTCTTGGACAGTGTGTTCACATGTATCTTACAATCCAGCTCATGTTTTGGAGTTGGCTCCTGTAGTTCATTTCCTGAGAATCTCACGACGTCATCTCGTCGATTTGTGTTGCAACCTTTCACTTTCAGACATGCTGAGTCTGGAATATCCTGGCACCAACCATATCTGAATCTCAGGCAGATATAATGGTTGGGACGTTTCCCAAGAATTATAATATTGGTCTCGCTGAAACCGGTAAGGTGGTGTTGTGCCTAACACCCCTAGTCGGAAGACCTACTATTATAGCATCTTGTACCAGCAATATTAGCCACCTCCCCATGAGGACTCCGTATGACTTATTCTAGAAGTTGTTTCTCATGGACCCTTTTATGCCCCGAAGTACGACCTTTTACTTGACGTGCTAGATATCAAGCATTATCTATAATTGAGTTATGCTAGTACATCAAGGAGAACATTAGAAGCAGAGTGCTAAATGTCTCTCGGTCGATCATCCAGATTTCATTCCTTGGCATTGCTAAGGTGAAATCTGAGAAAGTGTTGTCTTCCTTTGCATTTGCATCCTCCATCGTTATTCATCATGGTAGTATGATGTGACCAAGATACTTGGCATGGACGTTGGTAAAACCTTGATGAATATGGAAATGCTCAAGTTCTTGAGAGCACGCTCAGACACTGGGTTATATCCTCGGTATCAATTGGAATGTGTCTTCCGTTTGCCGAGTTAGCCTATAACTCTATTTTCCTTTCCAAACTGAGCTTGCCATTCGCTCGAATTCCTTCCAACGATCGGTGTGAATTGCCTTAGGCTGGTATGAAGAGTTTCAATGATCTCTATATCAAAAGTAATTCTGTTTGCCACTTAAGGGATAATCCTACGAGTCACCTTCCCTAAGGTGCCCGTTATGGTATGAAGGGCAACTAAGCCCTCGCTACTTTCAAACCCATGCTACATCTTAGCTAAGTGTGGAATTGTTGCCTACCAAATTGAACCTCTGTTATCTGCCTCATTCCATCGTTCTCGATGTGTGTTCTGAGTTTCAGCTCAAGAGACGTTTTTACGTCTCATTCCATGACTTGATCATGAGTCGCTCGATCTTCGTGAAGATCGACTCCTGTAGAGTTCTCTGTTCCTTCGTCGTCTTGTTGAGTGAAGGTCCCGAAGACAAAGACGTCAAGATCAATATGAGGCGACGAATCAACATCTTCAAGAAGGACAATTGGATCGTGAAGATTGTGATAGCTTAGTGTTTCCCCTTCCTCTTACCCTATGCCTGAATCTCGGGACGAGATTCTTGTTTAGTGGGGGTGAGTTGTCACAGCCCTAGCTAGCCATTGCTTGTCATTGCATTTCATGCATGCATTTTTAAATTCAAATGAATTTGAATTGAGGAATGATCAAGCCTCAGAAAGAGTTTTTGTCAAATAAGCAATATGAAAATTGCCTCAAATAACTCCAAGAAAATGTTCCTGGTATTCCAAGGAAATATTGGCATGAGGTATAATGCAAACCAATATTTTTGGAATCACAGAAGTATTTATGTTGGACATTTGAGTTAATCGAATAAATAATTAAATTGGAGTTATATTTGTTACCTATTAAATATAGCTCCAAATATTCCGAAAACTTTGGTGTGGCTCTGGTTAAGACCATATAGCTCACATGCCAAATTTCAGATTTTGCAAAAATGGTTTAGTATGCTATATGAACCAAAACAAATTGCAGAAAACATAAAACAGTAGCAATAAAAAGAAAAGGAACCTTACCTGAGGCCCAGCACTGTAGAAGCCCAATAGGCCCAGGCGCCAGTCGTCTCCTTCCTTTGCCAGGAGGACGACGCCGTGTCGCCCGCGTGCACGCTCGTGGCCAGCTCCTGCTTGCCATAGAGCTGCTCGCCTCTCCGCCCTCATCCACCCGCTAGGAGGTGCCCCGCATGCTCCTCTCTCTTTTCCCTCGCTCCCTTCTCCCCTGGACCTCTCTCTCTCTCTTCCCCGCCCGAGAGGTAGCCGCTGCCGCCGAGCTCTGTCATCGTGACCACCGGCCTCCATTCACCCAGCCGCCATGTCTCCAAGCTCCGCCATCAAGAGCTTCATCTCCATGCCGAACATCGAGACCGTGGATGCCCTGTAATGTCGCCCTCGACCTCGCCTTCTCCCTCGGATCCGATGGCCGTTGTCATCAAATTCGTCGCGCCCCGAGCTTCCCCGGCTTCGCCGACCGCGCCAGCAGCATCCCTGTGAGCCTACGCGCGATTTCCCTCTCCTCCCTGTCTCGTCCCCATGGCGTAGCCATCGTCCCCGCGAGCTCCGAGCTCCGGCCGCCGCCATGGCCGGCGAGCTATGTGCTCTTTAGCCCCTCTGCTCGCACTAGTAGCACCGAAGTACTCCGGGTGGCCTAATGATTCTGCCCAGCTGCTCCGGTTAGTCGCCAACGCCCCGCAGCCCCGCGCACAACCGGACCCGAGCACCGCCGCCGCTAAACCTAGACGACGGTGACGAACCTGCCTGCCCCAGCACCTCCTGTGGCCACCCACCGACGCGCCTCGTTGCGCCGCATCCATAAAGACCGGCTACGCGAGTGCTCGTCGCCGGAGTCGCCCGAACGAGCAGCGCCGTCGTGTTCTGCTTACGCCGGCGTTTAGCTGCCGGCTAACCTATGTTAAGCCACTAATTAACCCCCTGGTGAGCATGACACGTGGGCCCAACCCTGCTAATTTTTCTGTTTAGGATTAAGATAAAACAGTTTCAGTCAGTGTGTCACTGACGTGTTGGGCCCACACGTCAGGTTTGACTCTGGACGGCCCTGTTGACATGCTGACGTCACCCAGACGCAATGCTAACGCAGTATATATTTCTGGAATTAAAATAAATTCTAAATGAGTTATTATATTCCAGAAAATAATTGAAACTTTGAAAATCATAGAAATTCAACCGTAAGTCCAATGAAAATAATTTATATATGAAAAATGATCAGAAAACTCCAATGAATCTATTTATGCCATAATCATGCATGTTTGAACAATTTAACATAACCAACTAGTACATTTAATGATTAGGGCAATGTATGAAATATCATTTGAAGTTGGAATTCAAATTTGTTTGAGTTCCACTTCAATTAACTTGGTTAACTATTCCTCTAGGTCAATTCAGTACCTTAATCCTTCATGTCATTCATCATGATTGTTGCACTGCATTGAATGTTATTCTTTTGTTGTTTGCCGGTATTAGTTCCCTCTCAGTAGACGTTATTCCGACGTTGAGATCGATGCCACCGATGAAGACTCAATGTTATCTTCAGAAGTGGCAGGCAAGCAACCCCCCCTTGAGCATTCCGATATAATCCCACTCTCTTGCTCTTGCTCTCATTTCAATGCATTAGGACAAATGATTCAACTGTTACTTGTGTTCCGGTAGTTGAACCCACTCCTTTGCATGACCTGTCATTGTCACAGTAAATAGCTAAACCAAGCAACCTAGCATACCTAGTAGATGCTTGAGCCATGTTTTGCTGTAACCCTGTTATGTTTGCTATGCTTAGAGTTGTGTCAGGTCTGATTCATCTGGTGATGAACCAGAGTGAAATGATGTGTCCTGATGATGAGGGTTAAGTGTTGAACCTGTTTTGGTAAAGGTAGCAATGTGAGGCCATGTAGGAGTACATGGTGGGTTGTCTCATTGAGACCGCTCATAGGAACTGAGTTCCGTGTTTGTGTTCGAAGACTAGCTACTACCGCACATTGGGCTCCGGTAACTCGAGCTCTCTCGGCCTATTAACCTACCCTGTTCTCAGTCCAGGAGTCGCAGTAGTTCGTAACGTTGATAGGTGTGGCACGGCCTGCAAAGTGGATGAACGGCCCAGTCGGGACCGGCTTGGGGCCCTGCTCACAATGTTTGAGGCCATGTTGGAAACCTCGGCCGCACTTCCATTAAGGGTTCCAACTCAGATAGGCGACTGCCTGGACGTGAGTCGTTGTAAGTTAACGTCCGTGGCCGACTCCCTCGCCTGGCTTCCGCTTGAAGGTTGCCGAGGTGCCTTTTTACGTGCACATGGCGATAAGTGGTGGGAGCATGTGTGACGAAGTACACCCCTGCAGGGTAATCTATCTATTCGAATAGCCGCGTCCGCGGATATGGACTACTTGGAGACTTGCATTGTTCATAGATAACTTTAAATGGATACTATAAAATGCTCCAGATAAGTGTGAGTGCTATGGATGGCTTCTCGTAGGAAGACGAGAGAGGATCCATAGTGGTGTATTGACGTGGTGAATATGTGGACTCGTGTGCGATACGCCACCTCAAAGGAAGTACTCATAGTCGTAGTACAGGTCAGCCAAGAGTCAAAGCTGGCTTGCTGCAATAAACTCCACAACCCCCTTTGTTGACAATGATGCATATGTAGATAGTTCTGATGTAAGTCTTGCTAAGTACTTTTGTACTCACGTTTGCTTATTTATGTTTTTGCAGATGAGACTTCAGTCTCATTAGTGATTCCTATGACGTGAAGTTCGATGTTGACCGGATTAGCTTGGGAATCCCAGACAGAGGTATGTCTCCTTTGGTAAGGTTGTTGTACCTTTTCAGGCTCGTCCAGCCGCTTTTAGTAGATGTCTGTACCCAGACATGTAACTTCCGCTTGTTGTTTGTATGCTCTGAATATTGGGTCATGTGACCCCCCTGCTTGTAACATTATACTATGTTGGCTCTTCGGAGCCTACTAAATAAATGTTATGTTGTAGAGTTTTGTTGTGATGCCATGTTGTATCTACACATACCGTGCATATTGCGTGTATGTTTGAAATGCATTGGTATGTGTGGGATTCGACACCTAGCTGTATACCTTTAGTAGCCTGCTTTACGAGGAAATGCCTCTTTGTGCTGCCACCGAGCCTTGGTAGCTTGCTACTGCTCCGGACACATTGATTGACCGGCGTGTATCCTTCTTTGCTGTTGTGTCTGTCCCTACGGGGAAATGTCTCACAGTGTAATGGAGTCCATGTAGCTTGATATGACTCATCTACGTACCGTTGATGACAAATATGTCTCACGATGTAATGGAGTCCACGTAGCTTTCTACGACTCGTCTACACACGCTGATGACCGACACCTGCATTACTGGGTTACGTATGCATGTCCCTGTACGGTTGTGCCACTTGGGTCTATAACTAGTCATGTTGACCCGAGTTCTTTGAAATATGATTGCTAGCGACATATTCATATACGTGAGCCAAAAGGCGCAAACGGTCCCGGCCAAGGTAAGGTGGCAGCCGTGGGGATTACCGTGCGTGAGGCCACAATGTGATATGATGTGTTACATGCTAGACTCGTATGGCTTAGGATCGGGGTCCCGACATGAACCCATAAAAAAGCACCTCTTCCCATGGCAAGAAAAATCGATCAAGTTGGCCTAACTAAACCAAAGATTCCAAGAAGAAATACGAGGCTATAAGTAATCATGCATATAAGAGATCAAAGAAGACTCAAATAATATTCATGGATAGAAACTGATCATGAACTCAAAATTCATCGGATCCCAACAAACACACCGCAAAAGTTTACATCAAATAGATCTCCAAGAGAACATTGTATTGAGAATCAAAAGAGAGAGAGGTAGCCATCTAGCTACTGCCGACGGACCTGTAGGTCTATGGTGGAATACTCACACATCATCGAAGAGGCACCAATGAGAATGATGAACCCCTCAGTGATGGTGTTAGATTGGATATCGAGGCTCTGGAACTTGCGGCGGCTGGATGTGTTTTTCGTCGACTCCTCTAGGGTTTCTAGAATATTTGGGAATTTATAGGCGTCTGAGGCGGTGGAGAGGGGTCCTGAGGAGGGCTGATACGTCTCCAACGTATCTATAATTTTTGATTGTTCCATGCTATTATATTATCTGTTTTGGATGTTTTATACGCATTAATATGCTATTTTATATTATTTTTGGGACTAACCTATTAACCTAGTGCCTAGTGCCAGTTTCTGTTTTTTCCTTGTTTTTGAGTATTGCAGATAAGGAATATTAAACGGAGTCCAAACGGAATAAATCTTCGGAATGATTTTTCTTGGACCAGAAGAAACCTGCCAGACTTGGAGATGAAGGCAGGAGACTTGCCGGGAGGCGACAAGCCACCAGGGCGCACCCTAGGGGGGGTGCCCCCCTAGCTTGTGGCCCCCCAGCAGGTCTCCTAACCCTATTCTTCGGCCTATAAATTCCCAAATATTCCCCCAATACCAAAAAGAGCCACGAAAACACTTTTCCGCCGCCGGAACCCTTTGTTCCCGTGAGATCCCATCTTGGAGCCTTTTCCGGTAATCTGCCGGAGGGGGATTCGATCACGGAGGGCATCTACATCAACTCCATTGCCCTTCCGATGATGCGTGAGTAGTCCACCACAGACCTTCGGGTCCATAGCTAGTAGCTAGATGGCTTCTTCTCTCTCTATGTTCTTCAATACCATGTTCTTCATGATCTTCATGGAGATCTATCCGATGTAATACTCTTTTGCGGTGTGTTTGTCGAGATCCGATGAATTGTCGGTTTATGATCAGATTATCTATGAATATTATTTGAATCTTTTCTGAATTCTTATATGCATGATTTCATATCTTTGCAAGTCTCTTCGAGTTATTGGTTTGGTTTGGCCAACTAGATTGGTAATTCTTGCAATGGGAGAAGTGCTTGGTTTTGGGTTCAATCTTGCGGTGTCCTCACCCATTGACAAAGTAGGGGTAGCGAGGCACGTATTTGCATTGTTGCCATCGAGGATAAAAAGATGGGGTTTTCATCATATTGCTTGAGTTTATCCCTCTACATCATGTCATCTTACTTAATGCGCTACTCTGTTCTTCATGAACTTAATACTCTAGATGCAGGCAGGAGTCGGTCGATGTGTGGAGTAATAGTAGTAGATGCAGAATTGTTTCGGTCTACTTGACACGGACGTGATGCCTATATGCATAATCATTGCCTTGGATATCGTCATAACTATGCGATTTTCTATCAATTGCTCGACAGTAATTTGGTCACCCACCGTATTATTTTCCTTCAAGAGAGAAGCCTCTAGTGAAACCTATGGCCCCCGGGTCTATTTTCCATATTATATTTTCAGATCTATAAACCAAAAATATCAAAAATACTTTGCTGCAATTTTTTTACTTTTGTTTTACTTTTGTTTTAGTGATCTTCTATATCTATCTCTATCAGATCTCATCCTTGCAAGTAACCGTGAAGGGATTGACAACCCCTTTATAGCATTGGGTGCAAGTGTTTGATTGTTTGTGTAGGTGCAAAGATTGGGGACTTGCTTGTATCTCCTACTGGATTGATACCTTGGTTCTCAACAACTGAGGGAAATACTTATCTACTTTGCTGCATCACCCTTTCCTCTTCAAGGGAAACCAACGCAAGCTCAAGAAGTAGGAAGAAGGATTTCTGGCGCCGTTGCCGGGGAGATCTACATCAAGCCTACCAAGTACCCATCACAAACTCATCTCTTGCATTTACATTATTTGCCATTTGCCTCTCGTTTTCCTCTCCCCCACTTCACCAATTTGCCGTTTTATTCCCCTTTTTCTCGCCGGATCTCTTTTTGTTTGCTTGTGCTGCCATGTGCCTTCTATTTTCTTGCATCTTCGCTTGCTAAAAATCTATTGATATGGATCCTCATCCACTTGCTAATCTTTTGAAAAGGCCAAATTATGATGAACCAATTGCTAGTGAGTTGAGTGCACTTGATTATCTCTATGAAGTTTTGTTTGAAAATCATGAATCTGAAAATTTTGATGAAGTGTTGAAAGAAGAAATTTATAAGGTGATTCATGATAGATCCTTGATTGAAAAGCATGATTGCAATGATGTTACTATGAATTCTATTAATGTCAATTATGCTAATGATATGCAAAGCCACAAGCTTGGGGATGCTATGTTTGATGAAGATGATATTTTTTGTCTCCCAAGTTTTGATGAGCAAATTCATTATGATGATTGCATGCTCGTGCATCATGAAAAGAATGATTTATGTGATAGTTATATTGTTGAATTTCTTCATGATGCTACTGAAATTTATTATGAGGGAGAAACATATGCTTGTAGGAATTGCAATAATATCAAGTTTCCTCTCTATGTGTTCAAAGTTTTGAAGTAATGCTTGTTTTGCCTTCCTATGCTAGTTGATTCTTGTTCCCATAAATTGTTTGCTCACAAAATCCCTATGCATAGAAAGTGGGTTAGACTTAAATGTGTTTTTCGTGCTATTCATGATGCTCTTTTGTATATCTCAATTACTACTTTTTATGTGAGCATCATTGAAATCGTTATGCCTAGCTAAGGGGGTTAAACAATAACGCTTGTTGGGAGGCAACCCAATTTTATTTTATGTTGCTGTTTTTTTGCTTCTGTTCTTGAGTTTTTTGCACATTATTACTTCTGTAGTAATTGTGTTTTATTGTTTTAATTAGTGTTTGTGTCAAGTAAGACCTTTGGGATGGTGTACGGTGATTGTTGATTTGATTCTGCTGAAAAACAGAAACTTTTGCGCTCAGTCCAGGAATTTTATAAATTCACCAGAGCGTTAATTGGATCTGAATTTTTTTACACAAGATTGATATACAAATTTCCCTAATTGTCCTAATTTTTCAGAATTTTTGGAGTTACAGAAGTATTCGAAGTCTAGAGATTTCTACAGACTGTTCTGTTATTGACAGATTCTGTTTTCTTTGTGTTGTTTGCTTATTTTGATGTATCTATGGGTTGTATCGGGGGGTATGAACCATGGAGAAGTTAGAATACAGTAAAACTTACACCAATATAAATAAAGAATGAGTTCACAACAGTACCTAAAGTGGTGATTTATTTTTCTTATACTAACGGATCTCATGAGTTTTCTGTTGAGTTTTGTGTTGTGAAGTTTTCAAGTTTTGGATAAAGATTTGATGGATTATGGAATAAGGAGTGGCAAGAGCCTAAGCTTGGGGATGCCCAAGGCACCCCAAGCCATATCCAAGGATACCAAAGAGCCTAAGCTTGGGGATGCCTCGGAAGGCATCCCCTCTTTCGTCTTCAATCCATCGGTAAATTTACTTGAGGCTATATTTTTATTCACCACATGATGTGTGTTTTGCTTGGAGCGTCTTGTATGATATGAGTCTTTGCTTTTTAGTTTGCCACAATCATCCTTGCTGCACACATCTTTTGAGAGGGACACGCACTAATCGTGAATTTATTAGAATACTCTATGTGCTTCACTTATATCTTTTGAGCTAGGCAATGTTGCTCTAGTGCTTCACTTATTTAGGACAGTAAAACTGAGCCTAATCCCAGCCCTCTCACGCCATCAGATGTCTGGGCCGTCCATTTTCCCGATCAGCCGCTCCCAGCCGTTGGATCTGATCCGTTCGCCACGTTTTCCGTCTCGTGGGCCGGCTGTCCTAAGGGGACACTATTCCGGTGGAAAAAACGCAGTTATCTGGTTGATTGGGCTGTTGGGCCGAAGGGACCGGCCCCTTGGGCAGCAATGCGTTCCAGGCTTCCATTCCCTACTCTCCTCGGCTCCCCGACCTCTCCTCTTTCTTTCTGCGCCGCAGCGACATGGCTGTTGGGCGAATCCTTCTGCGCCGCAGCCCTCCCTCCAGCGCCGCCCCATTGGTTCCCCGTCTCCTGGCTGTGCCGTCAGGAGCGAAGCTCGTCACGGTCCCTTCTTCTCCATGGCGACGTCTTCAGATCCGCGACGGAGGTCGCGCGCCGTGAGTGGAGGACCGAGTGGTCGTGGTCCGCCCCTACTTCCTCCGTCCGCGTGCTTCTTCTCGGGACGACATGGAGATCTTCAAGGTGCCCCCACTCCCCTCCTTCCATCTTTATTCACTTTGATTGGATTGGATTTGGTTTGTCTGTTCGCGTGGATGCGGTTTCCTTATGCCTTGTTGCTCTGTTTGTGTTCGTGCTGCAGGCATACCCCTGTCTGGATCCAGGACGTGGTGTTGGAGATGAAGCCTACAAAACTTTGGCTTCAGGAACAGTATAGGTGAGCCCCTTCTCCATCCCTTCCTCCCTCTGCTCTCACGTGTGAGATCAACATCGATGTAGATTTGTTCCCGTGAAGAGTACGGATAGGCTGTATACAACTCTTCTTCTTCCCCTTCTTTGTAATGGCAGTATTCGTTTAATTAGAGTCGAAAACATAAGACACAAGTTACTGCTAGATAAATTTCCAGTCATACATATATGCCACTGTTGTCACTGGTTATTGCTTTCCCATGCGCCATTGGTGCCCAACAGTCTAGCTTGGGCCACAATAGATTCACAAGCCAAGCCGGCGTATATTGTCGTGATGGATGCCTACATAATCCAAAAAAAATTAGATGTGCAACAAAATATTCACACACTAAAGTGCCACTGTTTTAGGTTGGATTCTCTGTTCAAGTGATTGCCTTGCTGAGCTGCTAGCTAGGCCTGGCCAGATGCTTCAAACTCTAGCCAGTAGCGCCCCTCCCCCGTCCTCCACCTCCACCAGTGGTGCCCACCGTGAAGCGCAAGCTTGCAGCGACACCAGAACCCGCGTCCACAAGTACACTGCCATTCAAGTCGGTGGCCACGCTTCCGCACTCCCTCGACCTCGCCCGTGGCCCGCGACCTTGGAAAGTCCCTAGGTACCGCCGCCAGGCCCTCTTACTCGCGACTCCCTGAATCGCTGCACTCTGCACCTGAACCTCCCAACTAGGCATGCGTCCTCGGTGTACTGCAGTCTCTCCTCGTTTAGAGGATGAATTGATGTCGGCTCCAGCAACAGACTCCGTGGTATGAACCTTATGTTGTGTGGCTTAGTAATCAGATGTATCTATTTACAAGCAGTATTGATGGTGATATTAACAAAACTATGCGCTTTTATTTCATTTCAGTATTTGGGGTTGTTTCAAACTTTCAATTGATTATGAATATGGTGATATGATGAGATGCTGATGTACATCGGTGGCCACGTCAAGGGATCAATCCCGTTGTGTCACTATTGCTTATTAAAAACTAATTTGATGTATTTCTGGTGAGAAATTTCCCGACTATGATGCAAATTTACCTATTTCTTTACCTGGACGACTGGGTGATTTTCTACTGATTGCGCCAGATGATCTTTTCCTGTAGGTTTTGAAGACTCGAGGTCATAGAGCCTCATCAAGGCATCTAACATGGAGCGACCTTTTAATGTTGTCGGCATATCTTATTCTACTTGATTATGTATGCTCCTATGTTACAGACTTTTTTATATCTATGCACATATGCCCATGTCCTCAAGTTATCATGAGCAGTTCTACATACAAATTTAATCTCAGAACACATTGCTACTTATTTGCATAAGTTACTTGGACCTTTAACATGCTATCCCCGCATGTAATTTTCTTGAAATGACAAGCCCTTGTGCTATGGTGTATTTTGCAATGTGTCTTTTGATTATTGTATTCAAATTGGACTGGACACCATTTGCGTGTAGATGCTTCAATCTTCAATTCCAATTTCTTTTGTCTGGATACCATTTGTGTCTAAAGGAATCAATCTTCAATTCCAAATTCTTTTGTCCTGCCTTCTCAGTTTCATTCCATGATTTTGTGATGCCTTTTGCTTTGTTAAGGAAATTTAACCAAATACATGAGAGTAACTAATGGTTCATTGTGTACATTTTTTTACAAATAAGAAGAGCAAATGGATATGCGGTAAGATAGCTTTGTGTAACACATGAAACCAGATGGCTGATACTGACTGTACAAAAATAACTTTGCTCCATTGCTTTTCGTTAATGCTATGCCCAGCGATGATTTGGATGGTGTCACACTAACATGTCGATTTTGATGATCCAACACTTCAAGATTTGAGTAAATGTACCTCATGTGCCATCTACAGCCAGGTGATGCTGAAGTATTCAAAGTTTTGTTAAATCTTTCTGTTATCTAATTATTCCATATAAATTTCTCAAAATCACCTCTTTGATCATTGAGAAATATAACTTAACTTCCATGTTTTGTGTCCATATATTTAAGCAAATTATTATCATTTAGGAATACATGGGCGAGGCAACCCCTGAGATGGTGGCTTTGTTGCTGTCAGGATAACGGAAGCAGCTATGGTGGGTCATGATTCACTGCAAATGCTTAGACGTCCAAATGGCTTCAGGAACGACCTCCTGTGGTATTCTGTTGGGGCTACAACAAATCGCCTAATCCTCAGTTCTTTACCGGTGTTGTGTTTTCATGTCTTTTGTCCCATAGAATAGATTTTAATGTTGGATTTGTTATACAAGTTTGAAAATTGTTTCAATCACTCAAAGGTTCTTTGCTTATTGTAAATTAAGTCTGCTAGCTGGTCATGTCCTGTAGCTTGGTTTATATCTATAGATTGGTTAAACCATGTTCTAAAATATATTGAGGTTTAATTTATGAGCTTATGAGTAAATGTATGGTCAAATGCAAGATGTATTTATGAATTATATCATTTTATTGCCAAATTGGATGGACGCAACAACCTAGGTCAATAAAGATGGAACAATAAAGCTCATAACCAGCACAATGGAAATGATGGAACTTCTATTATGCACTCTCTTATTTATTCTAACAAAAAGCAACTCCATATTTTTACAAAAAAAATGTAAACTCCATCATATAACATTCCAAATAGACGGGCGCAGCAACGCGCGCCATCCACGATCTAGTATCTTTTTAGAGCACGGCGGTGTTTTATTTTATAGAAATAATTGAACTCTCGTACCTCACTTATATTATTTTGAGAGTCTTTAAACAGCATGGTAATTGGTTTAGGTTATGAATTTAGTCCTAATATAATGGGCATCCAAGAGGGATATAATAAAAACTTTCATATAAAGTGCATTGAATACTATGAGAAGTTGGATTCCTTGCATATAGTTTTGAGATATAAAGATGGTGATGTTAGAGTCATGCTAGTGAGTAATTGTGGAATGGTAAAAATACTTGTGTTAAAGTTTGTGACTCCCGTAGCATGCACGTATGGTAACGAAGTCGGAGCATGATTTGTTTAATGATTGTCATCCTTTGTGTGAGGGTCGGGAGCGCGCGATGGTTTATTCCTACCAACCTCTCCCCTAGGAGCATGCGTCTAACACTTTGCTTCGATAACTAATAGATTTTTGCAATAAGTATGTGAGTTCTTTATGACTAATGTGAGTCCATGGATTATACGCACTCTCACCCTTCCACCTTTGCTAGCCTCTCTAGTACCGCGCAACTTTCGCCGGTGCATTAAACCCACCTTCCTCAAAACAGCCACCATACACCTTCCTCAAAACAGCCACCATACCTTCCTATTATGGCATTTCCATAGCCATTCCGAGATATATTGCCATGCAACTTCCATCGTTCCGTTTTTTATGACACGCACCATCATTGTCATATTGCTTTGCATGATCGTAAGACAGCTAGCATGATGTTTTCATGGCTTGTCCGTTTTTTGATGCCATTTGCTATGCTAGATCATTGCACATCCTGGTACTCCACCGGAAGCATTCATATAGAGTCATATCTTGTTATAGGTATTGAGTTGTAAGTAAATAAAAGTGTGATGATCATCATTATTAGAGCATTGTCCCATGTGAGGAAAGGATGATGGAAACTATGATTCCCTCACAAGTAGGGATGAGTCTCCGGACTTTACAAATAATAAAAGAGGCCAATGAAGCCCAAATAAAAAAAAGAGGCCAAAGATGCCCATCAAAATAAATAAAAAATGAGAGAAAAAGAGAGAAGGGACAATGTTACTATCTTTTTTTTCCACACTTGTGCTTCAAAGTAGCACCTTGATCTTCATGATAGAGAGTCTCCTATTTTGTCATTTTCATATACTAGTGGGAATTTTTCATTATATAACTTGGCTTGTATATTCCAATGATGGGCTTCCTAAAATTGCCCTAGGTCTTCGTGAGCAAGCAAGTTGGATGCACACCCACTTAGTTTCTTTTTGAGCTTTCATACACTTATAGCTCTAGTGCATCCGTTGCATGGCAATCCCTACTCACTCACATTGATATCTATTGATGGGCATCTCCATAGCCCGTTGATACGCCTAGTTGATGTGAGACTATCTTCTCCTTTTTCCACACAACCTCCACCATATTCTATTCCACCCATAGTGCTATATCCATGGCTCACGCTCATGTATTGTGTGAAAGTTGAAAAGGTTTGAGAACATAAAAGGGGTGAAACAATTGCTTGACTTGTCATCGGGGGTGTGCATGACTTAGATACTTTGTGTGGGGAAGATGGAGCATAGCCAGACTATATGATTTTGTAGGGATAAACTTTCTAAGGCCATGTTATTTTGAAAGGACACAATTGTTTGTTAGTATGCTTGAAGTATTACTGTTTTTATGTAAATATTGAGCTTTTGTTTTGAATCTTATGGATCTGAACATTCATGCCACAATAAAGAATATTACATGGATAAATATGTTAGGTAGCATTCCACATCAAAAATTCTGTTTTTATCATTTACCTACTCAAGGACGAGCAGGAATTAAGCTTGGGGATGCTTGATATGTCTCCAACGTATCTATAATTTTTGATTGTTCCATGCTATTATATTATCTGTTTTGGATGTTTTATATGCATTAATATGCTATTTTATATTATTTTTGGGACTAACCTATTAACCTAGTGCCTAGTGCCAGTTTCTATTTTTTCCTTGTTTTTGAGTATTGCAGATAAGGAATATTAAACGGAGTCCAAACGGAATAAAATCTTCGGAATGATTTTTCTTGGACCAGAAGAAACCTGCCAGACTTGGAGATGAAGGCAGGAGACTTGCCGGGAGGCGACAAGCCACCAGGGCGCACCCTAGGGGGGGGGGTGCCCCCCTAGCTTGTGGCCCCCCAGCAGGTCTCCTAACCCTATTCTCCGGCCAATAAATTCCCAAAAATTCCCCCAATACCAAAAGAGCCACGAAAACACTTTTCCGCCGCCGGAACCCCCTGTTCCCGTGAGATCCCATCTTGGAGCCTTTTCCGGTAATCTGCCGGAGGGGGATTCGATCACTGAGGGCATCTACATCAACTCCATTGCCCTTCCAATGATGCGTGAGTAGTCCACCACAGACCTTAGGGTCCATAGCTAGTAGCTAGATGGCTTCTTCTCTCTCTATGTTCTTCAATACCATGTTCTTCATGATCTTCATGGAGATCTATCCGATGTAATACTCTTTTGCGGTGTGTTTGTCGAGATCCGATGAATTGTCGGTTTATGATCAGATTATCTATGAATATTATTTGAATCTTCTCTGAATTCTTATATGCATGATTTCATATCTTTGCAAGTCTCTTCGAGTTATTGGTTTGGTTTGGCCAACTAGATTGGTAATTCTTGTAATGGGAGAAGTGCTTGGTTTTGGGTTCAATATTGCGGTGTCCTCACCCAGTGAAAAAGTAGGGGTAGCGAGGCACGTATTTGCATTGTTGCCATCGAGGATAAAAAGATGGGGTTTTCATCATATTGCTTGAGTTTATCCCTCTACATCATGTCATCTTACTTAATGCGTTACTCTGTTCTTCATGAACTTAATACTCTAGATGCAGGCAGGAGTCGGTCGATGTGTGGAGTAATAGTAGTAGATGCAGAATCATTTCGGTCTACTTGACACGGACGTGATGCCTATATGCATAATCATTGCCTTGGATATCGTCATAACTATGCGATTTTCTATCAATTGCTCGACAGTAATTTGTTCACCCACCATATTATTTTCCTTCAAGAGAGAAGCCTCTAGTGAAACCTATGGCCCCCGGGTCTATTTTCCATATTATATTTTCAGATCTATAAACCAAAAATACCAAAAATACTTTGCTGCAATCTTTTTACTTTTCGTTTTAGTGATCTTCTATATCTATCTCTATCAGATCTTATCCTTGCAAGTAACCGTGAAGGGATTGATAACCCCTTTATAGCGTTGGGTGCAAGTGTTTGATTGTTTGTGTAGGTGCGAAGATTGGGGACTTGCTTGTATCTCCTACTGGATTGATACCTTGGTTCTCAACAACTGAGGGAAATACTTATCTACTTTGCTGCATCACCCTTTCCTCTTCAAGGGAAAACCAACGCAAGCTCAAGAAGTAGCAAGGGCACAACCCATCAGGGCGCGCCCTGGTGGGTTGTGGTCTCCTCGACCCTCCCCTCTGGAACTTCTTTGGCCCACTGGATGTCTTCTGGTTCAAAAAAATCTCCAAAAAGTTTTGTCGCGATTGGACTCCGTTTTGTACTGATATTCTGCGAAGTAAAAAACAAGCAAAAATAGCAACTGGCACTTTGGCATTATGTTAATAGGTTAGTCCCAAAAAATGATATAAAGTTGTTATAAAATGATTGTAAAACATCCAAGAATGATAATATAACAGCATGGAACAAGCAAAAATTATAGATACGTTGGAGACGTATCACCATCCCCAAGCTTAATTCCTACTCGTCCTCGAGTAGGTAAATGATAAAAACAGATTTTTTTTATGTGGAGTGTTGCCCAACATGTTCATCACATATTCTTTTCTTTTGTAGCATGGACATTTGGACTTTTAGATGATTCAAAGCAATAGTCTAGTTTTAACATAATGACTTCAATACTCAAGCATGCCAACAAGCAACCATGTCTGTCAAAATATCAACACTAAAGAAAGTTATCCCTAGCCCATTATGCTCAATCATTGACCCATTCATGAAACACATTCAAATATTAGCTATAACCAATGCTCAAGTACGATCATAGTGCCCCCTAGTTTGTGCTTTATAAGAGACGATGGAGATTCAAGGTAAAAATAAAAATTGCATAAAGTAAATAGATAGGCCCTTCGTAGAGGGAAGTAGGGATTTGTAGAGATGCCAGAGCTCAAAGTTTAAATTGAGAGAGAGAAATATTTTGGGTGGCATGCCTTTCCTGTCAATGAAAACGACAAAGTAGTTCACAATAATTTCCATGCTAGATATATCATAGGCGGTTCCCAAACAGAAAATAAAGTTTATTCCTTTTTCCACCATTCTTTCACAATCCATGGCTGGCCGTATCCACGGTTGCCTTCCATACCAACAATTTCCAAGGAATTTATTATTTGACAACATAAAGTAAAAAAAATGTTTTTCATTTCGGGACTAGGCATCCCTATTACCGCCGCACTCTCGTGCAATGACAAGTGAATAAACACTCATCTTGAGAATAACACATCTAGCATGGAAAAATATTGGACACCCCCCTACCGTTTCATGAGCGGCACGAGCACACAAAAAGGAAATTTATTTTGAAAATTAGAGACGACACATACAAATTTGCTTAGAATGGCATGGAAATACCGCATATAGGTAGGTATGGTGGACTCATAAGGCAAAACTGGGTTTAAGGATTTTTTTTATGCACAAGTAGTATTTCTAGTTAGTACAAGTGGAGGCTAGCAAATAGATTGGGAAGCAACCAACCAAGAAACGAAAATTCACATAAACGAGCATTGAGCATACCTAACACCGAATAATGCACCATAAGTAGGATGTAATTTCATTGCATAACTATTGACTTTCTTACTTGCATAGGGAATCACAAACCTTAACACCAATATTCCTACTAAAGCATAATTACTCACTAACATGACTCACATATTACTATCATCATGTCTCAAAACTATTACAAGGAATAAAGTTTAATTTGTCCAATGATCTTCATGAAAGTTTTTATCATATCCTCCTTGGATATCTTTCACTTTGGGAATATTTTCATATATTGCCATTGCTTTTGACAAGCTCAAACAAATTTAAGTGAAGCACATGAGCATAGAGATTTCATCTCTCAAAATAGTATAAGTGAAGCATGAGAGGATTTCTTCAAAATTTACTAACTCTCAAAATAATATAAGTGAAGCATAAGAGTGTTTCTTCAAAAGCTTCCAAGCACAGCGTGCTAAAAAAGATGTAAGTGAAGCACTATAGCAGTTTTATAGCTCAAAAAGTTTAAGTGAAGCATAAAGAGCAATTCTAACAAATCATAGCATAATTTTGGATCTCTCAAATAGGCGTGTCCATCAAGGATACAAGTGACAAACTAAAAAACAAAGCAAGCAAAGACTCAAATGATACAAGACGCTCCAAGCAAAACTCATGATATGTGACGAATAAAAATATAGCTCCAAGTAAAATACCGATGGTCGTTAGAAGAAAGAGGGGATGCCACTCGGGGCATACCCAAGCTTAGTGGCTTGTTTCTCTTTGGATATATCTTGGGGGTGATGTAGCATCCCCAAGCTTAGGATCTTTTCACTCCTTATTCCTTCATCCATCGTGATCTCATCGAAAACTTGAAAACTTCAATCACACAAAACTCAACAAAATCTTCGTGAGATCCGTTAGTATAATAAAGCAAATCACTACTTTAAGTGCTGTTGCAAACCCATTCAAATTGTATTATTGCATTATACCAACTGTATTTTAACTTTACCATGGCTCATACCCTTCAATACAACCCATAGATTCATCAAAACAAGCACACAATGCAACGAAAACAGAATCTGTCTTAAACAGAACAGTCTGTAGTAATCTGTACTCTAACCATACTTCTGTAACTCTAAAAATTCTGAAAAATTAGGAACAATTAAAGCATTTGTATAGAAACACTGTGTTAAAATTTCAGCTCAATATCACGTTCCAGTAAAAACTGAAAATTCGAACACGGGAGGCAAAGTTGGTGTTTCAGATTCCGGATTGTTTCTACACATCTTATGAATCACCCTAAAGGCTCTACTTGGCACAAACACTAAATAAAACATAAAAACACAATCATAACAGAGGCATAATTGTGTAAACACTAAAAAACAGAAAGAAAAAGAAGAAAATAAATTTATTCATTGGGTTGCCTCCCAACAAGCGCTATCGTTTTACGCCCCTAGCTAGGCATAACGCATAGATTCAAGTATTGTCATCTTTGGTTTTTGCTCCATAGAATGCTCTCATGATTGATTCATATGGTGGCTTCATTCTTGTTCTAGGTAAGTGTTCCATACCCTTTCTTAGTGGAAACTAAAATCTAATATTGCCTTCTTTCATATCAATCACGGCACCTATAGTACGTAAGAATGGTCTACCAAGTATAATGGGACAAGACGGATTGCAATCAATATCAAGAAAAATAAAATCTATGGGCACATAGTTCCTATTTGGAAGAATAAGAACATCATTAATTCTTCCCAAAGGCTTTTTAATAGTAGAATCCGCCAAGTGCAAATTAAGAGAACATTCTTCAATATTGGTGAGACCAAGCACATCACATAAAGATTTCGGAATCGTGGAAACACTAGCACCCAAATCACATAGAGCAAAGCACTCATAATTTTTAATCTTGACCTTAACAGTAGGTTCCCATTCATCATGTAATTTTCTAGGAATAGAAATCTCCAACTCCAACGTTTCTTCAAAAGATTTCATCATGGCATCAACGATATGTTTAGTGAAAGATTTATTTTGTTCATAAGCATGGGGCGAATTCAACATGGATTGCAGCAAAGAAATACATTCAATCAAAGAGTAACTATCATAATTAAAGTCTTTGCAATCAAAAATAGAGGGCACATCACTAGTTAAAGTTTTGACCTCTTCAAACCCACTTTCATCAAGATTTTCACCCTCCAAATTATTGGGACGCCTTCTAGCTAAAGTTGACTCTACTTCAGTCCCTTTATCATCAATCTTAATATTACTAAACAAGGAATCAATAGAAGAAACACCAATCACTTTAAGATCTTCATCATTTTTATCCTCTAGAGAGATTGGTTTGGCGGACATTTGATTTATTAAAGTAGCTTGTGCATCGGAAATTTTACCAAGCAAATTTTCAGCATGAGCATATTTAGATTGAAGATTAGAAACTTCTCTACTGATATCATCAAGTTGTTTCGTTATGGCATCTAGCACGGTAGAGTGTTCTCTAAGCTCATCGGTAAAATACTTATTATGCTCAATTTGTGTAGTCATATATTCCTTAGTACTTTTCTCAATTTCAAGCAAAATATTGGGGTAAGGAACATCACAGTACTTTCGTTGAGGCATCATGACTAAGCAAACAAGATTGCAAGCAAGCAAGAGATCTGACTTGAAAAAGGCAAACGAAAAAGAGGGCGAATAAAACGGCAAATTGGGTGAAGTGGGGGAGAGGAAAATGAGAGGCAAATGGCAAATAATGTAATTGCAAGGAGATGAGATTTGTGATTAGGAACCTAGTAGATGATGATGGTGTCTCCTCGGCGCCAGAGCTTGGCACGTAGAAGAGACCACTTCCTCCCCGGCAACGGTGCCAGAGCCTGGATAGAAACTGATCATGAACTCAAAATTCATCGGATCCCAACAAACACACCGCAAAAGTTTACATCAAGTAGATCTCCAAGAGACTATTGTATTGAGAATCATAAGAGAGAGAGAGAAAGCCATCTAGCTACTACCTACGGACCCGTAGGTCTATGGTGGACTACTCACGCATCATCGAAGAGGCACCTATGAGGAAGATGAACCCCTCCGTGATGGTGTTTAGATTGGATCTCGAGGTTCTGGAACTTGCGGCGGCTGGAATTGTGTTTCGTTGACTCCCCTAGATTTTTTGGAATATTTGGGAATTTATAGGCATCAGAGGTGGTGGAGAGGGGCCCCGTGGAGGGCACAACCCATCAAGGTGCGTCGGGGGTCCCCTGGCGCGCCCTGGTGGGTTGTGGTCTCCACGGCCCACCTCTCTGGCACTTCTTTGGCCCACTGGGTGTCTTCTGGTCCAAAAAAATCAATAAAAAGTTTCGTCGCGATTGGACTCCGTTTGGTATTGATATTCTGCGAAGTAAAAAACAAGCAAAAACAGCAACTGGCACTTTGGCACTATGTCAATAGGTTAGTCCCAAAAAATGATATAAAGTTGTTATAAAATGATTGTAGAACATCCAAGAATGATAATATAACAGCATGGAACAAGCAAAAATTATAGATACGTTGGAGACGTATCAGACATGCCGATGCATAGGAAGAGAGTTAGACTTCGTTGTCACGTGATATATATCACTTTGTGCTCACTACTAAATTACAAATCATTGTTAATTAAAATTGGCTTTGATATACGTTGGGATCCGGGTGTATCATTTACTTGAGTAGTTTATGCCTAGCTTAATGGCTTTAAAGAAAGCGCTGCCAGGGAGACAACCCGGAAGTTTTAGAGAGTCGTTTTATTCTGTTGAGTGCTTTTATAAAGTTTAAAAACAAAAAAAAATATAGAGGGGAACCTAAAACTTTACAAAAAGAAAGGTGAAAGTGAGAGAGATGATGAGCATCGTTGAAGTGGGGGGTAGCCTTGAACTTTGTTCATGCCCATGGAAACTTTGTGAATCTTGAATCACATAAATTTTTCAACAAAAATAATTATCCACTTGTACAAATCCATTGTATTATAAAAATAATGTGCCAAGATTTGCATTTAGGATGATTAGATTGCTTGTTGGTATGTGCGGTGTAAATACAGAAACTTTGGCTGTAGTGCATGAATTTACGTTTTCTTACTAGAATGTCAAAAGTTTCTGAAATTTTTACACAGTATTGCTATACAAATTTTTTATTTCGTCCTAATTTTTCAGAATTTTTGGAGTTACAGAAGTATGGTGAAAGTTCAGATTACTACAGACTGTCCTGTTTAAGACGGATTCTGTTTCTGATGCATTGTTTTGCTTGTTTTTTTGAAACTATCGATTTTATCTTTGGTATAAGCCATGGAGAATTTATAATATAGTAGGGATAATGCAAATAAAATATGAATGGGTTTTCAACAGTACTTAAAGTAGTAATTTGCTTTATTATACTAACGGATCTCACCAGTTTTCTGTTAAGTTTTGTGTGGATGAAGTGTTCAAAGATCGGGGAGGTCTCGATATGAGGAGAAGGAGGAGAGGCAAGATCTCAAGCTTGGGGATGCCCAAGGCACCCCAAGTAAATATCCAAGGAGACTCAAGCGTCTAATCTTGGGGATGCCCCGGAAGGCATCCCATCTTTCTTCAACAAGTATCGGTATGTTTTCGTTTTCGTTTCGTTCATGTGATATGTGTAAATCTTGGAGCGTCTTTTGTGTTTAGTTTTCACTTTTTATGCACCATGCTGGTATGAGATGGTACATGGTTGATTTATAGAATGCTCATTGTACTTCACTTATATATTTTGAGTATGGCTTTATAGAATGCTTGATGTGCTTCACTTATATCATTTGAAGTTTGGATTGCCTGTTTCTCTTCACATAGAAAACCGTTATTCGTAGAATGATCTTTTGCTTCACTTATATTTATTAGAGCATGGTCTTTTGTAGAAAGTATTAAACTCTCTTGCTTCACTTATATCTATTTAGAGAGTCAACAGGAATTGGTCATTCACATGGTTAGTCATAAAATCCTACATAAAACTTAGGGATCACTGAATATGATATGTTTGATTCCTTGCAATAGTTTTGCGATATAGAGATGATAATATGTGGGAGGTACTAGTGGATGATCGTGTTTAGTAAGATATTCGTGTTAACGTTTGTGATTCTTGAAGCATGCACGTATAGTCTCCCGTTATACTAGGAAGTTGGAGCACAATTTATTCTTGATTGTCTATCTTTGTGTGAAGGTCGGGGGCGCGCGATGGTTAACTCCTACCAACCTCCCCCCTAGGAGCATGCGTAGTAATACTTTTCTTCGAGGGCTAATAAACTTTTGCAATAAGTATGTGAGTTCTTTATGACTACTGTGAGTCCATGGATTATACGCACTCTTATCTTTCCGTAATTTGCTAGCCTCTACGGTACCGTGCATTGCCCTTTATCACCCCGAGAGTCGGTGCAAACTTCGCCGGTGCATCCAAACCCCGTGATATGATACACTCTATCACACATAAGCATTATTGTATCTTCCTCAAAACAGCCACCATACCTACCTATTATGGCATTTCCATAGCCATTCCGAGATATATTACCATGCAACTTCCATCGCTTCCGTTTTGATGACTTGAGCATTCATTGTCATATTGCTTTACATGATCGGAAGATAGATAGCATGATGTTTCCATGGCTTGTCCGTTTTTTGATATCTTTGCTACGCTAGATCATTGCATTCATATAGAGTCATACTTTGTTCTACTATCGAGTTGTAATATTGAGTTGTAAGTAAATAGAAGTGTGATGATCATCATTATTCATTATTAGAGCATGTCCCAGTGAGGAAAGGATGATGGAAACTATGATTCCCCCACAAGTCGGGATGAGGCTCCGGACAAATATAAAAATAAAAAAAGAAGAAAAATAATAAGAAGAAAAAAAGAAAAAGAAAAAAAAAGAAAAAAAAGAGAGACAAAGAGAGAAGGGGCATGCTAATTCCACACTTGTGCTTCAAAGTAGCACCATGTTTTTCATATAGAGAGTCTCCTATGTTGTCACTTTCATATACTAGTGGGAATTTTTCATTATAGAGTTAGATGCACACCCATTTAGTTTTCATGTTGGGCTTTCATACACTTATAGCTCTTAGTGCATCCGTTGCATGGCAATCCCTACTCCTCACATTGATATCAATTGATGGGCATCTCCATAGCCCGTTGGTTAGCCGCATCGATGTGAGACTTTCTTACCTTTTTGTCTTCTCTATATTTACCCCTATCATCATACTCTATTCCACCCATAGTGCTATATCCATGGCTTGCGCTCATGTATTGCGTGAGAGTTGAAAATGTTGAAGCGCGTTAAAAAGTATGAACCAATTGCTTGGCTGACACCGGGGTAGTACATGATTTATACTTTGTGTTAAGAAGGCAGAGCATGACAAGGCTATATGATTTTGTAGGGATAGCATTCTTTAGCCATGATATTTTGAAAGACATGATTGTTTGTTGGGATGCCTGAGTATTAATGTCTTTATGTCAAAACTAGACTATTGATTTGAATCACTTGTGTCTTAATATTCATGACATGATTAGATATATGATCAAGATTGTGCTAGGTAGCATTCCACATCAAAAATTATCTTTTTTATCATTTACCTACTCGAGGACGAGCAGGAATTAAGCTTGGGGATGCTGATACGTCTCCGTCGTATCTATAATTTTTGATTGCTTCATGCCAATATTATACAACTTTCACATACTTTTGGCAACAATTTATATGATTTATTGGACTAACCTATTGATCCAGTGCCCAGTGCCAGTTCCTGTTTTTTGTGTGTTTTTTGTTTCGCAGAAATTCCATATCAAACGAAGTCCAAACACGATAAAAGTTTACGAAGATTTTTTTTGGAACATTTGTGAATTTTGAGAAGTGAAATCAACTCAAAAGGAGGCCCACAACCCCACAAGACACCAGGGTGCACCCTAGGGCCCAGGCGCGCCATGGTGGGTTGTGGTCACCTCGTAAGTCAGTTGGAGCTCTCCTTCGGGCGCAAGGAAGGTAATTTTTGGAAAAAAATCGTGTTAAAATCTTAGCGCAATCGGAGTTACGGATCTCCGGGAATATAAGAAGCGGTTTTCAGCCAGAAAACAGGAACGTGAAACAGAAGAGAATTGAGAGGGAGATCGAATCTCGAAGGGGCTCCTGCCCCTCCGCCGCCATGGAGGCCATGGACCAGAGGGATAACTCTCCTCCCATCTAGGGGGAGGCCAAGGAAGAAGAAGAAGGAGGGGGCTCTCTCCCCCTCTCTACCGGTGGCGCCGGAACGCCGCCGGGGCAATCATCGTGACGGCGATCTACACCAACAACTTCGCCGCCGTCAACACCAACTCTCTCCCCCTCTATGCAGAGGTGTAACACATATTTTCCCCGCTATAATCTCTACTTAAACATGGTGCTGAACTCCATATATTATTTCCCAATGATATTTGGCTATCCTATGATGTTTGAGTAGATCCGTTTTCTCCTGTGGGCTAATTGATGATCGTGGTTGGTATGAGTGTATATTTTATTATGGTGCTGTCCTACGGTGCCCTCCATCTCGCACAAACGTGAGGGGTCCCCGCTGTAGGGTGTTGCAGTGTGTTCATGATTTGCCTATGGTGGGTGGCGTGAGTGACAGAATACACAGACCCGAGTAGGTGGATTGTTGCATATGGGAGTAAAGAGGACTTGATACTTAATGTTGTGGTTGGGTTTTACCTTAATGACCTTTGGTAGTTGCGGATGCTTGCTAGAGTTCCAATCATAAGTGCATATGATCCAAGTACGGAAAGTATGTTAGCTCATGCCTCTCCCTCATATAAAATTGCAAGAATGATTACCGGTCTAGTTATCAATTGCCTAGGGACAAATAACCTTCTTGTTTGACAAAAGCTTTTTACTAAACAACTAACTTTTATTATCTTGCAATTTACTCGTAGTTTTATTCCCGCTAAGTACTTCTAGTTTTATTTCTGCAAACTATCCTATCACCTACAAAATAATTTCATACTTGTTCTAGGTAAAGCAAACTTTAGAGTGTGCGTAGAGTTGTATCGGTGGTCGATAGAACTTGAGGGAATATTTGTTCTACCTTTAGCTCCTCATTGGGTTCGACACTCTTATTTATCGAAAAAGGCTACAAACGATCCCCTACACTTGTGGGTTATCAGGGGCCACCTGTGGCTGCCAAGCCAACAAGGCGCGACCACCCACCCCCTAGGCACGCCCTGATGGCTTGGGACTACATGATGGCTCCGCAGACCCTAATTCAAGTCCTATAAATTCCTATTTCCTGAGAAAAAAAATAAGAGCGAAGTTTTCATCGCGTTTTATGAGAGGGAGCCACCACCACCTCCTGGTAGTCCTCGCTAGGGCTGATTTGGAGTCCTTTTGGGGCTTCGGAGAGGGGGATTCGTCGCCCTCGTCTTCATCAACCCTTCTTCATCAGCACTCCCAAGATGCTCACCACTGGGAGTGAGTAATTCCTTTGTAGGCTTGCTGGACGGTGACGGGATTTGATGATGTTGATCATGTAATCGAGTTATTTTGATACGACTTGATGTTGCTATGACTTTTCTATGCTTAATGTTTTTCACTAGGGCACGAGTGCCATGATTTCAAATCTGAACCTATTATGTTTCCATGAGTATGAGAGTGTTTTAGATCCAATCTTGCAAGTTGTATGCACATATTACGTGTCATGATCTGCATACTCCATGGTGACAATAATTGGGATTCTTTCCGATGATTGTCGTAGTTTGAGGAGTTCATGTATTCACCATGTGTTAATGCTTTGTTCTAGTTCTCTATTAAAAGGAGGCCTTAATATCCCTTAGTTTCCTTATGGACCCCGCTGCCACGGGGGGGTAGGACAAAAGATGTCATGCAAGTTCTTATTATAAGCATGTATGGCTATATACGAAATACATGCCTACATTACATTGATGAATTGGAGCTAGTTCTATGTCACCATAGTGTGTAACTGTACATGATGAATGTCATCGAAATCATTATACATCATCGATCCATGCCTACGGTTTTACATATTAAATCTTGCTAAGTTACTATTGTTGTTACTGATGTTACTGTTATTGTTCCTATTACTATATTGTTGTGTTACTAAACTTTGTTAAGAGAGAAATCCTGGTGTGGTTGAATTGACAACTCAACTGCTAAGACCGGTAAATATTCTTTGGCTCCCCTTGTGTCGAATCAACAAATTTGGGTAAAATACTTCCCTCGAAGACTGTTGCGATCCCCTACACTTGTGGGTTATCAAGACAATTTGCTGGCGCCGTTGCTAGGGAGCATAGTTCTATTTATTGTGTTCACAAAGGATACTCAGTTTTCACTACGAAGAATCTGAAAGATACCAGAACTAAGATCGTACCCTCTAAGACGAGGGGAGGTAAGGAACTGCCATCTAACTCTGCATTGGATTCACCTACTGTTTTGAACCAGCTTATGACACCTCCACATGTTATTCAATCTGCTGCTGCTTCCACTATGGATGATATTAATGATGATGATACTACTATGCTTGATGAAACTGAAACTGTGCCACTGAATGAATTACTTGATGCTCATATTGCTAAAGCTAGAGAACTTGAGAATGCTGAAACTGATGAACACTTTGATTCACCTATTATGCCTAGATCTCCTAATAGATATGATATGCCTGAGGTACATGATGGTTGTGTTATGTACGGGGAGATAGATAGAGACTTTCTTGCTTTTAATGATAGAGGTGACTTGAAGAAACTGCTATGCAAACTGAATGAAAAATCTATGATGGAAAAAATGAAACATGATCCTAAATTTGCTACTTCTCCCATATGCGTTACTGATAAGGATTATGAATTCTCTGTTGATCCTGAGTTACTCACTATAGTAGAATTTGATCCTTTCCATGGTTATGAAACTGATATTGTTGTGGCGCGCCTTACTAAATTGCATGATATTGCCACCTTGTTTGCTCATGAGGAAAAGATTTGCTACTTTTACATACTTAAGCTTTTTTCCTTTTTCACTAAAATGTGATGCTAAGAATTGGTTCCTTTTTCTTGCTCCTAGTTGTGTGTGTAGCCCCCAAGATATGATTTATTACTTTACTGAAAAATATTTTCCTGCTCGTAAGAAACAAGTTTCTTTGCATGAAATATTAACTTTGTGCAAATTGAAGAAGAGAATCTCCCTCAAGCTTGGGGAGGCTTCTCCAGCTACTTAAAGCTTTGCCTGATCACCCTCTTAAGAAAAATGAAATACTTGATATCTTCTATAATGGACTAACCGATGCTTCTAGGGACTACCTAGATAGTTGTGCTGGTTGTGTTTTCAGGGAACAAACTATTGGACAAGCTGAAGAACTATTGAATAATATTTTTAAGAATGCTAATGATCGGACACTTCCTGAACCACCGTCAGAACCTATTCAAAAGAAGAGTGGTATTCTATTCCTCAGTCCAGAAGATATGCAAGAAGCCAAGAGAATTACGAAAGAAAAGGCTATTAAACCTGAAGATGTCAAGAATTTACCACCTATGGAAGAAATACATGGACTCAATATTCCTACACAGGTAGTAGAGGTAACTTCTCTTCGTAGATTTGATGAAAGTGATGTACCTTATACTAACACTCCTAGTCAATGCATGGATGAATTTGATAATTACATTGTTAAGCAAGAACATTTTAATAATTATGTCAAGGATCAATTACAACGTAATGCTATGATAATTGATCGCCTGAGTGACTTGATGTTTAGAATTGCTAATTATGTTAAAGGTTTGGGTAAACATGCTTCTATGGTTCACACTCAACTAGACCTAGTTGCTAAGTCACAAAATTATTTGCTTGATGAAATGAATGATAACATGAATGATCATGTTGTTAGAGTAATGACTATAGGAGGTAGAATGACTCAGGAACCTCTTTTTCCTAAAGGTCATCCTAAAATAATTGAACAAGATTCTTAGAGAATTAATGATGATGCACCTAGTCCAACTAAAAAGAAAAAGAAGAAAGATGATAGGACACAATCTGGTGAACCTATTATATAAAAACCTACTGAGAGTCATAATGATGTTTCTATTTCTGATGCTAAGACACAATCTGGTGAACATCCACCTAGTGATAACGATAATGATAATGTTCATGATGACACTCCACCAGATAATGATAAGGAAAAAGATAATGATGTAGAAATAGAACTTGTTGTAGATCTTGATAACCCACCTCCTAAGAATAAACGTTATGATAAAGAAACTTTGTTGCTAGAAAACATGGTAAAGAAAGAGAACCATGGGTCCAAAAACCCATGCCTTTCCCTCGTAAGCCTTCTAAGAGTAAGGATGAGGAGGATTTTGAGCACTTTGATGAAATGATTAGACCTGTCTTTTGCGCACTCGCTTGACTGATATCTTGAAAATGCCTCTGTATGCTAAATACGTGAAAGATATTATCACTAATAAAAGAAAGATACCTGAAACTAAGATTTCCACCATGCTTGCTGATACCTCTCCAACGTATCTATGATTTTTTTGATTGTTCCATGCTGATATATTATCATTCTAGGATACTTTTTGGGTCTTTATTTACCAATTTATAATATTTTTGAGCACTAACCTATTGACCCAGTGCCCAGTGCCAGTTGCTGTTTTCTGTGTGTTTTTCACTTTTCAGGTTTACAGTACCAAACGAAGTCCAATTGCCACGAAACTTTTTGATGATTTTTTCTGGACCAAAAGAAGACCTGGAAGCTTCGGAAGGAGGACGGGGGCTGCACGAGGGCGGCACAAGCCAACAGGGCGCGCCCTGATGACTTGTGCCCCCCTCGGCTGCCTCCCGACGCCCCTCTCTGGCCTATAAATTCTCTTTCACACTCAAAATAATGGAGGCAGTCCCGAAACCCTTTTTCCACTGCTGCAAGTCTCTGTTCCGTCGTGAAGCCATCTGGAGCTCCGTTCCGGCACCCTACTAGAGGGGGGATCAATCACGAAGGGCCACTACATCAACCTTGCTTCCCACATGATGATGTGTGAGTAGTTCACCACAGACCTACGGGTTCATAGCTAGTACCTAGATGGCAATCTCTCTATCTCTTGATCTTCAATACAATGGTCATCACATCTTCGCTTTGATCTATCCGATGTAATCCTGTTGTGCGGTGTGTTTGTTGGGATCCGATGAATTGTGGGTTTATGTTTAGATTATTCATGAAAAGTATTTGAGATACCTATGATATATATTATCTCTTAATTGCATGATCATTATAGCTTCGTAATGCTCTCTGATTTATTGATGTGCTTTGGCCAAGTAGATTGATATTTCATCGGTGGGAGTGGTGCATTGTGGTAGGTTCAACCTGGCGAGTTTCTATATCCCAGTGACAAAGTAGGGGACAAGATGTGTCTTTGTGTTGTTGCTACCAAGGATAACACGACGGGGTTTATTCATATTGCTTGAGTTTACTTTGTCTACATCATGTCATCGTTCTCCATGCATCGGCCTATTTGTTTATGGATGTGATGCTATATATACATGATCATTGTCGTGAAAATCGCATAACTATCTGCTTTTCTATCAATTGCCCAACAGTAATTTGTTACCCACCGTATGCTGCCTACATGAGAGATGCCGCTAGGAAAAGCTATGCCCCCCGGGTCTATTCACTTATAAATTTACAAACTCTACTATTACCTTGCTGCCTTTATTTACTTTTTATTTGATTTTGCAATTTACAATTATCAACAATTATCTACACATCTCATTTGCTTGCAATTAACGAGATCAAGGGGATTGACAACCCTCTTGCCCGCGTTGGGTGCAAGTTGTTTGTTCATTTGTGTGCAGCCGCTGAAGACGGTTGAGGATTGATATTCCTATTGGTTCGATAAACCTTGGTTTCATAACTGAGGGAAATACTTACCCACTTTGTGCTGCAACAGCCCATTCCTCTTCACGGAAAACCGAACGCAGATCACAAGTATCACTTGCTAATTATTCTTTTGATGGTGGAGTGCCTAAGAAGTAGGGAGATCCGGGTATAACCACAATACTTTGCTCCATTAAACGAAGTTATTTTAAAACTGCTTTACGTGATCTAGGAGCCGGTGTTAGTGTTATGCCTTTCTCCTTATATGAAATACTTGAGTTGAATAAGCTCATGCCTACTGAAATTTCTTTGCAAATGGCTGATAAATCCACTGCTATACCTATTGGAATTTGTGAGGATGCACTTGTTGTGGTTGCAAATGTTACTATGTTAACAGACTTTGTTATTCTTGAGATGCCGGAGGACAAAAACATGTCGCTTATCCTTGGTAGACCTTTTCTAAATATTGTAGGGGCTGTTATCGATTGCAAAAAAAGCAAGCTTACTTTTCATGTCAATGGAAAACAATATACAATACCCTTCCCGAAGAAACAAGCTTTGGTGAATAATATTAATGCCTTTGAGCAAGTTGCTACAATCACTTTTGGGGAGTTTAAATTTCCTCTTCCTACTGCCAAGAGGAAATATGATATTCTTATTGTTGGGGAGATGCAAATCCCCATTGAGGTAACCTAGTGTTATGCGAAGATTCTTCGGTTTCACGTCAATCGGAAACGGTTTGTTAATAAGACTTGATAAACCTTATTGATGGATCCTTTCTCAGAGGCATGTGGTCGATGAATTCAGTAAGCACAACCATCTGTACTTATAGTATACTATCTGTTATTTTTATTTTAATAAAAAATGTCATGATTATCCAGTTTTCTAAATCACCTGTGCAATAAAAATGACCCAAAAATAAAAGTTCTCAGATTGCCACAAAATTTCTACAGGAATTTTTCTAGAATATTTTTTAAAATTGGAGCTGAAAACACCCCAGGGGGTGCACCTGTGGGTGCCAAGCCAACAGGGCGCGGCCACCCCACCTAGGCATGCCCTAATGCCTTGGGGGCCCCTAATGGGACACCCTCACTTATCCCGTCGGCCCACTCCTTCTTCCTCCTCTAGAAAAAATTCCTGGTTGCTCTCTCTCTCTCTCTCTCTCTCTCTCTCTCTCTCTCTTTCTCTCTCGTTTTCTAGGTCCCAAACCTGAGATCTTCCGATCTCTTTGGTCGGAACTCCATTTCTGAAACTATTTTTGAGGGATTGCTCCTTGGTATGTGATGACCCACAAGTATAGGGGGTCAATCATAGTCCTTTCGATAAGTAAGAGTGTCGAACCCAACGAGGAGCAGAAGGAGATGACAAGCGGTTTTCAGCAAGGTAATTTCTGCAAGCACTGAAATTATAGGCAACGGATAGTTTGATAGCAAGATAACTGGTAACGAGCAAGTAACGGTAACTGTAAATAAAGTGCAGCAAGGTAGCCCAATCCTTTTGTGGCAAAGGACAGGCCAGAACAGTTTCTAGAAATAGGCAAAGTGTTCTTGAGGGTACACGGGAATTTCATGTAGTCACTTTTATCATATTGGTTTGATTTGTGTTCACTACTTTGATAATTTGATATGTGGGTGGACCGGTGCTTGGGTGCTGTTCTTACTTGAACAACCTCCCACTTATGATTAACCCCCTCGCAAGCATCCGCAACTACGAGAAAAGTATTAAGATAAAATCTAACCATAGCATTAAACGGTTGGATCCAAATCAGCCCCTTACGAAGTAGCTCATAAACTAGGGTTTAAGCTTCTGTCACTCTAGCAACCCATCTTCTAATAACTACTCCACAATGCATTCCCTTAGGCCCAAGGATGGTGAAGTGTCATGTAGTCGATGTTCACATGACACCACTAAGGGAATCACAACATACATATCATCAAAATATCGAACACATATCAAATTCACATGATTACTTGCGACATGACTTCTCTCGTGACCTCAAGAACAAAGGTAACTACTCACAAATAATACTCATGCTCAAGAATAAAGAGGTATTGAATAGCATAATGGATCTGAACATATAATCTTCCATCAAATAAACCATATAGTAATCAACTACAAGATGTAATCGACACTACTAGTCACCCACAGGTACCAATCTGAGGTTCCGGTACAAAGATTGAACACAGGAGATGAACTAGGGTTTGAGAGGAGATGGTGCTGTTGAAGATGTTGATGAAGATTGGCCTCCCAAAGATGAGAGGGGTGTTGGTGATGACGATGGCTTCAATTTCCCCCTTCGGGAGGGAAGTTCCCCTGGCAGAATCGCTTCACCGGAGGGCAAAAGTGCTCCTGCCCAAGTTCCGCCTCGAGACGGCGGCGCTCCATCCCGAAAGTCCTCTCCTTATTTTTTTTAGGTCAAGAGACCCTATATACCAGAAGATGGGCACCGGAGGTGGGCTGAGGAGGGCACAACCCACCAGGGCGCGCCTGGGGGTCCTGGCGCGCCCTGGTGTCTTGTGCCCACCAGGGTGGCCCCCTCCGGTAGTTTTTTGCTCCAATATTTTTCATATATTCCAAAAATATTCTCTGTAAATTTTCAGCTTCTTTGGAGTTGTGCAGAATAGGTATCTCTGATGTGCTTTTTCAGGTCCAGAATTCCAACTGCCGGTATTCTCCCTCTTTGTGTAAACCTTGCATATTATGAGAGAAAAGGCATTAGAATCACTCCCTAAAGCATTATTATTCAACAAAACATAATAAATAACAGTAGGAAATCATGATGCAAAATGGACGTATCAACTCCCCCAAGCTTAGAATTCGCTTATTCTCAAGCGAAAAGCCGATATTGAAAAGCATGTCCACATGGTTTGAGAGAGAGGTGTCAATAAAAACAAAATACGGACATAGTAGCATCATGCTTATTATCATAACAGCAACAAACTCTAGCATAAAACTTATTCATATAACTTTAATCATATAACATCTCATGAACAAGTAACAATCATCACAACATAGAAGTATAAAGCATAAACCTTATTGAAAACCAACAAACTATGTTCTCAGTCAACTTTACAACTACAATTCATCATATTTTCAGGAAGGGTCTCATGTCAAAGCCTTTTGGCAAGTCCACATACTCAACCATCATTTAGTCTTCTATGATTGCTAACACTCACAACATACCCATGAGCAAAAAGTTTCAACCGGACACATAGAAAGATAGGGGCTTATATTTTCGCCTCCTAACGTACTCACCTCAAGGGTGATGTCAACAATAATAACTCATGCTCACTCACATCAAACTGGATATATGTGCCTAGATCTTTCCTCACCACATGATGCTTGCAAAAAGAGAAAAGTAAAAAGGAATAGGAAAGAATACTTTGACTCTTGCATAAAGGTAAATACATAAAAGTAAAAGATAGTCCCTTCGCAGAGGGAAGCAAAGGTTGTCATGCGCTTTTTGGTTTGTATGCCCAATCCCTTAATGTAAAAGAACGTCATGCTATATTGCCCCCTATGATAGCAACCTTTATTATGCAGTCCGTCGCTTTTATTACTTTGCCATCATAAGTTCGTATAGCGCTCAATTTTCTCTTACACTAATTGATCAAAACACATTTAGAAGCAATTTTTATTGCCTTATTGCACTGATGACAACTTACTTGAAGGATCTTACTCGATCCGTAGGTAGGTACGGTGGACTCTCAAAGGATGAATTTGGGTTTTGGGTTTTTGGATGCACAAGTAGTATCTCTATTTAGTGCGGAATTTTTGGCTAGCAAAGATATTGAGCAAGCACCACATGTTGAAGGATCTATGACAATATAACTTCTATGTGGATATGAACAAACATAAGTCATTACGTTGTCTTCCTTGTCCAACGTCAACCATTTTGAAATATAATAATGGGGGCTCACAATCATAAAAGATGTCCAAGATAGTGTATTTGCATGTGAATCGTCTCTTCCCTTATTAATTCTATCATGAATTGCATCATTGACCAATGCTATGTTTGTCAATCTCCAATAAATTTTACTACTTATACTTTTCCTTATGTAATGTCATTACTCACCATAAGATTAGCATATGATCCTTTTCATTTATTTCTCTTTCCTTTTATTTGATTGCAATAAGAAAGTAGAGAGGCAAAAACTCAAACTAAATTTTATTATATAACTCTCACTCCATTACATAGATAGATAGACCACGAAACTTACACACGAAAATAGATCATGCTAAACTTTTATTCAACTAAATAAAAAGGGAACTAAAGATCGAACTAGAAAAGGTAAAGGTAAATAAAAGTGATGGTGATACGATACCGGGGCACCTCCCACAAGCTTGGCTCAAGCCAAGGGGAGTGCCCATACCCGTGTGCTCAAGTCTCCTTTGGTGGTGGTGATGAAGTAGGTGGTGGTGATGAAGTATCACACTTCAGACTCAATAGGTACTCCAATTTGCGGATGACTCTCCAAAGGGTATTGATGTGCTCCTCTAGCAAAATATTTTCATGAGTGAGAAATTTATTCTGAACACGGACCGCTTTGAAAGCCCTAAAAGCTTTGATTTCAATAGGGGTGAGATGACTGTAATAAGGTTGAAGGATATCTTGTTCTTCCCCCTCGTTTGTTGGCATGGATTGCCCTCATTCAGGGGCTTGATCCTCCATAGCCTCCTTGCCCTTGTCTTCCTCGTTGGCTTCTTTTGGCTCCTCCCTCTTCAGCTCCATGTTCATTAGCCAGGCATCTTCTTTTATGTTATTGGAGGAGGGATAAGACATGATGTCTGGCCTGGTACATCTGATAGGAAAACAGCACGAAGCAACAACAGAGGATTTTTCTGCGATGCGGTCATCAAAACAGTCGGGGGTATATATAGAGAATTTTTATTCTTGGAAAGCAAACATATAGAAGGAAAACGGAGTCGGTGTTGGTGTAGTGAACAGGGGGTGTTCACTACCCCTGGACATGCACCGTCAAGTTGCAGCCTCCAGGCGGGAAGGGCATGGCTGAGAAGAAATCCACTTATAGGACACATCTGGGACCCAGGTTTCCGGCAAGGATTACTTGCCGGGAACAGGCCTACGCATCACCGGCAAGCTCAAAGGCTAGCAAGATCAGGATAGAATTTTCAGGAAGCGAGCCTTCCTGGGAGAAGACCTCCAGGTAGGTCACCGAGAAGACCCGATGTTGGATTCCCGGCAAGATGCTTGCCGGGGGACAATTGGGAACAAGCACAAGACTATCAAGAAATCATTCAAGTTAATAATCAGAAGACAGAAGACCAAAGGCTGGGATCCCGGCAAGATGCTTGCCGGGATGGCTAGCGAAGACCCGGCAAGACTCGTGCCCGGCAAGATCCTGCCACCCTATCACCGCTCCAGCGCAGTGACCAGCTTGTCTTTTAGCTGTTGTCCTCCTGGATACGTGTCAGGTGCTAGCGGTGGATGGGCTTAAGCGGTGCTGATGGGACGTCCCCTTTTTCCGTCCCCAAGAAGCTAAGGGACACCTCAACGGAGCATTTAATGCATTTGTCCTAAGTCGTCAGTATTAGGTATGATAACACTGTAGCAGCTTTAAACCTCTTGTACTTCGCCACTGTTGGTGACCCCTTCGACATATAAAAGGAGGCCCAAGGCGTAGCTGCAGAGGAGAGGGGGACTAGCTCAGAGATAGAGAGGATCTTCTGGCCCATTCTGCATGCGTAGCTGCTGCTCGAACGGACTGTTCATCACAAGCGCTCCTGGGCTAGAGTTCAAACACATCCAATACAACTAAAGCAGGAGTAGGGTTTTACGCTTCTAAGCGGCCCGAACCTGGGTAAAAATCCCTCGTGTTGATCGTTGGATCTGCTCTTTGTGCAAGCCTTTCTCCCTGCCGAACCGTAAAGGGATCCACGCGATCCCATAGGTGTCGTTTCCGACATCTTTGGCGCACCAGGTAGGGGGAAAGGTTGCGCGAACATGATCTAGCGGTCAGCGCATCAGCTTCATCGTCCATGGCGACTTCGCTCTGTTTACAGAAAGCTAAGTCCTAAAACTTTGATTGCTTTTTGTTGTGTAGCCTTATCCTTGATAGTAGTTTTGTATAACCTGTACGCGAGGGAGCGCTCTAGACACACTCTGCACTCCTGGTTGTTCTGGGTCCGCCCAACAACACAGATGCAACTGCGGTTGTCTCTAGAGCGTTAAGCTCCTGAAGAGGCGGCGTTCTCGATAGGCTGCTAGACAGGACCCGATCCTAAGCGCCATCGACCAGAACGTGCGCATTCGGGGAGTATTCCAGCAAGCGTAGGGATTCATTATACAAAGTGCAATTGTTCAAGGAAAAGGCTCGATGAGTTTTATTTTCGGATTTCTGTGTAACCCGTATGCTGAGGAGCCTCCCCGGGGCTAGTTGCGCTCCTAGTCGCCTCGAGTCCGCTCGGCGATGTGAGCAGCTGCACTAAAGCTGGGAAGGTAAACCTTTTCGGGAGGCGGCGTTCCCGGCAAGCCGCTAAGGACCCGTTCCTCAAAGCGCTGCTAACTGGATCGTGCGCACCGGAAAGTGTTCCGGCAAGCAAGGGAACATTCGACAGAAGTCAAGATTTCAGCAGATTAATCATAGACCAGAAGCTAATTAACTTGCTGTGCTAAAACGCTATCGTGGCATTACGTGCCCAATCAGTATTGCAGGAATACGCATGGAAGGCGGGCTCGGGGGCTGGCCGTGCCCTAGAGAGTAACCTTCTAGAGAGTTGCCGGTCATCACCACTAGCGCGGCCTCACTATGCGAGACGAACAGCAGGAAAAGCTAAGTTACAAAAGCTTGTGATAGTTGCATTTCTTTCGATGTCCTCACTTGCTCCTTACACCCGTTCGCGAAGGAGCCTTCCCGGGGCCAATAGCGCCCCTAGTTGTCTCGAGTCCGCTCGACAACTTAGGCGGCTGCACAGACACCGGGATGGTAAACCTTTTCGGGAGGCGGCGTTCCCGGCAAGCCGCTAAGGACCCGTTCCTCCAAGCGCTGCCGACTAGAGCGTGCGCACCGGAAAGCTTTCCGGCAAGCATGGGTCATCTTGATTGATTTTTCATCCTTGTACATTAATCTGCACGCGAAGGAACCTTGTCGTGGTGAGTCCGCGCTCTAGTTTCGCCTCGAGTCCGCTCGGCAAGCTTAGCAGCCGCGTTCTGACCCGGCAAGTCGCCTTGCCGGCAGCGGCGTTTCTAGCAGGCTGCTAAAGTCCCGCACCTAGCGCTCGCGGCAAACGTGCGCACCGGCAAGGTTTTCAAACAGCGTAGGATATAAGATATATGCAAGGACGGAATTAATCAAGCGGGGAGCAAACATTTAGAAACATGTCTTGCATACATAAAGATTGGCCTGACTAAGATTAATTATTTCTCTACATGCACCATTGCAGCAACAGGTATGCAGAAAGTACTTCAGTCTCGGCGGTTGCTTTATTCTCGGCGGCACGCGGAAGCTGAGAAAGCCAAGGGCGCCGTGCTGGAGGCCGGCAAGACGGTAGTGAGGCATTCGCAGTAGACGGCGGCGACAGCAGGGATGACTGAACGAATCGAGCACCGCACCCGCGATACCTTTATGGGGAAGGCTCGGGGGCTGCCTCTTCGTTGCACGGTGTGGCGCTCCCTTTTGGGCACACGACTCCTGCTGCCATCCTGCTCTGTCTGCCCACGCTGCCGGCAAGACCAAGGCCGGGCAAACCGCAAGCTCTTTTAAAGTCATGAGTGACGATTACTTCTCGCCGCGCGTGTACCGGTGCATGTTTTTGGGCCTAGCCCAGACAAGCACTGTGCACGTTTGTCCGGCCCAGGCCCAGGGGCTCCTGTCGGTGTAGTGAACAGGGGGTGTTCACTACCCCTGGACATGCACCGTCAAGTTGCAGCCTCCAGGCGGGAAGGGCATGGCTGAGAAGAAATCCACTTATAGGACACATCTGGGACCGAGGTTTCCGGCAAGGATTACTTGCCGGGAACAGGCCTATGCATCACCGGCAAGCTCAGAGGCCGGCAAGATCAGGATAGAATTTTCAGGAAGCGAGCCTTCCTGGGAGAAGACCTCCAGGCAGGTCACCGAGAAGACCCAATGTTGCATTCCCGGCAAGATGCTTGTCGGGGGACAATTGGGAACAAGCACAAGACTATCAAGAAAGCATTTAAGTTAATAATCAGAAGACAGAAGACCGAAGGCTGGGATCCCGGCAAGATGCTTGCCGGGATGGCTAGCGAAGACCCGGCAAGACTCGCGCCCGGCAAGATCCAGCCACCCTGTCACCGCTCCAGCGCAGCAACCAGCTTGTCTTTTAGCTGTTGTCCTCCTGGATACGTGTCAGGCGCTAGCGGCAGATGGGCTTAAGCGGTGCTGATGGGACGGCCCCTTTTTCCGTCCCCAAGAAGCTAAGGGACACCTCAACGGAGCATTTAATGCATTTGTCCTAAGTCGTCAGTATTAGGTATGATAACACTGTAGCAGCTTTACACCTCTTGTACTTCGCCACTGTTGGTGACCCCTTCGACATATAAAAGGAGGCCCAAGGCGTAGCTGCAGAGGAGAGGGGGGCTAGCTCAGAGATAGAGAGGACCTTCTGGCCCATTCTGCATGCGTAGATGCTGCTCGAACGCACTGTTCATCACAAGCGCTCCTGGGCTAGAGTTCAAACACATCCAATACAACTAAAGCAGGAGTAGGGTTTTACGCTTCTCAGCGGCCCGAACCTGGGTAAAAATCCCTCGTGTTGATCGTTGGATCTGCTCTTTGTGCAAGCCTTTCTCCCTGCCAAACCGTAAAGTGATCCACGCGATCCCATAGGTGTCGTTTCCGACAGTCGGGAAGGTGTCCGAGGTGGGCACAACCCACCAGAGCGCGCCTGGCAGGGCTGGCGCGCCCTGGTGTATCGTGCTCACCTCGGTTGCCTTCCGGATTATTTCTTATTTTCCAAATTTTTCTAATATTCCAAAACTAACAAAAAATATTTTTGCGGATTTTTCGGCATCCGTTTACTTACCGTATCACGTACCTCCTATTTTTTAGAATTCTGGAGTGTTCCGGAAGGTTTCTTTTATGTGTTCCTCTGGTGTCATGGTTTGGATAACATTGCTTTCAACGTTAATAGGCGCACCTGGGATATAGTGCTTAATTCTTTGTCCATTGACCACCTTCGGGTTAGTACCTTCGGCATTATTAATATTGATAGCTCCAGAACGATAAACCTCTTCGATAATATAAGGTCCTTCCCATTTGGAGAGAAGCTTACCTGCAAAAAATCTTAAACGAGAGTTGAACAAAAGAACATAGTCTCCTATTTTGAATTCCTTGGATTCTTTTGTCATGCCATCTTTTTACTTTTTCTTTGAATAGTTTGGCATTTTCATAGGCTTGGGTTCTCCATTCATCAAGTGAGCTAATATCAAATAGCCTCTTCTCACCAGCAAGTTTGAAATCATAATTGAGTTATTTAATTGCCCAAAATGCTTTATGTTCTAACTCTAGAGGCAAATGATAAACTTTACCATATACCGTTTTGTATGGATACATACCCATAGGATTTTTATAAGCTGTTCTATAGGCCCAAACTGCATCATCTAGTTTCTTAGACCAATTCTTTCGAGACCTATTGATAGTTTTTTGTAATATCAAATTTATTTCTCTATTGCTAAGCTCAACTTGACCACTAGATTGAGGATGATAGGGTGATGCAATTCTATGGTTAACATCATATTTAGCAAGCATCTTACGGAAAGCACCATGAATAAAGTGTGAACCACCATCGGTCATTAAATATCTAGCGACTCCAAACCTCGGGAAGATAACCTCTTTAAGCATTTTAATGGAGGTGTGGTGATTAGCACTACTAGTCGGAATAGCTTCTACCCACTTAGTGACGTAATCAACAGCAACCAAAATATGAGTGTACCCGTTAGAGGAAGGAAAAGGTCCCATATAATCAAAACCCCAAACATCAAATGGTTCAACAACAAGTGAATAATTCATAGGCATTTCCCGATGCTTACCGATATTACCAATTCTTTGACATTCATCACAAGACAAGACAAACTTATGGGCATCCTTGAAGAGAGTAGGCCAATAAAAACCAGATTGCAATACCTTGTGAGCAGTTCTATCTCCCACATGATGTCCTCTATAAGCTTCGGAATGACATTTCCGTAGGATTTGTTCCTATTCATGCTCAGGTACACAATGTCTAATAATACCATCTACTCCTTCTTTATAAAGATGTGGGTCATCCCAAAAGTAATGTCTTAAATCATAGAAGATTTTTTTCTTTTGTTGGTATGTGAAGCTAGGTGGTATATACTTAGCGACAATGTAATTAGCATAATCAGCATACCAAGGAGTGTTTTGAGAAACATTTATTGCAGCTAACTGTTCATCGGGAAAGCTATCATCAATAGGTAGTGGGTCATCAAGAATATTTTCTAACCTAGACAAGTTATCAGCTACGGGGTTCTCAGCTCCCTTCCTATCAACGATATGTAAGTCAAATTCCTGAAGCAAGAGAACCCACCTAATGAGTCTAGGTTTCGCATCTTTCTTTTCCATAAGATATTTTATAGCAGCATGATCGATGTGAACAATAACTTTGGAGTCAACAATGTAGGATCTAAATTTATCACAAGCAAACACAACTGCTAAAAATTCCTTTTCAGTAGTAGCATAATTTCGTTGGGCACCGTCTAGAGTTTTGCTAGCATAATGGATAACATTCAATTTCTTATCAACTCTTTGTCCTAGAACAGCACCAACAGCATAATCACTAGCATCACACATAATTTTAAAAGGCAAGTTCCAATCAGGTGGTTGAACAATATGTGCAGAGGTTAAGGCTTTCTTGAGTGTTTCAAAGGCTTCCACACAATCATCATCAAAGACAAAAGGGATATCCTTTTGAAAAAGATTAGTAAGAGGCCTAGAAATTTTAGAGAAGTCTTTAATGAACCTCTTATAGAAACCAGCATGACCAAGGAAACTCCGAATACCTTTAATATCTTTAGGACATGGCATTTTCTCAATTGCATCAACTTTAGCTTTATCCACCTCAATACCTCGTTCAGATATTTTATGCCCCAAGACAATACCTTCATTAACCATAAAGTGGCACTTCTCCCAATTCAAGACAAGATTAGTTTGTTCACATCTCTGCAAAACTCGATCAAGGTTGCTTAAGCAATCATCAAAAGAAGTCCCGTAAATGGAAAAATCATCGATGAAAACCTCCACAATCTTTTCACAAAAGTCAGAGAATATAGCAGTCATACATCTTCAAAAGGTAGCAGGTGCATTGCATAAACCAAAGGGCATACGTCTGTAAGCATAGGTTCCAAAAGTGCAAGTAAAGGTGGTTTTCTCTTGATCGGATTGTGACACGGGTATTTGAGAGAAACCAGAATATCCATCCAGAAAACAAAAGTGTGTGTGCTTAGATAATCTTTCTAGCATCTGATCAATGAAAGGTAGAGGGTAATGATCTTTTCTAGTAGCTTTATTGAATTTTCTAAAATCAATTACCATTCTATAGCCAGTGATGATTCTTTGTGGAATGAGTTCATTTTTATCATTAGGAACAACAGTAATACCTCCTTTCTTAGAGACACAATGAACGGGACTTACCCATCTACTATCAGCTATGGGATAGATTATACCTGCTTCCAGAAGCTTTAATATTTCAGTTCTTACCACTTCTTTCATCTTATTATTCAATCGGCGTTGGTGATCAACAACGGGTTTAGCATCAGGTTCCATATTAATCTAGTGCTGACATAGAATGGGACTAATGCCCTTAAGATCATCAAAAGTATATCCAATAGCAGCCCGGTGCTTCATTAGAACTTTTAATAATCTTTCTTCTTCATGTTCTGAAAGGTTAGCACTAATAATAACAGGATATATCTTTTTCTCATCAAGATAAGCATACTTCAAAGTATCAGGCAATTGCTTTAATTCAAACACAGGATCACCTTTAGGTGGAGGAAGACCTCCAAGAGTTTCGACAGGCAAATTGTGTTTCAGGAGAGGTTGTTATTCAAAGAAAATTTTGTCTATTTCATTTCTTTCACGCGAGTGCATATCATTTTCATGGTCAAGCAAATATTGTTCTAATGGATCAGTAGGAGGCACGGCAATAGAAGCAAGAACAATTATTTCATCCTTACTAGACAATGCTCTATAACGGGGTCGTCTACTAAACTTGGAAAAAATAAACTCATGAGACACATCACCAAAACTGACACCGACAGTTTGTTTTTCACAATCAATCTTAGCTTTGACGGTGTTCAAGAAAGGTCTACCAAAGATAATGGGACAAAAGTCATCTTGTGGGGAACCAAGAACTAGAAAATCAGTAGGATATTTTACTTTCCCACACACACTACTGGAATCAGGATCTTTGTCGTCTGCCATGGCTGACGACAAAGGCATGCATGGCGGACGGCAAAGGTCTTTGCCATCAGCCAGCCGACGGCACCACATCCGACTGAACAAGCTACGGTAAAGGGCACTTTGTCGTCTGCTGGCAGACGGCAAAGATGCAAAGGTCTTTGCCGTCTGCCAGCAGACGGCAAAGGGCATGGACGGCACACGTGGCAGCTTAGGTCCGTTAAGGGGTTAACGGCGTGCTTTGCCGTCTGCTGGTAGACGACAAAGATGCAAAGTTCTTTGTCGTCTGCCAGCAGACGGCAAAGCAACCACATAGGCCAGCACAGGTTCCCCCCCAGGTAGCTGCCACGTGGCTCGCTATGTCGTCTGCTGGCAGACGGCAAAGATGCAAAGTTCTTTGCCGTCTGCCAGCAGACGGCAAAGCAACCACATAGGCCAGCCCAGTGCCCCCCAGGTTGCACAGGTAGCTGCCACGTGGCAGCTTTGCCGTCTGCTGGCAGACGGCAAACTCTTTGCCGTCTGCCAGCGGACGGCAAAGTGCCTGTACTGCCCCTGTTTTTTCTGTTTTTTCTTAAATTCAATCAATTTCACAGATATATATATATACATTTGAAAATACTTTCAACAAGCATACATATCCCTGCCATATGGATAGGATCATCCAACACATATACATACCAACTCAAAAGTCCATATCCAACATATATATATAGCCAACATATATCCAACAACAAGCATACAATGGTTTCATCCATACATACATATATAGGTAGCAAGTTTCACATTGTTCATCCTACAAAATCAAAACAAAAAGGAAGGACAAGGAGAAGAGTAGACTCCATCAACGCAAGCTTCCGTGATCTAAAGCAAATCTGCAAATTGGGAAAGAAGAAAGTTAGAAGAAGAACAAGAAGAAGAAGAAGAAGAAGAAGAAGAAGTAGAAGTAGAAGAAGAAGAATTTTTCTTCTCTTTCTTTTTCTCCTCTTCTTTATCTTCTTCTTCTTCTAACGAAGGTAACTTAGGTAATTATGCCATTTTTTAGCTAAGCTAGGTAAAAATGGTAAGTGTAGGTAATTTTAGAGCTAAGCTAGGTAAATAGGTCATTTTGGAGGTTAGTAAGGTTATTATGTCATTTTCGAGGAAAATAAGCTAAGTCAATGTCATTTTGGAGGTAACCAAGATTATTATGCCATTTTTGACCTAAGTATGCTAAGTATGTCATAAATGAACTAAAGAAGCTAAGTATAGGTCATTTTTGAGCTAACTAAGCATATTTATTCATTTTGGAGGACAAAATGGTAAGTGTAGGTCATTTTTGAGCTATCCTAGTTAAAATCGGTCATTTTGGAGATAGGTAAGGTTATTTTGTCATTTTGGAGGAAAATAAACTAATGATATGACAGTTTGGAGCTAAACCAAGGTTATTATGCCATTTTTTACCTAAGTAAGCTAATTATGTCATAAATGAACTAGCTAAGCTAAGTATAGATCATTATTGAGCTATCCTAGGTAGTTATGCCATTTTTTAGCTAACTAAGCATATTAAGTCATTTTGGAGGAAAAAATGCTAAGTATAGGTCATTTTATAGCTATCCTAGGTAAAATATGTCATTTTGGAGCTAAGTAAGGTTATTATGTCATTTTAGAGGAAAATAAGCTAAGTATAGGTCATTTTGGAGCTAAATAGGTCATTTCTTAAGCTAAGTATGCATTTGTTAAGCAAAACACTTGGGAAAACTTACCATCATCACGGAGGTGAAGGAGCGGTCGGGTTTGCGCCAGTGTGAGACGGAGAAGGACCTGTCGGGGTTGCGACAGACGCAGAAGGACCGGTCGATGCTTGTCGGGAGGCATGATGCACCAAAGATCATTTGCAATGTCTCGTTAGCATGATGCAACTCAAATGTGAATACTAGTAACTAATGATCATTCAAATGAAACTCACCGTGGGCGCTATACCAATCTGGGGCATCGGCGGAGGGATCTGGCCGTTGTTCTGGCACACGGTCTGCACATTTTGTTTTCACGAGTCAGTCATATTAGTTAGTGATGAAACGAACATTACGTGCATGATTTGGCTAATATGCAGGAGAAACTTACCACGAGGAGCTCGTATAGGGCCCGGTGAGACGCGTCGTTCCGGTTCCTCTCCTCCTCCAACAGCCTAGCCGTCCTCTCCTCCATGTCCCTCTCCCTCTCCGCCGCCTGCCTGTTTGCCTTCGCCAGAAGCTCCTGGGCCCTAGCCTCGATGGCGAGCTCCATTGGCCGTGGACGAGGCCTTATCTCAGGGTCGGAGCTCGTCTGGCACTTCTTGATCTCCGGGAGAGTTCTAGGACAACGTATCAATCCATCCCCAATGAATATCGAGCCATGGGGCCTCCCGCCACTAGATATCATCACGAGCTCTGGATCAAAAGGACTCTGGCTCGGGTTGAAGTCCTCCCCTTTCCTCGTCTTCCCCTCATCTCTGTACCTCATGAGCTTGTTGTGGGAGGAGATGTTGCTGAAGCTCTCTTGATGATCGAGGTCTTCCTCAGAGAATGCCTTGGCCTTCTTGTACGGGGCAGTATGGGCCATGGCATAGAGGTCGAACAGCAGTGGCACCTCCTTCTTGTTGTGTCGCCCCTAAAAGAGAGGAACAAAATATTAGTTAAGGGCTCAAGCTAGCATGAAGAATGAAATTGCATGAATCATGAAGCAAACCACATACCCAGTGATCCCCGAACTCAAACAGGTTGGAGCTCCCTTGATGGTGTGGCACACCTTTCATTTGGGCACGCTTATCCTTGGCCTTGTTGTGGACGGCTAGCCATTGGGGAGAGCACCACTCATCCACCAACGCCTCCCAACAGTCCATCCTATCCGCACACCATCTCGGGGGCACCTAAGTTAGACAAGAGAAATTTCAGCGCTACGCCTACGAATCAAATCAAGGAAACTAAGTACAAGGCCTTAAGAATAGGTAATTACCTTCATGTACTTCTCCTTACTCAGAAGCTTGGCGCGGCACTTCTTCTTGGACCTCTTAATGTTAGTCGAGGCATAGTAGTCTCGAACAGCCTGCACCCGAGCCTCATGCCGTAAGTTATGAAATAGGCGCTTGCTCTCGGCTACGAGAACAATAGCCGCGTCCGCCTCGTGTTCCTCAAGACACCTGTAGAAGGTCTGCAATCAAACAAGACAACACTGATTAGTACAATCACTAGGTGCTGTTGATTTTTAATTCTGTAAAGGAGAAATTACCCAAAACCGCCGGATCACAATGTCGGCCACCGTCTCGCACAAGACACCATCGACCCTCTCCTCCGGCGGGGCCGGGGCAGCCATGTACAGCTCCCAGCTCAGTGCTAGCTGTCGAACCTCACCCTCACCGGGCAACGTGACCCACCCTGGGAAGTGGTGCCGGCAAAGCACACCAAGGACCTGGTTGGGCCTGCGGACACCAGGGGCGTGTTTCCAACCCCTGCAGTATGACAAGGCCAACACATTAGATATTAATTTGAAGAAACATGAAGGCAAAAGGTTAAAAAAGAGTAAATGCACTTACTTCTTCCCATTAGGCACAATCAACCACCTCTGATCGCGGGTCGCCGGCACGGGCGGGAGCTTTGTACCACCACGCTGGTAGACCTTCTTGCCCTCCTCAACCAGCTCGCCCTCGCTATAGCTATCCTCAGAAAAGCTTTCCTCGCCACCATCAGCATGGCCACTAGCCTCCGGAGTCACGTGGGACGAAGACTCTGGGACCGGAGTCTCCTGGGACGAAGACTCTGGGATTGGAGTCTCCTGGGACGAAGGCTCGGCGACCCGAGGCTCATCGGCCCGAGGCTTGTGGACTGGAGTCCGAGATGGGTCCAAGTCAGACAGGTCCACCTGAGACGGAGCACTCATGTGGTCGGGAGAATAAGCTGGGGGTGGCGGCGAGGAAGGCGCAGCAGCCTTCCTACCTCTCCCGCCGCCACGTCCACCTCTAGCACCCCTCTTCGTCTTCCCCCGACCTCTCCCGGCCGAAGAAGCGCCCTCCGGAGGTGTCTGCATACTGTGTACCAGCGCTCTCCGGAGGTGCTCGGGTGGAATAATAGCACCCCTCCCAGCACGCGCCGAGGAAGGAGGCTCGGAGCGCTCTCGACCCGTGCCCACCATCTGTCAACACCTGCAATGACAAAGAGTAAACGAAATTAGTACAACATATAAAAATTGAATACCTAATAACATGAACTAATTAATAATATATATGTACATAATAATAATTGAATACCTGACATTACTAATATTAATCTTCATCGTCTATATATGCTCCGGGATCAATAAATGCATAATCATCATCACTATCAGTAATGACGTGCTCATCAGCATCATCAATAAATGCATCAACATGTGGAAGGCCTCCTTTATGTAATCGGTCAAGCATTGACAGGTCATCCACAACAGTAACCTCTTCTTCTTCCGTCTCTTCTTGTTCCGGCTCAAGGGTGAAGTCGGATTCACTGTCGCTGTCTACCTCAATGTTCTGGGGTGAAGTAGAGCGGTTCTTGAAACGTTTTTTTGGAAACACGTGTTTCTTGGAAGAATTCTCCTTCATATGTGTCTGGGTTAATGTGAGGTTCATAATCATCTTCATTGAGGGGAGGTGGTCTAAAATGTGGCGGCACATCATAAACGACACCCCAACCATTCAGATTTGGATCAGTTTGGCAGGCCCACGGTAGATCGAAAACTTGGGTCGCCTGTTGAGCCGTAATATAGACATCGGGAACATCTAAATGGGTGCTTTGTTTGATTTCGACTAGCCCTATATGTTCATGAGTCCTTCTAGTCTGCTTCGGCTGGAACCAATAACATTTGAAGACTACGACGTTCGGTGGGCTTTCACCAAAGAATGTAAGTTCATAAATTGCTTCAACTCTTCCATAATACTCGACCCCTCCTTCGCCAACAGCGGAGACACAACAATTTGTAGACTTTCGATCGGCCATAGATAACTCTTTGCCAAAAGTACGAAAGCGATGCCCGTTGATGTCGTATTTGTCAAATGAACGGACCTTATAGTCAAAACCATTAGCGACTTGTCTCAATTCGGAGTCCATAGACTCTGCATTAGCCTACAAGTTTAATACGAAAGGATTGTTGCATTAGCCGCAAACTAGACGAAGAAATGAAATGGTATAATGGAAATTACCGTTTGTTTGAACCAAGAGATGAAACCGGGATAGCCGCCTCCATGCTTTGCCAGAAGCTCATACTCTTCGATGGAATCCTTTTGGATCACCGCTCCATCCAAGAATTTGGCGACGTATCGACTGTATCACATATCCGGGAATAAGAGCATTTCAAAGGAATTAGAAGTTGCGAAACAATGTACCGAGAACTTACTCGATGTACGGCCGCACTTCTATTAGGTTGTTGAAGATATACAACGAAATGGTCCGCCATTCTTCGACATCCAACGCTATTGCTTTCGAAGCACCAGCTGGTGCGAGCTTCCCTTTGAATAGGATGAGGTTGGATCGACCTTTTTCACGGTCGCCATCATTGTACCGAGGCTTCGGATTATGCAAATGACGATTCTTGGCTTTGTAGTGTGCTGTCACGAAGTTTGCCGCCTCCTCAGTAATGAATGCCTCGGCCATCGATGCTTCAATTCTACGTTTATTTTTACATTTTGCTCGAAGCGTCTTCTGCGTCCTCTCAGTTGCGAAGCACCAACAATTTTGCACGGGCCCCCCCAATCTTGCCTCAGTCGGGAGATGCAAAATCAAATGCTGCATTGGATTAAAGAATCCCGGTGGAAAGATCTTTTCTAACTTGCAGATCAACTCCGGCGCCAACTCTTCCAGTTCGTCTAGCACGTCAGGCGATAGTTCTTTCGCACAAAGAGTACGGAAGAAATAGCTCAGCTCTGCCAGTACTAGCCATTCATCCTCAGGGATAAAGCCACGCAACATCACCGGCATTACCCACTCAAGCCATATGTGCCAATCATGACTCTTGAGACCAAATATTTTCAATTTGTCAAGACTCGCTCCCCTCTTTAGATTCGCTGCATACCCATCGGGGAACATCAACTGCATTTTCACCCACAAGATCATTTCCCTCATAGCTGGCCTTCCAAGATTGAACCATGCCTTTGGCTTCCTCCAGTTCTTCTTTCCTTTCGGTTGTCGCATGTTTTGTAACGGTCTATCACATAGAGCCTCCTGATCGACTCTCGCCTTAGGATTATCCTTCGACTTCCCCTCTATGCCGAACAATGTACCAAAAAGGGCCTCGGCGATATTCTTTTCAGTGTGCATCACGTCGATGTTGTGTGGGCAAAGGAGGTCTTTAAAGTAAGGCAGATCCCACAAGCATATCTTGTGAGTCCAGGCGTGTTTCGAATTATACCCTTTGAAATACCCTGGACGATTTGGATCCGGCTCAAGAGCGTTTATCTGATCCAGGGTCTGTTGGCTTGTCAATGCAGGTGGTGCAGAGTTTTTGACAACTCTACCTTTCATGAAATTCTTCTTGTCTTTTCTGAAATTATGGCGAGGATCCAGGAACTGTCTATGCAAGTCGAAGCAAGAATACTTGCGACCCGCCTGCGGCCAATGGAACTCAAGAGCTGCCTTGCATGTGGGGCACGGGAACCTTCCATGCACACACCAGCCAATGAATAGCGCATACGCCGGCAAGTCATGCGACGAGTACATGTACCACACATGCATTTTGAAGTTTTTTTGTAGCGGCGTCATATGTCTTGATCCCATTATCCCAAGCTTCTTGCAATTCATCCTTAAGCGGCTGCATGTACACATTCATATTCTTCCCCGGATAGTTGGGCCCTGGAATTATCAACGTCAAGAAAATGTTCTTTCTTTTCATAATCTCTCCGGGGGGAAGATTGAGTGGAATGACAAATACAGGCCAGCAACTGTATTGGGTTGCCGTCATACCAAACACATTGAACCCATCCGTGCTGATGGCGACTCGAGGATGCCTTGGATCTGCCGCTTTATCCTTATGTAATGCATCGAAGTGCTTCCACGCAAAAGCGTCTGAAGTGTGTCCCAACATCGGATTCCCATCTGCATCTAGTTCGGTTCTTTTGCCCAATTTATGCCACGTCATCTGTCTGGCCGTCTCTTCGACCATGAAAAGACGTTGAAGTCTTGGTATGATTGGCATATACCGAAGAACATTAACTGGGATTTTGGTCTGACTCTTCTCACCCATACCGTTGTCTACCACAACATACCTGAAAGACTTGCAAATGGGACAATAGTTGAAGCCCGCATACTCAAGCCTAAATAAGGCACATCCATTCTCACAGGCATCTATCTTCTCATAGGGCATCTTAAGCGCACGTAGGATTTTGTCCGACTGGTACAGTTTTGCTGGCAATACATGGCCTTTGGGTAGAAAGCGTCCAAATATCGTCATCATCGCGTCGTAGCATTCTCTGCCCAGGTTGAACTGAGCCTTCATAGCCATTACTTGCGCGATGGCATCCAGCTGACAAAGCTCAGTGTGCTCGTGGAGAGGACGTTTTGAAGACTCCAACATTTCATAGAAGGCCTTTGCAGATTCCTCCATCTCATCGTCCGAATCCCGAGCATCATCAAAGTCTTGCACCATGTCTTCGATCCCGGTACCATGCTCGTCGGTGCGACGACGAACCACCTCAGCTCTGGCATGTTGGGTAGACTCACCATGAAATGTCCAGACCGTATAATTAGGCGTAAAACCCCACTTCTACAGGTGTTTGATCATTTCAAACTCTGACCTCTTATGATAGTTGTCGCAATCGACACAGGGGCACCAGGTTGTTTTCTGTCCATTTGCAAATGCGGCTCTCACAAACCCCTTGGTTTTTGTTATCCATTCATGGGTCATGTCTTTCTGACTAGTGTGACCGGTGTACATCCACGCACGATCACTCATCTTGCCTAGCTACTGGACACACAAGAAATATATACATAATTCAGCAAACCATATTCATCAGTTAATAGAGTTTGTCAGTTTTATTACGTCCATGCAACCTAGACGCTAGTAGGTAAAGATAGGTCCTAATCCCACCCGAGTATGTGTAGATTGGGTTCGTTTTCCCATGCTCTGCTCCGGATCCGACGCAAAATTTCGGCAACACCTCCCCGCTGTTCTCCTGATACACGTCTCGGCAATAAGCAGAGAGGATGTGTACCCGGAGAACAACAGGGAGGCACTGACGAAATTCTGCATTGGATCCGAAGCAGAGCATATGGGAAAATGAACCCAATCTACACATACTCGGGCTGTCCATGGATAATGTTGGACAATTCGAAAGAATCACGGTTATAAATATGCTAATGCATGCATATTTATTGATGTAACCCTTTCGAACGGGAGACGCATAGTGGTCATGCATACTGATGATTGAAGACACCTATAGCTAGCAAGTTTCATCGGCACGAAGACCGGAACAGAGGAAATGAAGGGGGGAGGAGGAGATGTCATTTGTGCTCACCCACGAACGCAGGGGCGGAGATCGTCGAACGCACGGGGAGGTCGTCGAACACCAGACCCTCGCAGCGACGAAACAACTGCACATTTAAATCCACCTGATCAACATAAATATGATGTTTTTTATAACAAAATCGAAAAATATATGACCTAACTCATAATTCACAAATATATGACCCCGTCGCCCTCTGGAAGGCCGAAGAGCACCTTTTTCGGGATCGGGGTGTCGGGGGTGTCGTGTCAGGGTCGGGGTGTCATGTCGGGGTAGGGGTGCTGTGTCGGGGTCGAGGGTGCCGTGTCAGGGTGTGGGGGTGTCGTGTCGGGGGTCGGGGTGTCGGGGGTGTCGTGTCGGGGTAGGGGTGCTGTGTCGAGGTCGGGGGTGCCGTGTCGGGGTGTGGGGGTGTCGTGTCGGGGGTCGGGGTGTCTGTGGTGTCGTGTCGGGGTCGACCCTCGACTCCTTTTCCCCTCGATCCTCGACCACTCGGCGACCCTCTTTTCCCTCAGCGACCCTCTTTTTCTACTTTTCCTACTTCTTTTTTTCATCTTCTACTTCTACTTTTTTTTTCATCTTCTCCTTCTTTCTTCTTCTTCTTCTTCTTCTTCTTCAACTTATTGTTCTTTTTTTTCATCATCTTCTTCTTCTTCTTCCTCTTCTTCTTTTACTTCTTTTTTTTCATCTTTCTTGTTTATTCTTAAAAAACAGAAAAAAAAACCTAAACTAAACTAAACTAAATCTAACCTAAACTAAACTAAACTAAACTAAACTAAACTAAACTAACCTAAACTAAACTAAACTAACCTAAACTAAATCTAAAAAAACAGAAAAACTCACCACGGGGAGGGGGCGCGGGTTGAGGAGGCAGGCCACGGGGAGGGGGCGCGGGTTGAGGAGGCCGAGGGGAAGGGCGGCCGGCGACGGTGCGGCTCCGGCGGCGGGGCGGGGCGGCGTGGCGCGGCTCCGGCGATGGGGCGGGGCAGGGCGGCCGACGTGGCCTGCGTCCGCTGGGCAGGGCGGCCAGGCGGGGCGGGCGGGCGGCCGGCGACGGGGCGGGCTCCGGGGGGCGGGGCTGGCCGGCGGCGCCTCGGGCTCCGGGGGGTGGCGCGGGGCGGCGGCGGCGGCTCGAGCACAGGGGCGGCGCGGGTGAGGTGAGGGGAGAGAGAGAGGGGAGAGAGAGAGGGGTGGGGCGCGGGGCGGGCTCCGGGGGGCGGGGCTGGCCGGCGGCGCCTCGGGCTCCGGGGGGTGGCGCGGGGCGGCGGCGGCTCGGGCACGGGGGCGGCGCGGGTGAGGTGAGGGGAGAGAGAGGGGTGGGGCGCGGGGCGCTTTCTGTTTTAGATAGGTCAAATCTCTTTGCCGTCTGCTAGCAGACGGCAAAGAGCCTAGATAGTGGGGTGGGGCCGGGGGGGAACGGACCTTAGTTGGCCACTTTCTTTGCCGTCTGCTAGCAGACGGCAAAGAAAGTGGCCGTTAGGTGGTTCTCGTTAGTGGGCCACCCTTCCTCTTTGCCGTCTGCTAGCTGACGGCAAAGCTTCTATGCCGTCAGCTAGCAGACGGCAAAGAGATGGCTGACGGCAAACATGATCTTTGCCGTCAGCTCTTTGTTTGCCGTCAGTTTTCTGTAAGCTGATGGCAAAGACCTTCTTTGCCGTCAGCTAGCTGACGGCAAAGAGCTGGCTGACGGCAAAGATCCTGATTCCAGTAGTGACAAGACTTCAACATCCCTAACAATTCCAAGTGGTGTGATGGTGTCTCTATTAGCAAGTTTAATAGTAACATCAATGTCTTCTATTTCAGTAGGTGCTATTTCATTCATAATTTCTTGGTATAAGGTAAAAGGGATAGCACTTACTCTAGCACCCAAATCACATAAACCATGATAGCAATGATCTCCTATTTTGACTGAGACAACAGGCATGCCCACTACAGGTCTATGTCTATCTTTTTCATCAGGTTTGGCAATTCTAGCAGCTTCATCACAGAAGTAGATAACATGCCCATCAATATTTTCTACCAAGAGATCTTTAACCATAGCAACACTAGGTTCTACTTTAATTTGCTCAGGGGTCTTAGGTGCTCTAATATTACTCTTGCGAACCACAGTTGGTACCTTAGCATGTTCCTTTATCCTAACAGGGAAAGGTGGTTTTTCAATGTAAGCGGTAGGCACAACTGGATCAACATTGTAAATGATGATTTCATCTTTAGCTATGACCGGTTCTTTAATTTCTTCTTTAATAGGGGGTGATATTTAAACCACTTCTCCTTAGGGAGATCAACATGAGTAGCAAGTGCTTCACAGAAAGAGGCTACTATCTCAGAGTCAAGTCCATATTTAGTGCTAAAGTTGTTAAAAGCATCGGTATTCATAAAAGATTTAACACAATCAAACTTAAGCTTTATACCTAACTCATTACCTTCATCGAGTTCCCAATCTTCAGAGTTGCGTTTAATTCTTTCTAAGAGATCCCTCTTGAATTCAATAGTCTTCTTCAAAAAAGAACCAGCACAAGAAGTATCGAGCATGGATTGATCATTATGAGAAAGCCGAGCATAAAAATTCTGAATAATAACTTCTCTCGGGATATCATGATTGGGGCATGAATTAAGCCTCCCCCAAGTTAGACCTATGCTTTCTCCTTCACGAGGACAAAAATTATATATATAATTCCGATCACGATGAACTAGATGCATGGGATAAAACTTTTGATGGAATTCCAATTGCAATCGATTCCAGATCCATCATCCAAGGTCATGACATAGCCTATACCATGTCAATGCTTTTCCCTTCAAAGGTAAAGGGAAAATGTTCTTCTTAGCTTCATCTCCGGGTAGACCTGCAAGCTTAAATAATCCACAAATTTCGTTCACATATAAGAGGTGCATATCAGGATGTTCAGTTCCATCTCCTGCATAAGGTTTAGCAAGCAGTTGTTCTACCATAGCCGAAGGAATTTCATTCAGTAGGTGTAGTAGGTTGAGGGGCAACTAATTGTGGTTCCGGTCGAGGTGAAGATACCCCGAACAAACCCCTCAAAGGATTGTTTTCCATAGTAGCAAGTAACAATAAATTTCAGCACGTAGTACAATTTTTCCTTACCGATTTCCACTTACGAAGAGCGCTTCACTCCCCGGCAACGGCACCAGAAAAGAGTCTTGATGACCCACAAGTATAGGGGGTCAATTGTAGTCCTTTCGATAAGTAAGAGTGTCGAACCCAACGCGGAGCAGAAGGAAATGACAAGCGGTTTTCAGCAAGGTAATTTCTGCAAGCACTGAAATTGTAGGTAACAGATAGTTTGATAGCAAGATAATTGGTAACGAGCATGTAATGTTAATGGTAAATAAAGTGCAGCAAGATAGCCCAATCCTTTTGTGGCAAAGGACAGGCCAGAACAGTTTCTAGTAATAGGCAAAGTCTTCTTGAGGGTACACGGGAATTTCATCTAGTGAATTTTATCATGTTGATTTGATTCGTGTTCGCTACTTTGATAATTTGATATGTGGGTGGACCGGTGCTTGGGTACTATTCTTACTTGAACAAACCTCCCACTTATGATTAACCCCCTCGCAAGCATCCGCAACTACGAGAAAAGTATTAAGATAATATATAACCATAGCATTAAACGTTTGGATCCAAATCACCCCCTTACGACGTAGCGCATAAACTAGGGTTTCAGCTTCTGTAACTCTAGCAACCCATCATCCGATAACTACTCCACAATGCATTCCCTTAGGCCCAAGGATGGTGAAGTGCCATGTAGTCGATGTTCACATGACACCACTAAGGGAATCACAACATACATATCATCAAAATATCGAACACATATCAAATTCACATAATTACTTTTGACATGACTTCTCCCGTGACCTCAAGAACAAAGGTAACTACTCCCAAATAATACTCATGCTCAAAATCAAAGGGGTATTGAATAGCATAATGGATCTGAACATATAATATTCCACCAAATAAACCATATAGTAATCAACTACAAGATGTAATCAACACTACTAGTCACCCACAGGTACCAATCTGAGGTTCCGGTACAAAGATTGAACACAAGAGATGAACTAGGGTTTGAGAGGAGATGGTGCTGTTGAAGATATTGATGAAGATTAGCCTGCCAAAGATGAGAGGGGTGTTGGTGATGACGATGGCTTCGATTTTCCCCTCCGGGAGGGAAGTTCCCTCGGCAGAATCGCTTCGCCGGACGGCAAAAGTGCTCCTGCCCAAGTTCCGCCTCGAGATGGCGGCGCTCCATCACGAAAGTCCTCTCCTTATTTTTTTAGGTCAAGAGACCCTATATACCAGAAGATGGGCACCGGAGGTAGGCCGAGGAGGGCGCGCCTGGGGGGGCTGGCGCGCCCTGGTTTCTTGTGCCCACCAGGGTGGCCCCTTCTGGTAGTTTTTTGCTCCAGTATTTTTCATATATTCCAAAAATATTCTCCGTAAAGTTTCAGCTTCTTTGGAGTTGTGCAGAATAGGTATCTCTGATGTGCTTTTTCAGGTCCAGAATTCCAACTGCCGGTATTCTCCCTCTTTGTGTAAACCTTGCATATTATGAGAGAAAAGGCATTAGAATCACTCCCTAAAGCATTATTATTCAACAAAAAATAATAAATAACAGTAGGAAATCATGATGCAAAATGGACGTATCATGCATCCAACATTAACTATACACAATGCATGAGGATGACAATAGTGCTCTCAGATCTGGCGCTTATTTGAGAAGGTGATGACTCAACATAAAAGTAAATAGATATTCCCTTCGCAGAGGGAAGCAGGGATTTGCAGAGGTGCCATAGCTCAAAGCTTAAATCAGAGATAAATATAATTTTGGGAGGTGCACCCTTCCTGTCAACGTTAGGACCAAGAGTTATCAATATCTTCCATGCTAAACACATTAGCGGTGGTTCCCAACGGTAAAAGTAAATGTTTACTCCCCCTCCAACAACAAACACACTCCACAGCTAGCCGAATCCACGGGTACCATCCATACCAACAACATTCCTGGGGGAGTTTTTTTTAATTATTTGCAATTTTTTATTTCGGGACTGGGAATCCCTATTACCGCCCCTCTCATGCAAGGATGAGTGAATAAACACTCATCATGAGAATAACCCGCTTAACATGGAAGATACTGACCGCCCCCTGTCACTCCATGAGCGGTCCAGGCACACAAAACAGATGTTCATTTGAAAGTTTAGAGGTGGCACATGCAAATTTACTTGGAACGGCAGGGTAATACCGCATATAGGTAGATATAGTGGACTCATCTGGAATAGCTTTGGTTTAAGTATTTTGACGCACAAGCAGTATTCCCGCTTAGTACAGGTGAAGGCTAGCAAATAGGTTGAGAAGCGGCCAGCTAGAGAGCAAAAACGGTCATGAACATGCGTTATGCATAATCAGCATTGAATACTAGCATGAGTAGGATATGAACACCATGAACATAAATATCGTAGAGGCTATGTTGGTTTTGATTCAACAACATGCACGAACATGTGCCAAGTCAAGCCACTTGAAACATTCAGAGGAGGATACCATATCATCATACTACATCACAACCATTTTAATGCATGTTGACATCCAAGATAAATCATTATCCACTCTTAGCTACTTAAGCATGGCACGAGCAACTATAATCTTTAATTGTCATTGCAAACATGTTTGATCATAATATGCTGAATCATGGATACTAGGTTAAACACATTTGCAAAAACAAAAGCAAGTTGAGTTCCTACCCGCTTCTCTCTGCCACAGTCACTTCATCAAATATCATCATTATTGCCTTTCACTTGCACGACTGAATGATATAAAAAATAATAATAGTGCAAGAGTGTCGTGGACTAAGCTGGAATCTGCAAAAATTTATTCAAAGGGAGAAGACAAGGTAATTTGGGCTCTTTGTTAGATTAACAATAATGTATATGAGAGCCACTCAACATTTTTATCGTGGTCTTCTCCTTGGTATGACTCAAATAAAAGGAAAAGAATTTCAGAGAAACACACTGAAATAGTTTTCAGAGTTTTTGTTTTTTCTTAAAGAAAGCAAATCAAAGAAGTAAAAACAAAGACGAGAAAAATTATTTACATGGGAAAACTCCCAACAAGTAAAAGAAGAAATGAGAAATCTTATTGGGTTTTCTTTTGCTACTACAATTAATTTAAACTAGAAATAAAAACCGAAAAGAAGCAAGAAATATTTTTGGATTTTCTCAAAGTTTTTCAAACACGCAAGAAGAAAGCAAGAAAATAAATCTAGCAAGGATAATACAATGAAAAAGTGTAGACACCGACAACTGGAATGAAATGTGTAAACATGAATATAATGTCGGTGGAAATACGTACTCCCCCAAGCTTAAGCTTTTGGCATCAAGAGTAGCTAATTATTCTAAAAATAAACCACTAAATCAAAAACTAATTGGAGCAATGGAGGAGTCACCTACCAAGTAGCAATCCCCCAAAACAGTTTCAGAAACGGAGCTTCGAGCAAAGAGATCGAAATCCGTGGATTTGAGAGCAAGAACATGAGAGAGAGAGAGAGAGAGCTATGGTGATTTTTTTGGAGGTATGAGATGGAATGGGCTAAAGAGATAAGCGAGGGGGCCCACGTGGGGACCACAACCCACCAGGGCGCGCCTGGGGTTGCTGGCGTGCCCTGGTGTCTCGTGGACACCAGGTGCACCCGCCTCTGATGTTATTTGCACCAAAAAATTCACAAATATTCAGAGAAAAATCGTGTTAAATTTTCAGGATATTCTAAGAACTTTTATTTTTGGGTCATTTTTATTGCACGGAGAAATCAGAAAACGGGATAAACATGGCATTTTATTTTATTTGACTAAGAAGAATAGAAAACAAAAGGTGGGAGCAGAAGGTTGTGCCTACTAGATTCATCAACCTCATACCTCTCAAAAAATGATCCATTAATAAGGTTGATCAAGTCTTATTAACAACCACTTTCAATTAGCATGAAATCGAAGAATTTTCGTAAATCACTAAGTTACCTCAACGGGGATATGCATATCCCCAACAATAAGTATGTCATATTTCTTTTTGGCAGTAAGTAGAGGTAGTTGAAAACTTCCAATAGTGAGTGTCGAAGATTTTTCAATAACATTTATACCATTCACTTAGAATTGTTTCTTCGCAAAGTGCACCGTATGCTCATTACCATTGATATGAAAAGTGACTTTGCTTTTATTGCAATCAATAACAGCCTTTGTAGTATTCAAAAAGGGTCTACCAAGGATAATTGACATGTTGTCGTCCTCGGGCATCTCAAGAATAACAAAGTCTGTTAAGATAGTAACATTTGCAACAAAAACGGGAACATCCTCACAAATACCGATAGGTATGGCCGTTGATTTGTCAGCCATTTGCAATGATATTTCAGTAGGTGTGAGTTTATTCAAATCAAGTCTTTTATATAAAGAGAAAGGCATAACACTAACACCAGCTCCCAAATCACGCAAAGTTGTTTTGACATTTTTTTAATGGAGCAGGGTATAGTTGGTATTCCAGGATCTCCAATTTTTTTAGGTACTCCATCCTTAAAAGAATAATTAGCAAGCATGGTGGAGATTTCAGCTTCAGGTATCTTTCTTTTATTAGTGATGATGTCTTTCATGTATTTTGCATAAGGGGCCATCTTTAAGATATCAGTTAAGCGGGTACGCAAAAAGAATGGCCTAATCATTTCAGCAAAGCGTTCAAATTCTTCATCATCCTTTTTTCTTAGATGGTTTAGGTGGAAAAGGCATGGGTTTCTGAACCCATCGCTCTCTTTCTTTACCATGTTTTCTAGTCACAAAGTCTCTTTTATCATATCGTTTATTTTTAGGTTGTGGGTTATCAAGATCAACAGCAGGTTCTATTTCAACATCATTATCTGGTTCTTTATCATTGTTCGGTTGAGTATCTTCATGAACATCATCATTATCATTTTCATTATCACTAGGTGAATGTTCATTACCAGATTGAGTTTCAGCATCAGAAATAGAGGCATCATTATCTTCAGGAGGTTTTTCTATCTCAGGTTCACTAGAGGTATGCAAATTCCTATCATTTTTCTTTTTCTTTTTCTTTTTCTTTTTCTTTTTAGAAGGACTAGGTGCATCAGTGTTAATTCTCTGAGAGTCTTGTTCAATTCTTTTAGGGTATCCTTCAGGATAAAGTGGTTCCTGAGTCATTTTACCTCCTATAGTTGCTACTCTAACAGGAAAATCATTCATATTATTATTCATTTCATTAAGCAATTCTCTTTGAGATTTAGCAACTTGTTCTAACTGGGTTTGAACCATAGAGGCATGTTTTCCTACACCTCTAACATCATTACTGATTCTAAATAACAAGTCACTCAAGCAGAGCAATCATATCAGAATTATATTTCAGTTGTTTGAGAACATTTGAATTGAAGTAATCTTGTTTCCTAATGTAGTTGTCAAACTCATATAAGCATTGACTAGGATGTTTATTGTAAGGGATATCACCTTCATCAAACTTTAATAAGGAATTTACCTCTACCACCTATTGAGGTGGTGGTGTGTCAAGGCCATGTATTTCTTCAATAGGTGGTAAATGTTGGGGAACGTTGCATGGGAAACAAAAATTTTCCTACGCACACACAAGATCTATCCATGGTGATGAGCATCTACGAGAGGGAGAGTGAATCTACATACCCTTGTAGATCGCTAAGCGGAAGCGTTTAAGAAACGCGGTTGATGTAGTCGAACGTCTCCGCGATCCAAATCGCAAGTCGTCCCTCGATCCGATCACGAACTAGCGCCGAACGGACGGCACCTCCGCGTTCAACACACGTACGGCTTGATGACGCCTTCACCTCCTCGATCCAGCGAGCGATGGTGAAGTAGTGGTTGAGTTCCAGCAGCACGACGGCGTGGTGATGGTGGTGAGGAACAATCTCTGCAGGGCTTCGCCAAGCGCTACGGAGATTATGACGGAGGAACTAGAGGGCTAGGGTTGCCGGCACACGGCTTGGGAAATCCTGATGTATCCCGTGTGCTAGCCCTGCCCCTCTATTTATATGTTGAGCCTTGGGGTCTAAACTTGGAGTAAAAGCCTCCTCCGGGTCGGTTTTGCCCGCACAAGGTCGGTTTGGCCCGCAGGGAAAGAGTCCAACTCGGATCCCTGCCGAACCGTGCACAGCCGCACACAAGCGGTAGTACCGCTTCACACAAGAGGTAGTACCGCTTGGGCGGTAGTACCGCTTCACACAAGCGGTAGTACCGCTTGGGCGGTAGTACCGCTTCACACAAGCGGTAGTACCGCTTACGCGGCAGCAAAACTACTTTTGCACTTTCCAATACCTCGTGGGCTTTTATCCCTTGGCCCATATAAAGTGTTGCTGCACCCGAACACTTCGGTAAACATCCGGAACCTCTTCCGGTGAACTTCGGAACTCTTCCGGAGATCAAAACACTATTATCACATATATCAATCTTTACCTCCGGACTATTCCGGAGATCCTCGTCATGTCCGGGATCTTATCCGGGACTCCGAACAACTTTCGGTCACCAACATAATAACTCAATTATACTAATCGTCACCAAACGTTAAGTGTGTAGACCCTGCGGGTTCGAGAACTATGTAGACATGACCGAGACACCTCTACGGCCAATAACCAATAGCGGGACCTGGATGCCCATATTGGCTCCTACTTATTCTACGAAGATCTTTATCGGTCGAACCTCTATGTCAAGGATTCAGTTAATCCCGTATGCTGTTCCCTTTGTTCTTCGGTATGTTACTTGCCCGAGATTCGATCGTCGGTATCACTATACCTAGTTCAATCTCGTTACCGGCAAGTCTCTTTACTCGTTCCGTAATACAAGATCTCGTGGCTAACACTTTAGTCACATTGCTTGCAAGGCTCATTGTGATGTTGTATTACCGAGTGGGCCCTGAGATACCTCTCCGTCATACGGAGTAACAAATCCCAGTCTTGATCCATGCCAACCCAACAGACACCCTCGGAGATATCTGTAGAGCACCTTTATAGTCACCCAGTTACGTTGCGACGTTTGATACACACAAGGTATTCCTCCGGTGTCAGTGAGTTGCATGATCTCATGGTCAAAGGAACAGATACTTGACATGCAGAAAACAATAGCAATAAACTGACACGATCATATGCTACGTTCGTAGTTTGGGTCTTGTCCATCACATCATTCTCCTAATGATGTGATCCCGTTATCAAATGACATCTCATGTCAATGGCTAGGAAACCTTAACCATCTTTGATCAACGAGCTAGTCAACTAGAGGCTTACTAGGGACACAGTGTTGTCTATGTACCCACACATGTATTTGAGTTTCCAATCAATACAATTATAGCATGGATAATAAACGATTATCATGAACAAGGAAATATAATAATAACCAATTTATTATTGCCTCTAGGGCATATTTCCAACAGTCTCCCACTTGCACTAGAGTCAATAATCTAGTTCACATCACTATGTGATTTACATTGTAATGAATCGAACACCCATGCAGTTCTGGTGTTGTTCATGTTTAGCCCTTGGAAGAGGTTTAGTCATCGGATCTGCAACATTTAGATCCGTGTGTACTTTGCAAATATTTATGTCGTCCTCCTTGATGTAATCGCGGATGGAATTGAAACGTCGTTTTATGTGTCTGGTCCTCTTGTGAAATCTTGGTTCCTTGGCTAGAGCAATGGCACCAGTATTATCACAAAACAGAGTCATTGGGTTAAGTGCACTTGGCACTACTCCAAGATCTGTCATGAACTCCTTCATCCAGACACCTTCCTTCGCCGCCTCCGAGGCAGCGATGTACTCCGCTTCACATGTAGAATCTGCTACCACGCTTTGCTTGGAACTGCACCAGCTAACCGCACCCCCATTAAGAATAAATACGTATCCGGTTTGCGACTTAGAGTCATCCGGATCAGTGTCAAAGCTTGCATCGACGTAACCCTTTACGACGAGCTCTTGATCACCTCCATAAACGAGAAACATGTCCTTAGTCCTTTTCAGGTACTTCAGGATATTCTTGACCGCCGTCCAGTGTTCCATTCCTGGATCACTTTGAAACCTTCCGACCATACTTATGGCAAGGCTGACATCGGGTCTTGTGCACAGCATTGCATACATGATAGAGCCTATGGCCGAAGCATAGGGGATGACACTCATCTTTTCTCTATCTTCTGCAGTCACTGGGCATTGAGTCTTACTCAACTTCACACCTTGCAAAACAGGCAAGAACCCCTTCTTGGACTGATCCATTTTGAACTTCTTCAAAATCTTATCAAGGTATGTGCTTTGTGAAAGTCCTATTAAGCGTCTTGATCTATCTCTATAGATCTTGATGCCTAATATGAAAGCAGCTTCTCCTAGGTCCTTCATTGAAAAACTCTTGTTCAAATATTCCTTCACGCTTTCCAACATTTCTATATTGTTTCCAATCAGCAATATGTCATCCACATATAATATTAGAAACGCTATAGAGCTCCCACTCACTTTCTTGTAAATACAAGCTTCTCCGTAAACTTGTATAAACTCGAACGCTTTGATCACTTCATCAAAGCGAAGATTCCAACTCCGAGATGCTTGCACCAGTCCATAAATGGATCGCTGGAGTTTGCAAACTTTGTCAGCATTCTCTGGATCGACAAAACCTTCTGGTTGCATCATATACAACTCTTCCTTAAGGTAACCGTTAAGGAACGCTGTTTTGACATCCATCTGCCAAATTTCATAATCGAAAAAGGCAGCTATTGCTAACATGATTCTGACGGACTTAAGCATCGCTACGGGTGAGAAGGTCTCATCGTAGTCAACTCCTTGAACTTGTGAAAAACCCTTTGCCACAAGTCGAGCTTTATAGACGGTGACATTACCGTCCGCGTCCGTCTTCCTCTTAAAGATCCATTTGTTCTGAATGGCCTTACGCCCTTCAGGTAATACTTCCAAAGTCCATACTTTGTTTTCATACATGGATCCCATCTCGGATTTCATGGCCTCTAACCACTTCTCGGAATCCGGGCCCATCATCGCTTCTCCATAGCTCGTAGGTTCATCGTTGTCTAACAACATGACCTCTAAGACAGGGTTGCCGTACCACTCGGGAGCAGTACGCGTCCTTGTCGACCTACGAGGTTCGATAGCAACTTGATCCAAAGCTTCATGATCATCATCATTAACTTCCTCTTCAGCTAATGTAGGCTCCACAGAAACAACTTTCTGTGCTGCGCTACTCTCAGGTTGAAGTAAAGGTTCAACAACCTCATCAAGTTCTATCTTCCTCCCACTCAATTCTTTCGAGAGAAACTCTTTCTCAAGAAATGTTCCGTTTTTAGCGACAAACACTTTGCCCTCGGATCTGAGGTAGAAGGTATACCCAATTGTCTCTTTTGGGTATCCTATGAAGACGCATTTCTCCGCTTTGGGTTCCAGCTTTTCAGGCTGAAGCTTTTTGACATAAGCATCACATCCCCAAACTTTAAGAAACGACAGCTTTGGCTTCTTGCCAAACCAAAGTTCATATGGCGTCGTCTCAACGGATTTCGATGGTGCCCTATTTAAAGTGAATGCAACTGTCTCTAATGCATAACCCCAAAATGATAGTGGCAAATCGGCAAGAGACATCATAGATCGCACCATATCCAATAAGGTTCGATTACGACGTTCGGACACACCATTACGCTGTGGTGTTCCAGGCGGTGTCAATTGTGAAACAATTCCACACTGTCTTAAGTGACTGCCAAACTCATAACTCAGATATTCTCCTCCTCGATCAGATCGTAGGAATTTAATCTTCTTGTTACGATGATTCTCAACTTCACTCTGAAATTGTTTGAACTTTTCAAATGTTTCAGACTTGTGTTTCATTAAGTAAATATACCCATATCTACTTAAGTCATCAGTGAAGGTGAGAAAGTAATGATAACCACCGCGCGCCTCAATACTCATCGGACCGCACACATCAGTATGCATGATTTCCAATAAGTCACTTGCCCGTTCCATTGTTCCAGAGAACGGCGTTTTAGTCATCTTGCCCATGAGGCATGGCTCACATGTGTCAAGTGATTCAAAATCAAGTGACCCCAAAAGTCCATCAGCATGGAGCTTCTTCATGCGTTTTACGCCAATATGACCTAAACGGCAGTGCCACAAGAAAGTGGTATTATCATTATCAATTCTACATCTTTTGGCATCAATGTTATGAACATGTGTATCATTACTATCGAGATTCAATAAGAATAAACCCCTCACATCGGGTGCATGACCATAAAAGATATTACTCATATAAATAGAACAACCATTATTCTCTGATTTAAATGAGTAACCGTCTCGCAATAAACAAGATCCAGATATAATGTTCATGCTTAACGCAGGCACCAAATAACACTTATTTAGGTTCATCACTAATCCCGACGGTAATCGAAGAGCGAGCGTGCCGACGGCGATCACATCAACCTTGGAACCATTTCCCACGCGCATCGTCACTTCGTCCTTTGCCAGCCTCCGTTTATTCCGCAGTTCCTGTTTTGAGTTGCAAATATGAGCAACCGCACCGGTATCAAATACCCAGGCACTACAACGAGAGTTGGTAAGGTACACATCAATAACATGTATATCATATATACCTTGTTTGTTGTTGGCCGCCTTCTTGTCAGCCAAATACTTGGGGCAGTTCCGCTTCCAGTGTCCTGTTCCCTTGCAATGAAAACACACAGTTTCTGGTTTGGGTCCAGCCTTGGGTTTCTTCATGAGAGGAGCAACTGCTTTGCCACTCTTCTTGGAGTTACCCTTCTTACCCTTGCCATTTTTCTTGAAACTAGTGGTTTTATTGACCATCAACACTTGATGCTCCTTCTGAATTTCAGACTCAGCGGCTTTCAGCATCGCAAACAGCTCGGCGACTGACTTGTTCATCCCGTGCATGTTATAGTTCAACACGAAGCTCTTGTAGCTAGGTGGCAATGATTGAAGAACTCTGTCAGTGATAGCCTCTGGCGGAAGGGGCATCCCTAACTCAGCCAGACGGGTGGAGTACCCAGACATTCTGAGCACGTGATCACTGATAGACCCGTTCTCCTCCATCTTGCAAGCATAGAACTTATCGGAGATCTCATATCTCTCGATCCGGGCATTCTTCTGAAAGATAAACTTCAACTCCTGGAACATCTCATATGCTCCATGACGTTCAAAACGTCTTTGAAGTCCCGGTTCTAAGCCATACAACATTGCACATTGAACTATTGAGTAATCATCAGAACGAGCCTGCCAGGCGTTCACAACGTCTAGAGACTCAACTGGAGCGGGTGGATCACCAAGCGGTGCATCAAGGACATAAGCCTTCTGGGAAGCCGTAAGGATAATCCTTAGATTACGGGCCCAGTCCACAAAGTTACTTCCATCATCTTTCAACTTAGCTTTCTCTAGGAACGCATTAAAATTCAGGGGTGCTACTGCGCGAGCCATGATCTACAACATAAATATAGCAAAGACAACTTAGACTATTGTTCTAGATAATGAGTTTAGTTAATCATATTACTTAAAAACTCCCACTCAAATTGACATCCCTCCGGTCATTCGAGTGTAACATGATCCAAATCCACCAACTCAAGTCCGATCATCACGTGAGTTGAGGTGGTTTCAATGGTGAACATCTTCATGTTGATCATATCTACTATATGACTCATGTTCGACCTTTCGGTCTCTTGTGTTCCGAGGCCATGTCTGTACATGCTAGGCTCGTCAAGTTTAACCCGAGTGTTCTGCACGTGTAACATGGCTTACACCCGTTGTATGTGAACGTAGAGTCTATCACACCCGATCATCACGGCGTGTCTCGAAACGACGAACTTTCGCAACGGTGCACACTCGGGGAGAACACAATTTATCTTGAAATTTAAGTGAGGGATCACCTTATAATGCTACCGTCGTCCTAAGCAAAATAAGATGCATAAAAGGATTAACATCACATGCAAATCATAAGTGACATGATATGGCCATGAACTCGTGCTTTTGATCTCCATCTCCAAAGCACCGGCATGATCTCCATCGTCACCGGCATGACACCATGATCTCCATCATCTTGATCTCCATCAACGTGTCGCCATGAGGTTGTCGCGCCGACTGTTGCTTCCACGACTATTGCTAACGTTTAGCGATAAAGTAAAGCATTACATAGCGCTTAATGATTGACACGCAGGTCATACAATAATTAAAGACAACTCTATGGCTCCTGCCAGTTGCCGTACTCATCGACATGCAAGTCGTGATATTCTATACAACACATGATCATCTCATACATCACATATATCTCATCATGTAATTGGCCATATCACATCACAACATACCCTGCAAAAACAAGTTAGACGTCCTCTAATTGTTGTTGCAAATTTTACGTGGCTGCTACGGGTTTGCAAGAACCGTTCTTACCTACGCAAAACCACAACGTGGTGTAGTGATTGCTTTTTGATCTTCTAAAAGAACCCTCTTCATTGAACCGATTCAACTAAAGTGAGAGAGACAGACACCCGCCAGTCACCTTTATGCAACAAGTGCACGCAGCGGTAAAACCAGTCTCGCGTAAGCGTACGCGTAATGTCGGTCCGGGCCGCTTCATCTCACAATACCGCTGAATCAAGTATCAACTAGTAACGGCAAGCAATATGTATACACCCACGCCCACAACTCGTTTGTGTTCTACTCGAGATCTCATCTACGCATAGACCTGGCTCATGATGCCACTGTTGGGGAACGTTGCATGGGAAACAAAAATTTTCCTACGCACACACAAGATCTATCCATGGTGATGAGCATCTACGAGAGGGAGAGTGAATCTACATACCCTTGTAGATCGCTAAGCGGAAGCGTTTAAGAAACGCGGTTGATGTAGTCGAACGTCTCCGCGATCCAAATCGCAAGTCGTCCCTCGATCCGATCACGAACTAGCGCCGAACGGACGGCACCTCCGCGTTCAACACACGTACGGCTTGATGACGCCTTCACCTCCTCGATCCAGCGAGCGATGGTGAAGTAGTGGTTGAGTTCCAGCAGCACGACGGCGTGGTGATGGTGGTGAGGAACAATCTCTGCAGGGCTTCGCCAAGCGCTACGGAGATTATGACGGAGGAACTAGAGGGCTAGGGTTGCCGGCACACGGCTTGGGAAATCCTGATGTATCCCGTGTGCTAGCCCTGCCCCTCTATTTATATGTTGAGCCTTGGGGTCTAAACTTGGAGTAAAAGCCTCCTCCGGGTCGGTTTTGCCCGCACAAGGTCGGTTTGGCCCGCAGGGAAAGAGTCCAACTCGGATCCCTGCCGAACCGTGCACAGCCGCACACAAGCGGTAGTACCGCTTCACACAAGCGGTAGTACCGCTTGGGCGGTAGTACCGCTTCACACAAGCGGTAGTACCGCTTGGGCGGTAGTACCGCTTCACACAAGCGGTAGTACCGCTTACGCGGCAGCAAAACTACTTTTGCACTTTCCAATACCTCGTGGGCTTTTATCCCTTGGCCCATATAAAGTGTTGCTGCACCCGAACACTTCGGTAAACATCCGGAACCTCTTCCGGTGAACTTCGGAACTCTTCCGGAGATCAAAACACTATTATCACATATATCAATCTTTACCTCCGGACTATTCCGGAGATCCTCGTCATGTCCGGGATCTTATCCGGGACTCCGAACAACTTTCGGTCACCAACATAATAACTCAATTATACTAATCGTCACCAAACGTTAAGTGTGTAGACCCTGCGGGTTCGAGAACTATGTAGACATGACCGAGACACCTCTACGGCCAATAACCAATAGCGGGACCTGGATGCCCATATTGGCTCCTACTTATTCTACGAAGATCTTTATCGGTCGAACCTCTATGTCAAGGATTCAGTTAATCCCGTATGCTGTTCCCTTTGTTCTTCGGTATGTTACTTGCCCGAGATTCGATCGTCGGTATCACTATACCTAGTTCAATCTCGTTACCGGCAAGTCTCTTTACTCGTTCCGTAATACAAGATCTCGTGGCTAACACTTTAGTCACATTGCTTGCAAGGCTCATTGTGATGTTGTATTACCGAGTGGGCCCTGAGATACCTCTCCGTCATACGGAGTAACAAATCCCAGTCTTGATCCATGCCAACCCAACAGACACCCTCGGAGATATCTGTAGAGCACCTTTATAGTCACCCAGTTACGTTGCGACGTTTGATACACACAAGGTATTCCTCCGGTGTCAGTGAGTTGCATGATCTCATGGTCAAAGGAACAGATACTTGACATGCAGAAAACAATAGCAATAAACTGACACGATCATATGCTACGTTCGTAGTTTGGGTCTTGTCCATCACATCATTCTCCTAATGATGTGATCCCGTTATCAAATGACATCTCATGTCAATGGCTAGGAAACCTTAACCATCTTTGATCAACGAGCTAGTCAACTAGAGGCTTACTAGGGACACAGTGTTGTCTATGTACCCACACATGTATTTGAGTTTCCAATCAATACAATTATAGCATGGATAATAAACGATTATCATGAACAAGGAAATATAATAATAACCAATTTATTATTGCCTCTAGGGCATATTTCCAACAGTAAATTCTTAACATTCTCAGCTTTAATACCTTTTTCCTTCATACATTTCTTTGCCTCCTGCATATCTTCAGGACTGAGAAATAAGATACCCCTCTTCTTCGGAGTGGGTTTAGGTGGTGGTTTAGGGAGAGTCCAATCATCATAATTCTTCAATATATTATTCAATAGTTCCTCATCTTGTTCAACAGTTCGTTCCCTCAAAACACAACCAGCACAACTATCTAGGAAATCCCTAGAAGCATCAGTTAGTCCATTATAGAAGATATCAAGTATTTCATTTTTCTTAAGAGGGTGATCAGGAAAAGCATTAAGAAATTGGAGAAGCCTCCCCCAAGCTTGTGGGAGACTCTTTTCTTCAATATGCACAAAGTTAAATATTTCCTGTAAGGTGGCTTGTTTTTTATGAGCAGGAAAATATTTTTCAGAGAAGTAATAAATCATATCCTGGGGACTACGCACACAACCACGAGCAAGAGTATTATACCATATCTTAGCATCACCCTTTAATGAGAACGGAAATAATTTTAGGATATAGTAATAGCGAATTTTTTCATCATGAGCAAAAAGGGTGGCTATGTCATTTAGCTTAGTGAGATGTGCTACTACAGTTTCAGTTTCATAGCCATGGAAAGGATCAGATTCAACCAAACTAATTAACTCTGGGTCGACAGAGAATTCACAATCCTTATCAGTAACAAAGATAGGTGAAGTAGCAAACTTAGGATCACATTTCATTCTAGCATTCAAAGTCTTTTCTTTATACTTGCATAATAATTTCTTAAGATCATCTCTATCCTTACAAGCAAGGATGTCTCTAGCTACTTCTCCATCCATAACATAACCCTCAGGTATGTTAGGTAATTGAAATCTAGGAGAGCTAGGTCTAATAGGTGTTTCATAGTTCTCAGTTTCAAGGACTTCATCAGTTTCAGTAATCTCATCAGTTTCAATAATTTCATTCTCTTTAGCTCTAGCAATTTGTTTATCAAGAAATTCACCTAGTGGCACATTATCAAGCATGGTACTAGCATCATCATAAGCATCATTCATAGCTGAAGTAGCATCATCAATAACTTGCGACATATCAGGATAAATAGCATGTGGTGGTGTTGCAAGTCTACTCAAAACAGAAGGTGAATCAAGTGCAGAGTGTGATGGCAAATCCTTACTTCCCCTCGTCTTAGAGGGAACGATCTTGGTTTTAGTATCCTTCAGATTCTTCATAGTGATCAATTGATATAAATCCCAAGTGACTCAACAAATATAGCTATGCTCCCCGGCAACGGCGCCAGAAAAAGGTCTTGATAACCCACAAGTATAGGGGATCGCAAAAGTTTTCGAGGGTAGAGTATTCAACCCAAATTTATAGATTCGACACAAGGGGAGCCAAAGAATATTTGCAAGTATTAGCAGTTGAGTTGTCGATTCAACCACACCTGGAGATTAAATATCTGCAGCAAAGTGATCAGTAGCATAGTAATATGATAGTTTGATAGGAGTGGTAACAGTAACGGTAACAGTGATACCAATGATTTTGTAGCAGTTGGAACAGTAGCTATATTAATAGCAACCTAGCAAGAACAATATGTGGAAAACTCGAAGGCATTGCATCGGTGGATTCGTTGGATGATATTGATCATATAACAGTCATAACCTAGGGTGACACGGAACTAGCTCGAGTTCATAAATATAATGTAGTCATGTATTCCGTAAATAGTCATACGTGCTTATGGAAAAGAACTTGCATGACATCTTTTGTCCTACCCTACCATGGCAGCGGGGTCCATAAGGAAACTAAGGGATATTAAGGCCTCCTTTTAATAGAGAACCGGAACAAAGCATTAGCCCATAGTGAATACATGAACTCCTCAAACTACAGTCATCACCGGAAAATATCCCGATTATTGTCACCCCGGGGTTTACGGATCATAACACATAGCAGGTGCATATGACTAGCAAGATCGGATCAAGAACATAGATATAATGGTGATAACATAAACGGTTCAGATCTGAAATCATGGCACTCGGGCCCTAGTGACAAGCATTAAGCATGGCAAAATCATAGCAACATCAATCTCAGAACATAGTGGATACTAGGGATAAAGCCCTAACAAAACGAACTCGATTACATGATGAATCTCATCCAACTCCTCACGGACCAGTGTGGGATCACTAGAAGTGTGTGTCTAGAGGGGGGGTTAATAGACTACTTGCAAGAATTAAAAACCTAACATTTTCCCAAGTTAATTGGTTGGCAGATTTTAGCAATTAGCAAGTCTAGCACACCCTACACATGCAAGTCAACAAGTATGGCAGCGGAAAATAAAGACATTGCACATGGAAGTAAGGAGCTGAGATAGGGAGATCAAACGCATGAGGGACACGAAGATTTTTCATGTGGTTCCGATAGGTGGTGCTATCATGCGTCCACGTTTATGGAGTCTTCAACCCACGAAGGGTAACGGTCGCGAGAGTCCACGGAGGGCTCCACCCATAAGGGTCCACGAAGTAGCAACCTTGACTATTCCATAACGGCTTCCGTCCACGAAGGACTAGCCTCACTATGGGTAGATCTTCACTAAGTAGGCGATCTCCTTGCCCGTACAAACTTCTTGGTTCAACTCCACAACACGAAGTAGGAGGCTCCCAAGCGACACCTAACCAATCTAGGAGGCACCACCCTCCAAAAGGTAATAGGCTCAGTAATGTCGATGAAATCCTTGCTCTTGTGCTTCAAGATGATAGGCTTCTCAACACACAATCACTCTCTCACAAATTTGGCTTTGGTGGAAGAGATTGAATTGGTGGAAAGCAACTTGGGGAGGCTAGAGATCAAGATTCATATGGTAGGAATGGAATAGCTTGATCTCAACACATGAGTAGGTGGCTCTCTCTCAGAAAATTGGATGGGGCAAGTATGGAATAGTTTTGAGTGCTTCTCTTTCGAGTGGGTGGTGGTGAAGGGGTATATATAGGCATCCCCAAAAATCCAACCGTTACACCTAAAGTGACCAACTCGGTGACACCGAAGTGTAAAACTCGGTGGTACCGAGTTGCTCCAAAGGTAGCAACGTTTGAATCTCGGTGAGACCGATATATAATTCCTGGTGAGACCGATTGGCAAATTTCGGTGGTACCAATTCTTGACAACGGCTAACCAGAAAGTTGGTCCAAACCTCGGTGAGACCAATTCACAAAACTCGGTGGTACCGATTCTTGAGAATGGCTAACCAGAAAGTTGGTCCAAATCTCGGTGAGACCGATTGGCAAAATTCAGTGGTACCAAATCTTGAAAATAGGATACCCGAAAGTTGGCAACTGATTTCGGTGGCACCGAATGGAATGATGGTAGTACCGAGATGCTAGGGTTTGGCATGGGTCTGTCTGAGGTGGGAATTGATGGCACCGAGTGGAAATTGTTGGTAGCACCAATTTTCATGATAAGCTTGGACAGACTTTTGTGGAAGAGTTTGTGGGTGTTTTTGGTGACTATCACTTGTGCACGTGGAGCATCTTGTTCACCAACAGTACCTTACCCCCTTTTAATAGTATTGTCTTTCCTATGGACTCAAAGTGATTTCTCACAAAGTAAAATGTAGAGTCCTCTTAATTGAAGCTAGGCCAATCAATTTCCTTGCATCTACGGGTATCTCCACAATCCTTTTTGCCAACCCATCTCTCTCTATGGACTTTTACCTGAAATACACTAGGTACAAATATTATACCAAGAGATAATGTATGTTGTCATGAATTATCAAAACCACCAAGGGAGCACATTGTGCTTTCAATCTCCGCCTTTTTGGTAATTGATGACAACATACAATCAAAGCTTCAAATGAAGATATGCATGGATATAATGAAGACTTTGAGAGACACATGACTTAGACTTGCTCCCCCTAAATGTGTGCAAACCCTTTAAAGGATAGTTGCTTTGGAATGCATGGACACACATATAGTAGAAGGGATATAATAAGTCTTGTGTATCTTGGCTATATGCATCAAATATATATGAATGAGATGTGTCCTTGTTCAAGACTTCACTCTTGCAAACAATATGTGCAAGAAGCAAGAGATCATCTTGATCAAGGATATGATGCATATACTTACCTTGAGTTCTTGAGCATTCTAGTAGTAGAAACACACTTGAGAAAACAATGTTAGGAAAAACAAGAGTATTCTACCAATCAAAAGCAATACAGCTCAATAGTACCAAGATGTGGATAACATATAGAAGATAGTATTTCTTAAGGTTGATATGTCTCCAAGAACATTTAGAAACTTTCTCCCCTAGATGTGAAATAGTAGGTCATTCTCTCCCTCTGAATCTTATCATGTAGATATTGGAATTGGATAGGGTGAGAAAAGTCTAACATGAGTAGTCAAATGAAATAAACATATTTTGCTCCCCCTACTTTGGTATTCTCCCCTTGTCTATATAAGTATAAACTCTGATATTCTCCCCCTTGATTGTCTCTCCCCCTTTGCATTGAAGCATGTATCTCCTCCTTTAGCTTTGAAGATTTGGTATTTCTCCCCCTTTGGCATTAATTTCCAAAAAGGTCCATACTCAGGGTCAGACACAGGGATCATGGAGTTAGAAGGGATCCTTGAGAACAAGGGTCATGGAATGTAGGGATCATGGAAAACTTAGAATCATAGAGAGCATTAAAAACTGAGGGAATCATGGAAAATAATTTCTCCCTCTTTCACTGATAGCTTGTAGGACTTCTCCTCCTTTGAATTAGGGATCCTAGAGTAAAGTTTCTCTTCCCCCTTTTTTTAAAAAAATTTAATAAGGGATCATCGAAGAAATGGAGAATTGCTAAATTTAACAAAGCATAGTAAAAAATAGCAAAGTTGGTGGCTCCAAGGCAAATAAGTCGGTGGAACCGAGACGTGTATTTGCAGCCTATCTGCATAATCGGTAGAACCGGGTCATTTGAGTCGGAGGCTCCGAGGGGTAAACAGAAACTTGGCAATGAATAGAAATTCTCACATGATTTTGGAAAACTTGCAATAGAATCTTAAAAGCTTTTGCAAAGTAAATACAAAGGAATTTACAAAGAAATATCAACTAGAGAAGATTTGAGTGGTTCCAAGAAATCTTGCAAATAGAGAATGAACCAAACAAGATACTTAACTAGATGATGGTCGATGACTAGGTCACCTATATTAGAGTATATTGACTTAGGAGCCAAGCAAGAATACTTGATCATAGGTCATACTCATTGTTAAGCTCAAAATGGGGTTACCATTTTTCGATTAAACATTTTAATATTTTCATATCACTTGAGTTGCTTTATCTCATGACTTGGAATAAAGCTTTTTCAAGGATATGAGTACATACCTTTGAGTGATGTTGATGACGTGGCTTGTAGGTGAACTTGTTGAGGATGCTCGATGTTGATGAAGATCATCTTGAGTTGGGAGAAATCCTTGTTTGTTTTGGTTCACTTATCACCTACATAGGTTAGTCATGCAAGGAAGAACAATATATATCCATTTGACATGATATCAATTGAGAATTAGCAAATATGATCACATCAAATGTATGTCAAGGATATGGTTGAGTTGTCTTCTTCCTTCCATCAACAAGAAGGGTTGTGGATACTTGGTCATGACAAGATTGCTTATGATTGGAGTTGTGGCAATCTTGTGGAATGAAGTTCTTCCAAGTATCTACAAAAGGTTAGATGCAATACAAGAGAGCATAGAATTCCAAGTTATATGAAGTTCATGGTAAAGATGGCATGGAATGGTCAAGTAAGCTTATCCCCTTGCATGCATCCTAGTGAGCTTAGCTTAAGTTTGAAGCATCAATCATGTTCAACTCACTCCTCAAGTAACAAAACACTTTCTCATCAAGTGGCTTAGTAAAGATATCGGCCAATTGCTTGTTAGTGCGAACATGCTTGAGATTAATATGTCCTTTGGCAACACGATCACGAATGAAATGATGTCGAACTTGAATATGCTTAGTTCGAGAATGTTGCACGGGATTATGACCAATCTTAATAGCACTTTCATTGTCACAAAGTAATGGAACATTTTTCACATGGATTCCATAATCCTTAAGCGTTTGTGTCATCCATAGCAATTGAGCGCAACACGATCCGGCGGCAATATACTCAGCTTCGGCGGTAGATAGAGATACCGAGTTTTGTTTCTTGGAGGACCAAGACACAAGAGATCTACCAAGAAATTGACATGTACCCGAGGTGGTTTTTCTATCAACCTTGTCACCGGCATAGTCCGAATCGGAATAACCAACAAGGTTAAAGGAAGATCCCTTGGGATACCAAATGCCAAAGTCTGGTGTTTGTATCAAATATCTCACAATACGTTTCACGGCCAAAAGATGACACTCTTTAGGTGCAGCTTGATATCTAGCACTCATGCAAACACTAAGCATGATATCGGGACGGGAGGCACATAGATATACCAATGAAGCAATCATAGATCGATAAACTTTTTGATCAACCGGTTCGTCCTCCTTGGTAAGATCAACATGTCCACTAGTAGGCATAGGAGTTTTCATACCTTTAGACTCTTGCATGTTGAACTTCTTGATCAAGTCCTTGGTATACTTGGTTTGAGAGATGAAAGTTCCTTCTCTTGTTTGCTTGATTTGCAAACCAAGAAAGAATTTCAGCTCACACATCATGGACATCTCATACTTCTCGGACATCAACCTTCCAAATATTTCACTAAATTGTGGGTTAGTAGATCCAAAGATAATATCATCCACATAGATTTGGCACACAAATAATTCACCATTAACTCTTTTAGTGAATAAGGTTGCATCAATTTTACCAATTTCAAAACCCTTTTCAATGAGAAACTTTGTTAAGCATTTATACCAAGCGCGTGGGGCTTGCTTAAGATCATAAAGAGCTTCATGAAGCTTGTAAACATGTTTAGGTTTCTTAGGATTCACAAAACCAGGGGGTTGTTTGACAGAGACCTCTTCTTCAATCTCACCATTTAAAAATGCACTTTTAATGTCCATTTGATAAAGCGTGATATCATGGTGATTAGCATAAGCAAGAAGAATGTGAATAGCTTCAAGTCTAGCGACGGGGGCATAGGTCTCACCATAGTCCATACCTTCGACTTGCGTATATCATTGGGCTACCAGACGTGCCTTGTTGCGTACGACTTGACCGTCTTCATCTTGCTTGTTCCGAAACACCCATTTGGTTCCGATGATGTTGTGCTCGTCCTTGGGCTTCTCCACGAGTGTCCACACTTCGTTCCTTTCGAAGTTATGAAGCTCTTCATGCATGGCGTTCACCCAATCCGGGTCTTCAAGAGCTTGTTCTACCTTCAAGGGCTCAATGCTAGAGATGAAAGAATAATGCTCACAAAAATTAGCCAAGCGAGTTTTAGAGCGAGTGATTCTCCCGGTTTGTATGTCACCAAAGATTTGGTTCAGAGGATGGTTCTTGGTCACTCTTGCTCGAACTCGGGGTAGCTTCAGCTTGTTGGATGGTGGAGCTTCTTCATCATCATCATCTCCTTCATCTTCGTTGTTGTTGAAGGTGTCGTTTCCTTGAGGTGGTGGTGAAGGAGGTTGTGGTGGATTTTCATGATGTACTTCCTCATCTTCATCATCTTGTCGTGTACCGCTTATGGATGCATCCATGTCGTGTTGAGGATCACCTTGTCATGAAGTAGGGGCTTCCACTTGGGTTGACAAAGTACTTTCCTTCACTTCCATGGGACGAATCTTGCCAATGGACAAGTCTTGGATAGCTTCCGAAGGATCCTTATCACCTACATCATTTGGCAATTGTTCGACTTGCGAACCATTAGATTCATCAAACTTCACATCTATCATCTCTTCAACTTTTCGAGTGAAGTTGTTGTAGACACGGTAAGTGTGAGAGTTCGATCCGTAACGGAGAAGGAAACCTTCATGAGATTTGGGAGCAAATTTAGTACGACGATGCTTATCAAGAATGTAGCACTTTGAGCTGAATACCCAAAAGTATCCAACTTGGGGTTTGTTACCGGTGAGTAGCTCGTATGCCGTTTTACCGAGAAGCTTGTGCAAGTAGAGTCGGTTTGTGGCATGACATGCTGTTTCCACGGCTTCTGCCCAAAAGTGTCTTGGCGTCTTGTATTCGACAAGCATCGTTCTTGCCATCTCAATAAGAGCTCGGTTCTTCCTCTCAACAACTCCCTTTTGTTGAGGCGTGTACGTAGCCAAGAACTCATGTGAAACACCTTCTTCATCAAGAAAGGTATCTACATGGGTGTTCTTGAACTCCGATCCATTATCGCTCCAAACCTTCTTGATCTTCACTTCAAACTGATTTTGCGCTTTGCGAACGAAGTTCTTGAAGATCTTTTGTACCTGCGACTTATCATCAAGAAAGAATACCCACAGAAATCTAGAAAAATCATCAACTATAACTAGACCATAGGAATTTCCACCGAGGCTCTTGTAAGCATTGGGACCAAAGAGATCCATGTGAAGTAACTCGAGTGGTCTCCTAGAAGTCATGATATTTTTTACGGGATGGCTTCCACCTACATGCTTTCCGGCTTGGCAAGCACTACAAAGTCTATCTTTGTCAAAGATAACATCTTTAACACCAAGTATATGATCACCTTTGATAAGCTTGTCTAGATTACGCATGCCAACATGTCCTAGTCTTCTATGCCAAAGCCAACCTTTAGAAGATTTTGCAATAAGACAAGTACGATGTTTGGATCTCTTAGTGAAATCGAGTATATATAGAGCACCTCTGCGGAAACCGGTAAAGACCATGTTATGATTATCTTGACGAAACACTTGGCAGTCTACTTTCGTGAATAGCACATTAAAACCAAAGTCGGCATGTCTAGATAGGGAAAGAAGATTGTAGCCAAGGGATTCAACAAGCATGGCATTTTGAATAGAGCTATCATGGGATATGGCCACCTTACCAACAACAAGTACCTTACCCTTGGAGTTGTCTCCAAAAGTTACATACCTTCGCGGTACATGGTTTGGTGTGATCTCTTCAAACATTGTAGGACCGAAAGTATGTCTAACGGGGGGGTGATTAGACTACTTGACCAAATAAAAATTCTATCTTTTCCCAATTTTAAGTGTTGGCAGATTTAGCAATGATAGCAAGTCAAGTACACCCTACACATGCATGTCTAAGAGTATAGCAGTGGAAAGTAACAACAAGCATATGTATGGTAGAGGGTAGGAAGGAAGATCAAACGCAATTTGTAGACACGTAGATTTTTCCCGTGGTTCCGATAGGTGGTGCTATCGTACGTCCATGTTTATGGAGTCTTCAACCCACGGAGGGTAACAGTCGCGAGAGTCCACGAAGGGATCCATCCATAAGGGTCCACAAAGTAGCAACCTTGACTATTCCATAACGGCTTCCGTCCACGAAGGACTAGCCTCACTATGGGTAGATATTCACGAAGTAGGCGATCTCCTTGCCTGTACAAACTTCTTGGTTCAACTCCACAACACGAAGTAGGAGGCTCCCAAGCGACACCTAACCAATCTAGGAGGCACCACCCTCCAAAAGGTAATAGGCTCGGCAATGTCAATGAACTCCTTGCTCTTGTGCTTCAAGATGATAGACTCCTCAACACACAATCACTCTCTCACAGATTTGGCTTGGTAGAGGAGATTGGATTGGTGGAAAGCAACTTGGGTAGGCTAGAGATCAAGATTCATATGGTTGGAATGGAATGGCATGATCTCAACACAAGGGTAGGTGGCTCTCTCTCAGAAAATTGGATGGGGCAAGTATGGAATAGTTCTGAGTGCTTCTCTTTCGAGTGGGTGGTGGTGAAGGGGTATATATAGGCATCCCCAAAAATCCAACAGTTACACCTAAAAGTAACCAACTCGGTGACACCGATGTGTTAATCTCGGTGGTATCGAAGTGACCAAAAGGTGACGACTTTTGAATCTCGGTGAGACCGATATATAAAACTCGGTGGTACCGATCAGATGACCAACAGATTGCACAAACTCGGTGACGCTGATTCTCACATCTCGGTGGTACCAATTCTTGACCATGTCTTACCAGAGAGTTGGTCCAGGAACTCGGTGCGCCGATCCACAATTCTTGGTGGTACCGATTCTTGTGAATGGCTATCCAGAGAGTTGGTCCAGAAACTCGGTGAGACCGACTGGCAAATCTTGATTGTACCGAAGACTGAGAATAGCTAAACAGAGAGTTGGCAACCTAAACTCGGTGGCACCGATGCAGAATCGGTTGCACCGACTGGCTAGGATTTGGCATGGGTCTGTCTGAGTTTGGGAATCGGTGGCACCGAGTGGAAAGTGTTGGTTGCACCGATTTTGGATATTTGACTTTGGACAGACTTTTGTGGAAGAGCTTGAGGGTGTTTTTGGTGACTATCACTTGTGCACGTGGAGCATCTTGTTCACCAACAGTACCTTACCCCCTTTTAATAGTATTGGCTTTCCTATGGACTCAAAGTGATTTCTCACAAAGTAAAATGTAGAGTCCTCTTGCTTGAAGCTTTGCCAATCCATTTCCTTGCATCTTGGGGTATCTCCACAATCCTTTTTCCATCCCTATCATTGAACTTTTCCTGAAATATGCTTTGTGGAAACATTAGTTCAATGACATATATGTTGTTATTAATTACCAAAACCACCAAGGGAGCAAGTGTGCTTTCAATCTCCCCCTTTTTGGTAATTGATGACAACATATAGATCAAAGCTTCGACATATGATATAATCAATGAATATAATCGTCGCTATGAGAAGTATGTGATAAGCAAGAGCTCCCCCTAAATTTGTGCATTATTTTAAATTTGCGTTTGAATGCAAATGCACAATCGATTAGGTACATAGGGCACTCTTTCATGTCACATACAACTTGGTGGTGTGCGAGAATAATAAGAATGAATATCATAGCACAACACAATCAAGCAAAGGTGAATGATCATCTCATAAGCATCATAATGATAGGAAGTAGTAGCAACACACATTAAGCGTATGATCAAAACACCAACAAAAGTTTAACACAAGCAACCAAAAGATCAAATGTTTTTTGAAAAAGCGATAAAAAACAAACGCTCTCTCACTCGAAGCCTAAAGATCTATATACAACTTATCCCCCTTTGGCAACAAGTTACCAAAAAAGTTCAAAGAGATATAGCTAATCGTTCTTCTGGGGCTGATCTCCTCTGGTAGTCAATAAAGGAGTCGAGAGAACTGCGTCGCCGAAGACCTCTGTTGATGTCATGGATGGAGTTGGAGTAGCAACGGGAGGTACTGGAGCTGATGGAGCTGAGGAGGCTGTAGCGGGTGCTGATGAAGAAGGCCTCAACTCTTGAGCTGGCACTGTGGTTGATCTGGCCTGGGTAGTGAACTGAGTGCCTGGCCTAAGAGGAGAGTCATCCTCATCATCTGAAGTGTCGGGACTGGGCATGCTGTCAACTTCCTTCTTCAGCTCATTCACTATCTTAGAGTTAGCATACTCCTTCCTGATAGCTTTCTTCTTCTTGGAAGAAGTGGCAGCATCATCTTTCTTAGTCAGCTCATCAGGGATGAAGTCCTCATCCTCCTCATCAGAATTGAGTTTTCTCCTAGTTCTTGTAGCAGCCTTGGGCAAGTCAGGAGAACTGGGCACATCATCAAAACTCTCATCGGGACTAGTGCCTGAACTCATGACAACATTCTCCTCTCTAAAGTTGTTCTCACTGTCATCTGAAGCAGACATCTCTGACCCTGTGAATAGAGTATAGAGGAGCAGAGGGGTTGAGCAACACAAAACACAGAGATTTTCAAAAATTTGAACAAGGAAGACATTAGTTTTAGCTTTCTGCAGAAGGTATTTCGGTGTCACCGAGTGGTATTTTTCGGAGCCACCGAGACTGACCATATGCATCAATAGAGACCTGGCAGCCTTTTTGGTGGAACCAAAAATATTGCTTCGGTCTCACCGATATGGTTCTCAGTAACCCTAAAACACAATCGGTGGAACCGATATTTTCAACTCAGTGGCACCGAGATGCAATCTGCGAACAGCTAACCCTAAAATTTTCATTGTTCGCTATTCAACGAGAACTCTGGTGGATAGGGAGGATTGCACACAGTGGCTTATAGATAAGAACATCTCAATGCACAAGAATTAGACGATGGAGCGCAAGAGAGGATCGGATCCGTACCCTAGCTTGGTGACGGTCCGCTACGGCGAAGACGACGGCGAGGATCCCAGCGGCGGAGGAGCACGGGGAGGCAAGGGCGACGACCAGGGGGTCCTTTTGGCAGCTTAGAGTTTTGGAGCGCGATGGTTTGAGGAGTGAATTTCAAAGCGTCGGGTCCACGGCATATATACCCCTTGCTGTCGGTGACTGCGGTTTGAAATTTTCGGTGTCATCGAGTTTCTCAACTGACAGCTGACAGGGAAACTCGGTGTAACCGAGAATAAGGAATTGGCATTACCGAGGTGGAAAACCAGATCAACCCTTGGCAATCGGTGAAACCGAGAAATGTTTGTTGGTTCCACCGAGATGCACTTGGGAGGTTTTGGAGTGCAGCCCTTTTCGACACGGAACTCCGAGTGCATCTCACACAGAAGGATCGAGAAGTGCTTGTTCAAGTTTTGTGATGCAGCAAGAAAAGAATATGAGGTGAGAAAGCATAGATAGCTAGAGAGTGGTCCTAGGCATTCTTGTTCATCCAATTGGCAAAAGAAAAATAAAAAACCAAATAGCAACAATTGGATGTCCTCGAATGGATAAATAAATGCAGACAAACATGCTCACACAATAAGATGTCAAATGAAATCATGGCAAACATGCACATACATACTAGCATCTATCAAGCATTTTGGCGATGATGGAGTCATCTATATATGAGTATATGGACTTAGGAGCCAAGTAAGAATACTTGATCATAGGTCATACTCATCGTTTAAGCACAAGTGGGGTTACCACTTTTACATAAAGCATTTAATGTTGTCACATACTATGAGATGCTTTAACTCAAGTCTTAGAGTAAAGCTCCCCCTTGATGTGACATCCCCCCATAGGAGGGATAAACTAACCTTGGGTTTTGTCGATGAAGACTTCATGTTGGTGAGGTAGTGGTGGATGCTCAAGGTTGATGAAGATCACCAAGAGTTGGGAGCATCCTTCTTGTTTCCTTACTCTTCTCACCTACATGGGTTAGTCCCAACACACAAGAGACAAATACAAGGATATCTATGGACATGGAGTGCAAAGCATGTGTGATGATGTCCATGGATTTGTTGATTACCTTGTCCCTTGCTTACCTGTGAGGGAATGTGTGACTCCTTGAACTATTGCATAGAGTTGATGTTGATTGCAAATAGTTCTTGCCAATAATGAATGTGAGTGAATTTCATTGGCGGAGTCACCTCTCAAGAACTTTCTAGTTCTTCTTCCTGGGGACCCACATCAACTTGATGGGGATCCTTGGTGTTGAAGTAGCCCTTGTAGAAGTTGAGCTTGAAGTAGCCTTGGGAACCCACTCCACCAAAGCTTGGGATTCATCTTCATATGAGTCAATGTCCTCTTGAAGCTTGTTATTTCCCTTGAGCTTATGGTCTTGTGGTGGAAGGTCATCTTGGGTGTTTGTTCCCTTGGGAGGAGTATTTTCATACTTCTCCTTTTGAGGAACAAACTTGGGCTTGGGGTATTGACCTTCTTCCCATTCAACTCCATTTGCGTTGAAGTAGCCAATGCCATGGTTCTTCCGGTATCCTCCATGCTTGCTTACAATTTCCTCAAATTGCTTACACCTGGCAAGACTCTTGTAGATACCTTTCTCTATAATTCCTTTCAATAAAACATTTTCTTGCTCAAGTGTAACTTGGCTAAGAGAATCATCATTAGTGGAATCAATAGAACTATTAGAAGCAACATCATTAGGTTTCGCATTTCTATTGTTGCTACTAGATGAAGAACCTTTCTTGTCTTTGTTACTAGTTTGTCTAGATTTAACTGGTGGCATGAATGTAGACAAGAGTAATCGTTTGGCTAGATAACATGAAGTCTTCTTTCGGAGATCGTCATTGGTAGCTTTAAGAAACTCATGCTCTTGCTCCAAGGTGAGCTTCTCGAAGCGTAGCTTCTCATGAGTCCTTACAAGCTCTCTATGATCTTCGAGAGTATATTCATGGGCTAACTTAAGAGTGTTTAGTTCTTTAGTTAGTTGTTCTATTTTCATCTTATCATCATCAATTGACTTTTCTTGACTAGCATGAGAATTATCAAGTTCATTTTGACTAACATTACTAGTATAATCAAAGTGCAAGTCATCATCACAAAGTAAGTCATCTTCATCACTATCGAAATCAAGATACTCGGGATGTGATACCTTGGGGCCTTTAGCCATGAAGCAACTTCCACTCCCTTCATTTGGTGAATCAAATAGATCATAGGAGTTGGTAGTCACTAGTGCAAGTCCGGCAACACCTTCATCTTGACTATAGTCGGAGTTGGAGTGATAGCTTCTCTCGGAGTAGTTGTCGGAGTCGGAGCCGGAAAACCATTCACCAACATGAGCTTGATGTCTTCTTATTGTGTAGCTCTTGGTGTACTTGTCCTTCTTCTCCGAATCCCTACTTCTCCTTGAGGGTCTTCGTTCATAACGATCATCTCTAATCCTTCTCTCTCTTTGAGGTGATTCATTCCTTGAGCTTCGTCTTCTAGGTGATTCTTCTCTTTGTTTGTAGGGAGTCATGCACTCATTGGAGTAGTGTCTGGGCTTCCCACAATTGTAGCAATTGCGGTCACGACTTGACGAACGCTTCTCTTCATATCTTGAGTTGGAGCTTCGTTCTTTGCCTCTATTCTTGTAGAACTTGTTGAATTTCTTGACCATGAGGCTTATCTCTTCCTTGGTGACAAGGTTGTCGCTTGAAGTTGCGGGAGCATCACTTGTGGCTTTGTAAGCACCGCTAGACTTGTTGTGAAGCTCTTCTTTGTCTTTGAGTGTCATCTCATGAGCAACAATCCTTCCAATGACTTCCGTAGGCTTGAGATCTTTGTAGTTGGGCATCATTTGGATCAATGTGCACACGGCGTCGTATCTCTCATCCAAAGCTTGAAGTATCTTCTTGATGATGAATTTGTCGGTCGTTTCTTCGCTTCCTAAGCCGGCAATCTCATTGGTGATGAGAGCTAGCCTAGAGTACATCTCAGCGACTCCTTCACCATCCTTCATCTTGAACTTGTCAAGCTGACTTTGAAGAACGTCCAACTTGGATTCTCTCACGGATTCGGTACCTTCGTGCATATCAACCAAAGTATCCCAAATCTCTTTTGCATTCTCAAGACGGCTGATTTTGTTAAATTCTTCGGGGCATAGGCAGTTGAAGAGAATGTCACATGCTTGAGCGTTGTATTGCAACATCTTCAATTCATCCGCGGTCGCTTCACGATCCGGTTCCTTTCCATCACCAAAGAATTCACCTTGCAAGCCAACACGAACAACAGCCCATACGGTGGGGTTATGACCAAGAATATGCATTTTCATTTTGTGTTTCCAACTAGCAAAATTAGTGCCATCAAAGTATGGACCTCTACGGTGATAATTTCCCTCACTAGACGCCATACTCTCCTAGGTTGTGAGACCAATGCGATGGAGACCAAAGCTCTGATACCACTTGTAGGACCGAAAGTATGTCTAGAGGGGGGGTGATTAGACTACTTGACCAAATAAATATTCTACCTTTTCCCAATTTTAAGTGTTGGCAGATTTTAGCAATGATAGCAAGTCAAGTACACCCTACACATGCATGTCTTAGAGTATAGCAGCGGAAAGTAACAACAAGCATATGTATGGTAGAGGGTAGGAAGGAAGATCAAATGCAATTTGTAGACACGAAGATTTTTCCAGTGGTTCCGATAGGTGGTGCTATCGTACGTCCACGTTTATGGAGTCTTCAACCCACGGAGGGTAACGGTCGCGAGAGTCCACGGAGGGCTCCACCCATAAGGGTCCACGAAGTAGCAACCTTGACTATTCCATAACGGCTTCCATCCACGAAGGACTAGCCTCACTATGGGTAGATCTTCACGAAGTAGGCGATCTCCTTGCCCGTACAAACTTCTTGGTTCAACTCCACAACACAAAGTAGGAGGCTCCCAAGCGACACCTAACCAATCTAGGAGGCACCACCCTCCAAAAGGTAATAGGCTCGGCAATGTCGATGAACTCCTTGCTCTTGTGCTTCAAGATGATAGACTCCTCAACACACAATCACTCTCTCACGGATTTGGCTTGGTAGAGGAGATTGGATTGGTGGAAAGCAACTTGGGGAGGCTAGAGATCAAGATTCATATGGTTGGAATGGAATGGCATGATCTCAACACAAGGGTAGGTGGCTCTCTCTCAGAAAATTGTATGGGGCAAGTATGGAATAGTTCTGAGTGCTTCTCTTTCGAGTGGGTGGTGGTGAACGGGTATATATAGGCATCCCCAAAAATCCAACCGTTACACCTAAAAGTGACCAACTCGGTGACACCGACGTGTTAATCTCGGTGGTACCGAAGTGACCAAAAGGTGACAACTTTTGAATCTCGGTGAGACCGATATATAAAACTCGGTGGTACCGATCAGATGACCAACGGTCAGATTGCGCAAACTCGGTGATGCCGATTCTCACATCTCGGTGGTATCGATTCTTGACCATGGCTTACCAGAGAGTTGGTCCAGGAACTCGGTGGCGCTGATCCACAATTCTTGGTGGTACCGATTCTTGTGAATGGCTATCCAGAGAGTTGGTCCAGAAACTCGGTGAGACCGACTGGCAAATCTCGGTGGTACCGAAGACTGAGAATAGCTAAACAGAGAGTTGGCAACCTAAACTCGGTGGCACCGATGCAGAATCAGTTGCACCGACTAGCTAGGGTTTGGTATGGGTCTGTCTGAGTTTGGGAATCGGTGGCACCGAGTGGAAAGTGTTGGTTGCATCGATTTTGGATATTTGACTTTGGACAGACTTTTGTGGAAGAGCTTGTGGGTGTTTTTGGTGACTATCACTTGTGCACGTGGAGCATCTTGTTCACCAACAGTACCTTACCCCCTTTTAATATTATTGGCTTTCCTATGGACTCAAAGTGATTTCTCACAAAGTAAAATGTAGAGTCCTCTTGCTTGAAGCTTTGCCAATCCATTTCCTTGCATCTTGGGGTATCTCCACAATCCTTTTGCCATCCCTATCATTGAACTTTTCCTGAAATATGCTTAGTGGAAACATTAGTTCAATGACATATATGTTGTTATTAATTACCAAAACCACCAAGGGAACAAGTGTGCTTTCAAACATCTCTCTATCTCCGGTCATATGATCGGTGCATCCACTATCGAGAATCCACTTTTTTCCTCCGAACATGTAATCCTTGAAGTTTGCCATAAGACTTAGATTCTTCATGATCTTCTCATGCTCGATGTCGAACAACTCATCTTCATCATAGTAGCCATGTTCCACATTGTCATCATCAAGTGGGAAATCCTCGTCACAAGGAACAAGAAATTCGTTAGGGTTGTGATCATGACAATGTTCAAGATTATGAATGCAAATGGCTTCTACAATGATGTTGTTGATGTTGGGGAACGTTGCATGGGAAACAAAAAATTCCTACGCACACGCAAGATCTATCCATGGTGATGAGCATCTACGAGAGGGAGAGTGTCGGTGTCAAAACCGGCAGATCTCGGGTAGGGAGTCCCGAGCTGTGAGACTAGGATCGATGGTAACAAAGGGACGAAGGAGACGATGTTTACCCAGGTTCGGGCCCTCCTAGGGAGGTAAAACCCTACGTCCTGCTTGATTATATTTATGATATGAAGGTTACAGAGTTGATCTACCTCGAGATCGACTAGCTAAAACCCTAGATGAGTTTCTGTGTGTCGTTCATTCTAAAACCCTCCCGGTTTATATAGACACCGGGGGGGTGCCTAGGGTTTAAACATGATGGGCCTCCTGCCGGGGATGGAAATGTTGATTTCCTCATCTTGACTTGGAGTGCACGTCGCGCCTTTGGGGCTCCCTTCTGGAATGTGGGGTCTTAATGTGTCCGGCCCTTCTTCAGGGAACGGCCCATCAAGCCGGCCTATTGAGAGATGAGCCGGCGACCCGAGGACCCCTTAGTCCGGGACTCCCTCAGTAGCCCCCGAACTAGCCCCTCAATGCCAAGGGTCTCAGCTCCAGCTGCTTCACATGATCAGAGTCTTCGGCTTGCGGGGTGAGTTCTTCTTCCCTTTCAATGATCGGCTGAGACTAATTCGGCTTCCGATGACACGTATTTCACCCGATCATATAATTGACCGAACACCACGAATTGCTTAGCCACGAAGGCCACTCGTCAAAGCATAAACAGTGTTTCCTGACACCCCCCTCTGACAAAGGGTCGTGGCCTACCACGACCGCCGAACCAGTTATGAGAACTCGATTCGCGGTTCGAGGCCATCTTTACAGTGAAACGACTTATCAATGCACAGATCGTGCTCCGTTTCACACGGGATATGATTAATCTTCATGCGCGTATAACGGCTCGCATGTCTTGGGAAGTTGAGGGATTTGCGGCACGATAAGGGAGGCTAATTGGCGGCTCGTCTCATAAAAAGGAAAAAAACCAAGGCCTATTCACGCTTCCCATTTGCATCCTCCGCCTCTTCAATCTCCCCAAGCGTCGAGAGCCCAGATCCAATTCTTCCTTGCCCTTTCTTCCGAGCTTAGCCATGGCTGGTTCGGGCTCCATGGGCAAGTGGGAGGCCTCCACAGTCACCGACCAGGATATCCGGGAGCTGAAGCTCGCCGGCTACCTCCCCGCCAACGTCTTCCACCGCGCCCCGGAGAAGAACCAGGTGATTCCTTCCCCCAAGGCAGGCGAGAGGGTGGTGTTCGTCCCCCACTTCATCCGGGGACTGAGCTTTCCACTCCACCCCTTCGTCAGGGGTCTCATGTTTTTCTATGGGCTGGAATTCCACAACCTCCTGCCGAACTCCTTCATGCACATATCGGCATTCATCATCATCTGCGAAGCCTTTTTGCGGGTCGAACCGCACTTCGGCTTGTGGCTCAAGGTCTTCAATGTCAAGCCGAAGACCGTGGCCAGCGAGCACGCAGATTGCGGAGGGGCGGTAATCAGCAAGCTCCCCCGCGTCGAGTGGCCTACCGGCACCTTCATCGACACAATCAAGACTTGGCAGTAGGAGTGGTTTTACATCACCGAGCCAAGGGATGAGAGCTGGGCGGCGCCTGCCGAATTCAGATCCGGACCCCCAACGAGACTGACCTCGTGGCTCAGGAAGGGCCTTGACTGGGGGTCGGATGCCGAGGTGAAGCTGCCGCAGAAGCGCATTACCTCGGTGATCGAGGCCAAGGTGGAGCTGGTCAACGTGGTCCAGGTCATGCTCCACCGCCGTATTCTTCCCTGCCAGCGTCGGGCTTCCCCAATGTGGGCTTATCAGTCTGATGACGAGCCTACCGTGCGCCAATTCTTCCGCACCACCCCTGAGAAGCTGTGGAAGGCTCTATTCAAGCCTCAGAAAAGCTGGCCGGCCACAGAAGAGGATTCAGGTCTAAGCACCGATAACCCTCCCACCAAGGTATGGTCATAATTTTAATCTGTTGACTTAGTTTCTTTGGCAAAAAGTCTAAATGCCTTCTCCCCTACTTTCGCAGAAGTGGCTGAGCAAGACCGCGAAGGTTAACTGCCCGGCTCCATAGCCCGAAGACCCCAGGTCAGAGCTGTTGGCGGCGATGCTTGTCGTGGCGCCGTACTCGGCGCCCGAGAAGAAGGAGAAGAAGAAGAAGGCCAGAGAGGGCCTCCGCATCAAGGACCAGTCGGACGCCGTGTCCGAGGAAACCCACGCCTCCTCCAGTCATGAGGAGGAGCAGGAAGACGGGGGGGAGGGCGTTTCCCCCCTCGCTAGGAAGAGGACGGCGTCATCGGACGCTGCGGAGGATGAAGCTCCTCCTGCCCTGAAGAGGGTGCGTCGGGCAAGGCTGATCCTGCCCGATGACAGCTCGGATTCTGACGTGGGATCCGAGGACTTTGAGAGGGTTCCCCGAAGGAACTTAAGGGTCAAGCCCCCCGCTCAGAGGTATGAATCCGAAGACTCCCGAGTTATTTGTGCGAAGTTTTTCTTGATGATTTAAATGCAAGCTCATCTTTTAATCCGCAGCCCACCACGCGTTCTCCCCACCGTCCAAATATTGGACGGGGAGTCACCACCCGCTGAGCTAGCGGAAAGTGGGATTGCATCGCACCCCACACCTCCAGGGACCACGAAGGATGCCGCAGAGGTGTCATCCAGCCAGGCTCCGTTGGAGACGAACATGGGCGGAGGGGGTGACCATGCCATGCCCGATGCTGATGCCACGGCCGCCGAAGGCCAGGTAGAGGAAACTCCCCAGGCTGCTAAGGACCAAGGGGAGAACACTCCCCTGGTCGCCGAAGAGGAAGGGCAGAGAAATGCCCAGTCACCTCCGAGGACGTCTCCGGAGCACGATGTGCCTCCGGAGTTACCGGCTCAGTCCCCGATCAGAGATCGGACTGTTCGATCACCACCGATGCCACCAACGGCTGGGTGGCCGGTTATGGAGGAGGCGCTAGCGTCCTCCCCCATCTCCGAGGATCACCGCACTCTTAAGGGTGCGGTTTTACAAGGAATTCAGTCCGTCAATGGCGGGCTGAAGGAGGCCTTCAATGGTCTCTTGACGGGCTTCAAGGTGAGTCATGTAATACCTTTTCCCGAACAACTTTTAATTTTAAGTTTGTGCTATCTTTATATATGTAGTAGCCCCCGAGCCCCGGATGGGTTTACAAAAACGCATCCGGGGGTCAGATAAAAAGGAATGAACAATGACGTACAAAGTGCCATTTAGTCCTGCAATGTTCTAAAAGCCCTTAAGAGGACCGAACATAGAGCCATGTCCTTGACAGTTCGAGGGTTGGGATGCACATAAAAGAATTTAGTTTTTTGTAGGCCTCGTCATCGGTGGCGGCCGGTAATGCCGCTGAGCTAACTGAGCTGAATCGGAAGCTCAAAATCTCCGAAGAGGAGCTTGATAGCCTGAACAAGAGGTTCGACGAGGCACAAGGTAAACCGAATTCTAATATCCGAGCTGTATATTGATAATGATCCGCACTGGTGACCCAGTGTGATTTGCTTATCATTGCTTCCACAGCTTCAGCTGCGGAGGTTGAAAGACTCAAGGCCGAGCTCCAGAAAATGAAGCAAGAGGCCGAGGAGAAGAAGACGGCCGTCGAAGAAGCAGCAGCCGCGCTTTCCAGTTTGAAGGCTGCAAGCGCCAAGCATGAGGCCCGGGTGGAGGAGGTGCAGCAAGAGCTCAAGGATGCCGGCACGAAGTGCGAGGTCCTTGAGCAGAAAGGAAAAGAACAAGCCGCCGAGCTAACCGCACTGAAATCCGAGCTCCAAAAGGAGCGGGTGGAGAGGCGGTCCTTTGAGGAGGAGGTTCGCCAAGTCAAGGTTGTTATCGATGGTAAGCCGTATTCACTGCAATGCGCCTTTGGTGTTAGCAAATTTGCTTTGCTCACCCAGGTATGGCGTTCCTTAGGCGTCTGTGCGGATCTCCAGAAGAGTGTAGCGGACGCGAACAAGCTTTATGCTTCGCGGGTGGAGGATGATGAGGCCCGGCTATTCTGGGCGCAATTTGAGTCACCCGAGCGCTCTCCTCTCCTCATCGAGCAAATGAAGCAACTAATGGAGATGTACAGAGTGGCGGAGCCGGCCATGAAGGACCTCTGCATCCGTCTGTGGCCCGGTGAGCCGTTGCCGAGCAGCTACTTTGGCTTGGTGCAGAGGCTATGTGAAGTTGCGCCTCGAGTTGATGTGCTGAAGCGTTCTACATGCATCGAGGGCGCGCGGATGGCCTTTGCGAAGACCATGATGCACTGGCCGAAGCTCAAGCCGACCCAGATGGCCACCGCACCTCCGCCTCCCGACAAGGGGCATAGGTCCCCCGAGCTGTACTTCCCCCATGTAATGGAGGGTGCTCGGGCAATAGAGGCCCAATGCTCCAAGGATGTTTTGTATGAATGAGCGCGATGTAATATGTTCGAAGACTTTAACGCTTTATAATTAGAGTTGCATGGTTTAACATGTCTTAGTTTATTTTTATTTAGACTCCTATGTGGCCATTTTATCTGAAAGCTGCGAGTCATCGGCTTCAGCCCCCACGTAGATACTACACGGGGTGTCTCTGTATCCGCACTATTACCCTTAGCCGAGGTATCGGTGCCCGAAGGCGGTAGTGCGAGCGGGACAAGGCAATTGGACTATGGTGCTTTATCGCTTTCACTTAGCCGTGGGAGTGTAGAAAAATGTGGGGGCCGGTGACCAGCCCCCGGTGCTTTGTGATGATCCGATTTATCGGGCCCGAAGCCAACATCATGTGGTTTGTACTAGTACCAAACCCTTCGTATAACACGGAATAACCGCTATCGGTTTTTTAGTATGACACTTATGCTCGGATTCGCAGACCGGTTCTCGCTTACTATGACGGTCAGTTTTCGGCTTTCTCCCCTGAGGTGCTTGACCAGACGAGCTGGAAGCACAATCGCAGTGGTTCTCCCTTTGCCCTTTTAGCCGAACGAGCGGAACATAAGAGGGCAAGCACAGGAGCCGGGCAACCCAACTATTGACCCAAGACATAGTTCGGATCCGATGCATATAAAGCAAAAACCCAAGACGCCGAACACACAACCAGTTGTACTGGGGTGATGTTCAAGGCGATTTTTAAATTCGAGCCCCCGTCTATTAGCCGGTTGCATCATAATATATACCGAACAGTTTTCGCAAGAAGCATTACCAAGGGAAGAACAGAGGATGTATAAAAGACAACGAAGTGGCCATATACGATGGTCTTGTATTTGCTCAATAATTCTTATAACTTGGATTGCCGAAGCAACTGTTTACAGGTTTTGAGAATGAAATATAAAATTTACAGAGGGGAGGCTGTACCAGGGGTCTTCGATTGATGACAAGACGTCCTCGATGTGCCTTGTCGCCTGTCCGTTCATGTTCCTCTGTGGGGGTTGCATCCCAGTAAGAGTGATGCTGTCGCCAAGCGGACCTTTGGAAGAAGGTCTTGAGAAGTCGCCGAAGTATCGATGAGCTTTACGCTTTTCAGCGGGTCCTTGATGGTACCTGTGTGTTGTCCGAGGACGTTTATTGGTATTGGTCGGTCTACCATTTTATGGTTGTTCCCCATTGCTACCCATGGAATCTTGAGCGCGAAGTTGTGCCTTCTTGGCACGTGTTTGGCGGTCGTTAGGGCTGTGCAATGGGGGGCGTATCCCTATTTCTAGGGAGCAGAAGAGTCTGGGAGTTCGGATTGAAGCCGAACTCGTTTGTCGACCTTACGAGCCTTTATGGCCGATTTGGGTGTTTGCCGACCGTCCTCATAATGGAATTCGGCCGCCAGGGCCAATGCATGCTCCTCAGTTCGAAGGGAACGCTTTGTGTTGCCGTTGACGGTGATGATCCCCTTGGGACCAGGCATCTTGAGCTTGAGGTATGCGTAGTGTGGGACGGCATTAAAGCGAGCGAACGCTGTACGGCCGAGCAGGGCATGATAGCCACTGTGGAAAGGTACAATGTCGAAGATCAAGTCCTCGCTACGAAAGTTATCGGGCGAGCCGAACACCACTTCCAAGGTCACAGAGCCCGTGCAGCGGGCCTGAACACCTGGGATCACTCCTTTAAAGGTAGTGTTGCTGGGTTTGATCCTTGATGGTTCTATACCCATCTTTTGCACCGTGTCTGAGTAAATCAGATTTAGGCTGCTTCCTCCGTCCATTAGGACTTTAGTGAGGTGATACCCATTGATAATGGGGTCTAGGACGAGGGCCGCCGACCCCCCATGACGGATACTAGTCGGGTGATCCCGTCGATCAAAAGTGATCGGGTAGGCCGACCATGGGTTAAACTTCGGGGCTACAGGCTCTACGGCGTAGACCTCTTGAAGGGCGCGCTTCCTCTCCTTTTTAGGTATATGAGTGGCGTATATCATGTTCACAGTCTTTATCTCTGGAGGGAACTGCTTCTGACCTCCATTGCTCGGACCGCGGGGCTCCTCGTCGTCCTCGCTGCGTGGGCCTTTGCTCTGCTCCTCGGCTGCGAGTTTGCCGGCCTGTTTAAACACCCAACAGTTGCGGTTGGTGTGGTTGGCGGGCTTGTCCGGAGTTCCATGGATCTGGCAGGGCCTCTCCATGATCTTGTCCAGCGGGGTGGGTCCGTCGCGATTGCCTTTAGGAGGCTTCTTCCGCTGCCCGGATCTGGGGTTGCGGAAACCGGCGTTAACGGCCGTGTCATCGGCGTCGCTAGTGCTGTGCCGGCGTTTGTTTTTGTTGCGTCATGGTTTCCCGTTTCCATCCCGGACTTCGGAGGTGCCGGGATCTTCGGGGTTGTGGCTTCGCCTCGCTAGCCAGTTGTCCTCGCCCGCGCAAAAGCGGGTCATGAGTGATGTGAGGGGGGACATGGTCCTAGGTTTATCCTGACCGAGCTTGCGAGCCAGCCACTCATCCCGAATATTGTGCTTGAAAGAGGCTATAGCTTCGGCATCTGGGCAATCGATGATCTGGTTTTTCTTGGTCAAGAACTGGTTCCAGAATTGTCGAGCGGACTCTCCTGCCTTTTGCACGACATTGCTTAGGTCGGAGGAGTCCGGGGGCCATACATAGGTGCCCTGGAAGTTAGATCGGAATGCATCCTCGAGGTCCTCCCAGCTCCCGATAGAGTTTTCGGGGAGACTGTTTAACCAGTGCCGAGCTGGCCCCTTAAGTTTAAGGGGTAGGTACTTGATGGCGTGGAGGTCGTCTCCTCGTGCCATGTGAATGTGGAGGAGGAAATCCTCTATCCACACTACTGGGTCAGTTGTTCCGTCGTATTGCTCGATGTTCACGGGTTTAAACCCTTCAGGGAACTGATGCTGCATCACCTCGTCAGTGAAGCAGAGCGGGTGGGCAGTGCCTCTGACCCGGGCTATATCACGCCGGTAGTCGGCGTCTGTTCTGGCCCGGTTTTGGTCCCGAACTCTGTTGGTTCGGTCGAGCCAGGGCCGGTACTCGTCCCTTCTACCAGGGGAGTACCCTCTGGATCCGTAGATGGATCTCGTGCGGCCTGTTCTCTCATCCAGGTCGCGTCGCAGGTCATACCTGTCGTCAGGCTCCATTGGCTCTTTTCCCCTTCTGCGGGGTATCGCCGGCCTATAACCGGCCTCGCCAGCCGTCCTATCTCGTCCTCGGGGAGGGCGGTCCGGCTGGTCGTATGGAGTGTGCTTGGGGAACGGCATGTTGGGGAGCTTGTCGTCGAATTGTGGCAGCAACCGCCGACGGGGGTAGCTCTTGGGTTGGTCCCATAGACCGGCGTCATGTTCTTCCTCGGCTGATAGAACCCTTGTCCATCTATCGTAGAGGGTGTCTTGTTCGGCCTTGAGTTGCCGCGCTTTTGCCTTTAGGCTCCGGGCAGTGGCTAAAAGTTGTTGCCTGAACCGTTCCTGATCCTTGGTGGTTTCGGGGACGATGAGGTCCTCGTCTTCTGGGCTTTCCTCCTCCTCTACAGGGGGGAGATAGTTGTCATCCTCGGAGTCATTCGGATCTTCGGGGTCGCGCTGGTCCTCTGGCCTTTCCTGGTCCTCTAATGGATATTTGGGTATATCGGGATCGCCGAGGTCTTCCGGGGTATCGTTTTCCCCGGTGCCCGCAATAGCTTCCCTCCCCTTTTTTGTCTTTGACCGCTTACGCGGTTTCCGGCGCCTTGACGGCGCCTCACGTGAGTCATCGCCATTGTTAGCTGGTGTGCGCTCGCTGTTACCGGCTGGCGTATCCACCATGTAGACGTCGTAGGTGGAGGTGGCGGTCCATCGCCCGGTGTTAACGGGGGTGGGAGCGCGATCCTCTTCCTCCATGTCTTCTGCCTCCTCGGAGGAGTAGTCCACCATATCGGTTAAGTCTTCGATAGTGGCTACTAAGTGGGTGGTGTGTGGGATGAAAAATTCCTCTTGACCAGCCACAAGACCGATCTGAGTCTGGATCGGGATTGGGTCATCAGTAGTTTTCATCAACGAGATCCGATCTAGAGCTTCGCCGAGTGTCGAGAGCTCGATCGGGTCAATCTGCACGGCGCGTCTGGAGTTAACCTCCGACGCGTCCGCACGAGAAGTGTATTCGGCAGGGGTTGAAGCCCGGCCATCTGGCGCTATAGCCGTATCCAGATTGAAGTCCAGATCATCATCGGGATTGGCCCCGTAAGCGGGATTGAAAACGACATCCAAGGTTAAGGCCTCGGAGTCCTCGGGCGCGTCAGATGAGACTGCGAGCCCGGTGAGCAAGAGATCACCCCGAGGGTCTACGGAGAACTCTAAGTTCCCGAATCTGACTTCTTGATCAGGGGCGAAACTTCTGACCCGGCCAAGGCGGCCGGTCGGGTCAGCGTGCAGCACGATGCTGCCGAAAGTGAAGATCTGTCTGGGGACAAGGGAGTCCCTATCACTAACTTATTTGTTGATGACAACGCGAGCCATCGATTCCTTTGGTGATCACAGCGGAACTCTCAATGAAAGCACCAATGTCGGTGTCAAAACCGGCGGATCTCGGGTAGGGGGTCTCGAGCTGTGAGACTAGGATCGATGGTAACAAAGGGATGAAGGAGACGATGTTTACCCAGGTTCGGGCCCTCCTAGGGAGGTAAAACCATACTTCCTGCTTGATTATATTGATGATATGAAGGTTACAGAGTTGATCTACCTCGAGATCGACTAGCTAAAACCCTAGATGAGTTTCAGTGTGTCGTTCATTCTAAAACCCTCCCGGTTTATATAGACACCGGGGGGTGCCTCGGGATTACACATGATGGGCCTCCTGCCGGGGATGGAAATGTTGATTTCCTCATCTTGAGTTGGAGTGCACGTCGCGCCTTCGGGGCTCCCTTCTGGAATGTGGGGTCTTAATGTATCCGGCCCTTCTTCAGGTAACGGCCCATCAAGCCAGCCTATTGAGAGATGAGCCGGCGGCCCGAGGACCCCTTAGTCTGGGACTCCCTCAGAGAGTGGATCTACATACCCTTGTAGATCGCTAAGCGGGAAGCATTAAGAAACGCGGTTGATGTAGTCGAACGTCTTCGCGATCCAAATCGCCGAACGTCCCGCGATCCAATCACGATCTAGTACCGAACGGACGGCACCTCTGCGTTCAGCACACGTACAGCTTGATGACGATCTCTGCCTTCTTGATCTAGCCAGAGGCAGCGGAGAGGTAGATGAGTTCTCCGGCAGCGCGACGGCGCTGGTGGTGGAACTATTCCAGCAGGGCTTCGCCTAAGCACCGCTGAAAACTAGAGGACTTGATCTATTGGGAGAGAGGCTGCACCGTGGCTTAGGGTTGAAGTGCTTTTGCCCTCTCTCCCTCTAGTATATATAGGAGGAAGGGGAGGGAGGCCGGCAGCCCAAGGGCTGCCCCTTGGTGCGGCCGAAAGGAGGAGAGGTGGAGGAGTCCTACTCCAATACTACTAGGAGTAGGATTCCTCTTCCTCCACTTGGAAACTCTTTCCACCTTTGTGTTTTCCCACCTCTAGCCGCATGGGCCTTAGTGGGGGGCTCGGCCAGCCCACTAAGGGCTGGCTTGACTCCTCCCACAGCCCATGAGGCCCTTTGCATCGAGACACCCCTCCCGATGGTCCCCGGTACCCCTCCCGGCACTCCCGGTACACTACCGAAATACCCGAAACTTTTCCGGTGACCAAAACGGGACTTCCTATATATCAATCTTTACCTCCGGACCATTCCGGAGCTCCTCGTGACGTCCGGGATCTCATCCGGGACTCTGAACAACCTTCGGTCACCAACATACATAACTCAACTATACCAAAACGTCACCGAACCTTAAGTGTGCAGACCCTGCGGGTTCGAGAACTATGTAGACATGATCGAGACACCTCTACGGTCAATAACCAATAGCGGGACCTGGATGCGCATATTGGTTCCTACATGTTCTACGAAGATCTTAATCGGTTGAACCTCTATGTCAAGGATTCAGTTAATCCCGTATGATGTTCCCTTTGTTCTTCGGTATGTTACTTGCCCGAGATTCGATCGTCGGTATCTCTATACCTAGTTCAATCTCGTTACCGGAAAGTCTCTTTACTCGTTCCGTAATACAAGATCCCGTGGCTAACACTTTAGTCACATTGCTTGCAAGGCTTGTTGTGATGTTGTATTACCGAGTGGGCCCTGAGATACCTCTCCGTCACACGGAGTAACAAATCCCAGTCTTGATCCATGCCCACTCAACAGACACCCTCAGAGATACCTGTAGAGCATCTTTAAAGTCACCCAGTTACGTTGTGACGTTTGATACACACAAGGTATTCCTCCGGTGTCAGTGAGTTGCATGATCTCATGGTCATAGGAACAGATACTTGACATGCAGAAAACAATAGCAATAAACTGACACGATCATATGCTACGTTCATAGTTTGGGTCTTGTCCATCACATCATTCTCCTAATGATGTGATCCTGTTATCAAATGATATCTCATGTCCATGGTTAGGAAACCTTGACCATCTTTGATCAACAAGCTAGTCTACTAGAGGCATACTAGGGACACAGTGTTGTCTATGTATCCACACATGTATCGGTGTTTCCAATCAATACAATTATAGCATGGATAATAAACGATTATCATGAACAAGGAAATATAATAATAACTACTTTTATTATTGCCTTTACGGCATATTTCCAACAGTTGATAGTTATGACATCTCCTTTAGCACGCATGAGGTCTCTAAGCTCAAATAGATAGTCATCAAACTTGGGATCACTAGGCATCATTTTGTGAAAGACAATAGTTTTATGAAGAATTTCATCAAGATTACTCAATGAATAACTTGGATGTCGTTTCTCCAAGTCAATCCACAACGTATAAGCACATTCAAAATTCTTCATTTGATTAAGCACTATCCTAGGCAATCCTCTAACGATAAGATTAACAGTTCTAAGATTGCATAGCATATCAATTTCCTCTTCGAGTGTGGGATGTAAAGGATCAATGGGAGGTACATAGGGGTTATTAACATACTTGCTCAAATGAAATTCATTAAATAGCTCAAGCATCTTATATTTCCATTGACTATAGTACTCCCCATCAAGAATAGACACTCTACAACTCAAACTTCCCGAACTAGACACATCCATCTTCCTCCACGGTGATGAAACCGTTGCAATGGAGACCAACGCTCTGATACCAATTGTGGGATCACTAGAAGTGTGTGTCTAGAGGGGGGGTAAATAGACTACTTGCAAGAATTAAAAACCTAACCTTTTCCCAAGTTAATTGGTTGGTAGATTTTAGCAATTAGCAAGTCTAGCACACCCTACACATGCAAGTCAACAAGTATGGCAGCGGAAAATAAAGACATTGCACATGGAAGTAAGGAGTTGAGATAGGGAGATCAAACGCACGAGGGACACGAAGATTTTTCCCGTGGTTCCGATAGGTGGTGCTATCGGACGTCCACGTTTATGGAGTCTTCAACCCACGAAGGGTAACGGTCGCGAGAGTCCACGGAGGGCTCCACCCATAAGGGTCCACGAAGTAGCAACCTTGACTATTCCATAACGGCTTTCTTCCACGAAGGACTTGCCTCACTATGGGTAGATCTTCACGAAGTAGGCGATCTCCTTGCCTGTACAAACTTCTTGGTTCAACTCCACAACACGAAGTAGGAGGCTCCCAAGCGACACCTAACCAATCTAGGAGGCACCACCCTCCAAAAGGTAATAGGCTCGGTAATGTCGTGAACTCCTTGCTCTTGTGCTTCAAGATGATAGACTCCACAACACACAATCACTCTCTCACAGATTTGGCTTTGGTGGAAGAGATTGAATTGGTGGAAAGCAACTTGGGGAGGCTGGAGATCAAGATTCATATGGTAGGAATGGAATAGCTTGATCTCAACACATGAGTAGGTGGCTCTCTCTCGGAAAATTGGATGGGGCAAGTATGGAATAGTTCTGAGTGCTTCTCTTTCGAGTGGGTGGTGGTGAAGGGGTATATATAGGCATCCCCAAAAATCCAACCATTACACCTAAAGTGACCAACTCGGTGAGACCGAAGTGTAAAACTCGGTGGTACCGAGTTGCTCCAAAGGTAGCAACTTTTGAATCTCGGTGAGACCGATAAATAATTCTCGGCGGTACCGATTAGATGACCAACGGTCAGATTGCACAACTCAGTGATGCCGATTCTCAAATTTCGGTGGTACCAATTCTTGACAACGGCTAACCAGAAAGTTGGTCCAAAACTCGGTGAGATCAATTCACAAAACTCGGTGGGTACCGATTCTTGAGAATGGCTAACCAGAAAGTTGGTCCAAATCTCGGTGAGACCGATTGGCAAAATTCGGTGGTGCCGAATCTTGAAAATAGGATACCCGAAAGTTGGCAACTGATTTCGGTGTCACCCTTTGCATTGAAGCATGTATCTCCCCCTTTAGCTTTGAAGCTTTGGTATTTCTCCCCCTTTGGCATTAATTTCCAAAAAGGTCCATACTAAGGGTCAGACACAGGGATCATGGAGTTAGAAGGGATCCTTGAAAACAAGGGTCATGGAATGTAGGGATCATGGAAAACTTAGAATCATAGATAGCATTAAAAACTGAGGGAATCATGGAAAATAATTTCTCCCTCTTTCACTAATAGCTTGTAGGACTTCTCCTCCTTTGAGTTAGGGATCCTAGAGTAAAGTTTCTCTTCCCCATTTTTTTTAAAAAATAATAAGGGATCATCGAAGAAATGAAGAATTGCTAAATTTAACAAAGGATAGAAAAAAATAGCAAAGTCGGTGGCTCCGAGGCAAATAAGTCGGTGGAACCGAGACGTGTATTTGCAGCCTATCTGCATAATCGGTAGAACCGGGTCATTTGAGTCGGAGGCTCCGAGGGGTAAACAGGAACTTGGCAATGACTAGAAATTCTCACATGATTTTGGAAAACTTGCAATAGAATCTTAAAAGCTTTTGCAAAGTAAATACAAAGGAATTTACAAAGAAATATCAACTAGAGAAGATTTGAGTGGTTCCAAGAAACCTTGCAAATAGAGAATGAACCAAACAAGATACTTAACTAGATGATGGTCAGTGACTAGGTCACCTATATTAGAGTATATTGACTTAGGAGCCAAGCAAGAATACTTGATCATAGGTCATACTCATCATTAAGCTCAAAATGGGGTTACCATTTTTCGATTAAACATTTTAATGTTCTCATATCACTTGAGTTGCTTTATCTCATGACTTGGAGTAAAGCTTTTTTAAGGATATGAGTACATACCTTTGAGTGATATTGATGACGTGGCTTGTAGGTGAACTTGTTGAGGATGCTCGATGTTGATGAAGATCATCTTCAGTTGGGAGCAATCCTTGTTTGTTTTGGTTCTCTTATCACCTACATAGGTTAGTCATGCAAGGAAGAACAATATATATCCAATTGACATGATATCAATTGAGAATTAGCAAATTTGATCACATCAAATGTATGTCAAGGATATGGTTGAGTTGTCTTCTTCCTTCCATCAACAAGAAGTGTTGCGGATACTTGGTCATGACAAGATTGCTTATGATTGGAGTTGTTGGCAATCTTGTGGAATGAAGTTCTTCCAAGTACCTACAAAAGGTTAGATGCAATACAAGAGAGCTTAGAATTCCAAGTTATATGAAGTTCATGGTAAAGATGGCATGGAATGGTCAAGTAAGCTTATCCCCTTGCATGCATCCAAGTGAGCTTAGCTTAAGTTTGAAGCATCAATGATGTTCAACTCACTCCTCAAGTAACAAAACACTTTATCATCAAGAGGCTTAGTAAAGATATCGGCCAATTGCTTGTTAGTGCGAACATGCTTAAGATTAATATGTCCTTTGGCAACATGATCACGAATGAACTGATGTCAAACTTGAATATGCTTAGTTCGAGAATGTTGCACGGGATTATGACCAATCTTAATAGCACTTTCATTGTCACAAAGTAATGGAACATTTTTCACATGGATTCCATAATCCTTAAGCGTTTGTGTCATCCATAGCAATTGAGCACAACACGATCCGGCGGCAATATACTCAGCTTCGGCGGTAGATAGAGATACCGAGTTTTGTTTCTTGGAGGACCAAGACACAAGAGATCTACCAAGAAATTGACATGTACCCGAGGTGGGTTTTCTATCAACCTTGTCACCGGCATAGTCCGAATCGGAATAACCAACAAGGTTAAAGGAAGATCCCTTGGGATACCAAATGCCAAAGTTTGGTGTTTGTATCAAATATCTCACAATACGTTTCTCGGCCAAAAGATGACACTCTTTAGGTGCAGCTTGATATCTAGCACACATGCAAACACTAAGCATGATATCGGGACGGGAGGCACATAGATATAGCAATGAACCAATCATAGATCGATAAACTTTTTGATCAACCGGTTCGTCCTCCTTGGTAAGATCAACATGTCCACTAGTAGGCATAGGAGTTTTCATACCTTTACACTCTTGCATGTTGAACTTCTTGATCAAGTCCTTGGTATACTTGGTTTGAGAGATGAAAGTTCCTTCTCTTGTTTGCTTGATTTGCAAACCAAGAAAGAATTTCAGCTCACACATCATGGACATCTCATACTTCTCGGACATCAACCTTTCAAATATTTCACTAAATTGTGGGTTAGTAGATCCAAAGATAATATCATCCACATAGATTTGGCACACAAATAATTCACCATTAACTCTTTTAGTGAATAAGGTTGCGTCCATTTTACCAATTTCAAAACACTTTTCAATGAGAACTTTGTTAATCATTTATACCAAGCATGTGAGGCTTGCTTAAGATCATAAAGAGCTTTACGAAGCTTGTAAACATGATTAGGTTTCTTAGGATTCACAAAACCAGGGCGTTGTTTGACAGAGACCTCTTCTTCAATCTCACCATTTAAAAATGCACTTTTAATGACCATTTGATAAAGCGTGATATCATGGTGATTAGCATAAGCAAGAAGAATATGAATAGCTTCAAGTCTAGCGACGGGGGCATAGGTCTCACCGTAGTCCATACCTTCGACTTGCGTATATCCTTGGGCTACGAGACGCGCCTTGTTGCGTACGACTTGACAGTCTTCATCTTGCTTGTTCCGAAACACCCATTTGGTTCCGATGATGTTGTGCTCGTCCTTGGGCTTCTCCACGAGTGTCCACACTTCGTTTCTTTCGAAGTTGTGAAGCTCTTCATGCATGGCGTTCACCCAATCCGGGTCTTCAAGAGCTTGTTCTACCTTCAAGGGCTCAATGCTAGAGATGAAAGAATAATGCTCACAAAAATTAGCCAAGCGAGTTTTAGAGCGAGAGATTCTCCCGGTTTGTATGTCACCAAAGATTTGGTTTAGAGGATGGTTCTTGGACACTCTTGCTCGAACTCGGGGTAGCTTCAGCTTGTTGGATGGTGGAGCTTCTTCATCATCATCATCTCCTTCATCTTCGTTGCTGTTGAAGGTGTCGTTTCCTTGAGGTGGTGGTGAAGGAGGCTGTGGTGGATTTTCATGATGTACTTCCTCATCTTCATCATCTTGTCGTGTACCGCTTGTGGATGCCTCCATGTCATGTTGAGGATCACCTTGTCGTGAAGTAGGGGCTTCCACTTGGGTTGACGAAGTACTTTCCTTCACCTCCATGGGACGAATCTTGCCAATGGACAAGTCTTGGATAGTTTCCGAAGGATCCTTATCTCCTACATCATTTGGCAATTGTTCGACTTGCGAACCATTAGATTCATCAAACTTCACATCTATCGTCTCTTCAAATTTTCGAGTGAAGTTGTTGTCGACACGGTAAGTGTGAGAGTTCGATCCGTAACCGAGTAGGAAACCTTCATGAGATTTGGGAGCAAAATTAGTACGACGATGCTTATCAAGAATGTAGCACTTTGAGCCGAACACCCGAACTATCCAACTTGGGGTTTGTTACCGGTAAGTAGCTCGTATGCCGTTTTGCCGAGAAGCTTGTGCAAGTAGAGTCGGTTTGTGGCATGACATGCTGTTTCCACGGCTTCTGCCCAAAAGTGTCTTGGCGTCTTGTATTCGTCAAGCATCATTCTTGCCATCTCAATAAGAGTTCGGTTCTTCCTCTCAACAACTCCATTTTGTTGAGGCGTGTATGTAGCTGAGTAATCATGTGAAACACCTTCTTCGTCAAGAAAGGTATCTATGTGGGTGTTCTTGAATTCCGATCCGTTATCGCTCTGAACCTTCTTGATCTTCACTTCAAACTGATTTTGCGCTTTGCGAACGAAGTTCTTGAAGATCTTTTGTACCTGTGACTTATCATCAAGAAAGAATACCCACGTAAATCTGGAAAAATCATCAACTATAACTAGACCATAGGAATTTCCACCGAGGCACTTGTAAGCATTGGGACCAAAGAGATCCATGTGAAGTAACTCGAGTGGTCTCCTAGTAGTCATGATATTTTTTACGGGATGACTTCCACCTACTTGCTTTCCGGCTTGACAAGCACTACAAAGTCTATCTTTGTCAAAGATAACATCTTTAACACCAAGTATATGATCACCTTTGATAACCTTGTCTAGATTACGCATGCCAACATGTCCTAGTCTTCTATGCAAAGCCAACCTTTAGAAGATTTTGCAATAAGACAAGTACGAGGTTTGAATCTCTTAGTGAAATCGATAATATATAGATCACCTCTACGGAAACTGGTAAAGACCATGTTATGATTATCTTGACAAAACACTTGGCAGTCTACTTTTGTGAATAGCACATTAAAACCAAAGTCGGCAAGTCTAGATACGGAAAGAAGATTGTAGCCAAGGGATTCAACAAGCATGGCGTTTTGAATAGAGCTATCATGGGATATGGCCACCTTACCAAGACCAAGTACCTTACCCTTGGAGTTGTCTCCAAAAGTTACATACCTTCACGGTCCATGGTTTGGTGTGATCTCTTCAAACATCTCTCTATCTCCGGTCATATGATCGGTGCATCCACTATCGAGAATCCACTCTTTTCCTCCAGACATGTAATCCTTGAAGTTTGCCATAAGACTTAGATTCTTCATGATCTTCTCATGCTCGATGTCGAACAACTCATCTTCATCATAGTAGCCATGTTCCACATTGTCATCATCAAGTGGGAAATCCTCATGACAAGGAACAAGAAATTCGTTAGGGTTGTGATCATGACAATGTTCAAGATTATGAATGCGAATGGCTTCTACAATGATGTTGTTGATAGTTATAACATCTCCTTTAGCACGCATGAGGTCTCTAAGCTCAAATAGATAGTCATCAAACTTGGGATCACTAGGCATCATTTTGTGAAAGACAATAGTTTTATGAAGAATTTCATCAAGATTACTCAATGAATAACTTGGATATCATTTCTCCAAGTCATTCCACAAAGTATAAGCACATTCAAAATTCTTCATTTGATTAATAACTATCCTAGGCAATCCTCTAATGATAAGATTAACAGTTCTAAGATTGCATAGCATATCAATTTCCTCTTCGAGTGTGGGATGTAAAGGATCAATGGGAGGTACATAGGGGTTCTTAACATACTTGCTCAAATGAAATTCATTGAATAGCTCATGCATCTTATATTTCCATTGACTATAGTACTCCCCATCAAGAATAGGCACTCTACAACTCAAACTTCCTAAACTAGACACATCCATCTTCCTCAACGGTGATGAAACCGTTGCAATGGAGAACAACGCTCTGATACCAATTGTGGGATCACTAGAAGTGTGTGTCTAGAGGGGGGTGAATAGACTACTTGCAAGAATTAAAAATCTAACCTTTTCCCAAGTTAATTGGTAGGCAAATTTTAGCAATTAGCAAGTCTAGCACACCCTACACATGCAAGTCAACAAGTATGGCAGCGGAAAATAAAGACATTGCACATGGAAGTAAGGAGTTGAGATAGGGAGATCAAACGCACGAGGGACACGAAGAATTTTCCCGTGGTTCCGGTAGGTGGTGCTATCGTACGTTCACGTTTATGGAGTCTTCAACCCACGAAGGGTAACGGTCGCGAGAGTCCACGGAGGGCTCCACCCATAAGGGTCCACGAAGTAGCAACCTTGACTATTCCATAACGGCTTCCGTCCACGAAGGACTAGCCTCACTATGGGTAGATCTTCACGAAGTAGGCGATCTCCTTGCCCGTACAAACTTCTTGGTTCAACTCCACAACACGAAGTAGGAGGCTCCCAAGCGACACCTAACCAATCTAGGAGGCACCACCCTCCAAAAGGTAATAGGCTCGGTAATGTCGATGAAATCCTTGCTCTTGTACTTCAATATGATAGACTCCTCAACACACAATCACTCTCTCACAGATTTGGCTTTGGTGGAAGAGATTGAATTGGTGAAAGCAACTTGGGGAGGCTAGAGATCAAGATTCATATAGTAGGAATGGAATAGCTTGATCTCAACACATGAGTAGGTGGCTCTCTCTCAGCAAATTGGATGGGGCAAGTATGGAATATTTCTGAGTGCTTCTCTTTCGAGTGGGTGGTGGTGAAGGGGTATATATAGGCTCCCCAAAAATCCAACCGTTACACCTAAAGTGACCAACTCGGTGACACCGAAGTGTAAAACTCGGTGGTACCGAGTTGCTCCAAAGGTAGCAACTTTTGAATCTCGGTGAGACCGATATATAATTCTCGGTGGTACCGATTAGATGACCAACGGTCAGATTACACTACTCGGTGAGACCGATTCTCAAATTTCGGTGGTTCCAATTCTTGACAACGGCTAACCAGAAAGTTGGTCCAAAACTCGGTGAGACCAATTCACAAAACTCGGTGGTACCGATTCTTGAGAATGGCTAACCAGAAAGTTGGTCCAAATCTCGGTGAGACCGATTGGCAAAATTCGGTGGTACCGAATCTTGAAAATAGGATACCCGAAAGTTGGCAACTGATTTCGGTGGCACCGAGTGGAATGATGGTAGTACCGAGATTCTAGGGTTTGGCATGGGTCTGTCTGAGGTGGGAATCGATGGCACCGAGTGGAAATTATTGGTAGCACCGATTTTCATGATAAGCTAGGACAGACTTTTGTGGAAGAGTTTGTGGGTGTTTTTGGTGACTATCACTTCTGCACGTGGCGCATCTTGTTCACCAATAGTACCTTACCCCCTTTTAATAGTATGGGCTTTCCTATGGACTCAAAGTGATTTCTCACAAAGTAAAATGTAGAGTCCTCTTGCTTGAAGCTAGGCCAATCCATTTCCTTGCATCTAGGGGTACTCCACAATCCTCTTTGCCAACCCATCTCTCCCTGTGGACTTTTACCTGAAATACACTAGGTAGAAATATTAGTCCAAGAGACAATGTATGTTGTCATGAATTATCAAAACCAACAAGGGAGCACATTGTGCTTTCAATCTCCCCATTTTGGTAATTAATGACAACATACAATCAAAGCTTCAAATGAAGATATGCATGGATATAATGAAGACTTTGAGAGACACATGACTTAGACTTGCTCCCCCTAAATGTGTGCAAACCCTTTAAAGGATAGTTGCTTTGGAATGCATGGACACACATATAGTAGAAGGGATATAATAAGTCTTGTGTATCTTGGCTATATGCATCAAATATATATGAATGAGATGTATTCTTGTTCAAGACTTCACTCTTGCAAACAATATGTGCAAGAAGCAAGAGATCATGTTGATCAAGGATATGATGCATATACTTACCTTGAGTTCTTGAGCATTCTAGTAGTAGAAACACACTTGAGAAAACAATGTTAGGAAAAACAAGAGTATTCTACCAATCAAAAGCAATACAGCTCAATAGTACCAAGATGTGGAGAACATATAGAAGATAGTATTTCTTAAGGTTGATATGTCTCCAAGAACATTTAGAAACTTTCTCCCCTAGATGTGAAATAGTAGGTCATCCTCTCCCTCTGAATCTTAGCATGTAGATATTGGGATTGGATAGGGTGAGAAAAGTCTAACATGAGTAGTCAAATGAAATAAACATATTTTGCTCCCCCTACTTTGGTATTCTCCCCTTGTCTATATAAGTATAAACTCTGATATTCTCCCCCTTGATTGTCTCTCCCCCTTTGCATTGAAGCATGTTTCTCCCCCTTTAGCTTTGAAGCTTTGGTAGTTCTCCCCCTTTGGCATTAATTTCCAAAAAGGTCCATACTCAGGGTCAGACACGGGGATCATGGAGTTAGAAGGGATCCTTGAGAACAAGGGTCATGGAATGTAGGGATCATGGAAAACTTAGAATCATAGAGAGCATTAAAAACTGAGGGAATCATGGCAAATAATTTCTCCCTCTTTCACTGATAGCTTGTAGGACTTCTCCTCCTTTGAGTTAGGGATCCTAGAGTAAAGTTTCTCTTCACCCTTTTAAAAAAAAATAAGGGATCATCAAAGAAATGGAGAATTGCTAAATTTAACAAAGCATAGAAAAAAATAGCAAAGTCGGTGGCTCTGAGGCAAATAAGTCGGTGGAACCGAGACGTGTATTTGCAGCCTATCTGCATAATTGGTAGAACCGGGTCATTTGAGTCGGAGGCTCCGAGGGGTAAACAGGAACTTGGCAATGACTAGAAATTCTCACAAGATTTTGGAAAACTTGCAATAGAATCTTAAAAGCTTTTGCAAAGTAAATACAAAGGAATTTACACAGAAATATCAACTAGAGAAGATTTGAGTAGTTCCAAGAAACCTTGCAAATAGAGAATGAACCAAACAAGATACTTAACTAGATGATGGTCGGTGACTAGGTCACCTATATTAGAGTATATTGACTTAGGAGCCAAGCAAGAATACTTGATCATAGGTCATACTCATCATTAAGCTCAAAATGGAGTCACCATTTTACGATTAAACATTTTAATGTTTTCATATCACTTGAGTTGCTTTATCTCATGACTTGGAGTAAAGCTTTTTCAAGGATATGAGTACATACCTTTGAGTGATGTTGATGACGTGGCTTGTAGGTGAACTTGTTGAGGATGCTCGATGTTGATGAAGATCATCTTGAGTTGGGAGCAATCCTTGTTTGTTTTGGTTCACTTATCACCTACATAGGTTAGTCATGCAAGGAAGAACAATATATATCCAGTTGACATGATATCAATTGAGAATTAGCAAATATGATCACCTCAAATGTATGTCAAGGATATGGTTGAGTTGTCTTCTTCCTTCCATCAACAATAAGGGTTGTGGATACTTGGTCATGACAAGATTGCTTATGATTGGAGTTGTTGGAAATCTTGTGGAATGAAGTTCTTCCAAGTACCTATAAAAGGTTAGATGCAATACAAGAGAGCATAGAATTCCAAGTTATATGAAGTTCATGGTAAAGATGGCATGGAATGGTCAAGTAAGCTTATCCCCTTGCATGCATCCGAGTGAGCTTAGCTTAAGTTTGAAGCATCAATAATGTTCAACTCACTCCTCAAGTAACAAAATACTTTCTCATCAAGTGGCTTAGTAAAGATATTGGCCAATTGCTTGTTAGTGCGAACATGCTTAAGATTAATATGTCCTTTGGCAACATGATCACGAATGAAATGATGTCGAACTTGAATATGCTTAGTTCGAGAATGTTGCACGGGATTATGACCAATCTTAATAGCACTTTCATTGTCACAAAGTAATGGAACATTTTTCACATGTATTCCATAATCCTTAAGCGTTTGTGTCATCCATAGCAATTGAGCGCAACACGATCCGGCGGCAATATACTCAGCTTCGGCGGTAGATAGAGATACGGAGTTTTGTTTCTTGGAGGACCAAGACACAAGATATCTACCAAGAAATTGACATGTACCCGAGGTGGATTTTCTATCAACCTTTTCACCGGCATAGTCCGAATCGGAATAACCAACAAGGTTAAAGGAAGATCCCTTGGGATACCAAATGCCAAAGTTTGGTGTTTGTATCAAATATCTCACAATACGTTTCACGGCCAAAAGATGACACTCTTTAGGTGCAGCTTGATATCTAGCACACATGCAAACACTAAGCATGATATCGGGACGGGAGGCACATAGATATAGCAATGAACCAATCATAGATCGATAAATTTTTGATCAACCGGTTCGTCCTCCTTGGTAAGATCAGCATGTCCACTAGTAGGCATAGGAGTTTTCATACCTTTACACTCTTGCATGTTGAACTTCTTGATCAAGTCCTTGGTATACTTGGTTTGAGAGATGAAAGTTCCTTCTCTTGTTTGCTTGATTTGCAAACCAAGAAAGAATTTCAGCTCACACATCATGGACATCTCATACTTCTCGGACATCAATCTTCCAAATATTTCACTAAATTGTGGGTTAGTAGATCCAAAGATAATATCATCCACATAGATTTGGCACACAAATAATTCACCATTAACTCTTTTTGTGAATAAGGTTGCGTCCATTTTACCAATTTCAAAACCCTTTTCAATGAGAAACTTTGTTAAGCATTTATACCAAGCGTGTGGGGCTTGCTTAAGATCATACAGAGCTTTATGAAGCTTGTAAACATGATTAGGTTTCTTAGGATTCACAAAACTAGGGGGTTGTTTGACAGAGACCTCTTCTTCAATCTCACCATTTAAAAATGCACTTTTAATGTCCATTTGATAAAGCGTGATATCATGGTGATTAGCATAAGCAAGAAGAATATGATAGCCTCAAGTCTAGCGACGGGGGCATAGGTCTCACCGTAGTCCATACCTTCGACTTGCATATATCCTTGGGCTATGAGATGCGCCTTGTTGCGTACGACTTGACCGTCTTCATATTGCTTGTTCCGAAACACCCATTTGGTTCCGATGATGTTGTGCTCGTCCTTGGGCTTCTCCACGAGTGTCCACACTTCATTCCTTTCGAAGTTGTGAAGCTCTTCATGCATGGCGTTCACCCAATCCGGGTCTTCAAGAGCTTGTTCTACCTTCAAGGGTTCAATGCTAGAGATGAAAGAATAATGCTCACAAAAATTAGCCAAGCGAGTTTTAGAGCGAGTGATTCTCCCGGTTTGTATGTCACCAAAGATTTGGTTTAGAGGATGGTTGTTGGTCACTCTTGCTCGAACTCGGGTTAGCTTCAGCTTGTTGGATGGTGGAGCTTCTTCATCATCATCATCTCCTTCATCTTCGTTGTTGTTGAAGGTGTCATTTCCTTGAGGTGGTGGTGAAGGAGGTTGTGGTTCATTTTCATGACGTACTTCCTCATCTTCATCATCATGTCATGTACCACTTGTGGATGCCTCCATGTCGTGTTGAGGATCACCTTGTCATGAAGTAGGGGCTTCCACTTGGGTTGACGAAGTACTTTCCTTCACCTCCATGGGACGAATCTTGCCAATGGACAAGTCTTGGATAGCTTCCAAAGGATCCTTATCTCCTACATCATTTGGCAATTGTTCGACTTGCGAACCATTAGATTCATCAAACTTCACATCTATCATCTCTTCAACTTTTCGAGTGAAGTTGTTGTAGACACGGTAAGTGTGAGAGTTCGATCCGTAACCGAGTAGGAAACCTTCATGAGATTCGGGAGCAAATTTAGTACGACGATGCTTATCAAGAATGTAGCACTTTGAGCCGAATACCCGAAGTATCCAACTTGGGGTTTGTTACCGGTGAGTAGCTCGTATGCCATTTTACCGAGAAGCTTGTGCAAGTAGAGTCGGTTTGTGGCATGACATGCTGTTTCCATAGCTTCTGCCAAAAAGTGTCTTGGCGTCTTGTATTCGTCAAGCATCATTCTTGCCATCTCAATAAGAGTTCGGTTCTTCCTCTCAACAACTCCGTTTTGTTGAGGCATGTACGTGGCTGAGAACTCACGTGAAACACCTTCTTTGTCAAGACAGGTATCTACGTGGGTGTTCTTGAACTCCGATCCATTATTGCTCCGAACCTTCTTGGTCTTCACTTCAAACTGATATTGCACTTTGCGAACGAAGTTCTTGAAGATCTTTTGTACCTGCGACTTATCATCAAGAAAGAATACCCACGTAAATCTGGAAAAATCATCAACTATAACTAGACCATAGGAATTTCCACCGAGGCTCTTGTAAGCATTGGGACCAAAGCGATCCATGTGAAGTAACTCGAGTGGTCTCCTAGTAGTCATGATATTTTTTACGGGATGACTTCCACCTACTTGCTTTCCGGCTTGACAAGCACTACAAAGTCTATCTTTGTCAAAGATAATATATTTAACACCAAGCATATGATCACCTTTGATAAGCTTGTCTAGATTACGCATGCCAACATGTCCTAGTCTTCTATGCCAAAGCCAACCTTTAGAAGATTTTGCAATAAGACAAGTACAAGGTTTGGATCTCTTAGTGAAATCGACAATATATAGATCACCTCTACGGAAACCGGTAAAGACTATGTTATGATTATCTTGACGAAATACTTGGCAGTCTACTTTTGTGAATAGCACATTAAAACCAAAGTCGGCAAGTCTAGATACGGAAAGAAGATTGTAGCCAAGGGATTCAACAAGCATGGCGTTTTGAATAGAGCTATCGTGGGATATGGCCACCTTACCAAGACCAAGTACCTTACCCTTGGAGTTGTCTCCAAAAGTTACATACCTTCGCGGTCCATGGTTTGGTGTGATCTCTTCAAACATCTCTCTATCTCCGGTCATATGATCGGTGCATCCACTATCGAGAATCCACTCTTTTCCTCCGGACATGTAATCCTTGAAGTTTGCCATAAGACTTAGATTCTTCATGATCTTCTCATGCTCGATGTCGAACAACTCATCTTCATCATAGTAGCCATGTTCCACATTGTCATCATCAAGTGGGAAATCCTCTTCACAAGGAACAAGAAATTCGTTAGGGTTGTGACCATGACAATGTTCAAGATTATGAATGCGAATGGCTTCTACAATGATGTTGTTGATAGTTATAACATCTCCTTTAGCACGCATGAGGTCTCTAAGCTCAAATAGATAGTCATCAAACTTGGGATCACTAGTCATCATTTTGTGAAAGACAATAGTTTTATGAAGAATTTCATCAAGATTACTCAATGAATAACTTGGATATTGTTTCTCCAAGTCATTCCCCAAAGTATAAGCACATTCAAAATTCTTCATTTGATTAAGCGCTATCCTAGGCAATCCTCTAACGATAAGAGTAACGGTTCCAAGATTGCATAGCATATCAATTTCCTCTTCGAGTGTGGGATGTAAAGGATCAATGGGAGGTACATAGGGGTTCTTAACATACTTGCTCAAATGAAATTCATTGAATAGCTCAAGCATCTTATATTTCCATTGACTATAGTACTCCCCATCAAGAATAGGCACTCTACAACTCAAACTTCCCGAACTAGACACATCCATCTTCCTTCACAGTGATGAAACCGTTGCAATGGAGACCAACGCTCTGATACCAATTGTAGGATCACTAGAAGTGTGTGTCTAGAGGGGGGGTGAATAGACTACTTGCAAGAATTAAAAACCTAACCTTTTCCCAAGTTAATTGGTTGGCAGATTTTAGCAATTAGCAAGTCTAGCACACCCTACAGATGCAAGTCAACAAGTATGGTAGCGGAAAATAAAGACATTGCACATGGAAGTAAGGAGTTGAGATAGGGAGATCAAATACACGAGGGAAACGAAGATTTTTCCCATGGTTCCGATAAGTGATGCTATCATACATCCACGTTTATGGAGTCTTCAACCCACGAAGGGTAACGGTCGCGATAGTCCACGGAGGGCTCCACCCATAAGGCTCCACGAAGTAGCAACCTTGAATATTCCATAATGGCTTCCGTCCATGAAGGACTAGCCTCACTATGGGTAGATCTTCACTAAGTAGGCGATCTTCTTGCCCGTACAAACTTCTTGGTTCAACTCCACAACACGAAGTAGGAGGCTCCCAAGCGACACCTAACCAATCTAGGAGGCACCACCCTCCAAAAGGTAATAGGCTCGGTAATGTCGATGAACTCCTTGCTCTTGTGCTTCAATATGATAGACTCCTCAACACACAATCACTCTCTCACAGATTTGGCTTTGGTGGAAGAGATTGAATTGGTGGAAAGCAACTTGGGGAGGCTAGAGATCAAGATTCATATAGTAGGAATGGAATAGCTTGATCTCAACACATGAGTAGGTGGCTCTCTCTCAGAAAATTGGATGGGGCAAGTATGGAATAGTTTGGAGTGCTTCTCTTTCGAGTGGGTGGTGGTGAAGGGGTATATATAGGCATCCCCAAAAATCCAACCGTTACACCTAAAGTGACCAACTCAGTGACACCGAAGTGTAAAACTCGGTGGTACCGAGTTGTTCCAAAGGTAGCAACTTTTGAATCTCGGTGAGACCGATATATAATTCTCGGTGGTACCGATTAGATGACCAACGGTCAGATTGCACAACTCGGTGAGACCGATTCTCAAATTTCGGTGGTACCAATTCTTGACAATGGCTAACCAGAAAGTTGGTCCAAAACTCGGTGAGACCAATTCACAAAACTCGGTGGTTCCAATTCTTGAGAATGGCTAACCAGAAAGTTGGTCCAAATCTCGGTGAGACCGATTGGCAAAATTCGGTGGTACCGAATCTTGAAAATAGGATACCCGAAAGTTGGCAACTGATTTCGGTGGCACCGAATGGAATGATGGTAGTACCGAGATGCTAGGGTTTGGCATGGGTCTGTCTGAGGTGGGAATCGATGGCATCGAGTGGAAATTATTGGTAGCACCGATTTTCATGATAAGCTAGGACAGACTTTTGTGGAAGAGTTTGTGGGTGTTTTTGGTGACTATCACTAGTGCACGTGGAGCATCTTGTTCACCAACAGTACCTTACCCCCTTTTAATAGTATTGGCTTTCCTATGGACTCAAAGTGATTTCTCACAAAGTAAAATGTAGAGTCCTCTTGCTTGAAGCTAGGCCAATCCATTTCCTTGCATCTAGGGGTATCTCCACAATCCTTTTTTCCAACCCATCTCTCTCTATGGACTTTTACCTGAAATACACTAGGTAGAAATATTAGTCCAAGAGACAATGTATGTTGTCATGAATTATCAAAACCACAAAGGGAGCACATTGCGCTTTCAATTTCCCCCTTTTGGTAATTGATGACAACATACAATCAAAGCTTCAAATGAAGATATGCATGGATATAATGAAGACTTTGAGAGACACATGACTTAGACTTGCTCCCCCTAAATATGTGAAACCCTTTAAAGGATAGTTGCTTTGGAATGCATGGACACACGTATAGTAGAAGGGATATAATAAGTCATGTGTATCTTGGCTATATGCATCAAATATATATGAATGAGATGTATCCTTGTTCAAGACTTCACTCTTGCAAACAATATGTGCAAGAAGCAAGAGATCATCTTGATCAAGGATATGATGCATATACTTACCTTGAGTTCTTGAGCATTCTAGTAGTAGAAACACACTTGAGAAAACAATGTTAGGAAAAAACAAGAGTATTCTACTAATCAAAAGCAATACAGCTCAATAGTACCAAGATGTGGAGAACATATAGAAGATAGTATTTCTTAAGGTTGATATGTCTCCAAGAACATTTAGAAACTTTCTCCCCTAGATGTGAAATAGTAGGTCATCCTCTCCCTCTGAATCTTAGCAAGTAGATATTGGGATTGGATAGGGTGAGAAAAGTCTAACATGAGTAGTCAAATGAAATAAACATATTTTGCTCCCCCTACTTTGGTATTCTCCCCTTTGTTAAGCATTTATACCAAGCGTGTGGGGCTTGCTTAAGATCATAAAGAGCTTTACGAAGCTTGTAAACATGATTAGGTTTCTTAGGATTCACAAAAACAGGGGTTGTTTGATAGAGACCTCTTCTTCAATCTCACCATTTAAAAATGCACTTTTAATGTCCATTTGATAAAGCGTGATATCATAGTGATTAGCATACGCAAGAAGAATGCGAATAGCTTCAAGTCTAGCGACGGGGGCATAGGTCTCACCGTAGTCCATACCTTCGACTTGCGTATATCCTTGGGCTACGAGACGCGCCTTGTTGCGTACGACTTGACCGTCTTCATCTTGCTTGTTCCGAAACACCCATTTGGTTCCGATGATGTTGTGCTCGTCCTTGGGCTTCTCCACGAGTGTCCACACTTCGTTCCTTTTGAAGTTGTGAAGCTCTTCATGCATGGCGTTCACCCAATCCGGGTCTTCAAGAGCTTGTTCTACCTTCAAGGGTTCAATGCTAGAGATGAAAGAATAATGCTCACAAAAATTAGCCAAGCGAGTTTTAGACCGAGTGATTCTCCCGGTTTGTATGTCACCAAAGATTTGGTTTGGAGGATGGTTGTTGGTCACTCTTGCTCGAACTCGGGGTAGCTTCAGCTTATTGGATGGTGTGGAGCTTCTTCATCATCATCATCTCCTTCATCTTCGTTGCTGTTGAAGGTGTCGTTTCCTTGAGGTGGTGGTGAAGGAGGCTGTGGTGGATTTTCATGATGTACTTCCTCATCTTCATCATCTTGTCGTGTACCGCTTGTGGATGCCTCCATGTCGTGTTGAGGATCACCTTGTCGTGAAGTAGGGGCTTCCACTTGGGTTGACGAAGTACTTTCCTTCACCTCCTTGGGACGAATCTTGCCAATGGACAAGTCTTCGATAGCTTCCGAAGGATCCTTATCTCCTACATCATTTGGCAATTGTTCGACTTGCGAACCATTAGATTCATCAAACTTCACATTGTGGCGCCCCGCCTGATTACCACTGTAGCCAGACTGTCGCCACGCACGCCAGCCCAGGAAATAACTCTGGCATGCGCATTTACAACAAGTATCATGAACACAGGCATTTCTATTAATGGATATATAAGTCTTACATGATATATTACAAAGGGTGATGGCAGCAGAAAAGCTCTATCTAAGGCAGCATGGTCTTGGTGACGCTCCAATCCACAGGGATCTGACTGGGTTACTCTCCTAGCCCGCGAACGCTCCGGCTCCTCGTCGACGGACGACGGATCCTTATGTGAACCTGACCATGTTAAAGGCCGCTGAGTACTTTTGAATGTACTCGCAAGCGAACCAAACTAACATATACACCAAGCAATGCAATCCATGGCATTCAAGCATGCATTTGTTATTAGAGCAACATTAATTATCATGGCATAGCATATCTATCTAGCAAAATTAATTATCATGTTGTAACAGGATTATCCAGTGTGATACTACTAGAGTAAAGTAAAGCATGGCAAGTAAATAATCCATACTCCGAACATTCTCAGGATCCAATCCAACTCTTAACCAGATCCAACTTACTGTCTTACGGGTTGTTCCACAACCCTCAGAACATTCATGATCCACTGAGTACTTCCGATCATAAGGCGAGTTCTTCCATCATTATTATCACTGTTACGGTTGACCACCTAGTGAGGCCTAGACGGACTGTCCAATACCGTGGATGCGGCTATTCGAATAGATTCTTCATTCTGCAGAGGTTGCGCACTTTACCCACACCATGGAGCACCTGGCCTCGTGATCCCATTCGGGTGGACCAGTGTTGCTCCAATGAAACCCGCCTGACCCCTGACTCTCCCATTGTACCACCGGCATTCATCCTCCCCCGGAGTCCTGCCCTGGGTGGCCCCTGTGTCACCTCGTGACACCTGCCACCGTCGTGGCCACGCAAACTGTCCCAAACGGGGACTCCCGGGTTAAACAATCAACTGGGCTCACAAGGTTATCGCCGCCTACCGGGCCAGGGTAGCGCGCGCGCATAACCTTCCCTGTCTGGAGGTACTGGTGAAAGAGCACGCGATCAGACCAAGTCAAGGCCGTCCCATACCGGCAAATGTGGCTGCACGGATAAGCCCGGACAGGTGACTCTAGATCAACCGACTAAGTTTAGCCTTAGCAAGTATTTAACAAGCATGTTGTTTATCACAATAACTTGAGATGGCAGTAGCTAAGCATGATAAAAAAAAACATAACCACCTATCTCCATATAATATCACGACAAGTCATTAGTGCAATGATAAGATGAGCAGTAGCAGGTAATGTAAATGACAATATCGAAATGGCAGGAGTTTAATTATTTCTAGCATAAGCATATCATTAATTAAACACGCAAGAATAACACAGAGCAATGCTTTAGGGCATATATCAGATGGTCGGCTTGCCTGGGGGCGAAGAATACTCCGGGAAGAAGTGCGGAGAATCCGCGGAAGGGGTCACCGGAAACCGTTCTCTCTCGTAGAGGGCTGAATGAAGGGCAAGGGCAAAATGGTCATTTTCAGAATGTGTAAACATTATGAAAATGATACCATCGGAACGGGCTTGACGATTTGAAGATGTGAGTGTTGGTTTCACCTGAATCGGAGTTACGAGCGAAAAGTTGTGGCCGTTTGTTGTTTAGGCAGAAAATAAATAAAATGTATTCATTTTCGCTCTAAACCAGTGAACGTCCGCAATATAAGCCTTTCGGCCGCTGGCTGAGAAATGGAAAGCGCATTTGGCAGAATACGCTTTCGGAGTTGGGAAAGCGCACTTTGCGCAGGGTGCCTCCACTTATCCCCGCTGGCAGCTTCTCTCTCGCCGACATGTGGGGTCCGCGGGGTAGGTGGGACCCAGGGCGGGGTCAACGGATGGTGGCTTCCATGTGGGCCCCGCCGCGCTCTCTCTCTCTCCTCTCGTCCCTGTCTTCTTCCTCCCGATAGAGATAACAGAGGAGGCCGGGCAGGGCGCAGCCGGCGAGGAGAGCCGCTGCTCCGGCGAGCTACTCCGGCCGGCGAGGGGACGGACGGGCGCGCTGGCGAGCACCGCATCTGGGGAGAGACTGGAGGTATGATTCCGATCTTTGAATCAAATTGGATTTTTTGTCTTAAAGTGAGGGCGATGAGTGGGGAAGGAAGCTGACGATTTTATTAGTGTGTAAGGTGGCCCCGAGAGCTGAACCAAAGCCGGCCGTTTCGAGACCAGGGAGCTTTAACCTTTTCCGGCTATCGTATGAACAATGTCGTCCGCTTTTCTTTTTTGAGTTTCCATGGATCTCTCCGACGAAGTAGCGGAAGCATGAAATGCTATTCACGAATGAGCATTGCTATCTGATTCCTACAAAAGAGATAGGGGAAGCTCACTTTTGTCAAATGGGGCTAGAAAGCATAGAACCCCGTCTTAAATCAACCGGTGAATCCAGAATCAAAGTGAGGAGAAGTCAACCGGTCTCACGTTTTCTTCTTTTCTTTTTAAAGAACCTGCCCCGAAGGAAAGCATATTATAGGGGAAGAGCTAGCTTCATTCGAGCTGGATGGGCTAAAAGCTTTAGTTGAGACAAAGCAGGCAAAAAAAAAGTTCGAGAACAGGATAACTAACGGGCCGAGCGCGGGGAACACGGGACACGGCTGTCGGTGTCAAAACCGGCGGATCTCGGGTAGGGGGTCCCGAACTGTGATACTTGGATCGATGGTAATAGGAGACAAAGGGGACAAGGTTTTACCCAGGTTCGGGCCCTCCTATGGAGGTAATACCCTACGTCCTGCTTGATTATATTGAGTGTATGGAGTTTACAGAGTTGATCTACCACGAGATCGTATGACTAAAACCCTAGATGAGTTCTCTGCCTACATCCTAAAACCCTCCGGCTTATATAGACGCCGGGGTCCCTAGGGTTTACACATGGTCGGTTACACGTCGAAGGGATAAAACATGCCTATTCGCTATTCCAAACGTGGAGAACAATCCACGATTCCCGAAGCTTCCTCCTTGGAGACGAGGTATTCTATTCTTCCAGTGCTCGGCAAGTGGCCCATACAGTCCGGCCCATAAGACATAGGCCGGCCTCCCGAGGACCCCTTAGTCCAGGACTCCCTCAGTAGCCCCCGAACTAGCCTCCAATGCAAAGGGTCCAGGCTCCAGCTGCTTCGAGCGATCAGAGTCTTCGGCTTGCAAGGCGAGTTCCTTTCTCCAAACAGTGTTCGGCTCGAGCTACAGTTCGGCCTCCGTAGATGTGTAATGTTTCCGATCATAGACCGTCCGCACACCATGAGTAGTTCGGCTTCGAAGGTCAAACGTCAGAAAACCAATAGCGTTTTCCGACAACTTTTCAGATGAAAGGCCACGGCCCACCACGACTTCTAAACCAGTCACGAAGACTCGATTCGTGGTTCGAGGCCGTTTCCTCCAACACGATCTATCAATGCACAGATCGTGCCCCGTTTTACACGGGATATGTTTAATCGCGCACAACGGCACGAGTGTCTCGGGAAGCGGAGAGATTCACGGCGTCACGAAGGGAGGCTAACCGGCCATAATCTTTAATAAAAGGGGAAGGAAACCCTAGGGCTTATCCACATCCCCCATTCACCTCCTGCTTCCCCACATTTCCGAGCTCCCTGAGCCCAGATCTAAATCTTCCATCCTCCCCCCTCCGAGCTCAGCCATGGCCAGCGGCAAATGGGAAGCTTCCACGGTCAAAGACCAGGACATCCGAGATCTCAAGGACGCCGGCTATCTCCCTGCCAACGTCTTCCACCGAGCCACAGAGGAGGGCCAGGTGATCCCCACCCCCAAGTCAGGCGAGAGGGTGGTCTTCGTTCCCCACTTCATCCGGGGATTAGGCTTTCCCCTTCACCCCTTCGTGAAGGGCCTTATGTTCTTCTATGGGCTTGACTTCCATGACCTCCCGCTGAACTCTTTCATGCATATATCTGCTTTCATCATTATCTGCGAGGCATTCCTGCGGGTCGAGCCACACTTCGGACTGTGGCTCAAAATCTTCAACATCAAGCCGAAGTGCGTCGCCGGAGCGCATGCGGACTGCGGAGGGGCAGTCATCGGCAAGCTTCCGCGTGCAGTATGGCCATCCGGCACTTTCATCGACACCATCAAAACCTGGCAGAAGGAGTGGTTCTACATCACCGAGCCCAAGGAAGAGGAAGGCGGAACTGTTCCTGCAGAATGCGGAACTGTTCCTGCCGAATTCAGGTCCGGCCCCCCAACCAGATTGACCTCATGGGTCAGGAAGGGTCTCGACTGGTGGTCGGAAACAGAGGTGGAGGACCTGCAAAGGGGCATCGCCTCCCTAATCAGGGAAGGAGTTGGCCTGACCAACGTGGTCCAGGTCATGCTTCGGCGGCACATCCTCCCCTGCCAGCGCCGGAGCTCTCCCATGTGGGATTACCGGACGGACGACGACCCTACAGTTCGTCAACTCTTCCGCACTACGCGGGAAAAACTATGGAAGGCGCTATTCAAGGCGCAGGAGAACTGGCCAAGCAGGAAGGAGGACAAGGGCTTGAGCGCCCTCAAGCCTGCACCCGAGGTATAGCGTTGTGTTATTTCATCGGTTCATCTACTCAGAGATATTCTAAGCATTTTCCGATTACCTTTTATAGGAATGGTCGAGCAAGGCCATAGGCATCAAGTGTCCGGCTCCGCAACCCGAAGACCCCAAGTCTCCGCTGCTGCTGGAGATGTTCGTCGTGGCGCCCTACAGGGCGCCAGAGAAGATGGAGAAGAAGAAACCAGGCCGAACTGGCCTGCGCAACAGGGGCCAGCTAGGGGCTGCGTCCGAAGAGACTCATGCCTCCTCAAATCAAGAGGAGGAACACGAGGCTGAGGGGGAAGGCGATTCCCCCCTCACGGGAAAGAGGGCGGCATCATCGGACGCCTCGGAGGAGATAGCTCCTCCCGCCCAGAAGAAACCGGGCCGGACACAGGTGATTTCGTCCGACGACAGTTCGGACTCGAACACCGAGTCCGAGGACTTCGAGAGGGTTCCGCGGAGGAACCTCAGGGTCAAGCCCCCACCTCGAAGGTAAGGATCCGAAGACCCAATGAGCCATCAGTGCTTAATTTAGAATGTTTATTAACATATGAACGCTGATCAATTTGCAGCCCACCACGCGTTCTCCCCACCGACCAAGTTTCGGATGGGGAGACCCCACCCGCCGAACTTGCGGAGAGCGGATCTGCGTCGCGCCCTTCTCCTCAGGGCACTACGAAGGAAGCCACGGAGGTGTCATCCCAGCAGGCTTCCCTGGGGCCGAACAATGGAGGTGAAGGCGACGTCGTCATGGTCGAGGCTAATACCTCGGCCACCGAAGACCCGGGGGAGAAGACTCACCCGGACACCGAGGAGGCCGGACATGGAAACGCCCAGTCTCCTCCAAGGCCATCTCCGGAGCACACGATGCCTCCGGAGGTACCAATTCAATCTCCGGCTGGAGATCGGGTTACCCGATCCCCGCCGGCTCCGCCGACCACTGGGTGGCCGGCCATGGGGGAGGCTCTGTCTAGCGCCTCCATTTCCAGTGAGCACCGCATCCTCATGGATGCGGTATTGCGGAGCATTCAGTCCGTGGATTCCGGACTAAAGGAGGCCTTCAACGGTCTCCTGACGGGCTTTCAGGTAAGCCAAGTAATGCCCTACTTTGTGAAATATTGATTTATTTAAGTAATTGTTATACACATAGCAGCCCCCGAGCCCTGGGTAAGTTTGAAAAACTTACCTGGGGGTCCAACTTAGCCTTACATCCGAACTGAGTGTCGGACAATATGTATTCGGATAGGCTTATCAGTTTATTAGTGGTCCGAACACAGAGTCAGCTTTAGTGACAATTCGGAATTTCTAAACCTCTTTAATGGTTATATAACTCTGTGATACAGGCTTCGTCGACAGCAGCGGCTACTAACGCCGCCGAGCTGGAGGAGCTGAATCGAAAGCTAAAGAGCTCCGAAGACGAGCTGGATGCTCTGAACAAGAGATTCGACGAGGCGCAAGGTAAGCCAAAATTAGAGTATCGAAACTCTTCTTTACCGCTCTATCAACACGGTTTCCGAACATAAGTCGATACTTACGCAGCCTCGGCGAAAGAGATAGAGAAGCTCAAAGCCGAGCTTGAGAAAGCAAAGCAAGAAGCTTTGGTTGAGAAGGCGGCGGCCAAAGAAGCGGCCACCGCTCTATCCGCCCTGAGAGCCACCAGCGACAAGCATGAGGCTCGGGTGGAAGAGATTCAACAGGAGCTCAAGGACGCCAGCAAGAAGTGCGAGGTCCTTGAGCTGAAAGGGAAAGAGCAAGCCGCCGAACTATCCACCCTGAAAACCGATCTCCAGAAGGAGCGGGTGGAGAGGCGTTCATTTGAAGAGGAGCTCCGCCAAGCCAAAGCTATCATGGATGGTAAGCCGTATTCCTTGCAGTGTATCTTCGGGGACAGCAAGTTCGAGTTGCTTAACCAGGTATGGCGTTCCTCAGGCGTCTGCTCGGACCTCCAGAAGGGCTTAGAGGACGCGAAGCAGTTCTATGCTTCGCGGGGAGAAGAAGATGAAGCTCGTCTATTCTGGGCGCAATTCCAAGCCCCCGCGCATTCTCCTCTCCTTGTGGAGCAGCTGAAGCAGCTGATGGAGCTACGTCGGATGGCGGAGCCGGCCCTGAAGGATCTCTGCATCCGGCTGTGGCCCGACGAGCCGTTGCTGGGAAGCTACTTTGGCTTAGTGCGGAAGTTGAGCGACGCCACCCCTCGGATCGACGCATTGAGGCGGTCTTCCTACATAGAAGGAGCGAGGATGACCTTTGCGAGGGCCAAGGTGCACTGGCCAGGGCTGGATCCACTGAAGGTAGCCACAGCTCCTCCGCCTCCTGGGAAGGGTCATAGGCGCCCCGAGATGTACTTCTTCAGAGTTATGGAGGGTGCTCGGGCCATAGAATCACAATGTACGAGAGAGAATGAGTATGAGTAGGATGCTGTAATATGTCAGAAGACTTGTCAGCGTGTATAAATTTAAAATGCATGGTTTTTTATCATGTATTGTATGTTTTGCATCCTTTATAACTCCTGTGTGGCCGTTAATACTGAAAGCTGCGAGTCGTCGGCTTCAGCCCCCGTGCAGATACTACACAAGGTGTCTTTTCCAACCGCACTATAACCCTTAGCCGAACTATCAGCACCCGAAGGTGGTAGTGTGGGGCAGACAAAGCAATCGGACCATAATGCTTTATTGCTTTCACTTAGCCATAGGGGCGCGAGAAAGGAGTGCGGGAGCCAACAACGAGCCCCCAGGTGTTTGTGATGTTCGGATGAACCGTGGCCAAAGCCTATATCACTGGTCTGTGCGAACACCAAACCCATCGTATGACACGGAATAACCTCTGACGAGATTTAGTTAAGCTCGGATTCGCAGACCGGTTCGCGCATACTATGACAGTCAGTTTTCGGCTTTCTCCGCTGAGGCGCTTGACCAGGCTAGCCGGAAGCACAATCGCAGCGGTGCTCCCTTTGCCCTTTTAGCCGAACGAGCGGAACATAAAGGGGCAAGCACAGGAGCCGGGCAACCCAACTATTGACCCAAGACATAGTTCAGAACCAATGCATATAAAGCGGAATTCCAAGACGCCGAACACTTAAAGAAATTGTGATTAGGGCGATTTTTAAAGTCGAGCCCCCGGTCTATGAGCCGGTTGCATCATACAATGTACCAAAACAGGCTCGCAAGAAGAGGGAGAAAACAGAAAGTGTTCCGAAAAGGGACAGCAAGGAGAAAATGATATATATTTGTATTTTACTCAACAACTCTTATTATTCAAATTGCTGATGCAACTGTTTACAGGTATTTGAGAAAGGAAATATAAATTTTACAGGAGAGATTGTACCAAGAGCCTTCGATCGATGACCTGACGTCCTTGATGTGCCATGTCACTTATCTACTCCTCCATCTCCTAAGGAGGTGTATGCCTGTATGGGTTTTGTTAGTTCGGCGAACGGACCTTGAAGAAAGGGTCTTGAGAAGTCGCCGAGATATGGATAAGCTTGACGCCTTGTGGCAGGCACTTTATGGTACCTGTAGAGTGTCTAGAGACATGTTGACGGTAATAGTTCGGTCCAGCCGAACACCTACCCTGTGTTACTTTGTCCCCACCGCTGCCCATGGAATTTTAAGCGCAAAGTTGTGCTTCTTCGGCACGTACTTTGCCGGTAATAGGGCCATGCGATGGGGGGCGAGTCCCTATTTACAGGGAGTGGGAGATTCTGGAACCTCGGATTGAGACCGAGCCCTTTTCCCAGCCTTGGGTGCCTTGACGGCAGATGTCGGCGATTGCCAATCGTCGGTGTAGTGGAATTCGGCCGCCAGGGCCAACGCATGTTCCTCAGTTCGGAGGGAGCGCTCTGTGTTGCCGTTTACAGTAATGACCCCCCTAGGGCCAGGCATCTTGAGCTTGAGGTATGCGTAGTGCGGGACGGCGTTAAAGCGAGCGAACGCTGTACGGCCGAGCAGGGCGTGATAGCCGCTGCGGAAAGGTACTATGTCGAAGATCAAGTCCTCGCTTCGGAAGTTATCGGGCGAGCCGAACACAACCTCCAGGCTTACAGAGCCTGTGCACCGGGCTTCAACGCCTGGAATTACTCCTTTGAAGGTAGTGTTGCTGGGCTTGATCCTCGAAGGATCTATGCCCATCTTTTTCACCGTATCTGAGTAAATCAGGTTAAGGCTACTTCCACCGTCCATGAGGACTTTAGTAAGGTGGTACCCATCTATGATCGGGTCTAGGACGAGTGCGGCCGAACCCCCGTGACGGATACTGGTCGGATGATCGCGCCGATCAAAGGTGATCGGGTATGCCGACCATGGGTTATACTTCGGGGCTACAGGCTCTATGGCGTAGACATCTTGAAGGGCGCGCTTCCTCTCCTTTTTGGGTATATGAGTGGCGTAGATCATGTTTACTGTTTTCACCTCTGGGGGGAATTTCTTATGACCACCACAGATCGGACCACGAGGCTCATCCTCGTCCTCGCTGCGTGGGCTCTTGCCTTGGTCCTCAGTTGCGAGCTTGCTGGCCTGCTTGAAGACCCAACAGTTACGGTTGGTGTGATTGGCGGGCTTCTCCTGAGTGCCATGGATCTGGCAAGGTCTCTCCAGAATCTTGTCCAGCGGGGTGGGTCCGTCCTATTTGCCTTTAGGAGGCTTCTTCCGCTGCCCAAAGCGGGAATTGCGGAAGCCGGCGTTGACGGCCATATCATCGGCATCACTATTATTGTGTCGGCGCTTGTTCTAGTTGCGCTTCGGTTTCCCGTTTCCATCCCGAACTTCAGAGGTTCCGGGGTCTTCGGGGTTATGGCTACGTCGAGCGAGCCAGTTATCCTCGCCCGCGCAAAAGTGGGTCATGAGTGACGTGAGGGCGGACATTGTCCTTGGTTTGTCCTGGCCGAGCTGTCGTGCCAGCCATTCATCCCGAATGTTATGCCTGAAGGAGGCTATAGCTTCGGCATCCGGGCAGTCTACGATCTGATTCTTCTTGGTCAGGAAGCGGTTCCAGAATAGCCGTGCGGACTCTTCGGGCTTCTGAATGACATTGCTGAGATCGGATGAGTCCGGTGGCCGAACATAAGTGCCCTGGAAGTTAGATCGGAATGCCTCTTCTAGGTCCTCCCAACACCCAATGGAGTTTTCGGGGAGGCTATTTAACCAGTGCTGAGCTGGCCTCTTGAGCTTCAGGGGTAAGTACTTGATGGCGTGGAGGTCATCTCCCCGTGCCATGTGGATGTGAAGGAGGAAATCCTCTATCCATACTGTTGGGTCAGTTGTCCCATCGTATTGCTCGATGTTTACGGGCTTAAACCCTTCCGGGAACTGATGCCGCATTACCTCATCTGTGAAGCACAGTGGGTGTGCAGCTCCTCTAACCCGGGCTATGGTGTGCCGATGACCGGCGTCTGCCCTAGTTCGGTGTTGTTCCCGATCTTGATTGTCGCGGTCGAAACGAGGCCTGTACCCGTCCCGTCTATCAGGTGAGTATCCTCTGGATCCGTAAATGGATCGCGTGCGGCCTGCTCTATAGTCCAGGTCGTGTCGCAGGTCGAACCTGTCATCGGGCTCTAGTGGCTCCTTTCCCCGTCGATGGGGTATCATTGGCCTATAGCCGGTTTCATCAGCCGTCTGATCTCGTCCTCGAGGGGGGCGGTCTGGCTTGTCGTATGGGGTATGCTTGGGTGACGGCGTATCAGTGAGCTCGTCGTCGAACTGTGGCAGCAGCCGTCGGCGAGGATAGCTCTTAGGCTGGTCCGATAGACCGGTGCCGTATCCTTCCTCGGCTGAGAGGACTTTCGTCCATCGGTCGTTGAGGTCGTCTTGTTCGGCTTTGAGCTGCCGCTCTTTTGCTTTCAGGCTTCGAGCCGTGGATATGAGCTGTTGTCTGAATAGTTCCTGGTCAGCAGGATTATCGGGGATGGCAAAGTCATCGGCATCCGCGTTATCCTCCCCCTCGATAGAGCGGAGGTAGTCGTCGTCCTCGGGATCATCTAGATCATCTGGGTCACGACGGTCTTCAGGTCTCTCCTGACCCTCTAACGGGTGTTCGGGGATTTTGGGGCCGCCGATGTCTTCCGGGGTATCACCGTCCCCGGTGCCATCGGTAGATTTTCGCCCCTTTTTCCCTTTTGATCGTTTAGGCGGCCTGCGGCATCCTGACGGCGCTTCATCCGATTTATCGCCGTTGTCTTTCGGGGTGTCCACCATGTAGACGTCGTATGTAGAGGTGGCGGTCCACTGCCCAGTCGTAGCGGGGGTGAGGGCGTAATCCTCCTCATCCATATGCTCTGCTTCCTCGGAAGCGTAGTCAAGCATGTCGGTTAAATCTTCGACAGTGGCTATGAAGTGGGTGGTGGGTGGGCTGGAAAATTTGTCCTGACCCGTCTGAAATCCGGTCTGAGAACAGATCGGAGTTAGATCGTCGGTGATCTTCATCGACGAAATCCGGTCCAGAGCCTCATTGAGTATCGAGAGCTCGGTCGGGTCGGCCTGCGCGGGGTTTCCGGAGCGAACCTCCGATGCATCCGTGCGGGGGAAGTGTTCGGCAAGAACTGGTGTCCGGGAATCGGGCGCTATGACCGGATCCGGACTGGGCGTTGGGCCCTCGACCGGGTTAATCCCAAGGGAGGGGCCGAATAGCGGTTCTGGGGTTAAAGCCTCAGAGCCTTCGGGCATGGCGGGCAAGACCGCGAGCCCAGACAGTGATAGATCGCCTCGAGAGTCTACGGAGAACTCTAAGTTCCCGAATCTGACCTCTTGATCAGGGGCGAAGCTTCCGACGCGGCCTAGATAGCCGGTGTGGTCGGCGTGCAGCACTATGCTGCCGAAGGCGAAGATCTGTCCGGGGACAAAAGTACCCGTGTTACAGACCTCGTTGTTGACGACTAGGCGGGCCATCGATTCCTTCCGGTGATCACAGCGGTCCTCTCAATGAAATCACCAATGTCGGTGTCAAAACCGGCGGATCTCGGGTAGGGGGTCCCGAACTGTGATACTTGGATCGATGGTAACAGGAGACAAAGGGGACAAGGTTTTACCCAGGTTCGGGCCCTCCTATGGAGGTAATACCCTACGTCCTGCTTGATTATATTGAGTGTATGGAGTTTACAGAGTTGATCTACCACGAGATCGTATGACTAAAACCCTAGATGAGTTCTCTGCCTACATCCTAAAACCCTCCGGCTTATATAGACGCCGGGGTCCCTAGGGTTTACACATGGTCGGTTACACGTCGAAGGGATAAAACATGCCAATTCGCTATTCCAAACGTGGAGAACAATCCACGATTCCCGAAGCTTCCTCCTTGGAGATGAGGTATTCTATTCTTCCAGTGCTCGGCAAGTGGCCCATACAGTCCGGCCCATAAGACATAGGCCGGCCTCCTGAGGACCCCTTAGTCCAGGACTCCCTCAACAGCGGTGGAGGCGGCTCTGACCGAGCGCGACCGGCGAGGGCCACGGCGGCTCCGGCCGTTTCCGGCCAAGGCGAGACCACCGGCGAGCTCCTGGTGCCGCGGCGCGTCCGACCCGAAGAATAACCAGCGTCGGGGAGGGAGAGAGTGGTGGCTCCACGCGGTAGCCGTGGAAACGGGCGGCGGTCATTGCGGGCATGCGGCCACACTGACTCCGGCGATGAGGGGAAGGGCTGGGGAGGCTCGCCGTACCACGGGGAACCTTCTGGTGGTGAGGAGAGGAAAGCGGGAGTGCTGCCTCACTCGAATTCGAGCGGAGGCCGACGGCGGCAATGGCGGCGATTCTCACCGGAGAGGAAGGAGGAGAGCTCCGGGCTGGAGCCTGGGGGTTCTAGGGAGGGAGACGGAGGCGGTGGTGAGGTCGGGAGGCTCAGGGGTGGCCTATATATAGATGGCCGGCGAGACCTGATGAGCACGACCGCCGTGGCGTTCTCATCGCCGCACTGGAGCATTGGTCACCACGTGCATAACTTGCTCCAGTGCCAAACTGGTCACCTTACCTTGTCCAACACGTAGTTCACAGATCAAATAGATAGGGGAAGGGACTGGAACCAGCTAGGTAGCTTTGGGATGAGAAAATCTTGCGGAATAAGTTTCTGACAAGAAGGTGTTTGAGGTAATTTGAGGGAGATTGGCTACGTGAAAGTGGCTGATTTTTGGTGTGTGGCAATGGTTTGCTAAGATGAGTCCCTTGGCAAATTTTCAAGCCAAATGAACCACCCTAGCTAGCATTTCCTTTACACCATGACAAACTGGACAGAAATAAAGATGAATTTGCTGGGATAAAATGGCTACATGGATTTGGCTCACATTTGGTGGAGAGTAATGATTTAGGAGTATGAAGGCACTGGTAAAATTTCATACCATTTGGGTACACCAAAATGGTACTTCCTTCACAGTGCTTTCAAATGGACAGGAACTTAGGAAAATTTCTGTGGGAGAATGGATAGAGGGATTGAGCTGGTTTTTGGTTTCCATGAGTGGTTTATCAATGTTAACCACCATGAAAAATTTCAGCTCAAATAGATCAACGGTTCAAGCACTTCCTTTGCAAATTGCCCCACTGGACAGAATTTGCAAATTGATGTTGTGCTCAAAATTTGAACTATGGAACTTGGGTTCTTGGTGGAAATGGTGAATATATGGATAGGAGAAGCTCCACAATTTATTTGGGATTTTTCCTGGCTACCAAAATGGTAATTCCTTTAGAAAGGGCCCAAAATGCAATATTGGCTTTAAATAGGAAAATGCAATTTCCCCTATTTAATTATGGCCAATATTTTTATGGGAGCTCAATATGATCACAAAGAATGTCTCCACAAGTTTTCATGAACTTTGGAGATGGATAGATATTTTCCTGGATTTAATTCCTTTAACTGGCAGAAAAAGGAATTAATTATAGATGAAAAATGTTGCAAATGACTTTGCAATATTTTTGCATATCCAGGGTTTATAGATAAAGGATGATCACTGGAAAAAAGTTTGGGAGGCAGAAGATTAAAGGAACTTAGGGTTCCTTTGTAACTGAAAGGATTAGGGTTTCCCTTCCGGTGACTCGGAAGGCATGGTTCGATGGCAAAGTCCGGAGATAGATCTTGGGTGGCAAGGTTGGACTGGGGAGAATCTCTGGTTGGATAGGGAAGGCAAGGCTAGATGACCATCTTCACATACCCAAGAGCTAGAGAAATCCGATAACACCGAGAAAAAAGACGGGAGTCAAATCCCGCAAAGGAAAAAAAACACGGAGCGAAAACCAGGGTATTACAAACCTACCCCCCTTAAGAAAATCTCGTCCTCGAGATTTCTGGGCTTACCTCCCGATGAAGGGGGACTTACCTGTGTGCGACTTGGATCCATCAGCTATCTTGTCTTTGTTGATTCACTGGCCTTTTATCCGCCTCTTCTGATGGACCAGGTGTTGTCTCTGCACGCAACTTCCTTGAATCATTCTCTTTCCTGTCAAGTGTACCTTTGGTCCTGGTAGTGGTATTGCTGGGTGGGGTAGCGGGTAATACCAACAGACAGCTCGATTTCCAGGGCCTGGAAGTATCTGCTTCGGGTTTCCTTGTAATGCTTCGTACACTGACTGTTATGGGCAAGACATCCTTTCCTGGTACCAGGCTTACATGCTCGTATGGTCTTGAGTGAGTGGGAGTGGCTTTCCTTTTTGCTGTGTCAGAATGCTCAGTTTGGCGGTGGGTTCCATTCTGATGTTTCCTTCTGGCTTATGCATCCTGACTTTGCCCTTAGGTGATCCATAATTCAAGGAATCAACATGACTGAACTATGGCTGCTATATCCTCAACTGAAATGTCAGGCATGATCACAAAGTAATCATAGACAATAATCTTTTATTCCAATGATGTCATGATGTCTACGAGCTGTTGATGCTGATGTGCTTTGAGTCGTTCTATCTGAATGCCTTGTTTCAAACTCTGCCGCTCGTGGAGAGGATTCTGTTATATATAGCTTCTATAGTCCTTGCTATGACCACTGAGCTGAGCATAGTATGGCTAGCATCCGGTGTGTCTTTTAGAGCATAGCCTCTTATCTTGGTTGATGGCCCATATTTATGATGAGTATGACATGCAGGCTGCACTGTTGTGGCCGTATATGCAAGAGTCTGACAAGGATTGGTATTACCACTCTGTCCGTGAAGCTGTATCTTGTTAATCGTCATGGAGGTTGTTTGTACACCACTTCCTTGTTCTTGAGGGTTCCTTTGATGGACCTGTAATGACCTACCAATACGGCTCCTTGATTGTTTTTCCGGCTTGGCGGGCTTGTTCTCACAACTTACTCTTGCATATCCCGTGGGGGTTACTGTATTCATATCCTTCTTTGGACTATGGGGCCAATGTTTCTCTGAACACAGTCATTCCCGTGTACGAGTGGCTCACATGAACTGATCCATTGGACTGCATGCTCACAACACATGCAGGGGTAAGATAATTCCTTTCATAACCATTGGGTTCTGAGGCGGATGTGTGTCCAGACTAGTTCGTGCTCCTGACAAGCTTGTTGTAGGCACGATGGCGTGTTGAAGAAGACTGAATTCCTTATGCTCGAAGCTTCTGCTAGGGTAGTGTGCTGAAGAAGGCTGGGTATCGTGCCTCGAAAGTTTTCCTTCATGTGGCTTACTGCGGAAGGTCGGGTGCCTTATGCCGGAAGTTTTCCACGGTAGCACGCTGTGGAAGATGGGAGTGCTGTATCCCAGAAGATTTTCTCACCCAGTGGCGTAGTGAGGAAGGTTGACAGTCTGGTATCGTAAGCTCTTCTCGGTAGCTTGCGGAGGAAGGCTGGGTTGCTTATTCCAGAAGCCTTGGGTACGCAGTCGGGTCTATGGCCGATTCTGGCTTCCTTCCGAAGTATTCAGAATTTTACCCATAGCGGAGCCAAAACTTGATATAGGTCATACCTCGACTGGAGATATTCCGATGGTCACGCACATCGCTTGTCTTCTGCCGGTCTGATCATCGTTGCTGTAAAGGTTGCAGAACTGATGCAGACTTCATGTCGGTAATTAAGTCGGGATACCCTTTGCATTCCAACCAAGTGTTGTCGATATTAGGTAGTTGACGGATAATTCCATTCGGTTCAGCTAAGCTTCCAAACATGTGAAGTTCTCATTGATTCTGGGCAACCGTGAACTTATCCATTTTCCTTGCAAACCTTGTCACAGTGCCCAGAAAATTTTGTATTTGCACCGATGAACTTCAAAATATGCTTTGAAATTTGTACCAACGTACCGGAGTTTTGTTGCTGCTTTTGGCTCATTCACATTCTTGAAATATGTCCTCGGTGGGTGATAAATGATTCTTGGGTCCACTGAGAAAAGACTCAAGGTTCACCCCACTGACTGAAATAATCCCTGTATCGCGGACGGAATAATTTGTCCTTACTGATGTTCATTCTTAGTAGCTCATCTGACTGTTCCTCAGGCGTGATTTGTTCTGAGACAAACTCTCTCAGGTATATTCTGGCCTTGTCTGTTGCACACGGATTCTGCCTCTGACCCATTCTTCATTCTTGACAGATCCGGTGGTAATGTTCTGAATATCAGGTAGTTGGCTGGACAGGACTCTTGCTGAACTGGGATTATTGGGTATTATCCCAGTTGCATGCTGATCTTCTTAGGAAACTCTTGCGGATGGATCTAGTCAAAGCGGAGAGACGGAATCGACAAAAGAAACAAGAACCGCGAAAAACCAAAAAGCAAATAAAGCTCAAATTTTTGCGGACCTTACACATGTGGCCAAGGTTCCACTAGTATAACTAGTATAGCGCACTCGATGCACCTCTAAGGATTTAGAAGCGAAACCACACAATGCTCCTGGTAGCATTGGTGTCAAGCTCCTACTACTTCCTTAGAGAACATCACACTCGATGCAGGACCATAGCCAAAGTGGCTTGGTCAACGATCCTAGGGTTATCGAGGAGAGATAGAATTTATAAGCGTTTCCCAAAGGAAACTAGAGTAAGAAGAGAAATGCCATGGTTAGCAAGCAGGGTAAGGATATCTGGTTTACCTAGGGGTTTCAGGGTTCACGGGTCGTTGCCCGGTGCGAGCGTTTCACACCGGAGGCAAGGGCCACGAGAGTTGGGGTCTGATGGAGCCAAAGACCTATGGGGTTGCCTTATGATCAATAGTAGCCGTGCCAGGTGGCAAAGATGGCTGAAATCCATCTGGGCTTTCTACTAAACACAAGACAATGAAGTCTGGCTAGGGTAACCTATAGTCAGCCTGGCTGCTCTGATACCATCCGTTGTGGCGCCCCGCCTGATTACCACTGTAGCCAGACGGTCGCCATGCACGCCAGCCTAGGAAATCACTCTGGCATGCGCGTTTACAACAAGTATCATGAACACGGGCATTTCTATTAATGGATATATAAGTCTTACATGATATATTACAAAGGGTGATGGCAGCGGAAAAGCTCTATCTAAGGCAGCATGGTCTTGGTGCGGCTCCAATCCACAGGGATCTGACTGGGTTACTCTCCTAGCCCGCGAACGCTCCGGCTCCTCGTCGACGGACGACGGATCCTTATGTGAACCTGGCCATGTTAAAGGCCGCTGAGTACTTTTGAATGTACTCACAAGCAAACCAAACTAACATATACACCAAGCAATGCAATCCATGGCATTCAAGCATGCATTTGTTATTAGAGCAACATTAATTATCATGGATAGCATATCTATCTAGCAAAATTAATTATCATGTTGTAACAGGATTATCCAGTGTGATACTACTAGAGTAAAGTAAAGCATGGCAAGTAAATAATCCATACTCCGAACATTCTCAGGATCCAATCCAACTCTTAACCAGATCCAACTTACTGTCTTACGGGTTGTTCCACAACCCTCAGAACACTCATGATCCACTGAGTACTTCCAATCATAAGGCGAGTTCTTCCATCATTATTATCACTGTTACGGTTGACCACCTAGTGAGGCCTGGACGGACTGTCCAATACCGTGGACGCGGCTATTCGAATAGATTCTTCACTCTGTAGAGGTTGCGCACTTTACCCACACCATGGAGCACCTGGCCTCGTGATCCCATTCGGGTGGACCAGCGTTGCTCCAACGAAACCCGCCTGACCCGTGACTCTCCCATTGTACCACCGGCATTCATCCTTCCCCGGAGTCCTGCCCTGGGTGGCCCCTGTGTCACCTCGTGACACCTGCCACCGTCGTGGCCACACAAACTGTCCCAAACGGGGACTCCCGGGTTAAACAATCAACTGGGCTCACAAGGTTATCGCCGCCTACCGGGCCAGGGTAGCGTGCGCGCATAACCTTCCCTGTCTGGAGGTACCGGTGAAAGAACACGCAATCAGACCAAGTCAAGGCCGTCCCATACCGGCAAATGTGGCTGCACGGATAAGCCCGGACAGGTGACTCTAGATCAACCGACTAAGTTTAGCCTTAGCAAGTATTTAACAAGCATGGTTGTTTACCACAATAACTTGAGATGGCAGTAGCTAAGCATGATAAAAACATAACCACCTATCTCCATATAATATCACGACAAGTCATTAGTGCAATGATAAGATGAGCAGTAGCAGGTAATGTAAATGACAATATCGAAATGGCAGGAATTTAATTATTTCTAGCACAAGCATATCATTAATTAAACACGCAAGAATAACACAAAGCAATGCTTTAGGGCATATATCAGATGGTCGGCTTGCCTGGGGGCGAAGAATACTCTGGGAAGAAGTGCGGAGAATCCGTGGAAGGGGTCGCCGGAAACCGTTCTCTCTCGGAGAGGGCTAAATGAAGGGCAAGGGCAAAATGGTCATTTTCAGAATGTGTAAACATTATGAAAATGATACCATCGGAACGGGCTCGACGAACTGAATATGTGAGCGTTGGTTTCACCTGAATCGGAGTTACGAGCGAAAAGTTGTGGCCGTTCGTTGTTTAGGCAGAAAATAAATAAAATGTATTCATTTTCGCTCTAAACCAGTGAACGTCCGCAATATAAGCCTTTCGGCCGCCGGCTGAGAAATGGAAAGCGTATTTGGCAGAATACGCTTTCGGAGTTGGGAAAGCGCACTTTGCGCAGGGCGCCTCCACTTATCCCCGCTGGCAGCTCCTCTCTCGCCGACATGTGGGGTCCGCGGGGTAGGTGGCACCCAGGGCGGGGTCAACGGCTGGTGGCTTCCATGCGGGCCCCGCCGCGCTCTCTCTCTCTCCTCTCGTCCCTGTCTTCTTCCTCCAGACAGAGACAACAGAGGAGGTCGGGCAGGGCACGGCCGGCGAGGAGAGCCGCTGCTCCGGCGAGCTACTCCGGCCGGCGAGGGGACGGACGGGTGCGCCGGCGAGCACCGCATCCGGGGAGAGACACGGCCGAGCACGGGGAACACGGGACACGGCAGTGGAGGCGGCTCTAACCGAGCGCGAACGGCGAGGGCCACGGCGGCTCCGGCCGTTTCCGGCCAAGGCGAGACCACCGGCGAGCTCCTGGTGCCACGTCGCGTCCGACCCGAAGAATAACTAGCGTCGGGGAGGGAGAGAGTGGTGGCTCCACGCGGTGGCCATGGAAACGGGCGGCGGCCGTTGTGGGCACGCGGCAACACTGACTCCGGCGACGAGGGGAAGGGCTGGGGAGGCTCGCCGTTCCACGGGGAACCTTCTGGTGGTGAGGAGAGGAAAGGGGAGTGCTGCCTCGCTCGAATTCGAGCGGAGGCCGACGGCGGCAATGGCGGCGATTCTCACCGGAGAGGAAGGAGGAGAGCTCCGGGCTGGAGCCTGGGGGTTCTAGGGAGGGAGAGGGGGCGGTGGTGAGGTCAGGAGGCTCACGGGTGGCCTATATATAGATGGCCGGCGAGACCTAATGAGCACGACCGCCGTGGCGTTTTCATCGCCGCACTGGAGCATTGGGGTGACGTGGCTGGACGGAAGCGGTGTCGAGCAGCTTCGAGGAGGGGTGGAGAGGCCTCGGGCATGCTCGAGAGAGCTCGAGGGGAAAGGAGACAAAGAGGAAGACGACGCCGGCGAGTCACGGGTGAGCAGGGCTCCGGCGAGGCTTGTCGCGGCGCGTCGAGGAAGAGGACGTAGGGGGAAGAAGCTGGAGAGGGGGAACACGTGCGGTGGGAAGATGGTCGGCACACCTGGACAAGCTCAGGCCACCGGAGTCGTCCTATCCGACAAGATCCGACCGGCAGAGCTCGGCCATGGCAAGCCATCCACGTGGTCACCACGTGCATAACTTGCTCCAGTGCCAAACTGGTCACCTTACCTTGTCCAACACGTAGTTCACAGATCAAATAGATAGGGGAAGGGACTGGAACCAGCTAGGTAGCTTTGGGATGAGAAAATCTTGCGGAATAAGTTTCTGACAAGAAGGTGTTTGAGGTAATTTGAGGGAGATTGGCTACGTGAAAGTGGCTGATTTTTGGTGTGTGGCAATGGTTTGCTAAGATGAGTCCCTTGGCAAATTTTCAAGCCAAATGAACCACCCTAGCTAGCATTTCCTTTACACCATGACAAACTGGACAGAAATAAAGATGAATTTGCTGGGATAAAATGGCTACATGGATTTGGCTCACATTTGGTGGAGAGTAATGATTTAGGAGTATGAAGGCACTGGTAAAATTTCATACCATTTGGGTACACCAAAATGGTACTTCCTTCACAGTGCTTTCAAATGGACAGGAACTTAGGAAAATTTCTGTGGGAGAATGGATAGAGGGATTGAGCTGGTTTTTGGTTTCCATGAGTGGTTTATCAATGTTAACCACCATGAAAAATTTCAGCTCAAATAGATCAACGGTTCAAGCACTTCCTTTGCAAATTGCCCCACTGGACAGAATTTGCAAATTGATGTTGTGCTCAAAATTTGAACTATGGAACTTGGGTTCTTGGTGGAAATGGTGAATATATGGATAGGAGAAGCTCCACAATTTATTTGGGATTTTTCCTGGCTACCAAAATGGTAATTCCTTTAGAAAGGGCCCAAAATGCAATATTGGCTTTAAATAGGAAAATGCAATTTCCCCTATTTAATTATGGCCAATATTTTTATGGGAGCTCAATATGATCACAAAGAATGTCTCCACAAGTTTTCATGAACTTTGGAGATGGATAGATATTTTCCTGGATTTAATTCCTTTAACTGGCAGAAAAAGGAATTAATTATAGATGAAAAATGTTGCAAATGAATTTGCAATATTTTTGCATATCCAGGGTTTATAGATAAAGGATGATCACTGGAAAAAAGTTTGGGAGGCAGAAGATCAAAGGAAATTAGGGTTCCTTTGTAACTGAAAGGATTAGGGTTTCCCTTCCGGTGACTCGGAAGGCATGGTTCGATGGCAAAGTCCGGAGATAGATCTTGGGTGGCAAGGCTGGACTGGGGAGAATCTCTGGTTGGATAGGGAAGGCAAGGCTAGATGACCATCTTCACATACCCAAGAGCTAGATAAATCCGATAACACCAAGAAAAAAGACGGGAGTCAAATCCCGCAAAGGAAAAAAACAGGGAGCAAAAACCAGGGTGTTACACACATCTATCGTCTCTTCAACTTTTCGAGTGAAGTTGTTGTAGACACGGTAAGTGTGAGAGTTCGATCTGTAACCGAGTAGGAAACCTTCATGAGATTTGGGAGCAAATTTAGTACGACGATGCTTATCAAGAATGTAGCACTTTGAGCCGAATACCAGAAGTATCCAACTTGGGGTTTGTTACCGGTGAGTAGCTCGTATGCCGTTTTACCAAGAAGCTTGTGCAAGTAGAGTCGGTTTGTGGCATGACATGCTGTTTCCACGGCTTCTGCCCAAAAGTGTCTAGGCGTCTTGTATTCGTCAAGCATCGTTCTTGCCATCTCAATAAGAGTTCGGTTCTTCCTCTCAACAACTCCATTTTGTTGAGGCATGTACGTAGCTGAGAACTCATGTGAAACACCTTCTTCGTCAAGAAAGGTATCTACGTGGGTGTTCTTGAACTGCGATCCGTTATCGCTCCGAACCTTCTTGATCTTCACTTCAAACTGATTTTGCGCTTTGCGAACGAAGTTCTTGAAGATCTTTTGTACCTGCGACTTATCATCAAGAAAGAATACCCACGTAAATCTGGAAAAATCATCAACTATAACTAGACCATAGGAATTTCCACCGAGGCTCTTGTAAGCATTGGGACCAAAGAGATCCATGTGAAGTAACTCGAGTGGTCTCCTAGTAGTCATGATATTTTTTACGGGATGACTTCCACCTACTTGCTTTCCGGCATGACAAGCACTACAAAGTCTATCTTTGTCAAAGATAACATCTTTAACACCAAGTATATGATCACCTTTGATAAGCTTGTCTAGATTACGCATGCCAACATGTCCTAGTCTTCTATGCCAAAGCCAACCTTTAGAAGATTTTGCAATAAGACAAGTACGAGGTTTGGATCTCTTAGTGAAATCAACAATATATAGGTCACCTCTACGGAAACCGGTAAAGACCATGTTCTGATTATCTTGACGAAACACTTGGCAATCTACTTTCGTGAATAGCACATTAAAACCAAAGTCGTCAAGTCTAGATACGGAAAGAAGATTGTAGCCAAGGGATTCAACAAGCATGGCGTTTTGAATAGAGCTATCATGGGATATGGCCACCTTACCAAGACCAAGTACCTTACCCTTGGAGTTGTCTCCAAAAGTTACATACCTTCGCGGTCCATGGTTTGGTGTGATCTCTTCAAACATCTCTCTATCTCCGGTCATATGATCGGTGCATCCACTATCGAGAATCCACTCTTTTCCTCCGGACATGTAATCCTTGAAGTTTTCCATTAGACTTAGACTTTTCATGATCTTCTCATGCTCGATGTCGAACAACTCATCTTCATCATAGTAGCCATGTTCCACATTGTCATCATCAAGTGGGAAATCCTCGTCACAAGGAACAAGAAATTCGTTAGGGTTGTGATCATGACAATGTTCAAGATTATGAATGCAAATGGCTTCTACAATGATGTTGTTGATAGTTATGACATCTCCTTTAGCACGCATGAGGTCTCTAAGCTCAAATAGATAGTCATCAAACTTGGGATCACTAGGCTTCATTTTGTGAAAGACAATAGTTTTATGAAGAATTTCATCAAGATTACTCAATGAATAACTTGGATATCGTTTCTCCAAGTCATTCCACAAAGTATAAGCACATTCAAAATTCTTCATTTGATTAAGCACTATCCTAGGCAATCCTCTAACGATAAGATTAACAGTTCTAAGATTGCATAGCATATCAATTTCCTCTTCGAATGTGGGATGTAAAGGATCAATGGGAGGTACATAGGGGTTCTTAACATACTTGCTCAAATGAAATTCATTGAATAGCTCAAGCATCTTATATTTCCATTGACAATAGTACTCCCCATCAAGAATAGGCACTCTACAACTCAAACTTCCCGAACTAGACATATCCATCTTCCTCCACGGTGATGAAACCGTTGCAATGGAGACGGACGCTCTGATACCAATTGTGGGATCACTAGAAGTGTGTGTCTAGAGGGGGGTAAATAGACTACTTGCAAGAATTAAAAACCTAACCTTTTCCCAAGTTAATTGGTTGGCAGATTTTAGCAATTAGCAAGTCTAGCACACCCTACACATGCAAGTCAACAAGTATGGCAGCGGAAAATAAAGACATTGCACATGGAAGTAAGGAGTTGAGATAGGGAGATCAAACGCACGAGGGACACGAAGATTTTTCCCGTGGTTCCGATAGGTGGTGCTATCGTACGTCCACGTTTATGGAGTCTTCAACCCACGAAGGGTAACGGTCGCGAGAGTCCACGGAGGGCTCCACCCATAAGGGTCCACGAAGTAGCAACCTTGACTATTCCATAACGGCTTCCGTCCACGAAGGACTAGCCTCACTATGGGTAGATCTTCACGAAGTAGGCGATCTCCTTGCCCGTACAAACTTCTTGGTTCAACTCCACAACACGAAGTAGGAGACTCCCAAGCGACACCTAACCAATCTAGGAGGCACCACCCTCCAAAAGGTAATAGGCTCGGTAATGTCGATGAACTCCTTGCTCTTATGCTTCAAGATGATAGACTCCTCAACACACAATCACTCTCTCACAGATTTGGCTTTGGTGGAAGAGATTGAATTGGTAGAAAGCAACTTGGGGAGGATAGAGATCAAGATTCATATGGTAGGAATGGAATAGCTTGATCTCAACACATGACTAGGTGGCTCTCTCTCAGAAAATTGGATGGGGCAAGTATGGAATAGTTCTGAGTGCTTCTCTTTCGAGTGGGTGGTGGTGAAGGGGTATATATAGGCTCCCCAAAAATCCAACCGTTACACCTAAAGTGACCAACTCGGTGACACCGAAGTGTAAAACTCGGTGGTACCGAGTTGCCCCAAAGGTAGCAACTTTTGAATCCCGGTGAGACCGATATATAATTCTCGGCGGTACCGATTAGATGACCAACGGTCAGATTGCACAACTCGGTGAGACCGATTCTCAAATTTCGGTGGTACCAATTCTTGACAACGGCTAACCAGAAAGTTGGTCCAAAACTCGGTGAGACCAATTCACAAAACTCTGTGGTACCGATTCTTGAGAATGGCTAACCAGAAAGTTGGTCCAAATCTCGGTGAGACCGATTGGCAAAATTCGGTGGTACCGAATCTTGAAAATAGGATACCCGAAAGTTGGCAACTGATTTCGATGGCACCGAATGGAATGATGGTAGTACCGAAATGGTAGGGTTTGGCATGGGTCTGTCTAAGGTGGGAATCGATGGCACCGAGTGGAAATTGTTGGTAGCACCGATTTTCATGATAAGCTAGGACAGACTTTTGTGGAAGAGTTTGTGGGTGTTTTTGGTGACTATCACTTGTGCACGTGGAGCATATTGTTCACCAACAGTACCTTACCCCCTTTTAATAGTATTGGCTTTCCTATGGACTCAAAGTGATTTCTCACAAAGTAAAATGTAGAGTCCTCTTGCTTGAAGCTAGGCCAATCCATTTCCTTGCATCTAGGGGTATCTCCACAATCCTTTTTGCCAACCCATCTCTCTCTATGGACTTTTACCTGAAATACACTAGGTAGAAATATTAGTCCAAGAGACAATGTATGTTGTCATGAATTATCAAAACCACCAAGGGAGCACATTGTGCTTTCAACCAGCGAGCCTACAAAGGAATTACTCACTCCTGGTGGGGATCATCATGGAATTGGCGATGAAGGAGGGTTGGTGATGACGAAGACCGAAGATTCCCCTCTCCGGAGCCCCGAACGGACTCCAGATCTAGCCTCCCAATGAAGAACAGGAGGTGGCGGCGGCTCCGTCTCGTGAAACACGATAAAACTTCCTCCCTTATTTTTTCTCCGAAAATAGGTATTTATGGAGTTGGAATTAGGGTCAGGGGGGCCACGAGGTGACCACAACCCACCAGGACGCGCCTGGAGAGGGTGGCGCGCCCTGGTGTATCGTGCCTAGCCAGGGCACCCCCTCCGGTGGCTCTTGGTTCCAATATTTTTCTTTTATTCTGAAATAAATCTCCAAAAAGTTTCGTCCAATTCCGAGAACTTTTATTTCTGCACAAAAACAACATCATGGTAGTTCTACTGAAAACAGCGTCAGTCCGGGTTAGTTTCATTCAAATCATGCAAATTAGAGTCCAAAACAAGAGCAAAAGCGTTAGAAAAAGTAGATACGACGGAGACGTATCACATGTCCACCGACGGCCATCGGCTTCTTGAGCTTCTCCTCCTTTGCGGACTTCGCTTTAATGCTGCGAGTTTGTCGCGTAGCCGAGCTAATCTTCCGGGCGAGAAGGATGCTCGGATCCTCCAGCACCTTCACCACCTCCATCTCCGATAGGTTCTCCTCCGGTTCCATGGTCAGCGACGGAAGAAAGGAGGGGTGGGCGAAAATGGCGGGAATTGGGTGAAGAGCGGCGGGGAATGGAAGAAAAGTGTGGGGAATTTTGGCGCGGAAACAGTACGGGTTGCTACAAAAGTGTGGGCTCCACCTTCCTTTTGGGAGGGCGAGGGGGGTCTGAGTCCGACGTTTCTCGTGTCTCGACTCCCGCAAAAACCCCCACGTTTGGTTCCGGTTTGCGGAAAAATAATGGCCTGAACCGCCCGGGGGACCGATATAGGCCCGCGTTGGATGGCTTCCGCGGTCCGGACCACGTGGTCCGGACGGATGCGGGCGGTTTGAGGGTCGGCGCTAGAGATGCCCTTAGTGTGTGGTAAAAATTTGACACCGTTAGGGCAAAAACTTGATGTACCTCATGTATAAACTGGACACTCTCCTCCCAAATGTAAGGATTTCGAACTAAAACCACTATCATACACACCCAACTATTTTATTATTATTATTTCAACTTCAAACTTTTTCCATGAGTAATAGACACTATTGGAAGGCCCTTGCTCAAAATTTACAAATTTTTAAGTTGGTTTGCTATTTTCACGGCATTAATTGATTTTCTGGCAACTAAAAAGGCAAAACCCTTTGTCCATGCAAACGAGATCCGAACGGGATGAGACTTAACATAGTGTATTCACTAGGCAGCTTTAGTGTGTGGTAAAAATTTGACACCGTTACGACAAAAAAACTTCACGCACCTCGTGTACAAACTCGACACTCTCCTCCCAAGTGTAAGTATTTCAAACCAAAACCACCATCATACACACCCATCTACTTTTTTAAAAATCATTTCGATTTCAAACTTTTTCAATGAGTAATAGACACTATTGGAAGCCCCGTGCTCAAAATTTACCACTTTTGAGTTGGTTTGCTATTTTCACGGCATTAATTGATTTTCCAGCAACTAAGAAGGGTAAAAACCTTTGGCCAAACAAGTGAGCTCCAAACGGGATGAGACTTGACATGGTGTATTCATTAGACTCCTTTAGTGTGTGGTATAAATATGACATGTTATGGCAAAAACTTGTGTACAAACTCGTCACTCTCCTCAAGTGTAAGGATTTCGAACCAAAATTGTCGTCTTACACACCCAACTAATCTTTTTTAAATCATTTCAGCTTTAAACTTTTTCCATAATTAATAGACAAGATTAGAACCTCCATTCTCAAATTTCGTTACTTCGAGTTAGTTTGCTATTTTTGCGGCATTAATTGACTTTCCGGCAATTAAAACGGCAAAAATCTTTAACCGTGCAAACGAGCTTTGAACGGGATGAGACTTGACATGGTGTGTTCATTAGACACATTTAGTTTGTGGTAAAAAATTGACACATTTACGGAAAAAACTTGATGCACCTCGTGTACAAACTGAACACTCTACTCCCAAGTGTAAGGATTTCAAACCAAAACCGTCGTCATACACACTGTCAAGGGGATTACCCCCGGGTAGGCTCATGGAGGCGACTAAACATTTTAAAATAACGGGGCGGCCAACGCCCCTCTGTCCGGCTGCTCCGGCTGGTACCCCGGTCTGGCCGGCTGCTGAGTCCGGCCGACTCCCTGCCCAGCCGGCCGCTCCGTCCGACCCCTGTCCGGCTGCTCCAGCCGGCCTGCTGCGCGAGGTCAACCACGGCGTCCCGTCGGACACGATGCAAAGACACTATAGCCTGCGTCACGTGTCACCTCACTGCACCCCAATAGTGGTGCACTATTAACTGCATCATGCGTCACCTCACGTGTCATCTCCAATAATGGTGTACTAGTGCCCGCCTCACTTGTCATCTCCAATAGTATAGTTGGTCATGCGGGCCACCCCTTGTCCCCTGGGCCTCCCTATATAAGAGGCACCAGGGGAGCTCACTCATGGCCAAGCCCTCTCTCATTCTCTCATCCCCACACTCTCACACTCACGTATGAGGCAAGAGGCCCATGGCTCTCCTCTCCCACACAGCTCCAGGAGCAACTATGTACTGTTATACACCTCATATACAGACATGCAGGAGTAGGGGTATTATCTCTCCGGAGAGCCCCGAACCTGGGTAAACCACCGCGTGCTGTTACCTTAACCCGTCCCGGATCTTCCACGACAGCCTTGCTCTCACCTCTTAAGCCATCCCATGGCATCTGCCGTCTCGAGGCACCCCCCGTGAGAAAACGACGACAGTTGGCGCCCATCGTGGGGCTAGCTGCCGCTGGAATCACGGTCCGGACGGGACCTTCTTCGTCATCAGCCACCGCGACGTTGCCGCCGCCTCTCTGGCGGGGCTCGGGGGTCCGACATCAACACGACCCCGGGCGCTCGCGCCGGCGCGGGCCGCACCCTCACCGCCGGCCCCGGCATCATCCATCTCCACCGTCGACTCCGTCGCCCCCGAGCAATGAATCGAGCTGGGACGACCGGTGCGCTCGCCATCGCCATCATCTTCACCCATGGCAGTCGCATGTCTCCGCGCTCGTCGACCGCGGTTCGGACGGGACCCTCTTCGCCACCGCCGCGGCGCCGGTCACTCGTCGCCGCTCTCGTGTTGCTCCACCCGCGCCCGGCCTCGACGCGTTCGTCTCGCCGACCGCTTCGCCCGGCTGCTCTCCCTGTCCCGCGCGGGTGCTCCTCCGTCCCCGTGCCCGTGGCTCCCGCATCGCCGCCCCACGTCGCCGCGCGGTGCAACCGATGCAATGGCCGCTCCGACGCATCCGCGCGGGTTCGCCATCACCTGCAGGGCGGCGCTCGCGCTGCTCCACTCCTCTGGTCCTGACTACCGAGCGTATACCAGCGGCCCGAAACGCCAACGCGAACGAAATCACCGCCAACATCACGGCAGCTCGCAGTAGAAGCTCGACGGCGGCTTGCTCGTGTGGCTGCAAGGGGCCGTGAGGGGCGCGCGCACTGGGGCATACGGCCGCGCGCCGGCGGGCTAGCCACACGCGCATCACCGCCGGGCGCCGCATTGGCGGCCTAGCTGGCCGCAAAACCAAGATTGGCCACGCCGTCGGCAATGGCGAGTCGCCGTCTGACGGCCCTACTGCTCGTCGCGGTGGTCGCCGCGTTTTTGGGCACGCGCGGGCTGCGGGTGCCCGAGCAACTCGACGCGGTTCGACCTGCTCCACCTCTCGCACCGGCGTTCCTCGCCTGCATTCCGCCCCGAGGCCTCGAGGACATGGGCGTCCGTCTCGTGCGCCCCTGACGCCTGCACCAAGTCGCTCCCCCTCCCCTGCAGCACCACCAGAGGCAAAGCTCCGCCTCGCCAACGACACCTCCGTCGACCTCGTCGCCGCTCCTCCGCGTCCACACGCCCTGCTCCGGCTCGCCGTAGCCGGCTGCGCCCTGCCCGCACCGGCCGCCTCCGCCTCCCCGTGCTCAGGCGTCGGCTGCCGCCCCGCACGTTCCAGCTCCGCGCCGGCCGCACCCCTCCGCCCGCGCTTCTCCTCCCGCTCACCGGCTCCCGCACGCCGTGCCTGCGCGCCGGCTCCGCGCCGGCCGCCCCGCTACCGCATCCGCGCAGGCTGGCTAGGCCGCGTCGGTTCCCTGCGCTGTGCCCTCCTCCTGTTGCGGGCGCCCCCGCTCCATCAGCGCGCCCGCGCACGCCCACTGCGTCGCCCGCTCCGCCTGCCTCGCGCGCTCCGGCCGCCCTCGAGCGCACCCGCACCCGCGCCGGCTCTGCCTTCAGCCACGGCTGGCTCTGCCTTCAGCCACGGCTGGCTCCGCCTCAGCGCGCCCGCGCTCCCGCTTCTGCGCCGACTGCCTCTCCGCGTCCGGTTCCCGCGCCCCTCAGCCGCGCCCGCGCGCTCGCCCGGCTCCAACCGCCACACCCCTCCGCCGGCTCGCCGCCGCGTCCTGCCCGCGCCGGCTCCCCCTTCTGCAGCGGCCGGCTCCGCCTCCCCCTCCGCACGCGCCGGCCTCCGTGCTCCATTCGGCTTCGTCCCGGCCGGCTCCCTCGCCGCTCCGGCTGTCTTGTGTGGCCGACTGCGGGAGACAGAGAAAAAGAAAAGACAGAAGAAGGGCCGGCTGGAAAAAAGATTTGGAGCCAGCTGCCCTTCAAAAAAAAACGCTCGTCCATCTGCCCACGCCAGCTGGTCCGCCCACCCGCGTCCTCGGTTGGCCGGCCCGCATCGCCGCTCGGCCCGTCGGCACCCGCCCGCGTCGCCGCTCGGCCGGTTGACGCGCCTTCCCGTGTCGCCATCTGGCCGTCTGGCCGGCTGGCCTGCCCGCCTACTTCGACACTGGGCCGGCTGGGGAGTCGGCTCCGCTGCTCGTCCACTTCAACGTTGGCCGGTCGGGCCCGGCCAGCCGACACCTCCATCAACCACCCTGGCGGCTACACCCAGCGGGTGACACCTAGCGGGTGCGGCCGGCGTGCCTCGCTGGTAAAAGGACGTGCCGTCTGCAGGCCGGCAGCCAGCCATCTTCGACAATACCCGCCTCGCCTACGCGAAAATCAATGTGAGCTCCCGATCGCCCATCCTCTTACCACGCACAAACAGCGGATACCCCGAGCGTCCCTCGGAGGCAATCTCCGCATTTATTTCAGCAACTTTACTGTCCACCCCGGCGCCAGCTAGTCTCGGTCCGGGGCTGGCCGTTTGGCCCGATACGTTCATACCCAGGACGACTTTGTAGCGTGTACGGTACCAAAGGCCCACTCTTCGTCTCAGCTACAGATCGCACCGCGACTGTCTGACTAGCGAGAGCACAAGCTGGAAGTCACCCCACGCGAAAAACGTCCCGGGAGAAAATGGCTTGGGCAACCCGGTCATTTCGTTTGTGAGTATCTGCTCGGTCGAGTCTGCTCCCAGAGTCCGAGTACTGTACGCTCCACTCCGCGGTCCACTCTTCGCCTCAGCCACAGACTGGCTCCCGGCTGTCCGGCTGGCAAGAGCAAAAGCGAAAGAGCGGAGGGCACATGAAAAATATTGAAGGGGGCTCGGACGAAACCGAGTCGGCACCCTTTGCATAAAGCCTGCACTACCAAAACTAGATATTTGACACATCTGCATCGACTAAACTTGTCTTTTGCACGATCGTTTCCATGAGGAACCTCCTCGCTCGGAGGCTCGAAGGCTACTCCCGGCAGGGCCCCGCGCCCATCGGCCGGCGGACCCCGCGTCCGTGCCCGGCAGCGCCTCGCGCTCATCAGCCCGCAGACCCCGCGTCCGCCCTCGGCAGCGCCACGCGCCCATCAGCCAGCAGACCCCGCGTCCGCGCCCGGCAGCGCCTCGCGCTCGACAGCCGGCAGACCCCACGTCCGCCCTCGGCAGGGCTCCGTGCCCATCAGCCGGCGGACCCTCGCGCCCGTCCCTGGCTGGGCTCCGCGCCCATCAGCCGGCGGACCCCGCGTCCGCCCCCGGCTGGGCTCCGCGCCCATGAGCCGGCGGACCCCGCGTCAGCCCTCGGCAGCGCCTCGCGCTCGTCTGCCGACGGACCCCGCGTCCGCGCCCGACATCCCTGACGCCCTGTCTGCTTCAGCAACAGCAAAGACCCTCCGCCCGACTCTTCGGGTCGCTCGGAGGCTCGGAGGCTACACCTAGCGGGTGCGCTGGCGCGCCCCCGCTGGAAACAGCCAGCCGGCGGACCCCGCGTCCGCCCTCGGCAGGGCTCCGCGCCCATCAGCCGGCGGACCCCGCGTCCGCGCCCAGCAGCGCCTCGCGCTCGACAGCCGGCGGACCCCGCGTCCGCCCCCGGTTGGGCTCCGCGCCCATCAGCCGGCGGACCCCGCGTCCGCCCCCGGCTGGGCTCCGCGCCCATCAGCCGGCGGACCCCGCGTCCGCCCCCGGCTGGGCTCCGCGCCCATCAGCCGGCGGACCCCGCGTCCGCCCCCGGCTGGGCTCCGCGCCCATCAGCCGGCGGACCCCGCGTCCGCCCCCGGCTGGGCTCCGCGCCCATCAGCCGGCGGACCCCGCGTCCGCCCCCGGCTGGGCTCCGCGCCCATCGGTTGGCGGACCCTGCGTCCGCACCCGACGTCCTCGACGCCACCGTCTGCTTCAACAACAGCAAAGACCCTCCGCCCGACTCTTCGAGTCGCCCGGAGGCTCGGAGGCTACACCCAGCGGGTGCGCTGGCGCGCCCCCGCTGGAAGCAAGCTACGCCGTCCCCGGCCCGCGATCAACCATCCTCAACAACTCCTGCAACAACAACAATGGCGAAAACCCTCCGCCCGACTCCCCAAGTCGCCCGGAGGCTCGGAGGCTACTGTCGGGGGGATTACCCCCGGGTAGGCTCATGGAGGCGACTAAACATTTTAAAACAACGGGGCGGCCAACGCCCCTCTGTCCGGCTGCTCCGGCTGGTACCCCGGTCTGGCCGGCTCCCTGCCCAGCCGGCCGCTCCGTCCGACCCCTGTCCGACTGCTCCAGCCGGCCTGCTGCGCGAGGTCAACCACGGCGTCCCGTCGGACACGACGCAAAGACACTATAGCCTGCGTCACGCGTCACCTCACTGCACCCCAATAGTGGTGCACTATTGCTGCATCATGCGTCACCTCACGTGTTATCTCCAATAGTGGTGTACTAGTGCCTGCCTCACTTGTCGTCTCCAATAGTATAGTTGGTCATGCGGGCCACCCCTTGTCCCCTGGGCCTCCCTATATAAGAGGCACCAGGGGAGCTCACTCATGGCCAAGCCCTCTCTCATTCTCTCATCCCCACACTCTCACACTCACGTATGAGGCAAGAGGCCCATGGCTCTCCTCTCCCACACAGCTCCAGGAGCAAACTCTGTACTGTTATACACCTCATATATAGACATGCAGAAGTAGGGGTATTATCTCTCCGGAGAGCCCCGAACCTGGGTAAACCACCGCGTGCTGTTACCTTAACCCGTCTCGGATCTTTCACGGCAGCCTTGCTCTCACCTCTTAAGCCATCCCATGGCATCTGCCGTCTCGAGGCACCCCCCGTGAGAAAACGACGACACACACCCAACTAATCTTTTTTAAATCATTTCAACTTCAAACTTTTTCCATCAGCAGTAGACACGATTGGAACCCCCATTCTCAAATTTGTTACTTTTTGAGTTAGTTTGCTATGTTCGCGGCATTAATTGACTTTTCGGCAATTAAAAAGGGCAAAAATATTTGATCGTGTGAACAAGATCTGAACGGGATGAGACTTGACATGGTGTATTCATTATACACCTTTAGTGTGTGGTAAAAATTTGACAGACTGCGGCAAAAACTTGCTGCACCTCATGTTCAAACTGGACACTCTACTCCCAAGTGTAAGGATTTCGAACCAAAACCGCCGCCGTACACATCCAAATCATTTTTTAAATTTATTCAACTTTTAACTTTTTTCATGAGTAATAGACATGATTGAAACCCCCATTCTCTTCCTAGAAATGTTTGGACGTAACTTATGTGTGGCGGGCGCATTACTGCCCGACACAGCTAACTTCTGTGGCAGACATAAATTTAGCCCAACATTGTTGCATGATAAACCAGTGGCGGGTATTTTGGCCCGCCACTGTTGCCTCATGAAACAGTTGCGGGCATGCTATGAGCGCCCACCACTGGACGCGGGCAAATTCCGTCCGCCACTGCTCCACATATTTCACTGGCAGTTTTGTTTTGTCACCCGTCACTGCTATTTTGCCAAATTAGCTATGGCAAGTTTCTTCTCCCGCCTGCCGCTAATTTAAGGGCACGTATAAGCCTTTTCCCAATAGTGACAGCCTCCCACCAAGCTAGGCATGGAGAAGTCAGCAGTCGCGCACAACGCAAGATCTGGCCTTAAGGCGAACCAACCTGTGGTTGGATGGTTCGATGGACTGTGGTATCCCCAGCCCACCAGGGTTCAAATCCTGGTGCTCGCATTTATTTCTGGATTTATTTCAGGATTTCCGGCGATGCGCATTCAGTGGTAGGAGACGTTCCCGTCGACGACGAGGTGCCTATGGTGACTTCGTAAATTTCAGGGTCATATGCCGGCTCAGTCTCTCGGAGGTGCTCATAGGGATAGGGTGTGTGTGCGCGTTCATAGGGGTAAGTGTATGCGCGTGTATATGAGCGCTTGCGTCTGTACTGTGTTAAAAAAAGATCTGGCCTTAAGTGCGATGTACCACTCCATCACGTGCTGCAGCAGTGACATTGCGCATCCGCACCGCGTACAACGCCAAGGTACCTCTGCACCAACCCTATGCCACCTGGTCGACGCCTCACACCCGCGCCGTCGCATGCCTAACCGCATCGTGAAACCATGGACAGATGTGCTGCCATGCGAAGACACCGCACCGCAAGCAGGTCGTCCCCGTCGGCACCGGCACCGCACGGGTTTTGCCTAGTGACACGCCTTGGCAGCGGCGACAGGAGGAGAAGAGGTGGCAGCGGCGGTTTTCTTGGCTGAAATTGGGTTCCGTCTGTGTCACTCCGTGGGCGATGGCGTGGGGCCGTTTTTAGTTTCTTTTTTACCGCTCCACGTCCGTAGTCATGTCTTGGGATATAGCATGTCGGTAAACCTCGTCAATAAATCTTGGTGATGTGCTCTGCTCATGCTTGCGTGATTGCTTGTCCTAAACAGATCAGTGTGCGCCTCGAATTATTATGACAAGCCGCACATATACTATAACACTAATCTCCCTAGGATTGGAGGCCTCACAATCAATTGAGGTCTCCAATTGGAATTTGGGCATCCGATTTTGACCAGGTCAACAATTTCTCAAACCCTCTCATTTAATTTTTTTATATAATACACTATGCTTCCTAATTTTTAATCTTCACAATTAACTGATAGACTTTGGTCATCCGATTTTGATCGGATCAACAATTTCTCAAGGAGTTCTCCTATTTAATTATTTTAATTCTTTATGCTTCCTAATTTTAAATCTTTTTCATTCGATTGATGTGTTCAATTTTGGATTTGGTTTACGATTTTGATTGGCAGCAACTGGCCTATAAAAACATATCAACCCCTCACAGACGCCGATCACCCATAAAAAAGCATCACCATGTGATGCTATAGCACGAATAGAGTACATGCAACCAGTGATGAAAAAATATAACCACATAAATATTGGTTGATTAACGGATAACACAGAATCACACCGCAAAATACCCATCAAATAACCGCATTATAAATAAACGTAAAACACACTCCATCGTCTTCCCCACCGGCCAAACTAAATACTCCATCAGTTTTAAAATATAAGTCTTATTAGTTTTTTGGAAAGTCAAATTTCTTTAACTTTGACCAAGTTCGGAGCCAAAAATATCGACATCCACAATATTAAACCAAAAAATATATGAAAACTCATTTCATGATGAATCTAATAACATCGATTTAATATTATGAATTTTGATATATTTCTCTATAAATTCGATCAAACTTAAAGAGGTTTGACTTTTAAAAAAGTAATACACCAATATCTTGAAATAGAGTGAGTAAAGAAATTTAAGAATCCCAACAAATTCAACGGCGCAGCAAAGCGCGCACAACCCTTCTAGTCACTCGTAGTATTTGACAGACTGATAAACGCTGCAAGATCATCTCTGCCTCTCCGCTCTGTTCACCGTCATGCTTTTGCCGTAAAGAAAATTAGCTCCGATGTGTTGTTTCCGCTTGACCTGCGTGCCTGAATCATACGTGCCATGTTCCCCACGTCCTTGTAGTAGTACTATTTTCTTACTAATTGAGAACGTGGATGGTTTCCTCAACCAAGTAATCCACTGCTCCGCCACTGCTCCAGAGCGTGCGTGCTCGTTTCCGGAAACAGAAAGTGCGGCGTCCTTGCGATTCTCCCTGCCGATGCCCCGCGAACAGCGGGAACAGGAGCGAGCACGACGGCGCCAGTGAACCTGAGCTTTCCCGGAGGTAGGCCAGCCAGTGCCCAACCCAACTGTCCCATCGGTTCCTTCCATGGCCAACCGAATGCAGCTCTTCTCGCATGGCTCAGCCGAGGCTACGGCCACGAGTACGCAGTTCTCTGAATCTCTGGTATCCTATAAGAAGAGGAGGAAATTCATGGACATGAACTGCCATCTTTGGACACGGGGAGAGCAGCGTGATATCTTGCTAGTTCTTGGGGGGTTTGGAAGAAGTAGGAGCCTGCCAGTCTGCCATGGTCGATCCTACCTTACCTGCTTCGAGCTGTGGTTGGTTTGGTCGCTCGCGCCTCAAAGTGCCCTTTTGGTTGGTAGGCTCCTTTGTTGTTGTTCCCCACCAGTGATCACAAATTTGTTGAGGCCGGCGCATGTGCCGCGGCTATGCAGTTTCAACCTCAGTCATCTGCAGTGTGGTGCTCTTACAACACTTTAACTAGTCCAATACCTTGTTGGAAAAAAAAACTAGTCACATACAAAATATACCGTCTTTTTTTGCGAAGAATAAACTACACTATGTTGTTGTCTTTCTCTTCAATTTGCTCGTGTGTTCTCTTGTATCGAGTTTTAACAAAGGATATTTCCTTCGACCGGATTGATGGAGTCGTTCTTTTTGACGACATTGACCATAATTTTAAGTCATGCTATGGTAAAGTGGTAACAATGTCATAGACCTAATAAGAACTTATGAAATATAAGTTACAAGACAAACTCATCGCACAAAAAAGTTAAAAGACAAAAGAAAGGGCATGACTACACATCAGAAACGTACAAATATTCACGTGGCGCCAACCTAACTTAGAACTGAAGGAGGAGCGCGGTAGCGGCGCCATCAAAGAGAAGAATACCATGATTGTTGTCACATTGCGAAAGGAAACTGAAGGGTGAGAGCGATAGCGGCGCCATCGAAGAGGAGAATACCATGATTGTTGTCGCATTGTGAAAGGGAACTGAAGGACGTGAGCGATAGCGGCGCCATCGAAGAGGGGAATACCATGATTGTTTCACATTGTGAGGGGGGGGGGGGGGGGGTAATGATAAGAGTTGCAAACATATCCGAAGGGTAAGCATGGTCGCTAGAGAGTTGTGTGACTTGAGTCTAGTAGTTAGATTATAATTTACAATGTTTTGACTAGACGATGGAAGAATGAGACATTTGTTTGCGTGAATATGTCTCACATGTTATTATAAACCGACGTATGACATGTTGATACAATTATGTCAAGAGAAACATGCGTACTGCTTAAAATCGAGCTCTTTTCAATCCCTTCCTCCCTCTTAGGGTTTGGCGGAGTGCGAGCCGAAGAAGGAGTCAACCACACCCGCCTTGATGGTAATATTAGGGTTTTTAAGGTGAGATTGTTAGCACAACGGCCAACCAGAGCCTCCATCGATGCGGCAATAACGATGACAAGGAAGATGCGGCACGAAACCTCGCTGGCAAGATCAGGATCGGCAAAAGGAAGGAAAGAATGGGAAGAATCAACGGCATAAACCCTTGCCGAAACGAAAGAAAGAAGGGAACACGACGTTTAGATTTATAGGTTATTAAAAGAAGAAGAAGAAGAAGATAAAGCCGGAGACTTGATCTACGGATGGAGATCCAATGGTTTGCAATCGATGGCCAAATTTGGAGTCACGTTTTGTAGCCCCTGCCCCTTGGGAAATCATACCCCCGCGCAACGGACGGCCGAGATCTTGCCCTAGGGCCGAACGCACGATCGAGACGGATCGGCCAAAGCCGGGCGCAAATACTCGCGGAAGCACCCACAGGATTCCGCGGAAATAAAACCCACTCCTCCTCCATCTCCATCTGCACCTCCACCTTCCAGGCTGCCTGCCCCTTCTCTTTCTCTCTCTCTCCCTCCCCCCTGCCGCTCCCACCACCGCCTCCTCCCCGTCGCCGCGCCCCGCCGCCGCGCTCGCCCGGAGCCCCAGCCGCCATTGCCCACGCCCCCCACATGGAAGGCGCCGGCGCAGGAGGGGCGTACGTCGCGCGCACGGCGGAGGAGGTCTTCCGCGACCTCCGCGGCCGCCGCGCCGGCATGATCAAGGCCCTCACCGAAGGTGCGCTCGCGCGCTCCCCCCTTCCCCCCTAACGAATCGGCCCTCCCGATTCTCGCTTCTTTTCCCCGGATTCGCGTGGCTGAGCTGTTTGTTTCCCCTTGCTGTCGTTGCAGATGTGGACAAGTTCTTCAAGCTCTGCGACCCTGGTGAGCGCGTCCGATCTCCTCGGTTTCTCGCCTATGCCGGGGATTCTTGAATGAGGGGGTCTTTTCGTGTCCGGCTGTTTGAGTTCGGCTGCTTTAGTGTGAGATTGGAAGCTGAAATTGGAGAATTTTCGGTTCCGTTTTCTCTCTCGCGTGCTGCTTCGAGTTGGAATTATCGGTGTTTTTTGGGTGCCTCCCATCAATGCTTGGATGGGTTCCGGATGCTGGGTTTTATTCAAAGATTGGGACTCTGGGTCGTAGTTCTTCAACAGAGAAAAGTATTCCGGGGGTTGATTGGAACTGGGGAATCTGTGCTAGCTAGGTCTTCCTTTCTTGTGGAATTGCAGCACTCGGTTGTTGCCATCAGACTGGGATTGGTAGCTTAACCGGTCAATATTACTGAAAATGCATAATATATTAGGCAAGTTGCTGCTGACTAGTTGACTTTTGGTGTGTTTTCGGTGTCTTTGCAGCTCTGTGTATGCGTTTGTTTGTTAGATTCATCGCTGCTGCCTCAGCCGATTAGTAGAGTCGTGGGCATTAGTGACATAATGACGGGGCTGGGTAGTAGTGAAACTGACTTTTTTTGCAATGTTCTTTCGTTGCATTGATAGCACAGCGCATCGATTTCAGGGCATCTGGTTGTTATAAGTGATTGCTTACCCTATTCATGTACTCCTAATTACTGTGAAGTTTTGGTTACTTACCATCATTGAATATTATATTACGATTTGGTCCACATCGCTATATGCATTAGAATTCCACACTAGTGAGCAACTGTGCATAGTACGTAGTAGATCAACTTTGAAGCCCTAAGCACTGTAGTTCTGGGCATGGTTATTCAGACTGATGCTGTACATGGTATTATTGCTACTGCTACTAATTCCATATTATTGAACAGAAAAGGAGAACTTGTGCCTTTATGGATATCCCAATGAGACATGGGAAGTGACCTTGCCAGCTGAGGAAGTGCCCCCAGAGATCCCTGAACCAGCATTAGGAATCAACTTCGCTAGGGATGGAATGAATGAGAAGGATTGGTTGGCGCTAGTTGCAGTTCACAGTGATTCCTGGTTACTGTCCGTCGCATTCTACTTTGGAGCCCGCTTTGGCTTCGACAAAGAAAATAGGTAATTATTCTTTTGTTGAACTATGCGGGGTTCTTTTCCCCTCTCATGTGCACTCTTTTTTTTCATCTCGATTTCATTTCATTGTGAACACTAAATCAGTATGGTTCATGTGTTAGGATACCTGTTAATTGGCTGTTAACTGTTGCTCCCGCACACAATAGTTTATGTCGGGATTGTCAAATGGAATGTGTTCTGTGCATATTTCTTACTGTGGACCATGTAGAAAAAAATATATGATATTACACTCGCAAGTTAAACTAGTGAGAAATACCAAAACCTAAATTGGTTATAGCATATGTTTATAAACTTTATAGCTTTGTCATATTTGAATTTTATATTTTAGGTTGAAAAGTTATAATTTGCCACGCCCTGTTGTGACGTGAGCAGGGGAAGGGTCTGGGATTCTGGAAATTCATTTTGCTTAATTATGTTCTCTCAGGGTTTTCTGTTTGCAGTTATAGCTTCACATCTTTCTGTCAGTGGTGTGTGGACAATGGAACCATGTTTTTAGCATGATGTTTTGTAGGTTATTTTACCATCATGACTCATAGAGATTACATAATGTAGTTTACCTCCCAGTATCTTGTTCTGACTTTTCATGTATAATACGAGGCATTCTGTATTTGAAATGCTAAATGCATGTATTGGTGAGAGCTGCGGCATGACATGATTTGCAGTTTTGCACATCTTTGTCTTATATACTTTACTGTCACAAATATGACATGTTTGAAGTTTAGGTCATCATTTATTACTTTATTAGTTCATCAAGTGTCTATACCTTTCTTTAGTGGATATCAGTTGTGCTGCATGTAGAGAAACGATGATGTTGTTGATTCACATGCTATTACCGCTGCATATATTTTTGAACTGCTACTTGGAATATAAGCTTTACGTGATACTTCATGGTTACCCCATTAATTCTCATCTTTCCTTGTGATACCATACTAGGCTTAAATATGTTTTTTGACAGTTGATTCATTATTCATGTTTGCGTGGTTCAAAAGATGGTTTTACTTGAGAAAATGGATCTTATACTATTTGGAATAGGCGCTGCCTTACTGCAGTTAATTATGTTTGTTTTGTAGCAGTGTAATGTACTTGTTGGCACAGCATGGTGTATATCCAATGCTACTAACAGTTCACAGATATTAGGAAAATGTTGCCAGGCATTTTAGAAAACGTGCACCTTGGTTGAAGTGGGTCTGTACCCTACAAAATAAACATAGTTCACCATATTAACCACTCATGTTCTATGGCAACTAGTTATCTTTTTTTAGACAATGTGACTGCAACCATGATTTCTACATTTGAAGTAAGAACTACAATAAGTCATTTGCAATTTTTTGGCGATCTTTCACCAAGTAAAGCAACGACATTGAAGTCTTAAATCTTAAGATGTTTCTGTTTTCTTGGCGTAAGCATATGCACGCCTGTAGCCACTCTCACAGTCACACACAAACTGCTTGCTCTATTCGATCAGCAGAATAAATCTTGGCTGTGAAACAGAATGTTTTGTTGTTTGCTGTGTTAGGCTGAGTCAATTTTTGCACAGAGTTTCTTTGTTTAAGGTGTTAAATGCCATTGGCTGTTTGTCTGTTTGAACAAATCATGCTTAAATGGTTTTAGCAACCATGGATTTCTTTTTTGGTCAAAGACATCATAGTAAAAATATAGAGCTATATCCACTTCCTCGAAAGTTATAACTGCACTATCCGTAAACAATTTTGTTTTTCCCTCTCCTGTTTCTGTATCCTTTCTCCTTTTGCAATGAGTTGTTTCTGATATATTGTAAAATTTACCAACTCAATATTAAAAGCATGAAAACCTCCTTCTGGACATTAGAGTCGTCATATCGTACTAGTGTTCTATAGTTCTCAGCGCAGATGATTTGATACAGGACGAATGATCAGGGCTTAAGAATGGGGTAATTGGGATGAATCAAATCATACTGGTGTTCTGTGGTCTCCTTTTCCGAAGGACTTTTGCTATTTTCTGTTCTGCACATCTTCCCATTCTCTTGTACTTTGTTTCTCCTGTGTGTTCCATAAGAACCTAGGGTGGCAGCCTGTATCCGCTTCTTTCCAAGAAACAGTGCCGAGTGGCTGACTAATGTTGGGATAATAGTATTGATAGTTGTAGCCAGAGTCAAAACAACCTAGCAACCATTAAGAAAAACAGGAGAGGAGTTTCCTGCTTAGTTGTCAAAAATGGCTTTGCGGGGAAGAATAGCCATGTTTATATGAACATTGGGCGTGCATGCAAACTTGGTTGGTTGTGCTGGAAATACAAACCTACTAGATTGAGAAAGAATAGCTGAAAAGTTGGTTGGTTGTGCTGGAAATACAAACCCACTAGATTGAGAAAGAATAGCCAGGTTTATAGTGTGATAAGAACATGGGCCATGCATTGAAATTTCGTAGTGTGCTGGAAATAAAAACCAACTAGATTATCTTCACTATCTAAAGTATTTACCTTTGCTACTATTAGGGGAATGGGGAGCACTTTGTATCTTGCCAAAAGTTAATTTGCAAAGTCTTTACCCAATCACTGCACTCTATCTGAATTTGCTGTGCTCACATATTCATTTGTTTGTTAGAAAACAGATCCCTGCTGTTACTGATTATTTTATCCCTAGTCAAGTTTGTCTACCTTCCAAATTCCAATTTAACATTTTGATGCTACTTTATTATTTTCTTGTGCAGGAGGCGACTGTTCAACATGATAAACAACTTGCCCACTATATACGAGGTAGTGACAGGAATCGCCAAGAAGCAGTCAAAGGAGAAGACTCCCAACAGCAGTAGCAAGAGCAGCAAGCCCAGTATGAAAGTGGTAAGTGCAACAGTGCCTGTTTTTTCGCTGCCATGGATGGTGTTGTGGAATGGCCGCTGATCCACTCTTGCTTATGCTTGCTGGGTGCAGCTCTCGAGAGCCGAGCCCCGTGCAAAGGCGAAGGTGCCAGTGCCCAAGGATGAGGAGGAGAGCGGCGAGGACGAGGGCGATGACGAGGAGGAGGAGCACGACAACACACTGTGCGGGACCTGCGGCACCAACGACGGCAAGGACGAGTTCTGGATCTGCTGCGACAACTGCGAGAAGTGGTACCATGGCAAGTGCGTCAAGATCACGCCCGCCCGGGCGGAGCACATCAAGCACTACCGGTGCCCGGAGTGCACCAACGGCGGCTCCAACAGCAACAAGAGGGTCAAGACATGAGCGGTGGGGGGGTGCCAGAGGAAAGCTGCGCTTGTTGCGAGGAAAACCAAGCATCTTCGCTCAGCCTCTAGATATCATTTATTCATGGCTTAGTTTCCTTCCTAGTCTGTAAGCGTGTTTCATCATGTTTTAAAAAACCCTGAGATTTTCGTGTGTGTTGACATGAACCAGCCTTTCTTTCTAGCCTGTAAACTTTGTCGACTGCCAACTGACCATTTCTTCATTATTCGTGGATCTTTGTAGTTCGTGACTGTTACTCTGTTACCATCGTTCGTACTGAAATTTGCACCGATCATGGATGGCTAGAAGATGTCTGGCTCTGTTAACGGAGCGCATATGGTATAGTACACAGCTCCCAGCTTAAACTTCCCTATGTTTGACCAAATATATGGGAAAATGTGTTAATGTGTACAGCATCAAATATATACGGTACATAAATACATTTTGTGATGAATCTGATAATATCTTTCTGTAGACTTAGTACAAATCTATGATTTCAAATACATAATTCCTTCTCTTTCCCTCGTAATGTCTGTCTTCGCTTGTGTTGCAAAACAGCACTCAGGGTAACTCCAACTGGGATCTTGGACCTCACCAAATGTCCATGTACACTTTCGGACGTGTTCATAGACACGTAAATGTGCGTTGGCCGTCCAACCATATTCAACAAATGTCTGACCCTAGGAGCTGAGAGCATTTACAGCCGGATGTCTCAGACTGGCCTCAAACACTTTTGGGCGTGTTCATAGACACGTAAATGTGCGTTGGCCGTCTAACCATATTCAACAAATGTCTAACCATATTCAACAAATGTCTGACCCTGAGAGCTGAGAGCCTTTACAGCCGAGTGTCTCAAACTAGCCTCAAACGTCCGGCCAGACGGACCGTTCGCTGATCGGTTTAAAAAATATATATACTTGCTCGGGCGTCTCAAACCGGCCTCAAACGATGTGGCTGACCAGCACCCCTCGTATCCAATCTAAAATGAGGATGACCCGAGGGCCAAAGTCTGGCATTTAAGTCAGGATGTCAATCCCCAACCCTAGCTACATCCACTTCCCTCTAGACCTGATCATTGGTCGGGCCGGGTCGGGTTTGGGCCGGGCTTTGCAAAGCCCGAACCCGGCCCGAAGCCCGAAATGCACTCTTTTTTCAAGCCCGATCCCGGCCCGAAGCCCGACCTGAAGCCCGAAAGCCCGGCCCGAATGCTATTTTTTATTGTTTGCACGTGTAAGCCCGGCCCGAAGCCCGAAAGCCCGGCCCGAAATCCTTAAAAAGAGAAGCCCGAGCCTGGCCCGAACTATCTTTTGGGCTGAAAAATGAAGCCCGAGCCCGGTTTTTTCGGGCCGGGCTCGGGCCGGGCTGTCCATGCCCAGGTTTACTTCCCTCCCTCTTCGCACCGTCTTCTCAAACCGCATCCACTTCCCTCCCTCTTCGCACCGTCAGCTCGAACCGCATCCACTTCTCTTCATCTTCGCTCGCCGTCCGTGACAACCATTGCCGAATAGAAGATGACCACCTACGCTATGCTTATGCCGGAGCGGCGCCTCCAGTTGTTCGAGGAGATCCAGGCTAGGCGTGAAGCCTGAATTGCAACCAGCCTACTTCCAAACTCGGTGGAGGGGGAGGAGGGGAGCAGCAGCCCTCAAAGCGAGAGAAAGGACAAAATGTGTTTATGATGGGTTCCGAAGCTGAGCTGGCGGTGTCCGCAACGTGTCCGGACTCCGTCAAAGCTTCCCGATTTGGTGTCAGTTTGTGTTCGGACATCCGTATCTGTTAAGCCACGTATGTGATGTTTAAAAGTGTTTGGACGGTCTGATTCAAACATGTGCGGATGTTTTGGTGATCCGCGTTGCAGTTACCCTCTCATACTTGAGTAGTACATATTTTATTTTGAGGGCTGACATACTTTACTTTATTGATCAATGGTACGAATTATAGGGATAATAGCAGTATCAAAAGGGTTTAAAAACCACACATGATGACCTTCATCTAGATGTAAAGCATGCCTAGCTAAACTATGAGCCTCCTTATTGGAGAGATGTCTGAAAGGACGTGGATGTCGCCTAGAGAGAGGGGGGGTTGAATAGACGCTTTAAAATAATTACGGTTTAGGCTTGAACAAATGCGGAATAAAACTAACGTTTAATATGTCAAGCACAAAACCTAAAACAACTAGGCTCACATATGTGCACCAACAACTTATGCTAAGCAAGATAAACAACTAAGTGATAGCAAGATATATTGCAGGAAACAATATGGCTATCACGAAGTAAAGTGCATAAGTAAAGGGCTCGGGTAAGAGATAACCGAGGTACGTGGAGACGATGATGTATCCCGAAGTTCACACCCTTGCGGATGCTAAACTCCGTTTGGAGCGGTGTGGAGGCACAATTGTGACGCCCTGGATTTGTGCTACAGTAATCTCTGTAATTAAGCTACAGTAATCCCACGCTAATGATGCCACGTCACCACGATTACTGTTGTTAATCTCGTGATGATTCAATCCCGTGCGATTCGAACTTCAAAACCAAGTCGGACGATAAAAGTTTTCAAATATCAAAACAAAAATGTTCAAGTTGTGACAAATAATTCATAGGTAATTATGATGGAGAAACCACATTTTTATAAAGTGTTTAGAATCATAAAAATAATTTAAAACAGTGACTTAAGCAATTATTTTAAAACTTTTAAATTGTAGGCAATTGCAAACTAAATATTTATGTGCCAAAATTGGTGATGGCAGTAGGCTAACTTAAAACACTATTTTAGATACTATTTATGTATTATACTAAAACTAAATTAAATATAAAGTAAAATAAAACAGAAAAGAAAAATAAATAAAAATACAAAAAAAAACAAAAAAAACCCTACTGGGCCTAAAACGGGTCGGCCCAGTCGGCTCCTATAAGGGAGCCAGGGGCGCCGAACCCTAGCGCCCCCAGCCCCCCGTGCCCGATCCCCCCCCCCCCCCGCCGCCGCCTCCTCCCCTGGGTCGCCCGCGGCGCCCGTTCCCCCCAACCCCCCGCCGACGGGCCTGGCCCGGCCCCGCCAGATCACCGCCCTGCTTCGTTTCCCTCCCCCCGACGACGCGGCCAGCGCCCGCGCCCGCGCCCGCCCAACCCCCCCCCCCCCGGCGGCGACCTCCCGCCGCGCCCGCCGTTCGCCGTCCTCGCCGACCGCCGCCTCGTCGTCCTCGCCGCCTCCCCACCTCGCCGCGTCACCGCCTCCCCACCTCGCCGCGTCGCCGCCCCCCTACTCGCCCCCCCCCCCCCCCCCCCCCCCCGGTGAGCCGCGCCGGCTCCCCTCCCCCCCCAGACGACCGCCGGCGGCCGCCGCGCCGCTGCGTCGTGCCGCTGCGTGTGCGCGCGCGCGCGACCGAGTGCGAGCGTGCAGAGTGTGCGTGTGTGTATGCATGTATGCATGTAGGCATGTATGTATGTATGTATGTACTAAAAACAAATAGAAATAATAAAATTAATAAAAATAAATAAATAGTTAATTAAATTGATTAATTAATTAGTTAATTAAACATTATTTTACTGTTTTGGATAATTTGAATTTATTAATTAAAAGAAATTCCAGAATATTATTAAAACTATATAAATGAATATAAAATAAACCGTAGCTCGGATGAAAAAGTTTTGAACATGAAAGTTGCTCAGAATAATCCTACGGTTCCGAATACGCAGTCCGTTAGTCTGTCACGTGCTCCTAGCATAGCGAACATGGAACTTTTCCATCGATTTCGTCTGTCCGGTAATAGCCCGAGACCTGGAAAATATCGTCAGATATTCTTCCGAACCGTCTGCGACGTGTAATACTGCGTTAGTGCATGCCTAGCTCTGCATATTGCCATGTCATGCATCGTGTTGCATCTGTGCGTTATATTTATTGTTTCTGCCCCCTCTTCTTACTGGTAAACCCCGAGACTGACGGTGCTGCCGGGTACGACTACACCGTTGACGATCAGCCTTTTGTCGCAGAGCAGCAAGGCAAGCAACCCCCCCTTGAGCATTCCGATATCGCCCATTCTTCCCTCTTATCCTTGCATTAGATTTTGCTACTGTATTAGTTAGCTCCTATTCTGATGCATAGCCTGTTTTTGATAAACTGCTACTATACCTGCAATCATATCAACTGCTTAGTATAGGTTGATCAGTGAATCCCCAGTGACCCCTTAGTCCCAGTTGCCCCTGCTTCTTCATCGACGACACGACGACTCGAAGACTCGGTCAACCGACCGACAAGCCAGGCCCCTCACATCACCACACCCCCTTAGTTGTACGACTCTACAGCGCTACTATCGAGTACCGAGGGTGACACCTCGTGAAGTACTCATGATGCTAGCTCTGTAGTGCAGCTAGTCGGTCGTGGTTATCGAGGGTGATTCCTCCTTCACCACTCCCGACGATGACTCTGTCGTGTAACCCCTCAAGTGTGGGACCCTCGAGGGTGATTCCTCTAAGTCCACCTTGACGGTTTTCATCGAGCGGGGCCCCTTGAGGGTGATTCCTCAGGTTCCGTCTTGATGTTTTATACACACAGTTACTATGACCTGGTTACCGAAACATGTTGGTGATGGGTCGTCCCCGAGGGATACCCACGGTTTGATGATGATGAGGCGTGGACGGGCAGGAGAGGCCCTTGCCACACATCCTCGAGACGGGGCGACGGGACCGCACTTCATGGGTCGCGCTTGCCCCGCATTAATAAAATGCTAATGGGTTGGGTATTTGATCTGAGTTGGTCGATTGACCTTTTACGCACCAAACCTTCACGTGGGAGAAGTTATGGGTACTCAGCGTCGTTGTATCAGCCGAAGCTCTTCGGACGTCAGCAATGGAGCGGCGCGCGCCCGAGTGGCCTGGACGGTACAACTCTTGGACTAGAGTGTGCTCGGGCTGACCTCGGCCGCGTTCGCATCGTGCAGGAGCGCGTAGGGCAAGTGGGCCCACGACCCCTGTGTGCTTAGGATTTAGACCGGCGGGCTGGCCTCTCTGTTGAGCCTAGGTGGGGCGACGAGGTGTTGATATCCCGAGGCTGGGCATGACCCAGGAAAGTGTGTCCGGCCGGAGGTGATCAAGCGTGTTGGAAATGCGGTGCACCCCTGCAGGGATGAATTCATCTATTCGAATAGCCGTGTCCACGGTAACAGGATGACTTGGAGTTGTACCTTGATCTACTACAACTATAATTGTGACTTTAAATTGAAATGAATGTTGGCTCCGAGATTGCTTCCTCGCAGGGAGTCGAGGAAGAATCTCTGGGCGTGGTTACTTAATAAAATTGCTACAATAATATTGCTATATATGAGATACCAGTCTACTCTCTTCTAATGCTGCAAGATGCTGAAGATGCTAGTCTTCGATAGGACTACGCCTTCCCCCCTATTCTTGCTTTCTGCAGTCAGCCCAGATATAACCCCATTCCTTGATACTGATGCATACTTAGCATAGTTCTGATGTCAGTCTTGCGAGTACTTTGGATAAGTACTCACCGCTGCTTTGCTTTCTCTTCCCCCCTCGATACGATTCTGCGTTCAGACGATGGAGCCCAGGAGATGGAGTACGCCGGAGACGACTACTACACCACCGCTGGAGCCTACTACTACGTGGAGAGTGCCGACGCTCAGGAATAGTTAGGTTGGCTCCTAGGCAGGAGGCCTCGCCTCTTTCGATCAGATGTTATGTTTGTGCTAGCCTTCTTAAGGCAAAACTTGTTTAACTTATGTCTGTACTCAGATATTATTTGCTTCCGCTGACTCATGCTTTGTCGAGCTTTGTATTCGAGCCCTCGAGGCCCCTGGCTTGTAATATGAAGCTGTATGACTTTAATTTGTGTCTAGTGTTGTGTTGTGATATTAATTAGTGAGTCCCTAATCTTGGTCGTATGCATTGCGTGTATGATTAGCGTACGGTTGAAATTGGGGGCGTCACAAGTTGGTATCAGAGCCGACTGCCTGTAGGTAGTCCCCTTTCCAACTCCTTGGCCGAAGTTGAGTCTAGTACTTGAAAAACTTTTACTAACATAGTTGTGTGGCTTACGGGCCCACATCTCAATCGGGTGGTATTAGGATCTTTTATTCCTCGTCTATACTCTGGGTTCTGATCTCTCTCCTCTTTCGGGCTAAAGATTTTGCTAACTATAACATTAGGCTCTCGTGATCACATCCACCGGAGATTTGTTTCGTCGACAATTGTTTTCCTTTGAAGTTATGATGCACACACTGTCATTTGACATCTTAAATCTTCTTGTTACAGATGCGTCCCGCTAGGCAGGTCGTTCGTCTGACTTTGGCTCACGATACGACTGGGTTCCCGGCCATTCTGATCAACCTTTTGATCAGGCTGGGATATCGTTGGTACCCCGAGTACACTGTTTACGAGGACTACCGCGAGTTCAACCAGGAACAGTATGAAGCTGAGATGGTTATCTGGGATCAACGGGACCTCTCCATCACTGAGCTACACACCTTTCGTGACATTGGAGTGACCGTTGAGATGGCAGTACATGATGCTGCCTATGCTGCTATTGTTCGTCTCCGTGCAGCGAACCCCTGTTTGGAGGAGATGGCATACAGATACATTCCATATGTTCCTGCTGGAGTTGATACTGCAGCCGACGCTGAGGTCTTGAACCCTTTCGCGCGGCAGCGCAACGACCGGTCCTACACTGCTATCTGCACCCCCTACATGAGTCGTCGTTACGACCCATAGGTTCTGGTTCAGTACACTGAGGCACTGGATCGCACTGTCAGGGCTCTTAACGTCGAGCTGTACGCCACCCGTGCTCGTCTTTATCTGGCTATGGAGCAGTTGTTGCCAGCTGTCACTACGGGGATGCATCCGGCGTACATTCTCCACCCGCATCGGACTGAGTTTCCTCCAGGTCATGAGTGGCCTGCGGTCGGAGGTCGTACTCCGGCACGTGGACCTGCGCTCCCGGTTGATCACCAGATTCTGCATCAGGGTGTGCACGGGATACAGAACCCTGCCCCCAGGTTTCACATTCAGGGCCACGTGCAATTCCGTGGGTTCTTTCGTTGTCCCCGACGTTGATGTAGCATATCGCTATGCCTCGTTGTTGTATCCCTCCACCGCGTGCCTGCGTGCCGCCTAGTTATCTAGGTTATTTTCATGCCGGACCTATCGTCTATTTTGTAACAGACTTATTGTTTGTAATAGACCTATGTATGGATCTGTATGTTGAAATTTGAATTACTATGTCGTATCTATTGCACTTCCTTCTTTGTGCAATTTACTTCATGAATGATTCTTTTTCTTTGCAATTACCCCAATGCTAAACTACCACTGTTAAAATTTGACAGAATGGTTAGGCCAGCTGGTCGTGGTCGTGGTACACCTGAACCACCACCACCACCGGAATACATGGCTGGTATGATGCAGCAGTTTGAACTGAATCGCCAGTTTATGCAAGGGCTTATGGACCAGTTCCCGAGGCTGAATATGGATCAGCAGCCAGCCCCAGTGACTCTGCAGGACTTCATGTGTCTCAACCCGGCGATCTACCGCAGCTCAACTCAGCCGCTTGACGCAGATGACTGGCTCCGTGACATCACTTATGAGCTGGAGTCTTCAGGCGCCCCAGTGACTAGCTATGTCACCTTTGCCTCGTACTTTCTGAAGGGTCCTGTTGCTCAATGGTGGGACAGTCACAGGCGCTCATAGCCTATTGGAACAATCATCACCTGGCCGGAATTCCAAGCTGCATTCCGTGCTCGTCATATTCCTCAGGGACTGATGGACAAGAAGAAGCGTGAATTCCGCAACCTAGTCCAGGGCAACAAGACTGTGGGTGCTTATCAGCGGGAATTTCTGGACTTATCTCGCTATGCTGAAGAAGACGTTGCAACTGATGCTCATAGGCAGGAGAAGTTCCGTGAAGGCCTCCACCCGGATATCAAGCTGACACTCCTTGTTCAAGACTTCGATAACTTTGCCACCTTGGTGAACAAGTCTATTCTAGTGGAAACAGGTCTGCAGGACTACAAGGACAGCAACAAGCGCAATCGTGACATGGGCTCATCTTCGGGCTCATCTGCTCAGAAGCGCAAGATCTGGATCCCACACAACATGTATCATGCACCGCCTCCTGCTCCGAGGCCGTCCTATGCTGCACCTCGTCTGCTTCCACCCCCACCCAGGCAGCCGAGGCTCCCAGCTCCGCCACCACGAGCTCCTGTTCCCCCTTCTCGTCCTGAGGATGGGTTGTGCTTCAAGTGTGGTCGTCCAGGACACCGTGCTAGAGAATGCAGGCAGAATCAGAAACAACTTGCACTGCCTTACAACCAGCCCCACAACAACAATGCCAGGCCCAACAATGGTCGTGTTCAGGCTAACAACGTTGATATGTCTGAAGCTCAAGACCAGCCTGCTACTGTGATGGGTACACTCATTGTTAACTCCGTACCAGCTTCTGTATTGTTTGATACAGGAGCATTGCATTCTTTCATGTCTGAAGATTTTGTATACATGCATGGCATTAAGTACGAGGAGATAAGCATTCCAATAGTGGTAAACACCCCCGCTGGCCAATGTCAAACCTCCATGGTTTGTCCAGATGTCCCCATTGAAATAGAAGGACTGGAATTCCATGCTTCCCCCATTATATTGAAGTCTTCCAAGATCGACCTTATTCTGGGAATGGATTGGTTGAAAGCACATACTGCTTCCGTCGTTTGTGCCACCAAAACTGTCCACCTTCTGCATCCTTCGAATGAGATAGTCAGGTACCATGCTCATCTTGTTCGAGATGCTGAAGCCAGACTATATGCCTTGAATGCCTTAAATGAGTCACCTCTTGAAGGGATTGAAAACATTCCAGTTGTCCGGGATTTCCAAGATGTTTTTTCGGAAGAACTTCCAGGGACCCCCCCTGCTAGAGCTGTCGAGTTTGTCATCGACTTGGTACCTGGTACCACTCCTATAGCCAAGCGTCCGTATAAGATGCCACCACATGAACTCCTAGAACTTAAGCAAGAAATTGACAATTCGCTTCGTCTGGGTTTCATTCGTCCAAGTTCCTCTACTTGGGGAGCACCTTCTCTCTTTGTCAAGAAGAAAGATGGTACAAATTGATTGGTCCAAGATTACCGTCCCATCAACCAAGCAACGATTCAAAACAAATATCCGCTTCCTCGGATCAACGATCTGTATGATCAACTTGCCGGTTCATCAGTGTTTTCAAAACTCGACTTGAGGTTGGGTTACCATCAGATCCGGGTTCGTGAATAGGATATTCCCAAGACTGCATTTGTTACTCGCTATGGTTCATACGAGTACACCGTCATGTCCTTCGGCTTAACCAATGCTCCAGCAACCTTCTCTCCCCTGATGAACTATATATTCATGGATTACCTCGATAAATTTGTCGTGGTTTATCTGGATGATATCCTGGTTTACTCCAAGAATAAAGAAGAGCATGCTGAACATCTTCGTCTTATACTGGAGAGGCTTCGAGAACATCAACTTTATGCAAAGTATTCAAAGTGTGAGTTCTGGATGGACGAAGTAACCTACCTTGGTCATGTGATCTCCAAGGATGGTATTGCGGTCAACCCTGAATGAGTGCAGGCTATTCTTGACTGGACTCCCCCAAAGAATGTCAAGCAAGTCAGAAGTTTTCTCGGACTCGCCAGCTATTGCCGTCGATTCGTCGAGAACTTCTCCAAGATTGCAAAGCCTTTAACCAATCTGCTTCACAAAGGTGTTAAATATGAGTGGACAGAAAAATGTCAGGAGAGCTTTCAGGCACGTAAGGACAAGCTGACATCTGCTCCAGTGCTTGCTCCTCCGGATACTCGTAAGGACTTCGTCATTTATTGTGATGCTTCACGTCAAGGAATGGGCTGTGTCCTAATGCAAGAGCGCAGAGTGGTTGCTTATGCATCTCGTCAATTGCGTTCTCATGAAGAGAACTACCCAGTTCATGACCTTGAACTTGCTGCAGTAATTCATGCACTGAAAGAGTGGCGGCAATACCTTGTTGTAAATCGTTGCGAGATCTACACCGATCACCAAAGTCTGAAGTACCTGTTTACTCAGCCAGATCTGAATCTCCGCCAACAAAGATGGATGGAGCGCATAGCAGATTACAACGTGGGTATTTCTTATACACCAGGCAAGGCTAATGTAATGGCTGATGCTTTGAGCTGCAAGTCATACTGCAATCACCTTCAGGTTCACAAGGTTCACCCCCTTCTTCAAAAAGAATTCCGCAAGCTGAACCTCCATATTGTTCCTCAGGGTTATCTCGCTCCCCCTCCTGAAGGGTCCTACAAAATGAACCTCCACGTTGTTTCCCAGGGTTCTCTTAATACCCTGGTTGCTAAACCAGATCTGTTGGACGTCATCAAGTGGATCCAGAAGTGTGACAATGAAGTCGAGAGGATTAAATTCGATCTCGTAGAAGGAAAGCCCTCATCCTTCACTATTGCTGAGGATGGCGCTTTGTACTTCAAAGGCCGCCTAGTGGTACCAAGTAAGGAGGAAAACAATGATATGACTCAGGAGGTCATGAAGGAAGCACATGACACTCCGCTGTCTATTCATCCTGGTAGTACCAAGATGTACCAAGACATTCGTCAAAGATTCTGGTGGTCTAACATGAAGCAAGACATTGCTCACTATGTTGCTGAATGTGATGTTTGCCGTCATGTCAAAGCAGAACATCAAAGGCCTGCCGGAACTCTGCACCTATTACGGTTCCTGAATGGAAATGGGATCATGTTGAAATGGACTTCATTACTGGTTTTCCCAGATCGCAGAAAGGTAATGATGCTATTCTTGTCGTCATTGACCGACTGTCCAAAGTTGCACATTTTCTGGCTATCAAGGAAACTATTACTGCTAGTCAGCTAGTAGATCTTTACATGTCCAGAGTTGTTTCACTCCACGGTATTCCACTGGTGATTAGTTCGGACCGTGGCAGTTTATTCACTTCAAGATTCTGGGCAAGTTTCCAGGAAGCTATGGGAACTCATTTGTCATTCAGCACCGCTTTTCACTCTCAATCCCAGGGACAAGTTGAAAGAGTCAATCAGATTCTCGAAGACATGCTTCGAGCTTGTGTCATTTCTTTCGGCAAGAAATAGGAGGAATCTCTCCCATATGCTGAGTTCTCCTACAACAATAGCTATCAAGCTAGTCTGAAGATGGCTCCTTTTGAAGTGTTATATGGACGTAAGTGTCGAACTCCTCTGAATTGGTCAGAAACTGGGGAACGTACACTTATCGGTCCGGATATTATCCAACATGCCGAAGATCAAGTCCGCATTATTCATGCAAATCTGAAGGCTGCTCAGTCTCGTCAGAAGAGTCAGTATGACCGTCATCACAAGGATATGGTCTATCAACCTGGCGAGAAGGCTTATCTTCGAGTCACGCCAATGAGAGGTACACACCGTTTTGGAATCAAGGGCAAGCTGGCTCCTCGATATATTGTTCCTTTCACTGTTCTCGAAAGGCGTGGTAAGGTGGCATATCAACTGGAGCTACCGCCAAACCTTTCTCAGGTTCATGATGTGTTCCATGTGTCACAACTTCGTCGCTGCTTCAAGGATCCTATCCGAGCAGTGGATCATGATATGCTTGAACTGCAACAAGACCTCTCTTACAAAGAGCAACCAGTCCGCATTCTCGATGAAACTGAATGTCGGACTCGTCAGAAGGTTACTAAGTTCTTCAAGGTGAAGTGGGCTAATCATTCTGAAGATGAAGCCACTTGGGAACGCGAAGATCATCTTCGTGCAGAATACCCCGGTCTCTTTCCTTCTACTTCTTAATTCTCGGGACGAGAATTCTTTTTAGTAGGGGAGAATTGTGACGCCCTGGATTTGTGCTACAGTAATCTCTGTAATTAAGCTACAGTAATCCCACGCTAATGATGCCACGTCACCACGATTATTGTTGTTAATCTCGGGATGATTCAATCCCGTGTGATTCGAACTTCAAAACCAAGTCGGACGATAAAAGTTTTCAAATATCAAAACAAAAATGTTCAAGTTGTGACAAATAATTCATAGGTAATTATGATGGAGAAACCACATTTTTATAAAGTGTTTAGAATCATAAAAATAATTAAAAACAGTGACTTAAGCAATTATTTTAAAGCTTTTAAATTGTAGGCAATTGCAAACTAAATATTTATGTGCCAAAAATTGGTGATGGCAGTAGGCTAACTTAAAACACTATTTTAGATACTATTTATGTATTATACTAAAACTAAATTAAATAGAAAGTAAAATAAAACAGAAAAGAAAAATAAATAAAAATACAAAAAAAAACAAAAAAAAAACCCTACTGGGCCTAAAACGGGTCGGCCCAGCCGGCTCCTATAAGAGAGCCAGGGGCGCCGAACCCTAGCGCCCCCAGGCCCCCCGTGCCCGATCCCCCCCCCCCCCCCGCCGCCGCCTCCTCCCCTGGGTCGCCCGCGGCGCCCGTTCCCCCCCCCCCCGCCGACTGGCCTGGCCCGGCCCCGCGAGATCGCCGCCCCGCTCCGTTCCCCCCCGACGACGCGGCCGGCGCCCGCGCCCGCCCGACCCCCCCCCCCCCGGCGGCGACCTCCCGCCGTTCGCCGTCGTCGCCGCCCCGCCGCCGACCACCGACCGCCGACTCGTCGTCCTCGCCGCCTCCCCACCTCGCCGCGTCGCCGCCCCCCTACTCGTCCCCCCGGTGAGCCGCGCCGGCTCCCCTCCCCCCCCCCCGACGACCGCCGGCGGCCGCCGTGCCGCTGCGTCGTGCCGCTGCGTGTGCGCGCGCGCGCGACCGAGTGCGTGCGTGCGTGCAGAGTGTGCGTCTGTGTATGTATGTATGTATGTATGTATGTATGCATGCATGTAGGCATGTAGGCATGTATGTATGTATGTATGTACTAAAAACAAATAGAAATAATAAAATTAATAAAAATAAATAAATAGTTAATTAGTTAATTAAATTGATTAATTAATTAGTTAATTAAACAATATTTTACTGTTTTGGATAATTTGAATTTATTAATTAAAAGAAATTCCAGAATATTATTAAAACTATATAAATTAATATAAAATAAACCGTAGCTCGGATGAAAAAGTTTTGAACATGAAAGTTGCTCAGAATAATCCTACGGTTCCGAATACGCAGTCCGTTAGTCTGTCACGTGCTCCTAGCATAGCGAACATGGAACTTTTCCATCGATTTCGTCTGTCCGATAATAGCCCGAGACCCGAAAAATATCGTCAGATATTCTTTCGAACCGTCCGCGACGTGTAATACTGCGTTAGTGCATGCCTAGCTCTGCATATTGCCATGTCATGCATCGTGTTGCATCTGTGCGTTATATTTATTGTTTCTTCCCCCCTCTTCTTACCGGTAGACCCCGAGACTGACGGTGCTGCCGGGTACGACTACACCGTTGACGATCAGCCTTTTGCCGCAGAGCAGCAAGGCAAGCAACCCCCCCCCCTTGAGCATTCCGATATCGCCCATTCTTCCCTCTTATCCTTGCATTAGATTTTGCTACTGTATTAGTTAGCTCCTATTGTGATGCATAGCCTGTTTTTGATAAACTGCTACTGTACCTGCAATCATATCAACTGCTTAGTATAGGTTGATCAGTGAATCCCCAGTGACCTCTTAGTCCCAGTTGCCCATGCTTCTTCATCAACGACACGATGACTCGAAGACTCGGTCAACCGACCGACAAGCCAGGCCCATCACATCACCGCACCCCCCTTAGTTGTACGACTCTGCAGCGCTACTATCGAGTACCGAGGGTGACACCTCGTGAAGTACTCATGATGCTAGCTCTGTAGTACAGTTAGTCGGTCGTGGTTATCGAGGGTGATTCCTCCTTCACCACTCCCGACGATGACTCTGTCGTGCAACCCCTCAAGTGTGGGACCCTCGAGGGTGATTCCTCTAAGTCCACCTTGACGGTTTTCATCGAGCGGGGCCCCTTGAGGGTGATTCCTCAGGTTCCGTCTTGATGTTTTATACACACAGTTACTATGACCTGGTTACCGAAACATGTTGGTGATGGGTCGGCCCCGAGGGGTGACGGTGTCCTGGACTAGGGGTACTCACCACGTCGTCTCCCGCCAGTGGGTCGGGCCGAGGACTCCCATGATGATTCACTAATGGGCCACTTCGGGCAGCTCATGCCGAATACGAGGAGGATTCCACAAGACTTGGCGCACAAGACAAGGACTCCTCTAAACCCTAGGCCTACGATGCATATATAAACCGAGGCCAGGCTAGTCAATAGATCATTACATTACATCTCATAATCTCGTGGTAGATACATGTACTCTGTATTATCCCCCATATCAATACAATCAAAAGCAGGACGTAGGGTATTATCTCTTCAAGAGAGCCCGAACCTGGGTAAAATCCTGTGTCCATGTTACCATCGCTCCAAGACGCCTAGCTTAGGACCCCTACTACGAGATATGCCGGATTTGACACCGACATTGGTGCTTTCCTTGAGAGCCTGCTGGGTAGTCGCCGCGGTGCGATGGGAATTCATATCGACTCCATCGCGATCTACGCGTCGGAACCGAGCTACATCGTCAACGTCGGCATCTTCTTCGCCGGCTTGACTGGTCACCTCGGCTAGGCCGAGGACTGCGCGCCACGTCGGATCATCTAGATCGGACGGGTGTCATCATCAACATCAACTCCAATCTCAATCAACATCATGGAAGAATCATCCATGGTGCTCGGGGGCTCAACGTCAACATTGCCCCCGCGCGATCATGCAATTTTTCTAGACAGCGAATTCGTATTCGTCGTCCCCGCCTACTCGAGTGTCGCTTTGACGATTGCTTCAGTGGAATTGTGCGGAATTGACTCTAGAACAACCCTGCAAAATTTCATCGCGTTCCGGTAGAGGAATCTCCGGCGATCTACAATATACCGGAGCCCTGTCAAATCTGGACGTGAATTTGGACGAGTTTAGAGCGAGGTGTCCAGCTTCCAGCTCGTACATTGTTTGGAAGATCCCACCGTTCACCGGCTGCGGAATTCACATACCGATCATCCCTCAAAATTTCAGCTCGATCCGACCGTTCAAACTCCGGGAAACGTCCGATGAGTGCACCAATTTTCGGATCTGTTTTCTGCGCGAGAACGAATCCGACCCGAATTCATCTTTTTTTTCATGAACGGGATATTGGACATCCTTTTTAAGGAATTTTTTTCTAGGGTATTGTGTGTTGTTTTCAAACACGTGCCCTCAAATTTTGAGTCTTTTCCGAGGCGATCTTGACCGTCGCGCCAATGTCAAACCGGCCCGACCACGTTGCTCCATGGCTACCGACCTGCGCCAACGTTGATTGCGGGGTCGCTCCATCGAGCCGACAACAACCACCTCGAATCATCACCTCGGCGAGCCGACCAAGAGTTCGGCATCGTGAAGAACAAATAATCGTCAAGACAAGAGCGTCGCCCCACAGATTGCACGGGTCGGGCGTGCCAGCATCGCCGCGCTGTCACTTCTAAGCCGGTATTGACCACATCATAAATTCCGACCTGCGTCGGCACTGCCGCGTCGTCGTTTCTGCCCATCACGCCGACCTGCTTTGAGATATCGGCTGGCGTGGGGGATCTAGTGTCACCTTACCGACCTGCTCCGTCGCTCGGCTAGACCGGGGCTTCATCATCTCCTCATTAACCCGCTCCGGAAACTTCGGCGTCACTAGCCGACCAGCTTCGACACCTCGGCTGGCGTGAGACTTCGGCGTCACCAGCCGACCTGCTTCAACACCTCGGCTGGCATGAGACTTCGGCGTCACCAGCCGACCTGCATGAGACTTTGGCGTCCGTCGATCACAGCTTCGCCATGTTAACTGGACCGAGGACTTCATCTCGCCACATCGACCGTGCAGCGTCGCCACTTCGTCAAGCCGAACTCTTCGTTCAGGCACCTCGGCGCCCAGGCCATATTCCTTTACTTATTTGCTTCACTTAAATTAACTAAGTAGAAGAAATTTTTTTTAAATATATTATTATCTTTCTTTGTTATTACTTTTGGCTTGCACTATTTTATGAGTGCAGGAAATCGACTTCGACTGCCGTCACGTGGTCACCCCGACGTCACCTTGCCGACCTACTCCACCACCTCGGCTGTACCAGGGGCTTCGCCTCGCCACACCGGCCGAGCCGTGACACTACTTCGGATTGCCGAACTCCTCGTTCGGTCACCTCGGGACGGGCTTGGGGGCTGGGACCTCGGTCATGCCGAAGACTACACACCGGATCTGTCAAAGTTCGATGGGCGTCCTTGTCCCGCGACAAGCCCGGATCGCGTCATCGACACCGAGCACATTAACCAGCTAAGTCGCTTTCATGCTCAAAAACTTTCAGTTTTAAATTTTGTTCGGTTCGACCAAGCATTATACTTTTTTGACAAAAAGTTGTTTGCGAAAAACTTTCTTTGTCAAAACTTTGTTTGTTACAAACAAATTCAAATACCCCGTTTACTTGGGGGCTTCCTTTATGAAGCCATTCCTCTTGCATATGATTATTAATGTATCGCACCCTTCCTTGTTCGTGTTTACGCCAATATATGCATCATGTTGACTTGTTCTTGTGCTTACCCCTACGTTCCCGATTGTTCGGCTAGGGAGTAAAGGGAGCACCTCTGCGATTGTTACGATCGGGTCATCCGAACTCGTACCTCAGACGGGTGAAGCCGAAAGCTAGCGCTCTTACTGTTTTCAACTATGGTTGGCCACGACGGAAGACAAGCATACATAAATCTATTGCACACCCCTCATGGTAATCATGAGAACCCAAAGAAAGGAACCGTTGGCGGAACTATTTTCTTTGAAGATGCTTCTTACGTTAAATAGTAATATAGCATAAGTTCCCTGGGCGCGCTTTGTCTGTTATAGCCTAATGGCCTGATTGCCTGGTTATTCGATACACCTCCGATATCCTCGGATGGCGTAGTAGATAACACTTTTCGGCCCTTGACCGATGAGGGAGAAGCCGACGGTCGGTTAAGACGCGTTTAAAGTTCGGGCGAACACATATATGATATAAGTACTTGAGTACATACAATCATTATACATAACATTCTTTTACCCAAGTCACTTGGGGGCTCTTAAATTTGTATGAGCTGTTTTATAATAAATGTGTTTTCTTCTTGGTCGTTGCAAAGCCTTTTTCTACTACTCCTTTCTCGACTCGAGTGTGTGGTCAATAGCCGGGTAGCCTGGTTTCTCTCTAGAGTCGCTCGCGTTTAGTTCGCTAAACTGGCCTCGGAGAAACACTCCGCCTTCGGGATATGGAGGTTGAAGCCGAACGGTGACCCGCTTGAAGTCTGGAGATCGGATGTATCATGTTAAAGCACGACCGAAGCACATATTAATTTTAAGACCAGTTTCGGATTGGCACAATTTTCTTTTATCTAAACATAAAGTTTTTTGCATAAATCTTGTTTTTTCCGAGCATAACTCTCGCAGTACACTTTTAAAGCATCGGTAATATCAACGGGGGGCTGCGACTAGAACCGAACCCATCAAAAGCCAAGGCACTCCGAGGAGTCCTCGGCGAAATGTTCTCGGATATTGCTTTATATGCACCAGTTTCGAATTGTGTCTTCGGTCAATAGTTGGGTTGCCCGGCTCCTGTGCTTGCCTCCTATGTTCTGCTTTGTTCGGCTAGGTGTGCAAAGGGAGAACCGTTGCGATTGTGCTTCCAGCTCGAATGGTTAAGCGCCTCAGTGGAGAAAGCCGAAAACTGACTGTCACAATGAGCGTAAACTGGTCAGCGATCCGATGACTGTGTCAAACTATAGATCGATAGAGGTCACCCCGTGTTAAACGATGGGCCTTTCATAAGATTGGCCGAAGTGTTACTGGTTTGACCTCGGATGATGCCGAACACTATTCGGGGGCTAGTAACTGGCCCCGAACTTTAAACTCCTATGACTAAGTGAAAGTTATAAAGCCTGCATATATGATTGCCTCGTTTCCGCTAACACAACCACCTCCGGACACCGAGACGTCGGCTAAGGGTTGTATTGTTAGTACGGAAACACCCTGTGTAGCATCTACAAAGGGATGGAAGCCGACGATGGGCCACTTTCAGGTTATAAACAGTCTCAATGGTGAATTTGCCTTCCATAATTATCGTAATAAAGCCATCAATATGCATCAATTTGACTTAAGATTTTGGCCAAGCTGGGTTGCCTGGCTCCTGTGCTTACTCCTATGTTCTCGATTGTTCGGCTAGGCGGTAAAGGGAGCACCTCTGTGATTGTTAATACCGGGTCATCCGGGTTAGTACCTCAGACTGGGTGAAGCCAAAAGCTAGCCATCTTAAAGGATATAATTGGTCGGCAACGATGGAAGTGAAAATTTCGGTTCATTATGGACCACAGAGTTCGGGAACTTTCCCCCAACTAAATCCTCAATATTTCCCTCCCACATTGATCGGAGATGAGGTTTCATGATCATGGTCAATGTACTCCGGATATCGATCCTTAATTCGGCCACCCGTGCCCACATTAAGTCTCATGGGCTACTCGGCTTCGCGCTTATCATTTACAAATATTAAAGGGGCACATCGATCCCCTGATCTGGTGTTGCCACCCGACCAGTGGCTCGGGGGCTACTGCATTGCCTATTCAATGCAGAAAATTCAAAATGCTCAGTGTTCGGCTTGACCGAGCTATGGGCAAACGTGTCTTCGGACAACAATAGGTACCATCTGGACCTATCCGGCATCAAGCTAATATATTATGGCAACTTCTCAAGACCCTCTCTCAAGGGCCCGCTTGCCGATCACTATTTCCTCTAATATATTACACCGTGTTTCTATTCCTAAGTAAGCTGCAGAGCTAGGAGTTGATCCTCAGGCCAATTTTGTGAATCGGCCTGAGTCTCAGGGGCTACTGGGATCAGCGGGTTTATGTTTTCCTTCAGGTGCATGCCGGACATTCAACGGAGACACACCTTGAGGGCTACTGGCTATATATCTCGGCAAATAATACATTGCACAAATCGGAATTAAATTTACAAAAATCAGGTCATGGCCGAGGTGGTGCACCACCTCGGAAGGAGTCCGGCATAAAGCTCGGATGCAAGTGGCTGGCTCCATAGAGGGCATTTCCCGCATTAAGCTCGGTTAAACCCCTTCAACTTTTTCAAGACCGAGGTAATCTATGACACCTCGGATGTAATCCGGCGCTCGGATATAGTCTGGCGCAAGAGCTCGGATGCAGTTCGGCGTTGGAGCTCGGCTGTAAAAAGACTCTTCGGATACAGTCTGGCGTTGGAGCTCGGAAGCAGTCCGGCGTTGGTGCTCGGCTGCAAAAGATACCTCGGATGTAGTTCGGCGTTGGAGCTCGGACGCAAGAGGACGCTGCCGCACGGGAAACACTTCAAACCCCAGGTGTGGCGTAAAAAATTACAAGGCATTGATAAAGGCCGATAACTTAAAGGGGCTCCTCGGATGCCCGACATGCAAAGTATTCGGATTCGGCTCGGCGATCCTCAAGATCGGACAGGGGAAGATTTGTTGAACCAGTTTTCAAGACCGACGATCGAAGACGAAGAATTATTCGGAAGAACCGAGGAGCGTCCTCAACTTGAAGACCGGTTCAGGGGGCTACTGACGGTGTCCTGGACTAGGGAGTACTCACCACGTCGTCTCCCGACCAGTGGGTCGGGCCGAGGACTCCCATGATGATTCACTAATGGGCCACTTCGGGCAGCCCATGCCGAATACGAGGAGGATTCCACAAGACTTGGCGCACAAGACAAGGACTCCTCTAAAGCCAAGGCCTACGGTGCATATATAAACCGAGGCCAGGCTAGTCAATAGATCATTACATTACATCTCATAATCTCATGGTAGATACATGTACTCTGTACTATCCCCCATATCAATACAATCAAAAGCAGGACGTAGGGTATTATCTCTTCAAGAGAGCCCAAACCTGGGTAAAATCCTGTGTCCATGTTACCATCGCTCCAAGACGCCTAGCTTAGGACCCCTACTACGAGATATGCCAGATTTGACACCGACAAGGGGTACCCACGGTTTGATGATGATGAGGCGTGGACGGGCAGGAGAGGCCCTTGCCACACATCCTCGAGACGGGGCGACGGGACCGCACTTCATGGGTCGCACTTGCCCCGCATTAATAAAATGCTAATGGGTTGGGTATTTGATCTGAGTTGGTCGATTGACCTTTTACGCACCAAACCTTCACGTGGGAGAAGTTATGGGTACTCAGCGTCGTTGTATCAGCCGAAGCTCTTCGGACGTCAGCAATGGAGCGGCGCGCGCCCGAGTGGCCTGGACGGTACAACTCTTGGACTAGAGTGTGCTAGGGCTGACCTCGGCCGCGTTCGCATCGTGCAGGAGCGCGTAGGGCAAGTGGGCCCACGACCCCTGTGTGCTTAGGATTTAGACCGGCAGGCTGGCCTCTCTGTTGAGCCTAGGTGGGGCGACGACGTGTTGATATCCCGAGGCCGGGCATGACCCAGGAAAGTGTGTCCGACCGGAGGTGATCAAGCGTGTTGGAAATGCGGTGCACCCCTGCAGGGATGAATTCGTCTATTTGAATAGCCGTGTCCATGGTAACAGGACGACTTGGAGTTGTACCTTGATCTACTACAACTATAATTGTGACTTTAGATTGAAATGAATGTTGGCTCCGAGATTGCTTCCTCGCAGGGAGTCGAAGAAGAATCTCTGGGCGTGGTTACTTAATAAAATTGCTACAATAATATTGCTATATATGAGATACCAGTCTACTCTCTTCTAATGCTGCAAGATGCTGAAGATGCTAGTCATCGATAGGACTACGCCTTCCCCCCTATTCTTGCTTTCTGCAGTCAGCCCAGATATAACCCCATTCCTTGATACTAATGCATACTTAGCATAGTTCTGATGTCAGTCTTGCGAGTACTTTGGATGAGTACTCACCGCTGATTTGCTTTCTCTTCCCCCCTCGATGCGATTCTGCGTGCAGACGATGGAGCCCAGGAGATGGAGTAAACCGGAGACGACTACTACACCACCGTTGGAGCCTACTACTACGTGGAGAGTGCCGACGCTCAGGAATAGTTAGGTTGGCTCCCAGGCAGGAGGCATCGCCTCTTTCGATCAGATGTTATGTTTGTGCTAGCCTTCTTAAGGCAAAAACTTGTTTAACTTATGTCTGTACTCAGATATTATTTGCTTCCGCTGACTCGTGCTTTGTCGAGCTTTGTATTCAAGCCCTCGAGGCCCCTGGCTTGTAATATGAAGCTGTATGACTTTAATTTGTGTCTAGTGTTGTGTTGTGATATTAATTAGTGAGTCCCTAATCTTGGTCGTACGCATTGCGTGTATGATTAGCGTACGGTCGAAATTGGGGGCGTCACAACAATGCTCTCCAAGAAGCCACTAGGGCCACCGTGATCCCCTCATGCCCTCGCACAATGCAAGATGCCGTGATTCCACTATGGGACCCTTGAGGGCGGTCACCGAACCCGTACAAACAAGGTTGGGGCAAACTCCACAACTTAATTGGAGGCTCCCAACAACACCACGAAGCTTCACCACAATGGATTGTGGCTCCGAGGTGACCTCAAATGCTCGGGGCAATCTTCACAACCTAATTGGAGATCCCGACTCTTGCCTGGAGCTTTACACCATAATGATTGAGCTCCGAGGCACCACCAACCGTCTAGGGCGCCAAAGCACCCAAGAGGACCAAGCTCTAGGGTGCTCACCCAAGAGTAATAAGCTTCTCAAACTTCACTACCACGTATCACCGTGGAGAACTCTAACCTATGCACCAAATGCAATGGCAAGGGCACACGTGTTGGAAATATGCCCTAGAGGCAATAATAAAATGGTTATTATTATATTTCCTTGCTCATGATAATCGTTTATTATCCATGCTATAATTGTATTGATTGGAAACTCAATTGCATGTGTGGATACATAGACAACACTATGTCCCTAGTATGCCTCTAGTAGACTAGCTTGTTGATCAAAGATGGTCAAGGTTTCCTGGCCATAGACATGAGATGTCATTTCATGACAGGATCACATCATTAGGAGAATGATGTGATGGACAAGACCCAAACTATGAACGTAGCATATGATCGTGTCAGTTTATTGCTATTGTTTTCCGCATGTCAAGTATCTGTTCCTATAACCATGAGATCATGCAACTCACTGACACCGGAGGAATACCTTGTGTGTATCAAACGTCACCACGTAACTGGGTGACTATAAAGATGCTCTACAGGTATCTCCGAAGGTGTCTGTTGAGTTGGCATGGATCAAGACTGGGATTTGTTACTCCGTGTGACGGAGAGGTATCTCAGGGCCCACTCGGTAATACAACATCACAATAAGCTTGCAAGCAAAGTGACTAAAGTGTTAGCCATGGGATCTTGTATTACGGAACGAGTAAAGAGACTTGCCGGTAACGAGATTGAACTAGGTATAGAGATACCGACGATCGAATCTCGGGCAAGTAACATACCGAAGAACAAAGGGAACACTATACGGGATTAACTGAATCCTTGACATAGAGGTTCAACCGATAAAGATCTTCATAGAATATGTAGGAACCAATATGGGCATCCAGGTCCCGCTATTGGTTATTGACCGTAGAGGTGTCTCGGTCATGTCTACATAGTTCTCGAACCCGCAGGGTCTGCACACTTAACGTTCGGTGACGTTTCGGTAGTATTGAGTTATGTATGGTGGTGACCGAAGGTTGTTAGGAGTCCCGGATGAGATCCTGGACATCACGAGGAGCTCTGGAATGGTCCGGAGGTAAAGATTGATATATAGGAAGTCCCGTTTTGGCCACCGGAAAAGTTTCGGGTATTTCCGGTAGTGTACCGGGAGTGCCGGAGGGCCATCGGGAGGGGCCACCCACGCCGGGGGGGCACATGGGCCTGAGGGGGGGGGTGCACTAGCCCTTAGTGGGCTGGGCAAACCAGCCCCACAAGGCCCATGCGGCTAGGAAGTGGGAAAAGGAAAAAACCCCAAGTGGGGGAAGGATTCCAAGTAGGATTGGAGTCCTACTTGGAGTAGGATTGGAGGTGGACTCTTCCACCTGCTCCACTTCGGCCGAACCCAAGGGGAAACCCTAGGGAGGCTGCCTCCCCCCTCCCTCCTATATATACTAGAGGAATAGAGCCCCCAAAGACACAAGTCCATGTGCTAGTTCTCTATTCCCTAGTTTCTCCACCAAATAGATTCCGACGGTGCTTAGGCGAAGCCCTGCCGGAATAGTTCCACCACCACCGCCGCCCCGCCGTCGCGCTGCGAGAGAACTCATCTACCTCTCCGCTCCCTCTTGCTGGATCGAAAAGGCGGAGATCGTCATCGAGCTGTACGTGTGCTGAACGCGGAGGTGCCGTCCGTTCGGCGCTAGATCGTGATTGGATCGCGGGACGACTAGCGATTTGGATCACGAAGACGTTCGACTACATCAACCGCGTTTCTTAATGCTTCCCGCTTAGCGATCTACAAGGGTATGTAGATCCACTCTCCCTCTCGTAGATGCTCACCACCATGGATAGATCTTGTGTGTGCGTAGGAAAATTTTTGTTTCCCATGCAACTTTCCCCAACAGTGGCATCATGAGCTAGGTCTATGTGTAGATGAGATCACGAGTAGAACACAAAGGAGTTTGTGGGCGTTGATATTCAAATTGCTTCCTCCCTTGGTCTTTCTTGATTCGGCGGTATTGTGGGATGAAGCGGCCCGGACCAACCTTACTCGTACGCTTACGAGAGACCGGTTCCATCAACTGACATGTAACTTCGTTGCATAAAGATGGCTGGCGGGTGTCTGCCTCTCCTACTTTAGTTGGATCGGATTCGACAAAGGCGGTCCTTGAGAAGGTTAAATGGCAATTTGTGTATCACCGTTGTGGTTTTTGCGTAGGTAAGAATCGTTCTTGCTAGATACCCGTAGCAGCCACGTAAAACATGCAACAACAATTAGAGGACGTCTAACTTGTTTTTGCAGGGTATGTTGTGATGTGATATGGCCAATTACATATGAGATATATGTGATGTATGAGATGATCATGTTTTGTATAGAATATCACGACTTGCATGTCGATGAGTACGGCAACCGGCAGGAGCCATAGGGTTGTCTTTAATTTATTTTCGCCGTTTTGCTTTACTTTATCGGTATGAGTTAGCAATAGTCGTAGAAGCAACAGTTGGCGCGACAACCTCATGGTGACACGTTGATGGAGATCAAGATGATGGAGATCATGGTGTCATGCCGATGACGATGGAGATCATGCCGGTGCTTTGGAGATGGAGATCAAAAGCACAAGTTCATGGCCATATCATGTCACTTATGATTTGCATGTGATGTTAATCCTTTTATGCATCTTATTTTGCTTAGGACAACGGTAGCATTATAAGGTGATCCCTCACTAAAATTTCAAGATAAAACTGTGTTCTCCCCGAGTGTGCACCGTTGCGAAAGTTCATCGTTTCGAGACACCACGTGATGATCGGGTGTGATAGACTCTACGTTCGCATACAAAGGGTGCAAGCCAGTGTTGCACATGCGGAACACTCGGGTTAAACTTGACGAGCCTAGCATGTACAGACATGGCCTCGGAACACAAGAGACCGAAAGGTCGAACATGAGTCATATAGTAGATATGATCAACATGAAGATGTTCACCAATGAAACCACCTCATCTCACGTGATGATCGGACTTGAGTTGGTGAATTTGGATCATGTGACACTCGAATGATCGAAGGGATGTCAATTTGAGTGGGAGTTTTTTAAGTAATATGATTAACTAAACTCATTATCTTGAACAATAGTCTAAGTTTTCTTTGCAAAATTTATGTTGTAGATCAATGGCTCGCGCAGTAGCACCCTTGAATTTTAATGCGTTCCTAGAGAAAGCTAAGTTGAAAGATGATGGAAGTAACTTTGTGGACTGGGCCCGTAATCTAAGGATTATCCTTACGGCTTCCCAAAAGGCTTATGTCCTTGATGCACCGCTTGGTGAACCACCCGCTCCAGTAGAGTCTGCAGACGTTGCAAACGCCTGGCAGGCACGTTCTGATGATTACTCAATGGTTCAACGCGCAATGTTGTATGGCTTAGAACCGGGACTTCAAAGACGTTTTGAACGTCATGGAGCATATGATATGTTCCAGGAGTTGAAGTTTATCTTTCAGAAGAATGCTCGGATCGAGAGGTATGAGACCTCCGATAAGTTCTATGCTTGCAAGATGGAGGAGAACGGGTCTGTCAGCGAACACATACTCAGAATGTCTGGGTATTCCACCCGTCTGGCTGAATTAGGGATGCCCCTTCCGCCAGAGGTGATCACTGACATAGTTCTTCAATCACTGCCACCTAGCTACAAGAGCTTCGTGTTGAACTATAACATGCACGAGATGAACAAGTCAGTCGCCGAGCTGTTTGCGATGTTGAAAGTCGCTGAGTCTGAGATTCAGAAGGAGCATCAAGTGTTGATGGTCAATAAAACCACTAGTTTCAAGAAGAATGGCAAGGGTAAGAAGGGTAACTCCAAGAAGAGTGGCAAAGCAGTTGCCCCTCCCGTGAAGAAATCCAAGACTGGACCCAAGCCAGAAACTGAGTGCTTTCATTGAAAGGGAACTGGTCACTGGAAGCGGAACTGCCCCAAGTATCTGGTGACAAGAAGGCGGCCAACACCAAACAAGGTATATGTGATATACATGTTATTGACGTGTACCTTACCAACTCTCGTTGTAGTGCCTGGGTATTTGATACCGGTTCGGTTGCTCACATTTGCAACTCAAAACAGGAACTGCGGAATAGACGGAGGCTGGCAAAGGACGAAGTGACGATGCGCGTGGGAAATGGTTCCAAGGTTGATGTGATCGCAGTCGGCACGCTCGCTCTTCGATTACCATCGGGATTAGTGATGAACCTGAATAATTGTTATTTACTTCTTGCGTTAAGCATGAACATTATATCTGGATCTTGTTTATTGCGAGACGGTTACTCATTTAAATTAGAGAATAATGGTTGTTCTATTTATATGAGTAATATCTTTTATGGTCATGCACCCAATGTGAGGGGTTTATTCTTATTGAATCTCGATAGTGATGATACACATATTCATAACATTGATGCCAAAAGATGTAGAGTTGATAATGATAGTACCACTTTCTTGTGGCACTGCCGCTTAGGTCATATTGGTGTAAAAACGCATGAAGAAGCTCCATGCTGATGGACTTTTGGAGTCACTTGATTTTGAATCACTTGACACATGTGAACCATGCCTCATGGGTAAGATGACTAAGACCCCGTTCTCTGGAACAATGGAACGGGCAAGTGACTTATTGGAAATCATACATACTGATGTATGCGGTCCAATGAGCATTGAGGCGCGTGGTGGATATCGTTATTTTCTCACCTTCACTGATGACTTAAGTAGATATGGGTATATTTACTTAATGAAACACAAGTCTGAAACGTTTGAAAAGTTCAAGCAAATTCAGAGTGAAGTTGAGAATCATCGTAACAAGAAGATTAAATTCCTATGATATAATCGAGGAGGAGAATATCTGAGTTATGAGTTTGGCAGTCACTTAAGACAATGTGGAATTGTTTCACAATTGACACCGCCTGGAACACCACAGCGTAATGGAGTGTCCGAACATCGTAATCGAACCTTATTAGATATGGTGCGTTCTATGATTTCTCTTGCCGATTTGCCACTATCGTTTTGGGGTTATGCATTAGAGACAGCTGCATTCACTTTAAATAGGGCACCATCGAAATCCGTTGAGACGACGCCATATGAGTTGTGGTTTGGCAAGAAGCCAAAGTTGTCGTTTCTTAAAGTTTGGGGATGTGATGCTTATGTCAAAAAGCTTCAGCCTGAAAAGCTGTAACCCAAAGCGGAGAAATGCGTCTTCATAGGATACCCAAAAGAGACAGTTGGGTATACCTTCTATCTCATATCCGAAGGCAAAGTGTTTGTCACTAAAAATGGAACATTTCTTGAGAAAGAGTTTCTCTCGAAAGAATTGAGTGGGAGGAAAATAGAACTTGATGAGGTTGTTGAACCTTTACTTCAACCTGAGAGTAGCGCAACGCAGAAAGTTGTTTCTGTGGATCCTATGGCAGTTGAAGAGGAAGCTAATGATGATGATCATGAAGCTTCGGATCAAGTTACTATCGAACCTCGTAGGTTGACAAGGACGCGTACTGCTCCTGAGTGGTACGGCAACCCTGTCTTAGAGGTCATGTTGTTGGACAACGATGAACCTACGAGCTATGGAGAAGCGATGATGGGCCCGGATTCTGAGAAATGGTTAGAGGCCATGAAATCTGAGATGGGATCCATGTATGAAAACAAAGTATGGGCTTTCGAAGTATTACCTGAAGGGCGAAAGGCCATTCAGAACAAATGGATCTTTAAGAAGAAGACGAACGCGGACGGTAATATTACCGTCTATAAAGATCGACTTGTGGCAAAGGGTTTTTCACAAGTTCAAGGAGTTGACTACGATGAGACCTTCTCACCCGTAGCGATGCTTAAGTCTGTCAGAATCATGTTAGCAATAGCTGCATTTTTTTATTATGAAATTTGGCAGATGGATGTCAAAACAGCGTTCCTTAACGGTTTCCTTAAGGAAGAGTTGTATATGATGCAACCAGAAGGTTTTGTCGATCCAGAGAATGCTGACAAAGTTTGCAAACTCCAGCGATCCATTTATGGACTGGTGCAAGAATCTCAGAGTTGGAATCTTCGCTTTGATGAGGTGATCAAAGCGTTCGGGTTTATACAAGTTTACGGAGAAGCTTGTATTTACAAGAAAGTGAGTGGGAGCTCTATAGCGTTTCTAATATTATATGTGGATGACATATTGCTGATTGGAAACAATATAGAAATGTTGGAAAGTGTGAAGGAATATTTGAACAAGAGTTTTTCAATGAAGGACCTAGGAGAAGCTGCTTTCATATTAGGCATCAAGATCTATAGACATAGATCGAGACGCTTAATAGGACTTTCACAGAGAACATACCTTGACAAAGTTTTGAAGAAGTTCAAAATGGATCAGTCCAAGAAGGGGTTCTTGCCTGTATTACAAGGTGTGAAGTTGAGTAAGACTCAATGCCCAGTGACTGCAGAAGATAGAGAAAAGATGAGTGTCGTCCCCTATGCTTCAGCCATAGGCTCTATCATGTATGCAATGATGTGCACAAGACCCAATGTCAGCCTTGCCATAAGGATGGCCGGAAGGTTTCAAAGTGATCCAGGAATGGAACACTGGACGGCAGTCAAGAACATCCTTAAGTACCTAAAAAGGACTAAGGACATGTTTCTCGTTTATGGAGGTGATCAAGAGCTCGTCGTAAAGGGTTACGTCGATGCAAGCTTTGACACTGATCCGGATGACTCTAAGTCTCAAACCGGATACGTATTTATTCTTAATGGGGGTGCGGTAAGCTGGTGCAGTTCCAAGCAAAGTGTGGTACAAAGTTGTCAGAATCGAGATTCTGAATCGGATCGGAGCTCCGTTGGTAGGATCGTGAGTCGTAGAATCTTAACTACTAGGATCGTAGAAACTTAGATTCTATGAGCAAAATCGTAGAATCGGAGGGGCTATTTTGGATCGTAAAGTCGTAAGATTCTAAGACTTGAGTCGAGATTCTGACAACCTTGGCGTGGTAGCTGATTCTACATGCGAAGCGGAGTACATCGCTGCCTCGGAGGCGGCGAAGGAAGGTGTGTGGATGAAGGAGTTCATGACAGATCTTGGAGTAGTGCCCGTTCTGTGACAACACTGGTGCCATTGCTCTGGCCAAGGAACCAAGGTTTCACAAGAGGACCAGACACATAAAGCGACGTTTCAATTCCATCCGCGATTACATCAAGGAGGAGGACATAAATATTTGCAAAGTGCACACGGATCTGAATGTCGCAGACCTGATGGCTAAACCTCTTCCAAGGGCTAAACATAATCAACACCAGAACTGTATGGGTGTTAGATTCATTACAATGTAAATCACATAGTGATGTGAGCTAGATTATTGACTCTAGTGCAAGTGGGAGACTATTGGAAATATGCCCTAGAGGCAATAATAAAATGGTTATTATTATATTTCCTTGTTCATTATAATCGTTTATTATCCATGCTATAATTGTATTGATTGGAAACTCAATTGCATGTGTGGATACATAGACAACACTATGTCCCTAGTATGCCTCTAGTATACTAACTTGTTGATCAAAGATGGTCAAGGTTTCCTGGCCATAGACATGAGATGTCATTTGATGACGGGATCACATCATTAGGAGAATGATGTGATGGACAAGACCCAAACTATGAACGTAGCATATGATCGTGTCAGTTTATTGCTATTGTTTTCCGCATGTCAAGTATCTGTTCCTATGACCATGAGATCATGCAACTCACTGACACCGAAGGAATACCTTGTGTGTATCAAACGTCACAAAGTAACTGGGTGACTATAAAGATGCTCTACAGGTATCTCCGAAGGTGTCTGTTGAGTTGGCATGGATCAAGACTGGGATTTGTTACTCCGTGTGACGGAGAGGTATCTCAGGGACCACTCGGTAATACAACATCACAATAAGCCTTGCAAGCAAAGTGACTAAAGTGTTAGCCACGGGATCTTGTATTACGGAACGAGTAAAGAGACTTGCCGGTAACGATATTGAACTAGGTATAGAGATACCGACGATCGAATCTCGGGCAAGTAACATACCGAAGAACAAAGGGAACAGTATACGAGATTAACTGAATCCTTGACATAGAGGTTCAACCGATAAAGATCTTCGTAGAATATGTAGGAACCAATATGGGCATCCAGGTCTCGCTATTGGTTATTGACCGTAGAGGTGTCTCGGTCATGTCTACATAGTTCTCGAACCCGCAGGGTCTGCACACTTAACGTTCGGTGATGTTTCGGTAGTATTGAGTTATGTATGGTGGTGACCGAAGGTTCTTCGGAGTCCCAAATGAGATCCTGGACGTCACGAGGAGCTCCGGAATGGTCCGGAGGTAAAGATTGATATATAGGAAGTCCCGTTTTGGCCACCAGAAAAGTTTCGAGTATTTCCGGTAGTGTACCGGGAGTGACGAAGGGCCATCGGGAGGGGCCACCCATGCCGGGGGGGCACATGGGCCTGAGGGGGGTGCACCAGCCCTTAGTGGGCTGGGCAAACCAGCCCCACAAGGCCCATGCGGCTAGGAAGTGGGAAAAGGAAAAAACCCCAAGTGGGGGAAGGATTCCAAGTAGGATTGGAATCCTACTTGGAGTAGGATTGGAGGTGGACTCTTCCGCCTCCTCCACTTCGGCCGAACCCAAGGGGAAACCCTAGGGAGGCTTCCTCCCCCCTCCCGCCTATATACACTAGAGGAATAGAGCCCCCAAAGACACAAGTCCACGTGCTAGTTCTCTATTCCCTAGTTTCTCCACCAAATAGATTCCGAAGGTGCTTAGGCGAAGCCCTGCCGGAATAGTTCCACCACCACCGCCGCCGTGCCGTCGCGCTGCCGGAGAACTCATCTACCTCTCCGCTCCCTCTTGCTGGATCAAAAAGGCGGAGATCGTCATCAAGATGCACGTGTGCTGAACACGGAGGTGCCGTCCGTTCGGCGCTAGATCGTGATTGGATCGCGGGACGACTAGCGATTTGGATCGCGAAGACGTTCAACTACATCAACCGTGTTTCTTAATGCTTCCCGCTTAGCGATCTACAAGGGTATGTAGATCCACTCTCCCTCTCGTAGATGCTCATCACCATGGATAGATCTTGCGTGTGCGTAGGAAAATTTTTGTTTCCCATGCAACGTTCCCCAACAACACGGAGTGCCCAAGTCCTTCTCTCCCAAATCTCACCACAATAACTAATGCTATGGAGGAAAATGAGAGGAAGAACGAAGAAGAACATGAAGAACTCTAAGATCTAGATCCATGGGGTTCCCCTCACATAGAGGAGAAAGTGATTGGTGGAAATGTGGATCTAGATCTCCTCTCTCTTTTCCCTCAAGAACTAGCAAGAATCATTGAAGGGATTGAGAGATAGCAAGCCCCAAAAAGGTCAACAATGGGGGGCCAACTTGAGCTCGAAGGATAAGAACCATTGGTGTCGCGGTTTTGTCACGGCAAGACGTCCTCGTGAGAGAACTTAGGTGTGAGGCCATCGCAACTATGTGGCGGCTTGAGAGGGGTTGGTCGGAATCGAGAGATGCGAGTTTACCCAGGTTCGGCCCCTCCGATGGAGGTAAAAGCCTACGTCCTGCTTTGTGTCTATATTGATGATGATGACGATCTCGATTACAAGGGTGCAGTATTGCTACCTCTAATGGCGAGAGTCTCTAATCTGTCTATCTCTAATGACTTGAACTTGTCCCTCTTGGGGCGCCTTACCCCTCCTTATATAGGTTGAAGTGGTAGGTTTACATGTAGAGTCCTACTTGGAGTAGGATTAGGACTAGTCTCTCTTGAATCCTAATCCGGGTCTTGTTTCCTTTGTGAGGGAATCCTTCCTCTCCTTGGGCCTTCTCTGTGAGCCGGCCCTCCAGGCCCGTCCATGAGCCGCCTTGCGCCGGCTTGCATGCTAGGCCTTGGGCCTAGTCGTCCTACGACCCGGTAATAGAGGTGACCTATGAGCCTCCATACGATGGGCCGGGTCATACCTCCTGCCGGGTCACCAATGAGTCGTCAAGCTCGGCCGGGGCATCAGTGAGTCGCCAAGTCCCGGCCGGGTCATACTTCAGGCCGGGTTATACCGCGGGGTAATATCCCCGACATCAGCCCCCCAGGTTAGCTTGAATTTATTCATGGTAAGCTCCTGAAATAAGGATACAAAATATGTTAAAGGACCGGCTTGCTCCACTGGCCAGCTTAATGAAGTAGCTCCTTGAAAATCCAGGTTTCTTCTTCATATTAACGACCCGTCTTCACAATCGTCTTGCTTGTCAGTGTCCTTTGAAATAAAATATTGGGAATACAACACCCATATGTCATTGAGTCGGCCTCCAATGCTCTTGGCTTGATGAAATTGTTGGAGATAAGAAAACCATATGAAGTTGAGCCGGCTTCCATTGCTTCGGCTTGATAAAAATATTGGGAAATAGAAATTCGTCCATTGTTAAACCACTTCAACCTGTGAAGCCAGGTCATGATTTTTGACAATGCCGGGTCATGATCGTTGGTGACGCCGGGTTAAAATAAGCGGACTCCAGTTGACTTGATAAATTTATTGGGAATAAATAAAATCTATGTAATGTTGAGCCGGCTTTCAATTCTTCAGCTCCATCAAGACATGAGACCTTGCTCACTCAAAATTGATAGCTTGAAAATGTTCTGCTATTTTTTGATATATCCATATTACTTGTAGCCCCCAAGCTCCGAGTTTATCCGTGATAACTTGGTGCTTTTCAATAATATCTTTGATTGTGTAGCCCCCAAGTGTCGTGGTGCATGTTGAGAAATCTGGGTTGTCATCTGAGTCGCCAGATATAGACTGAATGTCTTGTATTTCACATGTGTAGCCCCCAAGGGCCGGCTTATCAGTATGTGATGGGCCGGGTCTTTTAATTTGGACCTTATAATATATTTGAACAGCTGAATACTGTAGCCCCCAAGTGCCGGGTCGCATGCCTGCAGTGACTTGGGACTTTAGAAAATTTGATCTGAGTGGTGTAGCCCCCAAGTGCCGGGTTGTAAGCCTGCAGCAACTCGGGACTTGCATGCACTTCTCCTCTGAAGAGAAAAACATCATATGATGTAGCCCTCAAGTGTCGGGTCGCATGCCTGCAGCGACTTGGGACCGTGTGAGAATAGTATAACCCATCATAATGCACTGCAGAAGTTCTCTTGAACTAATACTTATCTGATTTGAATGAATCCTTGACCGTGGTTGTAATGTAACCCGGTATGAATATCCTGGAATAACGCCTTTGTCTTTGAAATGAAATCCCTGCTCGTGGTTGCGGTGCAACCCGGCAAATATATGATGCATGATATGACGATGCAATGATGATGCAATGTATGATGCAATGTATGATGATGTATGTGTATGATAACAGAGTATAAAAATGTCGGCTTTCAAGGCTCGACAAAAAGAGACTAGCTCTGTTTTGTTTTTGAAAAACTCAAGTTTTGCTTCAAAGAAGCTTGGCATGAAAGCCTTTCATCCCGTAAGCTGGCTCTCACGTGACATAAATCCGTCGTTTAAACCTTAACTAGTTCAGGGTCTTAAAAAAGATTGACTGTTAAGAGTACGAACGAGCCACATAGCGGAGAGACTACAACAAACAAGGCGAGTTTATCCTAGCTCACTGTAAGCCGGCTCTCTCGTGACAAAAGCCGCCGTTTAAACCTTGACAAGTTCAGGGTCTTTGTGCGAGATTGACTATGGAGTTCAGGGTCTCTTAGCAAGATTGACTGTCAAAGGTTCGACGGGTCACATGGCGGAGTAGCAAGTTGCAAACAGGCAGGTTTAACTCGAACATGGCATATAAAGCCTGGCCAAGAGGGTATGAAAGCTAAACCCAGTGGGTTGGAATCCCCCAAGTGACCTTATGATGATCCAATAAATCCGGGCACCCATGTTTGAACAGTCGCAGCATGGCGGCTCGTCCTCTTGGGCGACTTTAAATCTTCTGCCAATAAAGCAGTGCACCCATGTTTGAACGGTCGCATCATGGCGGCTCGTCCTCTTGGGCGACTTTAAATCTTCCGCCAATAAGGCAGCAACCCCCGGGACCGGGTTATCTTCCCTGCAATGACCCGGGGTTCCAGAATATTTGAACCCGGTTGAATCTGCCGAGTCATGTCTGTGTAGCCCCCGAGTCTTAAGACGACTCGAGGAGTTGGCTTGAGATTCTTCACACTTGGCCGTGGCATAAGCCGGTATATGGTTGATGGCTGATAACTGAATTTTATTGAAGCCAAAAGCGTGTGGTGAGTTGATGATCTTCGCGACACTCATTGTATGTCCTTGGTGTTGATAACGCAACATGAACCCGCGGGGGGTTGAAATGGCGGATTATAAATGATTCCATATGAGTTTTGTCAGTAACTCGGCCGATGGTTCGACCCGGCTGGTCGTTGAAGTTAACCAAACCGCACTGGCGGCGACTTGTGCGCCTGTCCATTGAGCCATCTGATGCAAGCAGAAACTGATAATATCTATATATTTCTCCTTTGCTCCAGCGTTGTTTGGAGTAGACCGGATCGCAAGGGCGGCGGCTCGCGCGCATCCGTTTGGGCGGCTTGAACGAGCAAGCACGACACCAGCGTGTCAATGTAGACTGGACTGCAGGGGCGGCGACTCACGAGCGTCCGTTGGGCGGCTTCAGTGAGCAGGCGCGGCACCACTGTGTCGATGTAGACCGGACCGCAGGGCGGCGACTCATGAGCGTCCGTTGGGCGGCTTGAACGAGCAAGCACAGCACCAGCATGTCGATGTAGATCGGATCGCAGGGCGGCGACTCATGAGCGTCCGTTGGGCGGCTTGAACGAGCAAGTGCGGCACCGGCGTGTTGAGGTAGACCGGTCCGTGAAAGCGGCGTCTTGCGCACGTCCATTGAGCGGCTCATGCTGACAGGCGAGCGCGGCCCTGACGTGTTGATGCAGACCGGAACGCGAGCTCCGTTCGCGCAATATAACGCCACTTTTGTACTGAATAATTATCCTACATAAAATATATTGCAGGGCAGAGTAATTGTCCTCGGACAAAATAATATGTATATATAAAAAACAGACATGAAGAATATCACCTGATATTTTTGCCGGATGAATGCGGACACTGATGAATAACGCTGGACGCAGCCAGACGACTATCTAGATGTATTTTTAATGTACGTACCAGCACCAGCAGTTATCCGTGAAAATCAAACCTAGAAATCCAGACCACATTTAAATACATTATAACTGAGCACTTTTCCAGCCCTCTCAGACCATCAACGTTTTCGGCCGTTAGATCTACACTTGTAGATGTTTATGACCGTTGGATGTGATTTCAATCCCGGTTGGCTTCCTGGCGAACAGAGTTCGCTGCATGGGCTAGACCGCTGCTCCCGTAACAAAATCGGAGCTCCTCAGTTATTTGGGCCTGTGGGCCTTATCATCTACGACCAACAAAGCCGATGGACAACACAACGTAAGCATGAGCCTCACGAGTGGCCAAGGCCAACAGAGAAAAGAAAAGAATCGATTGAGATTTCACTCACCGGGTGACGCTTGGGGTGGTGATGGGGCAACGAAACGATTGGGAGTCCACTCACCGGAGTTTGAGGAAATAAATTATCATTGCTAGAGGTCTTTAAAGGCAATCAATGTGCATCAACGCCGGCCAATTATGTCAGGACGTTTACCATGCCCCTTTGTGTTCTACCTTCATCTCACACACGCCCATATAGTATTCACCATCATCAATCAGTATTCGACAGGTAGGTGGATAGGAGTGCTTGCAAACTCACGAAGCCTTTCCTCCGTTGTGAATCCGTGATAAGCGAAACAAGATGCGAGAGCGCCACTGCCAGCACTATCTCCCTCCGACTCCAACTCACTGCGCCAATGCAGGCCGCCGTCGTTTCCCTGTCCAAACCCACTGTCACGTCGCGGTCCCTGCCAGACACTCTTTGCGGCAACATGTTGGCGATTGTCATCCATAGGGTGTGGCACTCCCGCTGGCGCAGGCAGAGAGGCCTTTTTTTATCTGGTACATACTTTCGTAGAGAGTTCAATAATCGTTCATCATGCTTATTATTTTTGGATTCACACCGTTGGGAACATAGTTCAGTGCATGGGTTTCAACTGGCCAGTCCCTATTTTCGTCTATTTCTCATTCTGTTCTACCTGATGGATCTTGGCTTCGACAATGTAAGCTCGAGTCCACCTGATTTTATTTGTTCGCTTGTTTGGCATGTCAGTATTTGGTTGATCTTTGTGGACTGTATCTATATATTTGCTCTTCCATCCATGGTTAAAAATTTCAACGAAATTTCAGTGAAATTTCCGAAATTTCACATATTTCAGTGGGGTCCGAAATCTTTTTAACCCCGAAATTTTGAGGATTTTTATAACAGCTTCAAAAATAAATTTAAATTATGTCATAATTCATTAAAATTAAGTGAAATTAGAAATCTCAAAATCCGAATTAATTTCTGAAATATGCGAAATATCCGACATTTCACAAATTTCAGTGAGCTCCGAAATAATAAAAATACCTTGATTCCAGCACTCTTCATTTTAGGGAATACTTAGTGTGTGCTGTAAGCAATGGACCCCCTTTTCTGATGCACAACTGGAAAAATAGTTCTCTCACATCAGTACGTATTCCAGTTTGATGAATTTGGGTCTAAAAGTAGAAAGCTTGCCTGATCTATGGACTATGAACATCAGCAGGTGTACACAATATTTTTATTTTAGGATTAACATTTTGACTTCAGTACTACTGAAGTACCGATGCAAGTTTTATCCATTCTTGCAGCATTTAAGCTTTTCAGGCTATGTGGTGGCATGTACATCATGTGCAATTGAGCATGAATAACAATGTCGCTGCTAAAACTAATTAGCACATTTGTATTAGCTTAAATACATCCATGGATTGAAATGGTTATTCTAAGAGGCTATGGCTTAATTGATAGTATATCCACCACCAACTCCATATCGTGTATTTTGATTCTACCACACATGTGGAGTATAAAGTGTACTGGCATCTGCTATCTCAAGATCAGAGTCTCCATAACTATCCACATATACTCGAATCTTTCTACAACTTGGCAGTACAACAATGATGTGCAGAATTATAATTTCCCCCATCAGTCAACATCGTGGTCCATTGACTCTTGCGAAATACATGTGCTTTTTCCTGGCAAAGGAATTAATGTTTCTTCTTTTGTCCAAAATGTGGTGTTGATCATAACATAAAAATCTTGGAAACATGTTTCATGCTTTGCTACTACGAAAAAAGTAATGTTACATGGCCTTCATTTTCAGTTTTTATTATATTCGATGTATCTATATTTTAATAATGCTAGAGGCATGCTAAATTCTCTACATCCTATTTCTTGAGTCGTTGATAGTATAACTTATCTCCATATGAGTAGGTTTGTCTTTTTAGGATACTAAATTTCTTTTGGGGGACAATAACCATGTTTGGCAATGCAGGCATGTACGTGGTACAATTTCCTCGTGCAAGAAAAGCTATTGTAGCAGTTCGATTTTTCCAGCCTTGCTAGGATGTGTCCAATAATTTACCAAACTGTTACAATGAACTTAAACTAATTATTTCAAAAAGAAAAACTTCAAAACTATTATGTACTGTTGCAGGTTTAGTCAAGTTTCCTGCTTGAGTTATTTTTCTATTGGTACTTAATTTGAACTCCGCATGTCAATCCTGCCAAAAGTGCTGCTCAAATCCTACTCAAATAGTATGCTTCTATTACAAATATTACGTTGTACTTTGAAATGCATGCTCTTGAGATTTGTCATGTGATATAATCTCGACCAAGAAGAAAATGTGTTATCTCTAGCGTTGGTGACATGAGCTAGCATGAAAGGATTATTCTTGCTCCCGAGTTCTTATGCAAACATATATCCTTCATTTCCCATATATATGGCAGTCTCTCTAACTATTGTCCTTTCACTGGAGTTATTAGATAGGGATGCAACGTAATATTCTCTTACGAACGTTGAAATGATTTGAATCTACATCATCAATGCACCATGTTCTTGCTTAACAGGGAGCAATTACAAGTTGTTTTAGTTTGGACATTTCTACTATAGTTGCTTCCTTTTTGATTTGCTTCACTAATATTACCCTCCATTCAAAGTCAGTTTATCAAATGTTGATGAGGTGAAATCAAGTAAAATATATGATTGAAACGGCAAATGAGTTGCCACACAATCGTGGATAGAGGAGAAATCAACATTGCGCATGGTGATGTTTGTGTTTATGCTTGTAATGCTCAATGGAGTTTGTTTTGGGTTGTTTCTTTTATAACCCTTTAAGTATGGCGTTTCTACTGAAAACACCAAAGTTAGAACTCATGTATGGTCTATTCTTATCAGGATTGATCTAATAGCCGATGTAGGCATCTACGGTGCTGTTCTGTTATATATTATACAGTATGGAACAAGTAAATGTCCTGCATTTCGTTAATCCAAGGAGTTTGGTTTTATGTTGTTAAATATTAATAAACCCATTTCGTACGAGTCTCTACTGCTTTGCCACTATTTATACAAATTCCTACCATTTTTACCTTAAAAATGGACGGGCGCGGCAACGCGCGCCGGCATGGTCTAGTTTAGATACATTATAACTGAGCACTCTAGGAGCTCTCTCAGGCTATTAGCTTTTCAGCCGTCGGATCTCAAGTTAAGGACTCTACATGTAAACCTACCCCTTCAACCTATATAAGGAGGGGTAAGGCGCCCCAAGAGGGACAAGTTCAAGTCATTAGAGATAGACAGATTAGAGACTCTCGCCATTAGAGGTAGCAATACGGCACCCTTGTAATCGAGATCGTCATCATCATCAATATAGACACAAAGCAAGACGTAGGCTTTTAACTCCATCGGAGGGGCCGAACCTGGGTAAACTCGCGTCTCTCGATTCCGACCAATCCCTCTCAAGCCGCCACATAGTTGCGATGGCCTCACACCTAAGTTCTCTCACGAAGACATCTTGCCGTGACAAAACCGCGACAATTGGCGCCCACCTTGGGGCAGATGCACGGTGGTGTTGTGTTCTTGGAGGGCGATCTCCCAGGGATCGAGAAGCCCACATTTGGTTGGATGAAGAAGAGCCAGCACAGAACAATCATGGAGGATAACCCGGCATGGGACAACCATTGTCAGAGCGGCAATTTCGTAATTTTTTGGTCAAATCGTGATTAACTTTGGAGTTGACAGTATGAGGTTTGAGTTCAAGAAGAATTCGAGCTGCTGTGTTTATGCGCGCCTGCCGCAGTACGATCCGGCAAGACTGATAGCAATCCATGAAGCATTCTAATTGCCGAGTTGTAGAGACAGTTGACGCCAGAAACCAAGGAGGACCAAGTTTTAATTGAGAAGCTAGCAAATACACCGAGTTGACGAGACCGACAGAAGGTCCAATCCAAAGACGGATCGATTTCTTGGGGCGTTGTCGCCCGTCGCCGAGACCGACTGGATTATCATTGCCGCCCGCCAAATTAGGAAGCACGGCACACGTTTTCCATCCACAACAGCCAGACTACAAGGACGCTTCAAGCTCCTAGGAGGTCAGGCGCTGCTATTATTTCTACTGCGCGTTTTTTAATCGATGGTTACAACTATTACGAGGCTACGTTGCTGCTACTTCCCAACAATCCACGTACTCCAACTCAGTTACGTAAAAAAAAGAGAGGGGCAAAACCTAAAAGACTGATGCGGTGGTGAGGGACAGCGGCGGCCTCGTGTTCCGGTCTTCCAAACAGGAGCCCGCGTTCGTGCGGTGTGGAGCAGGCTGAGGAAAATCTGAGAATACATGCTATCACAAAAAGTGTACCCAGGAGCAGACTGCAGAACGCTGTTTTTGCTAGTATGTCGCACAGTACTCCCGCTGGCGATTTGACCGGCTGCTGACGATCCACATCATCAACACAGCTATACACTACACGTAACCACATGGAGTAACTACAAGTACTACTAGATCATTGACGGTGCGCGTTGCTGCGCCCGTCTATTTATACAATAAAATGGTTATTTTTTTGTAATTATTAAATTTGCATAACCATAACTATATATATATATATATATATATATATATATATATATATATATATATATATATATATATATATTATAGTCTGTACTTGAGGGAAATCTCATATATACTTGGTAAAAGCAACATTCAGCTATACAAATTGGCTTAGTATGACAACATATAGAACAATGTACATAGAAAAATACAATAATTGGTACTGGCAAAATCAGTAAGAAGCACAAGAAAAAATAAACATGGTGCTTTATTTCAGAACAATGTACATCACACACAAGTCGTTATTGCAGATTATGTACATGGTGCATTACTGAAATCTTCATAAGCCTATACCCATAGGGACGCTATGTTCAGCAACACAGAAGAATTAGACGTGACTGATGCACCTAGCCATTTCCTGTGGACTGCATCACATTAATGGAAGATAAGTGCTAACAAGGATTGTAGTTAGTTAGAAATCTAATAAACAATTTGCCTACAAAAATCAAATAAATACAAGCAACTCTTGGAACCTGATATTTCATGTTTGTTCTGTTATGTGGCAGCCCGGCAGTTCCATGTGATTTTGATGAGCCTTCCAAAATAAACCAGCATGACCACACAACAACATTAGTGCCGAATTGCAAAATAAAAACTCCATCAGTGCATGATATTATACTTTAAGGGGATCATATCTGCTCATGGTAAGCACTGTTCGAAATCAATCATGTTATGCTGAAAGCAATCATCTGAATATAGATCGCATTGGTCTCATCATTGGAATCCACGTCTTGCAAAGCATCCTGATGCTATAATATAAAGGTTGAAATATCCATGAAGGAAACTTCTTGTTTTTTATTCTACAATAGAAGAAAAGAAACACTCAATGTGTCAATACTAAAAGCGGAGTACTAATTTTCTTTTCATATACCTATAGCATGTAGGTGATCAGTTCTTAGAGAGGAAGCATCCAACCTGAAGTCCTGAATTAGCATCTTGGCAGTTATACGAAAAGGGGCTCAGAGAGATCTTCACTAATAGCTGGACACAATTATACGAAAATGGGAAACATGCATAATAGTTGACCAACCAAATTTCAGTGGAAATCGTAGAGGTACAAAATGAAAATAATAACTCCCTTAACAACCAGGACTCCATGTAAAATACACAAAAGCAGAGCCATATAAGCATGTCAACACATATCAAGGAATGGACCTTGAAAAAAAAACTAAACCACTATTTGCTACTATAACAGACATGAAAATAAAATACATATGTATGGTGATAGAAGGGATTCAATTTTCTTTACATTATTTTGCATCTATTGATCGCGATTAATATAATTCCATGGATTTTCATTATGTGTCAAACTTAGCTACACATGCATGAAACCAACCATGTAATTAGGCAACAATGCAAACATGTAAAATACCATGAGAAAAAGTAAAAGTGCGCTGGTATATCTTGTAAACTGAGATTCTGATGTACCAACAGCTTGCTTAATGTATTCTTCGAAGGCTTTTCCATTCCTATCAATGCCACACATGGCATTCAGAATAATTCAGATGGCCCCCTTGTATACGAAGAGAACAACCGACTAAATCACGCTGTTGTTCCTCGAATCAAATGCACTCTTGCTTGTCGACTCAATCACACCCTTCTCCAGGACCGCTTCAATTTTCGTCGTAGATCTCTGCATTCTACACTCGAACACTATTTTCCCTCTGGTTCAGTGCTGCCCTACCTGGATATAAATAACTACAAGTTGTATTAGCCTGGAGAGCCAAACTGAAAGCGGTGGACGGGGAGGTGTAACCTGGAAGTTAGCAAAAGAATTATCAGATGTGAAACAGTCACCTATATTCACTGTTATTCCCCACAGAAATTCTGAAACAACCATAGAACAGCTATGACTCACAAGAGGAGAGGAATCACAGGGCTGTCTATCTCTAATGACTTGAACTTGTCCCTCTTGGGGCGCCTTACCCCTCCTTATATAGGTTGAAGGGGTAGGTTTACATGTAGAGTCCTACTAGGAGTAGGATTAGGACTAGTCTCTCTTGAATCCTAATCCGGGTCTTGCTTCCTTTGTGAGGGAATCCTTCCTCTCCTTGGGCCTTCTCTGTGAGCCGGCCCTCCAGGCCCGTCCATGAGCCGCCTTGCGCCGCCTTGCACGCTAGGCCTTGGGCCTGGTCGTCCTGCAACCCGGTAATAGAGGTGACCTATGAGCCGCCATACGATGGCCGGGTCATACCTCCTGCCGGGTCACCAATGAGTCGCCAAGCTCGGCCGGGGCATCAGTGAGTCGCCAAGTCCTGACCGGGTCATACTTCAGGCCGGGTTATACCGCGGGGTAATATCCTTGACAATTGGGGAAGAAGAACCCCTTTTATAGGAGGGGGAAATCCAACCGTTATCCCCTCAGCCCGCACACAAGCGGTAGTACCGCTGGCCAGGGCGGTAGTACGGTCTATAAGCGGTACTATCGTGCTGGTCAGGGCGGTACTACCGCCCACCTGCAGAACAGAGCATCAGTAGTAGGGGCAGCGGTAGTACCGCTTAGTACTACTGCCCTACTACCGCTCCTGGAGGCACGGGTCACCAGACATGTGCCTGGTGCCCCGCGAAGGGCACCCGAGCCAGCCCAAGTCCCCCAGCGGTACTACCGCTGGCCAGGGCGGTAGTACCGGCTATAAGTGTTGGAAATATGCCCTAGATGCAATAATAAAATAGTTATTATTATATTTCCTTGTTCATGATAAATGTTTATTATCCATGCTATAATTGTATTGGTTGGAAACTCAAATACATGTGTGGGTACATAGACAACAATGTGTCCCTAGTAAGCCTCTGATGGACTAGCTCCTCAATCAAAGATGGTTGTGGTTTCCTAGCCATGGACAAGAGTTGTCATTTGATGATGAGATCACATCATTAGGAGAATGATGTGATGGACAAGACCCAAACTATGAATGTAGCATATGATCATTTCAGTTTATTGCTATTGTTTTCTGCATGTTAAGTATGTGTTCCTATGACCATGAGATCATGTAACTCACTGACACCGGAGGAGTACCTTGTGTGTATCAAACATCACAACGTAATTGGGTGACTATAAAGATGCTCTACAGGTATCTCCGAGGGTGTCTGTTGATTTGACATGGATCAAGACTGGGATTTGTTGCTCCGTGTGACGGAGAGGTATCTCAGGGCCCACTCGGTAATACAACATCACAATGAGCCTTGCAAGCAAAGTGACTAAATAGTTAGCCACGGGATCTTGTATTATGGAATGAGTAAAGAGACTTGCCGGTAACGAGATTGAACTATGTATGGAGATACCGACGATCGAATCTTGGGCAAGTAACATACCGATAAACAAAGGGAACATCGTACGAGATTAACTGAATCCTTGACATAGAGGTTCAACCGATAAAGATCTTCGTAGAATATGTAGGAACCAATATGGGCCTCCAGGTCCCGCTATTGGTTATTGACCGTAGAGGTGTCTTGGTCATGTCTACATAGTTCTCGAACCCGCAGGGTCTTGCTACTTCTTGAGCTTGCGTTGGTTTTCCCTTGAAGTGGAATGGGTGATGCAGCAAAGTAGATAAGTATTTCCCTCAGTTGTTGAGAACCAAGGTATCAATCCAGTAGGAGATACAAGCAAGTCCCCAATCTTCGCACCTACACAAACAATCACACTCTTGCACCCAACGCTAAAAGGGGTTGTCAATCCCTTCACGGTTATTTGCAAGGATGAGATCTGATAGAGATAGATATAAAAGATTGCTAGAACGTAAAGTGAAACAAAAGTAAAAATAATGCAGCGAGATATTTTTGGTTTATAGATCTGAAAATATAATATGGAAAATAGACCCGGGGGCCATAGGTTTCACTAGAGGCTTCTCTCATGAAGGAAAATAATACGGTGGGTGAACAAATTACCGTCGAGCAATTGATAGAAAAGCGCATAGTTATGACGATATCCAAGGCAATGATTATGCATATAGGCATCACGTCTGTGTCAAGTAGACCGAAACGATTCTGCATCTACTACTATTACTCCACACATCGACCGACTCCTGCCTGCATCTAGAGTATTAATAATGTGCAAAACACTCAAAAACAGAAACAAAAACAAAAGCATAAAAATAAAATTGGGTTGCCTCCCAACAAGCGCTATTGTTTAACGCCCCTAGCTAGGCATAACGCAATAGATCTAGGTATAGTCATCTTTGGTATGCAACTCCTCAATTGCACCCTTATAAACCCTAGGACATTCTTTGGCTTTATCAATAATCACACTCCTAGGCAAAAAATCAAGAAATTCACTGGTAGCAATTGGTTCCCTAACAATATTGATAAAGCTAGGGTGAACACTTATCATCTTAAGATCTTCATCCCCTTTTCTAGAGGATTCACCCTTATTTTTGGGAACATAAACAAACTTGGCAGTCTTAGAAGGAGGAAATTTTGGAGTGGTTTGAACAGAGGCAAAAGCGGAACCCAAGTTGGTAATAATGTCCTCTAGCTTTCCAATTCTAGAGGAATCTTGATCCAGTTTTTCATTAACTATGGGTTCCTTTTCCCTTAGGTTTTTTAAAGTAACTCCTACCTTGGATCCATATTGATTAATATGATTATGAATCTTTTTATCCAAGTTTTCAATGAGCTCTATAGTAGCAACTTTATTTTCAATAATATCAAGCCTTCGCATCACATGTTCCAAAGTTAAGATTGTTTCATTAACCATGAGTGGGGGTGAACCTACCAAATTTGTCATAGCATTATAAGAATCAAAGGTATGGCTACCCAAGAAGTTTCCTTCCGTAATGGTATCCAAAACATATCTATTCCAAGGAGAGACACCCACATAAAAATTGCGAAGGAGAACGGTAGTAGATTGCTTACGAGTAGATCTATTTTGAGCATTGCAAATTCTACACCAAGCATCTTTTAAGTTTTCTCCCTCCCTTTGCTTAAAATTAAGAACTTCATTCTTGGGAGTACTAGCGATAGTAGCAAGGCTAGCCATGAGTTTAAGCCATCTAACACACAAGCAAACAAAAAGCAACCGGAAAGACGAACGGAAGAAGGGCGAATAAAAAGGCAAATCTTTTTGGTTTTTCTGAAAATCGTTTTAGAAGTGGGGGAGAGGAAAACGAGAGGCAAATGGCAAATAATGTAAATGCAAGAGATGAGTTTGTGATGGGTACTTGGTAGGCTTGATGTAAATCTCCACGGCAACGGCGCCAGAAATCCTTCTTGCTACTTCTTGAGCTTGCGTTGGTTTTCCCTTGAAGAGGAAAGGGTGATGCAGCAAAGTAGATAAGTATTTCCCTCAGTTGTTGAGAACCAAGGTATCAATCCAGTAGGAGATACAAGCAAGTCCCCAATCTTCGCACCTACACAAACAATCAAACTCTTGCACCCAACGCTAAAAGGGGTTATCAATCCCTTCACGGTTATTTGCAAGGATGAGATCTGATAGAGATAGATATAAAAGATTGCTAGAACGTAAAGCGAAACAAAAGTAAAAATAATGCAGCGAGATATTTTTGGTATTTTTGGTTTATATATCTGAAAATATAATATGGAAAATAGACCCGGGGGCCATAGGTTTCACTAGAGGCTTCTCTCATGAAGGAAAATAATACGGTGGGTGAACAAATTACTGTCGAGCAATTGATAGAAAAGCGCATAGTTATGACGATATCCAAGGCAATGATTATGCATATAGGCATCACGTCCGTGTCAAGTAGACCGAAACGATTCTGCATCTACTACTATTACTCCACACATCGATCGACTCCAGCCTGCATCTAGAGTATTAAGTTCATGAAGAACAGAGTAACGCATTAGGTAAGATGACATGATGTAGAGGGATAAACTCAAGCAATATGATGAAAACCACATCTTTTTATCCTTGATGGCAACAATACAAATATGTGCCTTGCTACCCCTACTTTGTCACTGGGTGAGGACACCGCAAGATTGAACCCAAAACTAAGCACTTCTCCCATTGCAAGAATTACCAATCTAGTTGGCCAAACCAAACCAATAACTCGAAGAGACTTGCAAAGATATGAAATCATGCATATAAGAATTTAGAGAAGATTCAAATCATATTCATAGATAAGCTGATCATAAACCCACAATTCATCGGATCTCGACAAACACACCGCAAAAGAGTATTACATCGGATAGATCTCCATGAAGATCATGAAGAACATGGTATTGAAGAACAAAGAGAGAGAAGAAGCCATCTAGCTACTAGCTATGGACCCGAAGGTCTGTGGTAAACTACTCACGCATCATCGGAGGGGCAATGGAGTTGATGTAGATGCCCTCCGTGATCGAATCCCCCTCCGGCAGATTACCGGAAAAGGCTCCAAGATTGGATCTCACGAGAACAGAGGCTTCCGGAGGCGGAAAAGTATTTTCGTGGCTCTTTTTGGTATCCAGGGAATATTTGGGAATTTATAGGCCGAAGAATAGGGTTAGGAGGGCTGCCGTGGGGCCACAAGCCAGGGGGTGCCCCCCCCCCTAGGGCACGCCCTGGTGGCTTGTGACTCCACGGCAGGTCTCCTGCCTTCATCTCCAAGTCTGCTGGGTTTCTTCTGGTCTAAGAAAAATCATTCCGAAGATTTTATTCCGTTTGGACTCCGTTTAATATTCCTTATCTACAATACTCAAAAACAAGGAAAAAATAGAAACTGGCACTAGGCTCTAGATTAATAGGTTAGTCCCAAAAATAATATAAAATAGCATATTAATGCATATAAAACATCCAAACAGATAATATAATAGCATGGAACAATCAAAAATTATAGATACGTTGGAGACGTATCAAGCATCCCCAAGCTTAATTCCTGCTCGTCCTCGAGTAGGTAAATGATAAAAATAGAATTTTTGATGTGGAATGCTACCTAACATATTTATCCATGTAATATTCTTTATTGTGGCATGAATATTCAGATCCATAAGATTCAAAACAAAAGTTATTGACATAAAAACAGTAATACTTCAAGCATACTAACAAGGCAATTGCGTCCTTTCGAAATAACATGGCCTTAGAAAGTTATCCCTACAAAATCATATGGTCTGGCTATGCTCCATCTTCCCCACACAAAGTATCTAAATCATGCACAACCCCGATGACAAGTCAAGCAATTGTTTCACACCTTTTATGTTCTCAAACCTTTTCAACTCTCACGCAATACATGAGCGTGAGCCATGGATATAGCACTATAGGTGGAATAGAATATGGTGGAGGTTGTGAGGAAAAAGGAGAAATCTAATAGCCAACGGGCCGTCGGTCATTACAGTAATAACCGACGGTATTTATAATGGCCGACGGTTAGTGTCAACTCACAAGTATCACCCCTAATACCCGACGGTATACTAGAATGTCCGACGGTGAAAATTCACCCCTCGGGTATCCAACAAAATGCCCGACGGTGCATTGTAAAGCCCGACGGTTTTTCATACACCCACGGGGATTACATGTAATGCCCGACGGGTTTCCATACACCCACGGGGATTAAATGTAATGCCCGATGGTTAATTGTAATGCCTGACGGTTTTTGGTACACCCTCGGGGATTACATGTAATGACCAACGTTTTTTTCCACACCCACGGGGATTACATGTAATGCCCAACGGTGAAATTTAATAGCCGAAGGCAAAAACAAAACTCTCACCTATGAGTGAAAATGGCCGACGGTACATGTGTGCCTCTCGGTTATTTGAGAAAAATACCCGACATTGTATAGTGATAATCGACGGTTAACTTTCGCTCTCGATGATATGTTTCAATGGACAAAATCGATAAATGTAGAATGACCGATGATTATATTCAAGATAATTCCGTATAAGAAGATTCCAAGAACTAAGATCTAGCATTTCTATTGTAAGTGAGTGCATTATGTTTTTTTCACAATTAATATATAGGATGCTTAAAAAAATTGGTACATGACAATACAAATATGATGGTTTAAAAAATTACACTTAAAAAAGTACTAGTTTGCTAATTTCTTAGTTATGGACTTCTATAACTTGCCTTGTACGTACCTCTAGTTTTTTTTAATAAATGCAACTTCATTGTCTAGAAGGACCCCGACCTTCATGTATTTTATTAAATGCAAATGTGTTGTGAATTATTAATTAATATCTTGAATTATAAAGAGGTGGCAGCGCACCCTCCGTGCTCTAGTGGTGGTGCACTCCGGCAGTGGCCGGAGCGCGTCGGCGCACTACTAGAAATCCCCATATTTCCGACAGTGAAATCTAATAGCCAACGGGCCGTCGGTCATTACAGTAATAACCGACGGTATTTATAATGGCCGACGGTTAGTGTCAACTCACAAGTATCACCCCTAATACCCGACGGTATACTAGAATGTCCGACGGTGAAAATTCACCCCTCGGGTATCCAACAAAATGCCCGACGGTGCATTGTAAAGCCCGACGGTTTTTCATACACCCACGGGGATTACATGTAATGCCCGACGGGTTTCCATACACCCACGGGGATTACATGTAGTGCCCGATGGTTAATTGTAATGCCTGACGGTTTTTGGTACACCCTCGGGGATTACATGTAATGACCAACGGTTTTTTCCACACCCACGGGGATTACATGTAATGCCCGACGGTGAAATTTAATGGCCGAAGGCAAAAACAAAACTCTCACCTATGAGTGAAAATGGCCGACGGTACATGTGTGCCTCTCGGTTATTTGAGAAAAATACCCGACATTGTATAGTGATAATCGACGGTTAACTTTCGCTCTCGATGATATGTTTCAATGGACAAAATCGATAAATGTAGAATGACCGATGATTATATTCAAGATAATTCCGTATAAGAAGATTCCAAGAACTAAGATCTAGCATTTCTATTGTAAGTGAGTGCATTATGTTTTTTTCACAATTAATATATAGGATGCTTAAAAAAATTGGTACATGACAATACAAATATGATGGTTTAAAAAATTACACTTAAAAAAGTACTAGTTTGCTAATTTCTTAGTTATGGACTTCTATAACTTGCCTTGTACGTACCTCTAGTTTTTTTTTAATAACTTGCCTTCTATGACTGCATTGTAAAGCCCGACGGTTTTTCATACACCCACGGGGATTACATGTAATGCCCGACGGGTTTCCATACACCCACAGGGATTACATGTAATGCTCGATGGTTAATTGTAATGCCTGACGGTTTTTGGTACACCCTCGGGGATCTCTACCCCTAATGGAGCAGTTGGTAGTCTCCGTTCCGGGGTTTTTTCGTCCCACCTCCCACCTTCGTCTGGTTTTTTCCTCCTCCACCCACCATCCATTACCCCCTTGCTTTTACCTCTCACGTCACGGAAGAAAACCCCTCGCACTTAAAAAAAATCGGACCAACGAGGCACCCTCGCACGTAATCCCGTCCCACGTAGCGAAAAAATCGGACGAACGAGACTCCCTCGCAGGTAACGAAAAAAAATCGGACGAGGCCCCCAACCCCCGACGTACCTCTCCTAACTCCCAAGCCCTCCCTCCCTGCGCCGCCGCCCCCTACGGATCAGCTGGCCACCACAACCTCCCTCCCCAGCCGGCCGCCACGGCGCCACCACCTCCTCCCCCCGCAGTCATGTACATCGGGAGGCGCCCCCCCCTTCGTCCAAGGCCAGGAGCTCCCCTCCCCGACCGATCTAACGGATCAAGGTGGTGGCGACGGTCGCACCGCTCCCCTGCAGGTCGAGCAAACCTACCCCCTCCCGGTTCTCCCGTTCATCTCTCTCTTTTGAAACGTGGGTGGAGGCATCATTGGTGGTGGCGGCGAATCAGGTAGGATCCCATCCCTCTCTCCCTAAGCATGCCGTTCTCGTCCTCTCTCTAGCGCTGCAAGACCACAGGGGGAGGCGGCCCGAGGGCGCGGGCGTCTGTGCGCTGGGGTGGCGGTGCGGCGGTGGCCGGAGGACGCGTGTGACTGGCGGGCTGAAGTCGCGGCGCGGCGCGGCGATGGCGTCGGCGACGCCGATGTCTGGATCTCATGCGGCAATAGCCTGGGGAGGTCATCCAGCTTGGGCATGTAGCAAAAATCGGCCGGTGCTAGCTTGTGTGTCTTGTGTCGGGCGAGGGAGAGGGACGTACGTGCATACGGGGTTACGGTGCAGAGGCGCCGGTGGTTTCAGGCTGCAGGGCCGAGAGGTGAGGGCGCACAACGCACAACAACACTACGTCTCCCTTTTCTCTGTTATCTCTCTTTGTACTGACTTGTCCCCTCTTTGTTGCAGAAATTTCACGGCAACCAGGAGTAACAATATTTTTTAATAATTGGGGATACGGTGATGTTCAGGTGACGTGGAACATGCTGAGATTTGGACTTCAATCCTTGATTGTGCACGGGTATGCATGCTTCATACCCATGCTGCAAACAAATTTTCATTTTCGAAGAGAGTAATAATACTACAACTACAAAATTCATGTTGCAGATTTATGCTCCACGTAGTATATTACTGGTCCATTATAGCTTTATTCAGTATTTCAGTTCACCATTTGCACGATCATATTCTGGAGCTTGAAATCTACTCCCTTTTTCTGTAGGGATTTCTGACACGAGTAGAAGATTAATAACTTCTACGACATCAAAGATCTCTGAGCTTTTAGAGTATGCACCATATTATTCGACCAGTATATTGATTTCATGATGGAAATATATACGAGTATTCTCAAGGTATGGAATTTTTTAAATTACTACCAGATGGAATTTGGGAATTAGTCTTACAAAGCTTCCAAAATCAGTGAAGTTACAGCTACTATAGAACTGGTTAAAATCTGTGATGTTCTATAATATCTACATGACTGATTACAACACTGCTCATGTGATTTGATAGTTTACTATCTGGATGCTTGTTTTACCCCTGAGGCGAGCTAATGATTGAGAACTTATAGTGCCAAACTGACCTGCATATTCTGTCATCCATTTCGTTGCAGTATTTAGGCTCAGCATGTAAGCTTAATTTGTCACCTGATGTTGTTTAATTGTGTGCTACTAAATTCATTGGTAATTGCCAAGCCTTAAAAATATCTGTAGTAGCATACCTTTTTTTCAACATCATTGGGGTCTTAGATAGCTTATTTAGAATGCTAAACTGAAGAACTGAAGTACTGGACAAATCAATACAGAGGTCAGTAAAAAGTGTTTAAGAGGAATTTTTGGTCTGCAGTCTGTACTAATAAAATCTTGTGGTCATTCGTTTTGACCTGATCCAAGGTAAGGCCTATCAGTGTTAACTTCCAGGCTATAAAAACTGAATTATGTTTATTGTATTCCTGGATGCCATACTGATGGGAGGTATACGACAGTGGAGAAGCAACATTCACTCTGTTTGTGTCATGCATGTATGCACTTTCTTCATCATTCTCTGTATCATTCATAAATTCTGCACATATATACAATGAATATGTGTGATGAATTTTCTCTTTATAGTAACGAAACCTCTAAAAGCCACAGAGACAAGTGCATCACGTCAAAACAATGAAGGTTAGCAAGTGAGATGAAGCATATAAGAATTCATGCTACAAGTGAATTTTACTGGATTATTATCACCTTCAATCGTTCTTCCAATTTGTTTCATAATCCCAGTGTAATGAATGGTGAGTCCAATAAGAAGCATCATAATTCCAATGCTAAGATGTTCTTAAAAGCTTGAGTGATACTCTGTCTTTGTATTCTAATAGCATCAAACTTATTCTTCTTTTTTTCTTTTTTAATGAACATTGATGTGCAGCACCGGTCATAGACGGCCATGTGATGACTCTGCTTAGGAAGCAATGCACTAGAAAGGAGTGACATGCCCGAATAGACTGAGCAACTTGATTAGCATTCATGTGCACCCTCTGAAGACTGTTGTGTTCCTGCTCTTCTACACTACCACGGGAGATGACGTACTAGCATGTTGTCAACGTGAAGCGGGAGCTCCTGCAGAGGAGCAGCCAAAGCATGTCACACATGTTCCCATGTGGTTGCACCAGCAGCATCTACGCCAGCAACATATCAAGAAGAGCGAGAGCTATGGGAAACCAATCAACATGGGAGGTAGATTCTCTTCAGTGCTAGGCCACCGTTACACTGCGGAGAGGTGGAGCAACACTCATGTCACTATTGTTGTTAATTAAAACATCATTTTTGTTGATATTTGTACCAACTAACGAGTGCATATCCATTTTTTATCCTACAGTCCTAGAGGGATCAAAACACATACAATTAGAAAGGAGATGACAAGCCTGAAATTGTAAGAATTGAAGCATTATATCTCTTTTCTTGTATCTATTTATCTCTTTTGAATTATCCCAATGGTTTTGCAATGTAGTTTTTTTATAAATCTAATATTGTAATACTCCTTATACCTTAGTAATGCATAGGTGTAGTATGCTGATACTGCAATTTTGAAGGATCTGTCTTTCTTGTATATCTTCTCTCTATTTGTGTAGTATTTTTGTCAGTTGCAAATTTTACACCAAGAAGTGGGGCCTCTCAGGAAAGTATCCTTGTTTTTATGCTTTTTATTATTTGGGATTTCTCTCTGGATCATTAGTTGGCTTGCATAATGGTAAGTATTTGGGTGATGCCTTTGCTGCTGCTCCACTACTATAGCAATGAGTTGTGTTCCTTGTGTACATCAATAATGGTCAAAATACTATCGGCTAAATCTGTTTTCACTAAATTATTAGATTTGTGTGTATCATTTTGCACAGCAGAATATTTAGAGTAATATGCATGCCGCTACAAGTAATATTTAGAGTAATATGCATGCCACAAGAGACATGTACACTCAGTCAATCAAGTACTATGCACTAGAAGCTGTGAAAAAAATTATGTGAGCAAACTTAAGTAGTAACCTTATATTTGTATGCATATTACAAACAAGATTACAATTTTTATCTTGAAGCTGTAAATGATTTTAGCTACATCCAGTTTCAGTATGATCACACATTGATGGCACTGAAAATTCTTCTGTTATTGGCTTATTGCAGGTTTGAGTTGACTCTCCACTCTGTAGGCATGAGTTAACTACATGGTCAAACTACTGCCTTGAGATTTGCGGCATGGGTGGTCAAATCATCGCCTCAGATTTGCGATGGCCTGACTTTTGTATTGCGATTTCCTGTGGTGCCTACAGACACTGGATAACTCTCAGAAGGTGTGATGTGTATGTAACGAGTAGTATATCGTTTGTAAGTTTACATAAGTGTGAGCTCTGTTCTACTTTTGGTATTTTTATTTTTGTATCGAGGCAAGTATAAACTCTTTGATTCCTGATAACTAATTACCCTATTGGATTTAATGTGTGATAATCAATACATGTTTGTTACAATATCTTTGTTCCACTATCCTTTTTTGCTTGCTTCACACATATTCAAATGCCATGTTGCTAGCATTGTATGATAGGTTTCGTTGTTGCATCATATTATTATAGGAGATATTTGATACTTTAGAATTTGCCAATAGTTGGAGCAGATTTTTCAAGTATACAAGACCACACCTATAAAAGAATCCTTAGAGTTGAAGCACTATAAAAGAATCCTCAGAGTTAACGGAGATTCTAGAGTTAGAGAAGACAGCATTGTAGCATCAAAGCTATGATGAATGAAGCACGACAACTGTGAACCAAGCATTTATGTAGAGAGTTGAGTGTTGAGGAGAAAAACATCTTTGACACTTGACATCAGGTGACAAATGCTGTCTTCAGTATTTCAGTTCTTGAAGGATATGTCTTTCTTGTATATCTTCTCTCTATTTGTGTAGTATTTTTGTCAGTTGCAAATTTTACACCAAGAAGTGGGGCCTCTCAGGAAAGTATCCTTGTTTTTATGCTTTTTATTATTTGGGATTTCTCTCTGGATCATTAGTTGGCTTGCATAATGGTATGTATTTGGGTGATGCCTTTGCTGCTGCTCCACTACTATAGCAATGAGTTGTGTTCCTTGTGTACATCAATAATGGTCAAAATACTATCGGCTAAATCTGTTTTCACTAAATTATTAGATTTGTGTGTATCATTTTGCACAGCAGAATATTTAGAGTAATATGCATGCCGCTACAAGTAATATTTAGAGTAATATGCATGCCACAAGAGACATGTACACTCAGTCAATCAAGTACTATGCACTAGAAGCTGTGAAAAAAATTATGTGAGCAAACTTAAGTAGTAACCTTATATTTGTATGCATATTACAAACAAGATTACAATTTTTATCTTGAAGCTGTAAATGATTTTAGCTACATCCAGTTTCAGTATGATCACACATTGATGGCACAGAAAATTCTTCTGTTATTGGCTTATTGCAGGTTTGAGTTGACTCTCCACTCTGTAGGCATGAGTTAACTACATGGTCAAACTACTGCCTTGAGATTTGCGGCATGGGTGGTCAAATCATCGCCTCAGATTTGCGATGGCCTGACTTTTGTATTGCGATTTCCTGTGGTGCCTACAGACACTGGATAACTCTCAGAAGGTGTGATATGTATGTAACGAGTAGTATATCGTTTGTAAGTTTCCATAAGTGTGAGCTCTGTTCTACTTTTGGTATTTTTATTTTTGTATCGAGGCAAGTATAAACTCTTTGATTCCTGATAACTAATTACCCTATTGGATTTAATGTGTGATAATCAATACATGTTTGTTACAATATCTTTGTTCCACTATCCTTTTTTGCTTGCTTCACACATATTCAAATGCCATGTTGCTAGCATTGTATGACAGGTTTCGTTGTTGCATCATATTATTATAGGAGATATTTTATACTTTAGAATTTGCCAATAGTTGGAGCAGATTTTTCAAGTATACAAGACCACACCTATAAAAGAATCCTTAGAGTTGAAGCACTATAAAAGAATCCTCAGAGTTAACGGAGATTCTAGAGTTAGAGAAGACAACATTGTAGCATCAAAGCTATGCTGAATGAAGCACGACAACTGTGAACCAAGCATTTATGTAGAGAGTTGAGTGTTGAGGAGAAAAACATCTTTGACACTTGACATTCATGGCTTTGTTTCCTGTGACCACGATTCTAGAACTGCTATCTCAAGATTATCACAAAACTCTTGGCCAACTGGCTGCAAAAACTAATCCTGCAGATCGTTCATCGAATACATCCACCAGTGCCAAGCTTTCAGGGAAAAGTCCTTCATCCTAAAGCTAGATTTCTCCAAGGCATTTGACACCATCGAGCACACTGCGATGATTGAGATTATGGCGGAACTGGATAAATCGCATACATGGCTGAACTGGATAAATAATCATCGGTCCTGCTGAATGGGGTGCCGGGTTGTCAATTTCACAGTCGAAGAGGAGTTCGACAAGGAGACCCCTTGTCACCACTCATTTTCCTTCTCGCCGCGGATTTACTCCAAGCTGCAATCAACGATGCTATGAAAATATTGTAACATGTAGCCCTGACATTCAGATCATTTTAATACATACAACACTGTAGGAAACTCTCCTACAATCATTCACAGTTCAAAAAAAATGTATCTGAAAATATCAACTAATTATAAATGTCATTTACAATCACCAACGATCTTACCAATTTCATGGCATTCAAAGAAAAAATATCCTAGAAGTTGAGCGTATCTGGAGGGGCCTCAATCCTTTTGAGTCAAGAAAAGTAGATGGGGTATGTCCCAAATTTTCTGCATTATGTTTATATATGCAATCATTAATTTTTTTGAAAAGCCCGTAGCAACGCACGGGCATTCTACTAGTTACATGTAATGACCAACGTTTTTTTCCACACCCACGGGGATTACATGTAATGCCCGACGGTGAAATTTAATAGCCGAAGGCAAAAACAAAACTCTCACCTATGAGTGAAAATGGCCGACGGTACATGTGTGCCTCTCGGTTATTTGAGAAAAATACCCGACATTGTATAGTGATAATCGACGGTTAACTTTCGCTCTCGATGATATGTTTCAATGGACAAAATTGATAAATGTAGAATGACCGATGATTATATTCAAGATAATTCCGTATAAGAAGATTCCAAGAACTAAGATCTAGCATTTCTATTGTAAGTGAGTGCATTATGTTTTTTTCACAATTAATATATAGGATGCTTAAAAAAATTGGTACATGACAATACAAATATGATGGTTTAAAAAATTACACTTAAAAAAGTACTAGTTTGCTAATTTCTTAGTTATGGACTTCTATAACTTGCCTTGTACGTACCTCTAGTTTTTTTTAATAAATGCAACTTCATTGTCTAGAAGGACCCCGACCTTCATGTATTTTATTAAATGCAAATGTGTTGTGAATTATTAATTAATATCTTGAATTATAAAGAGGTGGCAGCACACCCTCCGAGCTCTAGTGGTGGTGCACTCCGGCAGTGGCCGGAGCGCGTCGGCGCACTACTAGAAATCCCCATATTTCCGACGGTGAAATCTAATAGCCAACGGGCCGTCGGTCATTACAGTAATAACCGACGGTATTTATAATGGCCGACGGTTAGTGTCAACTCACAAGTATCACCCCTAATACCCGACGGTATACTAGAATGTCCGACGGTGAAAATTCACCCCTCGGGTATCCAACAAAATGCCCGACGGTGCATTGTAAAGCCCGACGGTTTTTCATACACCCACGGGGATTACATGTAATGCCCGACGGGTTTCCATACACCCACGGGGATTACATGTAATGCCCGATGGTTAATTGTAATGCCTGACGGTTTTTGGTACACCCTCGGGGATTACATGTAATGACCAACGGTTTTTTCCACACCCACGGGGATTACATGTAATGCCCGACGGTGAAATTTAATAGCCGAAGGCAAAAACAAAACTCTCACCTATGAGTGAAAATGGCCGACGGTACATGTGTGCCTCTCGGTTATTTGAGAAAAATACCCGACATTGTATAGTGATAATCGACGGTTAACTTTCGCTCTCGATGATATGTTTCAATGGACAAAATCGATAAATGTAGAATGACCGATGATTATATTCAAGATAATTCCGTATAAGAAGATTCCAAGAACTAAGATCTAGCATTTCTATTGTAAGTGAGTGCATTATGTTTTTTTCACAATTAATATATAGGATGCTTAAAAAAATTGGTACATGACAATACAAATATGATGGTTTAAAAAATTACACTTAAAAAAGTACTAGTTTGCTAATTTCTTAGTTATGGACTTCTATAACTTGCCTTGTACGTACCTCTAGTTTTTTTTTAATAAATGCAACTTCATTGTCTAGAAGGACCCCGACCTTCATGTATTTTATTAAATGCAAATGTGTTGTGAATTATTAATTAATATCTTGAATTATAAAGAGGTGGCAGCGCACCCTCCGAGCTCTAGTGGTGGTGCACTCCGGCAGTGGCCGGAGCGCGTCGGCGCGCCCGTGGTGGCAGTGCGGCTGTGGATGGCCGCCAGATCTTTGCGGCCAGATCTGGGGCTTTGAATGTGGTCTCGCAGATGCACAGCTGTCGGTTGGTGTCTCATGAGGCAGATCCGGTCATCCGAGTGAAGATCTTGTCTTCGTCCGGTGGCCGAAGCTGGTGATGGCGACGAAGTGACGTTGTTTCCTTCTTGAAGTCATCGTCGAGCTAAAGCTCTAAACTCCTCCCGCTACCTCCGCTGAAAACCTTTGATCAGTTGATCGTATGATGACAATGCTCTAGTGTCGTTCCCCCATTGGGGTCATCATTCCTGGAGGTGTGCAGTGGCTTGAGGGTCCAGTGAAATGTTTCTGCGGTGGATCGGTGTTCCATTTGACGTATCGACGACGTGGAGTGTCGGTGATGTGGCGCAACACGGTCTTGGCGACGACTGTGTCAGGCTGGATGCACATAGGGAGGTGGCATTTTCTAGAATCATGGCAGCGTGACAACATGCCTGACAAGATCAATACGTCGGTACCTATTCTGAAGAACGATGGTAGTCTCTTGAGCGTGCGCATGCGGTACCCGCTAAGAGTCTGCTAGACCGGTTTGTGCCCCTGACCCGCCATTGGGCGGCTTGGTTGAGGCCTCCGGTTTTAGATGTTGGGTTTTGGTGTGAGCTCTCGGCAGGCGGCCCCGACCATGTGCACCTCCTTCATCAAGTTGAGAGGAGTATCGACAGATGTTTTCAGGTAGGTGGCTTCATACTTACTAATATATTATTTTGTAAGATCTTGATGAATAATTAATAAAATGGTTGTGTGCATCGCTCGATGCAGAGGTCGGGGGTCATCCTCTTTTTTGTAAAGAGACTGGACTTTAGCAGCCCCCATCCGCCTATTATCGAGCTTAAAATTCGGCAACGTTTTATTGTTGCTGATACACAATATTTGCATATTCACGAAAAAGAAAAAATATACAACGTATATTTCAATGTGTATCAATTCATAAGTGTTTTTTTTTGATACACTTAAGTATTGTCAACGTGCACGGGGTGAAAGTTTCAACCGACACGCGCGAAGATTCTCAAAATAAAATCAGTTGCAAGAAAAAAACCACACGCGCCAAGCGAAAAAAAAATCGAAATAGCCCACGCGGCACGAAGCCATGATCTCAACTTCCTCTAACCACCCACTTGGCCGTCGTGAACCTTGCCACCGCCCAGCTCCAGATTAGCCTCATCCCGCTCACCACTCCATTCCACATCACCTATGGCCGGGGAGACTGGAGCAGTTCTCCACCCAGATCTCGTCTCTCACACGTTCTGGCAGCGGCCGACAGCACTCGGCAATTTACGATGCTGTTGTGGGAGCGGCGGTGGCACGGGCTGATGGGCGAGCGGGAGGCAGGGGCACAGGGCAGATGGCCGAGCGGCCGGGCGTGCTAATGGGCGACCGACGCCGTGGGCTGATATTCTACGCCGATCGGTTCTCATTCCATGCAGGGTAAAGGAGGCGGGGAGACCATATCTCAGATGAACAGCCGCCCGAGGCAAGGTCTTCTCCCTACCCAGCAAGTTTGATCCTTCCGAAGAGGTACCGTACCATCATAATCAAATCCCATCCATCTGCTTTTTCTTAATTCATACATGCTGGAGTACATATGTTTCCATTCATCTGGTTTTCTACAAATCATTGTCCAAGCAGATCCCATCCACCAGTGAGATGGCGAAATTCTGGTAGTTGTACGCACCACCTATTTGGTTCCATCGTACCAATTTCTCGCCAGTAATATAGTACTTATCTGCAATCTATGGTTTCAACCCAAGTTAATTAGTCTGATTGATTCTGAATGTCAAATCCTTGCTAGCTAGGATGTCAAATATATACGATTCACTCAACTATGCTGGCAAAACTACTACAACAGTACTAGTCTGTATAACCTTGTGCATAAATGGTGCAAAACAATAGCGTCATTTTTGTTGTTGTTGTTCATGTTTACTTTTCATTTTATATTCGCAAGACGTATGGTTGGAAAAGGATTGAAGTACTACTGCAACACTAATAATTCTTACTAAGATGTGATTTCTATGTCAATGTGTAGATGATTCCGAACAAGTAAGTTTGCTTCCTCTAGCTCAATTAAATTTCAGCTAGATTATATCATTTTTCATCTATCTTATAACTAGCCTTATAATTTCTTAGGTATTGGGAAGTAATATTGGAGATAGATCGAGTTGTGATAATGCTCATGATACTAATGATGACGATGGTATCTATGGCAATGTGGAAGATTATATATATGGCGATGAGCATTATGATCAATATATACGACTATACTGGTGACGATCCTCATGATCTTCGAGTCATGCAACCAAGTGAAGTTATGAAGTTCATGGACAATTTAGCTTATGCAAAATGTTTGGACCATTATATCTTAGTTACTTTTTTTTGCATTTGACACTTCTTAGATGCATCATTATGGCCAATGTAATATTGATTCAACTCATTAGACATGTTATACATTTTGATGTTATGCTAAATATAATATATTTTCTTTAGTCATGTGTAGTTGTGTGATTATGAGATGTATTTGAAATGCCAATATTTTGAAATACTATCGTCGTGAATCACAATTTCTTAGTATGCAACAACCCTCGATGCAAGCAAATTGTAAGGGTGGCTTATTTCCTACGGTGCAAAAAATACCTTGGGTACACAATATGTCCACAGGAACATTAGAACATTGGTGAATTTACGAATTGATGGTGTGGGCGAGCTTTCAACTAAAGGAATCCATGAAGTGTTCTAGGCACCATTGGTAATCATACTAACTGACGGTTTGGCACTCCTCTCAGTTATAAATAACCCTATCAGTCTAATATACCATCGACTATTAAGACAATTGACGGGAGGCAATAACCGCGGGAAAATAAATATCCGAGGGGGAACCGTCGGTTATAAGCGTCGTCGAGCTTCTGATGACCAGATTATGTCTAATGGTTCACCGTCGGCCTATTACCGTCGAAAATGATATTATCTGACGGTACTGTTGGCTATAAGTGTAATGGCCGACGAAGCAAGGCCGACGGGAGATAGCCGACGGTGGCCCGTCGGTTATTAGGGTATCCGACGGTGATCTTAGATATCCGACGGTGATTGGACCCTCGGCTATAATGGAAAATCTAGTAGTGATAAGTGTATGAAAGCTCAAAAAGAAAACTAAGTGGTTGTGCATAAGATGAAATTCCACTAGTTATATGAAAGTGAAAAAATAGGAGACTCTCTATCATGAAGATCATGGTGCTACTTTGAAGCACAAGTGTGGAAAAAGATAGTAGCATTGTCCCTTCTCTCTTTCTCTCATTTTTTTGGTGGGCATCTTTGGCCTCTTTTTTTTATTTGGGCTTCGTTGGCCTCTTTTATTATTTGTAAAGTCCGGAGACTCATCCCAACTTGTGAGGGAGTCATAGCTTCCTTTTCTCTCACGGGACAATGCTCTAATAATGAAGATCATCACACTTTTATTTACTTACAACTCAAAAATTACAACTCGATACCTAGAACAAAATATGACTCTATATGCAATATGAAAGTGATGGTGCGTGTCATGAAAAACGGAACGGTGGAAGTTGCATGGCAATATATCTCGGAATGGCTATGGAAATGCCATAATAGGTAGGTATGGTGGCTGTTTTGAGGAAAGTATATGGTGTCTGTTTTGAGGAAGGTGGGTTTAATGCACTGGCGAAAGTTGCGCGGTACTAGAGAGGCTAGCAAAGGTGGAAGGGTGAGAGTGCGTATAATCCATGGACTCAACATTAGTCATAAAGAACTCACATACTTATTGCAAAAGTATATTAGTTATCGAAGCAAAGTATTAGACGCATGATCCTAGGGGAGAGGTTGGTAGGAGTTAACCATCGCGCGCTCCCGACCCTCACACAAAGGTTGACAATCATTAAACAAATCATGCTCCGACTTCGTTACATAATGGTTCACCATACGTGCATGCTATGGGAATCACAAACTTTAGCACAAGTATTTCTTCCAATTCACAATTACTCACTAGCATGACTCTCATATTACAATCTTCATATCTCAAAACTATATGCAAGGAATCAAACTTCTCATAGTATTCAATGCACTTAATATGAAAGTTTTTATTATATCCCTCTTGGATGCCCATTATATTAGGACTAAATTCATAACCTAAACCAATTACCATGCTGTTTAAAGACTCTCAAAATAATATAAGTGAGGTACGAGAGTTCTATAATAAAACACCACCGTGCTCTAAAAAGATATAAGTGAAGCACTAGAGCAACATTGCCTAGCTCAAAAGATATAAGTGAAGCACATAGAGTATTCTAATAAATTCACGATTAATGCGTGTCCCCCTCAAAAGATGTGTGCAGCAAGGATGATTGTGGCAAACTAAAAAGCAAAGACTCATATCATACAAGACGCTCCAAGCAAAACACATATCATGTGGTGAATAAAAATATAGCCTCAAGTAAATTTACCGATGGATTGAAGACGAAAGAGGGGATGCCTTCCGGGGCATCCCCAAGCTTAGGTTTTTTGGTATCCTTGAATATGGCTTGGGGTGCCTTGGGCATCCCCAAGCTTAGGCTCTTGCCACTCCTTATTCCATAGTCCATCAAATCTTTACCCAAAACTTGAAAACTTCACAACACAAAACTCAACAGAAAACTCATGAGATCCGTTAGTATAAGAAAAATAAATCACCACTTTATGTACTGTTGTGAACTCATTCTTTATTTATATTGGTGTAATATCTACTGTATTCCAACTTCTCCATGGTTCATACCCCCCGATACAACCCATAGATACATCAAAATAAGCAAACAACACAAAGAAAACAGAATCTGTCTAAAACAGAACAGTCTGTAGCAATCTATAGACTTCGAATACTTCTGTAACTCCAAAAATTCTGAAAAATTAGGAAAATCAGGGCAATTTGTATATCAATCTTTTGTAAAAATTTCAGATCAAAAGCACGTTCCAGTGAATTTACAACATTCCTGGAGTGAGAGCAAAAGTTTATGTTTTTCAGCAAAATCAAATCACAAACACCGTAGACCATCCCAAAGGTCTTACTTGGCTCAAACACTAATTTAAACAAGAAAACACAATTACTACAGAGGTAATAATGTGCAAAACACTCAAAAACAGAAACAAAAACAAAAGCATAAAAATAAAATTGGGTTGCCTCCCAACAAGCGCTATTGTTTAACGCCCCTAGCTAGGCATAACGCAATAGATCTAGGTATTGTCATCTTTGGTATGCAACTCCTCAATTGCACCCTTATAAACCCTAGGACATTCTTTGGCTTTATCAATAATCACACTCCTAGGCAAAAAATCAAGAAATTCACTGGTAGCAATTGGTTCCCTACCAATATTGATAAAGCTAGGGTGAACACTTATCATCTTAAGATCTTCATCCCCTTTTCTAGAGGATTCACCCTTATTTTTGGGAACATAAACAAACTTGGCAGTCTTAGAAGGAGGAAATTTTGGAGTGGTTTGAACAGAGGCAAAAGCGGAACCCAAATTGGTAATAATGTCCTCTAGCTTTCCAATTCTAGAGGAATCTTGATCCAGTTTTTCATTAACTATGGGTTCCTTTTCCCTTAGGTTTTTTAAAGTAACTCCTACCTTGGATCCATATTGATTAATATGATTATGAATCTTTTTATCCAAGTTTTCAATGAGCTCTATAGTAGCAACTTTATTTTCAATAATATCAAGCCTTCGCATCACATGTTCCAAAGTTAAGATTGTTTCATTAACCATGAGTGGGGGTGAACCTACCAAATTTGTCATAGCATTATAAGAATCAAAGGTATGGCTACCCAAGAAGTTTCCTTCCGTAATGGTATCCAAAACATATCTATTCCAAGGAGAGACACCCACATAAAAATTGCGAAGGAGAACGGTAGTAGATTGCTTACGAGTAGATCTATTTTGAGCATTGCAAATTCTATACCAAGCATCTTTTAAGTTTTCTCCCTCCCTTTGCTTAAAATTAAGAACTTCATTCTCGGGAGTACTAGCGATAGTAGCAAGGCTAGCCATGAGTTTAAGCGATCTAACACACAAGCAAACAAAAAGCAACCGGAAAGACGAACGGAAGAAGGGCGAATAAAAAGGCAAATCTTTTTGGTTTTTCTGAAAATCGTTTTAGAAGTGGGGGAGAGGAAAACGAGAGGCAAATGGCAAATAATGTAAATGCAAGAGATGAGTTTGTGATGGGTACTTGGTAGGCTTGATGTAAATCTCCACGGCAACGGCGCCAGAAATCCTTCTTGCTACTTCTTGAGCTTGCGTTGGTTTTCCCTTGAAGAGGAAAGGGTGATGCAGCAAAGTAGATAAGTATTTCCCTCAGTTGTTGAGAACCAAGGTATCAATCCAGTAGGAGATACAAGCAAGTCCCCAATCTTCGCACCTACACAAACAATCAAACTCTTGCACCCAACGCTAAAAGGGGTTATCAATCCCTTCACGGTTATTTGCAAGGATGAGATCTGATAGAGATAGATATAAAAGATTGCTAGAACGTAAAGCGAAACAAAAGTAAAAATAATGCAGCGAGATATTTTTGGTATTTTTGGTTTATATATCTGAAAATATAATATGGAAAATAGACCCGGGGGCCATAGGTTTCACTAGAGGCTTCTCTCATGAAGGAAAATAATACGGTGGGTGAACAAATTACTGTCGAGCAATTGATAGAAAAGCGCATAGTTATGACGATATCCAAGGCAATGATTATGCATATAGGCATCACGTCCGTGTCAAGTAGACCGAAACGATTCTGCATCTACTACTATTACTCCACACATCGATCGACTCCTGCCTGCATCTAGAGTATTAAGTTCATGAAGAACAGAGTAACGCATTAGGTAAGATGACATGATGTAGAGGGATAAACTCAAGCAATATGATGAAAACCACATCTTTTTATCCTTGATGGCAACAATACAAATATGTGCCTTGCTACCCCTACTTTGTCACTGGGTGAGGACACCGCAAGATTGAACCCAAAACTAAGCACTTCTCCCATTGCAAGAATTACCAATCTAGTTGGCCAAACCAAACCAATAACTCGAAGAGACTTGCAAAGATATGAAATCATGCATATAAGAATTCAGAGAAGATTCAAATAATATTCATAGATAAGCTGATCATAAACCCACAATTCATCGGATCTCGACAAACACATCGCAAAAGAGTTTTACATCGGATAGATCTCCATGAAGATCATGAAGAACATGGTATTGAAGAACAAAGAGAGAGAAGAAGCCATCTAGCTACTAGCTATGGACCCGAAGGTCTGTGGTAAACTACTCACGCATCATCGGAGGGGCAATGGAGTTGATGTAGATGCCCTCCGTGATCGAATCCCCCTCTGGCAGATTACCGGAAAAGGCTCCAAGATTGGATCTCACGGGAACAGAGGCTTCCGGCGGTGGAAAAGTATTTTCGTGGCTCTTTTTGGTATCCAGGGAATATTTGGGAATTTATAGGCCGAAGAATAGGGTTAGGAGGGCTGCCGTGGGGCCACAAGCCAGGCCCCCCCCCTAGGGCGCGCCCTGGTGGCTTGTGACTCCACGGCAGGTATCCTGCCTTCATCTCCAAGTCTGCTGGGTTTCTTCTGGTCCAAGAAAAATCATTCCGAAGATTTTATTCCGTTTGGACTCCGTTTAATATTCCTTATCTGCAATACTCAAAAACAAGGAAAAAACAGAAACTGGCACTAGGCTCTAAATTAATAGGTTAGTCCCAAAAATAATATAAAATAGCATATTAATGCATATAAAACATCCAAAACAGATAATATAATAGCATGGAACAATCAAAAATTATAGATACGTTGGAGACGTATCAGGTCTGCACACTTAACGTTCGGTGACGTTTCAGTATTATTGAGTTATGTATGTTGGTGACCGAAGGTTATTCAGAGTCCCGGATGAGATCCCAGACATCACGAGGAGTTCTGGAATGGTCCGGAGGTAAATATTTATATATGGGAAGTCATATTTTGGCTACCGGAAAAGTTTCGGGTTTTTCCGGTATTATACCGGGAAGCTTCTAGAAGGTTCCGGAAACTTCCGGAGGAGTCCGGAAGTCCACCAAGGGTTCCACCACGTCCCAAGGGTTTGCATGGGCTGAGGGGAGGCGCCCTGGCCTTATTGGGCCAGGCGCACAAGTCCCTCAAGGCCCATGTGGCTTGGGAGAGGTGGAAAGTCCACCTGTTTATGGAAAGGGAGGGACTTGGACTAGGAGTCCAACTCCCCCCTAGCTACGCCCTAGGGCTTGGAGGGGCTGATCTCCACGCCCCTCCACCTATATATAGAGGGGAGGGGGCGCCCCAAGAGCACACACGAAGCCCTTGGCGCCCCTCTCTCTCCCTAGATCGTTTTCTCCTTCGTTCGCGGTTTTGGTAGCGCTAGGCGTAGCCCTACTGGGATAGCACCACCACCACCGACACCACGCTGTCGTGTTGCCGGAGAACTCATCTACCTCTCTGCTATCCCTTGCTGGATCAAAGAGGCGGAGATCGTCATCGAGCTGTACGTGTGCTGAACGCGGAGGTGCCGTCCGTTCGGCGCTAGATCGTGATTGGATCGCTGGACGGCTTGCGATTTGGATTGCGAAGACGTTCGACTACATCAATTGCGTTTCTTAACGATTCCCGCTTAGCGATCTAAAAGGGTATGTGGATCCGATCTCCCCTCTCGTAGATGCTCATCTCCATGGATAGATCTTGTATGTGCGTAGGAAATTTTTTGTTTCCCATGCAACGTTCCCCACAGTGGCATCATGAGCTAGGTCTATGCGTAGATGAGATCACGAGTAGAACACAAAAAAGTTTGTGGGCGTTGATATTCAGATTGCATCCCTCCTTAGTCTTGTCTTGATCCGGCGGTATTGTGGGATGAAGCGGCTCGGACCAACCTTACTCGTCCACGTACGAGAGGCCGGTTCCATCAACTGACATGTAACTTTGTTGCATAACATGGATGGTGGGTGTCTGTCTCTCCCACTTTAGTTGAATCGGATTCGACAGAGGCCGTCCTTGTAGAAGGTGAAATAGCAACTTGTATATCACCGTTGTGGTTTTGTGTAGGTAAGAATCGTTCTTGCTAGATACCCATAGCAGCCACGTGAAACATGCAACAACAAATTAGAGGACGTCTAACTTGTTTTTGCAGGGTATGATGTGATATGATATGGCCAGAAACATGATGATATATATGTGATGTATGAGATGATCATGTTTTGTATAGATTATCACGACTTGCATGTCGATGAGTACGGCAACCGGCAGGAGCCATAGGGCTGTCTATAATTTATTTTCGCCTTTTTTGCTTTACTTTATCGCTATGAGTTAGCAATAGTTGTAGAAACAATAGTTGGCGCGACAACCTCATGGCGACACGTTGATGGAGATCAAGATGATGGAGATCATGGTGTTATGCCGGTGACGATGGAGATCATGTCGGTGCTTTCAAGATGGAGATCAAAAGCACAAAATCATGGCCATATCATGTCACTTATGATTTGCATGTGATGTTAATCCTTTTATGCACCTTGTTTTGCTTAGGACGACGGTAGCATTATAAGGTGATCCCTCACTGAAATTTCAAGATAAAATTGTGTTCTCCCCGAGTGTGCACCGTTGCGAAAGTTCGTTGTTTCGAGACACCACGTGATGATCGGGTGTGATAGACTCTAGGTTCGCATACAACGGGTGCAAGCCAGTGTTGCACATGCGGAACACTTGGGTTAAACTTGACGAGCCTAGCATGTACAGACATGGCCTCGGAACACAAGAGACCAAGGTCGAACATGAGTCATATAGTAGATATGATCAACATGGAGATGTTCACCATTGAAACCACCTCATCTCACGTGATGATCAGACTTGGGTTGGTGAATTTGGATCGTGTAGCGCTCGGATGACCGGAGGGATGTCAATTTGAGTGGGAGTTTTTAAGTAATATGATTAACTAAACTCATTATCTTGAACAATAGTCTAAGTTGTCTTTGCAAATTTTATGTTGTAGATCAATGGCTCGCGCAGTAGTTCCCCAGAATTTCAATGCGTTCCTAGAGAAAGCTAAGCTGAAAGATGATGGAAGTAACTTTGTAGACTGGGCCCGTAATCTGAGGATTATCCTCACGGCTTCCCAAAAGGCTTATGTCCTTGATGCACCGCTCGGTGAGCCACCCGCTCCAGTGTCGTCTCCAGACGTTGCGAACACCTGGCAGACGCGTTCGGATAATTACTCAATAATTCAGTGTGCAATGTTGTATGGCTTAGAGCCGGGACTTCAAAGGCGTTTTGAACGTCATGGAGCATATGAGATGTTCCAGGAGTTGAAGTTTATCTTTGAGAAGAATGCCCGGATCGAGAGGTATGAGACCTCCGATAAATTCTATGCTTGCAAAATGGAGGAGAACGGGTCTGTTAGTGAGCACATACTCAGAATGTCTGGGTATTCCAACCGTCTGGCTGAGTTGGGAATTGCCCTCCCGCCGGAGGCGATCACTGACAGAGTTCTTCAATCACTGCCACCTAGCTACAAGAGCTTTGTGTTGAACTATAACATGCAAGGGATGAACAAGTCAGTCACCGAGCTGTTTGCGATGCTGAAAGTCGCTGAGTCTGAAATCCAGAAGGAGCATCAAGTGTTGATGGTCAATGAAACCACTAGTTTCAAGAAAAATGGCAAGGGCAAGAAGGGTAACTCCAAGAAGACTGGCAAAGAAGTTGCCCCTCCCGTGAAGAAACCCAAGGCTGGACCCAAGCCAGAAACTGAGTGCTTTCATTGCAAGGGTACTGGCCACTGGAAGCGGAACTGCCCCAAGTATCTGGCCGACAAGAAGGCGGCCAACACCAAACAAGGTACATATGATATACATGTTATTGATGTGTATCTTACTAACTCTCATTGTAGTGCCTGGGTATTTGATACCGGTTCGATTGCTCACATTTGCAACTCAAAACAGGAACTGCGGAATAGACGGAGGCTGGCAAAGGACGAAGTGACGATGTGCGTGGGAAATGGTTCCAAGGTTGATGTGATCGCCGTCGGCACGCTCGCTCTTTGATTACCATCGGGATTAGTGATGAACCTGAATAATTGTTATTTAGTGCCTGCGTTAAGCATGAACATTATATCTGGATCTTGTTTATTGCGAGACGGTTACTCATTTAAGTCAGAGAATAATGGTTGTTCTATTTATATGAGTAATATCTTTTATGGTCATGCACCCAATGTGAGGGGTTTATTCTTATTGGATCTCGATGGTGATGATACACATGTTCATAACATTGATGCCAAAAGATGTAGAGTTGATAATGATAGTACCACTTTCTTATGGCACTGCCGCTTAGGTCATATTGGTGTAAAACGCATGAAGAAACTCCATGTTGATCGACTTTTGGAGTCACTTGATTTTGAATCACTTGACACATGTGAACCATGCCTCATGGGCAAGATGACTAAGACAACGCTCTCTGGAACAATGGAACGGGCAAGTGACTTGTTGGAAATCATACATACTGATGTGTGCGGTCCGATGAGCATTGAGGCGCACGGTGGATATCATTATTTTCTCACCTTCACCGATGACTTAAGTAGATATGGGTATATTTACTTAATGAAACATAAGTCTGAAACGTTTGAAAAGTTCAAGCAGTTTCAGAGTGAAGTTGAGAATCATCGTAACAAGAAGATTAAATTCCTACGATCTGATCGAGGAGGAGAATATCTGAGTTATGAGTTTGGCAATCACTTAAGACAATGTGGAATTGTTTCACAGTTGACGCCACCTGGAACACCACAGCGTAATGGTGTGTCCGAACGTCGTAATCAAACCTTATTGGATATGGTGCGGTCTATGATGTCTCTTGCCGATTTGCCACTATCGTTTTGGGGTTACGCGTTAGAGACAGTTGCATTCACTTTAAATAGGGCACCATCTAAATCCGTTGAGACGACGCCGTATGAACTGTGGTTTGGCAAGAAACCAAAGTTGTCGTTTCTTAAAGTTTGGGGATGAGATGCTTATGTCAAAAAGCTTCAGCCTAAAAAGCTGGAACCCAAAGCGGAGAAATGCGTCTTCATAGGATACCCAAAAGAGACGGTTGGGTACACCTTCTATCTCAGATCCGAAGGCAAAGTGTTTGTCGCTAAGAACGGGTCATTTCTCGAGAAAGAGTTTCTCTCGAAAGAATTGACTGGGAGGAAGATAGAACTTGATGAGGTTGTTGAACCTTCACTTCAACCAGAGAGTAGCGCAGTGCAGAAATATGTTTCTGTGGAGCCTACATCAGTTGGAGAGGAAGATAATGATAGTGATCATGAAACTTCAGATCAAGTTACTGTCGAACCTCGTAGGTCGACAAGGGCACGTACTGTTCCTGAATGGTACGGTAACCCTGTCTTGAAGGTCATGTTGTTGGACAACGATGAACCTACGAGGTATGGAGAAGCGATGGTGGGCCCGGATTCCGACAAATGGTTAGAGGCCATGAAATCCGAGATAGGATCCATGTATGAAAACAAAGTGTGGACTTTGGAAGTATTACCTGAAGGCCATTCAGAATAAATGGATCTTTAAGAGGAAGACGGACGCGGACGGTAATGCCACCGTCTATAAAGGTCGACTTGTGGCAAAGGGTTTTTCACAAGTTCAAGGAATTGACTACGATGAGACTTTCTCTCCCGTAGTGATGCTAAAGTCCGTCAGAATCATGTTAGCAATAGCTGCATTTTTCGATTATGAAAGTTGGCAGATGGATGTCAAAACAGCGTTCCTCAACGGTTTCCTTGAGGAAGAGTTGTATACGATACATCCAGAAGGTTTTGTCGATCCAGAGAATGCTGACAAAGTTTGCAAGCTCCAGCGATCCATTTATGGACTGGTGCAGGCATCTCGGAGTTGGAATAAGCGCTTTGATGAGGTGATCAAAGCGTTTGGGTTTATACAAGTTTATGGAGAAGCTTGTATTTACAAGAAAGTGAGTGGGAGCTCTATAGTGTTTCTAGTTTTATATGTGGATGACATATTGCTGATTGGAAACAATATAGAATTTTTGGAAACCGTGAAGGAATATTTGAACAAGAGTTATTCAATGCAGGACCTAGGAGAAGTTTCTTTCATATTAGGCATCAAGATCTATAGAGATAGATCAAGACGCTTAATAGGACTTTCACAGAGCACATACCTTGATAAAGTTTTGAAGAAGTTCAAGATGGATCAGTCCAAGAAAGGGTTCTTGCCTGTGTTACAAGGTGTGAAGTTGAGTAAGACTCAATGCCCAGTAACTGCAGAGGATAGAGAAAAGATGAGTGTCATCCCCTATGCTTCAGCCATAGGCTCTGTCATGTATGCAATGTTGTGCACAAGACCAGACGTCAGCCTTGCCATAAGTATGGCCGGAAGGTTTCAAAGTAATCGAGGAGTGGATCACTAGACGGCGGTCAAGGATATCCTAAAGTACCTGAAAAGGACTAAGGAAATGTTTCTCGTTTATGGAGGTGATCAAGAGCTTGTCGTAAAGAGTTACGTCGATGCAATCTTTGACACCGATCCGGATGACTCTAAGTCTCAAACCGGATACATATTTATTCTCAATGGAGGAGCGGTAAGCTGGTGCAGTTCCAAGCAAAGCGTGGTAGCTGATTCTACATGCGAAGCGGAGTACATAGCTGCCTGAGAGGCGGCAAAGGAAGGTGTCTGGATGAAGCAGTTCATGACGGATCTTGGAGTAGTGCCCAGTGCACTAAACCAAATGACTCCGTTCTGTGACAACACTGGTGCCATTGCTCTAGCAAAGGAACCAAGGTTTCACAAGAGGACCAGACACATAAAGCGGCGCTTCAACTCCATCTGCGATTACATCGAGGGAGGAGACATAAGTATTTGCAAAGTACACACGGATCAGAATGTTGCAGATCCGTTGACTAAACCTCTTCCACGAGGGAAACATGATCAACACCAGAACTGTATGGGTGTTAGATTTATTACAATGTAAATCACATAGTGATGTGAGATAGATTATTGACTCTAGTGCAAGTGGGAGACTATTGGAAATATGCCCTAGAGGCAATAATAAAATAGTTATTATTATATTTCCTTGTTCATGATAAATGTTTATTATCCATGCTATAATTGTATTGATTGGAAACTCAAATACATGTGTGGGTACATAGACAACAATGTGTCCCTAGTAAGCCTCTAATGGACTAGCTCGTCAATCAAAGATGGATGTGGTTTCCTAGCCATGGACAATAGTTGTCATTTGATGATGAGATCACATCATTAGGAGAATGATGTGATGGACAAGACCCAAACTATGAACGTAGCATATGATCGTGTCAGTTTATTGCTATTGTTTTCTGTATGTCAAGTATGTGTTCCTATGACCATGAGATCATGTAACTCACTGACACCGGAGGAGTACCTTGTGTGTATCAAATGTCACAACGTAATTGAGTGACTATAAAGATGCTCTACAGGTATCTCCGAGGGTGTCTGTTGAGTTGACATGGATCAAGACTGGGATTTGTTGCTCCGTGTGACGGAGAGGTATCTCAGGGCCCACTCGGTAATACAACATCACAATAAGCCTTGCAAGCAAAGTGACTAAAGAGTTAGCCACGGGATCTTGTATTACGGAACGAGTAAAGAGACTTGCCGGTAACGAGATTGAACTAGGTATGGAGATACCGACGATCGAATCTCGGGCAAGTAACATACCGATAAACAGAGGGAACAGCATACGAGATTAACTGAATCCTTGACATAGAGGTTCAACCGATAAAGATCTTTGTAGAATATGTAGGAACCAATATGGGCATCCAGGTCCCGCTATTGGTTATTGACCGTAGAGGTGTCTTGGTCATGCCTACATAGTTCTCGAACCCGCAGGGTCTGCACACTTAACGTTCGGTGACGTTTCAGTATTATTGAGTTATGTATGTTGGTGACCGATGGTTGTTCGGAGTCCCGGATGAGATCCCGGACATCAAGAGGAGTTCCGTAATGGTCCGGACGTAAAGATTTATATATGGGAAGTCATATTTTGGCTACCGGAAAAGTTTCGGATTTTTCCGGTATTGTACCGGGAAGCTTCTAGAAGGTTCCGGAAACTTCCGGAGGAGTCCGGAAGTCCACCAAGGGTTCCACCACGTCCCAAGGGTTTGCATGGGCTGAGGGGAGGCGCCCTGGCCTTATTGGGACAGGCGCACAAGTCCCTCAAGGCCCATGTGGCTTGGGAGAGGTGGAAAGTCCACCTGTTTGAGGGGCTGATCTCCACGCCCCTTCACCTATATATAGAGGGGAGGGGGCGCCCCAAGAGCACACACGAAGCCCTTGGCGCCCCTCTCTCTCCCTAGATCGTTTTCTCCTCCGTTCACGGTTTCGGTAGCGCTAGGCGTAGCCCTGCCGGGATAGCACCACCACCACCGCCACCACGCCGTCGTGTTGCCAGAGAACTCATCTACCTCTCCGCTCTCCCTTGCTGGATCAAGGAGGCAAATATCGTCATCGAGCTGTACGTGTGCTGAACGCGGAGGTGCCGTCCGTTCGGTGCTAGATCGTGATTGGATCGCGGGACGGCTTGCGATTTGGATCGCGAAGACGTTCGACTACATCAACCGCGTTTCTTAATGCTTCCCGCTTAGCGATCTACAAGGGTATGTGGATCCGATCTCCCCTCTCGTAGATGCTCATCTCCATGGATAGATCTTGTATGTGCGTAGATTTTTTTTCCCATGCAACGTTCCCCACAATAAGCGGTATTACCGTGTTGGCCAGAGCGGTACTACCGCGGGAGAGCAACAAAGAACCCAAGCAATCAGATGTATACAATAAAACCTGAACTGCCATAACTTTCGCATATGAGCTCCGAATTGAGCAAACTCAAGCTTGTTATAATAAGAAGAGGCGGTATAGAAATGCCAATGATATAGAGATGTGAAACATCTATGAAAGAAGAACCGACAAAAACTCCAACATCGAAAACATCATAGAAGATGCATATGGACTCCGTTTTCGATGAACTTGAGCTTGTCATGAAGATGACCATAAGCTCTAAAACTCACAAAGAGAAACACCTAACAAGAACCAAGAAAGATGATGCAAGGACGCAAATTGTTTGAGCTCTCGATGAACGATACGATCAAGCTACTCACTTGAGAGCCCCCATTGATAGTACGGCAAACGATCCTATAACCCCGGTCTCCCAACTACCACCATGAGACCGGTAAACTAGAAAACCTATCAAGGGCAAACCTATACCTTGCACATAGTCCACTTGAGCTAGATGATGACGATCTTGACTTCCTCAAGATGGACCACCTTTCTTGATTGCGTTGGCTCGATGAAGACTAGTTGATTGCTCCCCCATACTCCACTATGGGTGAGCCACTCTTCAGCATATCTTCACAAGTCCATTGTCACCATAATGGACGGCAAGCTTCAAGCATGATCTCTTCGTTATGCTCCACTTGAACTTACACACGGCAATCTTCATGACGATCACCACTTGATGTCATCCTCCATGGGTTGTATGAGATCTTCCTCTTGACGCAAGCCCATGGAAACATACCTAACCCCACATAGAACTCTCACGTAGACCATGGGTTAGTACACAAAGCGTAATGAACAATGCTTACCATACCATGGGATCACTTGATCCCTTTTGGTACATCTTGTACACTTTGTATGTTGATCGACTCGATTCACTCTTTGACTTAGTCTTGATCAACCTTGTATCTTATCTTCTCTCTTCATAAAGATGATGTCTTGAAGGTAAACATGAATGCTCACACAATCTTCTTCTTCAAGACATGCTTGCAATAGGCTCAACTCTCACATGACCAATCTTTGGATAAAGCCTTGAATACCACCTTGGTCACTATATAAACTCCTTGAAACCAATAGATGGACTTCAAGAAGTGCCTATGGACAAATCCTTCGAATATAACTCAAGGCAACCATTAGTCCATAGGGAGTGTCATCAATTACCAAAACCACACATGGAGAAATGTGCTCTTACAATGTACTTCATGAATAAAGGAGCAAGAAGGAAAATTCTAGAGCTATATTGTTGATCTCCTTCACAAATGGCGCAATAATTCTGAGAGTACCAATATGAATATCCTTGACAACAGAGAGGCAATCCGAGGCCACACATATATTAGTGATCGTCAGGTCCTTGGCCTAGCTTCATGGCAAGCAAGAGCTTCTAAAGTTGTTGGGTCCGTGAGTCCGTGAAAAATCATCGCCGAAGATGCCATGCACATCACGACAAACGACGTTGATTGATCCAACCTGTGGTTTTTTTGCAAGTGGCTGCATCTACATTTATCTTGTGATGGCCCGCAGGTGGAGGGCTCCAGGTTCGTACCTGCGCCGGGCTTGCCCCGTATTTGATATTGCATGCGCCGGCAAAGCAAGTTGTAAGTTGGACAGGTACCTGGTAATAAATTGGGACGTCGCCAGTGGGCTTTGGTGCTCCCCTTCATGGATTAGCTTCCTGCGCGCCGTCCAAATAGCCCAAAGTGTGACCGTCAGTTTGACAAACTCGTCGTGGGGCATTGATTCGTACATACTAAATAACCATAATTTTGCATTCGGTTCAGCGATAGCTAGCAGGTGCTCCACGAGCTCCGGATCGCTTAACGCCCATACGCACCTCACCATCGTACACGTACTAAGCGAGTGCATCCACGAGTCCTCATCTCCACATATAGCGCAGCACGATGAGGTGGCCATATTCTGATGATTGAGAACATCGACAGAAGGCAGTGAGCATTGTGCAAGTCTCCACAAGAAAATCTTTATCTTTGAGGTAACTTTGATCTTCCATAAATTAGACCAGCTCGCCTGTTCTCTAGTTCTGTCCGCTAGTCCAGAACGGTCTTCAGGCCAAGCTTCCCTCCGAAGCTTCGTCGTGATCAACATCCGGTATGCTGACCGGACTGAGAATTCTCCTTTCTGTTCATGAGCCCAAGCCCAGAAATCAGTACATTGACTAGTGCATAGAGGAATGTTGAGTATTGCCTCGGCATCAAGTGGAAGAAAAGTAGCTCTCACCATATTCTGTTTCCATGTTGTTGTGGTACTATCAATCAGTTTTGACACCAAATGCGGTCTGCGTGGAGTTAGGCAAGCAATAGGCCTCAAAGATGCCTCTTTTGGGACCCAATTGTGCTGCAAGATCGGAGTATCTTTCCCATCTCCAATGCGCCTCATTAGGCCCTGTGAAAGGATCTCCTCCCCTTCTACAATTGCCCTCCAAATCTGTGAAGGTTCGCTTCCAAGTTGAGCATCAAGGAATTCAGTGAATGGAAAATACAATGCTTTCATAATTCTGCCACTGAGAGTTTCCGGAGACTGAAGGATCCGCCACGCCTATTGTGCTAATAAAGCAAGATTAAAGAGTTCGATGCCTCTAAATCCCAGTCCTCCTTCAAACTTTGGTCTTGTCATAACTTCCCAAGAAACCCAACTCGTCTTTCATTCCCCCCTTTTACTCCCCCACCAAAATTTACGAATGATGGAGTCAGTATGAAGACATAGGCCCCTGGGTAACTTGAAACACGCCATTGAGTAAACTGGAACAGCTTGAGCTACAGACTTAATGAGTAATTCCTTCCCTCCTGATGATAGATTTTTTTCCATCCATCCCTTTACTTTATTCCAAACTCTCTCTTTCAGGTACTTAAAGGCTCCATTTTTGTTACTCCCTACATCCGTCGGCACGCCCAAGTACTTTGCTGAAAGACTTTCATTATGAACATTCGGAATATTTTTCATACTCTCTCTAACATTTTGTGAGCATCCCTTGCTGAAAAAACCCGAGGATTTGGCTAGATTAATATTTTGGCCTGATGCCTGACAGTACGAGTCCAACAAAGAGGATACCAAAATAGCTCCCTCATCACTAGCCTTGACAAACAACAGGTTGTCATCTGCAAAGAATAGGTGGCTTACCGGTGGTGCCATATCTGCCACTTTGATCCCATGAATAGGCGATGACTCATTCTGACTTTTTAAGAGGCACGTAAGGCCCTCTGCTGCCAACAACAATAGGTAAGGTGATATTGGATCTCCGTGACGAATCCCACGTGAAGGTATAAACTACTCAAGCCTTTTTCCATTGAATAAAACCGAGAACTTAACTGTACTCACCATCCTCATAACCAAGTTGATCCAAGCTAGTGCAAAACCCAACTTAATCATTATTGCTCTAAGGTATTCCCACTCCAAGCGATCGTACGCCTTCATCATGTCAAGTTTCAAAGCACAAAAAGCATTCATCTTGACCTGTTCCGTTTCATAAAATAGAGACATTCATAGGCCGAAATTATATTGTATGTAATTAGCCTCCCAGCAGCAAAAGCCGGCTGCTCTTCAGATATTATTTCTGGTAGGATGGATTTCAACCTATTGGCCATAACTTTCGACGTAATCTTGTATAGAACATTGCATAAGCTAATATGACAGAATTGTGTCAAAAGTGTGGGATTCGTTACCTTCGAAATGAGGACATGAATTGTTTCATTCAGCTCCTCAACTTCCTCTTCACCTCTAAGGATTTTGAATATGATCGAGGTGACTTCGTCGCCATACAAACCCCAATGCCTCTGGAAGAAATGCGCCGGGAACCCATCTGAACCCGGTGCTTTAGTAGGTGCCATCTAGAAAAGAGCTGTCTTGATTTCTACTTTACTATAATCCGCCAAAAGCTACTGGTTCATCTACACTTTGTGTGGCACCACATCGATCACCTTAGAGCATCTCCAACAGGCGCCCCAAAAACGCCCCGCGCTGCAAAATTTCGCCTTTTAGCGCGCGCGCAGCGAAACCGGGCGCTCCAGCGGCCGCCCAAAAACCGTGCGCGCGGCATAAGTGCTTCCGCGCGCGGAGCAAAACGGCATCGCGCGCCGCTTATTTGGTGCGCCCACTCCCGCGCGCGGAACCACTCGACCGCTCGCGCATCGTCTCCCACCTACCTCCACCCCAGCGCCCGCGCCGCCGCCGCGCCACCCTTTGCTCCGGCGACCCGACGGCGTTTCCCGGACCTATCCCCGTGCCTATGGAGCTTCCTCCCCCTCCGTCGCCGCCGGCCCTTGCGCGCGCCATTCCTCCGGCGAAAAGCGCTCGGCCGCCCACCGCCGCTCAGCGCCCACAAGGTGTTCGACAGAACGCCTACAAGGTATATATTGCTCAAAGTACACATTTTTTACATTAATTTGATGCTTATTATTCATAGTTTTTATAGAATAGTTTAAATTCAATATTGTAGATGAGTTCATCATATAATTCTTCCGAAGAAGAATTTGATATGGAAGAGGAAGAGGACCTTGCAATCATCCTAGCTATGCACATCAATAAAAAACCGAAGCACGGTGGTTCGGTTATGGGTCGGCAGAAAATTTGGAGGGACAAGATCGATGCCGACAACAGATTGATGATGCACTATTTTGTGGAGAATCCCACATACCCCGAGTCGTATTTCCGGCGCCGTTTTAGGATGAGCACCGGGTTGTTCTGGTGCATTGCAGAGAAACTAGCGAGCCATGATCGTTTTTTTCAGCAAAGGAGGAACGCCGCCGGTGAACTCGGGCATAGCACCTTTCAAAAGGTGACAGCCGCTTTGCGTATGTTAGCATATGGTATTCCGGCTGATCTAGTTGATGACCACTTGGCCATGGGTGAGAGTCAAGCCATCATGTGTGTCAAGCGCTTTGTAGTCGGAATTGTGCAAGTGTTTGGCCCAGAGTATTTGAGATCTCCCAATGCTGAAGACGCCGCAAGGCTTTTGCAGATGAACAAAGCTCGTGGGTTCCCAGGTATGCTTGGCTCAATAGATTGCATGCATTGGAGTTGGAAAAACTGTCCTAAGGCATGGCATGGACAATTCCACGGCGCGAAAAAGGGTTTCACTATAATCCTTGAAGCGGTGGCCGATCAAGAGACTTGGATTTGGCATGCTTTTTTTGGAATGCCTGGATCTTTGAATGACATCAACGTTGTTAATCGGTCACCACTGATGAATAAGATTGCAAATGGTGATCTGCCACCGATACAGTTCGTAGCAAATGGCCATACATACAACTATGGCTACTATCTTGCGGATGGCATCTATCCAAAGTGGCAAACATTTGTGAAGCCGTTGAAAAAACCGCAAGGTAAGAAAAATCTAGATTTTCACAATGCTCAGGCGGCGGCTAGGAAAGATGTGGAGAGAGCATTTGGGATTTTGCAAGCCCAATTTGCTATTGTGAGAGGACCGGCTAGATTTTGGGATCAAAAGATCCTTTGGTACATCATGCACGCTTGTGTGATCATGCATAACATGATCATCGAGAATGAACGTGGCCAAGATTTAGACTACTCTCAGTACGAGCTCTTGGGACATCCCGTGCGAGTGCGGCGGAGTGCTGCGAGGGTGGCCCGATTTGTTGCTTCCTATCATGCTATTCGGCGTGCCGAAACGCATGACGATCTTCAGAACGATCTCATCGAGGAGTGGTGGGAATGAAATGGCCGACAGAACGCATGATGATTTCGTTATTTGATGTTGAATGTTTGATGTTGTATTGTTGAACTATTTGTTGTATTGATGATAAACTATTTGTTTGAGTTGTAATAATAAAATTAAACTATTTTATTGTTCATTGTTTGATGTTTTGGTTTTATTTTTGGAGTGCATATGTTGTTTGTATAGGGCGCGCGCGCCGTGTATTTGCAGCGCCTGCTGGAGCGCCGCGCGCGCGCTAAATTTTGCAGCGGCCGCTGGAGCCAGCACTGTGCCGCGCGCTAAAAAAACGTTAGTTGCGCACGCTATAACCGGTTTTTGCGCGCCGCGCGTTGCGCGCCTGTTGGAGATGCTCATATTAGAGTGCCCTCAGAGGTGAAGAAGTTCTTATAGAATTACGTGACCATGGTTTCCATCTCAACGGCATCATCGGATGCGGAACCATCCTGTCTAAGTAGACTCTTAATCTTGTTCTTTAGTCGGCGACGACTGGCACGCAAATGGAAAAACTTGGTATTTTTATCACCTGCCGCAAGCCAAGTGATCCGCGCCCTTTGCCGCCACATAACTTCCTCTCTATGGTACGACTCGACAAGTCGGTCTTTAATTTTGATCTCCTGATGTGTTGGTCCAGCCCTGCCTGGATCTGCGCGCAAGTTTTCTATCTCAGAATTGAGCCTCCGAATCTCACTTTTGACATTGCCAAAGACACTACGATAGTTCTCTGATAGTAGCTTTATCTTTGCACATAGCCCAGCTACAGTAGTCGCTCCAAGACCCTGCCAATGTTGTTCGATGGTATCCTTGAACCCATCATGGGATTCCCACATAATCTCATATCTAAAAGGTTTTACATGGCGGCGTGTTGCATCGTCCTGAGGTTGAAGACAAAGCAAGATAGGACTATGATCAGAGGTAGAAGCAGTTTTGTGAAACAATTCCGCTCCTGGGTACATGCTACACCATTCAGCGCTAGCTAAAGCTCTGTCGAGTCGAACCCTCATGAATGTGCCGCCCGTTAGAGCATCTACAGCCGCACATGACAAATCCGGCCCCTCAAACGCCCGCGGACGCGCCCGGACGCGTCCGCGGGCACTGACGGGGCACGCCTCAAATCCGCTCGTCCATATCCGTCTCCCTCATATCCGAACCCCTATTTCCATACTACCCATGCAACGTGGATCAAATTACGTCGATCAAACGCAACAAAAGTTCCACCAGTTCATACATACGACGGACAAATTTAAAACTAAGCTAATCTAACTAGTACTTGCGGGCCGGACCTTTCCCCTTGCGGTCGCCGGCGTAGCTGTAGCCGTCGGCGGCGGGGGGCTGGTCGTCGGAGGAGGAGGAGGAGCCGTCGTCATCGTCGTCGGAGGAGTCGGAGACGATCACGAGGCCCTTCAGCCGCTCCGCTGCCCGGTCCTGCCGGCGCTTGAGCTTGGCCAGCTTGGCCCGCTCCTTCGCCGTAACCGCCGCGAGCCGCTCGGACTCCTCAATAGCGATGCGGAGGGCCTTGGCATTCTTGCGGCGGAGCCTCCTCGCGTCCGACTCCGCCGTCGTGAGCGACCGGCGGCAGACCCACGCGAGGAGGTGGTCCTCATCCAGATCCGCCAGAGCCCGCGCCCGCTCCTTCGCCGTCTCCGCGGCCTCCCTCTTCCTCCGCCGCTGCCTCTCGCGGCGGGCGACGCGCGCCTCCGACTCCGGCGTGCGCGTCCGGGCCGGAGGGACGGGCACAAGCACCCATCGCTGCCCCACAGGGGGAGCAGCGGCGGGCGGAAGGAGGGCACGGCGGGAGGGAGCCCGCCCCGCCGGCGCGGACTGGGCTGGCCGTCGGTCGTCGCTGCCCATGGCACGGGACGGGCCAGCGCCGGCGTCCGAAATGCGCCGACGGGGAGCGGGCGGCTGCGAGGACGCTCCAGATCCGGAGCTGCCTCTGGTCTCCGCCTTGGACCACTCCAAGGCGATGCGGAGAGCCAGCTTGTACTCCGGATCGGAGTCGCCGGAGGCGCTGCCGGAGCTCGACATGCTCGTCGACGAGGGGAGAGGAGCGGGCGGAGAGGGGAGAGGAGCTAGGGTTTCGCCGGACGGGGGTTTTTAGTGGGACAGGGTGGGGTCGGGGTGGGCCGGGCTTGTCAGGCGGACGCGCCCGGGCGTGCCCAGGCCACCCCATATCCGCCCCATATTTGGGCTGGATATGGGGGGTGCCGGTCAGTCCGGACGTTTGAGGCCCGTTTGAGGGGTCCATCTGGATCAACTTTTTTTGACTGGACAGCCCGCCCGGACGTATGAGGCGTGTTTGAGAGGTCCGGTTGTAGAGGCTCTTACCTTCTTCTCAAACGTCCATTTAGGACCTGAGAACCCCAAATCCGTTAATCCACATGCATCAACGGGTCTCTGAAGCCATACACTTGTGGCATACTACGCTGGCCAACACCATCGTGCTCATCCAAGTTCAAGACTTCGTTGAGGTCTCCCATACAAACCCGTGGTTGATCATTTTCTGAGTACTACGCATTTACGTCGCAATACTACTCCGCTCTTTCGGTGGAGGATACGCAGGTCCGGTCCCTCCACAGTCCTCTCACACAGCGCACCTGCGGGCCTACGTGACGCCGACGACGAGAGCACACGCTGGCCCGCACAACCACGGCGAAGCCCACCTAGTGGCGAAATCCGGCCACTGTCGGGGCCCAAAGCCAAACCCACCAAAACCATCTCCAACCGAACACGACCCACCCGCCGAGCCGCATCCAACCCATCTCCCTTCCTTCCTCCTCCGCCGCTCCGGTGGCGCGATGGCCGCGCGGGCCCTCCTCCTCCGGGCAACCGCCCGCTGCTGCTCCCCTCTCCACTCCCCGTCCGCCGCCCCGCGCCTCCACCCGCGGCTCCGCAGCCACGCCGCCGCTCCCCAGCTCCGCTTCCCCTCCCTCTCCTTCTCCGCCTCCGCCGCGTCCACCAGCTCGCACGGCCCCAGCGGTGGTGACGCCGGCGAGGGGGAGGATGACAAGGGAGGCTACGAGAACTACCTGGGGATGAGCGACGACGAGCTCATGGCGCAGTGCGACATGGGCACGTTCAAGTCGTCCGGGCCCGGCGGCCAGCACCGCAACAAGCGCGAGTCTGCCGTCCGGCTCCGCCACCACCCCACTGGCATCGTCGCTCAGGTCAGTATTCATTGTCCAGTTGGGCTGCGAGTTTGCCGCCCAAAACAGAGTGGTTAATTTAGCCGTGATGTCCAGTCCAGTGCTTGAGTGCAGGGCCGGCCCTATGTTTCGTAAGTCCCTAGGGCGAACTTGGTGACATAGGCCCTAAGACTTTGTATATGTGTGTGTGTGTGGGCGTGCGCGTGCGTGTGTGTGTGTGTGTGACTACTCAAAATAAAATGTATGTGTATGCGCTATATGAACATACATATGTCTAACTTATTTGCAAAACATTAAGAGTAAACTTTCAACAACCATACATCCTTAGTTCGAGATTTCTAATAATAATTGTTGGGCAATGTCAAATTACGTCAAAAAGACTAGAAATATAGCAAAATAAAACTGGCATGATTACCTCGAATAAGAACCAAATTCTAGTGACTTCATCGGCAACAATAATGCTTCGGCGCTTAAAAAATAAGTAAAGAACCCTGCAGTGGTTTAATTGACAGATCACATTGTTTTCTTTTTCTCCTTTTGTTCAGCACCCGGCAAATACTTCTTAGGAAACATTGTAACCTAAAATTATGAAAAAAAAAAAGAGAATACATAGAATTAGAAATTTTTGCATTAGAACCTTAACAATACTATACTCTGTAGACTGGAAATTGGGGATGACTGAAACAATACTATTCTCTGTAGACTGGAAATTGGGGATGACTGAATTATATACATACTTGTGATTGTGAAACACCAAGAGGATCGGAGGATGATGAACTGAACTCGCGCGGTTGCAGACGGTCGGACGTGAGCAGCCGCTGGCCAAGGCAGGCGCGCAACGACCAACAGGCCAATGGCGGCACGGCGCAAGAGCAGACTGGAGTGGTGGGCGGCGGGCGGCCGCATGAATCGGAAGCGACGGTTGAGTGACGACAAACAAACGGAAGAATCGATCTCGGGAGGAATGCGGCAGCATGATTCGCTTGAGGAGGCTTCACCTTTTCCTAGCGATCAGCCAATTAGGCCTAGCCCATCAAGCTGCCTTCCTTGCCTTTTCTTTTCTTTACCTAAACTTTTTACCAGGCTATACATCCATACGAGATCATCCCCACCCCCCCCCCCCCCCCCGCAGCTCAGGGCCCTAGGCGGTTGCCCCTTCGGCCATACGGCAGGGCCGGCCCTGCTTGAGTGCTTGACGGATGTTGGTTCTAACGGTGGACTTGTAGCTTCTGGGAGGTGGGGTTTCCTCTCATCTCAAATACTTGGCACTTCCCAGAATATTCACACCATTGTCAGTTGAGCTTTAGAGGCGCATTGCCTAATCGAGAGATTTATGTTTCAAGTCAACTAACATAACGGTTATTAGTGTGTCCACAAGACCACAACATCAACCAACAATATATGTACCCATCATGGCGGACAGAAATTTGTATTGCTGTACCAACAAAAATCAATCTATCATTGTTTCAGTTAGTGCCGCGACAACCTTCATCGATGTCTTTGAACCCAAACAACATCTTGCACTGACCCTCTTAAATGAACATTCCATGCAATGCTTGCCATGTTCGTGTTTGATCGGTTCCCCACTGAATTCATACGGTCATCACATTGAACTTCAAAGTTCAAGCCAACCAAATGTCTGATTCTTAATACTCCCTCCGTTCCTAAATATAAGACTTTTTAGAGATTCCAATGCAGACTACATACGGAGCAAAATGAGTGAACCTACACTCTAAAATGCGTCTATATACAACCGTATGTAGTCCGTATTGAAATCTCTAAAAGGTCTTATATTTAGAAACGGAGAGAGTATATTTTTTCCTTTCATGTCAGCCATCTTATGTGGTAGAACTAGCTCTTTCTCCACTCCTTTGCGTGATAGTTTATCTCATCATGCTTCCCCACAGGCTGTGGAGGATAGGTCACAACATAAGAATCGATCATCTGCTTTATCTCGGCTTCGGACCCTGATTGCTCTTAAAGGTAAATCTGATGTGCTTCAAGTTATGCATGTTTTAGCTCAGTAAATGTTTAAGTAATATCATGCATACCCAATACCACGATTTTGTGACCTAAATGGCTCAGAACTTATTATGTTAGTTGCAAATAACCCCAAGGCAGCAACCTAATGTTTCAATAATTGTTTATCTTGATCACCATGCACTTGCTCATAACTTACAGCAGCAAGAATGATTGGGTTATGTTTACATCATTCATTTTCAATTTCCATGGTAGTCATGTAACATTTTGATCGTTCACATCTTATCAGTTAGGAGGCCGATAAACCTTGATAACTACACTCCTCCAGTTGAACTTCTTCAGATATTGCCACTGAAGTCTACCATTCGATCAAAGGATGTTGGCAACCAAATTGGCCCAAATAACCCAAAATTTTCTCCAGTATGCTTCTCTTCTTACCTTAAATATGCCGAGTATGTTTTTATCTCATGCTCAATGTTGCCAATTTGAATGCCTCCGTTTCCAATGTTCTCTTCTTTTGGTGAGCAGGGAATGCAAGCTTTATTAGATCTTCTATTTGCTGTTGAAGGTTCTGTATCAGAGGCAGCGAAAGTTCTAGGGTAATGCATGACTTTCCAGTCTTTTTTGGCAAGTGTAAAAAAAATAGGAATTTGTTATCAGAAATGGGTGCTAGTTTAAAACATGTTCACTCCATTTGGTTTTATGAAACCATCTTCTATACAATATGTTGAACTACTTGGCATAATGCAGCCTAAGCACGGGTGCCCTGTCAAGGTTAATTCTATCAGATGATTCTCTGCGAGCGGCTGCAAATGAACTGCGAGCCTCCAAGGTATTCCTGCAAATCAGTGTCCAGCTGGTCATACATGTCTGTTCGTTGAGAAAAGAACAATACAGATCGCATGGCAAAAATCTGCACTTCATAGTCGAGTTCCAGCAATAACTAGTTATGTCACCCAGGTTCCAGGGTACCCAAGCTTAGTTGTACTATGACTTCAGTCTCCAGATCAGTGATCACCAGCCATGATATGATCTCCCTTTTTATTGCATTTTTTGGAAAGAAGATTATTTGAAAATTTATGCTAGCTAAATCATGGGTCAATTATTTTACTGAAACCGTATTGACATATTCCCCATCACATCCTAAGTTTGAGTCTTGGCTGAACTCTGAAGCCACATTTCAGTCCCAAATTCTGCAATTTGTTGCATGCTTGCTACTCTAATGAAGATCTTAACCACATATCTGTCTCTGCAGGGACTGAAGCCACTAAGATGATGCCCCTTTTGCAATGTTATCATCTTCAGCTGCGCCACAGGTGCCAAGGTGTCTGGCTCATGATTTCATGCCATGCCATTGGAGCTTATGCCCAATTCCCTAGCGCAAGAAATGCAAAACATACACAGGGTCTGTCTTATACAGGGCCATCATCATTCCTGCTTGTTTGTCGCACGCCATTGTAACCTTGTTGTTGTACAGTGCAATTGTACTTTCACATGTTGCCATCGCTTGATGATGCCTTCAACAAATTGGATCTACTTAATATAAGTTTAAGCGTTATAGCGCCTTTTGTTACCAAACTACTTTTCACATTTGTGTGTCCATTTGCTGCGTTGTGTCAACTGTCAAGCATGAACTCAAACAGAAAACCTTGCCATATTTAAATTTTAGACAGAAAGAATGTTACATACAGGTTATCTATCTCGTATGAGCTACAGTACATGTTTATTTTTCTAGTCCCCAAGAGGCCAAAACTGTGGAAAGGCAGAGGAATGCCGTACTGACAAATTCATACAGGTGCCTCTCAAATCAAGTAAACATTGTTAGCGTTGGCCCTATTTATCACTCATCAAACGCTCAGCTAGGAGCATATCATCAGGAGTAGTCACCTGCAACAAGTTCACATTTTAAGATCAGTTTATTCAAACTTAACAGTTCAGAATATACTAGTTTAAATACCCCCTCTGTAACTCAATGTAAGACGTTTTTGCAGTCTAACATGATACCTTGATGTTTGTATAAGAGCCCTCGGTGATATAAACAGGATGTTTCAAGTATTCTACAATGGAAACATCATCAGTGACCTCAAGGCCATCCCTGCGAGTGCAGAGTTTAGTCAGCAAGTAGAAGTGGGAATTAGCACATCAACATATTATATATGCTGTGATCCAGCTAACCTCTTAACAAGCTCGAAACCATCTCTGAGCAGATTAGGCTTCATCACCTACAGTCAGAATACATTTTTCTAGCCAACTGTTTTCCCACAAATAAAGGAAATGAAAATGGGAATACAGGGACTACTATGATTACCTGTGGAGTTTGCATTTCCCAAAGAGTTTTCCTATCAAGGGTTTTTACGACGAAAGAATTGCTGTTGGCCTGAAGAGAGCAGGGGAGAGGAAAATTATAGTTGCCAAAGCAAGAACTCCGTTGGAAGATCATTCATGCAGTATGCTATTATTAGATAATAACTTGAAGTTGACCAAGGATCTTTGCAAGATCATCTTGTTGATGAATATCTGGATGTATAAACAGTCACCTCCTTTATAGTAGCTTTGACGGGCACACCGAGAACAGCTGCTCCATGCATCGCAGCATCTTCTAAGACCTAGTCAGGAAAATCAATATCAATATTATTCCTTGAGCGACGTGCAAGATTTTACAAATATTTATTTTTTCTCTTTACAAAGTTGCTATGAAATACCAAAGCATCAGGATTAAGCAAGTTCAAAGCCAGATAATTTATCATGCATGTAGTATAATTCCAAAATTATCAGTTGCAACTTCTAAGGGGGAGTTTTCTGTTAGTAAAAGACTGCAAGAAGTTCCCTTCGTAGGAGCAGAAGAAAAAGATTCAATAACATCTTACAAGACACGCTATGATGGATAATTCATGCTAGATCATAGAAGGTAACCTTTTTCACATCTTCAGAGGATACCAAGGGTCTTGCAGAATCATGGACACAAACAAGTTCTGAATCTCCATCAATTTCCTGCGGACAATTTTTTTTTGTTCACAAAATTTACAAATTTTGAAGATATCTACCCTATTTGCTGTACAAAAGCAAGCAACCTAAACATGCAGTATATGTAGGCTATCACTAACCTGAAGTCCATTAAAAACAGAGTCTTGTCTCTCTTTTCCCGGGGTTGTAAATTTAATAGGTATTTGCAAGTTTTCAACAGAACCTGCGGAAACAGTTGACTGATGAACATCTTACTCTGAGGCTGTACTGTATCATTCTTCAAATTTAGCCACAGAACTTAATTTTATTAAGGTGTAGATGCTAGGTAGATAAAAGAATAGTAAAGACAATGAGTATAGAATGAGTCCAGACGAACCTTCAAATACATTTTTGTAGGATGGATCACACACCACCACGACTTCTTTCACTTCCTTCATTGCACAGAATGTCTTTAAACTACAGGACAGAAATGTAAGCATTTCACGTCTGCATGGAATTGCCCAATCAGAGAATTAACAAGTTCTAAGCCAAGGAAATGAACCTGTGCAGTGCAATTGGTACTCCCAGTAATGGTAGATACTGCTTAGGCATATTGGCCTGTCACAAAAGGTGGAGAGAAATTTAGGTACATTCATCATCCACTGAAAGGATTTGCTAGTTTACTGCAAAGTATTAAAATTATTTCTCATCAAGGATTGCACTGATGCTTGTTCATTTTGTTTGACACTACTCCTAATGTTCAAGAGAGATAGCAATCTCCTATACACTACATTTATCTTCACTTATAGGACGAGAAGTCACATGGATAAGCCATCAGAGTGCACATCAACAATAGAAAAACAATTCCTCACAGCAAACCAAACCATCAAGCATTACACCGATGTATGTTCATTTTTGTTCTAACTCTACTTGAAATGTTCGAGAGAGAAAGCAATCTCTTGTACACTACATTTATCTTCTCTTACAGGAAGAGAAGTCGCATAGATACACCTTCAGAATGTGTATCAACAATAGAAGAAGAGCTACGGCATTTCCCACCAAAATTGTCAGACTAATGAACATATAACCCAAAGCAATACAGTACCCCCATTCTCTTTCCCTGTCCTCCGGACAAGAGGATCACCGAGACGATCCTCCCCTTGACAGCCTCCCCGCGCTGGCAAAACAGAACCCTCAGTCAGCCAAAAGAGCTCACATCACATAGGCGTGCAGGGCCATCCAAAATCCACCGTACCTGCGCGCCGTCCGGTTCAGCAGCGCAGATGGCTGAATGCGAACGCCTCGTACTCCGCCGCGGAGCGACCCCGCAGCTCCCACCTGGCCACCGTTGACCCCAAAAAATAGGAATGCCTCAGTACGGCAGCAGCGGATAAGCAGCTACAGACGATCGGATTGGAACTCTAGCAAGTTCGCAGCTCCAGGGGCGCCAAAACGAACGGATTAGATGCAATTGGCCTGGAGCAACACGAGCAATCCTTACCACCAATCCGAAGGCGGTGGCCGCGGCGGGACGCGGGAAGCAGCACGGCCGTGGGGCATGGCGGCGGCGTCGGGGCGGAAGGGGGCCGCGCGTGGGATTGGAGGTGGAGGTGGAGGCAGAGGCGGAGCTCCATGCCGGAGGCGCTGGTAGGTGGCCCAATGGGAGGGAGAGGGCGGGTGCTGCTGCTGGCGATGGGCGGCCGGAGCGGAGGCGACAAAAACAGTGGGAGGAGGCATCCCGGAACGCAAGTTGAGTGTGGTGCGGATACATTCCGGTCAATCCCCGCCGTCCACGAGTTCTGTTTTTCTCCGTCACGTGCTGGGGATGTCTATCATTTTGTTTTTTTATGAGGTGATGTCTATCATTTTGCGTCAACGGGTCATAGGTGATGGGATATGTATTTAGGGTAGGGTCTTAGTCCTGACCTACATACCTTACCTAAGGACACTACATTGGAGAACTTAAAGATTACAAGGAAGACTCCGACTGAAATCACCATGGCGCATGAGTCACTCGACAAAAAATCCATTCGGAAGAACCAGAAGTCAGTCGACCGCAGAAGATCAAAAGCCACTCCAGGGAGGCCAACGGACAGGCGTTCGACTGGTCGCCATAAGTAGCATTTATTGCATACGTTATCAGTAACGTCCACCTTTATTACCACGGTCGAACCCTTGGTTGCCGGGTATTCATGAGGGGTAGCGCACTCTATATAAGCCACCCCTCCCCTCTGGCACAAGGGTTCGCACCACCTGTAACTCACACACTCCACACGACAGAAGCTCCCGAGCACTGAGACGTAGGGCTGTTACCTCCACGAGAGGGGCCTGAACTTATACATCCGTGTGTACAATCTCGCCGTAGCTAGGACTCTGCCCTCTCCTTACGTACCCCTAACCTCTACTGTCAGGCTCGTTCCCACGATAGTTGGCGCCCACCGTGGGGCAGGCGTCTAAGTGACTTCCGGCGAGTTTGCAATTTTCTTCTTCGTCATGTCTTCCGGCGGCGGTTTGTTCCTGGGCCACGAGATCCGTCTCGGTGTGCTCACCTTCGTCGCCGACGACTCGACATGGCTTCAGGAAGCGCCTCTGGACGTTGAGGCGCTCCCGATCCGCGGGGCGATGCACTTCCGTGCAAGCTCCTGCGGCGTTCTTCTTCGGCAGCCGTCGACTCCGTACCTGTCGACTCCGGCATCGTTTGCTCTCCCCGCTGACCGTCGCCGCAAGCGATCTGGTCGCTCGCGACTCCAGCGTTGGGTAAGGCATGCGGCGGCTCGCCAAGCGTCATCTTCGCAGATTGCGGCTATCGAGCCCGCCGAATCACTTCACGGCGTGTTCGATTCGGCGTCGGATCAGTCTGATGTTCCTTCCGAGTGCGAGAGCTGCGATCCAGCGGCTGAAGTTCTTATGGCGGGTTCACAGCAAAGCCCGCCTGGCTACGGCCGCGGCGGGCACGAGGTTGGAGGACCGTCGAATGAGCAGCAGCGCCGAGATGAGGAGATTCTCCATACGCCCATCGTCGGTGCGACTGCCGATGCCCAGGCCTTGGAGGCCACGCGCCTTCGGCTCGAAGAGATGCAGAGGGCACTCGACGAGCATACCCACCAACGTCCACAAGTTTCCAGTCGACGTCAGCGACAGTTGTTTCCTAGTGGATCTCAGAACAACGTCCAGGTATTCCGTACTCCAGTTCTGAATGTTGCAGCCGCTGCTAGGATTGCGGATTCCATTCAACCATCACGATCAGAGGCTGGCAGAGGTTTGCAGCAGATCCGAGCGTTGCTTGGGGCAGCGCAACAACAGAATTCAGCTGTTTCTCAGTCGCGCAATAGGTTACACAGTAATTCGCACAAGGCAGACACAGTTCAGTCGGCTCACAGCCCGGGGTCACCTCTGCGTCGCAGGGGCGGAGGTTACCGTGAAGATCGGTACCGAGATCAGGGGCGGGATCAGTTTGCTCCTCATTATCACCGTGATGACCGCCGTCGAGTGCCTACTCCTCCGCGGGGTGGTTCATATGTGCCCCGGCACTATGATGATCGGCGCCCGTACGGCGATGAGCGGATTCCTGGGTTCGACGCGAGGTCTGTCCTCGTACAGAATCGGATTGACAGGGGCAGAGTTCACAGGGATGGTTATGATAGAGATCATCCGAGTGGAAGTGGTGCCGTCGTCTCTGGGCCCGAGTGTTTCAGCAGAGCCATTCGATCCGCTGAGATTCCCCCCCAACTTCAGGTTGGCGGCTCGAGTAAGCAAGTTCACTGGTGAGTCGAAGCCGGAAACATGGCTAGATGATTACCGAGTGGCGGTGCAGATCGGTGGAGGAAATGACAATGTAGCCAAGAAGCATTTGTCTTTGATGTTGGATGGTTCGGCCCGAGCGTGGCTAAATCAGTTGGCTCCTTCTAGCATCTACTGCTGGGAGGATCTTACCCGAGTGTTCATCAGAACTTTCGAGGGCACATGCAAGCGTCCCGCTTGTTTGTCTGAGCTGCAGCACTGTGTGCAGAAACCGAATGAAACTTTGAGGGATTACATTCAGCGTTGGACCACCCTCCATCACACGGTGGAAAATGTTTCCGAGCACCAAGCCGTCTGCGCCTTCAAGGCCGGTGTTAGGTACAGAGAGCTTTATCTGAAGTTTGGTCGGATAGGAGATATGTCCCTGAGCAAGATGATGGAGATTGCCACTAGGTATGCCAATGGCGAAGAGGAGGACCGCCTCCGCAGCGGCAAGGGAAGGGCAGTCGACAATGATGCTGGCGGCGGCAATTCCAGTCGGAAGCAAAAGCACAAAGCCGATGGTTCTGTTCAGGCAGAGGTAGCCGCTCTGGCGGCGCAAGGAAAGAATAAGGGGAAACCCAAAGGGCAATTTACCCCCAAGAAATCAAAGAATCAGTCAGGAACGGACATCCTAGATATGCCGTGTGCAATCCACACGAGGAAGGATGAGGAAGGCAATTTGATATTGCCAAAGCACACCACTCGACAATGCAGATTACTGATCCAACAGTTCAAGGAAGGTCAATCGGGTGGGAAAACTCCTTAAAAGGAGGATGATGAAGATAAAGAGGATTTTCCTAAGGTCAATGCCACTTTGATGATTTTTGCCGATGTAGAAAGCAAAAGTCGACTGAAAGTTATTAACAGGGAGGTCAACATGGCTGTTCCTGCCACCCCCACGTACCTCAGGTGGTCTCAGACTCCTATCACCTTTGACCAGTCAGACCACCCTGCTCATGTCGCTACCCCCGGTCGACAAGCTCTGGTGGTGGATCCGGTTGTAGGAGGCACCCGACTCCGCAAGGTTCTCATGGACGGAGGGAGTGGATTGAACATCTTGTATGCAGAGACCCTCAAGGGGATGGGCATTCCGATGTCCCGACTCAGTGAGAGCAACATGCAGTTCCACGGAGTCATCCCTGGGAAGAAGGCCAAGTCACTCGGTCAGATTGCGTTGGATGTGGTGTTCGGCACCGACAAGAATTTTCGCAACGAAAAGTTGACGTTTGAAGTAGTAGACTTCCAGAGCGCATATCACGCCATCCTTGGTCGACCGGCTTATGTCCGTTTCATGGCCCGTCCATGTTACGTGTACCTCAAGCTGAAGATGCCCGGGCCCAAGGGCGTGATCACAGTCACAGGGAATCGATAGAGGGCTTAGGAGTGCCTTCAGCAAGGCTCCAAGATTGCCGACTAGCAAATGGCTGTAGTCGAGTTGGAAGAATACAAGAGGAATACTGATCCTGCCGATCTGCTGCGTGCCAAGAAACCCGCCTCTGAGTCTGCTTTTCAGTCGGCAGGTGACGTGAAGCAAGTGAACGTTCACCCGACAGATCCTAATGCTGCCCCGACCAACATCTCGACGACACTCGACAGCAAATAGGAAGCCGCGCTCATCCAGTTCCTCCGTGAGAACTGGGACATCTTCGCATGGAAGCCTTCTGACATGCCGGGTGTACCCAGGGAACTGGCTGAGCACCGACTGAGAGTTGACCCGAAGGCCAAGCCTGTCAAAGTGCATTTGCGTCGGTCGGCGGCAGAGAAGCGGAAGGCAATCGGCGAGGAGGTGGCTCGACTCTTGGCGGCTAAGTTCATACGCGAAGTTTACCACTCCGAGTGCCTCGCGAACGTCGTCATGGTCCCCAAGAAAGACAAGTCACTCCGCATGTGTATTGACTTTAAACATATCAATCGGGCCTGCCCGAAAGATCATTTTCCGCTCCCCCGCATCGATCAGATTGTCGACTCGACTGCGGGATGCGAGCGTTTATCTTTTCTCGATGCATACTCTGGTTACCATCAGATCTGTCTGTTTGGTCCAGACGAAATAAAGACGGCCTTCATCACCCCTTTCGGGTGTTTCTATTATATCACCATGCCTTTTGGTCTGAAAAATGCTGGCGCTACTTTCATGCGTATGATTCAGAAGTGCCTGCTCAAGCAAATCAGTCGGAACGTCGAGGCTTATATGGATGATATTGTAGTCAAGTCTCGCAAAGGTTCCGACCTGCTGACTAACTTGGCAGAAACATTCGCCAACCTAAGGAAATATGATATCAAGTTAAACCTGTTCAAGTGCACTTTTGGAGTTCCTGGTGGCAAGTTGCTCGGTTTCCTCGTTTCCGAACGGGGGATCGACGTCAATCCCGAGAAGATCGGCGCCATCGTCCGAATGAAACGCCCTGAGCGTGTGCACGATGTCCAGAAGCTGACGGGCTGCCTGGCGGCATTGAGTAGGTTTATTTCTTGTCTCGGAGAGAAGGCATTGCCTTTATACCGACTGATGAAGAAATCTGATACGTTCGAGTGGACTCCTGAAGCAGAAGCAGCGTTTGTCGAGCTCAAAGCCCTGCTTTCCACCCAGCCGGTGTTTGCTGCTCCGCACAGCAAAGAACCCCTGCTTCTGTACATTGCAGCCACTAACCAAGTCGTCAGTACGGTTCTTACTATCGAGCGAGAAGAGGAGGGCAAGGCTTATAAAGTCCAACGTCTAGTTTACTATATCTCTGAAGTGTTGACTCCTTCAAAGCAAAGGTACCCTCATTACCAGAAGCTCGTCTATGGTATATATCTATCAGCGAAGAAGGTGGCACACTACTTCCAAGATCACTCAGTCTCAGTCGTCAGCGATGCTCCATTGTCTGAGATCCTCAACAATCGAGACGCGACTGGTCGAGTGGCCAAATGGGCTATTGAGCTCCTCTACTTTGATATCAAGTTTGAAGCAAAGAAGGCAATCAAATCTCAAGCGCTTGCTGACTTCATGGCCGAGTGGATGGAACAACAGCAGCCAACTCAAATCCACTCGGCGCACTGGACCATGTTCTTTGATGGCTCTAAGATGCTGAATGGGTCTGGTGCTGGTGTGGTGTTGGTATCTCCAAAGGGTGACAAGCTTAGTTATGTCCTCCAGATTCACTTTGATTCCTCCAATAATGAGGCTGAATACGAGGCACTTCTCTACGAGTTACGTATGGCCATCTCACTCGGCGTCCGGCGCCTGATGGTATACGGTGATTCGGATTTGGTGGTTAATCAGGTGATGAAGGAGTGGGATGTCAGGAACCCTACCATGACTGGATATTGCCATGCAGTGAGAAAGCTTGAGAAGAAATTTGAAGGTTTGGAACTCCACCATATTCCCCGAGTGAAGAATCAGGCAGCTGATGATTTAGCAAAGATCGGATCCACTCGGAAGCCTGTACCTAGTAATGTGTTTCTGGAACACCTACATTCTCCTTCGGTGTAAGAAGATCCCTTCACCGAAGAGCCCCCGCAAGCAATAAGCGCCTCCAATCCGACTGAGGTTGATGTCCCGGCAGTCATAGATCTGGTCATGGAGATTTTGGTGATTACGCCCGATTGGACAGTGCCATATATCGCATACATACTGAGGCAAGAACTCCCAGAAGACGAGGTTGAAGCTTGACAAATCGTCCGCAGGTCCAAGGCCTTTACTGTGATGGATGGACAGCTTTACAGAGAAAGCGTAACTGGTGTAGCTCAGCGGTGCATCTCTCCTGAGGAAGGTCGACTGATTCTGGAGGAAATTCACTCGGGGACCTGTGGTCATCATGCGTCCTCTCGGACGATTGTTGCCAAATCATACCTAGCTGGTTTCTTCTGGCCGCGCACCAACGAAATGGCTCAGGAGATTGTTCAGCACTGCGAAGGATGCCAGTTTTATGCAAACTTGTCGCATAAGCCCGCGTCCGCCTTGAAGACTATTCCACTCGTATGGCCGTTCGATGTATGGGGTTTGGATATGGTCGGTCCTCTCCGAACGGGCCAGAGTGGATTCACGCATCTACTTGTAGCAGTCGACAAGTTCACCAAGTGGATTGAGGCTAAGCCCATAAAGAAGCTGAATTCGCGCAATGCTATCAAATTTATGAAAGAGATAATGTTCCGGTATGGAGTTCCCCACAGTATCATCACGGACAATGGTTCCAACTTTGACTTGGAAGAGTTCATATACTTTTGCTCCACCCAAGGCACTCGGGTGGATTACACATCCGTTGCGCACCCCCAGACTAATGGTCAAGCTGAGCGAGCAAATGGCCTTATCCTTCAAGGGTTGAAGCCTCGACTCATGCGAGATCTTGAACATGCAGCTGGACCTTGGGTTACTGAATTGCCGTCTGTTCTATGGGGCTTGAGGATGACTCCTAACCGGTCGACTGAGCGCACTCCTTTCTTCATGGTGTATGGAGCCGAGGCCGTTTTGCCGAGTGATCTCCTTCACAATTCTCCCCGTGTAGATCTTTACTCAGAGGCTGAGGCTGAACAAGCACGACAGGACGGTGTAGATCTCCTGGAAAAAGAACGTGAAATGGCTCTGATTCGGTCGACTGTGTACCAGCAAGATCTGCATCACTTCCATGCAAAGCACGTCAGGAGTCGGTCGTTCCATGAAGGTGATCTTGTGCTCCGAGTGGATCAGCAGCGGCCTCACAAGCTTGCCCCCGCGTGGGAAGGTCCTTTCGTCGTCACCAAAGTACTGAACAATGGAGCCTACCACCTTTTGAATCTCAAGAAGAATATCGACGAACCACGCGCCTGGAACGCAGATTTACTTCGACGTTTTTATACCTGACGACTGAGTTGTTTGATGTAATAAGAGTACTCTAGACAATGTTGTCTATCAAAGTTATGACTCCTGCAGTCCTTTGTCGATTCCGATCGCACAATCTCATATTCAAAAACACTCCGAGTGAAAGGCGACCCTCTCAATCGGGGGCTTAGCCGTGAACAAGTTTTCGCCTAAGTTAAAAATCCTGCCGAGTGAATAGCATCCTATTCACCCGGAAACTTAGCTGCGAATCAGTCTTCGTCTAAGTTGGAAACACTCCGAGTGGTGAGAGACAATCTCACTCGGGGGCTTAGCTGCGAACCAGTTTTCGCCTAAGTTAAAGATCACTCCGAGTGAGGACATCATCCACACTCGGGGGCTTAGTTGCGACTCCGTATCGCCTAAGTTAAAAACTGCTCCGAGTGAGGACATCATCCACACTCGGGGGCTTAGCTGCGACTCCGTATCGCCTAAGTTAAAAACTGCTCCAAGTGAGGACATCATCCACACTCGGAGACTTAGCTGCGATCCCGTATCGCCTAAGTTAAAAACCACTCCGAGTGAGGACATCATCCACGCTCGGGGTCTTAGCTGTGACTCCGTATCGCCTAAGTTAAAAACCACTGGGTGTGAAAAGTCCTCCCGAGTGAATAGCATCCCATTCACTCGGAAACTTAGCTGCGAATCAGTTTTCGCCTAAGTTAAAAATCCAGACGAGTGAATAGCATCCCATTCACTCAGAAACTTAGCTGCGAATCAGTTTTCGCCTAAGTTAAAAATCCAGCCGAGTGAATAGCATCCCATTCACTCGGAAGCTTAGCTGCGAACCAGTCTTCGTCTAAGTTGAAAACTCTTCCGAGTGAATAGCATCCCATTCACTCGGAAGCTTAGCTGTGAACCAGTCTTCGTCTAAGTTGAAAACTCTTCCGAGTGATGAGCGCTTCTCTCACTCGGGGGCTTAGCCGCGAACAAGTTTTCGCCACTCCCGAGTGGAAAAGAGCAAGTTCAGTCGACTGAATGGCGGCTCGCACCCCACACCCCTGGAAAGCGTCATATCATGGTTGATGGAAAGGTCCGAACTGACAAGACCTATCCTGCTGGTTTCATGGACATCATTTCCATCCCTAAGACAAGCATTCAGAGGTGGAGACACTAAGAAAAAGAACTCACTCGACGGACCGAGTGACTAGCGTACTCCAAGTACGAAAAAGGACCTCGAGTCCAAAATTTTAAGACTACTGCCAATCGTAAACGATCGACAGTAGTCTCGGGGACTACACCCAGTGGGTGCACTCAGCATGCCCCCACTGGATACGACACCACTCGACCAGGTCCGACCAGTCCAAGTAAAAAAAAAAGCAAACATGCAAACATTGTCTCCATCAGACCCCCGCCGATGCAAGCACTCGACGGCGGTCTCGGGGACTACACCCAGTGGGTGCACTCAGCGTGCCCCCACTGGACCTACTATCACTCGACCAAGTCCGGCCTGTCGAGTGACAAGCGACTATCAAAACAAATCTAAGACCCCTGTCTATGTCAACGCTATTCGACAGCGGTCTCGGGGACTACACCCAGTGGGTGCACTCAGCGTGCCCCCACTAGACCAGAAACCACTCGATTAAGACCTGATCTACTCGAGGGAAAAGCAAGCAAATATGCACCAAAAGAAAACACCCAGTGGGTGTAGAGTCAAGAAGGACGGCATGAAAATCGAGGCATCATGCCCCCACTTGCCTTGCCCCAGTCGTTGCATCATCGTCGCAGGGCGCGTGCTTTCCAAAATTTTCAAATCCCGTAAAATTCGGGCCTGACGAAGCGACCCGTCGCATCAAGAGATCCTGCTGACCACTCGGACCTGAGTCCGCGCTCAAGTTCACTCAGACGCATATCAAGACAGAATCGATCAGGGTGAATGACAAAGATTCCAATCGACGCAGACTTCTGTGAAGCCCTAAAATGCATTCGGAATTTTTGTATCTTAACAGAACCTACATCGATCCCTTTTTCACTCGAACCCCGATCCATTCGGGGGCTAATGATGGGGATATGTACCTAGGGTAGGGTCTTAGGCCTGACCTACATACCCTACCTAAGGACACTACATTGGAGAACTTAAAGATTACAAGGAAGACTCCGACTGAAATCACCATGGCGCATGAGTCACTCGACAAAAAATCCACTCGGAAGAACCAGAAGTCAGTCGACCACAGAATATCAGAAGCCACTCCAGGGAGGCCAATGGATAGGCGTTCGACTCGTCGCCATAAGTAGCATTTATTGCATACATTATCAGTAACGTCCACCTTTATTACCACGATCGAACCCTTGGTTGCCGGGTATTCATGAGGGGTAGCGCACTCTATATAAGCCACCCCTCCCCTCTGGCACAAGGGTTCGCACCACCTGTAACTCACACACTCCACACGACAGAAGCTCCCGAGCACTGAGACGTAGGGCTGTTACCTCCACAAGAGGGGCCTGAACTCATACATCCGTGTGTACAATCTAGCCGTAGCTAGGACTCTGCCCTCTCCTTACGTACCCCTAACCTCTACTGTCAGGCTCGTTCCCATGACAATAGGCTCCCTTTTTCAATTATCCAACAGCTGCTTTTTTTGTTTATCTGAATTTTCACTCTTCATAGAAGGACCATCACTCAAACCTTCATTATTTCTCACAGGCCTCTTGGTCCCATCGGAACGAACCAACATGACAAAGCCGATGGCAAACACTCAAAATGCAAAGATAAGTCTTCACCACCACCGTGGCAATAATCCCTACAAACCATAATTCACCGACCAGCAGAAAAAATACGCCTTCGAGCCATAGACGTTGTCGTTGACGATATCATCGAGATGGGCAGGCTCTAGGTGATCTTATTCGACAAACTAACACCCTCACCACCGCCGCTGCCAACGACATGTCCGCGGAAGACCTTAGGGCGTGTTTGGTTGCCTACATATATTTTGCCGGCATTGCATACTTGTCCCGGTTGAGCTTAGTTGAGCATATATAGGCTAAAAACCATCATTTGCACATCGTTTGGTTGCCTGCATATAACTTGTCTGCGTCGTAGCACCGATTGTAGCCCTTGTGTTTGGTCGCCTGCATTGGCTGGACTCATGCAATTACACGGTGTTTGGTTGCATACAGATAGCGAGGTATGCTTACCTTGTACCCTATATGGTGAGCTTATTAGCTACACCTTACGCATGATCACACCAATAAAACAATACTACAATCATGACAAAATTGACGATGATAATGAAGTTCTTCAGCCCAAATTGTTGATCTGCCTTTTCCACTTGAACACTACTTGCCTCCTTGAGCACGACCTTGGAGTAAGCATCCTCTATCACCTGCCTATTCTTAACCCTCTGTAGGAGTTGTCTTAGTAACTGTTCTTGGCATGCTTCCCATGAACTGTAAATCCCTGGAACTCTTCCACTGAACACCACATAACACTTCTCCTACCATGACAGAAGAGCAACAATTCAAGCAGCAAGCAAAGGAGCACACTAGACATGGATAAAAGAAACAATAAGGTGATACGTCTCCAATGTATCTATAATTTTTTATTGTTCCATGCTATAATATTGTCATTCTAGAATACTTTTTGAGTATTTATTTATCAATTTATATTATTTTTGAACACTAACCTATTGACCCAGTGCCAGCTGCTATTTTTTGCATGTTTTTGGCTTTTCAGATTTACAGTTCCAAACGAAGTCCAATTGCCCCGAAACTTTTATATGATTTTTTTCTAGACTAAAAGAAGACCTAGAAGCTTCGGGAGGAGATCGGAGGCCGCACGAGGGAGGCACATGCTAACATGGCGCGCCCTGATGGCTTGTCCCTCCCTGGTAAGAATCCCAATCCCGTTCTCTGGCCTATAAATTCACATATATTCCAAAAACCCTAGGGAGTATCCCGAAACACTTTTTCCGTTGCCGCAAGTCTCTGTTCCACCCCGATCCAATCTGGAGCCCTGTTTCAGTGCCCTACCGGAGGAGGGATCGATCACGGAGGGCCTCTATATCATCCTTGCTGCTCCCATGGTGATGTGTGAGTAGTTTACCATACACCTACGGGTCCGTCATTAGTACCTAGATGGCTATCTCTCTCTCTCTCTTGATCTTCAATACAATGATCATCGCATCTTTGCTTTTATCTATCCGATGTAATTCTTTTGTATGGTGCGTTTGTTGGGATACGATGAATTGTGGGTTTATGGTTAGATTATTCATGAAAAGTATTTGAGTCACCTCTGAAATATATTATGATTCTTATTTGCATGATTATTATAGCTTCATAATTCTCTCTGATCTATTGATTTGCATTGGCCAAGTAGATTGATCTTTCTTCAGTGAGAGGGTGCGTTATAGTGGGTTCAACCTGACGGGTTTCTATATCCCAGTGACAGAAGGGGACAAGATACGTCTTTGTGTTGTTGCCACTAAGGATAAAACGATGGGGTTAGCTCATATTAATTGAATTCTCTTTGTCTACATCATGTCATTGTTCTCCAAGCATTACTCTGTTTTACTTAATACTCTAGATGCATGCTTGATAGCGGTCGATGGGTGGAGTAATAGTAATAGGTGCAGGCAGGAGTCAGCCTATTTGCTTATAGACGTGATGCCTATATATACATGATCATTGACATGAATATGAACATAACTATGTGTTTTTCTATCAATTGCCCAATAGCAATTTGTATACCCATCGTATGCTTCCTACATGAGAGATTCAATTAGGGAAAACTATGGCCCCCGGGTCTATTCACCTATATATTTACAAACGCTAATGCTATCAATACCTTGCTGCCATTTATTTCTTTTATTTTATTTTGCAATTTACAATTATCTACTACCATCTAGACACTTCATTTTCTTGCAAATAACGAGGTCAGGGGGATTGATAACCCTCTTGCCGCGTTGGGTGCAAGTGTTTGCTCTTTTGTGTGTAGTCGCTGAAGACGGTAGTTGACCGTTACTCCTATTGGTTCGATAAATCTTGGTTCTCAACCAAGGGAAATACTTATCTGTATTGTGCTACAATAACCCGTTCCTCTTCACGGAAAACCCAACGCAAATCACAAGTATCAGGAAGGATTTCTGGGGCCGTTGCCGGGGAGTATCATCAACCAACCATCAAGTAACTTCGCACAAATTGTCATTCACTTGTTCTTCTTTTTATTTGTTGTTATATTTAATTTGCTTCATAAAAATAAAAAAATAAAAAATATTTATCTTTGCTATTTTACTTCTTTGCTTGCTACTATGGCTAGTTCCCCTCCGGACATGCCTCACTCTTCTTAGTTGGGAGAGGGTTCTACAATCTTGGATTTTAAGCAAGTGGGTGATGAGTCCCTTAAGGAAGCATGGGATAGATTACTAGAAATACAAGCGATAGCTAATCCCAAGAGTCATATTAAATTGCTCCTTAGAAGTTTTTATGTTGGTCTATCTCTTTCTCATAGAGGTGTCTTGGACTCTATGTTCGAAAAAGATTTCCTTGGGAACAATGCTTTTGACACCTATGATAAGATGAAAAACATATTTGGACAACCCAACATAGAAACCATTTAACTAACCATATTGGTGTGCTTCCGTCAAACCGAGTTAATAAAAGAAACTAAGGACATTATGGAAACCAATTTTAAAGGGTTATACAACATGTCTACTAAAATCAATGGGAACATAGTAATGCAAAATAAGAGATTTGACACTATGGACCAAAAGATTGATGCTCTTAGTATTTTGAAGGATGAAATGAAAGCTCTCAATAACAAGTTTGAACAACTTGTTCTTAGTGTCAAAGATGACAACACTTGAAACTATGCATTATGCCTAGCTAGGGGCGTAAAACAATAGCGCTAGTCGGGAGGCAACCCAATAGTTATCTTTATTTTTTGCTTTTTACTTTCTGTTTGTGTGATAACATAATTATTGCCTCTGTAATGATTGTGTTTTTATTTTTTAATTAGTGTTTGTGCCAAGTAAAGCCTTTGGGATGACCCACGAGATAAGTAGAATTGATACGATGCAAAAACAGAAACTTTAGCGGCCAGTGCAGAATTTCTCTAATTTTACTAGAATATCTTTTTGATCTGAATTTTTTACACAGTATTGCTATACAAATTATTAAGGTGTTCCTAATGTTTCAGATTTTTTAGATTTATATAAGTCTAGGTTCTCTACAGATCTTTACAAACTGTTCTGTTTTAAACAGATTCTGTTTTTTCTTGCATAGTTTGCTTGTTTTGATGATGCTATGAATTGTATCGGGTGGTATAAGCCATGGAGAAGTTAGAGTACAGTACCTATTATGAAATAATAAAATATGAATCAATTTATAACAGTACCTAAAGTATTTGATATGTTGCTTATACTAACGGATCTCACGAAGTTTTGTTGAGTTTTGTGTGATTGAAGTTTTCAAGTTTTGGGTGCTATCACGATGGACAAAGGAATAAGGAGCGGCAAGAGCCTAAGCTTGGGTATGTCAAAGGCACCCCAATGTAATATTCTAGGAAGACTCAATAATATAAGCTTGGGGATGCCCCTCTTTCATCTCAATCCATCGGTATGTCACTTGGAGCTATATATTTATTCGTCACATGATATGAGTTTTGCTTGGAGCATCGTTTGCTTTTTGTTTGCTTTTGTGTTTAGTTTGCCACAATCATAGTTTGCTGGACACACCTATTTGAGAGAGACACACCTTCATCATAATTTATTAGAATACTCTATGTGCTTCACTTATATCTTTTGAGCTTAGCAGTTGCTCTAGTACTTCACTTATATCTTTTTGAGCACGGTGGCGTATAGAGTTTATAGAAATAATTGCACTCTCGTTCCTCACTTATATTTGTTTGAGAGTTAATAATTAGTGACAGTAATTTGCATGGGTCATAAGACTAGTCCAAAAATAATAGGTATTAAATGAGTGTTAATCAAAATCATCATGTAGCACATTAAAGAGAAATTTTGGGTTAATGATATTGATGTGGTAATGTGAAAGGGTGCGAGCGCATGGTTGTCGGTTCATAGAAGTATCGGTATTAGGAGGTGTTAATTTCCCATTTGTCTAAATATTGGAAAAAAGGCATGGTGGGGATGTGTGAGCATTTCTATTCCTTGTTGAAATCCTAGTGTTGTTCCGGGTCGGAGGCGCGTGATGGTTAACTCCTCCCAACCTCCTCCCTCGGGGCATAAGAATAGTACTTTGATTTGTGATAAAACTAATAAGACTCTACAATAAGTATATGAGTTCTTTCTAACTAATGTGAATCCGTGGACATACACAATCTCACCACCTCATATTTTCCTAGCCTCTTCGGTACCGTGCATTGTCCATTCTCACCTCGAGGATCGGTGCGAACTTCGCCGGTGCATCCAAACCCCGTGACATGATACACTCTGTCACACATAAACCCCCTTATATCTTCCTCAAAACAGCCACCATACCTACCTATTATGGCATTTCCATAGCCATTTCGAGATATATTGACATGCAACTTTCACCGTTACATCATATGACTAGTTCATTCACCGTCATATTGCTTTGCGTGATCATATAAAGCTGACATAGTATTTGTGGCAAAGCCACCGTTCATCACTTTTGATACATGTCACGCTAGATCATTGCACATCATGGTACACTGCCAGAGGCATTTATATTGAGTCATATTGTTTCATAGTTCTTCATATTGAGTTGTAAGTAAATAAAAGTGTGATGATCATCATTATTAGAGCATTGTCCTAGTGAGGAAATAAAAATGAGGGAGGCCAAATGAGCCCACCATAAAAAATGATGAGAGAAAAAGAGAGAAGGGACTTTGCTACTATCATTTACCACACTTGTGCCTCAAAATGGCACCTTGTTCTTCATATAGAGAATCTCATGTTATATCATTTTCATATGCTAGTGGGAATTATTTTTCATTATTAAAAACTTGGCTTGTATATTCCGATGACGGGCGTCCTCAAATGCCCGAGGTCTTCATGAGAAAGCAATTTGGATGCACACCCACTTAGCTTCAGTTGAGCTTTCATACTCTTGTAGCGCCAGTGCATCAGTCGCATCTCAATCCCTACTCCTCGCATTGATATCTATCGATGGGCATCTCCATAGCCTGTAGATACGCCGAGTTGATGCGAGACTTTCTTCTCCACTTTTTACCCCTTTGATATCTACCACCATCTTCTATTCCACCCTTATGCTATGTCCATGGTTCACGCTCATGTATTGCGTGAAGAATAAAAGGTTGATGCGCACTGAAAAAGTACTATCCAATTGCCTGACTTGGACACCGTGGTGCTTGACATTTGTATTAATGTGGTGAAGACGGAGCCATGCCTTACTAATATGATAAAATGAACGGGGGGGGGGGGGTAAACATTCCTTAAGGATCGTATATTTCGAAAGATTGATGATTGTGTTGCTTGTGCTTATAAATATTACTATGTTGATGTTTGCTAATTCATCATTTCTCAATGAGCATACATGCAAAAGATTACATATTGGGTAGCATGTCACATCAAAAATTCTGTTTTTATCATTTACTTACTCGAGGACGAGCAGGAATTAAGCTTGGGGATGCTGATACATCTGCAACCTATCTATAATTTTTGATTGTTCCATACTATAATATTATCATTCTAGGATACTTTTTGAGCATTTATTTACCAATTTATATTATTTTTGAGCACTAACCTATTGACGCAGTGCCCAGTGCCAGTTGTTGTTTTCTGCATGTTTTGGCTTTTCAGGTTTACAGTACCAAACGAAGTCAAATTGCCCAAAACTTTTATATGATTTTCTCTGGACCGAAAGAAGACCTGGAAGCTTCAGTAGGAGACCGGAGGCCACACGAGGGAGGCACAAACCAACATGGCGCGCCCAGGAGAGTCGGCGCACCCTGATGGCTTGTCCCTCCCTGGTGGGTCTCCCGACCCCGTTCCCTGGCCTATAAATTCACATATATTTCAAAAACCCTAGGTAGTATCCCGAAACACTTTTTCAGCTGCCGCAAGTCTCTGTTCTGCCGCGATCCCATCTGGAGCCCTGTTCCGGTGCCCTGCTAGAGGAGGGATCGATCACGGAGGGCCTCTACATCATCCTTCTTGCTCCCATGGTGATGTGTGAGTAGTTTACCATAGACCTACGGGTCCGTGGTTAGTACCTAGATGGCTATCTCTCTCTCTCTTGATCTTCAATACAATGAGCATCGCATCTTCGCTTTTATCTATCCGATGTAATTCTTTTGTATGGTGCGTTTGTTTGGATCCGATGAATTGTGGGTTTATGTTCAGATTATTCATGAAAAGTATTTGAGTAACCTCTGAAATATATTATGATTCTTATTTGCATGATTATTATAGCTTCATAATTTTCTCTAATCTATTGATTTGCATTGGCCAAGTAGATTGATCTTTGTTCGGTGAGAGGGTGCGTTGCAGTGGGTTCAACCTGACGGGTTTCTATATCCCAGTGACAGAAGGGGACAAGATATGTCTTTGTGTTGTTGCCACTAAGGATAAAACGATGGGGTTAGTTCATATTAATTGAATTCTCTTTGTCTACAACATGTCATTGTTCTCCAAGCATTACTCTGTTTTACTTAATACTCTAGATGCATGCTTGATAGCGGTCGATGGGTGGAGTAATAGTAATAGGTGCAGGCAGGAGTCAGCCTATTAGCTTATAGACGTGATGCCTATATATACATGATAATTGCCATGAATATGAACATAACTATGTGCTTTTTTATCAATTGCCCAATAGCAATTTGTTTACCCGTAGTATGCTTCCTACATGAGAGATTCAATTAGGGAAAACTATGGCCCCCAGGTCTATTCACTTATATATTTACAAACGCTAACGCTATCAATACCTTGCTGCCATTTATTTTATTTTATTTTATTTTGCAATGTACAATTATCTACTACCATCCAGACACTTCATTTGCTTGCCAATAACGAGATCAGGGGGATTGACAACCCTCTTGCCACGTTGGGTGCAAGTGTTTGCTCTTTTGTGTGCAGTCGCTGAAGACGGTGGTTGACCGTTACTCCTATTGGTTCGATAAACCTTGGTTCTCAACTGAGGGAAATACTTATCCGTATTGTGCTGCAATAACCCGTTCCTCTTGATGGATAACCCAACGCGCATCGCAAGTATCAGGAAGGATTTCTGGCGCCGTTGCCGGGGAGTATCATCAACCAACCATCAAGTAACTTTGCACAAATTGTCATTCACTTGTTCTTCTTTTTATTTGTTTTTATATTTAGTTTGCTTCATAGAAAACAAAAAAAATACAAAAATATTTACCTTTGCTATTTTACTTCTTTGCTTGCTACTATGGCTAGTTCCCCTCCGGACATGCCTCACTCTTCTTAGTTGGGAGAGGGTTCTGCAATCTTGGATTTTAAGCAAGTGGGTGATGAGTCCCTTAAGGAAGCATGGGATAGATTACTAGAAATACAAGCGACAGCTAATCCCAAGAGTCATATTAAATTGCTCCTTATAAGTTTTTATGTTGGTCTATCTCTTTCTCATAGAGGTGTCTTGGACTCTATGTTCGAAAAAGATTTCCTTGGGAACAATGCTTTTGACACCTATGATAAGATGAAAAACATATTTGGACAACCCAAAATAGAAACCATATAACCAACCATATTGGTGTGCTTCCATCAAACCGAGTTAATAAAAGAAACTAAGGACATTATGGAAACCAATTTTAAAGGGTTATACAACATGTCTACTAAAATCAATGGGAACATAGATTTGACACTATGGACCAAAATATTGATGCTCTTAGTATTTTGAAGGATGAAATGAAAGCTCTCAATAATGTTTGAACAACTTGTTCTTAGTTTCAAAGATGACAACACTTGAAACTATGCATTATGCCTAGCTAGGGGCATAAAACAATAACGCTAATTGGGAGGCACCCCAATAGTTATCTTTATTTTTGCTTTTTTACTTTCTGTTTGTGTGATAACATAATTATTCCCTCTGTAATGATTGTGTTTTTATGTTTTAATTAGTGTTTGTGCCAAGTAAAGCCTTTGGGATGACCCATAGGATATGTACAATCAATACGGTCCAAAAACAGAAACTTTAGCGTTCAGTGCAGAATTTCTCTGATTTTACTAGAACGTCTTTTTGATCTGAATTATTTACACCGTATTTCTATACAAATTCTTCAGGTTTTACTAATTTTCCAGAATTTTTAGAGTTACAGAATTATATGTTCTCTACAGATCTTTACAAACTGTTCTGTTTTAAGCAAATTATATTTTTGCTTGCATAGTTTGCTTGTTTTGATGATGCTATGGATTGTATCGGGGGGTATAAGACATGGAGAAGTTAGAATAAAGTACCTATTATGAAATAATAAAATATGAATCATTTTATAACAGTAGCTAAAATATTTGATATGTTGCTTATACTAACGAATCTCATGAAGTTTTGTTGAGTTTTGTGTGATTGAAGTTTTCAAGTTTTGAGTGCTATCATGATGGACAAAGGAATAAGGAGCGGCAAGAGCCTAAGCTTGGGGATGCCCAAGGCACCCTAAGGTAATATTCTAGGAAGACTCAAGCGTATAAGCTTGGGGATGCCCCGGAAGGCATCCCCTCTTTCGTCTCAATCCATCGGTATGGCACTTGGAGCTATATTTGTATTCGTCACATGCTATGAGTTTTGCTTTGAGCGTCGTTTGCTTTTGTTTTTAGTTTGCCACAATCATCGTTTGCTGGACACACCTATTTGAGAGAGACACACCTTAATCACAATTTATTAGAATACTCTATGTGCTTCACTTATATCTTTTGAGCTTAGAAGTTGCTCTAGTACTTCACTTATATATTTTTGAGCACGGTGGCGTATAGATTTTATAGAAATAATTGCACTCTCGTTCTTTACTTGTATTTGTTTGAGATTTAATAAATAGTGATAGTAATTTGCATGGGTCATAAGACCAGTCCAAAAATAATAGGTATTCAATGAGTGTAATCAAAATCATCATGTAGCACATTAAAGAGAAATTTTGGGTTAATGATATTCATGTGGTAATGTGAAAGGGTGTGAGCGCATGGTTGTCGGTTCATAGAAGTATCGGTATTAAGAGGTGTTCATTTCCCGTTTGTCTAAATATTTGAAGAAGGCATGGTGGGGATGTGTGAGCATTTCTATTCCTCGTTGAAATCCTAGTGTTGTTTCAAGTCGGAGGCGCGCGATGGTTAACTCCTCCCAACCTCGTCCCTCGGGGCATACGAGTAGTACTTTCATTTGTGATAAAACTAATAAGACTTTGCAATAAGTATATGAGTTCTTCTAACTAATGTGAATCCGTGGACATACACAATCTCACCACCTCATATTTTGCTAGCCTCTTCGGTACCGTGCATTGCCCATTCTCACCTTGAGGATCGGTGAGAACTTCGCCGGTGCATCCAAACCCCGTGACATGATACGCTCTATCACACATGAACCCCATTATATCTTCCTCAAAACAGCCACCATACCTACCTATTATGGCATTTCCATAGCCATTTTGAGATATATAGCCATGCAACTTTCACTGTTACATCATATGACTAGTTCATTCATCGTCATATTGCTTTGCGTGATCATATAAAGCTGACATAGTATTTGTGGCAAAGCCACCGTTCATCATTTTTGATACATGTCACGCTAGATCATTGCACATCCTGGTACACTGCCAGAGGCATTTATATTGAGTCATATTGTTTCATAGTTCTTCATATTGAGTTGTAAGTAAATAAAAGTGTGATGATCATCATTATTAGAGCATTGTCCCAGTGAGGAAATAAAAATGGGGGAGGTCAAATGAGCCCACCATAAAATAATGATGAGAGAAAAAGAGAGAAGTGACTTTGCTACTATCCTTTACCACACTTGTGCCTCAAAGTGGCACCTTGTTCTTCATATAGAGAGTCTCATGTTATATCATTTTTTATATGCTAGTGGGAATTATTTTTCATTATTACAAACTTGGCTTGTATATTCCTATGACGGGCGTCTTCAAATGCATGAGGTCTTCATGAGCAAGCAAGCTGGATGCACACCCACTTAGCTTCAGTTGAGCTTTCATACTCTTATAGCTCCAATGCATCAGTCGCATGGCAATCCCTACTCCTCTCATTGATATCTATCGATGGGCATCTCCATAGCCCGTAGATACGCCGAGTTGATGCGAGACTTTCTTCTCCACTTTTTACCCCTTTGACATCTACCACCATATTCTATTACACCCTTATGCTATGTCCATGGTTCACGCTCATGTATTGCGTGAAGAATAAAAGGTTGACGCGCATTGAAAAAGTACGATCCAATTGCCTGACGTGGACACCGTGGTGCTTGACATTCATATTCATGTGGTGAAGACGGATCCATGCCTTACTAATATGATAAAATGAATGGGGGGGTGGTAAGCATTCCTTAAGGATCGTATATTTTGAAAGATTGATCATTGTGTTGCTTGTGCTTATAAATATTACTATGTTGATGTTTGATAATTCATCGTTTCTCAATGAGCATACATGCAAAATATTACATATTGGATAGCATGTCACATCAAAAATTCTGTTTTTATCATTTACTTGCTCAAGGACGAGAAGGAATTAAGCTTGGGGATGCTGATACATCTCCAACATATCTATAATTTTTTATTGGTCCATGCTATAATATTATCATTAGAGGATACTTCTTGAGTATTTATTTACCAATTTATATTATTTTTTAGCACTAACCTATTGACCCAGTGCCCGGTGCGAGTTGCTATTTTCTGCATGTTTTTGGCTTTTCAGGTTTACAGTACCAAACGAAGTCCAATTGCCCCGAAACTTTTATATGATTTTTTCTGGACCAAAAGAAGACCCGAAAGCTTCGGGAGGAGACCGGAGGCCGCACGAGGGAGGCACAAGCCAATAGGGCGCTCCCAGGAGGGTCGGCGCGTCCTAATGGCTTGTCGGCGCGCCTTATTGGCTTGTCCCTCCCTGGTGGGTCTCCCGACCCCGTTCTCTGGCCTATAAATTCACATATATTCCAAAACCCTAGGGAGTATCCTGAAACACTTTTTCTGCCGCCGCAAGTCTCTGTTCCGCCGCGATCCCATCTGGAGCCCTGTTCCGGTGCCCTGCCGGAGGAGGGATCGATCACGGAGGGCCTCTACATCATCCTTGTTGCTCCCATGGTGATGTGTGAGTAGTTTACCACAGACCTACGGGTCCATAGTTAGTACCTGGATGGCTATCTCTCTCTCTCTCTCTCTTGATCTTCAATACAATGATCATCGCATCTTCGCTTTGATCTATCCGATGTAATTCTTTTGTATGGTGCGTTTGTTTGGATCCGATGAATTGTGGGTTTATGTTCAGATTATTCATGAAAAGTATTTGAGTCTCCTCTGAAATATATTATGATTCTTATTTGCATGATTATTATAGCTTCATAATTCTCTCCAATCTATTGATTTTCTTTGGCCAAGTAGATTGATCTTTCTTTAGTGAGAGGGTGCGTTGTAGTGGGTTCAACCTGACGGGTTTCTATATCCCAGTGACAGAAAGGGACAAGATATGTCTTTGTGTTGTTTCCACTAAGGATAAAACGATGGGGTTAGTTCATATTAATTGAATTCTCTTTGTCTACATCATGTCATTGTTCTCCAAGCATTACTCTATTTTACTTAATACTCTAGATGCATGTTGGATAGCGGTCAATGGGTGGAGTAATAGTAATAGGTGCAGGCAGGAGTCGGCCTATTTGCTTATGGACGTGATGCCTATATATACATGATCATTGCCGTGAATATGAACATAACTATGCGCTTTTCTAGAAATTGCCCAACAGTAATTTGTTTACCCACCGTATGCTTCCTACATGAGAGATGCCATTAGGGAAAACTATGCCCCCGGGTCTATTCACTTATATATTTACAAACGCTATCAATACCTTGTTACTAATTATTTGTTTTTATTTTATTTTGCATTTTACAATTATCTACTATCATCTACACACTTCATTTGCTTGCAAATAATGAGATCAAGGGGATTGACAACCCTCTTGCCGCATTGGGTGCAAGTGTTTGCTCTTTTGTGTGCAGTCGCTGAAGACGGTGGTTGACCGTTACTCCTATTGGTTCGATAAACCTTGGTTCTCAACTGAGGGAAATACTTATTTGTATTGTGCTGCAATAACCCGTTCCTCTTCACGGAAAACCCAACGCAGATCACAAGTATCATAAGGCATTCATGATCATATGGCATAACAAGTACATCCTAGCACTACTATGGTGTCATCCTATCACCACTTCCAGAAAAGGGTGTAATCCTACCATTGCAAGTTCGCCATCAGCGTGAGCGGTTAGTATATACCACCGAATCAAAATATATAGGCCAGCAACAGTTTTCAAGCCCTAGCTACCACAGAATATACCTCGTCATGGCCATCTCGTCGAGGATCCGGCACATCGTCACCACCACCACAAGAAACACCAATGGTACTAGTGCTGGCCCAGCCAGGTCCTAAGCCTTGTTGTCCAGCAGGTGGCTCAAAGCATCCGATGGGCGTCCCTCGTGGCAACAAACCCAACACACTAAGTCGTGTTGTCCAGCAGGTGGCTCAGAGCATCCATCAGAGCCCCTGGGCCTAAGCCACCTTGGTGCATGATGGCGTTGTACATGTCAGGGTGGACGTCGACCAACTTGCTCTCCCAAATGGCTGTTGCCACCTCCTTGACGACCTCAATCATGTTGGTGAAGACACTCAAGTCGTTCTCCATCAAGCCACCCCTCTTCCTCGTCCTATCAAGCACTGGAACGTGATCACCACCCTTATCAGCAGTATCAAGGATGATGGTCTCTGACTCCTGGGTATCTGAATACTCAGGCATGGGAAAACCGAGCGGCTCACCGGAGCCTATGGCATGCTTGTCAGGTTCCAAACCAAAGGAGAAGATGTTTTGCATCTGCGCATAGTTCTGGTTGGGTGTGTTGAGGAACTCCGCGTCCTTGGCGTGGTCGTCAGAAAGAAACACAACGTGGTTAGTTGTGATAGACATGGTTGACACGCTTAAACAAGAGGTATGTGTGCTAACCGCGACGTGGCCTTGGTAGTGCTCTGCCTCCAAAACTATCGAGCAGGTGATATGATCCCATGATGAGCGACTAAGGTCTCTGAGCTTGGACACTTGGATCCATCTCGCTTTGCACTTCTTGAGATGGTTGTAAACCTGTGTCCAGGTGACCTCCTAAACAAAGAACTCGAACACCTACTTGGAAACAGAGTTCAAGTGCACCTCCTTGAAGCCCTTGTCAGTCCTCACCCCACTAGCTATGATATCACACATCTTATTAAGCACGGACATGGACAAGAATGACTGCCATTTCATGGAGTCCCCCCTCCCATCCTTTTTTGCCTTTGCGACTACCTTTTGGGAAACAAGATGAAAGCACATCCACTCCCTTGGTGGTTTTGGTAATTCATGTCAACATACATGTTGTACTAATATTTTCCTTGAGTATATTTTAGGATAGGTTCAACTTAGGCAAACCTTTGGGATGTGAAGTGGGCCTTTCAAAATGCTAAGGAGAAGTGTTGGCCAAGCATCAGGACTCTCCATTTATATTTAAGTGAACCAAGATCACATTGAGTCCATAGGAAAGCCACTACTATAAAAAAGGGATGAGGTTATGATAATGGATTCACTACTCAAGTGCTTAGAGATATAGCTCCAGACTCAAACATGTTCCCGCATTCCACTATGCACAAACCCTAAGTCAGACTCGGTCCCATCGATCCACATCTATATGCACTCATGATACGTCTCCAACGTATCTATAATTTTTGCTTGTTCCATGCTGTTATGTTATCATTCTTGGATGTTTTACAATCATTTTATAGCAACTTTATATCATTTTTTGGGACTAACCTATTGACATAGTGCCAAAGTGCCAGTTATTGTTTTTGCTTGTTTTTTACTTCGCAGAATATCAGTACCAAACGGAGTCCAATCGCGACGAAACTTTTTGGAGATTTTGTTTTTGGACCAGAAGACATCCAGTGGGCCAAAGAAGTGCCAGAGAGGTGGGCCGTGGAGACCACAACCCATCAAGGCGCGCCGGAGGCCCCGGGCGCGCCCTGATGGGTTGTGCCCTCCTCGGGGCCCCTCTCCACCGCCTCTGACGCCTATAAATTCCCAAATATTCTAGAAACCCTAAGGGAGTCGACGAAAAACACATCCAGCCCCCGCAAGTTCCAGAACCTCGAGATCCAATCTAACACCATCACGGAGGGGTTCATCATCCTCATTGGTGCCTCTCCGATGATGCGTGAGTAGTCCACCATAGACCTACGGGTCAGTAGGCAGTAGCTAGATGGCTTCCTCTCTCTCTCTCTCTCTTTTGATTCTCAATACAATGGTCTACTGGAGATCTATTTGATGTAAACTTTTGCGGTGTGTTTGCTGGGATCCAATGAATTTTGAGTTCATGATCAGTTTCTATCCATGAATATTATTTGAGTCTTCTTTGATCTCTTATATGCATGATTACTTATAGCCTCATCTTTCTTCTTCGAATCTTTGGTAGTTAGGCCAACTAGATCGATTTTTCTTGCCATGGGAAGAGGTCCTTTGTGATGGGTTCGATCTTGCGGTGTCCTCTCCCAGTGACAGAAGGGGCAGCGAGGCACGCATGTATCGTTGCTATTAAGGATAACAAGATGGGGTATATTCCTACATCAATAGATCTTGTCTACATCATGCCACCGTTCTTATTGCATTACTCCGTTTTTCCATGAACTTAATACACTAGATGCATGCTGGATAGCGGTCGATGTGTGGAGTAATAGTAGTAGATGCAGGCAGGAGTCGGTCTACTTATCTTGGACGTGATGCCTATATAATGATCATCGCCTTGGATATCGTCATGATTATTTGATCTTCTATCAATTGCCCAATAGTAATTTGTTCACCCACCGTGTGCTATACTCATGAGAGAAGCCACTAGTGAAACCTACGGCCCCCGGGTCTACTTTTCCAACATATTGCTTTCCGATCTATCTTTTTGCCTCTTTTCTTTTTGATCTATTATTCCAAAAACCCAAAAATACCTTGCTGCACTTTTTATTTGCCCTTTTTATTTTGTGTTCTTGAGAGATCTATCTCTCCAATCTATCACTACCTAATCTATCTTTTTACCGTAGAGAGATTGACAACCTATCTTTCGCGTCGGGTTACAAGTATTTGTTCTTTGTGTGCAGGTGCTATTTATTAGGTGGTGGTGATCCTCCTACTAGTTCGATACCTTGGTTTCATAACTGAGGGAAATACTTACCGCCGCTGTGCTGCATCATCCCTTCCTCTTTGGGGAAATAATGACGCAGTCTCAAGCCACGTCAAAGGAATTTCTGGCGCCATTGTCGGGGAGGAAGCGGTCTCTTCTACGTGCCAATCTCTGGCGCCAAGGAGACACCATCATCATCTACCCGGTTCCTAATCACAAATCTCATCTCCTTGCAATTACATTATTTGCCATTTGACTCTCGTTTTCCTCTCCCCCACTTCACCAAATTTGCCGTTTTATTCGCCTTCTTTCTCGTTCGCCTTTTTCTCGCTGGATCTCTTTCTCTTTGCTTGTGTTGCCATGTGCCTTCTATTTGCTTGCATCTTCGCTTGCTAAAAATCTATTGATATGGATCCTCATCCATTTGCTAATCTTTTCAAAAGACCAAATTATGATGAACCAATTGCTAGTGAGTTGAGTGCAATTGATTATCTCAGAAGTTTTGCTTGAAAATCATGAATCTGAAATTTTTGATGAAGTGTTGAAAGAAGAAATTTATAAGGTGATTCATGATAGTTCCTTGATTGAAAAGCATGATTGCAATGTTGCTAGTATGAATTCTCTAAATATCCATGATGCTAATGATATGCAAAGCCACAAGCTTGGGGATGCCCATGGCACCCATGATGATGGTGATGACACGTATGCTATAATGAGTAATGATAACCATGAAACTTATCATCATGGTTTTAATTTGCAATTTGGTTATGTCAATCAAGTGTCTCATGATAGTTATTTTGTTGAGTTTGCTCCCACTACCATGGATGAAAAGGAATTTGCTTATGTGGAGAGTAATGAAAATTCTATGTTTGTGCATCATGAAAAGAATGATTTATGTGATAGTTATATTGTTGAATTCCTTCATGATGCTACTGAAATTTATTATGAGGGAGGAACATATGCTTGTAGGAATTGCAATAATATCAAGTTTCCTCTATGTGTTCAAAGTTTTGAAGTTATGCTTGTTTTGCCTTCCTATGCTAGTTGATTCTTGTTCCCATAAATTGTTTGCTCACAAAATACCTATACATAGGAAGTGGGTTAGACTTAAATGTGCTTGTCATGAGATTCATGATGCTTTCTTGCATATTTCAATTACTACTTTTCATGTGAGCATCATTGAAATCGTTATGCCTAGCTAGGGGCGTAAAACGATAGCGCTTGTTGGGAGGCAACCCAATGAATAAATTTAGTTTATTCTTTTTTCTTTCTGTTTTTGAGTGTTGACACAATTATGCCTCTGTTATGATTGTGTTTTTATGTTTTATTTAGTGTTTGTGCCAAGTAAAGCCTTTAGGATGATTCATAAGATGAGTAGAAACAATGCTGAATCTGAAACAGAAACTTTGCCTCCAGTGTTCAAATTTTCATTTTTTACTGGAACGTGATATTGAGCTGAAATTTTTAAAAAGTATTTCTATACAAATTATTTACGTTTACCTAATTTCTCAGAATTTTTAGAGTTACAGAAGTATGGTTAGAGTACAGATTACTACAGACTGTTCTGTTTAAGACAGATTCTGTTTTTTTTTTTTTTTTGCATTGTGTGCTTGCTTTGATGAATCTATGGGTTATATTGAAGGGTATGAGCCATGGTAAAGTTAAAATACAGTAGGTATAATGCAATAATAAAATATGAATGAGTTTGCAACAGCACTTAAAGTAGTGATTTGCTTTATTATACTAACGGATCTCATGAAGATTTTGTTGAGTTTTGTGTGATTGAAGTTTTCAAGTTTTGGGTGAGATCACGATGGATGAAGGAATAAGGAGTGAAAAGAGCCTAAGCTTGGGGATGCTACAGAACCCCCAAGATATATCCAAAGATAAACAAGCAACTAAGCTTGGGGATGCCCCGAGTGGCATCCCCTCTTTCTTCTAACGACCATCGGTATTTTACTTGGAGCTATATTTTTATTCGTCACATATCATGAGTTTTGCTTGGAGCGTCTTGTATTATTTAAGTCTTTGCTTGCTTTGCTTTTTAGTTTGTCACTTGTATCCTTGCTGGACACACCTATTTGAGAGAGCCAAAATTATGCTATGATTTGTTAGAATTGCTCTATATGCTTCACTTAGACTTTTTGAGCTATAGAAGTTCTCTAGTGCTTCACTTATATCCTTTTGAGCACGGTGTGCTTGGAAACTTTTGAAGAAATACTCTCATGCTTCACTTAGATTATTTTGAGAGTTAGTAAATTTTGAAGAAATCCTCTCATGCTTCACTTATACTATTTTGAGAGATGAATCGCTATGCTCATGTGCTTCACTTAAATTTGTTTGAGCTTGTCAAAAGCAATGGCAATATATGAAACTAGTCCAAAAGTGATAGATATCCAAGGAGGATATAATAAAAACTTTCATGAAGATCATTGGACAAATTAAACTTGATTACTTGTAATAGTTTTGAGACATGATGATAGTAATATGTGAGTCATGTTAGTGAGTAATTATGCTTTAGTAAGAATATTGGTGTTAAGGTTTGTGATTCCCTATGCAAGTACGAAAGTCAATAGTTATGCAATGAAATTACATCCTACTTATGGTGCATTATTCTGTGTTAGTTATGCTCAATGCTTGCTTATGTGAATTTTCGTTTCTTGGTTGGTTGTTTCTCAATCTATTTGCTAGCCTCCACTTGTACTAAGTAGAAATACTACTTGTGCATCCAAAATCCTTAAACCCAGTTTTGCCTTATGAGTCCACCATACCTACCTATATGCGGTATTTTCGTGCCGTTGTAAGCAAATTTGTATGTGCCATCTCTACTTTTCAAAATAAATTTCCTTTTTGTGTGCTCGTACCGCTCATGAAACGGTAGGGGGTGTCCAATATTTTTCCATGCTAGATGTGTTATTCTCAAGATGAGTGTTTATTCACTTGTCATTGCACGAGAGTACGGTGGTAATAGGGATGCCCAGTCCTGAAATGAAAAAAGAAAAAGAATTTACTTTATGTTGTCAAATAATAAATTCCTTGGAAAGTGTTGATATCGAAGGCAACCGTGGATACGACCAGCCATGGAATGTGAAAGAATGGTAGAAAAAGGAATAAACTTTATTTTCTGTTTGGGAACCGCTTATGATATATCTACCATGGAAAGTATTGTGAGCTACTTTGTCATTTTCGTTGACAGGAAAGGCATGCCACTCAAAATATTTTTCTCTCTCAATTTAAACTTTGAGCTCTGGCACCTCTACAAATCCCTACTTCCCTCTGCGAAGGGCCTATCTATTTACTTTATGCAATTTTTGTTTTTACTTTGAGTCTTCATCTTCTCTTATAAAGCACCAACTAGGGGGCACTATGATCGTACTTGAGCATTGGGTATAGCTAATATTTGAGTGTGTTTCATGAATGGATCAATGATTGAGCATGATGGGCTAGGGATAACTTTCTTTAGTGTTGATATTTTGAAAGACATGGTTGCTTGTTGGCATGCTTGAGTATTGAAGTCATTATGTTAAAACTAGACTATTGCTTTGAACCATCAAAAAATCCAAATGTCCATGCTACAAAAGAAAAGATTATGTGATGAACATGTTAGGCAGCATTCCACATCAAAAATTCTGTTTTTATCATTTACCTACTCGAGGACGAGTAGGAATTAAGCTTGGGGATGCTGATATGTCTCCAACGTATCTATAATTTTTGCTTGTTCCATGTTGTTATGTTATCATTCTTGGATGTTTTACAATCATTTTATAGCAAATTTATATCCTTTTTTGGGACTAACGTATTGACATAGTGCCAAAGTGCCAGTTGCTGTTTTTGCTTGTTTTTTACTTCGTAGAATATTAGTACCAAACGGAGTCCAATCGCGACGAAAATTTTTGGAGATTTTTTTTGGACCAGAAGACATCCAGTGGGCCAAAGAAGTGCCAGAGAGGTGGGTCGTGGAGACCACAACCCCCCAGGGCGTGCTAGAGGCCCCGGGCGCGCCCTGATGGTTTGTGCCCTCCTCAGGGCCCCTCTCCACCGCCTCTGACGCCTATAAACTCCCAAATATTCCAGAAACTCGAAGGGAGTTGACGAAAAACACATCCAGCCGCCGCAAGTTCCAGAACCTCGAGATCCAATCTAACACCATCACGGAAGGGTTCATCATCCTCATCGGTGCCTCTCCGATGATGCATGAGTAGTCCACCATAGACCTATGGGTCCGTGGGCAGTAGCTAGATGGCTTCCTCTCTCTCTCTCTCTCTCTCTTTTGATTCTCAATACAATGGTCTCTTGGAGATCTATTTGATGTAAACTTTTGCGGTGTGTTTGTTGGGATCCGATGAATTTTGATTTCATGATCAGTTTCTATCCATGAATATTATTTGAGTCTTCTTTGATCTCTTATATGCATGATTACTTATAGCCTCGTATTTATTCTTCGAATCTTTGGTTTAGTTAGGCCAACTAGATCGATTTTTCTTGCCATGGGAAGAGGTGCTTTGTGATAGGTTCGATCTTGCGGTGTCCTCTCCCAGTGACAGAAGGGGCAGCAAGGCACGCATGTATCATTGCTATTAAAGATAACAAGATGGGGTCTATTCCTACATGAATAGATCTTGTCTACATCATGTCACCGTTCTTATTGCATTACTCCATTTTTCGATGAACTTAATACACTAGATGCATGCTGGATAGCGGTCGATGTGTGGAGTAATAGTAGTAGATGCAGGCAGGAGTCGGTCTACTTATCTTTGATGTGATGCCTATATAATGATCATCGCCTTGGATATCGTCATGATTATTTGATCTTCTATCAATTGCCCAACAGTAATTTGTTCACCCACCGTGCGCTATACTCATGAGAGAAGCCACTAGTGAAACCTACGGCCCCCGGGTCTACTTTTCCAACATATTGCTTTCCGATCTATCTTTTTGCCGCTTTTGTTTTCGGATCTATTATTCCAAAAACCCAAAAATACCTTGCTGCACTTTTTATTTGCTCTTTTTATTTTGTGTTCTTGAGAGATCTATCTCTCCAATCTATCACTACCTAATCTATCTTTTTACCGTAGAGAGATTGACAACCTCTCTTTCGCATCGGGTTGCAAGTATTTGTTCTTTGTGTGCAAGTGTTGTTTATTAGGTGGTGGTGATCCTCCTACTGGTTCGATACCTTGGTTTCATAACTGAGGGAAATACTTACTGTCGCTGTGTTGCATCATCCCTTCCTCTTTGGGGAAATACCAACACAGTCTCAAACCACGTCAACTCACCGAAATACACAAGACATAGCCTTTGTCCAAACCCTAAAACCTAGGTCTCATTGAGTTGGCCATTAGGTCCCACCAAAGTGCACTTGCCAACCTTCTGTTACCTACTGTAATTGACTCAAAATTTTCAATCAGTTCCAGTCGGTCTCACCAAAGTGTGAAAAGCGATTAGGTCGACATGACTCAATTCCACCGAAAAGTTTCATCCGGTCTCACCGAAAAAATTTCATACCTCTTGTACTGACCGGTCTTACCGAGTGGTTTCACCCGGTCCCACCGAATAGTGCATAAAGGTGTGTAACGGTTGGATTTTTAGTGCTGCCTACTTATACCTCCACCCATTCCACCAACTCTCAGAGAGCAAACAGGACGAAGCAAACACTTCCCATGTCCATTTTTCTGGGAGAGATCCCCCATCCTTGTGTTGAGATCAAAGAGATTCCACTTCAACCATAGAACTTTGATCTCTAGCCACCTCAATTGCTTTTCAGCCAAATCCTCTCCTACTCCAAAGCGAAAGTGTTTAAATGTTGAGGAGACTATCTTTTGAAGCATAATAACAAAGAGTTTATCATCAACAACTCCATCTATTACCTTTTGGAGGGTGGTGCCTCCTAGATTGGTTAATTGTGCTTCAGAGTCTCCAAACCATGTGGACAAACCAAGAAGTTTGTGAGAGCAAGGAGATCGCCTACTTCGTGAAGATCTACCCCGAGTGAGACGAGTCCTCCGTGGACGGAAGCCATGGTGGAATATGTAGGGTTGCTTCTTCATGGACCCTTTGTAGGTGGAGCCCTCTATGGACTTGATTTCTTCGTGGAATCTCGCAACAGTTATCTCCATGATCGTTGATCCTTGAGATCGAACCCTTCATCAACATAGACGTACAATAGCACCATCTATTAGAACCACGGGTCAAAATCTCTGTGTCAACCCTTTTTTGCAATCTCCTAAACTCTACCCTTTAGTTCACGTGCATGATTTTTACTTTCCGCTGACTATACTCTAGATTTGCATGTGTAGGGTGTGCTTATTGTTGCCTAGCTTATGCCAAAATTTTCCTGAGCATCAAAAAATTAAAATTGTTAATTGTGGTTTGCTAGTGTCTATTCACCCTCTCTAGACCTAACCTTTCGATCCCACAAGTGGTATCAGAGCTTTGGTCTTCATTGCTTTGGGTTTACCGCCTCGGTGAAGGATGCATGTGTCTACTTTGAGGAGTGTTAGTTGTAGATTGCATATTCTTAATGGAGAATACTTTAATTTTGTAAAGATTAAATGCTTGATATATTTGATGTTTGCAACTTGAGAAAGTATATTCATTATCATTATACCCCCCCCCCCCAATTGATCCCTTGCACGCAACTCCTGATGAAGAACTTGATATGCTTCATAATTTGAGAACCATAAATCTGATTGTTAAAGGTCTTCCTAATATTGTACTTAGAAGCATTCAAAACTTTGAATGTGCTTATAATTTCTGAAATGACTTAGAAAAGTGATATCCCAATTACACTCTCAAGAATCTCGATGAGATTCTTCATAAGATGTTAGAACCATTGGCAATATAATCACTGAAGCAATTCGAAATCATTCTCTTGACTATAACCATGCTCATGTCACTAATTTAGTTGATGATATAGGTGATCAAGAAAATGATGACATTGGTGAACATGGCTACCATGATGAGATTGATGATTATGATGATGAGGATTATGACAAGATTATGTGGAATCTTAGCCTCATGGCGAATACTCACAAAGACTACATGTCCGGTGGAAAAGAGTGAATTCTTGAGAGTGGATGTACCAACCACATGATCGGTGACAAAGACATGTTCCGTGAGCTTGTTAATAATAATGGTCCACGCAAGTATGTGACTTTTGGAGACAAATCCAAAGATAAGGTACTTGATCTTGGTAAGGTGGTCATATCACATAATAGCTCAATCAAGAATGCCATGCCTGTCGAATCTCTTGGTTACAATCTACTTTTCGTATTTAGACTTGCCGACTTTGGTTTCAATGTTTTATTTATCGAAGTAAACTGTCAAGTCTTTTGTCGAGATAACCATAACATGGTCTTTACCGGTATTCGTAGAGGTGATCTATACATTGTTGATTTCAGTACAAAGTCTTAACCTCGCACGTGTCTGTGTCTTGTTGCAAAATCTTCTAAAGGTTGATTATGGCATAGAAGGGTAGGACATGTTAGAATGCATAATCTTGATAAGCTAATCAAAAGTAATCATATTCTTGATGTTAAAGATGATATGTTTGTCAAAGGTAGACTTTGTAGCTTGTCAAGCGGGAAAACAAGTTGGAGGAAGCCATCCTGTGAAAAATATCATGACTACGAGGAGACCATTTGAGTTTCTTCGCATGGATATTTTTCGTATCAATGCTTACAACAGCCTTGATGGTAGTAAATTTTTCGGTTTAGTCATTGTTGTTGATTCTTTTAGCAGGGCATTAGTCATGTCGGCAACCTTCTCACAGCACACGACACGGCTTGGGATGGCGCACATGTTTAGCTTTGATGATGCGAAGTGATACCAAAGTAAACCGCTATTGGCAGGTTGGGGATGAATTGACTTATATTGCATGGAATTGTGCCATAAACGGTCAATTCACCGTAGGATCAGCGCATCTATGAATAGGGTGATGAGGACATGACTACCTTAGATACGACCAAAAATATTGCATACATGCATATTTGTGAGGTGATTTCTTATAAGATGTGACACCCTGGGTTTAAGCTACAGTGATCATTGTAATTAAGCTACAGTAATGGTCAAGTGATTAAGCTAATCTTTTGCTAAACAGGGCTTGATCAAGTTGAAGTTCAAATTCAAATTCAAATTTCATTTCAAAATGCCCTAGAAATTCTTGTGATAAAAATAATTCTGCAAATAACAAAAGTAAAATGTTCCAAATTTGTGGAATATTCTAAAACAAATGTTGTTGAGGAAAACAACATCACCAAGCTACTGGTGTGGACCCCACCATCAATAACAGTAGCTAAATGCATTTAAAAGTGTTATTAAATTCAAATTTAAAATGCAAACAGATTCTATAAATGCCCAAACTTGGTGTGACCATTCAAAATAATGCATGTTATTTTGTGGACCATGTCACACATTTTTGCTAAGGCAAATGGTGGCTAAAAATAAATGGATTAGTTGCTGAAAAAGGAAAACAGAAAGAAAAAGAAAAGAAAAGGAAAATGCCCCTGTGCACCCGAAGCCCGCCGGCTACAGTGCAGGCCCAGCCCAACTCACCTGCTCCCCCTCTCGTGTCGTCGTCCCCGTGGCCGAGCGCCGCGCCGCACCGTTGCCGCTCGCCATGCCGACGGGAGCAGGTGAGGCGAGGGGATAAGGGTGAGGCCGTTCCTCCCCCCTGGACGCCGCCCTCGCCATTCCCCCCCTCCTCTCGCTCGCTCTGCTCCCTCTCCACCTCTCCCGAGCGCCGCCGCCGCCATGGCTCCGGCCTAGCCGCGGCCACCGGCCCTCCCGTGCCTCGCTGTTGCATCCACGAGCTCCGCCACGACCTCCTCGACCTCGCCGACCACGAGCCCGAGCTCCTGCGCCTCTGCATCGCCCCCTCGCCGTCGTCTTCAACCTTCGGCCACCGCCGCGCCGTCGCCAAATTCGCCGCCGTCGAGCCCTCCCCGAGCCCATTTCGAACGGCAACGCCCCACTATGAGCTCCTGCTACCTCCCCCTCTCCTCCTCGCGACGAGCCGATGCTCCTGGCGGCAGTTTCACCGGAGCCCGAACGCGCCGCCACCGGACCTCGTCGTCGGCGCCTCTCCGGTGACCATTTGGTTCACCCACCGCCACCGTTCGACTCCTCGCATCGCGTAGGACCCCGTAGTGCCCGTAGTTAGCTCGAAAACACCCCCGTTCGCAGTTTGCCATCGCCGGCCGAAGCTTCGCGCCGCCGCCGTCGATGTGCTGCTCGCCTCCGTCCACCTTAGCTCGCCCCAATGCCCGGAACGGATCGGCAGTTCCCCCAGCTTTCGAACGCCGCCGGCCGCGCTCGAAATGGTGCCCTGTGCGCCATTTCCGAGCCTCTCCGGCGATTCGGGTGCTCGCCGGAGCAGCTCCGGTGGCCGGCCGGCGCCGCCGCTGACCTGGATGGCCTGGGGCCACCCCCAGTGCCACTGCCAGTGGGCCAGGCTGACCCTGGTTGACCAGTTGACTGGTCAACTGGCTGACTGGGCTCAGCCCAGTCACTGACAGTGGGGCCCCTCACCCCCGGTGTCTATGACATTTGGGCCCCACCCTGTCAGTTGCCTAATTAACAGATTAGGTTAATTAAAATGATTAGATTAACACTGATGTCCCACTTACAAATGGGCCCCACATTCTAATTAATCTGTTTTAGTTAAATTAAAACCCTGGAATAAACCTGTGTCTATGACATGTGGACCCCACATGTCAGGTTTGACTCTGGTCAGCCAGAGTTGACCTGCTGACGTCATATTGATGTCATGCTGATGTCATCAAACACTGTTCTGGATAATGTTGGATTTAATAATTGAATTAATTCCAGAAATTGTTTTAAACTTTCAAAAAACATAGAAAATAATCTGTAGCTCAGATCAAAAAACTTTATACATGAAAGTTGATCAGAAAAATCCCACGAATCCAAATATGCCATCCATTCATCTGTCACATGCTTCTAGCATGATGAACATGGAACTTTCCCCTCCGGATCATCTGTCCGATAAATCCAAAGACCCGGGAAATATCGTCAGATATTCTCCCGCTTCGTCTGCAACGCGTAGTACTGCGTTAGTGCATGCCTAGCTAAGCATATTGCCATGTCATGCATCATGTTACATCTGTGTGCTTTATATTTATTGTTTCTTCCCCCTCTTCTCTCCGGTAGACCCCGAGGCTGACGGTGCTGCCGGATACGACTACGCCCCTGACGATCAGTCCTTTGCCGCAGAGCAGCAAGGCAAGCAAAACCCCCTTGAGCATTCCGATATCACCCATCTCTCTCCCTCTTATGCTTGCATTAGATTTTGCTATTGTATTAGATAGCTCCTATTCTGATGCATAGCCTATTTTTGCTGAACTGTTACTTACCTGCAATCATACCAACTGCTTAGTATAGGTTGATCAGAGAACCCCCTGAGACCCCTTAGTCCCAGTTGCCCCGGCTTTCATCGACGACGCCGAGGACTTGAAGACAGAAGACTCAGTCGTCATGACTGACAAGCCGTTACCGACACATCACCACACACCCCTTAAGTATGGCACTGCAGAGCTACTACCGAGTGCCGAGGGTGATACCTCACTTAGCACTCCCGGTGTTAATTCTGTAGCGTAGTTATCGGTCATGGGTATCGAGGGTGATTCCTCCTTACCATTTGCCGGTAGCGACTCTTGCCTTACTCTTACCTCGAGTGGGATCCATCGAGGGTGATTCCTCGGATATCCACTTGGTGTATTGACACACTGTTACTATGACCTGGTTACGGATGCTTGTTGAAGACGGGTCGGCCCCAAGGGTACCCGCGAGAGAAAGATTTGGTGGGATGCGCCGCAAGGCATCCGAGAGACATTGGTGGGGTGCGCCGGTAAGGCACCCGATTGTTATTGGCGGGGCGATGGACTGCACTTTATGGTTCGCGCTTGCCCCGCACTAATAAAATGCTAATGGGTTGAGTATTTGATCTGAGTTAGGTCGTTGGCCTTAATACGCACTAACCACCACGCGGGGTAATCAGTATGGGCTGCTCTACGCCGTACATTCTCCCGAAAGCTCTTCAGATGCCACGAGATTTGACTCGCGCCCGGGTGGCCCGCGATGACGCATGGCTCTTGTTACTAAGGCATGCTAGGACTGATCCCGGCCGAGGGAGTAACGTGCAGGATGGCGAGGGCGATGGCCCAAGACCCCGAGTCATTAGGATGTAGACCGGCGTGTTGGCCTCTCTGTTGAGCCTAGGTAGGACTACGTCGTGTCGATCGGCCGAGGCCGGGTATGACCAGAAAATTGTATCCGGCCGGAGCTTATCGAGCGTGTTGGGGAATGTGGTGCACCCCTGCAGGGAAGTAAACTATTCGAATAGCCGTGTCCACGGTAACAGGACGACTTGGAGTTGTGCTTTGACCCTATACAACTATAACTGTAATTTAATTTGAAATGAATTGTGGCTCCGAGATTACTTCCTCGCAGGGAGTCGAGGAAGGATCTCTGGGCGTGTTTACTTAATTAAAATTGCTACAACAATATGACTATATGTATGAGATACCAATCTGCACTCTTCTAATGCTGCAAGATGTTGAAGATGCTAGTCTTCGATAGGACTAGGCCTTCTCCCTATTCTTGCTTTCTGCAGTCAGTCCAGATATAACCCTTCATTGAGAATGATGCATACTAGTATAGTTCTGATGTCAGTCTTGCGAGTACTTTGGATGAGTACTCACAGCTGCTTTGCTTCCCTTTTCCCCTTCGATACGTTGCTGCGTTCAGACGATGGAGCCCAGGAGTTGGAGTACGCTGGAGATGTCGACTACTACTACCCCGACGGAGGCCCCTACCAGCAGGATGGAGCTTACTACGACGTAGACTTCTCCGACGTCCAGGAGTAGTTAGGAGGTTCCCAGGCAGGAGGCCTCGCCTCTTTCGTTCCGTTCTTATGTTTGTGCTAGCCTTCTTAAGGCAAACTTGTCTAACTTATGTCTGTACTAAGATATATTTGCTTCCGCTGACTCGTGTTTATGTCGAGCTTTGTATTCGAGCCCTCGAGGCCCCTGGCTTGTAATATGGAGCTGTATGACTTTGTATTTGTGTCTTTTGTCGTGTTGTGGTATCAATCAGTGAGTCCCTAATCTTGGTCGTACGCCTTGTGTGCATGATTAGCGTACGGACAAGAATGGAGGCGTCACAAGTTGGTATCAGAGCCGACTGCCTGTAGGTAGCCCCCTTTCCAACTCCTTGGCCGAAGTTGAGTCTAGTCATTGAAAAACTTTTACTAACACTGATGCTGTGGCTTACGGGCCCACATCTCAATCGGGTGGTATTAGGATCTTTTATTCCTCGTCTATACTCTGGGTTCTGATCTCTCTTCTCTTTCGGGTTAAAGATTTTGCTAAATCTAACATTAGGTTCTCGTGATCACATCCATCGGAGAATTGTTTCGTCGAAAATTGTCTTCTTTGAAGTATGATACACGCACTGTCATTTGACACCTTGAATCTCCTCGTTGCAGATGCGTCCCGCTAGGCAGATCGTCCGTCTGACCTTTGCGCACGATGCGACTGGGTTTTCGGCCATTCTGAACGGCCTCTTGAAGACACTGGGTTATCGTTGGTACCCCGAGTACACTATTTACGAGGACTACCACGAGTTCAACCAGGAACAGTATGAGGCTGTGATGGTTATCTGGGATCGACAGGACCGCTCCATCACTGAGCTGCACACCTTCCGTGGCATTGGAGTGACTGTTGAGATGGCAGTACAGGACGCTGCCTATGCTGCTATTGTTCGTCTCTGTGCAGCGAACCCCAGTTTGGAGGAGACGGCCTACAGATACATCCCGTATGTCCCTGCTGGAGTTGATACTGCGGCCGACGCTGAGGTCTTGACCCCTTTTGCACGGCAGCGTACCGACCGATCCTACACTGCTATCTGCGCCCCCTACGTGAGTCGTCGTTACGACCCACGGGTTCTGGTTCAGTACACTGAGGCTCTGGATCGCACTCTCAGGGCTCTTAACTTTGAGCTGTACGCCACCCGTGCTCGTCTTTACCGGGCTTTGGAGCAGTTGAGGCCAGCAGTCATTGCGGGAATGCATACGGAGTTTGTTCTTCACCCGCGTCCGACTGAGTTTCCTCCAGGTCTTGAGTGGCCTGCTGTTGGAGGTCGTGCCCCCACACTTGGGCCTACGCTTCCGGTTGATATGCAGATACTGCATCAGGGTGTGCACGGGATGCAGTACTCCTTCACCAGATTTCAGAGTCACCTGCAGTTCCCCGGCTACTTTCGTTGTCCCCGACGCTGATGCGTTGTTGTATCCCTCCACCGCGTGCCTGCGTGCTGCCTAGTTGTCTAGGTTAATTTCATGCTGGACCTATCGTCTATTCTGTAACGAACTTATGGTTTGTAATAGATATGTGTATGGATCTGTATGTTGAAGTTTGAACTACTATGTTGTATCTATTGCACTTCCTTCTTTGTGCAATTTACTTCATGAATGATTCATTGATTTTGCAATTACTAAGTGCTAAACTACCACTGTTAAATTTGACAGAATGGTTAGGCCAGCTGGTCGTGGTCGTGGTGCGCCTGAGCCACCACCACCACCGGACTACATGGCTGGTATGATGCAACAGTTTGAACTGAACCGCCAATTTATGCAAGGGCTTATGGATCACTTCCCAAGGCCGAACATGAATCAGCAGCCAGCCCCAGTGACTCTGCAAGACTTCATGCGTCTCAACCCTATGACTTTCTGCAGCTCAACTCAGCCGCTTGACGCAGATGACTGGCTCCGTGACATCACTTATGAGCTGGAATCTTCAGGCGCCCCAGAGGCTAGCTATGTCACCTTTGCCTCGTACTTTCTGAAGGGTCCCGCTGCTCAATGGTGGGACAGCCACAGGCGCTCTCAGCCTGTTGGAACAATCATCACCTGGCCGGAGTTCCAAGCTGCGTTCCGTGCTCGTCACATTCCTCAGGGAATGATGGACAAGAAGAAGCGTGAATTCTGCAACTTAGTCCAGGGCAACAAGACTGTGGATGCTTATCAGCGGGAATTTCTGGACTTATCTCGCTATGCTGAGGAAGACATTGCAACTGATGCTCGCAGGCAGGAGAAATTCCGTGAAGGTCTTCACCCAGATATTCACCTTGCTCTCCTGGCTCACGACTTCCCTGATTTTGCCACCTTGGTGAATAAGGCTATCCAGATTGAGACAGGTCTGCAGAGGTACAAGGATCACACTAAGCGCAAGATTGACGTGGGTTCATCTTCGGGCCCACGTCCTCAGAAGCAAAGGATTTGGATCCCCAACAACTACCGTCCACCTGCATATGCCCCGAGGCCATCCTATGTGGCGCCTCGTCTGCCCCCTCCACCGCCAAGACAGCCAAGAGCAATACCGCCAAGAGCACCTCAACCTCCACCTTCCCGTCCTGAGGATGGGTTGTGCTTCAAGTGTGGTCGCCCAGGACACCGTGCTAGAGACTGCAGGCAGGGTCAGAATCAACTTGCACTGCCTACCAACCAGCCCCGCAACAACAATGACAGGCCTGCTCAGGGTCGAGCTCGGGCTAACAATGTTGATCTGAATGAAGTTCAAGATCAGCCTTCTACTGTGATGGGTACACTTCTTGTTAACTCAATACCCGCATCCGTATTATTTGATACTGGGTCATCGCATTCATTCATGTCGGAAGAATTTGCATGTAAGCATAACCTTAAGAGCGAGAACATGGACATTCAAATAATGGTATCCACACCAGCGGGAAATTGTCAGACTTCTATGATATGTCCCAACGTCGCCGTTGAAATCGAAGGACTAGAGTTCCTCGTCTCGCCCATTGTGTTGGCGTCTTCCAATATTGACTTACTCTTGGGAATGGAGTGGATGATAGCACATAGTGCTTCAGTCGTTTGTGCCACTAAAACCGTGCATCTTCTGCACCCTTCCAACGAGTTAGTGGTTCATACCGCTCGTCTCGTTCGTAATGCCGAGACCCAGATACATTACATGAACGCATTGAATGCTTCACCTCTTGAAGGGATCGAAAGCATTCCAGTGGTTCGAGACTTCCCAGATGTGTTTCCAGAAGAGCTTCCAGGGATTCCCCCTGCTAGAGCTGTCGAGTTTGTCATCGACTTGGTACCTGGTACCACTCCTATAGCCAAGCGGCCTTATAAAATGCCTCCTCATGAACTTCTTGAGCTTAAGGAAGAAATTGACAAATCGCTTCGCAAGGGTTTTATTCGTCCTAGTTCCTCAGCTTGGGGAGCACCTTCACTCTTTGTCAAGAAGAAAGATGGTACTAATCGGCTAGTTCAAGATTATCGGCCTATTAACCAAGCAACAATTCAGAACAAATATCCGCTTCCCCGGATCAATGACATGTATGATCAGCTTGCTGGATCATCAGTGTTCTCTAAACTCGACTTGAGGTTGGGTTATCATCAGATCCGTGTTCGTGAAGAAGATATTCCAAAGACAGCATTTGTTACTCGCTATGGTTCATACGAGTACACCGTCATGTCTTTCGGCTTAACAAATGCCCCAGCAACCTTCTCTCGGTTGATGAATTATATCTTCATGGATTATCTCGACAAGTTTGTAGTGGTATATCTGGATGACATACTGATATATTCCAAAAATGAAGAAGAACATGCCGAACATCTTCGACTTGTGCTCGAAAGGCTTCGAGAACATCAACTATATGCAAAGTTCTCTAAGTGTGAGTTCTGGCTAAATGAAGTGACTTACCTTGGTCATGTGATCTCCAAGGATGGAATTGCCGTCAACCCTGAACGAGTTCAGGCTATTCTTGACTGGACTCCCCCGAAGAATGTCAAGCAAGTCAGAAGTTTTCTCGGTCTCGCCAGCTATTGTCGTCGATTCGTCGAGAACTTCTCCAAGATTGCAAAGCCCCTGACCAATCTGCTTCACAAGGGTGTTAAGTTTGAATGGACAGACAAATGTCAGGAAAGTTTCCAGACTCTCAAGGACAAGCTTACATCAGCACCGGTGCTTGCTCCTCCAGATTCTCGAAAGGACTTTGCCATTTATTGCGACGCTTCTCGTCAAGGATTAGGCTGTGTCCTAATGCAAGAGCGCAGAGTAATTGCTTATGCCTCAAGACAGTTGCGTCCTCATGAAGAGAACTATCCAGTTCATGATCTCGAGTTAGCTACAGTGGTCTATGCTCTATTGAATTGGCGACATTACCTTGTTGGTAATCGTTGCGAGATCTATACCGACCACCAAAGTCTAAAGTACTTGTTTACTCAACCGGACTTGAATCTCTGCCAGCGAAGATGGATGGAATCCCTCACAGACTATGATTTCGGTATTTCATATACCCCTGGCAAGGCTAATGTAATGGCTGACGCCTTGAGCCGTAAGTCATACTGCAACCACCTTCAGGTTCACAAGGTTCACCCCCTGCTTTAAGAAGAGTTTCGCAAGCTGAACCTCCATATAGTCCCTCAGGGTTATCTCGCTCCTCCTCCTGAGGAGTTCTTCAAGATGAACCTCCATGTTGTTGCCCAGGGTTCTCTTAATAACCTGATTGCTAAACCAGATCTCGAGGACGTCATCAAGTGGAACCAGAAGTGTGACGATGGAATCAGGAGGATTAAACTCGAGCTCTCAGAAGGAAAGCCCTCACCCTTCACCACTACTGAACATGGCACTTTGTACTACAATAACCGGCTAGTGGTACCAAGAGATGCAATTCCGGAGGTCATGAAGGAAGCGCATGACACTCCGCTCTCTATTCATCCTGGTAGTACCAAGATGTACCAAGACATTCGTCAAAGATACTGGTGGTCTAACATGAAACAAGACATTGCTCGCTATGTTTCAGAATGTGACATTTGCCGTCGGATCAAAGCAGAACATCAAAGGCCTGCTGGAACTCTGCAACCTATTTCTATTCCTGAATGGAAATGGGATCATGTTGAAGTGGACTTCATTACTGGATTTCCCAGGTCACAGAAAGGTAATGATGCTATTCTTGTCGTCATTGACCGATTGTCCAAAGTTGCACATTTTCTGGCTGTCAAGGAAACTATTACTGCTAGTCAGCTGGCAGATCTATATATGTCCAGAGTTGTTTCACTTCACGGTATTCCACTGATTATCAGTTCAGACCGTGGCAGCTTGTTCACTTCAAGGTTCTGGACAAGTTTCCAGGAAGCTATGGGCACTCGTTTGTCTTTTAGCACCGCTTTTCACCCTCAATCCCAGGGACAAGTTGAAAGAGTCAACCAGATTCTCGAAGACATGCTTCGAGCTTGTGTCATTTCTTTCGGCAAGAAATGGGAAGAATCTCTTCCGTTTGCTGAGTTCTCCTACAACAATGGCTACCAAGCTAGTTTGAAGATGGCTCCCTTTGAAGTATTATATGGATGTAAGTGTCGGACTCCTCTGAATTGGTCAGAAACTAGGGAACGTACACTTATTGGCCCGGATATAATCCAACATGCAGAAGATCAAGTCCGCATCATTCAAGCAAATCTTAAGGCTGCTCAGTCTCGTCAGAAGAGTCAGTATGACCGTCATCACAAAGATATGGTCTATCAACCTGGCGAAAAGGCTTATCTTCGAGTCACGCCAATGAGGGGTACACACCGATTTGGAATCAAGGGCAAGCTGGCTCCTCGATATATTGGTCCTTTCACTGTTCTAAAAAGGCGTGGTAAAGTGGCATATCAACTGGAACTACCGTCAAACCTGTCTCAGGTTCACGATGTGCTCCATGTGTCACAGCTTCGTCGCTGCTTCAAGGATCCTATCCGAGCAGTGGACCATGAAATGCTGGAACTACAGCAAGTCCTTTCTTACAAGGAGCAACCAGTCCGCATTCTCGATGAAACTGAACGTCGGACTCGTCAGAAGGTTACCAAGTTCTTCAAAGTGCAGTGGGCAAATCATTCTGAAGATGAAGCCACTTGGGAACGCGAAGATCATCTTCGTGCAGAATACCCCGGGCTCTTTCCTTCTACTTCTTAATTCTCGGGACGAGAATTCTTGTTAGTAGGGGAGAATTGTGACACCCTGGGTTTAAGCTACAGTGATCATTGTAATTAAGCTACAGTAATGGTCAAGTGATTAAGCTAATCTTTTGCTAAACAGGGCTTGATCAAGTTGAAGTTCAAATTCAAATTCAAATTTCATTTCAAAATGCCCTAGGAATTCTTGTGATAAAAATAATTCTGCAAATAACAAAAGTAAAATGTTCCAAATTTGTGGAATATTCTAAAACAAATGTTGTTGAGGAAAACAACACCACCAAGCTACTGGTGTGGACCCCACCATCAATAACAGTAGCTAAATGCATTTAAAAGTGTTATTAAATTCAAATTTAAAATGCAAACAGATTCTATAAATGCCCAAACTTGGTGTGACCATTCAAAATAATGCATGTTATTTTGTGGACCATGTCACACATTTTTGCTAAGGCAAATGGTGGCTAAAAATAAATGGATTAGTTGCTGAAAAAGGAAAACAGAAAGAAAAAGAAAAGAAAAGGAAAATGCCCCTGTGCACCCGAAGCCCACCGGCTACAGTGCAGGCCCAGCCCAACTCACCTGCTCCCCCTCTCGTGTCGTCGTCCCCGTGGCCGAGCGCCGCGCCGCACCGTCGCCGCTCGCCACGCCGACGGGAGCAGGTGGGGCGAGGGGATAAGGGTGAGGCCGTTCCTCCCCCCTGGACGCCGCCCTCGCCATTCCCCCCCCCCTCCTCTCGCTCGCTCTGCTCCCTCTCCACCTCTCCCGAGCGCCGCCGCCGCCATGGCTCCGGCCTAGCCGCGGCCACCGGCCCTCCCGTGCCTCGCTGTTGCATCCACGAGCTCCGCCACGACCTCCTCGACCTCGCCGACCACGAGCCCGAGCTCCTGCGCCTCTGCATCGCCCCCTCGCCGTCGTCTTCAACCTTCGGCCACCGCCGCGCCGTCGCCAAATTCGCCGCCGTCGAGCCCTCCCCGAGCCCATTTCGAACGGCAACGCCCCACTATGAGCTCCTGCTACCTCCCCCTCTCCTCCTCGCGACGAGCCGATGCTCCTGGCGGCAGTTTCACCGGAGCCCGAACGCGCCGCCACCGGACCTCGTCGGCGGCGCCTCTCCGGTGACCACTTGGTTCACCCACCGCCACCGTTCGACTCCTCGCATCGCGTAGGACCCCGTAGTGCCCGTAGTTAGCTCGAAAACACCCCCGTTCGCAGTTTGCCATCGCCGGCCGAAGCTTCGCGCCGCCGCCGTCGATGTGCTGCTCGCCTCTGTCCACCTTAGCTCGCCCCAATGCCCGGAACGGATCGGCAGTTCCCCCAGCTTTCGAACGCCGCCGGCCGCGCTCGAAATGGTGCCCTGTGCGCCATTTCCGAGCCTCTCCGGCGATTCGGGTGCTCGCCGGAGCAGCTCCGGTGGCCGGCCGGCGCCGCCGCTGACCTGGATGGCCTGGGGCCACCCCCAGTGCCACTGCCAGTGGGCCAGGCTGACCCTGGTTGACCAGTTGACTGGTCAACTGGCTGACTGGGCTCAGCCCAGTCACTGACAGTGGGGCCCCTCACCCCCAGTGTCTATGACATTTGGGCCCCACCCTGTCAGTTGCCTAATTAACAGATTAGGTTAATTAAAATGATTAGATTAACACTGATGTCCCACTTACAAATGGGCCCCACATTCTAATTAATCTGTTTTAGTTAAATTAAAACCCTGGAATAAACCTGTGTCTATGACATGTGGACCCCAAATGTCAGGTTTGACTCTGGTCAGCCAGAGTTGACCTGCTGACGTCATATTGATGTCATGCTGATGTCATCAAACACTGTTCTGGATAATGTTGGATTTAATAATTGAATTAATTCCAGAAATTGTTTTAAACTTTCAAAAATCATAGAAAATAATCTGTAGCTCAGATCAAAAAACTTTATACATGAAAGTTGATCAGAAAAATCCCACGAATCCAAATATGCCATCCATTCATCTGTCACATGCTTCTAGCATGATGAACATGGAACTTTCCCCTCTGGATCGTATGTCCGATAAATCCAAAGACCCGGGAAATATCGTCAGATATTCTCCCGCTTCGTCTGCAACACGTAGTACTGCGTTAGTGCATGCCTAGCTAAGCATATTGCCATGTCATGCATCATGTTACATCTGTGTGCTTTATATTTATTGTTCCTTCCCCCTCTTCTCTCCGGTAGACCCCGAGGCTGACGGTGCTGCCGGATACGACTACGCCCCTGACGATCAGTCCTTTGCTGCAGAGCAGCAAGGCAAGCAAAACCCCCTTGAGCATTCCGATATCACCCATCTCTCTCCCTCTTATGCTTGCATTAGATTTTGCTACTGTATTAGATAGCTCCTATTCTGATGCATAGCCTGTTTTTGCTGAACTGTTACTTACCTGCAATCATACCAACTGCTTAGTATAGGTTGATCAGAGAACCCCCTGAGACCCCTTAGTCCCAGTTGCCCCGGCTTTCATCGACGACGCCGAGGACTTGAAGACAGAAGACTCAGTCGTCATGACTGACAAGCCGTTACCGACACATCACCACACACCCCTTAAGTATGGCACTGCAGAGCTACTACCGAGTGCCGAGGGTGATACCTTACTTAGCACTCCCGGTGTTAATTCTGTAGCGTAGTTATCGGTCATGGGTATCGAGGGTGATTCCTCCTTCCTATTTGCCGGTAGCGACTCTTGCCTTACTCTTACCTCGAGTGGGATCCATCGAGGGTGATTCCTCGGATATCCACTTGGTGTATTGACACACTGTTACTATGACCTGGTTACGGATGCTTGTTGAAGACGGGTCGGCCCCAAGGGTACCCGCGAGAGAAAGATTTGGTGGGATGCGCCGCAAGGCATCCGAGAGACATTGGTGGGGTGCGCCGGTAAGGCACCCGATTGTTATTGGCGGGGCGATGGACTGCACTTTATGGTTCGCGCTTGCCCCGCACTAATAAAATGCTAATGGGTTGAGTATTTGATCTGAGTTAGGTCATTGGCCTTAATACGCACTAACCACCACGCGGGGTAATCAGTATGGGCTGCTCTACGCCGTACATTCTCCCGAAAGCTCTTCAGATGCCACGAGATTCGACTCGCGCCCGGGTGGCCCGCGATGACGCATGGCTCTTGTTACTAAGGCATGCTAGGACTGATCCCGGCCGAGGGCGTAACGTGCAGGATGGCGAGGGCGATGGCCCAAGACCCCGAGTCATTAGGATGTAGACCGGCGTGTTGGCCTCTCTGTTGAGCCTAGGTAGGACTACGTCGTGTCGATCGGCCGAGGCCGGGTATGACTAGAAAATTGTATCCGGCCGGAGCTTATCGAGCGTGTTGGGGAATGTGGTGCACCCCTGCAGGGAAATAAACTATTCGAATAGCCGTGTCCACGGTAACAGGACGACTTGGAGTTGTGCTTTGACCCTATACAACTATAACTGTAATTTAATTTGAAATGAATTGTGGCTCCGAGATTACTTCCTCGCAGGGAGTCGAGGAAGGATCTCTGGGCGTGTTTACTTAATTAAAATTGCTACAACAATATGACTATATGTATGAGATACCAATATGCACTCTTCTAATGCTGCAAGATGTTGAAGATGCTAGTCTTCGATAGGACTAGGCCTTCTCCCTATTCTTGCTTTCTGCAGTCAGTCCAGATATAACCCTTCATTGAGAATGATGCATACTAGTATAGTTCTGATGTCAGTCTTGCGAGTACTTTGGATGAGTACTCACAGATGCTTTGCTTCCCTTTTCCCCTTCGATACGTTGCTGCGTTCAGACGATGGAGCCCAGGAGTTGGAGTACGCTGGAGATGTCGACTACTACTACCCCGACGGAGGCCCCTACCAGCAGGATGGAGCTTACTACGACATAGACTTCTCCGACGTCCAGGAGTAGTTAGGAGGTTCCCAGGCAGGAGGCCTCGCCTCTTTCGTTCCGTGCTTATGTTTGTGCTAGCCTTCTTAAGGCAAACTTGTCTAACTTGTGTCTGTACTCAGATATATTTGCTTCCGCTGACTCGTGTTTATGTCGAGCTTTGTATTCGAGCCCTCGAGGCCCCTGGCGTGTAATATGGAGCTGTATGATTTTGTATTTGTGTCTTTTGTCGTGTTGTGGTATCAATCAGTGAGTCCCTAATCTTGGTCGTACGCCTTGTGTGCATGATTAGCGTACGGACAAGAATGGGGGCGTCACATAAGAATTATGCAATAATTTATTTATGTTATCCGGAACAAAAATACTTCACCTATTTTTATTTTATGCCTAAATGCAGAATGGCCGAACACTTGTATGAACCATGTGTGATGACAAAGGAAGAGGAAATGGTTGGATGCTATTCAAGAGGTCCTCTCACGTCAAAGGAAATAATTAGGTGTTGTTCAAGAAGTTCTCTCATGTCACTTTTAGTCCAAGAGAAGATAGAGTCCAAGTCTCCCGTTCTGGATTCAGATTCGGACTGCAGAGACACACCTGTCTCAAAACGCCAAGAACTTTTTAATCCAAACTCCGAATTGGGATTCCGAATTGGGTGATTCTTTTTTTGTTGGAAAGTAGATTTCATATGTGTTTCAACCCAATTGGAATCACCTTAAAATTCGTCCGGAGCGTGGAGATATTGACGAAACAATCTGACGTTGCAGCAGAATCCGAGTCAAACTACAAGTCCAAAGGTGTTGCATCACCTCCACTTGGGTCCATGGGCCTTGTACAACCTAGGGTTAGTTTTAGGCTGCCTTGGGACGTCCTCCCACCTCCTTGGCTACCACCCCTTGCTCCTATATAAGTAGATCAATCTAGTAGCTTTTTCTTTGGGTTTTGTTTAGATTAAAAGTTCGCCATAGCTGCAACTTCGCGTTCTTCGTTTGTGTTCCACGACCGGACAAAGACGTCACAGAACCCCACTTTCATCAATAAAGCTCTCCTCTTATATTCGCAATATCCAGATTGCAATCTTAGTTTCTTGCTTGTTGTTCGTTTGCGTGCAGGAAACAGACCCTCGTGGTCAGGTTGATCGTGCTCCGGCGTGGTCAATAACCTCTCGGAGTTGGTTTAGCGATTGCTAAGGCACGACGTCCTCGCACGTTCGTAGTCGGATCGTCAAAGTCGACTCTACCGTAAACGATAGCCACATCTCATCGAAAGACAGGGACAACTTCGTCTCTATCACAGGGTGAAGCCCGAGTCTTCCTCGTTGGTCTGCAAGCACAAGGAATGGCTGGTCCTTTGGGACACTCGTGCTCTAAACAAGGCCAGAGCACACATGCTGCTTCTTACGCGTAATGGTCTTGTGGTCGGTACGCGTAATGGTCTTGTGGTCGGTGCCGAGCTCCACCATAGAGGGATCAAGCCTGGGGTATTTTGAGGCTCAGGTTTGCTGGGTGAGGCGCTCTGCTATTGGAGCTGCTCACAGGTAGCTAAAGAGCGGGTTAGCAATGGACTTTGTAAGGTGTTGGTTTGAGATAATTGCATGTTTAGTCCTCCTAGTTGCAGGCGATGTCTAACATAGTCCTCATAGTCAGAAACTGCTCCAATACAGTCCTTGTACATGCGAATACGGCGTTTATACGATCCTGGAGGTTGCAGCAGCGGTCCTGGCTAGACGCCTCGCGGACGTAGTCCGTATCCAGCCACTGCCACGTCAGCTAAGGTCCCACACGTCAGGCGGACCAAGTCAAAGGGCTGGTTACTTTGCATTCGCCCCCCTCCACCCTTTCGTTCTGCACTTTAACTGAAACGCATCCATCCCTGCCTTTGCACGAACTGAAGCCCAGTACGAACCCCAGCTCGAACCCCAGCAGTAACCCAGCGGCGGCGGATGATCGGCGGCCCAGCAGCGTTCCGATCTTAGTGCGGCCGGCGGCGGACGGGAGTGCGACGCAGCCGCGCCCCCATACGGCGGTTTGAGGCAGCGATGGAGGTCCCCCGACGACGGCGCGAGGGCGAGGCGGCGCCAACGTACGGTATGTGCCATCAGATTAAAGGAGCAATTTTTGGTCAAATCGATGTATTTCGAGTTGGATTTGAATATTTAGCACGCATTATCTCATTGTGATACATTGATTCGACGTAATTAGGGGCTCATTGCGCTAGGGTTTGGATTATGTCCGGCCAAAACTCTGAATTTTTTGTGTGTTCTGTTTTGCAGCGGCTGACAGTGATTTCTTCACTGTGGAGATCATCCATGGAGGATTTTTCTCTGGAAGTGGGCAGAATAGGTCCTATTTGGATGGCAAAAAAATCTGCTATGATTACTGTCACATAAAGTTGGCCTACTATAAAATGTTTGAAGCTTTAATTGAGGACATTGGTTATGAGAAGGAAGGTAGAATTGATATGTATTGGTTGCCCCCTGGCTGTCAACTTAATGAAGATGGTGCAATGCTTTTGTCCAACGATGCAGACATTGATCCGATGTATCTAAAGATCAAACTAGGGCATAGATTTCCTATGATTTACCTTGATCATTTGGATAGCCACATTTCAGGAGGAGGAGCAGCATGGGATGATGTTGTGGCTAATCCAACATGTCATTTGCCTGCTGTTTTCAGTCCCAACAAGAAGCTAAGCAATGTAGATCAGAGCATGGTATCTGGTAGTGTTGTCGAGGAAAGCAATGAAATTCAGAGCAATGAACAAGTGCATGTCAGGCTGAGACCTAGAGGACAGAAGTTAGAAGATGAGCCAGAAGAATATAGTGATAGTGATTCAGATAGTGATTATATACCAGAAATTGTTGATAGTGACTATGACTTGGAGGACGGGGATGATGATTTGGCACAGGAGCAGTTGCACCCTTTGCAAGACAAGAAAGGGAAGAAAGTGGTTGAAGAGTGCAACTCTGAAGATGATACATTAGATGCTCCAGATTCAGATAAAGATGAGATAAAATTCAATTTCAAGTCTTTCACAGCAGCAGACATGCATGACCCCAAGTTCCATGTTGGGCAGTTGTTCTCATCAGTTGAGATCTTGAGGAAGGCTATTAGAGAGTACAGTTGCAAGGAAAGGGTGAATATCACATTTCCAAAGAACGATAAAGTAAGGCTTAGTGCAAAGTGTGAGAAGGGATGCCCCTGGTACCTCTATGCATCTTGGGACAATAGGACAAATGCAATCATGGTCAAGACATTCAATGGTGAGCACAATTGCGAGAAGAAGTGGCAAGTTACAGCATTTACTGCCAGGTACATTGCTCACAAGTACGTCGACAAAATTAGGGCATGCGAGAAGATGACGTTGAAGGGCTTAGCAGGATTTGTGCAAGAAGATTGGAACATGACAATTAAAAGGGGCAAGTTAGGGAGAGCCAGGAAGATTGCATTTGATATGATATATGGAGATGAGATTGCGCAATACAACATGTTGTGGGACTATGCAAATGAGCTGAGGAGATCTAATCCTGGGAGCACATTCTTTGTTGAACTTTCCGATGAGGGGCAGTTCCAGAAATGTTACCTGCAGGAGAAAAATAGGAGAGAGGCAGAGCTAGCAAGTCAGGCAAGGGCGGAGGAGGAGAGGCTTAATGCATGTCAGCACACAACAAAAGCATGCAAGAGAACTGGACCAAGTTCTAGTCAGAACATGAGAGGCTTTAAACAACCAAGAAAAGTTAACATGCTCGATGAATTGAGGGGTGGGTGAATTTCAAAGTCAGAGGGGTGTTTTCATTTTGTGTTCTGCTTATGATCAGATGAAGAACATGTGCATGATCATGTTCTGTTCATGATCATGCTCCAGATCATGTACTCAAGTACTTCTATATGTCATGTGTATTTTCATGATCATGCTCCAGATCATGTACTCAAGTACTTTTGTGATTATGTGCTACTAAGTCACTTATTTATAGTTGGGTGTATGCTGATGAATCACTGTATATTCGGTGTGTTTGGGTGTATGCTAGTATATTTGGTGTGTTTGGTTCCTGTCATTTAAGTGTACAAATGGTCAATTTCAAACTTTGCTTTTACCTACTGTAGTTAACATGTTCACTTGTAGCTATTGTAGTTAACTTATACCTACAAATGCAGCTTGTAGCTCTATGTGCTCTGTTGCTGTCCAGTTTTAGTTTGACAAGGCAAAAGTTACTGTCCAGCTTGTAGCTACAGCTTCAATTTGAAAAGGCAAAACATTTTTGCTTAATTGGTACAGTTTCAGTTTGACAAGGCCAAAGTTACTGTCCAGCTTTGTAGATTTCTGCTTGTAGCTACAGTTTCATTTGGACTAAATGTCTCAGTTTGAGTGCTTGTAGCTACTGTAGTTAAACTGTCCAAATGCGAGACTGCCAAGCTCTTTGTTCAATATATGTTTGACAGATTTATGAAATTCTAGCAGAGCCAATTGGCATCTCAATTTCACAAAAGTATGAAATTCTAGCAGAACACTCACTTAAATAATGCACACTGCATTTCATTCATAAGTACATGGCTCATCTCAGTTTGACATGACACAGTACATAGATTTGGATCATAGACTGACTAGCCAAACTACACAGTACATAGATTTGGATCAAATAAGTTCAAAAGAGGCACATACTAGTTCACTGGACTAAACAAACTACACTATGTCCAGAACTGAAACTCCGACAGCAGCACGCGGCAGCGCGTCTCGACGGCGGCCAATAGAGCAGCCGGCGTGTCAGCCTCCTTCCAACCGCAATGGCTCCAACCGCCGTGGTCAGCAGCGCGACCTCGATGCACACCTCCGACGGCAGCATGCCGCAGCGCGTCTCGACGGCGGCCAATAGAGCAGCTGGCGTGACAGCCTCGTTGCCATCTCCAACCGTCGTGGCCTCGAGCTCATCCATGGAAGCCGTGCGCGCGAGCAGCACATGGCTCGTCTCCGGGCGGAGACAAGCCTCTCCTCGCCGCCAAACCTCCTAGGGAAAAGCCCTCTCCAGCAAGCTGCGGCTGGATCCACCGCCGGCGACCATCGCGGCGGCGACGCTGCCGCCGTCGACGGAGAAGGTGGTGGAGGTACTGGCGCCGCCCATGGCTAGGGATTGCGGGAGAGTGCGCGCGATGGAAATTGGGGATTTTTTCCTTGCACCGAAGCGGCACAGCGCCTTATCCTTTTTGACGTGTGGGACCTTAGCTGATGTGGCAATGGCTGGATACGGGCTATCGTCCGCGAGGCGTCTAGCCAGGACCGCTGCTGCAACCTCTAGGATCGTATAAACGCCGTATTCGCATGTACAAGGACTGTATTGGAGCAGTTTCTGATTATGAGGACCATGTTAGACATCGCCTGCAACTAGGAGGACTAAACATGCAATTATCTCGTGTTGGTTTCATGTCCCGCCGGATTGTATCCTGCACACTGTGTCGGCTGAGATTCCGACTGCTGTTTAAGTAATATACTCAGAAGAAGATGAAAGATCCAGCCATAAACGGAACGTAACAGCTCGTTTCGCCCCCCATCGGCCGTACTAACCCAGATGAAGCAGAGTACCACTAAATGTTGTTGCCGTGGCAGAGAGGGGAAAACACTTTCAGTCACGGCCACAGCCAGGCCGCACATCGCACAAGATTTAACTCAACAGCAAAACGCTTCCGATTATGACAACAACAAACAGGTGCTAGTATGTACAAGCATCGACAAGAAAACGCTCTCCATCCGAAAAGGGCGGTACTCTGCGCCGGTCGACCGGCCGAACGCCTAGCCGCCGGTCCTGTGTGAGCCGTCAGATTCTGCTGCTTGCAACCGTTTGATGGAGCACGTCTCTCCCATGCGCGACTGTTTAATGTGTGTACGTATTTTGATTTGTAGCAGCGGTGGCGCGCGTTCCCCGCAGGGCTCGTAGCTAACCATCACTGGCTCACCGCGTCACTCGTCCTCTCAGGGCATCACCGGCCGTCGACACCGGCCGCCCGTGCAACTCGCCGTGGGGATGTTTGTAGCATCGTTGTCTGCCCGTTCATAGCGTGACCTAGCCGGCGGAGAAAAAAGCTACCTGGCCGTCATCGTAGAATCCGTCAAATCAACGCCGAACCCTGCCATGGACACACGAGGCGAAATACATCGAAGCACCATCGGCCTGCCGTCGTTCGCCGCACTCACAAAGCCGCCGGTGATCGGAGCAACGTCGTTGTTGATGCCTCCGCACGTGGTGGTCGCCATCGCAGCACCGAGTCGCCGCCGTCCTAGCGCGCCGATCACCGCACCCTATGCACCGTCGCACGGCTCCGGCGCCGATCACCGTTGCACCCTATGCAACCAGCACTGAAAAATGCTACAACCGACGGCCAAGAAAGCTACGAGGGCTGCCGTTTTTTGCTACAACCAGTGAAATTTAGGGCCGTGACCAGCGCGCAGAAGAGCTGCTACCAGCAACGAAAAATGCTACAACCGGCGGCCAAGAAAGCTATGAGGGCTGTCGTTTTTTGCTACAACCAGTGAAATTTAGGGCTATGACCAGCGCGCAGAAGAGCTGCAACCAGCAACGAAAAATGCTGCAACCGACGGTCGAGAAAGCTACGAGGGCTGTCATGTTTTGTTACAACCAGTGAAATTTAGGGCTACGACCGGTGTGTGAAGGAGCTGCAACCAACACTGAAAAATGCTACAACCGACGGCCAAGAAAGCTACGAGGGCTGTCGCTTTTTGCTACAACCAGTGAAATTTAGGGCTGTGACCAGCGCGCAGAAGAGCTGCAACCAGAAACGAAAAATGCTACAACCGACGGCCGAGAAAGCTACGAGGGCTGTCGTTTTTTGCTACAACCAGTGAAATTTAGGGCTGCGACAGGTGTGTGAAGGAGCTGCAACCAGCAACGAAAAATGCTACAACCGACGGCCGAGAAAGCTACTACCGATGTCATTTTTTGCTGCAACCAGAGAAAACATGGACTGCGACCGGTGTGTGAAGGAGCTGTAACCAGCACCGAAAAATGCTATGATTCCGATAAAGCTACAACCGACCTCTGAAAAAGCTTCAAGCGAAGACGTGGAAGGTGGGAGGCGGCCATGAATGCCCCGTCCAACGTCGCAGCTCGCTGTCGCCGCTTTGCGTCACCGTCGTAACTCATCGCCGTTGGCTCGCACAAAAAGCTTTGTTGTAGCATGGTCTCTGCTGGTCCTATCAAATCATCTTGCCGGTTGCAGCTTTTCATCTCGCCCGTCCTGGCAAATAATCTCCTCCTATTCTAGCATGAAAAACTTCATACATTTCCGGCAACAAAAAATCTTGCCGGTCGCAACAAAAATTCTCACCAATCCCAACAAAAATGATAGACGGTTTGAGCAAAAAAAGACTTGCCATCGCTGGGTCGTAGCAAGAATTCTCGCCGGTAGTCGACCGCAACAAAAATTGTCACCGGACCCAGCACAAATGATCGCCAGCAAAAATAAATTTACTCGCAATCGTCGGTTCGTAACACAAATTCTCGCCGGTCGCAACGAAAAGTCTCGCTAGTCCCAACAAAAATGATAGCCGGTCGCAGAAAAAAATGATCGCCAGCAAAAATAAATTTACTCAGCCAGTCGTAGAAAAAATGATCACCAGCAAAAATAAATTTACTCGCAACCGTCAGGACGCAGCAAAAACTCTCCCCTGTCGAAGCAAAAAAACTCGTCGATTGTAGCAAAAAAATGTTCGCCATCGATGGTCACCGCGAGAAAACACACCATTCTAGCAAAACAACTCGTCATTTGTAGAAAAAAAAAGTTCACCATAGCTGTTCATCACAAAACGTCACGCTGGCCCATCAAAACGATTGTAGCAAAAAATGCCTCATCGGCGCCGGTCACAGCAAAAAATCACGCCGGTCCATCAAAACGACTAGCCGGTTGTAGGTCAATATCAACCGGTTTGGAGCTCCACCGGGCTGTCCATGACAATTGCAACGAAAAAAAGAAGATAAAACGAGTGGACACGGCTGGAGATAGAGATAAATGTCGAAAGAAAAACAGGCAGCTAAAAAAAAGCGGACGAGGCCCACCAGCATGTGCGTCATTGGTGCAACAGGAGCCAGTCGATTAATGCCGATCATACGCTGCGCACGCGACCGGCCGAACGTTTCGGCCGGCGCGCTGGCGTAAAACGTTTCCCATCCGAAAAACTGCAACCTACAACAAGCGGCACTACAAAGGTGCATGACGAACACCATATCCCGAAGCACGGCAGGTCAGCCAAAAAAAAAAAAAACAGCTCTTCCTAGACCCCGAAAACGACTCCGCAGCTGACGAAAACCACACACGACAGACAAGTTACATACGGTTAGCAAGTCCTCCATCACAGCGACGCTCCTAGCAGCAAACTTAAATATACGTCCCTCTACGGAACCTACTCCGATGCAGTTAACAGTTGGAGGTCGCCCTCAGTCTTCTCAATCGCTCGGCGCGAGCATATCTCCTCCCGCGTTATTTCTTTGACAACCTGACAAGTCCCAAGCATGAGATGATTGGTCAACAACAGATTTCTGGTGTAAATACAAGTCAAGGGGGGGCAAGAACTTACGAGTCACAGCTTCTTGGTGTCCCTGGATTTCGGCAGCTGTAGCTGATACAGCGGTTAGGGGTTGGACGAGATTGTAGGCTCGCTGATTCACACCTAGGCCGGGCTCCAACACAGGTTAGTTCAGCTACTAGCAACTCATCAGCATCATGTCCTGTCTTCGTCAAAAAAAGTTAGCCTGACAGCTAGAGATGGTATCATCCCGTCGATGGTAAACGGAAATAGTGAAGTCACTGCGGTCTCGTGACGCATAACCGAGCCTTTCCAGGGTTAAGAAGCGATTCCGACATTATCCAACCCTGACATGCAACGAAAAGGAATGGGGTTAGTCATGTACCAAGCGTTTCCATCAAGCGGCTTGTCACAATTATGCCTAGTGGTTGGAGTGCTAGATAGAGAGCACATTTATCATAAAGATAAGGAGCGTTACCTGTTCTTTTGCTTTCTTCCTGAATGTTCCATAAGATGACGACACAATTTTGCACGATTCTGCGATGTGTGCCAGGAAATCCATGTTCCGTGGGTGCGGGTTCCCGTAGTGATCTGATCGATTGGAGCTCATCCTCTTCCGTTCATGTGATACATTGATGAAATGCAGCAACACATGGGCCTGTACAACAGTGGCGTTATCAGGACATAGGACAATTAGGGACCGCAAACACACCTAAAAGCCAAAATTATTGCAATGCAAACAGCTGCTTACATGGAAAGCGGCTTTGAGAATGTCATCTGGCTTTGCTTGGTCCTTGAGCAAAGCATATACTTTATCCTTGGTTGGGTTATATGTTACCATGTACCGCTCATCCTATAATTAAGATAGGAGGTATTGGTCATACCAAAAGAAGGAATGCAGGAAGTTACTGGTAGTGGCCAGGGAGATGTAGGATGTACCTCAAACAAAGGCCTTGTGGCAACAAACGAAACAGGTTCTTGAAATGCTTCTCCAAATCGCGATCCTGAAAGGAAGTATCAGACTGTGAAAAAACATTCCATGTATAAGGACCACAGTCAGAAGAAACGTGATACTACAAACCTATTGAAACTGGCTCATGCCGCCAAGGGTGAATAAAAATCGTCTCCTGTGAGTTTCCTTCCTTCAACGAGGGAACATACCCTGTACCATAGAAAGTTGGAGGTTCAATACTACACATAATTGTAATTAAGGCAGCAGAAGCACCTAAAGGGATTACAATTTAGAACTTCCACAGATTCTATCCACATGGCAATTTTGAGCTCAAATGCTTAATACTGTAAATGTAAGGATAAAAGAAAAAAATCCAACCCATTGTGCTAACACACACCAAAAAGTATGTTTTTACCATGCTTATGCACTGACCACCTCTGAGAGCTTTTCTAAGCCTTTTTGAACTCTTACTTTGCTGTGCGTGTACTGTATTTAACTTCACTTGAGGAATTACTGTAAGTGCTGCTTTACTAGTCCCATTAGTATAATTGATAAAGATCAGCGGTTTGGCCATATAAACAATTCTAGAAATATTTGTGCACTTTCTATAACAATTCAAAGCACACGATCTAAAAAAATCAAAGCACAAATTTGCGACTTACCTGTCCTAATAAAGGAATCCACTGCAACAGTAAATCTTGCCCTGTTTAGGGTATTCAGCACAACGGACCTCACCTGGTAAGAGACTCAGTATCAACATATGACTTGAAGAGCAAACAATAAGACCTAAGAAATGAAGTACTGAAGTGAACCTCGTGATATGAACTCAGGAGATATCCACATGACAGAAGTGCAAATGAAGTCACCAATGATGGGTTCCGTTTCGTGATAAATATGCTCAAACCCGTTCCCAGCTTCATGTGAAATCAACAAAATGATGTCAGAATTGCTGCTAAATTAAGTGAACAGTTGATATCATGTACGCATACAACCAGAGGCTCAGGCCACGTCAAATTATGCCAGTAAATCAGCCAGGCTCAGCTGCATGCCTGATAAATGTGCCACTTAGGCAAAAAGTGCAAGGAAACACGTTAATAATTACCAGATCTGCAATGTTCCCCACGGATTCGCCTTTAGCAGTCACATCTCCAATATTTTCTCCTCTTGCATAGGCCTTGTAGATTGGAGTACGAGTTGAGGTCGACGTAACAGCAGCGACATTCTAAAATGTTGCACGAAAAATCGGAAGTTCTTAATTAATACTTTTGAAACAGAGTGTTGAATCTATGTATACTTGAAATCCAAGTATTGCAACTTAGAGCAACTGGTGAGGACAGACCTTCACAACATTTGCAACGCAGGCCATAGGCAGGAAAAATTGAGGGAATGCCGCAGTAGCTAACTCTATCCCAGCACCTATCTCCAGCAAGAGATCGCTAGAAAAGCGGAGCTACAAAAAAAATCAGTTTCAGTTAGCCATGCACATGGGACCAAGAAATTGGAAATAATGTAGACAACTGGATACTACTACACAGATGTAAACATGCTTTCACGTGTTTTACCTGCTTTAGGTCATTGTCAAACTTCTTTCCTTGTCGGGCAAAAAGCATTTTTCCAACACGTCCAGCACCATCCTGAAGCAGGAGCACATTCACAGCTATATAATTAGAAGAAAACATACATGTTTGATTACTAAGGACAAGAAGCAAAGAAGAGCAGTCAAACAGAATATATTGCCATCAGATGGCCAATAACTCTAGAAGGATAAGACTTCAGGTTCATCAAATCTATCTCTAGGTTTGCTCCACGACAAGAAAGCTTTTCTAATAAATTTCTGATTTGTCATCTGTGAATCAAAAAAAAATTGAACGGGCAGGTATAGTGACCAGAACAAATATAATAGGTTCCTGGATATACATAATGTGTTTACCTTGAGGATCCAGTTGATAGCAATGGCGCCTGGGGTTACCTTGCTTTGCGAGACTCCAACGGAGCTCAGCAAGGTTCTTGTTGTGAACACCCCCATTGCTCCACCAAAGAAATGCTGAACAGTGAACAAATCTTAGCATGATACGTTTAAATCAAGACAATACTGAACACAAGTTATAAACCTTGAGAGCTCTCCAGGTCATGTACGGGACATATGAAGGAGTGACACTGTCTGGAAACCCTTCAGGCACAACATACGATCTTACAAATGCCATTATTTCCTGCAGCCATAGTGTGTAATGGTGTTACATATTTGTTAAACCTGTATGGTCAATGTAGTGTATTATAGATAGATGACATAAATGTCGAGTGATTTCAACTCTGCACACAACACTTTAATCTTCCCATAATAATATCGAATCCTCTATTCATTAGTAGAAAACAACTGCTACAAAACTTAACTCCAAAATGAATTCAAATATATTTATTTTTCTCTAAACACAATTGAGAATAAACTGAAGAAGGACAACTTCCACAGGTATTAACTCTAAAAAGAACTTTCAGCTAGCAATCAACTTAATCTGGCAAGTAATCCACTACAATATTAAATTTCCTATAAACCAAACCACCTTAGTCCCAACTAAAAATTGACGGCGAAAACAACACTACTATGGACTAAAATAACTGTCCAGAAACAAAGTCATAGTCCTGGAAGTACAGACACAATTTACTCTCCCGGTTTCACCTAATAAAACAGAATTGCCTCGAAAGTATCGAGTCAGTACACTCCTGGGCAGAATTAGAGCGTGCGGCCCGAGGGGGGAAACATATCCACATTGTGCAGCTGCACAGATAATCTACAATTCGCAGATGGCGACGCCTCGTGTACACCAAATCGCCCGAAATCCACAACCAATTCCCCCAAATCAAACCGGAAACCTAGCGCCAGAGCAAAAACCAAGCAGCAGCAAACACGACGGGACGCCGCAATTCGACCAGACGGCTCACCTCGGCGGGCGGCAGCGGCGACTGGAGCGGCACGGCCCGGACGGAGGCCCCCAGGGGGACGGCGGACCCGCCCCTGCCCTTCCCCTTCCCCTTCCCCTTCCCGGGGGCCGCGTCCACCACGTACTTCCACCGCCTCCCCTCCACCTCCTCGAGGCACAGGAAGCCCTCGAGCGCGGGCGCGGGCGCCTCCAGGGCCGCGGGGGCGACGGCCCCGGCGATCGTGGAGGTCCGCACGGCCTCGCGCACCAGCCTCGCGTCGGGCGGCGGCGGCGCCTGCACCGTGACCGTCTGCGCCGCGGCGGTCCGCTTGATCCCCACCGCCGGCGCCATGGCCGCTGCTTAGTCAGGCGAGTTGTCGCGACGGGCGCACAGGACAGGACAGGGAGGCGGGGCGGAGTGGTTGGAGAGAGAAAAGGGAGGGACGCAGGGTTATATTGGCGGAGCCGCGGAAATGCCAAGATGGAGGCGAGGTGAGAGACCAGGCAGGCAGGCAGGCAGGGAGAGAGAAAAGGTTTTATAGAGCAGGAGAGGCCCCTCTTTGCTCCGCTACGGGCACCCAGCGCCGTGCACCCACTTTACTTGTTGCCCTTCACGGCGGGGCGGCTGGGTCCCGCCCGTCGGAACGCGGTGGTCCGGTGTGGCTCCGGAGACACGAAACGCTACGGACACAACGGTTTGGAAACCAACTACTCCCTCCTTCCCATAATGCAGTAGATTACACGCAATGTGTGGTAGGGTTGTCTCCGACGCCTAGCCACACGTCGATGGTTATTGGAAGTTTACGGTGAAGGGATGGCCGGCGAATGTCAATGTGGGTTTGTTCAGTGTGCCACCGAAGACGCGAGCTACGACCGATGTAAGTTGCTGAAACCGTGGTGGTATCTTGCACACAATGACTATCTGCGGGGTTGATTGTTTCCAAGCTCCACAAGTCGGTGGTTATTGGAAGCTTACGAGGACGAGATGGTTGGCGAAGGCCAAACATGGTTTATCTAGTGAAGGTTACAGGGGAGAGATGATTGGGGCACGCCAACGTGTTGGTCTAGTGCACAACAAAGAGACAAAGCCGTCACGTACACAAGAAGTTGAAGTCCTTATGTAACCAAACAGGAGGAACTTTTTCTTAAGGGACTAGAAAAAGACTCTACTGGAGGGTCTTTTTTCTTTAGTCCCTGGGACTAAAAAAAAGTCTAGTCCTTTGCAAACAAACACCCCCTAACTTACATGCGATGATTGTTTATGCGGTGGTGTTGTTTCTGTGAGTCATGAGTCGGTGATCATTGGAAGTTCTCGGGGGAGAAACGATCGGTGCAGGCCGGCATGGTGGTCTAGCGTGACAACAAAAATGCGAGCCACTATGGACAAAGAGAGCTCAAATGCCACTATCTTACACGTAATGATTGTTTTGGGAGTATGGTCGTTTCTAGGATCGATACGTTGCTACTTATTAAAAATGTACTGGGGCGAGATCACCGGGGCATGCCAACATAGTGGTTCAATGTGACATCAAATATGTAAGTTGAAACACTACTCCTTTACACAGTGATTGTGTTCATGGAGTAGGGATGTTCTCGAGATTCACACATGAGTAGTTATCAAAATTTTAGGAGGAAGAGATGGTTGATGCATGTATGGCAATATGATGACCCGGTGTGGGACCGGAGACAGGTGTGGCCATGGATCCAAAATGATAGAAAAAACGGTGTAGCCCAGGGTGGTCCATGGCCATATCCAAGATAGAAAATAGAGCCTAGCGGTTAAGACTTGACCTTCTCTTCCATCTAGTGACGTAGTCATTTCCTCGTACGAGTTATATGACATGTGGTCGTGCCCTTTTTAACTCGAACTTATGCACTCCGCCATTCCCAATTCCGAAACCCTAGCGGCCGGTGGCGTACACCGAAGTTTTTTTGTAATGCTTGGTCATGTGTGGCGGGTGTTTATAGGAGCGCCTGATGTGCATGTGCAAACCGTGAAGCCTTGCGCTTCCATAGTTCGTTAAAAGGTTATTATGGTATCAACATATTAATATGAATTCTCTACAATCGAGAATCGGTAACAAAGGAAGTTTGGATCCTCTGCTCGTTCTGTGATCAGTGCAGGAGACCGCTAGCCATATCCTACTTATGTGCCCATTTGCGAATGGAGTTTGGTCTCAGTTGATGTACTCCCACTGAACACACATCGCAAGAAGGCCTGAAATAAATACAGAAAAATGTAAGCATCAATTTTTTATTTTTATTTTTTTTTGCGAGAAAACTTTCGATCTATTCATCTTCAATCATGGCAGTACAACGAACACCAGAAATAATAAAAATTACATCCAGATTCGTAGACCACCTAGCGACGACTACAAGTACTGAAGCGAGCCGAAGGCGCGCCGCCGTCATCGCCCCTCCATCGCCGGAGTCGGGCACAGCTTGTTGTAGTAGACAGTCGGGAAGTCGTCGTACTAAGGCCCCATAGGACCAGCGCACCAGAACAGCAACCGCCGCCGATGAAGAATCACGTAGATCGGAAGGATCCAACCCAAAGACACACGAACGTAGAAGAACAACGACGAGATCCGAGCAAATCCACCAAAGATAGATCCGCCGGAGACACACCTCCACACGCCCACCAACGATGCTATACGCACCGCCGGAACGGGGGCTAGGCGGGGAGACCTTTATTCCATCTTTAGGGAGCCGCCGCTGTCTCGTCTTCCTGAGCAGGACACAAACCCTAACAAAACGGAAAGGAACGACTAAAATCGGAGCCCTCCCGCCGGCCCTTGCCAGGATCCACCGCGCCCCCATGGCCCTAGGGCCACCGGAGACGAGGCGGACCTGCGGCAGCGCCGGCGAGAGGCAGGAACCCTAGCTTTTTTTTTGGAGGAGGAGCAGGAGGCGGCGGCTCGTAAATGTAAGCATCAATGTCAAGTCTAAAATTTGAACTTCCTCTGTCCCCCTAACCATCCAATCACATGTTTGTTCGCCATACGACATTATATTATCTGATATTTGTACAACATCAATATGGAGCATCCAGATTAAATATGAGACATACATCAATGAGCCATATTATTCGCCTACAAGAGTCGTGCATGTTTTTTGTATGTGTAGCATACAAACATTTATATTGTAGGATTATTTTGCGGTGACTTAGTCAATCTCGAGATGATGTGTCGGCTCAGTCTCTCAAAAGTGCTCATAGAGGTAGGGTATATGTGCGGGTGTGTGTTCATAGGATGAGTGTATCTGCGTGTATATATATGAGCTCGTTTGTGTTTATAATGTGCTAAAAAAATGATGGTTCTTTAAAAAAACAATGACTTTCCACAGTTGGATCATCCTAACTCAAATTTGTGAGACTCTACAGGGGAGGGAGGGAGGGAGGGAGGGAGGGAGGGTTGGCGCAGGCGGGGACGGCGGGTGAGCGCGGGACCGGACCGGGGGCGGGGGCCCATCCATGGGCTCAGATATTTTGGGGGGCGCGTGGCTTCTCTTCTCCGCGCGGCGCATGTGGGCCAGGGGAATCAGCGTCCCGTGCGCGGGCGTTAAGTACGAGGTGGGGGATGCGCCGTCAAAGTGGCAGCAAGCGGCCGTAGCATGCACACGTACTACGTCTCTGCTCTGTACACTCCACTTCGTTCGTACCGTACCTGTAGGCAGTAGCTGCCCGGCTCTGTCTGCACTGCGCCCCAGTGCAATGCGGTGCGGTGGCGCAGTTTCTCGTCGTGCCATCGCCGGGAAAGCGCCACCGTACATGTGCCGCACACACAGCGAGCGAAAACACGTGCACGGCGCACGCAGAACCCACCGTGAACCCAATTTTCACGAGCCTGGGCGGCAGGCGAGCGCACGGCACGGGCATGCGTAGAGCGCGGCGCTGACATGTGTAGAGCGCGAGCCGTGACCGAACAGAACCGAACCTCGACGCTCACTTTCGCGGCATGCGTCCTGGCGTCACTCTCGTACGTTTCGGCGCTAGCTACCGGACGGAGAGCTGGCGCCCCGCCGCGCACGTGAAGAGCGGTGGCGCGGCACGGCGGCAACGGACGGCCGTGCATCGGCGCAGGTGTCGAGCCGGGGGCGGCGCCGCATGCCGGCCCGCGGGCGCCATGTGGCCGCGCCACGACCGCGGGGCTGCGAGGTCGCGTCCAAGTGTCGCGCTGCCTTTTTTTTGCACGCCGTGGCGGCGCGGCCTGCGCGGTTTGGCCTTGGCCCCGCCCGGTGGTTGGCCGCTCGTACTACTACGCACCCGCCACCTTCTTCTTCAGGCCAATTTAGCTCCAGACAGAGACCGCAGTGCTTCGTGTTTTCATTGGCGCTACAGGGTTCCGTGTTTCCTTTATTTCAAGTTTTTTTTTGCTATGAAAATATTTAAATGCTGCCGCTCAATCAAGATGCAGGCAGAGTGGAAGGGAAATAAGTGAAGGTTACGTGCTAGTTTTTTTTGCTTCTCCGGCTTAATAATTTGACTTGCACGCAGGGGCCGGTGAAGTTTGGTGGTTACTGGTTACGGTTAGGTTGTTCGGTTTCACCCAACGAACGACGTTGGATGGAGTGTGAGAACTCGTACACGTACCGGGTGCTCAGGCGTGGGAATGCCATTCATTCAAGTGGTATGGTCAAAGCATTTTTCAGGTCTTGCGCGTTATGTTACCCAGCACATTTCGTGTGTGACCTCAGTCAGGTTTAGCATTGAACCGTGGCGCCACTGTCCACGCGTGGCTTCGGGGGCTCTCCTCATCACGACGGAGAAAACAATATTCCCTCCGTAATTTAATATAAGACCTTTTCCGAACAGTCAAAATACATCTTCTACTTCCTCCGTATTCTAAACGCTTTTATATTTCTTTACGTAGGGAGTATTTGATACGGAGGGGGTATCTCTTAAAGAAACTTTTCTTCTTCTTCTAATAACATACAAAGGAGCTCTTTTACGGTACCCTCCGATGAATGTGGGCCGTCAATTTGTTGAGATCGAGGGTGGTTACCGATCTATATTGTTGGGAACAGGTCAGCAACAACGCCTGCAGTATCTCTAGAACTGTTCGTCCCAGGTGTGGCAGTATACCTAATGTGATGGTATTTGCGGGATATTAAAATTCGTCACCACCAACCCCACCCGTTCCGTTCCCGGTTCATGGCCGTCTCGTTTCTGCATGCGACCTAGATTCCGGCGGCCTCCTGTTGGTCCGTCTGACCGCCTTCCTTTCTTCGCCGCGCTCTCAGACTTTTTTTTTTTGAACACAAAGACTTTATTCATTTAGGTGCATTTTACAGAAAGAAGCGTGAAAGGAAACACGCTGATCTGGGATAGAACATCCCTGCTTACACATTCTCCTGAACCTGAGCATAAGCACCTAAAAGCTACAGGTCTGGACTGAATTTTAAGAGCAAGTCTAGCTAGATGATGAGCCTTAACATTTTCACTCCTGTTGATATGTACGATCCTGCTCCGATGGAAGGATGGGCTTGCTTGGATTTGAGCAAGTAAGGGCCTGTTCTCCCAATGACCTGGAGCCGAGAAAATATTTATCGCCGCCGCTGCCGATGCAAGCACTGAACAATCAGTGTAGAAGCAGGGCTCCTGGATATGAAAAACATCTGCCAACTTGGTTGCAAGCAGTAGCCCAAGAGCCTCAGCCTGAAGGGGTGAACACGCTGATGGAGACATCGCCGAGACGTGCAACTGCTGGAAGTGGCTGTTGTTGTGGACCTGAATAACAACACCAATACCTGCAGGCTTTGTCGATGAATTCTGCCGTATCTCCCAAGCTGCATCACAAAAAACTGTGTTCCCTGAGGTGCAAGAGTTCTGCAAAATCGATCGTAGCAAGCATGCCTCGGGTGGAGCCATGTTGTCCTCCTGTAAGTGATTGTGCCGTTGCTGTAGATGTTGATCCTCAGTGGAAACTGATCCTTCCAGCTTGTGTCCTTGAATAATCGCATTGGCTGCTGCATATACCTGAGTAGGCCTGCTTGACTTTCTGTCAAAAAGTTCATTATTTCTAGCTTTCCAAAGACACCAAAGGTAAGTATATAAGTTAGACAAATTAATATGAGGATGCCCAGAGGAAAGCAACATTTGAATCATATCAGGAACAGATGGAGACACTGCAGCTAGAGCTTCAGTTTTAATGTACCAAGGATGAGAGAACCAAGCAGCCTTCGAAAAAGGGCAAAGAAATAACAAATGCATTTCATCCTCAATAGCCCCACATCTTGAGCAGTTTTCTGAAATATGCTTTGACAATTTACTAGCTCGCTTCCCTGTAGGTAATGCTCCTCTTAGAAGCCTCCACACAAAAGTCTGTACTCTCGGTGCCATCAGCTTGTCCTGCCAAACCTGATTTAGTAGTTGGATAATCTGCTGGTGCACAATTTTTGGCCGTTGCCTCAATGGAAGCTGAAGTTTGTTAAAACAATGCCTGTATGCACTTTTTGGTGAGCAATTGCCTGCAGGGGTTAGTTTCCAAACTAAAGTGTCTTGACCAGCAGTATTAATAATGGGCACTCGAGTGATAGCATTCGCAATGTCAGGAGCGAAAAGAGAGTTGATCAAATCCATATTCCAATCTGTATGATTAGGCACCCAAAGATCTCTAACTACAGTTGGATAAGTAAAAGGGTGCTGTTGTATGATCAGATGATCGTAAATGGTTTCTCATCCCGAAAACCAAGGAGAACTCCATATTGAACTGCTACCATCAACAATTTGGCACGTAGTAGCTGAAATTAAGAAAGGCCTTACCTTGAGAATGGCAGCCCAGAAGGCTGACTTTGGCTTGTTTGACCTTGCTCTCCAAATGGATGTATCATGATGATATTTTGCCTTGAGAATCTGTGCTAGCTGGGATTGAGGTTCTTTAGCCAATCTCCACGCCGCCGAGAGGATTAGCCCTTGATTGATAGCCTGCAAGTTTCTAACACCAAGACCACCAATTTTCTTATCAATGCAAATATCAGCCCATGCCCTGAGGCACAAGCTCTTGGTGGTTTGATCACCTTTAACACCCGTCCACCAGAAGTTCCTTATGATAGCAGTGAGCTTTGTGAGGAATTTTTTTGAGAACAGAATGTTTGACATATAATACACAGGTATGGAGGAGAAAACTGATTTAATAAGAGTCAATCTGGCCACATGCGATAATCTGTTGGCTTTGTAAGCACTAAGCTTAGATAAGAACTTATCATAAACAAAAGCATAAGCTGCAGACCTATCTTTTGCAGGCAGAATTAGAGGATGACCAAGGTGAACAAAGCTACTATCAATATCAGGAACCGGAAATATTTCCTTGATGTCGTGCTTCACCTGCCTGTCAACATTTTTGCTAAATAAAATGCCGGATTTGTTCCAATTCGGGATCTGCCCTGAATGATGGCAAAACTGGTCCAAGATGTGGAAAATAGTGGTCGTTTCCTAAATGTTAGCTTTGCCGCAGAGTAGCAGGTCGTCTGCAAACATCAAAGAATGAATCGGAGGACAGTCTGGTCCAAGGGAAATACCTGCCAGATGATTGGTCTGTAAAGCATCTTGTAGAGCCAATGAAAGCTCGTTAACTGCAAGGACAAAAATCTCGTTAACTGCAAGGGCCGCGCTCTCAGACTGACGCAACAATGGCTGTGTGCGCGGCTGCAGCATGCCCGCTTCCATTACCTCGATCGATGGGTGGCCATCGCTGCGTCACTTGGGAATGGCGCGGGTGTTGGAGTTCGACGTGCTCCACTTCTACGCCGGGGTCTCTGCAGCAGCGCAACCACTGTTTCGGCCTCCCGAGCAGCACTCCAAGTCGACTCGAGGACCACAATGGGACCAAGACAGAAGAAACATGAGATATTTGAAATGGGACCAAGACTGATGCGGAGGCCAGGGCCGGAGGACCATGTTCACGGATGAATATGCTTGACTAGGGTGCCGGCGAGCCAGCGGCCGGGGAGTTGTTCTGCAGGAGACGAATAGGGACAACCAATCGCCTCGGCTGAAAACTTTATTTTTTATAACAGGGAATGTCTATACGAACCTCAGGAAATTTATTTTTTTTCGAAACGGAGGCAAAAGATTTGCCTCATCCATTAATTAAGAAGAGAGTTTAGAGTTTGTTACAACCAACCCACAAATCCACATGGTGATTACTCGCGTTCAATGAGCGACCCTAGTTTTTTTTTGCCCCCGCAATGCTCCAAAGCTTTGCTTCTTCTAGGATGATGTCGAGTAGAATCGTCGGCGGAGCACTCTTATTGCGGAAGACCCGGGAGTTTCGTTCGTTCCAAATTGCCCAAGAGACGAGCATGGTGAGGGAGGCCGTGGCCTTCCGGTTTGGAACGGACATCCCGGTCCGGTGATCCCACCAAGCTTCAACGGAGTCCTCAAAGTGCCATGTCGAGATGTCCATGTAGTGTAGCCCAAGCTTCTCGGTGACCAAATTCCATAGTCTAATGGTAAAACGACACTTGTAGAATAGATGCCTACCCGTTTCTTGTTCCCTCTTGCACAACGTGCAAAGGCCACAATTTGGCCATCCACGTTTGGCCAATCTATCGGCGGTCCAAATACGGTCTTGAATGGCAAGCCATGCGAAGAATTTAACTTTAGGCGGTGTCCAAACCTTCCAAACCATTTGATCCATTGGAGAGAGAGTCATTCCCAAGAATTGTGCTTTGTAGGCAGAGGCCGCGGTGTATTGTCCATCCATGGTGTGCTTCCAGATAATGTTGTCTTCAACATGCTCATCTAGGTTGACTTCATGAATGAGCATCCAAAGCGTGAAGAACTCCGAAATATGTGCGGCGGAAACAACGGTGGATGAGTTGATCTTGAAGATCCATGCATTCTCCTTGATAGCCTCGCGCACCTTCCAATTTTTCCTCGAGGATGCCTCAAAGATGAGGGGGGCAATCTCTTTCGGCTTCCGACCTAGCAACCACGGAGAGTCCCAGAAAGGTGCTTTCGCACCATTTCCTACGATGATGGTGGTGGATGCATAGAAGAACTTGAGGTGAACCTCAGTAAATCAACGGTGGGATATTAGTGTACTGCTCCCTCCCCTCTATAGCAGTACAGGGTACCATAAAAACGCACTAACAACTGAACGAAACCAACGCTGTAGCACGTATATTTCGTTACCTTCCTTGGGTCACGTCGTACTACTAATCACAAGGAAAGTGTTGCATCATTTCATACACCAGACGAGCCCGAGGACGCCTATCGCGAGGCTTCGTTATTGGACCCTTTGATGACAGATCGTTTTTGTTTTCCCACCGCGCGCGAATGCGTCCTCGGGCTGAACGATGCAAGCAATGCAGAGAGGCATGGAAACATCGCGCCCAGCGTGCCTTGAGCTTTTCTCCCGGCATCCATCTCGTATATGCCGTCCGTTGCCGACTCTCCGTTGAATCACAGAGCCCACCAGGTAATGAAATGTTCCTAAAACACTAAACAAGACGGCCAATCCATACATTCAACTATGATCTACATATGCAGGGTAAAGTAGATACAGCAGATTAATCACTGAATTGTAAGATGTAACGATCTGTCACTGCTACTGATTTACCGACGTGGGCAGTCAATCCTGTCAGCTCAGCGGCAACAGCAACACCAAAATGCGCCGCCCATCGCATCCCTCCACACACACCTGCACGCACAAAAACAATTCTGCCCGCGGGCCGCGGCACAAGCAGCGACAACGACGGGGTGTGCCGGTGGCCGCCGGCCGTAGCCCGCACCGCACCTGAAAGTTTCATTCTGAAACAGTCCACCGATCAAGTGCGCGGCCAGCTGCACCAGAGCATGTCTGTTTTGTCGACGCACACGCACGTCGCGCCGCGCGGACCGATCGATCGATCTCGACACCTCTGCTGGCCTCACGACTCCTCGATTCGAAGCGCACCTCTCCCGGCTTCCCGGACCGTCTAGCTCCCCTGCCTGTCCGATCGACGATTTTTAACGCACCACGCGTGTTCCAGATGCTGGCCTCGTGTCGAGCGGACGCGGCAAAGACCGGCGAAAAGGCCTGGGTTTGTTTAGTTTAGCAGATTATTTTAGCGTGCCAGACCGAGCAAGGCATCGATCGATCGTCCAGGTTCCGGGAGTAGCTGGCCAAGACCCGAGCGTCTCCGCCTGCATGCATGAACCACGTGTCCTGCAGCCGCGAGAGCCCGATGGGGGCGATCTCGACACTTCTTCCTCCCTCTCTCTCTCATTCTTTGTGTTCACGCCAAGGGCGATCGCACACGTACGTGCAAATTTTCAATCGCGGTGACAGACGCTTTAGCATGACAAATTACGAGCTGAAGATAGGAGGCAATTATTCATGTACATGCTCGGCGACGTACGTTTGCAGCGGAAGGCAACAAGGAACGGGCGTACGCATGGGATCATACGTTTCTTTCGCCGAGGCACGCCGGATGGACGGACCAACGTAACCGCATATGACAAACGTGCGTAAGTGCGTTCAGTGTCCCCTGCGTACACACGGACGGACGGACCATGGTAGAGAAATGCTGCCGTCTCCATTATAGCTTTGGTACCACGTCAATGATATATGGCCCTCGTCGAATATAAAAAGGAAATGGATAATACAGTATGTTTTCATAGACAAACAAGATAATATGATTTCGCCTTAATTGGGTTCTGATGGCAGCGATACAGTGCTAGCTGTGGTCAGTTGGTTAACCTGTGTAGCCCGTGGAGCTGTCACTGTGCATATAATGAAACGGATTGAATGTGAAATTTCCTTCATACTTACTTGTGTGAAGCGCGGAAGCATCATCAAGTGTCAAAAAGCCACGAAGCGCGCGGAAAGATCGGAACGATGGAGGAGACTCGTCAGTAAGTGCAGGAGTCTTCTTCTCTTTCCTTCTTTCGGACAGAAAAAAGTGCAGACCGCCAGACGAGACTCGAAGGCGTTATCTGTTTAGCTAAGTGCGAAGAATCGCATCTGAACGGTGGAATTTTTTTTTTTGAAAAGACAAGGTGCAAAGACTGCAAGTGGTTGAATGGTTAGAGGGACTGTGGTATCCCCAGCCCATCAGGGTTCAAATCCTGGTGCTCGCATTTATTTCTAGATTTATTTCAGGATTTCTGACGATGCGCATTCAGTGGGAGGAGACGTTCCCGTCGACGACGAGGTGCCTATGGTGACTTCGTAAATTTCAAGATGATATGCCGGCTCAGTCTCTCGGAGGTGCTCATAGGGATAGGGTGTGCGTGTGTGCGTTCATAGGGATGAGTGTATGCGCGTATATGAGCGCTTGTATCTGTACTGTGTTCAAAAAAGTGCTGCTTTGCTGTCACGAATTCTCCCGCGTGGAAGCTTTGAGAGTCTCGTAGCGATGCAATCAGAAACAGGAAACAAATGGGTTTTTCAGTGAGGAAGCAACCTCAACTTTGCACTACAATCTTCCTATATACTCCGATGTCCCTAGTTTTCATTTTAGCAGAATATATGACGCTTAGCTGCATTATGGGCTACTAGCAGGCAAAAGGCGCGACCAGCCCGTATGTGAATGTATGTTGCTTTTATTTTAAGACGACAGAATGAATGAAAATGGGTTTGAGATCGAGTTGGTTGCAATGATTTGTATAGGAAAAGCCTGTCATACACATTATAATCCTTTGATCATCACATAGCGGTATTAGATTTGACTGCAGAAGATAAGCGATATGCCACACAATTCACATAGGGAGCATCTCCTTTATCTACATGTCTAAATGCTTATACTGCTTCCCAGTGATCAAGGAAAGAGATAACCACTTTTTTCCGTTCATTTTGTGGATGATTGGTTGAGCCTCTGTGTCAAATCTTTGATTTATAGTAGTGATTATTGCTTCATGTGGTTGCTTGGCTATCGTTGAGACAAGCTGAACAATGAATGGATAGTGCCACATGGCACACAGTCTTGTGTGGAGCTCCGCATCACTAATGAACGCATCTTTGAAAAAAAATGTTGCCCGGATTCATTGTAGCACTGTATATTGGGAAAATCAATCAATAATGAGTGTTTTAGTAATGCAACTAGTTCAAAGAAAACTTCAATATTGATTAGGAAAGTGGCTTAATTTATGCTCTAGACTTGTATAAAACTTGATCTAAAAGTTGTTCATTTTGTTCTATATGCCTTTTTCTGTCACAACATGGAAAAATTTAGAATAAACAACAAAAAGAATCATCTAAATTAAGGAACAATTAAATTTGGTGAATAGAGGTTGAATATGCAGGAGAGAATTATGTTGAGTTAAAAGACATCATTGTAGCATTCATGGACTGCTTTAGGCCAAAATTTGTCGTGTATTTAGGCCTAGCTCACTGGGCCACGAAAAGCTAAGTTGGTTTAATTATGTACACTCGGGCTGAACATGCATAAAACTTTAACATTTGTGAAGAGAGTGGATTAATTTAGGATATGCACCTATATATAATTGAGTGTAAAATTTGCTAATGTTTTCACTTATTTCTATTTAAATTTTTCGAGAGGATTGAGCAGCTAAGAGGTTGTATACCTTAGTGGTCTTCTTGCTGGTTTTGCTGATCGGCCTTTAAATGTTATACATGTGTTTATTATGCACAATCTGTAGAAGCAAAAAAATATAAACAATGTTTATCAAAATAGAAACAAAGGAGGAACTGCGGAGGAAAGTGCAAAGAAAGAGTGACTATTAGCAGCTATGGAAAAGGGAATTTGATGATGATGATCTATTACGTTTGCCGTACATGCTCTTCAAAAAACTTACTAAATTTGAATGGAACGTAGGCTTTTGTATTGTATAGAAACTGGTATATAAGAATTTCTGGAGAAACATTCATGTCTTAATTTTCTTAGCTTTGTATAAAACCTGGAAAACTCTTACGTGAGAATTATATGGCCCCCTTCGATATTGTATAGCTTATTTTCCATAAATCCAACATCAGTTAATTGCTAAATTACTCAAGGCAATTGTACAATATGTATTCAATATAACATTCGTGCACAAAAAATTAACACTTCATAAATGTGTGTGCCATGTATATAGTTGTTGTCTAAAACCATGTAGTATAGTTACAAATACAGATGGAAATCCCATGAACCATGGATAGATACATTAGAAATCCTTGCGAGTATTTCACACCTAAGATAAATAAACACCATGGATAAATACATCAGAAGAGTCAACATACGATAAAAATGGGGATGTGCTGCGATTTTATTCCAATAAATATTTGTAGTTAACTATGACTGGATTAAACTAACTTTTATGGCATACAAAAATAGTCGCCATAGTTAGACTGTAATTGCCAACATTTATAGCTACTACAATAGAGTTGCAGTGCAAATACATGGTGAGGGAAGTTGACCACAACAAAATTGTCCATCTGGATGGCTAGAACGTTGATGGAGGCATGATCGATCATATAAGATGGCAGAAATATACCTTTTGCAAGTGAAGATTGACTGCTATATAGCATGTGGCTGCTTCAGAGCCTTCAAAGAAACTAAAGAATGAATAAATAATAATAATCTCAAATGTACTCACATGAACCTACAGAAGCAAATAAATCAACGAATCAATGAATATCGACTGGTTAAAAAAAACATAGCCAAGGATGTTCACATATGTAAGGAGAAGGAATCTCCATTCAATTTTTTTCACCTTCAAGCCTTTGATTCCAAACGGGAATAGCCTGGTTAGTCCAGTGGCATATAGGAACTCATGTTTGGCCTCCGAGTACGGCTCCAAGCGCAGGATAGTCTCCTGCCTCCTATCCCATCATCGTGTGATGGCTGGCCAATCGTGGAGCATGACGACGCCGTTGTGTGGGGCAGGTGACAACACGGAGAAGGGCTCCGGCAGAAGGCGCGAGAGGCATCTAGGTGAGTAGGAGAGGAGGAGCCGAGCGATGAGATCCGATAACAGAGGCACATGCTGGTGACCGGTGGAAGAGGCGCTGGACAGGAGCTCATCCGCGAGCTCGGGCGACATGCGGGTGAAGGGGAAAGAGGGGAGAGATGTTCCCCGATGACCGGTAGCTGCCGACATGGTCGATCTCGAGCGCATCCATGACACGTGTGTGGAGGCGATGAGGCAGCGCGTGTGAGTTGGGAGGAGAGAGGAGGCTGGATCGAGGGGGACCCAGGGCCGCGGAAGGTGCGCAAGGGAGATGAAAAAGAAAGGTGGGGGAAGTGATGGGGGTGGTGGAGGACGAAGAGGAGGAGGGAAACGTGAAATGGTGGGAGGAGGAAAGGATTGGAAACCTTAAAGTTAAAAATATGAACATATTTTAAAAATTTAAAACTATAAATTTTTAAACATTTTGTGAAAAGAAAGTAATATTTTTTGAAATTCTATTTTCTTTGGAATTTCTGAACAAAATTTGAAAACATGAACCTTTTAAAAATAATGAACAAATTTGGAAAAGTGCAAAAAATTAATAATTTTCTAAACATTTGTTGAAAAAAATGAACATGCTAAAGGAAAATGAAAGTGAAAGAAAATGACAAAGGAAAGAAAAGAAAAAAATAAGCACAAAAAGGAATGGAGAGAAATATCTATTGTGTGCTTACCAAGCGATGGAAAGGAAGTTCAAAACCGAGCAAAAAAAAAACAATGAAGAACCTGAAGTGAATAGTAAAAAACTGGATACATGTATCTGCCTTAGGAGAACCATAGCTCATAATGGCAAATGCGTGGAAGCGCTCCTAACTTAGCTGCTTTATATATAGTATACATATAATTTCTTCTTGCATTTAATATAGGCCTTTCGACGATGTGTGTTTAATGAGAGAAGACGTTTCCGTTGACTACGGAGACGTGTGTAACTTCGTCATTCTTAAGATGATGTATCGACTTAGTTTCTCAAAAATGCTCACAGAGATAGGATATGAGTGTGTACGTTTATAGAAATAAGTATATATGTATATGTATGAACGTCTACGTCTGTCGTACTGTGTTAAAAAAACCAAGAGCCAATGTTGAATTAAACCAACATACAAACCAATATGTGTCAACACAAGGAACAGTTTACGCCAAAACGTCAAATGCAAAGCAAGGCCTATAGCTTAGCCGGCTTAATTCTCGCCAGTGTTGAATTAAACCAACATACAAACCAACACGTGTCAACACAAGGAACAGTTTACTTCGAAACGTCAAATGCACGGCAAGACCTTAGCCGATTCAATTCTTCTATAATATTCCCTCCGTCCGAAATTACTTATCGCAGAAAATAATAAAAATGGATGTATCTACAACTAAATTACATCTAGATACATTTCCGACAAGTATTTTCGGACGGAGGGAGTATATATGCATATAGCGTGTATAGCTCTCTATTTATTTTTCCCTCTTTCGTTTTTCTTTGGTTCTTCATGATTACTTGGGTTTTTGTTTTCTTTGCTTTTCTCACCGGTCTTTTTTTCTTTTTCAGGTTTAATTATGTTTTTATACGATTTCTTTGGTTTCTTTGTTTCTTTCTGGTTTCTATGTTTTATTTTTTTCTTTGCTTTTTCCAAATTTTCCATCTTTCTTTGTATCTTTCTTGTTTTCATTATTTTTCAATAGATTTTTTTACTTGTTTACCTTTTGGATTTAATTGCTTTTCTTCATTTCTCTTTGTTTTTTCATCGGTTTTCGTCGCATACTGTTTTATTGAACACATGTTTTCTTTTTTAGTACACATTATACATTTTTAGTGTACACATGAAATATTTTATTGATACGCATTAAACACCTTTGTTAATCACATGTTTCAAACACTTTTTTTAATGCATGATCAACATTTTTCCAAATACATGGCAATTCTTTCAATTGCAATGAACATTTTTTCACAAACAATGTACAATTTTCATATACATCCAAAACATTTTATATGCAATTTTAATAAAACTAACATATAATTTCTCAATTCTAATTTTATTTAACATATATTGTAAATTGTTCGTATACATCCAAAATATGTTTACATACAAGTTCAAAACAACTAAATATAATTTTTTAGTTATAATTTTATCTTGTGCATTTTTTGTATACAGGAGAAACATTTTTATACACTGTTATGGTTTTTGAAATACATGATTAACAGTTATTTAATATAAATTTTTTGAGGTCTACTATTTTTGTACAGATTGGAAAAAATATAGTTGTTAAACATTATTGAAATACATGCTTAATATTTTATTTCTAGTACATATTTTGGTATCAACTTTTTCCTTACAAATTGTACATTTTCGTATAAATAACAACAATTTTCTTATACACGTTTAACATTTTGCAAGTACATGAGTAACATTTTGCTGCACCGGCCTACTACTGCCCCACTTGACACCAGTTTCCTGCTCATATTATTTTTATGCGATAAGTTACACGATCATTGACAATAGCGTTACACGGGTCACTCTCAGTAGGACGCTGCATGTGCGATCGCATGCGTTTTGACGAAAAATGCGTCTTATTGGGACTCCCCCAACATGTGCGTTTAGGGAACATCGCTGTGTTTTTTTTTTTTGAGGGGAAGGAATATCGCTGTGTGTTAATGGTCGTCCCCATCCATCAAGCTCGGTGGGCTGGCCGTTACTTGAACGTAAAAACAAGAAAACAAAAAATTAGAAAATGGAAAACAAAACAACAACAAAAAAAAGTAACGGTCAGTGTTTCCGAAAAAACTTAAGAAAACTTAAGAACATAAAAGAACAACAAAACAAAACAAAACAACAAAACACAGCCCACCGAGCAGCTACAGGCCCTCCTACGTCTCGGTGTAAGCGAAACATTGGCGTGCCCACTATTTCAAAAAAGTATTAAAAACTTAAGAAAACAAAACAACAAAACAAAAAATCAGAAAACGGAAAACATAAGAACATAAGAAAATAAAAAATGATTCGGGGAACATCTTCCTGCCGCTAAAAGAGCAGGTCCCTTTTTTCTGTTTCGGAAGCCTCCAATCCGGTATTTGAGCTTTCAAGCCTTTTTTTCTCTGCAAGTTTTTAAATTGTTGACCGGTTATTTAATTTATGTTTTTCCTACATAAACTATTTTCTTTTTTTCCTTTTCATGTTTTATTTTTTATTTTTCAATGTGTGAATATTTTCAAATTGGCGAAGATTTTTCACATTCATGGGACAGAAGGAGTACAACTTAAAACTTGCAAATATTTCATGGATATTTTTGAATCCACGAACCATTTTTTTGTATTTGTGAACATTTTTCTGAATTCATGAAAATTTTGGAAACAGTTTTCAACTTCATGATTTTTTGAACTTGCAAAAAAATTTGAATTCATAAAACAATCAAACTTGTGAATATTTTCACGAACATTTTTTAAGTCGATAGACAATTTTGGAATTTCATGAGAATTTTTGAATGTATGTTTTATTTAAATTCGCCAATATTATCGTATTCACATTTTTTTTCAAACTTGTGAAAAAAATCAACGGAGCAAATTTGATGAATTTTTTTTGAATTTATGACCGTATTTTTAATTCATAAGTTTTTGAACTTTGTGGTAATTTTTTGAATTCAAATTCATGAACATTTTTTAAGTCGATAAACAGTTTTGGATTTTTCATGAGAATTTTTCAATGTATGTTTTATTTTACTTCACCAATATTTTCGTATCCACAATTTTTTCAAACTTGTGAAAAATTAATGGAGCAAATTCGATGAACAATTTTTGAATTTGTGACCATATTTTTAATTTATAAGTTTTTGAACTTCGTGGTAATTTTTTGAATTCAAATTCATGAACATTTTTTAATTCTCAAACATTTTTCAAACTTCTAAGCATTTTTTCAAACAGTTTTCAAATCTATGTACATTTTTTGAAATCAATTTTTTTTAACTTCGTGAACATTTTTTTAATCCAACTCTTGAACATTTTTCGAACTCATGAACATTTTTTGAATTGACAAACATTTTGGAAGCACGTGATTTTTTTGAATCTTTAAACTCTTTTTGAACTTCGTGAACACTTTTTAACTCGTGAACATTTTTTAATTCATGAAAAGTTTTTTAGTTTCATGTTATCTTCATATTTGTTAATATTTTGTCGAATTTGGGAATTTCTCTCAAAATACGGTGAAAAAGGAAAAGATATCTCCCGTGGAACCAACGCACAGATAGTCAACCGACGTAGAGTCACGCGTTCGGATTGCAGAAGTGATGCAAGTGCAGGTTGCCGCTTGAAACTATACATATAAGTGCCGACAAAACACGGGGATAGTTCCGTCGTGCTTTGGTTGCAGTTGGGCTTGTAGTTGATGATGAAGTGAACTACAAGTTAATCCTTGCAGTGAGATATTCTAAAGGACACGTTTGGTAGCCTGCATGAGTCTCAACAAGGCCTGTGTGATGCAAAAATCAGTCGTTCGGTAGGCTGGCATGCACCGCAATCTTGGTCTGCGCAATGTTTAAAGCACTTCCTAGCCAAGCTAACTAGGATTGCGCGTACATAGGCTGTGTAAGAGCTAAATCCGGCAGATCCCTTGGTAGGGTATCCCTAGCTAATCTACTTGGCATGATGATAATAGAGACCATGGTTTACCGAGGTTCGAGCTTTGCAGAGGAGACGTCATGCATGCTTATGTTTTATTGTGTTGATGTGTGTATAAAGTACAAAGTACCAAGAGATTGTGTGGTTTCTCATGTGTCTACCTATGAGTCTAGCCCCTTGGTTTATATAGGATACCGAGGCAGTACTCGGGTACATCGATCCTAGTCGGCTATGTTCGAGGAGGTAGATTCCTCCATGAATCGAATATCGTGTCTTGTACGACAAGTCTTCTAGAATCTTCCTTATGTGCGTCATGGGCCACGAGAAGTGTCCCAAGATAGAACCGACCTGGCGTGCACTCCAACTATGTCTATTAGAATTCGGCATGTAGTCCCTATATGGCAACCGACCATGTGTAACCCTAGATACCCCTGGTGCCTATATAAGCCAGAGGGTTTATTCCGTAGAGGCAGATATACATTCATTCATCATCATCATACCCCTAGGGTTTAGAGCACAGTTTACGATCTCGAGTAGATCAACTCTGTACTTTGATACACCCACAATATAAGCAAAAGAAGGACGTAGGGTTTTACCTCCTTAAAGAGGGCCTGAACGTGGGTGAAAGCACTGTGTCCCTTGTCTCTTATTACCCATCGATCCGATGTCACAGCTCGGCCCCCCTACCCGAGGTCTGCCCGTTTTGACACCGACATGGTGGTTCTTCTACCTCCCACCCACCTCTTGCCACTCTCTCTCCTCCATTAATGCCCTTCAAGCTTTCTTGACTGATCTCTCTCTCTCTCTAGCCACTCAAACTTGTTGATTTGCTAGGGATTGAAGGAGGAGACCTAGATCTACACTTCCACCAAAGGAAACTTGATTCCCCCCATACTTTCTTGTGTGGATTTTGTTACTCTTAGGTGTTTGAGCACCCTAGACAGAAGAGGTTACATCGGAGCCACAATCCATTGTGGTGAATCTCCATGGTGGTGTTGGGAGCCTCCAATTAAGTTGCAGAGATTGCCCCAACCTTGTTTGTAAAGGTCCGGTTCCCCCTTCAAAGGCACTACTAGTGGAATCACGACATCTTGCATTGTGCGAGGGCGTGAGAAGAATACGATGGCCCTAGTGGCTTTTTGTGGAGCATTGTGCCTCCACACCGCTCCAATGGAGACATACTTCCCCCTCAAGGGAAGAAACTTCAGTAACACATCCTCGTCTTCACTGGATCCACTTGTGATTACTTCTTATCTTTACTTTGTGCAAGCTATTATTGTATTGTATCCCTTGCTTGCTTGTGTTGTCATTGTTGTTAGCATATCATATATGTTGTTTACGTAGTTGCATATCTAGACAACCTATTTGTTGTTAAACCTAATTCGTTTAAAAATTGATAGTCACCTATTCACCCTCCCTCTAGTCAACCATATCGATCCTTTCAGATGGGCCCGGCACCACCATTGCCGGCGCGTGCTGTCAAGGAGGAGCCGCCGTCCCCACCACGCTACCACATCAAGTGGGAGCCGGCGTCCCCACTCTGACGGGTCAAGAAGGAGCCCACTCCCCCCCACACACAACCTTGGTGGTATCCAGATCGGACACCATGTCAAGGAGGAGCCTGATACGTCTCCAACGTATCTACTTTTCCTCACTCTTTTGCCCTTGTTTTGGACTCTAATTTGCATGATTTGAATGGAACTAACCCGGACTGACGCTATTTCAGCAGAATTGCCATGGTGTTGTTTTTGTGCAGAAATAAAAGTTCTCGGAATGGAACGAAACTTTCTAGAGATTTATTTTGGAAAATAAAAAAAATACCGGAGCCAGAAACTACCGGAGAGGGGGCCGAGGGTGCGCAGCACCCACCAGGGCGCGCCAGCCCCCTCCCGGCGCGCCCTGGTGGGTGGTGGGCACCTCGAGGCCCCACTTGACCTATTTCCGCCACTATAAATTCCTAAATTTGGAGAAAAAAATAGGAGAGAAAGAATTATCGCGTTTCACGAGACGGAGCCGCCGCCACCTCCTGTTCTTCATCGGGGGGCCAGATCTGGAGCCCGTTTGGGGGCTCCGGAGAGGGGAATCTTTGGTCTTCGTCATCATCAACCTTTCTCCATCGCCAATTCCATGATGGTCCCCACCGGGAGTGAGTAATTCCTTCGTAGGCTTGCTGGTTGGTGAGGAGTTGGATGAGATTCATCATGTAATCGAGTTAGTTTTGTTAGGGCTTGATCACTAGTATCCATTATGTTCTGAGATTGATGTTGCTATGACTTTGCTATGCCTAATGCTTGTCACTAGGGTCCGAGTGCCATGATTTCAGATCTGAACCGTTTATGTTATCACCTCTATATCTATGTTCTTGATCCGATCTTGCCTAGTCATATGCACCTATTACATGTTATGATCCGTCAACCCCATAGTGACAATATTTGGGATACTTTGCGGTGATGACCGTAGTTTGAGGAGTTCATGTATTCACCATGTGTTAATGCTTTGTTCCGGTTCTCTATTAAAAGCAGGCCTTAATATCCCTTAGTTTCCTTATGGACCCCGCTGCCACGGGAGGGTAGGACAAAAGATGTCATGCAAGTTCTTTTCCATAAGCACGTATGACTATTTACGGAATACATGCCTACATTACATTGATGAACTGGAGCTAGTTCTGTATCGCCCTAGGTTATGACTGTTACATGATGAATATCATCCAATGAGTTACCGATCCAGTGCCTACGACCTTTCCACTTATTGTTCTTGCTAAGTTACTACTGCTGTTGCTGCTGTTCCTACTGCTACAAAACTATTGCTACTACTGTTACCGCTACTGTTACTATTGCTACTGCTATCAAAACTATCATATTATTGTGCTACTGATCACTTTGCTGCAGATATTTATCTCCAGGTGTGGTTGAATTGACAACTCAACTGCTAATACTCTCAAGTATTCTTTGGCTCCCCTTGTGTCGAATCTATAAATTTGGGTTGAATACTCTACCCTCGAAAACTGTTGTGATCCCCTATACTTGTGGGTTATCAAGACCTTTTTCTGGCGCCGTTGCCGGGGAGCATAGCAATATTTGTTGAGTCACTTGGGATTTATATCAATTTATCACTATGAATAATCTGAAGGATCCAAGGACCAAGATTTTTCCCTCTACTACGAGGGGATGTAAGGAACTGCCATCTAGTTCTGCACTTGATTCACCTTCTGTTATGAGTAAGTTTGCAACACCACCACATGCTAGTAATCCTGATATGTCGCAAGTTATTGATGATGCTACTTCTGCTATGAATGATGCTTATGATGATGCTAGTACCATGCTTGATGATAATGTGCCACTAGGAGAATTTCTTGATGAACAAATTGCTAGAGCTAAAGAAAATGAAATTGCTGAAACTGATGAAGCTTATGAAACTGATTATGATTATGAAACTCCTATTAGTCCTAGCTCTCCTAAGTTTGAAATGCCTAATATACCTGAAGGTTATGTTGTGGACGAGGAGATATCTAGGGAAATTCTTTGTTGCAAGGATAGAGACGATCTTAAGAAACTGCTATGCAAGTATAAGGAAAAACCTTTGAATGCTAGAATGAAATGTGATCCTAAGTTTGCTACTTCGCCTATTTGTGTTACCGATAAGGTTTATGAGTTCTCTGTCGACCCAGAGTTAATTACTTTGGTTGAATCTGATCCTTTCCGTGGCTATGAAACTAAAACTGTAGTGGCACACCTTACTAAGCTGAATGATATAGCCACCCTCTTTGCTCATGATGAGAAGATTCGCTACTATTACATCCTTAAGTTGTTTCCGTTCTCATTAAAGGGTGATGCTAAGACATGGTACAATACTCTTGCTCCTGGTTGTGTGCATAGTCCCCAGGATATGATTTACTACTTATCTGAAAAATATTTTCCTGCTCATAAGAAAAAGCTGCCTTACAGGAAATATTTAACTTTCTGCAAATTGAAGAAGAGAGTCTCCCACAAGCTTGGGGGAGGCTTCTCCAGTTGCTTAATGCTTTGCCCGATCATCCTCTCAAGAAAAATGAAATACTTGATATCTTTTATAATGGACTAACCGATGCTTCTAGGGAATTCCTAGATAGTTGTGCTGGTTGTGTTTTCAGGGAACGAACTGTTGAAGAAGCTGAGGAATTATTGAATAATATATTGAAAAATTATGATGATTGGACTCTTCCTGAACCACCGCCCAAACCTACTCCGAAGAAGAGGGGTATCTTATTTCTCAGTCCTGAAGATATGCAAGAGGCAAATAAATCTATGAAGGAAAAAGGTATTAAAGCTGAGGATGTTAAGAATTTGCCACCTATTGAAGAAATACATGGCCTTGACACTGTTGGGGAACGTTGCATGGGAAACAAAAAATTTCCTACGCACACGCAAGATCTATCCATGGTGATGAGCATCTACGAGAGGGAGAGTGGATCTACATACCCTTGTAGATCGCTAAGCGGGAAGCGTTAAGAAACGCGGTTGATGTAGTCGAACGTCTTTGCGATCCAAATCGCCGAGCGTCCTGCGATCCAATCACGATCTAGTGCCGAACGGACGGCACCTCCGCGTCCAGCACACGTACAGCTCGATGACGATCTCCGCCTTCTTGATCCAGCAAGAAGGAGCGAAGAGGTAGATGAGTTCTCCGGCAGCGCGACAGCGCGGCGGCGGTGGTGGAACTATTCCAGCAGGGCTTCGCCTAAGCGCTGCTGAAAACTAGAGGATTTGATCTATCGGGGACAGAGGGCTGCACCGTGGCTAGGGTTTCTTGTGCTGCTGCCCTCTCTCCCCTCTAGTATATAAAGGAGGGAGGGGAGGGGCTGGCCGGCCTGGGAAGCCTCCTAGGAGTCGGCCAAAGGAGGTGGAGGTGGAGGAGTCCACCTCCAATCCTACTCCTAGCAGGACTCCTTCCCTTCCCCACTTGGACTTTCCCTTTCCCACAAGTCCAGCCGCATAGGCCTTCTTGGGCCGGCCGCCCAGCCCACCAGGGGCTGGTGCGCCACCCTCAGGCCCATGTGACCCACTTGGGGTGTGGTGGGCCGACTTGGTGGACCCCCGGAACCCATTCGTCACTCCCGGTACACTACCGGAAATGCCCGAAACTTTTCCGGAGTTCAAACACCACTTTCCTATATATCAATCTTTACCTCCGCACCATTCCGGAGCTCCTCGTGACATCCGGGATCTCATCCGGGACTCCGAACAACCTTCGGTCACCACCATACATAACTCTATACTACCAAAACGTCACCGAACCTTAAGTGTGCAGACCCTACGGGTTCGAGAACTATGTAGACATGACCGAGACACCTCTACGGTCAATAACCAATAGCGGGACCTGGATGCCCATATTGGTTCCTACATATTCTATGAAGATCTTTATCGGTTGAACCTCTATGTCAAGGATTCAGTTAATCCCGTATGCTGTTCCCTTTGTTCTTTGGTATGTTACTTGCCCGAGATTCGATCGTCGGTATCTCTATACCTAGTTCAATATCGTTACCGGCAAGTCTATTTACTCGTTCCGTAATACAAGATCCCATGGCTAACTCTTTAGTCACTTTGCTTGCAAGGCTCATTGTGATGTTGTATTACCGAGTGGGCCCTGAGATACCTCTCCGTCACACGGAGTAACAAATCCCAGTCTTGATCCATGCCAACTCAACAGATACCCTCGGAGATACCTGTAGAGCATCTTTATAGTCACCCAGTTACGTTGCGACGTTTGATACACACAAGGTATTCCTCCGGTGTCAGTGAGTTGCATGATCTCATGGTCATAGGAACAGATACTTGACATGCAGAAAACAATAGCAATAAACTAACACGATCATATGCTATGTTCATAGTTTGGGTCTTGTCCATCACATCATTCTCCTAATGATGTGATCCCGTTATCAAATGACATCTCATGTCTATGGCTAGGAAACCTTTACCATCTTTGATCAACGAGCTAGTCTATTAGAGGCATACTAGGGACACAGTGTTGTCTATGTACCCACACATGTATTTGAGTTTCCAATCAATACAATTATAGCATGGATAATAAACGATTATCATGAACAAGGAAATATGATAATAACTAAATTATTATTGCCTCTAGGGCATATTTCCAACAGTCTCCTACTTGCACTAGAGTCAATAATCTAGCTCACATCACCATGTGATTAACATTGTAATGAATCTAACACCCAATGAGTTCTGGGGTTCGATCATTTTTTGCATGTGAGAGAGGTTCTAGTCAACGGTATGCAACATTCAGATCCGTGTGTTCTTTGTAATCTATATGTCATACTGCAGATGCTACCACGCTCCACTTGGAGCTATTCCAAATGACTGCTCCACTATACGTATCCGGACTGCTACTAAGAGTCGTCCGGATAGGTGTCAAAGCTTGCATCGACGTAACCCTTTACGACGAACTCTTTATCACCTCCATAATCGAGAAACATTTCCCTAGTCCTCTAGTTACTAAGGATAATCTTGACCGCTGTCCAGTGATCCACTCCTGGACCACTCTTGTACCCCTTGACAAACTCATGGCAAGGCACACACCAGGTGCGGTACACAACATGGCATACTATACATAGCCTATGGATAAGGCATAGGGGATGACCTTCGTCCTTTCTCTTTCTTCTGCCGTGGTCGAGCTTTGAGTCTCACTCAACTCCACATCTTACAAATCAGGCAAGAACTCTTTCTTTGACTGATCCATTTTGAACTCTTTCAAAATCTTGTCAAGGTATGTACTCATTGAAAGTTTTATCAGGCGTCTTGATCTATCTCTATAGATCCCGATGCCCAATTGTAAGAGCACATTTATCCATGTGTGGTTTTGGTAATTGATAACAATCCCTATGGACTAATGGTTGCCTTGAGTTATATTCGAAGGATTTGTCCGTAGGTACTTCTTGAAGTCCATCTGTTGGTTTCAAGGAGTTTATATGGTGACCAAGGTGGTATTCAAGGTGTATCCAAAGATTGGTCATGTGGGAGTTGAGCTTATTGCAAGCATGTCTTGAAGAAGAAGATTGTGTAAGCATTCATGTTTACCATCAAGACATCATCTTTTATGAAGAGAGAAGATAAGATACAAGGTTGATCAAGACTAAGTCAAAAAGTGAATCAAGTTGATCAACACACAAAGCGTACAAGATGTACCGAGAGGGATCAAGTGATCCCATGGTGTGGTAAGCATTGTCCATTACGCTTTGTGTACTAACCCATGGTCTACGTGAGAGTTCGTTGTGGGGTTAGGTATATTTCCATGGGCTTGCGTCAAGAGGAAGATCTCATACAACCCATGGAGGATGACATCAAGTGGTGATCGTCATCAAGGTTGCGATGTGCAAGTTCAAGTGAAGCACCACAGAGAGATCATGCTTGAAGCTCGCCGTCCATTGTGGTGACAATGGACTTGTGAAGATGTGCCGAAGTGAGGCTCTCCTATAGTGGAGTATGGGGGAGCAATCTACTAATCTTCATCGAGCCGACGCAATCAAGAAAGGTGGTCCATCTTGAGGAAGTCAAGATCGTCATCATCTAGCTCAAGTGGACTATGCGCAAGGCTAAGGTTTGACCTTGATAGGGCTTTCTATTTTACCGGTCTCATGGTGGTAGTTGGGAGACCGGGTTATAGGATCGATAGCCGTACTATCAAGGGGGGCTCTCAAGTGAGTAGCTTGATTGTATCGTTCGTTAAGAGCTCAAACCATTGCATTCTTGGCATCATCATGTTTCTTGGTTCTTGGTTGGTTTTTCTCTTTGAGGTTTCTTGAGCTTATGGTCAGCTTCATGACAAGCTCAAGTTCATCGAAAACGGAGTCCATATGCATCTTCTATGATGTTTTCGATGTTGGAGTTTTTGCCGGTTCTTCATTGATAGAGGTTTCACATCTCTATACCATTTCCCTGTTGGATAGCTCTTGTCATGCTGAATCCAACTAGCTTGAGTTTGCTCTATTCGGAGCTCATTTGCAGAAGTTATGGCAGTTCTGGTTTTTCTGTATCCATCTGGTTGCTTGGGTTCTTTATTTCTCTTAAGCGGAAGTTCCGCTCTTCCGAGCGGTAGTACCGCCCTTAAGTGCCGCTTAACTTTTTTAAGCGGTAGTACCGAGCGGTACTACTGCCCTGCAGTGCCACTTATTCTTTTTAAGCGGAAGTACCTGGCGGTACTGCCGCCCTGAGGGTCCGCGGCCTCTTTCGCATCCTTTTAGCTGCCGGTCTTCTGGGATTTCTAAGCGGAAGTACCGCTCCCTCCAGAGCGGTACTACCGCCCCAAGCGGAAGTACCGCTCCCTCCAGAGCGGTACTACCGCTTTGTTGTTCCAGGACGAGTGTAAGCGGAAGTACCGCTCCCTTGAGCGGTACTACCGCTTGTGTGCGGGCTGTGGGGGTAACGGTTGGATTTTACCCCACCTATAAAAGGGGGTCTTCTTCCCCATTGCTCCCTAACTCTTAAGCTCGTGTTTGCCCCCCATTGTTGACCTTCTTCGAGCTTGCTATCTCTCAATCCCTCCAATGATTCTTGCTAGTTCTTGAGGGAAAAGAGAGAGGAGATCTAGATCCACATTTACACCAATCACTTTCTCCTCTTTGTGAGGGGAACCACTTGGATCTTGATCTTGGAGTTCTTCGTGTTCTTCTTCGTTCTTCCTCTCATTTCCTCCATAACATTTGTTGTTGTGGTGGGATTTGGGAGAGAAGGACTTGGGCACTCCATGTGCCCTTGCCATTGCATTTGGTGCATAGGTTTGAGTTCTCCACGGTGATACGTGGAAGTGAGAAGTTGAGAAGCTTATTACTCTTGGGTGTTTGAGCACCCTAGAGCTTGTTCCTCTTGGGTGCCTTGGCGCCCTAGACGGTTGGTGGTGCCTCGGAGCTCAATCATTGTGGTGTAAAGCTCCGGGCAAGCGTCGGGGTCTCCAATTAGGTTGTGGAGATTGCCCCGAGCAATTTGTACGGGTACTGGTGAACCGCCCCCAAGGGTTGCCAAAGTGTACGGGTACCGGTGACCGCCCCCAAGGGTCGCCATTTGTACGGGTTCGGTGACCACCCTCAAGGGTCCCTTAGTGGAATCACGGCATCTTGCATTGTGCGAGGGCGTGAGGAGATTACGGTGGCCCTAGTGGCTTCTTGGGGAGCATTGTGCCTCCACACCGCTCCGAACGGAGATTAGCATCCGCAAGGGTGTGAACTTCGGGATACATCGTCGTCTCCGCGTGCCTCGGTTATCTCTTACCCGAGCCCTTTACTTATGCACTTTACTTTGTGATAGCCATATTGTTTCTTGTTATATATCTTGCTATCACTTAGTTGTCTATCTTGCTTAGCATAAGTTGTTGGTGCACATAGGTGAGCCTAGTTGTTTTAGGTTTTGTGCTTGACTAATTAAACGATAGTTTTATTCCGCATTTGTTCAAGCCTAAACCGTATTTTTTAAAGCGCCTATTCACCCCCCCTCTAGGCGACATCCACGTCCTTTCACCAATATTTAAGTAGCTTCATTCCAGGTTTTCCTTTGAAAAACTCCTTTTCAAACAACCCTTTATGCTTTCCAGAAATTCTACAATATTTCTGATCAACAATATGTCATCCACATATACTTATCAGAAATTCTATAGTGCTCCCACTCACTTTCTTGTAAATACAAGTTTCTTATAAACTTTGTATAAACCCAAAAGCTTTGATCACCTTATCAAAGCGTATATTCCAACTCCGAGATGCTTGCTCCAGTTCATAGAAGGATTGCTGGAGCTTGCATACATTTTAGCATCCTTAGGACTGACAAAACTTTCCGGTTGTATCACATACAACCTTTCCTCAAGGAAACCGTTAAGGAAACGATGTTTTGACATCCATCTGCCAGATTTCATAATCGAAAAATGCAGCAACTGCTAACATAATTCCAATAGACTTTTAGCATCGCTACGTGTGAGAAAGTCTCATCGTAGTCAACTCCTTGAACTTTGTCGGAAACTTCTTTGCGACAAGTCGAGCTTTATAAATGGTGACATTTACCAGCAGCGTCTGTCTTCTTCTTAAGGGTCCATTTGTACTCAACGACCTGCCGTTTAACGGGCAAGTCTACCAAAGTCCATACTTGGTTTTCATACATGAATCCTTTCTCGGATTTCATGGCTCCTAGCCATTTGTTGGAATCCGGGCCCACCATCGCTTCTTCATAGCTCGTAGGTTCACTGTTGTCTAACAACATGACCTCCAAGACAGGATTGAAGTACCACTCAGGGGCGGTACGAGTCCTTGTCGACCTACGAGGTTCGGTAGTAACTTGATCCGAAGCTTCATGATCATCATCATTTGCTTCCTCTTCACTTGGTGTAGGCGTCGCAGAAACATCTTTCTGCGTTGTGCTACTATCCAACTGAAGTGACGGTTCAACAACCGCATCAAGTTCTACTTTCCTCCCACTCAATTCTTTCGAGAGAAACTCTTTCTCGAGAAAGGACCCGTTTTTAGCAACAAATACTTTGCGCTTGGATCTGAGATAGAAGGTTTACCCAACTGCTACGAAGATGCATTTGTCCGCTTTGGGTTCGAGCTCATCAGGTTGAAAACCTTTTTTCACATAAGCGTCGCAGCCCCAAACATTAAGAAATGACAGCTTAGGTTTCTGCCAAACCAAAATTCATACGGTGTCATCTCAACGGACTTAGATGGTGCCCTATTTAAAGTGAATGTAGTTGTCTCTAATGCATAACCCCAAAATGATAGTGGCAAATCGATAAGAGACATCATAGTACGCACCATATCCAAGAGCACGACTACGACGTTCGGACACACCATCACACTATGGTGTTCCAGGTGGCGTGAGTTGTGAAACAACTTCCACATTGTCTTAAGTTGCATACCAAACTCGTAACTCCGATATTTACCTCCACGATCATATCGTAGACATTTTATCTTCTTGTCACGATGATCTCAAACTTCACTCTGAATTTGTTTGAACTTTTCAAACGTTTCAGACTTGTGTTTCATTAAGTAAATATCCCCATATCTACTCAAATCATCAGTGAAGGTAAGAAAATAGCGATATCCACCGCACGCTTCAATGCTCATTGGATCACTTACATCAACATGTATCATTTCCAATAAGTCACTTGCCCGCTCCATCATATCGGAAAACGGGGTTTTTAGTCATCTTGCCCAAGAGGCATGGTCCGCATGTCTCAACCGATTGGAAATCGAGTGAGTCAAAAGATCCATCAACATGGAGTTTCTTCATGCGCTTTACACCAATATGACCTTGGCGGCAGTGCCACAAGTAAGTGGTACTATCATTATTAGCTTTGCATCTTTTGGCATCAATATTATGAACATGTGTATTACTACGATCGAGATTCAATAAACCATTCACATTGGATGCATGACCATTGAAGGTATTATTCATGTAAACAGAATAACCATTATTCTCTGACTTAAATGAATAATCGTATTGCAATAAACATGATCTAATCACGTTCATGCTCAACGCAAACACCAAATAACATTTATTTAGGTTCATCACTAATCCCGAAGGTAGAGAGAGCGTGCGATGGTGATCACATCAACCTTGGAAACACTTCCAACACACATCGTCACCTCACCCTTAGCTAGCCTCCATTTATTCCGTAGCTTTTATTTCGAGTTACCAACATTTAGCAACTGAACCGGTATCTAATACCCAGGTGCTACTAGGAGTACTAGTAAGGTACACATGAACAAAACGTATATCAAATATACTTCTGTTGACGTTGCCAACCTTCTTATCTACCAAGTATCTAGGGTTGTTCCGCTTCAGCGACCGCTCTCCTCATAATAGAAGCACTTAGTCTCGGGTTTGGGTTCAACCTTGGGTTTCTTCACTGGAGCAGTAACTGGCTTGCCATCCATGAAGTTTCCCTCCTTGCCCTTGCCCTTGTCGAAACTAGTGGTTTTACTAACCATCAACACTTGATGCTCCTTCTTGATTTCTACCTTCGCGGTGTCAAACATCGCGAATAGCTCAGGGATCATATTTCCATCCCTGGCATTTTATAGTTCATCACGAAGCTCTAGTATCTTAGTGGCAGTGACTCGGAGAACTATATCAATCACTATCTTATCTGGAAGATCAACTCCCACTCGATTCAAGCGATTGTAGCACCCAGACAATCTGAGCACATGCTCACCGATTGAGCTATTCTCCTTCATCATGCAGGCAAAGAATCTTGTTGGAGGTCTCATACCTCTCAACACGGGCACGAGCCTGAGATCCCAATTTCAGCTCTTAGAACATCTCATATGTTCCGTTACGTTCAAAACGTTTTGGAGCCTCAATTCTAAGCCGTAATGCATGACGCACTGAACTATCAAGTAGTCATCAGAACGTGCCTGTCAGATGTTCACAACATCTACAGACGACGCTTGAGGGGGTGGCGCACCGAGCGGTGCATTAAGGACATAAGCCTTCTGTGCAACAATAAGGACAATCCTCAGATCACGGATCCAGTCCGTATTATTGCTACCATCATCTTTCAAATCTATTTCTCTAGGAACATATAAAATTCTAGGGAGCTACAACGCGAGCTAGTAATCTACAACATAATTTGCAAAGACATTTTGACTATGTTCATGATAATGAGTTTAGTTAATCATATTACTTAAGAACTCCCACTCAAATTGACATCCCTCCGGTCATCCGAGTGTTACATGATCCAAATTCACCAACCCAAGTCCGATCATCACGTGAGATGAGGTGGTTTCAATGGTGAACATCTCCATGTTGATCATATCTACTATATGACTCATGTTCGACCTTTCGGTCTCTTGTGTTCCGAGGCCATGTCTGTACATGCTAGGCTCGTCAAGTTTAACCCGAGTGTTCCGCATGTGCAACACTGGCTTGCACCCGTTGTATGTGAACGTAGAGTCTATCACACCCGATCATTACATGGTGTCTCGAAACGACGAACTTTCGCAACGGTGCACACTCGGGGAGAACACAATTTTATCTTGAAATTTTAGTGAGGGATCACCTTATAATGCTACCGTCGTCCTAAGCAAAATAAGATGCATAAAAGGATTAACATCACATGCAAATCATAAGTGACATGATATGGCCATGAACTTGTGCTTTTGATCTCCATCTCCAAAGCTCCGACATGATCTCCATCGTCACCGGCATGACACCATGATCTCCATCATCTTGATCTCCATCAACGTGTCGCCATGAGGTTGTCACGCCAACTATCGCTTCTACAACTATTGCTAACTCATAGCGATAAAGTAAAGCAAAACGGCGAAAATAAATTAAAGACAACCCTATGGCTCCTGCCGGTTGCCGTACTCATCGACATGCAAGTCGTGATATTCTATACAAAACATGATCATCTCATACATCACATATATCTCATCATGTAATTGGCCATATCACATCACAACATACCCTGCAAAAACAAGTTAGACGTCCTCTAATTGTTGTTGCATGTTTTACGTGGCTGCTACGGGTATCTAGCAAGAACGATTCTTACCTACGCAAAAACCACAACGGTGATACACAAATTGCTATTCGACCTTCTCAAGGACCGCCTTTGTCGAATCCGATCCAACTAAAGTGGGAGAGATAGACAGCCGCCAGCCATCTTTATGCAACAAAGTCACATGTCAATTGATGGAACCATTCTCTCGTAAGCGTACGAGTAAGGTTGGTCCGGGCCGCTTCATCCCACAATACCACTGAATCAAGAAAAGACCAAGGAAGGAAGCAATCTGAGCATCAACGCCCACAAACTCCTTTGTGTTCTACTCGTGATCTCATCTACGCATAGACCTGGCTCATGATGCCACTGTTGGGGAACGTTGCATGGGAAACAAAATTTTTCCTACGCACACGCAAGATCTATCCATGGTGATGAGCATCTACGAGAGAGAGAGTGGATCTACGATCGCTAAGCGGGAAGCGTTAAGAAACGCGGTTGATGTAGTCGAACGTCTTCGTGATCCAAATCGCCGAGCGTCCCGCGATCCAATCACGATCTAGTGCCGAACGGATGGCACCTCCGCGTTCAGCACACGTACAGCTCGATGACGATCTCCGCCTTCTTGATCCAGCAAGAGGGAGCGGAGAGGTAGATGAGTTCTCCGGCAGTGCGACGGCGCGGCGGTGGTGGTGGTGGAACTATTCCAGCAGGGCTTCGCCTAAGCGCTGCTGAAAACTACAGGATTTGATCTATCGGGGAGAGAGGGATGCACCGTGGCTAGGGTTTCTTGTGCTACTGCCCTCTCTCCCCTCTAGTATATAAAGGAGGGTGGGGAGGGGCTGGCCGACCTAGGAAGCCTCCTAGGAGTCGGCCGAAGGAGGTGGAGGTGGAGGAGTCCACCTCCAATCCTACTCCTAGTAGGACTCCTTCCCTTCCCCACTTGGACTTTCCCTTTCCCACAAGTCCAGCCGCATAGGCCTTCTTGGGCCGTCCGCCCAGCCCACCAGGGGCTGGTGCGCCACCCTCAGGCCCATGTGACCCACTTGGGGTGTGGTGGGCCCACTTGGTGGGCCCTCGGAACCCATTCGTCACTCCCAGTACACTACCGGAAATGCCCGAAACTTTTCCGGAGTTCAAACACCACTTTCCTATATATCAATCTTTACCTCCAGACCATTCCAGAGCTCCTCATGACGTCCGGGATCTCATCCGGGACTCCGAACAACCTTCGGTCACAACCATACATAACTCTATACTACCGAAACGTCACCTAACCTTAAGTGTGCAGACCCTGCGGGTTCGAGAACTATGTAGACATGACCGAGACACCTCTACGGTCAATAACCAATAGCGGGACCTGGATGCCCATATTGGTTCCTACATATTCTACGAAGATCTTTATCGGTTGAACCTCTATTTCAAGGATTCAGTTAATCCCGTATGCTGTTCCCTTTGTTCTTCGGTATGTTACTTGCCCGAGATTCGATCGTCGGTATCTCTATACCTAGTTCAATCTCATTACCGGCAAGTCTCTTTACTCGTTCCGTAATACAAGATCCCGTGGCTAACTCTTTAGTCACTTTGCTTGCAAGGCTCATTGTGATGTTGTATTACCGAGTGGGCCCTGAGATACCTCTCCGTCACACGGAGTAACAAATCCCAGTCTTGATCCATGCCAACTCAACAGACACCCTCAGAGATACCTGTAGAGCATCTTTATAGTCACCCAGTTACGTTGCGACGTTTGATACACACAAGGTATTCCTCCGGTGTCAGTGAGTTGCATGATCTCATGGTCATAGGAACAGATACTTGACATGCAGAAAACAATAGCAATAAACTGACACGATCATATGCTATGTTCATAGTTTGGGTCTTGTCCAGCACATCATTCTCCTAATGATGTGATCCCGTTATCAAATGACATCTCATGTCTATGGATAGGAAACCTTGACCATCTTTGATCAAAGAGCTAGTCTATAAGAGGCATACTAGGAACACAGTGTTGACTATGTACCCACACATGTATTTGAGTTTCCAATCAATACAATTATAGCATGGATAATAAACGATTATCATGAACAAGGAAATATGATAATAACTAAATTATTATTGCCTCTAGGGCATATTTCCAATAGACACACCACCACCTCCACAGGTGGTAGAGGTAAATTCTTTATTAAAGTTTGATGAAAGTGACATCCCTCACAATAAACCTCCTAGTCAATGCTTATATGAGTTTGATAACTATATTATGAAGCAAGATCATTTCAATGCTCATGTTCTGAAACAATTGAAATACAATTGTGATATGATTGCTCGCTTGAGTGACTTGCTATTTAGAATTAGTAATGATGTTAGAGTGTAGGAAAGCATGCCTCTATGGTTCAAACTCAGTTAAAACAAGTAGCTAAGTCTCAAAAAGAATTGCTTGATGAAATGAATAGTAATATGCATGACTTTGCTGCTAGAGTAGTAACTAGAGGAGGAAGAATGACCCAAGCACCACTCTATCCCGAGGGTCATCCTAAAAGGATTGAACAAGACTCTCAGAGAATTAATCTTGATGCACCTAGTCCTTCTAAGAAGAGGAAGAAAAAGAAAAAGAAAAATGATAGGACTTTGCATACCTCTAGTGAACCTGAGACACAAAAACCTCCTGATAATAATGATGTCTCTATTTCTGATGCTGAAACTCAGTCTGGTAGTGAACATCAACCTAGTGATAATGAAAATGATAATGATGATGTTCATGATGATGCTCAACCTAGTAATGATAGAGAACCAAATAATGATGTTGAAATAGAGCCTGCCCCTGATCTTGATAACCCACAACCTAAAAATAAACGGTATGATAAGAAAGACTTTGTGGCTAGGAAACATGGTAAAGAAAGAGATCCATGGGTTCAGAAACCCATGCCATTTCCACCTAAGCCGTCTAAGAAAAAGGATGATGAAGAATTTGAGCGCTTTGCTGAAATGATTAGGCCAGTCTTTTTGCGTACCCGTTTAACTGATATTTTGAAGATGGCCATTTATGCAAAGTATATGAAAGACATCATCACTAATAAAAGAAAAATACCTGAAGCTGAAATCTCCACCATGCTTGCTAATTATTCTTTTAAGGATGGAGTACCTAAAAAACTTGGAGATCCTAGAATACCAACTATACCTTGCTCCATCAAAAGAAACTATGTTAAAACTGCTTTGTGTGATTTGGGAGCCGGTGTTAGTGTTATGCCTTTCTCCTTATATAAAAGACTTGATTTGAATAAACTCACACCACCGAGATATCATTGCAAATGGCTGACAAATCAACAGCCATACCTATTGGCATTTGTGAGGATGTGCCCGTTGTTGTTGCAAATGTTACTATCTTAACGGACTTTGTTATTCTTGAGATGACCGAGGACGACAACATTACGATTATCCTTGGTAGACCCTTTTGAATACTGCAGGGGCTGTTATTGATTGCAATAAAAGCAAAGTCACTTTTCATATTAATGGTAATGAGCACACGGTGCACTTTCCGAAGAAACAATTTCAAGTGAATGGTATAAATGTTATTGAAGAATCTCCGACCATCACTATTGGAAGTTTTCAATTACCTCTACCTACTGCCAAAAAGAAATATGATATACTTATTGTAGGGAATATGCACATCCCCATTGAGGTAAATTAGTGTTTTTACGAAAGTTCTTCGGTTTCATGCTAATCGGAAGTGGTTGTTAATAAGACTTGATCAACCTTATTAATGAATCATTTTTTAGAGGTATGACGTCGAGGAATCTAGTAAGCACAATTCTCTTTTCCCACCTTTTATTTTCTGTTTTAGTTAGTTGAATAAAATAAAATGCCATGTTTATCCCGTTTTCCGTTTTCTCCGTGCAATAAAAAATGATCCAAAAATAAAAATTCTCAGAATGCCCTGAAAATTTAACACGAATTTTTCCTGATTATTTAAGAATTTTTGGTGCAAATAACACCTGAGGGGAGTGCCCAGGGTGCACATCACCCACCAGGGCGCGCCAGCACCCACCAGGGCGCGCCAGCACCCCCCAGGCGCGCCCTGGTGGGTGGTGGCGCCCACGTAGGCCCCCTCACTTATCTCTTTAGCCCACATTGTCACCTACCTCTAGCAAAAAATCACCACAACCACCATTTTCGTGTTCTTGCTCTCAAACCCGCGGATTTCGATCTCTTTGCTCAAAGCTCCGTTTCCGAAATTGTTTGGAGGGATTGCTACTTGGTATGTGACTCCTCCATTGCTCCAATTAGTTTTTGTTTTAATAGGTTATTTTCAGAGTAATTAGCTACTCTTGGTGCTGCTGTAGATGAGCTTGCGTGTTGAATTCTTGAGTTCTAAGTAGTTTGAATGCTCAATATGGCCTCTATGCATGCTTAGGAGTAGCTGCTAACAATCTTACAAAGTTTTGTTGACAAATTTTTGTGGACTAAAATTTTTCAGAATTTTTATTGGAATAAAATGAATATCTTTAGGAAGTTCTCCTCCAAGAAAAGTGCCAAGGGAGTCATTGGGGAATCCTCGGACAATGACCTTCACATTCCAAGAAAGGTGGAGGTGCGGCCGTGCGAATGGCCGCATGATGCCTTCCTGGAGGAGGCCGGGATCCACCAAGAGTTCGCTCAGTTTGTCGCAAACGTTGGGTTAACCGAGTTCCTCACAGATAAGTGTGACCAATATCACATCCTTACAAATACCTTTGCGCAAAGTTTTAATTATTTAGGGAGAAATAATCCTCCTGAAGTAGAGTTTAACCTTTATGCTCAACCTCACAGAATGTCACTAACCGACTTCTGTAACATATGCTTGATTCCTTCTGATGGGGACTTGAGAGAACCTAGACCATCTGAGTTTGAGGATTTTCTCCTCGCATTAACCGTGGGTGAGGATAGAGATGTGTCGAAGGCCACTACTATTAGCTTACAGTTTCCCTCAGTACATTATTCCGCCTTAGTCATCACTAAGTGTTTAACCGCTAGGGAGAAGGTCAGCTCGCTCAGTGCTCCTGACCTCGCTATTTTACGTCGCATACTTTATGATGATCAAACCTTTAGTATGGGGGCTATTATTGCCCGGCGCTTACAGCTCAATAAAACTAAGGGAAATATACATGGTGGTATTTATGCTACTCGCTTAGCGAACCACTTTAAAATCCCCTTTCGCTCACATGACTACCTCTTACCCCGAGTTTACCTCGATCATAAGACATTGCAGGCTCACCATTTTCTTGATGTAACTGACTCTCCACGTGATATTCACTATAACTTAGTATTTAGCAAGGAAACACGTGATGTTATCCCTTTGCCTGCACCTGCTTTGTTTGACCCTATTGCCAGGAACGGATACAAGATTATGCCAGATGACATTACAGCTTACCGGAACAACCTAGCAGCTGCTGAGGAGGAGCACTAGGGGTGGGATGCTCAGGTGCCGCCTCCACCGCACTATGACCTGGGACCGGACGGCTACTACGGATGGTGATTACCAAGCTAGGCCAAAAGCCTAAGCTTGGGGGAGTACGTATTTCCACCGACATTACATTCATGTTCGCACATTTCATTCCAGTTGTCGGTGTCCATACTTTTTCATTGTAATATCCATGTTAGATTTGTTTTCTCTCTTTCTTCTTGTGTGTTCGAAAAACTTTGAGAAAACACAAAAACATTTCCTACTTCTTTTTAGTTTTTCTTTCTAGCTTATTTTAATTGTAGCATTAAAAGAAAACCCAAAAAGATTTCTCGCTTCTTCTTTTGCTTGTTGGGAGCTATCCCGTGTAAATAGTTTTTCTCGTTTTTGTTTTTCCTCTTTAATTTGCTTCCTTCAAGAAAAACCAAAAACTCCAAAAATATTTCAGTGTGTTTCTCTGATTTTTTTTATTTTTACTTGAGTCGTACCGAGGAGAAGACCACGATGAAATTGTTGAGTGGTTCTCATCTGCATTATCGTTTACCTAATAAAGAACCCATATTGCCTTGTCTTCTCCTCTTGAATAAAATGTTTGCAGATTCCAGCTTAGTCCACGGCATTCTTGCACTATTATTATTCTCTTATCATTCGGTCGTGCAAGTGAAAGGCAATAATGACGACATTTGATGAATTGACCGTGGCAGAGAAAGGCCGGTATGAACTCAACTTGTTTTTGTTTTTGTAAATATGTTTAACCTAATATCCCTTGATTCAGCTCATTATGATCAAACATGTTTGCAATGACCATTAGAGATTATAGTTGTTCATGCCATGCTTAAGTAGATAGGAGTGGATAATGATTTATCTTGGGTGTCAACATGCATTAAAATGGTTGTGATGCGGTATGATGATATGGTATCCTCCTCTGAATGTTTCAAGTGGCTTGACTGGGCACATGTTCACGCATGTAGTTGAATCAAAACCAACATAGCCTTCATGATATTTATGTTCATGGTGTCCATATCCTACTCATTCTAGTATTCAATGTTGATTATATGTAATGCATGTTCATGACCGTCTTCTCTCTCTAGCTGGCCGCTTCTCAATCTAATTGCTAGCCTTCGCATGTACTAAGCGGAAATACTGCTTGTGCATCCAAACCCTTAAACCAAGTTATACCAGATGAGTCCACTATATCTACCTATATGCGGTATTACCCTGCCGTTCCAAAGTAAATTTGCATGTGCCACCTCTAAAATTTCAAATAAACATCTATTTTGTGTGCCTGGACCGCTCATGGAGCGACAGGGGGCGGTCAGTATCTTCCATGCTTAGCGGGTTATTCTCATGACGAGTGTTTATTCACTTGTCCTTACACGAGAGGGGCGGTAATAGGGATTCCCAGTCCCGAAATAAAAAATCAAAAAAAAACTCCCCCAGGAATGTTGTTGGTTTGGACGGTACCCGTGGATGCGGCTCGCCGTGGAGTGTGATTGTTGGTGGAGGGGGAGTAAACCTTTACTTTTACCGCTTGGAAATCGCCGCTAATTTGTTTAGCATGGAAGATATTGATAACTCTTGGTCGTGACGTTGACAGGAAGGGTGTACCTCCCAAAATTATATCCATCTCTGTTTTAAACTTTGAGCTCTGGCACCGTTGCAAATCCATGCTTCCCTCTGCGAAGGGACTATCTATTTACTTTTATGTTGAGTCATCACCTTCTCAAATAAGCGTCAGACCTAAGAGCACTATTGTCATCCTCATGCATTGTGTATAGTTGATGTTGGGTGCAGCATGACTGGATCTTTTCTACCATGAATTACAATGTTTAGTCGCTGCTTGAACTTTGGAGGTGCTCTGCATTTATGTTTTGCGGTTCAGAAAGGGCTAGCGAGATACCACTATTGTCATATTGTATCACGATTGTTTTGACAAAATGTTGGCGCTTGAGATATCTTATGGGTGCTACTTAAGCATATATATGTAAACAAGAACAAAAGAGTTCATAAAAGTTTTTCTTTATCACTTTCAGTTTATCAACTGAATTGCTTGAGGACAAGCAAAGGTTTAAGCTTGGGGGAGTTGATACGTCTCCAACGTATCTACTTTTCCTCACTCTTTTGCCCTTGTTTTGGACTCTAATTTGCATGATTTGAATGGAACTAACCCGGAATGACGCTGTTTTCAGCAGAATTGCCATGGTGTTGTTTTTGTGCAGAAATAAAAGTTCTCGGAATGGAACGAAAATTTCTGGAGATTTATTTTGGAAAATATAAAAAAATACTGGAGCCAGAAACTACCAGAGAGGGGGCCCAGGGTGCGCCGCACCGCGCGCCCTGGTGGGTGGTCGGCACCTTGAGGCCCCACTTGACCTATTTCCGCCACTATAAATTCCTAATTTTGGAGAAATAATAGGAGAGAAAGAATTATCGCATTTCACGAGAGGGAGCCGCCGCCACCTCCTGTTCTTCATCGGGAGGCCAGATCTGGAGCCCGTTTGGGGCTCCAGAGAGGGGAATCTTCGGTCTTCGTCATCATCAACCTTTCTCCATCGCCAATTCCATGATGCTCCCCACCGGGAGTGAGTAATTCCTTCGTAGGCTTGCTGGTCGGTGAGGAGTTGGATGAGATTCATCATGTAATCGAGTTAGTTTTGTTAGGGCTTGATCACTAGTATCCATTATGTTCTGAGATTGATGTTGCTATGACTTTGCTATGCCTAATGCTTGTCACTAGGGCCCGAGTGCCATGATTTCAGATCTGAACCGTTTATGTTATCACCTCTATATCTATGTTCTTGATCCGATCTTGCCTAGTCATATGCACCTATTACGTGTTATGATCCGTCAACCCCATAGTGACAATATTTGGGATACTTCGCGGTGATGACCGTAGTTTGAGGAGTTCATGTATTCACCATGTGTTAATGCTTTGTTCTGGTTCTCTATTAAAAGGAGGCCTTAATATCCCTTAGTTTCCTTATGGACCCTGCTGCCACGGGAGGGTTGGACAAAAGATGTCATGCAAGTTCTTTTCCATAAGCACGTATGACTATTTACGGAATGCATGCCTACATTACATTGATGAACTGGAGCTAGTACTGTATCGCCCTAGGTTATGACTGTTACGTGATGAATATCATCCAATGAGTTACCGATCCAGTGCCTACGACCTTTCCACTTATTGTTCTTGGTAAGTTACTACTGTTGTTGCTGCTGTTTTCCACTGCTACAAAACTATTGCTACTACTGTTACCGCTACTATTACTATTGCTATTGCTATCAAAACTATCATATTACTGTGCTACCGATCACTTTGCTGCAGATATTTATCTCCAGGTGTGGTTGAATTGACAACTCAACTGCTAATACTCTCAATTATTCTTTGGCTCCCCTTGTGTCGAATCTATAAATTTGGGTTGAATACTCTACCCTCGAAAACTGTTGTGATCCCCTATACTTGTGGGTTATCAGAGCCCCCCCCCCCCCGCGTAACCACAATGGCCAGATCGAGCACCGCATGTAGGAGGAGCCCGCTGATAACCCATAAGTATAGGGGATCACAACAGTCTTCGCGGGTAGTATTACACCCTAATTTATTGATTCGACACAAGGGGAGCCAAAGAGTATTTATTGGTCTTAGCAGTTGAGTTGTCAATTCAACCACACCTAAAATATCTTTCTACAATAATGTTTTAGTAGCACATCAAAATAGTAGTAGAACAGTAACAGTTTGTAGTGATTGTAATAGCAGCAACAACAATAGTAACTTAGCGGAAATCAATATGCGGAAAGCGTAGGCATTGAATTGGTGATGGATAAGTATATTGGATAACATTCATCATGTAACAGTTACACACTAGAGCGACAAGGAACTAGCTCCAATTCATCAATGTAATGTAGTCATGTATTCTGTATATAGCATACATGCTTATAGTAAGAACTTGCATGATATCTTTTGTCCCACCCTCTCGTGACAGCGGGGTCCATAAGGAAACTAAGGGATATTAAGGCCTCCTTTTAATAGAGAACCAGAACAAGCATTAACACATAGTGAATACATGAACTCCTCAAACTACGGCAATCGCCGGAAAGAGTCCCAATTACTGTCTCCTTGGGGTATGCGGATCTTGACACGTAATAGGTGCATATAACTTGTAAGATATGATCCAAAACACTCTCATATTCATGAAAACATAATAGGTCCAGATCTGAAATCATGGCGCTCGGGCCCTAGTGACAAGCATTAAGCATAGAAAAGTCATAGCAACATCAATCTCAGAACTTAATGAATACTAGGGATCAAGCCCTATCAAAATAACTCGATTACATGATAAAATCTTATCCAATCCCATCACTGTCCAGCACGCCAACAAAGGAATTACTCACTCCCGCTGGTGAGCATCGTGGAATTGTTGATGGAGAAGGGTTGGTGATGACGACGACGACGAATCCCCCTCCCCGGAGCTCCAAACGGACTCCGGATCAGCCCTCCCGAGGAAGAACAGGAGGTGGCGGCGTCTCCATCTCGTAAAACACGATGAATACTTCTCTCTTATTTTTTTCTCAGGGAATAGGAATTTATAGGCTTGGAATTAGGATCAGCAGAGCCACGTGGGCCCAACAAGGCATTAGGGCGCGCCCTAGGGGGGTGGGCGTGCCCTGTTGCCTTGTGAGCAACTCGTGGCCCCCTCCGGTGGTTCTTTGCTCCAGTATTTTTTTATATTCCATAAAAATTCTCCAGAAAGTTTCGTCCAATTTCGAGAACTTCTATTTCTGCACAAAAACAACACCATGGCAGTTCCGCTAAAAACAACGTCAGTCCGCATTAGTTTCATTCAAATCATGCAAATTAGAGTCCAAAACATAAGCAAAAGTGTATGAAAAAGTAGATACATTTGGGACGTATCAACTCCCCCAATCTTAACTCATTGCTTGTCCTCAAGCAATTCAATTGACAAACTAAAAGTGATAAAGAAAACTTTTACAAACTCTTTTGTTCTCGTTGTTGTATATATACTTAGCTAGTGTTCAGGTTTTCAGCAAAGATCATAATTAACCATATCAATGATAACACTTAAATATTATATTCCCTCATGGCAATAACATAACCAACTAGCGAGCAATAATAAAATATCCCCTATGTGAACAATTTGTCCAAACAATCATGATATAATATTATGAGATGGTATCTCGCTAGCCCTTTCTGAGACCACAAAACATAAATGCAGAGCACTTCTGAGGTTCAAGCAACGACTAAACATTGTAATTCATGGTAGAAAAGATCCAGTCATGCTCACATCCAACATTAACTAGACTCAATGCATAAGTTGGCAATAGTGCTCTCAGGTCTGGTGTTTTGATAAGAAGGTGACGAGTCAATAATGAAAATAAATAACATGAGAGTAAATAACATAAAAGTAAATAGAAAGCTCCTTCACAGAGGGAAGCATTGACTTGTAGAGGTGCCAGAGCTCAAGGTTTAAAACTAAGATGAAATTGTAATTTTAGGTGGTGTGATTTTCCTGTCAACGTCACGACAGAGATTTCGGTATCTTCCATGCTAAACACATTATTGATAGTTCCCATGAGGAAATGTAAAGTTTACTCCCATCCACCACACATACACAAGCCATGGCTGACCGAATCCACGGGTGCCCTCCAACAATCAACTTTCCAAAGGAGTTTGTTTCATTTATTTTTGATTATGCAGGACTGGGAATCCTTTTTACCAGCCTCTCTCGTGCAATGACAAGCGAACAAACGTCCATCTTGAGAATAACCCGCTTACCATGGAAGATACTGACTGCCCTGTCGCTCCATGAGCGGTAGGAGCACACAAAACAGATGTTTATTTGAATGTTTAGAGGTGGCACATGCAAATTTACTTGGAACGACAGAGTAATAGCGCATATACGTAGGTATGGTGGACTCATTTGAAACAACTTCGGTTTAAGGATTTGGATGCACAAGCAGTATTCCCGCTTAGTATAGGTGAAGGCTAGCAATAGGTTGAGAAGCGACCGGCTAGAGAGCGAAAACGGTCATAATCATGCATTGAGAATAATTAATATTGAATGATAGCATGAGTAGTATATGAACACTCTGTATTTAAATATCATGAAGGCTGCATCAGTTTTGAATCAACTATATGTTTGCACATGTGCCAAGTCAAACCACTCGAATTACTCAGAGGAGGATACCATACTAACATACTACATCACAACCATTTTAATGCATGTTGACACACAAGATAAATCATCATCCACTCCTAGCAATTTAAGAATGGCATGAGCAACTATAATCTCTAATGTCATCACAAACATGTTTACTCTTAATATGCCGAATCAAAATCAAACGAGCTAAACATATTTACATAAACGGAAAACAAGAAGAGTTCATACCAGCTTTCTTTACCACGATCACTTCATCAAATCATCGTCATTATTGCCTTTCACTTGCATGACCGAATGGTGTGAAAATAATAATAGTGCAAGTGTGTCGTGGACTAAGCTGAAATCTGCGAGACAATTTATTCAAGGGAAAAGACAAGGTAATATTGGCTCTTCGTTAGATCAACAATAATGCATATGAGAGCCACTCAACATTTTCATCGTGCTCTTCTCCTTTCAATGACTCAACCAAAAGAAAAAGAATTTCAGAGAAACACACTAAAATATTTTTGGAATTTTTTGTTTTTCTGAAGAAAGCAAATTATTGAAAGAAAAACGAAAAGCGAGAAAAACTATTTACACGGGAAAGCTCCCAACAAGCAGAAGAAGTATAAGAAATCTTTTTGGGTTTTCTTTTTAATACAACTAACTAGAAAAGCAAGACAGAAAAATAAAAAAGAAGCGAGAAATATTTTTGGGTTTTCGGAATGTTTCTCAAACACACAAAAGAAAAGTGGAAATAAAACTAAACATGGATATACAATGCAAGAGGATGAACACCAACAGTTGGAATGAAGTGTGAGTACATGAATGTAATGTAGGTGAGAAATACGTACTCCACCAAACTTAGGCTTTTGGCCTAGCTTGGTAATCACCATCGTTGGTCTGGATAATAATCGAAGTGGTAGCTCGTGGAGGCGTTCCGCGCCGCCTCCTCAACCAGACAAGTAGTTCTCATAAATAAATTATCTTTGTTCGCTCTGAAAGTCAAAGAGAATAGGCGCAGACATCATAACAGAGACAACACGGTATTTATCAAATGTCAGATTATAGTCATACCCCTGAGTTTTGTCTTTAATAAAATCATGACGTTGCATTGCCCTAAAGTATAGGTATTTATCAGGTAATATGGGATCGTTGGGTTGAGGCAAGACCCATAGCTTTGCGGCTACACGGGAGGCATAAATTCCTCCACATAAATCACCATTGCCCGCATTGCGGTGCAGCCTATGTGCAACAATTGCCCCAAGATTATACAGTTTATTGTCTGTTAAGGCGGTATGAATAATTCTCAAGTCAGGGGAGCAAAGCGCACTGCAATCTTGCTTACTAACAAAACATTTCCCATTAAACAGTGCAAAGTAACGAATAGAGGGTAATTGAATACTTTTTATTCTAGCTTGTGATACGTCTCCAACGTATCTATAATTTTTGATTGTTTCATGCTATTATATTATCATTCTAGGATACTTTTTAATTATATACTTGCTGATTTATATCATTTTTGAGCACTAACCTATTAACCCAGTGTCTAGTGCCAGTTGTTGTTTTTTGCTTGTTTTTTTCCTTTCGGGAATAATGTACCAAATGAACTCCAAATACCCCAAAACTTTTTGATGATTTTTCTAGACAAAAATAAGACCTGGAAGCTTCGGAGGGAGACCGGAGGCCACACGGGGTGGCGCCAAGCCAACAGGGCACGCCAAGGGGGGTGGCCACACCTTGATGGCTTGGGGCCATCTCCCATGGCCTATGGCCGTAATCTCTGGCCTATGAATTCTTTAATATCCCAAAAAGCCTAGAGAGCCTCCCGAAATACTTTTTCTGCCACCGCAAGTCTTTGTTCCGCCGTGTGCCCATCTGGAGCCCTGTTCCGGTGCTCTGCCGGAGGGGGGGCATCGATCACGGAGGGCCTCTACATCAACCTTGCTGCTCCCATGGTGATGTGTGAGTAGTTCACCGCAGACCTACGAGTCGGTAGTTAGTACCTAGATGTCTCTCTCTCTTTCTCTCTCTATGTTCTTGAATGCAAAGATCACCACGATTCCCGCGGTGATCTACCCTATGTAATCATCTTTGCGGTGTGTTTGTTGGATCCGATGAATTGTGGGTTTATGTTCAGATTATTCATGAAAATATATTGAATCTTTGTTGGTTATTTATATGCACGATTGTTATAGCTTCGTAATGCTTTCGATATATCGGTTTGGTTTGGCCAACTAGATTGATTTATCTTCAGTGGGAGTGGTGCGTTGTAGTGGGTTTAATCTTGCGGTGCTCAATCCCAGTGATAAAAAGGGACATGACATGTATTGTATTGCTGCCACTAAGGGTAAAACGATGGGGTTCATTCATACTAATTGGATTTACTTTGCCTACATCATGTCATCATCCTTCAATCATCACTCTGTTTTTACTTAATACTCTATATGCATGCTGGATAGCGGTCGATGGGTGGAGTAATAGTAGTAGATGCAGGCAGGAGTCGGTCTACTTGCTTATGGACGTGATGCTTATTGACGTGGCCTGAGACTGCGTCGGTATTTCCCCAAAGAGGAACGGATGATGCATCACAGCGACGGTAAGTATTTCCCTCAGTTATGAAACCAAGGTATCGAACCAGTAGGAGGATCACCACCACCTAATAAGCAGCACCTGCACACAAATAACAAATACTTGCAACCCAACGCGTAAGAGAGGTTGTCAATCTCTCTACGGTAAAAAGAGGCAAAAAGATAGATCGGAAAGCAATATGTTGGAAAAGTAGACCCGGGGGGCGTAGGTTTCACTAGTGGCTTCTCTCATGAGTATAGCACACGGTGGGTGAACAAATTACTGTTGGGCAATCAATAGAAGATCAAATAATCATTACGATATCCAAGGTGATGATCATTATATAGGCATCATGTCCAAGATAAGTAGACCGACTCCTGCCTGCATCTACCACTATTACTCCACACATCGACCGCTATCCAGCATGCATCTAGTGTATTAAGTTCATGGGAAAACGGAGTAATGCAATAAGAACGAAGACATGATGTATACAAGATCTATTCATGTAGGAATAGACCCCATCTTGTTATCCTTAATAGCAACAATACATGCGTGCCTTGCTGCCCCTTCTGTCACTGGGAAAGGACACCGCAAGATCGAACCCATCAGAAAGCACCTCTTCGCATGGCAAGAAAAATCGATCTAGTCGGCCTAACTAAACCAAAGATTCAAATAAGAAATACGAGGCTATAATGAATCATGCATATAAGAGATCAAAGAAGAATCAAATAATATTCATGGATAGAAACTGATCATGAACTCAAAATTCATCGGATCCCAACAAACACACCGCAAAAGTTTACATCAAATAGATCTCCAAGAGACCATTGTATTGAGAATCAAAAGATAGAGAGGAAGCCATCTAGCTACTGCCTACGAACCCGTAGGTCTATGGTGGACTACTCACGCATCATCGTAGAGGCACCTATGAAGAAGATGAACCCCTCCATGATGGTGTTAGATTGGATCTTGAGGCTCTAGAACTTGCGGTGGCTGGATGTGTTTTTCGTCGACTCCCCTAGGGTTTTCTGAATATTTGGGTATTTATAGGCATCAGAGGCGGTGGAGGGGGGCCCCGTGGAGGGCACAACCCATCAGGGCGCGCCGGGGGCCCCCTGGCGTGCCTTGGTGGGTTGTGTCCTCCACAGCCCACCTCTCTGGCACTTCTTTGGCCCACTGGGTGTCTTCTGGTCCAAAAAAATCTCCAAAAAGTTTCGTCGCGATTGGACTCTGTTTGGTACTGATATTCTGCGAAGTAAAAAACAAGCAAAAACAGCAACTGGCAATTTGGCACTATGTCAATAGGTTAGTCCCAAAAAATGATATAAAATTGCTATAAAGTGATTGTAAGACATCCAAGAATGATAATATAACAGCATGGAACAAGCAAAAATTATAGATACGTTGGAGACGTATCAGCATCCCCAAGCTTAATTCCTACTCGTCCTCGAGTAGGTAAATGATAAAGCAGAATTTTTGATGTGGAATGCTGCCTAAGATGTTCATCTCATATTCTTTTCTTTGTAGCATGGACATTTGGACTTTTAGATGATTCAAAGCAATAGTCTAGTTTTAACATAATGACTTCAATGCTCAAGCATGCCAACAAGCAACCATGTCTTTCAAAATATCAACACTAAAGAAAGTTATCCCTAGCCCATCATGCTCAATCATTGATCCATTCATGAAACACACTCAAATATTAGCTACACCCAATGCTCAAGTACGATCATAGTGCCCCCTAGTTGGTACTTTATAAGATAAGGTGGAGACTCAAAGTAAAAATAAAAATTGCATAAAGTAAATAGACAGGCCCTTCGTAGAGGGAAGTAGGGATTTGTAGAGGAGCCAGAGCTCAAAGTTTAAATAGAGGGAGCAAAATATTTTGAGTGGCATGCCTTTCCTGTCAACGAAAACGACAAAGTAGTTCACAATACTTTCCATGCTAGATATATCATAGGCGGTTCCCAAACAAAAAAAATAAAGTTTATTCCTTTTTCCACCATTCTTTCACATTCCATGGCTGGCTGTATCCACGGTTGCCTTCCATACCAACACTTTCCAAGGAATTTATTATTTGACAACATAAAGTAAATATTTTTTCTTTTTCATTTCGGGAACGGGCATCCCTATTACCTCCGCACTCTCATGCAATGACAAGTGAATAAACACTCATCTTGAGAATAACACATATAGCATGGAAAAATATTGGACAGTCCCCATCGTTTCATGAGCGGTACGAGCACACAAAAGAGAAGTTTATTTTGAAAATTAGAGATGGCACACACAAATTTGCTTGGAACGGCATGGAAATACTGCATATAGGTAGGTATGGTGGACTCATAAGGCAAAACTTGGTTTAAGGATTTTGGATGCACAAGTAGTATTTGTACTTAGTACAAATGAAGGCTAGCAAATAGATTGAGAAGCAACCAACCAAGAAACGAAAATTCACATAAGAGAGCATTGAGCATAACTAACACCGAATAATGCACCATAAGTAGGATGTAATTTCATTGCATAACTATTGAATTTCGTACTTGCATAGGGAATCACAAACCTTAACACCAATATTCCTACTAAAGCATAGTTACTCACTAACATGACTCACATATTACTATCATCATGTTTCAAAACTATTACAAGGAATCAAGTTTAATTTGTCCAATGATCTTCATGAAAGTTTTTATTATATCCTCCTTGGATATCTATCACATTGGGACTAGTTTCATATATTGCCATTGCTTTTGACAAGCTCAAACAAATTTAAGTGAAGTACATGAGCATAGAGTTTTCATCTCTCAAAAAGGTATAAGTGAAGCATGAGAGGATTTCTTAAAAATTTACTAACTCTCAAATTAATCTAAGTTAAGCATGAGAGTATTTCTACAAAAATTTCCAAGCACACCGTGCTCAAAAAGATATAAGTGAAGCACTAGAGCAATTCTATAGCTCAAAAAGTTTAAGTGAAGCATATAGAGCAATTCTAACAAATCATAGCATAATTTTGGCTCTCCAAAATAGGTGTGTCCAACAAGGATACAAGTGACAAACTAACAAGTAAAGCAAGCAAAGACTCAAATGATACAAGACGCTCCAAGCAAAACTCATGATATGTGACGAATAAAAATATAGCTCCGAGTAAAATACCGATGGTCGTTAGAAGAAAGAGGGGATGCCACTCGGGGGCATCCCCAAGCTTAGTTGCTTGTTTCTCTTTGGATATATCTTGGGGGTGCTGTAGCATCCCCAAGCTTAGGCTCTTTTCACTCCTTATTCCTTCATCCATCGTGATCTCACCCAAAACTTGAAAACTTCAATCACACAAAACTCAACAAAATCTTCGTGAGATCCGTTAGTATAATAAAGCAAATCACTACTTTAGATGCTGTTGCAAACCCATTCATATTTTATTATTTCATTATTCCTACTGTATTTTAACTTAACCATGGCTCATACCCTTCAATATAACCCATAGATCCATCAAAACAAGCACACAATGCAACGAAAACAGAATCTGTCTTAAACAGAACAGTCTGTAGTAATCTGTACTCTAACCATACTTCTGTAACTCTAACAATTCTGAAAAATTAGGACAACGTAAAAAATTTGTATAGAAACACTGTGTTAAAATTTCAGCTCAAGATCACTTTCCTGTAAAAAAATGAAAATTCTAACACTGGACGTAAAGTTTCTGTTTTAGATTCAGCATTGTTTCTACTCATCTTATGAATCATCCTAAAGGCTCTACTTGGCACAAACACTAAATAAATCATAAAAACACAATCATAACAGAGGCATAATTGTGTCAACACTCAAAAACATAAAGGGAAAAGCAAAAATAAATTTATTCATTGGGTTGCCTCCCAACAAGCGCTATCATTTTACGCCCCTAGCTAGGCATAACGCATAGTTTCAAGTATTGTCATCTTTGGTTTTAGATACTTTTGTGAGGGATTTCTCGAATCCGGGGGGCTCTTTATGCTTCCCCAAATTTTCAGGAGAAGAGACCATCTTGAGATCCAAAATATCCAGACGCTTGTTGCAAAGAGTAATCAAAGTATTCAAGCGATTGAGGTTCCCACTAATATGTTTGAGAGGTTCATTATATTTTTGTAACTCGACCAAGTGCTTATGTAAGTCACCCAATTTGTCGAGAATTTGAACCCCCTCTTGTGTAAAAGAAGGTCCCTTTTTTAATGGGGGAATTCCCAATATCCCTTCCAAAATTTCATAAGCGGTGTTTGCATCAAGCTCAATAAAATTCCCTTTAGCGGCAAAATCCAAGAGTTCTCTATGATGCAAAGCTAATCCTATGTAAAGATTTCGAAGCAAAATTTTTGCGTCTCCTTTTAGATTGGAAATACGATAGGATTCCATTAGCCTATACCAGGCATCTTTCAAATTTTCCCCTTGTTTTTGTTTGAAGTATAGAACTTCAAAATTTGGTGACAAAGGGGGAGTAGTAACTCTAGTCATAGCAACAAGATAGGCAAACAAGAGGTCTGACGAGAAAAAGGCAAACGAAAAAGAGGGCGAATAAAACGGCAAATTGGTGAAGTGGGGGAGAGGAAAATGAGAGGCAATTGGCAAATAATGTAATTGCAAGGAGATGAGATTTGTGATTAGGAACCTGGTAGATGATGATGGTGTCTCCTCGGCGCCAGAGATTGGCACGTAGAAGAGACCGCTTCCTCCCCGGCAACGACTCCAGAAATTCCTTTGACGTGGCTTGAGACTGCGTCGGTATTTCCCCAAAGAGGAAGGGATGATGCAGCACAGCAACGGAAAGTATTTCCCTCAGTTATGAAACCAAGGTATCGAACCAGTAGGAGGATCACCACCACCTAATAAGCAGCACCTGCACACAAATAACAAATACTTGCAACCCGACGCGTAAGAGAGGTTGTCAATCTCTCTTCGGTAAAAAGATAGATTAGGTAATGATAGATAGGAGAGATAGATCTCTCAAGAACACAAAATTAAAAGGGCAAATAAAAAGTGCAGCAATATATTTTTGGGTTTTTGGTATAGTAGATCTGAAAACAAAGAGGCAAAAGGATAGATCGGAAAGCAATATGTTGGAAAAGTAGACCCGGGGGCCGTAGGTTTCACTAGTGGCTTCTCTCATGAGTATAGCACACGGTCGGTGAACAAATTACAGTTGGGCAATTGATAGAAGATCAAATAATCATGACGATATCCAAGGCAATGATCATTATATAGGCATCACGTCCAAGATAAGTAGACCGACTCCTGCCTGCATCTACCACTATTACTGCACACATCGACCGCTATCCAGCATGCATCTAGTGTATTAAGTTCATGGAAAAACGGAGTAATGCAATAAGAACGATGACATGATGTAGACAAGATCTATTCATGTAGGACTAGACCCCATCTTGTTATCCTTAATAGCAACGATACATGCATGCCTTGTTGCCCCTTCTGTCACTGGGAAAGGACACCGCAAGATCGAACCCATCACAAAGCACCTCTTCCCATGGCAAGAAAAATCGATCTAGTCGGCCTAACTAAACCAAAGATTCGAAGAAGAAATACGAGGCTATAAGTAATCATGCATACAAGAGATCAAAGAAGACTCAAATAATATTCATGGGTAGAAACTGATCATGAACTGAAAAATCATGCATACAAAAGTTTACATCAAATAGATCTCCAAGAGACCATTGTATTGAGAATCAAAAAAGAGAGAGGAAGCCATCTAGCTACTGCCTACGGACCCATAGGTCTATGGTGGACTACTCACGCATCATCAGAGAGGCACCTATGAAGAAGATGAACCCCTCCGTGATGGTGTTAGATTGGATCTTGAGGCTCTGGAACTTGCGGTGGCTGGATGTGTTTTTCGTTGACTACCCTAGGGTTTTCTTAATATTTGGGTAATTACAGGCATCAGAGACGGTGGATGGGGGCCCCGTGGAGGGCACAACCCATCAGGGCGCGCCGGGGGGCCCCTGGCGCGCCCTGGTGGGTTGTGGCCTCCACAGCCTACCTCTCTGGCACTTCTTTGGCCCACCGGGTTTCTTCTGGTCCAAAACAAATCTCCAAAAAGTTTCGGCGCGATTGGACTCCGTTTGGTACTGATATTCTGCGAAGTAAAAAAACAAGCAAAAACAACAACTGGCACTTTGGCACTATGTCAATAGGTTAGTCCCAAAAAATGATATAAAATTGCTATAAAGTGATTGTAAAACATCCAAGAATGATAATATAACAACATGGAACAAGCAAAAATTATAGATACGTTAGAGTCGTATCACTTATATACATGATCATTGTCGTGATTAAATATTACATAACTATGCGCTTTTCTATCAATTTCCCAACTGTAATTTGTCTACCTACGTATGCTTTCTTTGAGAGAGAAGCCTCTAGCAAACACTATGGCCCCCGGGTCTCTTCACAAATATATTTACAAAAACTCTAAATACCTTGCTTCCATTGTTTATTTTCTTTTTATTTGCAATTTATACTTATCAAATTATCTATCTGTCACTACTTATCGCTTGCAAGTAACGAGTTCAAGGGGATTGACAACCCTCTTGCCCGCGTTGGCTGCAAGTGTGTGCTCATTTGTGTGTAGGCGCTGAAGACGGGAATTTGCGCAGTTCTCCTATTGGTTCGATAACCTTGGTTCTCACTGAGGGAAATACTTACGTCTACTGTGTTGCATCTCCCCTCCTCTTCGGGGAAAATCCCAATGCAGCTTACAAGTATAAGCTTGCGTAACTCCTCTATCCTCACCATTGCAAAGACAATTAAGGAACATATCATAATCATATTTTTGCGGTTTGCTAAGTGAACCCCAATATGGAATTTTGCATGCATCACCGGATTCTTCTAGAGACATACCATAAGATCTATAATAAAGATGAAACAGAACACTAGAAGTACGGGAGTGATACTCAAACCTTTGCGTGAACGAATGGGTAAGGTTATAATATTGAGTGCACTTATCTACGAGGAAGCCGGTGAGCTAGGTGTTATGAATATATTGATCAAATACTTCCTTAGTATCGACACCTAACATAAACTCGTTACATGGCCACCGACATGATTTAGCGTTAGCCATCCTCACTAAACTTGTCCTGGGTTCAACAAATGCTTGTCGTACTGAGCTTTCGCTCGATGATTCTCCAGAGGACCTTCTCTTTGAAGAACCCCTCCTAAATATGTTCATTTCCTAAGAAAAATTTCTGAAATTTTTTGGACCATGAAATTATGCCAACAAAACTTTATAAGATTGATAGCAACTACTCATATGGATGCCTAGAGGCCATATCAAGCATTCAAACTGCTTAGATCTTCAAAGAATTCAACATGCAAGCCCATTTTCAGTAGCACCAAGTGCAAAAACTATGCAAAAAATAATCTGCTAAAATAAAAAACTAATTGGAGCAATGGAAGAGTCGCATACCAAGGAGTAATCCCTCAAAATAGTTTCGGATACGGAAGTTCCGAGCAAAGAGATCGAAAATCTCATGTTTGGGAGCAAGAACACGAGAGAGAGAGCAACCAGGATTTTTTTCTAGAGGTAAGAGATGATGTGTGTTGAAGAACTAAGTGAGTGGGGTCCTGTGGGACCCACAAGTCATCTTGGCATGCCCTAGGGGGTGGGCGCATCCCATTGCCTTGTGAGCATCAGGTGCACCCCCATGGGGTGTGTTCAGCCCTAGAAATTCTTAAATATTTCAGAAAAAATCATGTAAAAGTTTTACGACATTCCGAGCACTTTTATTTTTGGGCCATTTTCTATTGCACAGATAATTCAGAAACAGTATAATCATGGCATTTTATTTTGTTAAACTACAAATAACAGAGAGCAAACTTAGATCTCAGAAAGTTGTGCTTACTAAATTCATCGACTACATGCCCCTAAAAAAGAATCCATTAATAAGGTAGATCAAGTCTTATTAACAAACTGTTTCCGAGTAACATGAAATCGAAGAATCTTTGTATAACACTAGGTTACCTCAATGGGGATGTGCATCTCCCCGACAATAAGAATCTCATATTTCTTCTTCATAGTAGAAAGAGGAAATTTAAACCCTCCAATAGTAATTGTGGCAACTTGCTCAATGGTATTGATATTATTTATTGAAGCTTGTTTCTTCCGAAAGTGCATTGTATGTTGTTTACTATTGACATGAAAAGTAACCTTGCTTTTGTTGCAATCAATAACAGCCCCTGCAGTATTTAGAAAGGGTCTACCGAGGATAATCGACATGTTGTCGTCCTCGGGCATCTCAAGAATAACAAAGTCCATTAAGATAGTGACATTTGCAACGACAACAGGGACATCCTCACATATTACAATAGGTATAGCAGTGTATTTATCAGCCATTTGCAAACTTTAAGTAGCTGGATAAGCCTCCCGCCCCAAGCTTGAGGGAGATTCTATTCTTTAATTTGCACAAAGTTGAATATTTCCTGTAAAGCAGCTTGTTTCTTGTGAGCAAGAAAATATTTTTTAGAGAAGTGATGTATCATATCCTGGGGACTAGGCACACAACCAGGAGCAAGAGTATGAAATCACTTCTTAGCATCACCGTTTAGTGAGAAAGGAAAAAGTTTGAGTATATAATAATAGCAAATATTTTCCTCATGAGCAAATAGGGTGGCAATATCATTTAATTTGGTAAGGTGTGCCACAATAGTTTCATTTTCATAACTACGGAAAATGATCGGATTCTGCCAAACTGATAAATTCAGGATCAACAAAGAATTCATAATCCTTATCAGCAACACTTATAGGAGAAGTAGCAAACTTAAGATCACATTCATTTTCTCCATCATAGATTTTTCTTTTAGCTTACATAGCAATTTTCTTAAATCATCTCTATCATTACAAGCAAGAAAGTCTCTAGCTATCTCCCCATCCATAACATAACCCTAGGGTATATAAGGCATAGTAATTCTAGTAGGAGAGCTAGGCATAATAGGTGAATCATAGTTTTCATTAGTTTCAACATTTTCAATTTCTTTAGATCTAGCAATATGAGCATCAAGCAATTCATTAAGTGGCATAGTTTCAGTTTCATCTAGAATAGTAGTAGCATCATCATTAACATCCTCCATAGTAGAAGTAGTATCTGATTGAATCATAGGTGAAGGTGTCATAAGTTGGTTCAAAACAGTAGGTGAATCAAATGCGGAGCTAGATGGCAGTTCCTTACCTCCCCTCGTTCGAGAGGGTATGATCTTAGTCTTAGGGTCTTTCAGTTTCTTCATTATGATAAGTGATAATCCCAAGTGAACACAATAAATAGAGCTTTGCTCCCTGGCAACGTCGCCAGAAAAATGTCTTGATAACCCACAAGTACAGGGGATCGCAACAGTCTTTGCGGGTAGTATTAAACCCTAATTTATTGATTCGACACAAGGGGATCCAAAGAATATTTATTGGTATTAGCAGTTGAATTGCCAATTCAACCACACCTGGAATCTCTTTTTGCAGCAACGTTTTAGTAGCACATCAAAATAGTAGTAGAACAGTAACAGTTTGTAGTGATTGTAACAGCAGCAACAATAATAGTAACTTAGCGGAAGTCAATATGCGAAAAGAGTAGGCATTGGATTGGTGATGGATAAGTATATTGGATAACATTCATCATGTAACAGTTACACACTAGAGCGACACATAACTAGCTCCAATTCATAAATGTAATGTAGGCATGTATTTCGTATATATTTATATGTGCTTAGAGTAAGAACTTGCATGACATATTTTGTCCTACCCTCCCATGGCAGTGGGGTCCATAAGGAAACTAAGGGATATTAAGGCTTCCTTGTAATAGAGAACCGGAACAAAGCATTAACACATAGTGAATACATGAACTCCTCAAACCACGACAATCACCGAAAAGAGTCCCAATTATTCTCACCTTGGGGTATGTGGATCATGACACATAATAGGTGCATATAACTTGTAAGATAGGATCCAAAACACTCTCATATTCATGAAAACATAATAGGTTCAGATCTGAAATCATGGCACTCGGGCCCTAGTGACAAGCATTAAGCATAGCAAAGTCATATCAACATCAATCTCAGAACATAATGGATACTAGGGATCAAGCCCTATCAAAATAACTCGATTACATGATAAATCTCATCCAATCCCATCACCATCCAGCAAGCCTACAAAGGAATTACTCACTCCCGATGGTGAGCATCATTGAATTGTTGATGGAGAATGGTTGGTGATGACGACGGCGATGAACCCCCCTCTCCGGAGCTCCAAACAGATTCTAGATCGGCCCTCCCGAGGAAGAACAGGAGGTGGCGACGGCTCCGTCTCGTAAAACGTGATGAATACTTCTCTCTTATTTTTTTCTCAGGGAATAGGAATTTATAGGCTTGGAATTAGGGTTAGCGAAGCTACGTGGGCCTCATAAGGCATAAGGGCGTGCCTAGGGGGTGGGCGCGCCCTGTTGCCTTGTGAGCAACTGGTGGCCCCCTCTGGTGGTTCTTCGCTCCAATATTTTTTATATATTCCATAAAAAATCTCCAGAAAGTTTTGTCCAATTCTGAAAACTTTTATTTCTGCACAAAAACAACACCATGGCAGTTCGGCTAAAAACAGTGTCAGTACGGATTAGTTTCATTCAAATCATGCAAATTAGAGTCCAAAACAAGAGCAAAAGTGTTTGGAAAAGTGGATACATTTGGGACGTATCACCCGTGTCCCCGCCTCACCGCGTCAAGGAGGATCCCTCGACCGCCCCATCACCATCACGGAGATGGCGGATACGTCTCCAGCATATCGATAATTTACGAAGTATTCATGCCATATTTACCCATGTTTTCAATATTTTTTATAAGGTTTTGATGCACTTTATATGATTTAATTGGAACTAACCCTGATTAACGTTGTTTTCGGTAGAATGATCATGGTGTTGTTTTTGTGCAGAAAATAGAAGTTCTCGGAATTGCCGAAACTTTTTGACGATTTTTCTAGAAGGAAAGAGGTCTAGGAAGCTTCAAGGGAGTACCAGAAGACCCACACGGGGCCTACAAGGCAAGAGGGCGTTCCCAGGGGGTGGCCGATCCCTTATGCCTTGTGAGTCCCCTGTGGCATCTCTTCGCGTGATTCCAACGCTGAAAAATCCTATATATCAAGAAACCCCTAGAAATTAACCTAGAATTTCTGCTCCGCTACCGCAAGCCTCTGTTCCGAAGCGATCTCATCTAGAGCTCTGTTCCGACACCCTGCCGGAGGGGGAAATCATCACCGGATGCCATCTTCATCATCCCGACGGTCTCCATGATGAGGAGGGAGTAGTTCACCCTCGGGGCTGGTGTATGTACCAGTAACTATGTGTTTGATCTCTCTCTCTCTCTCTCTCTCGTGTTCTTGAGATGGCATGATCTTGATGTATCACGGGTTTGGTAATATAGTTGGATCATACGGTGTTCTTCCCTTGCTATCTTGATGTGATGAATTGAGTCTTTCCATTTGAGGTTTTGTTATGTTGAATTGGATTTGAGAACACTTGATATATGTCTTGCATGTGGATACCCGTGGTGACAATGGGGTGTTCTATTGATTCACTTGATATATGTTTTGGTAATCAACTTCTGGATTCCTATGGTGACAATGGGGTGATCAATGCATATGGGTTGATACACGTTCTTGTCCTACTTTCTTCGATATAAATCTTGGGGTACTCTTTGAAGTTATTTGTGTTGGATTGAATATGATGAATCTGATTTTTTTGATGCATGTCGAATAGTCAACTCACGGATTCTTGTGGTGACATTGGAGTATCTATGTGACATTAGAGTTGATTGATGCGTATCATATGGTGTTATTTTAGTACAAACTCTAGGGCTATTTTTGACACTTATAGGAATAGCTCAATAGATTGATCAGAAAGGATAACTTTCAGGTGGTTTTGTACCTGCAACAATTTCATATTATGTTCTATGATAGATAGGAACTTTGGAGTGATTCTTTATCGCACGTAAGGGATGGTTATATGATTCAATTATGTTAGCACTGTTGAGAGGTTGCACTAGTGAAATTATGAACCCTAGGCCTTGTTTCCAAGGATTGATATAACGTTTTTCTTGATGTTTACTATTCGTTACCTTGCTGTTTTTATTTTTTTAGATTACAAAAAACTATATCTACTATCCATACTACACTTGTATCACCATCTCTTGGCCGAACTAGTGCACCTATACAATTTTCCATTGTATTGGGTGTGTTGGGGACACAAGAGATTTCTTGTATTTGATTTGCAGGGTTGTTTGAGAGAGACCATATTTATCCTACACCTCCCACAGATTGATAAACCTTAGATCATCCACTTGAGGAAAATTTGTTGCTGTCCTACAAAACTCTGCACTTGGAGGACCAACAACGTCTACAAGACTAAAGTTGTGTAGTAGACATCAAGCTCTTTTCTGGCTCCGTTGCCAGGGAGGTGAGTGCTTGAAGGTATATCTTTAGATCTTGCAATTGAATCTCTTAGTTTATTGTTTATCACTAGTTTGGTTTATAAAAATAAAACTACAAAAAATGGAAATGAAGTTGCACCAAATGCTTTACCTTTACGATGTCTTTCTTGAAAATGATGGATCGGAAAATTGTGCCAAAGTGTTAGAAGATAAATTCAATAAAATGTTTGGCATTAAATCCTTGAATGATATGCATGATTGCAATGTTTTTAGTATGCTTTCTATGAATATACATGATGTTAATGATATGCAAAGCTATAAGCTTGGGGATGCTATATTTGATAAAGATGATGTATTTAGTCCCCCAAGTTTTGATGATTTTTTTTATTATGATGATGGCATGCCTCCTATTTATGATGATTATATTGATGAAAGTGGGTTTTGAATAGTGTCAACTCCAGGGAGTAATGATCCCACTATTTTGGAGGGTGTTGAATCTTATTATAATGATAAAAGTGGATTAGGAGAGGTCATGACTTTATTTAGTGATGATTCCACTATCTTGGAAGAGGTTTCAATTGATTTCGATGAGAACAAAGTTGCTACTTATGATGATTATTGTGATGATACTTATGTTATAAAAAGTAGTGCTGATTATTATTATAAAACTTGTTATAATTATGAATACCCTTTTTCTGAACATTACTCTTCTAATTTGGAAACAATTTATAGTATTGAGGTTTCATATGTTACTCCCACTATTATGTATGAGAAGAAATTTTCTTATGTGGAGAGTAATGAAAATTCTATGCTTCTGGATCATGAAAATAATGCTTTATGTGATAGTTATATTGTTGAATTCCTTCATGAAGCTACTGCAAATTATTATGAGGGAGGAACTTATTGTAAGAGCACATTTCTCCATGTGTGGTTTTGGTAATTGATGACAATCCCTATGGACTAATGGTTGCCTTGAGTTATATTCGAAGGATTTGTCCATAGGCACTTCTTGAAGTCCATCTGTTGGTTTCAAGGAGTTTATATGGTGACCAAGGTGGTATTCAAGGTTTTATCCAAATATTGGTCATAGAGAAGATATGATACAAGGTTGATCAAGACTAAGTCAAAGAGTGAATCAAGCTGATCAACACACAAAGTGTACAAGATGTACCAAGAGGGATCAGGTGATCTCATTGTACGGTAAGTATTGTCCATTACGCTTTGTGTACTAACCCATGGTCTACGTGAGAGTTCTATGTGGGGTTAGGTATGTTTCCATGGGCTTGCGTCAAGTGGAAGATCTCATACAACCCATGGAGGATGACATCAAGTGGTGATCGTCATCAAGATTGCGGTGTGCAAGTTCAACTGGAGCATCACGAAGAGATCATGCTTGAAGCTTGCCGTCCATTGTGGTGACAATGTACTTGTGAAGATGTGACGAAGAGTGGCTCACCCATAGTGGAGTATGGGGGAGCAATCAACTAGTCTTCATCGAGCCAACACAATCAAGAAAGGTGGTCCATCTTGAGGAAGTCAAGATCATCATCATCTAGCTCAAGTGGACTATGTGCAAGGTATAGGTTTGCCCTTGATAGGTTTTCTATTTTACCGGTCTCATGGTGGTAGTTGGGAGGCCGAGTTATAGGATCGATTGCCGTACTATCAAGGGGGGCTCTCAAGTGAGTAGCTTGATCGTATCGTTCGTTGAGAGCTCAAACCATTTGCATCCTTGCATCATCATATTTCTTGGTCCTTATTTGGTTTTTCTCTATGTGAGTTTTTGAGCTTATGGTCTTCATCGTGATAAGTTCAAGCTCGCGAAAACAGATTTCGTATGCATCATATTGTGTTTTTGGTGTTGGAGATTTTGCCGGATATTTATTGGGAAGGTCATCTTCCTTATCCTAGTGGCATTTATTCTCCATTGCTTGTTCTTAATTTAACTAGTCATTGTTGGATAGCTCTTGTTGTCCTTTATCCAACAAGCTTGAGTTTGCGCAAATCGGAGCTCGTATGTGAAAGTTATGGCTGTTTTAGTCTTACCTGTTTTACATAGAGAGGTTGTACCGCTTATTGCTTGTTATCGGTTGTACCGGTGCTCATAGCGGTTGTACCGCTCCTATGTTATTCTGCACATAACGAGCAGATTCGTGGGGACCTATTTAAGGGGGTCTTCTTCCCCAATGGTTCCCCAACTCTTGAGCTCGTTTTTGCCCCCCATTGTTGACCTTCTTTGAGCTTGCTATCTCTCAATCCCTCCAATGATTCTTGCTCCTTTTTGAGGGAAAAGAGAGAGGAGATCTAGATCCACATTTCCACCAATCACTTTCTCCTCTATGTGAGGGGAACCCCTTGGATCTAGCTCTTGGAGTTCTTGGTGTTCTTCTTCGTTCTTCCCCTCATTTTCCACCGTAGCATTAGTTGTTGAGGTGGGATTTGGGAGAGAAGGACTTGGGCACTCCGTGTGCCCTTGCCATTGCATTTGGTGCATAGGTTTGAGTTCTCCACGGTGATACGTGGAAGTGAAGTTTGAGAAGCTTATTACTCTTGGGTGTTTGAGCACCCTAGAGCTTGTTCCTCTTGGGTGACTTGGCGCCCTAGACGGTTGGTGGTGCCTCGGAGCTCAATCATTGTGATGTAAAGCTCTGGGCAAGCGTCGGGGTCTCCAATTAGGTTGTGGAGATTGCCCCGAGCAATTTGTACGGGTACCGGTGACCGCCCCCAAGGGTTGCCAAAGTGTACGGGTACCGGTGACCACCCCCAAGGGTTGCCATTTGTACGGGTTCGTTGACCGCCCTAAAGGGTCCCTTAGTGGAATCATGGCATCTTGCATTGTGCAAGGGCGTGAGGAGATTATGGTGGCCCTAGTGGCTTCTTGGGGAGCATCGTGCCTCCACACCGCTCCGAACGGAGATTACCATCCGCAAGGGTGTGAACTTCGGGATACATCATCGTCTCCACGTGCCTCGGTTATCTCTTACCCGAGCCCTTTACTTGTGCACTTTACTTTGTGATAGCCATATTGTTTCTTGTTATATATCTTGCTATCACTTAGTTGTTTATCTTGCTTAGCTTAAGTTGTTGGTGCACATAGGTGAGCCTAGTTGTTTTAGGTTTTATGCTTGACATATTAAACGTTAGTTTTATTCCGCATTTGTTCAAGCCTAAACCGTAATTATTTTAAAGCGCCTATTCACCCCCCCCCCCTCTAGGCGACATCCACGTCCTTTCACTTATGCTTGTAGTTATTGCAATAATATCAAGTTTCCACTCTATGTGTTCAAATATTTGAAGTTATGCTTGTTTTGCCTTCCTATGCAAGTTGATTCTTGCTACAATAAATTCTTTGCTTGCAAAATCCCTATGCATAGGAAGTGGATTAGACTTAAATGTGATTGTCATGTGATTCATGATGCTCTCTTGCATGTTCCAATTACTATTCTTATGTGAGCATCATTGAAATCAACATGCCTAGCTAAAAGGCATTAAAGAAAAACGCTTGTTGGGAGACAACCCAATACTTATAACTACAGTTTTTGTGTCTTCACATGATTAAGCTAATGTAGTAATCATATTTTGTGTCTTTTATTTCAATAATGTGCCAAGTAAAGCCTTTGGGATAATGTGGATACTTATTAGTTTGATTATGTGCAAAAACAGAAACTTTTGTGTCCAGTATAAAAATCCTCAGATTTTACTAAAGCCTAAAAATATTATGAATTTTTTACATGGTTTTCTCTGCAAATTTCCTACATTGTCCTATTTTTTCAGAATTTTAAGATATAGGGAAGTATAGTTTTAGTTCAGATCTTTACATATTGTTCTGTTTTTGACAGATTCTGTTTTGCATGCATATTTTGCTTGTTTTAGTGTTTCCATAGCTTGTGTTTAGTGATATAAATTATTAGAATGATAGAATTCAGTAGGCATTATGTGAGAACAATTATGAATCTTCTTTTGACTGTACCTAAGTGAAAGATCTATCTTTATTACACTAACCCATCTCACGAAGTTCCATTAAGTTTTGTGTGATTGAAGTTTTCAAGTTTTGGGTGAGATACCGATATGAGGAGAATAAGGAGTGGCAAGACCCTAAGCTTGGAGATGCCCAAGGCACCCCAAGGTAATATCCAAGGAAGACTCAAGCGTCTAAGCTTGGGGATTGATACTTGTGATCTGCGTTGGGTTTTCCATGAATAGGAACGGGTAGTTGCAGCACAAGGTGGGTAAGTATTTCCCTCTGTTATGAAACCAAGGTTTATCGAACCAATAGGAATATCACTTCTCAACCGTCTTTAGCGACTGCACACAAAAGAACAAACGACTTGCACCCAACGCGGGCAAGAGGGTTGTCAATCCCCTTGATCTCATTATTTGCAAGCAAATGAGTTGTGTAGATAATTGTTGATAAATATAAATTGAAAAATAATATAAAAGGTAAATAAGGCAGCAAGGTAGCGATTGCGTTTGCGAATATATATAAGTGAATAGACCCGGGGGCCATAGTGTTCCCTAGCGGCATCTCTCATGTAGGCAACGTACGGAGGGTAACAAATTACTGTTGGGCAATTGACAGAAAAGCGGATAGTTATGCGATATTCACGACAATGATCATGTCTATATAGGCATCACGTCCATAAGCAAATAGGCCGACTCCTGCCTGCACCTATTACTATTACTCCATGTTGGAGAACGTTGCATGGGAAACAAAAATTTTCCTACGAACACCCAAGATCTATCCATGGAGATGCATAGCTACGAGAGGGGGAGTGTATCTACATACCCTTGTAGATCACTAAGTGATACGTCTCCAACGTATCTATAATTTTTGATTGTTCCATGCTATTATATTATCTGTTTTGGATGTTTTATTTGCATTAATATGCTATTTTATATTATTTTTGGGACTAACCTATTAACCTAGTGCCCAGTGCCAGTTTCTGTTTTTCCGTGTTTTTGAGTATTGCAGATAAGGAATATCAAACGGAGTCCAAACGGAATAAAATTCTACGATGAATTTTCTTGGACCAGAAGGAACCCAGGAGACTTGGAGAAGAGGCCAGAAGACCCACGGGTGGGCCACAAGCCACCTGGGCGCGCCCCTGGGGGGGGTGCCCCCCTGGCTTGTGGGCCCCCCGTGGCTCCTCCAACCCTAATTCTCCGCCTATAAATTCAGAAGTATTCCCCCAATACCAAAAAGAGCCACGATAATACTTTTCCGCCGCCGGAAGCCTCTGTTCCCATGAGATCCCATCTTGGGGCCTTTTCCGGTAATCTGCCAGAGGGGGATTCGATCACGGAGGGCATATACATCAACTCCATTGCCCCTCCGATGATGCGTGAGTAGTTCACCTCAGACCTTCGGGTCCATAGCAAGTAGCTAGATGGCTTCTTCTCTCTCTATGTTCTTCAATACCATGTTCTCCATGATCTTCATGGAGATCTATCCGATGTAATACTCTTTTGCGGTGTGTTTGTCGAGATCCGATGAATTGTGGATTTATGATCAGATTATCTATGAATATTATTTGAATCTTCTCTGAATTCTTATATGCATGATTTCATATCTTTGCAAGTCTCTTCGAGTTATTGGTTTGGTTTGGCCAACTAGATTGGTAATTCTTGCAATGGGAGAAGTGCTTAGTTTTGGGTTCAATCTTGCGGTGTCCTCACCCAGTGACAAAGTAGGGGTAGTGAGGCACGTATTTGTATTGTTGCCATCAAGGGTAAAAAGATGGGGTTTTCATCATATTGCTTGAGTTTATCCTCTACATCATGTCATCTTACCTAATGCGTTACTCTGTTCTTCATGAACTTAATACTCTAGATGCAGGCAGGAGTCGGTCGATGTGTGGAGTAATAGTAGTAGATGCAGAATCGTTTCGGTCTACTTGACACGGACGTGATGCCTATATGCATAATCATTACCTTGGATATCGTCATAACTATGCGCTTTTCTATCAATTGCTCGACAGTAATTTGTTCACCCACCGTATTATTTTCCTTCAAGAGAGAAGCCTCTAGTGAAACCTATGGCCCCGGGTCTATTTTCCATATTATATTTTCAGATCTATAAACCAAAAATACCAAAAATACTTTGCTGCAATCTTTTTACTTTTATTTTACTTTTTGTTTTACTAATCTTTTATATCTATCTCTATCGGATCTCATCCTTGCAAGTAACCGTGAAGGGATTGACAACCCCTTTATAGCGTTGGGTGCAAGTGTTTGATTGTTTGTGTAGGTGCAAAGATTGGGGCCTTGCTTGTACCTCCTACTGGATTGATACCTTGGTTCTCAACAACTGAGGGAAATACTTATCTACTTTGCTGCATCACCCTTTCCTCTTCAAGGGAAAACCAACGCAAGCTCAAGAAGTAGCAAGAAGGATTTCTGGCGCCGTTGCCGGGGAGGATACATAGCAAGTCAAGACAAGAACTCTCCCATCAACTTGCCAATTTCTGGCGTGGTTGCCGGGGAGATCTACATCAAGCCTACCAAGTACCCATCACAAACTCATCTCTTGCATTTACATTATTTGCCATTTGCCTCTCGTTTTCCTCTCCCCCACTTCTAAAACGAATTTTCAGAAAAAACCAAAAAGATTTGCCTTTTTATTCGCCCTTCTTCCGTTCGTCATTTCGTTTGCTTTTTGTTTGCTTGTGTTGCCATGTGCCTTCTATTTTCTTGCATCTTCGCTTGCTAAAAATCTATTGATATGGATCCTCATCCACTTGCTAATCTTTTCAAAAGACCAAATTATGATGAACCAATTGCTAGTGAGTTGAGTGCACTTGATTATCTCTATGAAGTTTTGCTTGAAAATCAAGAAAATTTTGATGAAGTGTTGAACGAAGAAATTTATAAGGTGATTCATGATATCTCCTTGATTGGAAAGTATGATTGCAATGATGTTACTATCAATTCTATTAATGTCAATTATGCTAACGATATGCAAAGCCACAAGCTTGGGGATGCTATGTTTGATGAAGATGATATTTTTAGTCCCCCAAGTTTTGATGAGCAAATTTATTATGATGTTTGCATGCCTCCTATTCATGATGATGGTGAAACTTATCATCATGGTTTTAATTTGCAATCTGGTTATGTCAATCAAGTGTCTCATGATAGTTATTTTGTTGAGTTTGCTCCCACTACTATGGACAAAAAGGAATTTGCTTATGTGGAGAGTAATGAAAATTCTATGCTTGTGCATCATGAAAAGAATTATTTATGTGATGGTTATATTGTTGAATTCCTTCATGATGCTACTGAAATTTATTATGAGGGAGGAACATATGCTTGTAGGAATTGCAATAATATCAAGTTTCCTCTCTATGTGTTCAAAGTTTTGAAGTTATGCTTGTTTTGCCTTCCTATGCTAGTTGATTCTTGTTCCCATAAATTGTTTGATCACAAAATCCCTATGCATAGGAAGTGGGTTAGACTTAAATATGCTTGTAATGAGATTCATGATGCTTTCTTGCATATTTCAATTACTACTTTTTATGTGAGCATCATTGAAATCATTATGCCTAGCTAGGGGCGTAAAACGATAGCGCTTGTTGGGAGGCAACCCAATGAATAAATAATTTTTTGCTTTTTCCTTTGTGTTTTTGAGTGTTTACACATTATTACCTCTGTAGTAATTGTGTTTTAGTGTTTTAATTAGTGTTTGAGCCAAGTAAGACCTTTGGGATGGTCTACGGTGATTGTTGATTTGATCTTGCTGAAAAACAGAAACTTTTGCGCTCAGTCCAGGAATTTTATATATTCACCAGAGCTTCCAATGAGTCTGAAATTTTTACACAAGATTTATATACAAATTTCCCAGATTGTCCTAATTTTTCAGAATTTTTGAGTTACAGAAGTATTCGAAGTTTACAGATTGCTACAGACCGTTCTGTTTTTGACAGATTCTGTTTTCTTTGTGTTGTTTGCTTATTTTGATGTATCTATGGGTTGTATCGGGGGGGGGGGGGGGGTATGAACCATGGAGAAGTTGGAATACAGTAGATATTAAACCAATATAAATAAAGAATGAGTTCACAACAGTACCTAAAGTGGTGATTTATTTTTCTTATACTAACGGATCTCACGAGTTTTCTATTGAGTTTTGTGTTGTGAAGTTTTCAAGTTTTGGGTAAAGATTTGATGGACTATGGAATAAGGAGTGGCAAGAGCCTCAGCTTGGGGATGCCCAAGGCACCCCAAGCCATATTCAAGGATACCAAAGAGCCTAAGCTTGGGGATGCCCCGGAAGGCATCCCCTCTTTCGTCTTCAATCCATCGGTAAATTTACTTGAGGCTATATTTTTATTCACCACATGATATGTGTTTTGCTTGGAGCGTCTTGTATGATATGAGTCTTTGCTTTTTAGTTTGCCACAATCATCCTTGCTGAACACATCTTTTGAGAGGGACACGCATGAATTGTGAATTTATTAGAATACTCTATGTGCTTCACTTATATCTTTTGAGCCAGGCAATTTTGCTCTAGTGCTTCACTTATATCTTTTTAGAGCACGGTGGTGTTTTTATTTTATAGAAATAATTGAACTCCCATACCTCAATTATATTATTTTGAGAGTCTTTAAACAGCATGGTAATTGGTTTAGGTTATGAATTTAGTCCTAATATAATGGGCATCCAAGAGGGATATAATAAAAACTTTCATATAAAGTGCATTGAATACTATGAGAAGTTTAATTCCTTGCATATAGTTTTGAGATATAAAGATGGTGATATTAGAGTCATGCTAGTGAGTAATTTTGGATTGGTAGAAATACTTGTGTTAAAGTTTGTGATTCCCGTAGCATGCACGTATGGTGAACTGTTATGTAACGAAGTCGGAGCATGATTTGTTTAATGATTGTCATCCTTTGTGTGAGGGTCGGGAGCGCGCGATGGTTAACTCCTACCAACCTCTCCCCTAGGAGCATGCATCTAATACTTTGCTTCGATAACTAATAGACTTTTGCAATAAGTATGTGAGTTCTTTATGACTAATGTGAGTCCATGGATTATACGCACTCTCACCCTTCCACCATTGCTAGCCTCTCTAGTACCGCGCAACTTTCGCCGGTACATTAAACCCACCATATACCCTTCCTCAAAACAGCCACCATACCTACCTATTATGGCATTTCCATAGCCATTCCGAGATATATTACCATGCAACTTCCACCGTTCCGTTTATTATGACACGCACCATCATTTTCATATTGCTTTGCATGATCGTAAGATAGCTAGCATGATGTTTTCATGGCTTGTCTGTTTTTTGATGTCATTTGCTATGCTAGATCATTGCACATCCCGGTACACCACCGGAAGCATTCATATAGAGTCATATTTTGTTCTAGGTATCGAGCTGTAATTCTTGAGTTGTAAGTAAATAAAAGTGTGATGATCATCATTATTAGAGCATTGTCCCATGAGAGAAAAGGATGATGGAAGCTATGATTCCCTCACAAGTTGGGATGAGTCTCCGGACTTTACAAATAATAAAAGAGGCCAATGAAGCCCAAATAACAAAAAGAGGCCAAAGATGCCCACCTAAAAAAATGAGAGAAAAGAGAGAAGGGACAATGTTACTATCTTTTTTTTCACACTTGTGCTTCAAAGTAGCACCATGATCTTCATGATAGAGAGTCTCCTATTTTGTCACTTTCATATAACTAGTGGAATTTTTTATTATAATGCACACCCACTTAGTTTCTTTTTGAGCTTTCATACACTTATAGCTCTAGTGCATCCATTGCATGGCAATCCCTACTCACTCACATTGATATCTATTGATGGGCATCTCCATAGCCCGTTGATACGCCTAGTTGATGTGAGACTATCTTCTCCTTTTCCTCACAACCTCCACCATATTCTATTCCACCTATAGTGCTATATCCATGGCTCACGCTCATGTATTGCGTGAAAGTTGAAAAGGTTTGAGAACATAAAAGGTGTGAAACAATTGCTTGACTTGTCATCGGGGTTGTGCATGATTTAAATACTTTGTGTGGGGAAGATGGAGCAAAGCCAGACCATATGATTTTGTAGGGATAACTTTCTTAGACCATGTTATTTTGAAAGGACACAATTGCTTTGTTAGTATGCTTGAAGTATTATTGTTTTTATGTCAATATTAAGCTTTTGTTTTGAATCTTACGGATCTGAACATTCATGCCACAATAAAGAATATTACATGGATAAATATGTTAGGTAGCATTCCACATCAAAAATTCTGTTTTTATCATTTACCTACTCGAGGACGAGTAGGAATTAAGCTTGGGGATGCTTGATACGTCTCCAACGTATCTATAATTTTTTATTGTTCCGTGCTATTATATTATCTGTTTTGGATGTTTTATATGCATTAATATGCTATTTTATATTATTTTTGGGACTAACTGTCGGCGTACGACACCTATGGGATCGCGTGGATCCCTTTAATGGTTCGGCAGGGAGAAAGGCTTGCACAAAGAGCAGATCCAACGATCAACGCGAGGGATTTTTACCCAGGTTCGGGCCGCTGAGAAGCGTAAAACCCTACTCCTGCTTTAGTTGTATTGGATGTGTTTGAGCCCAAGCTCCAGGAGTGCTATGTGATGAACAGTACACAGCCGCTACGCATGCAGAATGGGCCAGAAGGTCCTCCGGACCAGCAGGTCCTCCTCCTCTTCCCTCTTTGTAGCTACGCCTTGGGCCTCCTTTTATACGTCCAAGGGGTCACCAACAGTGGCGAAGTATAAGAGGTGTAAAGTTGCTACAGCGTTATCACTGACATCTCAGGACAAAAGCATTAAATGCTCCGTTGAGGTGTCCCTTAGCTTCTTGGGGACGGGAAAAGAGCCCGTCCCATCAGCACCGCTTAACCCCATCCGCCGCTAATGCCATGACACGCACCCAGGAGGACAAACCCCGTCTGACAGGCTGGTCGCTGCACTGGAGCGGTGGCAAGGTGGTGGGATCTTGCCGGGTCCTCGCTAGCCATCCCGGCAAGCATCTTGCCGGGATCCCAGCCTTCGGTCTTCTGTCTTCTGATCATTGACTTGAATGCCTTCTTGATAGTCTTGAGCTTGTTCCCAGTTGTCCCCCGGCAAGCATCTTGTTGGGAGCCCAACATCGGGTCTTCTCTGTGACCTGCCTGGAGGTCTTCTCCCAGGAAAGCTTGCTTCCCGGAGATTCCATTCTGATCTTGCCGGCCTTCGCGCTTGCCGTTGATGCGTAGGCCTGTTCCCGGCAAGTAATCCTTGCCGGAAACCTGGGTCCTAGATGAGTCCTATAAGTGGATTTCTTCTCCGCCATGCCCTTCCCGCCTGGAGGCTGCAACTTGCCGGTGCGTGTCCAGGGGTAATGAACACCCCCTGTTCAGTACACCGACAGGAGCCCCCGGGCCTGGGCCGGACAAGCGTGCACAGCGTTTGTCTGGGCTAGGCCCAAAAACATGCACCGGTACACGCGCGGCGAGAAGTAATCGTCACTCATGACTTCTTAACTGCGTGTTGATGATGACGCAAGAGAGCTTGTGGTTCGCCGGGCCTTGGGCTTGCCGGCAGCGTGGGCAGACAGAGCAGGACGGCAACAGGAGTCGTGTGCCCGAAAGGGAGTACCACACCGTGCGACGAAGAGCCAGCCCCCGAGGCTTCCCCATAAAGGGTACTGCGGGTGTGGTGCTCGATTCATACAATCATGCCTGCTGTCGCCGCAGTCTACCGCGAATGCCTCACTGCCGTCTTGCCGGACTCCAGCACGGCGCCCTTGGCTTTCTCGGCCGCCGCGTGCCGCCTAGAATAAAGCAACCGCCGAGACTTAAGTACTTTTTGCATACCTGTTGCTGCAATGGCGCATGTAAAGGAATAATTAATCTTAGTCAGGCCAATCTTTATGTATGCAAGACATGTTTCTTTATGTTGAATGAATGTTTGCCTCCCTCTTGATTAATTCCGTCCTTGCATATATCTTATATCCTACGCTGTTTGGAAACCTTGCCGGTGCGCATGTTTGCTGCGAGCGCTTTGAGGAGCAGGTCCTTAGCAGCCTGCTGGAAACGTCGCCGCCGGCAAGGTGACTTGCCGGGTCAAAACGCGGCTGCTAAGCTTGCCGAGCGGACTCGAGGCGAAACTAGAGAGCGGGCTCACCACGACAAGGTTCCTTCGCGTGCAGATTAATGTACAAGGACGAAAAATCAATCAAGATGACCCATGCCTGCCGGAAAGTTTCCGGTGCGCACGCTCCAGTCGGCAGCGCTTGGAGGAATGGGTCCTTAGCGGCTTGCCGGGAACGCCGCCTCCCGAAAAGGTTTACCTTCCCGGTGCCTGTGCAGCCACCTAAGTTGTCGAGCGGACTCAAGACAACTAGGGGCGCTATTGGCCCCGGGAAGGCTCCTTCGCATGTAGGTGTAAGGAGCAAGTGAGGACAACAAAAGAAATGTAATCGTCACAAGTTTTTGAAACTTAGCTTTTCCTGCTGTTCATCTCGCATAGTGAGGCCGCGCTCGTGGTGATGACCGGCAGCTCTCTAGAAGGTTACTCTCTAGGGCGCTGCTAGCCCTAGGGCGCTGCCAGCCCCCGAGCCCGCCTTCCATGCGTATTCCTGCAACACTGATTGGACATGTAATGCCACGACAACATTTTAGCACAACAAGTTAATTAGCTTCTGGTTTATGATTAATCTGCTGTAATATTGACTTTTGTCGAATGTTCCCTTGCTTGCCGGAACACTTTTCGGTGCGCATGACCCAGTCAGTGGCGCCTTGAGGAACGGGTCCTTAGCGGCCTACCGGGAACGCCGCCTCCCGAAAAGGTTTACCTTCCCAGCTTTAGTGCAGCTGCTCACATCGCCGAGCGGACTCGAGGCGACTAGGAGCGCAACTAGCCCCGGGGAGGCTCCTCGGCATACGGGTCTACGAAGAAATCTGAAAATAAAACTTATCGAGCCTTTTCCTTGAACAATTGCATTTTTGTACAATGAGTCCCTACGCTTGCTGGAATACTCCCCGAATGCGCACGTTCTGGTCGATAGCGCTTAGGATCGGGTCCTGTCTAGCAGCCTATCAAGAACGCCGCCTCTTCAGGAGCTTAACGCTCTAGAGACAACCGCAGCCGCATCTGTGTTGTTGGGCGGACCCAGAACAACCAGGAGTGCAGAGTGTTTCTAGAGTGCTTCCTCGCGCACAGGTTATACAAAACTATCATCAAGGATAAGGCTACACAACAAAAAGCAATCAAAGTTTTAGGACTTAGATTTCTGTAAGTAGAGCGAAGCCGCCATGGACGATGAAGCTGATGCGCTGACCGCTAGATCAGGTTAGCGCAACCTTTTCCCCTACCTGGCGCGCCAAAGATGTCGGCGTACGACACCTATGGGATCGCGTGGATCCCTTTTATGGTTCGGCAGGGAAAAAGGATTGCACATAGAGCAGATCCAACGATCAACGCGAGGGATTTTTACCTAGGTTCGGGCCGCTGAGAAGCGTAAAACCCTACTCCTGCTTTAGTTGTATTGGATGTGTTTGAGCCCAAGCTCCAGGAGTGCTATGTGATGAACAGTACACAGCCGCTACGCATGCAGAATGGGCCAGAAGGTCCTCCGGACCAGCAGGTCCTCCTCCTCTTCCCTCTTTGTAGCTACGCCTTGGGCCTCCTTTTATACGTCCAAGGGGTCACAAACAGTGGCGAAGTACAAGAGGTGTAAAGTTGCTACAACGTTATCACTGACATCTCAGGACAAAAGCATTAAATGCTCCGTTGAGGTGTCCCTTAGCTTCTTGGGGACGGGAAAAGAGCCCGTCCCATCAGCACCGCTTAACCCCATCCGCCGCTAATGCCATGACACGCACCCAGGAGGACAAACCCCGTCTGACAGGCTGGTCGCTGCACTGGAGCGGTGGCAAGGTGGCGGGATCTTGCCGGGTGCGAATCTTGCCGGGTCCTCGCTAGCCATCCCGGCAAGCATCTTGCCGGGATCCCAGCCTTCGGTCTTCTGTCTTCTGATCATTGACTTGAATGCCTTCTTGATAGTCTTGAGCTTGTTCCCAATTGTCCCCCGGCAAGCATCTTGTCGGGAGCCCAATATCGGGTCTTCTCGGTGACCTGTCTGGAGGTCTTCTCCCAGGAAAGCTTGCTTCCCGGAGATTCCATCCTGATCTTGCCGGCCTTCGAGCTTGCCGGTGATGCGTAGGCCTGTTCCCAGCAAGTAATCCTTGCCGGAAACCTGGGTCCTAGATGAGTCCTATAAGTGGATTTCTTCTCCGCCATGCCCTTCCCGCCTGGAGGCTGCAACTTGCCGGTGCGTGTCCAGGGGTAGTGAACACCCCCTGTTCAGTACACCTGTTCAGTACACCGACACTAACCTATTAACCTAGTGCCCAGTGCCACTTTCTGTTTTTTCCTTGTTTTTGAGTATTGCAGATAAGGAATATCAAACGGAATAAAATTCTACGATGATTTTTCTTGGACCAGAAGGAACCCAGGAGACTTTGAGAAGAGGCCACAACACCCACAGGTGGGCCACAAGCCACCTGGGCGCGCCCCTGGGGGGGCGCCCCCTGGCTTGTGGGCCCCCGGTGGCTCCTCCAACCCTAATTCTCCGCCTATAAATTCAGAAATATTCCCCCAATACCAAAAAGAGCCACCATAATACTTTTCCGCCACCGGAAGCCTCTGTTCCCGTGAGATCCCATCTTGGGGCCTTTTCCAGTAATCTGCCGGAGGGGGATTCGATCACGGAGGGCATCTACATCAACTCCATTGCCCCTCCGATGATGCGTGAGTAGTTCACCTCAGACCTTCGGGTCCATAGCTAGTAGCTAGATGGCTTCTTCTCTCTCTATGTTCTTCAATACCATGTTCTCCATGATCTTCATGGAGATCTATCCGATGTAATACTCTTTTGCGGTGTGTTTGTCGAGATCCGATGAATTGTGGATTTATGATCAGATTATCTATGAATATTATTTGAATCTTCTCTGAATTCTTATATGCATGATTTCATATCTTTGCAAGTCTCTTCAAGTTATTGGTTTGGTTTGGCCAACTAGATTGGTAATTCTTGCAATAGGAGAAGTGCTTAGTTTTGGGTTCAATCTTGCGGTGTCCTCACCCAGTGACAAAGTAGGGGTAGCGAGGCACATATTTGTATTGTTGCCATCAAGGGTAAAAAGATGGGGTTTTCATCATATTGCTTGAGTTTATCCCTCTACATCATGTCATCTTACCTAATGCGTTACTTTGTTCTTCATGAACTTAATACTCTAGATGCAGGCAGGAGTCGGTCGATGTGTGGAGTAATAGTAGTAGATGCAGAATCGTTTCGGTCTACTTGACACGGACGTGATTCCTATATGCATAATCATTGCCTTGGATATCATCATAACTATGCGCTTTTCTACCAATTGCTCGACAGTAATTTGTTCACCCACCGTATTATTTTCCTTCAAGAGAGAAGCCTCTAGTGAAACCTATGGCCCCCGAGTCTATTTTCCATATTATATTTTCAGATCTATAAACCAAAAATACCAAAAATACTTTGCTGCAATCTTTTTTACTTTTCGTTTTAGTAATCTTTTATATCTATCTCTATCGGATCTCATCCTTGCAAGTAACCGTGAAGGGATTGACAACCCCTTTATAGCGTTGGGTGCAAGTGTTTGATTGTTTGTGTAGGTGCAAAGATTGGGGCCTTGCTTGTACCTCCTACTGGATTGATACCTTGGTTCTCAACAACTGAGGGAAATACTTATCTACTTTGCTGCATCACCCTTTCCTCTTCAAGGGAAAACTAACGCAAGCTCAATAAGTAGCACTAAGCGGAAGCGTATATAACGCGGTTGATGTAGTCGTAGTCTTCACGATCCAATCGCGATCCAATCCGATCTAGCGCCGAATGGACGACACCTCCGCGTTCAGCACACGTGCGGCTCAATGACGTCTCCTCCTTCTTGATCCAGCAAGAGAGGGAGGAGAAGTAGATGGAATCTCAACCAGCACGACGACGTGGTGGAGATGGTGGTGGAGCAATCCCAGCAGGGCTTCGCCAAGCGCCTCCGAAACTACGAACGAGTAAGAACGGGAGAGAGGGGAGGCCGCAGGGCGTGGGAATTGTTGTGTCCAACCCTCCCCCTCTCCTCTACTATATTTAGAAGGCAAGGGGCAGGGTTTGGTCACAGCCCTAGGCCCCTCCTCCAAGGAGGGCCGGCGGCTAGGGAGGAAACTTGCCCCCCAAGGCAAGTGGACTCCCTCCCACTTAGGGTTTCCCCTTCCCCTTGCGCATGGGCCTTGTGGGGCTGGTGCCCCTGGCCCAATAAGGCTACGATGCGCCCCCTTACAGCCCATGCACGCCCTAGGGGCTGGAGGGATCCTTCCGGACTCCTCCGGACCCCTCCGGAACCTTCTGGAAGCTTCCCGGTACAATACCGGCAAAACCCAAAACTTTTCCGGTAGCCAAAATATGACTTCCCATATATAAATCTTTACCTCCGAACCATTCCGGAGCTCCTCATGACATCCGGGATCTCATCCGGGACTCCGAAAAACATTCGGTCACCAACGTACATATCCCAATACTACTCTAGCGTCACCGAACGTTAAGCGTGAGGACCCTACGGGTTCGAGAGTCATGTGGACATGACCGAGACACCTCTCCGGTCAATAACGAATAGCGGGACCTGGATACCCATATCGGTTCCCACATATTCCATGAAGATCTTTATCGGTCGAACCACGATGCCAAGGATTCAATCAATCCCGTATGCAGTTCCCTTTGTCCAGCGGTATGTTACTTGCTCGAGATTCGATCGTCGGTATCTCCATACGTAGTTCAATCTCGTTACCGGAAAGTCTCTTTACTCGTTCCGTAATACAAGATCCCATGACTAACTCCTTAGCCATATTGCTTGCAAGCTTCTTGTGATGTTGTATTACCGAGTGGGCCCAGAGATACCTCTCCGTCATACGGAGTGACAAATCCCAGTCTCGATCCATGCCAACCCAACAGATACTTTCGGAGATACCTATAGAGCACCTTTATAGTCACCCAGTTACGTTGTGACGTTTGATACACACAAGGCATTCCTCCGGTGTCCGGGAGTTGCATGATCTCATGGTCGTAGGAATAGATACTTGACATGGATAAAGCACTAGCAAAAAATTGACACGATCAACTGTTATGCTTACAGTTGAGTCTTGTCCATCACATCATTCTCCTAACGATGTGATCCCATTATCAAATGACTACTCATGTCTATGGTCAGGAAACCTTGACCATTTCTGATCAACGAGCTAGTCTAGTAGAGGCTCAGTAGGGACATGGTGTTGTCTATGTATCTACACATGTATTTGAGTTTCTGATCAATACAATTCTAGCATGGATAATAAATGATTATCATGAACAAGGAAATATGATAATAACCAATTTATTATTGCCTCTAGGGAATATTTCCAACAGTCTCCCACTTGCACTAGAGTCAATAATCTAGTTCACATCACCATGTGATTAACACCCAATGAGTTCTGGGGTTTGATCATGTTTTGCTTGTGAGAGAGGTTTTAGTCAACGGGTCTGTAACATTCAGATCCGTGTATACTTTGCAAATCTCTATGTCATACTGTAGATGCTGCTACTACGCCCCACTTGGAGCTATTCCAAATGTCTGCTCCACTATACGTATCCGGTTTGCTACTCAGGGTCATCCGGATCGGTGTCAAAGCTTGCATCGACGTAACCCTTTACGATGAGCTCTTTATCACCTCCATAATTGAGAAACATTTCCTTAGTCCTCTAGTTACTAAGGATAATTTTGATCGCCGTCCAGTGATCCACTCTTGAATGCTCTTGTACCCCTTGACAGATTCATGGCAAGGCACACACCAGGTGCGGTACACATCATGGCATACTATATAGAGCCTATGGCTAAGGCATAGGGGATGACCTTCGTCCTTTCTCTTTCTTCTGCCGTGGTCGAGCTTTGAGTCTTACTCAACTTCACACCTTACAAATCAGGCAAGAACTCCTACTTTGACTGGTCCATTTTGAACTCCTTCAAAATCTTGTCAAGGTATGTACTCATTGAAAGTCTTATCAGGCGTCTTGATCTAAAGTCTATAGATCTTGATGCCCAATATTTAAGTAGCTTTATCCAAGTCTTCCTTTGAAAAACTCTTTTCAAACAACCTTGTATGCTTTCCAGAAAATTCTACATCATTTCCGATCAACAATATGTCATCCACATATACTTATCAGAAATGCTATAGTGCTCCCACTAACTTTCTTGTAAATACAAGTTTCTTATAAACTTTGCATAAACCCAAAAGCTTTGATCACCTCATCAAAGTGTACATTCCAAATCCGAGATGCTTGCTCCAGTCCATAGAAGGATCGCTGGATCTTGCATACCTTTTAGCATCCTTAGGATCGACAAAACCTTCTGGTTGTATCACATACAACCTTTCCTCACGGAAACCGTTAAGGAAACTCTGTTTTGACATCCATCTGCAAGATTTCATAATCAAAAAATGCAGCAACTGCTAACACAATTCCAACAGACTTTAGCATCGCTACGGGTGAGAGAGTCTCTTCATAGTCAACTCCTTGAACTTGTCGGAAACCACTTTGCGACAAGTCGATCTCTATAAATGATGACAATTACCATCAGCGTCTGTCTTCTTCTTAAAGGTCCAGTTGTACTTAACGGCCTGCCGTTCAACGGGCAAGTCTACCAAAGTCCATACTTGGTTTTCATACATGGATCCTATCTCGGATTTCATGGCTCCTAGCCATTTGTTGGAATCCGGGCCCACCATCGCTTCTTCATAGTTCGTAGGTTCACTGTTGTCTAACAACATGACCTCCAAGACAGGATTGCCGTACCACTCAGGAGCGGTACGATTCCTTGTCGACCTATGAGGTTCAGTAGTAACTTGATCTGAAATTTCACGATCATCATCATTAGCGTCCTCTTCATTTGGTGTAGGCGCCGCAGAAACATCTTTCTGTGTTGTGCTATCATCCAACTGATGTGACGGTTCAATAACCTCATCAAGTTCTACCTTCCTCCCAATCAATTCTTTCGAGAGAAACTCTTTCTTGAGAAAGGATCCATTTTTAGCAACAAACACTTTGCCCTCAGATCTGAGATAGAAGGTATACCCAACTGTTTCCTTAGGGTATCCGATGAAGACGCATTTGTCCGCTTTGGGTTCAAGCTTATCAGGTTGAAGTCTTTTCACATAAGCATCGCATTCCCAAACTCTAAGAAATGACAACTTAGGTTTCTGCCAAACCATAATTCATACGGTGTCATCTCAACGGACTTTAGATGGTGCCCTATTTTAAAGTGAATGTAGTTGTCTCTAATGCATAACCCCAAAATGATAGTGGCAAATCGGTAAGAGACATCATAGTACGTACTATATCCAATAGAGCACGGCTACTACATACGGACACACCATCACACTATGGTGTTCCAGGCGGCGTGAGTTGTGAAACAATTTCCACATTGTCTTAAGTTGCATACCAAATTCGTAACTCAGATATTGACCTCCATGATCATATCATAGACATTTCATCTACTTGTCACGATGATCTTCAACATCACTCTAAAATTGCTTGAACTTTTCAAACGTTTCAGACTTGTGTTTCATTAAGTAAATATACCCATATCTACTCAAATCATCAGTGAAGGTAAGAAAATAACAATATCCACCGCACGCTTCAACACTCATTGGACCGCATACATCAACATGTATCATTTCCAATAAGTCACTTGCCCGCTCCATCAAACCGGAAAACGGGGTCTTAGTCATCTTGCCCATGAGGCATGGTCCGCATGTCTCAAGCGATTCGAAATCGAGTGAGTCCAAAGATCCATCAGCATGGAGTTTCTTCATGCGCTTTACACCAATATGACCTTAGCGGCAGTGCCACAAGTATGTGGTACTATCATAATTAACTTTGCATCTTTTGGCGTCAATACTATGAACATGTGTATCACTATGATCGAGATTCAATAAACCATTCACATTGAGTGTATGAGCATTGAAGGTATTATTCATGTAAACAGAATAACTATTATTCTCTGACTTAAATGAACAACCGTATTGCAATAAACACGATCTAATCATGTTCATGCTCAACGCAAACACCAAATAGCATTTATTTAGGTTCAACACTAATCCCGAAGGTAGAGGGAGCGTGCGATGGTGATCACATAAACCTTGGAAACACTTCCAACACACATCGTCACCTCACCCTTAGCTAGTCTCAGTTTATTCTGTAGCTTTCACTTCGAGTTACCAATATTAGCAACTGAACCAGTATCTAATACCCAGGTGCTACTAGGAGTACTAGTAAGGTACACATCAATAACATGTATATCAAATATACTTTTGTTGACGTTGCCAGCCTTCTTATCTGCCAAGTATCTGGGGCAGTTCCACTTGAGTGACCGTTCCCCTCACAACAGAAGCACTCAGTCTCGGGTTTGGGTCCAACCTTGGGTTTCTTCATTGGAGCGACAACTGGCTTGCCATTCTCGAAGTTTCCCTTCTTGCCCTTGCCCTTCTTGAAACTAGTGGTCTTACCATCAACACTAGATGCTCCTTCTTGATTTCTACCTTTCGTGGTGTAAAACATCGTGAATAGCTCAGGGATCATCATCTCCATCCTTGGCATGTTATAGTTCATCACGAAGCTCTAGCAGCTTGGTGGCAGTGACTTGGAGAACTGTGTCAATCACTATCTTATCTGGAAGATCAACTCCCACTTGATTCAAGCGAATGTAGCACCCAGACAATCTGAGCACATGCTCACCGATTGAGCTATTCTCTTTCATCTTGCGGGAAAAGAATCTTGTTGTAGGTCTCATACCTCTCAACACAGGCACGAGCCTGAAATCCCAATTTCAGCTCTTGGAACATCTCATATGATCCGTGACGTTCAAAACGTCTTTGGAGCCTTAATTCTAAGTCGTAAGGCATGACGCACTGAACTATCAAGTTGTAGGACCGAAAGTATGTCTAGAGGGGGGGGGTGATTAGACTACTTGACCAGATAAAAGTTTTGCCTTTTCCCAAATTTTAGAGTTGGCAGTTTTAGCATTTCATGGCAAGTCAAGTACACCCTACACATGCATGTCTAAGAGTATAGCAGCGGAAAGTAACAACAAGCATGAGTAGTAAAGGATAGGGTAGGAAGACCAAACGCAATTGTAGACACGATGATTTTTTCCCGTGGTTCCGATAGGTGGTGCTATCGTACGTCCACGTTTATGGAGTCTTCAACCCATGGAGGGTAACGGTCGCGAGAGTCCACGGAGGGCTCCACCCATAAGGGTCCACAAAGTAGCAACCTTGACTATTCCATAACGGCTTCCGTCCACGAAGGACTAGCCTCACTATGGGTAGATCTTCATGAAGTAGGCGATCTCCTTGCCCTTACAAACTTCTTGGTTCAACTCCACAACACGAAGTAGGAGGCTCCCAAGCGACACCTAACCAATCTAGGAGGCACCACCCTCCAAAAGGTAATAGGCTTGGTAATGTCGATGAACTCCTTGCTCTTGTGCTTCAAGATGATAGACTCCTCAACACACAATCACTCTCTCACAGATTTGGCTTGGTGGAAGAGATGGGATTGGTGGAAAGCAACTTGGAGAGGCTAGAAATCAAGATCCATATGGTTGGAGTGGAAGATCTTGACCTCAACACAAGAATAGGTGGTTCTCTCTCAGAAAACTGGATGGGGCAAGTATGGAATAGTTCTGAGTGCTTCTTTCTCGAGTAGGTGGTGGTGGAGGGGTATATATAGGCATCCCCAAAAATCCAACCGTTACACACAAAATGACCAACTCGGTGACACCGATGTGTAAATCTCGATGGTACCGAAGTGACCAAAAGTGGCAACTTTTGAATCTCGGTGAGACCGATATAGGAAACTCGGTTGCACCGATAAGGTGACCAACGGTCAGATTGACAATCTCGGTGACGCCGATCCAACAATCTCGGTGGTACCGATATTGTGAATTTGCGTAACGGAGAGTTGGCAACCTAAACTCGGTGGCACCGGGATTGAATCGGTTGCACCGAAGTGGCTAGGGTTTGGCTGAGTCTGTCTGAGGTTGAGAATCGGTGGCACCGGGATGGAAATGTTGGTTGCACCGATTTTGAGTATTTGGCTTTGGACAGACTTTGGTGGGAGAGCTTGTGGGTGTTTTTGGTGACTATCACTTGTGCACGTATGAGCATTTTGTTCACCAACAAAACCTTACCCCCTTTTAATAGTATTGGCTTTCCTATGGACTCAAAGTGATTTCTCACAAATGTAAAATGTAGAGTCCTCTTCCTTGAAGCTTTGCCAACCTATTTCCTTGCATCTTGGGGTATTCCACAATCTCCACAATCCTTTTGCCAATCCTATCATTGAACATTTCCTGAAATATACTTAATGGAAACATTAGTTCAATGACTTATATGTTGCTATTAATTACCAAAACCACCAAGGGAGCAAATGTGCTTTCAATCCCCCCCTTTTTGGTAATTGATGACAACATATAGATCAAAGCTTCGACATATGATATAATCAATGAATATAATCGTCGCTTTGAGAAGTATGTGATAAGCAAGAGCTCCCCCTAAATTTGTGCATTAGTTTTAATTTGCGTTTGAATGCAAATGCACAATCGATTAGGTACATGGGGCACTTCTTCCATGTCACATACATCTTGGTGGCGTGCGAGAGTAATTAGAATGAACATCATAGCACAACACAATCAAGCAAAGGTGTATGATCATCTCATAAGCATTAAGATGATAGGAAATAGTAGCATCACACATAACGCGTATGATCAAACACCACAAACATATATCACAAGCAACCAAAAGATCAAATGTTTTGAAAAAGCAATAAACACCAAACGCTCTCTCACTCGAAGCCTAAAGATCTATATACACTTCTCCCACTCGAAGCCTAAAGATCTATATACACTTCTCCCCCTTTGGCAACAAGTTACCAAAAAGTTCAAAGGCATATATCTAAGCGTTCTTGGGCTGATCTCCTCCGGTTGTTGATGAAGGAGTCGAGAGAACAGCGTCGGCGAAGATCTCTGTAGATGTCGTGGATGGAGTTGGTGTGGCAACTGGAGGAACTGAAACTGATGGAGCAGGAGCTGAGGTGACAGTAGCAGGAGCTGATGAAGAGGGCCTCAAGTCTGGAGCTGGCACAGTGGCTGATCTGGCCTGAGTGGTAAACTGTGTGCCTGGCCTAAGAGGAGAACCATCCTCATCATCATCAGAATAAGAAGAAGTCTGAGGAAGAGGCACTGAGTCAACTTCCTTCTTGAGCTCATTTACTGTTTTAGTCAGCCCATCCACCTTATCATTAAGGGTCTTGATCCTGTTCTCGAAGATCCTCACAAGACTGTTCTGGTTGTCCAGAATCCCCTTAATGTCCTTCTTCATGCCCTGAACTGATGAGATCAAAAGATCCATTTGCTCGTTTCTGGATCTAGGTACCTGAGCACTAGTGGCTCTAGCTGCCTCTGCCTCTGCCTGAGCTGCAGCTGAAGTGGGATGATCTGGGTTCATCACCACAACGTTGTCCTCGAGATCTGGCTGTAGGGGCAAGTGGGGACGATCTAGAGCAAATATGTGCTTCTCCAACTTTGAGTTGATGAGCATCTGGATGTAGGGTGCATAACAGCAAGAGCGCTTCTGATCAGCAGCAACCCTCTTGATTGTCTCAACAATCAAGTCCATGACTCTGATCCTGGTGTGTCTGTCGAGGTGGATCAACATGTTAATGGAGTAGCCTCGGATCATCTTGTCATCTCCTGACTTGGGCATCAAGGTATGCCTCAGAATGGTGTTCATGGTGCGGAGGCCAGCCTGAAGAAAGTAGATAGATCCTAGCCTGTGAGACTTCACATTAGCAGCAGGAATCTCATTGTACATGTTGGCCATAGCATTGTGGTTTGCCTTGGATTCTGAGTAGACATCCAGGTCACCATCCTGTACCTCTGGGACTCCTAAGATTTCAGCCCACTCCTCAACATTAGACTCATACCTTGCACCTTCAGTCATCCATACAATCCTACCATCTCCATAGAAGTGTGCAGTGGAGTAGAATTGCATGATCATCTCATCATTCCAAGCAGTGAACTCTTTGCCAATAAGCTCATCCAAACCAATGCAGTGGAAATTATCTTGGACATTTGGAAAATAGTCCTCATTCTCCTTGATGAATTTCCAGTCCACATACCGCATATCGCTCACAGCTGGACTCTTGTCAAACAGCACAGTTTCATAGAAATCATGTTGCTCTCTGGTGAAGAATCTGTAGTCCACAGCTGTCTTCTTCCTTTGGGCATATGGATCAGCAGCTCTCCATGCCCTCAAGCCAGAGTCCTTCCTCTTCTTCATATCCTCAGCAAGTGGGTAGCTGGCATTATGTACTGGAAGGTGTGGCCTAAGCTTCATTAGGGCAGACATAGCATCTTCATCCTCAACTCTGGAGGCAGTCCCTTTGTTCTTCTCAGATGCTGGAATTTGCCTGGACAATCTCTTGGGCTTCTCAGCAGCAGGCTTCTTGGGTGCAGATTTAGTGCTATTGGATGTGCCAGTCTTTGGCATAGCATCAGCCATAAGCTTCTTTTTCTTCTTGGGAGGGGCTTTCTCAACATGTTTTTCCTCCTCCTCAGCAGCAGCAGCAGCAGCCTCAGGTTCCTCAAGCATGGAGGTCTGCCTGCCAGTGACATAGACTATCCTCTTCCTAGCACCCTTCTTCTCCCCTGCCTTCTTAGGGGGTGACTCAAGGTGAAGAGCCATCTTTGTCCTAGCACCTTCATGTGCTCTCATAGCCTCAGAGCTAGCATACACTTTCCTTACAGCTCTCCTTGAAGAGGTAGCTTCATTTGTAGCTTTCTTGGTAGCCTTTTCTTGCTTCTTAGCAAGAATCTCTTCTAGAACGAAGTCTGAATCCTCCTCATCTGAATTCAGCTTCTTCCTGGCCCTTGTAGCAGCCTTGGGCAACCCATGAGAGCTGGGGGTGCCTGGATCTGAAGATGAACTAGATTCAGGACTAGTGCCAGAATCCAATTCAACACTCTTCTCTCTGAAGTCGTTCTCACTGTCCTCAGCACTTGACACACTGACCCTGTGAACAGAATATAGAGGAGCAGAAAAGGATAAGTCATCACAAAATGTGGCTGGTTTTTCAGAGATTGAACACAAGATTTTCAAAGTTTTGCATTCTGTCACATGAAAATCGGTACAGCCGAAGTAAAATTGTCGGTGCCACCGAGACTGACTATCTCATTAACAGAAACTTGGCACTCTTTTCGGTGGGACCGAAAAGAAGTACTCGGTTTCACCGAGACAGTTCTCAGCAACACAGACAGACAAATCGGTGAGACCGATTTGTTCACTTCGGTTCTACCGAGTTCCATTGGGCGGAAGGCAAACCCTAGAAAATCGATGGTTCGCTAATCTACGGAGTTTTCTCGTGGATAGAACGATGAGCAAACTGTGGCTTATAGAGAAAAACAGCTTTATTGCGCAAGAATCAGACGGGAGCGCAAGAAAGATCGAATCCGTACCCTAGCTTGGTGATGGATCCGCTACGGCGGCGACGGCGGCGAAGATGCCCGTCGACGGCGAGGATTCCCAGCGGCGGAGAGGCTCGGGAAGGCAAGGCGATGACCAGGGTGTCCTTCTGCGGCAGCTTAGGGTTTGAGGCGCGACGATTTGAAGATTGAAATTTCGAACCGTCGGGACCACAGACTATATACCCTTCACTGTCGGTGATACCGATTTTAAATTTTTGGTGTCACCGAGTTCCACAACTGTCAGCTGACAGGGAAACTCGGTGTAACCGAGAATATGAAATCGGTAGTACCAAGATTGAAAACCAGATCAACCCTAGGCATTCGGTGAGACCGAGATTTTGGGGTTGGTTCCACCGAGATGCACTTGGGAGGTTTTAATAGTCAGTCCTTGTCGATACGGAACTCCGAGTGCTCCACACACAGAGGGATCGAAAAGTACTTGTTCAAATTTTTTGATGTAGCATGAATAGAATATGAGGTGAGAAATCATAGATAGCTAAAGAGTGGTCCTAGGCATTCTTGTTCATCCAATTGGCAAAAGATAAAACAAAAGCCAAATAGCAACAATTGGATGTCCTCGAATGAGAAAATAAATTCAGACCAACATGCTCACACAATAAGATGTCAAATAAAATCATGACAAACATGCACATACACACTAGCATCTAACAAGCACTAGGGCGATGACGAAGTCATCTATATATGAGTATTTGACTTAGGAGCCAAGTAAGAATACTTGATCATAGGTCATACTCATCGTTTAAGCACAAGTGGGGTTACCACTTTTACATAAAGCATTTAATGTTGTCACATACTAAGAGATGCTTTGACTCAAGTCTTAGAGTAAAGCTCCCCCTTGATGTGACATCCCCCCATAAGAGGGATAGACTAACCTTGGGTTTTGTCGATGAAGACTTCATGTTGGTGAGGTAGTGGTGGATGCTCAAGGTTGATGAAGATCACCAAGAGTTGGGAGCATCCTTGTTGTTTCCTTACTCTTCTCACCTACATGGGTTAGTCCTAACACACAAGAGACAAATACAAGGATATCTATGGACATGAAGTGCAAAGAATGTGTGATGATGTCCATTGATTTGTTGATTACCTTGTCCCTTGCTTACCTTTGAGGGAATGTGTGACTCCTTGAACTATTGCATAGAGTTGATGTTGATTGCAAATAGTTCTTGCCAATAATGAATGTGAGTGAATTTCATTGGCGGAGTCACCCCTCAAGAACTCTCTGGTTCTTCTTCTTGGGGACCCACATCAAGTTGATGGGGATCCTTAGTGTTGTTGTAGCCTTTGTAGAAGATGAGCTTGAAGTAGCCTTGGGAACCCACTCCACCATAGCTAGGGATCCATCTTCATATGAGTCAATGTCCTCTTGAAGCTTGTTCTTGCCCTTGAGCTTGTGGTCTTGTGGTGGAAGGTCATCTTGAGTGCTTGTCCCCTTGGGAAGAGTATTTTCGTACTTCTCCTTTTGAGGAACAAACTTGGGCTCGGGATATTGACCTTCTTCCCATTCAACTCCATTTGCGTTGAAGTAGCCAACACTACGATTCTTCCGGTATCCTCCGTGCTTGCGTACAATTTCCTCAAATTGCTTACACCCGGCAAGACTCTTGTAGATACTTTTTTCTATAATTCCTTTCAATAAAGCATTTTCTTGCTCAAGTGTAACTTGGCTAAGAGAAACATCATTAGTGGAATCAATAGAACTACTAGAAGCAACATCATTGGGTTTAGCATATTTATTGTTGCTACTAGATGAAGAACCTTTCTTGCCTTTGTTACTAGTTTGTTTAGATTTAACTTGTGGCATGAAAGTAGACAAGAGTAGTCGTTTCGCTAGATAAGATGAAGTCTTCTTTCGGAGATCGTCATTGATAGCTTTAAGAAACTCATGCTCTTGCTCCAAGTTGAGCTTCTCGAAGCGTAGCTTCTCATGAGTTCTTACAAGCTCTCTATGATCTTCAGGAGTAGATTCATGAGCTAACTTAAGAGTGTTTAGTTCTTTAGTTAGTTCTTCTATTTTCATCTTATCATCATCAATTGACTTATCTTGACTAGCATGAGAATTATCAAGTTCATTTTGACTAACATCACTAGTTTTATCAAAGAGCAAGTCATCATCACAAAGCAAATCATCTTCATCACTATCGAAATCAAGATACTCGGGGTGTGATACCTTGGGGCCTTTAGCCATGAAGCAACTTCCACTCCCTTCGTTTGGTGAGTCAAATAGATCATGGGAGTTGGTAGTCACTAGAGCAATTCCGGCAACACCATCATCTTGACTATAGTCGGAGTCGGAGTGATAGCTTCTCTCGGAGTTGTCGTCGGAGTCGGAGCCGGAAACCCATTCACCAACATGAGCTTGATGTTTCCTTCTTGTGTAGCTCTTGGTGTACTTGTCTTTCTTCTCCGAATCCCTACTTCTCCTTGAGTGTCTTCGTTCATAACGATCATCTCTACTCCTTCTCTCTCTTTTAGGTGATTCATTCCTTGAGCTTCGTCTTCTTGGTGACTCTTCTCTTCGTTTGTAGGGAGCCGTGCACTCATTGGAGTAGTGTCCGGGCTTCCCACAATTGTAGCAATTGCGGTCACGACTTGACGAACGCTTCTCATCATATCTTGAGTTGGAGCTTCTTTCTTTGCCTCTACTCTTGTAGAACTTGTTGAATTTCTTGACCATGAGGCTTATCTCTTCATTGGTGACAAGGTTGTTGCTTGAGGTTGCGGGAGCATCACTTGTGGCTTTGTAAGCACCGCTAGACTTGTGATGAAGCTCTTCCTTGTCTTTGAGTGTCATCTCATGAGCAACAATCCTTCCAATGACTTCCGTAGGCTTGAGATCTTTGTAGTTGGGCATCATTTGGATCAATGTGCACACGGTGTTGTATCTCTCAACCAAAGCTCTAAGTATCTTCTTGATGATGAATTTGTCGGTCATTTCTTCGCTTCCTAAGCCGGCAATCAAATTGGTGATGAGAGCTAGCCTAGAGTACATCTCTGCGACTCCTTCACCATCCTTCATCTTGAACTTGTCAAGCTGACCTTGAAGAACATTCAACTTGGATTCTCTCACGGACTCGGTTCCTTCGTGCATATCAACCAAAGTATCCCAAATCTCTTTTGCATTCTCAAGACGGCTGATTTTGTTGAATTCTTCTGGGCATAGGCAGTTGAATAGAATGTCGCATGCTTGAGCGTTGTATTGCAACATCTTCAATTCTTCCGTGGTCGCTTCACGATCCGGTTCCTTTCCATCTCCAAAGAATTCACCTTGCAAGCCAACACGAACAACAGCCCAAACGGCGGGGTTATGACCAAGAATATGCATTTTCATTTTGTGCTTCCAACTAGCAAAATTTGTGCCATCAAAGTACGGACCTCTACGGTGATAATTACCCTCACTAGACGCCATACTCTCCTAGGTTGTGAGACCAATGCAATGGAGACCAAAGCTCTGATACCACTTGTAGGACCGAAAGTATGTCTAGAGGGGGGGTGATTAGACTACTTGACCAAATAAAAGTTTTGCCTTTTCCCAAATTTTAGAGTTGGCAGTTTTAGCATTTCATGGCAAGTCAAGTACACCCTACACATGCATGTCTAAGAGTATAGCAGCGGAAAGTAACAACAAGCATGAGTAGTAAAGGATAGGGTAGGAAGATCAAACGCAATTGTAGACACGATGATTTTTTCCCGTGGTTCCGATAGGTGGTGCTATCGTACGTCCACGTTTATGGAGTCTCCAACCCACGGAGGGTAACGGTCGCGAGAGTCCACGGAGGGCTCCACCCATAAGGGTCCACGAAGTAGCAACCTTGACTATTCCATAACGGCTTCCGTCCACAAAGGACTAGCCTCACTATGGGTAGATCTTCACAAAGTAGGCGATCTCCTTGCCCTTACAAACTTCTTGGTTCAACTCCACAACACGAAGTAGGAGGCTCCCAAGCGACACCTAACCAATCTAAGAGGCACCACCCTCCAAAAGGTAATAGGCTCGGTAATGTCGATGAACTCCTTGCTCTTGTGCTTCAAGATGATAGACTCCTCAACACACAATCACTCTCTCACAGATTTGGCTTGGTGGAAGAGATGGGATTGGTGGAAAGCAACTTGGAGAGGCTAGAAATCAAGATCCATATGGTTGGAGTGGAAGATCTTGACCTCAACACAAGAATAGGTGGTTCTCTCTCAGAAAACTGGATGGGGCAAGTATGGAATAGTTCTGAGTGCTTCTTTCTCGAGTAGGTGGTGGTGGAGGGGTATATATAGGCATCCCCAAAAATCCAACCGTTACACACAAAATGACCAACTCGGTGACACCGATGTGTAAATCTCGGTGGTACCGAAGTGACCAAAAGTGGCAACTTTTGAATCTCGGTGAGACCGATATAGGAAACTCGGTTGCACCGATAAGGTGACCAACGGTCAGATTGACAATCTCGGTGACGCCGATCCAACAATCTCGGTGGTACCGATATTGTGAATTTGCGTAACGGAGAGTTGGCAACCTAAACTCGGTGGCACCGGGATTGAATCGGTTGCACCGAAGTGGCTAGGGTTTGGCTGAGTCTGTCTGAGGTTGAGAATCGGTGGCACCGGGATGGAAATGTTGGTTGCACCGATTTTGAGTATTTGGCTTTGGACAGACTTTGGTGGGAGAGCTTGTGGGTGTTTTTGGAGACTATCACTTGTGCACGTATGAGCATTTTGTTCACCAACAAAACCTTACCCCCTTTTAATAGTATTGGCTTTCCTATGGACTCAAAGTGATTTCTCACAAATGTAAAATGTAGAGTCCTCTTCCTTGAAGCTTTGCCAACCTATTTCCTTGCATCTTGGGGTATTCCACAATCTCCACAATCCTTTTGCCAATCCTATCATTGAACATTTCCTGAAATATACTTAGTGGAAACATTAGTTCAATGACTTATATGTTGTTATTAATTACCAAAACCACCAAGGGAGCAAATGTGCTTTCACAAGTAGTCATCAAAAACGTGCCTGTCTGATGTTCTCAACACCCACAGACGACGCTTGAGGGGGTGGCGCACGGAGCGGCGCATCAAGGACATAAGCCTTCTGTGCAGCAACCGAGGACAATCCTCAGATCACGGACCTAGTCCGCATAATTGCTACTACCATCTTTCAACTTAGTTTTTCTCTAGGAACGTATCAAAATATAGGGGAGCTACAACGTAAGCTATCGATCTACAACATAATTAGCAAAGATATTTTGACTATGTTCATGATAATGAGTTCAATTCATCATATTACTAAAGAACTCCCACTCAAATCAACATCCCTTAGGTTGTCTAAGTGTGACATGATCCAAATCCACCAACCCAAGTACGATCATCACGTGAGATGAGGTGGTTTCAATGGTGAACATCTCCATGTTGATCATATCTACTATATGACTCATGTTCGACCTTTCGGTCTCCTGTGTTCCGAGGCCATGTCTGTACATGCTAGGCTCGTCAAGTTTAACCTGAGTGTTCCGTATGTGCAAAACTGGCTTGCACCCGTTGTATGTGAACGTAGAGTCTGTCACACCCGATCATCACGTGGTGCTTCGAAACGATGAACTTTCGCAACGGTGCACACTCGGGAAGAACACAATTTTATCTTGAAATTTTAGTGAGGGATCCCTTATAATGCTACTGTCGTCCTAAGCAAAATAAGATGCATAGAAGTATTAACATCACATGCAAATCATATTAGTGACATGATATGGCCATCATCATCTTGTGCTTTTTATCTGCATCTCCAAAGCACCGCCATGATCTCCATCGTCACTGGAATGACACCATGATCTCCATCATCGTGTCATCATGTGGTTGTCGCGCCAACTATTGCTTCTACAACTATTGCTAACCCATAGCGATAAAGTAAAGCAAAAATGGCAAAAATAATTAAAGACAACCCTATGGCTCCTGCCGGTTGCCGTACTCATCGACATGCAAGTCATGATAATCTATACAAAAACATGATCATCTCATACATCACATATATCACATCATGTCTTTGGCCATATCACATCACAACATGCCCTGCAAAAACAAGTTAGACGTCCTCTACTTTGTTGTTGCAAGTTTTACGTGGCTGCTATGGGAAACTAGTAAGAACCGTTCTTACCTACGCAAAGCCACAACAGTGATATCCAAGTTGCCATTTAACCTTCTACAAGGACCGCCTGTGTCGAATCCGATTCAACTAAACTGGGAGAGACAAACACCCGCCAGCCACCTTTATACAACAAGTTGCATGTCAGTCGATGGAACCGGTCTCTCGTACGTGGACAAGTAAGGTTGGTCCGAGCTGCTTCATCCCACAATACCGCCGAATCAAGATAAGACTAAGGAAGTAAGCAATCTGAACATCAAAGCCCACAAACTCTTTTGTGTTCTACTCGTGCATATCATCTACGCATAGACCTAGCTCATGATGCCACTGTTGGGGAATGTTGCATGGGAAACAAAAAATTTCCTACGAACACCCAAGATCTATCCATGGAGATGCATAGCTACGAGAGGGGGAGTGTATCTACATACCCTTGTAGATCGCTAAGCGTAAGCATATATAACGCGGTTGATGTAGTCGTACTCTTCACGATCCAATCGCGATCCAATCTGATCTAGCGCCGAATGGATGACACCTCCGCGTTCAGCACACGTGCGGCTTAATGACGTCTCCTCCTTCTTGATCCAGCAAGAGAGGGAGGAGAAGTAGATGGAATCTCAACCAGCACGACGGCGTGATGGAGATGGTGGTGGAGCAATCCCAGCAGGGCTTCGCCAAGCGCCTCCGGAACTACAAACGAGGAAGAATGGGAGAGAGGGGAGGCCGCAGGGCGTGGGATTTGTTGTGTCCAGCCCTCCCCCTCTCCTCTACTATATATAGGAGGCAAGGGGCAGGGTTTGGTCGCAGCCCTAGGCCCCTCCTCCAAGGAGGACCGGCGGCTAGGGAGGAAACTTGCCTCCCAAGGCAAGTGGACTCCCTTCCACTTAGGGTTTCCCCTTCCCCTTGCGCATGGGCCTTGTGGGGCTGGTGCCCCTGGCCCACTAAGGCTAGGGCACCTCCCTTACAGCCCATGCACTCCCTAGGGACTGGAGGGATCCTTCCGGACTCTTGCGGAACCCTCCGGAACCTTCCGGAAGCTTCCCGGTACAATACCGGCAAAACCCGAAACTTTTCCGGTAGCTAAAATATGACTTCCCATATATAAATCTTTACCTCCGGACCATTCGGAGCTCCTCGTGATGTCCGGGATCTCATCCGGGACTCCGAACAACATTCGGTCACCAACGTACATATCCCAATACTACTCTAGCGTCACCGAATGTTAAGCGTGCGGACCCTACGGGTTCGAGAATCATGTGGACATGACCGAGACACCTCTCCGGTCAATAACGAATAGCGGGACCTGGATGCCCATATTGGTTCCCACATATTCCATGAAGATCTTTATCGGTCGAACCACGATGCCAAGGATTCAATCAATCCCGTATGCAGTTCCCTTTGTCCAGCGGTATGTTACTTGCCCGAGATTCGATCGTCGGTATCTCCATACCTAGTTCAATCTCATTACCGGAAAGTCTCTTTACTCGTTCCGTAATACAAGATCCCATGAATAACTCCTTAGCCACATTGCTTGCAAGCTTCTTGTGATGTTGTATTACCGAGTGGGCCCAGAGATACCTCTCCGTCATACGGAGTGACAAATCCCAGTCTCGATCCATGCCAACCTAACAGATACCCTCGGAGATACCTGTAGAGCACCTTTATAGTCACCCAGTTACGTTGTGATGTTTGATACACACAAGGCATTCCTCCGGTGTCCGAGAGTTGCATGATCTCATGGTCGTAGGAATAGATACTTGAGATGGATAAAGCAGTAGCAAAAAAATGACACGATCAACTGCTATGCTTACGGTTGGGTCTTCTCCATCACATCATTCTCCTAACGATGTGATCCCCTTATGAAATGACAACTCATGTCTATGGTCAGGAAACCTTCACCATCTCTGATCAACGAGCTAGTCTAGTAGAGGCTCACTAGGGACATGGTGTTGTCTATGTATCCACACATGTATTTGAGTTTCCGATCAATACAATTCTAGCATGGATAATAAACGATTATCATGAACAAGGAAATATGATAATAACCAATTTATTATTGCCTCTAGGGCATATTTCCAACACTACACCCATCGACCGCTGTCCAGCATGCATCTAGACTATCAAGTAAAACAGAGTAATGCTTGGAGAACAATGACATGATGTAGACAAAGTAAACTCAATCAATATGAATAAACCCCATCATTTTATCCTTAGTAGCAGCAACACAAAGACGTATCTTCTCCCTTTCTGTCACTGGGATACAGAAACTCATCAGGTTGAACCTACTACAACGCACTACTCCCACCGAAGAAATATCAATCTACTTGGCCAAAGCACATCAAAAATCGGAGAGCATTACGAAGCTATAATGATCATGCAATTAAGAGACAATATATACCAGAGGTATCTCAAATACTTTTCATGAATAATCTGAACATAAACCCACAATTCATCGGATCCCAACAAACACATCGCACAATAAGATTACATCGGATGGATCAAAGCGAAGATGCGATGATCATTGTATTGAAGATCATATGAGAGAGAGATAGCCATCTAGGTACTAGCTATGGACCCGTAGGTCTGTGGTGAACTACTCACACATCATCATGAGGGCAACAAGGTTGATGAAGAGGCCCTCCGTGAGCGATCCCCCTCCGGCAGGGTGCCGGAACGGAGCTCCAGATGGGATCGCGGCGGAACGGAGACTTGCGGTGGCAAAAAAAGGTTTTCGAGGCTCTCCTGAGGGTTTCTAGGATTAATAAGAATTTATAGGCCGGAGAACGAGGTCGGGAGAGCCACAGGGGGGCCACAAGCTATCAGGGCGCGGCCCCCTTGGGGTGGCACCCTGTTGGCTTGTGGAGCCTCCCTGAGGCTCCCGGCTATCCTCCGAGGCTTGTTGGTCTTGTTTTGGTTCAGAAAAAATCGTCAAAAAGTTTCATGGCAATTGGACTTCGTTTGGTAAAGGAAATCTGCAAAGTAAAAAAACACGCAGAAAACAGCAACTAGCACTTGGCACTGGGTCAATAGGTTAGTGCTCAAAAATATTATAAATTGGTAAATAATGTCCCAAAAAGTATCTAAGAATGATAATATATCAGCATGGAACAATCAAAAATTATAGATACATTGGAGACGTATCAGGGATGCCCCGGAAGGCATCCCCTCTTTCGTCTTTAATACTATCGGTATATCACGTGGAGCTATATTTTTATTCGTCACATAATACGTGTTTTGCTTGGAGCGTAATTTTATTTTGTTAAACTTTTCTTGATGTTATTTATAATCACGTTTTTCAATAAAAAGTACCAAGAATTTCTTGAGGATACTTGAATTGAATGTTTGATGTGTGCTGTTCAAAACAGAAACTTTTGTTGAAGTGTTTGAGTTTATTTATTTTACTGGAACGTGGAAAGTTTCTGAAATTTTGACACAATATTTTGAGTTAAATACACTAGAGGTGCCTCAACTTGTCCTGCACGGTCAGTTTAGTGCCTAAAGTTGTAAAATACATGAAATTGGTGCTTAAACTTGTCCGACGGTGTAAATACGGTGCTTTCATCCGTATTCGTACATACATCCAGCCAGCCAGCATGATGATGTCCCACCTGTCAGTGGTTCAGACCGGGGAAGGCGTTGGGTGACCGATGAATGAGGATTTGTTTTTAGAAAACCCTTCAGATTTATTAAATCATGTAGGAAAGCCCAGAAATACAGTGTATATGTGTATGCTAGGTATCTTCATGTGCCGGCCAGCCGGTCAGAATACTTTGCGCACAACTGTTAGCTACAAATCTTTGTAGACGCACTTTCATGTACCGGTTTTCTTTTTATTATTTTCCAAGTTCCTGTTTAATTTCATCACACGTAAATTTTCCATCTAAAATATACAAAATTATCAATATAGAATTATTTTGTATTTTAAAACTTTTTTCTATTTTCATTACGGTGTACTTTCGAGAGTTATCTTCATTCCGGACCTCAATCACGCACAATTATTATTTATCTTCATTGTTTTTCTAAAATACCCAGTTATTAAGAAATTGACAATGTTGTATTTTGTACAACAAGTATTAAAAATTGACCAATTTTTTAATGCATGATGATTTTTTTTCAAAAGCACTGTATATTTTTTAGTACATGTGAAACATTTTCCAAAAACATGTTGTTGTTTTTTTCAAATGCACTAACACTTTGTTTAAATTTTATGACAGTTGTAAAATTTTATTACATTTCCTTTTTCAAATAGTAAAAGAATATGAAAATAAAAATAAAGAGCTTCAAGAAAAATTATGCGGACCAATGGAAGAGCCATATATAAAAACAATCGCTCGAAGAATTACATAGCAACAAAAGCGGATTTTTGGAGCATGGTGGACACTGAGCAAGTTTTTTTAAGGCTAAAAAACTGAACTTAAAAGTTCCAAAAAAAGTTGACCTTTTTACACAAAAAGTATGCATACGCTGTAAGTGACTTTCAAATTTCTTTCGAAATTATGTTATATTATACCCTGTAAAATAAGACAAAAAAGGCAAAAAAACAAGCTGTTTTTTTGCATGTATTTGTCTTTTTATGACTCTCACATACAAACACAGATTTTGATTAAAATTCACACAGATAGATTACACTTCTATGTGTGCATATACAAAAAAAAATCAGAATATTTTTAGCTGTACAAATCCGTTTATTTAAACTTGAAAGAAAAGGGCACAATGTGCCCGTACTCCAAATTTCCTTTTGCATAGCAACCCCATATATAGTTCGACCTCGTTAGTATGCAATGAGCATAATATGGCCTCCTCGACAACTTGCTCGTGAAATGCAATCTGCAACCACGAGGTCTCTGGATTGATCTTGCATCATGCAATTATTTTTTCTAATTTGAAGACCATTTCTAAGTGATTAAATAAATATGATGTTTAAAAGAAAATCCTCACACGTGTGCCATAGCGTCTTCCCCATTGTCAACCATCGACAGATGGGCCACCGTCATATTGGCATGCCACATGGTTGGACGTACGTGCGGATACGAATGGAGGCACCGTGTTTGCACGGCCGAACAAGTTCAAGCATCAGTTTCATGTATTTTGCAACTTTAGGCACTAAACTGATCGCACATGACAAGTTGAGTCACCTTCAGCGTATTTAACTCCAATATTTTCATACAATTTTTTATCATGTCTTAATTTTTCAGAATTTTTGGAGCTAAAGAAGTACACTTTTCAAATTGATTGCTACATATTGTTTTGTTTGGAGAGATTGATGTCATAGTTTTGTTATTTACTTATTCTAGAGTTTTCATGACTTATATTGGTACATATAAATTGTGGAAATGATAGTATACGGTGCCTAATGTTTCAAAATTATTATAGAACTTGTCTTGGCAGTACATGAAGTGTTGATTCATTCTTATGTACATGTACTAACCTATCTCACGAGTTCTTTTCAAGTTTTGTGTGGATGAAGTTTTTGAGACTTAGGTGAAACCGGGATATGAGAGAAATTAACAAGACACAAAGGCTCAAGCTTGGGGATGCCCAAGGCTCCCAAGTCAACATTACAAGAAGTCTCAAGCATCTAAGATTGGGGATGCTACGCATCCCACCTCTCTTCAACAACGACTTTCGGTTAGCCTATGTTGAGCCTAAATTTTTATTCGTTCACATGATATGTGCTATTCTTGGAGTGTATTTTTGTTTTCCTTGTTGTTTGAAATAAATATCATATCTAAAAGTCTTTATTGAGATAGAGTCCTTGCATAACTACTTAATTGTTTAACTACTCATTGATCTTCAGTTATATCTTTTTTATATTAGTTTGATGTTCACTCTTGTGCTTCACTTATATCCTATAAGAGAAAACGTTGAATGAATTGAATAACATAAATATGGAATTATATATGCTTCATATGCTTGTCCCATGGGGAGTAATGACTTCGCATACAAGAAGTATAAGTGGTAAAATTTATTGAAAGTTAGCAAACATAACATTGGTCACTTGAAAAATTCATTAAAGAACATTGAAGGAAGAGATATTTCACATATAAATATACTATCTTGGACATCTTCTATTATTGTGATCCCCCATTAATTATTTTCAAACATGATCAAGTAGTTGATGTTGGACAAGGAAGACAACGTAGTGGTTATGTTTGTTTATGTTCACATAGAAGTTATGTTGTCATGGATCCTCTAACACGTGGTGCTTGCGCATAATTTTTTGCTAGCCAAAATTTCGTACTAAGTAGAGATACTACTTGTGCATCCAAAAACCCTTAAACCCAGTTTCTTGCCATGAGAGTCCACCATATATACCTATGGATTGAATAAGATCCTTCAAGTAAGTTGTCATCGGTCAACAATCAATAAATATTGCTCCTAAAAATGTATGATCTTTTATTGCAAGGGAAAATAAGCTTTGTAAGAACTTGTGATGGTAAAGAAATAAAAACGACGGACTGCATAATAAAGGTTGCTATCACAAGGGGCAATATAAAGTGATGTTCCTTTGCATTAAAGGATTGCACATCCAAAAATCAAAAGTGCATGACAAACTCTGGTTTCCTCTGCGACGGGCCTATCTTTTACTTTTCAGTTTTTACTTTTATGCGAGAGTCATTAATGTTCATTCCTATTTTCAACCTTAATTATTATCCACTTGGAAAGCATCATGTGGTAGGGAATGATCCAGGCACATATACCCACTTGAATATAGGTGATCGTGATTTATTATTGTTGACATTATCCCTGAGATAATAAGACCATTATCTTCCTATGTGTTCGACTAAAACGGTTTGTTCTAAAAATATGCATTGAGTGTCAGCAATCATGGAAGACTAAATGATAGTTTAGTATGTGGAATTTGCTAAATCAAAGCTCTTACATAGACCCTTCCTAAAAATAAGATGAATTGTAATTGTTTGATGACTCGAAACATAGTTTGTTGGTTTTCAAGAAAGCTTATGGTCTATACTTTAACATGTGAATAACTAACTACTTGATCATGAGAAGTTTTATGAGAAATGAGTTATTGTTTGGTTTTTTTACATCTGTGCCCCTGGTTCCTTAGCTCTACTCATTCATCCCCATGCTCTTAACATTTGCTCACTTTTCCCCACTCCTTTGTCCGAAACCCTCAGAAATGGTCACACCGGGGGATGTTGTCGGGTAAATGGTTTGACCGTTAACTACTGACGAGTGGGGCCGCGCTGGACTATGTCGCCCGTTGGACCTGACGAGCGAGTCCGACCCGCCCCATCTCCGGCCACAATGACGCCGAATGGACGTGCACGCGTTTTCTCCTCGTTCGCTTCGGGGACGCGTGGCGGCCTTCCAACTACCCCACATCCCAAAGTAAATGCGCACGCGCGGCGGGCCCTAGTCGTCAGCCACTCATGTTCGTGTTGTCGTCCTTCTTTAAGTGGAAACCCGTGGACCGGCCAGTCCACAACAGTTTCCACCCTTCCAAAGCGAAGCCTGTCCCCTCCACCCCGGGCAGGATCTGCAAACCCTAGCCCGCCGGCGAAAAACCCAAGCCAGCAACCACCATGGGCATCTTCTCAGGGGCCGGCTCGAGCTCCGGCAAGAAGAAGGGCAAGGCCCCTGCCATCCCTTGGCGCGCGCTACCCCCGCCGTCGTCTTCTTGTTCGCATCGGCAGCGGATTAGCGTCCCAGTGCACCAGGCGAGGTGGCACTGGGAGCACCGCATCCCTCTCCCCTACCCTGGCGTGGTCCTGCCACATGACTGGAACTTGGATCCGGAGAGGATCCCAGTGCCGGCAGTGCCACAGTCGGCGCGGGCGCATGCGGAGGAGGTGAGGCGCCGGCGGCAGCAGCTCACGCCCGAGCGGCGGCTCAACCCGGCTTAACCTGAAGACTCTCCCGATTGGGAGGTCTGGTTTGTGTTTGAGCAAGAGGAGCAGTGTCGGCATGGCGTCCGTGACGTGCGGGCTGGCACCCCGCCTCCCCTCGTCGTGCGCGATGAGGACCAGGAGGCGGAGGCCGAATACCAGAAGGCGCTGGCAACCGCCCTCCGTGAAAGCGAGGAGGAGGAGCGGTGATACGTCTCCAATGTATCTACTTTTCCTCACCCTTTTGCCCTTGTTTTGGACTCTAATTTGCATGATTTGAATGAAACTAACCCGGATTGACGCTGTTTTCAGCAGAACTACCATGGTGTTGTTTTTGTGCAGAAATAAAAGTTCTCGAAACGGAACGAAACTTTTTGGAGAATTATTTCAGAATATATAAGAATTATTGGAGCCAAAAACTACCAGAGAAGGGGGCCAGGGTGGGCAGCACCCACCAGGGCGCGCCCTGGTGGGTTGTGCCCACCTCGTGGCCCCACTGACCCTAATCCCGCCGCTATAAATTCCTATTTTCGGAGAAAAAATCAGAGAGGAAGTTTCATCGCGTTTTACGATACGGAGCCGCCACCACCTCCTGTTCTTCATCGGGAGGCCAAATCTGGAGCCCGTTTGGGGCTCCGGAGAGGGGAATCTTCGGTCTTCGTCATCACCAACCCTTCTCCATCGCCAATTCCATGATGCTCCCCACCTGGAGTGAGTAATTCCTTCGTAGGCTTGCTGGTCGGTGAGGAGTTGGATGAGATTCATCATGTAATCGAGTTAGTTTTGTTAGGGCTTGATCCCTAGTATCCATTATGTTCTGAGATTGATGTTGCTATGACATTGCTATGCCTAATGCTTGTCACTAGGGCCCGAGTGCCATGATTTCAGATTTGAACCATTTATGTTATCACCATTATATCTGTGTTCTTGATCCGATCTTGCCTAGTCATATGCACCTATTACGTGTTATGATCCGTAAACCCCATAGTGACAATATTTGGGATACTTTCCGGTGATGACCGTAGTTTGAGGAGTTCATGTATTCTCCATGTGTTAATGCTTTGTTCCGGTTCTCTATTAAAAGAAGGCCTTAATATCCCTTAGTTTCCTTATGGACCCGCTGCCACGGGAGGGTAGGACAAAAGATGCAATGCAAGTTCTTTTCCATAAGCACGTATGACTATTTATGGAATACATGCCTACATTACATTTATGAACTGGAGCTAGTTTTGTATCGCCCTAGGTTATGACTGTTACATGACGAATATCATCCAACGAGTTCACCGATCCAATGCCTACGATTTTTCCACTTATTGTTCTTACTAAGTTACTACTGCTGCTACTGTTCCAACTGCTACAAAACTATTGCTATCACTGCTCTCGTTACTGTTATTGTTACTACTGCTACCAAAACTATCATACTACTGTGCTACTGATCACTTTGCTGCAGATATTTAATCTCCAGGTGTGGTTGAATTGGCAACTCAGCTGCTAATACTCTCAAATATTCTTTGGCTCCCCTTGTGTCGAATCTATAAATTTGGGTTGAATACTCTACCCTCGAAAACTGTTGCGATCCCATATACTTGTGGGTTATCAAGACCTTTTTCTGGCGCCGTTGCCGGGGAGCATAGCTATATTTGTTGAGTCACCTGGGATTTATATCAATTTATCAATATGAAGAATCTGAAGGATCTAAAGACCAAGATTTTTCCCTCTAAGACGAGCGGAGGTAAGGAACTGCCATCTAGCTCTGCACTGGATTCACCTTCTGTTATGAGTAAGCTTGCAACACCACCACATGATAGTAATCCTGATATGTCACAAGTGATTGATGATGCTACTTCTGCTATGAATGATGCTTATGATGATGCTAGTACCATGCTTGCTGATAATGTGCCACTAGGAGAATTTCTTGATGAACAAATTGCTAGAGCTAAAGAGAATGAAACTACTGAAACTGATGAGATTGCTGAAACTGATGAAACCTATGAAACTGATGATGACTATAAAACACCTATTAGTCCTAGTTCTCCTAGATTTGAAATGCCTAAGATACCTGAAAGTTATGTTATGGACAAGGAGGTAACTAGATAAATTCTTTCTTGCAAGGATAGAAACGATCTTAAGAAATTGCTACGCAAGTATAAGGAAAAGACTTTGAATGCTAGAATGAATTGTGATCCTAAGTTTGCTACTTCACCTATCTTTGTTACTGATAAGGATTATGAATTCTCTGTCGACCCATAGTTAATTACTTTGGTTGAATCTGATCCTTTCCATGGCTATGAAACTGAAACTGTAGTGGCACACCTTACTAAGCTGAATGATATACCACCCTCTTTGCTCATGATGAGAAGATTCGCTACTATTACATTCTCAAGTTGTTTCCGTTCTCATTAAAGGGTGATGCTAAGACATGGTACAATACTCTTACTCCTGGTTGTGTGCGTAGTCCCCAGGATATGATTTACTATTTCTCTGAAAAATATTTTCCTGCTCATAAAAAACAAGCTGCCTTACAGGAAATATTTAACTTTGTGCAAATTGAAGAAGAGAGTCTCCCACAAGATTGGGGGAGGCTCCTCCAATTGCTTAATGCTTTGCCTGATCACCCTCTCAAGAAAAATAAAATACTTGATATCTTCTATAGTGGACTAACTGATGCTTCTAGGGACTTCCTAGATAGTTGTGCTGGTTGTGTTTTCAGGGAACGAACTGTTGAACAACCTGAGGAATTATTGAATAACATATTGAAGAATTATGATGATTGGACTCTTCCTGAACCACCGCCTAAACCCACTCCGAAGAAGAGGGGTATCTTATTTCTCAGTCCTGAAGATATGCAAGAGGCAAAGAAATCTATGAAGGAAAAAGGTAATAAAGCTGATGATGTTGAGAATTTACCACCTATTGAAGAAATGCATGGCCTTGACACACCACCACCTCCACAGGTGGTAGAGGTAAATTCTTTATTAAAGTTTGATGAAGGTGATATCCCTTACAATAAACATCCTAGTCAGTGCCTATATGAGTTTGACAACTATATTATAAAGCAAGATCATTTCAATGCACATGTCCTGAAACAATTGAAATATAATTCTGATATGACTGCTCGCTTGAGTGACTTGCTATTTAGAATCAGTAATGATGTTAGAGGTGTAGGAAAGCATGCCTCTATGGTTCAAACTCAGTTAGAACAAGTTGCTAAGTCCCAAAAAGAATTGCTTGATGAAATGAATAATAATAAGAATGATTTTGCTGCTAGAGTAGTAACTAGAGGAGGTAGAATGACCCAAGAACCACTTTATCCTGAAGGTCATCCTAAAAGAATTGAACAAGACTCTCAGAGAATTAATACTGATGCACCTAGTCCATCTAGAAAGAAAAAGAAAAAGAAAAATGATAGGACTTTGCATACCTCTAGTGAACCTGAGATACAAAAACCTCCTAATAATAATGATGTCTCTATTTCTGATGCTGAAACTCAGTCTGGTAATGAACATTCACCTAGTGATAATGAAAATAATAATGATGATGTTCATGAAGATGCTCAACCTAATGATGATAAAGAACCAGATAATGATGTTGAAATAGAGCCTGCTCCTGATCTTGATAACCCACAATCTAAAAATAAATGTTATGATAAAAGAGATTTTTTGGCTAGGAAACATGGTAAGGAAAGAGAGCCTTGGGTTCAGAAACCCATGCCCTTTCCACCTAAACCATCTAAGAAAAAGGATGATGAAGAATTTGAGCGCTTTGCTGAAATGATTAGGCCAGTCTTTTTGCGTACCCGCTTAACTGATATCCTAAAGATGGCCCCTTACGCAAAGTATATGAAAGACATCATCACTAATAAAAGAAAGATACCTGAAGCTGAAATCTCCACCATGCTTGCTAATTATTCTTTTAAGGATGGAGTACCTAAAAAACTTGGAGATCTGGGAATACCAACTATACCTTGCTCCATTAAAATAAACTATGCCAAAACTGCTTTGTGTGACTTGGGGGCCGGTGTTAGTGTTATGCCTTTCTCCTTATATAAGAGACTTGATTTGAATAAACTCACACCTACCGAAATATCATTGCAAATGGCTGACAAATCAACGGCCATACCTATCGGTATTTGTCAGGATGTGCCCGTTGTTGTTGCGAATGTTACTATCTTAACAGACTTTGTTATTCTTGAGATGCCCGAGGACGACAACATGTCGATTATCCTTGGTAGACCCTTTTTGAATACTGCAGGGGCTGTTATTGATTGCAATAAAAGCAAAGTCACTTTTCATATTAATGGTAATGAGCATACGGTGCACTTTCCGAAGAAACAATTCCAAGTGAATGGTATAAATGTTATTGAAGAATCTCCGACTATCACCATTGGAAGTTTTCAATTACCTCTACCTACTGCCAAAAAGAAATATGATATACTTATTGTAGGGGATATGCACATCCCCATTGAGGTAACCTAGTGTTCTACGAAAGTTCTTCGGTTTTCATGCTAATCGGAAGTGGTTGTTAATAAGACTTGATCAACCTTATTAATGGATCATTTTCGAGAGGTATGAAGATGATGAATTTAGTAAGCACAACTCTCTGTTTCCCACCTTTTATTTTCTGTTTTAGTTAGTCAAATAAAATAAAATGCCACGATTATCCTGTTTTCTGTTTTCACCGTGCAATAAAAAAATGACCCAAAAATAAAAGTTCTCAGAATGTCCTGAAAACTTAATACAATTTTTTTCCAAATATTTCTGATTTTGTGGTGCAAATAATACGAGAGGGGGGGTGCACCTGGTGCCCACAAGACACCAGGGCGAGCCAGCACCCTCAGGCGCGCCCTGGTGGGTTGTGGCCCCCACGTGGGCCCCCTCACTTATTCCCTTAGCCCACATCATCACCTACCTCCAGAAAAAATTCACCACAGCCACCATTCCCGTGTTCTTGCTCTCAAACCCGCGGATTTCAATCTCTTAGCTCGAAGCTCTATTTCTGAAACTGTTTAGAGGGATTGCTACTTGGTATGTGACTCCTCCATTGCTCCAATTTTTTTTTTTTGATTTAGTGGGTTATTTTTAGAGTAATTAGCTACTCTTGGTGCTGCTGTAGATGAGCTTGCATGTTGAATTCTTAGAGTTCTAAGTAGTTTGAATGCTTAATATAGCCTCTATGCATGCTTAGGAGTAGTTGCTATCAATTTCATGAAGTTTTGTTAACAAAATTTTGTGTCTCAAAAATATTTCAGAAATTTGTTCGCAAATAAAATGCAATTCTTTAGGAGTTCTTCGAGGAGGAGATCCTCGGAGGCCTCATCAAGTGGAAGCTTGGTTCGACAATCTTATGTTGAGCCGAGTGAAAGCTCGATGCGAGATGCCGCCACTAAATCATGCTTGTGGTCGTGCGACGAGTTCATGGAAGGTGCATGTATTAAGGAGGAATTTGAACAATATATCCACAATACATAGCTTGCTCCCTTCATCGTGGATAAGTGCCCTCAACACCTCAAACTCATGAAAACTTTCACAAAGAAATTTTAATATTTTCCTCGTGAGTCTAGAGTTTCATTCAATCTTTATGACCGTTCCTTCACCATGCCGTTAGAAATGTTCAGTGAAGCATGCAAACTTTCATATTGGGGTTCCCTCAATGAACCAACAAAATCTGAATACGAGTCATTTTTAGTCAATCTTTGCTTTGGTGAAGATAGGGGGGTAACACTAGGGAGAATTAAGAGCATCCATTTCCCATCAATACAATATTTCGCACTCTTTAATGGCAAATGTATCATAGGCAAACAAGATTGTAGCACACTGTGTGCTCATGATTTGAGTCTCATACACACTTCCATGACTGTAAATAAATATTACAACCTTGGTGCAATTGTTGCACGGAGACTGCAGCTTAATGCCGCTAGTGGTAATTTTTATGGAGGAATCCATGCCTCCCGTGTAGCAGAGAGATTAAGTGTATCACCTTGGCCTAATGATCCCATCTTACCTACTCAGTATCTAGACTTTGATGCCATGAAGCGTCATAAGTTCCTTACGGGTGATACATCTCCAACGTATCTATAATTTATGAAGTATTCATGCCATGTTTACAATAATTTTATATGATTTTGGTATGATTTTATTAGAACTAACCCGGACTGACGTTGTTTTCAGCAGAACTACCATGGTGTCGTTTTTTGTGCAGAAATAAAAGTTCTCCGAATGGGCTGAAAATTTACGGAGAATATTTTTGGAAAATATAAAAAATACTGGAGCAAAAAGATACCGGAGAGGAGTCCCGAGGCAGCCACAAGCCTAGGCCCCCCCCCTAGGGCGCGCCCCCCTGGCTTGTGGGCCCCTCGGGAACTCCCTTGACGTGAGACCGACGCCAAAAATTCCTATAAATACCAAAACCTTCAGAAAGAAACCTAGATCGGGAGTTCCGCCACCGCAAACCTCTGTAGCCACGAAAAACCAATCGGGAGCCCGTTCCGGCACCCTGCCGGAGGGGGAAACCATCACCGGAGGCCATCTTCATCATCCCAGCGGTCTCCATGACGAGGAGGGAGTAGTTCACCCTCGGGGCTGAGGGTATGTACCAGTAGCTATGTGTTTGATCTCTCTCTCTCGTGTTCTTGAGATGACATGATCTTGATGTACTGCGAGCTTTATTAATATAGATGAATCATATGGAGTTTTCCCCTCTCTATCTTCTTGTGATGAATTGAGTTTTCCCTTTGAAGTTTTCTTATCGGATTGAGTCTTTAAAGGATTTGAGAACACTTGATGTATGTCTTGCGATGGGATATTCGTGCTGACAATGGGATGTTCTAATGATCCACTTGATGTATGTTTTGGTGATCAACTTGCGGGTTCCGTGACCTTGGGAATCTATGCATAGGGGTTGGCACACGTTTTCGTCTTGACTCTCCGGTAGAAACTTTGGGGCACTCTTTGAAGTTCTTTGTGTTGGATTGAACATGATGAATCTAAAATTGTGTGATGCATATCATATAATCAAGCCCATGGGTACTTGTGGTGACATTGGAGTATCTAGGTGACATTAGGGTTTTGGTTGATGTGTATCTTAAGGTGTTATTTTAGTACGAACTCTAGGGCTGTTCGTGACACTAATAGGGATAGCTCATACGATTGATCGGAAAAGATAACTTTGAGGTGGTTTCGTACCCTACAATAATTTCTTCGTTTGTTCTCTGCTATTTGTGACTTTGGAGTGAACTCTTTGTCGTACATGAGGGATTTACATATGATTCAACTATGTCAGTATTGTTGAGAGAACTTGCACTAGTGAAAGTATGAACCCTAGGTCTTGTTTTCAAGCATTGCAATACCGTTTGTGCTCACTTTTATCATTAGTTACCTTGCTGTTTTTATATTTTCAGATTACAAAAACCTTTATCTACCATCCATATTACACTTGTATCACCATCTCTTCGCCGAACTAGTGCACCTATACAATTTACCATTGTATTGGGTGTGTTGGGGACACAAGAGACTCTTTGTTATTTGGTTGCAGGGTTGTTCGAGAGAGACCATCTTCATCCTACACCTCCCACGGATTGATAAACCTTAGATCATCCACTTGAGGGAAATTTGCTACTGTCCTACAAAACTCTGCGCTTGGAGGCCCAACACGAGTCTACAAGAAGAAGGTTGCGTAGTAGACATCAACGGGTACGGCCACTAACTACACTTATAACCTGAGATTTAATTAAAAAAATGTTGTGCCTGTCACTTTGCCTACTCCTGCTCTCTTTGATTTTCATAGTAGAGGAAGATACTATGTTCTTGAGACTGAGGCCCATGCATACAATAAGGAGGTTGAAGCTGCTAGGAGGGCCGCGGAGTTTGCACCAAGGGCCTCGATGAGCCATCGCCCAGATTATTATTCATACGGATGGTGATTACCAAGCTAGGCCAAAAGCCTAAGCTTGAGGGAGTACGTATTTCCACCGACATAACATTCATGTTCACACTTTTCATTCCAGTTGTCGGTGTTCATACTTTTTCATTGTAATATCCATGCTAAGTTTGTTTTCTCGCTTTCTTCTTGTGTGTTTGAAAAACTTTGAGAAAAATCCAAAAACATTTCCTACTTCTTTTCGGTTTTTCTTTCTAGCTTAGTTTAATTGTAGTATCAAAAGAAAACCCAAAAAGATTTCTCGTTTCTTCTTTTGCTTGTTGGGAGCTTTCCCGTGTAAATAGTTTTTCACGTTTTTGTTTTTTCCTCTTTAATTTGCTTTCTTCAAGAAAAAAACCAAAAACTCCATATTTCAGTGTTTTTCTCTGAAATTCTTTTCTTTTTGTTTGAGTCGTACCAAGGAGAAGACCACGATGAAAATATTGAGTGGCTCTCATATGCACTATTGTTAATCTAACAAAGAGCCCATGTTACCTTGTCTTCTCCTCTTGAATAAAATGTTTGCAGATTCCAACTTAGTCCACGGCACTCTTGCACTATTATTATTTTCTTGTCGTTTGGTCGTGCAAGTGAAAGGCAATGATAACGATATTTGTTGAAGTGACCGTGGCAGAGAAAAGCGGGTATGAACTCAACTTGTTTTTGTTTTTGTAAATATGTTTAGCCTAGTATCCTTGTTTCAGCTTATTATGATCAAACATGTTTGCAATGACCATTAGAGATTATAGTTGTTCATGCCATGCTTAAGTAGCTAGGAGTGGATAATGATTTATCTTGGACGTCAACATGCATTAAAATGGTTGTGATGTGGTATGATGATATGGTATCCTCCTCTGAATGTTTCAAGTGGCTTGACTTGGCACAAGTTCACGCATGTAGTTGAATCAAAACCAACATAGTCTTCATGATATTTATGTTCATGGTGTCCATATCCTACTCATGCTAGTAGTCAATGTTTATTATATGTAATGCATGTTCATGACCGTTTTCGCTCTCTAGCTGGCCGCTTCTCAATCTATTTGCTAGCCTTCGCCTGTACTAAGCGGGAATACTGCTTGTGCATCAAAATCCTTAAACCAAAGTTATTCCAGATGAGTCCACTATATCTACCTATATGCGGTATTACCCTGCCGTTCCAAGTAAATTTGCATGTGCCACCTCTAAAAATTCAAATGAACATCTGTTTTGTGTGCCTGGACCGCTCATGGAGCGACAGGGGGCAGTCAGTATCTTCCATGCTAAGCGGGTTATTCTCATGGTGAGTGTTTATTCACTCGTCCTTACACGAGAGGGGCGGTAATAGGGATTCCCAGTCCCGAAATCAAAAATCAAAAATAATTAAACAAAACTCCCCCAGGAATGTTGTTGGTTTGGACGGTACCCGTGGATGCGGCTAGCCGTGGAGTGTGATTGTTGGTGGAGGGGAAGTAAACCTTTACTTTTACCGCTTGCGAACCACCGCTAATTTGTTTAGCATGGAAGATATTGATAACTCTTGGTCGTGACGTTGACAGGAAGGGTGTACCTCCCAAAATTATATCTATCTCTGTTTTAAAATTTGAGCCCTGGCACCTCTTAAAATCCATGCTTCCCTCTGCGAAGGGATTATCTATTTACTTTTATGCTGAGTCATCACCTTCTCAAATAAGCGCCAGACTTGAGAGCACTATTGTCATCCTCATGCATTGTGTATAGTTGATGTTGGGTGCAGCATGACTGGATCTTTTCTACCATGAATTACAATGTTTAGTCGCTGCTTGAACTTTGGAGGTGCTCTGCATTTATGTTTTGCGGTGTCAGAAAGGGCTAGCGAGATACCACTATTGTCATATTGTATCATGATTGTTTTGACAAAGTGTTGGCACTTGGGATATCTTATTATTGCTCGCTAACTACTTATGTTATTGATATGAGTTAATATAATTTCTAAGAGTTATTGCTGGCATGGTTAGTCATAATATTTGCTGAAAACCAGGGTGCTACTTAAGCATATATATGTAAACAAGAACAAAAGAGTTCGTAAAAGTTTTTATTTATCACTTTCAGTTTGTCAACTGAATTGCTTGAGGACAAGCAAAGGTTTAAGCTTGGGGGAGTTGATACGTCTCCAACGTATCTACTTTTTCTCACCCTTTTGCCCTTGTTTTGGACTCTAATTTGCATGATTTGAATGAAACTAACCCAAACTGACGTTGTTTTCAGCAGAACTACCATGGTGTTGTTTTTGTGCAGAAATAAAAGTTCTCGGAATGGAACGAAACTTTTTGGAGAATTATTTCAGAATATATAAGAATTATTGGAGCCAAAAACTACAAGAGAAGGGGGCCAGGGTGGGCAGCACCCACCAGGGCGCGCCTTGGTGGGTTGTGCCCACCTCGTGGCCCCACTGACCCTAATCCCACCGCTATAAATTCCTATTTTCGGAGAAAAAATCAGAGAGGAAGTTTCATCGCGTTTTACGATACGGAGCCGCCGCCACCTCCTATTCTTCATCGGGAGGCCAAATCTGGAGCCCGTTTGGGGCTCCGGAGAGGGGAATCTTCGGTCTTCGTCATCACCAACCCTTCTCCATCGCCAATTCCATGATGCTCCCCACCGGGAGTGAGTAATTCCTTCGTAGGCTTGCTGGTCGGTGAGGAGTTGGATGAGATTCATCATGTAATCGAGTTAGTTTTGTTAGGGCTTGATCCCTAGTATCCATTATGTTCTGAGATTGATGTTGCTATGACTTTGCTATGCCTAATGCTTGTCACTAGGGCCCGAGTGCCATGATTTCAGATCTGAACCATTTATGTTATCACAATTATATCTATGTTCTTGATCCGATCTTGCCTAGTCATATGCACCTATTACGTGTTATGATCCGTAAACCCCATAGTGACAATATTTGGGATACTTTCCGGTGATGACCGTAGTTTAAGGAGTTCATGTATTCACCGTGTGTTAATGCTTTGTTCCGGTTCTCTATTAAAAGGAGGACTTAATATCCCTTAGTTTCCTTATGGACCCCGCTGCCACGGGAGGGTAGGACAAAAGATGTCATGCAAGTTCTTTTCCATAAGCACGTATGACTATTTACGGAATACATGCCTACATTACATTTATGAACTGGAGCTAGTTTTGTATCGCCCTAGGTTATGACTGTTACATGACGAATATCATCCAACGAGTTCACCGATCCAGTGCCTACGAGTTTTCCACTTATTGTTCTTACTAAGTTACTACTGATGCTACTGTTCCAACTGCTACAAAACTATTGCTATCACTGCTATCGTTATTGTTACTGTTACTGTTACTACTGCTACCAAAACTATCATACTACTGTGCTACTGATCACTTTGCTGCAGATATTTAATCTCCAGGTGTGGTTGAATTGACAACTCAGCTGCTAATACTCTCAAATATTCTTTGGCTCCCCTTGTGTCGAATCTATAAATTTGGGTTGAATACTCTACCCTCGAAAATTGTTGCAATCCCCTATACTTGTGGGTTATCAAGCGGCACAAGGAGGAGGAGGAGGAGGTGGCTTACCAGGCGCGGATGGCGGAGGTCACTGCGCTCTCCGCTGCCGGCGACTGCGTCGTGCCGCCGCTGGCCCCGCCGTCCCCCACCAAGCTCGAGCCGGCGCCGACCGCCCTCAAGCCCCAGGAGTATGTCTGGAAGGGGGTGGTGCGCGAGTGGGTGAGCGTGCCACCCGTCTGGATGCTGGCGATGTCGAAGCAAGCGCGGGACTACCTGGAGTTCTGTCGACAGCAGCACCTACGGACGGAGCGTCGCGAGGGTCAGTGGCTCGAGGAGTTGGAAAAGGACGCCGAGGCAGAGGAGGAGGAGCGCCGTGCCGAAGCCCAGGCAGTGGTGGTGCAGCCACCGGCGGACGACGTCGCCACCGCCTGGGAGACGGTGTTCCCCTGGGCTGGCCCGGCGCCGACCCTCGTCGACCTCACCGGCCCCGACGACGACGATGATGAGGACGCCTAGGGCAGTGCGCCTCCTCGTTTTTATTTTAATTTTAATGTTTTTAGTTAATACCTAGCAGACTTGTGAACTATCGCCGGCCTCTGTGGTCGGCATTAATGTATAATTAAAGTTAATGCATGTTGATGTGATTTGATATGATGTTTGAATGTGATGTGATGTTTGAATTTGAATTTGGACTGACCTTTGAATTATAAGCAACATTTGAAATCCATTGCTCTGTGATGTTGCAATGATTATGTTAGCCTAGGTTGCAATGATCTAACAACAAATAAAACAAAAATACAAACAAATGATCATGTTAGCCTATGTTGATGAGCTCCGAAAGTTAGGGTAAACAAAACATTTCTAATAGATATCATTATAAAAATAGTTTAAAATTTCAATAATTAAAAAATAAGTTCAGATCCTTCTTATTCACACTAAAATGATTCTTTGGTGATTTTTTAATTTTTTTAATTTTTCATAAACATAAACCCACTATCACTCTCTTCTCGGACTCTATACAATCTCGTACGTGATAGCTCATTTGTGTGAAGGAGTTTTCATGAAAATGTCCATAAATCAAGATTTTTTTTGTCATAACCATGTGACATACAACGGCATTGTGCGCAGGTCTTCCATTTTTTTGATTTTTTTGAATTTGTTCTGCTCATTTGAACCTGGAAATGGTAGCTTACCTCAAAAAAATCCATAAAAATGTCCCTAAACCAAGTTTATATTTTTTTATGGTAACTATGTCTTATAAAATGACGAACCGCGAAGGTTTTCTATTTGTTTGATTTTTTTTGAATTAGTTAAGGTCATTTGAAAGTTGGTCAAACCTAAGATAACCCCGCTGACCGGCTCAAAACCCTGCAGCATCTCTACAAACCCTAGCGTCAAACTGCAGTCGTCCGATCATACCCTAGCGCCAAGCGACATCCCTCAGATATGGTCTTCTAGAAGGAATTCAGAGGAGCGGCTACGTGCAGGCTCCGCGCCGTTGGATCACATGGACGGCTCCGCATCGTTGGATCGTTGGGCGATCCGCGAGAGGTTGGTTCTGCTCGCCCATTCGTGTGTCCCAAAATGAAACCAAGTCCTTGTTGGGCCTTCACAAGGCGTTGAACTGTCGAAGGCCCACAAGGATATAATAGGCCTATAAAATGGTGCACCTGCTGGTACTGTTTTTTTCTTTATTGATTTGATTGCACTATTTTTTTCTTTATTGATTTGATTGCACCGTTTTTTTCTATATTGATTTGATTGCACAGTTTTTTTTCTTTATTGATTTAATTGCACTATTTTGTTTCATGCAATATGGCCACCAACAAGTAAAAAATGGGCTACCAAATTAGTTTCATCATGCAAAAAATAGTTTCTTTTCCTTCTTCTTTTTCAACATCAACATGGCTCATATTAGATTGAAAACTTCATTACACAACCGGACATCTCATATTAGAAAGGGTAAATGCATACAAAAGCATGCAAGATGTAAAACCTACGTACTACATAGTAGAACCTATCTACTCTTCGTCGGAGACCTCAATGATCTCCGTGCCCTCCGGCGGATAAATGGCCGCCTGTCGCAGCTCCGCCCCCTCCGGCACCTGCGGCTGCTCCGCTGCCGCCTCCTCTGCCTCTATCTCCGCCTCCAGCTCGTCGAAGAGGGCGCCGGCCTCCGCCTGCCTCTACCGTATGAGCCGGCGGTTGGCCTCCACCTCGGCCTCATCCCGGATGGAATCCAGGATGGCCAGCTGCTTTGCCATCTCCTCCGGCTGGTCTATGGCGAACTCCGCCTCCACCTCCGGGTTGTCCTCCTCCATGGCCGCCGGCTGATGCTCCTCCTCCTGCTGCTACTGCTCCTCCTCCTCCTCCTCCTCCGTCTCGGCGAATCCGTAGGGAGACCCGCAGCGATGCGGGCAGCGTGGTGAGCCTGCATCTCCGCCTCGATTTGCAGGCGCCACTCCGCAATGAGCTGCGCGTAGGTGGTGATGAGGCGCCGTACCATCCTGACGGCGAGGGAAGTGCGAGAGGAGGCGGATGGGCTCGGGCGGCGGCGGGGTGGAGGGAGGAGGAGGATGTGCAAGGGCTAAGGGACGCCGACCGGCTTAAATAGCCGGCTATGGCCTCGGGCGGCGATCCGAAGCGATGCCACGCGGCGTTCACACCGCACCGACGGTCGAGGCGCCCGTTGGACCGTCAGGTTTCCCGGCGAATCCGCGTGGGGCCACGCCGTCAGCCCGACGTGGCGGGCGCCTGTGAAAAGACGCCTGTACAAAGGGATGGAGGGAGTGGCGCGCATCGGCCCAACAATCCACCAAAACCAGGGCCCCGCTCGTCAGCAGTTAACGGTCAAACCATTGACCCGATGGCATCCTCCGCTGTGACCATTTGTGAGGGTTTCGAACAAGAGAGTGGGGAAAAGCGAGCAATTGTTAAGAGCGTGGGGGTGAATGAACACAACTAAGGAACGAGGGGCACAGGAATAGAAAACCCTTATTGTTTATGATATATGTAACGATGCTAGAAAAAGTGATTGAAATTGATCAAACTTATGCATTATGCTAGCATTCACACTTCATAAATTGTTTCTTTTATCATTTACCTACTCGTGGACAAGTAGGAATTAAGCTTGGGGATGCTGATACGTCTCCAACGTATCGACAATTTATGAAGTATTAATGCCATATTTACCCATTTTTACAAAAAATTATATGATTTTGATGCACTTTATATGATTTAATTGGAAAATAACTCGGACTGACGCTGTTTTCAACAAAATTATCGTGTTGTTGTTTTTTGTGTAGAAAATAAAAGTTCTCGGAATCGCCCGAAACTTTTTGACGATTTTTCTGGAAGGAAAGAGGTCCAGGAAGCTTCGAGGGAGTACCAGAAGACCCATAGAGGGCCCACAAGGAAAGAGGGCGCGCCGAGGGGGGGTGGTCGCGCCCTGATGCCTTGTGGGCTCCCTATGGCACCTCTCCGCGTGATTCCAATGCTGAAAAATCCTATATATTGAGAAACCCCCAGAAATTAACCTAGAACTTCCGCTCCGCTGCCGCAAGCCTCTGTTCCGAAGTGACATCATCCGGAGCCCTATTCCGGCACCCTACCGAAGGGGGAAATCATCACCGGAGGCCATCTTCATCATCCCGACGGTCTCCATGACGAGGAGGGAGTAGTTCACCCTCGGGGCTGAGGGTATGTACCAGTAGCTATATGTTTGATCTCTCTCTCTCTCTCATGTGTTCTTGAGATGGCATGATCTTGATGTATCACAGGCTTTGTTAATATAGTTGGATCATATGGTGTTCTTCCCTTGCTATCTTGATGTGATGAATTGAGTCTTTCCCTTTGAGGTTTTGTTATGTTGGATTGGATTTGAGAACACTTGATATATGTCTTGCATGTGGATACCCATGGTGATAATGGGGTGTTCTATTGATTCACTTGATATATGTTTTGGTAATCAATTTGTGGATTCCCATGGTGACAATGGGGTGATCAATGCATACGGGTTGATACACGTTCTTGTCCTACTTTCTCCGATAGAAATCTTGGGGTACTCTTTGAAGTTATTTGTGTTGGATTGAATATGATGAATCTAAAATTATTTGATGCATGTCGAATAGTCAACTCACAGATACTTGTGGTGACATTGGAGTATCTAGGTGACGTTAGAGTTGATTGATGCGCATCATATGGTGTTATTTTAGTATGAACTCTAGGGTTGTTTGTGACACTTATAGGAATAGCTCAATAGATTGATCGGAACGGATAACTTTGAGGTGGTTTGCTACCTACAAAAATTTCATATTATGTTCTCCGATAGATAGGAACTTTGGAGCCATTCTTTATCGCACGTTGAGGGATGGTTATATGATTCAATTATGTTAGCATTGTTGAGAGGTTGCACTAGTGAAAGTATGAACCCTGGGCCTTGTTTCCAAGCATTGATATAACATTCTCGATGTTTACTATTTGTTACCTTGCTGTTTTTATATTTTCAGATTACAAAACCTATATCTACTATTCATACTATACTTGTATCACCATATCTTCGCCGAGCTAGTGCACCTATACAATTTGCCACTGTATTGGGTATGTTGCGGACACAAGAGATTTCTTGTATTTGATTACAGGGTTGTTTGAGAGAGATCATATTCGTCCTACACCTCCCACGGACTGATAAACCTTGGGTCATGCAGTTGAGGAAATTTTGTTGCTGTCCTACAAAACTATGTACTTGGAGGCCGAACAACGTCTACAAGAATAAAGTTATACAGTAGACATCAATGGTCACCGGCTTGACGACGAGCTCGCCAAGATCGACAAGGAGTGGTCGCTTGGCGACTCCTCCATGAACGCTAGCAGGGGCAAGGCCGTCATCAGAGCTCTGCGGGTGTCGTTGACATTGGCCGCAACCGTCCTCTGCACGACTGCACCACACGGGAGGAGGCAGAGCGGTTCCGCCACAGGTAGCAGACATACAAGGTTGTTGCAGCCCTTCGGCACCCTACCGCCGCTGGAGGGATGACGACGACGGTGCCGACACGAACGACGACTGTCGGGGGGATGACCCCCGGGTAGGCTCAAGGAGACGACTCGACATTTCAAAACAACGGGGCGGCCAACGCCCCTCTGTCCGGCTGCTCCGGCTGGCACCCCGGTCCGGCTGACTCCTAAGTCCAGCCGGCTCCCTGCCCGGCTGCACCAGCCGGCTGCTCCGTCAGACCCCCCCGTCCGGCTGCTCCAGCCGGCCTGCTGCGCAAGGTCAACCACCATGTCCCATCGGACACGACATGAAGACACTATAACATGCGTCATGCGTCACTTCACTGCGCCCCAATAGTCCAGCACTGCTGACCAATAGTGGTGCACTATAGCCTGCATCACGCGTCACCTCGCATGACCAATCCAATAGTGGTGCACTATTGCCTGCATCATGCGTCATCTCACATGTCATATCCAATAGTGAATAGTTGGCCGTGTGGGCCACCCCTTGTCCACTGGGCCTCCCTTTATAAAAGGCACCAGGGGAGGTCACCCAGGCCCAAGCTCCTCTCATTCTCTCATTCTCACACACGTGAGACCAAGGAAAGGAGCAGCCAGCTCCCTCTTCCTCCTCAGGCACAGCTCCAGGAGCAACTCTGTACTACATATACACTTCATATACAGACATGCAGGAGTAGGGGTATTATCTCTCCGGAGAACCCCGAACCTGGGTAAATCACCGCGTGCTACTACCCTATCCCGTCCCGGATCTTCCACGGCAGCCTTGCTCTCACCTCGATTAGCCACCCCCTGGCATCCGTTGTGAGAAAACGACGACAATGACGACAGTGTGACACGACAGGGCGGCCACGTCTACGAGGTGGTCGTTCGGTATAGTTTATTTTAGTTTTAGTTAAACTGTCAAAATATCAACCTTTTTACGTGATTATGTCCGAACTTGAATGAAATCTTTGTTTAAATTTTGTCCGGTTTGTTTAAACCATGTTTGAAATGTTTGCGGGTAGCGTTGGATGGCCGGCTCCCGTATCCGTGTCCGCGGACTAGCCCCCCTGTCCGCTGACGGATGCGGTGTCCGGTTTACGGGTCAGCGTTGGAGATGCCCTTAGAGTTTTTTTTCTTCTGAAATTGGTAGATGGACCTAAAGCCCACCTCATATTTCAACAGTCTCTTCTCGCGGACTTCCCCTGTGGCGACGGTACTAGGAACTGGTTCGACACGCCGTCAAAGGGTTCGCTTGCATGTGGCTCTGTACTCATCGCGTCGGACGCGGTGCCATAGAAACCATCCATCCCAACCGTCGAGGCACTTTACTATAACTCTGTGTCATGTGTAGCTGTTAAACATAATCATGTCCAGTCTATGCATTCAAACACCATGTAATGCATCCGCCCAACCAACACAAGTCACTAAAACGCTAGTAAAAAATTGCTTTTCCATGCAACCGGCCAAACTATATATAGAACATGGTTTTGATCATGTATTTACTCAGCCAGGTCCAAAACTGAATGACAGATGGAGGGACAAAAAGGTGCAACTAACAAAGACGGCCAAAATGAAAAATGAAGCAACGGTCAGACTGCACTCGGCTAGTCGGCTCCCCTGCAGGTCCGATCGATCCAGTTTTCTCAAGTCAGTTCTTTCAAAAAAAAAAAGTTTCTCAAGTCACGTGCTCCCATGTGACAACCAAAAGCCCGAGAATAGACAAGAGCAGGGGGGAATATACTGGTCAGATATGCATCCACCGATGTTGCGCCGCCCGGGGATTATGCTTCTTGGTTCCTACTCATCCCCTCGAGAAGCGCAAACTTCGGGTTACCGCCCCTTCCCCTCGACGTTTGACATTGTGCACAAAATAGTTACTGTACGATCTAATCTAACTTATCCAGCGTTAACTTAGATTTGGCGCCAGTCGAACTGTTTCCATCTCACCATCCACAGCTGCGCCTGCGCCGCGCGTTCCTCTGTCCGCTCACCGGCACGGCGGCACCGTACGCCGCCGGCCGGCCGAGGCGCGATCGACCAAGCAAGCGCACCGTCCACGCGTAGCGCGCCCGGTAACCACCCCCCGCCAATTAAGCGCGCGATCATGCGATGCAACTGCACCCTCGCTCGCCCTGCCGCCGTGCGTCCGTGCGCAAGCTCCCCGGCAGACGTAAAGAGCATGGCTCTTCTTTCCCGTCACGTCTCCCAAAGATGATCCCTCCCGAGAGAGAGACTCCGGGAGCACGCAACCATCCAAAAAAAGCACGTAGGCCATGCCACCCGGGCCCACAGATAAGGTTCCCTCCGCACTTGGTGCACGCGACGCAAGCGGCTGGATCCCGGGCCCCACGTGCCCCACATGGCCGCCCCTAAACCGTGGGTGGCCCGCAGGTCAGCCTCCCTCCCTCCCTATCCACCCACCCACCCCGCGGCCGTTAACCGCTCCGGGCCGCAGGAGAAAACCAACCCCGATCCGACGGCCCGGATCCGCCCAATCAAATCTCCCTTCCCCCACCGTATAAAAAACGGAAACTTCTTCACCCACTTCCCTCCCCACTCCCCCCCCCCCTATCTCCTTCCACCCATCACCCCCCCCCCCCCCCCCCCCCTGTTCACCCCATCGGCGGGCGCATCGCCATGCTCCGGACCATCTCCAAGCTCCGGGAGGCGGCGGCGCCGCTCGCCTCCGCCGCCGTCCGGCGATGCTCCGGCGGTCCCCGGATCCACGCCGACGCCAATTGCCCCCGCTGCACCGCCAACATCTCCGTCCAGTTCTCCCTGCAGCCCCTCCCGCCGCCAGTCGCCTGCGGCGCCGAGGGCGCCCACCCGCACCACCACGACGGCGCCAGCGTCTGCCCCACGTGCCGCGGGGCCTTCCTATTCCGCGCCCACCGGATCGACCCCATGCGGGGCGCCTTCCTCGAGATCCCCGGCGGCGTCGTGGGCGACGACGGCGAGGATGCGCATCGGGGAGACCTCTCTCGGATCAAGAGGTGGATTTCGGAGCGCCCACCGGAAGACTGGCCTCCGATGCCGCCGCAGGCTCCCCCGATGCAGATGCCGCAGGTCCCGCCCACGCGACGTAAGCAGGGGAGGAGGAGAGGGAGGGAGGAAGGAGGCGGCGGCGGTGGCGGTGGGGGCAACGGTAACGGAGGGGAATCCTCGGGCGGGGAGGGAACGAGCGCGGCGCCCAAGAGGGAGTGGTGGGGAGGCGCCACCCTGGGGGAGGAACTCCCGACGCCGCGGGAGATGTGCCGGAGACTCGATGAGTTCGTCATCGGGCAGGGCAAGGCTAAAAAGGTACAGCCATCTGTCCCCAATTCTGGTCCAAAATGGTGCGATCGGTGTGATTTGCTTGCGTACGCCATGCAATGCAGTATGCTGGACTTGCACGGTTCAGTGGTAGCTTGGCATCGGTAGGTGAATTTTGGGTTTTAGCATGAATCGTCCTAGGACGTTGACATAATTGAATGAAATAGCGTACGGCTGGTTGCTGTGGCAACGCAGAAATGCACCTGGTTTTAAGTACTGGCTGACTGCGCCTTAAATTAAAATTCACTGCGCATTTTTGTGTTTGCATGTCAATGGTGGTTCTCCGAATTTTGGTCTGCGACTCTGTGAGAATATAGTTGGATGATATGGTAGTAACTTAATATGTTTGATGGACGACTAAGACTGAGTGTTTCTGGTAGAAATGTAAAATTGGGTTCCGGTGATTTAAGATTGAGAAATCATGGTATATGACCATCAATGCTGCTGATTATAGAATAATTGCATGTACAGGTTATCATATTGTACTACTCGCGGCTGTGCGGATATGCTGTGAACTAAATTAGGCAAGAGTTCCTCGTGTTGCTTATAAAATTTGTACACATTTGATATGATCCTTCTGTGTTTGTATTTGGAAGAAACTGTGATGCAGCCTGTTGCAGGTTTACTGGATATCTATTTTTTCACTTTTCGAAAGGAGCAAAATGCAACAGATATTACCTTGTGTTTCTTTTCCAGCATAGTATATATCTTTTTAGAACATGACATACCATACTTCCAACATACTCCCTCCGTTCACAAATATAAGATGTTCTCCGTTCACAAATATAAGATTTTCTACCTTTTTCTGATTCGGATGTATATAGACGCATTTTAGTGTGTTTGTTCACTCATTTTAGTCCATATTGAAATATCCAAAATATCTTATAGTATTTGTGAACGGAAGGAGTACGTGTTTAAACTCTTATCTTTGTTGCAGGTTCTATCAGTAGCCGTATACAACCACTACAAGAGAGTATATAACGCAACTGTACAGAAAGGGTTAGTATCTGTCCTGTAACTACCTGCCTCAGTCTAGCCTTTTTATCATATCTCCAAATCAGCAAATCATGAAAGAGAAATGCTGAAGTATTTTTACACATTGGTAATGTATCAATTGAAAAGGATGTGTGCCAAATTAAGTTGTTAATTGCCAATGTTCTGGCTTTCAAATGGCATATTTGTGACGTTGTTGTATCCAGATCTGCGGACAATTCTGGGTGTCCAGACGCTGCAAATGATGATCACGATAATGTAGAGATAGATAAAAGCAATGTACTTCTGATGGGTCCAACAGGCTCAGGTCAGCTTTTTTATTTTAATCTTCCACATTTCTAACTAGCATTTTCACATGATACAATATACATGTATAACGAGATTCATTATAAGTTGGAGCTGACAGTGATATCTTTCTTCGTGCTATCTGCTGACAGGAAAAACATTGCTTGCAAAAACATTAGCACGCATTGTAAATGTACCATTCGTTATAGCTGATGCGACATCATTAACACAGGCAAGTCCATCACCACTTCACTGTCACATTGTTTGGGGAACTGTCTGAGAAGATTCCTACTTAAATGCATTCGATCTATTTATGAATGCTCAATCATCAACATAGTTGCTCCGTTCTTAGACTCTACGTGTGCTTTCACTAGAATTCACACTTCAACCAATACTTCCCTATCTTATAATATGCTGTACTTTTTGAGTTCCGAGTTTTTCTGCTAAGTATAGTATTTTTATTAAGATTTTATATTGTAGTAATAGATTTCTATACAGTGAACTGGCCTTTCATTACTATTTCCATCTGTTTCTCCACTTTATCTAATTCATATGTTGTGGAAACTGTAACCGCAGTGACAGAATCATACAAAGTGATCTTTTTTTGGTGAAAGTATCAAAGTAGATATATATCTAGTTAAGCATTAAAGGGGTAGTCAGAAAGGGTACAAACAAAGATAACTAAATTTGACAGCATTTTGCAGGCTGGATATGTAGGTGAAGATGTAGAGTCGATACTGCAGAAGTTACTAGTGGTATGTATGGCTCGCTATTTAATGCCTTCCCTTTGCATGTGCTCACACTGTTGTTCAGAAAGAAATTTCAGATTTCTTGACCCTTCTGACATTCAGAATGTATGTTCAGGAGGCCGAATATAATGTTCAAGCTGCCCAGCAAGGGATAGTGTACATAGATGAAGTAGATAAAATAACAAAGAAGGTACAGATTTTGTTATCCCTTTTTCTGAGTAGCTTTTTAGCTGGGAGGCTTCTAAACAATAACTACGTTGCAGGCAGAGAGTGCAAATGTTAGTAGAGATGTATCTGGTGAAGGTGTTCAACAGGCTTTGTTAAAAATCCTAGAAGGAACTGTAAGTGATCCCACTTATTATTGGTATTCTTGTTTTAATTCTCATAGCTGGAGTAATTAAACCATTTGTGTCAAAAGTTTGGTGGTACTGTGTTACTCTGATTGTTACGTTTTTCCAGTTTTGCTAGAAGCTACTGCCAGTATGTTGTATGTTGGATATTAACCTAGTTATGCTATGTACACAGGTTGTCACCATTCCTGAAAAGGGATCTCGCAAAAATTCTCGCAATGACAGTATACAGGTTATATCCCTATCCGATACTTCAAAAATATGTTCAGTATCATATGGATTCAGAATTAATTGCAGTCAATAAAATAGTTTCTTCAAATGGATATTTTTGTGTGTGCAAAGGATACTCCACTTTACTACTGTTTCATACAGATAGAAGATGTTTTCACATTTTCACAACTAAAAGGCCACCATGCTCTTGGTTAGAGTAGAGCTGGCTACAGTTAGGATGCCTGTTGTTGGTAATAGCAGTGATCCACAGGGCTGTGGTGGAAATGTCCAAGAGCATTATATTTTTATTTCTTAGCTACTTTGTGCATTAGGAGCATTGTAAACCCATCTCCATGTTTCATTGTTTTCAGCATGACATGCCTGTAACAGATCTTATTCTAATGCAGATAGACACAAAAGACATTCTTTTCGTATGTGGTGGTGCTTTTGTAGATTTGGAAAAGACTATTTCTGAAAGGTACTGCAGACTTAATGATTATAGAAATGGCTTATTCTGCAAACATTATAAGTTCATATCTGGTGACATTACATACTTGTGATCCCCATGAGGATTTGGAATTTAACTCCGACTTCTTACATAAAGCAGACGACAAGATTCATCTATAGGATTTGGGGCACCCATTCGTACGAACATGAGAAGTTCAGGAGTGACCAGTCCAACGGTCACATCATCTTTGTTAGAATCTGTAAGGATTTTAATATCTACTGATTGATTTATCGACAGCGCTTGTGATGTTTTGATCGTTTCCGTCAGTAATTGGAGCAGCCTTTTTATCTCACAAAAATACTCTTCACATAGTCCTGAACATGAAATTCCATGCCCATTGGCAGGTTGAGAGTGGAGATCTTGCAAAGTTTGGCCTAATACCAGAGTTCATTGGACGCTTGCCCATTCTAGTTAGTTTGGCAGCTCTCAATGAAGATCAGCTTGTTCAGGTAGTTTGAAAATAAAATGTAATGTATTCTTATTCGAGTATCCGCATGAGTATCCTCCTTCATTTAGAATCATGTTCTGTTCTTCTCTTTCACATAAACTAAATGATCCGACGTCGGTATAAGTTCTTGCATGGTTTTCATATGGCTAGCCTGCTTAAGCTAACTGAAGTGGTTTGATCTGCATTCAGGTTCTTACAGAAACAAAGAATTCACTTTCGAGACAATACAGGAAAATGTTTAGCCTGAACAATGTGAGTCCACTAAAACGTGAAGTGATTATAGACTTGCTTCTGTGCACTGATTTCCTAACAATCCTTTTTCCCGGTTCTTCAGGTTAAGCTGCACTTCACTGAGGGTGCACTGAGAATAGTAGCAAAGAAGGCCATAGTCAAAAACACTGGTGCACGTGGTCTAAGAGCCATCTTAGAGACAATTCTACTGGAGGCCATGTATGAGGTAGCTGCTTGCAGTTTTCTGTAATGGACGCTGCAAAATCGAGGCATACGTTCTGACATTCTTCGTAAACAGATCCCTGATGAGAAAGCCGGAAATGAGCGTGTAGATGCTGTTGTGGTGGACGAGGAGGCGATTGGTTCCGTTGACAGGCCTGGGTGCGGGGCTAAAATTCTTCGGGGGGACGGCGCACTGGCGCAGTACATAATAAGAAATAACTTGCCAAATTCACCGGTATGGTCCTCTGGATTTGTGAAACACGCTACCCTATTGTCACATGCTATCAACTCTTAACTTGCGCCGCCTCCTCTAATGTCAGCTCTTAACTTGCAGGAAACTAACGAGGCTTTGGCCGGGGAGCTTGAAGATGCGTACATGCTGTCAAGGATCGTTAGCTTGTGATTAACCTTACAGACACCGTATATTATGTAAAACCTCCCCCACTCACACCCAGTCAATTTAACCAATTTTCCTGTGATCTATCTATTTCTAAGTTTGCGGTGAGGTCCGACGAGCAGAGAACCGGCCGGCGCGCCATTTGTTGTAATTGTTGATGTAAACAGGAGTTGCCTTTTGATCGAGCAACCATCCTGCTATAAGCAAAATGTTTCTCATTCTTTCTTTCTGGTGCCCCCCAACCGTGTGGGCAGGGCAGCTAAGCTTATAGTTGTTGGCAAAGGTGTACACACCAATCAACCTCTTCACAGTTATAATAATAAGCAGGCGCAGTTTGCCAAGTGGCATCTGTACAGGTTTCAACTTTCAAGCATTGTTGTCTGTAACTAGCGGAAAAGCGCGGCGTGCCACCGCGCCCGTAGAAGTGCCCTCTATCAAATTAGCTGCTGCTGATTTGTTTAGATTTATGAGGTTTTATTGTTATACGTATTTAGGAACACTAATGTTATGGTAAGAAGAAGCCAACCAAATCTTATAGACTGATTTTGCAAACGTTCATTAGATCCAGAATTGATGGACTTAAAGGGGTAGCACTCCTATGGAACATAAATGGATCCACCATTATATTCAGACTTGCATACTGCACTTATGTTCTAATAAACATTTGATCAATAATACAATAGCACGCCGCGGGAGAGAGATTACACAATCCATATCTGGGTATGTAGCTTGAACATTCTCCAGAAGTCATACTGAACTGTCCATCAAGAAAGTTACTTTTGAGCGGCAAGAGTTGTTGTGACAACTAAAAAATCACTTATACAATAGTTGGTCACTTTCCGGTGGATCTCTATGCAAGAGAAAATGATAAAAAAGATGGTGCTGGAAACTGCATGAGCTATATGGCATCGTCACTTGTTCTCTGTTTGCTTGATTATTCCTTGATGGTAAACACCAACATCTCAGTGCACAAAAAATGGTAAGGAAGGAAAAGTGAGATGCCATATTAGGAATTTGCCTACTTTCCCTTTGCCTAGAGATGGTATATTTAATATCATGCTATCTGGAACCATCTCAACAACCATAAAATCAATATTTAGTTTGACATTCTAACCTGTGGTAAATGCTTAATTTATGTGCAGAAATTGATTCAATGCAAATATTGCTACAACCCATGGAAAAGTTCATAGTTTTGAAGATTCTTTAAAATTGAACATTTCAAATGGCATGCTGACTTGCAGCTAGCCGTGTGAACATGAGATTTAACATAGAAATAACAAATGATTATAAGACATTAAACAGAAAGCATGCACTGTTTCATACTGTATATGCTATTTGGTACAAATGTTTATGCACTTCCAGAACAACAGAACACTAAAAAAGGTACATTTTCTAGTGATACCTTGTAAGTGAGGGTTAAATATTGCCATTCTAGACATAAATTAGACATGATTCAGAAAGCAGTGGCTAAGTCACTGCAAGACAGTTAAATAAATTCTTAAAAAAACTACAGAATGTTGGCTAAAAACGAAAATCAAACAATCAACTAACCACAAAGAAGAAACAATTCTTGGGAAAGATAGCAAATGAAATGCCTCTTGAATTGTAAGATTGGTGCCAACTTACTATAGAATAGTGCTGCTGCGCTCCATAGAGTAGAGGATACTCCATGGATCTGTACCTCGATCTTGCATCATATATATTGCAATCTTCGACTGTATGGATGCTTCCTTCATTAAACTGATTGTTTGAATTGACCTACTCTTTCTTGGGTACCCGACCTTCCATTGCGCTATTCTGAAATCATCATGGACAAAGCAAATTTTCAGTAAATAGGTACTACTCTAGAATAGGAACGCATAAAAAATTCCAATAATAATACTTGTCTCTAGTGTAAGAATTCTTGACTTCCCAAACCCTTGCAAATCGAGAAATTATTTTCCACCAGCACTCCTGTTTGTTTACATCTTTTAAGAGTGGTAGTTCCATGATCGCAAACTGGTTGGAACATAAGGAAAAATTTAGCATTCTGTTGGTTGACAACGAAACATCTGTAATATCTGTCCATGGCATACCTAAGTACAGTAGAATCTAATTCAACCAAGCACACAACAGAATGAATTGCACCTTTCGATGTTGAAATGGGAGAACTATAGAACTTAGCTTCTTAAGTACAACCTATATTTATTGGAACATGTACTCGTCGGCGAAGAGGACGAAGCGGTCGTAGTTGAATCAGTAAGAATTGTTAAGAGTACCTCATGACCTGGTCATAGAGGATGTGGCCCATCGGCATATGGAGATGGTTGGAGTTGGCCTTCTTGACAGCGTCCATGGCCAGAAATCGGATCGTGTTGACCGACTTGTCGAGCACAAGGTAATTCATGTTTATTCACCATATCATCTTCCATCATGCTAGTAAACATGTGAAACAACGGTGATAAGAAGCTTTAAGAAATTGACTCAATTTTATCTTTAAATTGCATAAGCAATAGCTTGCCTTCCGAGAGTAATCAGGGCATCAAAATTGCTAGTCCATGGTTGATGCTTCTTTTGAAATGCTCTGTCGTGCAACAAACCAGTACTCAAATAGACAAACTGGCAACACCCTTTAGAAGTGGAAATACATGGAAAATGTTTTAAAATTAATCTAGAAGAACATGGCAATTTTTAAATAATTTGTTCAAAGGGATGTTTCTCCTTAGCAAGCAAGGCTAGTGGCCTCAAGGTGCTAGAGAATGAGTGGAGACCGGAATGAAATTGTGACATATGAGCATAACTAAATAGAGATAATTTAGTTATGGATGAATGCCAACCATCATCACAGAGAGTAAAAACTGCAAGTAGCACAAGGAAACCTGGAGAAGCAGAGCAAACCATTACCAAGTAATACGTACATAGCTCCTTATTTTATTTTCCTGAATATATAGTGGACAACATTAAGCAAGAAATGTGGCATATTAGAATATTAGCACATTTGGTAATCTTGCAATGAAATTTTTTAGATTCAGACTCAAAGTAAGTAAGAAATATTACTGTGGCAATAACTTTCTGTTTGAAAACTAAGTCTCATGTGCTAATTAAGACTAACAGGGTTTTCCTCTTTATCAGCATAATTGACACATAATTGGAGAAATTATAGCAAGAAGCAAGATAAGGAGCTTACCTTTGAAGTTTTGTTGAATAACAGGAGAGCACTGTAGTAGAGGTCGTCGAAGCGCACTTAAAGGAATAAGGTGTATGTCACGTAACCCAATCTACATAAGAGAACTGAGATGCAATATCCACGCTGATACAGCTGAAAACAAAACCATTCACATGGATTCTTTCTCTTAGCAAAACTGAATAGTAATTAAAGAAAAGCATGTTAGGAATCACGGTATAATGATAACCACAATACCAGCTGTAGTTTCATAATAAGAAGTGCTTCTAAATACAATTCCGCTGGAATCAATTTTCAGTAACATAACAATACACTATCGGATCAGCAAACATATGGTGCAGCTATTAAGTTCAGTTAATCCATTACTCAGGATCACACAAGAGCTGATGCTACCTTGATCTAAATGGAATAAATTAAATAGCTTTTATAAAAGGAGTAAGAAATAATGCAATGTATATTTTTCATCTAGCCCGTACCTTCTCAATCGAATATCTACTGAACAATCTGCCAAAGTGGCAACCATGCCATATTTGATACACTCCAGCAACTTAGTTATATGGCCCATCCGTTCTTCAAGATAAACACGACACATAGAATGGGCGACCAATCGTTGGGGTTGTCCTGCACACACAAAAGTCTTAACTGGATCAAGATATAGAAACATAAAAAAAATGTTTAGTTCTTGTAGACATACTAACAAACAGTTAGAGGGCATGAAATAGCAACATCAAAGAATACAATAAATGTGTATTTTTGTCAAGATTTGTCCCCAGTAAACCTGACACTACACGAACATTTTGTCAAGCAACCAACCAATCAATGGAAGGAAAAAAAGAAAATTGTAGCAGGGCACACCATCCCTATTGCAGCCACAAAAAAAAAAAGGGGGGGGGGGGGGGGGGGGGGGGAGCAGGCGTGCCTAAGCGTGAAGAGAAGGCCACGCTGGGTGGATGGCTCCTAGCATCAGGTAGGAGAAAGCCGAGGGGAAACCGTGATCGATCCCGCCGTCACAGGGATCGTTGTCGCATCTCCGCGGTTGGCCCTTGTCTGTTCTCCGTCTAAGAGAAAGAGGGGAGGCGCGAGGAGCGGAAGCGGAGGAGGGGCAGGAGGTGGGGAAATGGCGGAGGGGGAGGGGAACTCGGCAGCGGCATGGGCCGCCAGCTGCGGCAACGGAGCAGCACAACTCCTCTTTCCCCCTGTCCCTTTCTCGTGCTCTCTCTCTCTGTTTCTCGAAGAAAGAAGAAGGAAGCGCTGGCCTCTATGGTGAATCAGCAGGAGCTGTAGAAAACAGAATAAGAGGAGGAGGAGGCCGAGGCCAGCCACGTAATTGTCAACAGGACATTGGTAAAAAAAAGTCAAAAAAACAGGAAAAATAAAACTACTGCCGCTTTAGTATAGTTATTACTTATAAAACGGCCTGCAGTTTCTACTTCTGTTCTAATCTGTCGTGCTGGGACGCTATGATTGATTTCAAATTTGAACTAAAACCATGACAAGAATTATGGGACAGAGGGAGTACTTTTCATGATCACCATCACATGAACGTTCATGAATCATGAATCTTGAGTGGATGGTGCACTGAAGCGGCCTCCCAGCCTAACGACAGGCGCAAACCTTGGGTGCGGTTGCGCGTGCACGGATCACGAGGCCGATCGGGCGGCGAGACGTGGCCAGACGGAGTCGGACCCGTTCAGCGGTCACTCTCGACTCGTCGCCGTCCCCCACTCCCCAACCCCTCCCTCCTCCCCAACCCCAGTCAGTCGCTGAGAGAGAAGAGATATCGAACTCTCCTGAACCTTCGGAGCGCGCACGGGGCGAGCGAGCGAGCGAGAGATGGCGTATGGCGGCGGCAGGAGGAGCTCCTCGAGGTGGGGCCTTCCGATGGTGAGGTCGGACGCGCTCGGCAAGCTGGGCCCCTCCTTCGGCATCGGCGCCGGCTGCGGCGTCGGCGTCGGAATCGGCCTCATCGGCGGTACGTGCCTGACCTTATCCCGCCTCCTCTCCGTCGACCTAGGTTGATTCGGCGATGGACATGGTACATGTTCGCCTGCCTCCGACTAGGTTTGCCCGTGTTCAGTTTGGATAGTTAGTGCCGTCAGTCAGTGGCGAATAGTGTTGGGGGATTCGGGACCCGTCACCGTCAGGACCAGGATCAGGATCAGGCTAGCCAATTCGAGTAATTCGATTCTAGACTATAATTTTTCTGAGAACCCTGCAAGCATATCCTGCACTTCTAATCAGTTGCATGCTGTCAGCGGCTGTTGGAGTGGGATCATTCAGGGTTCAGGTACCTGACACCTGAGGTGGTGCGATCATTCAGGTCTGTATGAACTATGAAATGTCGGGTTCTGGATGATTAGTTCCTGTCAAAATCTTGGTAACAGTGGAAGTGTGCAACTGTGTAATGCTACAGGGGCATGGGGCTTTCTAGCAACCTAGCCCCTTCCCGGCCGCAGTTTGAGTGTGGAGGATTTAGCTTTTTTGCTTCTGAATGTGTGGATGACTAGTTACACAATTTCTGTGTCTTCTGTGGAGAGGCCTGAATGGTATGGTATATTCTAAAATATAGGCCCGTGAACGAAAAGGCTTCGTGCAAATATTTGTAGACTTAAATGTCATTCTGAAGCTTATCTGAAGAGGAGTTTGTGCTAAGATTTGAGGATTATATATATTGGTATAGTGTATCTGGTGACAGTTTGTTCTCAGAGAGCCATAGGACGTAAATGAGTAGCTGTATTTTTTTTGACGCGTCAACGGCTGTAAATGAGTAGCTGTATTTTGTTCCCGTCAGGATCAGGATCAGGATCAGGCTAGCCAATTCGAGTAATTCGATTCTAGACTATCATTTTTTGTGAGAACCCTGCAAACATATCCTGCACTTCTAATCAGTTGCGTGTTGTCAGCAGCTGTTGGAATGGGAAGGCTTCAGGGTTCAGGTACCTCAGGTGCGATCATTTAGGTCTGTATGGACTATCAGGTTCTGGGTGACTCCCTTTATCGGAATCCCTGTCAAAATCTTCGTAAATAACAGCGGAAGTGTGCAACTGTGTAATGCTATAGGGGAATGGGCTTTCCAGCAATCTAACTAACCCCTTCCCGTCCGCGGTTTGAGTAGGGGGGATTAGCCTTTTGCTTCTGAATGAATGTGTGGACGACTAGTTGCACATCATCTGGGTCTTCCATGGACAAGCCTGAATAGTATGGTATATTCTAAAATATAGGCCTGTGAGCGAAAAGGCTGCGTGCACATATTTGTTAGATTTGAAATGTCATTCTGAAGCTTATCGAAGAGGAATTTGCGGCTAAGATTCGAGAATTATAATATAATTGGTAATAGTGTATCTGGTGACAGTTTGTTCTCGGAGAGCCATAGGATGTAAATGAGCAGCTGTATAGTTTACAATGCACTGTAGCATCTAAAGAGCAAACCAACCAGATAAGGGGAGACAGGAAGATAAATGTGGTCATCGTGCAGAGCTCAGTATACAACTTGAAATGGAGACAGCTATTGTAACTTTTAAAATCTGAGAAAATTAAAACAATTAAACAAATACTGCTAATTCAGATTGCTCTGATGTCAGTATTTCTAGTTCAAGCCGTAAGATGAGGCTGTTAGGTATGCACATAGATGCTTGGGGTCGTTTGCATTATATGATGCTGGCTTTGTTCCCCTTTTTATGATGCACATAGATATGCACCTTTTTATGCATCAAAGTACACTTTGTTCCCCTTTGGTAAATACCTCGCTGGCTGCGTTATAATCATCTGTGTTAGTTGCAACAAAATATACAATATGATGCTGGCTTTCTAAATACTTCTGCGTTCATACGGGGAGAATACCTTTGAGAAGAACAAATTATCTACCCTGCAACTCTGAACACCATAACACAATTGGTGCTGCATATGTGGACTGCAGGCATTATTTAATATCAAAAATATCTTAACTGATCCTTTCTCATTTCTTATGTGGCTGAGCAGGTGCAGGAATTGGAGCTGGATTCCCTGGTTTACAGCTAGGATTTGGAGCTGGTGCTGGATGTGGAATAGGAATAGGTTTTGGCTATGGTTTTGGAAAGGGAATTGCATACGACGAGAACGGGAAATATTCAAACATCAGGAGATCATTTCAGAACTCCAGGAGCCTTCCTTATGAGTAAGCAGTAACTCACTCTGAGCTTTGTACTATCACAAAAATGGCTCCATTTGGGCTTCCCCTGTTGCTCGACATGCTTACATCCATAGAGTGGGCGTGCTTGACCTTGAATCTGCCTATATGTTATTTTAAATGAAGCCACTTGTAGTGCAGTCTTGTACATGTATAGCTTCACATGTTATCTCATCCTTGTAACACGATATTTTCGGAAAAAAACTCTGCAGCCAGGAGTTTGATATCCTGTTTGACGAGGTGATGGAGAGCACCAGGAAGCTGATCAAAGCGACGACAAAGGAGATCGACAAGTGGAGGCGCATGTAGCAAGAACAGCACATCATCACATGAACAAACAGGTTAGTGGTAGCATTCAGAAGCTTAACACGCCACGTGGAACCCGAAACGGCCTCCTCCGGCTTGCCTGACGTTCCATCTGAACAATTTCAGGGATTCAGCGAGATACGCCCGTCAGTATTCTACCTTCGTGAAGGATGAATTCCGTCAAGGCATGTGCGAGGATGCGAACATCATGTGACCGCGACGCCATTTCCGCCCCCGGAATATCCTGCGCGGCGTCGCCGTCGGTAGCATGTTGTTCATCTGCAAAACGCTGTTTCGCATTGAAATGCTCGGGTCTCGCGCGGCATCGCCTCAAATCAAACCTTTCTCCATCGCGTTAAGCATGCTGTCTATATTTAATTTGATGATTGGCAGTCAACGTCGCTCGCCTCGCTGGAGTCACTGCTGTTCATACTTTCTTCTGGGGCATCGTTATTATTACTACGTCAGGCGAAAATGAAATGCGATTAATATTTTTTTTGTAGCACTATTTTTTTTTTTGTAGCACTATATCAGCTGTATCCCATACTATCGGAAGCAAGAAAGGGAAGTCTTGCAGGTGAGCGTACAATTCAAAGTTCCAAGTAACACGCTTTGGCCGTTGATCAATCAGTGAATCGACGGTCAGCGCTTGCAGCAGCTGCTGCCGCATCTCCAGATTTTCTTAGTCCAGGGTCAGAGCGAACAAGATAATCGGAGATCCTATCACCAAAGACACTAGCTTGTAGTACTACGAGTACCTCGCTGGCTGTGTTGTTGTACTGGATAGTGTACTACTCCACTAGTAGTAGTAAAAGAGAGCAGAGACTGACGAGGCCTACTAGAGAACTACTCTCGTCTTGTGATCTGATTCGAACTTTCCGCACGGGAGGACCACCACACCACACCACAGGAGAGAAAGGCATGTGAGTGAGTGAAAGAAATCTAGCAATGACGTTCTATGCGAAGCTACCCTGGCAAAGGCTGCGTGCAGAATGATTGAGGGCTTTCCTCTTCTCTCTCTCTCTCTCTCTCTCTCTGCCAGATCGGCCGCTTTATTGGCTGCCACCGTGCACATGACATGAGTCACAACCTACCTGCCTGCCACGGTCAAAACATCTTCTAGGTGTATTCAAGTTTGCATGCCACCATTTGGACACATGGTACGAGACTAGGAGTAACATGCAACCCGCCCTCAGGATTCCAAAATGTACTACAGGGTCACTTGGACTAGCAGGATTCATAAAAACGTAGGAATTTGAAGAAAAATAAAATAAGGATTAGGAATTTGAATCCTACTCCATCCGTTCCTAAATATAAGCCCTTTTAAAGATTTAAATATGAACTACAGTACATGACAAGCAAATGGGTGAATCTAGCTCTAAAAATACGTGTAGATACATCTGTATGTAATTCGTATTGAAATCTCTAAAAGGACCTGTATTTAGAAACAAAGGAAGTACATGATTTTCGCTTGTTTGGTGGCGCCATGGGGGAAAACAAAGGAATCTTTTGAGGCCTTCTTTGGTTTATAAGATAGGACTATCATAGGAATAAGAAAGTCATAAGAAATTAGATGGCATTTGGTTCATAGGATAAAAAAGGTTCCATTAGGTATGCGCTAATGCTCCTTTCCTTTGAAATGTGAAGGACAAAAATGAATCCTACATAGGAATAGGAATCCATTCCTATAAACCAAAGGACAAAAAAGGAAATTTTCCTATAGGATCTTACCCTATAGAATTTCTATAAAATTCATGTAAACCAAAGGAGGGCTAAAAGGTTGGAGTGGATACTAAAATTCCTATGAAATTCAGTGCAAAGTAATCCTTGGGAAAAGTTCCCAGAGGATTCAAGAATCAAACACCCAATATAGGGGACAAAATGGATTCTAATCCTCTAGATTTCCTTTGAAAATCCTTCAAATCAAAGAGGCTATCTCAATCCATGTTCAAGAATTCATCTGATTAACCAGTTAACTTGCCGATTAATCCCTACTCGTAGGGTCACCGAGCAGCCGATAAACTAATAAATCGGCCGATTAATTGATTAAATGGCCGATTAACTTGCCGGTTAGCCTATTAATCCCCTACTCGCCAGCCAACCGAGCAGCTACCAGTTAACGATTTCCTCAACAATGATCTCAATGAAGAACTACTGGGAAGCTGTGAATGGTAACCTACAAAGTTAGAAAAGTTTTGCCTGCATATTTTCTAGCCCTAGCATGGTTGTTAGCATTTCCATAATGTATCATAGTACCTTACGACAAAGTGATCCTACAGTACTTGATACTGACCATCCAGCTTCGATACTGCTACTTAGACAAAAAGGGCACTACTGCCTAAAGCCTAAAACCTAGGTTAGTAGTACTTAGGCAACATGCCAAAGGGAGACAGGGAAAGGGAAATTGTGAATGCAAATCAATCATTAACGGAGCTTGTCACCCAGCAAAGCCTTGTCTGCCTGCCTGTCTAGTACTACCACTACTAGCACACAAAAGCACCAGCACTTGACAATATCATATTACAGCTATTTCTTCCAGGCACACAATACCTGGCTGATTATTGTCCGACACTTGGATGGCCACCTGGCCTTGTTAACTTACCCCAAACCAATAAGCAATGTCAATTTTTTTCAAAGTCAGATTGCACAGAAAGAATAAATAATAGGGACAGCGTCAAACATCAATCAAGCCCACCGAGGATCATCATTCGCCCGCCCACGGACCCATCATACGGTTGGTAAAGCGCGCAGATCATGACAGACATAGGCCAGCACTCATCATCCCGGCATATGCAACACCAATCATCTCCACCCTTGTCATCAGATTCAGACAGACCAGGTTTATTTTCAGATCACCGCCCCGTTTTCGCACGCTTCATCCCGGCGGAGTTAAAGGGGGACACGCTTGGGCTAAGGTGCGGGCTGGGGCTTTCCTCCCTCAGAGTGCCGTTCAGGATGGCCAGCTCTCTCAGCTGCTGCTTCTTGTAGTAGTCCATGGACTCATCCTGATCGATGAGAGCACTGGTTAGAAAGGGCATGTCGAAATCATGGAGACAAACGGGAGCAAAAATAGGAAATAAATGGCTGCTTACAATTGGTTTGAGAAGATCTTCCAGGATGGTCACAGCCTGGTTTAGACGCACATCAATAATGTCTGCTGGGAACTCTGCTTCCACAAGCACGTGCAGTGCCTCATTGAGGTGCTCATACCCAGGCTTATCTCTCAGCTTCTCTTCCTATATTACAAATTTACAATAATGATATACTCATTAATTCATCCGTATTGCTAGGGGGTGCAGGAAAACAGAAATGAAGCAACACATTACATAGTTACATGTATCAAGAATTCAGTGGTCTTATTATGCAACAGATAAATAAAAGAAAAGCCCAATGTCAAAGTCTATAACTAAAGAGCAAGGCATTACGTGTTCAAGGTTAACACTGTAACACTGAAATGATGTTTGCATCAGAGCAATAAGATATCAGATTTGAAAAGCTTATAAGTGCATCTAAAAAAACATATATACAGTAGACTAGCATCAGAACCTTAAACAGTTAAATTACAGTGTCAGTTTACTGAATCGTCCTATTGATAGATAGAATGTACATATATCACCAGTATCCAGTGAATAACAAGATCCAAACAATGAATGCTAAGGGCAACAGAAAGCTAGAGCACTAATGACACAAGCCACCACCCACCGATAGAAGAATGTTTTTACAGCAGTCACTAGTAAGTACTCACTGCAGTTAAACTGTTTAGACCATGCCATCTCACAATGTCATTAACCTAGAGGCCCTAGATTAACAACTAGAATGAGCAAGTAGAAAACGTTGGCTAAAGGGGGAAGAACACCCCCCCCCCCCCCCACCCCCCTTACACGGATAGCACCCCAGCGGAGTGCGCTGCGCGGACTCGAACGCGGGCGGGCTGGTTCGCCACTGCAAACTCGAGCCACTGAGCTAGCGCTCAGTTCTCAGAAAAAGCAAGTAGCAAGTAATAAAGTTTGAATGATGAAATATCCGTAGGTGCAGGCGACATGATAGTAAGTTCTAAATAGGTGTTATATCATCAATGAGCTTCCGACGGTGTTATTAGTCCTAAAATAACTTGGCAATCATTGCATATCAATCAGACCAAACTGAAGGTTCAGTTGTTTATGGTATTAGCCCTCTGTTCACTTTTATAAGGCGTTGCGGACACTTCAGACAGCATGCAAAACAGCTCAATTTTAATTGTCTGAAACGACTTATAAAAGTGAACGGAGGGAGTATTAGCCAATTCAACCAGGAAAAAACACATTCACTTAAATTAATTCCACATGATAACTATGACAGTAATGCATGGTATACATCCTAAAACTGTTCAATGGTTTAGCGCTGCTAAAATCAGGAACTGGAGAACAATACATGATAGTGTGCTCAGTTACCTTCACAGAATCTTTAACTGAACCGCGCCCACGAATATAAACTCTGCATTGAGTCGTAGCTTCAACTCTTTTCAGGGAGTTTCCTCGTGGCCCCAATAGACGGCCAACAAAGTTGAACTAGTAAGGGAAAAAAGAGTGTAAATCATTCATGACAAGACATAGCACATTAATAAAGTGATAGAAAGCCCTCAAGTAATGCATGCGTACATTAGGATACTTGTCCACAGGAACATCTAGCCTCACAAGTTTCTTGACAACAGGGGTACCACCAAGTGCTGGAGCACCATTCCAGCTCATTGGCGATGCTTGCAGAAACCCCATATGCTGAAAAAAGAGACGATATTTTCTCCATAAAATAAATTAAGATAATAACCTCCTAACATAAGCAAGATCCAATATAATGAAACTGTGTCCATGACAAAAATAGTTGCAAGGGTTAAATCTGGATCAAGTAACTACAAGGCAACATTATAAATACCAAATGGATTTTTTGTTAGTTGCAAAAGGGACAAATGAGTCAAAATGGAGAAATAAGTCAGGTAACAATGGGACTGCATTTTCAATGATATTTTCTCCATAAAATAAATCAATATAACTTTCTACATAAGCAAGATCCAATATAAAGAAACTGGGTCCTTGACAAAAATAATTGCAAGGGTTAAATCTGGATCAAGTAACTACAAGGCAGCATTATAAATAACAAAGGAATTCTTTGTTAATTGCAAGGAACATATGAGTCAAAATGGAGAAATAATATTCATCTGTCATTTACACAAGTCAGATAATAATGGGACTGCATTTTCAATGATACTATACTGGTACGGCGGTACATTACATTCCAGAAAATCAGTGCAAGGTTAAAATTGGCTACATGGTATGCATAAAATATCCATAATCCATGCAAAATCCTTTCATTTTACCAGGATAGACATCCTATAAATGAAATTACAACATAGCAATTAAATCTCAATGGTAATCAGCAATTGCTTGAATCTGCATTACCTCTGCTTGCCTTCCTGACCATCCCTCCAGATCCATTGGTTGACCATTCACTGGGTGGCCAGGTAACCTTAATGGGCTACCATGCTCGATTCTCTCAGCATCAACAAAATTATGGTTAGGCGGCAAAGAAGATGCCCGCAAAATCTCTGCATTAAACAAACATGGTAATGATGAGGCAGTGCGTGAAATGTTTTTTGGTATACGATAGTACAATGATGATAGCAATACCGTTGTCCTGCACTAAATTGGAAAAGGGGCAGTAGGCGTTATATTTACAAATACATCCAATGCCTTGAATTATGGCAGCAACTAGATAGCAAGTAGAGACTTTCACAGTTAAAGAATACGAATAAGCTGTATGGTGACCATTCTTAATAGATATTTGTAAAAAGCATCAAATTCCAAAGTGTGAAGCCAATTACGAGACAGATTTATGAGGGCAAAGTTATTTATGGCCAAGAACTGAACAAGTTATCAGTATATTAGATGATAGGGTATATGAGAAATGTATTAACAGAAGATCTGGTTTAACTTGCCCGATCGACTAATAAATGATAACATCACCAATATTTTTGGACAGGAAGAGAATCATACATCCACAAAGACACATCAGGTCATCAAATTGTCATAACAAGTCATAACCATTACTAACAGTTCATCACCTAACAGATTTAGGGTAAAACAGATTAAACTAAACACAACTATGAGTGATAGTGAGTGAATGACTGAGTGCATCATGAAAAACACATAGTATCTACATTGCTAAAGACCATATAAACAGGAAGAAACACAGTAATGCCTGAGAGAAAAATAAACCTTGGTTCAAGAGCCTGGTACAGTAGGGAAGAACTTGAACGAATGGGGCTAACTTCTGCCTCTCAGCAAGCAACTCAGCCAGATACCTGCCAAAGGAACAAGCACATTAGGATAACACAGGTCACTCTAACTCTGTTGTTCGCATGACAGATTAACACGATATGACAGAAAGTACAATCATGATTTGAAGCATCTAGAATAACCATAAGGCAAACCAAAAGGCTGTAAAAAACTAGAACTTTGATTAGATTTATACAACAAGATCCAGCAAGATGTAAAATTGTACACACGTCTATCAATAAATGACCAACTTATTACAGACGAATTTTACATCAACAAACCAAAAATAAATTAATTAAATCTATCAGCGAGGAGCAATCATCTAAATCCCTATCTCCACAGATCACTCGTCCATCATAATCTCAGCACTCGAAGAAGGCCGGAACCAGGCAGAAATCTCCGCCGGCCGCATCAAATCTCGTGCTTCCCGGAAGATTCCGAAGCGGCTGGATCAAAAAACGAAAAACAAAACTCGACCGGGAAAAACAAGAAGAGGATAGCAAAGCAGGAGCCCCACCTTTCTCTCTCAGACGAGGCAGAGTACCTCATGGAATTGAGGTGGTGGTGATGAGGCGAAGAATGGACAGGGGACTGCGAGTACTGCTGCAGGTGAGACGGCGGCGGAATCCTGTCGTCCATGGCTCCCTCCCTCCCAACGGCAAAACGAACAAACTCTACAAGATTGGGGGGGAGGACGACCAGGCAACCGAGGACCCAAACAATCGGAGACACGAAGCAAAATCAAGAAACGAAACCCGAGAAGAAGAAGCAACTACTTAGCAAAGCTACGGTAGGGGAGGGGCAACCCTGAGGCCCCGGAATCTAAGAAGGGAGGAGGAGAGATTGGCAAGGACCAGGAGGAAGTATATATAAGGGATAGATGGGATTGTGTAGCGCAGAAGAGGAAGGTAATAGATGCGCAATCAATGATCGTCGAGCCCAGGCTGTGCAGCGTTGGCAGCAGCAGCGGGCAGCGGCAGCGGCAGCTCGTGGTTCTTGCTCTTCCTCCCCTCCACAGCACACCCGCAGAGGGGGGAGAGCAGGGGTGGGTGGGAGAAGGGGAGGGGGAGGGGAGAGGGGAAGAGACAAACCCAAAGGAGGGCTTTGGATTCTCTCTCCCTGCCGTATTTGTCGCTGGAAATCACAGATGATTGATCGAGGCCTTCCGGAGTTTCCACCCCTGTAAGTTTTTCCTCCTTCAACGGTGTTGGGTTTCTTTTTTTTAATATATATTTTCGGTTGGAGTTTGGAGAGGGTTTATTGTTGTGCTAGGTGCACCCAAGATAAATGGTTTGAAGGGAAAATGTACATGAGATATGTAAAATATAAATTATGAGGGTACTTTTCAAAATGAATATGGCGCAAACTTTTTTTTTGAAGGGATGCCATGAGTTGTTATGGGATAGATGAATCTAGCGCGAACTTTAAAAAAAAAGATACCACGAGTCATTATGGGATAAATGAATATGGCACGAACTTTTCAAAAAGGAGAGGATGCCACGAGTCGTTATGGGATAGATGAATATGGCGCGAAGTTTTAAATACAAATATTGTGATTACTGTTGATGTATTTTCGCGCGCAAAAAATATTGGTGTTAATGTAGACGCTTACTAATTTGCTCGTGTCGTTTGTAATCAATGCGTACAAATTGGAGCATACAACGTTTTTTGGAAGCATATATGTGCTGGATACCACAATTTCATCGATCGTGATCATTGCTCACATGTTGTAGAGTAATTAAATTAAACCCATTAGGACATATGTTTTTTAACATTGGCAGATCGTCTAGTGTTTTTGAAAATTTTGAAGAGGTTTTAATCGTGCTAGGGACACACGAAAACTTACTAGAAGAAGAAAAGTACATCTTAAGATATGTAAAATATAAACCCATTTAATACTAACGCAATCTAGTCTTTATGGGATAAATGAATATGGCGCGAACTTTTTTTAAAACTGAATACCATGATTACCGTTGATGTACTTTCGCGCAAAAAAAAATACCGTTAGTGTAGACGTTACTAATTTGCTTATGTTATTTGTAATCAATGTAGTCGAGATGGAGCATACAACTATTTCGGTAGTACATACGAGTTGGATATCATAAATTTCATTGGGCGTGATCATTGTGCACGTGATACAAAGTAATTAAATTAAATCAACTGGATTGATTGCTTTCGTTCTTTAAGTGGGCTACATCATCAGCACCACATAAATCAAAATCCCAAACGATGAGCACAAGTTTCTTCCTTTGGCGGTGTTGGGTTTCCTTCTTCCTATTTTCATTTGGAGAGGGTTTATTATTAGTTTCAAATTTTGGAGAGGTTTAATGTTGGGCTAGGTACACCTGCTAGAACCTATTTGCGATATAAAAGTACTAAGATATGTAAAGATATGCAAATTCACCTAGTACTAGTCGTTACGATATAAATGAATATGGCGCGAACTTTTCAAGAAAAAAAGTAAACACCATGAATACCGTTGATGCACTTTGCGCAAAAAAGATCTGCCATGAATGCATATTTTCTTCTTGTAAATCCGTGAATATAGATACTCACTAATTTGTAATCAATGTACTCGAGCTGGAGCATACAACCTCTTTTGGAAGTACTCCTATATATGTGCTGGATATCACGATTTCATTGATGGTGATCACTGTGCATGCGCTACAAAAAGGTAACTAAATTAAATCCACGAGATCGTTAGCAATACGCCAACAAGATCAAAATCGAAACCAAAATCTCAGATGACGAGCACAAGTTTCTTTCTACTTCTACCGTCTTTTGTTCAGACGGTGAGTTCAATTTTTTTAATGCCATCCGCCAAAAAGAGTGAGTGGCGGGGATCTTTGTGTGCGTACCCGTAGCGTCGCCTGGCCACGCTGCCGGTAAAAAAATCCCAGCCCTCCTCACGGAATCTTGGTGGCCGTTTGCGGCGGCGTTGACTCCTGTAGAAACGGGCCGAATCCGGGCGGTGAAACCGGCCTGCTCCCTCCCCGTCCGTCCAGCCCGCTGGGAGCTAATTTAGGCAGCTCCGCCAATCATTAATCGAGCACGGCGGAGGCCAGACACCAGTCAGCCAGGCAGGCCGGTAGCCACCTGGCTCCACCAAACTGTTTCCTCTATACTTTTATGAGTACGATTTTCTCGCACCAAAAATAGTATTTCGCTCTCTCAAAAAAGAAAAGTATTTTGCGCTGCGCGGCCGCCGCTTTCTTGGAATTGGCTGTAAACAACCACCGAAATATGCCGTGTTTTTTTTCCGTGAATGGTTGCTCGTTCGTTCGCTGGTGCCAAAGTTTGTACTGCTGGCTGGCCTGGCTGGCTGCGTGCCAGTGAGTTGGTCCGGTGGCCATCATTGGTTTTTGTTCGCGAGATTAAAGAAACGGGGTGCGTGTGTACACACGTAGGAGCAGCGCCAGAGACAATCGGGCGACGCAAAGATCGCGGTAGAATGTGCACTAGAATATTTTTTAGTAGCACTAGGAGTTTGTGTTGGAGTATTTTTTTAGAAGATCGTTTGTGTTAGAATATTGGCGCACGCGTATCGGGCCGGGGCAGCGACCGCTAAGGAACATGAGTTCCAGTTTGGCTTAACTCGGTTGTGTTTTTTTTAGAAGAGCTTAACTCGTCTGTGTTGAACACTTGAACAGCCATGAGGTGAGGGCCGGGTGTGATCCATTTTGTTTGAAGGGTCTCTACTTTTTTTTCATTAGATTGTTGGTTCGATGATTCTACCTTAGCTACTAGATTTCTCACGCTTTTCTTTCTCACTCCATTACGCTTAAATGTAGTCTTGCTGGACTGTTAAAAAAAAATAGATTGCTTTTTTTTAAGACTGTTCAAAAAAAGAGTCTTTCTCTAGTTTGTTCCCATCGGAACCTTTTCCGTCAACCGTAGAATCAATTTCCTAACATTGCAAATTATGAACTTGTTTCGTTGCGCCTTCTGTTAGATTCAGTTTCCCTAGATTCGCAAAATCAAAGATGTCGTGTTTTGAGGCTCGATGGCAAGATCTTAAGTACTACATATGCATACTCCACAATCTTTGAACTCTTGCGGGATGTTCCCTTCGCAACTCCAACTCGGAGAAATCACTCCAAAAATCATTGTCGCGTGTTCCTTTGGTTTTTGACGGATGTCCACTAGATTGTTCGGGTGATAACCTATCGATACAATTGTTTGGGTTTCAGTTCGGCCATACATTACCATGAAATGGTCGGCATCGCTTTGGCTAAATCATTGCCGCATGTTCCTATGGTTTTTGACAGATGTCCTCTAGATCGTTCGGGCGATAACCTATCGATACAATTGTTTGGGTTTCAGTTCGGCCATACATTGCCATGAAATGGCCAGCATCGCTTTGGCTACAGTTGATATTGGTCATACTAACTACACAGTTGCCATCAAATACTAGTGCTTGTACTTCATGTATTAAGCAGGCGTACCGAGAGTGGTCGACACTCCTACACCAGGCTTGAGACACTACCTCCAAGTGACCCGCTTCACGATGATTGACAAGTTATTCCACTCGATAGCTAGGGCAAGGCCCTCCGTCATTGCCTAGAGCTCGACTTCTACCACGCCAGGGAATCTGTAGAGACATCTGCACAACAAGACGATAATTTTGTTATTTTGGCCCCGGAGCACAACACTGACACTATTATCAACCGCATGGAAAGATTCGTCGACGTCAAGTTTTACACTTTCCTCCTCTGGTATTGTCTAGGATAGAGGCGACGGCCTCTGCTTCACGGTGCCCTGAGCATGCAGTGACAATGCAAAGGCCGGGCCATAGGAAATAAATCGTTTGCCTTTGATGTCATCTTGGGGTGGATTTTGGGCAATGCTAAGGAGTCACTCGAGGGAGGTGGTTTGGAATCTTAAATTTCGGTAGGTGGTGCATGTTTGTTGTGGATGATCTCGTTTGATATGTGCCAAATGCGTCATGGAGTCATAGAAATATGACATGGCCAGTCTTAGGAAGGTTGCATGAAATATGAAGGAGCCATTCATGACCGATGTACTAGGCTTGTGCTAAATCAAGGAGGTGTCAAACTTCTGCCATTACATGCGAGAGAGTAGTTGCAACTCACTTAGGAGTTGTTGGATTTTCCTGAAGAGGAAGGGTGATGTAGCACAACAATAGAAAGTATTTTCTTCAGCTAAGAACCAAGGTTTATCGAACTAGTAGGAGGCAACACACGTACAATGTTAGCAGTACCTGCACACAAACAAAATAATTGCTTGGACCCAACAAAGGAAAGGGGGTCATCATTCCCCTTGTTCTTGCTAGCCACAAGGTTAAATGCAAATAATAGTAACATAGCAAAGGATAATAATAACTAGGATAATGATATCAATTGTAGGAACTAGTAAATATATGAAGAATGGATCTGGGGCCATAGGTTCACTAGAGGCATCTCTCTCCAAGGCATAACATTATATATGCATTATGTCCGTGACAAGTGGACCATTAAGCTTACTAACGTCTACTACTATTACTCCATCCCAAGATCGCTATCCAGTATGCACCTCAAAGTATTAAGTTCATACATATAGGGTAATGATACTTGTGATCTGCGTTGGGTTTTCCGTGAAGAGGAACGGGTAATTGCAGCACAAAGCGGAGAAGTATTTCCCTCAGTTATGAAACCAAGGTTTATCGAACCAATAGGAATACCAATCCTCAACCGTCTTCAGCAGCTGCACACAAATGAACAAACGACTTGCACCCAACGCGGGCAAGAGGGTTGTCAATCCCCTTGATCTCGTTACTTGCAAGCAAATGAGTTGTGTAGATAATTGTTGATAAAAGCAAAATAAATAAAAAGTAAACAAAGGCAGCGATGTAATAATAGCGTTTGCAACTATATAAGTGAATAGACCCGGGGGCCATAGTGTTCCCTAGCGGCATCTCTCATGTAGGCAGCATACGGTGGGTAACAAATTACTGTTGGGCAATTGATAGAAAAGCGGATAGTTATGCGATATTCACGGCAATGATCATGTATATATAGGCATCATGTCCATAAGCAAATAGTCCGACTCCTGCCTGCACCTATTACTATTACTCCACTCATCGACCGCTATCCAGCATGCATCTAGAGTATTAAGTAAAACAGAGTAATGCTTGGAGAACGATGACATGATGTAGATAAAGTAAACTCAAACAATATGAATGAACCCCATCGTTTTATCCTTAGTATCAACAACACAAAGACGCATCTTGTCCCCTACTTTGTCACTGGTGTCGTGGGAATGAACCTGACAATAGTACTAGGGGGTACGAAAGGAGGGGCGAAGTCTAACTACGGCGCAAGTGTGTACTCGGTATGTACGAGTTCAGGCCTCACTCGGAAGTGATAACAGCCCTACGTCTCGAGCCTAGGGGCTTTGGTGTTTGCTTATGGTGGTAGAAGATTACACAGGGTCGGAACCCTTGCACTGGCGCCCGGGGGTGGCTTATATAGAGTGCGCCACCACCGGCTGAACGCCATGATTAGGGTAATAAATGCCAATGAAGGCTGCGTTACAGGAACGACTGTCATTAACCGGACGTTACTGGTAACGGGAAAATAACATCATAACGAATGACTGCTCGAATTCCACAGACGCTCTGCCTTCTGGGTCGCTTGAGCTTCTGAGTCCGAGTGATATGAATTAATCCGAGTGATTAGCCACATTCATCCAAATGAGTCTTTGACCATGGGTTTTAATGACATTGAGGGACCACAGGTGGGCCCTTGATGTCAGGCCTGTGATCCGACCCATAGTAGGCATCCTCATCAGTAGCCCCCGAATCCATGAGGTTTTAGTGGTCGAGTGACTAACACTCGGAAGCGTTGACGTCCTCTCAGAAGAGTCCGAGTAACGGTCTTGCCATTCCTCACTCGGCTTCAAACCATGATGGATTTAGGATTGATATCTCTCGACCATACTGCCTTATTTGATGGAGCAGTACTATCATATGAGGCTGAAACTGTTTTTCGGAAGAAACGATCCGAATGTTTAACTGGTGTGAATCTTTCACTCGGTTCGCAGGAGAGAGTCGTCGAAGCCTTCGAAGCGCGGAGCTTGTCTCATTCATGACATGGAGAAATTCCCGCGCGTTCGAAATCGTCAAAGCTGCGCGCGGGCGCGCGGCGGAACGGTCACGTCGCGGTAATTTGGGGTAGTGGGCACGATGCCTCGATAACTGCGCCGGGATTTTCGCCACGTGTCCTCGAAGCTCTGAACAGTAGATCTACGGATCTCGCTCCGTTTGCGGATTGACGGCCAGAGATTTCGCCGGATTTTTGATATAAAAATTGGAAGCACTGTTTGGGGTGAGAACAGATCTCATTTCCTCCCTCTCCCTCGTCTTCTCCGACGCCCGCCCGTGCTCCTTCCACCTTTCCCCAGTCGAAGGCTGTTCCGAGCTCGCCGGTGAAGATGCGCGCGGCGGCTGCGACCGCGAAGGCCGAGCGGGCGAAGAAGAGCACGCGCGCCTCCTCCTCCAGCGCCGGAGCGCCGGCTGGATGGACGCAGGGTGAGTGGTTGTCGTCGTGGGTCACCAAGGCCCGGATGCTTGAGCTGGAGGGCCAAGGGTTCGTGCCCGAGGGGAGCTGGCGGCTGCCGGGGGCGGGCGAGGATGAGCCTTCGCCGAAGGGAGACGAGTGTGTGCTCTTGGTGACCCACCTCGAGCGAGGTTTCTCTCTGCCGCCCCACCCCTTCTTCCGAAGATTTCTGGGTTTCTTTGGTGCTCAACTCCATCATATCCCTCCCAACGCTGTCGTTTATCTAGCTGCATTCATATCTCTTTGTGAAAACTTCTTGGGTTGTCATCCTCACTGGGGCTTGTTCAAGCACCTCTTTACTTGCCGAGTGATGACCGTAAAGAAGCCCACTCCGTCGAAAGACAAGACGAATGTGGCCCAGCTGTGTGGAGGTCTGGGGATTCAACTGTGGGGGAAAGTCTGTTTCCCGCAAATGATGTTCCCTGATTCGGTGAAAGGGTTGCAGGAGAACTGGTTTTACTGTCAAGACATTTCAGTCGGCGAAGGTCAGTCAGGACTTCCGCCGTATACTTCCGAGCGCATTCGGCCAGTTCCCAGGTTGACTGTGACCAAAGAGGAGAAGACCGAAGTGTAGGATAACGCAGCAGAAAACAAAAATTTCCGACCTACGCACCAGCCCAGGACCACTATGGAGACTACATACAAGGTTTGATCTTTTTCGTTACCGACTCGTAGCGCAGCGGAAGTAGAGTCGATGACGATCGGCGATGCAGATCCCCGCAGCTAGGATTTACAACCTCCCAACCGCGAGGATGTATACCCTCATCCGCCCCCCGGACAGCCCTCCGGGAGGCGGTCGGACAGTCCCCCAGACGGTGTCGCGTACAGCCCTTCGGGAGGACCTCCGAAACTCGGACGGTCACTCGGACAGCCCTTCGGGAGGACCTTCGAAACTCGGACGGTCACACGGACAGCCCTTCGGGAGGCACTCTCGAACTAAGACCGAAACTACGATCTCTCTACAGAGTTGCACACATACGGTGTCATCTATCCGGCAGGGTTTCGCCGTCCAGAACTAGTTCCTGCCAGAACCCAGACAGCCTTTCGGCTCTACGAAACTATTTCGCTGGGAGGGAGAGAAGAAGCCAGATCATTGCAATGGCATGTGTATGTGAGAATTGGAATGAGAGATGGCAGCCCTCTCCACCTCTATTTATAGGAAAGCCAAGGGGTAGGATGGGTATTCAAAATACCAAAACTTGCTCATGAAGGAAACACTTTCCAAGGGCAAAATGGGAAAGCAAGTGGGCAAGTGGGGCTCCAAGGTGGAGCCCCCTTCTTGGCCGGCCACAACCCTTGTGGGGCCCCCCAAAAGTGGTCCTCATCCATCCATCCCTTCTAGAAGCCTTTTGGGAAAATATCCCAAAAGGTGACTTTCCAAAAATATCCCAAAAAGCACTTTCACTATTCACGACGACATTTTTCAGCGTCCGGTCGAACTGAAAATATTTATATGGGCTTAGAACATTTCCAGTACCCACTAAAATAATTTTCAATGCGATCTGGAACAATTCCGGTTTAGTGATTTTCATCTGCGAAAAGCATCTGAAGCGGTTTCGGCAGCTCCGGAACATTTCCGGTTTTTCTTCCAGAAAATACCCAGAAGTTTCCAGAATGATTCTGGCACCCTCCAAGAATTATCAGGCATGTGCCAAAACCAATTTGACTTAATGGTATCCCCTGAAACAACTTTTCAGTTTTACCGAAACTGTTCCGGTGTTCTCTCTGCGGAACTTTTCCGGTGTCCGAAACTTTTCTGGTGTCCGAAACTTTTCGGTGTTTTTCTCTCAGACTCCCTGTCTAGTATTCAGCAGATAGATGACCCTTAAGCGTGCGACCCTATAGGTTCGGTGAAGCATAGACATGACCCGGAACCCCTTCCGATCAATGATCAACATCGGAGCCGTGGACACCCATATTGACCCCTATACCCACACGAATGAATATTCGAGTGAACCTCCAGTTGCCGTGTGCTATTCCTGTTGCTTCGCGATATGTTACAATAACCCGAGGTGAGACATGTTGGCATCCCCGTGGATCAACACCTTGTCCACTATGCCAGTTACCTCGTTACCGGTATTGTTCTCTTTTCTCGTTCCCGTGTTCCGGCATCCCCGTGATCAAATCACAAAGTGTCTGGCCAGACGATGATGGATACCGTAACACCAAGAGGGCCCAGAGATATCTCTCCATCGTCGGAGGAGCAAATCCCAATCTTGAGCTATCAAGTTACTTGACATACTTTTCCATGAACCCGTAAGCCGCCGTAATAGCCACCCATTTACAGATGACGTTTAACAAACCCCAAAGTTCATGAAGCAAGCATGACCAAAGTTCATGAAGCAAGCATGAAGAAACTCGATACTCTCATGGTCTAAGGAATCATGCAAACGTTAACCATCTCTGTGTTATAAACCATTAACTTATGACGAATGAATCTCATAGCATAACATCAATTCGGGTCGATTCAACACAAATGTTCTTCTAACATTGTGCCCTCAAAATTGCCGGCATAGCCATGCCCATGATCAGGAAAACAGGATCATCATGCAATACTTGAGCCAGTCTTAGAGGCCAGACTAGGAATACATTTTACCGTTTATTATTCCACACGTGCATATGAGTCTTCCTCCAAGCCTCGTGGTTATTGCAGACTCGAGAACCATAGCAGTTATAGCATGGAACATAAACCTAATTATGAACAGGGAGATAATCAATAACATTTATTATTGCTTCTAGGGCATATCTCCTACGGACTCCCACTTGCACTAGAGTCAATAATCTAGTCAATGCTAATGCACTTTACACCTATGGCATACTGGTGTAAAATATGCTTCGCATGTGGTATAGCCTGATGTCCAACGGATCTGACAACTTCAGCTCCATGTGTAACTTTGCATATCTTTGCGTTTTCATGCTTTCACAAAATTCATATTTTGTGTGGACTTGGCTTTGCATATGTGTGAATCATTAGTCGAAACCTGATTCCTCAGACTGAGCTATGGAGCAACTATCTGCAATAGTGTCCCATAGACCAAAGCCATCTTGGAACCATACTAAGTTCATGAATGAACTATATGATTCAACAACTTCTTTGTCGCTTCTAAAGCGTCAACATACTTAGCCTTTGTTATAGAATTCGCCAAAGTATCTTGTTTGGAACAATTTCCAACTACCGTGCCACCATGTTGTGTTTTACACAAAACCCTTAACTTAAATCGAAAATCGCATGGAGCATTAATGAAGACTGTATCGATGTAATTACTTACAACGAGCACTTCATAATCTCTGCTTGCTAGAAAACATGTCATCAGCACTACTCTAGTACTTAATGACATCTTTCACTGTTGTCCTATGATCAGTACTTTTGATCACTTTGGTATCTATACTCGCAACAACTTTGGAGTTTTGGACATATCTGGTTGTTTTTACATACCCTGGAATACATGATTAATCCAAACACAAGAGTGTGTGGAATCACCATCATGTATTTTGCTCATCTGTGTTTTGAGACACCGAGTCTTGCAAAACTCTTTCCATGTGACTTCGGCAAGAATCACTCCTTGGCGTTTTAAATGCTAAAAGGTTTTAGCACCTTGTCAATATGTATTCATTGCTTAACCCCATTAGGTAAATCTATCTCCATAGATCATCATGCCTAATATTGAGGCTATTTAGCCTAATCACTTCATCGAAAAACTATTTTCAAATGAAGTCCTTATTCGTGTCAAGAAATTTATTTCCAATTAACAATGTGTCAAGTACACACGGTTTTTAGAAATATTATTATGCTCCCACTTACTTTCTTGAATCACAAGCATCTTCGATACCCATTTGATGAAGTCAAACCCCTTTGACCATTCCATCAAAAACGAAGATTCCAACTCCACTTTGCTCTCTTCTGTCCATCGCTGGAACTCTGAAGTTTGCATACTTACTAGCATCCTCTGGATCGACAAATTACTTTGGACTGTATCACATACAAGTCCTAGGTTTCATTTCCATCAGATGGAAATCCTTTTGTCATCCATGTTTTATATCTCATGATTGAAATATGTATTAATTGCTAGTTCAACCCGAACCGACTTCAAGCATCGCTACGGTGAGACAATCTCATCATAGTCAACTCCTTGAACTTGTTATTGCAACAAGTCGAGCTTTATGGATAAAACATTTTATCCGTATCAATTTTTAGTTCCATAAATATTCGTTAGACTCTAAGTCTTCCGAAAGGTGTATCAAGATTTTAATCTCGAATCACATATATGGAAACTATCTCGGACTGTATTGGCATTTAGCCAATTCCGGAGTCAGGGCCCATCAACGCTTCCTTGTGTATTGTAGGTATACTGTTGTCTAACAATAATATCTCGTTTGCGCACCTGATAGGTTTGCACGAGCTTTGCCTACGTGGTTCAGCTGCAAGTTCGACCGAAGTCCATACATTTTATTGTAGAGACTTCCGTATCAGTCACAGTAGGAAACTCCAGAATCACTTCCAAGGTTCCTTTCCTTTGATCTGATGACGAAGATACTGTTTATCTCGTCGAGTTGCACTGTCCTCCCACTCACCTTTTGTAAGAACTATTCTTTTTAAAAGCATACCGTTTTGCGGCAAAATCCTTTGCCTCGGTATAGTGGTGGGGGAATACCCAATGACTTGGGATAACCTTACAAAGTAGCACTTGTCTGATTTGGAATAGGTTTGTAACCTTTTACACAAGCCCCATATTCAAAATGTTAAGAAAACATATAACATGGTTGGGCGTACCATACCATGGCGTCATTTCAACAGACCTGATGGATCTCTTTTCAGTGTAAAAGCCGCAGTCTCTAAAGCATCACTCCTTAAAAGGGGTAATGGCAAATTTATTTATGTCATCTTTGATCATACCATGTCATAAATGGTTCGATTACATCTTCACGGTCTTTCCACTTGCAGTGGTGTTCCGGGAGGTGCAAGTTATGAAACCCCTTTCACAACTCATCAGACATTCGCTAAACTTGTAACTCAAATATTCCTTTCTGCAATCGAATTGTAGAAACATAATTTTCTTGTTACAACAACTTCTACTTCATTTTTGAAAACCTTATGAATGAATTCAAAAGATCCAGACTTACATCTCAACAAGTAAATATCCATATATCTACTTGAGTCATTTCTGAAGATAGATAAATCCACTACTTGCAACAACATTTATTGGACTACACACATCATAATGTATGATCACCAATATGTTCTTTGCTCGTTCCTTATGGCCTGTGAACGGTATTTCAGTCACTTCACTTTTCAGAGGAAAGTTGCAAGTGTCAGATGATTCAAAATCAAACGACTTCAAAATCCATCATAATGGAATTTTCCATGCGGGTTTCTCCAATGTGACCAAATGCAGTGCCACACTTGTGTGGTATTCTTTTAGTCTTGCGACATTTAGCGTCCGTGTTATGGATGTATCATATTTCCATCAATATTCATAACATACATCCCATCTAGGATGGAAGCATGTCCCTTCATGTTATTCATAATACTGAACAACAATTGTTGTTTTTATGAACAACTCTTTTGCAACAAACATTGTGCAATGGGCTAGAGTGTATGAAACTCTAAAATGAATTATGAAAGTAAACACAGAGGTAATATATTAATATCATTATTCATAACATACATCTCATTCATAATGAAAGTATGGACCTTATGTTATTCATAACACCGAACATCAAAAGTTCTCTTATGAACAACCTTCTTGCAAGATACCTTATGCAAAGGGCTGGAGCGTGAAACTCCAAAAGAATTATGAAAATAAATACATAGGTAATACACCGATGGAAGGTATAGTAACATTTACCATGTTCCCTGTGTGTATCTTAACCTCATTCCTGGCTAGTCTTTCAGGCCATAGTAGTTCTTACATCGAGTTGCAACAGAATGCAATCAAGCGGGTATCTTTGTGATCAACTCACAATACCCAAGAATTAGTGATCAACATGTTTAACCATAATTCCCAAGAACTATATCTTTGACCAGCCTTCTATACATCAAAAACTTGTATGACATTCATACATGAGCTGGATATTCCAGTCTTCTTTCTTTCTGCCTTCATACTTCTAACAGTTTAACTTTCAGTATTTCTCCTACTCTCAGAAGAAGCATCCAACTTGAGAGTGGCGTTAGCCCCGGACTTCCTAGGCGTGAAAGTCTCACTAACACCCTTCGGACACTTCCTTTCTCTTTAAGTTGTTGTTTTATTCACCTTTCATCATATGACAGGCGTTCTCCTGGATCCCTCTCTTATCAGTCTAATGCATAGTAAACTCCTTTACTAATAGTTTGCAAACAAACATTGCTTTGGATATCTCATATCTTTTAGCCTTTGTCTGTCTCTGAAAATGATTTTCAGATTCCATGAATATCACATAACTATCCAAACTTTCGAAGTTCGGGTCTCATGGAAGCAAACATATTGCACTTGACTGAAACGGAATTCTAGCTTTTGGATCGATGGACGAGAGTCACATGATCCATAGCATTAGCGGGAGAATACCGAAAGCATGCGATAGGACAAGTCCTTCTCGGCACTCTTGAGGACAATCCTCATATTACGTTACCAACTGTAAAGTTTTAACCAGATATTTAACAGCTTATTCAATTTTAATTGGGAAGGTGGAAACGCGAGCCATTATTCTACAACTATTATGCAAATAACACTTAGACAGTGTTCATAATAAATTGCACTGAGAATTAAACAAGGTAATTCTACAGTGCGCTCCCACTCAAATCAATATCTCTCATAATTGATTGTGAGCGATTCAAGATCCAAATTATAATTCAACGCCAAGGATGTATCCATCTCAAGTGACGATAATTGCAATCGGTAGGCCAACTTGCCAATCACATCTCTATGTGACTCTTGTTCATCTTTCGATGGGCGTGTTCCGAGCTCAGGACTTTCAAGCTAGAACATCAAGACAACCAAGTGATCTCGCTGCGAGGTCTCAACTCACCCGCCTCACACTTCTCTAATCGTTCGTACCCATGTATCCATGTGATACCTCGAAGAGATAGGTGCCGTGACGGTGCTACACTTGGGAGAACACTAACTACTTGATATTTTTGTGAGAGATCACCCTAATAAAAAGCGACTACCGCGCAATAAAGAAGGGTGCATCATAAGGGATAAACATCTCAGGCAATTCATAATAGCATGATATGGTATAGCCCTTTCTGACGGAGAAGTCTTTTATTTCTTCGTCTTCGGCATTCGCGTCGGTGTTCACCTTCGCGAAGATTGCCACCACCTTGTCGATGCACCAGATAATATTGCTATCTCTATAGCTAATAAAATAAGCGCATTACATAAGGTTGACACGCAGGTCATTAAAGTGCAATCATATGGCTCCAGCCATCATGCCGAATCATGACACGCAGGTCATGTTAATCAAATTACATCATATAGTCATCTCATACATAATCAAATTAATATGAGCACTGCTATACCACATCATATGCACATGCAAACCATCCTGCAAAACCAAGTTAGACGCCTCTAATCGGTTCATGCAAAAACTTGTTTTACGTGGCTTCTAAGGTTTCGAAACAAACCGAAGCTACCAACGTCCATCATCAAGCATGATAATCCAAGTCGCTAGATTAACATTGCGGGGTGTATGAAACACGAGATAATAAAATCTCGAGCCCCATACTAAACTTCGTCATACGCGTGACCCCCGTGCAGATCATATCTGCATTGCCCTTTCGTCTGCGAAACATCCATCTTTCTTTAACTATGGTGGAACCCAAAGAACTGTTAGCACTTCGTTGATCTGTCAATTAGCATACTCAGGAGCAGCATGAAAGGATCGCGGATTGACAGAACTTTGTGAGATTCCACCATGCCGTCAAGATCAGGACTATGCAAATTCAGGGGAAGCAACAAGAACATCGGGTAACAGATTTCATCTGCTACCCGCACAAATAATTTTCAGTAATAGAACTCATCTACTACCTAATTATATTGTGCAACACCCATACATCTCTATGTATTCTAGATCCTAACCTGCATCTACGCATAGCACGGCTCTTGATGCCACTGTAGGGTAACGCAGCAGAAAACAAAAATTTCTGACCTACGCACCAGCCCAGGACCACTATGGAGACTGCATACAAGGTTTGATCTTTTTCGTTACCGACTCGTAGCGCAGCGGAAGTAGAGTCGATGACGATCGGCGATGTAGATCCCCGCAGCTAGGATTTACAACCTCCCAACCGCGAGGATGTATACCCTCATCCGCCCCCGGACAGCCCTCCGGGAGGCAGTCGGACAGTCCCCCAGACGGTGTCGCTAACAGCCCTTCGGGAGGACCTCCGAAACTCGGACGGTCACTCGGACAGCCCTTCGGGAGGACCTTCGAAACTCGGACGGTCACACGGACAGCCCTTCAGGAGGCACTCTCGAACTAATACCGAAACTACGATCTCTCTACAGAGTTGCACACATACGGTGTCATCTATCCGGCAGGGCTTCGCCGTCCAGAACTAGTTCCTGCCGGAACCCAGACAGCCTTTCGGCTCTACGAAACTATTTCGTTGGGAGGGAGAGAAGAAGCCAGATCATTGCAATGGCATGTGTATGTGAGAATTGGAATGAGAGATGGCAGCCCTCTCCACCTCTATTTATAGGAAAGCCAAGGGGTAGGATGGGTATTCAAAATACCAAAACTTGCTCATGAAGGAAACACTTTCCAAGGGCAAAATGGGAAAGCAAGTGGGCAAGTGGGGCTCCAAGGTGGAGCCCCCTTCTTGGCCGGCCACAACCCTTGTGGGGCCCCCCAAAAGTGGTCCTCATCCATCCATCCCTTCTAGAAGCCTTTTGGGAAAATATCCCAAAAGGTGACTTTCCAAAAATATCCCAAAAAGCACTTTCACTATCCATGACGACATTTTTCAGCGTCCGGTCGAACTGAAAATATTTATGTGGGCTTAGAACATTTCCAGTACCCACTAATATAATTTTCAATGTGATCCGGAACAATTCCGGTTTAGTGATTTTCATCTGCGAAAAGCATCTGAAGCGGTTTCGGCAGCTCCGGAACATTTCCGGTTTTTCTTCCGAAAAATTCCCAGAAGTTTCCAGAATGATTCTGGCACCCTCCAAGAATTATCAGGCGTGTGCCGAAACCAATTTGACTTAATGGTATCCCCTGAAACAACTTTTCAGTTTTACCGAAACTGTTCCAGTGTTCTCTCTGCGGAACTTTTCCGCTGTCCGAAACTTTTCCGGTGTTCGAAACTTTTCGGTGTTTTTCTCTCAGACTCCCTGTCTAGTATTCAGTAGATAGATGACCCTTAAGCGTGTGACCCTATAGGTTCGGTGAAGCATAGACATGACCCGGAACCCCTTCCGATCAATGATCAACATCGGAGCCGTGGACACCCATATTGATCCCTATACCCACACGAATGAATATTCGAGTGAACCTCCAGTTGCCGTGTGCTATTCCTGTTGCTTCGCGATATGTTACAATAACCCGAGGTGAGACATGTTGGCATCCCCGTGGATCAACACCTTGTCCACTATGCCAGTTACCTCGTTACCGGTATTGTTCTCTTTTCTCGTTCCCGTGTTCCGGCATCCCTGTGATCAAATCACAAAGTGTCTGGCCAGACGATGATGGATACCGTAACACCAAGAGGGCCCAGAGATATCTCTCCATCGTCGGAGGAGCAAATCCCAATCTTGATCTATCAAGTTACTTGACATACTTTTCCATGAACCCGTAAGCCGCCGTAATAGCCACCCATTTACATATGACGTTTAACAAACCCCAAAGTTCATGAAGCAAGCATGAAGAAACTCGATACTCTCATGGTCTAAGGAATCATGCAAACATTAACCATCTCTGTGTTATAAACCATTAACTTATGACGAATGAATCTCATAGCATAACATCAATTCGGGTCGATTCAACACAAATGTTCTTCTCACATTGTGCCCTCAAAATTGCCGGCATAGCCATGCCCATGATCAGGAAAACAGGATCATCATGCAATACTTGAGCCAGTCTTAGAGGCCAGACTAGGAATACATTTTACCGTTTATTATTCCACACGTGCATACGAGTCTTCCTCCAAGCCTCGTGGTTATTGCAGACTCGAGAACCATAGCAGTTATAGCATGGAACATAAACCTAATTATGAACAGGGAGATAATCAATAACATTTATTATTGCCTCTAGGGCATATCTCCTACACGAAGTGGACATCTTAGTGATAGCGCTGGTAGCTCTGGTGCAGAAAGGCGTCAACGGCCTCGACTTGCTAGAGGTTTCCTCCAGAGGAGGATCCAACCGCTGCAAGCCAGGGCTCACCCCATGTGGGAGTACGCCGGACCGAGTGACCCCACTCGAACTCACCCGGAGGAGCTCAAGGAAGACGAGGTGGAAGCCAAGATCAAGGCGATCACCCCAGCGCGTGATAACCCCAGGGGGAGCAGGCTGGTGGCTCCACTCTCATCAGAGAATCCGCCGAATGAGGTAAACTCCGAAGGTCTATCATCCGAGTGATACTTGTGTATTTATTGTAGTTGATCCGACTGATCTTGCTCTTCATTCGCCAGGCTTTCACACAGATTAGCAGCCAGGTGCCTATCGTGGACAGGGGCCCGGTCGATGTTGCGAGCGATACCGATCATCCAGATGATTCGGCCGAAGCAGGGGAGTATGAAGAGCCCGATGACGACGAAGACAATGAAGAAGATGAAGAGGAAGGCTCGGAGGACGGCGATGAGGTAAAGTCATCACGCTCGGATGACCAAGTGCCTGAAGCCCGTTCCAAAGCGCGCATGACTCGGGAGTCCGTGGTGGCGGTCCCAAGGGACCGAAAACCGCCAAACCGACTGGGTCTGCCCTTCCAACCCGCAGCTCGAAGCACGGGCGTGGAGATCTTGTCTCTTCACCTGAGAAGACGGCGAAGCAGCCCAAAGTCACTACGGCCAAGCCTCGGAAGGCGGTCTTTATCCCGAATATTAAGATGACCATTCCCGTGGCCTCAGCGTAAGCATTTCCATTCTAAAAATGTTTGTCTATATTTGTCCGAGTGATGAAATGATCCGAGTGTTTCCTTTACAGTGCTGATACTTCAACTGCTTCACCTGATCCCCACACTCTGGAGAAAGAGTGGGCCGACGCTAATGTTGCGTCTTCAAAAGGTAAGCTCCGGACTCACTCGGTAACTCTGGACATTCCCGAGTGTTTACTTTTTACTCATCTTCGAATGCCTTGAACGCTTGCAGCTCCGCGTGAAGTGATCGACATTGATGCGGATGACAAGGTTGACCTGCCGAACCCTTCGGCCAACACGGACGTCGTGATGCAGGAGTCATCACTTGCCGATACTTTGGTGACAGCACGAGAGGCCAGCTCGGGAGCCGGGACAGCACTCGGAACTGGCACATCATCCCCCTCGTTGACTCCCTCTGCGACCAACATCTTTGCGCTACACTATGTCCCGGAGGACCAAGTGGGAGCGAGCAAAGAGGTGTTAATCCAGCTGGAGGTGATGAGTGAACGACTGAAGACGGCGTACGACGCAAGTGAGGCGTTGAAGAAGAATGTTCGAGTAAGTACTCTTGTAAGTACCTTCCTCAGTCGGAATTTTTATTTCTGTCTTGTGAGGATTTGCATCCGAGCACACCGACTGGGTGTCTTTGAGTTCTAGTGGGGGCACGCTGAGCGCACCCACTGGGTGTAGTCCTCGAGACTGCCGTCGACTGAAGCAGTCGACGGGAGTCTTAGAGTCCGAATGAATTTAATGTTCGATCCGTCTGTTAAGTCTGGATCAAAAACCTTGTATTGATTTTCCAGTGGGGGCACGCTGAGCGCAGCCACTGGGTGCAGTCCCCGAGACTACCGTCGACTGAAGCAGTCGGCGGGAGTCTTAGAGTCCGAGTCAAAATTTTGACCAATACCTTTTGCTTTAATTCTTGTTTGCAGTCTGTTTGTGAGCTCGGAAGTCACTACAAAGCTTTGGAGAAATAGGTGCAGGACCTGCGCATCAGCCTTGAGGCCGAGAAGGCCAAGAACGTCCGACTGGAGGAGGAGAAGAAGGCAATTGAGGGTATGCTCATCTTGTCCGGCTGCTGCAATAACTGCCGTTCCTCCCTATCCGACTGAGTCTATTTCATTAGATCTTCATGGCGAAAATCGTAAACTTGTCGAGAGGCTGAAGAATTCTATTTCTTTAGAAACTGTGAAGATGGCCCTCGAGAAGAAGGACACGGATCTAGCGGCTGCTCAAAAGGAAGCCAGCCGAAAGACCAAGGAGGCCGAAGAGAAGCTGAAGGCAGTCGGGAAGCTGGAGGAAGAGAAGAAAGCTCTGGAAGCTGCTGCGACGAAGTCCAAGGAGGAGCTCACTGATCTGAAGAAGTCATACTCCGAGTGGGAGACCAAACTCAAGCATATCACCGCGAAGAAGAATGAGCTGGAGCAGTTTGGCGAGGAGTATGGCGACTCCGTGAGCGAAAAACTCAAAGGTAATGTTCCCGAGTAATCCTGGTCCGGCCGAATGAATTCTGATCACTTCTAACTCTTTTCTTCATCTGACGCAAACCCAGATTTCTGTGATGACATCACTAAGGAGACTGACAAGATCGAGAAGGAGCTGGACCCGTCCCGAGAGCTGCTCAAGGACAGTGCTGCTATGGCCATTCTTCGCTTGGAAGAATGTGTCGATCAAGTGACTTCGTATATGAAGAGGCTCAGCACTGCCGTCTCGGAGATCGATCGCGACGTCTTCTCCGACGAAGAGCCTCGAAGGATCTGGAATCAGCCCTTACCCAAGTGAGAGACGTGCCAAGCTGAGTGAAAGCTTGGAAAAAATCTACAGCCTGGGCCGGAGCCGACATTGCCCTCTCACTCGTCCGCGTCCACTGCAAGGGAGTGGATGAGAAGAAGCTGAAGTCCTTGGAGGTCGCCAACAGGAAGCATGCCAAGGTCGAAGACTTCATGGAGATGTCCATGGAAGCTGCCACTCGGATTGCAGACAGCATCGACCTGGACACCTTCGTCGAAGCAGTGCCTCAGCCCGAGTGATTGTCAGGTTTAAAACTCTTTAAGCTTTTGCCTCGGAATGCCGAGTGATAGCTGTAACCGTAAGACTTTGAATGAGCCTGAGGCTCCCGTCGTCAGAACCTTTATCCGTACTTTCGTTTCGAGTGACGCAGTTCTTATTTGTCTTGGCTTTATTCGATCTTTGATTTCTGAATGCTTTAAACTTAGGCGATGAGGTACCGCAACTAAGTCCCCGAGTATGAGCGCGAACCACACTCGGAATTGTTCGTGAGAACAATGATGGCCCTGTCCATCTTAGAGTCCGAGTGTAGAGAATGTCCTGCTCGAGACGGTTTGTAACTTAGGCGACGCGGGATCACAGCTAAGCCCCCGAGTGTGGGCGAGACCCGCACTCAGAATTGTTCGTGAGAACAATGATGGTCCTGTCCATCTTAGTAATGATGGTCCTGTCCATCTTAGAGTCCGAGTGCAGAGGATGTCCCACTCGAGACGGTCTGTAACTTAGGCGACGCGGGGTTGCGGCTAAGCCCCTGAGTGTGGGCGAGACCCGCACTCGGAATTGTTCGAGAGAACAATGATGGTCATGTCCATCTTAGTAATGATGGTCCTGTCCTATCTTAAAGTCCGAGTGTGGAGGATGTCCCACTCAAGACGGTTTATAACTTAGGCGACGCGGGGTCGCAGCTAAGCCCCCGAGTGTGGGCGTGACCCGCACTCGGAATTGTTCGAGAGAACAATGATGGTCCTGTCCATCTTAGTAATGATGGTGCTGTCCATCTTAAAGTCCAAGTGTGGAGGATGTCCCACTCAAGATGGTTTATAACTTAGGCGACGCAGGGTCGTAGCTAAGCCCCCCGAGTGTGGGCGTGACTCGCACTCGGAATTGTTCGAGAGAACAATGATGGTCCTGTCCATCTTAGTAATGATGGTCCTGTCCATCTTAAAGTCCGAGTGTGAAGGATATCTCACTCGAAATGGTTTTTAATTTAGGCAATGCGGGATCACGGCTAAGCATTTTACACCCACTGGGGGTGACACAGGAGATTGATTCACCGGAGTGGAAAGAGTTAAATTTCGACAAAATATAAAGGAACAAAACTTTTTTCATCGAGATCACTCAGATTCATTACTGGAATGACAAACTAAAGTAGTTATGTTCTAGGTGTAGAACTTGTGAAGCAGGTCCGCGTTCCAAGTTCGGGGCTCTTCTACGCCATCTTTGATGTTGTAGAGCCGGTAGGCTCCATTGTGCAAGACTTTGGAGATTGCATACGACCCCTGCCACGGAGGCGCTAGCTTGTGAGGTTTTTGCTGGTCCAGTCGGAGGACAAGATCTCCTTCCTGAAAAGCTCGACCCTGGACGTGTCTATCATGGTAACGCCTCAGATCTTGTTGATAGAGCGTCGATCTGATGAGGGCCAGCTCTCTCTCTTCCTCTAAAAGGTCAAGACCAGCTTGCCGTGCAGCTTCAGCTTCATCATATAGTTCCACTCGGGGGAATTGTGCTGAATATCACTCGGCAGCACAGCCTCTGATCCGTACACCATGAAGAAAGGAGTGAGTTTCGTAGAGCGGTTCGGGGTTATCCGAATGCCCATAAGACAGACGGCAATTCTTCAATCCAGGCTCCCGCAGCATACTTCAGGTCTCTCATCAATCAAGGTTTCAGACCTTGCAGAATCATTCCATTTGCACGTTCTGCCTGTCCATTCGACTGCGGGTGAGCCACTGAGGCATAATTAACATGAGTGCCTTGAGAGAAACAGAATTCACGGAACTCGTCCGAGTCGAAGTTCTTCCCATTATTTGTGATAATGTCATGCGGCACGCCGAATCTGAAGATGATCTGCCGAATGAAACTGACGGCAGTACCCGCATCCGAACTCTTGATGGGCTTCGCTTCGACCCACTTGGTGAACTTGTCAACTGCCACAAGCAGGTGTGTGAATCCACTCGTCCCAGTCCGCAGGGGACCGACCATATCGAGGCCCCATACTGCGAACGGCCAGGTGAGCGGGATCGTCTTTAGCGCGGACGCAGGCTTGTGGGACTTATTTCTGTAGAATTGACACCCGACGCACAGGTCGACCAAGTCCCTTGCTGCTTCATTGGCTCAGGGCCAATAAAAACCAGCTCGGAAAGCCTTAGCGACCAAAGTCCGAGAGGATGCGTGGTGGCCGCAAGTCCCCGAGTGGATTTCGTGTAAGATTTGCAGCCCTTCCTCTGGGGAGATGCATTTTTGAGTGACTCCTGTGGTGCTTTTCTTGTATAACTGGTCTCCCAGAACTTTGAATGACTTGGATCAACGGACGATCCGACGAGCTTCTTCTTCATCTTCGGGGAGTTCTTGCCTGAGCAAGTATGCCAAGTAGGGTTGAGTCCACTCAAGAGTGATTACCAGCATTTCGTGGACCAGATCCACTACAGCCGGAACGTAAACCTCAGTCGGATTAGATGGACCGACTGCTTGCGGGGGATCCTCTGTGAAAGGATCTTTTGCAATTGTTGGGGCGCACAGATGTTCAAGGAATATGTCTTTAGGGACTGCTCGCCGAGTGGACCCAATCTTTAACAGGTCGTCTGCTGCCTGATTTTTTGCGCGAGGAATGTGATGCAGCTCTAAACCTTCAAAATTCTTCTCCAGCTTTCTGACCGCGTTGCAGTAACTGGTCATTGCTAGGCTCCGAATGTCCACCTCTTTCATCACTTGGTTGATAACGAGGTCCGAATCACCGTAGACCATCAAACGACGAATGCCGAGTGATATGGCCATGCGGAGCCCGTACAGGAGGGCTTCATACTCAGCCTCGTTGTTTGATGAATCGAAATGGATTTGGAGGACATAATTCAGCTGGTCTCCTTTGGGAGAGACAAGAACCACACCAGCCCCCGAGCCGTTGAGCATCTTGGATCCGTCGAAGTACATAGTCCAGTGTCCGGGAACACTCAGAATCGGCTGCTCTTGTTCGATCCACTCAGCCATAAAATCAACCAATGCCTGGGACTTGATTGCTTTCTTGGCTTCGAATTTGATCTCCAGCGGAAGGAGCTCAATTGCCCACTTTGCCACCCAGCCAGCAGCGTCTCTGTTGTGCAAGATCTCCGACATGGGAGCGTTGCTGATGACCGTGACCAAATGATCTTGGAAGTAATGAACCACCTTTTTAGCAGTCAGGTAAATACCATAGACCAGCTTTTGGTAGTGCGGGTACCTTTGCTTAGAAGGGGTTAACACTTTTGAGATGTAATATATGGGTCTTTGAACCATGAATGCTTTTCCCGGCTCTTCGCGCTCTACTGCGAGGACTGTGCTCACCACCTGGCTAGTCGCCGCGATGTACAGGAGTAAAGGTTCCTGGCTGCCCGGAGCAGCTAACACCGGCTGGGTGGAAAGCAATGCCTTGAGTTCTTCGAACGCGGCTTGCGCTTCATTGGTCCACTCGAACTTGTCGGACTTTTTCATCAGTCGGTAGAGAGGGAGTGCCTTCTCTCCGAATCTTGAGATGAATCGGCTCAGGGCCGCAAGGCACCCTGTCAGCCTTTGCACGTCGTGTAAGCACTCTGGTTGCTTCATTCGGACTATAGCGCCGATTTTGTCCGGATTGGCATCGATCCCTCGTTCGGAAACGAGAAAACCGAGTAACTTTCCTGCTGGCACTCCGAATGTGCACTTAGCTGGATTCAGCTTTATTCTGAAGCGCCGCAGGTTCGCGAAGGTCTCGGCAAGGTCGGTCAGGAGGTCGGAACCTTTCCTAGACTTGACTATGATATCGTCCATATAAGCCTCCACGTTCCGACTGATCTGCTCTTGCAAGCATTTCTGGATCATGCGCTGGAAAGTGGCCCCAGCATTCTTCAGGCCGAATGGCATCGTGACGTAGCAAAAGCACCCGAATGGGGTGATGAAGGCTGTTTTTATTTCATCAGGACCGTACATTCGGATCTGGTGGTACCCGGAGTACGCATCCAGGAACGACAAATGTTCGCATCCGGCAGTAGAGTCTACTATCTGATCTATCCAAGGTAAAGGGAAATGATCCTTCGGGCAGGCCCGATTGAGGTGTTTAAAGTCAATACACATACGGAGTGATTTGTCCTTCTTCGGCATCAAAACGACATTCGCGAGCCACTCGGAGTGGTAAACCTCACGAATGAACTCGGCGGCAAGGAGCTGAGCTATCTCTTGACCAATCACCTTGCGCTTCTCGACGGAGGATCGACGCAAGTACTCTTTGACTGGCTTGGCCTTGGGATCGGTTCGGAGTCGGTGCTCAGCCAGTTCCCTGGGCACACCAGGCATGTCAGACGGCTTCCATGCGAAGATGTCCCAGTTCTCACGGAGGAACTGGATGAGCTCGGCTTCCTATTTCTCTCCGAGTGAGGTGGAGATGTTCGTTGGAGCAGCACTTGGGTCACTCGGATGAACATGGATTTGCTTGGTCTCACCAGCCGACTGGAAGGCTGATTCTGAAGCCGTCCGCTTTGATCTGAGCAGATCAGCCGTATCTACTTCTTTCTTGTACCCTTCAAGCTCGACTGCAAGCACTTGCTCATTGGCGATCTTTGAGCCCTGCTGGAGGCACTCTTCGGCGATCTTTCGGTCGCCAGTCACTGTGATCACGCCCTTAGGCCCTGGCATCTTGAGTTTGAGATACACGTAACATGGTCTGGCCATGAAACGTGCGTAGGCAGGCCTACCCAGGATGGCGTGATAAGCACTGCGGAAGTCAACCACCTCGAAGGTTAACCTTTCCTTTCGGAAATTATTTTTGCCTCCGAATACAACGTCCAGAGCGATCTGGCCGAGTGACTCTGCCTTCTTCCCAGGGACAATCCCGTGGAAATGCATGTTGCTCTTGCTCAATTGAGACATCGGGATGCCCATTGCCTTGAGCGTATCAGCATATATGATATTGAGCCCGCTGCCTCCGTCCATCAGGACCTTGCGCAGTCGGACGCCACCCACTGCCGGGTTGACGACCAACGCCTGCCTCCCTGGGGTGGCTATGTGAGGCGGATGGTCGGACTGGTCGAATGTGACAGGTGTCTTCATCTAGTTGAGGTACTTGGGAGCAGTCGGAGCTGCCATGTTGACCTCCTGATTGACAACTTTCAGCCGCCTCTTGCTTTCAAGGTCAGCGAAAATCACGAGGATCTTCTCAACCTGCGGGTACTCGGAAGTACCATCATCATCCTCGGCGTCGACTTTTTCACTCGAGGGCTCCGCGTCCATCTCCTGCTTGAGCAGGCGACATTCCCGAGTGGTGTGCTTCGGGAGCACAACGTTGCCTTCTTCATCCGTCTTGGTATGAATCTGGCACGGTTGATCGATGATGTCGGACTTAGAGTCGGACTTATTCTTGGGAATCCACTCTTTCTTCTTTTTCTTGGGCTTCGGCTTGCCTTGTCCTTGCCGTTGGACGGCTGCCACCTCTGCCTTGCCGGAGGCGTCAGCCTTCCGCTTCTGATTTTTCCCGGCATTGCCTCCCGATTGAGGGACGTTGCCGGTTCTCCCTTTGCCGCTACGGAGGCGATCTTCTTCCTCGCCATTGGCGTACTTGTTTGCGATCTCCATGGCCCGACTGAGGGACAGATCCCCATACCGGCCGAACTTCAAGATTAACTCCCGATACCGAGTGCCGGCCTTAAAGGTGCACACGGCCTGATGTTCAGTCACATTTTCCACGGTGTTGTGCAACGTGGTCCAGCGCTGAATGTACTCTCGGAGAGTCTCGTTGCTCTTCTGGACGCAATGCTGTAGTTCTGTCAATCCACCCGGGCGCTTGTACGTGCCCTCGAATGTTTTGATGAACACTCGGGCCAGATCTTCCCAACAGTAAATGCAATTGGCGGGCAACTGATTCAGCCACGCCCGCGCAGACCCTTCCAACATGAGCGGAAGGTGCTTCATTGCAACGAAATCATCGCCGCCGCCGATCTGGACAATGACTCGATAGTCTTCGAGCCAAGTCTCTGGCTTGGATTTGCCATTGAACTTCCCAATTCCGGTCGCCAACCGATAATTGGGGGGTATCTCTGCCTCTCGGATGTATCTGCTGAAACACCCGAGTGCAGTAACTCCCCAGCCACTCGCTCAGTCTCTGTCATGTCGGTTCCGATCGACCATTCGCTGAGTGATGTCAGACCGGGCGTTGTAGCCCCTGTGCTGAATAGGGCTCCGCTCACGGTTCCTCCCGAGTGGGTAGCCTCCGTCATACGGACGTTGGCCACGCAGACCACCCCTCGAAGGGGAGTCCAACTGAAATCGTGGTCGTCGTGCCCGTGTCCTCCGTGCGGACCTCTCGGAAGAGGAGGAGTTCGCGGGTCTTTCCTCGGCGTGAGAGGACTGTGAGCTAACTGGACGGTGTCTGCCCGAGTGGACTCATTGCGAATGCGTTGGTGTGACTGTGATACCTCTAAGTTTTGTTGTAGGGCGGTCTTCAGCAATGCCTGGATTTGCCGAATGCCCTCGCCTGCCGCTGAATCAGACGACTGGATTGAATCTGCAATCCAAGTGGCCGCGGCTAGATTCAGCAAAGGCGTGCGCATCACCGGGATGGTGTACGGACGATCCTTTGTGAATAACTGACGGCGGCTACAGCTGGAGCTGGGAAGGTCTCTTGCTGCGCGTTCGTCGAGTGAACGTTGTAGCCGCTCGAGTCGCTCGCGCTCAGCCAGGGTGGCTTGGCGAGCAGCCTCCATGGCTATCTCTTCCAAGGTATTCCCCGCTATGGGCGTCAGAAGGACCTGATCGTTCCTGCGCCTGATTTCCCCCCGTTGCTCCTGGGTGAGGGGTCGGGGAACATAGCCGTCGGAGCTGGCGTTGTTGCGGTCGCCGTCCCGATCGCGGGTATCTCCCACTGAATGCCCAGGAAGAGCAGCACCTCGGGCCGGGCCGGCCATCAAGACCTCCGCTACGTCGCCGCTGCTCTCCTGCTCGGCAGTTTCGGAAGATTCGTCATCCGAAGACGGGAAGAGGCAGTGGACGGACTCGTCGGCTTCGAATGCTGCCACCTGCCATCCTGCGGTCTGGGCCGCCACAGCGTGCTTGATCCAACGCTGCAGCCGTGAACGCCCGGAGCGCCGGCGACAAGTCACAAGGCGAGTCGGAGAAGTTGGTCGATAGGGTGTAGACGGTTGTCGGAGGAGAACTCCGAACGTCGTCGCGCTGAAGTGCACCGCACCTCGGGTGGGCAGTGCCTCAGCATCCAGCGATGCCTCCTGCAGCCAAGCCAAATCGTTGATGGTGAAGCTGAGGGACCCGAAGAGGATCTCGCCGCCGAATGCGTTCATGATGAACGTGAAAATGGAAATTCCACCTGCGCCGGAATTCGCTAGACGCGCGGCCCCACGGTGGGCGCCAACTGTTGTGGGAATGAACCTGACAATAGTACTAGGGGGTACGAAAGGAGGGGCGAAGTCTAACTACGGTGCGAGTGTGTACTCGGTATGTACGAGTTCAGGCCTCACTCGGAAATGATAACATCCCTACGTCTCGAGCCCAGGGGCTTTGGTGTTTGCTTATGGTGGTAGAAGATTACACAGGGTCGGAACCCTTGCACTGGCGCACGGGGGGTGGCTTATATAGAGTGCGCGACCACCGGCTGAACGCCATGATTAGGGTAATAAATGCCAATGAAGGCTGCGTTACAGGAACGGCTGTCATTAATTGGACGTTACTGGTAACGGGAAAATAACATCATAACGAATGACTGCTCGAATTCCACGGACGCTCTGCCTTCTGGGTCGCTTGAGCTTCTGAGTCCGAGTGATATGAATTAATCCGAGTGATTAGCCACATTCATCCGAATGAGTCTTTGACCATGGGTTTTAATGACATTGAGGGACCACAGGTGGGCCCTTGATGTCAGGCCTGTGACCCTACCCATAGTAGGCATCCTCATCAACTGGGATATAGAAACTCGCCAGGTTGAACCTACCACAACGCACCACTCCCACCGATGAAATATCAATCTACTTGGCAAAAGCACATCAATAGATCGGAGAGCATTGTGAAGCTATAATGATCATGCACTTAAGAGATAATATAATTCAGAGGCATCTCAAATAATTTTCATGAATAATCTGAACGTAAACCCACAATTCATCGGATCCCAACAAACACACCGCACAATAGGATTACATCGGATAGATCAAAGCGAAGATGCGATGACCATTGTATTGAAGATTATAAGAGATAGAGAGAGATTGCCATCTAGGTACTAGCTATGGACCCGTAGGTCTGTGGTGAACTACTCACACATCATCATGAGGGCAGCGAGGTTGATGAAGAGGCCCTCCGTGATCGATCCCCCCTCTGGCAGGGTGCCGGAACGGAGCTCCAGATGGCCTTGCGACGGAACAGAGACTTGCGGCGGCGGAAAAAGGGTTTCGGGACTGCCTTCAGGGTTTTCACAATATTAGAGAATTTATAGGCCGGAGAGGGACGTCGGGAGACGCACGAGGGGGCCACCACATATCAGGGCGCGCCCTGATGTGTGGTGGGGCCCTCGTGTGCCTCCTGACCTCCTTCCGAAGCTTCTCGGTCTTCTTATAGTCCAGAAAAAATCATCAAGAAGTTTCGTGGCAATTGGACTTCGTTTGGTACAGTAAACCCGCAAAGGCAAAAACATGCAAAAAACAGCAAGTGACACTAGGCACTGGGTCAATAGGTTAGTGCTCAAAAATATAATAAATTGGTAAATAATGACCCAAAAAGTATCGTAGAATGATAATATATCAGCATGGAACAATAAAAAATTATAGATATGTTGGAGACGTATCAAGCATCCCCAAGCTCTATTCATGCTCGTCCTCGAGTAGGTAAATGATAAAAACAGAATTTTTGATGTGACATGCTATCCACTATGTAATCTTATTCAGGTATGCTCATTGAGAAAAGATGAATCAACAAATATTAACATAGCAGTATTCAAAGTATAAGAAAGAGGATTGTTAATTCCTAAAAGTATATGATCCTTAAGAAATGTTTACCCCCCATTCATCTTATTGTATTAGCAAGGCATGGCTCCATCTTCACCACATTAATACAATTTTAAGCACCATGGTGTCCAAGTCAGACAATTGGTTCGTACTTTTTCAATATGCATCAACTTTTTATTCTTCACGCAATACATGAGCGTGAACCATTGGACATAGCATTTAGGTGGAATAGAATATGGTGGTAGATATAAAAGGGGTAGGAAGTGGAGAAGATAGTCTCATATCAACTAGGCGTATCAATGGGCTATGGAGATGCCCATCGATGGATGTCAATGCGAGGAGTAGGGATTGCCATGCAAATGATGCACTAGAGCTATAAGTGTATGAAAGCTCAAATGAAGCTAAGTGGGGTGTGCATCCAACTTGCTTTCTCATGAAGACCTCGGGCATTTGAGGAAGCCCGTCATAGGAATATACAAGCCAAGTTTGTAATAATGAATAGGTAATTCCCACTAGCATATGAAAATGATATATCATGAGTCTCTCTACATGAAGAGCATGGTGCCACTTTGAGGCACAAGTGTGGTAAAAGATAGTAGCAAAGTCCCTTCTCTCATTTTCTCTCTTTTTTTGAATGGATGGTGGGCTCATTTGGCCTGCCCCATCTTTATTTTCATCCGGAGTTTCATCTCGACTTATGGGAGAATCATTGTCTCCATCATTCTTTCCTCACTGGGACAATGCTCTAACAATGATGATCATCACACTTTTATTTACTTACAACTCAATATGGAGAACTGATATGAATATATGACTCTGTATGAATGCCTCTGACAGTGTACCAGGATGTGCAATGATCTAGCGTGACATGTATCAAAAACATTATGAAGGTGGCTTTTCCACAAATACTATGTCAGCTCTATATGATCATGCAAAGCAATACGACGATGAACAAACTAATCATGTGAAGTGACGATGGAATTTTCATGGAAATATATCTCGGAATGGCTATGGAAATGCCATGATAGGTAGGTATGGTGGCTGTTTTGAGGAAGATATAATAAGGCTTATGTGCAACAGAGCGTATCATGTCACGGGGTTTGGATGCACTAGCGAAAGTTGCACCGTTCCACGAGGTGAGAACGGGCTATGCATGGTACCGAAGAGGCTAGCAAATTATGAAAAGGTGAGATTGCGTATGTACATGGTTTCACATTAGTCATAAAGAACTCATATACTTATTGCAAAGTTTTATTAGTTTATCATAAATCAAAGTACTAATCGCATGCCCCGAGGGAAGAGGTTGGTAGGAGTTAACCATCGCGCGCTTCCGACCCGAAACAACACAAGGATTTCAACGAGGAATAGAAATGCTCACACATCATCACCATGCCTCTTTAATTTTTAGATGAACAAAAAGGTCAACCCCTCTTAATATCGACACTTCTACGGTTTAACAATCATGAACTCACACCTATTTCATATTACTACATCAATATCATTAATCCACAATTTCTCTATATGTGCTACATGATGGTTTTGATTATCACTCATTGAATACCTAATATTTTTGGACTAGTATTTATGACCCATGCAAATTACCATCACTATTTATTAACTCTCAAACAAATATAAGTGGAGAACGAGAGTGAAATCATTTCTTTAAAATCTATACGCCACCGTGCTCAAAAAGATATAAGTGAAGTACTAGAGCAACTGCTAAGCTCAAAAGATATAAGTGAAGCACATAGAGTATTCTAACAAATTATGATGAAGGTGTGTCTCTCTTAAATAGGTGTGTCCAGCAAACAATGATTGTGTGACGTGGCTTGAGACTGCGTCGGTATATCCCCAAAGAGGAAGGGATAATGCAGCACAGCAGCGGTAAGTATTTCCCTCAGTTATGAAACCAAGGTTATCGAACCAGTAGGAGGATCACCACCACCCAATAAGCAGCACCTGTGCACAAACAACAAATACTTGCAACCCGACGCGAAAGAGAGGTTGTCAATCTCTCTACGGTAAAAAGATAGATTAGGTAGTGATAGATAGGAGAGATAGGTCTCTCAAGAACACAAAAATAAAAAGAGCAAATAAAAAGTGCAGCAATATGTTTCTGGGTTTTTGGTTTTGTAGATCTGAAAACAAAGAGGCAAAAAGATAGATCGGAAAGCAATATGTTGGAAAAGTAGACCCGGGGGCCGTAGGATTCACTAGTGGCTTCTCTCATGAGTTTAGCACACGATGGGTGAACAAATTACTGTTGGGAAATTGATAGAAAATCAAATAATTATGACGATATCCAAGGCGATGATCATTATATAGGCATCACGTCCAAGATAAGTAGACTGACTCCTGCCTGCATCTACCACTATTACTCCACACATCGACCGCTATCCAGCATGCATCTAGTGTATTAAGTTCATGAAAAAACGGAGTAATGCAATAAGAACGATGACATGATGTAGACAAGATCTATTCATGTAGGAATAGACCCCACCTTGTTATCCTTAATGGCAACGATACATGCGTGCCTTGCTGCCCCTTCTGTCACTGGGAAAGGACACCGCAAGATCGAACCCATCACAAAGCACCTCTTCCCATGGCAAGAAAAATCGATCTAGTCGGCCTAACTAAACCAAAGATTCGAAGAAGAAATACGAGGCTATAGGTAATCATGCATATAAGAGATCAAAGAAGACTCAAATAATATTCATGGATAGAAACTGATCATGAACTCAAAATTCATCGGATCCCAACAAACACACCGAAAAAGTTTACATCAAATAGATCTCCAAGAGACCATTGTATTGAGAATCATAAGATAGAGAGAGGAAGCCATCTAGCTACTGCCTACGGACCCGTAGGTCTATGGTGGACTACTCACGCATCATCGGAGAGGCACCTATGAAGAAGATGAACCCCTCCGTGATGGTGTTTAGATTGGATCTAGAGGTTCTGGAACTTGCGGAGGCTGGAATTGTGTTTCGTCGACTCCCCTAGGGTTTTCTGAATATTTGGGAATTTATAGGCATCAGAGGCGGTGGAGGGGGGGCCCGTGGAGGGCACAACCTATCAGGGCGCGCCGGGGGCCCCCTGGCGCGCCCTGATTGGTTGTGCTCTCCACAGCCCACCTTCCTGGCACTTCTTTGGCCCACTGGGTGTCTTCTAGTCCAGAAAAAATCTCCAAAAAGTTTCGTCGCGATTGGACTCCGTTTGGTACTGATATTCTGCGAAGTAAATGTTGGAAATATGCCCTAGAGGCAATAATAAAAGTAGTTATTATTATATTTCCTTGTTCATGATAATCGTTTATTATCCATGCTATAATTGTATTGATTGGAAACACTAATACATGTGTGGATACATAGACAACACTGTGTCCCTAGTATGCCTCTAGTAGACTAGCTTGTTGATCAAAGATGGTCAAGGTTTCCTAGCCATAGACATGAGATGTCATTTGATAACAGGATCACATCATTAGGAGAATGATGTGATGGACAAGACTCAAACTATGAACGTAGCATATGATCGTGTCAGTTTAATGCTATTGTTTTCTGCATGTCAAGTATCTGTTCCTATGACCATGAGATCATGGAACTCACTGACACCTGAGGAATACCTTGCATGTATCAAATGTCATAACGTAACTGGGTGACTATAAAGATGCTCTAAAGGTATCTCCGAAGGTGTCTGTTGAGCTGGCATGGATCGAGACTGGGATTTGTTACTCCGTATGACGGAGAGGTATCTCAGGGCCCACTCGGTAATACAACATCACAATAAGCCTTGCAAGCAATGTGACTAAAGTGTTAGACATAGGATCTTGTATTACGGAACGAGTAAAGAGACTTGCCGGTAATGATATTGAACTAGGTATAGAGATACCGACGATCGAATCTCGGGCAAGTAACATACCGAAGAACAAAGGGAACAACGTACGGGATTAACTGAATCGTTGACATAGAGGTTCAACCGATAAAGATCTTCGTAGAATATGTGGGAACCAATATGGGCATCCAGGTCCCGCTATTGGTTATTGACCGTAGAGGTGTCTCGGTCATGTCTACATAGTTCTCGAACCCGCAGGGTCTGCACACTTATCGTTCGGTGACGTTTCGGTAGTATTGAGTTATGTATGTTGGTGACCAAATGTTGTTCGGAGTCCCGGATAAGATCCCGGACGTCACGAGGAGCTCCGGAATGGTCTGGAGGTAAAGATTGATATATAGGAAGTCCCGTTTTGGCCATCGGAAAAGTTTCGGGTATTTCCGGTAGTGTATCGGGAGTGCCGGAGGGCCATCGGGAGGGGCCACCCACACCGGGAGGCCACATGGGCCTGAGGGGTGTTGCACCAGCCCTTATTGGGCTGGGCAAACCAGCCCCACAAGGCCCATGTGGCTAGGAAGGTGGGAAAGGAAAAAAGCCCAAGTGGGGAAGGTAAACTCCAAGTAGGAAAGGAGTCCTACTAGGAGTAGGATTGGAGGTGGATTCCTCCACCTCCACCTGGTTCGACTGACCCCTAGGGGGAGTTCTAGGGCGACTGCCTCCTCCCCCTCCCTCCTATATATACTAGAGGAATAGAGCCCCCAAAACACAAGTCCACGTGCTAGTTCTCTATTCCCTAGTTCCTCCACCAAATAGATTCCGACGGTGCTTAGGCGAAGCCCTGCCGGAATAGTTCCACCACCACCGTCGCCGCGCCGTCGCGCTGCCAGAGAACTCATCTACCTCTCCGCTCCCTCTTGTTGGATCAAGAAGGCGGAGATCGTCATCGAGCTGTACGTGTGCTGAACGCGGAGGTGCCGTCCGTTCGGCGCTAGATCGTGATTGGATCGCGGGACGGCTAGCGATTTGGATCGCGAAGACGTTCGACTACATCAACCGCCTTTCTTAACGCTTCCCGCTTAGCGATCTACAAGGGTATGTAGATCCACTCTCCCTCTCGTAGATGCTCATCACCATGGATAGATCTTGTGTGTGCGTAGGAAATTTTTTGTTTCCCATGCAACGTTCCCCAACAGTAAAAAACAAGCAAAAACAACAACTGCACTTTGGCACTATGTCAATAGGTTAGTCCCAAAAAATGATATAAAGTTGTTATAAAATGATTTTAAAACATCCAAGAATGATAATATAACAACATGGAACAAGCAAAAATTATAGATACGTTGGAGACGTATCAACATCCCCAAGCTTAATTCCTACTCGTCCTCGAGTAGGTAAATGATGAAAACAGAATTTTTGATGTGGAATGCTGCCTAACATGTTCATCTCATATTCTTTTCTTTTATATAGCATGGACATTCGGACTTATAGATGATTCACAGCAATAGTCTAGTTTTAACATAATGACTTCAATACTCAAGCATGCCAACAAGCAACCATGTCTTTCAAAATATCAACACTAAAGAAAGTTATCCCTATCCCATCATGCTCAATCATTGATCCATTCATGAAACACACTCAAAAATTAGCTATGCCCAATGCTCAAGTACGATCATAGTGCCCCCTAGTTGGTGCTTTATAAGAGAAGATGGAGACTCGAAGTAAAAATAAAAATTGCATAAAGTAAATAGATAGGCCCTTCGCAGAGGGAAGTAGGGATTTGTAGAGGTGCCAGAGCTCAAGGTTTAAATTGAGAGAGAAAAATATTTTGGGTGGCATGCCTTTCCTGTCAACGAAAACGACAAAGTAGCTCACAATACTTTCCATGCTAGATATATCATAGGCGGTTCCCAAACAGAAAATAAAGTTTATTCCTTTTTCCACCAAACTTTCACTTTCCATGGCGGGCCGTATCCACGGTTGCCTTCCATACCAACACTTTCCAAGGAATTTATTATTTGACAACATAAAGTATTTTTTTTCTTTTTCATTTCGGGAATGGGCATCCCTATTACCGCCGCACTCTCGTGCAATGACAAGTGAATAAACACTCATCGTGAGAATAACACATCTAGCATGGAAAAATATTGGACACACCCACCGTTTCATGAGCGGTACGAGCACACAAAAGAGAAAATTTATTTTGAAAATTTAGAGATGGCACATACAAATTTGCTTGGAACGCCATGGAAATACCGCATATAGTTAGGTATAGTGGACTCATAAGGCAAAACTTTGGTTTAAGGATTTTGGATGCACAAGTAGTATTTCTACTTAGTACAAATGGAGGCTAGCAAATAGATTGAGAAGCAACCAAACCAAGAAACAAAAATTCACATAAGAGAGCATTGAGCATAACTAACACCGAATAATGCACCATAAGTAGGATGTAATTTCATTGCACAACTATTGACTTTCGTGCATGCATAGGGAATCACAAACCTTAACACCAATATTCCTACTAAAGCATAATTACTCACGAACATGACTCACATATTACTATCATCATGTTTCAAAATTATTACAAGGAATCAAGTTTAATTTGTCCTATGATCTTCATGAATTTTTTTATTATATCCTCCTTGGATATCTATCACTTTGGGACTAGTTTCATATATTGCCATTGCTTTTTTTGACAAGCTCAAACAAATCTGAGTGAAGCACATGAGCATAAAGATTTCATCTCTCAAAAAGGTATAAATGAAGCATCAGAGGATTTATTCAAAATTTACTAACTCTCAAATTAATCTAAGTGAAGCATGAGAGTATTTCTACAAAAATTTCCAAGCACATCGTGCTCGAAAAGATATAAGTGAAGAACTAGAGCAATTCTATAGCTCAAAAAGTTTAAGTGAAGCACATAGAGCAATTCTAACAAATCATAGCATAATTTTGGCTCTCTAAAATAGGTGTGTCCAGCAAGGATACAAGTGACAAACTAACAAGCAAAGCAATCAAAGACTCAAATGATACAAGACGCTCCAAGCAAAACTCATGATATGTGACGAATAAAAATATAGCTCCAAGTAAAATACCGATGGTCGTTAGAAGAAAGAGGGGATGCCACTCGGGGGCATCCCCAAGCTTAGTTGCTTGTTTCTCTTTGAACATATCTTGGGGGTGCTGTATCATCCCCAAGCTTAGGATCTTTTCACTTCTTAATCCTTCATCCACCGTGATCTCACCCAAAACTTGAAAACTTCAATCACACAAAACTCAACAAAATCTTCGCGAGATCCGCTAGTATAATAAAGCAAATCACTACTTTAGGTACTATTGCAAACCCATTAATATTTTATTATTGCATTATACCTACTGTATTTTAACTTTACCATGGCTCGTACCCTTCAATATAACCCATAGATTCATCAAAACAAGCACACAATGCAACGAAAACAGAATCTGTCTTAAACAGAACAGTCTGTAGTAATCTGTACTCTAACCATACTTATGTAACTCTAAAAATTCTGAAAAATTAGTACAACGTAAAGAATTTGTATAGCAACACTGTGTTAAAATTTCAGCTCAATATAACGTTCCAGTAAAAAAAATGAAAATTCATATACTGGACGCAAAGTTTCTGTTTCAGATTCAGCATCCATTCTACTCATCTTATGAATCATCCTAAAGGCTCTACTTGGCACAAACACTAAATAAACCATAAAACACAATCATAACAGAGGCATAATTGTGCAACACTCAAAAACAGAAAGGAAAAAGCAAAAATAAATTTATTCATTGGGTTGCCTCCCAACAAGCGCTATCGTTTTACGCCCCTAGCTAGGCATAACGCATAGATTCAAGTATTGTCATCTTTGGTTTTCGTAGAGGTGTTTTTGTCAAGAGGTTTTGCAAATAAAACTTGAAACACATCATCCATAACAACCTTAGCACTATCAAGTTGTCCCTCTACGTACCCCCTTTGATTCCCGGCCACAATCCAAGAATATTTTTGGTTCACGTCATTGAAAACTTGTTGGATCATATCTAAAACGGGGACTTCCTTTTTGAGATTCCCATTAAAAATTTGATTATTTCCAAGCAAATATCTCATCATATAATCACTATTGTAAAGGATTTCTCCTATTACCAGTTTTTCACGGCTCATATCATAAAAGTCAAAGATCTCCCTAGCTTCCCGTACTATGTGATCAAATTCATTCACAAGAACAAGGGTAGCTAACTTCTTAGCCTTGGGATTCTTAATGACGGGTAGCTCATAAACAATCTTTGCAAGGTAGGATGAGTACGGATAAACCTATTTTCAAGTTTCAGAACTAGCGCTGAAATAGCTTCCGCATAAGTTTTAGTTCTTTTCAGTATAGGAGTATCATCAAGAGGCAAATTTCCAACGCAATTGAAAAATTCTTGGATAGTTTCTTTTCCTATAATGTTCCCTTGCCCCAAAACAAAAGTTTTAGCATCCAGATTACCAGAAGGTCCAATTTTAGGAGTCATGCCATCAACTATTTCTGCCATACCAAAATCACTCATGATGACAAGCAAACAAAAGATCTGACGAGAAAAAGGCAAACGAAAAAGAGGGTGAATAAAACGGCAAATTGGTGAAGTGGGGGAGAGGAAAATGAGAGGCAAATGGAAAATAATGTAATTGCAAGGAGATGAGATTTGTGATTAGGAACCTGGTAGATGATGATGGAGTCTCCTCGGCACCTGATATAAGCACGTAGAAGAGACCGCTTCCTCCCCGGCAACGGCGCCAGAAATTCCTTTGACGTGGCTTGAGACTGCGTCGGTATTTCCCCCAAAGAGGAAGGTATGAAACAACACAACGACGGTAAGTATTTCCCTCTGTTATGAAACCAAGGTTATCGAACCAGTTGGAGGATCACCCCCACCCAATAAGCAGCACCTACACACAAACAACAAATACTTGCAACCCGACACAAAAGATAGGTTGTCAATCTCTCTACGGTAAAAAGATAGATTAGGTAGTGATAGATAGGAGAGATAGATCTCTCAAGAACACAAAAATAAAAAGAACAAATAAAAAGTGCAGCAATATGTTTTTGGTTTTTTGGTTTTGTAGATCTAAAAAAAGAGAGGCAAAAAGATAGATGGGAAAGCAATATGTTGGAAAAGTAGACCCGGCGGCCGTAGGATTCACTAGTGGCTTCTCTCATGAGTATAGCACACGGTGGGTGAACAAATTACTGTTGGGAAATTGATAGAAAATCAAATAATCATGACGATATCCAAGGCGATGATCATTATATAGGCATCACGCCCAAGATAAGTAGACTGACTCCTGCCTGCATCTACCACTATTACTCCACACATCCACCGCTATCCAGCATGCATCTAGTGTATTAATTCATGGAAAAATGGAGTAATGCAATAAGAACGATGATATGATGTAGACAAAATCTATTCATGTAGGAATAGACCCCATCTTGTTATCCTTAATGGCAACGATACATGCGTGCCTTGCTGCCCCTTCTGTCACTGGGAAAGGACACCGCAAGATCGAACCCATCACAAAGCACCTCTTCCCATGGCAAGAAAAATCGATCTAGTCGGCCTAACTAAACCAAAGATTCAAAGAAGAAATATGAGGCTATAAGTAATCATGCATATAAGATATCAAAGAAGACTCAAATAATATTCATGGATAGAAACTGATCATGAACTCAAAATTCATCGGATCCCAACAAACACACCGCAAAAGTTTACATCAAATAGATCTCCAAGAGACCATTGTATTGAGAATCATAAGAGAGAGAGAGAGGAAGCCATCTAGCTACGACCTACGGACCCGTAGGTCTATGGTGGACTACTCACGCATCATCGGAGAGGCACCTATGAAGAAGATGAACCCCTCCGTGATGGTGTTTAGATTGGATCTCGAGGTTCTGGAACTTGCGGCGACTGGAATTGTGTTTCGTCGACTCCCCTAGGGTTTTCTAAATATTTGGGAATTTATAGGCATCAGAGGCGGTGGAAGGGGGGCCCCGTGGAGGGAACAACCCATCAGGGCGCGCCAGGGCCCCCCTGGCGCGCCCTGGTGGGTTGTGCTCTCCACAGCCCACCTTCCTCGCACTTCTTTGGCCCACTGGGTGTCTTCTGGTCCAGAAAAAATCTCCAAAAAGTTTCGTCGTGATTGGAATCCATTTGGTACTGATATTCCACGAAGTAAAAAACAAGCAAAAACAACAACTGGCACTTTGGGACTATGTCAATAGGTTAGTCCCAAAAAATGATATAAAGTTGTTATAAAATGATTGTAAAACAGCCAAGAATGATAATATAACAGCATGGAACAAGCAAAAATTATAGATACGTTGGAGTCGTATCATTGTGGCAAACTGAAAGTAAAAGAAAACTAAAGCAAATGACGCTCCAAGCAAAACTCATATCATGTGACGAATAAAAATATAGCTTCAAGTGACATACCGATGGATTTGAGACGAAAGAGGGGATGCCTTCAGAGGCATGCCCAAGCTTACACGCTTGAGTCTCCCTTAAAATATTACCTTGGGGTGCCTTGGTCATCCCCAAGCTTAGGCTCTTGCTACTCCTTATTCCTGTATCCATCAAGATAACACCCAAAACTTGAAAACTTCAATCACACAAAACTCAACAAAACCTCGTGAGATTTGTTAGTATAAGAAACATATTGCATACTTTAAGTACTGTTATAAATTGATTCAAATTTCATAAATGCATAGTAGTTACTGTATTATAACTTCTCCATGTCTTATACCCCCCGATACAATCCATAGCATAATCAAAACAAGCAACTATGCAAGCAAAAACAGAATCTGTTTAAAACAGAACAGTGTGGACCAATCTGTAGAGACACTATACTTTTGTAACTCTAAAAATTCTGAAAATTTATAAAAATCTCGAAAATTTGTATAGCAACACTGTGTAAAAATGTCCGATCATTATCACACTCCAGAAAAAAATGAAAATTCCTGTACTGGAGTCAAAAGTTTCTGTTTTGCTTCAACATCGATTCTACTCATCTTGTGAGTCATCCCAAAGGCTTTACTTGGCACAAACACTAATTTAAACACAAAAACATAATCATTATATAGGCAATAATCATGCTATTAAAAATAAACAAAAAGTTTAAAGCAAAAATTTAAAGATAACTATTGAGTTGCCTCCCTACAAGTGCTATTGTTTTATGCCCCTAGCTAGGCATAATGCATGGTTTCAAGTATTGTCATCTTTGACCTCAAGCTCCTTAATAACACAACCATGGATAATAGGTGCAATATGAGGCTTGGCAATAGGAGCTTCTATCGTATTGACAAAGTTTGGATGAACACTAATCATCTTTAGATCCTCGTCCCTTTTGGTAGGAGGTGTACTCATATTCTATGGAATGTATATGAACTTGGAATTTTTGTTGTGAGAGGTACTAGCATTAGCTTTAGAAGGTGTGAAGGCGGAGCCTACCTTGTCAATGACCTCTTCCATTTTATCAATTCTATTTAGACCTTGTTCTATCCTCTTATCAATAGTAGTATCTTTTTCCTTCAAGGTTTTCAAAGTCATTCCTACTCGTGACCCAAGTTGAGTGATGTGATTATGAAGTTTTTTATCCAATTCCTCAATTGGTTTGTTTGTGATCATATTCTTTTCAATAGCATCAAGCCTTTGCATAACATATTCCAAGGTTAAATTTGTTTCACTAACAATAATAGGTGGCGTCCCTACAAGATTTTCAATTGCGGTGTAGGCATCCAAGGCGTGACACATTAAAAAGTTTCCACCGGTGATGGTGTCAAGTACAAACCTATACCAAGTCATCACACCAACATAAAAATTGTGAAGCAAAGTAGTGGTAGATAACTTTTTAGTTGCTTTATTTTGAGCAAAGCAAATCCTATACCATGCATCTTTTAGGCTTTCTCCTCCCCTTTGTTTGAAATTCACTACATCATCATTGGGAGTAAAGCGAGCGGAAGAAGAACTAGCCATGACTTCAAACAAGAAAACTAGTAACAAGCAAAAATATTTTTTTTGTATTTTTTATTTTTATGAGACAAGCTAAATATAACAGAAAATAAAAATAAGAACAAGTGAATGAAAATTTGTGTGAAGTTATTTGGTAGTTGATGAAGATATTCCCCGGCAACGGCGCCAGAAATCCTTCCTGATACTTGTGATCTGCGTTGTGTTTTCCGTGAAGAGGAACGGGTAATTGCAGCACAAAGCGGATAAGTATTTCCCTCAGTTATGGAACCAAGGTTTATCGAACCAATAGGAATTTCAATCCTCAACCGTCTTCAGCGGCTGCACACAAATGAACAAACGACTTGCACCCAACGCGGGCAAGAGGGTTGTCAATCCCCTTGATCTCGTTATTTGCAAGCAAATGAGTTGTGTAGATAATTGTTGATAAAAGCAAAATAAATAAAAGTAAATAAAGGCAGCAAGGTAATAATAGCATTTGCAAATATATAAGTGAATGGACCCGGGGGCCATAGTGTTCTCTAGCGGCATCTCTCATGTAGGCAACATACGGTGGGTAACAAATTACTGTTGGGCAATTGATAGAAAAGCGGATAGTTATGCGATGTTCACGGCAATGATTATGTATATATAGGCATCACGTCCATAAGAAAATAGGCCGACTCCTGCCTGCACCTATTACTATTACTCAACTCATCGACCGCTATCCAGCATGCATCTAGAGTATTAAGTAAAACAGAGTAATGCTTGGAGAACGATGACATCATGTAGACAAAGTAAACTCAAACAATATGAATGAACCCCATCGTTTTATCCTTAGTAGCAACAACACAAAGACACATCTTGTCCCCCACTTTGTCACTGGGATATAGAAACTCGCCAGGTTGAACCTACCACAATGCACCACTCCCACCGATGAAATATCAATCTACTTGGCCAAAGCACATCAATAGATCAGAGAGCATTGTGAAGCTATTATGATCATGCACTTAAGAGATAATGTAATTCAGAGGCATCTCAGATACTTTTCATGAATAATCTGAACATAAACCCACAATTCATCATATCCCAACAAACACACCGCACAATAGGATTACATCGGATAGATCAAAGCAAAGATGCGATGACCATTGTATTGAAGATCATAAGAGAGAGAGAGATTGCCATCTAGGTACTAGCTATGGACCCGTAGGTCTGTGGTAAACAACTCACACATCATCATGAGGGCAGCGAGGTTGACGAAGAGGCCCTACATGATTGATCCCCCCTCCGGCAGGGTGCCGGAACGGAGCTCCAGATGGCCTCGCGACGGAACAGAGACTTGCGGCGGCAGAAAAAAGGGTTTTGGGACTGCCTTCAGGGTTGTCACAATATTAGAGAATTTATAGATCGGAGAGGGATGTCGGGAGACGCACGAGGGGGCCACCACATATCAGGGCACGCCCTGATGTGTGGTGGGGCCCTCGTGTGCCTCCTGACCTCCTTCCGAAGCTTCCCAGTCTTCTTATACTCCAGAAAAAATCATCAAAAAGTTTCGTGGCAATTGGACTTAGTTTGGTACAGTAAACCTGCCAAGGCAAAAACATGCAAAAAACAACAATTGGCACTGGGCACTGGGTCAATAGGTTAGTTCTCAAAAATATTATAAATTGGTAAATAATGACCCAAAAAGTATCCTAGAATGATAATATATCAGCATGGAACACTCAAAAATTATAGATACGTTGGAGACGTATCAGGTAACACATTAAGGAAGATGACATAATGTAGACAGAATAAGACAAATTAATATGTTCAAACCATGTCGTTTATCCTTAGTAGCAACAATAGAGACACATTGCTGTTATCCAATCTGTCACTAGACTGGATCACCGCAAGATTGAACCTACTACAAAGTACCTCTCCCACTGAAGATAAATCAATCAAACTTGGCCAAAATAGACTAATAGATTGAAGAGAAATACAAAGATATAAAATTATACAATAATGAAGGCTCCCGAACTCAAAATAGATCAATGAGTAATCTAATCATAAACCCACAATTCATTAGATCCCAACAAACACATGACAAAAGATTACATCGGATTGATCTTAGAGTAGATCATTGTATTGAAGATCAAGAGAGAGAGAGAGAGAGAGAGAGAGAGAGAGAGAGAGAGAGAGAGAGAGGGAGAGAGATAGAGAGGGTGAGCCATCTAGCTATTGCTATGGACCCTTAGGTCCTATAGTAACTACTCACACATCATCATGGAGGTAAACATGGTTGATGAAGATAACCTCCCCAATGATTTCCCCCTCCGACAGAGTACCGTAAAAGGCCTAAGACTTTCGGCGATGGAAGAATTGTTTTGGGTATCGCTTCTAGGGTTTTGAAATATTAGGGAATTTATAGGCCAGAGATTAGGTCAAACAGAGGCTTAGCGGGCCAACAAACTCACCCGACGCGCCAACCCCCTAGGCTCGCCACCAGGGCTTGTGGTCCCCTTGTATGTCTTCTGGTCTCTCTCCGAAGCTTCTAGGGTCTCTTATGTTCCATAAAAAATCACTGTAAAGTTTCATCGTGTTTGGACTCCGATAGGAATGGTTTTATGCAAAACAAAAAGGGCAGTGCTCTGCGCCGGTGCGCCGGCTGAAACTTTCGGCCGGCCGCACGCGGGCCGCCCGATCCATCAGATTGGATCTGGTTTGACCGTCAGATCTATCCATGCAGCAAAAATCCTCGATGCAGCAAATTTCGGCCACGATGTAGCAAATTTCGGTCACGGATGCAGCAAAAATATGGTTGTAGCAAAAAAATATCAATGTGGTCGTAGTAAAAAAACGACGCTGATGATGCGTGGTAGCAAAACAAAATGTGGGTTGTAGCAAAATAATCCGGTGAACTCGGGTTGCAACTCTGACGAACGTGTATGCAGATTTTTTTAGTGAACGGTTCTAGCAAAAAATGATACCGGTTGTAGCAAAAATTAACACCGGTTGTAGCAAAAAAATCCGACGAACTCGGGTTGCAACTAAACGTGGATGCAGCTTTTTTAGTGAACAAAATGTAGCGAAAATCACCAACGATTGCAGCAAAAATCCTGTCGGTAGTAGCAAAAAAAAGATAACAGTTGCAACAAAAATGACGCCTCGCAGCAAAAAAGGAAGGGGGTCCACGCGCGGGATTGCACGACGCCCGCAGGACCGGCCGAAGCGTTCGGCCGGCGCGCCGTCGGGAAACGTTTCCCAAACAAAAAACACGCAAAAACCAGGAACTCGCACTGGGCACTAAGTTAATAGGTTAGTCCATAAAAATAATATAAAATGTCATATAAAGTATACAAATGTGATAATATAATAGCATGAAAAAAAATAAAAAATTAGATACGTTGAAGATGTATCAGTAGTCGTCGGCGGGAATATGGAACATGCATGGAAGTTGTTCTCCCACTCGACACCACATATGGGCCAAGTAGGGAGTGAATAAGTAGCAAACGTTGAAAGGACCGAGATGACGACTAGAGGGGGGTGAATAGGCGTTTTGAAAATTTTACGGATTTGGCTTTATCCTAATGCGGAATTAAACTAAATGGATACTTTTCAAGCACAAATCCTGAATATGCTAGGCTCAACTAAGTGCACCAACAACCTATGGTAAACAAGATAGTCACTTAAAGAAACTAGCAAATACAAACTATATCACAAGATATGGAAATGTAGGAGCAACTAAGCAATTCTAACTAGCATAAGATATAACAATATGAGCAAGTATGACTTTTGGAAAGTAAAAGGTGTGGGAATGAGATAACCACAAGTGAGTCAGGGATGCGGATTTATCCTTAAGTTCACACTCATGAGAGTGCTAATCTCCGTTGGAGCAGTGCCGAAGCTAAAGCTCCGGAGCGCCACCAAGTGGCTCACCGTATTCTCACTTTCGAGTCACCCGCAACGGATGAGCCTCGATTCACTCGGGGTTGGTCTTGAAGGAGACCACCACACCTTTACAAACTTCTCAGGAGCACACCACAAGTAAGGAAGCTTCCGGAGTAACCTTGAGCACCCAGGACACTTCACACCCTTCCCCGGAGCACACCACAAAAGGAAGCTTCCGGAGGATCCTCGGCCTCTTCATAATCTTCTCAAGTATATCACCAAACCGTCTAGGAGGCGAAACCCTCCAAGAGTAATAAACTCATTGACTCTCACTCAACTAATCAATGCGAGGAGCTCAAACCAATGCAACAAATGCAAAGCAAGGTCAAGCAACAAATGGTCAACTCACTCCCTCAATATCACAAGATGCACTCTCGAAAGTAGGAGATTGAAGAGAGGGATGCAATGGATAAAATCAACAAATGAATCTTAGATCCATCCACAAATACCCCTTCACATAGAGGGGATATAGGGGGTTGGGAGAGGTGGTAAGAGCATCAAAATGATGTCAAGAATGTGTGTGAACAACCCCCAAACCGGTGGGGAGGAAGGGCTCTTTTATAGTCACCCCCAAAACTAGCCATTGGGGCTCCAACGGACATTTCTTGGACCCCCCGTGCCCACGGTACAAGGCCGTGTGCACGAGGGCCCCGTGTCCACAGCCTCAAAACCCCGTGCCCACGAGGTACCCAGAGACAGCCCAAAGCAGGAAACTGAAACATGCATAACTTTGTCATACGAACTCCGAATTCGATGATCTTGGGCTCGTTTTAAAGCTATGGAAAAGCCCAAGGTACTCACATAGAGAACAACCCAGGATCAACAATAAATAATGAAAAGGTTTAAGCTCTCTACATGCGATGTGATCAAGCTACTCGCGTGAAAGTCCCTCTTGATAGTACGACTATCAAACCTATAATCCGGTCTCCCACCAAGCACCATGAGACCGGCAAAACTAGGAAAACCTAGCTAAGGTATACCTTTGCCTTGCACATTTCACTTGAGCTTGATGATGACTTTTATGCTTGCCTCAAGTTGGAATCCTTTTCTTGTCCACAATCACTTGGTGAAGATACTCGAAATGCTTCCTCATATTGCAACGAGAGAAGCCTTAACTTAAGACTATATTCACATGCACATTATCATGATGTGGACCGCAAGCTTCAAATAATATAACCTCTAGCTTCTCATCTTGCACTTGGACTCCTCAAACCCGATGACCATCACCACTTGATGTCATCCACACATAGGCTACTTGAAATCTTTCCTTTAAAACACCTAACCCACATAGACATAACGAACACATAGCATGGGTTAGGTAACAAAGCACAATTCACTGTTACTTACCTTACCACTATATCACTTGATCCCACATGGTACAAAGTTTGCGCTTTGTGAGTTGACCATCTAGATATAATCTTCAAGCTTCATCTTGGTCAACCAACATCTTTACTTCATGCCCCATCTTGGTTTCTTGAATGCCACAATAAACTCTTCATTCCCCTTCATGCTTCAAGACTATATCACCAAACACTCTTTCATGACCATATCAAGTTCCACAATGAATATCATCTTGGTCGCCACATGCTCTTCTAAAACTCCATCGTAATCTCTTGAGAGGCACAATGAATTCTTTACTCTAGTTGCGTGCTTCAAAATTTGATCAACCGAAAACCCAACACATGAGATTACCATGATCTCGTCTTGAAACCATAACTTGAATTCTTCTATTTTATTATTATCTCAATCCCGTGATCCCGAAAACCAACTTGAAACCTCACTAGGCATGGGATCTCGAGAGCAACCAACTAGGCCCCGTGAGCACGAGGTATCCAGAGAGTTGACACTCAACCCCGTGCGCACGGTGCAAGCTCGTGTCCACGGGGTATCTAGAGAAGGATACCATGAGGTCTTCTTTGGATGCTTCGATGCATTCTTCACAAAACAACCCAATGCACTTCAAGTATCACTATGGAACATATCTTCATATAGGATTTGATGCGCTTGATGCTCCATAGGAATTGTCATTTAATTCCAAAGCTTAGAGAAAATATATCTTCATATATATGGACTTCATCCTTGATTCCATCCAATATCCTTGAGGCACCATCTATGGACAAAACCTTCAAATATATCTCACTGAAAACATTAGTCCATAGAGATTGTCATTAATTACCAAAGCCACACTTAGGGGATACATGTCACAGCCCTAGCTAGCCATTGCTTGTCATTGCATTAACCATCATGGCATCATCTTTAAAGTTCATCAACATGAAATGGGGATTAGCAGAAACCCTAGCACCTCACCTAACCAAACAATTCAAATAGTTGTGAATTTTCAATGAATCCAAAATGCCCTTAAAAATGTTCACTAATTCTGATAAATGTTGGCAACAACATATTAGGGGACATTTTATTTTTCAAAACAATTATAGCATTTTAAAATAATCCTTTAATACTACTGAAATCAATTAATAAAGCACTATAAATATCTTACTGGCTCCAAATATTCTGAAACTATTTGTGGGACTTTGAAATATTAAGTTTATGACACATAAATTATCTCAGGGTTTTTGCCTTAGCATTTTGCCCAAGCAATAAATAAAACAAATGACAGAAAACTGAAAAACAGAGAATAAAAGGAAAGAGGCCTATACCTGGATTACCTGTAGCTGGCCCATTAGGCAGCCCAGCCCACCAGGGGTATTGCCGTCTTCTTCCTCCTGCCAGAAGACAGAGGAGAAGGAGGCCACGGCGCCCGCGGCCTCGCGCCACGCCAGCAGCAGCCTAGCTGCTTCACTGGCTAGCGCGACGATGGGGATGAGTTCCCCCATGCCGTCTAGATCCATTCCCCCTCTCATTCCCTCTCTCCCTCGCTCTCTCGCCTCTCTCGCCATGCCCGAGCGCCACGGCCGCCGCCGCTCGCAACCACCGCGGCCATCGGCCCCCTCTAGCCCGGCCACCGCGTCCCAGAGCCCCGATGTCGAGCACCGCATCTCCAAGCCGAAGGAATCGAGCCGGCGTGCAGCACATCCTCGCCGGCAGCATCGTCCTCATTGCCGGTGACCGATCATAGTCGTCGTCGATTCGTCGCTGGGAGAGCGTCCCCGAGCCCACTGACCTGCTAGTCCGAACCGCCGTGAGCCACTGACTCTTTTTCCCTTGTCTTCCTCATCGCGGTCGCCCTCTAGCTAGACTAGCCGCCCCGACCGGAGCTCACCACCGCCGACCATGAAGCCGCCGTGCCTACATCATTCGCAGCCCACTTTTGAGAACTCGGTCGAGAACCTGAAGGTCCTAGGACGCCGTAGAGCCGCTTAGCTTGCCTCCCCGTGCACCGCAGCCCTGCGCCACCCGATGCCGTACTCCGGCCGACGCGGGAGAGGACACCGTCGTCGAACTAGGCCTTCCTCGGCGAGGCTAACTGCTCCATTCGACGCACGGGATCGCCAGCTTCACGTAGATGCTCTCGGCCGCCCAAATGGTCGCCGGAGGTGGAGTTCCGACCACCTCCGCCGTGTCTGGTGACGCCGACGGCTCAACGCCGATGAAGCCGACCCATTTGACCACGGTTTGATCCCCCCTGGGTCACCTACAGGTGGGGCCAAGCCCCTGGTCAAATTTGGTTAACCACAAAAATTAATTAATTAGGTTAATTAAGCTAATGACCCACTGACAGTGGGTCCAGACCCCTAATTAGTAATAAAAGGTTAAATTAAACTCTGTTTAGTGCATGTGTCACTGATCAGTGGGACCCACTGGTCAGGTTTGACCTGAAACGGTCAGTTGACCTGCTGAGGTCAAGCTGACACAGTGCTGATGCAATAAAGGAAGTTTTCTGTTGAAAGAATAATCAGGAAATTCCCGAAAATGTTTAAAACTTCTAAACAACATAGAAAATAATCTGTAAGTCAGATGAAAATAATTTATATATGAAAAATGATCAGACAAATCCAATGAATCTGTTTATGCCATGATCATGCATGTTTGAGCAAGTTAACATCACCTAGTAGGACATTTCATGATTAGGATAATTTAAAAAAGTAGTGTTGGAGTTGGAATTTGGTATATATCTGAATTCCACTTCACTTAATATGACTATCTATTCCACTAGGTCAATTCAATGCTTTAACATGCCATAGCATACATCGTGTTTGTTGCATTGCATTGAATGTGTTCATTTCCTGTTTGTCGATGGTATTCCCTCCCGGTAGACAATGGTTCCAACGTTGAGATCGTTGTCATCGATGAAGACTCATTGTTATCTTCAGAAGTGTCAGGCAAGCAACCCCCCTTGAGCATTTCGATATAATCCTACTCTCTCGCTCCTGCTCTCTTATACTGCATTAGGACAATGACGATTCAACTGTTACATGTTTTCGGTAGTTAAACCCATTCCTTTGCATGACCTGTTTTTGCCACAGTAAATAGTTGAAACCACTTAGCATGAGTAGCAACTACTTGAGCCTTGTTGTGCTTACTCATCCATGCTTGCTTACTGTGCCTACTATGCTTAGAGTCGTGTCGTGTCGGGTCTGATCCATCTGGGCGATGAATCGGAATGGCAGTGTTCATGTCCTACTGTGTGAGAGCTAAGTGTGTGAACATGATTTGGTAAAGGTAGCAATGAGAGGCCATGTAGGAGTACATGGTGGGTTGTCTCATTGGGACCGTCCTTAAGAACTGAGTTCTGTGTTTGTTATCCAAGACAAGATACTACCACACATTGGGTTCCGGTAACTCGACCCCTCTCGACCTATTAATCGCCTTGATCTCTGTCCAGGAGTTGCAACTAGTTTCTGGTGTTAGTAGGAAAAGTGTTGGCGGCCGTGCATAGCGCTGCCCGACGGGGTGGGCTGTGATGCGGTAGATACACAGTGGCACGATGTACCAAGTGGCACCCGAACGGTGGGCTTGGGAACCCTGCGCACATAGTTTTAGGCCGTAGCGGAAACTTCGGCCGGACTTCAATGCGCGTTCAGTCTCAAATAGGCGATAAACTTGGACTAGGGTCTTGTGTGATTGACGGTCATGGCCGACTCCCTCGCTGGGCTTCCGCTTGAAGGTTGCCGAGGTGCCTTTTTACGTGCACATGGCGATAAGTGGCGAGAGCGTGTGTGAAGAAGTATATCCCTGCATGGTGTAATAATCTGTTCGAATAGCCACGTCCTCGGATATGGACTACTTGGAGAACTTATGTGGTTCATAGACAAGTGAAATGGATACATTATAATGCGCAAGATAAGTGTGAGTGCTATGGATGGCCTTCCGTAGGAAGACGGGAGTGGATCCATGGTGGTGTATTGATATGGTGAATATGTGGACTCGTGTGCGCTACCCCACCTCAAAGAAAGTACTTGTAGTCGTAGTACAGGTTAGACAAGAGTCAAAGATGGCTTGCTACAATAAACTCCACAACCCCCTTGTTGACAATGCTGCATATGTAGCTAGTTCTGATGTAAGTCTTGCTGAGTACCTTTGTACTCACGGTTGCTTCATTTATGTTTTTGCAGAGGAGACGTCAGTCTCATTAGTGATCCTTACGACGTGAAGTTCGATGTTGACTGGATTAGCTTGGGAATCCCAGACAGAGGTCTGGATCCTTTGGTAGGGTCGTTGTAGCTTTTCAGACTCTTCCAACCGCTTTTAATAGATGTCTGTACCCAGACATGTATCTTCCGCTTGTTGGTTGTATGCTCTGAATGATGGGTCATGTGACTCTCTGCTTGTAACATCATATTATGTAAGGCTCTTTTGAGCCTTCTAAATAAATGTTGTGTTGTTGTATGGTTATGTTGTGATGCCATAGTTGTATCTATGCATATCGGACATGTCGTGCGTACGTGTGACGTGTAACGGTATGTATGGGATTCGAGACCTAGTTGTGTGCCTCTAGTAGTACTCTTTACGGGGAAATGCCTCTTTGTGCTTCCACTGAGCCTTGGTAGCTTGCTACTGCTCCGGACACATAGATTGACCGGCGTGTATCCTTCTTTGCTACTGTGTCTGTCCCTTCAGGGAAATGTCTCGCAGTGTAATGGAGTCCATGTTGCCTACTATGACTCGTCTACACGTAGTTGATGACATTTATGTCCCACGGCATAATGGAGTCCCTGTAGCTTGTTATGACTCGTCTACACACGCTGAGACCGACACCTGCATTGTTGGGTTACGTATGCCTGTCCCTGTACGGATGTGCCACTTGGGTTCTACGACTAGTCATGTCGACCCGGGTTCTTGGACATTTGAATGCTAGCGACATATTCACATTCGTGAGCCAAAAGGCGCAAACGGTCCCGGCCGAGGTAAGATGGCAGCCGTGGAGATAACCGTGCGTGAGGCCGTAAAGTAATATGAAGTGTTACATGCTAGATTCTTATGGCTTAGGATCGGGGTCCCGACAACGTTGGTATCAGAGCTTGACTGCCTGTAGGATTACCAAGCCAAACTGGTCGCTGTTGAGTCTAGAACTGCTTTAGTTTTATAAGGGAATTGATTGTGGAAGGGAACGTAAGATTCTTTTTACTCCTTTCCTTGTGTCATTCTAATTCTGAGTCACCCTCTTCTTTATTCTACGGGGTTAAGAATTAGGCTTCCCATCTATCTATCAGGATGACGAGTTACTATGCTGCAGACTTATAGGATAGTTGATGTGTTCCTGGATCGATGTCTCTATAAGAATTCAGTTGTTTTATTGTCAGTTTCATGCAGGTTGCCTCATATTTCATGCCCGTACAGCCGTTATGCTGTCCGAGTTATCCAAGGTTTATAAATAATCTGATGCAATTGCAAATCCTTTCATCCCGAGTTAATGTCTTTTGGCCAGACAAAGCACACTAATTGTTGTGTTGAGGTACTCTACTACCAAGACGTATATGTTAAAGGTGTTTAGGAAACCATGTTATTTAAGTGAACCACCCAACAGTCTAGTTGTGTCTTTTGTTCCCAGTGTGATAATTTTGGCCATCGTTATCGAAAGCATGTTGTGATGCTACTTAGTCAGTAGGCATTCTATCTCTGGGTTCTTGAACCAAAGAATCATTCTACTCACTCCCGGTGATAGTATTTGCTTGTTCCTTTAGGATATTAGTAACTTTTGTGATAGTCTTGAAGGTCGTGGTACATCATTCTTCCAATACCAAGAACCAGTTATGGCAGAAGTTCCTCGTGAACTGAAGATCACAACAACAGTGCTCTTCATGAGTCCTCCATTCTATAGTTGTGAGTTGCCAATCCTACCTTTCTGCATGGGTTATCTGGAAGAAACATGTTGAACGTTGTTCGACGTATTCAATCTATGCATCTAAAACTCAGAAAATCATGTTCTCTTGAGTTGCCCCTCTTCAATTGTATTTCGACCTTCATCTATCAATGGATAGTCAAGAGTATGTCATGCATTTGTGTTATCGATGTTGACTATTCTTGTGGTCCGTCAAGCCATTCTATTTCAGAATGACTAGGGGAAGCAAACTCCAGTACCTCATCCATTTTTAGGATTGGGTCAAAGCAGTTGTATTCTGCAGATCGAAATGCCAATCCAGCTTTTGCTCTGTTCCACCTTGAAGTATTACCCCCTTTAAGTCAGGATTGTCATGGGAATTGCACCACCTCTTATGACTTCTTGATACAGTGATACTTCTCGCCATCATCATTCACTCCTTGGTCTCTGTGTTGTTGTAACCAGAATACCGACAAGTGAATCGTGATGTGTGAAATCAAAACTTCTAGCAATCCGATTGCTTGGAGGTTAATGTACAATAATCTCATTCCTAGTGTGATGGTTATCGAATCACCACTCTAAGATTGATCGTGCGACCTAGTCCATCTTCCATGGTGCACTCTTTGATCAACGAGTTAGGATTGTGTCAATCCCTTGCTCTTTCGATCATATAGTCTTGCCCTGAAAAGCAAGATTGTTCTCGAGCTCAATAATATATCGGTGGTTCGTGATTTTCCGAATATCTTCTCGGAAGTATCACCAGGTTGTCCCCTGACTGTTATGTTGAGTTCGTGATCAAAATGGTTTTCCTATAAACCACCCCTTCTCCAAGACCCTGTGTTAGATACCCCTGAGCTAGTTGGTTAAGCTAAACAACAACTTGGAGAGTTGGAAGATAAATGCTTCACCTGACTTAGTTCATTCCAAAGGGATATCTTCATATGTGTTCGTGTGTGTAGAAGAAAGATGATATCTTGATCGGTTGATCCTTGTGATCAATTTTTGCATCTATTGACTTGTCAAACCTTTGATTTGGATATGGGCTATCGTCGAATCAAACTCAGAACCAAGGGTTCTCGCAATGTTGTCCTACTTGTGGCTAATCCCTCGAGCTTACATCATTATACCCTTTCGGTCTGACCAATGCTATACTCTTGCTCACATAGTTGTGGAGTTCCGTCTTCATGGATATTTTGATGAATTGTTGTTGAGCCCATCGGCAATATTTTCATTGTTCACAACTCATGTTGGACATTAAGTTAGTATTGGAAATTTTGTAGACAATATCCTCGTGTCCCGTACATGGAGTATATGTTAAGTGTAAGAAATGACTTACTCTTAGTTTACGTGCATATGGTGCAAGTTGCCGCCGTGAACTCGAGAAAGGTCGTTTTGTTTTGTTGGAATCATACCAAGTCAGTCATGCCCTTGCAAAGTATTCTATGGTTTGATAGACTGGTCATCTCCATTCCATATGCAATCCCTAGCACACCAAGCCACTGATTGACTTGTTCAAGGAGAAGAAGTTCCTTCTTAAGAGCAAGACTTATGCAAGGACTTCGATATCCTTGATATGGATCCATCCAGGACTTGGTAGTGTTTTGTTGTAAGCACTCCATATGACCACAATTGTCTTGGACACTATGTTCATGTGGGTCTTGCAATCCAGCTCATGTTTTGGAGTTGGCTTCCGTAGTTCATCCCCTGAGGATCCTGCAACGTTATCTCTTCGATTTGTGTTGCAAAACTTCCCTTCCAGATGTGCTGAGTCTGGGACATCCCGTCACCAACCAGATCTGAATCTCAGGCGGATGTAATGGTTGGAGCGTTACCCAAGAAGTATAATATTGGTCTCTGTGTAACCAGTAAAGTGATGTTGTGGCTAACATACCTAACCGGAAGACCTATTATTGTAGTATCTTGTGTCAGCAATCTTAGCCACTTCCCCATGAGAATTTCATATGACTTATTCTAGAAGTCATTTCTCATGGACCCTTGGAATCCCCGAAGTCTGACCTTTACTTGATGTTCTAGTCATAACACCTGACCTATAATTGGGTTACGCTAGAAGATCAAGGAGAACATTAGAAGCGGAGTGCTAAATGTCTCTCGGTCGATCATCCAGATTTCGTTTCCTTGGCATAACCAAGGTGAAATCTGAGAAAGTGTTGTCTTCCTTTGCATCTGCATTCCCCATCATTATTCATCATGGTAGTACGATGTGTTACCAGGATCCTTGGCACAGATGTTGGTAAAACCTTGATGAATATGGAAATGCTCAAGTTCTTGAGAGCACGCTCAGACACTGGGTTATACCCTCGACATCATTTGGAATGTGCCTTCCGGTTGCCGAGCTGTCCTATAACTCTAGTTTCTTTTCCAACTGAGTATGCCATTCTTTCAATTCCTTCAAATGATTGTTTGTAAGTTGCCTTAGGCTGTCATGAAGAGTTTCAATGATCTTTGGATCAAAAGTAATTCTTTTTGCCACTTAAGGGATAATCCTACGAGTCACCTTCCCTAAGGTGCCCGTTATGGTATGAAGGGCAACTAACTCCTCGCTACTTTGGAACCTCTTCACCATCTGTTTTAGCGTGGAATTGTTGCCTACCAATTGAAATCTCCGTCATCTGCATCATTCCATAACTCCCGGTGTGTTTGGTGTCTCAGCTCAAGAGACGTTCTTACGTTTCATTCCATGAGTTGATCCTGAGTTGCTCGATCTCGAGGAGATCGATTCTAGTAGAGCTTTTCATTCTTTTGTTGTCGTGTTGGATGAAGATCCCAAAGAAAAAGAGGTCAAGAACATCATGATGCAATGAATCAACATCTTTGAGAAGAGCAATTGGATCATGAAGATTGTGATAGTTATGTCCCATTTGTCCTCTTACCCTACGCCTGAATCTCGGGACGTGATCCTTGTTTAGTGGGGGTGAGTTGTCACAACCCTAGCTAGCCATTGCTTGTCATTGCATTAACCATCATGGCATCATGTTTAAAGTTCATCAACATGAAATGGGGATTAGCAGAATCCCTAGCACCTCACCTAACCAAACAATTCAAATAGTTGTGAATTTTCAATGAATCCAAAATGCCCTTCAAAAATGTTCACTATTTCTGATAAATGTTGGCAACAACATATCAGGGGACATTTTATTTTTCAAAACAATTATAGCATTTTAAAATAATCCTTTAATACTACTGAAATCAATTAATAAAGCACTATAAATATCTTACTGGCTCCAAATATTCTGAAACTATTTGTGGGACTTTGAAATATTTAGTTTATGACCCATAAATTATCTCAGGGTTTTTGCCTTAGCATTTTGCCCAAGCAATAAATAAAACAAATGACAGAAAACTGAAAAACAGAGAATAAAAGGAAAGAGGCCTATACCTGGATTACCTGTAGCTGGCCCATTAGGCAGCCCAGCCCACCAGGGGTATCGCCGTCTTCTTCCTCCTGCCAGAAGGCAGAGGAGAAGGAGGCCACGGCGCCCGCGGCCTCGCGCCACGCCGGCAGCAGCCTGGCTGCTTCACTGGCCAGTGCGATGACGGGGATGAGTTCCCCCGTGCCGTCTGGATCCATTCCCCCTCTCATTCCCTCTCTCCCTCGCTCTCTCGCCTCTCCCGCCATGCCCGAGCGCCACGGCCGCCGCCGCTCGCAACCACCGCGGCCACCGGCCCCCTCTAGCCCGGCCACCGCGTCCCAAAGCCCCGACGTCGAGCACCGCGTCTCCAAGCCGAAGGAATCGAGCCGGCGTGCAGCACATCCCCGCCGGCAGCATCGTCCTCATTGCCGGTGACCGATCATCGCCGTCGTCGATTCGTCGCTGGGAGAGCGTCCCCGAGCCCACTGACCTGCTCATCCGAACTGTCGTGAGCCACTGACTCTTTTTCCCTTGTCTCCCTCATCGCGGTCGCCCTCTAGCTAGACTAGCCGCCCCGACCGGAGCTCACCACAGCCGGCCATGAAGCCGCCGTGCCTACAGCATCCGCAACCTGCTTTTGAGCACTCGGTCGAGAACCTAAAGGTCCTAGGACGCCGTAGAGCCGCTTAGCTTGCCTCCCCGTGCACCGCAGCCCTGCGCCGCCCGATGCCGTACTCCGGCCTCCGTGGGAGAGGACGCCGTCATCGAACTATTCCTTCCCCGGCGAGGCTAACTGCTCTATTCGACGCGCGGGATCGCCAGCTTCGCGTAGATGCTCTCGGCCTCCCAAATGGTTGTCGGAGGTGGAGTTTCGACCACCACCGCCATGTCTGGTGACGCCGACGGCTCAACGCCGGCGAAGCCGACCCATTTGACCTCGGTTTGATCCCCCCTAGGTCACCTACAGGTGGGGCCAAGCCCCTGGTCAAATTTGGTTAACCACAAAAATTAATTAATTAGGTTAATTAAGCTAATGACCCACTGACAGTGGGTCCAGACCCCTAATTAGTAATAAAAGGTTAAATTAAACTCTGTTTAGTGCATGTGTCACTGACCAGTGGGACCCACTGGTCAGGTTTGACCTGAAACGGTCAGTTGACCTGCTGAGGTCATGCTGACACAGTGCTGATGCAATAAAGGAATTTTTCTGTTGAAAAATAATCAGGAAATTCCAGAAAATGCTTAAAACTTCTAAAAAACATAGAAAATAATCTGTAAGTCAGATGAAGATAATTTATATATGAAAAATGATCATAAAAATTCAATGAATCTGTTTATGCCATGATCATGCATGTTTGAGCAAGTTAACATCACCTAGTAGGACATTTCATGATTAGGATAATTTTAAAAAATAGTGTTGGAGTTGGAATTTGGTATATATCTGAATTCCACTTCACTTAATATGACTATCTATTCCACTAGGTCAATTCAATGCTTTAACATGCCATAGCATACATCGTGTTTGTTGCATTGCATTGAATGTGTTCATTTCCTGTTTGTCGATGGTATTCCCTCCCGGTAGACAATGGTTCCAACGTTGAGATCGTTGTCATCGATGAAGACTCATTGTTATCTTTAGAAGTGTCAGGCAAGCAACCCCCATTGAGCATTTCGATATAATCCTACTCTCTCGCTCCTGCTCTCTTATACTGCATTAGGACAATGACGATTCAACTGTTACATGTTTTCGGTAGTTAAACCCATTCCTTTGCATGACCTGTTTTTGCCACAGTAAATAGTTGAAACCACTTAGCATGAGTAGCAACTACTTGAGCCTTGTTGTGCTTACTCATCCATGCTTGCTTACTGTGCCTACTATGCTTAGAGTCGTGTCGTGTCGGGTCTGATCCATCTGGGCGATGAATCGGAATGGCAGTGTTCATGTCCTACTGTGTGAGAGCTAAGTGTGTGAACACGATTTGGTAAAGGTAGCAATGAGAGGCCATGTAGGAGTACATGGTGGGTTGTCTCATTGGGACCGTCCTTAAGAACTGAGTTCTGTGTTTGTTATCCAAGACAAGATACTACCACACATTGGGTTCCGGTAACTCGACCCCTCTCGACCTATTAATCGCCTTGATCTCTGTCCAGGAGTTGCAACTAGTTTCTGGTGTTAGTAGGAAAAGTGTTGGCGGCCGTGCATAGCGCTGCCCGACGGGGTGGGCTGTGATGCGGTAGATACACAGTGGCACGATGTACCAAGTGGCACCCGAACGGTGGGCTTGGGAACCCTGCGCACATAGTTTTAGGCCGTAGCGGAAACTTCGGCCGGACTTCCGTGCGCGTTCAGTCTCAAATAGGCGATAAACTTGGACTAGGGTCTTGTGTGATTGACGGTCATGGCTGACTCCCTCGCTGGGCTTCCGCTTGAAGGTTGCCGAGGTGCCTTTTTACGTGCACATGGCGATAAGTGGCGAGAGCGTGTGTGAAGAAGTATACCCCTGCAGGGTGTAATAATCTGTTCGAATAGCCGCGTCCTCGGATATGGACTACTTGGAGAACTTATGTGGTTCATATACAAGTGAAATGGATATATTAAAATGTGCAAGATAAGTGTGAGTGCTATGGATGGCCTTCCGTAGGAAGACGGGAGTGGATCCGTGGTGGTGTATTGATATGGTGAATATGTGGACTCGTGTCCACTACCCCACCTCAAAGAAAGTACTTGTAGTCGTAGTACAGGTTAGCCAAGAGTCAAAGCTGGCTTGCTGCAATAAACTCCACAACCCCCTTGTTGACAATGTTGCATATGTAGCTAGTTCTGATGTAAGTCTTGCTGAGTACCTTTGTACTCACGGTTGCTTCATTTATGTTTTTGGAGAGGAGACGTCAGTCTCATTAGTGATCCTTACGACGTGAAGTTTGATGTTGACTGGATTAGCTTGGGAATCCCAGACGGAGGTCTGGCTCCTTTGGTAGGGTCGTTGTAGCTTTTCAGGCTCTTCCAACCACTTTTAATAGATGTCTGTACCCAGACATGTATCTTCCGCTTGTTGGTTGTATGCTCTGAATGATGGGTCATGTGACTCTCTGCTTGTAACATCATATTATGTAAGGCTCTTTTGAGCCTTCTAAATAAATGTTGTGTTGTTGTATGGTTATGTTGTGATGCCATAGTTGTATCTATGCATATCGGACATGTCGTGCGTACGTGTGACGTGTAACGGTATGTATGGGATTCGACACCTAGTTGTGTGCCTCTAGTAGTACTCTTTACGGGGAAATGCCTGTTTGTGCTTCCACTGAGCCTTGGTAGCTTGCTACTGCTCCGGACACATAGATTGACCGGCGTGTATCCTTCTTTGCTGCTGTGTTTGTCCCTTCGGGGAAATGTCTCGCAGTGTAATGGAGTCCATGTAGACTACTATAAATCATCTACGCGCAGTTGATGGCATTTATAATGGAGTCCCTGTAGCTTGCTATGACTAGTCTACACACGCTGAGACTGACACCTGCATTGTTGGGTTACGTATGCTTGTCCCTGTACGGATGTGCCACTTGGGTTCTACAACTAGTCATGTCGACCCAGGTTCTTGGACATTTGAATGCTAGCGACATATTCACATTCGTGAGCCAAAAGGCGCAAACGGTCTCGGCCCAGGTAAGGTGGCAGCCGTGGAGATAACTGTGCGTGAGGCCGCAAAGTAATGTGAAGTGTTACATGCTAGATTCTTATGGCTTAGGATTGGGGTCCCGACAATACATGGCCTTTCAAACATCTTCATCTCAGTGGGACAAACGACTTTGATTTTTGGGCCAAGAAGTCATATGTAACCTCGGGAGCCAAAACAACGTAGTGCAGTTGGTAAAGAGAACCCAGTCTAACCGACTCATTTTATCAGGTATAACTGGGTCACACCCGAGAAAGGCGAGCGGTTTTCCCAGTGTAACCGTGCCTAATGTGAGAATGGTATACGAGTTGCCAACTTTAATAGGGTCCAACCTAGGAGGGCCCGGTATATTGCTCGGTATAACCAGGTGCAACCCGATTTGTCCTGGAAAATCATGTCGATGTGAGTGGCATATTTCAGCATTAGGAAGACCTCAAATTAAAAACCGTTCAACATGAAAGTTGTTTGTACCATTTAAAGGAAGAACTTTTGTTTTGGAATAATTCCATCCGAGGTCGTTTGCAACCTCCACTGACATGTCAATACATATATCTTAGAGAGATACCTTTATAAAGCGTGATTGACATCGATTTCAATATGTCTTCAAACAAAAAAGTGTTCAATATGGAAGTTGTTCTTCATGTCGAAAAGAACAATATTGCTTTTTGAAAAGGTTTATAATTATCCGATCAATCAATGTCACAGATTGGTCGCCACACATGCTTGCCATCTCACTCAACCCACGTGTCCCTCCTCTCATCATTATCAGGATAAGAAAAGACTCCTAGCCACTATTTTTCCCTCATCTCCTTTGCTCTCTCTCTCCCAGATGCCACCTATCGCCTACCTCCCCCATGGATTTTTTCCTCCTTCGTCGAAGCAAGGTGTGGCGATGACTGCTTGATAGCACTTGTTGTGTCAGTTGTAGGGTGATGATGGGGGGGGTGATGTGAGGGGAATCTCCTACCTCCCTTCAACCTTGCATGTGTGGATTCCCGTGGTGACATGGCAGGTAGATTTGTTGTGGAGGCCACCGTTGACTATTGCAAGGGCCACACGAATATGCTGCGGGGGCCACTGACTACAGTTGTGTGTTGTTGTGGGTTGTTGCAAGGGCCACATAGTATTGTTGTGCGCTATGAGCAACACAAGTAGATGGCAAGCAAGCAAGGCTGATACATTGGGTGCCACGAAGGCTTCACCGAGATGCTAGAGGCTGACTGCGAGTTGCATCGGTGCCTACAAGGTGCTATGACCCTTCATTGACGGTGGTACAACTATGTATGTTGAGACTTGGAATCGTGTATGCCGAGAGCTGGAACTGGTAAAGCACAGAGATGCATCGGTGGCTATGGGATATTGTGACCCATCATCGGTAGTGCTACAACCGTGTACGCCAGGAGCTGGAACCGTGTATGCCGAGGCTGCAAATGGTGATGTTGATGTTGTGATGATAGATGCAGTGAGCCAACATACTATGAGGCCGCGACGAAAGTGAGATGGTGTTCGATGAGGACATGGGGAGGCGATTCATGGGGTGGCTTCATGAGGGGGTGTGTGAGGAGTCCATGGGGCGTCAATGCATGGAGCGGTTGACGGTGGTAAAACTGGCGGATCCTGGGTAGGGGGTCCCGAGCTAGTGATCAAGTTTATGAGGTTGGAGTAGCCAAAGTGTGCAGGATTACCGAAGCCGGTTATCTCCCTGGCACTCCTAAGGAGATGTTGAAACGTGGGCAACATAGTGGTTTTATATGGTCGATGTGCTACTTGAGGATCCGGTCCGACCAGGGCTCCCCCTTTTTCTCACACCCCAGTGAAGAAGCGGTATAACTGGCCGCCCATGAGTCGCTCCCAAGGAGAAGACGCCGAAGTGACTCAACTAGCAGCTGATGTATCCTTCCTTGGGCATCACAAGCTGACCATCATCAACGTGTTGTAAGTGTCCATTAGCCGAGGAGTTCAACCACTCCAACTGTGCGTCCAATCATTGTGGCAATCCAACGGGTCCAATGATGCCACCCGAGCTGTGAGAAAAGGCTTTGAGAATCAGGTGGCCCTAGTTGCCTGATACGTCCCAAACGTATATACTTTTCCAAACACTTTTGCTCTTGCTTTGGACTCTAATTTGTATAATTTAAATGGAACTAACCCGGACTAACGCTATTTTCAGAAGAGTTGCCATGGTGTTGTTTTTGTGCAGAAATAAAAATCTCGGAATTAGATGAAACTTGGCGAGGATTTTTTATTGGATATATACAAAATACTGGAGCGAAGACATGTCGGAGGGGGGCCATAGGCCACCCACATGGGTAGAGGGCGCGCCCAGCACCCCATGATGCGCCGTCTGCCCTTGTGGGTCCTCACACCCCCGTTTTCCCTACCTCCAATGCCATAAGTACCGTCTGGCCTAGAAAAAAATAAAGGAGAAAGTTTCATCGCGTTTTATGATCCAGAGCCGTCGCCACCTCCTGTTCTTCTCGAGGAAGCCTGATCTGGAGCCTGTTTTGGGCTCCGGAGAGGGCAAATCATCGTTGTCGTCATCATCAACCCTTGTTCATCGACAACCTCATGATGCTTACCACCGGGAGTGAGTAATTTCATTGTAGGCATACTGGAGATAGATGGAGATGGATGAGATTGATCATGAAATAGAGTCGATTTCTAAGGGCTTGATCCCTAGTATCCACTATGTTCTGAGATTGATGTTGCTATGACTTTGCTATGATTAATGCTTGTCACAAGGGCCCGAGTGCCATGATTTTAGATCTGAACCTATTATGTTTCCATGAATATAAGAGTGTTTTGGATCCTATCTTGCAAGTTATATGCACCTACTATGTGTTATGATCTACACACCCCAAAGTGACAAGAATTGGGATTATTTCCGGTGATGACCATAGTAGGAGAAGTTCATGTATTCACTATGTGTTAATACTTTGTTCCAGTTGTCTATTAAAACGATGCTTTAATTACCCTTAGATTTCCATTAGGACCCCACTGCCACGGGAGGGTTGAACAAAAGATGTTATGCAAGTTCTTATTATAAGCACATATAACTATTTATGGAATACATGCCTACATATGATTGATAAATTGGAGCTAGTTCGGTGTCGCTCTAGGTTGTGATTGTTACATGGTTAGTGTCATCCAAATATCCATCGATACTCCATGCCTACACTTTTCTCATATTTTGCTTGCTAATTTACTACTGCTATTGCCACTGTTACAATTGCTACCGCTACTGTTACTTTTACCGCCGCTATCAAAACTATCAAATTACCGTGCTACTAATACTTTACTGCAGAGAAATAATATCCCAGGTGTGGTTGAATTAACAACTCAACTGCTAAGGTTCATGAATATTCTTTGGCTCCTCTTGTGTGCGAATTAACGAATTTGGGTAAAATACTTCACTTGAAGACTGTTGCGACCCCCTATACTTGTGGGTCATCAAGACGTTTTTCTGGCGCCGTTGCCGGGGAGCATAGCTCTATTTATTAAGTTCACTTGGGAATTATCTATCTGCTGGTTACTATGAAAAACTGAAAGACTACAGAACCAAGATTATGCCCTCTAAGACGAGGGGAGGTAAGGAATTGCCAACTAGCTCTCAACTTGTTTCACCTTCTGTTTTAAGTCAGTTTGCGACAACACAGCCTGCGATACAATCTGATATGTCACAAGTAATAGACACTGCTTCTACTGTAGATGCTATTCATGATGATGCTACCACTCTGCTTGATGAAACTGAAACTGTGCCACTAGGTGAATTTCTTGATGCTCAAATTGCTAAATGTAGAGAATTTGAAACTGGGGAAAATATTGAATCACCTGTTAAACCTAGCACTCCTACTAGAACTAACAGGCTTGATATACTTGAGGGTTATGTTAGGGATGGGGAGATTTGTACGAAATTTATTGCTTGTAAAGATGGAGATGAACCTAAATTTTAATGAAGAAGTTGAAACACAAATCTATGAATGCAATGATGAAATATGATCCTAAATTCGCCGCATCTACTATTTTTGTTGATGATAAGGATTATGGATTCTCGGCTGATCCTGAATTAATTACCTTAGTAGAATCCGATCCTTTTCATGGTTATGAATCTGAAACTATTGTCGCACACCTTACTATGGTTTATGTTATAGCTACTCTATTTTCTCATGAGGAAAAGATTCGTTATTACTATATCCTTAAATTATTTCCTTTCTCACTAAAGGGTGAAGCTATAAAGATTGGTTCAATACTCTCAATCCTGGTGGCGTGCGTAGTCCCCAGGATATTATTTACTACTTCTCTGAAAAATATTTTCCTACCCATAAGAAACAAGCTGCCTTGCAGGAAATATTTTACTTTGTGCAACTTGAGGTAGAGTATCTCCCTCAAGATTGGGGGAGGCTTCTCCAGCTACTGAATGCTTTGCGTGATCATCCTCATAAGAAAAATGAAATACTTGATATATTTTATAATGGACTAACCGATGCTTCTAGGGACTACCTAGATAGTTGTGCTGGTTGTATTTTCAGGGAAAGAACTATTGAATAAGCTCTAGAATTACTGAATAACTTATTGCAAAATGTCAATGATTGGACACTCCCTGAACCATCATGATACTTGTGAATTGCGTTGGGATTTTCCTCAGTATTTCCCTCAGTGAGAACCAAGGTTACCGAACAAATAGGAGGACCACGCAATTTCCCGTCTTCAGCGCCTACACACAAAAGAGCACACACTTGCACCCAACGCGGGCAAGAGGGTTGTCAATCCCCTTGAAATCGTTACTTACAAGCGATAAGTAGTTATAGATAGATAGTTTGATAAATATAAATTGAAAATAAAAAGAAAGTAAATAATGGCAGCAAGGTATTTATAGTTTTTGTAAATATATTTGTGAGGAGACCCGGGGGCCATAGTTTTCGCTAGAGGCTTCTCTCTCGAAGAAAGCATATGATGGGTAGACAATTTACTGTTGGGCAATTGATAGAAAAGCGCATAGTTATGCACGACAATGATCATGTATATAGGCATCACGTCCATAAACAAGTAGACCGACTCCTGCCTGTATCTATTACTATTACTCCACCCATCGTCCGCTATCTAGCATGCATCTAGAGTATTAAGTAAAAACAGAGTAATGCTTGGAGGATGATGACATGATGTAGACAAAGTAAATCCAATTAATATGAATGAACCCCATCGTTTTACCCTTAGTGGCAGCAATACAATACGTGTCATCACTAGTGCAGGCGCCTGCTATACAAACGGTTTTTAACCCCTTTCGCGACGTACTTTGAAACCGTCGCCTTGCATGTGTGGGCGGTAGGGGGGGGTCCATCCCACACGACACAAAAAAATCGTCGGCGATGCCTACGCCCGGTCACACACGATGGCCAAAAATATATCGTGTGCGATTGGAAGGGCCATCACAAATAGATATATTGGGGAAGTCGTGTGAGATGTGCTTAGCATCCCACACAGTGAATCCCAGACGTACGTTTCTGTTCGTATTGTACATCATACAAAATTTTCTGCATAACATCGTCTATGTTAGGGGTGGCCATCACGCACGGTGCCTAGCAGAAATTGTTTGGCATAGGGCTGTCCATCACACACGCGTTTTATGTTAAAACGTTTGTGAATGGGTGTTCTAATGCACACAGTTGTTGGCCGGAAGTCATGTGTGGTTTTTCTCTGATCCAACACGCCAACTTTCCAGAAACCGTGTGGGTTTGTTGAGGTCATCGCTCACGGTGTTCTATGACAAACCGTCTGCAATAGGAAACCCCAATGATCAGGCTAATTGCTATATTATTTATAATCCAGCTAGTAATTAAATTGACACTTCATATCAAGCACACAATATATTTCATTTTGTATTACGGCAACCAGGATTTCACAATTGAAATACATCAGAGTACAACATCATATAGGCATATACTACCTAGCTACCCAATTACACGACAGGACCAAGTTTCACAAGCAACATCTAAAACCTTTGGAAAGTAGCATCATATACGGTAAATATATTGATGAATCTCGTCTAGAAAACTATTGAAGCGGAAGGCAAATATTGAGCCTTCACTAATGTCGAAGGTCATTGCAACTTTATGCCAATGCGTGTGGATGGTTGCCTGCCCATCCTTCATCCTCTTGAGGAAGACTTTCAAGATTATACCGTGGGTGCTGTATGAATACCTTCCTCGCCTCTTGACCATACATGTGATTTGAGACGTACTCATCGATGAACTGCTTTGGAAAGGACTGGAAACAAATATATGCATAAATTTCGTTTCGAAAAAGTGAAATGTCGCAAAGGGAAAAAAGACAAGGTAAAAGAGATAGTACCATCCTATAGTTGACTGATGTCTTCTTCATTGTGCAGACAAACAACTTGTTGTTTTTCGTCGCCAGTTTCTTTATCTTAACAATCTTTTTGAGTTTCTTGATTTGATTGATATTCATGAACACATCAGTTCCCCACATGCAAAATGGGTCGAACAGTGGGTCTAAACCTCTTACAGCAGGACCTACATGTGCAAGACCAAATTATTTAAAACCTAAATATTAGAATGGTTCCAGCAATTGCACAATAATGTGCTATTAGACAAAGGATCATGAAAGTGCAAACCTCGATGGTAAACTTGAGTGTCTCCCATTGTCCCCCCTGTAACATATTTAAGATAGATATTGATAAGGTTATAAGTTAGATTTGGCATGCTATCAGTAAAATATGTTAATGAAAAATAAACGCATTGCAGATCCAACATATTAATTCAGGCCACATGGAAAAGCCACGCGTGCTAAGAACTATGAGATATAGCAATTGTATGTTTCACATGCATAACAATACAAAATTGTACCAACAACAGTCCGACACCACATTGCCGATGAGCACCAAAGCAAATGAACCAAATAGTTAAATGAGCATGACATTGCACAATAGAACACACTAGAAGGTCAAATTGCATAGTAGCATTACATTGCATATTTCACTAGAATTTCTTAAGGAAAGGCAGGAGCAGCACATGCAACAGGTAAAGCAAACATGCTTAACAGGCGTAGCTAGCTGAACACAGGTCATTAGTAATTAAGCTAAAAAACAAGCTATTCCTCATCGTCGGAGATATCAATAATGATAGGCTTGAACGAGGGAGAGACCTCCACATCGAGGGTGTCCTCCTCGTAGTGGTTAGTGGCCTCAGCCTGTCCGGGCACCAACCTGCCGGCTCTGGAGTTGACGAAAGCACGGGCACGCTTAGAGCGTCGACGGTGGCCTCGACGGTGAGGTGCTGCTCCAAGATCTGGGGGTCGGCACGCATGGCAGCCATCATGGCCTCATCCGCGCGTGCGGCCGCGATTTGCTTCTCCGCTGCCAGATGCTCCTTGAGATCCTGGCTATATTGCGTGCACCATGTCTTCCGGCGATGATTATGTGGGGGGTGGGCCGGTGATTTTGGTGGAAGGTGTCGCGCCGGCGGTCGGGGCATGTGGAGTGGAGGAGGAGGGAGTGGATGAGGAGGGGGGTATGGGGATGGTGTGGATTACATGACTAGATGGAGGAGGCCGAGCAGTAGGAAGGAGCGTCGCCAGCGAGGAGGCGGCGCTGCAAGCAAGCAGTGAAGGTTTGAACTTAGGAAAGGAAGGGGGAAGCAAGGGAAAATGTGAATTTTGGTTGGTACGAGGGGCGGGGGAGGTAGATATTTGCGTGACAGCCCGAAATTTCGTTCGGTGTGGCGAAAAACTAGCGTGCACAGTCACATCGGACACAGTCCCTTTACCATAACTATGTGCGATATTCAACAACACAAACAAACCCTATAGTTTATCCCGTGCGTGATGGGACTGAACGTGGAAATTTTGGTCTCCAAGCTTCCAGCGTAAGATATCGGATACTACATTGCACACGGTACTTGCATTTCATTTCCATTTGGAAGAGAAAGCGGGGATACGGCGGCAAATTTTGGTCCGAATTTCCCTCGTTACAGTGGTCATCGACGTCATTGCTTAATTTAACAACAATTTCAAATTTGAGTACTACACAAAAGAGCCTATAACACTACCCGCACTTACTTAATCGAGCAACTAAACATTAGTTAGTTGACCTAAACATTACTCTAACAAAAGACCATCGCTCTAAACAGAGACTAATATTCAACCTGGCATTCGTGGATCTCCACCGCCTCCTCAATGCCCAGCTCCCGCTCGATGACCTCCGGTGTAAGGAGATCCATGGCATCCATCGCCACATACTCCACCAGCATCTCGCAGTCCTCGTCCACCATCTCTTTGGATAGGGCCGCCATGAGCCGGGCGTGGGCGGCCTTGGTCCGGGCATGGACGGCCACCATATTGGCTAGGGAGGCCGCCGACGAACGAACACCTGCTCGAGCACACTCAGCGATTACCAACTCATCAGACATGGGTTGTCGACCGGTGTCGGAGAAGGCAGCAGTGATTTGTGCAGTTACCGACACGAGATGGGCGTGGGCGGCCTCGAGATGGGTCTGGGCGTGCGCCATCAAGGCTACGACGACCGCCGAGAAACTGACAGCTGATGTGTCGTTCTCGCCATTTGCTATCCCCGTCGCGGTTGTTGCTGCCGCCCTCTCAGCTGCAGCAGCTGCCCTTTCGGTTGATGCAGTTTCCGTGTCGGAGGTAGCGGCCGCCTTCAAGCACGTTGAGAGTGCGCTCATGGATGATGCGACCACGCTCAGGCCGGAGTGGGTTGCCGAAGTTGCCCTCACGACGGGGATACACGTCCCCATCTTTCACTGGTGACGATTGGACAGTAAAATGGTCTGAGGAGTCAGTGCGGTAAACTGGCCGACAGTGGACTGTAGCCGACGAAGCTTCCGGCCTAAGCCGTGCATGTATGAGGATTGGCCCAAGATATTTTGTACCGTATCACACATGATGCGTGATCATGAACTGTTTGTGAACGACTTGATTTTCAAAATGTTTTTAAAACAAAAAATGAGGTTACTTCGACAAAGGACGGTGTTTGGATTGCAATAAGATTTATCTGCAGTGAACACTGGCCAATAGCAGCGTCCTGCTAAAATATGGAATTATTCAGGGTTCGTTTGGCATTTTTATACATTAATTGAGTTTTCTAGACATTCAATGTGTATAATTCAAATTGGAACTATCGTCCCGATGTCCGGTGCATCATAATGGGCTGAAAAAACATATTAGTGTCCATGGCTTCATCTTTAGGTCACGGGCAAGAAATGAGAATGAATTTCAAACATCTCATCATCTTGGCTCGGCAACGTTGAGAAACTTGGTTTTTAAAATACTGTAAGTCCAAAACGCGTCAGGAATTCAAAAAACTTGGCATGTTGTCATGACATGGCTCATATGTTCCATGGTAAAAAAATGTCCAATTTGGGACAAGTTTAGGCACAAGTCCCTTACAAACCGGAGCTTCTCACGGCAAGCTTTGTGGTTCCGATAGGGAACACGTCACCTTACGTGGGCAAAACGACATCTGCTCATCTTCTCGCCTTTAACTTTTTTTAGAGGCAACATAGACCAGTAGGAGTGTCTTGCTAAAATATGGAATTATTCAGGGTTCTTTTTGCAATTTTTTATACATCAATTAAGTTTTTCTAGGCATTTAATATGGATAATTAAAAATTGAACTACAATCACAAGGTTCGGTGCATCAAAATAGGTTGAAAAATCGTATAAGTGTCCATGGCTGCATTCCTTGGGCCCCATGCAAGATATGGGAATGAATTTCAAGCATCTCGGGGTCTTGGCTCGGCCACAAAAATTGAGAAACTTGGTTTTGAATTCATGTATAAATCAAAAACTCGTCAGAAATTCGTGAAACTTGTCATGGTGTCATGACATAGCTCATATGTGCCCGGGTAAAAAAGTCTAATTTGGGAAAAGTTTTGGCACAAGCCCCTTACAAAACAAACGTTCTCATGGGAAGCTTTATGGTTTCGATATGGAGCGCGTCATCTTATGTGGGCGAATCGACATCCGCTGCCTCTTCTCGTCTTGAACTATTTCTAGAGACAACATATAACAAAATGAGTGTCGTGCCAGAATATGAAATTATACATGGTTCATTTGGCCCATTTATACATTAATTGACTTTTATATGCATTATTTAACGTGCATAATTCAAATTTGAACTACAATCACAAGGTCCGGTGCATCTGATGATTGGGTTGACAAATCATATTTGTGTACATACATCTTTAGGTCACATGCAAGATATGGGAATGAATTTCAAACATCTCGGGGTCTTGGCTCGGCCACAAAAACATTGAGAAACCCGGGTTTTAAATCATGTAAATCAAAAACTTGGCATGGTGTCATGAACATGGCACATATGTGCCGTGGTAAAACAATTGACCAATTTGGGACAAGTATTGGCACAAGCCCCTCACAAACCGGAGTTTCTTACGGGAAGCTTTGTGGTTCCGATATGAAACACATCACCTTACGTGGGCGAATCAACATCCGTTGCCTCTTCTCGTCTTGAACTATTTCTAGAGGGAACATATACCAAAATGAGAGTGTCGTGCCAAAATATGAAATTGTACATGGTTCGTTTGGCCTTTTTATACATTAATTGACTTTTACATGCATTACTTAACGTGCATAATTCAAATTTGAACTATAATCACAAGGTCTGGTGCATCTGATGATTGGGTTGAAAAATCATATAAGTGTACATGCATCTTTAGGTCCCATGTAAGATATGGGAATGAATTTCAAACATCTCTGGGTCTTGGCTGGGTTTTGTTTTCCTATTTGAGACTCGTTTTTAATATATTTTTCTTCTAGATCCAACATTGATAATATTACTTTAAATTATAGTAAATCTAGAACTCACACAAAATTCAAGAAATTGGGCATGGCGTCATGATATAGCACACATATTTTGTGGTATTTTTCGTGTCCACTTTGGGCAAAGGCGCACACTTTAATAGCGAAGAAAAGCTTTTTGGAACAAAGAACTATCACAGTTCTACGCAGACGGTTGCATTATTTTCAAACCGTGGGTGTTCTACTGCCCTTACGTGCTGCCAAGGGTCGCACTCTTTTATTGGCTATTGCCTACGAGGTGCCGTGCGAGCAGCTGCTTAAATTGACAGGAGGCGTGCGAGCTGGCCTCCGCTGCGCAGGCTAACCGGGAGGCTTGCGGGCAGTACGCCACAGGCTCACTGGGAAGCGAGCCCTTTGACCTCCATATCCACCCTCCTCGCTTCCAACCTGTCGATCAATCGTGCCCGAGCCGCTGTTTAATAGGCGGCTTTACTGCCCACTCACTCACAATCCTCTATATATCTCCGCCTCTCATTCCCCTCCATCAGACCTCCACGGTGACCTACGCCATGGTGCACAAGGATCATATGCCACTAGTCTTCCGGTTTGGTGAAGTCGACACCGAGACGGAGGAGATAGAACATAAAGACGAATGGGACGCCATGGACATGTCCCTGGAAGAGCTGCATGCCGTAGCGGATGCTGCCCCGGTGCACTTGCCAGCAACCATCCCTGCGCCCTCGCCAGTAACCATCCCCGTGGCATTGACGGGCTGGTCGTCGAGCATCATCGCAGTGCTAGAAATCGCGGGCATTAGGGAGGTCCCCGCAGACCCGTGTGAGCTCGTGTACGTGCAAGCGTCAGCGCCTCCTCCTGCGCCCGTGCTCGTGCGCGCCCCTGCACACGCCATGCCGGTCCTCGTGCGCGTGCCCGCACCCACGACACCCGTCCCCGTGCGAGTGCCTGCACCCACCGCGCCCGTGACCATGCGCACGCCTGCACCCATCATGCCCCCCTCAGCGGATTGGGCTGCCGCCGTCGACAGCTTCCTCGCAGCGCCGCTAGACGTCGCCACCGGCCCCGCGCCCGTTGATCACGCGACGACCGACTCTTTGATTGGGAAGTCCATAAGATTCTGGTCTCCTTTGATGAACAAAACAACTGCGCCCCGGATCACGACAACGCCGACGCAGGACGCTGCCGCCGCGGCCGCCGCAACTAGTTTCTTTATATTGGTTCTCCATCGTATGAATGTATATTCAAACCTTGACTGGATGAAATCTACGGTTTGATGAACGAAGTATTTATCTCTGAATTCACATAGTAAACAAAAACCATCATTGTTTTCTCTGAATAAACACTCATCACGAATGGTTCAAGTTGAATACCCGTTTGCAGATCGACAACTATCTTTCCTTCGCCCGTAAGCCAAGTGAAAAATTGGCGCCAAGAATTGTGCAATGCGTCATCGCAAATGTTTCTCAAATATGACCCATGTGCCTAGTACAGACAATTCAGGAAGATTTGCATCTATCATATTGGGTAAAATTGGCATTTGTCGATCTAGTAACATTGGCATTTCTTAACATTGTAGCACTAACATTTGTCGAATTTCGCAGGAACAAAATCACTATTATGGTCCAATTTTGCAACTGAAATTCAGTACACATGGATTTTATTCATAGATTAAGCAGTGGTCTTTGTACAAAACAGTTCAACCCGACAGCTGAACCGAACAAACTTTTCCCCAATTGTTGCCAACCAGGTACTAAAATAGCTAGTTCAACTATATATACTAGCTAATTTAAAGTACGTGGCACAGTTCAACCATATTTATAGTTAGATGAACTACACAAAATAGCCCCTAAATACTAGTAGTGCTATGGAGGGTCTTTGTACTACTTCCAGGAGAATCGAGCGCGCTCAGTAAGAGGCAGTGCAGAAGGAGCCCGCCGACGAGTCGTGTCCGTTGCCAGCCAGTGCTGCCCTCCGGCGCTCAAGACGCCCCTCCTCGAAGCGGCAGGACTCGGCGTAGATCTCCGCATTCCGCGCTGCCGTTGCGGCTATGGCATCGGTGAGCTTCTTCATGTGCGTGACCTGGAGCTCCACCTCCTTCTCTAGGAAGTAGATGTAGCGCGCAAGGTTTGCGACGCAGAAGCCCGGCGGCGGGCCTTTGGCGGCCTCCACCTCCCGCATTCGGGCCGCGGTGGCGAAGCGGGTGATGATCCCGCCGCCTGACGAGGGGGTCGTGTCCAAGACGGACGACGGTGTGGTGGCGGCCCCAGCGACTGCCGGCGTGGTGGCCGCCACCGGCAGCAGCTGCCTTCGGGCAGCGGTGGTGGAGCGTGTAGTTGGTGTCGTGCGCACACCCACCAGGGACGCCACGTGCATTACACGCTTCAGAGGACTGCCGCGCCTACGCGGTGAAGCCTCCCAGCTAGAGATGTCCTCTGGATACCCTATTTTCACGTGGATTATGGATTCTCGGCTGATCCTGAATTAATTACCTTAGTATAATCCGATCCTTTTCATGGTTATGAATCTAAAACTATTGTCGCACACCTTACTATGGTTTATGTTATAGCTACCCTATTTTGTTATGAGGAAAAGATTCGTTATTACTATATCCTTAAATTATTTCCTTTCTCACTAAAGGGTGAAGCTATAAAGATTGGCTCAATACTCTCACTCCTGGTTGTGTGCGTAGTCCCCAGGATATTATTTACTACTTCTCTGAAAAATATTTTCCTACCCATCAGAAACAAGCTGCCTTGCAGGAAATATTTAACTTTGTGCAACTTGAGGAAGAGTATCTCCCTCAAGATTGGGGGAGGCTTCTCCAGCTACTCAATGCTTTGCGTGATCATCCTCTTAAGAAAAATGAAATACTTGATATATTTTATAATGGACTAACCGATGCTTCTAGGGACTACCTAGATAGTTGTGCTAGTTGTATTTTCAGGGAAAGGACTATTGAGTAAGCTCAAGAATTACTGAATAATTTATTACAAAATGTCAATGATTGGACACTCCTTGAACCATCATGATACTTGTGAATTGCGTTGGGATTTTCCCCGAAGAGGAGGGGATCATGCAACACAGTAGAGGTATGTATTTCCCTCAGTGAGAACCAAGGTTACCGAACCAATAGGAGGACCACGCAATTTTCCGTCTTCAGCGCCTACACTCAAAAGAGCACACACTTGTACCAAACGCGGGCAAGAGGGTTGTCAAACCCTTTTAACTCGTTACTTGCAAGCGATAAGTAGTGATAGATAGATAGTTTGATAAATATAAATTGAAAATAAAAAGCAAGTAAATAATGGCATCATGGTATTTATAGCTTTTGTAAATATATTTGTGAGGAGACCCGGGGCCCATAGTTTTCGCTAGAGGCTTCTCTCTTGAAGAAATCATATGGTGGGTAGACAAATTACTGTTGGGCAATTGATAGAAAAGTGCATAGTTATGCACGACAATGATCATGTATATAGGTTACGTGGCTTGAGACTGTGTCGGTATTTCCCCAAAGAGGAAGGGATGGTGCAGCACATCGATGGTAAGTATTTCCCTCAGTTATGAAACCAAGGTATCGAACCAGTAGGAGGATCACGCAACACTATGTAAACAACACATGCACACAAAGAACAAATACTTGCAACCCGACGTGAAAGAGAGGTTGTCAATCCCTCTACGGTAAAAAGATAGATTAGGTAATGATAGATTGGATAGATAGATCTCCCAAGAACGCAAAATAAAAGAGGCAAATAAAAAGTGCAGCAAGGTATTTTTGGTTTTTTGGAAATAATATATCTGGAAACAAAAGCGGCAAAAAGATAGATCGGAAAGCAATATGTTGGAAAAGTAGACCCGGGGGCCGTAGGTTTCACTAGTGGCTTCTCTCATGAGTATAGCACACGGTGGGTGAACAAATTACTGTTGGGCAATTGATAGAAGATCAAATAATCATGACGATATCCAAGGCGATGATCATTATATAGGCATCACGTCCAAGATTAGTAGACCGAAACAATTCTGCATCTACTACTATTACTCCACACATCGACCGCTATCCAGCATGCATCCAGTGTATTAAGTTCATGGAAAAACAGAGTAATGCAATAAGAACGGTGACATGATGTAGAGAAGATATATTCATGTAGGAATAGACCCCATCTTGTTATCCTTAATAGCAACGATACATGCGTGCCTCGCTGCCCCTTCTGTCACTGCGAGAGGACACCGCAAGATCGAACCCATCCCAAAGCACCTCTTCCCATGGCAAGAAAAATCGATCTAGTTGGCCTAACTAAACCAAAGATTCGAAGAAGAAATATGAGGCTATAAGTAATCATGCATATAAGAGATCAAAGAAGACTCAAATAATTTTCATGGAAGAACGGATCCCAACAAACACATTGCAAAAAGTTTACATCAAACAGATCTCCAGGAGACCATTTTATTGAGAATCAAAAGAGAGAGAGGAAGACATCTAGCTACTGCCTACGGACCCGTAGGTCTATGGTGGACTACTCACGCATCATCGGAGAGGGCCCAATGAGGATGATGAACCCCTCCGTGATGGTGTTAGATTGGATCTCGCGGTTCTGGAACTTGCGGTGGCTGGATGTATTTTTCGTCAACTCCCCTAGGGTTTCTGGAATATTTGGGTATTTATAGAGCCCAGAGGCGGTGGAGAAGATTCCCGAGGTGGCCACAACCCATCAGGGCGCGCCCGGGGCCCCTGGCGCGCCCTGGTGGGTTGTGGGCGGCCTGGGCTCCCTCCTGGTTGCTTCTTTGGCCCACTGGCCTTCTTCTGGTCCAAACAAATTCTCCAAAAAGTTTCATCGCGATTAGACTCCATTTGGTATTGATATTCCGTGAAGTAAAAAACAAGCAAAAAATAGCAACTGGCACTTGTCACTATGTTAATAGGTTAGTCCCAAAAAATGATATAAAGTTGCTATAAAATGATTGCAAAACATCCAAGAATGATAATATAACAGCATGGAACAAGCAAAAATTATAGATACGTTGGAGACATATCAGCTTCCTGAAGCTTAATTCCTACTCGTCCTCGAGTAGGTAAATGACAAAAACAGAATTTTTGATGTGGAATGCTGCCTAACATGTTCATCACATATTCTTTTCTTTTGTAGCATGGACATTTGTACTTCTAGATGGTTCAAATTAATAGTCTAGTTTTGACATAACGACTTTAATACTCAAGCATGCCAACAAGCAACCATGTCTTTTGAACTATCAACACTAAAGAAAGTTATCCCTAGCCAATCATGCTCAATCATTGATCCATTCATGAAACACACTCAAATATTAACTACACCGAATGCTCAAGTATGATCATAGTGCCCCCTAGTTGGTGCTTTATAAGAGAAGATGGAGACTCAAATTAAAAATAAAAATTGCATAAAGTAAATAGATAGGCCCTTCGCAGAGGGAAGTAGGTATTTGTAGAGGTGCTAGAGCTCAGAGTTTAAATTGAGAGAGAAAAATATTTTGGGTGACATGCCTTTCCTGTCAAAAAAAACGACAAAGTAGTTCTCAATACTTTCCATGCTAGATATATCATAGGCGGTTCCTAAACATAAAGTAAAGTTTATTCCTTTTTCCACCATTCTTTCACAATCCATGGCTGGCCGTATCCACGGTTGCCTTCCATACCAACACTTTCCAAGGAATTTATTATTTGACAACATAAAGTAAATATATTTTTCATTTCTGGACTGGGCATCTCTATTACTACCATACTCTCGTGCAATGACAAGTGAATAAACACTCATGTTGGGAATAAACATCTAGCATGGAAAAATATTGGATACCCACTACCGTTTCATGAGCGGTACGAGCACACAAAAAGGAAATTTATTTAGAAAATTAAAGATAGCACATACAAATTTGCTTAGAACGGCATGGAAATACCGCATATAGGTAGGTATGTTGGACTCATAAGGCAAAACTGGGTTTAAGGATTTTAGATGCACAAGTAGTATTTCTACTTAGTACAAGTGGAGGCTAGCAAATAAATCGAGAAGCAGCCAAACAAGAAACGAAAATTCACATAAACGGGCATTGAGCATAACTAACAACGAATAATGCACCATTAGTAGGATGTAATTTCATTGCATAACTATTGACTTTCATGCTTGCATAGGGAATCACAAACCTTAACACCAATATTCTTACTAAAGCATAATTACTCACCAACATGACTCACATATCACTATCATCATGTCTCAAAACTACTACAAGGAATCAAGTTTAATTTGTCCAATGATCTTCATGTAAGTTTTTTTATTATACCCCCCTTGAATATCTATCACTTTGGGACTAGTTTCATATATTGCCATTGCTTTTGACAAGCTCAAACAAATTTAAGTGAAGAACATGAGCGTAAAGATTTCATCTCTCAAAATAATATAAGTGAAGCATGGGAGGATTTCTTCAAAATTTACTAACTCTCAAATTAATCTAAGTGAAGCATGAGAGTATTTCTTCAAAATTTCAAAGCATACTGTGCTCAAAAAGATATAAGTGAAGCATTAGAGCAATTCCATAGCACAAAAAATTTAAGTGAAGCATAAAGAGCAATTCTAACAAATCATAGCATAATTTTGGCTCTCTCAAATAGGTGTGTCAAGCAAGGATACTTGTGACAAACTAAAAAGCAAAGCAAGCAAAGACTCAAATAATACAAGACGCTCCAAGCAAAACTCATGATATGTGACGAATAAAAATATAGCTCCAAGTAAAATACCGATGGTCGTTAGAAGAAAGAGGGGATGCCACTCGGGGCATCCCCAAGTTTAGTTGCTTGTTTATCTTTGGATAATATCTTGGGTGTGCTGTAGAATCCCCAAGCTTAGGCTCTTTTCACTCCTTATTCCTTCATCCATCGTGATCTCACCCAAAACTTGAAAACTTCAATCACACAAAACTCAACAAAATCTTTGTGAGATCCGTTAGTATAATAAAGCAAATCACCACTTTAAGTACTGTTGCAAACTCATTAAAATTTTATTATTGCATTATAACTACTGTATTTTAACTTTAACATGGCTTATATGCTTCAATACAACCCATAGATTCATCAAAACAAGCACACAATGCAACGAAAACAGAATCTGTCTTAAACAGAACAATCTGTAGTAATCTGTACTCTAACCAGACTTATGTAACTCTAAAAATTCTTAAACATAAGGACAACGTAAATAATTTGTATAGCAATACCGTGTTAAAATTTCAGCTCATTATCACACACCAGTAAAAAATGAAAACTCGCGCACTAGAGTCAAAGTTTCTGTTTCAGATTCAGCATTGTTTCTACTCATCTTATGAATCATCCTAAAGGCTTTACTTGGCACAAACACTAAATAAAACATAAAAACCACAATCATAACAGAGGCATAATTGTGTCAACACTCAAAAACATAAAGAAAAAGGCGAAAATAAATTTATTAATTGGGTTGCCTCCCAACAAGCGCTATCGTTTTACGCCCCTAGCTAGGCATATTGCATAGATTAAAGTATTTTCATCTTTGGTTTTCGTAGGGATATTTTTATCAAGGGATTTTGCAAATAAAACTCGAAACACATCATCCATAGAAACCTTAGCACTATCAAGTTGTCCATCTACGTACCCTCTTTGATTTCCGGCCACAATCCAAGAATATTGTTCATTAACATCATTGAAAACTTGTTGGATCATGTCTAAAACGGGGACTTCCTTTTTAAGATTCTCATATTTTTTTTGATTATTTCCAAGCAGATGTCTTAACATGTAATCACTATTGTAAAGGATATCTCCTATTACCAGTTTTTCATGGCTCATACCAAAGAAATCGAAAATCTCCCTAGCTTCTCGTACTATGTGATCAAATTCATTCATGAGAACAAGGGTGGCTAACTTCTTAGCTTTGGGATCCTTTATGATGGGTAACTCATAAAACAATCTTTCCAAGGTAGGATGGGTACGAATAAACCTATTTTCAAGTTTTAGAACTAGCGTTGAAATAGCTTCCGCATAAGTTTTAGTTCTTTTCAGTATAGGAGTATCATCGAGAGTCAAATCTCCAACACAATTGAAAAATTGTTGGATAGTTTCTTTTCCTATAACGTTCCCTTGCCCCAAAACAAAAGTTTTAGCATCCAGATTACCAGAACGTCCATTAGGAGTCCTGCCATCATCTGTTTCTGCCATACCAAAATCACTCATGATGACAAGCAAACAAGAGATGTGACGAGAAAAAGGCAAACGAAAAAGAGGGCGAATAAAATGGCAAATTTGGTGAAGTGGGGGAGAGGAAAACGAGAGGCAAATGACAAATAATGTAATTGCAAGGAAATGAGATCTGTGATTAGGAACCTGATAGATGTTGATGGTGTCTCCTCGGCGCCATAGATTGGCACGTTGAAGAGACTGCTTCGTCCCCGGCAACGGCGCCGGAAATTCCTTTGACGAGGCTTGAGATTGCGTCGGTATTTCACCAAAGAGGAAGGGATGATGCAGCACAGCGACGGTAAGTAATTCCCTCAGTTATGAAACCAAGGTATCAAACCAGTAGGCACTAGTAGAGAAATGGCTAGCCACAACTCTTGTTCGTGGCGCGCCATTTTCAGCCGACGCCAGCACTAATATTTTCAAATAGTGCTGGCATTGCCTAAATTTGTACGTTATTGGTACAGACTTAGTGGTGGCGTGCAAATTCTGCCGAACGTCACTTGTATGATTGTAACACCCTCGGATCTGTGCCACAGTGATGATTGTAATTAAGCTATGATGATGGCCGAGAACACGCTAAGGCTTTTGCTAAATCTAAGTTGATCACCGTTAGAATCGGCCCGTAATTTAATTCCGTTGCATTTTAAAAATTCGTCGGAAAAGTGGTTTTAAAAGTTGTCCAAAACTAGAATTAAAAATGTTGAATGGATCGTAAATATTCCGTAATGTTTTATAAAATTAACGGGTATTTCTGGAATTTATTTGGTGCCCCAAAAAGGATTAAAAAGTCTTTTTGAATCGAAGGAAAAATAGACCCGTAACTGGGCCAAATTGGACCGGCCCAGCCGGCGTCTATTTAAATGCCAGGGCGCTGGGAACCCTAAGTCCCAGCCGCCCCAGCCCCTATTTTCCCACCCCCCCCGCCGCCGCGCGCTGCGCCCTCCCGCGCCCAGCCGCCCCGACACCCCGCCGCCGCCGCCGCGCGCGCGCGCGGGCCCCACCCCGCGCACGCGTTCCCCCCCGACCCCGGCTACGCGTCGGCCCGGCACCGGCCGCGGCCGCGCCGCCCGACGCCGCCGCCGGACCCGCACTGCCCGTCCGTTGCCGCCGCCTCCGCCTCGACCCCGTCGCCCGCTCCGCCTCGCCCCCGTCAGCCCCGCCGCCCGACGCGCCGCCGCCTCCGGCCCGCCTCCCCGACCGCCGGTCACCGCCCCGCGGTGAGCTCCGCCGCCGGCCCCGTTCCCCCCCCCCCGACGGCAGCAGCCGCCGGCCCGGTTCGGCCGGCCGGCGCGAGTGCGTGCAGACGCGTGTGTGTGTGTTTGTGTGTGTATACGTACGTTTGTACGTATATATACGCATGTATATACGTATGCAGTAAAAACCAAATAGAAATACTAATAAAATGAATTTAGAAAATAAAATAAATAAATAGATATTAATATTAATAATTAATTATTTAAATTAATTAATTAGATAATTAGATTAATTAATTAGATAATTAAAATGATTAATTAATTAGTTAATTAATTAATCACTAATTACTGTTTAGGATAATTAAACAGTATTTTACTGTTTTGGATAATTCGAAATTAATTCGGATTTAATAATTTAAATTAATTCCAAAATATTATTAAAACTTTAGAAATTAATATAAAATAAACCGTAGCCCGGATTAAAAAGTTTTGAACATGAAAGTTGCTCAGAATAATTTTACGGTTCCAACCGCGCTGTCCGTTAGTCTGTCACCTGCCCCTAGCATAGCAAACATGGAACTTTTCCCCTCCGGATCGACTGTCCGAAAAATCCAAAGACCCTGGAAATATCGTCAGATATTCTCCCGCTTCGCCTGATACGTGTAGTACTGCGTTAGACTACCCCTAGCACTGCGTATTGCCATGTCATGCATCGTGTTGCTTGTATTTATTGTTTCTTCCCCCTCTTCTCTCCGGTAGTTTCCGAGACTGACGCTGCCGCCAAGTACGACTACGCCCCTGACGACCATCCTTTTGCAGCAGAGCAACAAGGCAAGCAAAACCCCCTTGACCATTCCGATATCACCTATTCTTCTCCCTCATGCTTGCATTAGATTTTGCTACTGTATTTAAACAAGTACCTATTCTGATGCATAGCCTGTTTTTGAATACTGCTTTCATACCTGCTTTCATATAATGTTGTAGTATAGGTATGGATAGTGTCCCCCTGTGACTCCTAGTATACTATTGTCGATGCCCCTGCTTTCATCACCGTCGCCATCGAGGACTTGAAGACAGAAGACTCAGTCATCCTGACTGACAAGCCGTTACCGACACATTACCTCACACACCCCGAGTGTGGAAACGCTTGGGGCACTGACTCACAGCCACTTTGACTTAACACTGAGATATATGAGAAAGACGGGTCGGCCCCAAGGGTACCCGCGAGTGTGAGATGTGGTTGGGTGCGCCGGTAAGGCACCCGAAGGGTTATAGACGGGACGTGGCCGGACCTACTTTGTCCTTGCCACAAGTTCTCAAGACGGGGCGATGGGATGGTGGGACCGATCGTCACCGCAATAGAGCAAGTCACTAACAGGTTTGGATATGTGATCTGAGAAGGCCTTCGGCGAAAGCTCTGGTCTCTTTCGCACTAACCACCACGCGGGAACAAAAGTGGGCACTCTACGGCGTACATTCTCGCGAAAGCTCTTCAGATGCCACAAGATTCGACTCGCGCCCGAGTGGTCTGGAACGCAGGGACCTTGATGGAAGGCGTGCTAGGACTGATCCCGGCCGAGGGCGTAACGTGCAGGATGGCGAGGGCGATGTCCCAAGACCCCGAGTCATTAGGATGTAGACCGACGTGCTGGCCTCTCTGTTGAGCCTAGGTAGGACTACGTCGTGTCGATGGATGAGGCCGGGTATGACCCGAAAATTGTATCCGGCCAGAGTTTATCGAGCGTGTTGGGTAAGTTTGTGCACCCCTGCAGGGAAGTTAAACTAATCGATTAGCCGTGTCCGCGGTTATGGACGCTCAGAGTTGTATCCTGATCTATGATAACTAGAATTGGATACTTATTATTGTTACTTGAATTATATTTGGCTCCGGGATTGCTTTCTCGCATGGGGTCGAGGAAGGATCTCTGGGCCTTGCTAACTTACCCCTTTTAATAAAATATGTTGTTCTAAACTCTCGTCTTATGCTGCAAGACGTTGAAGATGCTAGTCTTCGATAGGACTAGGCCCTTTCCCCCTCATTCTTGCTTTCTGCAGTCAGTCCAGATACAACCCCTTCTTGATACTGATGCATACTTATCATAGATCTGATATAAGTCTTGCGAGTACTTTGGATGAGTACTCACCGTTGCTTTGCTCCCCCCTTTCCCCCTTGATACGATGCCGCGATCAGATGTTGGAACCCAGGAGACCCAGGATCCAGGTTACCCCGTCGACGACTACTACTACCCCGACGGAGGCCACTACTACCAGGATGGAGCCTACTACGACGTAGACTTCTCTGACGTCCAGGAGTAGTTAGGAGGTTCCCAGGCAGGAGGCCTCGCCTCTTTCGATCCGATGCTTATGTTTGTGTTAGCCTTCTTAAGGCAAAACTTGTGTACCTTTATGTCTGTACTCAGATATTATTTGCTTCCGCTGACTTATGCTTGTCGAGCTTTGTATTCGAGCCCTCGAGGCCCCTGGCTTGTAATATGAAGCTGTATGACTTTAAATTTGTGTTTAGAGTTGTGTTGTGATATTGATTAGTGAGTCCCTAATCTTGGTCGTACGCATTGCGTGATTGTTTAGCGTACGGTCGAGGCTGGGGGCGTCACAATGATGACCCCAACGCTCTCGCCTTTCACGTATTATTGTTCGCGTGACTAAAGTTCCTACGCCATAGGTATTTTCGTAGGCCCGGAGTGGCGCATGCAGGCCCATTAGGCCCACGCCAGCACTAGTCGGTTTTAACAGGTAAAATCAGGATCCATTCGTCCTCACTCTCTCTCGATCCCCAACTCCACCCGTCCTCCTCTCGATCCCCGCCGCCGCCTCCTCTCGATCCCCGCCGCTGCCTGCCGTTGGCCGTCTCCGCCTCACTCGACGTTTCCCGTCTCCACCCGACGCCGCCGCCCAACGCTGCCCGTCTCGACCCGACGCCGCCTCGACCAGCCCCGCCCGACTCAAGCACAGGTAAGTTCCTTATGTTCTAGTTCCAAGAGTTGTGGCTAGGTAATTTTGTTCCTTATGTTCTAGTTCCAAGAGTTGTGGCTAGAGAATTTCTAATAGTGGGGTATAGCTATTTAGATATAGAAGATAAGTCATGATAGATAATTTTGTTCCTTATCTTCTAGTTCTTTTTAAATTCTGCATGTTATTTTTAAATTCTTCATTCTATAAGATGGTGAGTTTTTGTTACAGCACACATATGGACAATTCATCAGCCAACAACGAATCGGTGGGCGACGTGCAGAACTGGAATCAGTGGCGCTTAGAGTCTTTAGACTGGCGCGTCAAAAAAGTCGAAGAAGGCAACGCCGCACTGAAGAAAGAAAGGGATAGTCTGCTCACAGAGGGTGCTAATGCCCGAACTAAGTTAAATGAACTGAGGGATCTGAGGGATGAGTTGACGGAGAAGAGAGACAACCTGAAGATGGAGAAGAAGAAATACAGGCTAGATAATCATAACCTACAGACAGACGTTGATCACTTCAAAAAAGATGGAGAGAACAATCGGAAAAAGCTTCGCCAGCTAGACTTAATCCTTGATGATGTTGAGTAGTTTTAAACTATGATGTTTATGAGTATGTTTAGTTGTTGAGTACTAATTAGCTAAGTATGTTTAGTCCTTGATGATGTGGAGTAGTTATAAACTATGATGTTTAAGCTCGTAGTTTCTGAAGGAGTTTTTCTTATTATCCAAAAAAAAAAACAAATTGTTGGCGTTGGACAATAGCACACGACAAAGGTAGTGTAGATGTATAGCTGGTGTTGGCCAATTTCGACGCTAGCATCATGCACTATACTGCTGGCGTAGGATCCAACGCCACCACTATGTTTTAACTATGGCGCCATATTGCTGGCGTCGGGTGTCTACGCCAGCAAGGCCATTTTGGCCACGCCATAGCTAGGCTTTTCTGCACTAGTGAGGAGGATCACGCAACACTATGTAAACAGCACCTGCACACAAAGAACAAATACTTGCAACCCTACACGAAAGAGAGGTTGTCAATCTCTCTACGGTAAAAAAGATACATTAGGTAATGATAGATTGGATAGATAGATCTCCCAAGAACACAAAATAAAAGAGGCAAATAAAAAGTGCAGCAAGGTATTTTTCTTTTTTTGGAAATAATAGATCTGAAAACAAAAGCGGCAAAAAGATAGATCAGAAAGCAATATGTTGGAAAAGTAGACCCGGGGGCCGTAGGTTTCACTAGTCGCTTCTCTCATGAGTATAGCACACGGTGGGTGAACAATTTACTGTTGGGCAATTGATAGAAGATCAAACAATCATGACGATACCCAAGTCGATGATCATTATATAGGCATCACGTCCAAGATTAGTAGACCGAAACGATTCTGCATCTACTACTATTACTCCACACATCGACCGCTATCCAGCATGCATCTAGTGTATTAAGTTCATGGAAAAACGGAGTAATGCAATAAGAATGGTGACATGATGTAGACAAGATCTATTCATGTAGGAATAGACCCCATCTTGTTATCCTTAATAGCAACGATACATGCGTGCCTCACTGCCCCTTCTGTCACTTGGAGAGGACACCGCAAGATCGAATCCATCACAAAGCACCTCTTCCCATGGCAAGAAAAATCGATCTAGTTGGCCTACCAAAACCAAAGATTCGAAGAAGAAATACGAGGCTATAAGTAATCATGCATATAAGAGATCAAAGAAGACTCAAATAATATTCATGGATAGAAACTGATCATGAACTCAAAATTCATCGGATCCCCACAAACACACCGCAAAAAGTTTACATCAAATAGATCTCCAAGAGACCATTGTATTGAGAATCAAAAGAGAGAGAGAGAGAGTGGAAGCCATCTAGCTACTACCTACGGACCCGTGGGTCTATGGTGGACTACTCACGCATCATCGGAGAGGCACCAATGAGGATGATGAACCCCTCCATGATGGTGTTAGATTGGAGGTCGCGGTTCTGGAACTTGCTGCGGCTGGATGTATTTTTTGTCGACTCCCCTAGGGTTTTTTTGAATATTTGGGCATTTATAGAGCTTAGAGGTGGTGGAGAAGGTTCCCGAGGCGGCCACAACCAATCAGGGCGCGCCCGGGGCCCCTGGCGCGCCCTGGTGGGTTGTGTGCGGCCTGGGCTCCCTCCTGGTTGCTTCTTTGGCCCACTGGCCTTCTTCTTGTCCAAAAAAATTCTCCAAAAAGTTTCATTGCGATTGGACTCCGTTTGGTATTGATATTCTGCGAAGTAAAAAACAAGCAAAAAACAGCAACTGGCACTTGGCACTATGTCAATAGGTTAGTCCCAAAAAATGATATAAAGTTGCTATAAAATGATTGTAAAACATCCAAGAATGATAATATAACAGCATGGAACAAGCAAAAATTATAGATACGTTGGAGACGTATCAATAGGCATCACGTCCATAAACAAGTAGACCGACTCCTGCATGTATCTATTACTATTACTCCACCCATCGACCGCTATCTAGCATGCATCTAGAGTATTAAGTAAAACCAGAGTAATGCTTGGGGGATGATGACATGATGTAGACAAAGTAAATCCAATTAATATGAATGAACCCCATCGTTTTACCCTTAGTGGCAGCAATACAATACGTGTCATCACTAGTGCATGCGCCTGCTATACATACGGTTTTTAACCCCTTTTCGCGATGTACTTTGAAACCGTCGCCTTGCATGTGTGGGCGATAGGGGGGGGGGGTCACACACGATGGCCAAAAATATATCGTGTGCGATTGGAAGGGCCATCACAAACAGATATATTGGGGAAGTCGTGTGAGATGTGCTTAGCATCCCACACAGTGAATCCCAGACGTACGTTTCTGTTCGTATGGTACATCACACAAAATTTTCTGCATAACATCGTCTGTGTTAGGGCTGGCCATCACGCACGGTGCCTAGAAGAAACTGTTTAGCATAGGGCTGTCCATCACACACGCGTTTTATGTGAAAACGTTTGTGAATGGGTGTTCTAACAAACACAGTTGTAGGCCAGAAGTCATGTGTGATTTTTCACTGATCCAACACGCCAACTTTCCAGAAACCGTGTGGGTATGTTGAGGTCATCGCTCACGGTGTTCTATGACAAACCCCAATAATTAGGCTAATTGCTATATTATTTATAATCCAGCTAGTAATTAAATTGACACTTCATATCAAGCACACAATATATTTCATTTCATATTACGGCAACCAGGATTTCACAATTGAAATACATGAGAATACAACATCATATAGGTATATACTACCTAGCTACCAAATTACACGACAGGACCAAGTTTCACATGCAACATCTAAAACCTTTGGAAAGTAGCATCATATACGATAAATATACAGATGAATCTCGTCTAGAAAACTATTGAAGCGGAAGGCAAATATTGAGCCTTCACTGATGTCGAAAGTCATTGCAACTTAATGCCAGTGCCCGTGGATGGTTGCCCGCCCATCCTTCATCCACTTGAGGAAGACTTCAAGATTATACCGTGGGTGCTGTATGAATACCTACCTTGCCTCTGGACCATACAGGTGGTTTGAGATGTACTCATCGATGAACAACTTTAGAAAGGACTGGAAACAAATATATGCATAAATTTCATTTCGAAAAATTGAAATGCCGCAAAGGGAAAAAAGACAAGGTAAAAGAGATAGTACCATCCTATAGTTGACTGATGTCTTCTTCATTGTGTAGACAAACAACTTGTTGTTTTTCGTCGCTAGTTTCTGTATCTTAACAATTTTTCTGAGTTTCTTGATTTGATTAATATTCATGAACACATCATTTCCCCACATGCAAAATGGGTCGAACAGTGGGTCTAAACCTCTTACAGCAGGACCAACATGTGCAAGACCAAATTATAAAAAAAACTAAATATTAGAATGGTTCCCGCAATTGCACAATAATGTGCTATTAGCCAAAGGATCATGAAAGTGCAAACCTCGATGGTAAACTTCAGTGTCTCCCATTGTTCCCGCTGTAACGTATTCACGATAGATATTGATCAGGTTATAAGTGAGATTTAGCATGCTATCAGTAAAATATGTTAATGAAAAATAAATGCATTGCAGATCCAACATATTAATTCAGGCCACCTGGAAAAGCCAAGCGTGCCAAGAACTATGAGATATAGGAATTGTATGTTTCACATGCATAACAATACAAAATTGTACCAACAACAGTCCGACACCACATTGCAGATGAGCACCAAAACAAATGAACCAAACAGTTAATTGAGCATCACATTGCAAAATAGAACATACTAGAAGGTCAAATTGCATAGTAGCATTACATTACATATTTCACTAGAATTTCTTAAGGAAAGGCAGGAGCAACACATGCAACATGTAAAGCAAACATGCTTAACAGGCGTAGCTAGCTGAACACAGGTCATTAGTAATTAAGCTAAAACACAAGCTATTCCTCATCATCGGAGATATCAATAATGATGGGCTTGGACGAGGGAGAGGTCTCCACATCGTGGGTGCCCTCCTCGTAGTGGTTAGGGGCCTCAGCCTGTTCGGGCACCAACCTGCCAGCTCTGGAGTTGACGAAAGCACGAGCACGCTGAGAGCATCGACGGTGGCCTCGATGGCGAGGTGCTGCTCCAAGATCTAGGGGTTGGCACACATGACAGCCATCGCGGCCTCATCCACGCGAGCTGCCGCGATTTGCTTCTCTGCTGCCAGATACTCCTTGAGATCCTAGCTATACTGCGTGCACCATGTCTTCCGGTGGCGATTATGTGGGGGGTGGGCCGGTGATTTTGGTGGAAGGTGTCACGCCGGCGGTCAGGGCATGTGGAATGGAGGAGGAGGGGTGGAGGGGGAGGTGGGTATGGGGAAGGTGTGGGTTACCTGACTAGATGGAGGAGGCCGAGCAGCAGGAAGGAGCGTCGCCAGCGAGGAGGCGGCACTGCAAGCAAGCAGTGAAGGTTTGAATTTAGGAAAGGAAGGGGGAAGCAGGGGGAAATGTGGCTTTTGGTTGGTACGAGGGGCGGGGGAGGTAGATATTTGCGCGGTAGCCCGAAATTTTGTTCGGTGTGGTGAAAAACTAGCGCGCACAGTCACATCGGACACAGTCCCTTTTCCATAACTGTATGCGCTATTCAACAACACAAATGAACCCTACAGTTTATCTCGTGCGTGACGGGACTGAACGTGGAAATTTTGGTCTCCAAGCTTCCGGTGTACTATATCGGATACTACATTGCACACGGTACTTGCATTTCATTTCCATTTGGAAGAGAAAGTGGGGATACGGCGGCAAATTTTGCTCCGAATTTCCCTCGTTACATTGGTCACCGACATTATTGCTTAATTTAACAACAATTGCAAATTTGAGTACTACACAAAAGAGCCTACAACACTCTCCGCGTACTTAATCGAGCAACTAAACATTAGTTAGTTGACCTAAACATTACTCTAACAAAAGACCATCGCTCTTAACAGAGACTAATATTCCGCCTGGCATTCGTCGATCTCCACCGCCTCCTCGATGCCTAGATCTCGCCCGACAACCTCCGGTGTAAGGAGATCCATGGCATCCATCGCCACATACTCCACCAGCATCTCGCAGTCCTCATCCACCATCTCTTTGGATAGTGCCGCCATGAGCCAGGTGTGGGCGGCCTCGGTCCGGGCATGGACTGCCACAATCTTGGCTAGGGAGGCCGCCGACGAACGGATGCCTGCTCGAGCACACTCAGCGATTACCAACTCCTCGGACGTGGGTTGTCGACCAGTGTCGGAGAAGGCAGCTGTGATTTTTGCAGTGACCGACACGAGATGGGCGTGGGCGGCCTCGAGATGGGACTGGGCGCCCGCCATCAGGGCTACGGCGACCGCCGAGAAACTGACAGCTGATGTGTCGTTCTCGCCATTTGCTATCCCCGCCGCGGTTGTTGTTGCCGCCCTCTCAGCTGCAGCAGCTGCTGATATGTCTCCAACGTATCTATAATTTATGAAGTATCCATGCCATATTTACAACAATTTTATATGGTTTTGGTATGATTTGCATGGAACTAACCCGGACTGACGCTGTTTTCAGCAGAACTACCATGGTGTTGTTTTTGTGCAGAAATAAAAGTTCTCCAAATGCAACGAAACCTTTTGACGATTTTTTTGGAACAAAAGAGGCACTAGAAGCTTTGTGGGAGGGCCAGAAGATCCACGAGATGGCCACAACCCACCAGGGCGCGCCAGCCCCCTCTGGCGCGCCGTGGTGTCTTGTGGGCCCATCGTGCCCATCTTCGCGTGAAACCGACGCTCAAGAATCCTACATATTCAGAAACCCCCAGAAATAACCCTAGATGAGAAGTTCCGCCACCGAAACTCTCTATATCGACGAAAAACCAATCTGGAGGTGTTCCGGTACCCCGCCGAAGAGGGTAGATCATCCCCGGTGGCTATCTTCATCATCCCAGCAGAGGCCATGACGAGGAGGGAGTAGTCCACCCTTGGGGCTGAGGGTTTGTACCAGTAGCTGTGTGTTTAATCTCTCTCTCTCGTGTTCTTGATTTGGCATGATCTTGATGTATCGCGGGCTTTGTTAATATAGTTGGATCATATGGTGTTTTCCCCTCTCTATCTTGTTGTGATGAATTGAGTTTTCCCTTTGAGATTTCGTTATTACTGGATTGAATACTTTTATGGATTTGAGAGCACTTGATCTATGTCTTGGCACTCAACTCGCGGATACCCGAGGTGACATTGGGGTAATCTATGCATAGGGGTTGATGCACGTTTTCATCCTACTTTCTGTGGTAGAAATCTTGGGGCACTCTTTGAGGTTATTTGTGTTGGATTGAGTATTATGAATCTGAAATTGTTTGATGCATATCGTATAATTAACTCATGGATACTTGTGGTGACATTGGAGTATCTAGGTGACATTAGAGTTGGTTGATGCGTATCATATGGTGTTATTTTAGTACGAACTCTTAGATAAGATCGATCGGAAAGGATAACTTGGTGTTATTTTAGTACGAACTCTTGGATACATCGATCGGAAAGGATAACTTTTAGGTGGTTTCGTACCCTACAAACAATTTCTTCTTATGTTCTCCGCTAGATAAGAACATTGGAGTGATTCTTCGTTGCACGTTGAGGGATGGTCATGTGATCCAATTATATTAGCATTGTTGAGAGATTGCACTAGCGAAAGTATGGACCCTAGGCCTTGTTTTCAAGCATTGCAATACCGTTTGTGCTCACTTTTGTTACTTGCTACCTTGATGTTTTTTATTGTTACCATTACAAAATTCAATACCTACTATCATTACTACACTTGTATCACCATCTCTTCGCCGAACTAGTGCACCTATACAATTTACCATTGCATTTGGTGTGCTGGGGACACAAGAGACTTTTTATTATTTGGTTGCAGGGTTGTTTGGGAGAGACCATCTTCATCCTACGCCTCCCACAGATTGATAAACCTTAGGTCATCCACTTGAGGGAAATTTTCTACTGTCCTACAAAACTCTGCGCTTGGAGGCCCAACACGAGTCTACAAGAACAAGTTGTGTAGTAGACATCAGCTGCCCTTTCGGTTGCTGCAGCCGCCCTGTCGGAGGCAGCGGCCGCCTTCAAGCATGTTGAGAGCATGCTCATGGATGATGCGACCGCGCTCGGGCCGGAGTGGGTTGCCGAAGTTGCCCTCACGACGGGGATCCACGTCCCCATCTTTCACCGGCGACGATTGGACGATAAAAGGGTTTGAGGAGTCAGTGCGGTAAACTGGCCGATGGTGGTATGTAGCCGACGAAGCTTCCGGCCTAAGCCGTGCATGTATGAGGATTGGCCCAAGATATTTTGTACTGCATCACACACGATGCGTGATCATGAACTATTTGTGAAAGAATTGATTTTCAAAATGTTTTTTAAAAGAAAAAATGAGGTTACGTCAATGAAGGGCGGTGTTTGGATTGCAATAAGATTTATCTGCAGTGAACACTGGCCAATAGCAGTGTCGTGCTAAAATATGGAATTATTCAGGGTTTGTTTGGCATTTTTATTCATTAATTGAGTTTCTAGACATGCAACATCTCGTCATCTTGGCTCAGCCACAAACGTTGAGAAACTTGGTTTTTAAAATACTGTAAATCCAAAATGCGTCAGAAATTCAAAAAACTTGGCATGTTGTCATGACATGGCTCATATGTGCCATTGTAAAAAAAACGTCCAATTTGGGACAAGTTTAGGCACAAGTCCCTTACAAACCGGAGCTTCTCATGGCAAGCTTTGTGGTTTCGATAGGGAACACGTCACCTTACGTGGGCAAAACGACATCCTCTCATCTTTTCGCCTTTAACTTTTTTTAGAGGCAACATAGACCAGTAGAAGTGTCTTGCTAAAATATGGAATTATTCAGGGTTCTTTTTGCATTTTTTATACATTAATTAAGTTTTTATAGGCATTTAATATGGATAATTAAAATTTGAACTAAAATAACAAGGTTCGGGGCATCAAAATGGGTTGAAAAATCATATAAGTGTCCATGGCTGCATTCCTTGGGCCCCATGCAAGATATGGGAATGAATTTCAAGCATCTCGGGGTCTTGGCACAGCCACAAACATTGAGAAACTTGGTTATAAATTCATGTATAGATCAAAAACTCGTCAGAAATTCGTGAGACTGTTCATGGTGTCATGACATAGCTCATATGTGCCCTGGTAAAAAATCCAATTTGGGACAAGTTTTCGCACAAGCCCCTTACAAAACAAACGTTCTCACGGGAAGCTTTATGGTTTTGATATGGAACGCGTCATCTTACGTGGGCGAATCGACATCCGCCGCCTCTTCTCGTCTTGAACTGTTTCTAGAGACAACATATACCAAAATGAGTGTCGTGCCAAAATATGAAATTATACATGGTTCGTTTGGCCCATTTATACATTAATTGACTTTTATATGAATTATTTAACGTGCATAATTCAAATTGGAACTACAATCACAGGGTCCGGTGCATCTGATGATTGGGTTGAAAAATCATATAAGTGTACATGCATCTTTAGGTCACATGCAAGATATGGGAATGAATTTCAAACATCTCGGGGTCTTGGCTCGGCCACACAAACATTGAGAAACGCGGGTTTTAAATCATGTAAATCAAGAACGCGTCACAAGATTCTTGAAACTTGGCATGGTGTCATGAACATGGCACATATGTGCCGTGGTAAAACAATTGACCAATTTGGGACAAGAATTGGCACAAGCCCCTCACAAACCGGAGTTTCTTATGGGAAGCTTTGTGGTTCCATTATGAAACACGTCACCTTACGTGGGCGAATCGACATCCGCTGCCTCTTCTCGTCTTGAACTATTTCTACAGGGAACATATACCAAAATGAGAGTGTCGTGCCAAAATATGAAATTATACATGGTTCGTTTGGCCTTTTATACATTAATTGACTTTTACATGCATTACTAAACGTGCATAATTCATATTTGAACTACAATCACAAAGTCAAGTGCATCTGATGATTGGGTTGAAAAATCATATAAGTGTACATGCATCTTTAGGTCCCATGTAAGATATGGGAATGAATTTCAAACATCTCTGGGTCTTGGTTGGGTTTTGTTTTCCTATTTGAGACTCATTTTTAATATATTTTTCTTCTAGAGCCAACATTGATAATATTACTTTAAATTATAGTAAATCTAGAACTCACACAAAATTCAAGAAATTGGGCATGGCGTCATGATATAGCACAAATATTTTGTGGTATTTTTCATGTCCACTTTGGGAAAAGGCGCACACATTAATAGCGAACAAAAGCTTTTTGAACAAAGAACTATCACGTTTCCACGCAAACGGTTGCATTATTTTCAAACCGTGGGCGTTCTACTGCCCTTACGTGCTGCCAATGGTCTCACTCTTTTATTGGCTATTGCCTACGAGGTGCCGTGTGAGCAGCTGCTTGAATTGACAGGAGGCATGCGAGCTGGCCTCCGCTGTGCAGGCTCACCGGGAGGCGTGAGGGCAGTACGTGATACGTCTCCGTCGTATCTATAATTTTTGATTGTTTCATGCCAATATTATACAACTTTCACATATTTTTGGCAACATTTTATATGATTTATTGGACTAACATATTGATCCAGTGCCCAGTGCCAGTTCCTGTTTGTTGCATGTTTTTTGTTTCGCAGAATATCCATATCAAACGAAGTCCAAACGCGATAAAAAATTACGAAGATTTTTTTTTGAATATTTGTTAATTTTGAGAAGTGGAATCAAGGCAAACGAAGGCCCACAGCCCCCACAAGACACCAAGGCGCGGCCAGAAGGCCCAGACGTGACGTGGTGGGTTATGCTCACCTCGTAAGTCGGTTGGAGCTCTCCTTCGGGTGCAAGGAAGCTAATTTTTGGGTAAAAAACCCCTCAAAATTTCAGCCCGGTCGGAGTTACGGATCTCCGGGAATATAAGAAACGGTTTTCGGCTAGAAAACAGCAACGCGAAACAGAAGAGAACAGAGAGGGAGATCCAATCTAGGAGGGGCTCCTGCCCCTCCGCCACCATGGAGGCCATGGACCAGAGGGGGAACTCTCCTCCCATCTAGGGGGAGGCCAAGGAATAAGAAGAAGGAGGGGGGATCTCTCCCCCTCTCTCCCTGTGGCGCTGGAACGCCGCCGGGGCAATCATCGTGACGACGATCTACAGCAACAACTTCGCCGCCGTCAACACCAACTCTCTCCCCCTCTATGTAGCGGTCTAACACCTCTCTTCCCCGCTGTAATCTCTAATTAAACATGGTGCTCAACTCCATATATTATTTCCCAATGATATTTGGCTATCCTATGATGTTTGAGTAGATCTCTTTTGTCCTATTGGTTAATTGTGGTATGATGTTATGGATGTGAGTTGTATGTTGATATGGTGCTGTCCTATGGTGCCCTCTGTGTCGCGCAAACGTGAGGGCTCCCCGTTGTAGGGTGTTGCAATATGTTCATGATTTGCCTATGGTGGGTTGCTTGAGTGACAGAAGCATAAACCCGAGTAGGTGGGTTGTTGCGTATGGGAGTAAAGGGGACTTGATACTTAATGCTATGGTTGGGTTTTACCTTAATGAACTTTGGTAGTTGCGGATGCTTGCTAGAGTTCCAATCATAAGTGCATATGATCCAAGTACGGAAAGTGTGTTGGCGTATGCCTCTCCCTCATTGCATATAACAAGTATCTATCATATTATATTCAATTGCCTAGGGACAATCTTTCTCTTGCGTTACACAAAAAGCTTTCTACTAAGTTATTTACTTTATATTGTTCTTTTATTAAAACAGCACCTAACTTTTATTTCCATGTTTTTTATTATCTTGCAAAGTACTTCTAGTTTTATTCCCGCAAAGTAGTTTCATACTTGTTCTAGGTAAAGCAAGCATTAGCGTGCGTAGAGTTGTATCGGTGGTCGATAGAAGTTGAGGAAATATTTGTTCTACCTTTAGCTCCTCGTTGGGTTCGACACTCTTACTTATCGAAAAAGGCTACAAACGATCCCCTACACTTGTGGGTTATCATGACCTTTTTCTGGCGCCGTTGCCGGGGAGCAATAGCGTGGGGTGAATATTCTTGTGTGTGCTTGTTTGCTTTATCACTAAGTAGTTTTTATTTTGTGCTCTTGTTTTCTATCTTTAGTTATGGGTAGTAAACGCAAAATACCAAAAAATAGATGTACTTGCTGCTCCAAAAGTTGAGGAACCACTAGTGTTCCGTTCTACCGAAGAATATTATTTGGATCATCTTCGATCCATTTGTGCTCGTGCTGAAAACCCAACTAGCTTAGTTGAGGGAAAATCATTAAATGAGCATGCTTATTATGTGCGACACCTCATAGCTCAAAAAGGGAAACTCTTGTGGCATCAAATTAATACTTTGTGTTGCCATGCTTGGAATTTATGTGAATTACATGATTTTACTTGTTGTTCCGAAGAAACTAAAAAACACCTTCCCTACCAATGTGTGTTTAATGATAATGTAATACTCTCTTCTTATGCCAAGGAAGCCTATTGTTATTTTGATGTTGAATAAATTGAAGAATTTGTTGCTTTTAAGGGTGCATATGAAATTGCTTCTTTGATTGAAAAGTATGATGCTACTCTTTATGAATCTGAAAATTTTGCCATACTTAAATATTGCTATGAAAACTATGCTTCTAATGCTTATGTTAAAGAATTTATTGAAGGAATGACCGCTGCCTTGGAAGAGACTAATATTTTGCAGGGACCTATGTAAGAAGAAGTTGCTGAAATTCTGAGCTCATTAGATGACAAAATTTAAGGAGGAGAACGAAGAACAAAAGGAGGAAGAGCGGATTGATCACCCGTGCCCACCTTCTAATTAGAGTAACTCTTCAACTCATACATTGTTTAATTACTCTTCGTGCTTACCGAAGGATAAATGCTATGATCCCTTGGATTCGTTTGAAATATCCCTTTTTGATGAACTTGATGCTTGCTATGCTTGTGGCCAAGATGCCAATATGAATTATGCTTATGAAAATGAACTTGCTATAGTTCCTTATGTTAAGCATGAAATTGTTGCTATTGCACCCACACATGATAGTCCTATTATTTGTTTGAATTCTCCCAACTACACTATATCGGAGAAGTTTGCACTTATTAAGGATTATACTGATGGGTTGCGTTTTGCTACTACACATGATGATTTTGATGAATATAATATGCATGTGCTTGCTGCTCCTACTTGCAATTATTATGAGAGAGGAACCAAATCTTCACCTCTCTATGTTTCCAATACTATGAAATTGCAAGAAACTGTTTATACTATGCATTGGCCTTTACTTAATGTGCATGAGTTGTTCTTGTATGACATGCCAATGCATAGGAAGAGAGTTAAACTTCGTTGTCACATGATATATATCACTTTTTGCTCACTAGTAAATTACAAATCATTGTTAATTAAAATTGGCTTTGATATACCTTGGGATCCGGGTGGATCCATTACTTGAGCACTTTATGCCTAGCTTAACGGCTTTAAAGAAAGCGCTGCCAGGGAGACAACCCGGAAGTTTTAGAGAGTCATTTATATCTGTTGTGCGCTTTTATAAAGTTTAAAAACAAAACAAAAATATAGAGGGGAACCTAAAACTTCACAAAAGGAAAGGTGAAAGTGAGAGAGATGATGAGCATTGTTGAAGTGGGGGGATATCCTTGAACTTTGTTCATGCCCATGGAAACTTTGCGAGTCTTGAATCACGGAAACTTTTCCAAAAAAAATAATCATCCCCTTGTACAAATCCATTGTATTATAAAAATAATGTGCCAAGATTTGCCTTTAGGATGATTATATTGCTTGTTGGTATGTGCGGTGTAAAAACAGAAACTTTGGCTGTAGTGCATGAATTTTCGTTTTTTACTGGAACGTCAAAAGTTTCTGAAATTTTTACACAGTATTTCTATACAAAATGTTTATTTCTTCCTAATGTTTCAGAATTTTTGGAGTTACAGAAGTATGGTCAAAGTTCAGATTATTACAGACTGTCCTGTTTAAGACAGATTCTGTTTTTGATGCATTGTTTTGCTTGTTTTGATGAAACTATCGATTTTATCGGTGGAATAAGTCATGGAAAAGTTATAATATAGAAGCGATAATGCAAATACAAAATATGAATGGGTTTGCAACAGTACTTAAATTAGGAATTTTCTTTATTATACTAACGGATCTCACCAGTCTTCTGTTAAGTTTTGTGTGGATGAAGTGTTCGAACATCGAGGAGGTGTCGATATGAGGAGAAGGAGGAGAGGCAAGATTTCAAGCTTGAGGATGCCCAAGGCACCCCAATATGTTCATGATTTGCCTATGGTGGGTTGCTAGAGTGACAGAAGCATAAACCCGAGTAGGTGGGTTGTTGCATATGGGAGTAAAGGGGACTTGATACTTAATGCTATGGTTGGGTTTTACCTTAATGAACTTTGGTAGTTGCGGATGCTTGCTAGAGTTCCAATCATAAGTGCATATGATCCAAGTACGGAAAGTGTGTTAGCGTATGCCTCTCCCTCATTGCATATAACAAGTATCTATCATATTATAGTCAATTGCCTAGGGACAATCTTTCTGTTGCATTACACAAAAAGCTTTCTACTAAGTTATTTACTTTTATTGTTCTTTTATTAAAACAGCACCTAACTTTTATTTCCACGTTCTTTATTGTCTTGCAAAGTACTTCTAGTTTTATTCCCACAAAGTAGTTTCATACTTGTTCTAGGTAAAGCAAGCATTAGCGTGCGTAGAGTTGTATCGGTGGTCAATAGAACTTGAGGGAATATTTGTTCTACCTTTAGCTCCTTGTTGGGTTCGACACTCTTACTTATCGAAAAAGGCTACAAACGATCCCCTACACTTGTGGGTTATCAGTACGCCATAGGCTCACCGGGAAGCAAGCCCTTTGACCTCCATATCCGCCCTCCTCGCTTCCAACCTGTCCATCAATCGCGCCCGAGCCGCTATTTAATAGGCAGCTTTACTGCCCACTCACTCACAATCCTCTATATATCTCTGCCTCCCATTCCCCTCCATCAGACCTCCACGGTGACCTACGCCATGGCGCACAAGGATCATATGCCACTAGTCTTCCAGTTTGGTGAGGTCGACACCGAGCCGGAGGAGCTAGAACATAAAGACGAATGGGACGCCATGGACATGGCCCTGGAAGAGCTGCATGCTGTAGCGGATGCTGCCCCGGCACACTTGCCAACAACCATCCCCGCACCCTTGCCAGCAACCTGTTGGAAATATGCCCTAGAGGCAATAATAAAATGGTTATTATTATATTTCCTTGTTCATGATAATCGTTTATTATCCAGGCTAGAATTGTATTGATCGGAAACTCTGATACATGTGTGGATACATAGACAACACTGTGTCCCTAGTAAGCCTCTACTAGACTAGCTCGTTGATCAGAGATGGTCAAGGTTTCCTGACCATAGACAATGATTTGTCCTCTGATAACGGGATCAAATCATTAGGAGAATGATGTGATGGACAAGACCCAACCGTAAGCATAGCAGTTGATTGTGTCAGTTTATTGCTACTGCTTTATCCATGTCAAGTATATGTTCCTACGACCATGAGATCATGCAACTCCCAGAAACCGGAGGAATGCCTTGTGTGTATCAAATGTCACAACGTAACTCGGTGACTATAAAGATGCTCTACAGGTATCTCCGAGGGTGTCTGTTGGGTTGCGTGGATCGAGACTGGGATTTGTCACTCCGTATGACAGAGAGGTATCTCTGGGCCCACTCGGTAACACAGCATCACAAGAAGCTTGCAAGCAATGTGACTAAGGAGTTAGTCACGGGATCTTGTGTTACGGAACGAGTAAAGAGACTTGCCGGTAACGAGATTGAACTAGGTATGGACATACCGACGATCGAATCTCGTGCAAGTAACATACCGATGGACAAAGGGAACTGCATACGGGATTGTCTGAATCCTTGACATCATGGTTCGACCGATAAAGATCTTCGTAGAATATGTAGGAACCATCCAGGTCCCTCTATTGGTTATTGACCGTAGAGTTGTCTCGGTCATGTCTACATAGTTCTCGAACCCGCACGGTCTGCACACTTAACGTTCGGTGACGATTTGGTATTGTTGAGTTATGTATGTTGGTGACCGAAGGTTGTTCGGAGTCCCGGATGAGATCACGGACGTTACGAGGAGTTCCGAAATGGTCCGGAAGTAAATATTTATATATGGGAAGTCATATTTTGGCTACCGGAAAAGTTTCGGATTTTTTCGGTATTGTACCGGGAAGCTTCTAGAAGGTTCCGGAAACTTCTGGAGGAGTCCGGAAGTCCACCAAGGGTTCCACCATGTCTCGAGGGTTTGCACGTGCTGAGGGGAGGCGCCCTGGCCTTATTGGGCCAGGCACAGAAGTCCCTCAAGGCCCATGTGTCTTGGGAGAGGTGGAAAGTCCACCTGTTTATGGAAAGGGAGGGAATTGGACTAGGAGTCCAACTCCTCCCCCTTGGCTGCACCCTAGGGCTTGGAGGGGCTGATCTCCACTCCCCTCCACCTATATATAGAGGGGAGGGGGCTCCCCAAGAGCACACACGAAGCCCTTGGCGCCCCTCTCTCTCCCTAGATGGTTTTCTCCTCCGTTCACGGTTTCGGTAGTGCTAGGCGTAGCCCTGCTGAGATTGCTCCACCACCACCGCCACCACGCCGTTGTGCTGCCGGAGAACTCATCTTCCTCTCTACCCTCGCTTGCTGGATCAAGGAGGTGGAGATCGTCATCGAGCTGTACGTGTGCTGAACGCGGAGGTGCCGTCCGTTCGACACTAGATCGTGATTGGATCGCGGGACGGCTTGCGATTTGGATCGCGAAGACGTTCGACTACATCAACCGCGTTTCTTAACTTTTCACGCTGAGAGATCTACAAGGGTATGTGGATCCGATCTCCCCTCTTGTAGATGCTCATCTCCATGGATAGATCTTGTGTGTGCGTAGGAAATTTTTTGTATCCCATGCAACGTTCCCCAACAGTGGCATCATGAGCTAGGTCTATGCGTAGATGAGATCATGAGTAGAACACAAAGGAGTTTGTGGGCGTTGATATTCAGATTGCTTCCCTCCTTGGTCTTTTCTTGATTCAGCGGTATTGTGGGATGAAGCGGCTCGGGCCAACCTTACTCGTCCACGTACGAGAGACCGGTTCCATCGACTGACATGTAACTTTGTTGCATAAGATGGCTGGCGGGTGTCTGTCTCTTCCACTTTAGATGAATCGGATTCGACAGAGGTGGTCCTTGTAGAAGGTGAAATAGCAAATTGTATATCACCGTTGTGGTTTTGCGTAGGTAAGAATCATTCTTGCTAGACACCCATAGCAGCCACGTAAAACATGCAACAACAAATTAGAGGACGTCGAACTTGTTTTTTGCAGGGTATGATGTGATATGATATGGCCAGAAACATGATGAGATATATGTGATGTATGAGATGATCATGTTTTGTATAGATTATCACGACTTGCATGTCGATGAGTACGGCAACCGGCAGGAGCCATAGGGTTATCTTTAATTTATTTTTCTCCTTTTTTTTTCTTTACTTTATCGCTATGAGTTAGCAATAGTTGTAGAAGCAATAGTTGACGTGACAACCTCATGGCGACACGTTGATGGAGATCATGGTGTTTTGCCTATGATGATGGAGATCATGCCGGTGCTTTCAAGATGGAGATCAAAAGCACAAGATCATGGCCATATCATGTCACTTATGATTTGCATGTGATGTTTATCCTTTTATGCACCTTGTTTTGCTTAGGACGACGGTAGCATTATAAGGTGATCCCTCACTAAAATTTCAAGATAAAATTGTGTTCTCCCCGAGTGTGCACCGTTGCAAAAGTTTGTCGTTTCGAGACACCACGTGATGATCGGGTGTGATAGACTCTACGTTCACATACAACGGGCGCAAGCCAGTGTTGCACATGCGGAACACTCGGGTTAAACTTGACGAGCCTAGCATGTATAGACATGGCCTCGGAACACAAGAGACCGAAAGGTCGAACATGAGTCATATAGTAGATATGTTCAACATGGAGATGTTCACCATTGAAACCACCTCATCTCACGTGATGATCGGACTTGGGTTGGTGAATTTGGATCATGTAGCACTTGGATGACCGGAGGGATGTCTATTTGAGTGGGAGTTTTTAAGTAATATGATTAACTAAACTCATTATCTTGAAAAATAGTTTAAGTTGTCTTTGCAAATTTTATGTTGTAGATCAATGGCTCACGCAGTAGTTCCCCTGAATTTCAATGCGTTCCTAGAGAAAGCTAAGCTGAAAGATGATGGAAGTAACTTTGTAGACTGGGCCCGTAATCTGAGGATTATCCTCATGGCTTCCCAAAAAGCTTATGTCCTTGATGCATGGCTCGGTGAGCCACCCGCTCCAGTGTCGTCTCCAGATGTTGCGAACACCTGGCAGTCGCGTTCGGATGATTACTCAATAGTTCAGTGTGCTATGTTTTATGGCTTAGAGCCGAGACTTCAAAGGCGTTTTGAACGTCATGGAGCAAATGAGATGTTCCAGGAGTTGAAGTTTATCTTTGAAAGGAATGCCCGGATCGAGAGGTATGAGTCCTCCGATAAGTTCTATGCTTGCAAGATGGAGGAGAACGGGTCTGTTAGTGAACACATAGTCAGAATGTCTGGGTATTCCAATCGTCTCGATGAGTTGGGAATTTCCCTCCCGCTAGAGGCGATCACTGACAGAGTTCTTCAATCACTGCCACCTAGCTACAAGAGCTTTGTGTTGAACTATAACATGCAAGGGATGAACAAGTCATTCGCCGAGCTGTTTGCAATGCTGAAAGTCGCTGAGTCTGAAATCCAGAAGGAGCATCAAGTGTTGATGGTCAATAAAACCACTAGTTTCAAGAAAAATGGCAAGGGCAAGAAGGGTAACTCCAAGAAGAGTGGCAAAGCAGTTGCCCCTCCCATGAAGAAACCCAAGGCTGGACCCAAGCCAGAAACTAAGTGCTTTCATTGCAAGGGTACTGGTCACTGGAAGCGGAACTGCCCCAAGTATCTGGCCGACAAGAAGGCGGCCAACACCAAACAAGGTATATATGATATACATGTTATTGATGTGTACCTTACCAACTCTCGTTGTAGTGCCTGGGTATTTGATACCGGTTCGGTTGCTCACATTTGCAACTCAAAACAGGAACCGCGGAATAGACGGAGGCTGGCAAAGGACGAAGTGACGATGCGCGTGGGAAATGGTTCCAAGGTTGATGTGATCGCCGTCGGCACGCTCGCTCTTTGATTACCATCGGGATTAGTGATGAACCTGAATAATTGTTATTTAGTGCCTGCGTTAAGCATGAACATTATATCTGGATCTTGTTTATTGCGAGACGGTTACTCATTTAAGTCAGAGAATAATGGTTGTTTTATTTATATGAGTAATATCTTTTATGGTCATGCACCCATTGTGAGGGGTTTATTCTTGTTGAATCTCGATAGTGATGATACACATGTTCATAACATTGATGCCAAAAGATGTAGAGTTGATAATGATAGCACCACTTTCTTGTAGCACTGCCACTTAGGTCATATTGGTGTAAAACGCATGAAGAAACTCCATGCTGATGGACTTTTGGAGTCACTTGATTTTGAATCACTTGACACATGTGAACCATGCCTCATGGGCAAGATGACTAAAACCCCGTTCTCTGGAACAATGGAACGGGCAAGTGACTTGTTGGAGATCATACATACTGATGTGTGCGGTCCAATGAGCATTGAGGCATGCGGTGGATATCGTTATTTTCTCACCTTCACCGATGACTTAAGTAGATATGGGTGTATTTACTTAATGAAACATAAGTCTGAAACGTTTGAAAAGTTCAAGCAATTTCAGAGTGAAGTTGAGAATCATCGTAACAAGAAGATTAAATTCCTATGATCGGATCGAGGAGGAGAATATCTGAGTTATGAGTTTGGCAATCACTTAAGACAATGTGGAATTGTTTCACAGTTGACGCCACCTGGAACACCACAGCGTAATGGTGTGTCCGAACGTCGTAATCGAACCTTATTGGATATGGTGCGGTCTATGATGTCTCTTGCCGATTTGCCACTATCGTTTTGGGGTCATGCATTAGAGACAGCTGCATTCACTTTGAATAGGGCACCATCTAAATCCGTTGAGAGGACGCCGAATGAACTGTGGTTTGGCAAGAAACCAAAGTTGTCGTTTCTTAAAGTTTGGGGATGCGATGCTTATGTCAAAAAGCTTCAACCTGAAAAGCTGGAACCCAAAGCGAAGAAATGCGTCTTCATAGGATACCCAAAAGAGATGGTTGGGTACACCTTCTATCTCAGATCCGAAGGCAAAGTGTTTGTCGCTAAGAACGGGTCATTTCTCGGGAAAGATTTTCTCTCGAAAGAATTGAGTGGGAGGAAGATAGAACTTGATGAGGTTGTTGAACCTTCACTTCAACCAGAGAGTAGCGCAGCGCAGAAAAATGTTTCTGTGCAGCCTACATCAGTTGAAGAGGAAGCTAATGATAGTGATCATGAAGCATCGAATCAAGTTACTATCAAACCTCGTAGGTCGACAAGGGCACATACTGCTCCTGAGTGGTACGGTAACCCTGTCTTGGAGGTCATGTTGTTGGACAACAATGAACCTACGAGCTATGGAGAAGCGATGGTGGGCCCGAATTCCGACAAATGGTTTGAGGCCATGAAATCCGAGATAGGATCCATGTATGAAAACAAAGTGTGGACTTTGGAAGTATTACCTGAAGGGCGGAAGGCCATTCAGAATAAATGGATCTTTAAGAGGAAGACGGACGCGGACGGTAATGTCACCGTCTATAAAGCTCGACTTGTGGCAAAGATTTTTCACAAGTTCAAGGAATTGACTACGATGAGACTTTCTCTCCCGTAGTGATGCTTAAGTCCGTCAGAATCATGTTGGCAATAGCTGCATTTTTCGATTATGAAATTTGGCAGATGGATGTCAAAAAAGCGTTCCTCAACGGTTTCCTTGAGGAAGAGTCGTATATGATACAACTAGAAGGTTTTGTCGATCCAAAAAATGCTGACAAAGTTTGCAAGCTCCACCGATCCATTTATGGACTGGTGCAGGCATCTCGGAGTTGGAATAAGCGCTTTGATGAGGTGATCAAAGCGTTTGGGTTTATACAAGTTTATGGAGAAGCTTGTATTTACAAGAAAGTGAGTGGGAGCTCTATAGTGTTTCTAATATTATATGTGGATGACATATTGCTGATTGGAAATAATATAGAATTTTTGGAAAGCGTGAAGGAATATTTGAACAAGAGTTTTTCAATGAAGGACCTAGGAGAAGCTGCTTTCATATTAGGCATCAAGATCTATAGAGATAGATCGAGACGCTTAATAGGACTTTCACAGAGCACATACCTTGATAAAGTTTTGAAGAAGTTCAAAATGGATCAGTCCAAGAAAGGGTTCTTGCCTGTGTTACAAGGTGTGAAATTGAGTAAGACTCAATGCCCAGTGTCTGCAGAGGATAGAGAAAAGATGAGTGTCATCCCCTATGCTTCTGCGATAGGCTCTATCATGTATGCAATGTTGTGCACAAGACCAGACGTCATCCTTCCCATAAGTATGGCCGAAAGGTTTCAAAGTAATCCAGGAGTGGATCACTGGACGGCGGTCAAGAATATCCTAAAGTACCTGAAAAGGACTAAGGAAATGTTTCTCGTTTATGGAGGTGATCAAGAGCTCGTTGTAAAGGGTTACGTCGATGCAAGCTTTGACATTGATCCGGATGACTCTAAGTCTCAAACCGGATACATATTTATTCTCAATGGAGGAGCGGTAAGCTGGTGCAGTTCCAAGCAAAGCGTGGTAGCTGATTCTACATGCGAAGCGGAGTACATAGCTGCCTCGGAGGCGGCAAAGGAAGGTGTCTTGATGAAGCAGTTCATGACGGATCTTGGAGTAGTGCCCAGTGCACTGAACCCAATGACTCTGTTCTGTGACAACACTGGTGCCATTGCTCTAACCAAGGAACCAAGGTTTCACAAGAGGACTAGACACATAAAGCGACGCTTCAATTCCATCCACGATTACATTGAGGAGGGTGACATAAATATTTGCAAAGTACACACGGATCTGAATGTTGTATATCCGTTGACTAAACCTCTTCCACGAGCGAAACATGATCAACACCAAAACTGTATGGGTGTTAGATTCATTACAATATAAATCACATAGTGATGTGAGCTAGATTATTGACTCTAGTGCAAGTGGGAGACTGTTGCAAATATGCCCTAGAGGCAATAATAAAATGGTTATTATTATATTTCCTTATACATGATAATCGTTTATTATCCATGCTAGAATTGTATTGATCGGAAACTCAGATACATGTGTGGATACATAGACAACACTGTGTCCCTAGTAAGCCTCTACTAGACTAGCTCGTTAATCAGAGATGGTCAAGGTTTCCTGACCATAGACAATGAGTTGTCCTCTGATAACGGGATCAAATCATTAGGAGAATGATGTGATGGACAAGACCCAACCGTAAGCATAGCAGTTGATCGTGTTAGTTTATTGCTACTGCTTTAACCATGTCAAGTATATGTTCCTACGACCATGAGATCATGCAACTCCCAGACACCGGAGGAATGCCTTGTGTGTATCAAACATCACACCGTAACTGGGTGACTATAAAGATGCTCTAGAGGTATCTCCGAGGGTGTCTGTTGGGTTGGCGTGGATCGAGACTGAGATTAGTCACTCCGTATGACGGAGAGGTATCTCTGGGCCCACTTGATAACACAGCATCACAAGAAGCTTGCAAGCAATGTGACTAAGGAGTTAGTCACGGGATCTTGTGTTACGGAATGAGTAAAGACACTTGCCGGTAACGATATTGAACTAGGTATGGAGATACCGACGATCGAATCTCGGGCAAGTAGCATACCGATGGACAAAGGGAGCTGCATATGGGATTGTCTGAATCCTTGACATCATGGTTCGACCGATAAAGATCTTCGTAGAATATGTAGGAACCAATACGGGCATCCAGGTCCCGCTATTGGTTATTGACCGTAGACTTGTCTAGGTCATGTCTACCTAGTTCTCGAACCCGCAGGGTCTGCGCACTTAACGTTCGGTGACGATTTGGTATTGTTGAGTTATGTATGTTGGTGACCGAAGGTTTTTCGGAGTCCCGGATGAGATCACGGACGTCACGAGGAGTTCCGGAATGGTCCGGAATTAAAGATTTATATATGGGAAGTCATATTTTGGCTACCGGAAAAGTTTCGGGTTTTTCCGGTATTGTACCGGGAAGCTTGTAGAAGGTTCCGGAAACTTCCGGAGGAGTCCGGAAGTCCACCAAGGGTTCCACCATGCCCCGAGGGTTTGCATGGGCTGAGGGAAGGCGCCCTGGCCTTATTGGGCCAGGCGCACAAGTCCCTCAAGGCCCATGTGGCTTGGGAGAGGTGGAAAGTCCACCTGTTTATGGAAAGGGAGGGAATTGGACTAGGATTCCAACTCCTCCCCCTTGGATGCGCCCTAGGGCTTGGAGGGGCTGATCTCCATGCCCCTCCACCTATATATAGAGGGGAGGGGGCGCCCCAAGAGCACACACGAAGCCCTTGGCGCCCCTCTCTCTCCCTAGATCGTTTTCTCCTCCGTTCGCGGTTTCGGTAGCGCTAGGCGCAGCCCTGCAGAGATTTCTCCACCATCACCGCCACCACGCCGTTGTGCTGCCGAAGAACTCATCTTCCTCTCCGCCCTCGCTAGATCATGATTGGATCATGGGACGGCTTGCGATTTGGATCGCGAAGACGTTCGGCTACATCAACCGCGTTTCTTAACGCTTCCCGCTTAGCGATCTACAAGGGTATGTGGATCCGATCTCCCCTCTCGTAGATGCTCATCTCCATGGATAGATCTTGTGTGTGCGTAGTAAAATTTTTGTTTCCCATGCAATGTTCCCCAACACAACCATCCCCGTGGCATTGACGGGCTAGTCGCCGAGCATCATCGCAGTGCTAGAAACCGCGGGCGTCATGGAGGACCCCGCGGACCCTTGTGAGCTCGTGTACGTGCAAGCGCCAGTGCCTCCTCCTGCGGCCGTGCTCGTGCGCGCCCCTACACACGCCGCGCCAGTCCCCGTGCGCGTGCCCGCACCCACGACACCCGTTCCCGTGCGCGTGCCTGCACCCATCGCGCCTGTGCCCGTGCGCACGCCTGCACCCGTCACCCCCCCTCAGCGGATTGGGCCGCCGCTGTCGACAGCTTCCTCGCATCGCCGCTAGTCGCCACCCCCGACCCCACGCCCGTTGATCGCGCGACGACCGGCTCTCTGATTGGGAAGTCCATTACATTCTGGTCTCCTTTGATGAAGTAAACAACTGCGCCCCGAAGCACGACAACTCTGGCACAGGGCGCTGCCGCTGCCGCCGCAACTAGTTTCTTTATATTGTAGCTCCATCGTATGAATGTATAGTCAAAGCTTGACTGAATGAAATCTATGGTTTGATGAACTAAGTATTTACCTCTGAATTCACATAGCAAACAAAAACCATCATTGTTTTATCTGAATAAACACTCGTCACAAACGGTTCAGGTTGAATACCCGTTTGCAGATCGACAGCTATCTTTCCTTCGCCCATAAGCCAGGTGAAAAATTGGCGCCAAGAATTGGTGCAATGCGTCATCGCAAACATTTCTCTAATATGACCCGTGTGCCTAGTACAGACAATCCGGGAAGATTTGCAACTATCATATTGGGTAAAATTGGCATTTGCCGATCTAGTAACATTGACATTTGTCAACATTGTAGCACTAACATTTGTCAAATTTCACAGGAACAAAATCACTATTACGGTGCAATTTTGCAACTGAAATTGAGTACACATGGGTTTCATTCATAGATTAAGTAGTGGTCTTTGTACAAAACAATTCAACTCGGCAGCTGAACCGAACAAACTTTTCCCCAATTGTTGCCAACCAGGTACTGAAATAGCTAGTTCAACTATATATACTAGCTAATTTAAACTACGTGGTACATTTCAACCATGTCTATAGTTAGATGAACTGAAAAAATAGCCCCTAGATACTAGTAGTGCTATGGAGGGGCTTTGTACTACTTCCAGCAGAATCGAGCGTGCTCAGTAAGAGTCAGTGCAGGAGGAGCCTGCCGACGAGTCGTGTCCGTTGGTGGAGTCGTGTCCGTTGCCTGACAGTGCTGCCCTCCGCCGCTCAAGACGCCCCTCCTCGAAGCAGCGGGACTCGGCGTAGATCTTCGCATTCCGCGCCGCCGTTGCGGCTATGGCGTCGGTGAGCTTCTTCGCGTGCGTGACCTGGCGCTCCACCTCTTTCTCTAGGAAGTAGATGTAGCGCGCAAGGTTTGCGACGCAGAAGCCCGGCGACGGGCCTTTGGCGGCCTCCACCTCACGCATTCGGGCCGTAGTGGCGGAGCAGGTGATGACCCCGCCGCCTGATGACGGGGTCGTGGCCAAGACGGAAGACGGTGTGGTGGCGGCCCCGGCGACTGCCGGCGTGGTCGCGGCCACGGGCAGCGGTGGTGGAGCGTGTAGTTGGTGGCGTGCGCACACCCACCAGGGACGCCACGTGCATTACACGCTTCAGAGGACTGCCGCGCCTACGCGGTGAAGCCTCCCAGCTGGAGCTGTCCTCTGGCGGAGTGGTTGAGCGACAACGAACGGCCGATGCCATTGGCTATTGGGGGAGAAGGTAACTAGACAAGCTACTGGGAGGGAGGGGATGAAGGCAATGTGGAGTTGCCAGCCGTGAGGGTTTATATAGGAGGCCGGCAAGCATTGGAGATTTGGGGATTTCGCTGAGCTAGGCGGGAAGCTAGAGCCATAGCACGATTTTGTGCGTGGGAACCTGCACGGTTTTGTGAGGGAACGGGATTGCACTGGAATCCTCGGGCGGCAACACGGTGACAAGATGTGAGAGAGGAGGACGGGGTGATGCGCATGCAGACGGGTCATAAAAAGAAAACATCTGCGATATTAATACAGGCAAACGGCACTTCCCAACGTAGCATCGGTAATGATTTCATCCATCTCTGGCAATTATTTGGCACCAACTGTATGCCCACAACACACACAGCTTGTCAATATGAATCGTTTGGGTTAATATTGGTCTTCCCACACAATTCTGATTAACTATTTGTTGGGTATCACACACACCTTGTTATGGTAACTCATTTGTGTTCTAGCTGTATCAACGCAAACAGTTTCTCCGAACGAACTGTATGCCGTACTTCGCACACATATGTATTTTGTGAACCGTTTTTGTTATCTTGTCTAATCGCAAATAGTTCATAAGAACCAAATGTATGCCCTGCATCACACACGCTAGTCTAATCTCAAACGTGCCTGATGGACCAGTCATTGCACACATTTTTCTTTATTGGCGACAGAGCTATAACTATATCGTTTGTGATGGATCGATCGCACACAGTTTCGGCGAAGGTTCTTTGATTGATGTGTCGTCTTTGGACCTTTCTGCAATAGTGGATGTCCCTTCCTGTCACTGGGATTGAGCACCGCAAGATTGAACCCACTACAACACACCACAACCACTTGAAGATAAAATCTAGTTGGCCAAACCAAACTGATAGATCGGAGAGCATTACGACGCTATAACAATCATGCAAATACATAACCAGCAAGGATTCAATATATTTCCATGAATAATCTGAACATAAACCCAGAATTCATCGGATGCCAACAAACACACTACAAAGATTGGCTACATAAGATAGATCACCGCGGGAATCGTGGTGATCTTGGCAATGAAGAACATAGAGAGAGAGATAGCCATCTAGGTACAAACTACGGACCTGTAAGTCTGCGATGAACTACTCACACATCACCATGGGAGTGGCAAGGTTGATGTAGAGGCCCTCCGTGGTCTATCCCCCCGTCCGCCAGAGCACCGGAACAGGGCTTTAGATGGGCACCCAGCGGAACAGAGACTTGCAGTGGCGAAAAAAGTGTTTCGGGAGGATCTCTAGGGTTTTGGGGATATATGAGAACTAGATGATGCCCCGCGCGTTGCTGCGGTAACATTGCTAAAAATGGATAAATAGTTGCTATAAAAAATCTAAAATTAATGGAAATCAAACGTAAGCTTATAAACAATAAAATACAAAGCGTATAAAAAGAGAGTGAACATTATAGTTGAAAAATGTAATTTCTAACAAAATTTGGAGGATGAACTCTAATTCAAAAAACTACTTATGACTAATATTCATGAATTGATGATGTGGCACCATTCCATGCGTAGAGTAATGCAAAAATGTTATTTATGTCTTGCATGCATACTTGCTTATGTGTCATGGTTGCATGGCTAGGAAAATTAGGTAGTGGGTTGTAGCTATTTAGGAATATAGGATTTATAGCAAAGAGATCCAGGCCAGAGGAAATGGGAGGTGGCCCCAAGCCATCAGGGCACAACCACTCCCCGAGGCGCGCCCTGTTGGCTTGGGGGCACCTCGTGTGCCCTCCGGTCTTCCTCCAAAGGTTCCAGGTCTTATTTTGGTCTAGAAAAAATCATCAAAAAGTTTAGGGGCATTTGGACTTCGTTTGGTACAGTATTCCTGAAAAGTCAAAAACATGCAGAAACAATAACTGGCACTTGGCACTGGGTTAATAGGTTAGTGCTCAAAAATAATATAAAACAACAAGTAAATTCTTAAAAAGTATCCTAGAATGATAATATGATAACATGGAACAATAAAAAATTATAGATACATTGGAGACGTATCATCATCCCCAAGCTTAATTCTTGCTCGTCCTCGAGAAGGTAAATGATAAAAAAATGAAATTTTGATGTGACATTCTAACCAACATGTAATCTATTTCAGGTAGGATCACCGAGAAATGACGAATCAACAAATGTTAACATAGTAATATCCATAAACATAAGTAACACAATCATCAACTTTCGAAATATACGATCCTTAAAGAATGTTTACCCCCCATTCGTTTTATCACATTAGCATGGCATGGCTCCGTCTTCACCACATGAATACAAATGTCAAGCACCACGGTGTTAAGCCAAGCAATTGGATCATACTTTTTCACGCGCTTCAGCATTTTATACCTCACTCAATACATGAGCGTGAACCATGGACATAGCATATAGGTGGAATAGAATATGTTGGTAGGTTTCAAAGGGGTAAAAGTGAAGAAGAAAGTCTCGCATCAACTAGGTGGATCAATGGGCTATGAAGATGCCCATCAATCGATATCAATGCGAGGAGTAGGAATTGCCATGCAACGGATGCACTAGAGCTATAAGTGTATGAAACTCAATTGAAGCTAAGTGGGTGTGCATCCAACTTGCTTGCTCATGAAGACATCGGGCATTTGAGGAAGCCCGTCATTGGAATATACAAGCCAAGTTCTATGATGAAAAATTCCCACTAGAATATGAAAATGATCAAATATGAGACTCTTTATATGAAAAACATGGTGCTACTTGGAAGCACAAGTGTGGAAAAAGAGGTAGTACGTAGCACTGTCCCTTCTCTCTTTTCTCTCATTTATTTTTTCTATTTTTTTCTTTTTCTTTTTTTTCTCTTTTTCTGTTTCTTTCTTTCCCTTTTTTTCTTTTATTTTTCGTGTGGAAATCTCATCCCGACTTGTGGGGGAATCATTGTCTCCATCATCCTTTCCTCACCGAGGCAGTGCTCTAATAATAATGATCAACACACTTTTATTTACTTACAACTCGATATGAAAAACTACTAAACAATATGACTCTATATGAATGCCTCTGGCAGTGTACCAGGATGTGCAATGATCTAGCGTAACATGTAAACAATGATGAACGGTGGCTTTGCCACAAATACTATCTCAACTACATTATCATGCAAAGCAATATGACAATGGGTGCACAAGTAATATGTTGTAACAGTGGTAGTGTCATGGCAATATATCTCAGAATGGCTATGGAAATGCCATGATAGGTAGGTATGGTGGTTGTTTTGATGAAGATATAAGGAGGCTTATGTGCAGCAGAGCATATCATGTCGTGGGGTTTGGATGCACCGGCGAAGTTTGCACCGATCCTCAAGGTGAGAATGGGCAATGCGTGGTACCGAAGAGGCTAGCAAATATGAGGAGGTGAGTGTGCGTACATCCATGAATTCACATTAGTCATAAAGAACTCACATACTTATTGCAAAGCTTTATTAGCTCTCTCGAAGCATACTACTCGCATGTCCCTAGGGAGGAGGTTGGTAGGAGTTAACCATCGCGTGCCCCCGACCTAAACAGCACTAGAATTTCAACAAGGAATAAGAATGCTCACACATCATCACCATGCCATAACCAATATTTAGACGAACAACAAATTAACACCCTTTAACCGTCTATATTTCTACTAACCAACAACCACATCAATATCATTAACCCACAATTTCTCTTTTATGTGTTACATGAAGGTTTTGATCATGCACTTCTTGAATACATATTATTTTTGGACTAGTCATATAACCCATACAAATTACTGTCACTATATATTAGACTCTCAAATAAATTTAAGTGAATAATGAGATTTCAATCATTTCTATAAAATCTATACGCCACTGTGCTCTAAAAGATATAAGTGAAGAACTAGAGCAACTGCTTAGCTCAAAATATATAAGTGAAGCACATAGAGTATTCTAAAAAATCATGGTGAACATTTCAAGTAGATGTGTCTAGTAAACAATGATTGTGGAAAACTAAAACAAAAGCAAACTATAACACACGATGCTCCAAGCAAAACACATACCAATTGATGAATAAAAATATAGCTCTAAGTGACATACCGATGGATTGAGACGAAAGAGGGGATGCCTTCCGGGGCATCCCCAAGATTAGACGCTTGAGTCTTCCTATAATTTACCTTGCGGTACCTTGGGAATCCCCAAGCTTAGGATCTTTCCGCTCCCTATTCCTTCATCCATTGTGATAGCACCCAAAACCAGAAAACTTCAGCACACAAAACTCAATAGAAAACTCATGAGCTCCGTTAGTATGATAGGTAAATCAAATACTTTAGGTACTGTTATAAATTAATTCATATTTTATTATTGCATAAGTTACTGTATTCTAACATCTCCATGGCTTATAACCCCCGATACAATCCATAGCATCATCAAAACAAGCAAACTATGCAAGCAAAAAACAGAATCTGTCTAAAACAGAATAGTCTCTAATGATCTGCACAAACACCATACTTTTGTAACTACAAAAATTATGAAACATTAGAAAAACCTGGGGAATTTGTATACTAATACTTTGTAAAAAATTCAGATCAAAAATACATTCCAGTAAAATCAGAGAAATTCTGCACTGGACGCAAGAGTTTCTGTTTTTGCACCGTATCAATTCTACCTATCATTCAAGTCATGCCAAAGGCTTTACTTGGCACGAACACTAATTTAAACATAAAAACAGTAATTATAGTATCAATAATTATATTATCACACCAAGATAGAAATTAAAAACAAAAAATTAAAGATAATTATTGGGTTGCCTCCCAACAATCGCTATCGTTTTATGCCCCTAGCTAGGCATAATGCATTGTTTCAAGTGTTGTCATCTTTGACACTCAATCCATAGGTGGCCCTCATGATAGATTCATAAGGTGGTTTAATTATATTTCTAGGGAAGTGTTACATCCCTTTATTTAGTGGGAATTGGAATCTTATGTTTCCCTCCTTCATATCAATAATATCACCTATAGTTTGTAGGAAAGGTCTTCCAAGTATAATTGGACAAGAAGGATTGCATTCAATATCAAGCACAATGAAATCTACAAGTACATAATTTATATTAGCAATAATAAGCATATCATTTATTCTACCCAAAAGTTTCTTAATTGTAAAATCCGCAAGATGCAAGTTAAGGGAACACTCATTTATCTCGGGGAGACCTAGCACATCACATAAAGTTTTCGGTATAGTAGACACGCTAGCACCAAGATCACACAAAGCATTGCACTTACATTCCTTAATTTTTATTTTAATAGTAGGTTCCAATTCATCATGCAACTTTCTAGGAATAGAAACTTCTAACTCAAGTTTTTCTTCATGAGCTTTTAGCATGGCTTCTACTATATGTTTAGTAAAAACCTTATTTTGTTCCTAAGCATTGGGTGAGCTAATAATGGATAGCAGCAAGGAAATACATTCTAATAAATAGAAATTATCATAATTAAAGTCCTTGTGATCCAAGATAGTGGGTACATCACTAGTTAAAGTTTTGACCTCTCCAAACCCACTTTTTTCATTTTTATCATTAAGATTCATCACCCTCCGAACAAACGGGACGACTTCTAGCTAAAATTGACTCATCTCCAGTCCATTTATCATATATTTTCATATTAGTAAACAAAGATTCAATGGGAGAAGTACCAATCATTTTAAGATCCTCATCATGATTACCGTAAAAACTGGGTGGAAGAGCCTTTTCTAAGAATTCTTGCTTAGCCCTCAACCTAGCGGTCCTCTCCTTACTTTCATTAATAGATATTTGGATGGAGTTAATAGACTCATTAATATCATGCTTGGGTGTAAAATTTTTACTTTTATGAGTTTCCACATCATGAGCAATCCTATCCACGTTTCTAGCCATATCGTCAACTTTATGCAACTTTTCTTCTACCATAGTGTTGAAAATATTTTGAGAACTAATAAATACTTTAACGTTGTTCTCAAGATCAGTAGGTATACCATTATTTTTATTATATGAATTTCCATAGGAATTACCATAAGAATTTACATAGTTATTAGAGGAATTACTGGGATACGACCTAGCATTGAAATTACCTCTATAAGCATTATTATTGAAATTATTTCGCGAGACAAAGTTCACATCAATAGCATCATTATTTTGCACAATCAAAGTAGCCAATGGCATATCATTAGGATCAACTTGAGCATTCTTGTTTGCAATCATATTCATAAGAGCATCCATTTTATCACTCAAAGTAGTAATTTCTTCGACGGAATTTACCTTCTTACTAGTTGGAGCCTGTTCGGTGTGCCATTGAGAATAATTTGTCATGATATTTTCCAGAAGTTTTGTAGCATCTCCTAATGTGACCTCCATAAAGGTACCACCTGCAGCAGAATCTAGCAGGTTTCTAGACACAAAGTTCAGTCCAGCATAGAAATTTTGTATAATCATCCATAAGTTTAAGTCATGAGTGGACAATTTGTTATCATCATTTTCATTATCTCCCTTACTTTTGCAGCATTTTCTTGCTCATGTTGTTTAAAATTCATAATTTGGTTTCAGAGAGATATAATTTTAGCAGGAGAAAAATACTTGGCAATAAAAGCATCCTTACACTTATCGCATGTTCCAATATTATGGCGAGGCAAGGATGAAAACAAAGTTTTATCTTTATCTCTTAGTGAAAAAGGAAATAATTTCAATTTAACAAAATCATTATACATGTCCTTTTTCTTTTGCATATCACACAATCAACAAAGGTGTTGAGATGAGAAGCGGGATCCTCATTAGGACTTCCCAAAAATTGTTCTTTCATCATAAGATTTAGCAATGCAGCATTAATATCATACAACTCCGCACTAGTGGCAGGTGGTATAGCAGTACTAATAAAATCATTATTATTAGTATTTGAGAAGTCACACAACTTATTAGTATCTTGAGACATGGTGACGAAACAAGCGAAGCAATTAAACTAGCAAGTATAGCAAGCAAACAAGTAAACTAGCTGCCGGTTCTATATCCGGCATATCTCGTAGTAGGGGTCCTAAGCTCGGCGTCTTGGAACGATGGTAACATGGACACTGGATTTTACCCAGGTTCGGGCTCTCTCGAGGAGATAATACCCTACGTCCTGCTTTTGATTATATTCATATGGGGGATAGTACATAGTACAGGTATCTACCACGAGATTGTTGTAATGAATATGAGATTGAGGTTGTCTATTTTCTAGCCTGGCCTCGGTTTATATAATGCACCGGAGGCCTAGGGTTTAGAGGAGTCCTTGTCTTGTGTGCCAAGTCTTGTGGAATCTCCCTTGTATTCATCATGGGCTGCCCGAAGTGGCCCATTAGTGAATCACCCTGGGGGTCCTCGGCCCGACCCACTGGTCGGGAGACGACGTGGTGAGTACCCCCAGGTCCAGGACACCATCAGTAGCCCCCTGAACCGGTCTTCAAGTTGGGGACGCTCCTCGGTTCTTCCGAACTGTTCTCCGTCTTCAGACGCCGGTCTTGAAAACTGGTTCAACAAATCTTCCTATCTCCGATCTTGAGGATCGCTGAGTGATACGTTTCCAACGTATCTATAATTTATGAAGTATTCATGCCATGTTTACAATAATTTTCTATGATTTTGGTATGATTTTATTAGAACTAACCCGGACTCACGCTGTTTTCAGCAGAACTACCATGGTGTCGTTTCTTGTGTAGAAGTAAAAGTTCTCGGAATGGGCTGAAAATTTACGGAGAATATTTTTGGAAAATATAAAAAATACTGGAGCAAGAAGATACCGGAGAGGAGTCCCGAGGCAGTCACAAGCCTAGGGGGCGCGCCCCCTGGCTTGTGGGTACCTCGGGAGTCCCCCTGCCTTGATTCCAACGCCAAGTATTCCTATAAATACCAAAACCCCAAGAAAGAAACCTAGATTGGGAGTTCCGCCGCTGCAAGCCTCTGTAGCCACGAAAAACCAATCGGGAGCCCGTTCCGGCACCCTGCCGGAGGGGGAAACCATCACCGAAGGCCATCTTCATCATCCCGGCGGTCTCCATGACGAGGAGGGAGTAGTTCACCCTCGGGGCTGAGGGTATGTACCAGTAGCTATGTGTTTGATCTCTCTCTCTCTCTTGTGTTCTTGAGATGACATGATCTTGATGTACCGCGAGCTTTATTAATATAGATGAATCATATGGAGTTTTCCCCTCTCTATCTTCTTGTGATGAATTGAGTTTTCCCTTTGAAGTTTTCTTATCGGATTGAGTCTTTAAGGATTTGAGAACACTTGATGTATGTCTTGCGATGGGATATCCGGGGTGACAATGGGATGTTCTATTGATCCACTTGATGTATGTTTTGGTGATCAACTCGCGGGTTCCGTGACCTTGGGAATCTATGCATAGGGGTTGGCACATGTTTTCGTCTTGACTCTCCGGTAGAAACTTTGGGGCACTCTTTGAAGTTCTTTGTGTTGGATTGAACATGATGAATCTGAAATTGTGTGATGCATATCGTATAATCAAGCCCATGGGTACTCGTGGTGACATTGGAGTATCTAGGTGACATTAGGGTTTTGGTTGATGTGTATCTTAAGGTGTTATTTTAGTACGAACTCTAGGGCTGTTCGTGACCCTTATAGGGATAGCTCATACGATTGATCGGAAAAGATAACTTTGAGGTGGTTTCGTACCCTACAATAATTTCTTCGTTTGTTCTCCGCTATTTGTGACTTTGGAGTGAACTCTTTTGTCGCACGTGAGGGATTTACATATGATTCAACTATGTTAGTATTGTTGAGAGAACTTGCACTAGTGAAAGTATGAACCCTAGGCCTTGTTTTCAAGCATTGCAATACCGTTTTTGCTCACTTTTGTTACTTGCTACCTTGCTGTTTTTATATTTTCAGATTACAAAAACCTATATCTACCTTCCATATTACACTTGTATCACCATCTCTTCGCCGAACTAGTGCACCTATACAATTTGCCATTGTGTTGGGTGTGTTGGGGACACAAGAGACTCTTTGTTATTTGGTTGCAGGGTTGTTGGAGAGAGACCATCTTCATCCTACGCCTCCCATGGATTGATAAACCTTAGGTCATCCACTTGAGGGAAATTTGCAACTATCCTACAAAACTCTGCGCTTGGAGGCCCAACACGAGTCTACAAGAAGAAGGTTGCGTAGTAGACATCAACAATGTCCTCATTATCAAATACGTTTCTAGAGAAAATAGAGTTGAAAGACGATGGTAGCAATAATGCGGACTGGGTCCGTGATCTGAGGATTGTCCTTATTGCTGCACCGAAGGCTTATGTCCTTAATGCACCGCTCGGTGCGCCACCCCCTCAAGCGTCGTCTATAGATGTTGTGAACATCTGACAGGCACATTCTGATGACTACTTGATAGTTCAGTGTGTCATGCATTACGGCTTAGAATTGAGGCTCTAAAACGTTTTGAACGTCACGGAACATATGAGATGTTCTAAGAGCTGAAATTGGGATCTCAGGCTCGTGCCCGTGTTGAGAGGTATGAGACCTCCAACAAGATTCTTTGCCCGCAAGCTGAAGGAGAATAGCTCAATCGGTGAGCATGTGCTCAAATTGTTTGGGTGCTACAATTGCTTGAATCGAGTGGGAGTTGATCTTCCAGATAAGATAGTGATTGATATAGTTATCCAAGTCACTGCCACTAAGCTACTAGAGCTTCGTGATGAACTATAAAATGCCAGGGATGGAAATAATGATCCTCGAGCTATTCGCGATGTTTGACACCGCGAAGGTAGAAATCAAGAAGGACCATCAAGTGTTGATGGTTAGTAAAACCACTAGTTTCGAGAAGGGCAAGGGCAAGGAGGGATACTTCATGGATGGCAAGCCAGTTGCTGCTCCAGTAAAGAAACCCAAGGTTGAACCCAAACCCGAGACTGAGTGCTTCTATTATGAGGAGAACGGTCACTGAAGCGGAACTGTCCTAGATACTTGGTAGATAAGAAGGCTGGCAACGTCAACAGAAGTATATTTGATATACGTTTTATTCATGTGTACCTTGCTAGTACTCCTAGTAGCACCTGGGTATTAGATGCCGGTTCAGTTGCTAAATGTTGGTAACTCGAAATAAAAGCTACGGAATAAACGGAGACTAGTTAAGGGCGAGGTGACGATGTGTGTTGGAAGTGTTTCCAAGGTTGATGTGATCACCATCGCACGCTCTCTTTACCTTCGGGATTAGTGATGAAACTAAATAAATGTTATTTGGTGTTTGCGTTGAGCATAAACGTGATTAGATCGTGTCTATTGCAATACGATTATTCATTTAAGTTAGAGAATAATGGTTATTCTGCTTACATGAATAATACCTTCAATGGTCATGCACCCAATGTGAATGGTTCATTGAATCTCGATCATAGTGTTACACATGTTCATAATATTGATGCCAAAAGATGCAAAGTTAATAATGATAGTACCACATACTTGTGGCACTGCCGCCAAGGTCATATTGGTGTAAAGCGCATGAAGAAACTCCATGCTGATGGATCTTTTGACTCACTCAATTTCGAATCGGTTGAGACATGCGGACCATGCCTCATGGGCAAGATGACTAAAACCCCGTTTTCCGGCTTGATTGAGCGAGCAAGTGACTTATTGGAAATGATACATGTTGATGTATGCGGTCCAATGAGTGTTGAAGCGTGCGGTGGATATCGCTATTTTCTTACCTTCACTGATGATTTGAGTAAATATGGGGATATTTACTTAATGAAACACAAGTCTGAAACGTTTGAAAAGTTCAAACAAATTCAGAGTGAAGTTTGAGATCATCGTGACAAGAAGATAAAATGTCTACGATATGATCGTAGAGGTAAATATCTGAGTTACGAGTTTGGTATACAACTTAAGACAATGTGGAAGTTGTTTCATAACTCACACCACCTGGAACACCATAGTGTGATGGTGTGTCCGAACGTCGTAGTCGTGCTCTATTAGATATGGTGCTTACTATGATGTCTCTTATCGATTTGCCACTATCGTTTTGGGGTTAGGCATTAGAGACAACTACATTCACTTTAAAATAGGGCACCATCTAAGTCCGTTGAGATGACACCGTATGAATTTTGGTTTGGCAGAAACCTAAGCTGTCATTTCTCAGAGTTTGGGAATGCGACACTCATGTCTGATAAGCTCAATCCTAAAGCGGAAAGGTGCATCTTCATAGAATACCCTAAGGAAACAGTTGGGTATACCTTCTATCTCAGATCCAAGGGCAAAGTGTTTGTTGCTAAAAACGGGTCCTTTCTCGAGAAAGAGTTTCTCTCGAAAGAATTGAGTGGGAGAAAGGTAGAACTTGATGAAGGTTGTTGAACCGTCACTTCAGTTGGATGGTAGCACAACATAGAAAGATGTTTCTGTGGCGCCTACACCAAATGAAGAGGAAGTTAATGATGATGATCATGACACCAGGCCTCGTAGGTCGACAAGGAATCGTGCCGCCCCTGAGTGGTACGGCAATCCTGTCTTGGAGGTCATGTTGTTAGACAACAGAGAACCTACGAGCTATGAAGAAGCGATGGTGGGCCCAGATTCCAACAAATGGCTAGGAGCCATGAAATCCGAGATGGGATCCATGTATGAAAACAAAGTATGGGCTTTGGAAGTATTACCTGAAGGGCGAAAGGCCATTCAGAACAAATGGATCTTTAAAAGGAAGACGAACGCGGATGGTAATGTCACCATCTATAAAGCTCGACTTGTGGCAAAGGGTTTTTCACAAGTTCAAGGAGTTAACTACGATGAGACTTTCTCACCCGTAGCGATGCTAAAGTCTGTTGGAATTATGTTAGCAGTTGCTGCATTTTTCGATTATGAAATCTGGCAGATGGATGTCAAAACATCGTTTCCTTAACAGTTTCCTTGAGGAAAGGTTGTATGTGATACAACTGGAAGGTTTTGTCAGTCCTAAGGATGCTAAAATGTATGCAAGCTTCAGCAATCCTTCTATGGACTGGAGCAAGCATCTCGGAGTTGGAATATACGCTTTGATGAGGTGATCTAAGTTTTTGAGTCTATACAAAGTTTATGAGAAACTTGTATTTACAATAAAGTGAGTGGGAGCACTATAGAATTTCTGATAAGTATATATGGATGAAATATTGTTGATCGGAAATAATGTAGAATTTCTGGAAAGCATAAAGGTTCGTTTGAAAGGAGTTTTTCAAAGGAAGACCTGAATGAAGCTACTTAAATATTGGGCATCAGGATCTATAGAGATAGATCAAGACGTCTGATAAGACTTTCAATGAGTACATACCTTGACAAGATTTTGAAAAAGTTCAAAATGGATCAGTCAAAGAAAGAGTTCTTGCCTGATTTGTAAGGTGTGGAGTTGAGTGAGACTCAAAGCTCGACCACGGCATAAGAAAGAGAAAGGACGAAGGTTGTCCCCTATGCCTTATCCATAGGCTCTGTATAGTATGCCATGTTGTGTACCGCACTTGGTGTGTGCCTTGCCATGAGTCTGTCAAGGGGTACTAGAGTGGTCCAGGAGTGGATCACTGGATGATACGTCTCCAACGTATCTATAATTTTTGCTTGTTCCATGCTGTTATATTATCATTCTTGGATGTTTTACAATCTTTTTACTACAACTTTATATTATTTTTGGGACTAACCTATTAACCTAGAGCCCAGTGCCAGTTCCTGTTTTTTCGGTGTTTTTGAGTTTTATAGAAAAGGAATATCAAACGGAGCCCAAATGGAATAAAAATCTACGGTGATTTTTTATGGACCAGAAGAAGCCCAGGGAGAGTTGGAGTTGGGCCAGGGGAGCCACGAGGCCACCACAAGCCTGGGGGGCGCCCCCCTAGGGCGCGCCCCCCTAGCTTGTCATCACCTCGTGGCCCATCCTGACTTGTTTCCACCGCCATAAATTCCTATAAATATAGAAACCTCCGAAAATAAACCTAGATCGGGAGTTCCGCCGCCGCAAGCCTCCAGAGCCACGAAAAACCAATCGGGAGCCCGTTCCGGCACCCTGCCGGAGGGGGAAACCATCACCGGAGGCCATCTTCATCATCCCGATGCTCTCCATGACGAGGAGGGAGTAGTTCACCCTCGGGGCTGAGGGTATGTACCAGTAGCTATGTGTTTGATCTCTCTCTCTCTCTCGTGTTCTTGAGATGGCACGATCTTGATGTACCGCGAGCTTTATTAATATAGATGAATCATATGGAGTGTTTCCCCTCTCTATCTAGTTGTGATGAATTGAGTTTTCCCTTTGAAGTTTACTTATCGGATTGAGTCTTTAAGGATTTGAGAACACTTGATGTATGTCTTGCGATGGGATATCTGTGGTGATAATGGGATGTTCTATTGATCCACTTGATGTATGATTTGGTGATCAACTTGCGGGTTCCGTGACCATGGGAATATATGCATAGGGGTTGGCACACGTTTTCGTCTTGACTCTCCGGTAGAAACTTTGGGGCACTCTTTGAAGTTCTTTGTGTTGGATTGAATAGATGAATCTGAAATTATGTGATGCATATCGTATAATCAAACCCACGGGTACTCGAGGTGACATTGGGGTATCTAGGTGACATTAGGGTTTTGGTTGATATGTATCTTAAGGTGTTACTTTTGTACGAACTCTAGGGCTGTTCGTGACACTTATAGGGATAGCTCATAAGATTGATCGGAAAAGATAACTTTGAGGTGGTTTCGTACCCTATAATAATTTCTTCGTTTGTTCTCCGCTATTTGTGACTTTGGAGTGAACTCTTTGTCGCGTGTGAGAGATTTACATATGATTCAACTATGTTAGTATTGTTGAGAGAAATTGCACTAGTGAAAGTATGAACCCTAGGCCTTGTTTTCAAGCATTGCAATACCGTTTTTGCTCACTTTTGTTACTTGCTACCTTGCTGTTTTTATATTTTCAGATTGCAAAAACCTATATCTACCATCCATATTACACTTGTATCACCATCTCTTCGCCGAACTAGTGCACCTATACAATTTACCATTGTATTGGGTGTGTTGGGGACACAAGAGACTCTTTGTTATTTGATTGCAGGGTTGCTTGAGAGAGACCATCTTCATCCTACACCTCCCATGGATTAATAAACCTTAGGTCATCCACTTGAGGGAAATTTGCTACTGTCCTACAAAACTCTGCGCTTGGAGGCCCAACACGAGTCTACAAGAAGAAGGTTGCGTAGTAGACATCAAGCTCTTTTCTGGCGCCGTTGCCAGGGAGGCTAGGTAAGCGGCACTCACATCCCGTCAACGAAGCTCTTTTCTGGCGCCGTTGCCGAGGAGGTGAGTGCTTGAAGGTATATCTTTAGATCTTGCAATTGAATCTTTTAGTTTCTTCTTTTATCACTAGTTTAGTCTATAAAAGAAAATTATAAAAAAATGGAATTGAGGTTGCCTCATATGCTTCATCTTTTTAATGTCTTTCGTGAAAATGATGGAAAGGAAAATTGTGCTCAAGTGTTAGAAGAAGAAGTTATTAAAATGTTTGGCACTAAATCTTTGAGTGATGAGCATGATTGCAATGTTGTTAGTATGAATTCTCTGAATATCCATGATGCTAATGATATGCAAAGCCACAAGCTTGGGGATGCTATGTTTGACGAAGATAATATTTTTTGCCACCCAAGTTTTGATGAGCAAATTTATTATGATGATGGCATGCCTCCTATCTATGATGATTATGATGATGACATGTATGCTATAAAAGTGATAGTGACCATGAAACTTGTCATCATGATTTTAATTTTCATTTGGATTATGGCAATCATGTATCTCATGATAGTTATTTTGTTGAGTTTGCTCCCACTATTATGAATGTGAAGAAAATTGCTTATGTGGAGAGTGACAAATTTTCTATGCTTGTGGATCATGAAGATAATGCTTTATGTGCTGGTTATATTGTGAAATTCCTTCATGATGCTACTGAAAATTATTATGAGGGAGGAACATATGCTTGTAGGAATTGCAATAATATCAAGTTTCCTCTCTATGTGTTCAAAGTTTTGAAGTTATGCTTGTTTTGCCTTCCTATGCTAGTTGATTCTTGTTCCCATAAATTGTTTGCTCACAAAATCCCTATGCATAGGAAGTGGGTTAGACTTAAATGTGCTTGTCATGAGATTCATGATGCTCTTTTGCATGTTTCAACTACTATTCTTATATGAGCATCATTGAAATCATCATGCCTAGCTAAAAGGCATTAAAGAAAAGCGCTTGTTGGGAAACAACCCAACACTTTTAATTTCTGTTTTAGTGTGTTCACATGATTAAGCTATTGTATTAATCATGTTTTATAGCTTTTGTTTCAATAAAGTGCCAAGTAAAGCCTTTGGGATAGTGTGGATGATAGTTGACTTGATTCTGTGCAAAAATAGAAACTTTTGCTCTCAGTCCAGGAATTTTGTAAATTCACTGGAACGTTCTTTTGATCTGAAATTTTTAAAAAGTCTTTATATACAAATTTCCTAGATTTTACTATTTTTTCAGAATTTTTAGAGACAGGGAAGTATGGCTATACTACAGTTCTTCACAGACTGTTCTGTTTTTGACAGATTCTGTTTTGCATGCATAGTGTGCTTGTTTTAGTGTTCCCATAGCTTATATTGAATGATATAAATTATGGGAATGATATAATACAGTAGGTATGATGTGGAAACAATTATGAATCTTTTCTTGACAGTACCCAAGTGAATGATTTATCTTTATTATACTAACCCATCTCACGAAGTTCCGTTAAGTTTTGTGTGATTGAAGTTTTCAAGTTTTGGGTGAGACACCGATATGAGGAGAATAAGGAGTGACAAGAACCTAAGCTTGGGGATTCACAAGGCACCCCCAAGGCAATATCCAAGGAAGACTCAAGTGCCCAAGCTTGGGGATACCCCGGAAGCATCCCCTCTTTCGTCTTCAACACTATCGGTATATCTTACTTAGAGCTATATTTTTATTCGTCACATAATATGAGTTTTGCTTGGAGCGTCATATTATCTTGTTGTTCTCTGTTAGGAGTTATTTATAATATTGTTTTTCGATAAAAAGTTCCAAGAATTGCCTTAGGATGCTTGCATTGCATGTTTTGATGAATGCTGTGTAAAAACAGAAACTTTGGCTGTAGTGTTTGAATTTTCATATTTTACTGAAAAGTGGAAAGTTTCTGAAATTTTTACACAGTGTTGTCATATAAGTTTTATAGCATGTCCTAAATTTTCATAATTTTTTGAGTTATATAAGTACACTGTTTTCATAAATTGCTACAGACTGTTCTGTTTGGACAGATTGCTGCCATAGTTTTGTTATCTACTTATCCTATAGTTTCCATAGCCTATATTGGTAGATATAAATTGTGGAAATGATAGTAAACAGTATATGATGTTTGAAAATTATTGTGCAACTTGTCTTGGCAGTACATAAAGAGTTGATTTATTATTATGTGTACTAACCTATCTCACGAGTTCTTTTCGAGTTTTGTGTGGATGAAGTTTTTGAGAGTAGGTGAGACCGGGATATGAGAGGATTGAACGAGATACAAAAGCTCAAGCTTGGGGATGCCCAAGGCACCCCAAGTAATATTTCAAGAAGTCTCAAGCATCTAAGCTAGGGGATGCTACGCATCCCACCTCTCTTCATCAACAATTATCGGTTAGCCTATGTTGAGCCTAAATTTTTATTCGTTCACATGATGCGTGATATTCTTGGAGTGCTATTTTTATTTTGCTTGCTGTTGAATAAAATACTCAGATCTGAAAATATTTATTGAGGGAGAGAGAGTCCTCACATAGCTACTTAATTGTTTGACTACTCATTAATCTTCACTTATATCTTTTGAGAGTAGCTTGTCATTTGCTCATGTGCTTCACCTAAATTTGTTTGAGCTTGCCAAAAAGCAATGGCAATATATGAAACTAGCCACAAAGTGATAGATATCCAAGGAGGATATAATAAAAACTTTCATGAAGATCATTGGACAAATTAAACTTGATTCTTTTTAATAGTTTTGAAACATGATGATAGTAATAGGTGAGTCATGTTAGTGAGTAATTATGCTTTAGTAGGAATATTGGTGTTAAGGTTTGTGATTCCCTATGCATGCACGAAAGTCAATAGTTATGCAATGAAGTTACATCCTACTTGTGGTGCATTATTCGGTGTTAGTTATGACTCAATGCTCACTTATGAGATTTTTCGTTCCTCGGTTTGGTTGCTTCCCAATCTATTTGCTAACCTTCATTTGTACTAAGTAGAAATACTACTTGTGCATCCAAAATCCTTAAACCAAGTTTTGCCTTATGAGTCCACCATACCTACCAATATGCGGTATTTCCATGCCGTTCCAAGCAAATTTGTATGTGCCATCTCTAAATCTTCGAAATAAATTTTCTCTTTTGTGTGCCCGTGCCGCTCATGAAACGGTGGGGAGTATCCAATATTTTTCCATGCTAGGTGGGTTATTCTCACGATATGTGTTGATTCAGTATCATTCATGAGAAAATGGCTGGTATTCGGGATGCCCAGTCCCATGCTCAAAAATCAAATCAAATTATAATGAAACGAAACTCCCCCAGGATTGTTGTTTGTATGGACGGTACCCGTGGATTCGGCTCGCCGTGGAGTGTGATTGATTGGTGGAGGGGGAGTAAAAACTTTACCATTCTGTTTGGGAACCGCCTATAATGTATCTAGCATGGAAAGTATTGTGAGCTACTTTGTCGTTTTCGTTGACAGGAAAAGCATGCCACTCAAAATATTTTTCTCTCTCAATTTAAACCTTGAGCTCTGGCACCTCTACAAATCCCTACTTCCCTCTGCGAAGGGCCTATCTACTTACTTTATGCAATTTTTATTTCTGCTTTGAGTCTCCATCTTCTCTTATAAGCACCAACTAGGGGGCACTATGATCGTACTTGAGCATTGGGCATAGCTAATATTTGAGTGTGTTTCATGAATGGATCAATGATTGAGCATGATGGGCTAGGGATAACTTTCTTTAGTGTTGATATTTTGAAAGACATGGTTGCTTGTTGGCATGCTTGAGTATTGAAGTCATTATGTTCAAACTAGACTATTGCTTTGAATCATTTACAAGCCCAAATGTCCATGCTATACAAAGAAGAAAAGAATATGATGAACATGTTGGGCAGCATTCCACATCAAAAATTCTGTTTTTATCATTTACCTACTCGAGGACGAGCAGGAATTAAGCTTGGGGATGTTGATACATCTCCAACGTATCTATAATTTTTGCTTGTTCCATGCTGTTATATTATCATTCTTGGATGTTTTACAATCTTTTTACTACAACTTTATATTATTTTTGGGACTAACCTATTAACCTAAAGCCCAGTGCCAGTTCCTGCTTTTTCCGTGTTTTTGAGTTTTACAGAAAAGGAATATCAAACGGAGCCCAAATGGAATAAAAATCTACGGTGAATTTTTATGGACCAGAAGAAGCCCAGGGAGAGTTGGAGTTGGGCCAGGGGAGCCACGAGGCCACCACAAGCCTGGGGGGCGCAACCCCCCTAGGGCGCGCCCCCCTAGCTTGTCGTCACCTCGTGGCCCATCCTAACTTGTTTCCACCGCCATAAATTCTTATAAATATAGAAACCTCCGAAAATAAACCTAGATCGGGAGTTCCACCGCCGCAAGCCTCTAGTGCCACGAAAAACCAATCGGGAGCCCGTTCCGGCACCCTGCCAGAGGGGGAAACCATCACCGGAGGCCATCTTCATCATCCCGATGCTCTCCATGACGAGGAGGGAGTAGTTCACCGTCGGGGCTGAGGGTATGTACCAGTAGCTATGTGTTTGATCTCTCACTCTCGTATTCTTGAGATGGCACGATCTTGATGTACCGCGAGCTTTATTAATATAGATGAATCATATGGAGTGTTTCCCCTCTCTATCTAGTTGTGATGAATTGAGTTTTCCCTTTGAAGTTTACTTATCGGATTGAGTCTTTAAGGATTTGAGAACACTTGATGTATGTCTTGCGATGGGATATCTGTGGTGACAATGGGATGTTCTATTGATCCACTTGATTTATGTTTTGGTGATCAACTTGCGGGTTCCGTGACCATGGGAATCTATGCATAGGGGTTGGCACACGTTTTCGTCTTGACTCTCCGGTAGAAACTTTGGGGCAATCTTTGAAGTTCTTTGTGTTGGATTGAATAGATGAATCTGAAATTATGTGATGCATATCGTATAATCAAACCCACGGGTACTCGAGGTGACATTGGGGTATCTAGGTGACATTACGGTTTTGGTTGATGTGTATCTTAAGGTGTTACTTTAGTACGAACTCTAGGGCTGTTCGTGACACTTATAGGGATAGCTCATAAGATTGATCGGAAAAGATAAATTTGAGGTGGTTTCGTACCCTACAATAATTTCTTCGTTTGTTCTCCGCTATTTGTGACTTTGGAGTGAACTCTTTGTCGCGTGTGAGAGATTTACATATGATTCAACTATGTTAGTATTGTTGAGAGAAATTATACTAGTGAAAGTATGAACCCTAGGCCTTGTTTTCAAGCATTGCAATACCGTTTTTGCTCACTTTTGTTACTTGCTACCTTGCTGTTTTTATATTTTCAGATTACAAAAACCTATATCTACCATCCATATTACACTTGTATCACCATCTCTTCGCCGAACTAGTGCACCTATACAATTTACCATTGTATTGGGTGTGTTGGGGACACAAGAGACTCTTTGTTATTTGATTGCAGGGTTGCTTGAGAGAGACCATCTTCATCCTACACCTCCCACGGATTGATAAACCTTAGGCCATCCACTTGAGCGAAATTTGCTACTGTCCTACAAAACTCTGCGCTTGGAGGCCCAACACGAGTCTACAAGAAGAAGGTTGCGTAGTAGACATCACTGGACAGCGGTCAAGATTATCCTTAGTAACTAGAGGACTAAGGAAATGTTTCTCAATTATGGAGGTGATAAATAGTTCATCGTAAAGGGTTACGTCGATGCAAGCTTTGACACCTATCCGGACGACTCTGAGTAGCAGTCCGGATACGTATAGTGGAGCAGCCATTTGGAATAGCACCAAATAGAGCGTGGTAGCATCTGCAGTAGATTTGCGAAGAACACACGGATTTGAATGTTGCAAACCATTGACTAAAGACCTCTCTCACATGCAAAGCATGATCGAACCCCAGAACTCATTGGGTGTTAGATTCATAACAATGTAAATCACATGGTGATGTGAACTAGATTATTGACTCTAGTGCAAGTGGGAGACTGCTGGAAATATGACCTAGAGGCAATAATAAATTAGTTATTATCATATTTCCTTGTTCATGATAATCGTTTATTATCCATGCTAGAATTCTATTGATCGGAAACTCAGATACATGTGTGGATACATAGACAACACTATGTCCCTAGTGAGCCTCTACTAGACTAGCTCGTTGATCAAAGATGGTCAAGGTTTCCTGGCCATAGACATGAGTTGTCATTTTATAACGGGATCACATCATTAGGAGAATGATGTGATGGACAAGACCCAAACTATGAACGTAGCATATGATCGTGTCAGTTTATTGCTATAGTTTTCTGCATGTCAAGTATCTGTTCCTATGACCATGAGATCATGCAACTCACTGACACCGGAGGAATACCTTGTGTGTATCAAAAGTCACAACGTAACTGGGTGACTATAAAGATGCTCTACAGGTATCTCCGAGGGTGTCTGTTGAGTGGGCATGGATCAAGACTGGGATTTGTTACTCCGTGTGACGGAGAGGTATCTTAGGGCCCACTCGGTAATACAACATCACAACAAGCCTTGCAAGCAATGTGACTAAAGTGTTAGCCACGAGATCTTGTATTACGGAAGGAGTAAAGAGACTTGCCGGTAATGAGATTGAACTACGTATAGGGATACCGACGATCGAATCTCGGGCAAGTAACATACCGAAGAACAAAGGGAACAGCATACGGGATTAACTGAATCCTTGACATAGAGGTTCAACCGATGAAGATCTTCGTGGAATATGTAGGAACCAATATGGGCATCCAGGTCCCGCTATTGGTTATTGACCGTAGAGGTGTTTCGGTCATGTCTACATAGTTCTCGAACCCGCAGGGTCTGCACACTTAAGGTTCGGTGACGTTTCGGTAGTATAGAGTTATGTATGGTGGTGACCGAAGGTTGTTTGGAGTCCCGGATGAGATCCAGGACGTCACGAGGAGCTCCGGAATGGTCCGGAGGTAAAGATTGATATATAGGAAGTCCCGTTTTGGTCACTAGAAAAGTTCCGGGTACTTCGGTAGTGTACCGGGAGTGCCGGGAGGGTACCGGGGGACCATCGGGAGGGGTCTCTCGCCCCAAAGGGCCTCATGGGCTGTGGGAGGAGGCAAACCAGCCCCTAGTGGGCTGGCCGAAGCCCCCACTAAAGCCCATGCGGCTAGGGGTGGAAAAACCCAAGTGGTGGAAAAGGTTTCCAAGTGGGGAGGAATCCTACTCCTAGTAGGATTGGAGTAGGACTCCTCCACCTCTCCCACTTTGGCTGACTCCTAGGGGCAGCCCTAGGGGCGCCGGCCTCCCTCCCCTTCCTCCTATATATACTGGAGGGGAGAGAGGGCAGCTGCATCAGAAAACCCTAAGCCACGGTGCAGCCCTCTCTCCCCGATAAATCAAATCCTCTAGTTTTCAGTAGTGCTTAGGCGAAGCCCTGCTGGAATAGTTCCACCACCACCGCCGCCGCGCCGTCGCGCTGCCGGAGAACTCATCTACCTCTCTGCTCCTTCTTGCTAGATCAAGAAGGCGGAGATCGTCATCGAGCTGTACATGTGCTGAACGCGGAGGTGCCGTCCGTTCGGCACTAGATTGGAAGGACCGTGATTGGATCGCGAGACGGATCGTGATGGGATCGCGGGACGGCTTGCGATTTGGATCGCGAAGATGTTTGACTACATCAACCGCGTTTCTTAACGCTTACGCTTAGCGATCTACAAGGGTATGTAGATCCACTCTCCCTCTCGTAGATGCTCATCACCATGGATAGATCTTGCATGTGCGTAGGAAATTTTTTGTTTCCCATGCCCCATTACCCAACACCAATTAGCTTTTATTTTACTGGTTTATATTTTTCTGTTGTTGGTGACCAACAAAATGAGCTTGCATGTTGAATTCATTTGGTTCTAAGTAGTTTGAGTTCTTGATATAGCCTCTAGGCATCCATATGAGTAGTTGCTATAAATTTTGTTGAGTTCTATTTGGTTCTTATTTATGAGCAAAAAAAAATAGAAATTTTGTAGTGAAATAAAATGTTGCGGAACATATTCACGAGGGGCTCCTCAAGCCGAGGTTCAGTGAGGACTTCGAGGGGAGCATCAGAGATCACTCTCCCACAGAGAGCGGAGGTGAAGCCATGTGAGTCGACATGCAACACAATCATGAACGAAGCTGGTTTCCGCCACGAGTTCAAAAAATTCTTGGCTAACTTAGGCTTGACCAACTTCGTCGCAGATAAGTGTGATTAATACCAACTCCTCACAAATATCTTTGTGCAACATTTTCACTTCATAGCTGGATCGAATGAACCTATGGTGCCATTTCATTTATATGAGCATGCTTTTGGGGTACCATTTGCATAATTTTGTGAAATATGCAAGATTCCTTCTGAGGGTTCGTTGAGTGGGCCTAGGCCTAATGAATTTGAGGATTTTGTTCTCACTTTAACGGTTGGAGAATTTAGAGGTATTTCTAAGGCTAGAGCTACAAGTTTGCATTTTCCTCCCATGCACTACTTCGCTCTATTGATAGGAAGATGTTTTACTGCTAGACAGGAAGGAGGGATGCTTAGTGCTCCTAATCTTGCTTTGCTGCGTTGTGCACTTTTTGGTGCTATGACTTATGGTGTTGGAGCCATTATCGCACGTAGGTTACACACAAATAGGTCGAAGGGTGATGTTTATGGTGGTATCTATGCTACTAGTCTTGCTCATCGCTTTAATACTCCTATTCATAGTGACGATTGCATGCTTATTTATAGCTACCTTTACCATGCTTCTATGGTAAAACACCATTTTCTTGAAGAATCTGCTCCTGCATTACACTATCCTTACAACTTGGTATCTAGTGAGACTATATGTGATATTATTCCATTGCCTGCTCCTGCCTTGTTTGTATTTCATGTCAGGGGAAGGTATTTCATATTACTAGAGGATATCGTTGAGTACAGGGCAGCCTTCACGGCCGCGGAGGCCGAGGAGCATCCATGGGGCGCTCAGGTGTCGCAACAGGACTAGTTCTACCCCAGACTTGATGGATTCTTCGAGTAGCCTTAGACCAAGTTAGGACAAAAGCCTAAGCTGGGGAGTATGTATTCTCACCGACATTCCATTTTCATGTTCACACATGCATTGCACTTGTCGGTGTTCATCGTTTTCTTTACTTCGTTTTATTGTGTGTTTGAAAAACTTTGAAAAGGCCAAAAATATTTCTCACTTCTTTTGGTTTTTTATTTCTTGTTTAATTAGTCTACGCTATTTAAAGAAAACCCGAAAAGATTTCTCATTCGTCTTCTTGTCTGTTGGGAGTTCTCCCGTGTAAATAGTTTTTCTTGTTTTCGTTTTTTCTTGTTTCTTTCGCTTTCTTCAGAAAAACAAAGATCCCAAAAATATTTCAGTTTGTTTCTCTGAACTTCTTTTCTTTCTTTGAGCCATTGTAAGGAGAAAGACTTTGTAAGAACAGTCAAATGACTCATATATACGTGTTATCATTGATTTCGTGAAGAGCCAATTATCCCTTGTCTACTCCTACGAATAAAATGTTTGCAGATTGTAGCTTAGTCCACGACACTCTTGCACTATTATAATTTTCACATCATTCGATTGTGCAAGTGAAAGGCAATAATGACGATAAAATTGATGAAGTAGTCGTGGTGAAGAAAAGCTGGTATGAACTCTTCTTCTTTTTGTTTTTGTAAATATGTTTAGCTCGTAATTCTTGATTCAACATATAATGAGTGAACATATTTGTGATGACAATTAGAGATTATAGTTGCTCATGCCCATGCTTAAGTAGCTAGGAGTGGATAATATGTAATGTTGTGTGTCAACATGCATTAAAATGATTATGATGTAGTATGTTAGGATGATATCCTCCTCTGAAGTGTTCAAGTGGCTTGACTTGGCGCATGTTAAAGGCATGTAATATATTTAAATCCAATAAAGCCTCTAAGATATTTATGGTCAGAGTGTTTATATCCTACTCATGATCGTGTCCAATGTTAATTATTCTCAATGCAAGACTATGAACGTTGTCGCTCTCTAGTTGTTGGTCGCTTCCCAATCTAATTGCTAGCCTTCGCATGTACTAAGCGGGATTACTGCTTGTGCATCAAAACCCCTCAAACCAAATTTATTCGAGAGATTACACCATATCTACCTATATACAGTATTACCCTGCCGTTCCAAGTAAATTTGCATCTGCCAACTCTAAAACCTTCAAATAAACATCTATTTTGTGTGCTCGTAGATGAAAGAGCATGGTGCCCCCATGTTTCGTTCTGGTAATTGAGGACAATCCCTATGGGCTAATGGTTTCCTTGAGCTATATTTGAAGGGTTTGTCTATAGGAATTGCTTCACTACTGCAGGAAGGTCCTAAGACGGCACATCAATCAGAGACTCTTCGACCAAACTGTGCGCGATGCATGAATCGCAAACAGTATAGTTCTAGCTCCGTCGCCAATAACGCGAAGTGTGTGCGATGGCGGATCCATCAAAGACGATTCAGAAAAGGATTGCGTGTGCGATATATGGCATACATTTGGTCCTCATGAACTATTTCCGATTAGCCAAATTAACATAAACGGTTGTACAGATCCAGATGTGTGCGATATGCGGCATATAGTTCACTCTGATAAACTGTTTGTGATGATCCAACAGAACACAAACGATTGGTCTTAACAAGATGTGTGTGATACTTGACAAACAGGTCTGTAATCATAATTGTGTGCGAAAACCAATAATAACACAGACGATTCCTCCTAATAAGTTGTGTGTGTTGTTGGCAAACGGTTGCTGGTAAACAATTGTCAGCGATTGATGGAAACATCACTGCCGTGTTCCTTAGTTTACTCGTATGAGATGTGATTTGCTCTGTCTGTACAACATCTAAGCTCTGCATCGTGGCGCACGTAACTTCATGGTGGCTCGAGGGACACCGGGAGCGCGCGTGGATGGACGCAGGCAGAGTGTGCCGCGGCCGCCTCAACCACGAGCATAGATTAGTTGAACACGTAGGGACTGGACGTATACAAGCCAGCCATCGGTTGTGAGCCGCTGGCATCCTGGAGAAATGACGATGTCATAATAAAACGTAAACGTTTTATTATTATTAATCATTTGTGTAGTCATAATTTCTTCTTCCTCTATCCCGTCCTGTCACCGTGTTGCCCCCCGAGGATTGCAGAGCACGCTTCGGCACCGCACAGTCCTTTCATTTGGCCATGCGCGAGCCCGTTCCCGAGCTCACCGTGCAGGTTCCCGTGCGTTCCACGCAAGCTTCACGTGTCCAGCTCGGCAAAATCCCCCAAATCCCCAATGTTTGTAGGCCTGCTATAAAAACTCTCATGGCCGGCGATTCCACATCGCTTCCAGCCCCTCCCACCCCATAGCTTATCTAGTTTGCTTCTCCCTCAATCGCCAATGACACCGGACCATCGTCGTCGCTCAGCCACTCCGCCAGAGGAAAGCTCCAACTGGGAGGCTTCACCTCATAGGCACGATAGTCCTTTGAAGCATGTAGTGTATGTGGCATCTCTAGTGGGTGTGCGCTCGCCACCCACCACACGCTCCGCCTCCGCTACCCGAAGGCAGCTGCTGCCGGCGGCCACCGTGGTCATCATCCCACCGATGGTCGCCACCCTAGTGGCGGCCGTCTTGGCCGCGACCCCACGGCCAAGCGTCGGCGCCATCACCCGCTCTGCCACCGCGGCCTGAATACAGGAGTTGGAGGCCGCTAAAGGCCCGCCGCCGGCCTTTTGTGTCAGAGACCTTGCATGCTACATCTACTTCCTTGAGAAGGAGGTGGAGCGCCAAGTCGCGCACGCAAAGAAGCTCACCAATGCCGTGGCCACAAGAGAAGCTGCAGCGGCGGCGCAGAATGTGAAGATCTATGTCGGGTCCCACCGCTTCCAGGAGGCGCGTCTGGAGCGGTGGAGGGAAGCAGTGGCAGGCAACTGCTTCGACTCCACCGGCTCGTCGGTAGCCTCCTCCTCCTCTGCCCCTTACTAAGCACGCCTGGCAGAGGAGAAGCTGCTAGAAGTAGTGCAAAGCCCCTTCCGTAGTAGCATTTAGGGGTTAGTTTGTTCAGTTCATCTAACTATAGATATGGTTGAACTGTACAATGTACTTTAAATTAGCTAGTATATACAGTTGAACTAGCTATTTCAGTACGTTGTTGGCAACAATTGTGGAGAAGTTTGTTCGGTTCAGTTGTCGAGTTGAACTGTTTTGTATAAAGAACGACTGCTTAATCTATGAATGAAATAAATGTTTTTTCTGAATTTCAATTGCAAAATTACACCGTACTAGTGATTTTGTTCCTGCGAAATTTGACAAATGTCTGTGTTACAATGTTGACAAATGCCAATGTTACTACATTGACAAATGCCAATGTTTCCAATTTGACAAATGGCAATTTACCCAATATGACAGATACAAATCGTAGCAAACATTACCAAATATATGAATGCCAATGTTTTCCATTGACAAAGCACACAGGTCATTAGACAGAATCGTTTGCGATGACACGATCCACCAATCCGTTCGCGCCAAATTTTCACTTGGCTTACTAGCGAAGGAAGCATAACCCTCGATCTGCATATGGGTATTCAATCTGAAACATTTGCAATGAGTGTTTGTTCAGAGAAAAAAAATTGATGTTTTTTATTTACTTTGATTACTATGTGCATTCACAGATAAATACTGAGTTGATCAAACCATAGATTTCATTCAATTAATCAAACTGTGACTTTACATTCATACGATCGAGATACAATACAAAGAAAACTAATTGCAGCTGTCGGATTTCGGGCTCCACAAAACCCTAAGAAGTTCGAACCCAGGGGCGCGTGCGAAGATCCCCAATAGCTTCACCCCCTCCAAGCTCACAACACGATGCCCCTCTCGATGGCGAGGAAGAAGATAACACACAAGAGTTTACCCAGGTTCGGGCCGCTGCGAAGCGTAAAACCCTACTCCTGCCTTTTGTGGATTGCCTCACGAGGAGGTTGGTGGATGAACTAGTACAGTGGTGAGTTGCCTCGCGGGTACGTTGTTGGGTGGTGTTCCCTCCCCCGCTACAGAGCAGCCTAGCCTCTATTTATAGTGGCCCGGGTCCTCTCCCCTTATCGCAATGGCGGGAAGGGATCCCACAACGACCAAATTCGAAAGGGGACAGGAGGTACACCCTATCCTGACGAAAGGTGGTCTTCGCCTGCAAAGTAGCCGGTGGTGATGCAGAGGTGGGCTCGGTGATGACGTCCGTCCTGCGGGGCTCGGGGTCTTGGTCTTGTTGCACCAGAAGGGAAACCTTTGGGGGACGCTTTGGGAACCTGCGCTCGTCCTTGTCCCCTTTGCACCAAAGAAGAAACTGTCCCCACTGGCGCGCTGGCGCCCGCCTGGCTCGGCTGGCGTCACCCTTGACCTCCCGAGGCCGAGCACTGCATAGAGATCTCCGCCGCTCGGGAAGAGGCCTGGGGAGGCCTGTCCCCCGCGGGTCTTGGCGCTGTTCCCCTCATGAGCTAGGGGCTCTCGCGAGGGCCCTGTGCTGAGTGTGGCCGCATTGGGATGTACTTGGTCGTTGAGGTGGGCCACGCCCTGGGCCGCAGGCAGCCAAGTCTGGGTACCCCCATTCCCAGGACGCCGACAGTAGCCCTCGGGCCCAAGGCGCGCTCGGGTTGGCTTCTGGGCGAAGCCATAGAAGATGACTGGGCTCGCGGCCTCAAGCCGAGCTGGGGGCCACCTGCATTCCCCTTCATCTCCATGCCCTCCTCTCCGGCTTGTTGCCGCCGTTCTTGGACTTCTTTTCTGCTGTGCTCACGCATTATCAGGTTCATGCGCTTCACCTTGACCCTGGCTCCATCGTCCTCCTTTCTGCCTTCGCGTTCCTGTGTGAGGCCTTCATCGGTGTCTCCCCTTCTGTGGCCCTGCTTCGCCACTTCTTCTCTCTCCGATTGAACCCCGGGGGGCACTGTTCAGGATGCGTGTCCCTGCGGGCCGCCGATGCGACGGCCAGCGGGGCCCTCGACGCCCGGCTTTCACCGAACGCAGAAGGTTTTCGGAGGTAGTGGGTGTATGTAGATGCTGCTGAGGCCGGCCCCCTGCTCCAACCCCGGCCGGTTCCTGCGGAACCAAATCCCAGGTGGGAACACGAGGAGCTCGTCGACCCGCGGCTCGCGCCTGTTTTGGTCAGGCTAGCGGAACTGAAGAAGTCCGGCGTGACAATGGCGATGGTGGTGCGGGAGTTCACCCGCCAGCGAATTGCTCCTCTCTAGCACCATTCCCACCCGATGTGGGCCTTCGCGGGCCCTTGCGACTCCATGAGCCTCCAGGTTCCTTCTCTTCTTCCCAGCGCGCTGCGCGAGCTGCTTCGTCGCCTGACCGGCGGGGAACCGGATGGGCTTCCCCAGAGCGGCCTTCCTTTGTACAACCGCCCGGACGGGGCGGCCCTTGCCGGGAAGATGCCGCGCTTCGACGAGTGGGGGCTCCTCCCTTCTGTGGAAACGGGTCCCCGAGACGATACCCCCGCGATGGCCTCAAGGCCTGCGGGTCCTGAGGGTCCTGGGGCCGTGGCTCCCCCTTTTGCCGTGGAGAGGCGCCCCATGTCGCCCATTCCTCGGGCTATTGCCGCGGCCCTGCCTGGGAGTGAGGGTGACGCCCCGATGGTGGAGGCGGCCGCCATCTCCGCTGCTGGATGTCTGGGGTCAGACGCCGACACGTCGTCCCCAGGCCCCCGTTCTTGCCGGAAGAGGAAGGGGCTTGGGGGCAGCAGTCCTCCGTCGCCGTGGGTGCCGATGAAGAGGAAGTGGGTCGCCTTGGATGAGTAAGTGACCGAGTCCCCTCAGTCTTCCCTGGTGTGCCCCTTCTAAGTCTCTGTTTCGCAGGTTCCCCTCAGGTGAAGAAAATGGCGTGACGTCACCGCTGCCTCCTGAGGCCACCGGGCCCATCATGGCCTTGGCCTTGCGCGCGAGGCAGAGCGCCAGCGCCTTGCGCGCGAGTGGCATCATCTTGAGGTTGCCGTCAACCTCGGCCGCCTGCAGCGCGAGCGTGCCCACACCGTCGCCGAGGGGTCCCTTGCCGCGGCGAGGGAGGCCCGCGACCGCGCCCTTGCGGAGGCCCACGCTGCCGACTGCCGACGCAAGGCCTCGGAGGAACGCTTGGAGGAGCTTGAAGCCTCCAACGCCGCCCTTGAAAGGTGAATCCAGGTACACAGGGCCACTCTTGATGACCTGGCGACCGAGCCACCCACCGGCGGTAAGGGGCCCCGCATACCCGAAGATGCGCTAACGATGGAAGCGCTGGAGCAGAGTCTGGAGCACGAGAGGATGGAGGTGAGGGAGCACCAGGTGTCCCTCGCCGAGGACTCCCTCGCCTCCCGCGAGGCGAAGTTTCAGGAGGAGGTCGACGACAGGGTGGCAGAGGCTTGGCGCTCCCTTCTCCAGGACTACCGCGCGAAGTTGAAGCTCCAGGAGTCCCGTTTCTGCAAGTGACGCGACCACCTGAAAAGCGATGTCGACGTCCTCAGGAGAAGGTTAGGTCAAGTGGAATGACGCCAGCAAGCCGCGATGGATGCCCAGGCTGCTGCCGAAGCCGAGCTATCTTTTCTCTATAAGTAGGTGGAGGGCGTTACTTCCCTCGCGTAGAAGGCTTCGGACAAGGCGGACCGCGCCCGCGGCCTTCAGCACACGCGCTCCAAGATGTTCTAGTCCCTCGAGAAGAGGGCCCACCGGGCCTTAAGCAACATCTGCGGCGCGAGCGTCTCGAGCCCCCTGGTGCCTGACGATGCTGGGTACCTGGGCTTCTTTTCCAGGGTCGTGGAGCACCTTGAGGGGGTGCGGAGAAGATCCGCGAGCTCATGGAGGAGAAGTGCCGTGACCTCCTAGCGCGGGCGGCCTCGCACGTCTTCAGCCACCTCCTTCGCCTCGATCCGCACTTAGACTTCGCGGCGGTGCTTGCCCCGGTGCCTGAAGTGATCCAAGGCGCCCTTGCCGAGTGGGTGGAGGACCATGTGGAGGACTTGATCGCGGGATTTTCTTCTGATGTACCGGAGGACCATGGCGGAGCCGGGGACCGCGAGCCCGGCAGTGGTGGTGATGGTGAGGCCGGTGATGACGGCATATCTCCATGAGTAGTCTTCACGTTTGCCTGTCAGGGTTATGAGTGCAGCCCTGTGGCGGTTTGAGTGTATTTTTGGAAGGACCTCCGAGGACGCTCCCGTGTGCCGTGATGCACAACGTTGTACGTCTTTTGCCAAAAAATCCTACCGGTCAGGATGATCGTGTCGCTCGAGCGTCCGAGCATTTATGCCTTGGCAGGGTATGCGCGGTAGCACGTCCACTGCGCCCAGCTTCCGCTTCGGGTCGCGCATGAGAGAGGAAGGGTCCGGCAGCTGCCGAACTTCCCAAAGAAAGTGAGATGTCAAACGGAAATCGTTACCAGAAAGAATGATCCCCCCCTTATTTCTAGAAGAAAATTGCAAGAACTTCAAGTTTTATTCCAAAAGATGGCAAACTCGAATACAAAATGGGCAAAGAACAGCCGCGTCCGGCACCTAGGCTAGTCTTCGTCTTCGTCTTCTCCCTAGCGCGGAGCGTAGGGCTTCCACGTTGTGTGGGCATAGCCATTGGAGGGCAGTGTTGTCCGCCAGCGCGGAGCATGGGGCTTTCACTTGGGTGTGGGATGGAACCCCTCCGCGTCCTCGGGGGGCTCCGGGCGTATACAGCCCACTCATTATTACGTGAGAGTGTCACGGGTTGAGCCTGGGGGTGCGCTGTGAGCTCCATGCCTCCTTGACATGGAGCCCACTTCCAGCCCCCAAGCATGATGCTGCGACGTGGGGTCGGCCCTGGACGGGCCCTCGAGCGCGGGGCAAGCCTCCCACGCTCATCGCAGGGTGGGCCCGCCCCGGAACAGGGCCTCGGGTCCTCCAAAGCCCGGGGACAGATGTCGTCGTTGTAGTGGCACCGCTGCCCCCTGCGCTGCGGGCGGGGCTCGGCGCAGGGGACCTCCGTCGCGCGCGAGGCCGGCGCCCAAGGCGGTACCCCAGCGCGCCTCGCTAGGGTGCCTGGGAGCCCCGCACGGGTACCCAATCGACCGTCCTCGGGTGGACCGAGCCGGGCCCGGAGACATGGGTGAGTACGTGATCTCCTGCCGCTGGTTGAGCGAGGCCTGGCCCGGAGACATGGGCGTGTGTTCCACCCTCCGTCTCTGGGTAGGCGACGCCCGCCCTGGAGACATGGGCGTATGTTCCACCCTCCGTCTCCAGGCTGGGGGCACCTGTCCTGAGGACATGGGCGTGTGTTCCACCCTCCGTCCCCAGGTTGAAAGTACCTGGCCTGAGGACATGGGCGTGTGTTCCACCCTCCGTCCATAGGCTGGAGTCGCACTGACTAGGGACATGGGCGTGTATTCCACCCTCCGTCTCTAGGCAGGCGACCCCCAGTCCGCGGACCCAGGCGCTTGCCAGTGCCAAGCATCCTCATAAGACCGGCCCCGCCAGCCGCCCTCGCGAGGCTGTTCATACCAGCCCCGACGAGAGCCGCTCGCGAGGTCGCATATGCTCCTCCTGTTGTCATGGTGGCCGGCGTTGCTCCCATCATGGCCCGGGCGCTCGTCAACATGGTCGTTGTATAGTTGTGCGAGCCCCCGGGTGCTGCTGTAGACGAGTCACCGGGCGTCCTCCCCTGACGCGCCTGGTGCGCTGGGAGGCGCGTTGCGGCGCCCGCCCTGCGCGTCCGGCAGCTCCCATCGGCCCCCGTCTACGCCTGGGGCTAAATCCTGCGTGCCCGGTGAGCCGGGCCGCGCTCCCAGCGGGTGCGGGTCATGACACGTTTCTCCTGCGCGTCTGCGCGTCCTCGGTGTCTCGGCGGTCGGTTGAGTGACCTCATGGACGCGAGGCCCCCGGTCCGTCCTATAAGCAAACGCCTGGGGCCCGCCGGCAGTGGTGGCGCGCCTGGCCGCGCGACATATCCAGCCGCCGTAGCGCCCGCGAGCAACGTGGAAAAGTTGCAGCTCACGGGTCACGAGGAGCGCGATTCGCCCGCGTGGCAGGTCGCGGCGAGCCCCGGGGGATGATGTCGCGGCGCGGACTCCGGGATGGGTTGGGGTGACGAGAGCGCGCCGCGCGGTTGATGAGGGCGACAGCCCCAGTGCCTGTCCAAGGCCGGGCTGGAGGCGGCGTCCCCCGACGGAGGAGCAAGGTGGCGCGGGACGCCGAGGTCTATAGGCGTCGCCGGAGCAACACGAGCAGCCCGTCGTTCAGCGCGGGCTCGGCGTCCCTTGGCCATGGACGCGGCGAGCGAAGGCGAGGCGAAGCTTGAGTGAGGATCCCGACACGACCCCTACCTGGCGCGCCAAATGTCGGATTTCGGGCTCCGCAAAACCCTAAGAAGTTCGAACCCAGGGGCGTGTGCGAAGATCCCTAACAGCTTAACCCCCTCCAAGCTCACAACACGATGACCCGCTCGATGGCGAGGAAGAAGATAACACACGAGAGTTTACCCAGGTTCGGGCCGCTGCGAAGCGTAAAACCCTACTCCTACCTTTTGTGGATTGCCTCACGAGGAGGTTTGTGGATGAACTAGTACAGTGGTGAGTTGCCTCGATGGTACGTTGTTGGGTGGTGTTCCCTCCCCCGCTACAGGTCAGCCTAGCCTCTATTTATAGTGGCCCGGGTCCTCTCCCCTTATCGCAATGGCGGGAAGGGATCCCACAACAGCCAAATTCGAAAGGGGACAGGAGGTACACCCTATCCTGACGAAAGGTGGCCTTCGCCTGCAAAGTAGCCGGTGGTGATGCAGAGGTGGGCTCGGTGATGACGTCCGTCCTGCGGGGCTCGGGGTCTTGGTCTTGTTGCACCGGAAGGGAAACCTTTGGGGACACTTTGGGAACCTGCGCTCGTCCTTGTCCCCTTTGCACCAAAGAAGAAATTGTCCCCACTAGCGCGCTGGCGCCCGCCTGGCCCAGCTGGCGTCACCCTTGACCTCCCGAGGCTGAGCACTGCATACAAATCTCCGCCGCTCGGGAGGAGGCCTGGGGAGGCCTGTCCCCCGCGGGTCTTGGCGCTGTTCCCCTCACGAGCTAGGGGCTCTCGCGAGGGCCCTGTGCTGAGTGTGGCCGCATTGGGCCGTACTTGGTCGTCGAGGTGGGCCACGCCCTGGGCCGCAGGCAGGCAAGTCTGGGTACCCCCGTTCCCAAGACGCCGACAGCAGCGGCTGCGGCACCAACGGCGGCGTCCTGCGTCGGTGTCGTCTTCCTCCAGGATGCCATTGTTCAAGTCATGAAATAAGACCAGAAAGTTATGGACTTCCCAATCAAAGAGCCAGTCGTCGCGCGATCGACGGGCTGGGGCCCGGAGGGTGGCGACTAGCGGCGTTGCGAGGAAGCGGTCGACGGCGGCGTCCCATGCCTCTTAAGGAGCCGTCACGGGTGCAGGGCGTGTGCACGGGCACGGGCACGAGCGTGGTGGGTGCGGGCACGCGCACGGGGACCGGCGCGGCGGGTGCAGGGGCGTGCACGAGCACAGACGCACGAGGAGGCACTGGCGCTTGCACGTACACGAGCTCACGCGGGTCCACGGGGACCTCACTAACGCCCGCAGTTTCCAGCGTTGCGATGATGCTCGGCGACCAGCCCGTCAATGCCACATGTATGGTTCCTGGCGTGCACCAAATGAAAATGTTGGGCTGCCACGCAAATATCTAACTCCCCCCACCCCTCATACCAACCAAAAGCCACATTTCTCCTGCTTCCCCCTTCCTTTCCTAAGTTCAAACCTTCACTGCTTGCTGATGACCCACAAGTATAGGGGGTCAATCGTAGTCCTTCCGATAAGTAAGAGTGTCGAACCCAACGAGGAGCAGAAGGAAATGGCAAGTGGTTTTCAGCAAGGTAATTTCTGCAAGCACTGAAACTGTAGGTAACAGGTAGTTTGATAGCAAGATAATTGGTAACGAGCAAGTAACGGTAACGGTAAATAAAGTGCAGCAAGATAGCCCAATCCTTTTGTGGCAAAGGACATGCCAAAACGGTCTCTTATAATAAGCAAGCGTTCTTGAGGGTTCACGGGAATTTCATCTAGTCACTTTCGTCATGTTGGTTTGATTTGCGTTCGCTACTTTGATAATTTGATATGTGGGTGGACCGGTGCTTGGGTGTTGTTCGTACTTGAACAAACCTCCCACTTATGATTAACCCCCTGGCAAGCATCCGCAACTACGAAAAAAGTATTAAGATAAAATCTAACCATAGCATTAAACATTTGGATCCAAATCAGCCCCTTATGAAATAGTGCATAAACTAGGGTTTAAGCTTCTGTCACTCTAGCAACCCATCATCTAATAACTACTCCACAATGCATTCCCTTAGGCTCAAAGATGGTGAAGTGCCATGTAGTCGACGTTCACATGACACCACTAAGGGAATCACAACATTCATATCATCAAAAATATCGAACACATATCAAATTCAAATGATTACTTGCAACATGACTTCTCCCGTGACCTGAAGAACAAAGGTAACTACTCACAAATGATATTCATGCTCAAGATCAGAGTGGTAGTAAATAGCATAATGGATCTGAACATATAATCCCACCAAATAAACCATATAGTAATCAACTACGAGATGTAATCAACACTACTAGTCACCCACAAGTACCAATCTAAGGTTCCGGTACAAAGATTGAACACTAGAGATGAACTAGGGTTTGAGAGGAGATGGTGTTGTTGAAGATGTTGATGAAGATTGGCCTCCCAAAGATGAGTGGGTTGTTGGTGATGACGATGGCTTCGATTTCCCCCTCCGGGTGGGAAGTTCCCCCGACGGAATCGCTCCGCCGGAGGGCAAAAGTGCTCCTGCCCAAGTTCCGCCTCGAGACGGCGGCATTCCGTCCCGAACGTACTCTCCTTATTTTTTCTATGTCAAAATACCTTAAGTACCAGAAGATGGGCAGCGGAGGTGGGCTGGGCTGACCACAACCCACCAGGGCGCGCCTGGGGGGCCTGGCGCGCCCTGGTGTCTTGTGGTCACTAGGTGGCCCCCTCCGGTAGTTATTTGCTCCAGTATTTTTTTTATATTCCAAAATAATTCTCCGTGAAGTTTCATATTATTTGGAGATGTGCATAATAGGTGTCTTTGATATGCTTTTTCAGGTCCAGAATTCCAGCTGCCAGCATTCTCCCTCTTTGTGTAAACCTTGCATATTATGAGAGAAAGGCATTAGAATTTCTCCATAAAGCATTATTATGCATAAAAACATTATAAATAACAGTAGGAAATCATGATGCAAAATGGACGCACCAACTCCCCCAAGCTTAGACCTCGCTTGTGCTCAAGCGAAAGCCGATATCGAAAAACATGTCCACATGGTTTGAGAGAGAGGTGTCGATAAAAACAAAATACGGACATAGTAGCATCATGCTTATTATCATAGCAGCAACAAACTTTATCATAGAACTTATTCATATAACTTTTATTATATAACTTCATCATATAACTTCTCATGAACAACTAACAATTCATCACAACATAGAAGTATAAAGCATAAACCTTATTGAAAACCAACAAACTATGTTCTCAGTCAACTTTGCAACTACAATTCATCATATTTTCAGGAAGGGTCTCGTGTCGGAGCTTTTTGGCAAGTCCACACACTCAACCATCATTTAATCTTCTATGATTGCTAACACTCACAGCATACCCATGAGCAAAAAGTTTCAACCGGACACATAGAAAGATAGGGGCTTATAGTTCGCCTCCCAACCTATTCACCTCAAGGGTGATGTCAACAATAATAACTCATGCTCACTCATATTCAACTGGATATATGTGCCTAGATCTTTCCTCACCACATGATGCTTGCAAAAACAAAAAGTAAAAATGAATAGGGAAGAATACTTTGACTCTTGCATAAAAGTAAATACATAAAAGTATAAGATAAGCCCTTTGCAGAGGGAAGCAGAGGTTGTCATGCGCTTTTTGATTTGTATGCCAAATCCCTTAATGCAAAAGAGCGTCACGTTATATTGCCCCTTATGATAGCAACCTTTATTATGCAGTCCGTCGCTTTTATTACTTTGCCATCACAAGTTCGTACACCGCTCGATTTTCTCTTACACTAATTGATCAAACACATTTAGAAGCAATTTTTATTGCCTTAGTGCACCGATGACAACTTACTTGAAGGATCTTACTCAATCCATAGGTAGGTATGGTGGACTCTCAAAACATGAGTTTGGGTTTAGGGTTTTTGGATGCACAAGTAGTATCTCTACTTAGTGTGGAATTTTTGGCTAGCAAAGATATTGAGCAAGCACCACATGTTGAAGGATCCATGACAATATAACTTCTATGTGAATATGAACTAACATAAATCATTACGTTGTCTTCCTTGTCCAACATCAACAATTTTGGCATATAATATTTAATGGGGGCTCACAATCATAAATTATGTCCAAGATAGTGTATTTGCATGTGAATCTTCTCTTCCCTTATTAATTCTTTCATGAATTGCATCATTGACCAATGCTATGTTTGTCAATCTCCAATAAATTTTACCACTTATACTTTTCCTTATGTGATGTCATTACTTACCATAGGATTAGCATATGATCCTTTTCATTTATTTCCTTTTTATTTTGATTGCAACAAGAAAGTAAAGAAGCAAAAGCTCAAACTAAACTTTATTATATAACTCTCACTCGATTGCATAGAAAGATATATCACGAAACTAGCACTCAAAAATATATTATACTAAACTTTTATTCAACTAGATCATGAAAGAGCTAAGGATCGAACTAGAAATAGGTAAAGGTAAATAAAAGTGATGGTGATACAATACCGGGGCATCTCCCCCAAGCTTGGCTCAAGCCAAGGGGAGTGCCCATACCCGTGTACTCAAGTCTCCTTTGGTGGTGAAGATGATGAAGGTGGTCATGATGAAGTGTCACTCTTTAGCCTCAATAGGTACTCCAATTTACGGATGATGCTCCGAAGGGTGATGATGTGCTCCTCTAGCAAAATATTTTCATGAGTGAGAAATTTATTCTGAACACGAACCACTTCGAAAGCCCTAAAAGCTTCAATTTCAGTGGGGGTGAGATGATTGTAATAAGGTCGAAGGATATCTTCTTCCTCCTCCTCTTCTGTCGGCATGGATTTCCCTCCTTCTTAAGCTTGATACCTCATAGCTTCCTTGCCCCTGTCTTCATTGTTGGCTTCTTTTGGATCCTCTCTCTTCAGCTCCATCTTCATCAACCAAGCATCTTCTTCTACGTTATTGGAGGAGGGAGAAAACATGATGCCTGGCGTGATATATTTGATAGGAAAACAGCACGAAACAAGAACAGAGAATTTTTCTGCGATGCGGTGGTCAAAACAATCAGGGGTATATATAAAGATTTTTTTATCTTGGGAAACAAGAATATGGAAGGAAAACGGGGTCGGGAAGTGACGTGGCTTGAGACTGCGTCGGTATTTCCCCAAAGAGGAAGGGATGATGCAGCACAGCGACGGTAAGTATTTCCCTCAATTATGAAACCAAGGTATCGAACCAGTAGGAGGATCACCACCACTATGTAAACAACACCTGCACACAAAGAACAAATACTTGCAACCCGACGCGAAAGAGAGGTTGTCAATCTCTCTACGGTAAAAAGATAGATAGGTAGTGATAGATTGGAGAGATAGATCTCTCAAGAACACAAAATAAAAAGGGCAAATAAAAAGTGCAGCAAGGTATTTTTGGGTTTTTGGAATAATAGATCTGAAAACAAAAGCGGCAAAAAGATAGATCGGAAAGCAATATGTTGGAAAAGTAGACCCGCGGGCCGTAGGTTTCACTAGTGGCTTCTCTCATGAGTATAGCACACGGTGGGTGAACAAATTACTGTTGGGCAATTGATAGAAGTTCAAATAATCATGATGATATCCAAGGCGATGATCATTATATAGGCATCACGTCCAAGATTAGTAGACCGAAACGATTCTGCATCTACTACTATTACTCCACACATCGACTGCTATCCAGCATGCATCTAGTGTATTAAGTTCATGGGAAAACGGAGTAATGCAATAAGAACGGTGACATGATGTAGACAAGATCTATTCATGTAGGAATAGACCCCATCTTGTTATCCTTAATAGCAACGATACATGCGTGCCTCGCTGCCCCTTCTGTCACTAGGAGAGGACACCGCAAGATCGAACCCATCACAAAGCACCTCTTCCCATGGCAAGAAAAATCGATCTAGTTGGCCTAACTGAACCAAAGATTCGAAGAAGAAATACAGGTTTGTCCATTGACCACCTTCGGGTTAGTACCTTTGGCATTATTAATCTTGATAGCTCCAGAACGATAAACCTCTTCGATAATATATGGTCCTTCCCATTTGGAAAGAAGCTTTCCTACAAAAAATCTAAAACGAGAGTTGTACAAAAGAACATAATCTCCAACTTTGAATTCATGCTTTTGGATTCTTTTTTCATGCCATCTTTTACCCTTTTCTTTGAATAGTTTGGCATTTTCATAAGCTTGGGTTCACCATTCATCTAGTGAGCTAATATCAAATAACCTATTTTCACCGGCAAGTTTGAAATCATAATTGAGTTCTTTAATTGCCCAAAATGCTTTGTGTTCTAACTCTAGAGGCAAATGACAAGCTTTTCCATATACCATTTTGTATGGAGACATACCCATAGGATTTTTATAAGTTGTTCTATAGACCCAAAGTGCATCATCTAGTTTCTAAGACCAATTCTTTCGGGACATATTGACAGTTTTTTTTAATATTAATTTTATTTCTCTATTGCTAAGTTCAACTTGACCACTAGATTGAGGATGATAGGGTGATGCAATTCTATGGTTAACATCATATTTAGCAAGCATTTTACGGAAAGCACCATGAATAAAGTGTGAACCACCATCAGTCATTAAATATCTAGGGACTCCAAACCTCGGGAAAATAACTTCTTTAAGCATTTTAATGGAGGTGTTATGATCAGCACTACTAGTTGGAATAGCTTCTACCCACTTAGTAACATAATCAACATCAACCAAAATATGAGTATACCCATTAGAGGAAGGAAAAGGTCCCATATAGTCAAAACCCCAAACATCAAATGGTTCAACAACAAGTGAATAATTCATAGGCATTTCCTGACGCTTACCAATATTACCAACTCTTTGACATTCATCACAAGATAAGACAAAATTACGGGCATCCTTGAAGAGAGTAGGCCAATAAAAACCAGATTGCAATACCTTGTGAGAAGTTCTATCCCGCATGATGTCCTCCATATGATTCGGAAAGACATTTCCGTAGGATTTGTTCCTGTTCATGCTTAGGTACACAACGTGTAATAATACCATCTACCCCTTCTTTATAAAGATGTGGGTCATCCAAAAAGTAATGTCTTAAATCATAGAAGAATTTTTTATTTTGTTGGTAAGTGAAACTAGGTGGTATATATTTAGCAACAATGTAGTTAGCATAATCAGTATACCAAGGAGTGTTTTGTGAAACATTTATTGCAGCTAACTGTTCATTGGGAAAACTATCATCAATAGGTAGTGGGTCATCAAGAATATTTTCTAACCTAGACAAGTTATCAGCTATGGGGTTCTCAGCTCCTTTCCTATCAGTGATATGTAAATCGAATTCTTGAAGCAAGAGAACCCACCTAATGAGTCTAGGTTTAGCATCTTTCTTTTCCATAAGATATTTTATAGCAACATGATCAGTGTGAACAATAACTTTGGAATCAACACTGTAAGATCTAAATTTATCACAAGCAAACACAACTGCTAAAAATTCTTTTTCAGTAGTAGCATAATTTCTTTGGGCACTGTCTAGAGTTTTGCTAGCATAATGGATAACATTTAATTTCTTATCAACTCTTTGTCCTACAACAGCACCAATAGCATAATCACTAGCATCACACATAATTTCAAAAGGCAAGTTCCAAACAGGTGGTTGAACAATAGGTGCAGAAGTTAAGGCTTTCTTGAGTGTTTCAAAGGCTTCTACACAATCATCATCAAAAACAAATGGAATATCCTTTTGTAAAAGATTAGTAAGAGGCCTAGAAATTTTAGAGAAGTCTTTAATAAACCTCCTATAGAAACTAGCATGACCAAGGAAACTCCGAATACCTTTAATATCTTTAGGACATGGCATTCTCTCAATTGCATCAACTTTAGCCTTATCCACCTCAATACCTCGTTCAGATATTTTATGCCCCAAGACAATACCTTCATTAACCATAAAGTGGCACTTCTGCCAATTCAAGACGAGATTAGTTTGTTCACATCTCTGCAAAACTCGATCAAGGTTGCTTAAGCAATCATCAAAAGAAGTTCCGTAAATGGAAAAATCATCCAAGAAAACCTCCACAATCTTTTCACAAAAAACAAAAAATATAGCAGTCATACATCTTTGAAAGGTAGCAGGTGCATTGCATAAACCAAAAGGCATACGTCTATAAGCATAGGTTCCAAAAGGACAAGTAAAGGTGGTTTTCTCTTGATCAGGTTGTGATACAGGTATTTGAGACAAACCAGAATATCCATCCAGAAAACAAAAGTGTGTGTTCTTAGATAATCTTTCTAGCATTTGATCAATGAAAGGCAGAGGGTAATGATCTTTTCTAGTAGCTTTATTTAATTTTCTAAAATCAATTATCATTCTATAACCAGTGACAATTCTCTGTGGGATAAGCTCATTTTTATCATTAGGAACAATAGTAATACCTCCCTTCTTAGGGACACAATGAACGGGACTTACCCATCTATTACCAGCTATGGGATAAATTATACCTGCTTCCAGAAGCTTTAATATTTCAGTTCTTACCACTTCTTTCATCTTAGGATTCAATCGTCATTGGTGATCAACAACGGGTTTAGCATCAGGTTCCATGTTAATCTTGTGCTGACATAGAGTGGAACTAATGCCCTTAAGATCATCAGGAGTATATCCAATAGTAGCTCAGTGCTTCCTCAGAATTTTTAATAATCTTTCTTCTTCATGTTCTGAAAGGTTAGCACTAATAATAACATGATATATCTTTTTCTCCTCAAGATAAGCATACTTCAAAGTGTCAGGCAATTGTTTTAATTCAAACACAAGATCATATTTAGGTGGAGGAGGACCTCCTAGAGTTTCAATAGGCAAATTGTGTTTTAGGAGAGGTTGTTGTTCAAAGAAAAATTTATCTATTTCATTTCTTTCATGCAAGTACATATCATTTTCATGGTCAAGCAAATATTGTTCTAGTGGATCAGTAGGAGGTACGTCAATAGAAGCAAGATCAATTATTTCATCCTTACTAGATAATTCTTTATTGCGTGGTTGTCTATGAAACTTGGAGAAATTAAATTCATGCCATCACCAAAATTAACACTAACGGTTTCTCTCTTGCAATCTATCTTAGCATTAACTGTGTTCAAGAAAGGTCTACCAAAGATAATGGGACAAAAGTCATCTTCTGGGGAACCAAGAACTAGAAAATCAGTAGGATATTTTATTTTCCCACACAAAACTTCAACATCTCTAACAATCCCGAGTGGTGTGATGGTGTCTCTATTAGCAAGTTTAATAGTAACATCAATGTCTTCTATTTCGGCGGGTGCTATATCATTCATAATTTCTTGGTATAAGGTAAAATGAATAACACTCACACTAGCACCCATATCACATAAACCATGATAGCAATGATCTCCTATTTTAACTGAGACAACATGCATGCCTACTATAGGTCTATGTTTATCTTTTTCATCAGGTTTGACAATTCTAGCAGCTTCATCACAGGAGTAAATAACATGCCCATCAATATTTTCTACCAAGAGATCTTTAACCATAGCAACACTAGGTTCTACTTTAATTTGTTCAGAGGTCTTACGTGCTTTAATATTACTTTTGCGATCCACAGTTGATACCTTAGCATGTTCCTTTATCCTAACAGGTAAAGGTGGTTTTTCAATATAAGCAGTAAGCACAACTGGATCAACATTGTAAATGAAGGTTTCAATTTTAGCTATGACCGGTTCTTTAATTTCTTCTTTAATAGGGGGATGATATTTAAACCACTTCTCCTTAGGGAGATCAACATGAGTAGCAAATGATTCACAAAAAGAGGCTACTATCTCAGAGTCAAGTTCATATTTAGTGCTAAACTTGTGAAAAGCATCGGTATTCATAAAAGATTTAACACAAATAAACTTAAGCTTAATACCTGACTCATTACGTTCGCCGAGTTCCCAATCTTCCGAGTTGCGTTTAATTCTTTCTAAGAGATCCCACTTGAATTCAATAGTCTTCTTCATAAAAGAACCAGTACAAGAAGTATCGAGCATGGATCGATCATTATGAGAAAGCCGAGCATAAAAATTCTGAATAATAATTTCTCTTGGGAGCTCATGATTGGGGCATGAATATAGCATTGACTTAAGCCTCCCCCAAGCTAGTGCGATGCTTTCTCCTTCACGAGGCCAAAAATTATATATATATATAATTCCGATCACGATGAACTAGATGCGTAGGATAAAACTTTTGGTGGAATTCTAATTTCAATCGATTCCAGTTCCCTGATACAATATCATCACATACCCTTTACCATGTCAATGCTTTTCCCTTCGAAGATAAAGGGAAAACCTTCTTCTTAACTTCATCTCCGCGTAAACCTGCAAGCTTAAATAATCCACAAATTTCATCCACATGTATTGGATGCATATCAGGATGTTCAGTTCCGTCTCCTGCATAATGATTAGCTAGCAGTTGTTCTACCATACCCGAAGGAATTTCATAACCGATATTTTAAGTAGGTGCAGTAGGTTGAGGGGCAACTAATTGTGGTTCAGGTCGAGGTGAAGATACCCCGAACAAACCCCTCAAAGGATTGTTTTCCATAGTAGCAAGTGACAATAAATTTCAGCACGTAGTATAAATTTTTCCTTACCGATTTCCACTTACCAAGAGCGCTTCACTCCCCGGCAACGGCGCCAGAAAAGAGCCTTGATGACCCACAAGATAGGGGGTCAATCATAGTCCTTTCGATAAGTAAGAGTGTCGAACCCAACGAGGAGCAGAAGGAAATGACAAGCGGTTCTCAGCAAGGTAATTTCTGCAAGCACTGAAATTATAGGTAACAGGATAGCAAGATAATTGGTAACGAGCAAGTAACGGTAACAGTAAATAAAGTGCAGCAAGATAGCCCAATCCTTTTGTGGCAAAGGACAGGCCAAAACGGTCTCTTATAATAAGCAAGCGTTCTTGAGGGTTCACGGGAATTTCATCTAGTCACTTTCGTCATGGTTGTTTGATTTGCATTCGCTACTTTGATAATTTGATATGTGGGTGGACCGGTGCTTGGGTACTGTTCTTACTTGAACAAACCTCCACTTATGATTAACCCCCTCACAAGCATCCGCAACTACGAGAAAAGTATTAAGATAAAATCTAACCATAGCATTAAACATTTTGATCCAAATCAGCCCCTTACGAAATAGCGCATAAACTAGGGTTTAAGCTTCTGTCACTCTAGCAACCCATCATCTAATAACTACTCCACAATGCATTCCCTTAGGCCCAAAGATGGTGAAGTGCCATGTAGTTGGCGTTCACATGACACCACTAATGGAATCACAACATTCGTATCATCAAAAATATCGAACACATATCAAATTCACATGATTACTTGCAACATGACTTCTCTCGTGGCCTCAAGAACAAAGGTAACTACTCACAAATGATATTCCTGCTCAAGATCAGAGGGGTATTAAATAGCATAATGGATCTGAACATATAATCTTCCACCAAATAAACCATATAGTAATCAACTACGAGATATAATCAACACTACTAGTCACCCACAAGTACCAATCTAAGGTTCCGATACAAAGATTGAACACAAGAGATGGACTATGGTTTGAGAGGAGATGGTGCTGTTGAATATGTTGATGAAGATTGGCCTCCCAAAGATGAGAGGGTTGTTGGTGATGACGATGGCTTCGATGTCCCCCTCGGGAGGGAAGTTCCCTCGGCGGAATCGCTCCGCCGGAGGGCAAAAGTGCTCCTGCCCAAGTTCCGCCTCGAGACGGTGGCGTTACGTCCCGAAAGTCCTCTCCTTATTTTTTTCTAGGTCAAAAGACCTTAAGTACCAGAAGATGGGCATCGGAGGTGGGCTGGGCTGACCACAACCCACCAGGGCGCGCCCTGGTGTCTTGTGGTCACCAGGTGGCCCCCCTCCGGTAGTTATTTGCTCCAGTATTTTTTATATATTCCAAAATAATTCTCTTTGAAGTTTCAGCTTATTTGGAGATGTGCAGAATAGGTGTCTATGATATGCTTTTTCAGGTCCATAATTCCAGCTGCCGGCATTCTCCCTCTTTGTGTAAACCTTGCATATTATGAGAGAAAAGGCATTAGAATTACTCCATAAAGCATAGGCATAAAAACATTATAAATAACAGTAGGAAATCATGATGCAAAATGGACGTATCACTTGCTTGCAGCGTCGCCTCCTCGCTGGCAACGCTCCTTCCTGCTCCTCGGCCTCCCCCATCTAGTCAGGTAATCCACACCTTCCCCATACCCCTCCCCCTCCACCCCCTCCTCCTCCATCCCACAATCCCCGACCACCGACGAGACACCTTCCACTAAAATCACCGATACTTGTGATCTGCGTTGGGTTTTCCGTGAAGAGGAATGGGTGATGCAGCACAATATAGATAAGTATTTCCCTCCGTGAGAACCAAGGTTATCGAACCAATAGGAGTAGCACGCAACCCCCGGCTTTAGCGACTGCACACAAAGAAGCAAACATTTTTACCCAACGCGGGTAAGAGGGTTGTAAATCCCCTTGGACTCGTTATTTGCAAGCAAATGAGGTGTGTAAAAGATAGTTGAATAAATTAAATTGCAAAATAAAATAAAGGTAAATAAATGGCAGCAAGGTATTGAAAGCTTTTTTAAATATATAAGTGAATAGACCCGTGGCTGTAGTGTTCTCTAGTGGCATCTCTCATGTAGTAGGCATACGGTGGGTAAACAAATTACTATTGGGCAATTGATAGAAAAGCGCATAGTTATGTGATATTAACGACAATGATCATGTGTATATAGGCATCATGTTCATAAGCAAATAGGCCAGCTCATGCCTGCACCTATTACTATTACTCCACGTCGAGAGTGCTTCTATGCTTGCCTCTCTAAGTATTAAGTTCATGACAAACAGAGTAATGCTTGGAGAACGATGACATGATGTAGACAAAGAAAACTCAATCAATATGAATTAACCCCATCGTTTTATGCTTAGTGGCAACAATACAAAGACGTGTCTTGTCCCCTTCTGTCACTGGGATATAGAGCACCACCAGATTGAACCCACTTGGATGGAGGAAGAGGATCCACATCAACGGAGGAGACCCGAGAAGGACTCTTATAATCACCTCCAACCCCTAGCCTTCATCTTGAGCCATCATCATCCATGACAACTCCGGGCATCCGACGGGAGGCTCTCCCCTTTGGGGGAGGCCTCTCCCTCCATAGCTCCAGCACGCTAGGCAAGGAGGAGGTGTTAGTGCATCTAGTGCCCCCTTAGTGGTTTTGGAGTATTGACGGCAAATAGGTTAAGGGACTAATGTGTTTATGAGTGTACACATGTGTTATAGCCCCTGAAGAGTTTGGTTTAACCGACGAAATACGACCCCTAAAAATGTATTTCTTCAGATGACAAATTTGATATATTTCTTGAAGAAATTGAAGTTAAGAATTCGGTGTGACCATGAAGAAATTGACTTAAAGACTTGAAGCGTGAAGACTTTGTTTTCATATTTCAATTCCTCTTTCTTGAGTCATAGGAAACACCATACTATTAAAGGGGGTCTAGGCAAAGCATAGATGCATTTCCAAGTGATGCTCATAAACTACAATCCTAATCCTTCGAGTGATGTCTTTGGAAATCTTCTACAACGCACACAAGTTCTTCAGTGACAGAGACGCAGTTCTTCTGGTCACTAACGACTTTGGTCTGTCTGAGGAGTTAGGACATCGCATGTGCATTGTGCCTAATGTGACGACTTTGAGTGCCCCGACGAATTTGAGAGTACAGATTTCTGACCGTTGTTGCCCTTAGTGCCAGCTGTCCAAAGGATCTTATCTTTACAATGGTCATATCATTGAGGGGCATTTATGTCTTATCATGTCAGGTTGATCCCAGGCTATAAATAGTCACCCCCACGACCATTTGTTGGTTGGCTGCTCCGAGAGATAGATTGACACTTGTCATACAGAGCAACCCATTCCTCTGACGACTTAGAGAGAATCCTAAGTGAGGAAAAAACCCATACACCCAGAGCCTTAGAGTGATTGAGCATCACTGAAGAAATTGTCCTGTGTGAAACCGACGCCTGTTACCTTTGAAGACTGTATATCTTCCAGACGGTTAGGCATCATGGTCTAGAGCATCCAAGAGTCATTGTGGATTGTCGGGTGACCAGTTTGTGAAGGTTTTGGAAGTCTACCTTGAAGACTTACCACGAGTGACTGGGCGAAGATTGTTTGTCTTTAGCTCAAGGAGAATATGTTGAGGACTGTGTCCTGGGACTGTGTGTCCTTTTAGTTTGAATACCATGCCGCTCCAACCAGACGTACAACTTTCACAGCAGTTGGAACTGGTAGACCAAATCCTTGTCTTCACTGAGCTACTGGTTCTATTTCTTCAACCCCTTCATTTCCTCATTTATATGTTGATGAAATTGATCCATGTTGTTTGAAAACTTTGACTGAAGACTTTCTCTATTTCCTCAACCCAACTTCTTTAGTCACTGCACTTGTCCTGAACGCTAGTTACTCTTTCACTCGTATGCTTCAATTCATCATGACAACCATGTTGTTCATGTATTTCCCATATGCCTGAGTACTTATCTGCTGCATTGTTTTTCGTCACTTTGATATTTCCTTGTCAAGAAATTCCTCGGTGATGAATTGTGAAATTTCCCAATCACCCCCCTCTTGCCGATATAACGCACTTTCAGGAGGCGGCAACCTCATCACCATATCATCACCACTGTCACTTGGCGCCACTCCTGGCTAGGTCGTGCGCACCACTGTCCATCTCCCTCTCCGTATCCATCTTCCCACCTGTAATCTTTAAGATTTAACATGTTGATGACATTAATGAATGATTCCTCTTTGTGTTATTCATCTATGTTTGAGTGATTGATTTGATTCTAGGTTGAGATATGATGTAGTATGCAAAATTAGTCTTTGTGGCATGATCTAGTATTTACTCGCATTGCACGTAACGTTGGGAGACGTCCTTTCTTGTGATCTTTTTATCACCTGCATGTATACTTGTACTAGTATTCGCTGCCACTAAGGTGTCCCTCTAGTACTAGTGAGATCGAAGCCTAGACACCGCCTTTCTCTCTATTCAATCCTACAGTTACAAAACCCCCTTATTTACTTTATGTTCTAACTTAGTTTATTTCTGCATTCTAACTTGTAGTTTAGTAAAATCCCTCTTGTTCTTGTTTTCCTAGCAACCGATAGAATAGACTATTTCCAAACTATGGTTTGGGTGCGAACACACTACGCAGACAACGTAGTTGTGGGGCTGGTAGTGTCTTCTATTCCCTCCCTATGGGATTAGACACTTACTTATCACGAATGCAATAGGCTTGTGCCCTTGCAGGTCATCAATAATAGGTGTGTCCGACCACCTGTTGTCTGAGGTCATGTTGTGGTTGATGTGGTTTATCTCTCGGATAGCTCTTTTGCGTTGGTTCCTTGATGGACGAGTTTCATAGATCATCAGGATCTCATACTCATAGGACGATGGTGCTTCGTGCTTTTTATGCGGTCCGTGGCTATCTTGGAGTCCTAGCCCTTCCTTTGCCACTTGTTTAACGACCCAACATGCTCGATGGTTGTGAGTTGGATTTGGGTTCAATAGAACGGAGTGAATTGGTATGGTTTGTCCAAGATCGAGTCGAGCGCGGTTCTTGGCCCCATGTTGGGTTATTTCCTCTTCTGCGATGGCTCGCTTGTGTGCATGTTCACTTACAAGCGTCTCTGACGTTGGTCGAGGCGTATGTGCCTATTGCAGTTTGTTGCTTCACCTCGGATAGCGTCGTTTTGCTCTTTTTGTGCCAACCAGACCTCTTCCATGACACAAAACCTTGATACTATATCCGATAGTTCGAAGAATGTTCTAACGTGTCTTCAGGCGAGGGCATTAGAGACGCCCTCATCTTGGCAGTTATATCGAAAAGCTGCCAAGGCTTCTTCATCGCATCAATCTAGGATTTCGTTTTTAACAAAAAAAATCTCATCCAGAATTAATGAACTGTTTCTTTAGGTTGTTGTGTGACGTAGGATAGATCCCAGACAACGGTTGGTCCCGAGTTACTTGTGCAGTGATCGATCTGAGGGTGGGTGGGACTTGAAATTTTACGCCGGCTTGACGCGAGCTCGGCGTTCCATGGCACTCCTCTAGAGACCGAGAAGAGGCCTTAGGGGTAGACAGTGTGGTCGTGTTGTCCAAATCACCTTTTAGATTCGAGCTCCAGGCTCTACTAGATCGGTCCCGCTCGTAGTCCTCTATTGGGTGGCGCGTCGGTCCTTGGGTCATGTGTGCTTGAGTATCCTTGATCGGGTCCAAGGAAGTAGCAGGAGACCCGATTATGGGTTCATGGTCGTCGGGCCTCAGATCTTGAAAGATGGGAGGCGCTCCGACATGTTCCTAACCTTCGGCTGACCCAAGGTCTTGAGTATTTGGTGTAAGAGATACACCGGCATGGATCTGATCATTGACCGATGTCCCCATTGTTCCTTTGTGACCACGCAGTGGGACCTCTATGGGCCACCAATGTCGGTGCTAAAACCGGCGGATCTCAGGTAGGGGGTACCGAGCTAGTGATCGTGGAACGATGGTGAACAGGAAATAGAGGGACACATCTTTACCCAGGTTCGATGTAAAACGCTACGTCCTGCTTGTATTGTATTGATTGTGGATGGGGTACAAAGTACATGATGATCTACCGCGAGATCGTATGATTGTGTTCTAAGCTCTCAACTTTGCGTGCCTCTAAGGATTAAACCCCTCGGTTTATATAGGCAGCAGGGGTATCTAGGGTTTACATATGGGCAGTTATGAGTTAGGGATAAAGATGCTGACTATCCAAATAAGCCTTGAATACACCAAGTCTTTGGAGGTTTTCATCTTGAGTACGTTGAGGGTCACAACTTTCGATGTCCTTCCTTCAACGGTTGGTGAGTTATCGACCCAGCCCATAGATGATAGGCCGTCATGGTAGGTACCCCCTAATCCAAGACACGGTCAGCGGGGGCGAAGGAATGCATGGGGCGATAAGGATGATTAACTAGCGAGATCCAACGGTTGTTGGCGACCTAATCGTTTGGTGTGGGAGTGGCTTGATCGGGGAATTGGATCGGTCGCTCGAATAGCACCGTCCTTGCTTTGGGACCATCTCAATCCGAGGTAATATGCGATCTCTACAACCCATGCAATCTGACTATTGTTTGACCCGCACGAAATTATGTACCCACTTGTAAGAATTAACGTAGGTTTAGGTATTTATGCACATAATCTTATTTTTTTACGGAAAGTCCGGTCGCCTCATATACAATCCCTCCATTCACAAATATAAGATGTTTTGGTAATTTCAATATGGACCACATACGGACTGAAATGAATGAACAAACACACTAAAATGTGTCTTTTTTCCACAGAAAACACATTAGAACTTATATTTGTGAAGGAAGGAGTAAATGATAGGTGATGGTCGATTGAGTCAATTTACCACTTTTCACCTTTATTTTTTATCTCTTCCTCGTTTTCGCCCTCTTTACCCTTAAATTTTTTTCACGTTCGACTGTAGCGAACCTTGAGGCCCTAGGGCTGGTTAGGTTGACCTAGGGCAACCTATTGTTTCTTGGGTTTGGGGTCTTCAAAAGTTCTCGCCGGTGTGTGTTGCTTGTTATGCCGACAACGTGTCTTGCATACCATACTCGACGTCGGAGATACATGGTGTTCGTGTTTGTGTGAGAATAGATTAGCTGAGCCCGGGGAGACTACCTTCGTCCTGCTCTTCCCTCGCCGCCGCCTCATGGGGGCGCCAGGAAAGTCCATGCGGCGCCAGCGGCAGCGAGGCCTTCCCTTCGGAGCTAAGGCACAAGAAGACATGGTGACTAAGTGGGTGTGGTGCTGTGTTTCCGAGCAGCGGCTCCGCGGAGCAGCGCCCCGACCGTGCATGGCTGCATGGTAGTGCAATAGCATGCGTCGTCACGGTCTTCCCGGACGACAGGGGCTTCGGATCCCGGCGACGCGGCATCAGGCGTGCTCTGCGGAGTCTCTCTGACGATGGATTCCTGCTTGCCGCTGGCTATAATGCGCACCACCGGCTAAGCGGTGTGGATCGCAGGCGACCGCGGCTTCGGAGTTCGGATCCCGACGGCATGACATCAGGTATGCGCTGCGGCGTCTCCCAAACGATACCACGTTTGAAGGAGCGACGAGGGGCGTGTGGACACATGCTCGAAAGGTGGCGTGGTCTTCCATGGTGATGCAAGGCAGTCGGCAGTGGTGTGCTCTGCCATTGACGTTGGTCCTGGTGGTGACCACTTCAGCTTGCGGCGACGGCCTTACTGCGGATTCCAATAGTCATCAAAAGATCTTCATAAGGGTTTCTCCCTTCAGATCTGGTGGTTGTCTTCGATGGTGAGATGCAATCTACAAACGACGGCTTGCCGTAGAGGGTATGGCTATTCAATGGTGGTGGTTGCAAAATGCATGTAGCTGCCGGGATAGCGGAAAAGTGGTGGTGACAACGTTTAAGTGACTTCGATGTGGTGCTACACGAGCACCCGGTCTTGAGCTCCGGGGTGAAAACTTAGGTATGCGCCGATCCGGTGTACCTGGCAATGGCGATGTTTTTGCGTCGTTACCTTGTTGAAGGCATTGCTCGGACTGGCTCTTGAGGGTGAAAACCTAGAATATGACCTTTGGTAGTTGGATCTGGCGACGGCGACGTGTGAGAGTCGCTCCCTTCCTGAAGGCGTTGCTGCTGAAGAACATCATCGTCCTTGTTGTATCATGAGATGGTTGGTGCGGATGAGGTCATTGTTGTAGTTTGTCCATCGCGGATTTGATCTCTTTTGTGTGTTTTTGTTCCGTCTACGCATAGCTTTGGTCTTATATGACTTTGCTACTTATGGACGTATTTTTATGTGTGTGCGTTGTTGTTGGCTGTGTGCATCCTAACTATGCAAAGGCCGGGTGTGTGCTCATTGTGTTTGTATCATCTTGGTGGTTTATTTTGTGTCAATAAAATTCACCCTTTGTCGAAAAAGATATCACCCCTTGGTCAGCCCAAACTAATATGGGGAGGAAAACTTGGAGGGTCGGAAATAGGCTCTACGCCACATGGAGGCAATGAGAGAAAGAAACCCTAACCGAGAGGGAAACATAAAACTTATTTATTTGTTTTTTGACATGAGGGAAACAAAAAAACTTGCCACTCTCTATATCCCCGCTGTAGTTGCATAAAGAAAGAAAACTGTTGTGAAAATCTAGGGAATCAAAGTGATCCCTAATTTTGACAGCCGAAGTCTAAGAGAAACAGAGAGGAAGTGTCAAGTAGCAAGGATACAAAGCTTCCTCATGACAGGGACATATGGTTATGCAGGATATTAAACTTGGAAAATAGTATTAGAAGATAACTCATGTGTAAATTTCAAACTAATTCAAAAACGTTGTGTGTGTGTTTGTGTGCACCCCTCGATTCATTGTCCTGATCGATACATGGAACACATCTTTCATGCATATCTGTCTGAACAACTATAAAAGCCAGGGACAATAGATTGTGTTCGTGGTATACAAATATCACCAGACTTGATGGGAGTGAGTTAATTAGGGACACAACTAAATGTTCATCGACCAAGACATTATTGGAGACACAAACAGATTGATCTGGCCACAGGTAAACGCAGAGGATAATGCCAACTGAAAGTTCTCTAGATGACCTCCACTTTCTGCAGTGCCTGGATCACAAGATTAAAGCCCTCCTGCAGCTGTTTCAACCTCTGAGACATGCCTTCCACACTATACACACACCCAGGATAACAATACTGGGGAACTCCGTTCCTCGTTCTGATGTGAGCAAGCTCTGAACCTGCAACAGCACGAACATCATCGCATACAAAACCTCAGTGGATGCGCCGTGAGATAAGTCAAATGTAAGGTGGGATCGGGCAGCGGCGCAACGATTACCAACTCTATGACACGGGGTGTGCCTCAGGTCCCTTTCCTTCTAGTATGCCTTTGCGTACAGAAAGCCGTCGACGCACAGGGAGACATGCTTCATGATCTGGTCTAGTAGCATCACCTAGCCAGGGGACGGCGCGCCGAGCGCATCCGGTGTTCCAATGTTCTTCAGGACTTGCAAGGTGTCTGCGAGAATCTTCACACTATCGGTGTTGTTACTGTCTCCCCAGTTCACTCTGTTGTCATTGCACTTAGAGTTCAAAGAAGTTGCACCACATTGAAAGGAAGAGCTGCAATGTGAGCTCTGTGTCTGAGTCTGAGCTTCACCATCTTGCAGCATGGCCATCTTCTCTCCTAATTCTCTAAAGGCGCATGGTATGAAAGAAAAATATATTATGTCATTCGATCAGTAAATATACACTAGTAGAAAACAGGGCTTTGGTCCAGGCCTGAAATCCCATTAATCCTGGTTCACTCACGAACCGGGACCCATGGGGGCATCAGTCCCGGTTCGTGAGGCCAGGGCGCCGGCCGGGCCTCGTGGGCCATTGGTCCCGGTTCGTCTGACCCCTTTGGTCTCGGTTCCAGACACGAACCGGGACCAATGGGCCTCGCTCCTGGCCCACAACCATTGGTCCCGGTTTGTGGCTGGAACCGGGACCAAATGGTGTCCTTTAGTCCCGGTTCCAGCCACAAACTGGGACCAATGGTTGGCCTATATATACCCCCTGCCCGCGAGCAGAGCAGTGCACTGCTCTGTTTTTTTGGCCGGCCGTGGGAGAGCTTTGTGGTGCTCTAGCTCACCTCCTATGCACATGAGGTGTTTGATGAAATGCCCGAGCCACACTTAAGCTTTCTCCTCTCGAAGCTCCTTGTCCAAGCTCCATTTTCCTCAAGATTTGTCTAGGTTTGGCGGTCCGTCCTGTCCCGTCCCCGTCCTCACCGCCGTCGATCGCCCGCGCCCATCTCGGCGCCGGCACCACCGTGGTTAGCCTCTTCTTCTTATCTTCTTTCTAAAAGAAAAAAATTCTTACTTGTATGATTTAGATAGATACTTGTGTAATTTTCTTACTTTTATTATTGTTTGTTATTATATAGTGCGATGGTTTTGGTATCCGCCTCCGTCGGCCCTCGTCCTGTCTATGATTCGGATGTGGTATATATTATCTTTTATAACTATTTGTTTTATTTAGTGTTTATGACAATTATGCCGACCAACGTGACATAGATTTTTTAATCTAGGAGGTATGTGAACCGGAAATTCCAACCGACATAGAAATTCTTGTCGAGAAGTTAAATTTGGTTGAAAAAGAAAACAATTACTTGAAAGAAAAATTACAAAGAGTTGAAGAGGAGAAGATGAAGTTGGAGTTGCATGTTGCCGATGTCGTCGACGATCACAAGATCAAGATGGATGCAATGCGCTTGAAGATTAGAAAGATTAGAAAATATGCCATTCATACTGAGGCTTGGTATCATTATGCCGTTGGATCAATTGGTACCTTAGTTGCGGTTAGATCACATTTGTTGTTGCATTTAAATTTTTTACATAGTTTCAATGTATGTTTTAATTAGATGCTCTAGAGAGCTATATGTTGTTCAATAATGAGAACTATATAACGCACGCAGATGAACCGACAATGGATGTACGGTGACCGACGCACCTCCGAGTATATTAAGGGCCTGCATAATTTTCTCGAAGCGGCTGAGGCAAACAAGGGGAATGGTTTTATGCATTGTCCATGTACTATCTGTGAGAATACGAAGGCTTTCTCCAACTCTAAAACCCTTCACTTCCACCTGCTTGAGAAGGGTTTTATGCCACACTATAATGTTTGGACCAAGCACGGAGAAAGAGGGGTTATGATGGAATACAACGAAGAAGAGGATGATGACAACTACCCGCCCCCTGAATACGGTGATGCTGCAATGGGGGAAGCTGAAGATCAAGAGGAACCAGACGATGTGCCCGATGATGATCTTCGTCGGGTCATTGTTGATGCACAGAGAGAATGCGAAAGTGAAAGGGAGAAGTTGAAGTTCGATCGCATGTTAGAGGATCACAAAAAAGGGTTGTACCCAAATTGCGAAGATGACAACAGAAAGCTCGGTACCACACTGGAATTGCTGCAATGGAAGGCAGACAATGGTGTATCTGACAAGGGATTTAGTTCGCTACTGAAAATAATGAAGAAGAAGCTTCCAAAGGATAACGAATTGCCCGGCAGTACGTACGAAGCAAATAAGGTTCTATGCCCTCTAGGATTGGAGGTGCAGAAGATACATGCATGCCCTAATGACTGCATCCTCTACCGCGGTGCGTACGAGGATTTGAACGCATGCCCGGTATGCGGTGCATTGCGGTATAAGATCAGAAGATATGACCCTGGTGATGTTGAGGGCCAGCGCACCGGGAAGAGGGTTCCTGCCAAGGTGATGTGGTATGCTCCTATAATACCACGGTTGAAACGTCTGTTCAGAAACAAAAAGCATGCCGAGTTGATGCAATGGCACATAAAAGACCGTAAGAAATACGGGAAGTTGAGAGCACCCGCTGACAGGTCGCAGTGGAGAAAGATCGAGAGAAAGTGGAGCGACTTTACAGATGACCCAAGGAACGTATGGTTTGGTTTAAGTGCAGATGGCGTTAATCCTTTTGGGGATCAGAGCAACAAGCATAGCACATGGCCTGTGACTCTATGTATGTATAACCTTCCTCCTTGGTTGTGCATGAAGCGGAAGTTCATTATGATGCCAGTGCTCATCCAAGGCCCTAAGCAACCCGGCAATGACATTGATGTGTACCTAAGGCCATTAGTTGATGAACTTTTACAGCTATGGAATGGAAGAGGTGTACGTGTGTGGGATGAGAACGAACAGGAGGAATTTGACATACATGCGTTGCTGTTTGTAACCATCAACGATTGGCCTGCTCTCAGTAACCTTTCAGGACAGACAAACAAGGGATACCACGCATGCACACACTGTTTAGATGACACCGACAGTATATATTTGGACAAATGCAGGAAGAATGTGTACCTGGGGCATCGTCGATTTCTTCCGACCAACCATCAATGTCGAAAGAAAGGAAAGCATTTCAAAGGTGAGGCAGATCACCGGAAGAAGCCCGCCCTCCGTACTGGTGATCACATACTTGATATGGTCAATGATTTACAAGTAATCTTTGGAAAGGGTCCTGGCGGACTATCTGTTCCGACTGACGATGCGGGACGCGCACCCATGTGGAAGAAGAAATCTATATTTTGGGACCTACCCTATTGGAAAGACCTAGAGGTCCGCTCTGCAATCGACGTGATGCACGTGACGAAGAATCTTTGCGTGAACCTGCTAGGCTTCTTGGGAGTGTATGGGAAGACAAAAGATACACTGGAGGCACGGGAGGAACAGCAACGTGTGCATGAAAAAGACGGCATGCATCCAAAGCAGTATGAAGGTCCTGCCAGCTACGCTCTTACCAAAGAAGAGAAGGAAATCTTCTTTGAATGCCTGCTCAGTATGAAGGTCCCGTCTGGCTTCTCGTCGAATATAAAGGGAATAATAAATATGGCAGAGAAAAAGTTCCAGAACCTAAAGTCTCATAACTGCCACGTGATTATGACGCAACTGCTTCCGGTTGCATTGAGGGGGCTTCTATCGGAAAACGTTCGATTAGCCATTGTGAAGCTATGTGCATTCCTCAATGCAATCTCTCAGAAGGTGATCGATCCAGAAATCCTGCCAAGGTTAAGGAGTGATTTGGTGCAATGTCTTGTTAGTTTCGAGCTGGTGTTTCCACCATCCTTCTTCAATATCATGACGCACGTCCTAGTTCATCTAGTCGACGAGATTGTCGTTCTGAACCCTGTATTTCTACACAACATGTTCCCCTTTGAGAGGTTCATGGGATTCTTAAAGAAATATGTTCGTAACCGCGCTAGGCCAGAAGGAAGCATCTCCATGGGCCATCAAACAGAGGATGTCATTGGGTTTTGTGTTGACTTCATTCCTGACCTTAAGAAGATTGGTCTCCCTCAATCGCGGTATGAGGGGAGACTAACTGGAAAAGGCACGCTAGGAGCGGACTCAATAATATGTAGGGACGGGCATTCTTGGTCTCAAGCACACTACACAGTTCTACATAATTCTACCTTGGTGACCCCGTATGTCGATGAACACAAGAATATTTTGCGCTCCAAACACCCGGAGCAGTGTGACGACTGGATTACATATGAACACATCAGGACTTTCAGCAGTTGGTTGCAAAAACGTCTCATGGGTGACAACACTGTTTCTGATGAGCTGTACTCGTTGGCCAGGGGACCATCTTCGACTGTATTGACTTACAAAGGGTACGAGATAAATGGGAATACATTTTACACGATCGCCCAAGATCAAAAGAGCACCAACCAAAACAGCGGTGTCCGCTTTGATGCAGCAACCAAGAGGGGAAAGGACACATATTATGGTTACATAGTGGACATATGGGAACTTGACTATGGACATGATTTCAAGGTCCCTTTGTTTCAGTGCAAATGGGTCAATCTGTCAGGAGGCGGGGTACAGGTAGACCCACAGTACGGAATGACAACAGTGGATCTGAACAATCTTGGGTACACAGACGAACCATTCGTCCTAGCCAATGATGTGGCGCAGGTTTTCTATGTGAAGGACATGTCTACCAAACGAGAAAAAGAAAAGATAAGGAAGCGAATACATCATACGATGAGCCAAAGCGCCACATAATTCTTTTAGGAAAAAGAGACATCGTGGGATTGGAGGGCAAGACAGACATGTCTGAAGATTATGAAAAGTTTCATGAAATTCCTCCCTTCAAAGTCAAGGCTGACCCAAGCACCCTGTTAAACGATGAAGATTATCCATGGTTACGGCGCAATAAGCAAAGGACACAAGCGAAGAAAAAGTGAAGACTTTCTCTCCACAACTAGTATGATGATGCCTTTGATCTAGAATATCACTGCAGTTACATGTGAAGAAATGAAATGCCTTTTGTAACAGATGAGTTTTCGTATGAAACCCTGATACTTCGAAAGAGATTGTCCGTTTTGTACACGAAGTGCATCCAGTTTTTGCCGTAACCCTCTCAACTTTTTAGCACATGCTATGTGGGTGAAATGATGATACCATGCCAACTTTGAACCTTTTCAGAGTTCATTTGTAGTGCTTTTCAATTTCAGGGTCATTTAGCTCAAAGAATGAACTAATAGCAAAAAGAATGAACTAGAAAATTTATGAAACTCTAATAGCAAAAAGAATGAACTAAAAATAATCAATTAAAATATTCTGTTAAGATCAACTAAAACAAAACTATAATATTCTTCAATAGCAAAAAGAATCAACAAAAAAGCTTTTATAAAACTCTAATAGCAAAAAGAATCAACTAAAAAGCTTTTATAAACCTCTAGTATTTTTGAAACTAAAATTATATAAAATTTATGCAACTAAAATTATCAAAGTATTTTTTGTTCAAAACATTAATAGCAAAAAGAATTTTCATAAAGTATTTTTTTGTTAGAAACTTTAATAGCAAACTAAAATAACAAAATCTGTTTTTGATTAAAACACCCATTTAAAATAACCTAAAAATTACCAAATTGAATATAATGATAAAACACACTAAAATTAAATAGCAGGAAAAAGAATCACTCAAAAATCTATTTTTAAAGTAAAGTTATTCACAAACTAGTGATTCACACAAATTTCAAAGAATTCAAATTTAAACTATTCAAATTTGAAAACTAATGGCACTAACAAAAAGTTTATAATTTTGTGACCTAAAGCAAAAAGAATCACTCAAAAACTCTAAGTATTTAGCTGTAAGTAGAAACAAAAGAAAATAAATAAAGCAAAAAACAAAACAAAAATACTGGAAATTTTTTTAAAAAAATGACGCCTACTGGGATCCGTTAGTTGGGCCAGGATGCAGGCCCAGTAGGCCCACAGGCAGAGAGACGCGTTTAGGCCCGTAGGCCTGCATAAGAGAGGAGCTCGAAAGGGGAGGCGCACCAGCGCTTATAAACCACTATCGGCGCCCTTCAGCTAGCGAGGTGGGACTAAACATCCACCCGCCCGACGCCGTGCCAGCCGCAGCCCTTTCGTCCCGGTTGGTGCCACGAACCGGGACCAATGCTCTGTGTATATAAGCCCACACTTAGCAGTTTCTCGAAATCACTTGTTCTTCTTCGCCCGACGCCCCCAGGCTGCTCCTCGTCGCCGTCGCCGCCGAGCCCTGCCCCGACGCCGTCAGGCTGCTCCACCTCGCCGTCGTCGCCGTCGCCGAGCTGCCCCGACGCCATCCCCGCTCCCACTGTGAGCCGTCGCGCCGTTCCCCTCCTCTCCTCTCCCCCCCCCCCCCCCCCCCCGCGCCCCGACGCCGCCCGCGCTCTGCTTGCCGTGCCGCCGCCGCCGCCCCGGCCGCGCTCTGCTTGCCGTGCCGCGGCCGCCGCCTCTGCCTTTTTTTCTTCATATGTATGCATTGATGTATATGTATGCAGATGTGTATGCAGATGTATATTGATGATCCATGGATGTATGCATTGATATATGAGCAATGATGTTCATAGAAAGTTTTTTGTTCATAGAAGAAAGTTTTTTGTTCATAGAAGAAAGTTTTTTGTATAGTTTTTTTTTTATGCTCATAGAAACTCTCGAGTCCACCCAAACTGGGACTGAAAGAGCGTTGTCGAGGCCACCCCAAACCCTAAAAGCGTTGTCGAGGCCACCCAAATTTACCAAGTTAAATGAGTTAAAAGAGCGTTGTCGAGGCCACCCCAAACCCTTGAAGAGTTGTCGAGGCCACCCAAATTTACCAAGTTAAAAGAGCGTTGTCGAGGCCACCTCCCCGATAACTTCAACATGAGGGGGGACATCGGACATGACATGAGGGGGGACGTCGGACGTCGGACATGAGGGGTGAGCGTCGTTGTCGTCTACCCCCTCCCCGATAACTTCGACATGAGGGGGGACGTCGGACATGACATGAGGGGTGAGCGTCGTTATCGTCTACCCCCTCCCCGATAACTTCGACATGAGGGGGGACGTCGGACATGTCATGTGGATTTTTTTTTTCATATAGAAAACTCCGGTAACATAGATTTATCAAGAATGCCCCCATTATGGATGTGCACAAGTTGATCCAATTTTTTTCTGATCTCATCTATATATATATTCTTCTATATGTCACGTTGTCTGTCAAAGTATTGAAGAAATCCATGGCTTTATCATTAGCCGGAAGTAACAGGCGTATGATGCTACGAAGCTCTTCAAAGTTGTTTTGGAACGGAGTTCCGGATAGAATAATTTGCTTTTTGGTACGAATTTCAGCAAAGGCCTTCCAAATAGCGATATTCGGAAGGCTCTTGCTGAACTTCGTACCAAAAAGCTAATTAATTATCCTATCCGGGACTCCGTTCCAAAACAATTTTGGAGAGTTTCGTACCATTATGCGCCTGTTACTTCCGGCTAATGATGAAGCCATGGTTTTCTTGAATCCTTTGACACTAGACAACGTGACATATAGAAGGGTAGATGAGATCAAGAAAAATATGGACCATTTTCTGCACATCCAGAATGGCGCCATTTTGTTAATTAAATCCCTTAAAGGTTAAGAGAATCCATTGTTTGACATTCATGAGAGAGGCGGTCCGGACATCGGACATTCATGTTTGTATATTAATTGGCATGTTGTAATATTTGCAGAAACTATGGATCAAAGAGACTTGGAACAAGAACAGTTGTTGGGGGAGATAATCCTCGCCGGACGTGATGTCTTGTCGTATCTCAACGACACCGATGGTCTGGAAGGAGAGGATGACGGCTCCGGTGATCGAACAATGAAGGAGGAAGGACATGATCATGATGGCTCCGGTGACCGAATGCCGGAGGAAGAAGGAGACCATGATGACGGCTCCGGTGACCGAACGGAGGAGGGAGCTGTTGCAAAGTCCGGTGAGGTATATATATTAATTAAGCCTGTGCTGACTAGCTAATTGATGCATTAATTGTATGGTATGTACATATATTAACTCTTCTTTCTTCTTTTATAGCCCTCCGGATCGAGCCAAACTTCGGTAACGAGACGAGGCCCGAAGAGAAGGTTGCGTAAGGATGAAAGGTTCACGATCACAGCACTCGCGGACGATGGCCTACCGATTGAACCCAAGCGGACCAAGGACGCATTTTTTGCTCAGTGCGGAGCTATTGTTAGGGACAACATCCCGATCAGCATCAAGCAATGGAATAAGCCTAAGGACGACGACGTCCCTGAAGGTGATTATGTCACTGATAGACAGAAAGATGATCTTTGGACCGCGCTGAAGGCAAATTTCACCCTACCGCCAGAGGAGGATCCGAATAAGCCAGTTATAGAGCCACTGGTCAAGGCGTGTGCTCTTAAGAAGATGGCAGATCTATTCAGGAGGTGGAAGAATGAGTTGAAATCAAAGTTTGTCGACAAAGGGAAGACTCCAGAATTCATCGGCCGATTTGAGAAGATAAGAGATCACTGGCCCGCATTTGTGGCCTACAAGACATCGGACAAGAGTAAGAAAATGTCAGAGATAAACAAGAACAATGCTGCAAAGAAGCAGTATCACCATCACACGGGGTCAGGTGGCTACCTCAAAGCCCGGCCGTTGTGGGACAAAGCTGAGAATGACCTGATTGCTAAAGGGGTCGAACTACAGACATTGAACTGGCCAGACCGTTCAAGGACTTGGTTCTTCGGGGTTGGGGGAACTTTGGACCCTCGAACAGGGAAGTGCCGTTGGATGGACGAGCAACTTGCAATACCCGTCAAGAAGCTTCCGAAGTATATCACCGCAGCGTAGGAAGGGACGTTCATTCCCGACAGAGAGAAGGACGAGCTGACTGAGGCCCTAGGGAATGCTGAGCACCCTGGACGAACACGAGGCACACCAGGCTCCGTTCCGTGGAAGGTTGGGTTTCTCGACGCAAGCGGTTACAGAAGCCGGGAGAGAAAGAGGAAAGCGGAGCTGAGCGACATGCAGAAGATCAATGCAAGACTACAAAAGCTAGAGGAACTTGAGAGCCAGCGAGCTGCCGGCCAACCATCTCAGCGGCACGAAGCTACCCCGCCATCTCAGCGGAGAAGCAGCGTGGCTTCCACGGAGCCCGTTCAGCCTGACTTCACGGCTCCTAGCTACCCCGTGGATACTATCACGGAGGCTCAACATTGCGAGCTTATGACGAAATGCCGGAACCTCACTTTCAAGGCGGCTGTCGGCTCTGTTGCACCTCCTCAACCCAACGGAACTTTTCACTGCCTTCCGATTCCACATGGCTATGCTGTTGTGATGGTGGATGAAGTAATGGAGGGATTTGAGGACCTCGAGCTTGACCACTCTACAGGTGAAGGGGAGAATCAGCTGGTTCGTGCTCTGAGGAGTACATGTCTATGGCAGAAGGAGTACATCAAGCTTCCAAACTGGACGCCTCCGCCTTCTCCTCCTCCTCCTCCGGCGAGTCAGGGCACTCCGCCTCCTCCTCCTCCTCCTCCTCCGGCGAGTGATCAGGGCACTCCGCCTCCTTCTCCGGCTCCTCCGACGCGTGAGGGCACTCCGCCTCCTCCTTCGCCTACTCCGGCGCGTCGGAGCAGTCCACCTCCTCCTCCGCCTCGTCGGCAACGGCAGAAGACATACGCCGCTGCTCCGGCTCCTCCAGCGCGTCGGAGCACTCCGCCTCCTTCTCCGCCTCGTCAACAACGATGGAAGAGAGACGCCGCCGCTCCGGCGGCTAGCAGTACAAGCAGAGGCGGGAGGCAATTCAGATACGGTCCATCTCTCAAGCCTCTGGAAAAGTTACCATATGAGAGGACCGAGCAGGAAAACGAGGACATATGTCGTGCCCAAGTGAGGGACCATTTTGCAAAGAAAACTCCACCTCCGAAGGAGAAGCTAGATCCGGTGAAAGTGAAGCGCACTATCGATGCCCTGAAGCGACCACCACCGCCTCCGCCGGATTCCAACTATGTCTGCATTCTTAAAAAGACATATGAAGAAGCGCGGCGGTCGGGAAGTACTTCCAGTGATGCAAGGTTAGCAGAACGAAGAAGTGGGAAAACAATTCCCCAGCTCGGCGAACAGGAGAAGCAATCGTGCCCCCTCTCAAGGTGTCTAGCGATATCGTCGCTAATCATCCGGTGATGGTGCCCGGTACCAATCCTGGTGATTACTTGGGGGATGATGTAATTTTTGAAACGGCTGAGGTAACAAAAGAAGAATATAAATACGTGCACGGGAAGCCTCTCGTCAAACTTGATCATCCTCCTCTAAGAACGATGATGTACAAATTGCATGAGTGGTACATGAAAACCTGCAGGGAGTCTGGGAAAGACACTATGTATGTGGCAGTGAAACCAGAGCACGAATTCATTGGACTTCCCGTGATGCCTATTGAATTTGTGGAGTTATTTCAGTTATACAATCAACTGGCCCTCGACAAACAACTCATGACTTCCTACTGTCTGTAAGTATTACTTCTATAGTTAAGTCTCTAGCTCAGCTCGTTCATTGCATGTATATATAATTATCCTCACTATATTATGCAGATTGAAGATCATCGAATGCAAAAAAGCAGGAATCTTCGACGTTGGGTTCATTAGCCCAGATGCCGTAAATGAATGGACGGTACGAAACTCAATCAAAGAGACCGAGGAGAACTTGCTAAAGTCGTTCCTTATACATCAAAACAAAAGGGAAATACTCTTTCCTTACAACTTCAAGTGAGTGTTGCTGTCTTCTCTGTATACTCGGTTTCTCTTACTCGAGGTTAAGTAATGTAATTGATGAGTTATATATGCGTGCGCAGTTTCCACTTTATTCTGCTATCCATTAAGCTTGACGGGGCATTAGTAACTGTCTTAGACTCGAGACGTAAAGATCCCGAGGATTATGCGGACATGACTGCAATGCTCAAGAAGTAAGTTCAGTCAATACCGGGACCATATCGGCATGCAACTTTCGTTAATTTCCTGATATCAAGTAATCATTTTCTTTGCCTGGCAGGGTTTGGAAGAAGTTCACCCGAAAGGTTCCCTGTCTAAACAAAGAGTTGCAATTTACGCACCCCAAAGTAAGTAGTACTAGCTAGTTCCGCGCATCTCTAATTGATTCAAATTTTCATCAATATATCATTACCATGCTTGCTTATCAGTTTGATTGAACTCTATTCTCGTAAAGTGCTTGTACCAGAAAGAAGGGACTGTTTTATGTGCATAATACGTATGCGAGTTCATTCGCCACTCGACCTCTGAGCGGGGCTTCTCTGACAAACAATTTGAAGTACGTAAATAATATTCACAATTTTATTTTATATATTACCATCAATTGTGTTTAGTTTTATTCATATATATGCATGTATTGACCCCCTTCTTTAAATTAGATCTGGCAGATGCGGGATGAACTCCTACCACATGATCGCATACGAGCAATTGAAGAGGAATTGGCGGGATTCTTTCTTGACCACGTCATACCTAAAGACGGAGAATACCATGTGGATTTGTGATTGGATCTTAGGTAGATGATGTTAGGGATTGTAAAAGATGTTATATTGTATATATGTAGTAGCGTCGGATAGATATACGAAAACTTGTTGTTCGACCAAGCACGGAGAAAGAGATGTCACTTCTCTCTATATATGTTCAGCATGACGATCTTGTGTAATTAATGGTTTCCTTCATTTTCTTATTAGCTAGCGTCGAGTTCTCTCTATATGTATAGTAGCTAGCGTCGACCAAGCACGGAGAAAGAGAGGACACTTCTCTCTATTAGCTAGCTAACACAATATGAAACCCCTAAATTAACCCTCCAAAACCCCCCAACCCCCCCCCCCCTTCAAAAAAAACCCCAGCTCCTGCCAGATGCTGACGCGTGGATGCCCTTTGGTCCCGGTTGGTGTGACCAACCGGGACTAAAGGTCCTCCTGCCTGGGCTCCCCGCAGCGGCCACGTGGAGCCCCTTCTGTCCCGGTTGGTAAGCGAACCGGGACTAAAGGTTTTGGGCTTTAGTCCCGACCCTTTAGTCCCGGTTCCAGAACCGGGGCTAATGGGCCTCTGGAACCGGGACAAATGGGCCATTTTCTACTAGTGATATCTCAACTGAAGGTAACTCCAAGCTGCTTAGTAGCTCGGCTATTCTGGACAAAGCTTGCGAAATGATAGGAACAACATATCAGTTAGAATGAACTTACCAGAATCTACAAGCAACAACACTAGAAGAGCCTGAGGTGCAAGTTCATAGTAGTGTTGTCGTCTTCTCAAAATATCAGTCAACTCGGCACATGCATCTTCTACGCTACTCCCTCTGTTCTTAAATATAAGTCTTTTAGAGATTCCACTACGGACTAGATACGGAGCAAAATGAGTGAATCGACACTCTAAAGCATATCTATATACATCCGTATTTAGTCTATAGTGAAATCTCTAAAAAGACTTATATTTAGGAACGTTGGGAGTAGAAGAGATTCCTTAGGCAAGTGAGGCAGCATAGCATGCAAGTAAGACAGACCGATGAACGTCATTTTTAGAATACCTCAGTCTACTGAACTTCACCTTCTTCAAACATTCAAACATATAATATTATTATCATCCCTATGAAACAAGGTGAAGAGGTGACCGACACTTTCCAGCTTGCCCATAATGTCTTTCATTAACCTTAAGCAGGTTTTCCTCAACTGTTTCATGTACCCAACTAGTTTCCCATAAAAAAAGTCAGCTGTATGGGCAAATTTTAACGTGCTCTCTCTTACCTCCTCTTTTTACACGTGAGGTAAGAAGATAAGAGTTAATCTGACCATTAGTTAATGAGATCAACGGTTCGGATCTATTATATACTCTTACCCCTCATGTGAAAAGAGGGGGTAAGAGGGAGCATGTTAAAACTAATCAGTTGTATGCAGTACTGGACCAATTGGGTAAAAATCATCATCGTCATCGGTGTCCATCAATATGTCTGACACTGACAGAACACATGGCGGTTAGACATCACTGGATCAATCGGGTAAAAATCATCAACTGCAAGCATGTTTTGTTGGGTTGCATCCAAAGTAAGTTTGCAATTCGGTAAAGCATGGTGAAGAAAAATGAAGAAAACATGGCAAGACAGCAGTCCAGTGGTAAGGTGAGTACCTCTTCCTCGCTTCCGAGTAGTAGCGCCCACTGGTTCGTATGCATACGAAGGGTCACACACCTCAGACTCTGCAAGAATACCACATTAAAAATGAGTAGAAAGTTCGCAACAGCGTAAGGCTCGGCCCAAGTTATTAGCACTCACCTTTCTTTACAGGTAAATGGACAGATGTTACATAATCCAGTAAGGTGTTAATACATTTCCTCTCGTTGCTCTGAGGAGATAGACCTACCAGGCCGGAACATTTAAGATCATGCAGAATGAAAATCAACTTGTTATAGTAGAATGCGCCGGTCTTTTCAGCACTCCAATTTGGTTCAGGCGGAGATTTGAAATCCATCCTCACATGAATGGCGATATCATGTGCTGAAATTATAAATGCAAGGAAATAGGTTGCACATATGGCTTTAGAATAATAACAGTAGCCTACAGGAACTACAAGGTACAAGATACATGCAACTACTTTCACTAATGTCAGAGAAGAGAGAAATAAATTAATCCTATAAAAGCGTCGGCTGACATAGGGATTTAGGAACAGAGCAATGTCCTTACCAGCAAACTAATACTAAATCTGAACGAATATTATCCTTGCGGAAAACAAGAAACATGGTTTGAGTTAAGTGATAGCCAGACAGTCATAAAGTCCTTGGCAAAAAATGGACAGTCCTAAACTTGTGCAAGAGAAAGTAACAGAGTAAAATCAAACATATCATCATTCATGCATCTTGTCGATGAGTTTGGCCTCATTGCGTTACATCAACTTCAATAAAGATGGTTGTGTGCATCACAATGATGCAGAGGACGGAGTTTAACCTCCCTTTCATAAGGAAAAAAATGCACCTTAATACATAAGCATCACAGCAGGTAGTGCGCAGTTGATACCCTTAACAATGTGAACTATACCAAAAAGGACATCCCGTCCGTTAACAAGTCAATTAGAGTAAAACATGAACTTCACTTACCATTGTTCTGACTCAACTCCTGGAACTGTGGGCTCGACTCTGCAAGAGAACTTATTAACTCTATAAGCTCCTCGATAGTTGATATTGTTTGCGAGCATGACACACTATGATAACCCGCAGGATCCTTTGAATATGCGCACTGGACATCTGTGAAGGAACAATGCCAAAAAGGCACACAACATGTCAAAAGAAGAACATAACCAGAAAGATCATCTTCAATTCCTTCATATGGGCCGCAACATGCATTTTAGTTACGAAGATTGCACTGAATTACCTTGTGACTTCCCATTGGCTTCATGGTATGCAATCACACATCTGATATGTCTCTTAAGTTCTCTATAGTACACAACTTCACTGTCAGACGGTGCATCATAATGGCGCCGACATGCCATGCAGAGCAGAAGTGTCAAGATTTTCTTTAGGAGACATTCTTGGCTTACAAGCGGCTCTATAGAGTTGCGCCCATCCAAACCAATATCCATTTCTATAGCCTTTTCGTCGCTCCCTAGTTTGGAGGTACACAAATAAATGCTAGATACAAAAGTGGGTAGCATGGTTTTCACAACTTCCATCACAGTTCAGAAGTGCAGTGTGATTTCTTGAGAAAATACATATTTAACTCATACTCCCTCCGGTCCTTTTTACTCTGCATATTAGATTTGTGTCAAGTCAAATTTTACAAAGTTTGACCAAATATATATTAAAAAATATCAACATCTATAATTCCAAATATACATTCCATGAAACTAGATTTCGTTATGAATCTAACAATATTGATTTGGCAACGTGAATGTTGATATATGTTTCCATAAATTTGGTCAAAGTAGAGATACTTTGACTTCAGACAAAGCTAATATGCAGGCTAAAAAGGACCGGAGGGAGTACCAGCAATGTGAGAAGATACAATTGCATCAACCAAGTGGTTAAATACATTATGGAATAGCCTTCCTTCAACTACTGACACCAAAATGTTAGGGGACATCTTCATTTTATGCGCTATTGGCATGATGTACGCATACCGACTGTCCTTGCCATACTTGCCCGAATGGCCTCTCCCCACTGGTTTCCTGTGATGGACAGGCATCATTTTGCACCCTGCAAATTTAGTGTTACAGCAATGAGAAAAGAAAACCAGGGCATCATCGGCATATTTACAGTTGATCTGGGATTTTTTTTTTTGGAACTAGCATCGTATTTAGAGCAATTTCGAAAACTAGCAGGCCTAACACGTATATTTCAAAAATAGCACCCCGTCGGTCAACAGTTGACCGAAGAAGGCCTTTTCGGTCAGCAGAAAACCGAAGAATCCTCTTTGGTTACGCGTGGGCCGAAGACTGCGAGAGGTGGGCCGAAGACGGGCCTTTTCGGCTAAACCAGTGGCCGAAAAGTTCTTCGGCTAACGAACGGCCGAAGACAGGCCTTTTCGGCCAACCAACGACCGAAGATGCCTTTTCGGCCAACCAACGACCGAAGAGTCGTGGATAACGCCCAGCTGAGCTTCTTCTTCCTCCGGCCGTTCTTATCTCGTTCTCTCTCTCGTTTTCTCTGTTAAATCGCCCCCCCTCGCTGATCTCTCCATTTCTCCACCCATTTTCGAATTCAAACCACAGAAATGGTAGATCGTAGCAATCTCCACCGGCCTACGGTCATTTTTTTCCTATGGGATAGCTATTTTGGGAGTCATGGTGGGGTGAGAAGGAGGAGGAGGAGGAGGCTGTTTGGTTGGTGAGGAGGAGGTGCAGCTTCTTGCCGCTTAGGGGGTGGCGTTGGTGTTGTCCGTTGGTGCAAGTTCTCCGTGAGGTGGCCACACGCGTCGAAGGTATAATCCCGCGTCACATTTTTTTAGTGTTAATTGGTCGTTGTGATTAATGAGCTGGAAGTGTCTGACAGGTTAAAATGTCTGAATCAGTAAATATGACTGTTTACTATGGCCCTGGCAATATTCGATATAATGAGTTGGGGGTTGATCTTAGCGAGTACAAAAAATGTGTCATGACACTTCCAGACCCGGACAGAGTGGACATTAGACAGTTGAAGTACTGGTTGACAACTAGTTTTGGGCTGGATCCTGGGGTATGTTCCGTCAGTATTCAAGCATTGTGGACCAAATCGTGTAAAAATGTGAAGTGGGAGTTGATGCTGATAGATAGGAGCCAGAAGTGGTTGACCCTGTTAAGGCGTTGCAGAGACCGAAAAATCCACCCATATGCCCTAGTGCAACCTGTGGCGAAGGAGGAGAATACCGGACAACCAGAGGGGGGGTATGAACCCGGGCAGGGCAGTCAAGTGGCTAACGATATTTATTTATCCGGGTCACAGCCAATGGATGTGCATGCTAGCCAACCCGAGGAAGAGCCAGATTACGTGCCACACAATTTGTGTGGTAACGATACTAGGCAGAGTAGTCGGTCGCTAATATTAGCTGGTTCTGGTTTTGCTGATGGCGATGAGGAAGGGGAGGAAATGCAGAGGGTGATGGAGGAAGAGGACGACGATGGACTGGCTGAGGATCTGGATTCTGAAAATTCCGAGGATGAAGTGGAGGTACCGATTCCTGCCGCATGGGATCAGGACCTATCGACCGGTCTCACGGTCAACGATGGCCATGAGACTCCATGGCAGTATCATCTGAACCAAGTCGAGATAGGTTCTATGCATGATACAAAGAAGAAATTGAAATATGCGGTGGTAAAGTGGGCTATGTCCACGCAGAGGGTTTTCCGGACACACATATCAAATCGAACAAACTATACCGTGAAATGTGTTGAAACAGGTTGTCCTGGGAAGGTGCACGGGCACGTGCCGAAGTATAACATCCACTGGGTTGTCACCGATGTTGTTCCACATACTTGTGTGAGGAAAAACCTTCTGGTGAATCATCCGAACCTGTCTTCAACTCTCATTGCGCAACTCATGTATACTGAGATAGTGGAGAAGAAAGACATGGAAGCAAAACACATCCAGACAGCAGTGAAGGTCAGATGGAATTATCTCATTCCTTACGGGAAGGCTTGGAGGGCTAAGCAGAAGGCTATGGAGGAAAGGTTTGGGACGTTCTTGGACTCATATGATAATGTTGTGCGGCTCCTTCAAGTATTGAAGGAGAGGAATCCCGGCACTTATGTTAACGTACAACACACAAGATTGGAGAGTATACCAGATTTGAAGGTGTTGAAGAGAGTATTCTTTTCTTTTGCTATTTGCATCGAAGCTTTCCGGCATTGTCCTCCTGTGATGTTTGTGGATGGCACATTCCTGACTGGTCAGTACAAAGGGAAAATCCTTACTGCTATTGGTGTTGACGGGAACAATCAAATCATCCCACTTTCCATGGCATTCGTGGAGGGTGAGAACTTTCCAAGCTGGATATGGTTCTTGAGGCAAGTGAAAATTGCCATCGTGAAGGACCGACCGAACGTGTGTGTCATTCATGACAGACATGCTGGTATATTGAAGGCCGTGAAGACACTGAGGGATCCAACTGAGAACGAAACAACATCATGGAAGGACCTGCAGAGCCGGTGGTGCATGCGCCATCTTGGGGCAAAAAATTTCTCACAGTTTAAGAACAAGCGGTTGATAAACTTGTTCAAAAAATTATGCAAGCAGAATCAGCCACGGAAATACAATTTTATTTGGTCAAAACTAGATGAGTTTACTAAGAAGCAGGTTAAAGCCAGACAGAAAATGGAACAAGATCAGGTTAAATTAGCAATAATCATCGCAGAGCTAGAGCAGCCTGTAGCTCTTTGTGACTTGCCAGCAATTGACCCTCCTGGCACTAAGAGGCCGAATGGCAGGGCAATAAAGAATTTTACTCAATGGATAGAGAAAGAGCCTCCCGTGAATTGGTCTCTCCTGCATGACACCCATGCAGGTTAAGAGCTGCTACCCGTCCTTCACGGCGCAGTTTGATGCTTTGCACGAGGATGTTGTTATCTGGGAGCCCTACTCGGATCGGGCTATAACATCTAGGTATCCAGTTGGTCTATCTGCCTTGTGCACTAGAGATCGGCACTACTGGATGACCAAGGCGAGATTGGTGTTCGACGTGACGGTGGAGGAGATGGCTCTTCATAGGGTAATGAGACAGTTCGGTCGCTGTCAAGAGGATGAAATTCCAGTTATTCCACACATACCGGACCACGTGCACAAGTAAGTAATTCGAATTTAGTTGTCAGCACTGCTTTCAGAATGTTGCTTACCACGTTACCCGGTTGTTAATGTCAGGTTCAGCCGCGTAGGAGGGAACAAGTCCATGACTTTCTGGCTTCAGAACATTGACCCTTATGTTCTAGAATGGACGGCCGCGCCAACATATATCTGGGATGAGGTTCGACCCTTTGACTGGGACAAGTTCGGGTTGTATCTGCAGCGATACAGGCATTCAACGAGGATCTACTTGGTTCCTCGTGCTGCTCCTGATCAGATTGAAGAGCCTCTGACCAGCGATATGTACCCAACTTCCTCTATTATGGGAACCAGACACCACACGGTACGCACCCAACTTCCTCTATGTTGGTTCTAATATGTGTACTCATGTCATAACGCGAACATTTACAATTGGCTAACTCTTCAATGTACAGAGTGACTTGACAGTCGAGGCGCGAGAGGAGGTTTCCGCTTTAATGCGGCGGGTTGATAGTGGGGATACTATCCCACAGCCAGATCTTCGGACATGGTTGAAGCGTTTTGATGACAAGCTACGAGGGATTTATGCAGCAGTGACATGTAGAAGATCTTCAGACGTTGCGGTATCTCATCCAGGACTTCGTCCGCCACGTCCATCTGTGCATCGTTCAGAGTCACGGCGCATGGCTTCACCGGCGCCACCTCCTTCACAACCAGCAAGGTCGTCATGGCATCAGGCACCTCCTTCACATCCAGGGAGCTCGGCCTGGCAAGAGCCATCTCCTTCACAACCAGGGGGGTCGGCCTGGCATCAACAAATGGGGCCAGGGAACTTTACTTTCGGTTTTTCTTTTAAGCAGTGTACGATCGCAATTCAATTTGACATGTGCTTCACTACTACAGTCAGCAACCAGCCGCTTCCGTTCACGCATGTCGTGCAGTCGCCGATGCTTAGTGGTGATAGTTCATTCTTAGACAGCTATGGCGATGACGATGACCAAGCTGCAAACACGTTTGACTTCTCTCAGCCTATGTATCATACTCCACCACCACCACCGACGCAGGAGACACAGACCGAGTCAGGCAAGGTTATTTACGGTCGTGGTTTTCGTGACCCTCGCCCACCGCGTCAGCGCTTATCACCTTCCGGTCCGCGTCCGAGGAAGATCCAGACTCGTCGCCGTCCCCAGCAGTGATATGATTATATATGTATGAGACACCCATGTTAGTTTCAGACTATTCTCATGTATGAGGACTTATCTATGTATCAGACATCCTTCATGTATGTGTTACTATCTATGTATGAGTCATTATCTATGTAAGAGACTGATTTGTTTTCAAGACACTTGTCTACTTCATATTAGTAGTACATCTGAATTAAACGGTACGACTCAACTAAACGGTACGAGATACGTTTCCAAACAGACTACAACAGATAATTAAGATACAAGTACATCTTAATTAGAAAAATTAAGATACATAAAACAGTACTACATTGTCGAAGTAGAACTCTTGCCCTTCGACGATGCGGTAGTCTTGACCTTGGTGCTCGGCATGAAGACGTCCTCTTCCTCCTCCGTCGATGCAGATCTCTTGCCCTTCGCCGATGTAGAGCTCTTGCCCTTCGACGATGCGGTAGTCTTGACCTTGGTGCTCGGCATGAAGAGGTTGTCTTCGTCCTCACTGTCTGCTGACCATAAATCTGAATTATTCCTCGCAAGCCTGATGTAAGATTCACTCTTATGCAGTTTGACCTTCTGCCATCTGCCATGCAACCTGAGAAGTTCTTTCCGTATCTCCTCAAATGTCCTGGGAGGCCACCCACTCCTAGCTAATGAGTGAGCTAACTCATTCATTATGGTGTCACTACTGATGAGTTCCTCCCATGGAACTACTCTATCATCCATCTTGAAATTGGCGGCTAGTTTGAGAAGACGATCGGACATACCAGAGTGAAAACTACGATCAAAAGGATAATGAGGATGAGACATCTCCACGAAAGGATGGCGGGAGCGAAAGGCGTGAGAGAAAGGGGGGACAGAAGGGCCTGCTCACCCACCTTACTGCGGATGTGGTTATATAGGTTCACAAGAGAAGATGGCGGGAGAGAAAGGCGGGAAAGAAAATGGCGGGAGAGAAAGGCGGGAAAGAAAATGGCGGGAGAATGGCGGGAGAGAATGGCGGGAAAGAAAGTGGCGGGAGATTATGGCGGGAAAGAATATGGCGGGATAGTAGGGCGGGAAAAGAAAATGGGGGGATAGTAGGGCGAGATAGTACGATCACTGTGGCAGATGGCTGAAAACAACAACTAGCTCATGATCACGCTCTTTGAAGGTTATGAGCACCAAATTGTTTACTTCAATAGACGATGCCCGAAGAAAATTAGCGAAATCTTCCTTCTTGAGCACCATTCTATTACCCAAGCCAATAAAGTAGGAACAAGGAATGCTCACAGATATATCATCATCTTCAGAATCCAAAGTAATTTCAAGAGTTAAAGAACCAGTCCTAGGAATTGACACAAAATCCTTCAAACTCCTCACAACCATGCTCAGAATAACCTGACCAAAAACATCAAGTTATATGATGTTGAGCTTACAAATTTAAATCAGATAAACAAGATATAGAATCTTACAACACGCCTTCAACAGCGACGATCCAGCACCACAATGAAGACAGACGCACAAGAATCAAAGGAAGAACAAGGGCCACCTAGAGCTCAGCAAAAGGGGCAAGCCATTACCTGCAAAGAAACGGTGACAAAAAAACACTACACTTGCCTGCTCACCCACCTTGCTGAGGGGGTTTTATAGGGTCAGAAGAGAAGATGGCGGGAGAGAATGGCGGGAAAGAAGGGCGGGAACGAAACTGGCGGGAAAGAAGGACGGGAACGAAACTCGCGGGAACGACTGGCAATAGCAAGCTTATGGTAGTGCATCTAAAATACATTTTCTCCCGAAGGAAAGAAAAAGTATATGCGATATGGCACTCATCAGCAAGCTGGCCATCCAGAGACACACCTTTGATCACAACTAATGGAGATGGCAAAGTATATGTTTAGTAGCAATTTACAATAATTAAAGCGGATTTGATAAAAGATTCAAATCCATCTGCATATGATATGACTCCCAACATGGTGATAATTCTGATAAGAAACAATGGGCCATCAGAATACACAATCGCAAGATATCTAGAAAAATGCTGCGCTTGAGGCACACATGGGTGCATTGACCGGCACAAAATGTTGAGTCGTAACATTACCTGTTGTATCGTAAGGGGCGTGCTGCAGGGTGCAGGGTAGGGAAGAGAGTGCTCACTCACCATCTAAGATGGGCTTGCCATGGTCATCATCAGTCTCCTTTACTCTCTTTTTTTCGAAACGGAGGCAAAAGAATTGCCTCATCGATTAATTAAGAAGAAGAGAATTGCCCAGTTAATTTACGGAAAACCGGGCTAAAACCGATACAATCATATCATAATTGGACTACTCACCAATCATGAGACCCCGCGAGCACACATGCAACCCACCAAACCCTTCCAACACATAACAACAGACTCCCGACGCTTGTACAACACAGCGAAACCCAACAAGAACATCCCAACAAAAAATAACGGACCACACCAAAACCACAATGACGACCCAAACTGTGAGGATGAGCCGAGTCTCCTTTACTTTCACAGCAGAAAGGGCGTGCCGAACTGCATAGAGGTATGTGATGCAACAATATGTATCGGTGGCTCAAACATGATCGCAGTACAGGGAGATGTATCGACTACTGTACAAACGAAGAGCGAACAAGGAACAACTGACGACCAGAAACACTTACCAGCAGGCTTCATGTGGCCTTCGTCACCAGCCTCCTCCTTGACGCTCGCGGCGCGGCCTGAACCGAGCAGGGAGGGAGCGCGGGGATGCTGCGATTTGTGCCGACGTCCCATCGTGCTGTGAATCGTAGGTACCCTATACGCAGTTAACAGAATCACTCGGGAAACAAATGATTGCAGATCGATGGGAACGAAGGCAAGCCCACCATGTCTCGTCTAGCTGGTTCCTCCAATCCGATTAAATCCCAAACCGCCGGGGAAGAAGGCCGGAGGGCACTGCCTATGCCTCCACTTGTTTCGATCTCGGAACTTCACTAAAAAAAACTCATCAAACCGAACGGGACTCAATACAAACCCGCGCGTCTTTCCCCTTTCTGTTTTTTTTTTTCCTTAGGATCAGGAAGGGGCGCTTCGTCAAGCTGATAGTAATAATATATATATATTTGATTTCTATTTCGGTCACAAGAGCTCCCGTAGCTCAGTTGGTTAGAGCGTTGGTCTTATGAGCCGAAGGTCGCGGGTTCGAGCCCCGCCGGGAGCACACAACCTTTTATTTTCTCTTCCGAAAACTTTTTCTTCGTTCCTACACGAGGCACACAACTCGTCCTTGCCTCCCCGTTTTTTTGCCCCCCTGCGCAAAGAAAGATGCTTCCAAATCGATGATCGCCCTACTCCACTCGACCACTCCCCACTCCATACCACTCCGCCGTCACGTGCCACTCTTTTCCTCTCCGTCGATGCGTACAACCGGACAGAAACGTTCGGCGGTGGCGGCAAAGGAGTGCTGACGCCCCGGGTCGGTCTCATCCCTACTTTTCACTCCACGCCGAGCTTTGTCTCCGCCTCCCCCCCTCTTTCGAAAACTTTTTCTTCGTTCCTACACGAGGCACACAACTCGTCCTTGCCTCCCCGTTTTTTTGCCCCCCTGCGCAAAGAAAGATGCTTCCAAATCAATGACCGCCCTTCTCCACTCGACCACTCCCCACTCCATACCACTCCGCCGTCACGTGCCACTCTTTTCCTCTCCGTCGATGCGTACAACCGGACAGAAACGTTCGGCGGTGGCGGCAAAGGAGTGCTAACGCCCCGGGTCGGTCTCATCCCTACTTTTCACTCCACGCCGAGCTTTGTCTCCGCCTCCCCCCCTCTGCCAGCCGCCATGATGCTTCCTATCACCGTTCCTACATCGAAAATTTCGTACTCCGTAAAACATTACTATAGCATCGCTTCATCCAATTCCTGTTGAACCACCTGCTTATTGATGGAAGGGAGAGCCACATTTCAGTATCCATGCATTTATCATCCTGACCAGCCCAGTCCAGTCCCACAACGCCACAACAAATGGAGAGACAAACGTTTACCAAGCAACCACCCCACCCTCCCCGACCCCGTCCGGCCGTCCCTGTCAGCAGGACACGTACGCCGCTGAGGCGCCACCGAAGACGAGCAACCACCCTCGCTGTCACCGGGGACCCACAGCCCAGCCCCTCAGTTAAGCTCCGCCCTCGACTCGACCGCTCTCTTTCTCGCGATCTAAATATTTCCGCTCCGACGTCCGACCCCGAGCCCGAGCCACCCACCCGCCCCCGCCCCCGCCCGCGACCATGGACATGCGGGCCCTCAACTTGAAGGCCGCCGGCGCCGGGCCCTCCTTCCTCGCGCCGAGGCCGCGGCGCCACCCGCCGGCGACCTGGGCGCCCCTCCCCGCCGGGGAGATCGGGAGGAGGCGGCACCCCAGGCTGGCGGTGAGCGCGTCGGGGAAGAAGAGCAGGCACGGCCGCGACGGGGACGACCCCAAGAGCAAGCCCTCCTCCTCCGGTAAATTCTTATACCGCGTGTTCCCATGCTCTGTCCCTTTGATCCTAGTGGAAAGGTGTGGATCTCCGCGCGAATTTTATGCGGGACGTGGTCAAGCCTTTCTGTCGATTCGATGCGGGTCGACGCGGTACTGGTATCGCCGCGCTACTTTGGGCGATTCTGGTGCCCCCTTTCCCTGATCGTCACTGTTGGGCCATGACAGTGCTGAACTAGATGTCACATGTCGTGTTGGCGTCAGAGGTCGGTGTTAGTAACGCTGAAACACTGAAATTGGTGGTGGAAATAGAATGAATGAAACTCTTATGGCGAGGTTCCTTGCTGAGATGGTCGACAAGCTATTGTGTAGGTTGCATATTAGAAAATTGACTCTTGGGTTCTATTGCTCTGTTTGGGTATTGAGATGCTTCCGGTGCAGTTTGTGATTGAAAACTCATAATAGCTTGTTTACTGGAGTGGTTTGGATTGAGAAATAGTGGACTTTATGGCTGTTCGATCATCTTATTTTCCCAATCGTGCTTTGTTTAGAAGTGAATACTAGTTGAGTCAGCATAGTAAGGTAGGCTTGATGTTTATTCAGTTGTACTGTAGGTGTAAAGAGCTAAGACTGGATTGATAAACTATCTAAAGGCTGCATAGAATTGATGATTTGTCAATGCAGGAAAAGGTGATGCATCTACTCCCATTGGAGATGATGATGCCGATGCAGTAAGCCAAAATCATGGCGAACTGAAATCCAGTGACACGATGTATGTACCCAGCAACCTGTCATATTGGCGAGATGTGAGAGCAAGCTTTGTGATTCCAAAGTCGGTAAGTCCAATCCATTTGGACTAGTTTATTCCAACTGTCGCTCTCCATTATTTATTTCTGAAAACATTTCTCCATTATCTTGTATGAACTCAGTATATGCAAAGTACAAGATCTAGCTTTATAAATTCCACTCATGCTAGATATTTTGTATGGTCCTTTTAAGTGATTATTTAGTAATTAGTAGTGGCTTAACTAGCATAGCCTTGACTGAATCGCTGGAATTTTTTCTTCATTATATCAATTAGTTGGCGTCATATCAGAGAGAATGCACTTGTGTAGGTCCAGTTAGCCTGTGTGTTCACCCAACATCATACTTGAGAAGGGCTCCATGAGAACTTGGAAAGTTAAGAAGATCTAAGTGTATTGGATTGTCCATAGCACACATTTTGTTCAAAGTATTCTAGAGTCAACTTCTGATCCTAGTTGAAATTTTTCTCAGTTTTTCTTTTTTCTGGAGGACTTTGAGATTACGCTCTCAACTATGACCTACTCCAGTAAGTACGTCAATGTTCGTCCAACATTGAGATTGCACTCTCAACTATGTCAGAGTATGTAACTTGCTCTGACATTTCATTTCTTGAAGGTTCTCGCCATGAATCTTCTTTAACTCCATTCATGTTTAACTTCCTGGCAGTATAATAGAGGAGTCTAATTTCTTCACCTTTAAACACCAAAAGGCTAGAGCATTTCTATGCAGTGCAACAAGATTTTCAGTGTGCTATTTCTAATACAGAAGCATTGCCTTATTTATACCTTTTTGCTTGTGCTGAAATTCTTCCGTTTTGTCGTAACTGTACATAGAATACATAATTTGTTCTGTCTCTGCCTGCTACTTGGTGCTGATTTAGTCGATCTAATCTCTTCTCAATCTTCCCCCCTATAATATTTGTTCCTAATTAATTCTTCATCATGTCTTAAAATCAGGAGCAAGCAGTCGATGTAAATACACTAGCACAAACATCATTAGATGGACCAGTACACTGTCTTCCTCGGAAATGGGCCCATTCTATCTCCGCACCAGAATCTGGCTGTGTGTTGGTCGCCACGGAAGAGCTTGACGGGAACGGTACCTTCGAAAGAACTGTCATCCTCCTCCTGAAACTAGGTTCGAGAGACGCCTATGACGGCCCATTCGGTGTCATCCTGAACCGCCCACTCTACACAAAGATGAAACACGTGAATCCATCCTTCCGCGACCAGGCGACGCCTTTTGGCGATTGCTCCCTGTTCTTCGGAGGCCCTGTCGACATGAGCATATTCCTGATGAGGACCAACGAAGGCAGGCCCATCAAGGGCTTCGAGGAGGTGGCCCCGGGCGTCTGCTTCGGCTTCAGGACGGACCTGCAGAAGGTCGGTCACCTGATGAAGAACGGGGCGCTTAACCCCGAGGACCTCAAGTTCTACGTCGGGTACTCCGCCTGGGACCACGACCAGCTGCTGAGCGAGATCGACGCGGGGTACTGGGTCGTCACCTCCTGCAGCTCGGGCCTGATCACCGACGCGCTGATGACGGACCCTTCCTGCCTGTGGAGCGAGGTGCTGCAGCTGATGGGGGGTCAGTACGCCGAGCTGAGTCAGAAACCGAAGCAAGATAGCGCGTGAAGTCGGGCGCCTGCGGCTCAGGCACGGTTTGCAGCAAACTCTGTTGTTGTTGTTCGATTTGTACATAATTTGAGTAATCTCGTCTGGTCACTGTCCTGTTGGTCACGTGCGGAGACTGTTTCTGTTTTCGTGGTGCTACGATCAATAATACGTTTGCTGTTGGTTGGTGTACAATTTTTTTAGAATCTTTTGGGCGAGAAAGGAAGGGTCCGTATAAAGCATAGCAGTGGGTATGCATGCATATGCTCCTGCCTGTAATTCCTGGAGCTGGAGCTGGAGCTTCATCTGTCGTGCGTTGCGTGCTGCTCATCGTTATGACATCCTGGTCCTATCTTATCCTTATAAAAGTGAACACCTTGACGCCCTGTGATGTGTGGGAGAAATTCCGGCACGAGTAGATAGATACAGGCATTGTGCCTGTAGTGGCCGACCATCCATTGGGCATTGGTTGACTCTTCTTCTTCTTTTATAACCATCCATTGAATGACCTTTTTTTTTTCTTTTTTGTTAGAAGCATCCATCGATTGACTGTGATTACCCAGGCGCGTCGGGCACAAAGTTGGGGGGTGACGGAGATACTGATCAGAAAGTTGGGGGGCATAGGATCTTCAGCCTTCTCCGCCCTTTTTGGTGCTTTCTCTCTACCCGGCGACCTCAAATCCGCCAGACCAAATATGTACAGCGCTCTGGTTACCCTCTACTTCTCATTTCGCGTAAAAAATGCTTACTCGTTTTGTTCGAACTATGGTCAACCATGGGATAGCCTCTACGCAGTAGTACGTGCCCGGCGAGCAGGTGCCTATTGACGGCACGAACAGTCTACAGTGCCAGGTCAGGCCAGGTGGTGTTGTTTCGTCGCGGTGATGCTCCGAGGAACTTGTCAAATGCTCGCGGCACAGCGGAAATGGGCAACGGTTCAACTGGTCTGGGATGCACAACGCAACCGCGGTGCTAGTGACCTGAGTGGCGATTGTCAAAAAGAAAAGAAGAAAAAAAAAAAGACCTGAGTGGCGACAGTTCAACTGTTCAATCAGTATACTGCGACCCTTCTCGGCGAGAGTTTACTGCGTCAGGTTGTTATCGCTCTCCCTGTAGAAGTAGAACCCACGCTAGAGTCTTGTCCACCCAGGCCAGCTGACGTGATTAGGAGGAGTACCCGTATGACGATCGATTCCAGCCGTCAGATCTGAACGTGTTCTTTTTTCATTCTCTGTTGCGTTGCAATTTGCGTGTTTTGGTGGTCGAGAACACGGGGCCGACCTCACCCGTACACATGTGGAGTACTCCGTCCGTTTCTAAATATAAGTCTTTGTAGACATTTCAATAGGGGACTACATACGGAGCAAAATGAGTGAACATACACTCTAATATATGTCTACATACATCCGTATGTAGTTTAATATTGAAATATCTAAAAAGACTTATATTTAGAAACGGAGGGAGTAATACGTACGTCGTCTCCTCGACATGCAGTCGGAACCTGCAGCCAGGTCCAAAACCATACTTTTCGTCCGGTTTTCCTCAATAAATCAACTCTTTTTTCTTATTTTTTTGACACTCATCTTTATGCGGTGCATTCCTTTTTTTTTTTTTTTTGAGGGACGGTGCATTCCTTCTTGAGGTGTTGTTTTAATGATTTTTTTAATAATTGAATTTGGTAGCTCTTCTATCAACACTTAAAAAAAAAGGTCCAAACCCAATGTTGAGTACAATCTGGCATTGTCACAAAGCGAGTAACAAGAAGTTGAGCGTAGCTAGGATAAAATGGGCACAAGATGAGAATAGTGCAGGTTACAATTTGCTTGCAAGAAAATACTATATTTGACTCTTTTTTTAGTGAGCTTGACGCGGGGAGGAGGGGTTTCTCACCATTAGCATTTTTCTAGATTTATTACAGGCCTTTCGGCGATGTGCGTTTTATGGGAGGAGACGTTCCCGTCGACTACGAAGGCGTCTGTGGTGACTTTGTCAATCTCAAAATGATGTGCCGACTTAGTCTGTCGGATGTGCTCATAGGGGTAGGGTTGCGTGTGTGCGTTCATAAGGTGAGTGTATGTGCGTACGCAGTGGCGAATCTAAGGGGAGTGCTTCGATTGGCTCGAGCCCTCCCTCTAAAAATCAGATTTTTTTACTAGTATTCAGCCTAGTCTCGTATCAAAATTTTGACCTTATTTGAACAAAAAAAAAAACTAAGAGTTAGTGGCTTTCTTTTCACACCGTTAACTTTGAGCCCCAATTCATTTTCTTTCAAGATTCATCAGTGTGCGTATGTACTGTAAAAGAAAAGTATATTCCAATTCGAAAGAGACTTGGTAGTCTTACAGAAGTCATTACAAGCCTAATTGCACACATTTTTTTTAAATGGAGGTTAAATCTTCGACATCTGCATCATTACAATGCACACCATCATACACCATCATATGCCTGCCGCAGTGTGAAGAGAAAAAAAGATAACACTAAAATATTTTTGAAACACTGAGATGTACCATTGCCAAGAGGGTTTGCTTACCAAATTGCGCCGAGCATGAAAATCCAAAATGGCTAGTCTTCATCAAACCAGCAACCATATGGTGCCGCTCTTGTCGATAAAAATCCATGATTAACATTCACTATTTGTATCTAGGTGCGACTAAGTTGTGCAACCTTTCCTCGGGTTCGTAGAGTCGGGTTTCCCCTTTAACTGCAACGGAGGAGCTGCCCCCGCCATGGTGAGATGCTTTTTGGACTTATATTTTTCTCAAAAGATATTATTTTGATAATAGAAAACAGGGTTAGACGAATGTGTGGGTACTCTTGATCTAAGCTAGAGGTGGGAGAAGGATAGGGGGTCGCACAATGTAGCTCTATTAAAAAGTGTGGTTAAACTTGTGCAAATAAAAAGCATACCTACTAAGTTCTTTTGTATTAATTGCATGCTTGATGAATATGATGCCAAAAAATTGGCTAGCCTCCCTCTTTTTTCTTTGCAGTGGAGCCAACCACAGTTTTTTAAGTCGTGTCCCTTAGTCCTCTCATTTATTCAAAAAGTAGAGGAGAGTTTCCCGGTTAATGTGCGTAAACTCAGGTGAAAACTCTTACAACACGTCCACAAGATAAGACATCCCAACCAACATGGCTACCCACAAGATCCACACATGCCACCGAGGAGGGAATACCGTCGAGGTTGCCTACAATGTCACCATCATCCTTCTACCGGAGCAAGCGTCTCTGGCTTCACTGTGATGAGACATGAAGACGCCTCCAAACAAACGACACATGAGAACCTTGTTGGCCCTATGACAAACAGTCGACCAAAGGAGTCAAGGACCAAACAACTCCAATATTGCGACAAGCCTCATAGGATAAAGTTGCAATCCTCACACTAGCCTAGCCCAACACACCAAGTGGAGAGCGATGCTATCCAAACCACCCATCGCTAGTGATCATTGTTGCCATCATGACATCAGCACAACTTCAACTTCTTTGCATCACGGTGAGAAACAACAGAGACACACCCAAAGGCACATCGGAATGACTACATGGGAAGGACATGTCGTGGTCGCGACCCAACCCCTCTTGCAAGCAATGTTGTTGCCACACAAAACCGCAACGCTGTCACATGGACAAGTCACCACCATTGATCTCCTCAATCAGTGAGCTCCAAAGACGAAGACGCCAAGGAGGGAAACTACGCAAGAGGCATTGTCGTGGGAACGAGCCTGACATTAGAGGTTAGGGGTACGTAAGGAGAGGGCAGAGTCCTAGCTACGGCGAGATTGTACACACGGATGTATGAGTTCAGGCCCCTCTCGTGGAGGTAACAGCCCTACGTCTCAGTGCTCGGGAGCTTCTGTCGTGTGGAATGTGTGAGTTACAGGGGGTGCGAACCCTTGTGCCAAAGGGGAGGGGTGGCTTATATAGAGTGCGCTGCCCCTCATGAATACCCGGCAACCAAGGGTTCGATCATGGTAATAAAGGTGAATGTTATTGATAACGTATGTAATAAATGCTACTTATGGCGACCAGTCGAACGCCTGTCCGTTGGCCTCCCTGGAGTGGCTTTTGGTCTTCTGCGGTCGACTGACTTCTGGTTCTTCCGAGTGAAAGGCGGCTGTCGAATGGAGGGAGAAACCTCCGAGTGGATTTTCTGTCGAGTGACTCATGCGCCATGGTGATTTCAGTCGGAGTCTTCCTTGTAATCTCGTAATCTTTAAGTTCTACAATGTAGTGTCCTTAGGTAGGGTAAGTAGGTCAGGCCTAAGACCCTACCCTAGGTACATATCCCCATCATTAGCCCCCGAATGGATCGGGGTTCGAGTGAAAAAGGGATCGATGCAGGTTCTGATAAGACACAAGAATTCCGAATGCATTTTAGGGCTTCACAGAAGTCTGCGTCGATTGGAGTCTTTGTCATTCACCCTGATCGATTCTGTCTTGATATGCGTCCGAGTGAACTTGTACCGCGTCCCAGAGGACCAGACTGGAGCTGGCAAAGAGGCCATGATCCATGCTGAGCAAATGATGCTGCGTACGAAGGAGGCATACGAGGCCAGCAAGTGGCTTATGATGCCAACTCAGCGCTTCGTGCCAATGTCCGAGTAAGTGCGATTGTAAGTTCATTTCTGATTGAATTCCTGTCCATCTTGACTCTACACCCACTGGGTGTTTTCTTTTGGTGCATACTTGCTTGTTTTCCCCTCGAGTAGATCAGGTCTTAGTCGAGTGGTTTCTGGTCCAGTGGGTGTAGTCCCCGAGACCGCTGTCGAATGGCGGTGACATCGGCAGGGGTCTTAGATTTGTTTTGATAGTCATTTGTCACTCGACAGGCCGGACCTGGTCGAGTGATAGTAGGTCCAGTGGGGGCATGTTGAGTGCACCCCGAGACCGCCGTCGAGTGCTTGCATTGGCGGGGGTCTGATAGAGACAATGTTTGCATGTTTGCTTTCCAATCCTTTGCTTGGCTAAGTTTGTTTGGTTTTCCGAGTGAGATGGATGCTCATTACTCGGAAGAATTTTGAACTTAGGCGAAAACTGGTTCGCAACTAAGTTTCCGAGTGAAAGTGTTGCCTGTCACTCGGAACAGCCTTTAACTTAAGCGAGGTCTGACTCGCGGCTAAGTCCCCGAGTGAGAGGAGTGCTCGTCACTCGGGAGAGTTTTTAACTTAGACGAAGACTGGTTCGCAGCTAAGTTTCCGAGTGAATGGGATGCTATTCACTCGGCAGGGTTTTTAACTTAGGCGAAAACTTGTTCGCGGCTAAGCCCCCAAGTGAGAGAAGCGCTCGTTACTCGGAAGAGTTTTTAACTTAGACGAAGACTGGTTCGCAGCTAAGCTTCCGAGTGAATGGGATGCTATGCACTCGGCAGGATTTTTAACTTAGACGAAAACTTGTTCGCGGCTAAGCCCCTCGAGTGAGAGAAGCGCTCGTCACTCGGAAGAGTTTTTAACTTAGGCGATACGGAGTCGCAGCTAAGCCCCCGAGTGTGGACGATGTCCTCACTCGGGGTAGTTTTTAACTTAGGCGATACGGAGTCGCAGCTAAGCCCCCGAGTGTGGATGATGTCCTCACTCGGAGTAGTTTTTAACTTAGGCGATACGGAGTCGCAGCTAAGCCCCCGAGTGTGGATGATGTCCTCACTCGGAGTAGTTTTTAACTTAGGCGATACGGAGTCGCAGCTAAGCCCCCGAGTGTGGATGATGTCCTCACTCGAAGTAGTTTTTAACTTAGGCGATACGGAGTCGCAGCTAAGCCCCCGAGTGTGGACGATGTCCTCACTCGGAGTAGTTTTTAACTTAGGCGATACGGAGTCGCACCTAAGCCCCCGAGTGTGGACGATGTCCTCACTCAGGGTAGTTTTTAACTTAGGCGATACGGAGTCGCAGCTAAGCCCCCGAGTGTGGACGATGTCCTCACTCGGGGTAGTTTTTAACTTAGGCGATACGGAGTCGCAGCTAAGCCCCCGAGTGTGGACGATGTCCTCACTCGGGGTAGTTTTTAACTTAGGCGATACGGAGTCGCAGCTAAGCCCCCGAGTGTGGATGATGTCCTCACGCGGAGTAGTTTTTAACTTAGGCGATACGGAGTCCTAGCTAAGCCCCCGAGTGTGGATGATGTCCTCACTCGGAGTAGTTTTTAACTTAGGCGATACGGAGTCGCAGCTAAGCCGTTCACCCACTCGGGGTTGCGGTGTAGATGTGTTTAGCTGAGTGATGGCGCGTGGGACGCCCGAGTGATGAAGACGTGCCGCGCGGAGTGGCGACGCGCGGAGCGTCCAAATGATGTGGACGTATCCCGTGGAGGGTCCGGCTGCGTGACGGCGCGCGGGGCGGCCGAGTGACGACGGAGCGTCCGGCTGCGTGACGGCGCGCGGGGCGGCCAAGTGACGAAGACGTGTCTCGCCGAGTCGCGATGCGCGGAGCTGTCGAGTGACGAAGGCGTGCCTCACCCAGTGGCGATGCGCGGGGCTGCCGAGTGACCATGGAGGGTCCGACTGCGTGACGGTGCGCGGGGCGGCCAAGTGACGAAGACGTGTCTCGCCGAGTCGCGATGCTCGGAGCTGTCGAGTGATGAAGGCGCGCCTCACCGAGTGGCGATGCGCGGAGCGGCCAAGTGATGAAGACGCATCCAGCGGAGTGGCGACGCACGGGGCAACCAAGTCGAGCATGTCGTCGAGGAGATGTCCGACCAAGTGACGGCTCGCGGGGCGGCCGAGTCGAGCGTGTTGTCATGGAGACGTCCGAACAAGTGATGGCGAGCGGGGCGGCCGAGTCCAGCATGTCGTCGAGGAGGCATCCGAACAAGTGACGGTGCGCGTGCCGGCCGAGTGGAGCATGTCGTCGAGAATGGCGCACAGAGGCGTCCAGTGATCGTGTAACCTGTGTATGAAAAATAGCACAAGCTAACATAAAAAATTCTCGAAGTAATTTGATGTTTGTTGAAATGATTTGTGTAAATTACACCCCTAGACACCCGCTGGGTGTGCCAGGTTCTTGCTGGTCCGGAACCAGCAAGAGTCTAAAAGAGTGAAGAATCCGACTGAACTTGTGAAAGTGAAGGATCCGACTGAACTCGTTTTGAGTATTGGACCCAAATGAAGCGGAAGTGTAGTGTTCCGACATGAAAATAAACAACCGAGCGCAAAGGTACGCTCGGTGGCGTGGCCTCCGAGTGGACGTCATGCACGACTTACGTGCCACTCGATAATGCGGAAATAACTATTTAATTGAATGTAGTCTGTGAAGAATGACTTAGCTGTCTGACGACGCGCGGGGCGGTCGAGCGAAGTAGACACGTCCGGCTGAGTGGCGATGCACGGGGCGGCCAAGTGACGAAGACGTATCTCGCCGAGTGGCGATGCGCGGAGCTGCCGAGTGATGACGACGCGTCCAGTAGAGTGACGGCGCGCGGGGCGGCCGAGTGACGATGTAGCGTCCGGCTGAGTGGCGATGCGCGGGGCGGCCAAGTGACGAAGACGTGTCTCGCCGAGTGGCGATGCGTGGAGCTGCCGAGTGATGACGACGCGTCCAGTAGAGTGATGTCGCGCGGGGCGGCCGAGTGACGATGGAGCGTCCAGCAACGTGACGGCGCGCGGGGCGGCCGAGTGGCACCGGCGCGCCTCACCGAGCGGCGATGCGCGGAGCTGCCGAGTGATGATGACGCGTCCATTAGAGTGACGTCGCGCGGGGCGGCCGAGTGACGATGGAGCGTCCAGCAACGTGACGGCGCGCCTCACCGAGTGACGATGCGCGGAGTTGCCGAGTGATGACGACGTGTCCATTAGAGTGACGTCGCGCGGGGCGGCCGAGTGACGATGGAGGGTCCAGCAACGTGACGGCGCGCCTCACCGAGTGGCGATGCGCGGAGCTGCCGAGTGATGACGACGCGTCCATTAGAGTGACGTCGCGCGGGGCGGCCGAGTGACGATGGAGCGTCCAGCAACGTGACGGCGCGCGGGGCGGCCGAGTGACGACGGAGCGTTCAGCGGAGTGACGGCGCGCGGGGCGGTCGAGTGACGAAGGCGCGCTTCACCGAGTGGCGATGCGTGGGGCTGCCGAGTGATGACGACGTGCATCACGAAGCGGTCAAGTCACTGCCTGTTGGTCATCTGTACGTAAATTTCATCTGAAATAATCTTTGCATGTCATCGTGTTAGTAGCTCGAACGGAATGTCCGTCCGAAAAAACTGCTGTCCGGAGACGATGATGGATGAATGACCCTGCAAGATAGTAGCAAGCATAGCTACGAATATTTTTGAATGAACTAAGTGTTCTGCACGGATGCTATTTTGCAAGGAATAAGAACCACAGATGGTTATGCACGCATGCATGCAAGATTAACCGTTCGTGGGAACAGTGTGGCGGAAGTTTTGGCTGTAGTAATTAGGAAATTGATGCCATCAATCCTCACCTTATGAGCCGATTAATGAGGCCATTACCTTAAAGGAAACGGTCAGCCCATCCCACAAAGGATTATTAAGGCCACGTCCTTCCGTTTCTCTTTTGAGGCATTGACTCCTTCAACAAGTAGGTGGCGCACTTCCTTCCGTTACCTTTTTCCCTTGTTTTCACCGTGATTAGTGCTGGCATTAATTCCTTAAATCCTGAACGGCCATCGGTTGCGGCTCGTGGCTGATTTGTACGTCGTTGTTGCAGCGCGCCACGGCCACGGAGACCGTCGCCGGCGAGACGCCGGAGGAAGGAGCGTTGTGCGTCTGTGCCGCGTCGGGCCCGTGCCTCCACTGCGGAGGGCGCCGCCGAGTGGCCGAGAGCACGACGCTGGAGTCGACGGCGAGGCGAACGGCGTCGGCTGTCGTGTGTGACGATGATGAGGCGAAGACGGCGGACGGCGCCGGCGTTCGTGCGCCGGAGCGCGGCGTTAGCGGCACGGACGAGGCCGAAGACGATGGACAGCGCCACCATTCGCGGGCCGGAGTATAGTGTTAGCGGCGCGGATGTCGGAACACGCCGCAGGAGCTTGCACGGAAGTGCGTCGCCCCGCGGATCGGGAGTGCCTCAACGTTCAGAGGCGCTTCCTGAAGCCATGCCGAGTCGTCGGCAACGAAGGCGGGCGCATCGAGACGGATCTCGTGGCCCAAGAACAAACCGTCGCCGGAAGACATGACGGAGAAGAAAATTGCAAACTCGCCGGAAGTCGCTTAGACGCCTGCCCCACGGTGGGCGCCAAGTGTCGTGGGAACGAGCCTGACAGTAGAGGTTAGGGGTACGTAAGGAGAAGGCAGAGTCCTAGCTACGGCGAGATTGTACACACGGATGTATGAGTTCAGGCCCCTCTCGTGAAGGTAACAGCCCTACGTCTGAGTGCTCGGGAGCTTCTGTCGTGTGGAATGTGTGAGTTACAGGGGGTGCGAACCCTTGTGTCAGAGGGGAGGGGTGGCTTATATAGAGTGCGCTGCCCCTCATGAATACCCGGCAACCAAGGGTTCGATCATGGTAATAAAGATGAACGTTACTAATAACGTATGTAATAAATGCTATTTATGGCGACCAGTCGAACGTCTGTCCGTTGGCCTCCCTGGAGTGGCTTCTGGTCATCTGCGGTCGACTGACTTCTGGTTCTTTCGATTGAAAGGCGGCTGTCGAATGGAGGGAGAAACCTCCGAGTGGATTTTCTGTCGAGTGACTCATGCACCATGGTGATTTTAGTCGGAGTCTTCCTTGTAATCTCGTAATCTTTAAGTTCTCCAATGTAGTGTCCTTAGGTAGGGTATGTAAGTCAGGCCTAAGACCCTACCCTAGGTACATATCCCCATCAGGCATTGTCATTGTCTGATCCAGGAGCTTGAATCTGAGGTTTTGTGTAGAGCATACATGGAAGGATAGACTCACAACACAACAAAGCCTTCATGAAGGACACATCCTCCGTAATCGTCGTCGTTGCCGGCTTCGGTCATCAACCGGAGGAAAGGTTCTTTCCCGTTGGTGCGCACGCCACTGTTTGAAACCGGCTGACCGCCCAAGACTCTACTAGCCGCAGCCCACTCCACACGACGACGCCATACTGGCCTTGCTGATGCCGCAACAAGCATATTTGGGCCTTCCCAGTGCCGCAGGAGCAGGGCCATGTCGTAGAGCTACCATCTCGCCGCAGGCCGATGCCGCACGACCACTACGCCCTAACGACCGCACAAGCCCCCGCGCTGACCTGCCAATATTTTGACAAGACAACATTTGGCAATTGCCAATTGCTAAATTTCCAAAAATATATGCAAGTTTTCTAGAAAGAGCCACAACGCAATTTGTAACCAATCAACTAACAAGTGATGGCTATTTTCTCAGCTTTGACCAAACATTAGCAAAAGAAAAATTTGACATCAAACTAACCATGATCTATGCTCTGACCCATCCTCCCTCGGCACTGGCAGGCAGGCGAAAAGGGTTGCTGGTCATTGACCGGTCTCGATCGATCCGCAGATCGGAGAAAGGAGAGGCTCAGATTTTCATGCCAGTTGGGCTGGTCAACTTACGCCCGCCCTCAACACAATCTCACGAGATCACCTACGTGCCGGTGGCCATGCATAGGATTACTATCACCAACTCACTCACTGGTGCATATGCTGTTCCTACACGTCTCGCCGTAGATTCGTGTCAAGTCCCCATCAAATTTAGCTGGCCGTTCCGTTTTGATGGAACAGTGATGGCGCCTTGCGCTCATGTATTACTCTCGAATTTCAAATGTCAACAGAAGTAACCATTTCATAATCCATATCGAACGTACGCGCGGAACTGTTTCCGAATTTCAGATGGTTCAGTCTTGCCAACTGCGACCGGTGTTCGATCTTTATTGCATCAGCTAATTCTACGTACCGGTGTCCGTGTATACTCAATTTCACATCAAAATCTCCATGTCGTCGACGCTGAGCTCACCGGAGACAAGCTGTTCCCTACCGCTACCGCCGCCACCACCACCAGTGGTATCCCCGCCGGCCCCCATATACGTGTACGCATACGCGTTCGCGCCACCCTGCGCAGCGCCTGCGCCAGCGCCCGCCTCCGCGTAGTACTGCCTGGGCGCGCCGTCCCGCGCCGCCACGAGCTGCGCGTCGGCGGCCATGCCGGCGTCGGACGCCACGCTCTGCACGGACCGCGGCGAGAGGGGCGCCACGGAGCCTGCGCCGTACGCGGCGGCCGCGCGCTCCGGGAAGTTGAGCCCCGCGCCGCCGCCGCGGAGGAAGTAGACGGCCGTGTCGTGAGCGACGGCGGCGGCCTCGGGCGTGGCGTAGGAGCCCAGCCACAGGCGCTCCCGCGTGCCGGGCACCCGAATCTCGGACACCCACTTGCCCCACCGCCGCCGCCGCACGCCCTTGTACCGGCACCGCTCCTCCTCGCCGCCCCTCGCCGACGCCGCCTCCGCACCGCTCATGGCTGACCTGACCACCTTCTGAGTTCTGAGCCTCCGAGCTAGCCTCTGACCTCGCCTCTTTCTCAACGCACGGCTGAGCTTCCAGGTGAACGTATCACGTACTACGCGCTTATATACCAGTGGGAGGTCAACCCACAAAACGAGTTGACCCTGCATGCGGAAGGATCGAAGCGGAAGGATCGAATCGGTTTTGAGTTTGACCTTGCGAGCTGTGAGCAGTAGTAGTACAGCCTGCAGCCGTGTGGTGATATTTGTGGCCGGTACGGGAGCAACGGGGTCAAAAATTTCAAGGGTCAAACCATTTTTATGGTCGTAGTAGTATCGATCGTATGAACACGCATGTGGTGGTGGGCTCCCAAAGTCGGCATCAGATTCTGTGGGGAACCCTCTTCTCCATCGCAGTCTACAGGGTGCAGTCTCAAGTTCCACAATATTGGTCAGGAGTATTAATTAGGGATTGACTTTTAGCTAAAACGTTAGTACGATAACATAATTATGTTATCTAAGTTCTTCTTGTAAACTTTTGTAAGAAGAGCATCTATAATCGGACCCTTATACCCGTCGCAAACGTCCGAGTAGGCCGCCCGATCACTGACCAGTCACGAAATTTTGATTCAAATGGGCCTCAAACGCCTGAACTGACCGGCATCCCTCATATCCAACCCAAATATGAGGCGAATATGGGAACGCCCGTGCGCGCTCGGGCACGCCAGCCACGTCGGACCCGACAGCCTGATTTCATCGCAAATTGCACCAAATCCACCCGAGAGCTGCCGGATCCATTTGCTCTTTCCTCTTCCTCCTCCGTGCCATCCATCCGGCAGCTCCGCTGTCGCGCGCGCTCCGCACCATCCGTCTGTCTCACAGTTCGTTCGCCGCGCGCTCCGCAGCTCTCCCGTCCTCGCCGCAGGGGACGTCGTCGCCGGCCCCGAAGCCACCGTGGTACATCCGACAACTCTCTGGTTCTGCCTTGCGCTTGATGTGTCCGACACAAGGTCTGGCCGGATTTTTTGTGATTTTATTAAGGAAAATGATGGATTCCGATGCTTCGTCCGACAAGAAATATGGACTGACAAAGCTTGATCAAATGATTCAAGATGAGTTCTTCGATTCCTCGGATCAGACGAAGAAGTGGACATGATCATGCTCATGACCATGCAAGAGGAAATGGACCGGCAAGTGAAGCATATTCTCGATTTCAATGGCTCAATCAAAGGGAGAAGAGTGATCAAGTTGAAATCCCAGAAGTTCAAGATGTAGCTCAGCTTATGAACTTTCTGCACATCTATCAGAATCTTCAAGATTATCAGGTGCACGCGCAACTACTCAATGATCTTGTGAAGAGTATGTGGACCCACAATTGAAACCAAAGAGCAGATGATTGATTGTGCACTTAAAAAAATTATGTAAACACTATTTATGTTCGGTACCAACATTTGTTATTTACGTGCGACAATGGTTTGTATAATCGACGTGCATAGTTTTGCATGGATTTGAGCGTCCGGATTTAAGGTATGTAGATGCATGAACCAAAATATGAGGGGCCGTCCAGATGCGTCCGCGGGCGTGCTTGGGGGCAAGATGAAGGGCAACGGTTCGATTTCGAACTAACGGTCCGGACAAAATTGATTGTAACTTTTTCAGGGAACTATAAAATACGTGCTACCTTGTGATATATATTTTTGAATGGAGAAAATAATATTTACTTGACCAATATTTGCTAGAGAAATATATAGACAAATTTAAGTGTCAATTGACATACAAGTTGGTAAATAATCTTTGACCACCCTAATTTTTTCAACATAGCAACAATCATAATTAAAAAAATGAAATTTTTAGGCATGTCAAATTTGATGTTTTTCATGTCAATTTATATTGGCGATGATGATAAATTTATTTTACAAGCATGGCAATTTTCTGACGAAAAAAATGAAGTGAGACGGATCTGTTATGAAAAAATCCATGCAAAAAGTGGAGTCTTTGAAAAATCATATACAGCCACGTCGGCTTGCCGTACCGATTATCCGGCCAGCTTTTACCTGGTAGTGTTTGTTTAATGTCTTCGTCTTCAATTTTGTGGATATTTTCTAACAACAAAACATAAAGCAAGCACAACACAACGTATAATGCAGCAACGGAGGAACTCATTCCTGGTCCGTTGCGACTTGAGTGTCATCTCGGCACCGTTTGTATGGCGGCCGGCTTTGCCAGCGACGGGACATGAAAAGCAGAAGCACTCACCGCTTAGCCATCGCTGGGCAGGGCGAGCACGTGCATGTATCGAACATGAAACATGCCACACAAGACAGAAACCGTGGTTGCACCAAATGAAAGCAGCAAGGTCAGGTCAATTCGGTCCCATTCAACCGGACAATTCTCTTCATCTACTTTTCATTGTAAACCAGGTCAATTCCGTCCCTGTCCCCAAAGCTCCGGCGTCTCCTTTTTCTGTTTTCTGGATTTTCTTTTTTGGATTTTCACGTGGTCCTCCCTAATTAACCGAAATGTTCGGTTTTTCGGTCTGATTTTTCTTATAAACCGGGCCATATCTCTTTTATCTTAGTGGATTGCAGAGGGCGGGGTCTCGTATTAAGAGCATCTCTAGTAGACCACGTAAAAGGGCCGAACCCGTATAATTCCGGCGAGTATACGGGTTCGGTCCGTTTTTTTTGTCAGAAAAGACTCCGTATCCTGGGCCCGGCCCGTAAAAAATTTACCGTGGCCCGGAAAAAGGCCCTCTCCACCGGAAAGTGCTATTCTACTCCCGAGCTCATGTGAGCTCGGGTGAACAGTAAAATCGAAAAAATGGAAAACAAATTCAAAACATTCTGAATTTTTTTTGTGTGATGCATTGACAAAATGTTTGTTGGCTTGTAAAATTTCATCACAATACGACATTCGTGTAAATCATGGAAAAAAAACAAAATCGAAACACATTTTGGAGCATCGATTTTGTTTTGTTTTCCATGATTTACACGAATGTCGTATGGTGATGAAATTTTGTAAGCCAACAAACATTTTGTCAATGTTTCACACAAAAAAAAATCAGAATTTTTTGAATTTATTTTCTAATTTTTTTCGATTTTACTGTTCGCCCGAGCTCACATGAGCTCGGGAGTAGAACAGCCGCGTCCCTCTCCACCGTTATTTATGCGGTTTCACCACTCGGATACGGGTCACACCTTATCCGCTCCGCCACGATCCCCCCCCCCCCCCCCCCCCCCCCGCCCCAACTTCTCGCTGCCGACGAGCCTAAAAAAGCCCTAGCGACCCTTTCCGATCCATGGACGACTACGGAAGTGGTGGGGATGACGTGGAGCGCCGCCGCCGCCGCATGCAAGTGGGGGGGGGGGGGGCGCAGAAGTGGCTCAACTATGGGAGCTGGCCGCCGCCGGCGTTCGAACGCCGTGAGCTCAACGAGTACGAGCGCGAGCTCGTGGTCCGCCGCTGCGCCTCCTCCGGCTCCTCTGCCACGGGGAGCTCGTCCGCGGGCGCCTCGAGCTCGCGGCTCACTCCGGTCAAGAGAGAGCCGGAGGAGCTCGGGCCGCTCGCTGTCAAGCTCGAGGCCGACGCGAACCCGCCGCGTCGAGGCGTCATCGGCCCCGAAGACTACCTCCCCCCGGAGCAGGAGGACCACCTCGAGCACGCCATCATGGAGCGCTCGGCGAGGAAGGAGGAGGAGGCCGATGCGCGTCGCCGCCGCGAGCTCGAGATCGAGGAGATCTTCCTCGAGCAGGACATCGCGGCGTTGTAGGCGCACGCGTCCAAGGAGGCGGACCTGCGCGTCATGAAGGCCGAGCAAGCCAAGGTCTGGATCGACCTCGACTCCGACGAGGACTGGGCTCCTCCGGCTCCTCCGCCGCGTTGTCGCCGTCACACCCATCGATTTTTTTAGCCTAGGCTCGGATATGCTGCACGGCCCGCAGATCCCCCCCCCCTATGTAGTACTATGATGTAGTATGATGAACAACTATCTATGATGTAGTATGATGATCATATGAATGTCGTTGCAAGTTTCTTCTACGAATGTTTTTTTCAAATTTTACAGTTTCATATACGAGATCTGATCTGCAACGCACGAATTTGTTCCGCAAATCTAATCTGTAGCGAACTGTAAACGCGTTTTTCGGGTCCGACTTTTACGGGTCTGATAGAGATGCTCTAAGGATGGCAGGTAGTGGTACTATTATGCAAGGCTGACCGAGCGATCGGCTGGCTTGAGTGGCAAGCGACCAAGACGGCAATCTGCTCGTGCTCGTTTTGAGGCAGGCCGACGCACCGAGGCGTCGACGTCGGGCGCGAGGCTCGCCACTCCGGGCACGTTTACTCTCGCTTTCTCTCGCGGCGTAAGCTCTGACGTCTTCAAGCGTTCACACGCACGCACGCTCGCACGGCGGGCTTTGACCTTTGAAGCGGTCCTGGTTCGCTCCTTTTCCATGCAGGACTGCTCCGGAGTGCCACCAGGTCCTGGCTCGCCCTTGTTGAAGAGCACCGACTTTCAGGTCGGATAGCAGCCGCTCGCGTCGTCCTCGTGCGCCCAGAAGAGGCCGGCGTCGGCCCAGGCGGTCGTCCTCGTGCGCCCAGAAGTAGGCCGGCGTCGGCCCAGGCGGTCGGCCGCAACGCGCAGACCCAGAGCCCACCGGCTGGTCATCGCCGGCGAAGACTGTACACGCAGCCGGCGCGGCCTCAATTACAAACTGCGCTGCGTGGCCTCAATTACAAAGTGCTTACAGTTACAGTAGCTTCCAGTTCTCCACCATTTGTAGTTTTGTACAGCGACTCATTTATCCGGTGTATGACGAGATCGATAATTACATGTTGGTTCTGTGACAGTACAATAACCGCACCCCGGCTGTCCGCCATTACATACACGGTCCATGGAAGAAACGAATGAATGAACGAATGCACTGTCACGCCGGTGATCGCAGTCGGTCGGTCGCTCGCCCGCCGCAGTTCGATCTGTGCCTCTCTTTCGCGATCTTACAAAACTGGAATGCAGCAGGCACCGCGATGGCGATCCATGTGTTTTTGTTGTCCATGGGTCATGGCAGGCCTGCCCGCTTACAATAGAGATGTGGCGGTGCCGTTCGGAGCTCTGTACCCTCACTCCCGCCCTCTTAGGCTAGTCTCGATGCGGAAGGTTGACGAAAGGATTCTGAAGAGCCCGTCAGGGTTATCTGCGTGAACCTGAAAGGGGACGGTGTATCCAAAGTTAAGCCTCACTATTTGCCAAATGCCGCAATAATCTTCCTTTTTTTTGCAGGAAAAATGCCGCAATAACTCGATTACAGGGAGGCAGCGAACATACCCAGTGTCCAGCATCTTCAAGCACATGCATTTCAACTCCTCCGGCCTCATCCGCGGCCACCTCCTCTGCGGAATGAATTCTCTGAAGGTCTTCAAGGGCCCATCTATGCAAACTCCTTTCGGCCTTGAGAAAATTAATGTGTACTCCTCGTGGTACGTTCTCTACAATCCTCCTGCATGACGCAATCAATTAGTTGCCCAACACGGTTAACAAAGTTTAGATTGCTCGAGCACGCATTGCTGATGATTACCATAGGTTAGTATCTTCATACGACTTGTACATCTCAGAGATGCCATTTAAGTCGAATATCCATGAGAAGCTTGGAGAAGATCGTGGTCCTGATGGGCTGCTTCGTCTCAGATTTGTTGCCACCCACTGAACAAAGAATCAACAAAGAACTGAAATAAATGAGTAACTCTTTCATTGGATGAAGTGAAATCAACTACTCCCTCCGTTCACAAATATAAGATGTTCTAACTTTTTATTTTCTGAATTGGGTGTATATAGACACGTTTTGGTGTGTTTGTTCACTCGTTTCAGTCCATATGTAGTCCATATTAAAATATCCAAAACATCTTATATTTGTGAACGGAGGGAGTAGCTCTTTTAGACTAGTAAAAATCAAGTAAACTTGCAAGGGCGTCCGAACAAAAGGGTAGTATTAAAGCATACCCGTGCAACATCCACAGAAAACTTTCCTTTAACAAGAGCATCAACAACTTCCTGCTTTGAGTTAACCTAAAATTTTCAATGGCAGAACACAAACAGTGAATCATAAAGAAAACGCTTTTCTAGACTAGAACTAGAATGTACTTCGACAGTACACAAGCATAGATAATTCTGAAATGCCAACCTGCACAGGCATTGTTCTGAGGACCTCGATAAGTTCAGCAGGATGATCTTCGCCATCTAATCCAGCACGAACTTTTCCAGGAGTAGCATCAAGAACCCACACCTTTAAGGTAAAGAATACACAGAAGAAATTTAGCTCAAAATATAATTAATAATAGTTGGCATTCCATTATTACCACTCATATAACTCGGAAAAGCTAGTTAAGCTTACCCTGACAGGACGGGCAAGTGGTTTTGCAGCTTGTTCTACCATACTCAAAGCCACTGCAAGCACAATAAGGGCTGGACAGTTATGGATTGTCTACAATGTTAACCATAACACAGTGGATGGCATGTCAGATAAGAAGAACAAAAAGGAACGAGAAAAACCTTTTCCACCAAAACTGTGACCAACCAACACTCGAGGAGACAGCCTGAGTTGCCCTATCTGTTGTATTTAAACGAACTTGCATAGGGTAATAAGATATATAAAAGAAGGCAAGTGAACAGAAAGGTGAACATTGATTGAGATATTTTCCACTGAGAAATAGATACAGTAATAAATACAATTTTAAAATTGTAAAGCAGGTGCAGTGCTTGCAACAGCTTCATGCACTTCATGGCAATTACTTCAAATCAGCAGAGATTAATCTGTATTTTATATCATATGATCCACATGTGATGTTACCATATCTCTTACAGCTTCACTAGTCATAAGTAATGTCCATAAGTAAGTTAACATATATACTATGGCATCAAAAGCCAGGTATGCTGATAAATCGCTAACCACATGATATGGTGCCCACCTCACAATGTATAAAGCTAGATGTACAACACAGATATTACTCAGAAATACATGTAGTCTTTTACGATGTTCTTCCAAAAAAGCTACACATTTCATTTATAATTACATTGGGTGTACCAAACACATTTAGTGTAGATATTAGAAGATAAAATAGAAATTAGCAGTGAGAAGAAAATACAAACCAGCTTTAGAACGTCAAAAGCAGTTGAAGCAACAGTGTGTGGTCCTCTTTTCTTAATTGATGCTGAGTCACCGTGGCAACGCAAATCAACCAAAAGAAACTGCATGAAGAGAAATCAGATTGAGTATTCATTTTTGGTGCCGCAGTGTGAAGTTGTTAAGATCATTAGCAGAATTTTAAATATACTGACCTGCCACATTGGAAATTCCTGAGCTAACCTCTTTGCAAACGACCCTTCATGACAAATATAATTAATTAAATATTATTTAACCTCATATCCTTTACCGAGCAAACTTCTTTAAAACATGTCAAAGCATTTCACTCATTTGCAAACTTGAACCGATATCGCAACTCAGACAATCAGAATGCTCATTTACCCCAGTTTTTCCCGCTCCCAAGGATGCCATGAAGGAGTACAGCTGTTGGTGGATCTGGTATTGATTTATCCATAAATGAGTTCCATTGTACCTGAGGTAACGTGAGGTAATGATTATGAATAACTTACATTACATCAGAGCATTTCAAGCAACGAACTATTGTATAACACAATTTGAAACCAGTGATAAATCACTGACGTGAATGCAACACTTACAAGGTTCCCTTGAACCAGTTCATAGGCCTGTAGGGAGAGAATAGAAATAATTAATCAGCATTGGGTGAGAACCATTCATCGCACAATTTCAAAGCTTCAAGCTTCCTTACCAGAACTCCAGTATGCTTCTCGGCATCAGGCTGATAAGAAATATTTGCTTCAGCCAAAGCCACCTGAGCACACCGACAAGGAGAGCACGACATTGACCTTGAACTAGACATTGTTGATATCAACCGGCCACGACTACCAACAGTTTCCTAACAATACAAAACATAAGATCATAATTAAAGTTCAGAATGTTGGTGTAGTTAAGAAATTGACCATTATCAGGGCCGTCGATGAGGGTGGCCGAGGTGGGCGACCGCACAGGGCCCCCTAAAAAACTGGGGCCCCCAAATCATTAATCTCACGCTAATTATATTGCATGTCAAGCACGATGATCAGCCAATGATCTATTTCCCTCTCTACGCAACCCCTGCGAGCACAGGATATCTTACCTTGATTATCTCCCATGCATGCGCGTGAGTTGTTTCCATCTCACGTGAACTTCCAAGCAATTTATTTACGGATCACCACATATTTCGGGATCTTCTAGCGAGGTAATTGCATGTGTGAGGATTGGAAATCACCATGGAGATCGCTCCATTCGTGGGACCATTTTTTTTTACCATATACTCTGAGTGGAAACAACCGATCAAGGGGAATCAAAGAGCTGGAAAAAAATGCTTGATATTTTAGAATTCCCTAAAACTTAATACAGACCATTTTTTCGAGAAAAAATAATACACACTTTATTTTGAGCAGGGAAATTAATACACACTTAATAATATGAAACAAGAGTATGAATTTTTGAAATTTTAAGGCCCTGTTTGCATTACACGAAGTAATAGCCGAACCGTAGCATAATTTTTTTTTACCGCCCCGGGGCCCCAAATTCCTGGAGACGGCCCTGACCATTATCTAACCAGAACAATGAAATTGTATAACCGTGATTCAAATTTCAGAACGTCTGTGAAAATGCAAGAAATTGATAGTTAAATTAGCAGTTGCTGCACAAATTAACAGGTCATGCAGGTTCCACATCGTGAATATTAGTTGCTTTTACAAGTTGAATTAGCGGTTCCCTACTTCACCGTGTATTTTGTTTGGTTACTAAGCATGCCATGGGAACGGTACAGATTGCAGCTACCAAGCAACATTACTCACTCCTACAGTAAATAGGCCATGGACAATTAAAATTACACAAAAATCATATCGATAAGGGCCATCCATCATCAACACGTCGAGACAGCTTTGGAGTTTTCTCGGAGAATTAAAACAGCGAGTTCCATGAAAAAGGTTCGATCAACACAAGCAATTTTAAACCCTCTAGTGCGGTAGTGCCTCTGGCTCGCGATGTTACGAGTTTGGTGGCTAAATGAACAATCACAAACAGGGATATGAAGTAAACCATAGACATTGATATGCCACACAGTAAGAAATGTGGCAAATATCACTAGAAGCAGAAACGCATTCCTTCAGTCGCCCCTGATCGCATCTACATTGCGTCCATCGCGACTGCCGCCGCGTATCCTCACGACCTCAAAATTGCACCAAAATCTCGCATCTAGCTCCAGTCAACCAACAGGAGGCGACAGTGCGAGTACCCGTAGCTCCACGGCGCATCAGCCCCTGGTACTACGAACTGGCCGAGTAACCTAATTAAGAACGATTCGATCACCGAAACCAAGCTGGAGAACAGTACCTGGCGGGGGCGGAGGCCCGACGCCCGAGCCTTGGTCCTCTGCCGCGGCTCGGCGAGTCCCACGGCAACCGGAGGAGCCCTCCTCAGCTCCGCGGAGAGGGCGCGGGGCGGCGGTGCGCCAGCCGCCGCCATCAGATCACCGGCGGGTAGTGGGGGTGGGAGCACAGAGAGGGGCGAATTCTTGGTGTGTCCGTGGGCTTGCCGCGTCACCACAATAAACGAATTAATCGTTTTTGTTTATTCGGCGAGGCCGAAGAAAAGCTAGAGGCGGAGAACCCAAGGAGTGGGAGAGAGGCTGGCGTGTGGGGTAGATTGACACGTGACCCTCCTTTCCCTCGCTAACTGGTGGGTCCTTTACTTTTTTTTAGACAACTGTGGGTCCTTTACTGTAAGGTCCTGCGTGGATGGGCGCAAGGGCAGTGTGTGTGGTTTGAGGACATGGGCCGGTGACTTGTTCAGCCGGCCGTGACGGGCCATGCTAGGCCCAGCACCTGTCACCGGCTTCTCTCCAAGTTGAACTGCTGGAGAATTCTCAAAAAAAAAAAAAAGTTGAACTGCTGGATTGTCTAAAAAAAAAGTTGAACTGCGGTTTCTTCTCTAGAAAAAAAAATGCGAACAAACTAAACCCATGGATTTTCCAATCTTCCTGTAGCTATATATATACACTAGGTGGCGTTGTGAGACGACATTGGAACTTGGAAGTATTCGTGTGTATATAAGGAATCTTTTGTACTAAATGGACCCTCAAAATTTTATTCGCCCCTTTCAGATAGACGTATTTTTGTAGACGCATTTTCGTTTGGAGCGTGCGTGCCCTACAAACGGTTTATAGTGTGTGAATCCACACTGGGGCGTTGTCAGCCAGCCCATGCGAGATGGAAAAGTCAAATACGACAACAGTACCCAACTACCAGAAGGACGATACAAACCAACCTATAGTTGGATAGTTAGGAGGACAGTGAAATCTTCTATCCATCAGAGTTTAAGTCCCAGACTTGGCATTGGTTCTTGTATTTTTCTGGATTTATTTCAGGCCTTCGGCAATGTGCGTTTAGTGAGAGGAGACGTTTTCGTCGACTACGAAGGTGTCTGTGGTGACTTAGTCAATCTCAAAATGATGTGTCGCCTTAGTCTCTCAGAGGTATTCATAGAGATAAGTTGAGAGGACGTGGATGTCGCCTAGAGGCGGGTGAATATGCGCTTTAAAATAATTACGGTTTAGGCTTGACCAAATGCGAATAAAACTAACGTTTAATATGTCAAGCACAAAAACTAAAACAATTAGGCTCACCTATGTGCACCAACAACTTATGCTAAGCAAGATAAACAACTAAGTGATAGCAAGATATATAGCAGGAAACAATATGGCCATCACAAAGTAAAGTGCATAAGTAAAGAGCTCGGGTAAGAGATAACCGAGGCACGCGGAGACGACGATGTATCCCGAAGTTCACACCCTTGCGGACGCTAATCTCCGTTCGGAGCGGTGTGGAGGCACAATGCTCCCAAAGAAGCCACTAGGGCCACCATAATCTTCTCACGCCCTCGCACAATGCAAGATGCCGTGATTCCACGAAGGGACCCCTGAGGGCGGTCACCGAACCCGTACAAATGGCAACCCTTGGGGGCGGTCACCGGTACCCGTACAAATTGCTCGGGGAAATCTCCACAACCTAATTGGAGACCCCGGCGCTTGCCCGGAGCTTTACACCACAATGATTGAGCTCCGAGACACCACCAACTGTCTAGGGCACCAAGGCACCCGAGAGGAACAAGCTCTAGGGTGCTCAAACACCCAAGAGTAATAAGCTTCTCAAACTTCACTTCCACGTATCACTGTGGAGAACTCAAAACTATGCACCAAATCCAATGGCAAGGGAACACGGAGTGCCCAAGTCCTTCTCCAAATCCCACCACAACAACTAATGCTATGGAGGAAAATGAGACGAAGAACGAAGAAGAACACGAAGAACTCCAAGATCTAGATCCAAGGGGTTCCCCTCACATAGAGGAGAAAGTGATTGGTGGAAATGTGGATCTAGATCTCCTCTCTCTTTTCCCTCAAGAACTAGCAAGAATCATTGGAGGGATTGAGAGTTAGCAAGCTTGAAGAAGGTCAACAATGGGGGGGCAAACACGAGCTCGAAAGGATGGGAACCATTGGGGAAGAACACCCCCTTAAATAGGTTCCCCCAAATCCAACCGTTATGCACTCAGCCCGTGCATAAGCGGTAGTAGCGCTCAGGTGAGCGGTACTTCTGCTGGTACGGAAGTATCAAACCATAGCGTGCAACAGAGGAGCTCAAAGGAGGCGGTAGAGCTGCCGAAGCGGTACTACCGCTTCCTCCAGCGGTACTTCCGCCCGGAGCGGTACTACCGCCCTCTACTACCGAGCGGTACCGCGTAGAAAACCAACCTATCCAGAGAGCAAAATATAAGCGGAAGTAGCAGTGGTAGTACACAGCGGAAGTACCGCTCAACCGGTACTACCGTGGTACCGAGCGGTACTACCGCCTGAACAGACAAAAACAGCTCTGGCACTAAAACTGCCATAACTTTCGCATACGAGCTCTGAATTGAGCAAACTCAAGCTTGTTATCTTAAGAAGAGGCAGTATGAAAATGCCAATGTTATAGAGATGTGAAACCTCTATGAATGAAGAACCGGCAAAAACTCCAACATTGAAAACATCATAGAAGAAGCATATGGACTCCGTTTTCGATGAACTCGAGCTTGTCATGAAGATGACCATAAGCTCTAAGACTCACAAAGAGAAACACCAAACAAGAACTAAGAAAGATGATGCAAGGATGCAAATGGTTTGAGCTCTCAACGAACAATACGATCAAGCTACTCACTTGAGAGCCCCCCTTGATAGTACGGCAATCGATCCTATAACCCGATCTCCCAACTACCACCATGAGACCGGTAAAATAGAAAACCTATCAAGGGCAAACCTATACCTTGCACATAGTCCACTTGAGCTAGATGATGACGATCTTGACTTCCTCAAGATGGACCACCTTTCTTGATTGATATGGTTCGATGAAGACTAGTTGATTGCTCCCCTATACTCCACTATGGGTGAGCCACTCTTCGGCACATCTTCACAAGTCCATTGTCACCACAATGGACGGCAAGTTTCAAGCATGATCTCTCCGTGATGCTTCACTTGAACTTGCACACCGCAACCTTGATGACGATCACCACTTGATGTCATCCTCCATGGCTTGTATGGGATCTTCCTCTTGACGCAATCCCATGGACACATACCTAACCCCACATAGAACTCTCACGTAGACCATGGGTTAGTACACAAAGTGTAATGGACAATGCTTACCATACCATGGGATCACTTGACCCCTCTCGGTACATCTTGTACGCTTTGTATGTCAATCAACTTGATTCACTCTTTGACTTAGTCTTGATCAACCTTGTATCTTATCTTCTCTCTTCATAAAGATGATGTCTTGAAGGTAAACATGAATGCTCACACAATATTCTTTTTCAAGACGTGCTTGCAATAAGCTCAACTCTCACATGACCAATCTTTGGATACAACCTTGAATACCACCTTGGTCACCATATAAACTCCTTGAAACCAACAGATGGACTTCAAGAAGTGCCTATGGAAAATCCTTTGAATATAACTCAAGGCAACCATTAGTCCATAGTGATTGTCATCAATTACCAAAACCACATATCGAGAAATGTGCTCTTACATAAGTGTACTCTCATGTCAGTGGCGGCGCTGGGGTATTCTTGGAAATTCCCTGGAATACCAAAGAATATGGCCCACAAAAATATTAGTACATATACTATACAGCGATTCATTGGCCCCGGATTTCAAGTCCAGCCCAAACGACAGGCACGCACCGAAGCACAGAGGACGGACTCTTGTCTGGAGATTTCCCTCAAAAAAAGAGACCCGTGTCTTGTTAGTCGCGTGAGAAACCGAGCACTCTACTCCTACTCTCCTTCCCCCAAATCAATCCCCATTCCCTAACCTAGTTGAAGGCAGTGGCGGCGGCAAGTGACTCCAGCCTTCCAGATCCGGCGGCCGGCCCTCTTCGGCTCTCCCTCGGTCCCTCCCACCCCCTCCGGGCTCCGGCCAACCTCCGGCTGTCTGGCCCCGCCCTCCCCTCCACGGCCGGCCCTCTCCGGGCTTCGACACTCCATGTCCTCGCTGCCTCAGTCCCTCCCCTCCCCTACGGCGGTCCCGCCGGCTAGCTCTCTCCCTGACTCCCTCCCCTCGGACTCCGGCCCCACCCCCATCCACCGAGGTATTCTTTCCCTCTATTTTCTAACATTTTTTTATTTTTTTGTAAATTGCCACTGCATAATGGCTATGATAGCTCAAACATGTGATGGATAGAAGGAATAGAAGGCAGTCATTGATTGCTTGTAAATTGAAATCGAATTCCCTGCTATGTGTTCCATTGATGCTTATAATCATGAATGATTGCTAGATGGACATTGAACTACTTCTCTTGATCTTGATCATTTTCACTATTGCTTGTAAATTGAAATTGGTTGTCCAATGTCCATGGGTCCATGCCACATTGCCATCGCCACTGAATTCTAAAGTTATATTATAATTTGATTTGTTGTTTTTAATCTTTCTTAATTGCTAGAGATATTGCCACATTGATATTTTGCTACTATCATCGATGTGTGGTCATCGACTCATTGATATTTCCATCTTATTGTACATTTGTTGTTCTTTTATATTGCTTTTGCCGCGGATTACAAGGTCACGCTGGCTTCGTGTGGGAGCGGCGGCAACTCACGCGGTGTGTGGGGTGGTTCGGTTCCCCAGGGACCCTTTGGTAATTCTTCTTATGTGTGGGGTGCTCTGTATCACTCATCTGATTTAATATAGGTCTGGGGTCCTTTCACAAAAAAAAAGATTTTACAGGAATACCCATGACCAAATTCCTGGCTCCGCTACTGGCTCGTGTACGTGAGCGATTTCGATTCTACTGTGTTAAAAAACTAAACAATACGCCGTGCACCAAAACGAGTTTTCGCTACTTTCCTCCTTTCGGTTTCACCCTTGTTTATTATCTTTACCTAATAATAAAGCACGCTGTGCTTCTGTCCGTTCACCGTCATGCACTTTTTGCAGAAAGGTCCATGTGGTTTTGGGCAATTAACCCGCGCTCCAGATTTAAGTTTGTAAGTAAAAAACGATTCGCTCGTTCACGGGACCCGAACGGAAGGACGAAATGCGCGGTCTTCGCCTGCCCCAATCCTGACTCCATGTCATCGTCCCCAACCCACCATGAGGACGAGGATGCCGAACTTAGGCGGCGACGCTAGTCTAACCCTCTAGGGGGATCGGACCATCCGACGACGACTTTGACTTCCTTCCTCAACACCTCCGTCGCCCGGGCCACGGGAGACAGCAGCCATGTGCTCCTATGCCTGCCCGATCCTCCTCCTGCTTCTTGCGCCACTCTTCCCCTCCCACTCCCCCGCCAGTGCCGCCTCACTGTCCCCGCTCGCATCCACCTCCAATGCCTCCTCCCACGCCTACGCCTTCGCAGGCCGCGAGCCGGTGCCCGCCCTGGATCCCACCTTCTTAGACAATGTCGTTTGATACGTCCATTCTGCATCATGATTTCTTACCATTATCTACCTTGTTTTTGTCCATTATTCCACATTATCATACAATTCTTATGTTTATTCTCTCTGAATACGCAAGGTACATCAAAAGGAGGAAAATATCTGGAAACTGGAATTCTGGACCGGAAAACCGATAAAAAGGCAGAAAAATCACCAGTCCCAGAATGACCTGAAAATTTACAAAGAATATTTTTGGAATATTTAAGAATTTCTGGAGCAAAAATATACCGGAGAGGGGCTGCCAGCAGGCCACAAGCCAACAGGCCGCGCCCCCAGGGGGGCGGCCTGTTGGCTTGTGGGCCCCCTGCTGGTCCTTCGAAGCCCCTCTTCTCCTATATGGCGTGTTTTACCCTAGAAAAAATCATAAGAAACCTTTCGGGACGAAGCGCCACCATCTCGAGGTGGAAACCTGGGCAGAGGCCCTTTTGCACTCCGGCAGTCAGATTCTGCCGGGAAAATCCCTCCCCGGGAGGGGGAGATCGAAGCCATCGTCATCACCAACGCTTCCTCCTTTGTGGGAGGACCAATCTTCATCAACCTCTTCACCATCACCATCTCATCTCCAACCCTAATTCATCTCTTGTATTCAATCTTTGTCCCAAAACCTCAGATTGGTACATGTGGGTTACTAGTTGTGTTAATTACATCTCGTAGTTGATGCTGATACGTCCATTTTGCATCATGCTTTTATATTGATATTTATTGCATTATGGGCTGTTATTACACATTATGGTACAATACTTATGCCTTTTCTCTCTTATCTTACAAGGTTTACATGAAGAGGGAGAATGCCGGCAGCTGGAATTTTGGATTGGAAAAGGAGCAAATCTGAGAGACCTATTCTGCACAACTCCAAAAGTCCTGAAAAGTTACGGAGAATTATTTTGGAATATATAAAAAATATTGGGCGAAAGAAATACCAGAGGGGACCCACCAGGAGGTCACAAGCCAGGGGGGCGCGCCCCTATGGCTTGTGGGCCCCCTGGCAGGCCTCCGGTGCCCATCTTCTTCTATATGGAGGGTTTTGACCTGGAAAAAAAATCATAAGGGAGCTTTCGGGATGAAGCGCCGCCGTCTCGAGGCGAAACTTGGGCAGAACCAATCTAGAGCTCCGGCGGAGCTGTTCTGCCGGGGAAACTTCCCTCCCGGAGGGGGAAATCGAAGCCATCGTCATCACCAACGATCCTCTCATCGAGAGGGGGTCAATCTCCATCAACATCTTCACCAACACCATCTCCTCTCCAAACCCTAGTTCATCTCTTGTATCCGATCTTTGTCTCAAAACCTCAGATTGGTACCTGTGGGTTGCTAGTAGTGTTGATTACTCCTTGTAGTTGATGCTAGTTGGTTTACTTGGTGGAAGATCATATGTTCAGATCCTTAATGATAATTAATACTCCTATGATTATGAACATGAATATGTTTTGTGAGTAGTTACGTTTGTTCCTGAGGACATGGGATAAGTCTTGTTATAAGTAATCATGTGAATTTGGTATTCATTCGATATTTTGATGAGATGTATGTTGTCTCTCCTCTAGTGGTGTTATGTGAACGTCGACTACATGACACTTCACCATTATTTGGGCCTAGAGGAAGGCATTGGGAAGTAATAAGTAGATGATGGGTTGCTAGAGTGACAGAAGCTTAAACCCTAGTTTATGCGTTGCTTCGTAAGGGGCTGATTTGGATCCACCTGTTTCATGCTATGGTTAGATTTATCTTAATTCTTCTTTCGTAGTTGCGGATGCTTGCGAGAGGGGTTAATCATAAGTGGGAGGCTTGTCCAAGTAAGGACAACACCCAAGCACCGGTCCACCCACATATCAAATTATCAAAGTAATGAACGCGAATCATATGAGCATGATGAAAACTAGCTTGACAGAAATTCCCATGTGTCCTCGGGAGCGCTTTGCTTTATATAAGAGTTTGTCCAGGCTTGTCCTTTGCTATAAAAAGGATTGGGCCACCTTGCTGCACCTTTGTTACATTTGTTACTTGCTACCCGTTACGAATTATCTTATCACAAAATTATCTGTTACCGATAATTTCAGTGCTTGCAGAGAATACCTTACTGAAAACCGCTTGTCATTTCGTTCTGCTCCTCGTTGGGTTCGACACTCTTACTTATCGAAAGGACTGTGATAGATCCCCTATACTTGTGGGTCATCAAGACTCTTTTCTGGCGCCGTTGCCGGGGAGTGAAGCGCCTTTGGTGAGTGGAACTTGGTAAGGAAAATTTTATATAGTGTGCTGAAATTTACTATCACTTGTTACTATGGAAAATAATCCTTTGAGGGGCTTGTTCGGGGTATCTTCACCCCGACCAGAAGCACAAAGAGATGCTCCTCAACCTACTGTACCTACTGAAAATATTTATTATGAGATTCCTTCGGGTATGATAGAGAAACTGCTAGCTAATCCTTATGCAGGAGATGGAACACTACATCCTGATTTGCATCTAATCTATGTGGATGAACTTTGCGGATTATTTAAGCTTGCAGGTTTGCCCAAGGATGATGTCAAGAAGAAGGTCTTTCCTTTATCTTTGAAGGAGAAGGCATTGACATGGTATAGGCTATGTGATGGTATTGGATCATGGAACTGCAACCAATTGAAATTGGAATTTCATCAGAAGTTTTATCCTATGCATCTGGTTCATCGTGATCGGAATTATATTTATAATTTTTGGCCTCGTGAAGGAGAAAGAATCGCTCAAGCTTGGGGGAGGCTTAAGTCAATGTTATATTCATGCCCCAATCATGAGCTCCCAAGAGAAATTATTATTCAGAATTTTTATGCTCGGCTTTCTCGTAATGATCAATCCATGCTCGATACTTCTTGTACTGGTTCCTTTATGAAGAAAGATATTGAATTCAAATGGGACTTATTGGAAAGAATTAAACGCAACTCTGAAGATTGGGAACTCGACGAAGGTAAGGAGTCAGGTATAAACCTTAAGTTTGATTGTGTTAAATCCTTTATAGACACCGATGCTTTTCGTGATTTTAGCACCAAATATGGACTTGACTCTGAGATAGTAGCTTCTTTCTGTGAATCTTTTGCTGCTCATGTTGATCTCCCTAAGGAGAAGTGGTTTAAATATCATCCTCCCATTGAAGTGAAAGTAGTTGAACCTATTAAGGCTGAAGAAGAAACCATTACTTATAATGTTGATCCTATTGTTCCTACTGCTTATATTGAGAAACCACCTTTTCCTGTTAGAATAAAGGAACATGCTAAAGCTTCAACTGTGGTTCGTAAGAGTTGTACTAGAAGACCTACACCCCCTGAACAAATCAAAGTTTAACCTAGTGTTGCTATGGTTAAAGATCTCTTGGTTGATAATATTGATGGGCATGTTATTCATTTCTGTGATGAAGCTGCTAGAATTGCTAGAGCTGATACTAAAGATAAACATAGACCTGTTGTTGGCATGCCTGTTGTTTCTGTTAAAATAGCAGATCATTGTTATCATGGCTTATGTGATGTGGGTGCTAGTGTGAGTGCAATTCCCTTTACCTTATATCAAGAGATTATGAATGATATTGCACCCGCTGAATTAGAGGAAATTGATGTCACCATTAAGCTTGCTAATAGAGACACTATAGCACCAATTGGGATTGTTAGAGATGTTGAAGTCTTGTGTGGGAAAATAAAGTATCCTACTGATTTTCTTGTTCTTGGTTCCCCGCAAGATGATTTTTGTCCCATTATATTTGGTAGACCTTTCTTGAATACTGTTAATGCTAAGATAGATTGTGAGAAAGAAACTGTTACTGTAAGTTTTGGGGATGTGTCTCATGAGTTCAATTTCTCTAAATTTTGTAGACAACCCCATGACAAGGAATTGCCTAGTAAGGATGAAATTATTGGTCTCGCTTCTATTGTTGTGCCTCCTACTGATCCCTTAGAACAATATTTGCTAGACCATGAAAACAATATGCATATGAATGAAAGAAATGAAATAGATAAGATTTTCTTTGATCAGCAGCCTATTTTGAAACACAACCTGCATGTTGAAATACTTGGGGATCCTCCTCCACCAAAGGGTGATCCCGTGTTCGAGCTTAAACAATTATCGGATACTCTGAAATATGCTTATCTTGATGAAAAGAAGATATATCCTGTTATTATTAGTGCTAACCTTTCAGAACATGAAGAAAAGAGATTATTGAAAACTCCGAGGAAGCACCGTCCTGCTATTGGATATACTCTTGATGATCTTAAGGGCATTAGTCCCACTTTATGTCAGCATAAAATTAATATGGAGCCTGATGCTAAACCAGTTGTCGATCACCAACGACGGTTAAATCCTAAAATGAAAGAAGTGGTAAGAAATGAAATATTAAAGCTTCTGGAGGCAGGTATAATTTATCCTATTGCTGATAGTAGATGGGTTAGTCCCGTTCATTGTGTCCCTAAGAAGGGAGGTATTACCGTTGTTCCTAATGATAAAAATGAATTGATCCCGCAAAGAATTGTTACAGGATATAGAATGGTAATTGATTTTAGGAAATTAAATAAAGATACTAGGAAAGATCATTACCCTCTACCTTTTATTGATCAAATGCTAGAAAGACTATCCAAACATACACACTTTTGCTTTCTAGATGGTTATTCTAGTTTCTCTCAAATACCTGTGTCAAAAGAGGACCAAGAGAAGACCACTTTTACTTGCCCTTTCGGTACCTTTGCTTATAGACGTATGCCTTTTGGTTTATGCAATGCACCTGCTACCTTTCAAAGATGTATGATGGCTATATTCTCTGACTTTTGTGAAAAGATTGTTGAGGTTTTCATGGATGATTTCTCCGTTTACGAAATTTCTTTTGATGATTGCTTGAGCAACCTTGATCGAGTTTTGCAGAGATGTGAAGAAACTAATCTTGTTTTGAATTGGGAGAAGTGCCACTTTATGGTTAATGAGGGCATTATCTTGGGACACAAAATCTCCAAAAGAGGTATTGAAGTTGATAAAGCTAAAGTTGATGCTATTGAAAAAATGCCGTGTCCCATGGATATCAGAGGTATAAGAAGTTCCCTTGGTCATGCTGGTTTCTATAGGAGGTTTATTAAGGACTTCTCTAAGATTTCTAGGCCTCTCGCTAATCTTTTGCAAAAATATGTTCCATTCGTTTTTGATGATGATTGTGTAGAAGCATTTGAAATTCTTAAGAAAGCCTTGATTTCTGCACCTGTTGTTCAACCACCTGATTGGAACCTACCCTTTGAAATTATGTGTGATGCTAGTGATTACGCCGTTGGTGTTGTTCTAGGACAAAGAGTTGATAAGAAATTAAATGTTATCCATTATGCTAGTAAAACTCTAAACAGTGCTCAAAGAAACTATGCTACCACTGAAAAGGAATTTTTAGCAGTTGTGTTTGTGTGTGATAAGTTCAGACCTTATATTGTTGACTCCAAAGTAACTGTTCACACTGATGATGCTGCTATTAAATATCTTATGGAAAAGAAAGATGCTAAACGTAGACTCATTAGATGGGTTCTTCTGCTACAAGAATTTGATTGGCATATTATTGATAGAAAGGGTGCTGAGAACCCCGTAGCAGACAACTTGTCTAGGCTAGAAAATGTTCTCGATGACCCACTACCTATTGATGATAGCTTTCCTGATGAACAATTAGCTGTCATAAATGCTTCGCGTAATGCTCCATGGTATGCTAATTATGCTAATTACATTGTTGCTAAATTTATACCACCTAGTTTCACATACCAACAAAAGAAAAAGTTCTTCTATGATTTAAGACATTACTTTTGGGATGATCCACACCTTTATAAAGAAGGAGTAGATGGTGTTATTAGACGTTGTGTACCTGAGCATGAACAGGAACAGATCCTTCACAAGTGTCACTCCGAGGCTTACGGAGGACACCACGCTGGAGATAGAACTGCACACAAAGTATTACAATCTGGTTTTTATTGGCCTACTCTCTTCAAGGATGCTCATAAGTTTGTCTTTTCTTGTGATGAATGTCAAATAATTGGTAATATTAGTAGACGTCAGGAAATGCCTATGAATTACTCTCTTGTTATTGAACCATTTGATGTTTGGGGTTTTGATTACATGGGACCTTTTCCAAAGTCCAACGGGTATACTCATATTCTAGTTGCTGTTGATTATGTTACTAAGTGGGTAGAAGCTATTCCAACTAGTAGTGCTGATCATAACACTTCTATTAAAATGCTTAAAGAAGTTATTTTCCCTAGATTTGGAGTCCCTAGATATTTAATGACTGATGATGGTTCACACTTTATTCATGGTGCTTTCCGTAAACTGCTTGCTAAGTATGATGTGAATCATAGAATTGCATCTCCTTATCATCCTCAGTCTAGTGGTCAAGTAGAATTAAGCAATAGAGAAATTAAATTAATCTTGCAAAAGACTGTTAATAGATCTAGAAAGAATTGGTCTAAGAAACTTGATGATGCATTATGGGCTTATAGAACCGCTTACAAAAACCCTATGGGTATGTCTCCGTATAAAATGGTTTATGGTAAAGCATGTCACTTACCTCTTGAACTAGAACATAAAGCTTATTGGGCAATTAAAGAGCTCAACTATGATTTCAAACTTGCTGGTGAGAAGAGGTTATTTGACATTAGCTCACTTGATGAATGGAGAACCCAGGCCTATGAGAATGCTAAGTTGTTTAAAGAAAAAGTTAAGAGATGGCATGATAAAAGGATACAAAAGCGTGAATTCAATGTAGGTGACCATGTCTTGCTATACAATTCTCGTTTAAGATTTTTTGCAGGGAAACTTCTCTCTAAATGGGAAGGGCCTTACATTGTCGAAGAAGTGTATCGTTCCGGTGCCATCAAGATTAACAACGCCGAAGGCACAAATCCGAAGGTGGTAAACGGCCAAAGAATCAAACATTATATCTCAGGTACTCCCATAAATGTTGAAACCAATATTATCAATACCATAACTCCAGAGGAGTACATTAGGGAGACCTACCAGAACGTTTCAGACCCCGAAAAGGAATAGGTATGTGGTACGGTAAGTAAACCGACTCCAAAACTTTTTCAACAGCAATTTTTCTCTGTTTTGGAATATTTAAAAAATTAGGAAAATTTAAAGTAGTCCGAAGAGTGCACGAGGAGGCGACAAGTCAGGGGGGCGCGCCCCACCCCCCTGGGCGCGCCCCTGTGGCTTGTGGCCACCCCGTGTACCCTCCGGATTCCGTTTTCTTGTGGTATACTCCTTCAGGTTGGTAAAAATTCATTATATAATCTCCCGAAGGTTTTGACCTTTTTATCACGACAATTTCTCCTGTTCTTGTTTCGAGTTGTTTTCCTGACAGATTTAGATCGCCATGACGTCCCCAAGTGCTTCGAAGGACAAGTTCTTCGAGAAGGTCATCAACCCCTATCTTGCGGAGGTGCTGCGACACCCTCAAACCATTGAGATGCGTGAGGGGGTGCTGCACATCCGTGACGTTGAAGGGCCAAAGAAGACCGGAACTGTGGAGACAAGGCTCGAAGCAATGGAGCAGCAAGTTTTCAAGTGCCAAGGGATGGTGGAACGTGGACTCAATGCCAATCACATGATGATCGCGGAGTTTACCCATAAGCACAAGCTAGACGCCAAGGACATCGGGGAGCATATCTTCAAGCTTTACGAGAAAATCGAGCATCTCCAAGCCCAGATCTATGACCTGCAAAACCAAAACTGTGAGTATGAATACATATTTAAGAGAATGAGTTTGGCTACAGATTTGAGGATCCCGAAGACTCGTTCATCTTTTTACGATGGTGAGCCTATGCCTTGGAAGACGGAGGACAAGCTTCCAACCTCATCAACAACTCCAACATCACCACCTCCGAAGAAAGACAACTAAACACATGGGTATGGGCACTCCCCTTGGCTTGTGCCAAGCTTGGGGGAGGTGCCCCGGTATCGTATCACCATCACATCTTTTACTTTTATCGTTTTTTCTTAGTTTGATCCTTTTGGTTATATCTTGATCTAGTAAAATAAAGTCTCTAGTGTGATCAAGTTTTGAATTTTGCCTTTTGATCCCCCTATGTAAGCGAGTCCGAGAGTTATATAATAAAAAGTAGTTTTGAGTTGAGGGCGTTGCTTGCTTGCTATGATTTTGAGTAAAAGAAATAGAAAGAAGAATAGAATAAAAGCAAAGAGTATATATGATGATCTTATGGGGAGTGATGACTTCACATATAAGAAGTATGTCGATTGAAATTTGTTGTGAGTTGACAAACATAGCGATTGGTCATTGTTGCAATTAAAAGGAAGTAATAAAGAAAGAGAGGTTCGCATATAAATATATTATCTTGGACATCTTTTATGATTGTGAGCACTCATTAAAATATTATATGCTAAGAAGTTGATGTTGGAGAAGGAAGACAACATGATAGGTTATGTTTGCTTATTTCCGAATAGAAGTTATATGGTTATAGATCCTTCAACATGTGACGCTTGCTTCCACCCCATATCAGCCAAAACTTCCGCACCAAGTAGAGATACTACTTGTGCATCCAAAAACCCTTAACCCAGTTTCGCCATGAGAGTCCACCATACCTACCCATGGATTGAGTAAGATCCTTCAAGTAAGTTGTCATCGGTGCAAGCAATAAAAATTGCTCTCTAAATATGTATGATCTATTAGTGTGAGGAAATAAACTTTATACGAACTTGTGATATGGAAGAAATAAAAGCGACAGACTGCATAATAAAGTTCTCTATCACAAGGGGCAATATAAAGTGACGTTCTTTTGCATTAAGGGATTGCGCATCCAACTATAAAAGCGCATGACAACCTCTGCTTCCCTCTGCGAAGGGCCTATCTGTTACTTTTATTTTCTAGTACTTACCTTTACGCAAGAGTCGTGGTGATCTTCACCACTTCCTTTATTTCGCCTTTCTCTCTTGGCAAGCGTCATGTGTTGGGGAATGATCTAGACACATATATCCACTCGGATGTGGGTGATCATGAGTTATTTCTGTTGACATTACCCTTGAGGTAAATAGTTGGGAGGCAAAACTATAAGCCCCTATCTTTCTCTGTGTCTGATTGAAGCTTTGACCTCATAGGTACCGCGTGAGTGTTAGCAATTATGAAAGACTAAAAGATGATTGAGTATGTGGATTTGCTTTATAAGCTCTTATATTGACTCTTTCCGACGTTATGATAAATTGGAATTGCTTCAATGACTAAGATCATAGTTTGTTGGTTCTCAATAGAGTTCTTGATTCATACTTTACCTTGTGAATGAACTGTTACTCTAGCATAAGAAATTATATGTCAATATATGTTGCTGTTCTAAAGATAATCATGATGACTTCATGTACATATTTTATTTTATCGACACCTCTATCTCTAAACATGTGGACATATTTATCGATTTTGGCTTTCGCTTGAGGACAAGCGAGGTCTAAGCTTGGGGGAGTTGATACGTCCATTTTGCATCATGCTTTTATATTGATATTTATTGCATTATGGGCTGTTATTACACATTATGGTACAATACTTATGCCTTTTCTCTCTTATTTTACAAGGTTTACATGAAGAGGGAGAATGCCGGCAGCTAGAATTCTGGATTGGAAAAGGAGCAAATCTGAGAGACCTATTCTGCACAACTCCAAAAGTCTTGAAAAGTTATGGAGAATTATTTTGGAATATATAAAAAATATTGGGCGAAAGAAATACCAGAGGGGACCCACCAGGAGGTCGCAAGCCAGGGCGGCGCGCCCTACCCCCTGGGCGCGCCCCTGTGGCTTGTGGGCCCCCTGACAGGCCTCCGGTGCCCATCTTCTGCTATATCAAGGGTTTTGACCTGGCAAAAATCATAAGGGAGCTTTCGGGACGAAGCGCCGCCGTCTCGAGGCGGAACTTGGGCAGAACCAATCTAGAGCTCCGGCGGAGCTGTTCTACCGGGGAAACTTCCCTCCCGGAGGGGGAAATCGAAGCCATCGTCATCACCAACGATCCTCTCATCGAGAGGGGGTCAATCTCCATCAACATCTTCACCAGCAGCATCTCCTCTCCAAACCCTAGTTCATCTCTTGTATCTGATCTTTGTCTCAAAACCTCAGATTGGTACCTGTGGGTTGCTAGTAGTGTTGATTACTCCTTGTAGTTGATGCTAGTTGGTTTACTTGGTGGAAGATCATATGTTCAGATCCTTAATGATAATTAATACTCCTCTGATTATGAACATGAATATGTTTTGTGAGTAGTTACGTTTGTTCCTGAGGACATGGGATAAGTCTTGTTATAAGTAATCATGTGAATTTGGTATTCGTTCGATATTTTGATGAGATGTATGTTGTCTCTCCTCTAGTGGTGTTATGTGAACGTCGACTACATGAAACTTCACCATTATTTGGGCCTAGAGGAAGGCATTGGGAAGTAATAAGTAGATGATGGGTTGCTAGAGTGACAGAAGCTTAAACCCTAGTTTATGCGTTGCTTCGTAAGGGGCTGATTTGGATCCACCTGTTTCATGCTATGGTTAGATTTATCTTAATTCTTCTTTCGTAGTTGCGGATGCTTGCGAGAGGGGTTAATCATAAGTGGGAGGCTTGTCCAAGTAAGGACAGCACCCAAGCACCGGTCCACCCACATATCAAATTATCAAAGTAATGAACGCAAATCATATGAGCATGATGAAAACTAGCTTGACAGAAATTCCCATGTGTCCTCGGGAGCGCTTTGCTTTATATAAGAGTTTGTCCAGGCTTGTCCTTTGCTATAAAAAGGATTGGGCCACCTTGCTGCACCTTTGTTACATTTGTTACTTGCTACCCGTTACGAATTATCTTATCACAAAACTATCTGTTACCGATAATTTCAGTGCTTGCAGAGAATACCTTATTGAAAACCGCTTGTCATTTCGTTCTGCTCCTCATTGGGTTCGACACTCTTACTTATCGAAAGGGCTACGATAGATCCCCTATACTTGTGGGTCATCAGATGCTTGTTGGATTACTTGGTGGAAGATATTATGTTCAGATCCTTAATTATCATTATTACTCCTCTGATCTTGAACATGTTGATGATGTGTGAGTAGTTACTATTGTTCCTGAGGACATGGGAGAAGTCTTGTTATAATTAATCTTGTGAAGTTGGTATGCGTTCGATATTTTGATGATATGTATGTTGTTACTTCTCTTAGTGGTGTCATGTGAACGTCGACTACATGACACTTCACCATGTTATGGGCCTAAGGGAAGTCATTGTGGAGTAACAAGTAGATGATGGGTTGCGAGAGTGACAGAAGCTTAAACCCCAGTTTATGCGTTGCTTCATAAGGGGCTGATTTGGATCCACATGTTTCATGCTATGGTTAGATTTATCTTAATTCTTCTTTCGTAGTTGCGGATGCTTGCGAGAGCGGTTAATCATAAGTAGGTTGTTAGTTCAAGTAAGAACAACACCTTAGCACCGGTTCACCCACATATCAAATTATCAAAGTAGCGAACGTGAATCAACTCAACATGATGAACATGACTAGACAGAAATTCCCATGTGTCCTCGGGAGCACTTGCTTAATATAAGAGTACTTTCAGGCCTGTCCTTTGCTACAAAAGGATTGGGATACCTTGCTGCACCATTGTTACTATTGTTACTTGTCGCTTGTTAAGAATTATCTTGCTACAAAACTATCTACCACTGTTACTCACAGGACTTGCAGAGAATACCTTGCTGAAAACTACTTATCATTTCCTTCTGCTCCTCTTGGGTTTGACACTCTTACTTATCGAAAGGACTACGATTGATCCCCTATACTTGTGGGTCATCAAGACTCTTTTCTGGCGCCATTGCCGGGGAGTGAAGCGCCTTTGGTAAGTGGAAATTGGTAAGGAACCATTTTCTATACGTGCTGAAATTTACTGTTGCTTGTCACTATGAGCTGTCACCCTTTGAGTGGCTTGTTCGGGGCATCTTCGCCCCTAATGGAAGATGACAAAAATAAACCAGTTGTTGGCATGCCCGTTGTTTCTGTTAAAATTGGAGACCATTGTTATCATGGATTGTGTGACATGGGTGCTAGTGTTAGTGCCATAACTTTTACCTTATATCAAGAAATTATGAATGACATATCACCCGCTGAAATTGAAGATATTGACGTCACTATTAAACTTGCAAACATAGACACTATTACACCACTTGGGATAGTTAGAGATGTTGAAGTCTTGTGTGGAAAAGTCAAGTACCCCACTGATTTTTTAATGCTTGGTTCAACAGAAGATAACTTTTGTCCCATTATATTTGGTAGACCTTTCCTAAATACCGTTAATGCTGAAATTAATTGTGTTACAGAGAAGGTCAAAGTAAGCTTTGGCGGTGTGTCTCATGAATTTAACTTCTCCAAGTTTAGTGGACAACAACATGAGAGGGAATTATCTAGTAAGGATGAAATAATTGGTCTTGCTTCTATTGTCGTGCGTCCTACAAATCCGTTAGAACAATATTTACTAGACCATGAAAATGATATGCATATGAATGAGAGAAATGAAATAGATGACAAATTCCTTAAACAAACGCCTATTCTAAAACACAACTTACCGGTTGATATTTTAGGGGATCCTCCTCCACCCAAGGGAGATCCCATGTTTGAGTTAAAGACTTTACCCGACACTTTGAAATATGCTTACCTTGATGAAAAGAAGATATATCCTGTTATTATCAGTGCTAACCTTTCAGAGCATGAAGAAAGAAGATTACTCAAAACTCTAAGGAAGCACAGGGCTGCTATTGGATATACTCTCGATGATCTAAAGGGCATAAGCCCCACTCTATGTCAGCACAAGATTAATATGGAACTAGATGCTAAACCTTTTGTTGATCATCAACGCCGCTTAAATCCTAAGATGAAGGAAGTGGTAAGAACTGAAATACTAAAGCTTCTGGAGGCTGATAACCCACAAGTATAGGGGATCGCAACAGTTTTCGAGGGTAGAGTATTCAACCCAAATTTATAGATTCGACACAAGGGGAGCCAAAGAATATTTGCGAATATTAGCAGCTGAGTTGTCAATTCAACCACACCTGGGGATTAAATATTTGCAGCGAAGTGATCAGTAGCACAACAGTATGGTAGTTTTGATAGCAGTAGCAGCAGTAACAGTAGCGGTAACAGTGATAGCAGTAGTTTTGTAGCAGTTGGAACAGTAGCAGCAACAATAGTAACTTAGCAAGAACAATAAGTGGAGAACTCGTAGGCACTGGATCGGTTAACTCGTTGGATGATATTCGTCATGTAATAGTCATAACCTAGGGCGATACAAAACTAGCTCCAGTTCATCAATGTAATGTAGGCATGTATTCCGTAAATAGTCATACGTGCTTATGGAAAAGAACTTGCATGACATCTTTTGTCCTACCCTCCCGTGGCAGCGGGGTCCATAAGGAAACTAATGGATATTAAGGCCTCCTTTTAATAGAGAACCAGAACAAAGCATTAACACACCGTGAATACATGAACTCATCAAACTACGGTCATCACCGGAAAGTATCCCTAATATTGTCACTATGGGGTTTACGGATCATAACATGTAATAGGTGCATATGACTAGGCAAGATTGGATCAAGAACATAGATATAATGGTGATAACATAAACGGTTCAGATCTGAAATCATGGCACTCGGGCCCTAGTGACAAGCATTAGGCATAGCAAGGTCATAGCAACACCAATCTCAGAACATAATGGATACTAGGGATCAAGCCCTAACAAAACTAACTCGATTACATGATGAATCTCATCCAACTCCTCACCGACCAGCAAGCCTTGAAGGAATTACTCACTCCCGGTGGGGAGCATCATGGAATTGGCGATGGAGAAGGGTTGGTGATGACGAAGACCGAAGATTCCCCTCTCCGGAGCCCCAAACAGGCTCCAGATCTGGCCTCCCGATGAAGAACAGGAGGTGGCAGCGGCTCCATATCGTAAAACTCGATGAAACTTTCTCTCTTATTTTTCTCTCCGAAAATAGGAATTTATAGTGGCGGAATTAGGGTCAGTGGGGCTACGAGGTGGGCACAACCCACCAGGGCGCACCTAGGGGGCCTGGCGCGCCCTGGTGGGTGCTGGCCACCCTGGCCCCCCTCTTCGGTGGATTTTGGCTCCAATAATTCTTATATATTCTGAAATAATTCTCCAAAAAGTTTTGTTCCGTTCTGAAAACTTTTATTTCTGCACAAAAACAACACCATGGTAGTTCTGCTGAAAACAACGTTAGTCCGGGTTAGTTTTATTCAAATCATGCAAATTAGAGTCCAAAACAAGGGCAAAAGGGTGAGGAAAAGTAGATACGTTGGAGACGTATCAGAGGCAAGTATAATCTATCCTATTGCTGATAGTAGGTGGGTAAGTCCTGTTCATTGTTGAAAGCACAATATGCTCCCTTGGTGGTTTTGATAATTCATGACAACATACATTGTCTCTTGGACTAATACTCTTATCTAGTGTATTTCAGATAAAGTCCACAGAAAGTGATGGGATGGCAAAATGATTGTGGAGAGACCCCTAGATGCAAGGAATAGGATTGGCAAAGCTTCAAGCAAGAAGACTCTACATTTTACTTTGTGAGAAATCACTTTGAGTCTATAGGAAAGCCAATACTATTAAAAGGGGGTGAGGTATTGATGGTGAACAAAATGCTCCACGTGCACAAGTGATAGTCACCAAAAACACCCACAAGCTCTTCCACAAAAGTCTGTCAAAGCCTATCATGCAAAATAGGTGCCACCAATATTTCCCACTCGGCCCTACCGATTTTCACCTGAGACAGATCCCAGCCAAACCCTAAGTTTTCGGTACAACCGATTCTACATCGGTGCCACCGAGTTTCAGTTGCCAACTTTCTGTTGCCCCTTTTCTTAAATTCGGAATTTCTGAGTTTTTGGATCGGTGCCACCGAGTTTGCTTTCTGACCGTTGGTCACCCTTGTCGGTACTGCCGAGAACTATATATCGGTCTCACCGAGATTCAAAAATTGCTACCTTTTAAGCAACTCGGTACCACCGAGTTTTATACTTCGGTGTCACCTTCTCATGTGTTGAGATCAAGCCATTCCACTCCAACCATATGAATCTTGATTTCGAGCCTCCCCAAGTTGCTTTCCACCCAATCAATCTCTTCCACCAAAGCCAAATCTGTGAGAGAGTGATTGTGTGTTGAGGAGTCTATCATCTTGAAGCACAAGAGCAAGGAGTTCATCGTCATCATCGAGCCTATTACCTTTTGGAGGGTGGTGCCTCCTAGATTGGTTAGGTGTCGCTTGGGATCCTCCTACTTCGTGTTGTGGAGTTGAACCAAGAAGTTTGTAAGGGCAAGGAGATCGCCTACTTCGTGAAGATCTACCCATAGTGAGGCTAGTCCTTCATGGACGGAAGTCGTTATGGAATAGTCAAGGTTGCTACTTTGTGGACCCTTATGGGTGGAGCCCTCCATGGACTCTCGCGACCGTTACCCTCCGTGGGTTGAAGACTCCATAAACATGGATGTACGATAGCGCCACCTATCGGAACCACGGGAAAAATCCTCGCGCCTCCAAATTGCGCTTGATCTTCCTATCTCTACTCTCTCTTACATGTGTTTGTCTTACTTTCCGCTGCCATACTTGTTGACTAGAATGTGTAGGGTGCATTAGACTTGTTATAATTGCTAAAACTGCCCCCCTCTAGACACACACTTCTAGTGATCCTTCAATTGGTATCAGAGCTTTGGTCTCCATAGCTTTGGTTTCATCATCACGGAGGAAGATGGATGTGTCTAGTTTGGAGAGTTTGAGTTGTAGAGTGCCTATTCTTGATGGGGAGTACTATAGTCAATGGAAATATGAGATGCTTGAGCTATTCAATGAATTCCATTTGAGCAAGCATGTTAAGAGCCCCTATGTACCTCCCATTGACCCCTTACATCCCACACACGAAGAGGAAATTGATATGCTATGCAATCTTAGAACCGTTAATCATATTATTAGAGGATTGCCTAGAATTGTGCTTAATCAAATGAAGAATTTTGAATGTGCTTATACCTTGTTGAATGATTTGGAGAAACGATATCCAAATTATTCATTGAGTAATCTTGATGTAATTCTTCATAAAACTATTGCCTTTCACAAAATGATGCCTAGTGATCCCAAGTTTGACGACTATCTATTTGAGCTTAGAGACCTCATGCGTGCTAAAGGAGATGCCATATCTATCAACAACATCATTGTTGAAGCCATTCGCATTCACAATCTTGAACATTGTCATAATCACAACCCTAACGAATCTCTTGTTTATGACAAGGATGATTTCCCAGTTGATGATGACAATGTGGAACATGGCTACTATGATGAAGATGAGTTGTTCGACATCGAGTATGAGAAGACAATGAAGAATCTAAGTCTCATGGCAAACTTCAAGGATTACATGTGACGGTGTCCTGGACTAGCGGGTACTCACCACGTCGTCTCCCGACCAGTGGGTCGGGCCGAGGACCTCCATGATGATTCACTAATGGGCCAGTTCGGACAGCCCATGACGCATACGAGGAAGATTCCACAAGACTTGGTGATCAAGACAAGGACTCCTCTCCACCGAAGTAGCCGACTTGGACTCCTCTAAACCCTAGGCCTACGGTGCATTATATAAACCGAGGCCAGGCTAGTCGATAGACAATCTCATATTCATTACAACAATCTCGTGGTAGATATCTGTACTATGTACTACCCACATATCAATACAATCAAAAGCAGGACGTAGGGTATTATCTCCTTGAGAGAGCCCGAACCTGGGTAAAATCCTGTGTCCATGTTACCATCGTTCCAAGACGCCTAGCTTAGGACCCCTAATACGAGATCCGCCGATTTTGACACCGACATTGGTGCTTTCATTGAGAGCCTGCTGGCAGTCGCCGCGGTGCGATGGGAATTTAGATCGTCTCCGGCGCGATCTACGCGTCGGAACCGAGCTTTATTGTCGATGTCAGCATCTTCTTCGCCGGCTCGACTGGCCACCTCGGCTGGACCGAGGACTGCGCTTCGCGTCAGATCATCAAGCTCGGACGGATACTTTCATCATCATCAACTTCGATCTCTACCAAAATCATGGGGGAATCATCCTTGGAGCTCGGGGGCTCGATGTTAACATCGTCCTTAGGCGGCGGTGCAGTTTTTCTGGACAGCAGATTCGTATTCGTCGTCCCCGCTTCCTCGAACGTCGCTTTTGTGATTGCTTCGGTGGAATTGTGCGGAATTGAGCATACAACAACCCTGTAAAATTTCGTCGTATTTTGATGGAGAAATCTCCGGCGATCTCCGATCTACCGGAGCCCTGTCGAATCTGGACGGGAATCTGGACGAGTTTAGGGCGAGGTGTCTAGTTTTTCTCTCGGACATCGTTTGGAAGATCCCACCGTTAATCGTCTGCGTAATTCCCATATCGATCACCCCTCAAAATTTCAGCTCGATCCGACCGTTCAAACTCCGGGAAACGTCCGATGAGTGCATCAATTTTCGGATCTGTTTTCTGCGCGAAAACGTATCCGACCCGAATTCATCTTTCTTCTTGAACGGGATATCAAACATCCTTTTTGAAGAAATTTTTTTCTAGGGTATTGTGATTTGTTTACAAACACGTGCCCACAAATTTTGAGTCTTTTCCGAGGCGAACTTCACCATCGCGCCGATGTCAAACCGGCCCGACCACGTTGCTCCACGGCAACCAACCTGCGCCAACATCGACTGCGCCGTCGCTCCATCGAGCCGACGACAACCACCTCGGATCATCACCTCGGTGAGCCGACCAAGAGTTTGGCATCGTGACGGACAAATAATCATCAAGACAAGATTGTCTCCGCACGGATTGCACGGGTCGGGCGCGCCAGCATCGCCGCACGATCACTTCTCAAGCCAGCATTGACCGCGTCACAAATTCTGACCTGCGTCGGCATCGCCGCGCCGTCGCTTCTTCAAGCCGACATCATGCCGACCTGCTTCGACACCTCGGCTGGCATGGGACTTTGGCATCACCAGCCGACCTGCTCCATCACCTCGCTAGACCGGGGCCTTCGCCATCTCTTCGTCAACCTACTGCTGGGACTTTGGCGTCACCAGCCGACTAGCTTCATCACCTCGGCTGGACTGGGGGCTTTGCCTCGCCACATCGACCGTACTGCGTCGCCACTTCATCAAGCCGAGCTCTTTGCTCGGGCACCTCGGGACCGGCTTGGGGGCTGGGACTTCATCAAGCCGAGCTCTTCGCTCGGGCTCCTCGGGCCCGGCTTGAGGGCTGGGACCTCAACCTGCCGCAAGCTCGGCCCGCGTCATCAACACCGAGCACATTAACCAGCTAAGTCGCTTTCATGCTCAACTCTTTTCAATTTTTAATTTTTGTTCGGTTTGTCCAAGCATTATATTTGTATTAAATAAAAAAGTTTGTTTGTTAAAAACACTTCCTTTTCCCATGATAACTGGGGGCTTCGTCGTCATGCTGCCAAACTACTCTGTCTCATCGGCTGGACCGGGGGCTTCGCCTCGCCGCAGCAACCGTGTTGCGTTGCCATTTCTCGACCTGAGCTCTTCGCTCGATTACCTCGGGCTTGGGGGATGGGACTTCGGCCAGGCCGAGGATTACTTCTTCGTCCCGCCACAACCCCGGACCGCACCGAGCACATTAACCAGCTAAGTCGTTTTCATGCTCTGCTCTCTTTGAAATTTTACTTTTTGTTCGGTTCAACCAAAACATTATATTCTTTGTTAAACAAAAAAAATTGTCTGTTGAAAACTTTGTTTGTTAAAACACTTTCTTTACCAATTTTTAGCCGGGGGCTCTTAAATTTATACGAGTCATTATATAATAAATGTGTTTTCTTCTTGGTCGTTGCAAAGTCTTTTTCTACTACTCCTTTTTCCGACACTTGTGTGTGGTCAATAGCCGGATAGCCTGGTTTCTTTCTAAAGCCGCTCGAGTTTAGTTCGCTAAACATGTCTAAGGGAAAAACTCCGCCTTCGGGATATGGAGGTTGAAGCCAGAGGCTGACCCTCTTGAAGTCCGGAGATCGGATGTGTCATGCTAAAGCACGACCGAAGCACATATTAATTTTAAGACCAATTCCGGGAGGCGGGACATCCTCATGACCGAGGAGGCCTGCGTAATAATTCAGCTCGGGAGATCTTTTCCGAGCCACAGCTTGGTATCTTTCCTGCCCACTTACACCTCGGCGTTGGCGAAACGCACATTGTTGGGGATATAACCCCGTGGTAAGACCCGCCCAGGAGGGGCCGGGTCATACCTGGCGGCTCATAGCCCAAGACCCATAAGGTGGGCCGGAAGATGAAGGCCAGGCCGCGTGGCGGCTTACCAGATGGGCTAAGGCGGAGGCCCGGAGACAGAAGATGGTATGAAGATCCGGGCGGTTAAGCCGCCCGGAGACGGCTTGCCCAAGACGGCAAGGCGGCTTAGAGACAGGATTCACTATGATGTATGAGTCGGTTTAGGACTCGTGTAACCCAGGGCCTTGACCTCTTATATAAAGGTGAGACCCTGGGGCGGCTTAGACAAGAAACCAAGAAGTCGAGAACTAGGTCAAGCGAAACCGCTCCCTTGTAATCGATACTCCAATCAATACAACACAAGCAGGACGTAGGCTTTTACCTCTTCTTGAGGGGCCAAACCTGGGTAAACTCGTGTCCTTCGTCTCGATCAACCCCTTTGAGTCCACCCCTTTGGCGATGGCCTCGAACCTAAGTCTTCGGACATCTGCCGTGACAAACCCACGACAGTTGGCGCCCACCTTGGGGCCTGCGCTCGGTGGTGTTGAGTTCTCAAAGGGCTCTCTCCCAGGGATCGAGGGGTACACTGTTGGCAGGATGACCAAGAGTCGCCGCGGCCGGCTCTACATCGATGACGCCGGCTGGGGCCCCAAGGCCGACTCAATTGAGTACGGTTTCCGGGTCCCCTTCGGCGGAATCCATGTCTTCGTCGGCAAGATCGGCGGATCTGAACCCGGGCCGGACATCTGCACCGACATCGTCGAGCCGGCCCGGCGCGAGCAACCCGCCCGACGCGTGCGACCCGCCCATGTTAACCCGGGCAGGAAGCATGTCTTCGTCGGCTTCACCCAGGGCATGGAGCTTGAAGGTTCTGTGTCTCGGGAGGAAACTCTCATCTACTCAGATGACGGATCATCCAGGGGAGAGATGGAATCGATTTATCAGCTTCACAACGGTGGGCTCGGGGGCTACGTCGAGCTTACCCCGAGTCGGAGTACCATGAGCCGGAGGGTTATGAGCCGCCGAACCGCGCTGCCGTCTTCATGGCAGGTTCAGCAGCGGCTCCTGGCAGCTCAGCCGTCGGTGCGACTGGGTCTGGGGCTGGCAGGCCGCCGGCTCAGGTTCTTCTAGATCTGATGAATGAGCTTACAACCCTGATGGCAACTGAGGTCACGGCTGAAAACCAAGCGGCCCGTAACACGGAGATCGCAAGGTTGAAGAACCAGATGACCGAGGTCCAACAGGAAATCAATGCGCTGATGGCCCAGATGGATGCTGAGGCGGAACGCCTTTGGGCAGATGCTTTCCGTCTTGAGTTAGAGCAACAGTCAGCAGCGGCGGTTCAGCGGATGAGGCATCAATCCCGCTTGCCGAATCAATATGAAGCCAGGAATCTTTTCAACACGCCAGGGACGGGACGGAATGTGCCTTTGACCGTAACCCGGACGGCGGAAGTACCTGGAAGCCGGGCGGCGGTTCAGCATCAGCAGCCAGACCCGCCGCGCCGGAACCCGACCTCACCACAGCCTTTTCCGACGCCGCCGGGCCATTATTCTAACCCGGCGGAGAACATGGTGGTGGCGGCAGCCCGGCTTGCTGCAATCCCCATCCCCGACGAGGCGCCTTTCGCAGAAGAGGTGCGGAACGCTGTTGGATACCTGCAGACGGTGGTGGCCCAGCAGGAGAAGTATACTTACAGCCGGAGTCGCGTGCACTCGACCCCCATCCCCAGTCGCAGCTACAGTCGGCGTTATGAGTCGCCGGCGGTTTCTAGCAGTGAACGGCATCGGAACCCGCCGCGAGCCGATCGGGCGGCTCTAGATGTTCAGGCACTGGTGGATCGAGCGAGAGCACAGCGAAAGGCGGCGGCTCTGGCGGCAGCGACGCTCATCAGTAGCACCTTCCGTCTCAGTTGGAGCGGGGTTAACTTCCAGGGCTGTGGGAGTGCCGTGTTTAACGCCGGCTTTGCGGAATGAGCGTCTGTCGAAGGATTTCAAGGGCCCTCGCAAGGTGCCCAATTACACAGCTGACTTACCTCCAGAGGCTTGGATTGAGAGCTATGAGCTGGCCATGGAGATGTTAGAGGTTAGCGATGCAGTATGTGCCAAATACTTCATCATGATGCTGGAAGGGCCGGCTCGCACGAAGTTGAAGGGACTGCCACCCAACACCATTACTTCCTGGGCCGAGTTGAAGGCGAAATTTATCAAAAATTTCAAAGGAACGTGCAAGCAGCCCATGACGATCGTGGATTTGGATCATTGTGTGCAACAGGCGGACGAGTCGGCTCATCACTGGGTCCGGCGGGTCTCAGCCATCATCCACTCTTCAGAACAGATTACGGCGGCGCAAGCGGTTTTGATTCTGGAGAAGAATTGCCACTTTACGCCTTTGAAGCAGAAGCTTGGCCGACTCAAGCGCTCGTGTCAAGACATGGGGGAGCTCATGGCGGCTCTCACCAAATATGCAGATTCTGATAACACGAAGGACCCGGGCTCTGATGATGAAAAATCAGGTCAGGGGAAGAAGAGTAACAATGGAAAGGGTCAGCAGCAAAACGCGACCGGAAACAGCAATTCCGGCAAGCGGAAGAACCCGGACGGCGGGTCAGAGCTGGTGGCGAACACTAGCGCTGGAAACAATCGTGCTAAGGGCAACGGGAACTTCAGGCAACCCTTTAACAAGGGCAAAGCTCCTTTCAACTTGGAAGCGATGCTCAACAAACCTTGTCCGGAGCACAGCCGGCCAGATAAGCCGGCAAATCACACCTGGAGGGACTGCAGTATCATGCGACAGTTTCAGGACTGCAGCCTTCAACGACATCATAATAATGGTAATGGTCCGTCAGGCGGCTCAGGGCCAGGCTGGTCAGGAGCCGGCTTTGGTCCCGGCGGCTCAGGGTCCGGTTACCAGGGTCAAGGCAATCAAGGAGGTCATCATCAACAATCTGGTGGTGGAGGCCAGCAGCAGCATAACCAGTCGGGATTCCAGAGTAACCCGAAGCAGCTCAGTGGGGGTCAATACCATGTTTTTACAACCAGCCTCGACAAGCGAGACCGGAAGGTGCGCAAGCGGGCGGTTAATACGGTCATGCTGGCTCTTCCGCAGTATTTGAAGTGGTCTGAGTATGACATCACTTGGAGCAGGGCGGATCACCCGCCGCGGGTTGACAACCCGGGGCAGCTAGCTTTGGTGGTTGCCCCCAAGTGGGTGGATACATATTCACTAAGGTGCTTATGGATGGTAGCAGCAGCATCAACATCCTGTATTATGACACTTTCCGCCGGATGGGTTTGCTTGACAAGGATCTTAAGCCCTCTTCGACGGTTTTTCACGGTGTGGTGCCTGGAAAATCAGCTTACCCAGTGGGGAAGATATCTTTGGAAGTTGCTTTTGGTGATGAATTCAACTACAGGGTGGAATCTTTGTGGTTTGAGGTGGTCAAGATCAAGAGCCCATATCATGCTCTGTTTGGACGGCCGGCTTACGCCAAATTCATGGCTAGGCCTTGCTATGTTTACTTACAGCTCAAGATGCCCGGGTTGAACGGGACGATCACTGTACATGGTGATCGGAAGACGGCTCTTGAGTGTGAGGAAGGGGACGCAGCTTATGCAGAGTCAAGTTGTGCTGAGGCAGAGCTCAAGTTCTATAAGGAGAATGTTGACCCGGAAGACATGACTCCACTCAAGAAGCCTAACACGGAATCTGAGCCGCCCCTCAAGTTTGCGGCGGATGATACCAAGCTGGTGGATTTCACTGAGGGTGACTCATCACAGCAGTTCACTATCGGGGCTAACATGGACCCCGCATAGGAAAGCGCGCTCATCGAATTCAATCTTTGCATGGAAGCCATCTGACATGCCGGGTGTACCGAGAGAATTCGCTGAGCACCACCTTAATGTGGATCCTAAGTTCAAGCCGATCAAGCAGTTCCTTCGTCGTTTCAATGAAGAGCGGTGCAAGGCTATTGGAGAAGAGGTGGCCCGACTCTTAGCAGCAGGGTTCATCGTGGAGGTTTTTCACCCGGAGTGGTTAGCTAACCCGGTGCTAGTGCTTAAGAAGAATGGCACGTGGCGCATGTGTGTGGATTACACGGATCTTAACAAGGCCTGTCCAGTTGACCCGTTTGCTCTCCCCCGTATCGACCAGATTATTGATGCAACAACGGGTTGTGAGAGTTTATGCTTCCTGGACGCTTATTCAGGTTATCACCAGATCAAGATGGCAGTCAAAGACCAAGAGAAGACGGCTTTCATCACGCCTTTTGGTGCTTTCTGTTATGTGTCTATGCCTTTCGGGCTCAAGAGTGCCCAGGCGACTTACCAGCGCTGTGTACAGAACTGTCTTCACAGTCAAATTGGACGCAATGTTCATGCTTATGTGGATGATATTGTGGTCAAGTCAAGGAAGAAGGAAACTCTGCTGGACGACCTGAAGGAAACTTTCGACAACTTGCAGGTCTACAAGATGATGCTTAACCCATCCAAGTGTGTCTTCTAGGTTCCTGCAGGCAAGCTCTTGGGATTTTTGGTCTCTGAGCGTGGTATTGAAGCTAACCCGGACAACATAAAGGCTATCACTTCCCTGTCTGAGCCGGCGTGCATCAATGACGTTCAGCGCCTGGCGGGTCGGATCGCTGCTTTAAGCCGGTTCATAAGCCGCCTGGGTGAGAAGGCTATCCCTTTGTATCAAATGATGAAGAAAACAGACAACTTTGTTTGGAGCAAGGCGGTGGGTGAGGCGTTCGAGGCGCTCAAGAAGCAACTGACTGAGCCGCCAATCTTGGCCGCTTCGGCTGAGAAGGAACCTTTGCTCCTCTACGTGGCGGCTAACAACAGAGCAGTCAGTGCTACGGTCGTTGTGGAGCGTAAGGAGGCAGGAAAGGAGTATCCGGTTCAGAGGCCGGTTTACTATGTCAGCGAAATCTTGATTGAGTCCAAGCAAAGGTACCCACATTGGCAGAAGCTGATCTATGGAGTGTTCATGGCGAATCGTAAGCTGAAGCATTACTTTCTAGGACACCAGATCACGGTGGTTAGCTCTGCTCCGTTGGGAGACATAATTCAAAACAGAGAAGCCACTGGCAGGATTGCTAAGTGGGCATTGGAGCTTGGGCCTCTTAATCTGAAGTATGTGCCTCGCACAGCTGTTAAGTCTCAAGCCTTGGTGGATTTTATAAACGACTGGATAGAGTGTCAGTTGCCTGAGGAGAAGCCGGATAACACATACTGGACGATTCACTTTAACGGATCCAGGCAGTTGGAAGGCTCGGGGGCTGGAGTAGTCTTAACTTCCCCTAAAGGTGACAAGTTCTGTTATGTGCTAAGGTTGATGTTTCCTTGTACTAACAATGCAGCTGAGTATGAGGCTTTGCTTCATGGCCTCTGTGTGGCTAAGGAGATGAACCTAAGCCGGGTTAGATGTCTTGGCGACTCAGACCTCGTGGCTCAGCAAGTTTCAGGCACGTGGGACTCCAAAGACCCACGGATGGTGGCTTATCGTCAGGCGGTAGACATCATTGCTGGTCACTTCAAGGGTTATCAAGTGGATCACATTGACCGTCGCAAGAACGAGGCGGCTGACACGTTATCACGGCTGGGTTCTCAGCGTAAACCAGTGCCGCCTAATGTTTTCTTGGATGTGTTATATCACCCGTCAGTTAAGCTACCTTCGGAGGAGGATCTGGCAATACCTGACCCGGAGGGGCAGCTGGTGGCGGCTCTTCACGCCATCCCAGATTGGACGGTACCCTATTTGGCGTACTTGACTCGCGGTGAGTTACCTGAGGACGAAACTTTGGCAAGGCAAATCGTCAGGCGATCCAAGTCCATGACTATCATCAATGGCGAGTTGCATAAGTGCAGCGTCACCGGCGTTTTTCAACGTTGTGTTTCACCGGAAGAAGGCAAGGAAATCTTAAGTGAGATTCATGCTGGTGATTGTGGTCATCACGCCGGCTCAAAATCTTTGGTGGCCAAGGCTTTTCGACATGGTTTCTTCTGGCTGACGGCTCATAAGGATGCAGAAGACTTGGTCCTCAAGTGTGACGGGTGTCAAAAGTTCGGGCGACGTGCTCACGTGCCGGCTCAGGAATTGCCGATGATCCCAATTACCTGGCCGTTCGCGGTCTGGGGGCTTGATATGGTCGGGCCCTTCAAGAGATCCAAAGACAAGAAGACCCACCTTTTGGTGGCGGTGGATAAGTTTACCAAGTGGGAGGAGGCTGAGCCGGTTGACAAGTGTGACGCAGCTACGGCGGTTCAGTTTGTCAAAAAACTGATCTATCGCTTTGGTTACCCTCATAGTATCATCACAGATAACGGCACAAACCTATCCAAGGGGGCTATGCAAGCGTTTTGTGAAAGTGAGCACATCCGGCTTGACGTCTCTGTTGTGGCTCATCCACAATCCAATGGTCAGGCGGAGCGGGCTAACCAGGAGATCCTGAGAGGTATCAAGCCCCGGCTTATGGTTCCTCTACAGAGAACGCTGGGTTGTTGGGTTGAGGAGTTACCATCAGTTCTATGGAGCATCAGAACAACTCCCAACAGGTCAACAGGCTATACGCCTTTCTTCATGGTTTACGGAGCAGAAGCAGTGTTACCAAGCGACATACATCATGACTCGCCAATGGTGGTGGCTTACGTTGAGGCAGACAATGAGACGGCGCGTCAGGATGCATTAGATGCTTTGGATGAAGAGCGTGACCTGGCGGCGGCTCGATCGGCGATTTATCAACAAGACCTGCGTCGCTATCACAGCCGCAGAGTCAAGACCCGGACGTTTCAAGAAGGCGACTTAGTGTTGCGCCTGATTCAAGATCAGGCGGACGCGCACAAGTTATCTCCTCCATGGGAAGGACCTTTTGTGGTTAGCAGAAACCTCAACAATGGGTCATACTATCTCATCGACGTACGGGACGAGTCACGCACTTCTGGGCTGGAGACCCACCGGCCGTGGAATATCGCTCATCTGTGGCCTTATTATACTTGAGTCATCGACTCCCCCCATTGTACATCATCATTGTATATATCACATATATATATAATAAAGTTGGCATCCCTGCAAGACGGGGCCTCTGCCGTTTTTACGTATCTCAAATTGTGCAAAGATGGATACAATCATAAGGTCACTTGGGGGCTTCTAACCCGCCAGGGTTAAGCTTCAACCCTCTTGATCGGCTCTTCAGCCAAAATAGCACCATCATCTGGCGACTTACAAGTTGGCGGTCCACAGGACGGCGGCTTACAAGACGGTGCACAAGTTGATATCATCAACAAGGTCGTTTGGGGGCTTTCAACCCACCGGGTTAAGCTTCAACCCTTTCGATCAGGCTCTTCAGCAACAGTAAAGGCCGGGTTATATACCCAAAAAGTTGACTCCGTCAACAAGGTCATTTGGGGGCTTCCAACCCACCGGGTTTAGCTTACACACCCTCTTGATCGGCTCTTCAGCCACCGCAAGTTAGAGTTAAACCTGCCTGTAAGTTGCTGCTGCTCCACCAGGTGACCCGCCGAACTCTTACCAGTTAATCTCGATTAGAGACCCTGAGCTGTTCAAACATATTTGGCAGTCACTCTCACTAGAGACCCTGTACTGGTCAAGGTTCAACCGGCGGCTCTTGTCACGTGAGGGCCGGCTTACGGAAAGCGAGGATAAACTCACCCATCTGCTGCCGACTCTCCGCTATGTGGCCCGCTCATACTCTTAAACAGTTACTCTTTTAAAGACCCTGCACTGTTTAAGGTTCAAATGACGGAATTACGTCACGTGAGAGGTAGCTTATGGGCCTTAAGGGTACTCATACCCTGCTGCGTCTCTCTCTGGTTCGTTGCGCTCTTATCAGTTAATCTCGCCTAGAGACCCTGAGCCGTTCAAAGAATTGACGGTCACTCTCATTAGAGACCCTGTACTGTTAAGAGTTCGAGTAACGAGTCCACCCAGAAAGAACCGGCTTATGAGTTTTAAAAAGCAAGGTCATGGAAGATTCAACATCTCCGGGTTGTGCTTTTTCAAGCCGCCCTTACGGCAATACAGAACATATTCTGTCTTGTTTATTTTTGCAGGGTTAATCTTCTAAAGATGAGCCGCCGTGCAATCAGATATTATAGGCACAAACATAAGACAGACAAACATGCATTAAGCTATGCAAAGTTTACTACGTGCACGATGGCACGGCTCAGACAGTTCAAGATTTTCTAAGCCTATTACAAAGCTCTCCGCAGAGCCCAAAAGGCAACAGACTTAAGGTTTTTATACAACTTTCAGTTCGGCGGCTCAGCAAGCCGAGTCATCAATTTCAAGCATCAAGTGCTTAGTTCGACGGCGGGTCATCCTGCGCCGGGTCTTCGACCTCTTCGATCTGAAGATTATCCACATCCCAGTTGCAGTTTGTTAGAGCTTCAAACTGAGCCTCTTCAAAGAGGGGAGACGGGTCAATCTCAGGGGCGAAGAGGTGCTTACAGCGAGCAGGAGTCAAATCTCTGGCTTCAAAAGTTGGGCCACGCACTCTTTTGCTGACCTCGCTGTAAGCCGCCTGGTACGTTGACAGATCAAGCTCATCAACCAGTGTTGATGCAAGAACCCTGGAGGCCTTCATGCACTTGGCATAGTCAGCTTCTATGAACTCTGAGCCGTCGTCCTTCTTCGACGGAAAGCCATCCATCATTTCTTCTGCTGTCAATTCAGGGGCAAAGGCCAGAGACCGGCTTAGCGCAGCCATAGCTCCTTTCCTGGCGGCTGATCGCTTCAGTTCCTCAATCTGTTTGGGCAGCGTGGATAAGAGTTCTATCACTCCCTTCATATACTTGGGAGTGCTCTTCTCAGTCAGCATTGCTTTGATAGTACAAAGAGTTCCGCAGTAGAGTTGTTCTGCCAAGGAGTATACTGCCTTCAGTTTCAGCAAGCTGTCAGACGACAATTGGCGGCTTCTCTGACCTGCAAGATAAATTTGGCGTTATAAGCCGCCCTCACAAGATTTTCAACCAAACACGATTTTTTTAAGGTTTTCAATACTTACCAAAGATAGCAGACGTCATCCTGGAGATATGGCGCTTGAGAGTTTGCAGTTCATCTGACACAACCGTGAGTCGCTGGTCAGCGTCGTCTGCGCGCTTGGTTAGGGCGGCTTTTTCAGATTCAATTGTCTTTTTGAAGGAATCAAAATCAGCTTGAACCTTCTCAAGCTCTTTAAGGGTAACCCGCCATTTTTCTTACGCCTCAGACCGGGCGGTTTGTTGGGCAGCAAAGCTTTCTTTTACGTCGGCCACTTGAGACTCGGCCGTTTCCAAGGCTTCCTGTGTAGCACAAAAACAAAACAGCAATTCAGGAAGTTGATGAAGAGGTTATAATGCAAGTCTCACGCAGATTGCAAGCAATATACTTGACACTTGGGGGCTAATGTCTGTGTTTGATCTCCAAGTTTACAAGGAAGTTCCGGCTCATCTTTTCAAGATAAGCCGGCACTTGGGGGCTACACACAGCGCTCCAAGTCTACAAGGAAGTTCCGGCTCATCTTCTTCAAGATAAGCCGGCACTTGGGGGCTACATGCAGTGGTTTTCAAATGTACAATGCAGTCCCGGCTCATCTTCGATAAAGATAAGCCGGCACTTGGGGGCTACAATTGGCGTTTCCCAAGGTTCCAGTAAAGTTCCGGCTCATCATTTTTATACTGACCCGGACTTGGGGGCTATCATTGATCAACTCTTCCAGATAAGTATCGGCTTACTATCTATACTAACCCGATACTTGGGGGCTACAGGCTAAGCTATTTGCAGTATGACATATATTGGAAGAGCCGGTCTACCATCTGCAATACTAAACCAGCTCTTGGGGGCTACGTAAGGGTACAAGGAAAAAGCAGGAGTGGTACCTCATATTTTTTCTTCATCAAGCCAACAAGTTTGAGCTCCATGTTCCGGCTTGTGGTCAGGCGGTTCAGATAACCAGCGTGTAATTCATCGGCAGTCAGTTTCTCCAGCACAGGGAATTCAAACTCAAGCTTCTTAAGAGAGGAAGTTTCAGCCTTGCCGGAATGTCTTGACAGTACATGGGGCTCAGGGGTCTGATGACCTGTCCCAGTGATGACGACGTCTGGAAGAGCTGGGTCTTTGATGGCGGTTGAAGGGCTGGGCGGCTTAGGATCATTCCTTGGAGGACTCTCGGTTGCCATATCATGGTCAGCCGGCTTAGAGGACTGATGAATATCTTCAGGTGCGTTTTTCATAACATCAGCAGGCTCAGCATGAGCTAAAGGGGAGTCCGGCTTAGCAAATTCTGGCTCTTGGGCAGTTGGGGCGGCGGTAGACCCGCCGGTTTTCCTTCGTTTTGCTTGAGCCCTGGAAGACATGAAAGATTGTTACATAGAGGAGAAGAGTATTAAAATGTATGGTGCAAAAGTAAAGATACGCACTCCGGGTTGATCTTCATTGGAGGCAGTTTGGTGGCAGTAGAGTCGCCAGAAGAAGGGGGAGAATCCTAAAGACGGTTAAGACAATACAAAGCAGAGTAAGGTTACCATGCAAGATTGTTAAAGCTAAACCTCAGTTAAAAGAATACCTCAGCGGGCCGTTTTCGTGGAGCCGGAGAATGCGATAACCCGGCCACAAGATTTTCAAAGCCGGTGCTCCGGGTCTGACGTCGGGAGTTGTGCTGTTGCTTTTTCAAAAGAAAATTGGGGTCTAAGTGAGCAAGAGGATGAGAAAAAGGGACTTTTCGGATGACCCGCCGCACTTTCTCTGGTGGAAGGTTTTCTGAGTCAGAAGAAATGTAAGTTACCTCAGGGGCGTCCGCATGGCTGGTCTCCGTTTCCTCCTGTGAATGGTTGTTGTCAATAAGTTGCATAAAAAGACGGCCAAGGGAGTCAAGTTCTACCTCTGAGTCATCAAGCTCAGGCGGGTCTTGAGTGGCGGCTTTCTTCTTCTGGGCGCGGGCTTTCACCCTAGGCTTCCTCACTGGAGGGTTATACTTCTTCTTCCAGAAAGGAGAGCCGGCCTATACATAAGCCGCCAACAATGATTAGAAGGGGCAAGACAAAGTAAAGATGAATCTGACCAATTGAGGGAAAGGAGTTTCTTACAGCTGGTGCTGGGTTCTTGGCACAAAAGGGTTTAAGTCCGGTTTTGTTGCAAACCGCTTGTTTTTCGCCGAGAAGTCCTTTGACGGTAGAGTTGATGTCTTCTTCGGTCAGAGGAGTGGCGTTGAAACATAGAGGGAAATTGGGCTCACCCGTAAATTGGTGCATGAGCCGGTCACGCCGGCTCAGCGGCAAGATCTTCCAACTAACCCAGCAGCGGGTTAAATCGACGCCAGTCAAGCCGTTCGCTAGTAAGGCCTTGATTTTGGCGTAAGCCGGAGCATATTTGGCTCGCTCTGCGGCGGACATCCGGTTTGGGAGTTCACTTGTGTTGCAAAGCCGGGTTGGACGGTAACCCGGCAGCGGATTTTCACCTTCAGGAGAAGTGTCCTTGCAGTAGAACCAAGTCTTGTTCCAGTCCTTGGGGTGGCTTGGTAGGAGAGCTATTGGATAGGGCAGATCTCTCCGTCTCCGAATGGAAACACCACCAAGCTCCAAACTTGGCCCAGCTGCCACTTCAGTTTGGCGGTTGGCGTAGTGGTAGTCATGGAAGAGGTCAACTGACGGCTCTTCTTGCAGATAAGCTTCACACAAGACTTGAAACTGACACATGTTGGTGACAGAGTTGGGACCGATGTCTTGAGGATGAAGCTTGAAAAAATGAAGAACATCCCGGAAGAATTTCGACCCGGGTGGGCTGAATCCGCGTAGGAGGTGATCAGTAAACACGACGACCTCTCCTTCTTTAGGCTCAGGTCTTTTCTCTGATCCTGGAACCCACCAGTGTATGACATCCTTAGCCGGCAAGATACCCGAATCTACGAAGTTAAGCAGAAGTTCTTCAGTGACTCCGGAGCTGACCCAATCACAGGATGAGGGTGCCCTTGACATGATGGCGAGTTAAGCTATGAAGACATATAATACGGCGGGTTAGAAAAACAATAACTGGATGAGGCAGTTGTGGACAGTGTAATGGTGAGGAGTTAAACTGCCAAAGCATTCTAGCAGAGAGCCGCCAAAGCTATGGCGGGTTAAGTGGACAAGGCAGTATTGGAAGAACGATTAAGTGTGGTTAAACAGGTTTCACATAATATCACTATGGCTGCAAGATCTACAGACGAAGGTAAAATGAAAAATATTCATGACCTAAAAACGACAGTGGAAGAACAAGTAAATCAGTATGCAGAGATGAGTGCTATACGGATCTAAAATAGATGGGCATTGATACTAAAGGGATAACCGCAACAAATAGACAGTACCATGGGATGCAAAGTGGGGCTCGGTGGTCTATGCTATGATGAACACTGACGAACTGCTATGAACAACGGAGAAACCCGAGGAGCTCGGGAACCCTAATGGAGATGGATCCAGATTGGAACGAGGGCTGAAAGTAGTACCTTGCGGATGCGGACGCGCCGGCGAAAAATCTGGTCTGATTCAGGTCGATGCAGCGGCCAGCGATGGAGATGACAGCGAGGTCCAGTCGGCGGCGGCGGAGCTCTGGAGGCGCTGCTGACCGAAGGAGAAAGAAGACAGAGGAGGTGGAGAAAGGAAAAAAGGGCACCACGTGTCCCTATTTATGAGTAAGGAGGGCAACAGTGCGCGCGAAAACTGAGGAGGCACAGTGATGATTGACCGAACGTGGCGCCTCAATTTTCGAGATGGCCTTTCAATGAGAAGATCCGTTGCAAACGTCACAGAATCTTTTCGGAATATTCGATATGGCGTCATGGCGGGTTATAACTATTCTTTTCAGATGACAGAAATGTAAAGACTCGCCGCCAAGTGAGTTTGAAGATTGACATGAGTAGGCTCAAATCAACCTGGGGCCTAATGTTGGGGATATAACCCCGTGGTAAGACCCGCCCAGGAGGGGCCGGGTCATACCTAGCGGTTCATAGCCCAAGACCCATAAGGTGGGCCGGAAGATGAAGGCCAGGCCGCGTGGCGGCTTACCAGATGGGCTAAGGCGGAGGCCCGGAGACAGAAGATGGTATGAAGACCCGGGCGGTTAAGCCGCCCGGAGACGGCTTGCCCAAGACGGCAAGGCAGCTTAGAGACAGGATTCACTACGATGTATGAGTCAGTTTAGGACTCGTGTAACCCAGGGCCTTGACCTCTTATATAAAGGCGAGACCCTGGGGCGGCTTAGACAAGAAACCAAGAAGTCGAGAACTAGGTCAAGCGAAACCGCTCCCTTGTAATCGATACTCCAATCAATACAACACAAGCAGGACGTAGGCTTTTACCTCTTCTTGAGGGGCCGAACGTGGGTAAACTCGTGTCCTTCGTCTCGATCAACCCCTTTGAGTCCACCCCTTTGGCGATGGCCTCGAACCTAAGTCTTCGGACATCTACCGTGACAAACCCACGACACACATGACATCTGGACTAGATCCCGAGGAGATTCGATCCTCAGGTTGGTTGGCCGCACCCAACCTGGGTCTCGGGGATACTGTGTGTCTCCAGCATAACTCTCGTAGTAAAATGTCGAATGCCTTCAAAGTATCGGCAATATCAATGGGGGACTGCGACTAGAGCCGAACCCACCAAAGGCAAAGGTACTCCGAGGAGTCCTCGGCAAAACGTTCTCGGATATTGCTTTATATGCATCATTTTCGAATTGTGTCTTCGGTCAATAGTTGGGTTGCCCGGCTCCTGTGATTGCCTCCTACATTCCGCTTTGTTCGGCTAGGTGTGCAAATATCGATCCTTAATTCGACCACCCGTGCCCAAATTAAGGCTCGGGGGCTACTGCATTGCCTATTCAATGCAGCAAATTCAAAGTGCAATACGATTTCCGAGGAGATTCAATCCTCAGGTTGGTCGGCCGCACCCAACCCGAGTCTCGGAAACTACTGCGTACCGCGTTTCCATCCCTAACGTATGCCGTCGAGCAAGAACTTGATCCTCAGGCCGATTTTGCAAATCGATCTAAGTCTCAGGGGCTACTGGGATCAGTGGTTTTATTTTGATTTTTTTTTTCCTTTAGGTGCATCTCGGGTTATAGACCGACACACACCTTGAGGGATACTGGCTATAAATCTCGGTAGTAAATAAATTGCAGCGATCGGAAATAAATTCCGCAAAAAACAGCCCGAGACCGAGGTGGTGCACCACCTCGGAAGCAGTCCGGCATAAAGCTCGGATGCGAATGGCTGGCTCCATAAAAGACTATTCCGACATTTAAGCTCGGATGGACTCCTTCAAATTTTTAGAGACCGAGGTAATCTGTGACACCTCGGATGCCGACCAGCGTTGGAGCTCGGCTGCAAAGAGACACCTTGGATGCCAACCAGCGTTGGAGCTCGGCTACAAAAAGACACCTCGGATGCAGTTCGGCGTTGGAGCTTGGGCGCAAGAGGACACCGCCGCACGGGAAACACTTCAAACCCGAGGTGTGGCATAAAAAAACAAGGCATCGATAAAAGCCAAAAACTTAAAGGGCTCCTCGGATGCCCGACGTGTGAACTCTTCGGATTCAGCTCGGCGATCCTCAAGATCGAAGATGGGAAGATTTGTTGAACCAGTTTTCAAGACCGACGACCGAAGACAAAGAACTATTCAGAAGAACCGAGGAGCATCCTCAACTTGAAGACCAGTTCAGGGGGCTACTGACGGTGTCCTGGACTAGCGGGTACTCACCACGTCGTCTCCCGACCAGTGGGTTGGGCCGAGGACCCCCATGATGAGTCACTAATGGGTCAGTTCGGACAGCCCATGACGCATACGAGGAAGATTCCACAAGACTTGGTGATCAAGACAAGGACTCCTCTCCACCGACGTAGCTGACTTGCACTCCTCTAAACCCTAGGCCTACGGTGCATTATATAAACCGAGGCCAGGCTAGTCGATAGACAATCTCATATTCATTACAACAATCTCGTGGTAGATATCTGTACTATGTACTACCCACATATCAATACAATCAAAAGCAGGACGTAGGGTATTATCTCCTTGAGAGAGCCCGAACCTGGGTAAAATCCTGTGTCCATGTTACCATCGCTCCAAGATGCCTAGCTTAGGACCCCTACTACGAGATCCACCGGTTTTGACACCGACAACATGTCCGGAGGAAATGAGTGGATTCTCGACAGTGGATGCACGGATCATATGACCAGAGATAGAGACATGTTTGAAGAGATCACACCAAACCATGGATCGCGAAGGTATGTAACTTTTGGAGATAACTCCAAGGGTAAGGTACTTGGTCTTGGTAAGGTGGCCATATCCCATGATAGCTCTATTCAAAACATCATGCTTGTTGAATCCCTTGGCTACAATCTTATTTCCGTATCTAGACTTGCCGACTTCGGTTTTAATGTGCTATTTACCAAATTAGATTGCCAAGTGTTTCGTCAAGATAATCATAACATGGTCTTTACCGGTTTCCGTAGAGGTGATCTATACATTGTCGATTTCACTAGAAGATCCAAACTTCGTACTTGTCTTATTGCAAAATCATCTAAAGGTTGGCTATGGCATAGAAGGCTAGGACATGTAGGCATGCGCAATCTAGATAAGCTTATCAAGGGCGATCATATACTTGGTGTTAAAGATGTCATCTTTGACAAAGATAGGCTTTGTAGCGCTTGTCAAGCTAGAAAGCAAGTAGGTGGAAGTCATCCGGTCAAGAACATCATGACCACTAGGAGACCACTCGAGTTACTTCATATGGATCTTTTTGGTCCCAATACTTACAAGAGCCTCGGTGGAAATTCCTATGGTCTAGTTATAGTTGATGATTTTTCTAGATTTACGTGGGTATTCTTTCTTGATGATAAGTCGCAGGTACAAAAGATCTTCAAGAACCTCCCAAAGCGCAAAATCAATTTGAGGTGAAGATCAAGAAGGTTCAGAGCGATAATGGATCGGAGTTCAAGAACACCCATGTAGATACCTTTCTTGACGAAGAAGGTGTTTCACATGAGTTCTCGGCTACGTACACGCCTCAACAAAATGGAGTTGTTGAGAGGAAGAACCGAACTCTTATTGAGGTGGCAAGAACAATGCTTGACGAATACAAGACGCCGAGACACTTTTGGGCAGAAGCCGTGGAAACAGCATGTCATGCCACAAATCGACTCTACTTTTTTTCCGAAATAGGCTTTCGCCCCGCTATATATATATATATATATATATATATATATATATATATATATATATATATATATATATATATAGCAACCATCAGATACAACCAAGATCCCACTGCTGGGGCAGACAGCACAGGTATGCCCAAAAGAAATAAAAGAGAAATTAAAAGAAAAGAATGACAACAGAGTCGGATCAACGAAAACGATGATGATCCCGAACCGCCGCGCCCTCCGAAGATATCCACCACGCTCCTAGCACGTTGGACCACCGCATAACAAGCAGCACCTTCAGGAAGGAAAGCGACGATGACGACGCTGCTGCCCGGATTGCTCCTAGGGTTTCCCCCGTACGCGGTGGGGCGTGAGTGAGTGAGATCCCCGACGCCCTTCAGGAAGGAACGACGGCGCCCATGGGCGTTGCCGCGTCGGTGCCAGCAACGCTGACAGGGATTTCTCCCGTCCGCCACACACCTCCACCCCGATCGATCAGTCGTGCTCCACCAGACATGCCGCCCACCAACATGCGCCACCACGGTCTAGGAGAAACCACTGCCGTCTCACCATGGAGATCGAAGCGGGACCGACGGGGCCGAGAGGAAGTAGCTGGGAACGAGGAGCGGCAGAGTCAGCAGCGACACGGGAGGGGATAGCCTCCACCGCTCTCGACGGTCACCGACCGGACGCCGCAAGGGGAGCACACCAGGCACGACGGCCCGGTCGAGCTCTTAATGACTCGTGAAGCTCCCGTTGCCGTGCTGCAGTGGGCGCGCCGCCGTCTCCGCAGCCCATCGCACGAGCCACACCTCCGTCCGCCGAAGTCGTCGCGAGCAGCACCGAGCCAGGCCCGCCCAGACCCAGATGGGGCCCCAAAGGGCCCAGATCTGGGCCGGGAGGGCGCCGCCGCCAACCCGCAGCCAAGTGGCCGCGCCACCGCCTCCCGAGGTAGCGCCGCCGTCGGAACCGCCGCTGTCCAAGGCTCACCGCCGCACGCCGGCGACGGGAAGACCAACTGCAGCCGCCGAGAGCCCGAAGTCGGACCCCAGCAGCCGCCCACGCCGCCCGTAGCCCGCGCTGCCTGGATCCAGATCAGGCCGCCGGCCGGCGGGATCCGCACCAGGCACGCACCCGACCAGATCTGGGATGAGCCTCCGTCGAGCGCCGCCCCCACAGGTCGAGGCCCTGGCCAGGTCCAGCCCTCCTCGCATGGGACCAAGCACTGCAGCTCCGCCGCCGAGCCAGCCCACGCGCCGCCGCGCCCCGGACCAGCGTTGCGCCACCGCCGAAGGTCACCGGCCCGCGCCGAGTCCCCGCGCGAGGAGGAGAAGAGGCCCCGCCGCCGCCAGCACCTACAGGGCTTCGCCCGGCGGCGGCGAGGGGAGGAGAGTGGGAGGCGGGGGACCGAGGCGCTGGCGGCTAGGGTTGCCCCCTCGGTCGCCCGCGGGAGCGACGCGAGGGGGACGCGAGGGGGTCGCGAGAATTTTCCCTCCAAACTCAGACCGACTCTACTTGCACAAGCTTCTCGGTAAAACGGCATACGAGCTACTCACCGGTAACAAACCCCAAGTTGGATACTTTCGGGTATTCAGCTCTAAGTGCTACATTCTTGATAAGCATCGTCGTACTAAATTTGCTCCTAAATCTCATGAAGGATTCCTACTTGGTTACGGATCGAACTCTCACACTTACCGTGTCTACAACAACTTCACTCGAAAAGTTGAAGAGACGGTAGATGTGAAGTTTGATGAATCTAATGGTTCGCAAGTCGAACAATTGCCAAATGATGTAGGAGATAAGGATCCTTCGGAAGCTATCCAAGACTTGTCCATCGGCAAGATTTGTCCCAAGGAGGTGAAGGAAAGTACTTCATCAACCCAAGTGGAAGCTCCTACCTCGCGTCAAGGCTACTCACAAAACGATATGAAGGCATCCATAAGTGGTACACGACAGATGAAGAGGAGGAGGAAGTACATCACGAAGATACACCACAACATCCTTCACCACCACCTCAAGGAAACGACACCTTCGACAACAACGATGATGAAGGAGATGATGGTGAAGAAGCTCCACCATCCAACAAGCAAAAGCTACCCCGAGTTCGAGCAAAAGGGACCAAGAACCATCCTCTAAACCAAATCTTTGGTCACATACAAACCGGGAGAATCACTCGCTCTAAAACTCGCTTAGCAAATTTTTGTGAACATTATTCTTTCATCTCTAGCATTGAACCCTTGAAGGTTGAACAAGCACTTGAAGACCCGGATTGGGTGAATGCTATGCATGAAGAGTTTCACAACTTCGAGAGGAACAAAGTGTGGACACTCGTGGAGAAGCCCATGGATGAGCACAACATCATTGGCACAAAATGGGTGTTTCGGAACAAGCAAGATGAAGACGGTCAAGTCATACGCAACAAGGCGCGTCTCGTAGCGCAAGGCTACACCCAAGTCGAAGGTATGGACTATGGTGAGACCTATGCTCCCATTGCTAGACTTGAAGCTATCTGCATTCTTCTTGCTTATGCTAATCACCATGATATCACTCTTTACTAAATGGACATTAAAAGTGCATTTTTAAATGGTGAGATTGAAGAAGAAGTCTAAGTTAAACAACCTCCCGGATTTGTGAATCCTAAGAAACCTAACCACGTCTACAAACTTCGCAAAGCTTTATATGGTCTTAAGCAAGCTCCTCATGCTTGGTATAAATGCTTAACAAAGTTTTCATCCTATATACCTAAGAGTTTCATCCCCACTATCTGTTCTATCTCAACATGCAAGCTATCCACATCAGCGGACCCACTACTTCTAATTAATCTTGACATGTAGGCTTCCACGTCACTGCACTATGTCAGCAATTTTCTTAAATCTTTTAAGTTTACAGGGATAGAAGGATAGATGTATCATCCCATTAGTTTGAGGCTTTGATTATGGTCGCACACCTCTTACCCTTCCCTTTCCTCTTTACTTCCCCCCTCTCTTCAGTTTCCTTCTTCTTTCTTCTAATAATTAGTAACCAAGTAGAATGTCGAATGACCATTTACCCCACCGAACAAAAGTGACAGATCTGGGTCCGTCCATCTTCCCTTCACTATCATGTCATCCATATTCCTATATATTGGGATGAACCCCACTTCTGCATCCAAATGCCCCTCTGCACATGTGTCCATTTAATGACACATTCATCTACTAATCACAGAATCACGAACCAGCCGTTCAGCATTCCAACTACTGGGTGTGATTTCGCTCGCGTGAAACACAACTGCGGCCGGCAGGCATCAGGTAGATGCGCACCAACGGCCATGCAGATGGAGTAGGGGAACGAGCAGTCATGCACCGGCGACATCCACTGTAGACAGAACTCTCCAGCTAGGCTAGTGAAGGTATGCCCAAAAAATCAATCAATCTCTTTGTGCTATTTCTTTAGACGCCAAACTAGCAAATCATAATTTGGATTAGTTGTGGACAAATTGGTTTGGTGAACTGATTTATCTCATCAGAACCGTAGAGATGGTGAGGCATAATTCTGAATTGTAGAATAATATGTGAAACATAAAATTTTCATATTGCTTTTTACTTTGAGGCGCAATGTGAAGAAGCAGATCAAAAGATGCCATATCGATGGAGAAGAATGCTGATAACCCACAAGTATAGGGGATCGCAATAGTTTTCGAGGGTATAGTATTCAACCCAAATTTATAGATTCGACACAAGGGGAGCCAAAGAATACTTGAGAGTATTAGCAGTTGAGTTGTCAATTCAACCACACCTGGAGATAAATATCTGCAGCAAAGTGATCAGTAGCACAGTAATATGATAGGTTTGATAGCAGTAGCAATAGTAACAGTAGCGGTAACAGTAGTTTTGTAGCAGTTGGAACAGCAGCAACAACATTAGTAACTTAGCAAGAACAATAAGTGGAAAGGTCGTAGGCACTGGATCGGTAACTCGTTGGATGATATTCATCATATAACAGTCATAACCTAGGGCGATACAGAACTAGCTCCAGTTCATCAATGTAATGTAGGCATGTATTCCGTAAATAGTCATACGTGCTTATGGAAAAGAACTTGCATGACATCTTTTGTCCTACCCTCCCGTGGCAGCGGGGTCCATAAGGAAACTAAGGAATATTAAGGCCTCCTTTTAATAGAGAACCAGAACAAAGCATTAACACATGGTGAATACATGAACTCCTCAAACTACGGTCATCACCGCGAAGTATCCCAAATATTGTCACTATGGGGTTGACGGATCATAACACGTAATAGGTGCATATGACTAGGCAAGATCGGATCAAGAACATTGATATATAGGTGCTGTGCACCCTGGCCCCCTCTCCGGTAGTTTCTGGCTCCAGTATTTTTTATATTTTCCGAAATAAATCTCCAGAAAGTTTCGTTCCATTCCGAGAACATTTATTTCTGCACAAAAACAACACCATGGCAATTCGGCTGAAAACAGCGTATGTCCGGGTTAGTTCCATTCAAATCATGCAAATTAGAGTCCAAAACAAGGGCAAAAGAGTGAGGAAAAGTAGATACGTTGGAGACGTATCAACTCCCCCAAGCTTAAACCTTTGCTTGTCCTCAAGCAATTCAGTTGACAAACTGAAAGTGATAAAGAAAAACTTTTACGAACTCTTTTGTTCTTGTTTACATATATATATATGCTTAAGTAGCACCCAGGTTTTCAGCAAAGATTATGACTAACCATGTTAACATTAACTCTTAGGAATTATATTTACTCATATCAATAACATAAGCAACTAGCGAGCAATAATAAGATATCTCAAGCGCCAACATTTTGTCAAAACAATCGTGATAGAATATGACAATAGTGGTATCTCGCTAGCCCTTTCTGAGACCGCAAAACATAAATGCAGAGCACCTCCAAAGTTCAAGCAGCGACTAAACATTGTAATTCATGGTAGAAAAGATCCAGTCATGCTGCACCCAACATCAACTATACACAATGCATGAGGATGACAATAGTGCTCTCAGGTCTGGCGCTTATTTGAGAAGGTGATGACTCAACATAAAAGTAAATAGATAGTCCCTTCGCAGAGGGAAGCATGGATTTGCAGCGGTGCCAGAGCTCAAAGTTTAAAACAGAGATAGATATAATTTTGGGAGGTACACCCTTCCTGTCAACGTCACGACCAAGATTTATCAATATCTTCCATGCTAAACAAATTAGCGGCGGTTCCCAAGCGGTAAAAGTAAAGGTTTACTCCCCCTCCACCAACAATCACACTCCACGGCGAGCCGCATCCACGGGTACCGTCCAAACCAACAACATTCCTGGGGGAGTTTTGTTTAATTATTTTTGATTTTTTATTTCGGAACTGGGAATCCCTATTACCGCCCCTCTCGTGTAAGGACAAGTGAATAAACACTCGTCATGAGAATAACCCGCTTAGCATGGAAAACAGATGTTTATTTGAAATTTTAGAGGTGGCACATGCAAATTTACTTTGGAACGGCAGGGTAATACCGCATATAGGTAGGTATGGTGGACTCATCTCGCATAACTTGGTTTAAGGGTTTTGATGCACAAGCAGTATTCCCGCTTAGTACAGGCGAAGGCTAGCAATTAGATTGAGAAGCGGCCAGCTAGAGAGCGAAGACGGTCATGAACATGCATTACATATAATCAACATTGAATACTAGCATGAGTAGGATATGGACACCATGAACATAAATATCATGAAGGCTATGTTGGTTTTGATTCAACTACATGCGTGAACATGTGCCAAGTCAAGCCACTTGAAACATCCATAGGAGGATACCATATCATCATACCGTATCACAACCATTTTAATGCATGTTGACACCCAAGATAAACCATTATCCACTCCTAGCTACTTAAGCATGGCATGAACAACTATAATCTCTAATGGTCATTGCAAACATGTTTGATCATAATGAGCTGAATCAAGGGATACTAGGTTAAACATATTTACAAAAACAAAAACAAGTTGAGTTCATACCCGCCTTTCTCTGCCATAGTCAATTCATCAAATGTCGTCATTATTGCCTTTCACTTGCACGACCGAATGATAAGAGAATAATAATGGTGCAAGAATGCCGTGGACTAAGCTAGAATCTGCAAGCATTTATTCAAGAGGAGAAGACAAGGTAATATGGGTTCTTTGTTAGGTGAACGATAATGCAGATGAGAACCACTCAACAATTTCATCGTGGTCTTCTCCTTGGTACGACTCAAATAAAAAGAAAAGAATTTTAGAGAAACACACTGAAATATTTTTGGAGTGTTTGGTTTTTCTTGAAGGAAGCTAAACAAAGAAGAAAAACTAAAACGAGAAAAACTATTTACACGGGATAGCTCCCATCAAGTAAAAGAAGAAGCGAGAAATGTTTTTGGGTTTTATTTTGATGCAGCAATTAACCAAGGTAGAAATAAAAACTAAAAAGAAGTAGGAAATATTTTTGGGTTTTCTCAAAGTTTTCAAACACACAAGAACAAAGCGAGAAAACAAATCTAACATGGATATTACAATGAAAAAGTATGAACACCGACAACTGGAAAGAATTGTGCGAACATGAATGTAATGTCGGTGGAAATACGTACTCCCCCAAGCTTAGGCTTTTGGCCTAGCTTGGTAATCACCATCCATATGAATAATAATCTGGGCGATGGCTCATCGAGAACCTTGGAGCAGACTCCGCGACCCTCCTTGCAGCTTCAACCTCCGCGTTGTACTCATTAGCTTCGCTCTCAAGAACATAATATCTTCCCCTAGTGTGAAAATCAAAGAGAGCAGGAGCAGGTAAGACAACTGGCACAACATGTTTTTTATTAAATCTCAAGTTATAGGTGTAGTTGGTGGCCGTACCCGTAAGGAACTTATGACGCTTCATAGCATCAAAGTCTAAATACTGAGTGGGTAGGATGGGGTCATTAGGCCAAGGTGAAACATTTAATCTCTCAGCTACACGGGAGGCATAAATTCCTCCATACAAATTACCATTAGCAGCATTAAGATGCAACCTCCGTGCAACAATTGCACCAAGATTATAATCCTTATTCCCAGTTATGGCAGTTTGTAAGAGACTCAAATCATGAGCACATAAGGTGCTACACTCTTGGTTGCCTACAATACATTTGCTGTTAAAGAGCGCAAAATATTGGAGTGATGGAAAATGGATGCTGTTAATTCTCCCTTGTGCAACCCCTCTATCTTCGCCAAAGCAAAGATTAACTAAAAATGACGCGTACTCAGATTTTGTGGGTTCATCGAAGGAACCCTCAAATGGAAGTTTGCATGCATTGCTAAACATTTCTAATGGCATGGTAAAGGAATGATCGTACAGGTTAAACGAAACTCTAGACTCATGAGGAAAATATTTGAATTTCTTTGTGAAGTTTTCGTGAGTTCGAGGTGTTGGGGGCACTTATCTGCGATGAAGGAAGCAAGCCCTGTGTTGTGGATAAATTGATAAAATTCCTCCTTAATACCCGCACCTTCCATGAACTCGTCGCAAGGGCACAAGCATGATTTGGTGGCGGCATCTCACATCGAGCTTTTGCTTGGTTCAACATAAGACTGTCGAACTGAGCTTCCACTTGACGAGGCTCCCGAGGATCTCCTCCTCGAAGAACTCCTAAAGAATTGCATTTTTATTCCTATGAAAATTCTGAAAAAAAATTAGTCCACAAAAATTTGTCGACAAAACTTTGTAAGATTGTTAGCAACTACTCCCAAGCATGCATAGAGGCCATATTGAGCATTCAAACTACTTAGAACTCTAAGAATTCAACATGCAAGCTCATCTACAGCAGCGCCAAGAGTAGCTAATTACTCTAAAAATAACCCACAAAAACAAAAACTAATTGGAGCAATGGAGGAGTCACATACCAAGTAGCAATCCCTCCAAATAGTTTCGAAAAGGGAGCTTCGAGCAAAGAGATCGAAATCCGCAAGTTTGAGAGCAAGAACACGAAAATGGTGGCTGTGGTGATTTTTTGCTGGAGGTAGGTGACAAAGTGGGCTAAAGAGATAAATGAGGCGGCCTACGTGGGGGCCACCACCCACCAGGGCGCGCCTGGGGGGTGCTGGCGCACCCTGGTGGGTGTTGTGCACCCTGGGCACTCCCCTCAGGTGTTATTTGCACCAAAAATTCTTAAATATTTAGGAAAAATCCGTGTTAAATTTTCAGGGCATTCTGAGAATTTTTATTTTTGGGTCATTTTTTATTGCACGGAGAAAACAGAAAACAGGATAAACATGGCATTTTATTTTATTTGACTAACTAAAACAAAAAATAAATTTTCATCAATTTCATACCTCTCAAAAATGATTCATTAATAAGGTTGATCAAGTCTTATTAACAACCACTTCTGATTAGCATGAAACCGAAGAATTTTTGGAAAACACTAAGTTACCTCAATGGGGATGTGCATATCCCCTACAATAAGTATATCATATTTCTTCTTGGCAGTAGGTAGAGGTAATTGGAAACTTCCAATAGTAATGGTCGGAGATTCTTCAATAACATTTAAACCATTCACTTGAAATTGTTTCTGGAAAGTGCACTGTGTGCTCATTACCATTGATATGAAAAGTGACTTTGCTTTTATTGCAATCAATAACAGCCCCGGCAGTATTCAAAAAGGGTCTACCAAGGATAATCGACATGTTGTCGTCCTCGAGCATCTCAAGAATAACAAAGTCCGTTAAGATAGTAACATTTGCAACAACAACGGTCACATCCTCACAAATACCAATAGGTATGACTGTTGATTTGTCAGCCATTTGCAATGATATCTCAGTAGGTGTGAGTTTATTCAAATCTAGTCTTTTATATAAGGCGAAAGGCATAACACTAACACCGGCTCCTAAATCACACAAAGCAGTTTTAACATAGTTTCTTTTGATGGAGCAAGGTATAGTTGGTATTCCAGGATCTCCAAGTTTTTTAGGTACTCCATCCTTAAAAGAATAATTAGCAAGCATGGTGGAGATTTCAGATTCAGGTATTTTCCTTTTATTAGTGATGATGTCTTTCATATACTTTACATAAGGGGCCATCTTCAAAATATCAGTCAAACGGGTACGCAAAAAGACTGGCCTAATCATTCCAGCAAAGCGCTCAAATTCTTCATCATCCTTTTTCTTAGATGGCTTAGGTGGAAATGGCATGGGTTTCTGAACCCATGGCTCTCTTTCTTCACTATGTTTCCTAGCCACAAAGTCTTTCTTCTCATACCGTTTATTTTTAGCTTGTGGGTTATCAAGATCAGGAGCAGGCTCTATTTCAACATCATTATCTGGTTCCCTATCATTACTAGGTTAAGCATCATCGTGAACATCATCATTATCATTGTCATTATCACTAGGTTGATGTTCACTACCAGACTGAGTTTCACCATCGGAAATAGAGACATCATTATTATCAGGAGGATATTGTGTCTCAGGTTCACTAGAGGTATGCAAAGTCCTATCATTTTTCTTTTTCTTTTTCTTCTTAGAAGGACTAGGTGCATCAAGATTAATTCTCAGAGAGTCTTGTTCAATTCTTTTAGGATGACCCTCAGGATAGAGTGGTTCTTGGGTCATTCTACCCCCTCTAGTTACTACTCTAGCAGCAAAGTCATGCATATTACTATTCATTTCATCAAACAATTCTTTTTGAGACTTAGCTACTTGTTCTAACTGAGTTTGAACCATAGAGGCATGCTTTCCTACACCTCTAACATCATTACTGATTCTAAATAGCAAGTCACTCAAGCGAGCAATCATATCACAATTATATTTCAATTGTTTCAGAACATGGGCATTGAAATGATCTTGCTTCATAATATAGTTGTCAAACTCATATAAGCATTGACTAGGAGGTTTATTGTGAGGAATGTCACTTTCATTGAACTTTAATAAAGAATTTACCTCTACCACCTATGGAGGTGGTGGTGTGTCAAGGCCATGTATTTCTTTAATAGGTGGCAAATTCTTGACATCCTCAGCTTTAATACCTTTTTCCTTCATAGATTTCTTTGCCTCATGCATATCTTCAGGACTAAGAAATAAGATACCCCTCTTCTTCGGAGTGGGTTTAGGCGGTGGTTCAGGAAGAGTCCAATCATCATAATTCTTAGATATGTTATTCAATAATTTCTCAGCTTGTTCAACAGTTCGTTCCCTGAAAACACAACCAGCACAACTATCTAGGAAGTCCCTAGAAGTATTGGTTAGTCCATTATAAAAGATATCAAGTATTTCATTTTTCTTGAGAGGATGATCAGGCAAAGCATTAAGCAACTGGAGAAGCCTCCCCCAAGCTTGTGGGAGACTCTCTTCTTCAATTTGCACAAAGTTAAATATTTCCTATAAGGCAGCTTGTTTCTTATGAGCAGGAAAATATTTTCCAGAGAAGTAGTAGATCATATCCTGGGGACTACGCACACAACCAGGAGCAAGAGTATTGTACCATGTCTTAGCATCACCCTTTAATGAGAACGGAAATAACTTAAGGATATAATAGTAGCGAATCTTCTCATCATGAGTAAAGAGGGTGGCTATATCATTCAGCTTAGTAAGGTGTGCCACTACAGTTTCAGTTTCATAGCCATGGAAAGGATCAGATTCAACCAAAGTAATTAACTCTGGGTCGGCAGAGAACTCATAATCCTTATCGGTAACACAGATAGGTGAAGTAGCAAACTTAGGGTCACATTTCATTCTAGCATTCAAAGTTCTTTCCATGTACTTGCATGGCAGTTTCTTAAGATCATCTCTATCCTTGCAAGAAAGAATTTATCTACTTATCTCCTCGTCCATAACATAACCTTCAGGTATCTTAGGCATTTCAAACTTAGGAGAGCTAGGACTAATAGGAGTTTCATAATCATAATCAGTTTCATAGGCTTCATCAGTTTCAGCAATTTCATTTTCTTTAGCTCTAGCAATTTGTTCATCGAGAAATTCTCCTAGCGGCACATTATCATCAAGCGTGGTACTAGCATCATCATAAGCATCATTCATAGCAGAGGCAGCATCATCAATAACTTGCGACATATCAGGATTACTAGCATGTGGTGGTGTTGCAAGCTTACTCATAACGGAAGGAGAATCAAGTGCCGAGCTAGATGGCAATTCCTTACCTCCCCTCGTAGTAGAGGGAAAAATCTTGGTCCTTGGATCCTTCAAATTCTTCATAGTGATAAATTGATATAAATCCCAAGTGACTCAACAAATATTGCTATGCTCCTCGGCAACGGCGCCAGAAAAAGGTCTTGATAACCCACAAGTATAGGGGGTCGCAAGAGTTTTCGAGGGTAGAGTATTCAACCCAAATTTATAGATTCGACACAAGGGGAGCCAAAGAATACTTGAGAGTATTATCAGTTGAGTTGTTAATTAAACCACACTTGGAGATAAATATCTGCAGCAAAGTGATCAGTAGCACAGTAATATGATAGGTTTGATAGCAGCAGCAATAGTAACAGTAGCAGTAACATTAGCGGTAACAGTAGTTTTGTAGCAGTTGGAATAGCAGCAACAACAGTAGTAACTTAGCAAGAACAATAAGTGGAAAGGTCGTAGGCACTGGATCGGTAACTCGTTGGATGATATTCATCATATAACAGTCATAACCTAGGGCGATACAGAACTAGCTCCAGTTCATCAATGTAATGTAGGCATGTATTCCGTAAATAGTCATACGTGCTTATGGAAAAGAACTTGCATGACATCTTTTGTCCTACCCTCCCGTGGCAGCGGGGTCCATAAGGAAACTAAGGGATATTAAGGCCTCCTTTTAATAGAGAACCGGAACAAAGCATTAACACATGGTTAATACATGAACTCCTCAAAGTACGGTCATCACCGCGAAGTATCCCAAATATTGTCACTATGGGGTTGACGGATCATAACACGTAATAGGTGCATATGAATAGGCAAGATCGGATCAAGAACATTGATATAGAGGTGATAACATAAACGGTTCAGATCTGAAATCATGGCACTCGGGCCCTAGTGACAAGCATTAGGCATAGCAAAGTCATAGCAACATCAATCTCAGAACATAATGGATACTAGTGATCAAGCCCTAACAAAACTAACTCGATTACATGATGAATCTCATCCAACTCCTCACCGACCAGCAAGCCTACGAAGGAATTACTCACTCCCAGTGGGGAGCATAATGGAATTGGCGATGGAGAAAGGTTGATGATGACGAAGACCGAAGATTCCCCTCTCCGGAGCCCCAAACGGGCTCTAGATCTGGCCTCCCGATGAAGAACAGGAGGTGGCGGCGGCTCCATCTCGTGAAACGCGATAATTCTTTCTCTCTATTTTTTTCTCCAAATTTAGGAATTTATGGTGGCGGAGATAGGGCAAGTGGGGCCCCGAGGTGCCAAGCACCCCCAAGAGCGCGCCGGGAGGGGGCTGGCGCGCCCTGGTGTATCTTGCGCACCCTGGGCCCCCTCTCCGGTGGTTTCTGGCTCCAGTATTTTTTATATTTTCCAAAATAAATCTCCAGAAAGTTTCGTTCCATTCTGAGAACTTTTATTTCTGCACAAAAACAACACCATGGCAATTCTGCTGAAAACAGTGTCAGTCCGGGTTAGTTCCATTCAAATCATGCAAATTAGAGTCCAAAACAAGGGCAAAAGAGTGAGGAAAAGTAGATACGTTGGAGACGTATCAAATGCCACTACAGAGAGGACGACAATCAAGGCGGAGCCATGGGTTGTCGTTGTGCCGATCACCATGGACTTAAATCCAAAGGGTCTCAGTTGTGCTAGATGGCTTATTCCCTCGACCTCCAGTGTTACAAGCGACCTTTTAATCGTAATTTGATTTTACTGCATACATAGACGTAGCTCATCAAGCATTATTTTCCTAAACCAATGTTCGAAGCAATCTTTTAATACCATTTTGATTCGATTGCATACAACCATCTAGCTAATCAGACTTTTCTACGATGAAAGTGGAACTAATCTTCACCTAATGCGGACGCTTGAACGATTGCATACTAGACAAGACAAACAAAAATAACTAGAGCTACATGGGTATGTTGTCATGAATGGTAGTAGTACACTCCACAAGGTTGATCCGGTAAGAAGCATGATTTATTGAACATGGAGCGTCGGATTTATAAGCCACTTTCGTTTTATTATAGATAGAAAATCAGATTATGAGACAGTAAATGCCAGATTTATAAGCAACCTTCGCTTATTATAGAACATATTTTAATATGCAAGTTATAGTTTGTATGAATGCATGTCTATAATTTTTATCGTTGTTTTAGGTTTGGCCAAAGGCCGAGATGTCTGTATTTTCTCTACTAAACGGTGTCTTCGTCCCATCATCTTCATGATATATTGTCAAGGTAATAAATTAATACTAGGAAAAAAATAGCCAAGAGTCATTTTTAGCTTTTCATCAACTTTTCTTTAGGTGCTTCCTCTAAACAATATTTTTCCCAAACAAAGTTTTTTGTCATCAACATCAAATATTTGTTAATGATTCCCGCAGCAACGCGCGGGGAATCATCTAGTTGAAAAAGGTTTCGAGATTGGTAAAATTGACGCAACCTTATTCACTAAAAGAGTTAATGGTGAACTATTTGTGTGCCAAATTTATGTGGATGATATTATCTTCGGATCTACTAACCCACAATTTAGTGAAAGATTTGGAAGGTTGATGTCTGAGAAGTATGAGATATCCATGATGTGTGAGCTGAAATTTTTCCTTGGTTTGCAAATAAAGCAAACGAGAGAAGGAACTTTCATCTCTCAAACCAAGTATACCAAGGACTTGATCAAGAAGTTCAACATGCAAGAGTGTAAAGGTATGAAAACTCCTATGCCTACAAGTGGACATGTTGATCTTACCAAGGAGGATGAACCGGTTGATCAAAAGGTTTTATAGATCTATGATTGGTTCATTGTTATACCTATGTGCCTCTCGTCCCGATATTATGCTTAGTGTTTGCATTTGTGCTAGATATCAAGCTGCACCTAAAGAGTGTCATCTTTTGGCCGTGAAACGTAGTGTGAGATATTTGATACAAACACCAAACTTTGGCATTTGGTATCCCAAGGGATCTTCTTTTAACCTTGTTGGCTATTCCGATTCGGACTATGCCGGTGACAAGGTTGATAGAAAATCCACCTCTGGTACATGTCAATTTCTTGGTAGATCTCTTGTGTCTTGGTCCTCCAAGAAACAAAACTCGGTATCTCTATCTACCGCCGAAGCTGAGTATATTGCCGTCGGATCGTGTTGTGCACAATTGCTGTGGATGACACAAACGCTTAAAGATTATGGATACCATGTGAAAAATGTTCCATTACTTTGTGACAATGAAAATGCTATTAAGATTGGTCATAATCCCATGCAACATTCTCGAACTAAGCATATTCAAGTTCGACATCATTTCATTCGTGATCATGTTGCCAAAGGAGATATTAATCTTAAGCATGTTCATACTAACAAGCAATTGGCCGATATCTTTACTAAGCCACTTGATGAGAAAGTGTTTTGTTACTTGAGGAGTGAGTTGAACATCATTGATGCTTCAAACTTGAGCTAGACTCACTCGGATGCATGCAAGGGGATGAGCTTACTTGACCATTCCATGCTATCATTACCATGAATTTTATATATCTTGGAATTCTATGCTCCCTTGTATTGCATCTAACCCTTTGTAGGTACTTGGAAGAACAACACTCCACAAGATTGCCATCAACCCATATCTTAAGCAATCTTGTCATGGCCAAGTATCCACAACCCCTCTTGGTGATGGAAGGAAGAAGACAAAAAAACATATCCTTGACACATATTTGAATTTCTCAATTGTTATCAACTCACAATTGGTACCGTGTCATTTTGATATATCATGTTCTTCCTTGCGTAACTAACCTATGTAGGTGATAAGTGAACCAAAACAAGAAGGATTGCTCCCAACTCAAGATGAACTTCATCAACCTCGAGCATCCTCATCAAGTTCACCTACAAGCCACGTCATCAACATCACTCAAAGGTATGTACTCATATCCTTGATATAGCTTTACTCCAAGTCATGGGATAAAGCAACTCAAGCGATATGAAGACATTAAAATGCTTGAACGAAAAATGGTAACCCCATTTCGAGCTTAACGATGAGTATGAACTATGATCAAGTATTCTTGCTTGACTCCTTATGTCAATGTACTCTAACATAGGTGACCTAGTCATCGCCCATCATCTAGTTATAAGAATTAAATGGAGAATTTTTGTTTTGATGATCATTGACATTTCCATTCAACTCCAACCTAGATGAAAGAAATTCACTGCAAATCTTTCTAAAAATTCATTGCAAATCCTTCTGAAAATTCATTGCAAATATTTCTAAAAATTCATTGCAAATCCTTCTGAAAATTCATTGCAAATCTTTCTGAGAATTCATTGAAAATCTTTGTGATCTTTTTGAGACTTTCTGAAAAACTGCATTTGACAAAATAACCAAGAACAACTCTGCCAACTTTCTGTTTCACAACTCGGAGCCTCCGATAAAAGAATCTCGATCTCACCGATGAAGCAGTTATGCTGCACAACCACTCATCGGTGTTACCAACTCCTTTTGCCTCGGAGCCACCGACTTTTTGCAAAACTTCTGTGTTCTTTGTCTCATTTGGAATTTTCCAGTCAAAATCAATGATCCCACAATGATGCAGGGGGAGAAACATCAAGAGGTACAATCTCAAATATTCAAGGATCCCTACATCAAAGGAGGAGAAATCTTAACAGTTTTCAGATCTTAAAAGGGAGAAATTTGTTTTCAAGGAACCCTTGTCTCAAATGCTCTCAATGACCCTTACTCTCTAGGATCCCTTCCCACTCAATGACCCCTGTTATCTGACCCTTCTGTGTGACCCTTTTTGGAAATTAATGCCAAAGGGGGAGAAATATCAAAGCTTCAAATCTTATACTCATACCAAAGGGGGAGATACTCATACCAAAGGGAGAGATAATATTAAAGGGGAGAAGTATCTAAGCATTCTTGTTTCAGGGGGAGAGATGATCATGAAAAGTAGAAGTGTACACTTAACAAGATAAAGGGGGAGAAATATCAAGGATCCCTTATCTCAGAAACACTTCTTAAGGAGAAGAGAGTAGAATAAATCTGGTTGAATTTGATTCTTATCTGGTTTAGACTTTTCTCAGCCCTACCTACTCTCAATATCTACATGCTATGACTCCTGGGGAGAAAGTTCTAAATGTTCTTGGAGACATATCAATCTTAAAGAATATTATCTTCTATATGTTCTCCACATCTTGGTACTATTGAGTTCTATTGCTTTTTGATTGGTAGAATACTCTTGTGTTTCCTAACATTGTTTTCTCAAGTGTGTTTCTACTACTAGAATGCTCAAGAACTCAAGGTAAGTATATGCATCATATCCTTGATCAAGATAATCTTTTGCTTCTTGCACATATTGTTTGCAAGAGTGAAGTCTTGAACAAGGATGTAACTCATTCACATATATTTGATGCATATAGCCAAGATACACATGACTCATTTTATCCCTTTCCACTGCATGTGTGTCTATACATTCCAAAGTAACTATCCTTTAAAGGGATTGCACACATTTATGGGGAGCAAGTCTTAGTCATGTGTCTCTCAAAGTCTTCATTATATCTATGCATATCTTTATTTGAAGCTTTGATTGTATGTTGTCATCAATTACCAAAAAGGGGAGATTGAAAGCACAATATGCTCCCTTGGTGATTTTGATAATTCATGACAACATACATTGTCTCTTGGACTAATACTCTTATCTAGTGTATTTCAGATAAAATCCACAGAGAGTGATGGGATGGCAAAAGGATTATGGAGAGACCCCTAGATGCAAGGAATAGGATTGGCAAAGCTTCAATCAAGAAGACTCTACATTTTACTTTGTGAGAAATCACTTTGAGTCTATAGGAAAGCCAACACTATTAAAAGGGGGTGAGGTATTGATGGTGAACAAAATGCTCCACGTGCACAAGTGATAGTCACCAAAAACACCCACAAGCTCTTCCACAAAAGTCTGTCAAAGCCTATCATGCAAAATCGGTGCCACCAATATTTCCCACTCGGCCCTACCGATTTTCACCTCAGACAGATCCCAGCCAAACCCTAAGTTTTCGGTACAACCAATTCTGCATTGGTGCCACCGAGTTTCAGTTGCCAACTTTCTGTTGCCCCTTTTCTTAAATTCGGAATTTCCGAGTTTTTGGATCGGTGCCATCGAGTTTGCTTTCTGACCGTTGGTCACCCTTGTCGATACTGCCGAGAACTATATATCGGTCTCACCGAGATTCAAAAGTTGCTACCTTTTGAGCAACTCGGTACCACCGAGTTTTATACTTCGGTGTCACCGAGTTGGTAAGTAAAGGTGTAACGGTTGGATTTTTGGAGATGCCTATATATACCCCTTCACCACCACCCACTCGCAAGAGAAGCACTCAGAACTATTCCATACTTGCCCCATCTGATTTTCTGAGAGAGAGCCACCTACTCATGTGTTGAGATCAAGCCATTCCACTCCAACCATATGAATCTTGATTTCTAGCCTCCCCAAGTTGCTTTCCACCCAATCAATCTCTTCCACCAAAGCCAAATCTATGAGAGAGTGATTGTGTGTTGAGGAGTCTATCATCTTGAAGCACAAGAGCAAGGAGTTCATCGTCATCATCGAGCCTATTACCTTTTGGAGGGTGGTGCCTCCTAGATTGGTTAGGTGTCGCTTGGGAGCCTCCTACTTCGTGTTGTGGAGTTGAACCAAGAAGTTTGTAAGGGCAAGGAGTTCGCCTACTTCGTGAAGATCTACCCATAGTGAGCCTAGTCCTTCGTGGACAGAAGCCGTTATGGAATAGTCAAGGTGCTACTTCGTGGACCCTTATGGGTGGAGCCCTCCGTGGACTCTCGCGACCGTTACCCTCCGTGGGTTGAAGACTCCATAAACGTGGATGTACGATAGTGCCACCGATCGGAACCACGGGAAAAATCCTCGCGTCTCCAAATTGTGTTTGATCTTCCTATCTCTACTCTCTCTTACATGTGTTTGTCTTACTTTTCGCTGCCATACTTGTTGACTAGCATGTGTAGGGTGCATTAGACTTGTTATAATTGCTAAAACTGCCCACCAATTTCCTTGGGAAAAGGTTAGGTTTTTATTCTTGCAAGTAGTCTATTCAACCCCCTCTAGACACACACTTCTAGTGATCCTTCAATTGTGTTCCTAAGAAAGGAGGTATTACTATTGTCCTAATGATAAGAATGAGCTTATTCCACAAAGAATTTTAACTGGTTATAGGATGGTAATTGATTTTAGAAAATTAAATAAAGCTACTAAGAAAGATCATTACCCTTTGCCTTTTATTGATCAAATGCTAGAAAGATTATCCAAGCACACCCACTTCTTTTTTCTTGATGGACATTCTGGATTTTCTCAAATACCCGTGTCAAAAGAAGATCAAGAGAAAACTACCTTTACATGTCCTGTTGGAACTTATGCTTATAGACGTATGCCTTTTGGTTTATGCAATGCACCTGCTACGTATCAAAGATGTATGACTGCTATATTCTCTGACTTTTGTGAAAAGATTGTTGAGGTTTTTATGGATGATTTTTCCGTCTATGGGACTTCTTTTGATGATTGCTTGAGCAATCTTGATCGAGTTTTGCAGAGATTTGAAGAAACTAGTCTTGTCTTGAATTGGGATAAGTGCCACTTTATGGTTAATGAAGGCATAGTGCTTGGGCATAAAATTTCCGAACGAGGCATTGAGGTAGACAAGGCTAAAGTTTATGCGATAGAGAAAATGCCATGCCCGAGAGATATCAAAGGTATAAGAAGTTTCCTTGGTCATGCTAGTTTTTAGAGGCGTTTCATTAAAGATTTCTCTAAGATTTCTAGGCCGTTAACCAATCTTCTTCAAAAAGATGTTCCTTTTGTTTTTGATGATGATTGTGTAGAAGCTTTTGAAATAGTTAAGAATGCTTTAATTTCTGCACCTATTGTTCAACCACCCGATTGGAACCTACCATTTGAAATTATGTGTGATGCTAGTGATTATGCTGTTGGCTCTGTTCTAGGGAAGAGAGTAGACAAGAAGTTAAATGTTATCCATTATGCTCGTAAAACTCTAGATTCTGCTCAAAGGAATTATGCTACCACTGAAAAGGAATTTTTAGCAGTTGTTTTTGCTTGTGATAAGTTTTGACCCTACATTATTGATTCCAAAGTAACTATTCACACCGATCATGCTGCTATTAAATACCTTATGGAAAAGAAAGATGCTAAACCTAGGCTTATTAGGTGGGTACTTTTACTTCAAGAGTTTGACTTGCAAATCATTGATAGAAAAGGAGCTGAAAATGCCATAGCAGATAACCTGTCTAGGATGGAAAATGTTCTTGATGACCCACTTCCAATCAATGATAGCTTTCCTGATGAACAACTTGCTGCTATAAATACTTCACGTAGTGCTCCTTGGTATGCTGATTATGCTAATTATATTGTTGCTAAATACATCCCACCTAGTTTCACATATCAACAAAAGAAAAAATTCTTTTATGACCTATGACATTACTTTTGGGATGACCCACATCTTTACAAAGAGGGAGTAGACGTTATTATTAGACGATGTGTACCTGAGCATGAACAGGAACAAATTCTTCGGAAATGTCATTCTGAAGCTTATGGAGGACGCCATGCCGATGACCGAACTGCACACAAGGTATTACAATCTGGTTTCTATTGGCCTACTATTTTCAAAGATGCTCGTAAGTATGTCCTTTCATGCAATGAATGCCAGAGAGTGGGCAACATCGGTAAGCGTCAGGAAATGCCTATGAATTATTCACTTGCTATTGAACCATTTGATGTCTGGGGCTTTGACTTTATGGGACCTTTTCCTTCCTCAAACTACTCATATTCTAGTTGTTGTTGATTCCATTACTAAATGGGTAGAAGCTATTCCAACTAGTAGTGCTGATCATAACACCTCTATTAAAATGCTTAAAGATATTATTTTCCCGAGGTTTGGAGTTCCTAGATATTTAATGACTAATGGTGGTTCACATTTTATTCATGGTGGTTTCCGTAAACTTCTAGCTAAATATGATGTTAACCATAGGATTGCATCACCTTATCATCCCCAGTCTAGTGGTCAAGTTGAATTGAGTAATCGAGAAATAAAATTAATATTGCAAAAGACTGTTAATAGATCTAGGAAGAATTGGTCTAAGAAACTAGATGATGCACTTTGGGCTAATAGAACTGCTTATAAGAATCCTATGGGTATGTCTCCGTACAAAATGGTCTATGGGAAGGCTTGTCATTTACCTCTTGAGTTAGAACACAAAGCTTATTGGACAATTAAAGAACTTAACTATGATTTTAAACTTGCCAGTGAGAAGAGGTTATTTGACATTAGCTCACTTGATGAATGGAGAACACAAGCCTATGAAAATTCTAAGTTATTTAAAGAAAAGGTTAAAAGATGGCATGACAAAAGGATTCAAAAACGAGAATTCAATGTAGGAGACTTAGTACTTTTATACAATTCTCGTTTCAGATTTTTTGCAGGAAAACTCCTCTCCAAACGGGAAGGCCCATACGTTGTTGAGGAGGTTTATCGCTCCGGTGCTATAAAAATCAACAACTTCGAAGGCAAGAACCCGAGAGTGGTGAATGGGCAAAGAATTAAGCATTATATTTCACGTGCACCCATGAATGAAGAAACAAATGTTATCCAAGTCATCACACCGGAAGAACACATCAAGGAAGTCTTCCGGAACACTCCAGAAACCTGAAAAGGGGGTAGGTATGTGGTACGGTAAGTAAACCGACTCCAAAAAGTCCATAAAAATAATTTCTGTTGTTTTTGGTATTTTAGAAAAATTACAAAAATAAAATGGAGTCGGAAGGACCCACGAGGGAGGCACAAGCCAACAGGTCGCGCCCCCTGGGGGCGTGGCCAGATGGCTTGTGGGTCCCTCGTGTGGCCTCCGGACTCTGATTTCTTCTGGAACACGTATTCTGACCTAGAAAAAATCATTATATATACTCCCAGATGTTTTGACCACCACATCGCGAGATTTTCCTCTATTCTTGTTTCGGGCTATTTTTCTGACAGATCTAGATCGCTATGACTTCCCCTTCGCCAACCAAGGACAAGTTCTTCGAGAAGGTCATCAATCCCTACCTGCCGGAGGTGATGAAGCACCCTCAGGCTATTGAGATGGGTGAGGGGGTGCTCACCATCTGAGAAGTTCAAGGCCCCAAGAATGAGGGAAGCGAGAAGGTCAGGCTTGCACAAGTGGAGCAAGAAATCTTCAAGTGTCAAGGGATGGTTGAACGTGGCTTGAGTGCTAATCACTCTATGATCACGGACTTCATCCGTGAAAACAAGATGGACACCAAAACATGGGGGAGGCTCTCGCCAAGCGTCAAGATCGGATTGAACACCTCCAGGATCAACTCTATCAACTCCAACTCCAAAACTGTGAGTATGAATCCAGGTTTAAAAGGATGATCCTAGCTGCTGATTTCAGGATCCCGGAGACCACGGTTTCTTTCTTTGATGGAGAACCTATGCCTTGGAAGATGGAGAACTACCAAACACCACCGCCATCACCGAAGAACACTTGAGTACATGGGTATGGGCACCACCCTTGTCTTGTTCCAAGCTTGGGGGAGGTGCCCCGGTATCGTATCACCATCACTTTTTACCACCACTATCTATCTTAGTTCGATCTTTAGTTTTTCGTGATTTAGGGAGTTAAATTTCAGATTTGCTTTGTTTAGAGTTTTTTGCTTTGAGTTCTACCTATCCTTGTAATCGAGTGTGAGAGTTATATAATAAAGTTAGTTGAGATCGTGTGCCCCTTCTTCACTTGCACCCATCATCTTAGCAAGGCAATAAAAAGAATAGAAAAAAATCATATGCCTATCTCTTGAGAAGTAATGACTTGACATAGAAAAAGAGGTATAAGCAGTAAGAAGTGTTGGAAACCAACAAACATAATGTTAGTAATTGATATGATCTATGCAAAAGTGTGGTAGAGAAGAGGAGATTTACATATAAATATACTATCATGAACACCTTCTATGATTGTGAGCTTCCATCAAAATATTACATAATGATCAAGTGTTGAAGTGGGACATGGAAGACAACATAATGATCATGTTTGTTTACATTTGCATAGAAGTTATATGGTATTGAATCCTTTAACATGTGATGCTTGCTTAGGACCTTTTGCTAGCCCAAAGATTCACACTAAGTAGAGATACTACTTGTGCATCCATAACCATGAAACCCAGTTTCTTGCCATGAGAGTCCACCATACCTACCTATGGATTGAATAAGATCCTTCAAGTAAGTTGTCATTGTTGCACGAGGCAATAAAAATTGCCTCTAATCATGTAAGATCTTTTATTGTAAGGGAAAGTAAGCTTTGTACGATCTTGTGATGGTGAAGTTATAAAAGCGACGGAATGCATAATAAAGTTCGCTATCACAAGGGGCAATATGAAGTGATGTTCCATTATGTTAAGAGATTAAACATATCAAACAAATAAAAGCTCATGAAAACCTTTGCTTTCCTCTACGAAGGGCCTGTCTTTTACGTTCTTACCAGTTTTATTTTCATGCAAGAGTCAATAATATTTCCCTTGTTCTTATTCTCCAAACTATTTAGTGGCAAACATTATATGTTGAGGAAAGATTCAAACAAATATATCCAGCTGAATGTAAATGATCATGTTCCATTATTGTTGACATTATCCTTTAGGTAAAAAGGTTGGGTGGCAAGAACATTAAAGTCCCCATCTTCCTATGTGTCCAGCGGAGTCACTTGTTCCAAAAATATGCAATGTATGTTAGCAATCATAGAAGGTTACATCATAGCTGAATATGTGAACTTGCTAGAAATATAAGCTCTTACATAGACTCTTCTCTCGATTGCAAAAGCTATGATTATCTCAAGGATTAATTGCATTGCTTGTTGGTTCTCAATAAAGATTATGCCCTATATTTCTTCAGTTGTGAATAGATTGTTACTTGTCCATGGGAGGTTATATGATCGAAAACTTGCTGCTATGATGATATTCATGATGCTCTCATGTTCGTATTCTGTTTTTATCGACACCTCTCTCTCAAATTATGTGGTCATTATTTTAGAGTTTGGCTTTCGCTTGAGGACAAGCGAGGTCTAAGCTTGGGGGAGTTGATACGTCCATTCTGCATCATGATTTCTTACCATTATCTACCTTATTTTTGTCCATTATTCCACATTATCATACAATTCTTATGTTTATTCTCCCTGAATATGCAAGGTACATCACAAGGAGGGAAATATCTGAAAACTGGAATTCTGGACCGAAAAACCAAGAAAAAGGAAGAAAAATCACCAATCTCAGAATGACCTGAAAATTTACGGAGAATATTTTTGGAATATTTAAGAATTTCTGGAGCAAAAATATACCGGAGAGGGGCTGCCAGCAGGCCACAAGCCAACAGGCCGCCCCCCTGGGAGCGCGGCCAGATGGCTTGTGGGCCCCCTGCTGGTCCTCCTATGCCCCTCTTCTCCTATATGGCGTGTTTTACCCTAGAAAAAATCATAAGAAACCTTTCGGGATGAAGCGCCACCGTCTCGAGGTGGAAACCTGGGCAGAGGCCCTTTTGCACTTCGGCAGTCAGATTCTGCCGGGGAAATCCCTCTCCGGGAGGGGGAGATCGAAGCCATCGTCATCTTCCTCCTTCGTGAGAGGACCAATCTTCATCAACCTCTTCACCATCGCCATCTCATCTCCAACCCTAGTTCATCTCTTGTATTCAATCTTTGTCCCAAAACCTCAGATTGGTACTGTGGGTTACTAGTTGTGTTAATTACATCTCGTAGTTGATGCTTGTTGGATTACTTGGTGGAAGAGATTATGTTCAAATCCTTAATTATCATTATTACTCCTCTGATCTTGAACATGTTAATGATGTGTGAGTAGTTACTATTGTTCCTGAGGACATGGGAGAAGTCTTGTTATAAGTAATCTTGTGAAGTTGGTATGCGTTCGATATTTTGATGATATGTATGTTGTTACTTCTCTTAGTGGTGTCATGTGAACGTCGACTACATGACACTTCACCATGTTATGGGCCTAAGGGAAGTCATTGTGGAGTAACAAGTAGATGATGGGTTGCGAGAGTGACAGAAGCTTAAACCCCAGTTTATGCATTGCTTCATAAGGGGCTGATTTGGATCCACACGTTTCATGTTATGGTTAGATTTATCTTAATTCTTCTTTTGTAGTTGCGGATGCTTGTGAGAGGGGTTAATCATAAGTAGGTTGTTAGTTCAAGTAAGAACAGCACCTTAACACCGGTCCACCCACATATCAAATTATCAAAGTAGCGAACGTGAATCAACTCAACATGATGAACATGACTAGACAGAAATTCCCATGTGTCCTCGGGAGCACTTGCTTAATATAAGAGTACTTTCAGGCATGTCCTTTGCTACAAAAGGATTGGGCTACCTTGATGCACCATTGTTACTATTGTTACTTGTCACTTGTTACGAATTATCTTGCTAAAAAACTATCTACCACTGTTACTCACATCACTTGTAGAGAATACCTTGCTGAAAACTGCTTATCATTTCCTTCTGCTCCTCGTTGGGTTCGACACTCTTACTTATCGAAAGGACTACGATTGATCCCCTATACTTGTGGGTCATCATCATTGCCGACAAGTATGGCTGGGACCCCGAGGTCTGGGTCTGGCTGCTCGACGCCGAGGGCGCGCTCGTCGGCGTCGTGGTGTGTTACAAGTTCCGCCCCCGCATGGGGGGCGCAACGGTCGCCGTCCGATTGGATCCGAGCACGGACGAGATCGGCAAGATCCACCACATCTAGCGCGACGCCCAGCCGTTGTGCTCCACCCAGCGCTGGCCTCCTTCCAGTTCTGTTCGTCCCCTACGGCAAGCAAACATCAAATTTCCATGCCAGCCGAACGTGTGATAGAGGCAGCATGGACGAGCTGCTCGTCGGCCATGCCGGGATCATGGACGAGCTGCTCATCTGTGTCCATCCCATGCAAGCATCCCCCATGGACAACAATCGCCAAGCCTCATTGACAGCGCGCGCCTCCTCCTCTCGGAGCCCCAGCCGCGTCCTAGGTCCTACCGCATCCTACCTCCTTGGGATAGCTCCTCCTACCTCCAGGGCAAGGCGCACGAGCCGAGCCCGGCCATCAGGCGACCGTGGCCAACAGAAACCTTCGGGGGTGCATGAGAGTTCAGTGGCATGCTCTCCCTGATTGATTTTGTATGGAACATTTTGCTATGGCATGGGGGCAACACCCAGGAGTGTTGTGTACATGTTCTATATGCATAACAACTTCACTGGTGACTTCCTCACCTGATGGCCAGATACAATTTTAGCAACAGAGAATAGATGCCTAATAGGTTTGTTATCTGCTTCTGAATGTTCATAATGTGCCAAACGATTTAATTTTACTATGATTTTGCTTGATAAGTTGAATATGTAATGTCTTGAGAACATTGACTTTATACTCCAACACTGTAGGCCAACTCTTGATGGATTTCCAATGTGCTTTTGGCGTCCCAATTTTTTCCATCGTCCAACCGCTCCCCATCTCCCCGCAGTGTCCTAAGATGGTCTGGCTGGGCGCCACTCTGACGGCAGAGTGTGTGCTGTCCACGGAAGCTTGCTCCTCCACCCAAGCCCTCTCTAGCGCCGGTGAGGACACTGCTTCGTCCGAACCGATTGTCATGACCACACACATGTACACACACATGTGCTCCCCTATCACCCCTGCCCTGATTTAACTCAAAATCCAATTGGGAGGTATTGATAGGCACTAATGTCTACTACACAACGTTATTCTTGTAGACTCTGTTGGGCCTTGATGTCTACTACGCAACTTTATTCTTGTAAACTTTCTTGGGCCTCCAAGCGTAGAGTTTTGTAGGACAGTAGCAATTTTCCCTCAAGTGGATGACCTAAGGTTTATCAATTCGTGGGAGGCGTAGGATGAAGATGGTCTCTCTCAAATAACCCTGCAACCAAATAATAAAAAGTCTCTTGTGTCCCCAACCCAACACACCCAATACAATGGCAAATTCTATAGGTGCACTAGTTCGGCGAAGAGATGGTGATACAAGTGCAATATGGATGATAGATATAGGTTTTTGTAATCTGAAAATATAAAAACAGCAAGGTAGCAAGTAACAAAAGTGAGCACAAACGGTATTGCAATGCTTGAAAACAAGGCCTAGGGTCCGTACTTTCACTAGTGCAATCTCTCAACAATGCTAATATAATTGGATCACATAATCATCCCTCAACATGCAACGAAGAATCACTCCAAAGTTCTTATATAGCGGAGAACATAAGAAGAAATTTTTTGTAGGGTACGAAACTACCTTAAAGTTATCCTTTCCGATCGATCTATCCAAGAGTTCGTACTAAAATAACACCAAGTAATCCTTTCCGACAATCTATCTAGAGTTAGTACTAAAATAACACCATATGATACGCATCAACCAACTCTAATGTCACCTAGATACTCCAATGTCACCACAAGTATCCATGAGTTAATTATACGATACGCATCAATCAATTTCAGATTCATAATACTCAATCCAACACAAAGAACCTCAAAGAGTGCCCCAAGATTTCTACCGGAGAAAGTAGGACGAAAACGTGCATCAACCCCTATGCATAGATTACCCCAATGTCACCTCGGGAATCCGCGAGTTGAGTGCCAAGACATAGATCAAGTGCTCTCAAATCCATAAAAGTATTCAATCCGGTAATGACATCTCAAAGGGAAAGATTCAATTCATCACAACATGATAGCAAGGGAATAACATCATATGATCCGACTATATTAACAAAGCCCGTGATACATCAAGATTGAACACAAGAACACAAGAGAGAGAGATTGAACACAAGAGACACAAGAGAGAGAGATTGAACACATAGCTACTGGTACATACCCTCAGCCCCGAGGGTGGATTACTCCCTCCTCGTCATGGCCTCCGTCGGGATGATGAAGATGGCCACCGGAGATGATCTACCCTCTCCGGCAGGGTACTGGAACGCCTCCAGATTGGTTTTTCATCGATACAGAGAGTTGCGGCGGCGGAACTTCTCATCTAGGGTTATTTCTGGGGGTTTCTGAATATATAGGATGTTTGGGCGTTGGTTTCACACGAAGATGGGCCATGAGTGGACCACAAGACACCAGGGCGTGCCGGAGGGGCCTGGCGCGGCCTGGTGGGTTGTGCCCACCTCGTGGCTCTTCTGGCCCTCCAACGAAGCTTCTAGTGCCTCTTTTGTTCCAAAAAAATCATCAAAAATTTCGTTCCATTTGGAGAACTTTAATTTCTGCACAAAAAACAACACCACGGTAGTTCTGCTGAAAACAGCGTCAGTCCGGGTTAGTTCTAAATAAATCATGCAAAGTGCATCAAAACCATATAAAAGTATTGTAAACATAGGCAATCATGGCATGATCACTTCATAAATTATTGATATGTTGGAGACGTATCAGCATCCCCAAGCTTAATTCCTGCTCGTCCTCGAGTAGGTAAATGATAAAAGAACTAATTTATGAAGTGTGAATGCTAGCATAATATATAAGTTTGATCATTGATAATTTCAGTCAATTTTCTATCATCATAACCAACAACCTTTTCTCATAAAAATCATCATGATAAAGTAGCAACCAATTCACATGTTATGGTTCAAACAATGAATTCTCTTGAAACTTAACAACCTATGTTCTTAGTCACCAAACAATTGCAATTCAATGTATTCTCAACAAAGTCTAAGTAAGAGCTCCACATACTCAATCATCATATAGTCTTCTATGATTTCTAGTACTCAAAGCATATTTTTAGAACAAATGGCATCCATCGAACACAGAGAAAGATAGGGCTTAATGTTTCGCATCCCAACTTATTTATCATAGAGATAATTGTCAACAATAATAAGTCATGATCAAATATATTTGACTGGCCATATGTGCCTAGATCTTTCCCCACCACATGATGCTTTCCAACTAGAGAATAATTGAGGTTGAAATGAGAATGCATACTATTGACTCTTGCATAAAAGTAAATACTAAAAGGTAAAAGATAGGCCCTTCGCAGAGGGAAGCAGAGGTTGTCATGCGCCTTTTGGTTTTGTATGCACAATCTCTTAATGCAAAAGAACGTCACGTTATATTGCCCCTTATGATAGCAACCTTTATTATGCAGTCCGTCGCTTTTATTACTTTCCATCACAAGTTCGTACAACGCTCAATTTTCTCTTACACTAAATGATCAAACACATTTAGAAGCAATATTTATTGCCTTTTTGCACCGATGACAACTTACTTGAAGGATCTTATTCAATCCATAGGTAGGTATGGTGGACACTCATGGCAAGAAACTGGGTTTAAGGGTTTTTGGATGCACAAGTAGTATCTCTACTTAGCACGAATTTTTGGCTAGCAAAAGATCCTAAGCAAACACCACATGTTGGAGGATCCATAACAATATACCTTCTATACAAATATACACAACCATAACTCATTACGTTGTTTTCCTTGTCCAACTTCAACTAATTTTCTCAAGTTTGAAAATAATTAATGGGTATTCACAATCATAGAAGATGTCCAAGATAATATATTTGTATGTGAAAGTTCTCTTCCTTATACTAATCATTCACGAATTGCTTGTATGACCAATATTGTGATTGTCAAGCTTCAAAAGATTTCACTTTATAAACCCAATGTGAAGCTACTACTAGGCATGATATGAACATATAATTTCAACTTCATGGTATTCAATTCATTCAACAATTTACTCGTAGGATATAAGTGAAGCACGAGAGTAAATGACAAGCTACTCCAAAAAGATATAAGTGAAGATCAAGCGAGTAGTTAAGTAAATGGGTAGCCATTTGAGAACTCTCTCTCATCTAAAACCTTTCATATCTAAGTATTTTATTAAAACAGCAAGCAAAACAAAATAAAATGACATTCCAAGAATAGCACACATCATGTGAAGAAGCAAAAACTTAGGCTCAACCGCTACTAACCGATAATTGTTGATGAAGAAAGGTGGGATGCCTACCGGGGCATCCCCAAGCTTAGATGCTTGAGACTTCTTCAAATATTTTCTTGGGATGCCTTTGGCATCCCCAAGCTTGAGCTTTTGTGTCTCCTTAATTCGTTCAATATCACAGTTTCCCTAAATCTTAAAAACTCCATCCACAAAAACTCGAAAAGAACTCGTGAGATAGGTTAGTACACATAAGAATAAGTCCACACTTCTTGTACTGCCAAGACAAGTTGCACAATAATTTCCAAACATCATCTATTGTTTACTATCGTTTCCACAATTTATATCTACCAATATAGGCTATGGAAACTATAGGATAAGTAGATAACAAAACTATGACAACAATCTGTCCAAACTGAACAGTCTGTAGAAATTTATGAAAACAATGTACTTCTGTAACTCAAACAATTATGAAAATTTAGGACATGCTAATAATTTATATGACAATACTGTGTAAAAATTTCAGAAACTTTCCACGTTCCAGTAAAATATGAAAATTCAAACACTATAGCAAAAGTTTCTGTTTTTACACAGCACACATCAAAACATGCAATGCAAGCATCCTAAGGCAATTCTTGGAACTTTTTATTGAAAAACAAGATTATAAATAACACCTAACATAAAATAACAAAATATAATGACGATCCAAGCAAAGTACATATTATGTGACGAATAAAAATATAGCTCTAAGTAAGATATACCGATAATGTTGAAGACGAAAGAGGGGATGCCTTCCGGAAGGCATCCCCAAGATTAGGCGCTTGAGTCTTCCTTGGATATTACCTTGGGGGTGCCTTGGGCATCCCTAATCTTAGGTTCTTATCACTCCTTATTCTCTTCATATCGGTGTCTCACCCAAAACTTGATAACTTCAATCACACAAAACTTAACGGAACTTCGTGAGATGGGCTAGTATAATAAATAAAGATCATTCACTTAGGTACTGTCAAGACAAGATTCATAATTGTTCTCACATAATACCTACTGTATTATACCATTCACATAATTTATATCACTGAATATAAGCTATGGGAGCACTAAAACAAGCAAACTATGCGTGCAAAATAGAATCTGTCAAAAACAGAACAGTCTGTGAAGATCAGTCGTATAACCATACTTCCCTGTCTCTAAAAATTCTGAAAAATTAGTAAAACCTGAAGAATTTATATATAAACATTTTGTAAAAAATTTAGAGCATTATTGCACTCCAGTAAAAAATGAAAATTCCTGTACTGGAGTCAAAAGTTTCTGTTTTGGTTCCGCATCAATTCTACTCATCTTGTGAGTCATCCCAAAGGCTTTACTTGGCACTTTATTGAAATAAAAGACACAAAACATGATCAATACAGTATCTTAATCATGTTAACACACAAAAACAGGAAGTAAAAGTGTTGGGTTGTCTCCCAACAAGCGCTTTTCTTTAAAGCCTTTTAGCTAGGCATGATGATTTCAATAATGCTCACATAAAAAGTAGTAACTGAAACATGCAAGAGAGCATCATGAATCTCATGAAAATCACATTTAAGTCTAACCCACTTCCTATGCATAGGGATTTTGTGAGCAAACAATTTATGGGAGCAAGAATCATCTAGCATAGGAAGCCAAAACAAGTGCAACTTCAAAACTTTGAACACATAGAGAGGAAACTTGATATTATTGAAATTCCTACAAGCATATGTTCCTCCCTCATAATAATTTTCAGTAGCATCATAAAGGAATTTCACAATATAACTATCACATAAAGCATACTTTTCATGATCTACAAGCATAGAAAATTTATTACTCTCCACATAAGCAATTTTCTTCTCATTCATTGTAGTGGGAGCAAACTCTACAAAATAACTATCATGAGACACTTGATTGACATAACCACATTCAATATTAATATCATGATGACAAGTTTCATGGTTACTATCACTCTTTATAGCATACATGTCATCATCATAATCATCATAGATAGGAGGCATGCCATCATCATAATAAATTTTCTCATCAAAACTTGGGGTACTAAAAATATCATCTTCATCAAACATAGCATCCCCAAGCTTGTGGCTTTGCATATCATTAGCATCATGGATATTCAGAGAATGCATAATAACAACATTACAATCATGCTCATCATTGAAGGAATTCTCATTAAGTATTTTCATAATCTCTTCCTCTACCAATTGAGCACAATTTTCCGAACCATCATTTTCACGAAAGACATTATAAAGACGAAACAAACGAGGCAACCTAAACTCCATTTTTTTGTAGTTTTCATTTATAAACCAAACTAGTGATAAACAAGAAACTAAAAGATTTAATTTCAAGATCTAAAGATATACCTTCAAGCACTCACCTCCCTGGCAATGGCGCCGTAAAAGAGCTTGATGTCTACTACGCAACTTTATTCTTGTAGACTTTGTTGGGCCTCCAAGCGCAGAGTTTTGTAGGACAGTAGCAATTTTCCCTCAAGTGGATGACCTAAGGTTTATCAATCTGTGGGAGGCTTAGGATGAATATGGTCTCTCTCAAACAACCCTGCAACCAAATAATAAACAGTCTCTTGTGTCCCCAACACACCCAATACAATGGAAAATTCTATAGGTGCACTAGTTTGGCGAAGAGATGGTGATACAAGTGCAATATGGATGATAGATATAGGTTTTTGTAATCTGAAAATATGAAAACAGCAAGGTAGCAAGTAACAAATGGTATTGCAATGCTTGAAAACAAGGCCTAGGGTTCGTACTTTCGCTAGTGCAATCTCTCAACAATGCTAATACAATTCGATCACATAACCATCCCTCAACGTGTAACGAAGAATCACTCCAAAGTTCTTATCTAGCGGAGAACATAAGAAGAAATTGTTTGTAGGGTACAAAACCACCTTAAAGTTATCCTTTCCGATCAGTCTATCCAAGAGTTCGTACTAAAATAACACCAAGTTATCCTTTCCGATCAATCTATCTAGTGTTGTACTAAAATAACACCATATGATACGCATCAACCAACTCTAATGTCACCTAGATACTCCAATGTCACCACAAGTATCCATGAGTTAATTATACAATATGCATCAAACAATTTCAGATTCATAATACTCAATCCAACACAAAGAACCTCAAAGAGTGCCCCAAGATTTCTACCGGAGAAAGTAGGACGAAAACGTGCATCAACCCCTATGCATAGATTACCCCAATGTCACCTCATGAATCCGAGAGTTGAGTGCCAAGACATAGATCAAGTGCTCTCAAATCCATAAAAGTATTCAATCTAGTAACGACATGTCAAAGGGAAAGATTCAATTCATCACAACATGATAGCAAGGGAATAACATCATATGATCCGACTATATTAACAAAGCCTGTGATACATCAAGATCGTGACATCTCAAGAACACGAGAGAGAGAGAGAGAGATTGAACACATAGCTACTGGTACATACCCTCAGCCTCGAGGGTGGACTACTCCCTCCTCGTCATGGCCTCCGCCGGGATGATGAAGATGGCCACCAGAGATAATCCATCCTCTCCCGCGGGGTACTGGAACGCGTCCATATTGGTTTTTTTATCGATACAGAGAGTTGCGGCGGCGGAACTTCTCATCTAGGGTTATTTCTGGTTTTTTTTTGAATATATAGGATTGTGGGAGTCGGTTTCACACGAAGATGGGCCACGAGTGGACCACAAGACACCAGGGTGCGCTAGAGGGGCCTGGCGCACCCTGGTGGTTTGTGCCCACTTCGTGGCTCTTCTGGCCCTCCAACGAAGCTTCTAGTGCCTCTTTTGTTCCAAAAGAAATCATCAAAAAGTTTCGTTGCATTTGGAGAACTTTGATTTCTGCACAAAAAACAACACCACGGTAGTTCTGCTGAAAACAGCGTCAGTCCAGGTTAGTTCTAAATAAATCATGCAAAGTGCATCAAAGCCATATAAAATTATTGTAAACATAGGCAATCATGGCATGAATACTTCATAAATTATCGATACGTTGGAGACGTATCAGACCTCGAAGCGCAGAGTTTTGTAGGAAAGTAGCAATTTTCCCTCAAATGGATGACCTAAGGTTTCTCAATCCATGGGAGGTGTAGGATGAAGATGATCTCTCTCAAACAACCCTGCAATCAAATACAAGAAATCTCTTGTGTCTCCAACACACCCAATACAATGGTAAATTGTATATGTGCACTAGTTCGGCGAAGAGACGGTGATACAAGTGTAATATGGATGGTAGATATAGGTTTTTGTAATCTGAAAATATAAAAACAGCAAGGTAACAAGTAGTAAACAATGAGCAAAATGTTATATAAATGCTTGGAAATAAGGCCTAGGGTTCATACTTTCACTAGTGCAATCTCTCAACAATGCTAACATAATAGAATCACATGATCATCCCTCAACGTGCAACAAAGAATCACTCCAAAGTTCATATCTAGCGAAGAACATGAGATGAAATTTTTGCAAGTATTAGAACTACCTCAAAGTTACCCTTTCCGATCGATCTATTGGGCTATTCCTATAGGTGTCACAAACAGCCATAGAGTCCGTACTAAAATAACACCAATGATACATATCAATCAACCCTAATGTCACCTAGATACTCCAATGTCACCACAAGTATCCATGGGTTAATTATTCGACATGCATCAAATAATTTCAGGTTCATCATATTCAATACAACACAAAGAACTTCAAAGAGTACCCCAAGATTTCTATCGTAGAAGGTAGGACAAGAACGTGTATCAGCCCCTATGCATAGATTATGCCATTTTCACCACGGGAATCCGCAAGTTGAGTACCAAGACATACATCAAGTGATCTCAAATCCAATATTCAATCCGACATAACAAAATATCAAAGGGAAAGAATCAATTCATCACAACAAGATAGTAAGGGAAGAACACTGTCGGAGAAACGACACCTATGGGACCGGGAGGATCCCTTTACGATTCGGCAGGGAAGAGGGTTTGCACAGAGAGCAGATCTGATAATCAACGCATAGGGATTTTACCCAGGTTCGGGCCGCAAAGATGCGTAAAACCCTACTCCTGGTTGGTTATATTGAGTGCGTTCTAGCTCAAGTTCTAGGAGCGCTACAGTACTTAGCAGCTACACATGCAGAATGAGCTTTAGGAAATCCATCCCCCCCGTAGCTACGCCTTGGGCCTCCTTTTATACGTTCGAAGGGGTCACCACAGTGGCGTACAGGTGCATACATGAGGTGGAAAGTAACTACAGTGTTATCATACCTAACACTGACGGTTTAGGACAAGATCATTAAATGCTCCGTTGAGGTGTCCCTTAGCGTCTTGGGGCTGGAAAAAGGGGCCGTCCCATCGCACCGCTTAAGCCCATCCACCGCTAGCACCTGACACGTTACCAGGAGGACACAGCTAAAAGACAAGCCGGTGACCGCGCTGGAGCGATGACAGGGCAGCAAGGGCTTGCCGGGGACGAGCCTTGCCGGGGCTGAGCCTTGCCGGGGCTGCGAGCCATCCCGGCAAGATCTTGTCGGGGGTCCAGCCTCCAGTCTTCTATCTTCTGATTGTTGCCTTGTCTTGGATGCCTTCTTGGCTTTATGAACTTGTATCTGGTTGTCTCCCGGCAAGCCTTGCCGCAGGTGTGGCTACAACTGCCCGTGCACAAGTACGGGGTACTAAAGGGCCCAATCCTTAGTGCACCGACAGGAGCCCCCGGGCCTGGGCCATACACGGGTGCGAGGCGTTGTTGGGCTAGGCCCAAACAGTGCACGGGCAGGCGTGGCAGGAGTTATCCACCGTAATCATTCCACTTACTGCGCCGCCCACGACGCCCATTGAATGCGGGTCGTGGGGGGCGTGCGCAGCGCGGCCGTTACAGCAGCGCGCTCGCGAAGCGTTTCAATGATATTTTAGTAAATAGGCGGCCTCGCGTCCTCCCCATAAAAAGGAATCTGCAGAGGCGCTGCTCATTTACCTCTTGCCTTTTCCAATCGGGGGACCTCCGCCGTCTCCTTCCTTGAGTCGAAGCAGAGCTCTCCCCGCCTCTCAATCGCCGCCTCCACGTCTTCTCTGCCCTCAGCCTCCATCTCCTATCGCCACCATGCCGCCCAAAGCAAGCAGGGGCAAGGAGGTGGACGCCGCCGCTTCGGAGAACAAGATGGCGAAGATGCAGAAGGAGCATGTCGTCTTCCCCCCAGGGCTTGATGCGGCCACGCTGAAGGAGCGATACCAGTTCATGTGGGCGACAGAGACGACAGCGCATCCGGCCACCGCCGTGAGCCCAGGTTCTTCCAGTGGCAGCCCGAACAAGTATCACTTCTTTGTCGATTATTTCTACTGCAGACTCTGCCCCCCTTTCTCTGATTTCTTCAACGACATCATGCTCACCTACGGCTTCCAACCCCTGGATTTCACACCAAATGCCGTGACATGCATGTCTGTTTTCACTCATCTTTGCGAAAACTTTGCCGGAGTAGTCCCCAGCACCGCCTTTTTCTGCCATTACTTCGTTCCCCGCATCAAGAAAGGCGAGGCTCTCTCTGGTTCCGTCACTTGGATTTCACGGCCAGGAACCAAGGAGGTCTACCCAGATGGAGCCTTCCGCAAGAAATGGGATGAGTGGCGGGCCAGATGGTGCTGGATTCGGGAGACAGAGGCACCAAAAGTCCAATCTTTCTGCCTGCCGCGGGAAACGAGGATAATGCACAACAACGACTGGAGCGCCCTTGACCCTGATGACAAGAAGCTCACTGTCGCCATCACCAGAATCCATCGCCTCAGAACCGCCGGGCTCTCAGTGGAGATGATAGGCGCCGATTTCCTTCGCCGGCGCATAGCTCCTCTGCAGAACAAGGGAAGACCGGCTTGGTAGTTCAAGAATGCGGCATACATCATGAGGTTGCGCCCTGGGCTGAACGGCAACCTGACACTTATGCAGCACGCATCTCTCTGCCAGAAGTTGTTCAGGGGTGACGTGGTATGTAAGCTGCCGGCAAGCATAGTCCCCCTCTGCAACAACTCTTCTTTAGGCCCAATCATTGCTATGATGCTGGCGTTTGACGCCCACAGCCTTGACAGCTCTTGGATTGAGCCAGCTGAAGAGCAGGTGCAACAGTTCTTCGACAACTTGACGGAGAGGGCTATCCGCGAGGAAGAAGGCCTCATCCGCGATACCACTGAGCAAGAAGTGGCATACATTGCCAGCAGAGTGGAGGAAGCCAATCTTGCCGCGGAGGCCGGTAGCGTTGGCTTCGTGGAAGGGAGGACCAGCGGGAGGAAACCGATGTCGGATGAAAATCTCGCCGGGCAAGATGAGACGTCAGAGGAGCAAGGCGGCACGTCAATCGAGGGCCCTTCTACTGAAGATGCCGCCGAGGAGGAACTGCACGAGGAGGCCCCGACCCTTAAACCAAGGAGTAGGCGCGTCCTTCGAAGTGCCGCCTCTGAGGCCGTGGTTCGCCAAGCTTCCTCGAGTAGCACAGCCCCCGGCAAGGAGGCGGCCGGCAAGGCCTCGCAGCGGAAGAAGCTCCTCGGCAACCTGCGCCTACCGCGGCCAAGCGACCCAGGAATACCCCTCCACCTCCTCCCATGGCTACCATGGTGGAAGTCGCCTTCGACCTCTCTGCCCTTAGCTCGGGGGAAGAAGAAGAAGAGTAAGGATCTTGCCGCATCCTTTGTCTTTCGAATTCTTGGTTCTGCTTAACTCATTTGCTTTGCTTTGGCCTGTCTCCATAGGGATGTAGAAACTCTGGCGCAGAGGATGGCGAAGAGGGCGAAGATCTCGATGAGCGAGGAGCCGCCGGCAAGCACCTCAGGTGCGCCAGAGACGACCACCATCAGCCCGGAGACCAGCCCGCGGCGCAGTCCTCGTCTCAGCCCCCGGCGCAGCCCCCAGCATGAGTCCATTACTCGCTTCCCGCTGGCAAGTGCCGGGGTGTGCATCTTTGCTGCTAACATCGCCAGGCGTGCAGGAGAAGAACGGCGACATGGAGAACCGTCAGAGGCCACCCTTGACATGCCGCCTCCGTCAACCACACCGCCCAGAGGTGAATCGCCGGCAAGGACTTCCTCTAGCGCGCTCTATCGCGACGAGGAAGGGCCGGCGAGCGTGGGTACCAGCAGTTCTGCGCCGGCAACCAACGTTGACGCAGGTACTTATTCTTCGGTTTTATTTCTTTTTTGTATTCTTGAACTTCCTCCTCAATCTCGTCTTGAATTGTTTCCCTGGCCTTCAGTCATTCCCTCGACAGAGCAAATGGACGTTGACACCGTCATCGTGGAGACCGCCAGGGATGCTGCCGCCGAGGCCGATAGGCTTGCCGCTGAAGGGGCCGCCAAGATCGCCGCTGCTGAGGCCGCCAAGGAAGCTACTGCCGAGGCCGCCAGGGATGCTGCCGCCGAGGCCGCCAAGGAAGCCGCTAAAGAGGCCGCCAAGATTGCTGCCGCTGAGGCCGCCAAGGAAGCTGCCGAGAGGGCCGGCGAGGAGGCTAGTGACCGTACTGACGGCATCCCTGCCGCAGGAGCGCCAGGCGCTATGCCGGACACAGAGCCCCCAGCTGCCGGGGAGGCGGCTGTTGAGGAACAACCATCAACATCTGGGGCTCCCTCGTCAAGCAAGTACCTCAAGATCGGCGACAACTTGTTCGTCAGCATCCCAGGCACGGCAAGCACCAGGGCGCCAACTGAAGGGGAAGTCTTTGATGAGGACGCCATCGCCGCTGCTGGGCTCGAGGTCGTCAGCGAGCCAAGTGCTAGCGGCAGCAAAACTGAAGAGGAGACACTTCTCCAGGCCATGAGCGACAACTGCCAGAAGCTCCAAGCACTCCATCGCGCTCGAAAGGAGAAGCTAGACTCCAGGGCAGCAGTTGCCGACAAGGTGGAGGCAGACTTTCAGAAGCGTGTTGAAGAAACTCAAGGCTGGTTTGCCGAAGCTTATCAGGAGTTGAGGTCAGGTCAAGAGCAGCTGAACCAAAGGTGGAATGATCTCCTCCTGAAACAATCCGATGTTGAAAAAGCACAGGAGGAGGCCAAACAGCAAGCTGCTGCAGACGAAGCGCGCCTGAACAAGCTTCGCATTGAACTTAAGGCTCATGACAAGGAACTTGAAGCTCGAGAGAAGGCGCTTGCCGACAAGCTCCACGCCAAGGACGAGGAGATCGAGAGGCTTGTCGCACAGCGGACCCAAGATCTGGAGCTGAAGCATAAGGAGACACTCGAGGCCTTGACCACAGACCACGTCGGCAAGCTAAAGGAGGCCGTCAATGCCGCCAAGGCTGCAGAAGCCACCAGGGACGAGCTTGCCGACAGGGTGAAGAGGCTAGAAGCAGATCTTGAGGAACACGGCAAGCAGGTCTCAGTACTCAAAACCGAGAGAGACAAAGCTCTCCACAGCCTGATGGAGGCCCAAGTTACCGTGTCTGACAAGACCAAACAACTCTCCTCAGCCAATGAATCAATCGAAGATCTGAAGACGAAGCTGTCCACATTGGAGGAGACTCTGGGGACCGCCAAGGCTCGGGAAAAGACCCTGATCAAGAATCTCCGCGATGAGGAGGAACTGGTCAAGAGTGCTGCCGCCGCCCACAACGATTATGTGCAGGGTGTGCAGATCTGGACTGAGAAGCTTGTCGATGTCGCGGAGAAGCTTGCCGCGCAATTGTCCACCATGGGCTTGCAAGATCACAGGCAGCCTCTTGACGACAGGGTGTCTCCGAGCGCCAAGCTGACCATGTTCTTCGACCGTGTACTCGCAACCTTGGAGCAGCTCCATTCTGACCGAACAGCTCATCTGGCCAACGAGTCCCGCAAGCTCTGTCAAGCTGTCCTTCGCAAGGTGCTCACCAAGGTGGTATACAGGAATCCCGGCATCAACCTTGCCCACGTCTTCGACCGCCTGCCGAAGGATGCAGATATCAAGGCGGCAGAAGAGCTTGTCGCGCCCATTGTCGACAGGGTAAGCCAGGTGAAGAGAGTCGAAGGCGATCGCCAGGATTAGCTGCTTTTACTCCTTGCCGCCGCCATTTCATGTCAAAGACGAAATTGCCTTATGTTAGAATCGTGACAGCAATCATTGTAATATAACTTGTTATGCTCTGGATGAACGCTATGTTATTCCCCTTGCTTAATTTCCTTCTGTATGTATTCGCCCTACGCTTATTTGGAAACTTGCCGGCGCGCACACCCTTGCCGCGAGCGCTAGGTGCGGGACTTTAGCAGCCTGCCGGCGAGGGCCGCTTCCGGCAAGAGACCTTGGTGCTTTCAGTGCAGCCACCTAAACTGTTGAGCGGGCTCGAAACAGAGTAAGGGCGCAACCAATCACAACAAGGTTCCTTCGCGTGCAGGTTTTCCATACAAGAATTGAAATCATTCAAGGAGAATAACTAAACGAAAAATCTGTTCAAAGTTCAAAGTTTTCGCAACTCAGCTTTCTGTCACAGTACTTCTTCCGGCAAGATATTAACCTTGAACGTCGCCTCCTGGTATCCATATCATATTTCCCCCCGGCAAACTTGCATGCGAGGGAAACTTCTGTCCTTTGAGAAAAAGAAAGAAGAGAAAATAGAGATACGGAACCTTGGCGGTTCGTTAGCACTTGCTGGAGATAAGTGTAATACAATATCTCAGATAAACATGCGCATAAGTAACATGAACATCAACAAGACTTGCAAAACACTTAGCTTTATTCGACTATGAACAGGGTCTGCGTCTGGCTTTGTACAAAGGATTACATGCTTCAGCGGCAAGACTTGTACAAACGGGGTTGCCGGGAGACCCGGCAACCGCGCCTTATGGGTAGAACTTACGAAGATGCTCGATATTCCAGGAGTTGCTCACCGGAATACCGTCTTCGGTCTCCAGGTGGACTGCGCCAGGCCTGGTGACTCGTACTACCCGATAAGGGCCTTCCCACTTCGGCGTCAACTTGTTGGAATTCTTGGCCGACTGAACGCGCCGAAGAACAAGGTCGCCTTCCTCAAGACTCCGGGCATGAACCTTGCGGCTATGATAGTGGCGCAAAGCTTGTTGGTAGCGTGCAGCTCGCACAGCAGCCTGGAAACGATCTTCCTCAAGGAGCACAGCGTCATCTTGCCGCAGCTGCTCTTGCTCGAGCTCATCATAAGCGAGCACTCGAGGCGACCCGTATGTGAGTTCCGTGGGGAGAACTGCTTCCGCCCCATATACTAGGGAGAAGGGTGTCTGGCCGGTAGCTCGATTTGGTGTCGTCCTGATTGACCAAAGAACCACCGGCAACTCATCAACCCAGCGCCTTCCACACTTGTGCAGCCTGTCGAAAGTCCTCGTCTTGAGGCCTCGCAGCACTTCAGCATTTCCCTTTCTGCCTGGCCGTTGCTCCTCGGGTGGGCAACAGAGGCAAAACATATCTTGCTGCCAAGGTCTTGGACATACTGCATGAAGGTGCGGCTCGTGAACTGTGTGCCGTTGTCGGTGATAATCCTGTTGGGTACTCCAAAACAGCAAACTATTCCCTTGAAGAACTTGACGGCTGATTGTGCTGTTACCTTCCTCACTGCTTCCACTTCCGGCCACTTTGTAAACTTGTCGATTGCTACGTACAAGTATTCAAAGCCCCCGGTAGCACGGGGGAAAGGTCCCAAGATGTCGAGCCCCCAGACCGAAAATGGCCAGGAGAGAGGTATTGTCTGAAGAGCTTGAGCCGGTTGATGTAATTTCTTTGAATGAAACTGACACGCTTCACACTTGGTTACTAGTGCAGTTGCATCCTGGAGAGCAGTGGGCCAAAAGAAACCTTGCCGGAATGCCTTGCCGGCAAGAGCTCTTGATCCTATGTGGGAGCCACATATGCCTCCATGTATCTCTGCCAACAGCTCCAGTCCATCCCCCCGAGGAATGCATTTCAATTTCACACCGTTTGGCCTCTTTCTGTATAGGACATTGTCCACAAACTGGTACATTTTAGACTGACGGGCTACTTTCTCTGCTTCTTCCTGCTCCTCGGGGAGTTCTCCTGTCTGAAGGAAATGGACGATGTGTTGCGCCCATGCTGGAGCCTGAGGCTCGACGGCAACGACTAAAGGCAAATCTTCTGCCGTGGGAGCAGTTGTCTCGACGGCAAGGGCTTGAGACCCTGCCGGAGCTTGCTGTTCCCCAGCAAACTTGGCGGGAGCGTTTGTCTCGACGGCAAGAGCCTGAGGCCCTGCCGGAGCCTGTCGCTCACCGGCAAGCTTGGCGTTGTTCCCGGCAATTTCCTTGTCGGCGGCTTCTGGGAGCTCTGCCGGGAAGTACTTGCCGGAACTCAACTTTCTTCTCTTCTCTTGTCCCATTGATGGTGTCACGGATGGCTGAGTCAGTCGAAGCACAAAAGTTCCTGGTTCCACAGGTAACTTGAGAGTAGTGCATTTTGACAGGCCATCAGCAATGTTGTTTTCCGCACGAGGAACGTGCTCCATTTGCAGGCCGTCAAAACGCTCTTCCAACTTCCTCACTTCATCTACATAAGCTTCCATCAACGGGCTCTGATAATCCTTGTTGACTTGCTTGACGACAAGTTGAGAATCACCTCTGACAATAAGCTTCTGGATTCCAAGGTCTGCTACGATCCTGAGACTAGCAAGCAACCCTTCATACTCCGCAGTATTGTTTGTTGTCCTCTCCCGGGGAAAATGCATCTGAATCACATATTTGAGGTGCTCTCCGGTGGGTGCGACAAGTAGTACACCAGCACCGGCGCCTTGCAGCGAGAAAGCCCCATCAAAATACATAATCCACTCTTGGTTCGTTTCCTTGCCGGGGAGAGTTGACTCTGGAACTTCTTCATCTGGCGTTGGGGTCCATCCTGCAATGAACTCCGCCAAGGCCCTGCTCTGGATTGTCGAAGTACTTTCAAACCTGAGACCAAAGCTTGACAGCTCCAAAGCCCACTCCACAATCCTGCCGGTAGCATCTGGGTTCCGCAAAATCCGCTGCAATGGAAAGCGAGTGATAACAGTGATCTCATGTGCCTGAAAGTAATGGCGCAGCTTCCTCGAGGCCATAAGGAGGCCGAAGAGCAACTTCTGTACACCAGAATATCTTGACCTAGCCCCCTGCAAAAGGGAGCTGACAAAATAGACCGGGCGCTGCACCATCTTCTTCTTTTGTATTGCTTGGCTTGACTGCGCAGGTTCAACCTTGTCGGTACCAGATCCTGCCGGGGAAGGTCCCAGCTTGTCACTTGGTAGTCCTGCCACTGATGCTGCTCCTTCATCAGTTTCTCTCTCTGCCACCAACGCAGCACTCGCCACTTGATTTGTTGCCGCTAGATACAGCAGCAACGGCTCTTGTGGCTTTGGCGCGACTAGTACTGGCGGAGAGGAGAGGCACCTCTTCAAATCCTGCAGTGCTGCCTCCGCTTCCGGAGTCCATTTCATTGGACCTGCCTTCTTCAAAATTTTGAAAAAGGGCAGGGCGCGCTCAGCAGATTTGGAGATAAACCTACTCAGAGCAGCAACGCAACCGGCAAGACGACGCACATCCTTGACACGTCTTGGCGCTTCGATTTGCTCAATTGCTTTGATCTTGTCGGGATTTGCTTCAATTCCACGCTGAGACACAAAGAACCCGAGAAGCTTGCCGGATGGAACACCAAACACACATTTCTCAGGGTTGAGCTTCAAGTTGATCTTGCGCAGATTTGCAAATGTCTCTTCTAAGTCAGATATGAGCGTCGCCCTGTCCTTGGTTTTGACCACTATGTCATCCATATATGCTTCCATATTTCTATGTAGCTGGGGCTCAAAACCAACCTGGACTGCTCTTGCAAATGTAGAACCAGCACTTTTCAACCCGAAAGGCATACGCAAAAAGCAGTACGTACCACATGGGGTGATGAATGTGATCTTCTCTTCGTCTTCCTTGGACATGAAAATCTGATGATAACCTGAATAGGCGTCAAGGAATGATAGCAAGTCGCAGCCGGCAGTGGAGTCCACAATTTGGTCGATGCGCGGCAAGGGAAAAGGATCTTTTGGACAGGCTTTATTGATATTCGTATAGTCAATACATAGCCTCCATTTTCCATTCGCCTTGCGCACTACAACTGGATTGGCCAACCACGTTGGATGGAGTACTCCCCTAACCAAGCCTGCTCCTTCTAACTTCTTAATTTCTTCGGCAATAAACTGTTGCCGCTCCAAAGCTTGTTTCCTAACCTTCTGTTTGACGGGCCGCGCGTGTGGACAGACGGCAAGGTGGTGCTCAATCACCTCCCTGGGAACACCGGGGATATCAGATGGTTGCCATGCAAACACATCGACATTCGCCCGCAGGAAGGCAACGAGCGCGCTTTCCTATTTGCTGTCAAGGGTGGAACTTATAATGAAAGTTCCCCCCGTGCCATCTTCCTTGGCGGGCACCTTCTTGGTTTCTGGTGGAGCCGCTTTGGATTTCTTGCTCTTGCCGGTGGAGCTCTCAGGCACATCCTCAACAGGAGCGCAACACTCCGAGGAGGTGCGCTTGTCGGAGTGTGTGCGAGAGATCTTGCCGGTCTTCTTCCCCCCGGGAGCTTCAGCGGCAGGAGCAAGTGCATTAGCAGCAGAAGCTGCAACTGCCTCCCGATAGAGCTGATCGGTGCAGACAAGCGCGTCCTTCTTGTCGTTACCGACAGTGATAACGCTCATCGGCCCGGGCATTTTCAGCACATTGTAGGCGTAGTGTGATGCCGCCATAAATTTGGCCAACGCTGGGCGGTCAAGGATCCCATTATATGGCAATGGAATCTTGGCGACGTCAAACACAATTTTCTCCGTCCTGAAGTTTAGATCACTGCCGAATGTCACCGGCAGCGTGATTTTCCCCTTGGGCTGGCTCCTTCCTGGATTGACCCCTTGAAATGAACCTGTCTCTTCGAGGTCTCCATCAGGAATTTGCAACCTCTTGATCACCTCAGGTGAGATCAGGTTCAAACCGGCCCCGCCGTCAACTAACATTTTTGTCACCTTGAGGTTGCGAATCGTTGGTGAGACCAACAACGGCAAACACCCGACCGCAGTTGTGCGATCAGGGTGATCCTCAATGTCAAAAACGATAGGTGTGCTGTACCACTTCAACGGTTTTCGGGCGCCGACAGATGGCTCTGTCACATTCACTTCACGCGCCCACTGATTAAGTTGGCGGTGGGAAGAATGCAAGGAAGCTCCTCCGTCAACACACATCATGTCAGTAGCTTTCTGAAACTCTTGTTCGGTGGACTCGTCGTCCTCTTCCATGTCATCATCAGCCCCCTCTTGCTTGTCGCGGCCTCGAGCGGGCCGGTCCTTCTGTTGCTTGGCCTTGCCGCGGCGACCTCCTCGGCCACCGCGCTTCTTGCCGGACCCTTCAGCACCATCAGGAGCCTTCTCCTTATCTCGCCTCTCGTATTCGTCCTTCTGCTTCTCGACAAGTTGCTCAACTTGCCGGCAGTCCTGGAGATCATGGCCCTTGGTGCGGTGGATCTTGCAATACTGCTTGCCGGAGCCATCTGGCTTGTTGGCAGCCGCCAAGGCCTGGCAGGAGGCGCACCCGGCAACATTCTTGTCGGGGTCGTCAACCTTGGCCTTCTTGGCGGTGCCGGGGTTGCCGGACCCCTCGACAGCAAGCACGGCCTTGCCCTTGCGCTTCCTGTTGCGCCGCCGACCCTTCTTTGCCGGGGCAGCGGCGTCCTCATCTCCAGAGTTGACCCCTGCGCCAGCATCTTCGCTGGGGAGTCTCCTCCCTTCTTCAGCTCGAGTGCACTTATCTGCCAGAGCGTAGAGCTCGGCAACATCCCTGACCTTGTTCATCGCCAACTCTTCCCGCATCCTGCGGTTACGCACGTTCTGATGGAACGCGCTGATGACAACGGCAGGATGAACGTCTGGAATGTTGTGATGTATGCGGCTGAACCTTTGGATGTACTTGCGCAGGGTCTCGCCTTCCTTCTGGGGGATGATATGTAGATCACTCTCCTGGCCCGGAGCTTGATGGCCTCCGGTGAAGGCGCCAACAAACTCGTGGCACAGATCTGCCCAGGAAGAAATGGATCCTTCCGGCAAGTGCATCAACCACGACCTAACGTTGGGCTTGAGCACCAACGGGAAGTAGTTGGCAAGTATCTTGTCGTCACGACCCCCGGCAGCCTGCACCGCAATGGTGTAGATGCTCAGGAACTCTGACGGATGGGTTTTGCCGTCGTATTTCTCCGGGACCTCCGGCTTGAACGTGCGGGAATTGGGCCACTGGACTCGCCGCAGCTCACGAGTAAACGCTGGACAACCCACCTCGTAAGGTAGATCGATAGGATACCCCGGCGCAGGCTTATCTACAGTGGGCCCTGCGCGCTTGTCGGACTGGTAGCGTGCTTCCCGACGCCGCTCGATGGTAGTTCGAGCGTCTTCCTTGCCTCGCTCCCGAAGAACTTGACGTTGATCGCGGCGAGTTCGCGGGTCGGACGATGCCGTGGAATCGTCCTCACGAGTGTCGACCCATCGAGTCATCGTCCGTTGCTGCTGCTGTGGGGGAGAATACACCGTAGCTGTACCGCCTACAGCCTTCTCATTGCCGACGCGCGCCGGCTCGATGGACCGCCGCTGTGAGGGCTCCGCCTGCTCTGGCTTATCTTCGTTGGCAAGGCTCTGAATGGCGGCTCTCCATTCCTCGAGCTTGTCCGCAGCAGGAGGAAAGTTCAGAAGCAGCTGTGCACGTGCCAGCGCTTCTGCTCGTGTGGGCGGCGGCGACAGGTGCGAGGAACGTGATGTGCTCTGACTCCCAACTATGTTGGAAGGAGCTACATCATGGTCCCGCGTCCGTACGCCACTTCCACCAGCACGTGGACGTGCATGTTGGTCTCGTGCGTCCCGAGGTTGATGCTCAGGAGACTTTCCATGGGGACGCCCGGAGCCACCAACATCACGGCGACTTTCATCGCGCACGCCCTGAGAAGGTCACGGCACGTGCGCCGGTGTAGGTGTCTTGGAAGGCGCCCTTCCATCTCTGGAGTTCGCCGCACCGCCTGCTGGCAACACGGCTCCATCCTTGGATCCAGCGGCGCGAACGACGCCGCTCGCCTGGCTACGATCACCAGAGCGTCGTGGAAGCTTGGGATCTCTACTCCCTCCTCCACCGGCATCAACACCGTCACCCGTGCGTGTAAGCACAGACGCAGCGGACGTAGATGGTCCAACCGCCGTGAAACCCTTCCTCTTGGGGGGGCATGGCGATGAAGATGATGAAGAACTGGCGTGCTAATCACCAGATCAGGTCCGCACGAACTCGTCTCCCCCTACCTGGCGTGCCAAAGATGTCGGAGAAACGACACCTATGGGACCGGGAGGATCCCTTTATGATTCGGCAGGGAAGAGGGTTTGCACAGAGAGCAGATCTGATGATCAACGCACAGGGATTTTACCCAGGTTCGGGCCGCAAAGATGCGTAAAACCCTACTCCCGCTTGGTTATATTGAGTGCGTTCTAGCTCAAGTTCTAGGAGCGCTACAGTACTTAGCAGCTACACATGCAGAATGAGCTCTAGGAAATCCATCCCCCCCGTAGCTACGCCTTGGGCCTCCTTTTATACGTTCGAAGGGGTCACCACAGTGGCGTACAGGTGCATACATGAGGTGGAAAGTAACTATAGTGTTATCATACCTAACACTGACGGTTTAGGACAAGATCATTAAATGCTCCGTTGAGGTGTCCCTTAGCGTCTTGGGGCTGGAAAAAGGGGCCGTCCCATCGCACCGCTTAAGCCCATCCACCGCTAGCACCTGACACGTTACCAGGAGGACAACAGCTAAAAGACAAGCCGGTGACCGCGCTGGAGCGATGACAGGGCAGCAAGGGCTTGCCGGGGACGAGCCTTGCCGGGGCTGAGCCTTGCCGGGGCTGTGAGCCATCCCGGCAAGATCTTGTCGGGGGTCCAGCCTCCAGTCTTCTATCTTCTGATTGTTGCCTTGTCTTGGATGCCTTCTTGGCTTTATGAACTTGTATCTGGTTGTCTCCCGGCAAGCCTTGCCGCAGGTGTGGCTACAACTGCCCGTGCACAAGTACGGGGTACTAAAGGGCCCAATCCTTAGTGCACCGACAAACACCATATGATCGAACTATATTAACAAAGCCCGTGATACATCAAGATCGTGCCATCTCAAGAACACTAGAGAGAGAGAGAGAGATTAAACACATAGCTACTGGTACATACCCTCATCCCCAAGGGTGAACTACTCCCTCCTCATCATGGCCTCCATTAGGATGATGAAGATGGCCCCCGGTTGATGATTTCCCCCTCTGGCAGGGTACTGGAAAGGATTCAGATGGGTTTTTATTCGATATAGAGAGTTGCGGCGGCAGAGCGAAAGTTCTAGGGTTAACTTTCGGGGGTTTCTGGATTTATAGGATTTTTCAGCGTTGGAATCAGGTCAACCGGAGCCACGTGGGCCCCACAAGCTAACAGGACGCACCCACTGGGCACGCCGTGTTGGCTTGTGGCCCACAGGTGGCTCCCCTTTGGTGGTTCTTCACTCCGGTATTTCTTATTTTCTCCAGATAAAATCATAAAAAAATTCCGGGCGATTCCGAGAACTTTTATTATCGGCACAAAAACAACACCACGGTAATTCTGCTGAACAGCGTCAGTCCAGGTTAGTTCTAAATAAATCATATAAAGTGCATCAAAACCATATAAAAGTATTGTAAACATAGGCAAATATGGCATGAATACTTCATAAATTATCGATACGTTGGAAACGTATCAGCATCCCCAAGCTTAATTCCTACTCGTCCTCGAGTAGGTAAATGATAAAAGAAGTAATTTATGAAGTGTGAATGCTAGCATAGTATATAAGTTTGATCGATGATAATTCCAATCACTTTTTCTAGCATCATAATCAGCCTCATAAAACGTCTCATCATCAAGTAGCAAGCTATTCACATGTTAAAGTATAGACCATAAACTTTCTTGGAAACCAACAAACTATGTTTTCAGTCATCAAACAATTACAATTCATCTTATTTTAGGAAGGGTCTATGTAAGAGCTTTGATTTAGCAAATTCCACATACCCAACTATCATTTAGTCTTCCATGATTGTTGACACTCAAAGCATATTTTTAGAACAAGCATTTTCAATCAAACACATAAGAAGATAGGGGCTTAATGTTCTGCCTCCCAACTTATTTATCTCAGGGATAATGTCAACAATAATGAATCATGATCACCTATATCCAACTGGATATATGTGTCTGGATCTTTCCCCACCACATGATGCTTGCCAAATAAAGAATTAATAGATTGGAATAGGGATGAACATTATTGAACCTTGCATAAAAGTAAATATAGAAAAGTAAATACATAAAAGTAAAAGATAGGCCCTTCGTAGAGGGAAGCAAAGGTTGTCATGCGCTTTTTATTTTTGGATGTGCAAACTTTTAATGGAAATGAACGCCACTTTATATTGCCCCTTGTGATAGCAACCTTTATTATGCAGTCCGTCGCTTTTATTTCTTCACCATCACAAGTTCGTACAAAGCTTATTTTCCCTTCCAATAAAAGATCATACATATTTAGGACCAATTTTTATTGCTTTTCGCACCGATGAAAACTTACTTGAAGGATCTTATTCAATCCATAGCTAGATATGGTGGACTCTCATGGCAAGAAACCGGGTTTAAGGGTTTTTGGATGCACAAGTAATATCTCTACTTAGTACGGATGTTTTTGGCTAGCAAAAGATCCTAAGAAAGCACCACATGTTAGAGGATCCATGACAATATAACTTCTATGTGAATATAAACAAACATAACCATTACGTTGTCTTCCTTATCCAACATCAACTACTTGCTCAAGTTTGAAAATAATTAATGAGGGATCACAATCATAGAAGATGTCCAAGATAATATATTTATATGTGAAATCTCTCTTCCTTCAATATTCTTTCATGAATTGTTCAAGTGACCAATGCTATGTGTGTTAACTTCCAATAAATTTTGCCGCTTATACTTCTTGTATGTGAAGTCACTACTCCCCATGGGACAAGCATATGAAGCATATATAATTTCATATTTATGACATTCACTTTGTTCAATATTTTCTCTTAGGATATAAGTGAAGCACAAGAGTGAACATCAAACTACTCTCAAAAAGATATAAGGGGAAATCAATGAGTAGTCAAACAATTAAGTAGCTATGTGAGGACTCTCTCTCTCTCTCTCAATAAAGACTTTCAGATATGAGAATTTTATTCAAACAACAAACAAAACAAAAGACACTCCAAGAACAGCACATATCATGTCAACGAATAAAAACTTAGGATCAACATAGGCTAACCGATAATTGTTGATGAAGAGAGGTGGGATGCGTAGCATCCCCAAGCTTAGATGCTTGAGACTTCTTGTAATATTGAATTGGGGAGTATTGGGCATACCCAAGCTTGAGCCCTTGCGTCTCGTTAATTCCTCTCATATCACGGTATCACCTAGGTCTAAAAAAATTCATCCACACAAAACTTGAAAAGAACTCGTGAGATAGGTTAGTGCACATAAGAATAAATCAACTCTTTATGTACTATCAAGACAAGTTGCATAATAATTTTCAAACATTAGGTACTATATAATATCATTTCCACAATTTATATCTACCAACATAAGCCATGAAAACTCTAGGATAAGTATATAACAAAACTATGACAACAATCTGTCTAAACAGGACAGTCTGTAGCAATTAATTTACAAAGTGCACTTATGTCACTCCAAAAAAATTGAAAATTTAGGAAATGATAAAAACTTTATATGAAAATACTGTGTGAAAAATTAAGAAACTTTCCACATTCCAGTAAAATATGAAAATTCAAACACTACAGCAAAAGTTTCTGTTTTTACACAACACACATCAAACATGTAATTCAAACATCCTAAAAGGAAATTCTTGGAACTTTTTATTGGAAAACAATATTATAAATAACATAAAACAAAGTTTAACAAAATAAAGTGACGCTCCAAGCAAAACTCATATTATGTGACGAATAAAAATATAGCTCTAAGTAGGATATACCGATAGTGTTGAAGACGAATGAGGGGATGCATTCTGGGGCATCCCCAAGCTTAGACGCTTGAGTCTTCCTTGGATATTATGTTGGGGGTGCCTTGGGCATTCCCAAGCTTAGGGCATTACCACTCCTTATTCTCCTCATATTTGTGTCTCACCCAAAACTTGAAAACTTCAATCACACAAAACTTAACGGAACTTCGTGAGATGGGTTAGTGTAATAAAGATAAATCATTCACTTAGGTACTGTCAAGACAGATTCATAATTGTTATCAGATAATACCTACTGTATTATATCATTCCCATAATTTATACCACTAAATATAAGCTATGGAAACAATTAAACAAGCAAACTATGCATGCAAAACAGAATCTGCCACAAACAGAACAGTCTGTGAAGATCTGAATGAAATCCATATTTCCCTATCTCTAAAAATTCTTAAAAATTAGGACAACTCAGATAATTTGCGTAGAAAAAGTTTTTAAAAATTTCAGATATTTTACTCTCCAGTAAAATTAGAGAAATTCTGCACTGGACATAAAAGTTTCTGTTTTTGCACAAAATCAAACTAACAAGTATCCACACTATCCCAAAGGCTTTACTTGACACATTATTGAAATAAAAGGCATAAAACATGATTACTATAGTAGCTTAATCGTGTGAATACACAAAAACAGAAAGCATAAATATTGGGTTGTATCCTAACAAGCGCTTTTCTTTAAAGCCTTTTTAGCTAGGCATGATGATTTCTATGATGCTCACATAAAAGTAAAGAATTGAAACACAATGGGAGCATCATGAAGATATAACAAGCAAATTTAAGTCTAACCCTCTTCCTATGCATAGGGATTTTGTGAGCAAACAATTTATGGGAGCAATAATCAACTAGCATAGGAAGGCAAAACATGCATATCTTCAAGATTTTCAACACATAGGGAGGAAACTTGATATTATTGCAATACCTACAAGCATATGTTCCTCCCTCATAATAATTTTCAGTAGCATCATGAAGGAATTCAACAATATAACTATCACATAAAGCATTCTTTTCATGATCCTCAAGCATAGAAAATTTATTACTCTCCCCACAAGAAAACTTCTTATATAATAGTGGGAGCATCATAGGGGACTCGAATGCTATAAATTGTTTCCACATTAAAAGAATAATGTTCGGAAAATGGGTATTCATATTTGTGACAAGTTCTATAATAATAATCATCACTGCTTTTTATAACATAAGTATCATCACAATAATCATCATAAGTAGTAACTTGGTTCTCATCATAATTAATTGAAAATTCTTCCAAGATAGTGGAATCATTACTAAACAAAGTCATGACCTCTCCAAATCCACTTTTATCATTATAATAAGATTCAACACCCTCCAAAATAGTGGGATAATAATCATCTAAACTTGACACTCTTCCAAACCCACTTTCATAAAAATTGCAATCATCATAAATAGGAGGCATGCAACCATCATAAAAAGTTTGATCATTGAAAGTAGGGGAACTAAAAAGATCATCTTCATATAACATTGCATCCCCAAGCTTGGGATAAACATTATTTTCAGCAAATAAATTCTCAAACATGTCATTTTCATCAAACATAACATCCCCAAGCTTGTGGGTATGCATAGCATTAGCATAATCATCAATAGAATGAATGACACCAATAGTATAACAATTATTATCATCATAATTTTCCAAGTTGGTGCCAAAAAGATTTTCAATATTATAAGGAGTATCATTATCTTCCCAATCATCATCATCACAACAAGTAGTATGCATACCAAAATAATCATCATCCACACTACTTTCATGTTCATTCTCAACGATTATAGGAGAAACATTATTTGGAAGAGATACCTTTTTTCCTCTACCTTTCCTTCTTTCCTTCTTCTCCTTTACCACATTTTGTGTGGGTTTAAGTCATTTTTTTGAGATCCTTATTGAAGAGATTGGTTCGATGGGAAGCTCTTCCTTGCAACATGATTCATCACAAGAAAGGAGGGTATTGGGAGACCTTTACCCTTTCATTAGTATTCCTTTTATAGTCTATGGGTTTCTCATTCTTTCTATAGTTGGCAATATAAGCATTCTCATTGCAATTCACTACACAAAACATGTAGATTTCTTGTAGATTAGTTTCATTATCATTAGTAACAAGCGATATATCAAACCAATCGTTTTTATGTGACAATTCTTCACAGCCCAAAAATGAACAAAGTTCATTATAGAGTTCACCGGAGATCAAATTATCACAATATTTGGAAATGGTTTGATCATGAAAATGCATGCATTAGAAATTAAGATGACCAACCCTATTGCAAAGTTGACAAGTAATGGGATGGAGAGAGCATATTCATGTGGCAAATTCATCTATCACTTTAAGCCACCAATTGGTTTTATCATGTTTATGCTTCTTACAAAATCTATCATCCCTATATGGCATGTCTTCACAAATTTTATTCACTCCACAAAAATTGACATACTTATAGGAAATATTTTTATCATGACTAGTGCAATCATCATTAGCATCATGTATATTCAAAGAATTCATACTAACAATATTGCTATCATGCTCATCATTCAAGGATTTAATGCCAAACATTTTATTGAACTCTTCTTCTGACACTTTGGCACAATTTTCCGATCCATCATTTTCAAGAAAAACATCATAAAGGTAAAGAACTTGATGAAACATCAATTCCATTTTTTTGTAGTTTTCCTTTATAAACCAAACTAGTGATAAACAGGAAACTAAAAGATTTAATTGCAAGATGTAAAGATATACCTTCAAGCACTCACCTCCCCGGCAACGGTGCCAGAAAATAGCTTGATGTCTACTACACAAATTTATTCTTGTAGACTCTGTTGGGCCTCCAAGCGCAGAGTTTTGTAGGACAATAGCAATTTTCTCTCAAGTGGATGACCTAAGGTTTATAAATTCATGGGAGGTGTAGGATGAAGATGGTCTCTCTCAAACAACCCTGCAATCAAATACAAGAAATCTCTTGTGTCCCCAACACACCCAATACAATGGTAAATTGTATAGGTGCACTAGTTTGGCGAAGAGATGGTGATACAAGTGCAATATGGATGGTAGATATAGGTTTTTGTAATCTGAAAATATAAAAACAGTAAGGTAACAAGTAGTAAACAACGAGCAAAACGTTATATAAATGCTTGGAAATAAGGCCTAGGGTTCATGCTTTCACTAGTGCAATCTCTCAATAATGCTAACATAATAGAATCATATGATCATCCCTCAACGTGCAACAAAGAATCACTCCAAAGTTCATATCTAGCGGAGAACATGAGATGAAATTGTTGTAGGTAGTAGAACCACCTCAAAGTTACCCTTTCCGATCGATCTATTGGGCTATTCCTATATGTGTCACAAATAGCACTAGAGTTTGTACTAAAATAACACCAATGATTGGGCTATTCTATTGATCTATTGGGCTATTCTTGCTTGTAAAATATCACATCACTTTGCGGCCTCACGCACAGTAATCCCCACGGCTGCCACCTTACCTTGGCCGGGACCGTTTGCGTCTTTTGGCTCATGTATATGATTATGTCGCTATCAATCATACACCAGAGAACCCGGGTCGACATGACTAGTCATAGAACCCAAGTAGCATATCCGTACAGGAACATGCATACGTAACCCAACAATGCAGGTGTCGGTCATCAGCGTGTGTAGACGAGTCATAGCAAGCTACATGGACTGCATTACACCGTGAGACATCTCTATCATCAAATGCGTGTAGAGTCATAGCAGGCTACATGGACTCCATTACACTGCGAGACATTTCCCCGTAGGGACAGACACAACAACAAAGAAGGATACACGCCGGTTAATCAATGTGTCTGGAGCAGTAGCAAGCTACCATGGCTCAGTGGAAGCACAAAGAGACATTTTTCCTGTAAAGAGGGCTACTATAGGCACACAACTAGGTGTCGAAGCCCACACATACCAATGCACGTCACACGTATGCACTGAAAGCACATTTGCTCCCTTGGTGGTTTTGGTAATTAATAACAACATATATGTCATTGAACTAATGTTTTCACTAAGCATATTTCAGGAAAAGTTCAATGATAGGGATGGCAAAAGGATTGTGGAATAACCCCAAGATGCAAGGAAATGGATTGGCAAAAGCTTCAAGCAAGAGGACTCTACATTTTACTTTGTGAGAAATCACTTTGAGTCCATAGGAAAGCCAATACTATTAAAAGGGGGTAAGGTACTGTTGGTGAACAAGATGCTCCACGTGCACAAGTGATAGTCACCAAAAACACCCACAAGCTCTTCCACAAAAGTCTGTCCAAAGTCAAATATCCAAAATTGGTGCAACCAACACTTTCCACTCGGTGCCACCGATTCCCAAACTCAGACAGACCCATGCCAAACCCTAGCACATCGGTGCAACCGATTCCACTTCGGTGCCACCGAGTTTGGGTTTCCAACTTTCTGTTACCTCGATTCACAAAATCGGTACCATCGAGTTTGTTGGATCGGCGTCACCGAGTTGCACAATCTGACCGTTGGTCACCTAACCGGTGCAACCGAGTTTTATATATCGGTCTCACCGAGATTCAAAAGTTGTCACCTTTTGGTCACTTCGGTACCACCGAGATTCACACATCGGTGTCACCGAGTTGGTCACTTTAGGTGTAACGGTTGGATTTTTGGGGATGCCTATATATATACCCCTTCACCACCACCCACTCGCAAGAGAAGCACTCAGAACTATTCCATACTTGCCCCATCCAATTCTCTGAGAGAGAGCCACCTACCCTTGTGTTGAGATCAAGCCATTCCACTCCAACCATATGAATCTTGATCTCTAGCCTCCCCAAGTTACTTTCAACCAAATCAATCTCTTCCACCATAGCCAAATCTGTGAGAGAGTGATTGTGTGTTGAGGAGTCTATCATCTTGAAGCACAAGAGCAAGGAGTTCATCGACATTACCGAGCCTCTTACCTTTTGGAGGGTGGTGCCTCCTAGATTGGTTAGGTGTCGCTTGGGAGCCTCCTACTTCGTGTTGTGGAGTTGAACCAAGAAGTTTGTACGGGCAAGGAGATCGCCTACTTCGTGAAGATCTACCCATAGTGAGGCTAGTCCTTCGTGGACGGAAGCCGTTATGGAATAGTCAAGGTTGCTACTTCGTGGACCCTTATGGGTGGAGCCCTCCGTGGACTCTCGCGACCGTTACCCTTCGTGGGTTGAAGACTCCATAAACGTGGACGTACGATAGCACCACCTATCGGAACCACGGGAAAAATCTTCGTGTCTACAAATTGCGTTTGATCTTCCTTCCTACCCTCTACTACATATGCTTGTCTTTACTTTCCACTGCTATACTCTTAGACATGCATGTGTAGGGTGTGCTTGACTTGCTATGAATGCTAAAATCTGCCAACACTTAAAATTGGGAAAAATAGATTTTTATTTGGTCAAGTAGTCTAATCACCCCCCCCCCTCTAGACATACTTTTGGTCCTACAAGTGGTATCAGAGCTTTGGTCTCCATTGCATTGGTCTCACAACCTAGGAGAGTATGGCGTCTAGTGAGGGAAATTATCACCGTAGAGGTCCGTACTTTGATGGCACTAATTTTTCTAGTTGGAAGCACAAAATGAAAATGCATATTCTTGGTCATAACCCCGCCGTATGGGCTGTTGTTCGTGTTGGCTTGCAAGGTGAATTCTTTGGTGATGGAAAGGAACCGGATCGTGAAGCGACCGCGAATGAATCGAAGATGTTGCAATACAACACTCAAGCATGCGACATTCTCTTCAACTGCCTATGCCCCGAAGAATTCAACAAAATCAGCTGTCTCGAGAATGCAAAAGAGATTTGGGATACTTTGGTTGATATGCACGAAGGAACCGAGTCCGTGAGAGAATCCAAGTTGGATGTTCTTCAAAGTCAGCTTGACAAGTTCAAGATGAAGGATGGTGAAGGAGTCACGGAGATGTACTCTAGGCTAGCTCTCATTACCAATGAGATTGCCGGCTTAGGAAGCGAAGAAATGACCGACAAATTCATCATCAAGAAGATACTTCGAGCTTTGGATGAGAGATACGACACCGTGTGCACATTGATCCAAATGATGCTCAACTACAAAGATCTCAAGCCTACGGAAGTCATTGGAAGGATTGTTGCTCATGAGATGACACTCAAAGACAAAGAAGAGCTTCACAACAAGTCTAGCGGTGCTTACAAAGCCACAAGTGATGCTCCCGCAACTTCAAGCGACAACCTTGTCACCAATGAAGAGATAAGCCTCATGGTCAAGAAATTCAACAAGTTCTATAAGAATAGAGGCAAAGAACGAAGCTCCAACTCAAGATATGAAGAGAAGCGTTCGTCAAGTCGTGACCGCAACTGCTACAATTCTGGGAAGCCTGGACACTACTCCAATGAGAGCACGGCTCCCTACAAACGAAGAGAAGAATCACCTAGAAGACGAAGCTCAAGGAATGAATCACCTCAAAGAGAGAGAAGGAGTAGAGATGATCGTTATGAACGAAGACCCTCAAGGAGAAGTAGGGATACGGAGAAGAAGGACAAGTACACCAAGAGCTACACAAGAAGAAGACATCAAGCTCATGTTGGTGAATGGGTGTCTGGCTCCGACTCCGACAACAACTCCGAGAGAAGCTATCACTCCAACTCCGACTATAGTCAAGATGAAGGTGTTGCCGGACTTGCACTAGTGACTACCAACTCCTATGATCTATTTGATTCACCAAATGAAGGGAGTGTAAGTTGCTTCATGGCTAAAGGCCCCAAGGTATCGCACCCCGAGTATCTTGATTTCAATAGTGATGAAGATGATTTGCTTTGTGATGATGACTTGCACTTTGATGAAACTAGTGATGTTAGTCAAAATGAACTTGATAATTCTCATGCTAGTCAAGATAAGTCATTTGATGATTATAAGATGAAAATAGAACAACTAACTAAAGAATTAAACACTCTTAAGTTAGCCCATGAATCTACTCTCAAAGATCATAGAGAGCTTGTAAGGACTCATTAGAAGCTACGCTTCGAGAAGCTCACCTTGGAGCAAGAGCATGAGTTTCTTAAAGCTATCAATGATGATCTCCGAAAGAAGACTTCATCTTATCTAGCCAAACGATTACTCTTGTCTACATTCATGCCACAAGTTAAATCTAGACAAACTAGTAACAAAGGCAAGAAAGGTTCTTCATCTAGTAGCAACAATAAAAATGCCAAACCTAATGATGTTGCTTCTAGTAGTTCTATTGATTCCACTAATGATGATTCTCTTAGCCAAGTTACACTTGAGCAAGAAAATGCTTTATTGAAAGGAATTATAGAGAAAGGTATCTACAAAAGTCTTGCCGGGTGTAAGCAATTTGAGAAAATTGTACGCAAGCACGGAGGATACCGGAAGAACCATCGCATTGGCTACTTCAACGCTAATGGAGTTGAATGGGAAGAAGGTCAATACCCCAAGCCCAAGTTTGTTCCTCAAAAGGAGAAGTATGAAAATACTCCTCCCAAGGGAACAAACACTCAAGATGACCTTCCACCACAAGACCACAAGCTCAAGGGCAAGAACAAGCTTCAAGAGGACATTGACTCATATGAAGATGAATCCCAAGCTTTGGTGGAGTGGGTTCCCAAGGCTACTTCAAGCTCAACTTCTACAAGGGCCACTTCAACACCAAGGATCCCCATCAAGTTGATGTGGGTCCCCAAGAAGAAGAACTAGAGAGTTCTTGAGGGGTGACTCCGCCAATGAAATTCACTCACATTCATTATTGGCAAGATCTAGTTGCAATCAACATCAACTCTATGCAATAGTTCAAGGAGTCACACATTCCCTCAAAGGTAAGCAAGGGACAAGGTAATCAACAAATCAATGGACATCATCACACATGCTTTGCACTCCATTTCCATAGATATCCTTGTATTTGTCTCTTGTGTGTTGGGACTAACCCATGTAGGTGAGAAGAGTAAGGAAACAAAAAGGATGCTCCCAACTCTTGGTGATCTTCATCAACCTTGAGCATCCACCACTACATCACCCACATGAAGTCTTCTACGACAAAACCCAAGGTTATTTTATCCCTCCTATGGGGGGATGTCACATCAAGGGGGAGCTTTACTCTAAGACTTGAGTAAAAGCATCTCATAGTATGTGACAACATTAAATGCTTTATGTAAAAGTGGTAACCCCACTTGTGCTTAAAAGATGAGTATGACCTATGATCAAGTATTCTTACTTGTCTCCTAAGTCAATATACTCATATATAGATGACTCCGTCATCGCCAAAATGCTTGATAGATGCTAGTAAGTTTATGCATGTTTGCCATGATTTCATTTGACATCTTATTGTGTGAGCATGTTGGTCTGCATTTATTTATCCATTCGAGGACATCCAATTGTTGCTATTTGGTTTTTGTTTTCTCTTTTGCCAATTGGATGGACAATAATGCCTAGGACCACTCTCTGGCTATCTATGCTTTCTCACCTCATATTCTATTCTTGCTGCATCACAAATCTTGAACAAGCACTTCTCGATCCCTCTGTGTGAGATGCACTCGGAGTTCCGTGTCGAAAAGGGCTGCACTCCAAAACCTCCCAAGTGCAACTCGGTGTGACCAACAAACATTTCTCGGTTTCACCGATTGCCGAGGGTTGATCTGGTTTTCCACCTCGGTACTGCCAATTCCTTATTCTCAGTTACACCGAGTTTCCCTGTCAGCTGACAGTTGAGAAACTCGGTGACACCGAAAATTTCGAATCGGTGGCACCGACAGCAAGGGGTATATATGTTGTGGACCCGACGCTTTGAAATTCACTCCTCAAACCGTCGCGCTCCAAAACCCTAAGCTGCCAAAAAGGACCCCCCGGTCGTCGCCCTTGCCTCCCCGTGCTCCTCCGCCGCTGGGATCTTCGCCGTCGACGAGCATCTTCGCCACCGTCTTCGCCGTAGCGGACCGTCACCAAGCTAGGGTACGGATCCGATCCTCTCTTGCGCTCCATCGTCTAATTCTTGCGCCTTGAGATGTTCTTATCTATAAGCCACTGTGTGAAATCCTCCCTATCCACCAGAGTTTTCGTAGATTAGCGAACAATGAAAATTTTAGGGTTAGCTGTCCGCAGATTGCATCTCGGTACCACCGAGTTGAAAAAATCGGTTCCACCGATTGTGTTTTAGGGTTACTGAGAACCATATCGGTGAGACCGAAGCAATCTTTTCGGTTCCACCAAAAAGGCTGCCAGGTCTCTGTTGATGCATATGGTCAGTCTCGGTGACTCCGAAAAATACCACTCGGTGACACCGAAATACCTTCTGCAGAAAGCTAAAACTAATGTCTTCCTTGTTCAATTTTTTTTAAATCTCTGTGCTTTGTGATGCTCAACCCCTCTGCTCCTCTATACTCTATTCACAAGGTCAGATATGTCAGAGGCTGAAGATAGTGAGAACAACTTCAGAGAGCAGAGTGTTGACATGAGCTCAGGCACTAGTCCTGAGGGAAGTTTTGATGATGTGCCTAGTTCACCTGACTTGCCCAAGGCTGCTACAAGGACTAGGAGGAAGCTCAATTCTGATGAAGAGGATGAGGACTTCATCCCTGAGGAGCTGCCTAAAAAGGATGATGCTGCCACTTCTTCCAAGAAGAAGAAAGCTATCAGAAAGGAGTATGCTGGCTCTGAGACAGTGAGAGCACCTGAGAGCTCCAGAGCAACCATGACTATTGTGCCTCACAAGAAATCTTTGCCTAAGAAGTTAGGGGAGAAGAAGAAATCCAGGAAGAGGATTATCCATGTTGTAGGCAGGCAAACTTCCATGTTTGAAGATCCAGAGGAGGCAGCTGCTGCAGAGGAGGAGGTAGAGCCAGCTGCAAAGGCCCCTCCCAAGAAAAGAAGAAGCTTATGGCAGATGCTATGCCTAAGGCTACCACTTCCAAGAGCACCAAATCTGCTCCAAAGAAGGCTGCTGCTGCTGACAAACCCAAGAGGTTCTCCAGAGAGATACCAGCTTCTTCCAAGAACAAGACCTCCACTTTCAGGGAAGCTGAGGATGATGATGACATGACTGCTTTGATGAAGCTCAGACCACACCTTCCAGAGCACAATGCCAGTCACCTGCTTGCTGAAGATATGAAGAAGAGGAAGGATTCTGGTTTGCGGGTATGGAGAGCAATTGATCCATATGCTCAGAGGAGAAAAACAGTTGTGGACTACAGGTTCTATACCAAGGAGCAACATGATTTCTATGAGACTATCTTGCTTGATAAGAGCCCAGCTGTCAGTGATATGAGATACGTTGACTGGAAGTACATCAAGGCAAATGAAGATTACTTTCCAAATGTTCAAGACAATTTTCATTGCATTGGCTTAGATGAATTTGTTGGCAAAGAATTCACTGCATGGAACGATGAGATGATCATGCAATTCTACTCCACTGCTCACTTCAATGGAGATGGTAGGATTGTATGGATGACTGAAGGAGCAAGGTATGAATCTACTATTGATGAATGCGCTGCCATCTTAGGAGTCCCAAAGGTGGAAGATGGTGACTTGGATGTCTATTCTGAATCCAAGGAGAGCCATGATTCTATGAAGAACATGTACAATGAGATCCCTGCTGCCAACTTGAAATCTCACAAGTTAGGATCCATTTACTTCCTCCAGGCTGGCCTCCGCACCATGAAAACCATCTTAAGGCACACCTTGATGCCTAAGTCTGGAGATGAGAAGATGATTAGAGGCTATTCCATCAACATGCTGATCATCTTGATAGACACACCAGGATAAGGGTGATGGACTTGATAGTAGAGACTGTGAAGAGGGTTGCTGCTGATCAGAAGCGCTCATGCTGTTATGCACCCTACATACAGATGCTCATCAATTCCAAGCTGGAGAAGCACATTTTTGCTCTTGACAGGCCCCACTTGCCCCTACAGACAGATCTTGAGGATAATGTTGTGGTGATGAACCTAGATCATCCCACCTCAGCTGCAGCTCAGGCAGAGGCAGAGGCAGCTAGAGCCACTAGTGCTCAAGTCCCTAGATCCAGGAACGAGCAAATGGATCTCTTGATCACTACCGTTCAGGGCATGCAGAAGGACATCAAGGACATACTGGGGAATCAGAATAGTCTGGTGAGGATCTTTGAGAATAGGATCAAGACCCTAAATGACAAAGTGGATGGGCTGACAAAGACAGTGAACGAGCTCAAGAAGGAAGTTGACAGCGTGCCCAGTCCCGACACTTCAGATGATGAGGATGACTCTACTCTCAGGCCAGGCACTCACTTCACTACCCAGGCCAGATCAGCCACGGTGCCAGCTCCAGAGTTGAGGCCTTCTTCATCAGCACCTGCTACAGCCTCCTCAGCTCCATCAGCTCCAGTAACTCCCGTTGCTACTCCAACTCCATCCATAACATCAGCAGAGGTCTTCGCCGATGCAGTTCTCTCGACTCCTTCATCGACCACCGGAGGAGATCAGCCCTAGAAGAGCACTTAGATATATACCTTTGAACTTTTTGGTAACTTGTTGCCAAAGGGGGAGAAGTGTATATAGATCTTTAGGCTTCGAGTGAGAGAGCGTTTGGTTTTTATCGCTTTTTCAAAAACATTTGGTCTTTTGGTTGCTTGTGTTAAACTTTTGTTGGTGTTTTGATCATACGCTGAATGTGTGTTGCTACTATTTCCTATCATTATGATGCTTGTGAGATGATCATTCACCTTTGATTGATTGTGTTGTGCTATGATGTTCATTCTAACTATTCTCGCACACCACCAAGTTGTATGTGACATGAAAGAGTGCCCCATGTACCTAATCGATTGTGCATTTGCATTCAAACGCAAATTTAAAATAATGCACAAATTTAGGGGGAGCTCTTGCTTATCACATACTTCTCAAAGCAACGATTATACTCATTGATTATATCATATGTCGAAGCTTTGATCTATATGTTGTCATCAATTACCAAAAAGGGGGAGATTGAAAGCACATTTGCTCCCTTGGTGGTTTTGGTAATTAATAACAACATATATGTCATTGAACTAATGTTTCCACTAAGCATATTTCAGGAAAAGTTCAATGATAGGGATGGCAAAAGGATTGTGGAATAACCCCAAGATGCAAGGAAATGGATTGGCAAAAGCTTCAAGCAAGAGGACTCTACATTTTACTTTGTGAGAAATCACTTTGAGTCCATAGGAAAGCCAATACTATTAAAAGGGGGTAAGGTACTGTTGGTGAACAAGATGCTCCACGTGCACAAGTGATAGTCACCAAAAACACCCACAAGCTCTTCCACAAAAGTCTGTCCAAAGTCAAATATCCAAAATTGGTGCAACCAACACTTTCCACTCGGTGCCACCGATTCCCAAACTCAGACAGACCCATGCCAAACCCTAGCACATCGGTGCAACCGATTCCACTTCGGTGCCACCGAGTTTGGGTTGCCAACTTTCTGTTACCTCGATTCACAAAATCGGTACCACCGAGTTTGTTGGATCGGCATCACCGAGTTGCGCAATCAGGCCGTTGGTCACCTAATCGGTGCAACCGAGTTTTATATATCGGTCTCACCGAGATTCAAAAGTTGTCACCTTTTGGTCACTTCGGTACCACCGAGATTCACACATCGGTGTCACCGAGTTGGTCACTTTAGGTGTAACGGTTGGATTTTTGGGGATGCCTATATATATACCCCTTCACCACCACCCACTCGCAAGAGAAGCACTCAGAACTATTCCATACTTGCCCCGTCCAATTCTCTGAGAGAGAGCCACCTACCCTTGTGTTGAGATCAAGCCATTCCACTCCAACCATATGAATCTTGATCTCTAGCCTCCCCAAGTTGCTTTCCACCAAATCAATCTCTTCCACCATAGCCAAATCTGTGAGAGAGTGATTGTGTGTTGAGGAGTCTATCATCTTGAAGCACAAGAGCAAGGAGTTCATCGACATTACTGAGCCTATTACCTTTTGGAGGGTGGTGCCTCCTAGATTGGTCAGGTGTCGCTTGGGAGCCTCCTACTTCGTGTAGTGGAGTTGAACCAAGAAGTTTGTACGGGCAAGGAGATCGCCTACTTCGTGAAGATCTACCCATAGTGAGGCTAGTCCTTCGTGGACGGAAGCCGTTATGGAATAGTCAAGGTTGCTACTTCGTGGACCCTTATGGGTGGAGCCCTCCGTGGACTCTCGCGACCGTTACCCGTCGTGGGTTGAAGACTCCATAAACATGGGCGTACGATAGCACCAACTATCGAAACCACGGGAAAATCTTCGTGTCTACAAATTGTGTTTGATCTTTCTTCCTACCCTCTACTACATATGCTTGTCTTTACTTTCCGCTGCTATACTCTTAGACATGCATGTGTAGGGTGTGCTTAACTTGCTATGAATGCTAAAATCTGCCAACACTTAAAATTGGGAAAAAGTAGATTTTTATTTGGTCAAGTAGTCTAATCACCCCCCCTCTAGACATACTTTCGGTCCTACACGCACAACATGCACGATATGCGTAGATACAACATGGCATCACAACACAACTCTACGACTCAATGTGTTAATTAAAGACTCATAAGAGCCAACATGGTGTAATATTACAAACAGGGGTCACATAACCCAACAATCAAAGTCATACAAGCAACAAGCAGAAGCATAATATGTCTGGGTACAGACATTTACTAAAAGTGGCTGGAGGAGCCTGAAAAACTACAATGACCCTCCCAAAGGAGCCAGACCTCTGTCTGGGATTCCCAAGCTAATCCGATCAACATCAAAATTCACGTCGTAAGAATCACTAATGAAATTGGCGTCTCCTTTGCAAAAAACATAAATTAAGCAACCGTGAGTACAAAGGTACTCAGCAAGACTTACATCAGAACTATCTACATATGCATCATTGTCAATAAAGGGGGTTGTGGAGTTTATTGCAGCAAGCCAGCATTGACTCTTGGCTAACCTGTACTACGTTTACGAGTACTTTCTTTGAGGTGGCATATCGCACACGAGTCCACATATTCACCACATCAATACATCACTATGGATCCTCTCCCGTCTTCCTGCGAGAAACCGTCCATAGCACTCACACTTATCTGGAGCATTTTAGAGTATCCATTTAAAGTTATCTATGAACAATGCAAGTCTCCAAGTAGTCCATATCCGCGAACGCGGCTATTCGAATAGATGGTTTACCCTGCAGGGGTGTACTTCGTCACACATGCTCCCACCACTTATCGCCATGTGCACGTAAAAAGGCACGTCGACAACCTTCAACTGGAAGCCCAGCGAGGGAGTCGGCCACGAACGTTAACTTACAACGAATCACGTCCAATGTAGTTGCCTATCTGAGTTGGAACCCATAATGGAAGTCCGGCCGAGGTTTCCAATACGGCCTCAAACGATGTGAGCAGGGCTCCAAGCCGGTCCCGATTGGGCCGTTCATCCACTTCGCAGGCCGTGCCACCACCTGTAAACGTTTCGAACTACTACGACTCCTGGACTAAGAACAGGGTAGGTTAATAGGCCGAGAGAGCTCAAGTTACCGGAGCCCAATGTGCGGTAGTAGCTACTCTTGGAACACAAACACGGAACTCGGTTCCTATGAGCGGTTTCAATGAGACAACCCACCATGTATTCCTACATGGCCTCTCATCGCTACCTTTATCAAATCAGGTTCAACACTTAACTCCCATCATCAGAACACATCCATTTCACTCCGGTTCATCACCCAGATGAATCAGACCTGACACAACTCTAGGCATAGCAAGCATAACATGGTAATGGCACAACATGTCTCAAGCATCTACCAGGTATGCTAGGTTGCTTGGTTCAGTTATTTACTGTGACAATGACAGGTCATGCAGAGGAATGGGTTCATCTACCGAAGCACCAGTAACAGATGAACCGCGTTGTCCTGATGCAATGAAATGAGAGCAAGAGCGAGAGAGTGGGTTCATATAAGTATGCTCAAGGGGGGTTGCTTGCCTGACAGTTCTGAGGATAGTACTTCACTTCATCAGTGTCAATGATCACAACATCGGAACCATCATCTACCGAGAAGGAACATCACCGACAACAAGAAGGAACACGTTAAATTCAATGCAACAATCATGATGTATGATATGACATGTTAATGTACTGAATTGACCTAATGTAGTAGCTAGTCATATTAATTGAAGTGGAATTCAAACCTAGTTCAAATTCCAACTCCAAATGTTATTTCATAAATTTTCCTAGTCATGAAATGTCCTAGTTGGTGATGTTAACCTATTCAAACATGCATGATCATGGCATAAATAGATTCATTGGATTTTTCTAATAATTTTTCATATATACATTATTTCATTTGGAGCTATGGTTGAATTTCTATGAATTTTTGAAGTTTTAGGTATTTTCTTAGAATTTCCTGGTTTATTATTATTCCAGAAAATATTAATTACGTCAGCCTCACATCATTACGACGTCGCCAGGTCAAAGGCGCCTGAACCAGGTCAAACCTGACAACAGGGACCCACACGTCAGCCTCTATTCAACTAATTAATTTTTGTTAAAACCTAAACTGAATTAGCTTAGTCTTTGGGCCCACTGTCAGCGGGTCAGGGTTAACTAATAGGTAATTAGGACTAATCCTAGTTACCTGACGGGCCGGACCCACCTGTCGGTGGCCCTGGCCAGCGAGGCTCGACGCCGGTGACCTTTGGCCACGGCGGAGTCCGCGCTAGGGGCCACGGGGACGGTGAAGAGGGGCACCAGTGCGTAGCCCTTGTCCTCGCACGTCCAGCGGACCAATTGGGGACTCGGGGGACGGCCGGAGTGCACGCCGGCGAGTACGTCCGCGGCGGCCGAAGCTCGGCCTTCGCCGAAACGTAACGGGCGTTCTAGGGGGCTGGCTGAGGGCTCAGGTCGACGCTGCAGGTGCTCTAGAGGGCGCCAGGCACGTCTGGTTGAGCGGAGAGGCACGACAGCGCCATGCCTGGCGTCCATGGCGGACGGCAGCGCTTGGTACGGTGGCTAGAACGACTCCGGCTAGGGAATGACGAAGAAGAGGGAGGGAGAACGAGAAGGGGCTCACGGGGGATCTGCTGGTGCCGACATTGAGGCCGGGGAGGCTCTGGTGGCGGCGAATCGAAGCACGGCGGCCGGCGGCCGTAATTGGGGAAGGAGCTCGCGCTCGTCGTCTCCAGGGCTCTACGGTTTGATTTCTTTGATGGGGAGGAGAAGCTCGAAGTGGCAGAGGTGTTGGGCGGCTCGGGGAGGCGAGGCAACGGCGGTGGCCGCGGTGGCTGCGAGGGACGGCGATAGAGCCGTTCGGCCGGGCGAGGGAGAGAGCAGAGGAGAGGGAGATGAGGACGGGGACGTGCGCGCGGCGTCCATATCCGCCTCCAGGCGGTCGGCGGCAAGCAGGAGCTCGCGCAGCGCGTGCCGGCGCGCTGCGGGCACACGCCCTGTCCTCTTTGGCGCTAGGAGGAAGACGACAGGGGGCTCGGGTGGGCTGGGTCTCCATGTGGGCTGGGCAGGTAAGCCAGGTAAGTCTTCTTCCATTTTTCCATTTTTGTTTCTTTTCTATTTTCTGCAATATGTTTTGGTCTGATAAAAATATCAAACCATTTCATAAAAACCTGAGAAAATATATATGTGGACAGATGGACTTTTCCAAAGCCACAAATAATTCTCAGTATTTTTGGACATATATTTTATATATAACAAATATAAATCCAATGCAAATAATATTTGGATTAAGTCAAGTGCCCATAACAAATATTTCCGTGATTCCAAAAATATATGTATGAATTTAAACTCTAGCCAATATTTTCACAGAATAGTTCGAACATTTTTTTGGACTGATTAGAAGCAATTTTTATCTTGCTTGTTTTGACGAAATTATTTCTGAGGCTTGACAATTCTCCAATTCAAATTCATTTGAATTTTTAAATGCATGCATGAAATGCAAAGACCAGCAAGGTTAAACTAGGGCTGTGACAACTCACCCCCACTAAACAAGAATCTTGTCCTGAGATTCAGGCGTAGGGTAAGAGAGCAAAGGTGACACTAGCTATCACTATCTTCACGATTCAATTGCCCTTCTCGAAGATGTTGATTCATTGCATCATGTTGACCTTGACATCTTTGCTCTCGAGATCTTCATCAAACACAATGACAAAGGAGACAGGAAAACTCTACAAGAATCAATCTTCTCGAAGATCGAGCAACTCATGATGAACTCATGGAATGGGACGTAAGAATGTCTCTTGAGCTGAGACACAAAACACACATTGAGGGTGATGGAATGAGGCAGATGACGGAGGTTCAATTGGCAGGCAACAATTCCATGCTAAAGCAGATGGTGACGAGGTTTGAAAGTAGCGGGGAGTTAATTGCCATAATTCCATAACAGGGCACCTTAGAGGAGGTGACTCGTAGAGTTATTTCCTTAAGTGGCAAAAAGAATTACTTTTGATACAAAGATCATTGAACCTCTACATACCAGGCTAAGGCAATCACATTGATCCTTTTGGTAAGCTCAAACTGAACAAGCTGAACATCACTTGCCCAAACAAGCTGAACGTCATACTACATTATTGCCCAATTTTGTAAAATTGATCATAACACTCCTGCTATCATGCCATGTTTTCTAATACTTATTGAGTTGTAAGACGATGTTTTCAGTTTATAAGCTAGCCCTTCTTATTATGTTTCAGAAGATCGATAATACCCATTACATTACTATGGTCGTGTAATATGCAGAACCTGAGTTTTGGTTGCCAAGCAAATTTTTGTGTTAAGTCCCACAAGAAATTTTTGTTTGAAGAGTTATTACTTTATCATGGCAATAACTTTTATATGGCTCATGAAATCTTGATTTTGTGTTGATGTTTCAGATGTTTTTTTCATATGACATCATGGATGTAGGATCATTGGGGGAACAAGCTTTCTGTGAAATATCCAGATCCCGGCGTCGGTGCCTCCGCTCAGCATCCCACGCGGCGACGTCCTCCGGCATAATGACTAACGCCAGCAGAGGAGAGAGCAGAGCAGGAGGGGTATTGGGTCGATACAGTTGTGGGCATTGCCAGTGCCATGATTGTGATTAATACCCACAGGAGATTTCATTCTTGTGAGCGGATTAAACAGAGATTGTAAACATCATCCATAGGAGATGCATGTGTTGATTAAGTTTAGAGGAGAAAGTTGTTCTTTATTCTGTTCAAACGCTGATGGGATCAGGTGCGCCTTTAGGCTCTATGCTAAGCTGCATAAGGTAGTGATGCTGATGGACGTGGAAGACATTTTTTCCCTTGATGGTTCATGGAGTACTAAATGGCTTCTCCATATTGTACAGGAGTGCCATTGAGAGGCTCGTATCTTTGCGGAAACTCAATTTGGCTCCCGGGAGCACATGCTCCCGGGGCCAATTTTTTTTTCAAATGTCAAAAAAATCATGACAAAAATTTTATGTGATCTTAGTCATATCCAAATGCTAACTGCAAATTTTGAGACAAAAAGGTTAAGCATTTTGGGCTATGCAAAAAAAAACAAATTGAACATCAAATGTTACCCCAAAATGTCACCCCAAAATTTGTTTTTTTCACCGACGAAAAAATGCCGCTCCGTTTCACATGAAAATTGTCAAGCATGCTTGCGACACTAACACGAACATCCACAAAAAAATTCAGAATTTTTTGAAAACATTTAGTATTTTTTTTCGCGTTACTGTTCATCCGGGTGCATTTGCACCCGGGAGCCAAAACGCCTCCCCCATATCTTTGGGGTTTTATTATCGGAGCTGAACCGCTTCTTAACCTATACATAATACATAAAGACGCCATTGTGGGGTTCCACTACTGCAAAACTGCATTCAGAGGTATGTATGTGACTTCTGAAGAAAAATAACTGTCATTTCCATTCCTTTCCCGTTTGCATGGAAACCATTGTACTTCCATTTTCATTGTTAGTACTTTAATACTTGCATATTTCTTATGCACCTTATGATCTGTTGTTTGACTATAATTTCCTTTTCATTGATGGTAATGGTAAAAATAAGAATATGCTGCTTTGCGACGCACACATGTCATGTTTAACCAACTGACTTGTGGATGGTTTATGGTATTCCTCAAGATCAGTACCAAGAATGTTTTTTCTCATGAATAGCACATGGTAATTTTATATTGTTTGCCGGCTTGAAAAGTTGTTTGAGTGGCTGCCTTATTTTTCAGGTTTCTAAGAACATAGTATTTATTCGTCTTGTATGGGTCATGCCATGCCGATAACAAATTCTTCTTTGCAGCGGGATTGTATACGTTTTGTGTGCGGGGCAGGGTTGGCTAGCGGTCAGAAACCCTAGCCGCCGCCGCCGCCAAGGGAGCCAACTTTCCGGCGGCGTTTTCCGGCGGCTCTCCTCCGTCGACGACCTCTTGGTCGTCGGTCGTGAGGGGAGTCGCCGGATCCCGCATGTGCGGGTCGTTTTTCTTTAGGTTTTAGGGCCCTAGTAGATTAGGTTTTTGAATCGTCCGACGTCATGGCTTCGGCGGCGGCGACGGCGATGCTGAATAAAGAAGCTCCATATTCTTCTCCGGCGAGGCGATCGTCTCCATGGTCGATGATGGATTTGGGAACCAGTCTGTTCAAGCGGGGATGTCGTGGTGGCGACGGCATCCTTGTGGTGGACTTGTGTCCTCGGGCTCCACCGTTGCGACAGCGTCTGCTCCAGCGTCGGCGCGGAGCTTGGGAGGTAGTCCAGGAGCGGATGCAGATTGTGGTCTGCATCGACGACATCTGGAAGACGGAGCATGTGCTGGGTTCGTGGTTGATGGATGGCAGGCATGGTTTCCTCCTTCGGCGTCTTAGTCGTAGTGGGGTGCCCGATCTGAAGTTCGATGGCGTGTCCGGGGTGTTGCCCCGGTCTGATTCGTTCAACGGCAATGGCTTCATCTTTGATGAGCCACCTTGGAGGTCCGCAAAGCTGCATATCAGCGATGGAGCCGCGTCGAGCTCGGGTGAGGAGGTGATCCGTCATCTTTTCCTCGGTGGCTGCTATGGTGGTGCCGGAGGCAGGCGACGGACGTTGGTGTCAAGCTTAGCAATGTTCTGCTATCTTTCCAGTTTTGTCATGTCGGTCTTTACGTGACCTGTAATTTGATCTTTATGATATGAATAAGACATGTATTACCATGCAAAAAAAAAAACGGGATTGTATACTGGACCGAGGTTCTACATGCGGTGGGTTCACTAGGACTATTACGTGAAGCAGCATAAACTCGGTTGTCAACACAATGAGGAATTCGATAGAGGAAAGTGGTCTAAGTGCCATAATTTGGAGCTCTAACGTAGAAGATTTTTCGAGATAATGCAAGGTAGTAAATACCTTGATTATATAAAACCAGCCTACGCTTTTGGGCAGCAGCATTAGAAGGATCGTTTTTTACAGGTTTAATTCAATCATGAGAAACCAACTTTCTTTTGCAGGGCAATCTAGAATAATGACCAACTTTTTTTTACAGGGCAATGTTGAATAATGACCAACTTTCTTTTACACGACAATCTAGTATAATGACCTTGGCAGATTATGTGCATGGAAAAGGTAATGGCATGTATCAGACTAGATTGAGTTGTTTGTTCAGTGAGGAAAGGAAAAGCAAATGATCCACTGATAGTGTTACCTATAGCCAATGAACAAGAGGTCAAAGATACAGCTCAGATGTATTGTGTGAGATGTCAGACACATTATCTCTTGAAGCGAGACGCAAACATTGAAAGTGGCACTAACAAGAGTATGCATCTACCATCATGCATGAATTCATACGATCTATCATCAAGTCTCCAAAGTGTGGCGTTGTGCTACAATATTCTCTTAAATATGTGTGATAAATCTATTTTCCCCGACATGCTCAACATTTTTATTGTCTAAATGACATTACAATTATTAATCTGGTGTGGTATGTTTTTTACCCGGCAACGACGATCTGATCTACTCCCTCCGTCTCAAAATAAGTGACTCAACTTTGTACTAACTTTGTACTAGAGTTAGTACAAAGTCGAGTCACTTATTTCAGGACGGAGGGAGTACAATGTTATATTGAAGTTAGACGAAAAATGTGGTGTGTAATCATCAAGTTTATCCTCTACTGGTCAACCTAATCGAAACAATTGATATTTGCTTCGCTGCGAAGCACTTTAACTTATTTTCTTCTGTTACAACGCACGGAAATGTTTGCTATAGTATATCCAATAGGGATCGGGAAATGTTTGCATGAAGATTGTGGGAAATCGCTCCTCTGAACAAAACAGACCAGAACATCACCGGTTCATAGCGCACTGGAATTTGCTTCAAAAGCACAACCTGATTTGCCTTGCGCTTGGTGTGCTTCAGACTTGAGAGGAAAACAGTCCCGTCCCATTCGTCCCAAAGCCTGCCACCGTTTTGCTGCCTTTTCAGAAAAAAAAGAGGTAATAGCATCCCAGGTCCCTGAACTTGCGCGGCTAGTGATGGTTTAGTCCTCATGCTTGCAAAATGTGACTAGCTCATCCTCGAATTTGCACTGGAGGTGCAAGTTTAGTCCTGGGCCTATCAGGCAGCAACAAATGGATCTAGCGTGGCGAGACAGTCAGCAAATGGCCTTTTGCACTTACCCCCCTGCCGTTTCCTGGAACCAAAGCGACGACTTCGCGGAGTACGCCGTGACGTGCTTCGCGGCGTTCGGGGACCGGGTGAAGCACTGGATCACGGTGAACGAGCCGCACACGGTGTCCATCCAGGGCCACGACGCCGGGCTGCAGGCGCCCAGCCGCTGCTCCGTGCTGCTCCACCTCTACTGCAAGTCCGGCAACTCCCGCACCGAGCCCTACATCGTCGCCCACAACTTCATCCTCGCCCACGCCGCTGTCTCCAACGTGTACAGGACCAAGTACAAGGCGGCGCAGAAGGGGCAGCTCGGCATGGCGTTCAACGTGATGTGGTACGAGCCCATGTCGGAGGCGGCGATCGACGTCGAGGCGGCGAAGCGGGCGCAGGAGTTCCAGCTAGGGTGGTTCGCCGACCCCTTCTTCGGCGACTACCCGGCCACCATGCGGAAGCGGGTGGGCGAGAGGCTGCCGAGGTTCACGCCAGAGGAGGCGGCGCTGGTCAAGGGGGCGCTCGACTTCGTGGGCATCAACCACTACACGACGTACTACACGAGGCACAACGACACCAACATCACCGTCCGCCTGCTCAACGACACCCTCGCTGACACCGGCACCATCAGCCTGCGTCAGTAAACTCTCCGATCTCCTTTGAGTTTTTACCCTCTCGTTCGGGTTAGAACTTAGAAATGAGAATCTTGATGTTTTTGGCGATTTGCAGCATTCAAGAATGGCAGGGCGATTGGGGACAGGGTGAGTTTGGCACGCATACATTCTCTCCAAGATAATAGTACTGCTAGTAAGAAGTAAAAAACAGTGTGGGACTGAACTGAAGTGTAATGGTACTGCGCATGCAGGCGAATTCCATATGGATGTACATTGTGCCGAGAGGGATGAGGAGCCTGATGAACTACGTCAAGAACAGGTACAACAGCCCACCGATCTACATCACCGAAAACGGTAAGGGCACAATGGACCTGGATCATCGTGATCCTGCAGCTAAATAGACACCAAGTTTCAGAGCTCTGACGGTGTGCAATTCCTGACGCCGGTGCAGGGATGGATGACAGCAACAGCCCCTTCATCGCCCTCAAGGACGCCAAGCGGATCAAGTACCACAATGACTACCTCACCAATCTGGCCGCCTCCATAAAGTACTGCACTCTACTATAACTACCACTTCTGAATCTGTGCTAAATTTCACACTGCCATGGCTGCATCGGAAGCAAGAAAAGTGTATGATTTTTGCAATGTTTCAGTAAGAGCCTTGCGTGTTTTGGTGTGGTGGTTGAATGTATGCAGGGAGGACGGGTGCGATGTGCGCGGCTACTTCGCGTGGTCGCTGCTGGATAACTGGGAGTGGGCGGCCGGGTACTCGTCCAGGTCCGGGCTCTACTTCGTGGTGTGTGTAGTGTTATGAGTACTGCAGGTTGATTCCAGGAAACGGCGGGGGGGGGGGGGGGGGGGGGGGTAAGTGCAAAAATCCATTTGCTGACTGTCTCGCCACGTTGGATCCATTTGTCGCTGCGTGATTGGTTCAGGACTAAACTTGCACCTACTGTGCAAGTTCGAGGATGAGCTAGTCACGTTTTGCAGCACAAGTTCAGGGACCTGGGTGCTATTACCTCAAAAAAAAAAAAGCAGAAGAACCGTCCTCCAGTGGCTTGTCAGGGGAGCAGGTTGGAGCAGTGCACCACGCCAGATATTTGACTGCTTTCTCCAGCGACCGGCTTGGCCATTAACACTACCGTACCGGGCCTGTTTGTTTCTCTTCGGCGGGCGAGAGATCTCAAGGATGGCGACCGCCACCGGCGGCGGCGCGACGAGCCCCGCGATGAGCATGAAGCTGCTGGTGGACACCAAGGCGGGGCGCGTGCTCTTCGCGGAGGCCGGCAAGGACGTCGTCGACTTCCTCTTCTCCCTCCTCGCCCTGCCCGTCGGCACCGCCGTCGGCCTGCTCGGGAAGCGCTCCATGGTCGGCAGCGCCGGCCACCTCTACGCCAGCGTCCAAAGGCTCGACGCCGCCTACGTCCTGCCCGGCGCCGACATCGACGCTCTCCTCCGCCCCGCCGTCCCCTCGCCGGCGTCGAAACAAGAAAATGATCAACATTTTACCCCTAATTTAAAGATTCCTTCATACTTTTTCCACATGTGACATAAATTACCCCCAGTTTTACTGTTTCTCCCAATTTGGTGCTGATTTGGCATGCCACGTACGCGGTATTTTCGCTCGTTTTGTTACTGGTTTATTTTTGTTTTGAACTGATTTAACTTGAGCGCACCGAATCGGATCCGGTGACCGCGCTCAGCTGGTGAGGCCGCACCAGGTCGCCACGCCCGCCTCCTGTAGTGGTGAAAGCGCCGCGCCGCGCCTCGCTATTTCCTTCTTTGGGTATGCTTCTCCCGCTCCCCCGTCTCTTTCCTCCCACTACCCCCGTTCCATTCCTTTCTCATCGACGTTGGAGCTAAGGCGATCACGGCGACAGAGCGCTGGACGGAGCATGCACCACCGCTCTCCAGAGGTAAGCTCTCCTCCATGTCCATGTCCATGTCCTGGTAAGCACAACCTCGTCTCTGTTTTTCTACTCCATCTCCTTGTCTTGGCAGTGCTCCATCTCCATGTGTTGGATCTGCTCCATGTCCATATGCTAGCTATGCTGGTTGTGCTCTGTATGGTGTGGAAATGTCATGGTCTGGATCTGGTCTTTAGAAGTTTGGTTGGAAAAAGAAGGATCTTTTTGTTGAAGATAAAGTTTAAGCAGAGATAAATGCATGCCTTTGAGTAGTTATTCACGTGTTTTACTGCTGGATTTGATGTGTGTTTAAGGGTCGACTTTTCAAAAACAGAATGATTTGTAAGAGATGAGACTTAGGATTTAGGGTTGAAGCAGTAAAACTTGTGATTCGTGTCATAGTTTAGTTAAGATTTCAAATAGGTTTAGTTATTTATGTCAAAGTTCACTTAGAGGTGTTCAAAAAAAATCAGTTAGTAAGGTACTATTGATTTTGTCTTTTGCAGATGGATCAGTGGTGGTTGCTTAGGTTCGTTGTGCATATACAATATGTTGTTCAACCTAGTCCCGGGCCTTGGCGTTTAGACACAATTACTATTGATAACTTAAAGAAATGATTTTATTTACTATAGAAACAGGTTGAACATGACAAAAGAGGGCTCGACAACCACCCTAGATCCGCCACATCTAGAGAAACATAACCTCAGAAACTTCCCGATGGCATAGAATTGGTTGAACATCATCGATCAGAGAAGGGGCAGATGGTCAAGACATAAAGCGACACGTCCGCTCCGCAAGAAGACACCTTCAAGGACTATCTTTGTAACATGGAGGCACAACCAGACCCATCACTTTATAAGGGCAATGACTAGACGACTCCTCACCCTCTTTCATGCCACTGACGAGATCGTCGCAGACTAGACTAGGGATTGGGGAAATCTTGTGCTTGATCCGCACAGTGTTGCTATCGCCACCACATTCTCGTAATCGGACAAGCAAACTCTAACCGTAAGCGACTCAACCAAATCACATGACCCTCTCTTCCCCTCCCACTGCTGGAGCGGCAAGAGGAGGAGGGGACCCGTGGCCTCGTAGAATGTAGATTCTTAGGGCATCTCCAACGGTAACCCGCAAGTTTCCTCCCACATCCGTGTGCGGACACGGATGCGGAAGGCCATCATCCAACCGTAGCCGCATACATTTGGCATTTCTCATTTTTTTAAATCCGCACAATCAAATAGCCGCATACATAGGGCACATGCGTTCAAACAGCCGCATGCAGTAGTAGTTCTAATTTAAAAAAGTTCAAATAGTACATCCCAACATTGTTTTTCCCTTTAACCGCTCCCTGAGGCCGTCTTCAAGGACTGCCTACATCATCGTCGTCTCATCGGAGTACTCCTCCTTTTCCAACGAGCCGTCAGACGACTCAGCATACTGCTCATATATGTACTCGAAAGCGGAATCCATTGCTAGAAAGAAGAAGGGAAAATTGTTTTTAGGTCCGACGATTCATCGAACAGTTGTCCGGGCATGGTGAGTATAGGAGTAGCGGATGGTACCTGGAGGAGCAGTCGGAGGTCAGGGGTCGAACAGCGACAGAGGAGAAGCGGGGTGGAGCCCTGCTGGAGTGCTGGAGGTGACGAAGACGTACAGTTCCGGCAGGGATGTGGCGTGACGACCGGGGTGGTGGAGCGACGACGAAGGCAAGAGAAAATGGGGAGGATGGAGGCGCAGGGTCCGGGAAGGATTTTCGGTGGGTTAGGGGTGTCGGAGTCCTACGTGTTTGGTGTCCGGACTCCTACAAAGCTTCCCATGTTTGTCTCTTTTTTGCGGGAGAAAACGTGTCCGGACTACCCCGCGGACCGATAATCCTCGCGTTGGATGGCTTCGACGGTCCAGACAGCGCGGTCCGGACGCTTGGCGGTCCGGCTCGGAGATGCCCTTAGTAATTGGTTTAACTCCTTTTTTTTCTGTATCCTACTTCTTTTTTACATAAACATATCCATTTTATTTTATAATAAATAAATAAAAAGCGGGATCGTTCTTCATGCGCGACCTGGCCAACCGGATGACCATGCATGCATGTGACAATCGATCGAGCTGCATGCGCCCTACACGCTGGCCCCCCGCGAGTTGACTTGACCGGCTGGGCAATTTTTTAGCCAACGCCATTAATGAACCGCGTGTTGGTGCTTCACCAATAGTCAACATAACTACGTACTACTTGCTTAAGCTCCGAGAGCGAGCGAGCCTCATCGCCTCATCGGAGTGAGCCGTCCGCCGCCGCCGCCACCCATCCGTGGAGTCAGCCTCGGAGAGCTACCCTTGCAAGGTACTGTAGCTACTAACTGACATCAAGGGTGCTCGCCTTTTTTTCTATTTCGTTTCGCTTTTCTGCTGGATGATCTGCAGCGACAATGATGCCTTGTTGCTGCTTGTACGGATCGACCAGTCGATTCCTTCGTGATTTGGTCTGGTGCGTATTTAGTTTGTGACTTTGTGTGAGCTTCAGCTTAGCATCCGGAACCTCCTAGTGTCATGGGGATCATGGGTGGAGGCGATCTCTCTTCGGAGGTGGCGCGCCGTGGAATTAGTGGATCTGTGATTTATACGGAGGTTCGTGGTCGTGGGTTATCTATTCATGGCGGCTTCGGTATCGAACAATCCCAAGCCCGAAGAGATCGTCTGAGCTCGCCACCTCCGAAGAAAGCGCCTCCACCTATGATTATCTTTTCGTCCGATATTGAACATGGATCGGATATCCGTAGAAATGCCCGCGGATCCAGTTAATGCCCAAGGTGATTTTCCCTCCGAAATGTTAATCGGGATGAAGTTTCTTACTTTTGCTTAAACTATGTATAAATACTGTATGAATTACGAGTGAGTTCAAATTTGAAGTCCACTCCACTGTAATATTACAACGAAATCAAAATAAATCTAACAATACACTTGACGACGTTAATTTATAAATTAAAATAAGTCTAAAAAAATATAATTTTTAAAATGCAAAACAATTCATACATGGTAACCTCTAAGTATAGATTATTAATAATTAATAAAACTTCAGATTTCGGTGGTTTTTGGCTAATTGGATGATTGCCATGATCTTGCGCCTATTCGCAAATTTTTCTGCGTAACGTGTTAGAATTCTACCATATCCATAATTCACTAACTATCCCATCCCCTTTAAAGAATACACACGGTGAAATGTTGTATCAATTTTTATAGAGAAGGAACCAAAATGGTTGATACAATCCTACTCCATAGGGTTAGTAATCACACCTATCATGACTATAGTGACACCCAACTCAACTCGTCCTATCTCAAGGCACAAATGCCAAGGAGACGGGGCACAAAACTGCGTCTTTGCGTATCAATGTGGATACAACTAACACTTTAGCTTTACATATACCAATGCGGCTCCGGATATTATGCTATACTTTTTGAAACACTTTGTAGTTAAGCTTATTTAAGGCAGATATAACAGACTCGCCCTATCGAGTCAATCGGCATAATAACGCTGGATACAACAATTTTGGTTGAAAAAACTATTTTAATAGAGTCGTCATACACTCCTTATCTTGCATAATTTACGGAGCGCACACCAAATCGAGCCCGCAAGCCTTCATATTTGGAGGCTGGTGGACATTGATATGGAGCGGCCTCCATCCGCAACCACTCGCGTGGCCGAGAAATTCCAGTCCGGCCTCGTCCTCCCGTGCATAGCACATTCAATGATGTCGCCGTTCGTACGACTGCCACTTCGTGCCCCTGCCAATGCTGCAACCGCTTTTTGCATCGGAAAGAGTGCTAACTAATGACCACCCCGTAGGCGGACAAATACACCCATGTTTCCCACAAGGCGCGACCATTTGCGGTGAGATATACCCCATGACCCCCTTCAGTCGTCTGCCACGCCTACCCCTCTCTCTTCCCTTCCCTCTCGCTGAGGGAACCAAGAAATAGAGGCAAAAATATGAAAAAACGCTATTTTAAATAATAACAATAACCCCATCAATCATTGTGGTGCTATCGCGCCCTCCTCGTGGACATTTCCCTGATGAGACCGAAGAGGACCGTGCCAAGAGAGAGTTCTGCGAGAGGGTGTGAGACTACGCCGAATGACCCGAGGACGATGCGCGCAGTAAGACTGTATCAGCCGTCGACAGTGCTCACCTACCCACCACCCTCGCCTGCTTCAACTACATGTCAGATTCACGCCGACGTTTACGACAATGGTCTCTATCCCGCATCAAGAACCCACATGTGTCCGTCGACTGACGTCTCTGCAGCCAAAGCCTTCCCCACCTACGAGGTCACTTTCAAGGGGAGGAGAAGCTCGTAACTCAATTAGTAAAAAGTCATGGTTTTAAGGTTGTTCAAATTCTAGTTGTAATCCTTGAATTCCATTTTGTAAATCTATGTTAAACTCAGTTGAAATTCATGTTGAAATCTAGTACAGAAAACTTTCATTGTTGAGGTGGGGAAGGTCCTAAACAAAAACTAAGAAACATAAATTTCCACTGGAAAACGGGGGAAAAAATCCCGGCGTCCCCGCTCTACCGCCGTGGTAACTGCGACCCGTGCTCCGCTCCGCTGACCCCGACTCCGAGTGGCGGCGGGCGAGCTGAGCGAGTGCGTCGGCCGCGGGCGGGGGCGGGCCGGTCTCACGGGGGTCGGGGGCCGGCCGGGGGTGTAGGGGCGTAACCTCAAACCAGACGCCGCCGTAGGTAGCCATGCCTCTTGTTTCCGCCTTGGATGCCGGCAGACGACATCGGCTCCGCGGCTTCCGCTGCCCGAGCAAGGGGATGCGGACGGAAGCCGGGCGCAGGCGTGGGCGTGGGCGTGGCTGCAGTCCCAGTCGCGGCAGCGGCCGGGAGCAGCAGCTGAACGAGGTCTGCCACCGTGCCATTCGGCCGTCCAGGTGCTTCAGTTTTCCTCGCCGAGATCCTTTCCCCGAGTCTTTTGCTAGCTCCAATCCAAAACGCAGGTCCGTATCTTTTATTTATCCGTGGAATGAATTGAACATGTGCTGAAACTTGCATCATTCTTGAAACCTGCATTTTGGAATCTTAAGATATACTACTTCAAAATGTTGTGAATTATGGAATTATTAGGCTTGAAAGTGGCAGCATGTGTGTCTGGAGTCACCTGCGGAGTACTGTACTTGCAAGTGGCAGCATATATTATGAAATTATGGAATTAGGCTTGAAAAATGGATGGAGCTTGTTGAAACTTGACATTTTTGTTTCGTTGGCCCTGATTACAATGTTGGGCTGTCCGGTTCCTGAAATATCACACATTGCACGACAGCTGAAATCTGCAGTTCTCAGGCCGGCATTTTATGCTTTCAACTAATGCGGAACTGTTTCAATCCGACAATCATGTCCACACTCCAAACAACGAGATAAAATTTTAAAAAACCGCAGCCTTGGAGGGCTAAATGCCACCTGCATAGTTTCTTCATATGTGTAATCCAATGAGATACGAAAATCAACTGCTGTATCAAAAAAAAAAAAAACAGAGGATGAAATGTGCCGCACCAGTCTTAAAAATGAAAATCGAAAACAAAGTGTTCTCAAATAAGTCCACTGGAATACTGGATATATGATGTGTTCTGCTCTCTTCTAAAATATAACCCTGTTTACTTAAAATTTGATTAAATTTACATTGCTTTCCTAGAAAAAATAAGTCCAAATAAGAGACGCACATATTGCTGCTAATTTTCTGAGAAGTGAAATGTTTAAGATCAGATTAAAGGGGTGAAGTAATCAACTTTTAGATTCTGTATCGGTAAGAAAATAACTTGGGGTTCTGTTCTGTATTCGAAATTGACATGTCAACTTCACTGTAATAAAGTGATGGTAGTAATCAGCAATATTTGCTATTTAGTCTGAGTGCTACAGTTCAAAATCAGATTTAAAGAGGCAAACCATTTATTGAAGGTTTAAGAGTAACTGGCCCTAATACGTCAAAAAAAGTAACTGGAATATCAGCCTAACAAGGAGCAGGGTGCATTCCAAAATTTCCAAAGTATGAATACTCTCATCTAGTTTTCACTATTTCTGCTACATACACGATCAGATGGTTGGTGAGATTACTTGTTCCGTTTCAGTTAGCTTTTGTTTGGATCCAGATATACATTGTCAAAACTTATTGAAACTTGTTTCATGAGATATACTCATTGTATTTAGAATGATTTCAAGTTATGTATACCTAGTATGTTATAATTTGATCCTTTTGTTTCCTAGTAGTGGTATTCTACTGTTTGCTGTGTCTTTTGGAAAGGTCTAATTTTTTCTCCTAGGCCATCATCCAATTCGAAGAAATTATGAAATTCTTATTAACTTTTGCAGGCCATAATCAGGTCATATTTGAAGAAATAATGTTTAGACAGAAACTCTTTGTGGAAGTTGTAAGCGCCAATGGCCTTTCGGACAGTCTAGAGCTACTGAGTCCCTGTGTTCAGCTTCGTTTTGCTGGCCAAAGTTTCACTACGTCGGTCAAGAGAAAGGTTCGATGTCCTGTATGGTTCGAGAAGACCCTGTTTGATGTGCTGGACAAGGAAAGGCTTCCTTCTCTTGCTCTTGAAGCTTGTGTCTATAATGTCATTGATGGCTGCCAAATTTTCCTTGGTAAGGTCAGGATTTCTGGGGCTAGCTTTTCTGACTCATCTGATGAAATTGTCAAAGACTATCAGTTGAAGGGTCGGATGTTCAAGCGATCGAAGGGAGTGCTGCTTCTTAGAGTATTTCTGAAGAATGAAGCCCCTGTCTCACAAGTTGTACCCTCTCCTGTTCTGGGACTTCCCGTACAGGCACCCGCGGACGCTGTAGTCAGGTACATTAAACCAAACTTTGAAGATGGAATGATTGTTGGGCGTATATGCTACTTGTTTGTACGTGTGGTAAAGGCTCGATGCTTGCCTGATGTGGATGTTGACCAAAAGCCTGATCCATATGTAGAGGTAAATGCTGGTAACCTTAGAAGCATCACAAACTCTGTCCCTGAGGAGCAGAATCCAGAGTGGAACTCGACTTTTGCTTTCTCCAGACGCCAGTTGGACAATGCACAGATAACTAGAATCTATGTTGTTGTCTATGACGGGTTCACAGATGATTCTGTTGGGTTGATCTCATTTGACCTAAGTGACATTCCTGAGAATTCCCGAAATGACAAACCAGTAGTACCGAAGTGGCACCAACTTATTGACCAAAGCGGAAGGACAGTACAAGGTGAGTTAATGCTTTCGGTTTGGAAGGGCGTGCAATCTGACGAGGCATTCTGTGATTCATGGAAGTCCGACTGGTTAGAGGCGAGCGGGGCTGTGCGACCGCACATTGTGCCCAAAGTGTATAACTTACCCAGGCTGTGGTGTCTGCGGGTCCATATAATTGAGTTCAAATGTATTGCACTAGCATGTGGAAGCAAAATTGTAGAGGCATATGTCACGGTGGTGGTAGGTGGTCAGCGAAAGACGACGAAGAGAATGAAGAAGCCACTAGCCCATTATGTCTGGGATGAAGAACTGACATTCGTTGCTGCAGAGCCATTTGAGGACAACCTTCAGATTTCTATCGAAGCACATCTAGGGCCTGGCAGAGACAAGGTTGTCGGCCGAATCATCATACCCGTGCAAACTGTTCAGCGTCGAGTTGGAGGTCTGTTGTCGGCCAAACTTGAGCATCAATGGCATGATCTTCAAGTTCCACTAAATGCAGCAGTTGCCAATGGTGGTGGGGATGAGTTGACTGTGTCATCGTGCCGCATTCATCTCACGACCTGCCTCGACGGTGAATACGGTGCCATTGCCCACTATGGCTCTGGAGACCACACGGGTGAAATCTCAAATCCTCCACTTGTTGGCTTGCTTGAGGTTGGCATCATTGGAGCTCGGGGCCTGCCTCCTATAAAAAGGAAAAATGGGAGATTGTCGTCGCATCCATATTGTGTGGCAAGATATGGCCGGAAGTGGGTACGGACTCGTACCATCATCAACAGCCGCGATCCTTTATTCCAAGAGCAGTACTTATGGGATGTTTATGATACAGCAACAGTCCTGATCGTTGGAGTGTTTGATAATGCCCAGGTGGAAGAGTCAAGTTCAGGAGGGTACAAGGGTGTCAGCCTAGGGAAAATAAGGATACATCTTTCCGATCTCCAACCTGGTCGGATATATTGTCATGCATACCCTCTTCTTGTTCTACAGCCTTCAGGTGTGAAGAAAATGGGTGAGCTGTGCCTGTCGGTGAGATTTACATCAAAATCATTAACAAACATGGTGCGTATGTACGGCTCCCCCAGTCTACCAAAGATGCACCATCAGGATCCACTGCAGATTCTGATAGAAGATCTGCAGTTTCACGCTGTCCAGATTGTGGCGTTCCGACTGAGCCAGATGGATCCACCCCTACGCAAGGAAGCAGTGGAATACATGTGTGATGTGCAAAGTCACTTGTGGAGCATGCGGAAAAGCAAGGTGAACTTCTACAGGATCATGTCTACCCTCTCAATCTTCATCACATTTTGGCGGCGGTTTCTCTATGTTTGCTCATGGGAGAATCCTGCGATCACCTTGCTGGTCCATGCTGTTTTCCTCTTGGCCCTTATGTTCCATCAGTTCATACTCCCGTCAACGCTCCTATATGCCTTCTTCAGTACAGTATGGAACTACCGGCATCGCCCGACTCATCCTTCCCACGTTGACATCAAGATATCTTTAACAGACAATGTACACCCAGATGAGCTTGACGAGGAATTTGATACCTTCCCAACTTCTCGGAGCTCTAGTTTAACAATGATGAGGTATGATAGGCTAAGGTGCGTTGCCAGCAGGATACAGACGATCCTGGGAGATGTGGCGTCATGTGGCGAGAGGATCACGGCATTGACAACATGGAGGGATCCTACAGCGACAGCAGTATTTGGGCTCTTTACCTTAGCATCAGCCGTTATGCTGTGTTTTATGCCGTGGAAAGTTCTCGTCGCGATAGTTGGACTCTACACCATGAGGCACCCCAAGCTTCGACGGAAGACGCCGTCATTTGCTTGGAAGTTCTATAGGCGATTGCCACACAAGGTTGACAGTTTGCTTTGTACTATGTGATGTCCACTGAATCTGTTGGTTGCTCTCGTTTGTGGTAACTATCCTTTGCTAAACCTTTTGGTTGCAACTCTCTTCTGTAATCGCTTGCCATGTTGTTATCGTGATTGCTGTTAGGAAAGAGCAACTAGTATTCACTGTGGGCCAAAGGCCAGTACATATACATGTGAGGTATTACAAGCGGTAGTACCGCACTCAGAGCGGTAGTACCGCCTAACACACATCTAACACCCCCCCCCCCTCAAACTCATGGTGGATCAACAACACTGAGTTTGGAGAGAAAGAAGCCATGCTGCGCTCGAGTCTGTGCCTTCGTGAAGAAGTCCGCCAACTGTAACTCAGAGGGCACATAGTGAAGAGCCAGTGTCTGATCCTGCACAGCAGCACGTACAAAGTGGGCATCCACACCGATGTGCTTGGTGAGCTCATGCTTCACCGGGTCACGCGCAATACTGATAGCACCGGTACTGTCTGACAGTAGGGGAGTCGATGTAGTAGCAGACACACCAAAATCCTCAAGTAACCATCGTAACCAGATCACCTCAGCCGTCAGCATAGCCATCGCTCGCAACTCAGCCTCTGTACTCGAGCGAGAAACCGCAGTCTGCTTCTTCGTCTTCCAGGCAATAAGAGAGCCACCAAGGAAGACACAGTAAGCAGACAACGAGCGTCGATCAGAGGGATCACTAGCCCACGTAGCATCAGAGTAAGCCTGGAGCTCGAGAGAACTGGAGCGGGGAAAGAAAAGGCGATGAGAGATCGTGCCACGAAGATATCGTAGAACACGGAGGAGGTGACTATAGTGGACAGAGGTGGGGGCTGAGACAAACTGACTGAGAATGTGGACAGGATAGGAGATGTCAGGACGCGTAACAGCAAGATAGACAAGGCTCCCAACGAGGTGGCGATAGCGAGTGGGATTAGGAAGAGGGTCACCGTCAGAAGCATGAAGCTGAACGTTGAGCTCCATAGGAGTCACAACAGTGCGCTCATCACCGAGAGCGGCACGAGTAAGAAGATCCTGAATATATTTTTCCTGGGAGATGAAGAAGCCTGCAGAGGTCTCAGAAATCTCGATCCCAAGAAAGTAGCGAAGAGGACCAAGATCAGACATCAGGAACTGTTCCCGGAGGCGGGCCTTAACAAAGGCAATATATTCAGAATCGTCACCAGTGATGATCATGTCATCCACATATAGAAGGAGAAGAGTCCGACCACGAAGAGAGGTGTGGACAAACAGAGCTGGATCATGATCACTAGTCAAGAAGCCAGCGGCAGTAACGACAGAGGCGAACCGCGAGAACCAGGCGCGAGGGGCCTGTTTAAGACCATAGAGGGAGCGGCGAAGTCGGCAGACCACACCATCAGGAGCATAGTACCCCGGTGGTGGCTGCATATAAACCTCCTCACGCAACTCACCATTGAGAAAAGCGTTCTGGACATCAAGCTGAGATACAGACCAATGACGAACAGAAGCCACAGCAAGGAGAGTGCGGACAGTGGTCGTGTGGGCCACAGGAGCGAATGTCTCATCATAATCGCGTCCCTGCTCCTGCTGAAAGCCACGAGCCACAAGACGAGCTTTGTATCGCTCAAGGGAACCATCGGAGCGAGTCTTAATCTTATAGACCCACTTGCAGGTGATGGGACGAACACCGGAGGGAAGAGAAACTAGATCCCACGTGCCATTGCGCTCAAGCGCCGCAAGCTCCTCGGCCATCGCAAGCTGCCATTCAGGCTGAGTCATGGCAGCCCTATAGGTGGTGGGCTCAGCAATGGCAGAAAGACCATACCGGTCAGGAGAATAGCGATCAGGTGGGGGACAAGGCCTAACACGGAGGTTATGGACCGGCGGAGGCGTGAGAGGAGGTGCACTGGAAGTAGAGGGCACATCAGTAGGATCATCCACAGCACGAGGACGACGAGTGTAGTGGAGAGGAAACGGGGAGTGAGGTCGAAAGACTGGGGAGGAGGGTGGGGAGGGAGGAGATGGTGGAGACGAGGGAGAGGAGGAGGAGGGAGGGGATGGTGGTACCGGTGGTGTAGGGGGACGCACCGGGGGAGAGAGAAGAACAGGAGGCACAGTGGGAGATGTGTCAGGAAGGAGAAGGAAGGAAATATCTTCCACGGAAAAGCTCGAGGAGGAGGGACGCGGATAGTAAGAACGAGACTCATCAAACGTCACATCACGAGAAATGCGCAGACGGCGACCAATAGGATCCCAACAGCGATAGCCCTTGTGCTCATCACTGTAGCCAAGGAAAACACACTCAACAGACTGAGCAGTCAACTTGGTTCGTTCTCGCGGAGCAAGAAGAACATAGCACACGCATCCAAACATACGAAGAGCGGAGTAGTCAGGAGAGCGACCAGAGAGACGCTCCATAGGAATACCACCCTTCAAGGCAGCCGAAGGCTGAATGTTGATGAGGTGGGTGGATGCGGAAACGGCCTCAGCCCAAAAATGGGGTGGAAGAGAGGCGGCGATCATCATCGCCCGAGCCGTCTCAAGCAAATGGCGATGTTTGCGTTCAGCAACTCCATTCTGAGCATGGGCACCAGGGCAAGAGAATTGGGCAAGAGTGCCCTGCTCCGCAAGAAAACCACGCAACATGTGAGAGATATACTCTCCAGCTGAGTCAGCACGGAAGATACGAACAGGCGTGGAAAATTGAGTGCGAACCATGGCAGCAAAACGTTTGTATATGGGGAGAACCTCGCTGCGAGATTTCATACAATAAAGCCAAGTGTAGCGAGAGAAATCATCAATAAACAAAACATAGTAGCGATGACCCCCTTTCGAGTCAAAAGGAGCAGGACCCCATACATTAGAATGAACTAAGTCAAAAGGACGCTGAGATACAAACTCACTGGTAGGATAAGGTAACTGAGTCTGTTTGCCAAGCCTACAACCTTCACAATGCAACGAAACATCACCGGAGACAGACCCTAAGACGCCTTGGTGTACTAATGAGGACAAGCGAGAACCACAGATGTGACCAAGTCGATGATGCCACTGCTGGAAGGACGCAGAAGAGGAGGCAGCAAGAGCATGTGAACTGGCGTATGTGGGAGCAGCGGAAGGAACACGAAGCCAGTCAACCTCCCAAAGGCCCTCAGACTCACGGCGCCGAGGGCCACCGCCAACCAGAGCCTGAGTGCGACGATCCTGAACAGAACAAGAGTCGGCATCAAGAATGACACGACAGCCAGAATCAGTAAGTTGGGCAACGAAAAAGAGATTCATGGTAAGACGAGGAACATGAGAAACACTAGGAACCGAAAAAGATGGAGTGGAAAGGATGCCACGACTAGCAACAGGAAGAGGTGTGCCATCGGCAGTGAGAACATTAAGAGGAAAATCAAGAGGTCGAAGAGAAGATAACGCAGAAGAATCAGAAGACATATGAAAAGAAGCTCCAGAATCCAGAACCCACGAGGATGTACCTGACTGAGTAGGCTCCGGTGGGGGCGGAGTGGTGGTGGCAGTCACAGCGGCAACAGAACCCGTCGAGGAAGAACCAGAGGAAGCCAACATGCGCTTGAGCCGCACAATATCCTGGTCAGTGAGCGACAGAGTCGAGGAGGACGCACGAGTCCCACTAGAAGAAGAGCGCTTCAGGTCTTTCCGCTTCTTGTGACAATCAGACTCTGGGTGACCTGGCCTGTTGCAGTAGCCACAGAAGGTGTGCGAGCGCGGCCGACCCTCTCCTGAAGAAGGAGGGTGACCTGCCCCCCTGGAGGTGTAGGCAGGAGCGGTGGAGTGGTGAGGCGAGCAGACGACACAGGAGCTCGGGCAGCAAGAACAGTGGGAACCACAAGCAGACCAGCAGAACGGAGGCGTATCTCCTCAGCACGAAGCTCTGCAAGCACCTCCGAAATAGGAACACGACCACGAGCAAGCAGGTGAGCACGCCGAGGCTCAAACTCTGGACGAAGGCGAGATAAGAACTCATGGAGGCGATGAAACTCCAAGTCAGACTGCACAGTCTGGCAACACCGGCAAGTGCCACAAACAACTGTCCTGAGAGAGTCAAGCTGGCGCCAGATGGCAGAGCTCTGTGAGTAGAACTCATCAACAGAAGAGTCACCCTGATGAAGAGCGTGCTCCTGACGCACCACAGATAAGTAGAGAGCATCACCAGATGGCTGATATCGCTGACAAAGATAGGACCACATCGCAGCAACAGGACCGAGACCCATGAACTCAGACGCAAACTGAGGTAAGACACTCGCAGCAAGAACAGCAGCAGCTCGAGCATCATCGTTGCACCACTGAGTGTAAGCAGACAGATCATCTCGGTAAGCAGAAAGAGCATCTGAGTAGGCAGATACCTGCTGATCATAAGCATCAACCGCAGCATCGTCAAGGGCCTTGGCTGTATCCCGATCAGCCTGAGAAGCATCAGCAGCAAGAACAGGCGGCACCGGCGGGGTAGGAGCCACAGGTGCAACAGGGCAAGGCGGACAGGGAACCTCGCCAGAGAGAACGCCCCACAGGAGAAGACCGCGCATGTGGATGCGCATGAAACCCACAAACTCAGCATAGTTGGTGCCATCGAAGATCACCGAGCACCGAGGAACAGTCACATAGCCCGACGAAGACATGACGCCTGAGTGCGCGGTAGTACCGCTTCGGGCGGTAGTACCGCTCTTGCCAGCGGTAGTACCGCGCTGCACAGGACGGTAGTACCGCTCTTCTAAGCGGTAGTACCGCTTGGGCGGTACTTCCGCGGTCCAGTGCCGTGGGCACTTCCGCTTATTTTAGTCTTCTGGTATGCCTGGCCTTCAAGCGGAAGTAGAGCGGCAGTAACGGGCGGTAGTACCGCTTCGGGCGGTAGTACCGCGCTTGCAAGCGGTAGTACCGCTAAGAGCCGCTGAATCGGGATCGGGATCGACCAAATCGCTGCCGAGCGAGGAGGAGCACAGGCAGGAGCCGGCCGGAGGAGGAGGAGGCCGGGCGCGGGGCAGCGCGGAGGCAGCCTGGCAGACCGGGCTGAGACCGGGCGCGAGGCACAGCCAGCCGGCGCCCGGCGCGAGCGGCGCGGGGCAGAGGAGGCCGGGCAGGCGCGAGGCAGAGGAGGCCGGCGACCAGGAACGGGCTGGGGAGGCGCGGCCGGACAGGGGACGGCCGGCAACGGCGCCTAGCAGGGCGGCCGGAGTTGCTCAGCGGCGACGAAGCCCCGGGCGGAGTAACCGGGCGTCTGATACCATGTTAGGAAAGAGCAACTAGTATTCACTGTGGGCCAAAGGCCAGTACATATACATGTGAGGTATTACAAGCGGTAGTACCGCCTCGGACGGTAGTACCGCACTCAGAGCGGTAGTACCGCCTAACACACATCTAACAATTGCAAGACTTGGTTTTCGCGCAATGTGGTTGTCAGACTTTTTTTCCATGCATGTTTAACAATATATGAACCTATTTCTCTTCTGTACCTGCTAAACGCACCGGATTTTCGAGATGAAAATTTTGTTCATGTACTCGCCTGACCGGATGTCCAGTCCTGTAAATTGATACGGGTTTCAGATTTAAGTGGCATCTTAGAATCCAATTTTAGATTTGTACTGTTACAGCTCACGGCAAGATCAGATAATAGATATATATCCCCGAGAATTCCGCAAAATGACAATCTTCCTTTGCTTGTATTTTGTTTCACTATATTGTAGGGCGTTCCTTGTTTGTTAGTTTCACTGTGTCTGTTTGCCAGAAAGACCATGGCTACAAATTTTTGAACATGGACCAACCAAGATGCATGTGCAATCTGGAGGGAAGATTAGACAGAACCGAACAACAGCAATGCTGATTTCGCAGCTCGGTGTTCTTGGTGTACGATCGGTCTATGTTGCCAGCGGTAGCTCATGTATCACGCTCAGCTCCTTCTTCCTCCTTAGACTAGGTGCACCTAGAAATAACGCCCACATGATCTAAACACTTTTATATTTCTTTACGGACTAAGTACTACGATCGACGATGGAACACGAGATTTTTCATAATATCATAATAGTTTGCCAGCATCTTGTGTGCGTTGGCTGCTCAGGTTACGCAGATTACACGGTTCGGGCTGAACTTCTCCGAGAGCTCCGTCTGAACCTGATAAGCACAGGACGACAGGAGCGCAGAAAAATAATCCAAAGTGTGAGGCTTAAATTTTAATAGCCACTGATGCAGGTTGCAGTAGCCTTGTGATTAGAAGAGTAAATTGCTCAAAACCACCGAATTTATGGCTAGGGTACTCCAAAACTATCGTTTTTGTCAAAAATCACAAAAGACCACCACTTCTGTGCCAAATGGATAACAAATCGCACTGACTTGAAATTGAGCGCGTCTAACAGCAAAACTGACGGGTGGGACTTGTCTGTCCAGGGTGATGTGGCGAAGACTATTCCTAGTCAATGTTTGACCCGCTGAGGTGGACGGGGGCCCCACTTGTCAGTCACACATCTTGTCTCCTCTCCCCTCTCCTCCTCTTCTCTCCTGCCCGCTCCGGCGAGGCCGAACCCCCACGCCCCAGCATGGTCCGGCCAGGCCGAGCCCCTCGCGCGCTCGCCCCTGCTCGCTCGGGCGAGGCCGACCCCCCCCGGTGCATGCGTCCCTACCCGCTCCGGTGAGGCCGAGGCCCTGTGTGCCCGCGCCCCTGCCTGCTCCGGCGAGGCCGAGCCCCCGCGTGGCCGTGCCCCTGCCCGCTCTGTCGAGGCCGAGCCCCCGCGCGTCCGCGCCCCTGCCAGCTCCGGCGAGGCCGAGCCCCCGCGTGCCAGCTCCGTCAAGGTCATGGCACAGCGTGCCCACGCGCCCTGCTGGTGCGCGGTGTGGTCAGTCACCACGCCGATGCTGCAGCTCAACGCCGATCTATGCCACGCCGCCGAGTTTGATGTGGTAGGCTCACTAGGGAGGAGGCAGCGCGCCACAGGGTGGATCCGGCGGCTGGTGTCGAAGGGAGCTCGTAGGGCGGCGGCGCCGTGTCAGGTGAGATGGACGGAGCCGCCGTCGGAGGAAGGTCCAGCGCAGGGAGATGTGTCACGAGCGCAAAGGAGGCGAAGAAAGAAAAAAAGATAAAATACTTGAGCCATTGGTAGGTGGGGCCGTTGTCCAACTCAACATGTTGTCCATGCAAGGCCCCCTCAGCCCGACAGGTGAGACCAACTTGTCAGTTTCGCTGTTAGAACGAGCTAACACAAGAATCAGTGCGATTTGTTATCCATTTGACGCAGAAGTGGCGTTCTTTTGTGATTTTTGACAAAAACGGTAGTTCTACAGTACCCTAAACACAAATGTAATGGTTTTGAGCAATTTACTCTGATTAGAACATCTGTCACTAAATTTTTTCTGACAGCCCCATAAAAAAACTTCGTTCTGACAGACCTCGAGTGGTTCTATAGTTCATTCTACACAAACGACTCATGCAAACTTTAATTTGTACTACTCCCTATAGATCTAATGCTCTTATATTCATCTTTCTTTACGAAGGGAGTAGCTCTGAAATGTTATGGTTGAGAAGAAGTTTGACCAACCTAAAAAAACTTGAGTCATACTGAATGATCGAAACAGGGTATTTAGAGTTGAATTGATGATCCAAACTTATTTGGTAAATTTTAACAGTTGCAAAGCTATCTTGGCTATGGTCATAATAACTACTGGTGTGGTGATTTTTGTTGAAGTGTATATGTGGATTGCCTAGCCCTTTCCACCAGTTTGGACTTTTGGTTGCGTTGGCTAGTGCATGAAGCTTAACATGGTATCAGAACTAAGGTCTTGAGTTCGAGTCCTGACTTTCGCAGTTTATCTAAAAAGTTGTTGCTGCCCTCCTTTGTCCACGTATAGGCCTCTTGAGCCATACCTCTGAGTCTGTTCACGTGTTGACTTTTCGCGTCACACGTGAGAGGGGGTGTGGAATTGTATATGTGGATTGCCTAGCCCTTTCCATCGGTTTGGATTTTTAGTTGCGTTGGCTAGTGCATGAAGTTTAACAATTTTGATCGAAGAAACATTTGCCATCCTACGTTCGATCCACATAATTTTTGGAGGCCGCTTCAAATCGAGCCCACGAGCTCCATATTTGGAGGTTGGGCTAGGCGCTATAACGCGTCCTCCATTCACCCAAATTTTGGCGCAACACACGTTTCAGGATGCACACTCACTTCCGCCGCCATCCATATCCCCGCGTCATCGTTGTATGCTTCCAGCCTGCCACCTGCGCCGTTTGGATCTCCCACGCTTCGCCACAGCCATGTGTCTGCTTCCGGCCATTCGGTCGCGCGAGGTGTTCGACGACTTGCCCAGAGGAAAATTTGCCTATCCTTTTCTTGTAAATTTTGTTTAGCGACTCAAAGGTTTGTTTTGATAACATAGGATCCACATTCTGTGTAGATGGATCAGTCGGTAGAGTTTTTCCTTGATGATTCATCGTCGGATTCGAGATCCAAGTCCAAGAGTGAAATCATGGACTGTGTGGAAAGGTGCTACGTAAAAAGAATGCTACACGTTCACACCCAGGAACACTATGAAGAGGCGGGTAACGATCAAACTCACCAACGAGCAGAGTAGCGAAAGGATTTGATGTACCGCGAGCTTTATTAATATAGATGAATCATATGGAGTTTTCCCCTCTCTATCTTCTTGTGATGAATTGAGTTTTCCCTTTGAAGTTTTCTTATCGGATTGAGTCTTTAAAGGATTTGAAAACACTTGATGTATGTCTTGCGATGGGATATCCATGGTGACAATGGGATGTTCTATTGATCCACTTGATGTATGTTTTGGTGATCAACTTGCCGGTTCCGTGACCTTGGGAATCTATGCATAGGGGTTGGCACACGTTTTCGTCTTGACTCTCCGGTAGAAACTTTGGGGCACTCTTTGAAGTTCTTTGTGTTGGATTGAACATGATGAATCTGAAATTGTGTGATGCATATCGTATAATCAAGCCCATGGGTACTCGTGGTGACATTGGAGTATCTAGGTGACATTAGGGTTTTGGTTGATGTGTATCTTAAGGTGTTATTTTAGTACGAACTCTAGGGCTGTTCGTGACACTTATAGGGATAGCTCATAGGATTGATCGGAAAAGATAACTTTGAGGTGGTTTCGTACCCTACAATAATTTATTCGTTTGTTCTCCGCTATTTGTGACTTTGGAGTGAACTCTTTGTCGCACGTGAGGGATTTACATATGATTCAACTATGTCAGTATTGTTGAGAGAACTTGCACTAGTGAAAGTATGAACCCCAGGCCTTGTTTCTAAGCATTGCAATACCGTTTGTGCTCACTTTTATCATTAGTTACCTTGCTGTTTTTATATTTTCAGATTACAAAAACCTATATCTACCATCCATATTGCACTTGTATCACCATCTCTTCGCCGAACTAGTGCACCTATACAATTTACCATTGTATTGGGTGTGTTGGGGACACAAGAGACTCTTTGTTATTTGGTTGCAGGGTTGTTTGAGAGAGACCATCTTCATCCTACACCTCCCACGGATTGATAAACCTTAGGTCATCCACTTGAGGGAAATTTGCTACTGTCCTACAAAACTCTGCGCTTGGTGGCCCAACACGAGTCTACAAGAAGAAGGTTGCGTAATAGACATCAAGCTCTTTTCTGGCGCCGTTGCCGGGGAGGTGAGTGCTTGAAGGTATATCTTTAGATCTTGCAATTAAATCTTTTAGTTTCTTGTTTTTCACTAGTTTGGTTTTATCAAAGAAAACTACAAAAAATGGAGTTTAGGTTGCATCAATTGGTTCGTCTTTTTAATGTCTTTCGTGAAAATGATGGTTTGGAAAATTGTGCTCAATTGGTAGAGGAAGAATTTATGAAAATACTTAATGAGAATTCCTTGGATGATGAGCATGATTGCAATATTGCTAGTATGAATTCTCTGAATATCCATGATGCTAATGATATGCAAAGCCACAAGCTTGAGGATGCTATGTTTGATGAAGATGATATTTTTAGTCCCCCAAGTTTTGATGAGAAAATTTGTTATAATAATGACACGCCTACTATCTATGATGATTATGATGATGACATGTATGCTATAAAGAGTGATAGTAACCATGAAACTTGTCATCATGATTTTAATATTCAAAGTGGTTATGTCAATCAAGTATCTCATGATAGTTATTTTGTTGAGTTTGCTCCCACTATTATGAATGAGAAGAAAATTGCTTATGTGGAGAGTGACAAATTTTCTATGCTTGTGGATCATGAAGATAATGCTTTATGTGATAGTCATGTTGTGAAATTCCTTCATGATGCTACTAAAAATTATTACGAGGGAGGAGCATATGCTTGTAGGAATTGCAATAATATCAAGTTTCCTCTCTATGTTTTGAAAATCTTGAAGTTTTGCTTGTTTTACCTTCCTATGCTAGTTGATTCTTGTTCCCATAAATTGTTTGCTCACAAAATCCCTATGCATAGGAAGTGGGTTAGACTTAAATATTCTTGTCATGTGATTCATGATGCTCTTTTGCATGTTTCAATTATTATTCCTATGTGAGCATCATTGAAATCATCATGCCTAGCTAAAATGCATTCAAGAAAAGCGCTTGTTGGGAGACAACCCAACACTTTTACTTTCTGTTTTTGTGTGTTCACATGATTAAGATACTGTAGTAATCATGTTTTGTGCCTTTTATTTCAATAAAGTGCCAAGTAAAGCCTTTGGGATGACTCACAAGATGATTAGAATTGATGCTGAACCAAAACAGAAACTTTTGACTCCAGTACAGTAATTTTAATTTTTTACTGGAGCGTGATAATTATCTGAAATTTTTACACAGTATTAATATACAAATTCTTAAGGTTGTCCTAATTGTTTAGAATTTTTCGAGACAGTTAAGTATGGTTACACTACAGATCTTCACAGACTGTTCTGTTTTTGACAGATTCTGTTTTGCATGCATAGTTTGCCTGTTTTAGTGTTTCCATAGCTTATATTTAACGGTATAAATTATGGGAATGATAGAATACAGTATGTATCATGTGGGAACAATTATGAATCTTGTCTTGACAGTACCTAAGTGAATGATTTATCTTTATTACACTAACCCTTCTCATGAAGTTCTGTTAAGTTTTGTGTGATTGAAGTTTTCAAGTTTTGGGTGAGACACCGATATGAGGAGAATAAGGAGTGACAAGAACCTAAGATTGGGGATGCCCAAGGCACCCCCAAGGTAATATCCATGGAAGACTCAAGCGCCTAAGCTTGGGGATGCCCCGGAAGGCATCCCCTCTTTCGTCTTCAATACTATCGGTATATCTTACTTGGAGCTATATTTTTATTCGTCACATAATATGAGTTTTGCTTGGAGCATCATTTTATTTTGTTGTTCTCTGTTAGGTGTTATTTATAATCTTGTTTTTCAATAAAAATTTACAAGAATTGCCTTTAGGATGCTTGCATTGCATGTTTGATGTGTGCTGTGTAAAAACAGAAACTTTTGCTATAGTGTTTGAATTTTCATATTTTACTGGAACGTGGAAAGTTTCTGAATTTTTTACATAGTATTGTCATATAAATTATTTAGCATTTCCTAAATTTTCATAAATTTTTGAGTTACAGAATACACTGGTTTAATAGATTTCTACAGACTGTTCTGTTTGGACAGATTGCTGTCATAGTTTTGTTATCTACTTATCCTATAGTTTCCATAGCCTATATTGGTAGATATAAATTGTGGAAACGATAGTAAACAGTAGATGATGTTTGAAAATTATTGTGCAACTTATCTTGGCAGTACATGAAGTGTTGATTTATTCTTAATTGTACTAACCTATCTCACGAGTTCTTTTCGAGTTTTGTGGATGAAGTTTTTGAGAATAGGTGAAACCATGATATGAGAGGATTGAACGAGATACAAAAGCTCAGGCTTGGGGATGCCCAAGGCACCCCAAGTAAATATTTCAAGAAGTCTCAAGCATCTAAGCTTGGGGATGCTACGCAGCCCATCTCTCTTCATCAACAATTATCGGTTAGCCTATGTTGAGCCTAAATTTTTATTCGTTCACATGATGCGTGCTATTCTTGGAGTGCTATTTTTCTTTTGCTTGCTGTTTAATAAAATACTTAAGATCTGAAATTCTTAGATTAGAGAGTCTTCACATAGTTATTTAATTGTTGGCTACTCATTGATCTTCACTTATATGTTTTTGGAGTAGTTTGTCTTTTGCTCTAGTGCTTTACTTATATCTTTGTAGAGCACGGCGGTGGTTTCATTTTATAGAAATTGAAGAACTCTCATGCTTCACTTATATTATTTTGAGAGTCTCTAAACAGCATGGTAATTTGCTTAGGTTATGAATTTATTCCTAATATAATGGGCATCCAAGAGGGATATAATAAAAACTTTCATATAAAGTGCATTGAATACTATGAGAAGTTTGATTCCTTATGATTGTTTTGAGATATAAAGATGGTAATATTAGAGACATGCTAGTGAGTAATTGTGGATTGGTAGAAATACTTGTGTTAAAGGTTGTGATTCCCGTAGCATTCACGTATGGTGAACCGTTATGTGACGAAGTCGGAGCATGATTTATTTATTGATTGCCCTCCTTTGTGTGGAGGTCGGGATCGCGCGATGGTTAACTCCTACCAACCCTTCCCCTAGGAGCATGCGTGTAGTACTTTGTTTTGATAACTAATAGACTTTTGCAATAAGTATGTGAGTTCTTTATGACTAATGTTGAGTCCATGGATTATACGCACTCTCACCCTTCCACCCTTGCTAGCCTCTCTAGTACCGCGCAACTTTCGCCGATGCATTAAACCCACCATATACCTTCCTCAAAACAGCCACCATACCTACCTATTATGGCATTTCCATAGCCATTCCGAGATATATTGCCATGCAACTTCCACCGTTCCGTTTATGACACGCATCATCATTGTTCTATTGCTTTGCATGATCATGTAGTTGACATCGTATTTGTGGCAAAGCCACCGTTCATGTTTTTTATACATGTCACTCTTGAGTCATTGCACATCCCGATACACTGCCGGAGGCATTCATATAGAGTCATATCTTGTTCAAGTATCGAGTTGTAATTCTTGAGTTGTAAGTAAATAAAAGTGTGATGATCATCATTATAGAGCATTGTCCCATGTGAGGAAAGGATGATGGAGACTATGATTCCCTCACAAGTCGGGATGAGTCTCCGGACTTTACAAAAAAAAGAGGCCAAAGATGCCCACCAAAAGAAAAAAAAATGAAAAAAAAATGAGAGAAAAGAGAGAAGGGGCAATGCTACTACCTTTTTCCACACTTGTGCTTCAAAGTAGCACCATGATCTTCATGATAGAGAGTCTCCTATATTGTCACTTTCATATACTAGTGGGAATTTTTCATTATAGAACTTGGCTTGTATATTCCAATGATGGGCTTCCTCAAAATTGCCCTAGGTCTTCGTGAGCAAGCAAGTTGGATGCACACCCACTTAGTTTCTTTTTGGGCTTTCATACACTTATAGCTCTAGTGAATCCGTTGCATGGCAATCCCTACTCACTCACATTGATATCTATTGATGGGCATCTCTATAGCCCGTTGATACGCCTAGTTGGTGTGAGATTATCTCCTTCTTTTTTGTCTTCTCCACAACCACCATATTCTATCCCACCTATAGTGCTATGTCCATGGCTCACGCTCATGTATTGCGTGAGAGTTGAAAAAGTTTGAGAACACTAAAGTATGAAACAATTGCTTGGCTAAAACCGGGGTTGTGCATGATTTAATACTTTGTGTGATGAAGATGGACCATAGCCAGACTATATGATTTTGTAGGGATAACTTTCTTTGGCCATGTTCTTTGGCCATGTTATTTTGAATCTTATGGATCTGAACATTCTTGCCACAATAAAAAAGATTGCATTGATAAATACGTTAGGTAGCATTACACATCAAAAATTCTGTTTTTATCATTTACCTACTCGAGGATGAGCAGGAATTAAGCTTGGGGATGCTTGATACGTCTCCAACGTATCTATAATTTTTGATTGTTCCATGCTATTATATTATCGGTTTTGGATGTTTTATATGCACTAATATGATATTTTATACTATTTTTGGGACTAACCTATTAACCTAGAGCCCAGTGTCAGTTTCTGTTTTTTTCCGTGTTTTTGAGTTTTACAGAAAAGGAATATCAAACGGAGTCCAAACGGAATAAAAATTTACGGTGATTTTTTATGGACTAGAAGAGACCCACGGGGCATCGGAGTTGGGACAGAAGAGCCACGAGGCAGCCATAAGCCTAGGGGGCGCCCCCCCTAGGGCGCGCCCCCTCGCTTGTGGGCCCCTCGGGCACCCCCTTGACGTGAGACCGACGCCAAAAATTCTTATAAATACCCAAACCTCCGAAAAGAAACCTAGATCGGGAGTTCCACCGCCGCAAGCCTTTGTAGCCACTAAAAACCAATCGGGAGCCCGTTCCAGCACCCTGCCGGAGGGGGAAACCATCATCGGAGGCCATCTTCATCATCCCGGCGGTCTCCATGACGAGGAGGGAGTAGTTCACCCTTGGGGCTGAGGGTATGTACCAGTAGCTATGTGTTTGATCTCTCTCTCTCTCGTGTTCTTGAGATGACACAATCTTGATGTACCGCGAGCTTTATTAATATAGATGAATCATATGGAGTTTTCCCCTCTCTATCTTCTTGTGATGAATTGAGTTTTCCCTTTGAAGTTTTCTTATCGGATTGAGTCTTTAAAGGACTTAAGAACACTTGATGTATGTCTTGCGATGGGATATCCGTGGTGACAATGGGATGTTCTATTGATCCACTTGATGTATGTTTTGGTGATCAACTTGCGGGTTCCGTGACCTTGGGAATCTATGCATAGGGGTTGGCACACGTTTTCGTCTTGACTCCCTGGTAGAAACTTTGGGGCACTCTTTGAAGTTCTTTGTGTTGGATTGAACTTGATGAATCTGAAATTGTGTGATGTATATCGTATAATCAAGCCCATGGGTACTCGTGGTGACATTGGAGTATCTAGGTGACATTAGGGTTTTGGTTGATGTGTATCTTAAGGTGTTATTTTAGTACGAACTCTAGGTCTGTTCGTGACACTTATAGGGATAGCTCATAGGATTGATCGGAAAAGATAACTTTGAGGTGGTTTCGTACCCTACAATAATTTCTTCGTTTGTTCTCCGCTATTTGTGACTTTGGAGTGAAGTCTTTGTCGCACGTGAGGGATTTACATATGATTCAACTATGTCAGTATTGTTGAGAGAACTTGCACTAGTGAAAGTATGAACCCTAGGCCTTGTTTCTAAGCATTGCAATACCGTTTGTGCTCACTTTTATCATTAGTTACCTTGCTGTTTTTATATTTTCAGATTACAAAACCTATATCTACCATCCATATTGCACTTGTATCACCATCTCTTCGCCGAACTAGTGCACCTATAGAATTTACCATTGTATTGGGTGTGTTGGGGACACAAGAGACTCTTTGTTATTTGGTTGCAGGGTTGTTTGAGAGAGACCATCTTCATCCTACACCTCCCACGGATTGATAAACCTTAGGTCATCCACTTGAGGGAAATTTGCTACTGTCCTACAAAACTCTACGCTTGGAGGCCCAACACGAGTCTACAAGAAGAAGGTTGCGTACTAGACATCACCTCCCAGCCGTGATAATTTCCGAGACGATCCACCGATCTATAGTCGAAATAGACGCCCCCTCCAAGGCATCAACGTGTTCTGAAGTAGGAATCCGACGACACTCATGAAGAACGGCTCTGAGAAAATTAGAGAGAGATTAGCCTAGTAACTCTTCGAAATAATTATAAGTCTAATTCTAATTAGACCGGAGGAGATTAGAGCATTTAGCTATGTGGGAGGGATCCTGCAAATGATTGGTGTATCTCCAGGCGAGACTCTCTCACACATTGCTCCTATAAATGATGTTGGAGTACCAGCATCCAGGGAGCCTCCGCAACGTCTGTTGCGCGAGGGCCTCTGGTGACTCACTCCTGGAGATCTCACGGCCGTCCAATCTGCTCGGTCATCCCGCAACCGGTCGTGATCCCTCGGGGGTCCATGTCGAGTGGACCACGGGCGCAGCCGGGGGAACCTCCCTCTTGTGTTTTTCGGTGCGCTCGCGCGTGTGGATTGTAGTGCGATGTCCCACGCGCGATGGGCCTGCCGGACCCGCCTGTCAATGTCCTTTGGCTTGCTCATGTGAGTCGACCGGACACGTGCGGCGGTCTGTTTCGGTCACATGAGTTGGGTATGCGCATGCGTCCGTGCTCATCTGTGTGTGCGAGGTTGGATCGGGGTGTTAGGCCAACTCCAGCGCGCGACCCCATCCTGTCCGGGTGCGTCCGTTTGGGGCAAAACGAACATACCAGACGGCCCAGCGTGTGGGCGCAAACGGACTTTTGTTCGTTTTCTGTCCACTTTTGACCCATCCCCGGCCCAAGTTTGGGCCGCCTTTGAGGTGAAACGGACAGCGCGCGGACAGGCGGGACGCGCGCGCTTGTCCTCCCCTGGCCTGCCCGTCGGTGGCATAAAGAACCCGCCCGGCGTCCCATTTCGCGCCATTTCCCATCCTCACCCCAAAACCATCCCACGTCCCGCCCACCACCCTCCCGCCATGGCCGATGCCCCGCCGAATTCCGGCGGCCAGGCCGTCGACCCGCCCGGAAAGGTGAAGAAGAAGGCGGCCAAGGGACCGAAGAAGCAGCGGTCGGACCTCACGCCGGTGGAGCTCGCAAAGCTGGACGCGGAATCGGCCAAGAGGAGGAACCGATGGGCGGTGCAGAAGGGTAAGAACGTCGCGGCCATGTTCGCCGCCGAGCGCGCAGCGTTGGAGGCCGCGCGGCACAAGGCCGACGTCGAAGAGAAGGAGGCCATCGTCAACAAAGCGCATGCCCTCCTCATGCTTGAGCTGTGTCGTCCGACGAGCTTCTCGACAGCGCCCGTTGGCCCGGCGAGCACAGGCTCGTCGGTCGCCCGGTCTCCGTAGTGCCCCTCGCCGACGTCGAGGACCACACCATTGTCACACCGTTTTCCTCCGCCAAGCTACGAAGGCCAGACCCGTTTCTCGGGGTCGTCGAACGTTGGCGGGATCGCGGCGTCCACCCCGCGCCCCTCGGCCGTCATGAACCTCAACGTCACGTCGGGGTCCAGCAGCGGCGGACGCTCGTCCGTCGAGATGCAAACAAAGCAAGCACGACCGCCGTCTATGGCCACCATGCCGTTGCCCCGCGTCTTGTTCGGCGAAATGCCAACACCAATGTCAACGGTTGAGGACCCCGACTACAACCAGTTCATGGAGAATGTCATCTACGAGGGCCGTGGCGAGGCCTTCCAGATGCGTGGGCATGGCGATGCCTTCGATCCCGAGGAGACCAAGAGTCAGGATGGCCGCGGCCAGTACATTGCCGATGAAGACTTTTAGGCCGACGACCATGGTGACTCGTGGCATGAAGATGATGACATCTATTGTGAAGGTGAAGGTGATGAAGAAGAAGAGGAAGGCGTCGATATTGCGGGCGGTCCATTGTTCATCGACGAGCTCACCCAAAGATAGGAAGCACAAAAAAGGAAGAAGAACATTCATACGGGATCATACACACAAGCTAAGGACAAGTTGATTTGCGTTAGTTGGATGGAGGTTGGCCAAGATCCGAGGGTCGGTGTGCAACAAAAGGGACTTGTTTTTTGGACAAGAGTTCACAAAATATTCCATGAAAGAAAGTTGTTTCCGCCCTACCAATTTACGAGCGAATGTAGCATCAACTCGATTCAAAAGAGGTGGTTGTTCATCCAACAAGAATGCAACAAGTATTGTGCCGCACTTGAAAGCGTTGAAGCACGCCCCGTGAGTGGTCTCGGCATTGGGGTGTTGGAAATATGCCCTAGAGGCAATAATAATTTAGTTATTATCATATTTCCTTGTTCATGATAATCGTTTATTATCCATGCTATAATTGTATTGATTAGAAACTCAAATACATGTGTGGGTACATAGACAACACTGTGTCCCTAGTATGCCTCTAATAGACTAGCTCGTTGATCAAAGATGGTCAAGGTTTCCTAGCCATAGACATGAGATGTCATTTGATAACGGGATCACATCATTAGGAGAATGATGTGATGGACAAGACCCAAACTATGAACATAGCATATGATCGTGTCAGTTTATTGCTATTGTTTTCTACATGTCAAGTATCTGTTCCTATGACCATGAGATCATGCAACTCACTGACACCGGAGGATTGCCTTGTGTGTATCAAACGTCACAACGAAACTGGATGACTATAAAGGTGCTCAACAGGTATCTCCGAGGGTGTCTGTTGAGTGGGCATGGATCAAGACTGGGATTTGTTACTCCGTGTGACGGAGAGGTATCTCAGGGCCCACTCGGTAATACAACATCACAACAAGCCTTGCAAGCAATGTGACTAAAGAGTTAGCCACGGGATCTTGTATTACGGAATGAGTAAAGAGACTTGCCGGTAACGAGATTGAACTAGGTATAGAGATACCGATGATCGAATCTCGGGCAAGTAATGTACCGAAGAACAAAGGGAACAGCGTACGGGATTAACTGAATCCTTGACATAGAGGTTCAACCGATAAAGATCTTCGTAGAATATGTAGGAACCAATATGGGCATCCAGGTCCCGCTATTGGTTATTGACTGTAGAGGTGTCTCGGTCATGTCTACATAGTTCTCGAACCCGTAGGGTCTGCACACTTAAGGTTCGGTGACGTTTTGGTATAGTTGAGTTATGCATGTTGGTGACCGAAGGTTGTTAGGAGTCCCGGATGAGATCCCGGACGTCATGAGGAGCTCCAGAATGGTCTGGAGGTAAAGATTGATATATAGGAAAGTGGTGTTTGAACTCCGGAAAAGTTTTGGACATTTCCGGCAGTGTACCGGGAGTGACGAATGGGTTCCGGGGGTCCACCAAGTGGACCCACCACACCCCAAGAGGGTCACATGGGCCTTAGGGTGGTGCACCAGCCCCTAGTGGGCTGGGAGGCCAGCCCAAGTGGGCCTATGCGGCTGGAATTTTGGCGAATGGAAAGTCCAAGTGGGGAAGGGAAGGAATCCTACTAGGAGTAGGATTGGAGGTGGACTCCTCCACCTCCACCTCCTTCGGCCGACTCCTAGGAGGATCCCTAGGTCGGCCAGCCCCTCCCCTCCCTCCTATATATACTAGAGGGGAGAGAGGGCAACAACACAAGAAACCCTAGCCACGGTGCAGCCCTCTCTCCCCGATAGATCAAATCCTCTAGTTTCAGCGGCGCTTAGGCGAAGCCCTGCTGGAATAGTTCCACCACCACCGCCGCCGTGCCGTCGCGCTGGCGGAGAACTCACCTACCTCTCCGCTCCCTCTTACTGGATCAAGAAGGCGGAGATCATCATCGAGCTGTACGTGTGCTGAATGCGGAGGTGCCGTCCTTTCGGCGCTAGATCGGAAGGACCGTGATTGGATCGCGGAACGGATCGTGATGGGATCGCGGGACGGCTTGCGATTTGGATCGCGAAGACGTTCGACTACATCAACCGCGTTTCTTAACGCTTCCGCTTAGCGATCTACAAGGGTATGTAGATTCACTCTCCCTCTCATAGATGCTCATCACCATGGATAGATCTTGCGTGTGCGTAGGAAATTTTTTGTTTCCCATGCAACGTTCCCCAACAGTGGCATCATGAGCTAGGTCTATGTGTAGATGAGATCACGAGTAGAACACAAAGGAGTTTGTGGGCGTTGATGCTCAGATTGCTTCCTCCCTTGGTCTTTTCTTGATTCAGCGGTATTGTGGGATGAAGCGGTCTGGACCAACATTACTCGTACACTTACGAGAGACCGGTTCCATCAACTGACATGTAACTTCGTTGCATAAAGACGGCTGGCGGGTGTCTGTCTCTCCTACTTTAGTTGGATCGGATTCGACAAAGGCGGTCCTTGAGAAGGTTGAATAGCAATTTGTGTATCACCGTTGTGGTTTATGCGTAGGTAAGAATAGTTCTTGCTAGATACCCGTAGCAGCCACGTAAAACATGCAACAACAATTAGAAGACGTCTAACTTGTTTTTGCAGGGTATGTTGTGATGTGATATGGCCAATTACATGATGAGATATATGTGATGTATGAGATGATCATCTTTTGTATAGAATATCACGACTTGCATGTCGGTGAGTACGGCAACCGGCAGGAGCCATAGGGTTGTCTTTAATTTATTTTCGCCGTTTTGCTTTACTTTATCGCTATGAGTTAGCAATAGTCGTAGAAGCAACAGTTGGCGCGACAACCTCATGCCGACACGTTGATGGAGATCAAGATTATGGAGATCATGGTGTCATGCCGGTGATGATGGAGATCATGCCGGTGCCTTGGAGATGGAGATCAAAAGCACAAGTACATGACCATATCATGTCACTTATGATTTGCATGTGATGTTCAATCCTTTTATGCATCTTATTTTGCTTAGGACGACGGTAGCATTATAAGGTGATCCCTCACTAAAATTTCAAGATAAAATTGTGTTCTCCCCGAGTGTGCACCGTTGCGAAAGTTCGTCGTTTCGAGACACCACGTGATGATCGGGTGTGATAGACTCTACGTTCACATACAACAGGTGCAAGCCAGTGTTGCACGTGCGGAACACTCGGGTTAAACTTGACGAGCCTAGCATGTACAGACATGGCCTCGGAACACAAGAGACCGAAAGGTCGAACATGAGTCATATAGTAGATATGATCAACATGAAGATGTTCACCATTGAAACCACCTCATCTCACGTGATGATCGGACTTGGGTTGGTGAATTTGGATCATGTGACACTCGAATGACCAGAGGGATGTCAATTTGAGTGGGAGTTTTTTAAGTAATATGATTAACTAAACTAATTATCATGAACATAGTCAAAATGTCTTTGCAAATTATGTTGTAGATTACTAGCTCGCGCTGTAGCTCCCTTGAATTTTTATATGTTCCTAGAGAAATAGAGTTGAAAGATGATGGTAGCAATAATGCGGACTGGGTCCGTGATCTGAGGATTGTCCTCATTGATGCACAGAAGGCTTATGTCCTTAATGCACCGCTCGGTGCGCCACCCCCTCAAGCGTCGTCTGTAGATGTTGTGAACATCTGACAGGCACGTTCTGATGACTACTTGATAGTTCAGTGCGTCATGCATTACGGCTTAGAATTGAGGCTCCAAAACGTTTTGAACGTCACGGAACATATGAGATGTTCTAACAGCTGAAATTGGGATCTCAGGCTCGTGCCCGTGTTGAGAGGTATGAGACCTCCAACAAGATTCTTTGCCTGCAAGATGAAGGATCATAGCTCAATCAGTGAGCATGTGCTCAGATTGTCTGGGTGCTACAATCGCTTGAATCGAGTGGGAGTTGATCTTCCAGATAAGATAGTGATTGATATAGTTCTCCAAGTCACTGTCACTAAGCTACTAGAGCTTCGTGATGAACTATAAAATGCCAGGGATGGAAATAATGATCCCTGAGCTATTTGCGATGTTTGACACCGCGAAGGTAGAAATCAAGAAGGAGCATCAAGTGTTGATGGTTAGTGAAACCACTAGTTTCGAGAAGGGCAAGGGCAAGGAGGGAAACTTCATGGATGGCAAGTCAGTTGCTGCTCCAGTGAAAAAACCCAAGGTTGAACCCAAACCCGAGACTAGGTGCTTCTATTATGAGGAAAACGGTCGCTGAAATGGAACAACCCTAGATACTTGGTAGATAAGAAGGCTGGCAACGTCGACAGAAGTATATTTGATATACGTGTTATTGATGTGTACCTTACTGGTACTCCTAGTAGCACTTGGGTATTGGATACCGGTTCGGTTGCTAAATGTTAGTAACTCGAAATAAAAGCTACGGAATAAACGGAGGCTAGCTAAGGGTGAGGTGACGATGAGTGTTGGAAGTGTTTCCAAGGTTGATGTGATCACCATCGCACGCTCTCTCTACCTTCGGGATTAGTGATGAACCTAAATAAATGTTATTTGGTGTTTGCGTTGAGCATGAACGTGATTAGATCATGTTTATTGCAATACGGTTATTCATTTAAGTTAGAGAATAATGGTTATTCTGTTTACATGAATAATACCTTCAATGGTCATGCACCCAATAAGAATGGTTTATTGAATCTTGCTCGTAGTGATACACATGTTCATAATATTGATGCCAAAAGATACAAAGTTAATAATGATAATACCACATACTTGTGACACTGCCGCTTAATGTCATATTGGTGTAAAGCGCATGAAGAAACTCCATGCTAATGGATCTTTGGACTCATTCGATTTCGAATCGGTTGAGACATGCGGACCATGCCTCATGGGCAAGATGACTAAGACCCCGTTTTCCGGTATGATGGAGCGGGCAAGTGACTTATTGGAAATGATACATGTTGATGTATTCGGTCCAATGAGTGTTGTAGCATGCGGTGGATATCGTTATTTTCCTACCTTCACTGATGATTTGAGTAGATATGGGTATATTTACTTAATGAAACACAAGTCTGAAACGTTTGAAAAGTTCAAACAAATTCAGAGTGAAGTTTGAGATCATCGTGACAAGAAGATAAAATGTCTACGATATGATCGTGGAGGTAAATATCTGAGTTACGAGTTTGGTACGAAACTAAAGACAATGTGGAAATTGTTTTACAACTCACGCCACCTGGAACACCATAGTGTGATGGTGTGTCCGAACGTCGTAGTCGTGCTCTATTGGATATGGTGCGTACTATGATGTCTCTTATCGATTTGCCACTATCGTTTTGGGGTTATGCATTAGAGACAACTACATTCACTTTAAATAGGGCACCATCTAAATCCGTTGAGATGACATCGTATGAATTTTGGTTTGGCAGAAACCTAAGCTGTCATTTCTCAGAGTTTGGGAATACGACGCTTATGTCTGATAAGCTCGATCCTAAAGCGGAAAGTTGCATCTTCATAGAATACCCTAAGGAAACAGTTGGGTATACCTTCTATCTCAGATCCAAGGGCAAAGTGTTTGTTGCTAAAAACGGGTCATTTCTCGAGAAAGAGTTTTTCTCAAAAGAATTGAGTGGGAGGAAGGTAGAACTTGATGAGGTTACTGAACCGTCACTTCAGTTGGATGGTAGCACGACGCAGAAAGATGTTTCTGTGGCGCCTACACCAAATGAAGAGGAAGCTAATGATGATGATCATGACACTTCGGATCAAGTTACTACCGAACCTCGTAGGCTGACAAGAAATCGTACCGCCTCTGAGTGGTACGTCAATCCTGTCTTGGAGGTCATGTTGTTAGACAACAGTGAACCTACGAGCTATGAAGAAGCGATGGTGGGCCCAGATTCCAACAAATGGCTAGGAGCCATGAAATCCGAGATAGGATCCATGTATGAAAACCAAGTATGGACTTTGGTAGACTTGCCCGTTAAACGGCAGGCCGTTAAGTACAAATGGACCTTTAAGAAAAAGACATACGCTGATGGTAAATGTCACCATTTATAAAGCTCGACTTGTCGCAAAGAAGTTTCCGACTGTTGGGGAACGGAGCATGTATTTCAAAAAAATTCCTACGCTCACGCAAGATCTATCCATGGAGATGCATCGCTACGAGAGGGGAGAGTGTGTCTACGTACCCTCGTAGACCGTTAGTGGAAGCGTCTCACAACGCGATTGATGTAGTCGAACAATCCTTCGAGCTCCACCGATCGAGTACCGAACGTACGGCACCTCCAAGTTCTACACACGTGCAGCTCGGTGACGTTCCTCGCCTTCTTGATCCAGCAAGACGTCGAGGTAGTAGATGAGTTCCGTCAGCACGACGGCGTGGCGATGGTGACGGTGAAGTGATTCCAGCAGGGCTTCGCCTAAGCTCTCCGAAAATATGACCGAGGTGGAAAACAGAGATCGGGGCACCGCACATGGCTATGGGACAATTGTGTGTCTCCAAGGGGTGCCCCTCCTCTGTATATAAAGGAGGGAGAGGGGAGGAGGCTGGCCCTAGGGGCTGCGCCAAGAGTGGGGAGTCCTACTAGGACTCCTTAGTCCTAGTAGGATTCCACCTCCCATACGGAGTAGGAAAGGGGGAAGGGAGAGGGAAAGGAAAGAGGGGGCTGCGCCCCCTCCCCTAGTCCAATTCGGTTTGGGCAAGGGGGGCACGCGCCTCCTCACGTGGCCTGCCTCTCCTTTTCCCGTATAGCCCAATAAGGCCCATTACTTCTCCCGGTGAATTCCCGTAACTCCCGGTACTCCGAAAAATACCCGAATCACTCGGAACCTTTCCGACGTCTGAATATAGCCTTCCAATATATGAATCTTTACCTCTCGGACATTCCGAGACTCCTCGTCGTGTCCGTGATCTCATCCGGGACTCCGAACAACATTCGGTCACCAATCACATAACTCATATAATACTATATCGTCATCGAACCTTAAGTGTGCGGACCCTACGGGTTCGGGAATGATGTAGACATGACCGAGACAACTCTCCGGTTAATAACCAACAGCGGAACCTGGATGCTCATATTGGTTCCTACACATTCCACGAAGATCTTTATCGGTGAACCTCATATGTCAACATACGTTGTTCCCTTTGTCCGGCGGTATGTTACTTGTCCGAGATTCGATCGTCGGTATCCAATACCTAGTTCAATCTCGTTACCGGCAAGTCTCTTTACTCGTTCCGTAATACATCATCTTGCAACTAACTCTTTAGTCACGGTGCTTGCAAGGCTTCTGTGATGCTGTATTACCGAGAGGGCCCAGAGATACCTCTCCGATAGTCGGAGTGACAAATCCCAATCTCGATCCATGCCAACTCAACAAACACTTTCGGAGATACCTGTAGTGCACCTTTATAATCACCCAGTTACGTTGTGACGTTTGATACACCCAAAGTATTCCTACGGTATCCGGGAGTTGCATGATCTCATGGTCAGAGGAACGTGTATTTGACATAGTGAAAGCAATAGCAATAAACTGAACGATCATATGCTATGCTAACTGTTGGGTCAAGTCCATCACATCATTCTCCTAATGATGTGATCCCGTTATCAAATGACAACTCATGTCCATGGTCAGGAAACCTTGACCATCTTTTGATCAACGAGCTAGTTTAGTAGAGGCATACTAGGGACATAGTATTTGTCTATTATCCACACATGTATTTAGTTTCCGGTCAATACAATTCTAGCATGAATAATAAACCATTATCATGAACGGGGAAATATGATAATAATAAACACTTTATTAATTGCCTCTAGGGCATATTTCCAACAGTCTCCCACTTGCACTAGAGTCAATAATCTAGTTTACATCTCCATGTAATTAACATCCAATCAGTTCTAGGGCTGATCATGTTTTGCTTGTGAGAGAGGTTTTAGTCAACGGGTCTGCAATATTCAGATCCGTGTGTTCTTGGCAAATCTCTATGTCATATGTAGATGCTGCTACCACACTCTGCTTGGAGCTACTACAAAAACGACTGTCCCACTTTACGTATCCGGTCTGAGACTCATAGTCTTTCGGATCGGTGTTTAAAGCTTGCATCGACGTAACCCTTTACGACGAACTCTTTATCACCTCTATTCCCGAGAAATTCTTCCTTAGTCCTTTTCAGGTACTTCAGGATATTCTTGACCGCTGTCCAGTGATCTACTCCTTGATCACTTTGGTACCTTGCCACCAAGCTAATAGCGAGGCATACATCAGGTCTAGTACACAGCATGGCATACAAAATAGAGCCTATGGCTGAGGCATAGGGGATGACACTCATCTTCTCTTTGTCTTCTGCCGTGGTCGGGCTTTGAGTCTTACTCAATCTCACACCTTGCAATACAGGCAAGAACCCTTTCTTTGACTGATCCATTTTGAACTACTTCAAAATCTTGTCAAGGTATGTGCTTCGTGAAAGTCCTATGAGGCGTCTCAATCTATCTCTATAGATTTTGATGCCTAACATGTAAAACAACCTTTACCTAGATTTTCAAGTCTTACTCCACTTCACACCAGGCAAGAACTCATTTCTTTGACTTGATCCTATTTTGAACTTCTTCAAAAAACTCATCAAGATGTGTGAACTTTTATCAGTCATTTTGATCTATCTCCATAGATCTCGATGCCCAATCTGTGGATAACTCAAAAACAGGTTTTTATTGAAAAACTCCTTTCAATTCTTTATGCTTTCCAGAAATTCTACATCATTTCCAATCAACAATATGTCATCCACATATACTATTAGAAATGCTATAGAGCTCCCACTCACTTTCTTGTAAATACAAGTTTCTCCATAAACTTGTATAAACCCAAATGCCTTGATCACTTCATCAAAGCGAGTATTCCAGCTCCGAGATGCTTGCACCAGTCCATAGATGGATCGCTGGAGCTTGCATATTTTGTTAGCGCCTTTAGGATCGACAAAACCTTCCGGCTGCATCATATACAATTCTTCCTTAAGGAATCCATTAAGGAATGCCGTTTTGATGTCCATTTGCCAGATTTCATAATCATAAAACGCAGCAATTGCTAACATAATTTTGACAGACTTTAGCATTGCTACGGGTGAGAAAATCTCATCGTAGTCAACTCCTTGGACTTGTCGATAACCTTTAGCAACAAGTCGAGCTTTATAGACGGTGATATTACCAGCAGCGTCCGTCTTCTTCTTAAAGATCCATTTATTTTCAATAGCTCGCCGTTTCATCGGGCAAGTCTACCAAAGTCCACACTTTGTTCTCATACATGGATCCTATCTCGGATTTCATGGCCTCAAGCCATTTCTCGGAATCCGGGCTCGCCATAGCTTCTTCATAATTCGAAGGTTCACCGTTGTCTAACAACATAACCTCCAAGACTGGATTTCCGTACCACTCTGGTGCGGAACGTGCCCTGGTTGACCTTCGAGGTTCAGTAGCAACTTGCTCCGAAGTTTCATGATCATCATCATTATCTTCTTCTCTGGTCTGTGTTGGTGTCACAGAAATTTCTTTCTGTGGCGTACTACTATCCAGAGGAGGTACAATTACCTCATCAAGTTCTACTTTCCTCCCACTCACTTCTTTCGAGAGAAACTCCTTCTCTAGAAAGGATCCATTCTTAGCAACGAAAACTTTGCCTTCGGATCTGTGGTAGAAGGTGTACCCAACAGTTTCTTTTGGGTATCCTATGAAGACGCACTTATCCGCTTTGGGTTCAAGCTTATCAGGCTGAAGCCTTTTGGCATAAGCATCGCAGCCCCAAACTTTCAGAAACGACAGCTTAGGTTTCTTTCCAAACCACAGTTCATACGGTGTCGTCTTAACGGATTTAGACGGTGCCCTATTTAAAGTGAATGCAGCTGTCTCTAATGCATAACCCCAAAACGATAGTGGCAAATCGGTAAGAGACATCATAGAACGTACCATATCCAATAGAGTACGATTACGACGTTCGGACACACCAATACGCTGTGGTGTTCCAGGTGGCGTTAACTGTGAAACAATTCCACATTGTCTTAAGTGATTGCCAAACTCGTAACTCAAATATTCTCCTCCACGATCAAATTGTAAGAACTTTATTTTCTTGTTACGATGGTTCTCTACTTCACTCTGAAATTCTTTGAACTTTTCAAATGTTTCAGATTTATGCTTCATCAAGTAGACATAGCCATATCTACTCAAATCATCTGTGAACGTGAGAACATAACGATATCCACCGCGCGCCTCAACACTCATCGGACCGCATACATCGGTATGTATTATTTCCAATAAGTTGGTTGCTCGCTCCATTGTTCCGGAGAACGGAGTTTTAGTCATCTTGCCAATAAGGCACGGTTCACATGTCTCAAATGATTCATAATTAAGAGATTCCAAAAACCCATCTACATGGAGTTGCTTCATGTGTTTAACACTGATATGACCTAAGCGGCAGTGCCACAAATATGTGGTACTATCATTATCTTTTGGCATTTGTGTTATGAACATGTGTATTACTACGATCAAGATTCAATAAACCTTTCATTTTAAGTACATGATCATCAATGATATTATCCAAATAAATAGAATAACAATTATTCTCTGAATTTGAATAACCGTCTTGCATTAAACACTATCAGATATAATGTTCATGCTTAACGCAAGCACCAAATAACAATTATTTAGGTTCATCACTAATCCTGAAGGTAGAGAGGGCGTGGCGATGGTGATCACATCAACCTTGGAGACACTTCCAATGCACATCGTCACCTCGTTCTTAGCTAGCCCTCGTTTATTCCGAAGCTCCATGTTTAAAGTTGCAAGCAACTGAACAAGTATCAAATACCCAGGTGCTCCTACGAGTACTAGTAAGGTACACATCAATAACATGTATATCAAATATCTTCGTTGACATTGCCAGTCTTATTATCTGCCAGTTACTTTGGGGAAGTTCCGCTCCCTGTGACATTTCCCTTTGCAATGGGAGCACTAAGTCTCGGGTTTGGTTCAGCCTTGGGTTTCTTCGCGTGAGCGGCAACTGTTTTACCGTTCTTCTTGAAGTTCCCTTTTCTTTCCCTTGCCCTTCTTGAAACTAGTGGTCTTATTAACCATCAACACTTGATGCTCCCTTTTTAATTTCTACATCCGTAGCTTGTAGCATCGCGAATAGCTTAAGGATCTTCTATCCCTTGCATGTTTATAGTTCATCACGAAGATCCAGTAGCTTAGTGATAGTGACTAGAGAACTCTATCAATCACCACTTTATTCGGAAGTCTAACTCCCACTTGATTCAAGTATTTGAAGTACTCAGACATTCTGAGTACATGCTCACTAACGGAGCTGTTCTCCTCCATCTTGTAGCTATAGAACTTGTCGAAGGTGTCATACCTCTCGACCCGGGTGTGAGCTTTGAAAAACAAATTTTCAGCTCTTGGAACATCTCATATGCTCCGTGTTGCTCAAAACATATTTGGAGCTCCGGTTCTAAGCCGTAAAGTATGGCGCACTGAACTATCGAGTAGTCATCTTTTCTTGTCTGCCAGACGTTCATAACGTCCTCAGACAAAGCCATAGGGGTTGCTCACCGAGCGGTGCATCAAAGACATAAGCCTTCTGTGCAGCAGTGAGGACAATCCTCAGAATACGGACCCAGTCCGCATAGTTGCTTCCATCAACTTTCAACTTAACTTTCTCTAGGAACATATTAAAAATACAGGGGAGCTACAGCGTGGTCTATCGATCTACAACATAAACTTGCTAAGACACTATTGACTATGTTCATGATAATTGAAGTTCAATTAATCAAATTACTTAAGAACTCCCACTTAGATTAACATCCCTCAAGTTGTCTAAGTGTAACATGATCCACATCAAACTAATCCACGTCCGATCATCACGTGAGGTGGATTAGTTATCAATGGTGAATATCTTCAATGTTGATCACTCATGTTCGACTTTTCAGTCTCTTGTGTTCCGATGCCATATCTGTATATGCTAGGCTCGTCAAGTTTAACCCAAGTATTCTGCGTGTGTAAAACTGGCTTACACCCATTGTATGCGAACGAAAGAATCCATCACACCCGATCATCACGTGGTGCTTAGAAGCGTCGAACCTTCGCAACGGTGCATACTAGGGGAGAACACTTTATCTTGAAATTTATGAAGGGATCATCTTATAATGCTACCGTCGTCCTAAGCAAAATAAGATGCATAAAAGGATTAACATCACATGCAATTCAATATATGTGACATGATATGGCCATCAACGTCTTGTGCCTTTGATCTCCATCAGCAAAGCACCGTCATGATCTCCATTGTCACCGGGTTGACACCTTGATCTCCATCGTAGCGTCGTGACACCTTGATCTCCATCGCAGCGTCGTGGTCGTCTCGCCCGCTATTGCTACTACTACTACTGCTAACTCATAGCGGTAAAGTAAAGCAATTACATAGCGTTGGCATTGCATACAATAAAGAGACAACCATAAGGCTCCTGCCGGTTGCCTGATAACTTTACAAAACATGATCATCTCATACAACAACTTATATCACATCATGTCTTGACCATATCACATCACCAGCATACCCTGCAAAAACAAGTTAGACGTCCTCTACTTTGTTGTTGCAAGTTATACGTGGCTGCTACGGGTTTGCAAGAACCGTTCTTACCTACGCAAAACCACAACGTGGTGTAGTGATTGCTTTTTGATCTTCTAAAAGAACCATCTTCATTGAAACCGATTCAACTAAAGTGAGACAGACAGACACCCGCCAGTCACCTTTATGCAACGAGTGCACGTAGCGGTGAAACCTGTCTCGCGTAAGCGTACGCGTAATGTCGGTCCGGGCCGCTTCATCTCACAATACCGCCAAATCAAGTATCAACTAGTAACGGCAAGCAATATGTATACACCCACGCCCACAACTCACTTGTGTTCTACTCGTGCAAATCACATCTACGCATAGACCTGGCTCGGATGCCACTGTTGGGGAACGGAGCATGAATTTCAAAAAATTTCCTACGCTCACGCAAGATCTATCCATGGAGATGCATCGCTACAAGAGGGGAGAGTGTGTCTATGTACCCTCGTAGACCGTTAGCGGAAGCGTCTCACAACGCGGTTGATGTAGTCGAACAATCTTTCGAGCTCCACCGATCGAGTACCGAACGTACGGCACCTCCGAGTTCTACACACGTGCAGCTCGGTGACGTTCCTCGCCTTCTTGATCCAGCAAGACGTCGAGGTAGTAGATGAGTTCCGTCAGCACGACGGCGTGGCGACGGTGACGGTGAAGTGATTCCAGCAGGGCTTCGCCTAAGCTCTCCGAAAATATGACTGAGGTGGAAAACAGAGATCGGGGCACCGCACATGGCTATGGGACAATTGTGTGTCTCCAAGGGGTGCCCCTCCTCCGTATATAAAGGAGGGAGAGGGGAGGAGGCTGGCCCTAGGGGCTGCGCCAAGAGTGGGGAGTCCTACTAGGACTCCTTAGTCCTAGTAGGATTCCACCTCCCATACGGAGTAGGAAAGGGGGAAGGGAGAGGGAAAGGAAAGAGGGGGCTGCGCCCCCTCCCCTAGTCCAATTCGGTTTGGGCAAGGGGGGGCGCGCGCCTCCTCACGTGGCCTGCCTCTCCTTTTCCCGTATAGCCCAATAAGGCCCATTACTTCTCCCGGTGAATTCCCGTAACTCCCGGTACTCCGAAAAATACCCGAATCACTCGGAACCTTTCCGACGTCTGAATATAGCCTTCCAATATATGAATCTTTACCTCTCGGACATTCCGAGACTCCTCGTCATGTCCGTGATCTCATCCGGGACTCTGAACAACATTCGGTCACCAATCACATAACTCATATAATACTATATCGTCATCGAACCTTAAGTGTGCGGACCCTACGGGTTCGGGAATGATGTAGACATGACCGAGACAACTCTCCGGTTAATAACCAACAGCGGGACCTGGATGCTCATATTGGTTCCTACACATTCCACGAAGATCTTTATCGGTGAACCTCATATGTCAACATACGTTGTTCCCTTTGTCTGGCGGTATGTTACTTGCCCGAGATTCGATCGTCGGTATCCAATACCTAGTTCAATCTCGTTACCGGCAAGTCTCTTTACTCGTTCCGTAATACATCATCTTGCAACTAACTCTTTAGTCACGGTGCTTGCAAGGCTTCTGTGATGCTGTATTACCGAGAGGGCCCGGAGATACCTCTCCGATAGTCGGAGTGACAAATCCCAATCTCGATCCATGCCAACTCAACAAACACTTTCGGAGATACCTGTAGTGCACCTTTATAATCACCCAGTTACATTGTGACGTTTGATACACCCAAAGTATTCCTACGGTATCCGGGAGTTGCATGATCTCATGGTCAGAGGAACGTGTATTTGACATAGTGAAAGCAATAGCAATAAACTGAACGATCATATGCTATGCTAATGGTTGGGTCAAGTCCATCACATCATTCTCCTAATGATGTGATCCCGTTATCAAATGACAACTCATGTCCATTGTCTGGAAACCTTGACCATCTTTTGATCAACGAGCTAGTTTAGTAGAGGCATACTAGGGATATAGTATTTGTCTATTATCCACACATGTATTTAGTTTCTGGTCAATACAATTCTAGCATGAATAATAAACCATTATCATGAACGGGGAAATATGATAATAAGAAACACTTTATTAATTGCCTCTAGGGCATATTTTCAACACCGACAAGTTCAAGGAGATGACTACGATGAGACTTTCTCACCCGTAGCGATGCTAAAGTCTATTGGAATTATGTTAGCAGTTGCTGCATTTTTCGATTATGAAATCTGGCAGATGGATGTCAAAACATCGTTTCCTTAACGGTATCCGTGAGGAAAGGTTGTATGTGATAGAACCGGAAGGTTTTGTCAGTCTTAAGGATGCTAAAATGTATGCAAGCTCTAGCGATCCTTGTATGGACAGGAGCAAGCATCTCGGAGTTGGAATATACGCTTTGATGAGATGATCAAAGTTTTTGGGTCTATACAAAGTTTATGAGAAACTTGTATTTACAATAAAGTGAGTGGGAGCACTATAGAATTTCTGATAAGTATATGTGGATGACATATTGTTGATCAGAAATGATGTAGAATTTCTGGAAAGCATAAAATGTTGTTTGAAAGGAGTTTTTCAAAGGAAGACCTGAATAAAGCTACTTAAATATTGGGCATCAGGATCTATAGAGATAGATCAAGACGTCTGATAAAACTTTCAATGAGTACATACCTTTACATTATTTTGAAAGAGTTCAAAATGGATCAGTCAAAGAAAGAGTTCTTGCCTGATTTGTAAGGTGTGGAGTTGAGTGAGACTCAAAGCTCGACCACGGCAGAAGAAAGAGAAAGGGCGAAGGTCGTCCCCTATGCCTTATCCATAGGCTCTGTATAGTATGCCATGCTGTGTACCGCACCTGGTGTGTGCCTTGCCATGAGTCTGTCAAGGGGTACAAGAGTGGTCCAGGAGTGGATCACTGGACAGCGGTCAAGATTATCCTTAGTAACTAGAGGACTAAGGAAATGTTTCTCGATTATGGAGGTGATAAAGAGTTCGTCGTAAAGGGTTACGTCAATGCAAGCTTTGACACCTATCCGGACGACTCTGAGTAGCAGTCCGGATACGTATAGTGGAGCAGTCATTTGGAATAGCTCCAAGTGGAGCGTGGTAGCATCTGCAGTATGACATATAGATTTGCAAAGAACACACGGATCTGAATATTGCAGACCATTGACTAGAACCTCTCTCACATGCAAAACATGATCGAACCCCAGAACTCATTGGGTGTTAGATTCACTATAATGTTAATCACATGGTGATGTGAGCTAGATTATTGACTCTAGTGCAAGTGGGAGACTGTTGTAAATATGCCCTAGAGGCAATAATAATTTAGTTATTGTCATATTTCCTTGTTCATGATAATCGTTTATTATCCATGCTATAACTGTATTGATTGGAAACTCAAATACATGTGTGGGTACATAGACAACACTGTGTCCCTAGTATGCCTCTAATAGACTAGCTCGTTGATCAAAGATGGTCAAGGTTTCCTAGCCATAGACATGAGATGTCATTTGATAACGGGATCACATCATTAGGAGTGATGGACAAGACCCAAACTATGAACATAGCATATGATCGTGTCAGTTTATTGCTATTGTTGTCTGCATGTCAAGTATCTGTTCCTATGACCATGAGATCATGCAACTCACTGACACCGGAGGATTGCCTTGTGTGTATCAAACGTCACAACGTAACTGGGTGACTATAAAGGTGCTCTATAGGTATCTACGAGGGTGTCCGTTGAGTGGGCATGGATCAAGACTGGGATTTGTTACTCCGTGTGACGGAGAGATATCTCAGGGCCCACTCGGTAATACAATATCACAACAAGCCTTGCAAGCAATGTGACTAAAGAGTTAGCCACGGTATCTTGTATTACAGAATGAGTAAAGAGACTTGCCGGTAACGAGATTGAACTAGGTATAGAGATACCGACGATCGAATCTCGGGCAAGTAACATACCGAAGAACAAAGGGAACAGCGTACGGGATTAACTGAATCCTTGGCATAGAGGTTCAACCGATTAAGATCTTCGTAGAATATGTAGGAACCAATATGGGCATCCAGGTCCCGCTATTGGTTATTGACCGTAGAGGTGTCTCGGTCATGTCTACATAGTTCTCGAACCCGCAGGGTCTGCACACTTAAGGTTCGGTGACGTTTCGGTATAGTTGAGTTATGCATGTTGGTGACTGAAGGTTGTTCGGAGTCCCGGATGAGATGCCGGACGTCACGAGGAGCTTCGGAATGGTCCGGAGGTAAAGATTGATATATAGGAAAGTGGTGTTTGAACTCCGGAAAAGTTTCGAGCATTTCCGGCAATGTACCGGGAGTGACGAATGGGTTCCGGGGGTCCACCAAGTGGACCCACCACACCCCAAGAGGGTCACATGGGCCTTAGGGTGGCGCACCAGCCCCTGGTGGGCTGGGCGGCCAGCCCAAGTGGGCCTATGCGGCTGGAATTTTGGGGAAAGGAAAGTCCAAGTGGGGAAGGGAAGGAATCCTACTAGGAGTAGGATCGGAGGTGGACTCCTCCACCTCCACCTCCTTCGGCCGACTCCTAGGAGGATCCCTAGGTCGGCCATCCCCTCCCCTCCCTCCTATATATACTAGAGGGGAGAGAGGGCAATAGCACAAGAAACCCTAGCCACGGTGCAGCCCTCTCTCCCCGATAGATCAAATCCTCTAGTTTCAGCGGCGCTTAGGCGAAGCCCTGCTAGAATAGTTCCACCACCACCGCCACCGCGCCGTCGCGCTGGCGGATAACTCACCTACCTCTCCGCTCCCTCTTACTGGATCAAGAAGGCGGAGATCATAATGACAATCTTCCTTTGCTTGTATTTTGTTTCACTATATTGTAGGGCGTTCCTTGTTTGTTAGTTTCAATGTGTCTGTTTGCCAGAAAGACCATGGCTACAAATTTGTGAACATGGACCAACCAAGATGCATGTGCAATCTGGAGGGAAGATTAGACAGAACCAAACAACAGCAATGCTGATTTCGCAGCTCGGTGTTCTTGGTGTACGATCGGTCTATGTTGCCAGCGGTAGCTCATGTATCACGCTCAGCTCCTTCTTCCTCCTTAGACTAGGTGCACCTAGAAATAACGCCCACATGATCTAAACACTTTTATATTTCTTTACGGACTAAGTACTACGATCGACGATGGAACACGAGATTTTTCATAATATCATAATAGTTTGCCAGCATCTTGTGTGCGTTGGCTGCTCAGGTTACGCAGATTACACGGTTCGGGCTGAACTTCTCCGAGAGCTCCGTCTGAACCTGATAAGCACAGGACGACAGGAGCGCAGAAAAATAATCCAAAGTGTGAGGCTTAAATTTTAATAGCCACTGATGCAGGTTGCAGTAGCCTTGTGATTAGAAGAGTAAATTGCTCAAAACCACCGAATTTATGGCTAGGGTACTCCAAAACTATCGTTTTTGTCAAAAATCACAAAAGACCACCACTTCTGTGCCAAATGGATAACAAATCGCACTGATTTGAAATTGAGCGCGTCTAACAGCAAAACTGACGGGTGGGACTTGTCTGTCCAGGGTGATGTGGCGAAGACTATTCCTAGTCAATGTTTGACCCGCTGAGGTGGACGGGGGCCCCACTTGTCAGTCACACATCTTGTCTCCTCTCCCCTCTCCTCCTCTTCTCTCCTGCCCGCTCCGGCGAGGCCGAACCCCCACGCCCCAGCATGGTCCGGCCAGGCCGAGCCCCTCGCGCGCTCGCCCCTGCTCGCTCGGGCGAGGCCGACCCCCCCCCCCCCCCCCCCCGGTGCATGCGTCCCTACCCGCTCCGGTGAGGCCGAGGCCCTGTGTGCCCGCGCCCCTGCCTGCTCCGGCGAGGCCGAGCCCCCGCGTGGCCGTGCCCCTGCCCGCTCTGTCGAGGCCGAGCCCCCGCGCGTCCGCGCCCCTGCCAGCTCCGGCGAGGCCGAGCCCCCGCGTGCCAGCTCCGTCAAGGTCATGGCACAGCGTGCCCACGCGCCCTGCTGGTGCGCGGTGTGGTCAGTCACCACGCCGATGCTGCAGCTCAACGCCGATCTATGCCACGCCGCCGAGTTTGATGTGGTAGGCTCACTAGGGAGGAGGCAGCGCGCCACAGGGTGGATCCGGCGGCTGGTGTCGAAGGGAGCTCGTAGGGCGGCGGCGCCGTGTCAGGTGAGATGGACGGAGCCGCCGTCGGAGGAAGGTCCAGCGCAGGGAGATGTGTCACGAGCGCAAAGGAGGCGAAGAAAGAAAAAAAGATAAAATACTTGAGCCATTGGTAGGTGGGGCCGTTGTCCAACTCAACATGTTGTCCATGCAAGGCCCCCTCAGCCCGACAGGTGAGACCAACTTGTCAGTTTCGCTGTTAGAACGAGCTAACACAAGAATCAGTGCGATTTGTTATCCATTTGACGCAGAAGTGGTGTTCTTTTGTGATTTTTGACAAAAACGGTAGTTCTACAGTACCCTAAACACAAATGTAATGGTTTTGAGCAATTTACTCTGATTAGAACATCTGTCACTAAATTTTTTCTGACAGCCCCATAAAAAAACTTCGTTCTGACAGACCTCGAGTGGTTCTATAGTTCATTCTACACAAACGACTCATGCAAACTTTAATTTGTACTACTCCCTATAGATCCAATGCTCTTATATTCATCTTTCTTTACGAAGGGAGTAGCTCTGAAATGTTATGGTTGAAGAAGAAGTTTGACCAACCTAAAAAAACTTGAGTCATACTGAATGATCGAAACAGAGTATTTAGAGTTGAATTGATGATCCAAACTTATTTGGTAAATTTTAACAGTTGCAAAGCTATCTTTGCTATGGTCATAATAACTACTGGTATGGTGATTTTTGTTGAACTGTATATGTGGATTGCCTAGCCCTTTCCACCAGTTTGGACTTTTGGTTGCGTTGGCTAGTGCATGAAGCTTAACATGGTATCAGAGCTAAGGTCTTGAGTTCGAGTCCTGACTTTCGCAGTTTATCTAAAAAGTTGCTGCTGCCCTCCTTTGTCCACGTATAGGCCTCTTGAGCCATACCTCTGAGTCTGTTCACGTGTTGACTTTTCGCGTCACACGTGAGAGGGGGTGTGAAATTGTATATGTGGATTGCCTAGCCCTTTCCATCAGTTTGGATTTTTAGTTGCGTTGTCTAGTGCATGAAGTTTAACAATTTTGATCGAAGAAACATTTGCCATCCTACGCTCGATCCACATAATTTTTGGAGGCCGCTTCAAATCGAGCCCATGAGCTCCATATTTGGAGGTTGGGCTAGGCGCTATAACGCGTCCTCCATTCACCCAAATTTTGGCGCAACACACGTTTCAGGATGCACACTCACTTCCGCCGCCATCCATATCCCCGCGCCGTCGTTGTATGCTGCCACCTCCGCCGTTTGGATCTCCCACGCTTCGCCACAGCCATGTGTCTGCTTCCGGCCATTCGGTCGCGCGAGGTGTTCGACGACTTGCCTAGAGGAAAATTTTCCTATCCTTTTCTTGTAAATTTTGTTTAGCGACTCAAAGGTTTGTTTTGATAACATAGGATCCAGATTCTGTGTAGATGGATCAGTCGGCAGAGTTTTCCTTGATGATTCCTCATCGGATTCGAGATCCAAGTCCAAGAGTGAAATCATGGACTGTGTGGGAAGGTGCTACGTAAAAAGAATTCTACACGTTCACACCCAGGAACATTATGAAGAGGCGGGTAATGATCAAACTCACCAACGAGCAGAGTAGCGAAAGTAGTTTAGAAGTTGGTGAAGCGTGATTCTCGCAGCTAGGTTATACCTCCTGATACGTCTCCAATGTATCTATAATTTTTGATTGTTCCATGCTATTATATTATCGGTTTTGGATATTTTATATGCATTCATATGCTATTTTATACTGTTTTTGGGACTAACCTATTAACCTAGAGCCCAGTGCCAGTTTCTGTTTTTTTCCGTGTTTTTGAGTTTTACAGAAAAGGAATATCAAACGGAGTCCAAACGGAACAAAAATTTATGGTGATTTTTTATGGACTAGACGAGACCCACGGGGCATCGGAGTTGGGCCAGAAGAGCCACGAAGCAGCCACAAGCCTAGGGGGCGCCCCCCCAGGGCGCGCCCCCTGGCTTGTGGGCCCCTCTGGCACCCCCTTGACGTGAGACCGACGCCAAAAGTTCTTATAAATACCCAAACTTCCGAAAAGAAACCTAGATCGGGAGTTCCGCCGCCGCAAGCCTCAGTAGCCACGAAAAACCAATCGGGAGCCCGTTCCGGCACACTGCCGGAGGGGGAAACCATCACCGGAGGCCATCTTCATCATCCTGGCGGTCTCCATGACGAGGAGGGAGTAGTTCACCCTCGGGGCTGAGGGTATGTACCAGTAGCTATGTGTTTGATCTCTCTCTCTCGTGTTCTTGAGATGACACGATCTTGATGTACCGCGAGCTTTATTAATATAGATGAATCATATGGAGTTTTCCCCTCTCTATCTTCTTGTGATGAATTGAGTTTTCCCTTTGAAGTTTTCTTATCGGATTGAGTCTTTAAAGGATTTGAGAACACTTGATGTATGTCTTGCGATGGGATATCCATGGTGACAATGGGATGTTCTATTGATCCACTTGATGTATGTTTTGGTGATCAACTTGCGGGTTCTGTGACCTTGGGAATCTATGCATAGGGGTTGGCACACGTTTTCGTCTTGACTCTCCGGTAGAAACTTTGGGGCACTCTTTGAAGTTCTTTGTGTTGGATTGAACATGATGAATCTGAAATTGTGTGATGCATATCGTATAATCAAGCCCATGGGTACTCGTGGTGACATTGGAGTATCTAGGTGACATTAGGGTTTTTGTTGATGTGTATCTTAAGGTGTTATTTTAGTACGAACTCTAGGGCTGTTCGTGACACTTATAGGGATAGCTCATAGGATTGATCGGAAAAGATAACTTTGATGTGGTTTCGTACCCTACAATAATTTCTTCGTTTGTTCTCCGCTATTTGTGACTTTGGAGTGAACTCTTTGTCGCACGTGAGGGATTTACATATGATTCAACTATGTCACTATTGTTGAGAGAACTTGCACTAGTGAAAGTATGAACCCTAGGCCTTGTTTCTAAGCATTGCAATACCGTTTGTGCTCACTTTTATCATTAGTGACCTTGCTGTTTTTATATTTTCAGATTACAAAAACCTATATCTACCATCCATATTGCACTTGTATCACCATCTCTTCGCCGAACTAGTGCACCTATACAATTTACCACTGTATTGGGTGAGTTGGGGACACAAGAGACTCTTTGTTATTTGGTTGCAGGGTTGTTTGAGAGAGACCATCTTCATCCTACACCTCCCATAGATTGATAAACCTTAGGTCATCCACTTGAGGGAAATTTTCTACTGTCCTACAAAACTCTGCGCTTGGAGGCCCAACACGAGTCTACAAGAAGAAGGTTGCGTAGTAGACATCAAGCTCTTTTCTGGCGCCGTTGCCGGGGAGGTGAGTGCTTGAAGGTATATCTTTAGATCTTGCAATTAAATCTTTTAGTTTCTTGTTTTTCACTAGTTTGGTTTTATCAAAGAAAACTACAAAAAAATGGAGTTTAGGTTGCATCAATTGGTTCGTCTTTTTAATGTCTTTCGTGAAAATGATGGTTTGGAAAATTGTGCTCAATTGGTAGAGGAAGAATTTATGAAAATACTTAATGAGAATTCCTTGGATGATGAGCATGATTGCAATATTGCTAGTATGAATTCTCTGAATATCCATGATGCTAATGATATGCAAAGCCACAAGCTTGAGGATGCTATGTTTGATGAAGATGATATTTTTAGTCCCCCAAGTTTTGATGAGAAAATTTGTTATAATAATGACACGCCTACTATCTATGATGATTATGATGATGACATGTATGCTATAAAGAGTGATAGTAACCATGAAACTTGTCATCATGATTTTAATACTCAAAGTGGTTATGTCAATCAAGTATCTCATGATAGTTATTTTGTTGAGTTTGCTCCCACTATTATGAATGAGAAGAAAATTGCTTATGTGGAGAGTGACAAATTTTCTATGCTTGTGGATCATGAAGATAATGCTTTATGTGATAGTTATGTTGTGAAATTCCTTCATGATGCTACTAAAAATTATTACGAGGGAGGAGTATATGCTTGTAGGAATTGCAATAATATCAAGTTTCCTCTCTATGTTTTGAAAATCTTGAAGTTTTGCTTGTTTTACCTTCCTATGCTAGTTGATTCTTGTTCCCATAAATTGTTTGCTCACAAAATCCCTATGCATAGGAAGTGGGTTAGACTTAAATATTCTTGTCATGTGATTCATGATGCTCTTTTGCATGTTTCAATTATTATTCCTATGTGAGCATCATTGAAATCATCATGCCTAGCTAAAATGCATTCAAGAAAAGCGCTTGTTGGGAGACAACCCAACACTTTTACTTTCTGTTTTTGTGTGTTCACATGATTAAGATACTGTAGTAATCATGTTTTGTGCCTTTTATTTCAATAAAGTGCCAAGTAAAGCCTTTGGGATGACTCACAAGATGATTAGAATTGATGCTGAACCAAAACAGAAACTTTTGACTCCAGTACAGTAATTTTAATTTTTTACTGGAGCGTGATAATTATCTGAAATTTTTACACAGTATTAATATACAAATTCTTAAGGTTGTCCTAATTGTTTAGAATTTTTCGAGACAGTTAAGTATGGTTACACTACAGATCTTCACAGACTGTTCTGTTTTTGACAGATTCTGTTTTGCATGCATAGTTTGCCTGTTTTAGTGTTTCCATAGCTTATATTTAACGGTATAAATTATGGGAATGATAGAATACAGTATGTATCATGTGGGAACAATTATGAATCTTGTCTTGACAGTACCTAAGTGAATGATTTATCTTTATTACACTAACCCTTCTCATGAAGTTCTGTTAAGTTTTGTGTGATTGAAGTTTTCAAGTTTTGGGTGAGACACCGATATGAGGAGAATAAGGAGTGACAAGAACCTAAGATTGGGGATGCCCAAGGCACCCCCAAGGTAATATCCATGGAAGACTCAAGCGCCTAAGCTTGGGGATGCCCCGGAAGGCATCCCCTCTTTCGTCTTCAATACTATCGGTATATCTTACTTGGAGCTATATTTTTATTCGTCACATAATATGAGTTTTGCTTGGAGCATCATTTTATTTTGTTGTTCTCTGTTAGGTGTTATTTATAATCTTGTTTTTCAATAAAAATTTACAAGAATTGCCTTTAGGATGCTTGCATTGCATGTTTGATGTGTGCTGTGTAAAAACAGAAACTTTTGCTATAGTGTTTGAATTTTCATATTTTACTGGAACGTGGAAAGTTTCTGAATTTTTTACATAGTATTGTCATATAAATTATTTAGCATTTCCTAAATTTTCATAAATTTTTGAGTTACAGAATACACTGGTTTAATAGATTTCTACAGACTGTTCTGTTTGGACAGATTGCTGTCATAGTTTTGTTATCTACTTATCCTATAGTTTCCATAGCCTATATTGGTAGATATAAATTGTGGAAACGATAGTAAACAGTAGATGATGTTTGAAAATTATTGTGCAACTTATCTTGGCAGTACATGAAGTGTTGATTTATTCTTAATTGTACTAACCTATCTCACGAGTTCTTTTCGAGTTTTGTGGATGAAGTTTTTGAGAATAGGTGAAACCATGATATGAGAGGATTGAACGAGATACAAAAGCTCAGGCTTGGGGATGCCCAAGGCACCCCAAGTAAATATTTCAAGAAGTCTCAAGCATCTAAGCTTGGGGATGCTACGCAGCCCATCTCTCTTCATCAACAATTATCGGTTAGCCTATGTTGAGCCTAAATTTTTATTCGTTCACATGATGCGTGCTATTCTTGGAGTGCTATTTTTCTTTTGCTTGCTGTTTAATAAAATACTTAAGATCTGAAATTCTTAGATTAGAGAGTCTTCACATAGTTATTTAATTGTTGGCTACTCATTGATCTTCACTTATATGTTTTTGGAGTAGTTTGTCTTTTGCTCTAGTGCTTTACTTATATCTTTGTAGAGCACGGCGGTGGTTTCATTTTATAGAAATTGAAGAACTCTCATGCTTCACTTATATTATTTTGAGAGTCTCTAAACAGCATGGTAATTTGCTTAGGTTATGAATTTATTCCTAATATAATGGGCATCCAAGAGGGATATAATAAAAACTTTCATATAAAGTGCATTGAATACTATGAGAAGTTTGATTCCTTATGATTGTTTTGAGATATAAAGATGGTAATATTAGAGACATGCTAGTGAGTAATTGTGGATTGGTAGAAATACTTGTGTTAAAGGTTGTGATTCCCGTAGCATTCACGTATGGTGAACCGTTATGTGACGAAGTCGGAGCATGATTTATTTATTGATTGCCCTCCTTTGTGTGGAGGTCGGGATCGCGCGATGGTTAACTCCTACCAACCCTTCCCCTAGGAGCATGCGTGTAGTACTTTGTTTTGATAACTAATAGACTTTTGCAATAAGTATGTGAGTTCTTTATGACTAATGTTGAGTCCATGGATTATACGCACTCTCACCCTTCCACCCTTGCTAGCCTCTCTAGTACCGCGCAACTTTCGCCGATGCATTAAACCCACCATATACCTTCCTCAAAACAGCCACCATACCTACCTATTATGGCATTTCCATAGCCATTCCGAGATATATTGCCATGCAACTTCCACCGTTCCGTTTATGAGATGCATCATCATTGTCATATTGCTTTGCATGATCATGTAGTTGACATCGTATTTGTGGCAAAGCCACCGTTCATATTTTTTATACATGTCACTCTTGAGTCGTTGCACATCCCGGTACACTGCCGGAGGCATTCATATAGAGTCATATCTTGTTCAACTATCGAGTTGTAATTCTTGAGTTGTAAGTAAATAAAAGTGTGATGATCATCATTATAGAGCATTGTCCCATGTGAGGAAAGGATGATGGAGACTATGATTCCCTCACAAGTCGGGATGAGTCTCCGGACTTTACAAAAAAAAAGAGGCCAAAGATGCCCACCAAAATAAAAAAAATTAAAAAAAATGAGAGAAAAGAGAGAAGGGGAAATGCTACTACCTTTTTCCACACTTGTGCTTCAAAGTAGCACCATGATCTTCATGATAGAGAGTCTCCTATATTGTCACTTTCATATACTAGTGGGAATTTTTCATTATAGAACTTGGCTTGTATATTCCAATGATGGGCTTCCTCAAAATTGCCCTAGGTCTTCGTGAGCAAGCAAGTTGGATGCACACCCACTTAGTTTCTTTTTGGGCTTTCATACACTTATAGCTCTAGTGAATCCGTTGCATGGCAATCCCTACTCACTCACATTGATATCTATTGATGGGCATCTCTATAGCCCGTTGATACGCCTAGTTGGTGTGAGATTATCTCCTTCTTTTTTGTCTTCTCCACAACCACCATATTCTATCCCACCTATAGTGCTATGTCCATGGCTCACGCTCATGTATTGCGTGAGAGTTGAAAAAGTTTGAGAACACTAAAGTATGAAACAATTACTTGGCTAAGACCGGGGTTGTGCATGATTTAATACTTTGTGTGATGAAGATGGAGCATAGCCAGACTATATGATTTTGTAGGGATGACTTTCTTTGGCCATGTTATTTTGAGAAGACATGATTTCTTTATTAGTATGCTTGAAGTATTATTGTTTTTATGTCAATGTTAAACTCTTGTTTTGAATCTTATGGATCTGAACATTCTTCCCACAATAAAAAAGATTGCATTGATAAATATGTTAGGTAGCATTACACATCAAAAATTCTGTTTTTATCATTTACCTACTCGAGGACGAGCAGGAATTAAGCTTGGGGATGCTTGATACGTCTCCAACGTATCTATAATTTTTTATTTTTCCATGCTATTATATTATCGGTTTTGGATGTTTTATATGCATTAATATGCTATTTTATACTATTTCTGGGACTAACCTATTAACCTAGAGCCCAGTGCCAGTTTCTGTTTTTTCCGTGTTTTTGAGTTTTACAGAAAAGGAATATCAAACGGAGTCCAAACGGAATAAAAATTTACGGTGATTTTTTATGGACTAGAAGAGACCCACGGGGCATCGGAGTTGGGACAGAAGAGCCACGAGGCAGCCACAAGCCTAGGGGGCGCCCCCCTAGGGCGCGCCCCCTGGCTTGTGGGCCCCTCGGGCACCCCCTTGACGTGAGACCGACACCAAAAATTCTTATAAATACCCAAACCTCCGAAAAGAAACCTAGATCGGGAGTTCCACCGCCGCAAGCCTCTGTAGCCACGAAAAACCAATCGGGAGCCCGTTCCGGCACCCTGCCGAAGGGGCAAACCATCACCGGAGGCCATCTTCATCATCCCGGCGGTCTCCATGACGAGAAGGGAGTAGTTCACCCTTGGGGCTAAGGGTATGTACCAGTAGCTATGTGTTTGATCTCTCTCTCTCTCTCGTGTTCTTGAGATGACACGATCTTGATGTACCGCGAGCTTTATTAATATAGACGAATCATATGGAGTTTCCTCTCTCTATATTCTTGTGATGAATTGAGTTTTCCCTTTGAAGTTTTCTTATCGGATTGAGTCTTTAAAGGACTTGAGAACACTTGATGTATGTATTGCGATGGGATATCCTTGGTGACAATGGGATGTTCTATTGATCCACTTGATGTATGTTTTGGTGATCAACTTGCGGGTTCCGTGACCTTGGGAATCTATGCATAGGGGTTGGCACACGTTTTCGTCTTGACTCTCCGGTAGAAACTTTGGGGCACTCTTTGAAGTTCTTTGTGTTGGATTGAACATGATGAATCTGAAATTGTGTGATGCATATCGTATAATCTAGCCCATGGGTACTCGTGGTGACATTGGAGTATCTAGGTGACATTAGGGTTTTGGTTGATGTGTATCTTAAGGTGTTATTTTAGTACGAACTCTAGGGCTGTTCGTGACACTTATAGGGATAGCTCATAGGATTGATCGGAAAAGATAACTTTGAGGTGGTTTCGTACCCTACAATAATTTCTTCGTTTGTTCTCCGCTATTTGTGACTTTGGAGTGAACTCTTTGTTGCACGTGAGGGATTTACATATGATTCAACTATGTTAGTATTGTTGAGAGAACTTGCACTAGTGAAAGTATGAACCCTAGGCCTTGTTTCTAAGCATTGCAATACCGTTTGTGCTCACTTTTATCATTAGTTACATTGCTGTTTTTATATTTTCAGATTACAAAAACCTATATCTACCATCCATATTGGACTTGTATCACCATCTCTTCGCCGAACTAGTGCACCTATACAATTTACCATTGTATTGGGTGTGTTGGGGACACAAGAGACTCTTTGTTATTTGGTTGCAGGGTTGTTTGAGAGAGACCATCTTCATCCTACACCTCCCACGGATTGATAAACCTTAGGTCATCCACTTGAGGGAAATTTGCTACTGTCCTACAAAACTCTACGCTTAGAGGCCCAACACGAGTCTACAAGAAGAAGGTTGTGTACTAGACATCACCTCCCAGCCGTGATAATTTCTCCGAGACGATCCACCGATCTATAGTCGAAATAGACGACCCCTCCAAGGTGTCAACGTGTTCTGAAGTAGTAATCCAACGACACTCATGAAGAACGGCACTGAGAAAACTAGAGAGAGATTAGCCTAGTAACTCTTCGAAATAATTATAAGTCTAATTCTAATTAGACCGAAGGAGATTAGAGCATTTAGCTATGTGGGAGGGATCCTGCAAATGATTGGTGTATCTCCTCGTGAAACTCTCTCACACATTGCTCCTATAAATGATGTTGGAGTACCTGCCTCCAGGGAGCCTCCGCAACGTCTGTTGCGCGAGGGCCTCCGGTGACTCGCTCCTGGAGATCTCACGGCCGTCCAATCTGCTCGGTCATCCCGCAACCGGTCGTGATCCCTCGGGGGTCCATGTCGAGTGGACCACGGGCGCAGCCGGGGGAACCTCCCTCTTGTGTTTTTTGGTGCGCTCGCGTGTGGATTGTAGTGCGATGTCCCACGCGCGTTGGGCCTGCCGGACCCGCCTGTCAATGTCCTTTGGCTTGCTCATGTGAGTCGACCGGACACGTGCGGCGGTCTGTTTCGGTCACATGAGTTGGGTATGCGCATGCGTCCGTGCTCATCTGTGTGTGCGAGGTTGGATCGGGGTGTTAGGCCAACTCCAGCGCGCGACCCCATCCTGTCCGGGTGCGTCCGTTTGGGGCAAAACGAACATTCCAGACGGCCCAGCGCTCGGGCGCAAACGGACTTTTGTCCATTTTTTGTCCACTTTCGACCCATCCCCGGCCCAAGTTTGGGCCGCCTTTGAGGTGAAACGGACAGCGCGCGGACGGGCGGGACGCGCGCGCTTGTCCTTCCCTGGCCCGCCCGTCGGTGGCATAAAGAACCCGCCCGGCGTCCCATTTCGCGCCATTTCCCACATTCCCCCCAAAACCCTCCCACGTCCTGCCCACCACCCTCCCGCCATGGCCGATGCCCCACCGAATTCCGGCGGCCAGGCCGTCGACCCGCCCGGAAAGGTGAAGAAGAAGGCGGCCAAGGGACCGAAGAAGCAGCGGTCGGATCTCACGCCGGTGGAGCTCGCAAAGCTGGACGCGGAATCGGCCAAGAGGAGGAACCGACGGGCGGTGCAGAAGGGCAAGAACATCGCGGCCATGTTCGCCGCCGAGCGTGCAGCGTTGGAGGCCGCGCGGCACAAGGCCGACGTCGAAGAGAAGGAGGCCATCGTCAACAAAGCGCACGCCCTCCTCATGCTTGGGTTGTGCCGTCCGACGAGCTTCTCGACAGCGCCCGTTGGCCCGTCGAGCACAGGCTCGTCGGTCGCCCGGCCTCCGTAGTGCCCCTCACCGACATCGAGGACCACACCATTGTCACCCTGTTTTCCTCCGCGAAGGTACGAAGGCCAGACCCGTTTCTCGGGTCGTCGAACGTTGGCGGGATCGCGCCGTCCACCCCGCGCCCCTCGGCCGTCATCGACCTCAACGTCACGCCGGGGTCCAGCAGCGGCGGACGCCCGTCCGTCGAGATGCAAACAAAGCAAGCACGACCGCCGTCTATGGCCACCATGCCGTTGCCCCGCGTCCTGTTCGGCGAAATGCCAACACCAACGTCAACGGTTGAGGACCCCGACTACAACCAGTTCATGGAGAATGTCATCTACGAGGGCCATGGCGAGGCCTTCCAGATGCGTGGGCATGGCGATGCCTTCGATCCCGAGGAGACCCAGAGTCAGGATGGCCGCGGCCAGTACGTTGACGATGAAGACTTTGAGGCCGACGACCATGGTGACTCGTGGCATGAAGATGATGACATCTATTGTGAAGGTGAAGGTGATGAAGAAGAAGAGGAAGGCGTCGATATTGCGGGCGATCCATTGTTCATCGACGAGCTCACCCAAAGAGTGGAAGCAAAAAAAGGAAGAAGAACATTCGTACGGGATCATACACACAAGCTGAGGACAAGTTGATTTGCGATAGTTGGATGGAGGTTGGCCAAGATCCGAGGGTCGGTGCGCAACAAAAGGGACTTGTTTTTTGGAAAAGAGTTCACAAAACATTCCATGAAAGAAAGTTGTTTCCGCCCTACCAAGTTACGAGCGAATGTAGCATCAACTCGATTCAAAAGAGGTGGTTGTTCATCCAACAAGAATGCAACAAGTACTGTGCCGCACTTGAAAGCGTTGAAGCACGCCCCGTGAGTGGTCTCGGCATTGGGGTGTTGGAAATATGCCCTAGAGGCAATAATAATTTAGTTATTATAATATTTCCTTGTTCATGATAATCGTTTATTATCCATGCTATAATTGTATTGATTGGACACTCAAATACATGTGTGGGTACATAGACAACACTGTGTCCCTAGTATGCCTCTAATAGACTAGCTCGTTGATCAAAGATGGTCAAGGTTTCCTAGCCATACACATTAGATGTCATTTGATAACGGGATCACATCATTAGGAGAATGATGTGATGGACAAGACCCAAACTATGAACACAGCATATGATCGTGTCAGTTTATTGCTATTGTTTTCTGCATGTAAAGTATCTGTTCCTATGACCATGAGATCATGCAACTCACTGACACCGGAGGATTGCCTTGTGTGTATCAAACGTCACAACGTAACTGGATGACTATAAAGGTGCTCTACAGGTATCTCCGAGGGTGTCTGTTGAGTGGGCATGGATCAAGACTGGGATTTGTTACTCTGTGTGACGGAGAGGTATCTCAGGGCCCACTCGGTAATACAACATCACAACAAGCCTTGCAAGCAATGTGACTAAAGAGTTAGCCACGGGATCTTGTATTACGGAACGAGTAAAGAGACTTGCCGGTAACGAGATTGAACTAGGTATAGATATACCGATGATCGAATCTCGGGCAAGTAACATACCGAAGAACAAAGGGAACAGCGTACGGGATTAACTGAATCCTTGACATAGAGGTTCAACTGATAAAGATCTTCGTAGAATATGTAGGAACCAATATGGGCATCCAGGTCCCGCCATTGGTTATTGATCGTAGAGGTGTCTCGGTCATGTCTACATAGTTCTCGAACCCGCAGGGTCTGCACACTTAAGGTTCGGTGACGTTTTGGTATAGTTGAGTTATGCATGTTGGTGACCGAAGGTTGTTAGGAGTCCCGTATGATATCCCGGACGTCATGAGGAGCTCCAGAATGGTCCGGAGGTAAAGATTGATATATAGGAAAGTGGTGTTTGAACTCCGGAAAAGTTTCGGGCATTTCCGGCAGTGTACCGGGAGTGACGAATGGGTTCCGAGTGTCCACCAAGTGGACCCACCACACCCAAAGAGGGTCACATGGGCCTTAGGGTGGCGCACCAGCCCCTGGTGGGCTGGGAGGCCAGCCCAAGTGGGCCTATGCGGCTGGAATTTTGGCGAATGGAAAGTCCAAGTGGGGAAGGGAATGAATCCTACTTGGAGTAGGATTGGAGGTGGACTCCTCCACCTCCACCTCCTTCGGCCGACTCCTAGGAGGATCCCTAGGTCGGCCAGCCCTTCCCCTCCCTCCTATATATACTAGAGGGGAGAGAGGGCAACAGCACAAGAAACCCTAGCCACGGTGCAACCCTCTCTCCCCGATAGATCAAATCCTCTAGTTTCAGCGGCGCTTAGGCGAAGCCCTGCTGGAATAGTTCCACCACCGCCGCCACCGTGCCGTCGCGCTGGCGGAGAACTCACCCACCTCTCCGCTCCCTCTTACTGGATCAAGAAGGCGGAGATCGTCATCGAGTTGTACGTGTGATGAACGCGGAGGTGCCGTCCGTTCGGCGCTAGATCGGAAGGACCATGATTGGATCGCGGGATGGTTCGTGATTGGATCGCGGGACGGATCGTGATGGGATCGCGGGACGGCATGCGATTTGGATCGCGAAGACGTTCGACTACATCAACCGCGTTTCTTAACGCTTCCGCTTAGCGATCTACAAGGGTATGTAGATTCACTCTCCCTCTCGTAGATGCTCATCACCATGGATAGATCTTGCGTGTGCGTAGGAAAATTTTTGTTTCCCATGCAACGTTCCCCAACATGGGGACATGGTATGGTCTCTTATCTTTCGTTGATACGGCCGAGACTTTGGCCTTCTCTATGTTTGCATGTCCAATTGTTGTTGATCGTGTAGGCATTTCAATCTTTGAAAGCATTCAAGGCCCGGCACAATGACAAGCCATTCACTCTTACGCATTGTTGGACGGTCATGAACAATTGCCCTAAGTTCAAAGATCAATACCGCGAACTTCAAAGGAAGAGAGGCAAGAAGACGGTCGCGTTGGCCGGAGGTGGAGATGGTGAGGCGTTGAAGAGGCCGAGGGGCAAGACCAACTCCAAGATGGACGACAAGCGTGATGCGGCATCCTTTGCCTTGCATGAGACTTTGCACGACATGATGTCTCAGAAGGAAATTAGGGACGAGAAGAAGCGACAAGGTAAGGAGGAGCAAATGAAGCATAACCTGGAGCTTCAAACGAAAAAGCTTGAGATGGAGGAGGCGGCCAAGAAGAGGAAGATCGACATGGAGGAGGCGTCCCGGCAGAGGCAGCTCGACATCGAGGCCGCCAATGCCGCGGCCAGGCAGAGGCAGCTCGACATCGAGGCCGCCAATGCCGCAACCAAAGCAAAGGAGGTGGCGCTAGTGATCATGAGCGTCGACTTGAGCAAGATGAGCGAGAAGACGAGGAGCTGGTTCGAGGCCCGGCAGAAGGAGATGTTCGATGCCGACGGCCTGAACTAGGTGGTCTGTTCGGCTGTGGCCGTTCTTTTTGGAGGCTGGCATGGGTGCCGGTCGCTGGCTGTGTGCCGGCAACAAACCTATTCATTTTAGAGGCTGGCTGTGTTGCCGGCCGCTGGCTGTGTTGCCGGCGAGAAAACTATTCATTGGAGGCTGGTTGTTGCCGGCCGCTGGCTGTGTTGCCGGCAAGGTCGTGTAGGCTGGCTGTGTTGCCGGCGTGAACTAGGGCCGCTGGCATGAACTACGGGCCGTGGTTATTCGAATATTGGCGTTTGAAAAGGAGGCGGACAGGATGGGGCCAAAGGATGCGTCCGCGCGTTGGGTGCACGGCCACCGCATCCCAGGAAAGGCCTGGACACGACCCTATTGCCCGCCCCAAACGGACAGAATCTGGACCAAACGGATGTCCGTTTGGGGTCGTGCGCTGGAGTTGGCCTTAGCCTTGCACCGCGTGTGTTGCCTCGCACGTTCGGGAGACGCCTGCATGCGCTCTCTGTACACCCGGATGTTCAGTTCCCTGCTTGGAATTATTTCTGGGCCGAGTGTGGTTGGATGGGACGTGGAGCATCGGTTACCCGTATCAGGCCTTCCATAAAAGTGCACCCTATGCTTTTGGCATCACTTGGTGGTGCCATGCAAATGCACAAGGCTTTGTAGCAATTCCACAGTAAGTAAGGTTTGTCGATCTCACAAGGAACGAATAGAAATGCACTACTAACCTCGCAACTACGTCGTCCCTTATGCAGTTTCGTACACACCCAAACCGAAGTTTCCACACATGTAATTAAGTTTTCCTCCGAATCTCATATTCAAGAACCAATACAAATATAAACTTAATCATATGGAAATATAATAATATATTTATTATTTCTTCTAGGGCATATTTTGAACAGCCTCCCACTAACACTAGAGTCAATAATCTGGTTACATAAGTTTCCTAACACCAATGGTATTCTGGTGTTGCTCATGCTTTGCTCATCGTATAGGCTTCGTCAATGGACATGGCACTTTCAAGTCCATATGCATCTTGCATATCTTTACGTCTTCACACTCCACAAAAATTCATAAAATTATGTGAAATCGGATTTATATATGTTTGGACTGCCGGCCTGACCTGGCTCCTTGTCATGGGCTATGGCACCACTATCCTCAATAGTGCTCCATTGGCTCCAGTGCAGTTGAAGCCATACCAAGTTCAGAAAAAAAAACTTCTTGGTCCAAACACTCTCCATTGCCGCTTCCAAAATGGCGATATACTCAACCTCTGCTATAAAATCCACCACATTACCTTTGTTGAAACAATTCCAACTTACTATGTCATTGTTATGTGTATTCATAGAATAGGGTTGAAATCAAAAATCGTTTGGATCAATGGTTAAGATTGTGCCGGTGTTACTACTTACAATGAGCATGCATTGGTGTAACACTTTACAATGAACTCTTCATCACCTACATATACGAGAAACATGTTCTTAGTCCCTCAGGCATTCTTAAAAAATATTTTCCACCATTGACCTATAACCAACACATGGTATCTTACTCGTAACACTTAGAGCATTGGACATATCTGATTGCGTACATACCGTGGCTAGCATTAAAAATCTGAATGCATATGCATATGGAACTTCACTCATGCTTCTTGCTCATTAGTTTCTTAGGACACCGGGCTGCGTACATACCATGGCTAGCATTCAAAATTTGAATGCATATGCATATGGAACTTCACTCATGCTTCTTGCTCATTAGTTTCTTAGGACACCGGGTCTTGCTTAAACCTTTTCTATGTGACCTCGGCGTGAACCTTTCCTTGGCGTTCTCCATACTAAACCTCTTTAGTACTTTATCATTGTAAGTATTTTTGCTTAGCCCTTTATATGGATTTATCTCTATAGATCTTTATGTCTAATATGTAAACCGATTCGCCTAAGTACTTCATAAAAATGTATTTTCAATGAAGTCTTAATTCGTGTCAAGAAACTTTACATTACTCCAATCATTGATATGTTACTTACATAGACTATTAAAAATATTATTGCACTCCAACTTACTTTCTTGTAAACACAAGAATCCTCGCCATGCTTGATGAAATCAAACTCTTTGACCACTTCATAAAAAAAATCCAACTCCTTGATGTGTGTTTGTGTGTCCATAATTGTATCTCTGAATTTTAGACACCCTTTCAGCATCCTTAGGATCATCAAAAACCTAGGGTTGTATCATATACACATCCTCGACCAATCTTCCTTTGAGGAAATATGTTCTGGCATTCATCTGCCGCATCTCGTAATCCAAATGTGCAACAGTTGCTAAATAACCCAAACTGTGTTAAGAATCACTACGCCGAGACGTTCTTGTTGTAGACAACTCTTTGAACTTGTCTAAGAAAACTTTGGAACAAGTTGAGCGTTATGGATGTAAACAATTTCATCTGTGTCTGTTTATAGATCCATTTACGTTCATTAAGTCTAACACCTTTCGTAGGTTCTACCAAGTTCCAAACTTGATTTTCATACATGGATACTAACTCATATTACTTGGCATTCAACCAATTTCCCGAGTGAGGGTCCATCATTTGCCTCTTTGTATGTCGCAAACTTTTCATTGTCTAACAAAAATATCTCGTTTGCATACCACAATGGTTTGCATGAGTTTTTCCCATCCTATGTGGTTTAGTTGCTAGTTCGGTCGAAGTCTCTATATCATATGTAAGAGATTTCGTATCAATCGCAGTGGGGAAAATTTGGAACTACATTAGTGTTTCAATACTTTGACATGATGACCAAGATTCTCTAATCTTGTCGAGCTGCAATGCCCTACCACACACTCTTCTGATATTAGCTGGTGCTCAGAAACAATAGATTTGCTTGTGGGACATCCAATTATATTTTATGAACAAATTTGTCTCGAGAAGCACACATTCTACATGCTACAAGATGCTTTGCGTGAGAGAAATTTATGGAAGGATACAAAGCAAATGATAGTAGATGAACAAATACTCATGTTTCTACATACAATTGGTCACAATGTTAGGAACCATGTCATCGAGGATAGATATCAACATTCTGGTGAACAAATTAGATGACACTTCAACAAAGTTTTAAACATCATAAATGGGTTGCATGCTGTTTCCATAACAGATCAAAGTAATGAAATCCATCAAAGTATTGGGTGGCTCAAGGTTCTACCCATATTTCAAGGCAAATTTCTATCCCCAACACATGTTCCTTTAATTATGATTAAATACTATGCAACACAAACTTTAAACTTCATTGTTTGACTAAGAAAAGATCACAACATAACTGCCTTGGAGCAATTGATGGGACACATATTGATGCAAATAATTAGGCTTGATAAGAGGACATGGAGTTTTTGCTCCCGAGCTCATATGCTCCCTCATGAACAGTAAAATCAAAAAAAATAGTAAACAAATTCAAAAAATCCTGAAGTTTTTTTCTGGTAAACTTTGACAAATGTTTTGCATGCTTGCAAATTTTCAGCTCGAAATGACATTTGTGGAAGTCGTGGCAAAAAAAAATCGATGCTCTAAAAATGCTAGTTTTGAATACATTTTGTACTGTTGATTTTGTTTTTTTCGCCACGACTTCCACGAATGTTATTTCGTGCTGATTTTTGGTACGCATGTAAAAACATTTGCCAAAGTTTACCACAAAAAAATTCAGAATTTTTCGATTTCTTTTACTATTTTCTCGATTTTACTGTTCACAAGGGAGCATATGAGCTTGGGAGTAGAATAGAACTTTCCTTGATAAGCAAACTACTTATAGAAATAGACATAGTTACCTCTCTGAAAATGAAAAGGCAGTAGTGTCATTTGACATGACATTCTCATATGTCGCTGATGGATAAAAAGGTTCAGCGTTAGATCAAGTTGTTCTAATATAGGTTGTTACTAGTGGTTTTCTTGTTGTTCCTGAAGGTAAAATTACAAATATATGAACTATATATTGGTGTACCTTATTATAAAGATTCTGATTGTGCTATGAAACCTTATGTGCAGATAATTTTGCCTTCTTAATTTGGGCTATGCAAATACTCCAAATTCATTTCCCCATATTGTGGAGATCACTAAGGATGAAGGTTGGAGGACGGGCGATGGAGGAGGAATCACGGGTTGGAGCTTGGAAGCCATCGGTAATGGCCAACATTAGCGAAAGTGAGAGAGATAAGGACGATCGCACTAGTCATGTGAAGAAGCAAATTTAAAGAAATAGATAGGTGGATCTTACACTTTGCATATATTCTTCTCTACCCAAACAACCACTTAAAGTATGACCAAAATAGTAGTGTTGATGGTATTTATAATAAACATGTTTACTTTTTTTTGAGAAGGACTTTAAGGGAGGCCCTATAGCATGGCTTGAACCTGGGTGGGTGGCAAGGGATTAGCCCTTTCCACCACTAGGGCCTTATTATGTTGTTTTCTTATTTATAACTTATAGATAGCTCAGTTAACCACATAACATTTAATGTTGTTAATAATTATTTTGAAATGAAATCATTTTTGGTAACATGAAATGATATTCATTTCTTAAAAGGTGCCATCCAATTAACTGATCCAATCTGTTCTAAAGATAAGATATGGTTATTTCAAAATTTAATATGTGCCACCAATGTGTTGTAGTGTACTTGTATGTGTCAATTTCATATTAGTACCAGTAAGTATCTTGGTGAAGAATTCTAGAGCATACATGTATATAAATATCTTGACATAATTTAAAGCATAATATTTTTGTATCCTAGGTGTAAACAAATAGAAATTATACTATGAATGAGATGCCTATATGTGTTGTCAGATCCTTGACATTGCTCATTTATTTGTTCTTTTCTGGACAAATAAACCCCTAGTGTTCTTGGAATTCAACATTTTTGTTGGCGACACATTCAAAGTATATGTGTATGAGATGACTACTTGTGTTGTGAGATCATTGACATTGCTCATTATCTGTTGTTTTGTGGACAAATAAACCATTCATGTTCCTGGAATTCAACATTTTATTGGCAACACATTCAAAGTATGTGATTATAATTCTGCTAAGAAGAATGAGTGGATGGGAACATTCCTCTAGGTAGAGTACAAATGAATCCTCAGAGAAAAAAAATCCTAAGAATCACACGACGAACATAGGGAAGTTCCTAAATATCCAAATCTTTCAAAAATCCTACAAACTGACAAATGATAGAGAACATCCTACTTGGAAGCTGGGTTTTCCAAAAAAAAAAACCTTTAATTCGGTCCTAGGGCATCTTCAACACTGACCCGCAAATTTGCTCCGGCATCTATCTACAAACAGGGGGACCAGTCCGCGGACACTGACACCCGGAGCCGCCATCCATCGTTGTCCGCATACATTTCAACAACTAATTGAACTAAACGGACGAAATCCGTGCAAACACGGCAGATTTCATACACAATTTGGATATAATTTACATAAACAGACGATTTTTAGACCCTTTTACTAGAAACAATAAAAGACTAAACCCTATATCGGAAGACCACTTTGTAAGCATGGTCGCCCTGTCCTGCCGCACAGTCATCTCCGTCCGTGTCGTCGTCGTCGTCTCTCCAGCGGCACAAGGATGTCGGAGGGCCGCGACAGAGCCGCTTTGTCTCCTCTTGCGCGGTGCGGAGGGCAGCCTTGGCGACTGCCAACGGCGCGGGCGGAGCCGTGGCGGCGGCCTTGCCCCTGTTGGCGTTGGCGGAACAGTCGCTAAGTGACCACTCCTCATCAATCTTGGCGAGCTCGCCGTCAAGGCGGCGGCGGCGCCAAGCGGCCATCTCTGCGGTGGTGACAGAACGGTCGAGCGCCCACGCGGCAGCGAGGTCAGGGTCATTGCAGACCCATTCAGGTGCCAAGTATGTCTTGGCGAACACGGAGTGGCGATCGGCATTGCACTGGTCGTACCTAGCCCGCTGCCTCGCCGCACGCTCCTTCTCGGATACCACGGCCCGAGAGCTAGAGGCACCACCATAACCGCCTCATACGAGGTAGTGGAGGATGCGGCCACTCGACTTCGCGATCGTGGCCGACAGCTCCTCCTTTATCAAGCGGGCGATGGCGACGGGGTCGATGTCGGCTCGTCCTTCACGCGACAGAGGCGCTGGTACTCCTGCTTCACGCAGCCGCCGATGTAGAGGTCGTGGTTGCGCGGCGGGAACACCGGCTCGTCCTTCACCTATCGGAGTGGGGATGCCGGCTCTCGCTTCACGAGGAGGCACGTCGGGGACGTTGGCTCCTCGTTCACGTGCACCGGCAATGATGGCGTTGGGCCCATCTGGCGAAATGAATGCTCCGTCATGATCTCCATCTAACGGCCGAATTCCTTGTCCATTAGAGCCGCCTCCGAGAGGAGACGAGGCCGCTGCTACGATTGGTCCTCCTGGTCGTCGTAGGAGCTGACTATCTCCTTGTCGGAGGAGCCCACCGTCGTTAATGCAGATGGTTCCAGAGAGCGAGGGTGACGGCACCACGATCCGCCTGAAGAGGAACTTCCACTGGCGCCTCCTGCCGGCGCGGAGAACCAAGACTTCGGCGTCGCTGCTGGACCCGGGGACGGTGCTTGGGAGGGGAGGGAGAGTGCAGCTATGTGCGTCACCGGCGCACGACTTAAATAGAAGCGGCTAGGCCAGGGAAAAGAGCGGTTGACCCGCTTCAATGCGGCGCAATGGTCGAAGTTTGTTTCTCGGGACGTGGCGTCCGCATTGAAGCGACTATGCCCGAGAGGTCGCGTCCATCTACATCGCCCTCCTGTCCGGTCAAATCACGGGCATCAATGTTGGCCGCTGCATGCTCTGGGTCGGCATGAATTGGGTGTGCCAAGCGGCGTGGGCGTTCGGTAGAAAGCATGGGAGAAGCGGATGGAATTTTTTGTGGGTCAGGAGCGGGCGTGGCAGCGGTCCGAACGTCCGCAAAGCCCCCTTAGTGTGTCTCCGGTTGTGGGAAAAACAAGTATGTGTTAAAATGCATTGCCTGCCTCTTTCTATCTGTTCGAACTTTTGGAGCAACTGGCTGATGCATCAATTGGGACCGCCCGACGGGCCAATATAGGTTCGCGTTGGATGCCACAACATGTCCGGTTCAGTCGTATGCAGACGGTTTGAGGATCGGCGTTGAAGATGTGTTATTTCCCTCTTCCTAGTGAAACTTTTTCTGAATTCTTCAGTCACTGTGCAGCCTTTTTCCTTGCATGCATGCATGTCATTGTTCGTGTGGAATTGAGATGCATTTTGCAATGATGTGTACGATTGTTTTCCGGTATTAACAATTCTTGTTCCTTCCACACAGGAAGGACCCCCTCGAGTCTTCCTTCCAGCTTTGCTTCTTGTGCATGAAACCTCTCCGGTCCAACTTGAGCACTCCATGGCAACACTGTTGAGTAAATAGGCAATTTTCCGATCAGATTAATCCACGAAATAATGACTATCATGGGATTGACTAGACTAATGACATACTGATGACGAACTAGACTAGCATGCACTACATAAATAGTAGAGACATCTACGCATATAGCCAGTACTGGCAAAACTAACATAAGCAGGAGCGGGATAAACGGGTTATACCCTCCGATAGGCCAGTTGGCCGTAGCCGCGGCGTTGGCGGCGGCAGCGTCCTCGACCGCCTTCCTGTCGGCTTCACGCTTCTCAGCAGCAGCGCGGTCGGCGTCGGTTGGAGACGACATGGTGATGACGACAAAGGAGATGCGGACGTAGATGAAGTAGACGAACAGAAGCGAGCAGTCGCGTAATCGCTACCCAAAAACCTAATCGCCCCTCTCCCCGTACAGGACCCGGAGAGGCGTGGTTTCGGAGGCCTGCTCTCCCGTCGACCGTGTACGCGGTGAACGGGATGGAGTCGCCGGCGGCAGCAGCAGCAAAAGGAACGATGTGGGTGGAGTGCGCGTGGAGGCAGATGTGATCTGTTTTCCGTGGCGGCTAGGGTCGGCCGAAGCCCTGCTTATGTGTAGGCGGCGTCCGGGTGGAGCGATGTGGGCTGAACCCACGTCCGAGTCGGTAGCCCACGGTCCAACGTCTCAGATCGTGGCGTTACGTATTCTCCGTTCCCGACCGGCAAAAATAAGCGCGTAGGTATGAGCTCGGCTCGGCTCAATCCCGCAACCCGCGGCGCGTCGTGACGTGACGTGGCGTGGCGAGGCGGGCGGCGGAGGAGGAGTGCGCGAGGGCCTCTTCTCTTCTCATGCTCCAATAGCATGTAGAAGAGAGACCCTTATAAAGAGGTCCAACTCCCTCTCCACTAGCAAGGTGGTACTAAACTTCCCACCCCCCTTGTCATGCCACCTACATGGGCCCTTAGAGATTTTTCTGAAATTGTGTCATGGGCCCATGGCCCATCTCAGATTTCAACAATCCCCCACCAGATCTCAAGGGCCCATTTCGTCCTCTGTTCCAATTACTGTTTTGATATACCAGCATTTCAGTGAAGACCTGTTAAGGTTGAGCTTCACCTAGAGCAAGTAGCTACACTCCTTCACAACTGAACAATGGACTATGCCTTGAATTGTCAGTTTGGCGTAAAGAAGTTTCACTACATGTCTTACTAGTACTAGGTTGCCGAAGGCTGACCCCTCGGGTGGAGCATATTAGTCACACTCCTGGCCTATTCATGAGTTTACTAGAGATCACCCCAATCTCATAGACTGTGACCAGCAGTCGGGCTCGCATAGGTGTGTTCCTCCGAAGATCGCTCTGTAGGACAGCATCTTGCTTACATGTAAGCTTTAGAACACATTAAGACAGCAGTCATCCTACCATACAGTATCCGAGAGAATTGCATCTCCAGCGGAGTGGGTTAGTAAAGTTACTGTCCTCAGTTCACCACTGGCTTGTTTTCCCAGGTCCTACTTCACGGGATCTCCGATCACATAGGTTGGGTTACTACCATGGCAACTCACGTGGGTCTCATACCCATCTCCCTCGATGCATTATCTATCACAACACGTGATAGCCCTTTAGTAAAGGGATCTGCCAGATTCTTAGCCGTTTGGATGTAATCCAACGCTATCACTCCGGAGCTTCTTAAACGTCTGACAGCTTTCAATCTCATTCTTATATGTTTGTTGGACTTCATGTTGTCCTTTGAACTCTTCACTTTGACAATGACTGTCTGATTATCGCAGTTCATAAGGATGGCCGGAACCGCCTTCTCAACCACAAGCAAGTCCATCAAAAGATCTCGAAGAAATTCTGCTTCGACACCAGATGTGTCTAATGTTGTTAATTCTGCTTCCATTGTCGATCTCGTTAAGATCGTTTGCTTGCAAGACTTCCAGGAAACAGCACCACCTCCAAGGGTAAACATATACCCAGTAGTGGCCTTCATCTCATCAGCATCAGAGATCCAATTCGCATCACTATACCCTTCAAGTACCGACGGGTATCCGGTATAGTGAAGACCGTGGTTCATAGTACCTTTTAGATAGCGCATAACTCTTTCAACAGCATGCCAATGAACATCACCCGGATTGGAAACAAACCGGCTTAGTTTGCTCACAGCAAACGCGATGTCAGGCCTCGTTGCACTAGCTAGATACATAAGTGAACCAATGATTTGAGAGTATCTCAACTGATCTTTAGCTGTGCCTGTGAACTTTTGAACCAGCACACTAGGATCATATGGTGTTTGAGAAACTTTGCAGTCCGAATATCCAAAACGACTCAAAATCTTCTCAACATAATGGGATTGCAGAAGTGTAATCCCACCCTCATCATCTCTCAATAGCTTGATGTTTAAGATAACATCAGCCACCCCAAGGTCCTTCATCTCAAAGTTCTGAGACAGAAAGGACTTAACCTCCTCAATCACTTTGAGGTTGGTTCCAAATATCAGTATGTCATCAACATACAAGCACAGTATAACTCCTTCGCCCCCACCATGGCGATAGTATACACATTTGTCAGCTTCATTGACAACGAAGCCAACATATGTCAGAGTTGTATTAAACTTCTCATGCCATTGCTTAGGTGCTTGTCTCAGGCCATATAAAGATTTCAACAACTTACACACCTTTCCTTCCTGACCATCTAACACAAAGCCATCTGGCTGTTGCATATAGATTTCCTCCTCTAGCTCTCCATTTAGAAAAGCCATCTTGACATCCATTTGATGGACGAGAAGACCATGCGAGGCTGCCAACGAGAGTAGTACTCGAATGGTGGTCAGTCTGGCCACAGGTGAATAAGTGTCGAAGAAATCTTCTTCTTCTTTCTGGGCATAGCCCTTGGCTACAAGCCTAGCCTTGTACTTTTCAATTGTACCATCGGGCCTAAGCTTCTTCTTGAACACCCACTTACATCCCAATGGTTTGTAACCATAGGGACGCTCAGTAATTTCCCATGTTCCGTTAGCCGTGATGGAATCCATCTCGCTACGAACCGCATCTTTCCAGTAGTCAGCATCAGGAGATGCATAGGCTTCTGAAATAGAAGTAGGATTATCATCCACGAGGTACACAAGGAAGTCATCACCAAAGGTCTTTGCAGTCCTTTGTCTCTTGCCCCTACCAAGGGTTTCCTCGTCATCCTCCTCAGGATTTTCATCATGTGTTTGTTCATAATATTCCATAGGAATGGCAGGCTCAGGAGTCTCCTCAGATTCCTGTCTAGAAGTGCTATGCATATCTCTCATGGGGAAAATGTCCTCAAAGAATGTAGCATCTTTAGACTCCATAATTGTACCGACCTTCACGTCAGGTGCCTCAGATTTCACTACTAGAAATCTATAGCTAACGCTATTCTTAGCGTAGCCCAAATTAACGCAGTCCACGGTCTTTGGTCTAAGCTTATGCTTTTTGGGGATCGGCACATTGACTTTTGCCAAACAGCCCCAAGTACGTAAGTAGGAGAGCGTCGTCCTTCTCTTCGACCACTGCTCATATGGAGTGACCTCATTATCTTTTGTCGGAACCTTATTCAGGACATGACACGAAGTCAATATAGCCTCCCCCCACCATGACTTGGATAAACCCGATGTATCTAACATGGCGTTAACCAAATTAGTTAGAGTACGGTTTTTTCCGCTCGGCAACCCCGTTTGACTGGGGCGAGTAGGGAGGCGTCCTCTCATGAATAATACCGTGTTCCGCACAGAAAGAATCAAACTCATTTGAGAAGTACTCTCCACCACGATCAGACCGGACTCGTTTAATTTTCTTTTCAAGTTGACTCTCAACTTCTGCCTTATAGATTTTAAGAGCCTCATCTTTAGTATTTAATAGATACACATAGCAATATCTAGTGGAATCATCTATCAATGTCATGAAGTATTTCTTTCCACCTTTAGTCAACACACCATTCATCTCACAAAGATCTGAATGTATGAGTTCTAATGGCGCCAAGTGTCTCTCCTCCGCAGCCTTGTGAGGCTTGCGAGGTTGCTTTGCTTGCACACACGAATGGCACTTAGAACCTTTGGCTAAAGTGAAACTCGGGATTAAATTCAGTTTTGCTAGCCACGACATAACACCGAAACTAATGTGACAAAGACGTGAATGCCAAACTTCAGATTCATTAACACTCGAATGAATATTGTTCATGACTTTATTACAAAAATCTGCAAGGGAAAGGCGGAACAGACCTCCGCATTCATAACCTTTTCCAACGAAAAGTCCATATTTCGTAACAACTACTTTATTAGACTCGAAGACCAACTTAAACCCTTCTCTACACAGAAGGGAGCCACTAACGAGGTTCTTCTTGATGGCGGGGACATGCTGCACGTTCTTCAGCTGCACGATCCTTCCCGAAGTAAACTTCAGATCGACCGTGCCAACACCAAGAACAGAAGCACCCGCGACATTCCCCATCAATACGGACCCGTGCCCTGTGACCCAGATGCACCACTTTCATTGTTGCCCACAATCATATTGGCAGACTTATTGTCCTGAGCTGATTTCTTGTACTTGTTTGGGCACTTGTTGGCCCAATGTTCCTCCGAACCACAAGTAAAGCAGCCTTCTCCCTTCTTATTCTTCTTGAAGGTCTTCTTTCCCTTCTTCTTAAAGTCGGTATTCTGTTGGACAGAATTCTTTCCCTTGGACTTGTGGGAGTTGAAGTTCCTCTGATGTACCATATTGGCAACAGACGGACTTTCGCCACCTTTTCCATGCGAGTCCTTTGCTCTTGAGTTCTGCTCAACACTCAGATGGCCGATGGCATCCTCTATTGAGAATTCACGCCTCTGATGTTTCTGAGTGGTAGCAAAGTTCCTCCAGGAAGTAGGGAGTTTAGCGATTATACACTCCGCGACAAACTTGCCCGGTAAATCGCACTTAAGAACCTCAAGTTCTTTAGCAATGCATATTATCTCATGAGCTTGTTCCCGCACAGGACGGTTCTCAACCATCTTGTAATCATGGAACTGCTCCATAACATACATCTCGCTCCCAGCGTCTGTGGCCCCGAATTTAGATTCGAGCGCCTCCCATAAGTCCTTGGCGACCCCCCACATGTAAATATGCGTCAACCAGCTTATCTCCGATCACGCTTAGAACTGCTCCGATAAAGTAGACGGTGGCCTCCTTAAACGCCTTCTCCTTTTCGGGAGCAATCGTTCCTGTGGGAGTGACACCGGCTACCCAGAACACATTCATAGCCGTGAGCCATAAGGTGGTCTTGGTCTGCCAACGCTTAAAATATGTACCGGTAAACTTATCCGGTTTCAATGCAGCAGCAAAACCATTACTCAAAAAATTCCTACACATATTAGGTTTTTGGATTGTTGAGTAAATAGGCAATTTTCCGATCAGATTAATCCACGAAATAATGACTATCATGGCATTGACTAGACTAATGACATACTGATGACGAACCATACTAGCATGCACTACATAAATAGTAGAGACATCTACGCATATAGCCAGTACTGGCAAAACTAACATAAGCAGGAGCGGGATAAACGGGTTATACCCTCCGATAGGCCAGTTGGCCGTAGCCGCGGCGTTGGCGGCGGCAGCGTCCTCGGCCGCCTTCCTGTCGGCTTCACGCTTCTCAGCAGCAGCGCGGTCGGCGTCGGTTGGAGACGACATGGTGATGACGACGAAGGAGATGACGACGAAGGAGATGCGGACGTAGATGAAGTAGACGAACAGAAGCGAGCAGTCGCGTAATCGCTACCCAAAAACCTAATCGCCCCTCTCCCCGTACAGGACCCGGAGAGGCGTGGTTTCGGAGGCCTGCTCTCCCGTCGACCGTGTACGCGGTGAACGGGATGGAGTCGCCGGCGGCAGCAGCAGCAAAAGGAACGACGTGGGCGGAGTGCGCGTGGAGGCAGATGTGATCTGTTTTCCGTGGCGGCTAGGGTCGGCCGAAGCCCTGCTTATGTGTAGGCGGCGTCCGGGTGGAGCGATGTGGGCTGAACCCACGTCCGAGTCGGTAGCCCACGATGCAACGTCTCAGATCGTGGCGTTATGTATTCTCCGTTCCCGACCGGCAAAAATAAGCGCGTAGGTATGAGCTCGGCTCGGCTCAACCCCGCCGCGCCGCGCCGCGCCGGAGGAGGAGTGCGCGAGAGCCTCTTCTCTTCTCATGCTCCAATAGCATGTAGAAGAGAGACCCTTATAAAGAGGTCCAACTCCCTCTCCACTAGCAAGGTGGTACTAAACTTCCCACCCCTTGTCATGCCACCTACGTGTGCCCTTAGAGATTTTTCTGAAATTGTCTCATGGGCCCAAGGCCCATCTCAGATTTCAACAAACAGTCTCTGTCCATAGTTTCATACTCCCAATCTCATTGCATGAGTAGCTTTTTAAAATGGCGGGGCACGCGGATGATTAAGCTCCAAGAGCAAAATTTCCAAGCCTAGGATACGCCTTGATCCTCCCATGTGTCACGAACGATGGCACTCACCTAATGCATGTGATAGTACACTTGTTTGCAGATATTTTTTAATGCGTACCTCTGGACTGGAGCGATCGGTTTCAAGTACAGAAAACTGTGTAAACAACTGGAGCACAGGGCCCCGTCTTGACCGATCGAAGGCAAAGGCACACCAACCCGACAGGATCATATATCCCCATCCACGCGCTCTGCTCGGTGATGCCTGTTTTCCTCTCATCAAAATATTACAGTAGATACTACTTCCTCCGTCCTAAAACGAGTGTCGTAAATTTTATACTAGATCATCGGCAATTATTTTGGGACGGAGGGAATAGTAGATAAGCTAGCTCTCCAGTGGAATATGCGTCGGCGAGGCCGTGAGACCCTGCCTCGCCGTATGTTTTCGGGTCGGCAAGCTCCTGTTTCTTCTGCAGACGGACAGCGCAGCAACGAGAGTCCAACAGCAGCGACCCAAGTGCTGTTCAGATGGTCCCTCGCTCGCAGCTCGCTCGCTCGCCCCCCTCCCTTTCTTGCCGCCCTTTTAAACCCGTGTCCGTCCGTGGCCATGCGGTTGGGCTCTGCTGACCGGTGAGAAAGGCTCGAGAAAAGGGGGACGTGGGCGCCCAAGGACGGCCGGCCGGCATTGATGTGCTCCGGAGCCCTCGATGATAGGGCACTCGTGCGTGCAAAGGTGGTACTACGTACTGGAGGGGACGGGCCGCTTAGATTTGGTTCGTGGCGAAGTATGATACGATGCCACCATGAATCTTCCGTCCCTCCCTTCCTGTTGAGTATCGTCCGCCGGTCGGGTTGACCGGCTGTCCTAAAGAGTCTTTTTCTCGATCTCTTGATCCAGCGTTTTCTCTCTTCCGCCGGTCGCATTGATCGGCGTTTCCTTTTTGGTTTTCCGATCTACGATCGGTTTGCATCGCCCGCCGCCGCCGTCAACCCCGCACCTCTACTCCGACATCGGCGCGACCCGGCCTCTACACCAACCCGGCGGCCTCGCGCAACGCGACGGCCCCTCACGGCCATCGCCCGCGCGTCCGCTCGCCCGTCGCCCTACGCCGGCCGTCACCGCCCTGCTTCGGATCGGGACTCCTGCATCGTCCCAACCCGGCGGGCTCACGCCATGCGGCGGCCCATCACAGCCGTCGTTCGCGCGTCGGCCCGCCCGTCTATCTACGCCGCGCCTGTACGGCCGCCCTGCCGACCGTCGTCGCAGGCTTCATCTCGGACTCCGCCGCCATCCCGCCTCCATCAAGCGGCGTCCCCAACCTCGCGCGCGATCGGATTGATCACCCACCCGCCGCCGCGATCCGCCTCATCTACGCCGTGCGACCAACCTGGCCCGTCGGTTGCGCGCGCCTCCGCAGGTCCCGTGAAGACTGTCCCGAGTAAAGCGCGCCCCTCCACCGATCGAGCACCGGGCGGCCGTTGCGTCGCCCCGTCGGGCCGCAGCGCCGCCGCCCCGTGGTTCTCCCCGCGGCCGCATCGACCCGCGTGCTGCCGCTGCGTCGCCCCTTTGGGCCGTAGTGTCGCGGCCCGCGGTCCACCGCCGCCCCGAGGCCGTCCGCTCCAGGCCGTCCCCGTGGCTGCACCGACCCTCGCGCTGCTGCTGCGTCGCCCCATCGGGCCGTAGCGAGCGTGGCACGCGGTCTCCGCCGCCGCCCGAGGCCGTCCCCCGCGGTCGCACCAACCCGCGCTTCGCCGCCGTGCCGCCCCTTCGGGCCGTAGCGCCACGGCCCGCGGTCACCGCCGTCGCCCCGACCCGCCTGCTGCTGCTGCGTCGCCCCTTCGGGCCGTTGCGCCGCGGCCCGCGATCCACTCCGTCGTCCCTGCGCGTCGACTTCCTGTGGTATGCGCCGCGCCGTCTCCCTCGGCGCATGAACGCCACCGTCCGTGTCGGTCTTCGTCACGTTGTCGGGTTCTTCCTCGCCTACTTCGAGCATCGCCGCCGCGCTCCTAACCAGCCGTCGCCGCTGCCGTTAGGCTACGGCCGCCGCTCCTCTTCGACGCCGCTGCAGCTCACTCACCTGAGCCGCGCCGCCCGTCCACCCCCTTCATCTTCGTCCAGCACCAGCCCGTCGCCAGCGTCGCCGTCATCCACCTCGACCACTTCGTCTACTCCGACCATCGTTGGTGACATTGGTCCCGCGCCGATGGACGCCGCAATCGTCGTCGAGTTCTTCTCTGCTGACCCCTTCGACTTCTCCGACATGGCGTACAGCTCGTGCAGGTCCCTGTCTACGCATGCTCGGTGCTGGCAACACCGATGCGTGCCTTCGTCCACGACGTGTCCCCGGTCCTGGCAAGCCTGGAGCGGCGCTTCGTCAACTTCGTCTTCGTCCGTCTACGCATGTCCGGTACTGGCAACACCGACGCGTGCCTTCGTCCACGACGTGTCCCCGGACTTGGCAATCCCAGCGCGACGCGTCTCAACTTTGTCTTCTTCCCGGCGCACCACTACTTCGACATCACTGCGCCCATGACTAACTCGGCGCCTCCTTGCGCCCGCGGCTCCTCGGCGACTACCTCGACACCGGCTACCCCGACTCGACATCGACCACGGCATTCTTTGCACGGCTACCTCGACCACGGCTACACCACCCTACGCTCTCGGCTACCTCGACTAACGGCACAAAGGGCTACCACCTTGCTTGAGCAACCTCGTCGGTTTCTTCTCCAGCCACGACTTCCGCGATGCATCGACCGTTACGACTGTGGGGGGATGACCGTCGGCCTACCTTTGGATTCTTCTCCAGTCTCACCGTCTGCGTCGCTACCGTTGTGACTACGGGGGGATGTTGAGTATCGTGTTTAGTTAGGAAACAAAAGATAGACTAGGAATTATTCTGACTTATCTTGTACTCCAAGTTGATCATGTACTCTTATATATATGCCCACAAGACTCAAGCAATATATCAACGATTCCACCAAACCTCTCTCTCCCTTCCAACACTTCCTTTTTCTCAGGGTCAGGACCCTCCATGCATGATTAGGCTATAGCCATGATGCGTCGTTCGGCTAGCTCTCACGTCCATTTCTGGCAGCTGGGACGCAGTTTCCTCCGAAAGCGTCTGGCTCCGCTGATTACTGTAGTTTGTTGGTTGAGCAGTACTGGCACGTAGTACGTACTACGTCGTGTCTGTCTCCGGTGAGAGCCGGGTACATGGCAGTCAACAGTAGAGCGGTAGTAGAAGAAGATTTATTTTAACTGAAACAGTTGAGTAGCTAGCGAGGCAGGCGTACATCGTGAAATTTCGGGACAAGATGGAGTGACAGAGAGATCCAGCTGCATTGACTTTTACGGAACGTTTGTGCTCGCTCGGGAACATGAGCTTTGCTCTCCTTCCTTGGGACTGAGTGCATTTTTATTCCTTGGGACATGCCCAGCCAGAATAACGGGTCTCCAGGGAAAGATTCAAAGATTCCTGGGCTGGCAAGCATTGGGATGGGATCGATGCATGCCTTGCAAAGCCATGCACGTGCCCTTCATGTGCCTTTCAAGGGTTTCCTACCCTTGATCTGTTGGATGTTTTCTCCGAGCCCACGTCTTCCGTCGTCCTCGTCACTCTCGCAATTGGGTCCAGCTCAGCTCGATCCGACACGTAGAGACCGATCTCTTGTGGCCGCAGCCACGCTCGGGGTCATTGATCGATGCTCACACTGTCTGAGAGCATCTCGAGCACACCCTTTAAAACCGCAAACTGTAAAACTGGGATAAAGGTCGAAAAAAAAACATTTTAAGAGTCCATTTTAGCTACGACAGAACAGAAACTGTAAAACAAACTGTAAAACTGAAATAAAGAGCTCCTTCCTCCAGTCCGGCGGCCGCCGCCCCTTCCCCCAGCCGGTTGTGCCGGCCACGCCCAACCCCGTCGGCCGTGCCCCACCGCCCGTCGGCCGAGCCGCGTCCCCGCCGACCGCACCCCATCGCCACACCGGTCGCGCCCAGCCTCGCCGGCCGCGCCCCGTCGCCCGCCGACCACGCCCCGTCACCCGCCGGCCACTCCCCGTCGCCCACCAGTTGCGCCATGCTCCGTTGCCAGCCGCGCCGACCGAGCCGTGCCCCTTTGCCGGTCGCGCCGGGAGGATTCCGGCGGCCAGGCTGAGGTCATGGGAGGCCACTGTGAGGTCGAGCTCATCGAATTCGAACCGGCGGCGATCGATTGCGGCGTCTAGCGGCCTTTTCCGGTGTGCGGTGATGAAATCCGGCGAGTTTAGGGCGGATTCCGGCAAACTCCACGGCGGCGTGTTTGCTCCGACGAGGTTTGACCGGTATACGGGGCCCCTTCGGTTCGGCCTTCCAACCTTCAACTATAAGGGTTTCGGGTGTGAATTTTCCGTGCCCCTTAAAAATTTTACGGGTTGAACCACTTTTACGGTTTCTGTTCTGGAAACTTTTTTCGTCCAAAACTATAAAACGCAAATTTTTTACAGGTTTGACCACTTATACGGGTCTGCTAGAGATGCTCTGAGATGAGATCTGACCTGACCAGCCAAGCTAGCTGCCACGGCCCGTTCCGTCGACGTACACATCATGCGCATGGGACATAATTCTTTTTTAAAAGGAGAATGACCCTCGACATGTGCATGTGGGAGATGTAGCCATTTTATTATTTATTTAAAAAATCTTACAAAATAGTACATCGAAAAGTCCGAAACCATCATCTTAGCAACATATGTTGTTACTTCTATCCATTTAATGAAGGATATCGATAGTCCGAACTTAATACCAAACAAACATCGCACAAATGCCCTGAAATCTAAAACTGGATGTCCAACCAAACCACATACTACTGTTTTTACGACGCAAACCGATCCGATGCTTTATTATAGGTAGTCGCCGCCATCTTTTCACTGATCCATCGGTGGCCTCAGGACCTACCAGTAAACTCCGATCGGTCGCTTCGGCGCTCTGTCCGTTTTGCATGTCGGCGGAACATCCCTGCGCTGGGCTGTCAAAGAGGTTAGTTAATCAAAAGCATGTCAGAATATTCCAGGCCACTGGGCCGAAACCCGACGGGAGAGCCAGCCAATGACCGACACGGCACGTCGCGGCACAGCGGCAGCGGAGAGTGTTCCGCGGACGGAGCCACGTGACGCGTCGCCCTCCTCCGGTGACGCGCCTAACAGTATAGTAATCCTGGATCTTGTTCGTTTGCCAAGCCCAGTCCGTTCCCTGTATTACCGCTACATGGATCCATCCATCTCAACTCAGTACCACGCAGCAGCACGCACGGTTGGGGAGAGTGGAGACGAACGCCACCACGTTCGCCCAGTTCGTTCGGCGCGCGTCCAGACAAAACGCACGGACGCCTGCTTCTTCCCCTGCGAAGCTGCATGCGGCAGGGTAACATGCATGGACAGACAGGGGAACGTGTGATTGTCAACGTGCATGCGTTGCGTCCTGCCCGTCGGATCGGATGCATCCAAATCCACCACGCCGCGCGGGCGGGCGCGACACGATCGACCAACACGTATATACAGGGCCGCTAAAGGCAAAAGGCTTTCGGGCTAGGTTCGCTGGCTGTGGATTTCTGCCATCCAGAACCAGTGGCCCAGCGCTTGGGATAACCTGTGGAGTTAGAGTTAATCCGTACTTTGCAGTGATTGACGAGATATTACCGGCCGGACAGGGAGGTACAGTCTTGCCTTGGGCGCCATAATATACTAGAAGGGTTAAGCGTGTTTTGCTGCGTCGCTGGTGTTGTTGCGTTTTAAAAAAAACTCACTATGTTTCAAAATGTAAGATGTATTATTTTTTTGAAAAGTCAGATCTTCTAAGTTTGATCAAATATGTGAAAAATGTATCAAAATTCATCATATTAAATCAGTATGATTCGATTCACAATAATATTGTCGATGTTGATATTTTTTGCACTGAACTTGGTCAAAACTAATAGTACTATGGAATATTAAGTTTGGCGGGTGGGGGAGATGATGGAGTGTATTTTATTTTATGTTATAATGTGGTGATTTGGTGGGCCTTTTATGGTCTGATTTTATGTTATCCGCTAACCAACCTATATTCATGTGGAATAATTCCGCGTCAGTGTTTGTAATTACTATACTGGTGCTACATTATCATATGATGATGCTTCCTTTTTCTAGGTGGTGGGAGGATAGGCGGGATTGATATGTTTTTATATGCCGGTTGTTGCTGATTTATTTGAAAAATCATTGACCCCGTCAAAATCATAAACCAAATCCAAAATTGAATACCCCAATTGAATGAAAGAGATTCAAAAATAGGGAACAAAGCAAATTTACGAATTGAATAGGAGAGCTACTTGAGAAATTATTGACCCGATCAAAATCGGGTGACCCAATTCTAAATTGAAGACCTTAATTAATTGTTAGGCCTTAAAATTTAAAAAACATGGTGTATAGTATAAAAGAATTGAATGAGAGAGTTTTGAGAAATTGTTGACCTGATCAAAATCGGGTGACAAATTTCTAATTGGAGACCTTAATTGAATATGTGCTTTTTAAAACTAGGAAGCACAATGTTATAGAGGATTATAAAAGAATCAAATAGGAGAGTTTGAGAAATTGTTGACCAGGTTGAAATCGGGTGACACAATTTTAATTGAAGACCTCAATTCAACGTGAGCCCTTTAAAGCTAGGGAGCATAGTGTTATAGAGGATAAAATAATTAAATGAGATGGCTTTAAGAAATTGTTGACTCGGTCAAAATTGGGTGACCCAATTTTAATTGGAGACCTCAACTGAATGTGGGTTCTTTAAAACTAGAAAGCATAGTGTTATAGAGGAAACACATGCTACAAGTGATCATGAACATCTAGTGTAGTTATGCCAAAGTCGTCCCCTATGGATCGGTGACGACCAGAGTGATGCAGGAGACGGTCATCCAAAGCTAGCCGTAAAACTCTTGAATTTTTCATTTATATAAGTCTGTCGGGTAAAAATAACAATATATCAAACCGTAATTCTAATTTAAATATTATAATCCAATAGAGTTTACAAATTAACGCAATGCTACCGTGCATTTCTAGTAACTAGGGAATCCAAGTCTTCCCACGACATCCTTCTTCAAGATAAAGTATTCCTTCGGTTTTCATTTACTCCGCATATTAGCTTTGACCTAAGTCTTGTAAAATTTGACCAAGTTTATCCAAAACAATCTAAACTTTCACAATGAAAGACATATATGGTATGAAAATATATTGAATGATGATTCTGATGGTATTGACTTGAGATTATGGATGTTGATTTTTTTTGTATAAACTCAATCAAAGTTTAGAAAGTTTGATCCGAGACAAAACTAATATGCGAAGTAAATAAAAAAATTCAGTGAACATAGCATAAGGGGCAAAGTAGTCGTCCATCAGTGTGAAATGGCCCTCTGCTCTGTTCCGATTGAGCACTCGATGACTCTTGATTGATTCGATGACTCTTGATTGATCCCTTGAAATTGGAACGTGCTCTTTCGTTTCCTCCGCATCTGCAAGGATCGCCTCCTCATCGAACGACTCAACATAGTGCTCGTATATGTAGTCCATGCATACTTTAAAAGACTGGACTGGACCGGCGATCGGACCGGAAAAAACGAAACCAGCGGCCTCAGCGGGTTTTTAAGCTAATAAGACCGTTCTGCAGTTGGACCGGAAAAACCGGTCAAACCGGCCGGGTTTTTTCGGAAATTGATGAATAAACCGTACCTTTGAACCAGAAAAAACTAAGAAACTGATGAACGGGAAATTTGGGAGGAGTGGGATTCGATCCCACGACGCGTGGAGTATGGAATTTGCATGCTCATGGACCAATAACCAACTGGGTCATGCTACTTTGTTGCCTATTCTAAGGAAGTAATTTTATTTGACCGTGGTTTGACATTATATTAGCATGTATAAATATTACTAAACAAATACTCCCTCCGTTCTATAATATAAGATGTTTTTTCACACTACACTAGTGTCCAAAAACATCTTGCATTATGTGACAGAGAGAGTATTATTTCATGTAAAAAAACAAACAATGAACCGGTGAACCATCGATCCAACCGGTAAAAATCTGAACCGACAGGCTCATCGGTTCGATCTCCAGTTCGGTTTTTTAAACTATGAGTCCATGACCGAATTCATTGCTTCAAAAGAAGAGACAAAAAAATAGCATGGGCTTTCACGAAACACTTGTCGGTCGTGGTGCGACCATCGAAGGGGCGGATGGTACCTGCGCGGCGGACGGACGAGAGGTGAGGACCGGTGGCGGAGGACAATCGGCGTGGATGCTTGATGTAACGATGGAGGTTGCAGAATTCCAAAAGGGACTTGGCGAGCGCCCGGGGTGCTAGAGCGGCGGCGTCGACGAGAGAGAAAGCAGATGTAGATAAATAGGGAAGGATGGAGACGCGGTGTCCGAGCGGGGTTTTGGATGGGTCAGGTGTGTTGGAGTCCTACGTGGCTAGTGTCTGGATTCCTGCAAAGCTCCCCTAGTTTGCTTCTGGTTTGGGAGATAACATGCGTTCAGACTGGTCTGCGAATCAATGTGGGACGTCGTTGCATAGCAAACAGTGTACAGACAGCTCGGTCGGGAAGCTTGAGGGAGGTTTGAGGGTCCGAAGATGCCCTCAGGCTAACTCCAACTAGCCGGTGCATACGGATGCGGATTTTGTCCACCTTCTACGCCTGTTTGCGTCGGCCAGGCGGACGATTTCATCCGGCTTTCTTCTTCGGCTAGCCGTAGGTGCGCCCAACACGGCCGCCACATCTCTAAATTTGATTACGTGAAAAAACTAAATCCAAATAAAAATGTAAAATATATAAACTTAATAGTTCAAACGCATGTCAAAGTCCACTTACATTAATACTAACTTAAGATAAAAACATAAAAAAGACAAATCTGCATTCGCCAGCGAATCTAGGGTGCATCTAGACTTCTTCTTCATCGTCCTCGTTGGTGAGGTCGATGAACTTTGGCGCCTACGCCCATGAGAAGGCTTGATGATAGGCAGCAAGCGCCGCCGCCTGCTGCCCCTGCGCCGCCTCGTCCTCGAGCTCGCGCCGCTCGGCCTCCTTGTCACGAAACCAGCATCAGTCGCTCCACCTCAGCCCGCTCCACCGCCCGTGCCCGTGCCTCCCTCCAGGACGTGTTGGCGCTCCTCCTCCCCCGTCGCGCCCAGCCAGACAAGCGGGCATTGTACGTAGACGAGCAATTGACCGTTCATTGGTAGGTGGGCTCCTCAGTCACGGGTGGTGGTGGTGGTGGCGACGGCGCGTAGTCCTCCACGTCGTCCGTGCTTTCGACGAGCGCATGCACGAGGCCAAGCCACTGCACCTCCTCTCGAGCGCGGACTCCTCGTACTAGCGTCAGTTGTCCTCCTCGAGCGCGGCCAAGTATGCGTCCTCCTCCTCATGTCCCCTGATAACCCACAAGTATAGGGGATCGCAACAGTTTTCGAGGGTAGAGTATTCAACCCAAATTTATAGATTCGACACAAGGGGAGCCAAAGAATATTTGAGAGTATTAGCAGCTGAGTTGTCAATTCAACCACACCTAGAGATTAAATATCTGCAGCAGAGTGATCAGTAGCACAGTAGTATGATAGTTTGATAGCAGTAGTAACAGTAACAGTAACGATAGCAGTGATAGCAATAGTTTTGTAGCAGCTGGAACAGTAGCAGCAGCAATAGTAACTTAGCAAGAACAATAAGTGGAAAACTCGTAGGCACTGGATCGGTGAACTCGTTGGATGATATTCATCATATAACAGTCATAACCTAGGGCGACACAGAACTAGCTCTAGTTCATAAATGTAATGTAGGCATGTATTTCGTAAATAGTCATACGTGCTTATGAAAAAGAACTTGCATGACATCTTTTGTCCTACCCTCTCGTGGCAGCGGGGTCCATAAGGAAACTAAGGGATATTAAGGCCTCCTTTTAATAGAGAACCGGAACAAAGCATTAGCACACGGTGAATACATGAACTCCTCAAACTACGGTCATCACCGGAAAGTATCCCGACTATTGTCACTCCGGTGTTTACGGATCAGAACACGTAATAGGTGCGTATGACTAGCAAGATCGGATCAAGAACATAGATATAATTGTGATAACATAAACGGTTCAGATCTGAAATCATGGCACTCGGGCCCTAGTGACAAGCATTAAGCATGGCAAAGTCATAGCAACATCAATCTCAGAACATAGTGGATACTAGGGATAAAGCCATAACAAAACTAACTCGATTACATGATGAATCTCATCCAACTCCTCGCCGACCAGCAAGCCTACGAAGGAATTACTCACTCCCGGTGGGGAGCATCATGGAATTGGCGATGGAGAAGGGTTGATGATGATGAAGACCGAAGATTCCCCTCTCTGGAGCCCCAAATGGCCTCCAGATCTGGCCTCCCGAGGAAGAACATGAGGTGGCGGCGGCTCCGTATTGTAAAACGCGATGAAACTTTCTCCTTGATTTTTTTCTCCAAAAATAGGATTTTATAGCGTGGGAATTAGGGTCAGTGGGGCCACGAGGTGGGCACAACCCACCGGGGTGCGCTGGGGGGGCTGGCGCGCCCTGGTGTCTTGTGCCCAGCCAGGCCCCCCCTCCGGTGGTTCTTGGCTCCAGTATAGTAATTTAATGTAAAATAAATCTCCAAAAAGTATCGTCCAGTTTCGAGAACTTTATTTCTGCACAAAAACAACACCATGGTAGTTCTGTTAAAAACAGCGTCAGTCCGGGTTAGTTTCATTCAAATCATGCAAATTAGAGTCCAAAACAAGGGGCTGCTACGCTTTGGCCGGGAGATCTTTTCAAAAGATCCGCCGCCTCGTGGGCCGTTGGATCTAGTGAGATGGACGTTTTTCCTCTATTTTGCAACAAAGAGCCTGTTGCAGAAACATTTATAACAGAGATTGTGTTACAGAATTTTTGTGCAACTGAGGTTGTGTTGTGAAACTTTTTTGCAACAGAGGTTGTGTTGCGGATTTTTTTTGCAACAAAGGTATTGTTGCAGGATTTTTTTGCCAAACAAAGGTATTGACGGAAGAAAGTTTTGCAACATTAGTGATGTTGCAGAATCTTTCTTGCAACAGGGAGGATGTTGCAAGAAAAAAATCACGACGTGAGGGAGTAGCAGCGCCGCCCATCCCCGTAGCCGGCGAGCGCCGAAAAATCCGACCAGGTTGCTCGCCGCATCCTCCTCTCCGGCGAGGTCGGCGCACCGTGCTTGGACGACAACCGTGTTGGAGGCGGGCGGCAATGACGACCAGTGCGCCTGACCCTGGCTGCAACTCCACCGCCCCATCCTCCTCTCCAGCAAGGTGGGCGGTTGCCGGCGCAGACGTAGAAGCGCCAGCGATGCACATCTCTCGTTCGTCAGTGCAGGGATCTGGATGCTGCCGTCTTGTCTTCGTCTTCCTCGGTCTGCAACAGACCAGTTGTTGCGGTGGTAAAAAACGCAACAACGGACCAGTTGCAGAAGTAGTAGTAGTGGTCCGTGGGGCACGTGGCATGTGGGGAAGGTGGCAGATGCGGGAGCTGTAATCCGTCGGGTGAGTACAAGATTTTCCCCCAAAACAAGGGCAAAAGTGTGAGGAAAAGTAGATACACGGAGATGTATCAACTCCCCCAAGCTTAACCCATTGCTTGTCCTCAAGCAATTCAGTTGACAAACTGAAAGTGATAAAGAAAAACTTTTACGAACTCTTTTGTTCTTGTTTACATATATATGCTTAAGTAGCACCCAAGTTTTCAGCAAAGATTATGACTAACCATGACAACAATAACTCTTAGAAATTATATTAACTCATATCAATGACATAAGCAACTAGCGAGCAATAATAAAATATCTTCCATGCTAAACACATTAGCGGCGGTTCCCAAGCGATAAAAGTAAAGGTTTACTCCCCCTCCACCAACAATCACACTCCACGGCTATCCGAATCCACAGGTACCATCCATACTAACAACATTCCTGGGGGAGTTTTGTTTAATTATTTGTAATTTTTGATTTCGGGACTGGGAATCCCTATTACCACCCCTCTTGTGTAAGGACGAGTGAATAAACACTCATCATGAGAATAACCCGCTTAACATGGAAGATACTGACCGCCCCTTGTCGCTCCATGAGCGGTCCAGGCACACAAAACAGATGTTCATTTGAATTTTTAGAGGTGGCACATGCAAATTTACTTGGAACGGCAGGGTAATACCGCATATAGGTAGATATAGTGGACTCATCTGGAATAACTTTGGTTTAAGGATTTTGATGCACAAGCAGTATTCCCACTTAGTACAGGTGAAGGCTAGCAAATAGATTGAGGAGCGCCAGCTAGAGAGCGAAAACGGTCATGAACATGTATTACGAATAATCAACATTGAATACTAGCATGGGTAGGATATGGACACCCTGAACATAAATATCATGAAGGCTATGTTGGTTTTGATTCAACTACATGCCTGAACATGTGCCAAGTCAAGCCACTTGAAACATTCAGAGGAGGATACCTTATCATCATACCACATCACAACCATTTTAATGCATGTTGACATCTGATACGTCCATTTCGCATCATGCTTTTATATTGATATTTATTGCATTATGGGCTGTTATTACACATTATGGTACAATACTTATGCCTTTTCTCTCTTATTTTACAAGGTTTACATGAAGAGGGAGAATGCGGCAGCTGGAATTCTGGACTGGAAAGGGAGCAAATATGAGAGACCTATTATGCACAACTCCAAAAGTCCTGAAAAGTTACGGAGAATTATTTTGGAATATATAAAAAATATTGGGCGAAAGAAATACCAGAGGGGACCCACCAGGAGGTCACAAGCCTGGGGGCGCGCCCCTGTGGCTTGTGGGCCCCCTGGCAGCCCTCCGGTGCCCATCTTCTGCTATATGGAGGGTTTTGACCTGGAAAAAATCATAAGAGAGCTTTCGGGACGAAGCGCCGCCGTCTCGAGGCGGAACTTGGGCAGAACCAATCTAGGGCTCCGGCGGAGCTGTTCTGCTGGGGAAACTTTCCTCCCAGAGGGGCAAATCGAAGCCATCGTCATCACCAACGATCCTCTCATCGAGAGGGGGTCAATCTCCATCAACATCTTCACCAGCACCATCTCCTCTTCAAACTCTAGTTCATCTCTTGTATCCGATCTTTGTCTCAAAACCTCAGATTGGTACCTGTGGGTTGCTAGTAGTGTTGATTACTCCTTGTAGTTGATGCTAGTTGGTTTACTTGGTGGAAGATCATATGTTCAGATCCTTAATGATAATTAATACTCCTCTGATTATGAACATGAATATGCTTTGTGAGTAGTTACGTTTGTTCCTAAGGACATGGGATAAGTCTTGTTATAAGTAATCATGTGAATTTGGTATTCGTTCGATATTTTGATGAGATGTATGTTGTCTCTCCTCTAGTGGTGTTATGTGAACTTCGACTACATGACACTTCACCATTATTTGGGCCTAGGGGAAGGCATTGGGAAGTAATAAGTAGATGATGGGTTGCTAGAGTGACAGAAGCTTAAACCCTAGTTTATGCGTTGCTTCGTAAGGGGCTGATTTGGATCCATATGTTTCATGCTATGGTTAGATTTATCTTAATTCTTCTTTCGTAGTTGCGGATGCTTGCGAGAGAGGTTAATCATAAGTGGGAGGCTTGTCCAAGTAAGGGCAGCACCCAAGCACCGGTCCACCCACATATCAAATTATCAAAGTAACGAACGCGAATCATATGATCATGATGAAAACTAGCTTGATAGAAATTCCCATGTGTCCTCGGGAGCGCTTTGCTTTATATAAGAGTTTGTCCAGGCTTGTCCTTTACAACAAAAAGGATTGAGCCACCTTGTTGCACCTTTGCTACATTTGTTACTTGCTATCCGTTACGAATTATCTTATCACAAAACTATCTGTTACCGATAATTTCAGTGCTTGCAGAGAATACCTTACTGAAAACCGCTTGTCATTTCCTTCTGCTCCTCATTGGGTTCGACACCCTTACTTATCGAAAGGACTACGATAGATCCCCTATACTTGTGGGTCATCAACATCCAAGATAATTCATTATCCACTCCTAGCTACTTAAGCATGGCATGGGCAACTATAATCTCTAATTGTCATTGCAAACATGTTTGATCATAATATGTTGAATCAAGGATACTAGGCTAAACATATTTACAAAAATAAAAACAAGTTGAGTTCATACCCGCTTTTCTCTGCCACAGTCACTTCGTCAAATATCGTCATTATTGCCTTTCACTTGCACGACCGAATGATAAGGAAATAATAAAAGTGCAAGAACGCGGTGGACTAAGCTGGAATCTGCAACATTTTATTCAAGAGGAGAAGACAAGGTAACATGGGCTCTTTGTTAGATTAACAATAATGCATATGAGAGCCACTCAACATTTCCATCATGGTCTTGTCCTTGGTACGACTCAAACAAAGGGAAACGAATTTCAGAGAAACACACTAAAATATTTTTGGAGTTTTTGGTTTTTCTTGAAGAAGGCAAATTAAAAAGGAAAAACGAAAATGAGAAAAACTATTTACACGGGAAAGCTCCAAACAAGTAAAAGAAGAAACGAGAAATCTTTTTGGGTTTTCTTTCGATACTACAATTAAATTAAGTTAGAAAGAAAAGCTGAAAAGAAGTAGGAAATATTTTTGGATTTTCTCAAAGTTTTTCAAACACACAAGAAGAAAGCGAGAAAACAAATCTAGCATGGATATTACAATGAAAAACTATGAACACCGACAACTGGAATGAAATGTGTGAACATGAATGTAATGTCGGTGGAAATGCGTACTCCCCCCAAGCTTAGGCTTTTGGCCTAGCTTGGTAATCACCATCTGTAGTAACCATCAGGTCCTAAGTCGAAGTGAGGTGGAGGCGGCACCTGAGCGTCCCACTCCTGGGGCTCCTCCTCATCGGCTGCTAGGTTGTTCTGGTAGGCTGTAATGTCATCTGGCATGATCATGTATCCGTTCCTGGCAATAGAATCAAACAGAGCAGGTGCAGGCAACGGAATAACATCACGGGTTTCGACGCTGAATACTAAATTGTAACGAATGTTATGAAAAGAATTAGTTGCCTCAATAAATTGGTGATCCTGCAACGCCTTGTGATCCAGATAAACTTGGGACAAGAGATAATCATGTGGGCGAATCTGAACATTAAAGTGTCTCGCTAAGCGAGTAGCATAAATACCACCATGTATCTTTCCCTTAGTCCTGTTAAGGTGTAAGCGGCGTGAAATAATAGCCCCTGCTAAAGGTGTGATCATTATACAGTGCACGGCGTAAAATAGCGAAGTCGGGGGCACTGAGTGCGCCAACCTTCTCCCTAGCGGTTAAACACTTTGCGATGAACAAAGCAAAGTAATGCACAGAAGGAAACTGCAAACTGGTAGCAGTAGCGTTTGACACGCCTCTATCTTCACCCACTGCTAAAGTAAGGAGAAAATCCTCAACCTCCGCTGGTCTAGGTTCTCTTAATTCCCCATCAGAGGGGATCAAGCATATGTCGCAAAAGTCAGTTAGCGGTATCTTGTGAGTTTCAGCGTAAAGCTTAAACTGCACTTCAGGAGGATTATTCTTTCTCGGAAAATGAAAACTTTGCACAAAGGAATTTGTAAGGATGTGATGTTGGTCACACTTAGGTGCGAGGAACTCGGTCAGCCCAATATTTGCAACAAATTGAGCAAACTCTTGATGGAACCCGGCCTCCTCCATGAAGGCATCATGTGGCCATTCGCACGGCCGCACCTCCACCGTTCTCGGAGTGTGGAGGTGATTGTCCGATGATTCCCCAATGACTCCTTTGGCATTTTTCTTGGAGAAAAACTTCCTAAAGAAATCCATCTTATTCCTATAATAAAAATTCTGAAAATTTTAGCCTACAATTTTTTTTGTCAACTAAACTTTGTAAGATTGCTAGCAACTACTCCAAAGGATGCATAGAAGCCATATTAAGCATTCAAACTACTTAGAACTCTAAGAATTCAACATGCAAGCTCATCTACAACAGCACCGAGAGTAGCTAATTACTCTAAAGATAACCCACTAAATCAAAAACTACTTGGAGCAATGGAGGAGTCACATACCAAGTAGCAATCCCTCCAAACAGTTTCGGAAACGGAGCTTCGAGCAAAGAGATCGAAATCCGTGGGTTTGAGAGCAAGAACACGGGAATGGAGGCTATGGTGATTTTTTCTGGAGGTAAGGGATGACATGGGCTAAAGGAATAAGTGAGGGGGCCCACGTGGGGGCCACAACCCACCAGGGCGCGCCTGGGGTTGCTGGCGCGCCCTGGTGTCTTGTGGGCACCAGGTGCACCCCCCTCTGATGTTATTTGCATCAGAAATTCAGAAATAATCAGAAAAAATCGTATCAAATTTTCAGAACATTCTGAGGATTTTTATTTTTGGGTCATTTTTTATTGCACGGTGAAAACAGAAAACAGGATAAACATGGCATTTTAATTTATTCGACTAAGTGAAACAGAAAATAAAAGGTGGGAGCAGAACATTGTGCCTACTAGATTCAACGACTTCATACCTCTCAAAAATGATCCATTAATAAGGTTGATCAAGTCTTATTAACAACCACTTCCGATTAGCATGAACCGAAGAACTTTCGTAAAACACTACGTTACCTCAATGGGGATGTGCATATCCCCAACAATAAGTATATCATATTTCTTTTTGGCAGTAGGTAGAGGTAATTGAAAACTTCCAATAGTGAGTGTCGAAGATTCTTCAATAACATTTATACCATTCACTTGGAATTGTTTCTTCGGAAAGTGCACCGTGTGCTCATTACCATTGATATGAAAAATGACTTTGCTTTTATTGCAATCAATAACAGCCCCTGCAGTATTCAAAAAGGGTCTACCAAGGATAATCGACATGTTCTCGTCCTCGGGCATCTCAAGAATAACAAAGTCCGTTAAGATAGTAATATTTGCAACAACAACGGGCACATCCTCACAAATACCGATCGGTATGGCAGTTGATTTATCAGCCATTTGCAATGATATTTCAGTAGGTGTGAGTTTATTCAAATCAAGTCTTTTATATAAGGAGAAAGGCATAACAATAACACCGGCTCCCAAATCACACAAAGCATTTTGACATAATTTCTTTTAATGGAGCAAGGTATAGTTGGTATTCCAAGGTCTCCAAGTTTTTTAGGTACTCCATCCTTAAAGGAATAATTAGCAAGCATGGTGGAGATTTCAGCTTCAGGTATCTTTCTTTTATTAGTGATGATGTCTTTCATGTACTTTGCATAAGGGGCCATCTTTAGGATATCAGTTAAGCGGGTACGCAAAAAGACTGGCCTAATCATTTCAGCAAAGCGTTCAAATTCTTGATTATCCTTTTTCTTAGATGGTTTAGGTGGAAAGGGCATGGGTTTCTGAACCCATGGCTCTCTTTCTTTACCATGTTTTCTAGCCACAAAGTCTCTTTTATCATAACATTTGTTTTTAGGTTGTGGGTTATCAAGATCAGTAACAGGCTCTATTTCAACATTATTATCTGGTTTTTTATCATTGTTCGGTTGAGTATCTTCATGAACATCATCATTATCATTTTCATTATCACTAGGTGAATGTTCATTACCAGATTGAGTTTCAGCATCAGAAATAGAGACATCATTATCATCAGGAGATTTACGTATCTTAGGTTCACTAGAGGTATGCAAAGTCCTATCATTTTTCTTTTTCTTTTTCTTTTTAGAAGGACTAGGTGCATCAGCATTAATTCTTTGAGAGTCTTGTTCAATTCTTTTAGGATGACCTTCAGGATAAAGAGGTTCTTGGGTCATCCTACCTCCTCTAGTTACTACTCTAGCAGCAAAGTCATTCATATTATTATTCATTTCATCAAGCAATTCTTTTTGAGATTTAGCAACTTGTTCTAACTGAGTTTGAACCATAGAGGCATGTTTTCCTACACCCCTAACATCATTACTGATCCTAAATAGCAAGTCACTCAAGCGAGCAATCATATCAGAATTATATTTCAATTGTTTCAGGACAAGTGCATTGAAGTGATCTTGTTTCATAATATAGTTGTCAAACTCATATAAGCATTGACTAGGATGTTTATTGTGAGGGATATCACTTTCATCAAAATTTAATAAATAATTTACCTTTACCACCTGTGGAGGTGGTGGTGTGTCAAGGCCATGTATTTCTTCAATAGGTGGTAAATTCTTAACATCCTCAGCTTTAATACCTTTTTCCTTCATAGATTTCTTTGCCTCTTGCGTATCTTCAGGACTGAGAAATAAGATACCCCTCTTCTTCGAAGTGGGTTTAAGTGGTGGTTCAGGAAGAGTCCAATTATCATAATTCTTTAATATGTTATTCAAAAATTCTTCAGCTTGTTCAACAGTTCGTTCCCTGAAAACACAACCAGCACAACTATCTAGGAAGTCCCTAGAAGCATCAGTTAGTCCATTATAGAAGATATCAAGTATTTCATTTTTCTTGAGAGGATGATTAGGCAAAGCATTAAGCAATTGAAGAAGCCTCCCCCAAGCTTGTGGGAGACTCTCTTCTTCAATTTGCACAAAATTAAATATTTCCTATAAGGCAGCTTGTTTCTTATGAGCAGAAAAATATTTTCAGAGAAGTAGTAAATCATATCCTCGGGACTACGCACACAACCAGGAGCAAGAGTATTGTACCATGTCTTAGTGTCACCCTTTAATGAGAACGGAAATAATTTGAGAATATAGTAGTAGCGAATCTTCTCATCATGAGCAAAGAGGGTGGCTATATCATTCAGCTTAGTAAGATGTGCCACTACAGTTTCAGTTTCATAGCCATGGAAAGGATCAGATTCAACCAGAGTAATTAACTCTGGGTCGACAGAGAATTCATAATCCTTATCGGTAACAAAGATAGGTGAAGTAGCAAACTTAGGATCACATTTCATTCTAGCATTCAAAGTCTTTTCCTTATACTTGCGTGGCAACTTCTTAAGATCGTTTCTATCCTTACAAGAAAGAATTTCCCTAGTTACCTCCTCATCCATAACATAACCTTCAGGTATCTTAGGCATTTCAAATCTAGGAGAGCCAGGTCTAATAGGTGTTTCATAGTCATCAGTTTCAAAGGCTTCATCAGTTTCAGCAATCTCATCAGTTTCAGTAATTTCATTCTCTTTAGCTCTAGCAATATGTTCATCAAGAAATTCACCTAGTGGCACATTATCATCATGCATGGTACTAGCATCATCATAAGCATCATTCATAGCAGAAGTAACATCATCAATAACTTGCGACATATCAGGATTACTAGCATGTGGTGGTGTTGCAAACTTACTCATAACAGAGGGTGAATCAAGTGCAGAGCTAGATGGCAGTTCCTTACCTCCCCTCGTCTTAGAGGGAAAAATCTTGGTTTTTGGATCCTTCATATTCTTCATAGTGATCAATTGATATAAATCCCAAGTGACCCAACAAATATAGCTATGCTCCCCGGCAACGGCGCCAGAATAAGGTCTTGATAACCCACAAGTATAGGGGATCGCAACAGTTTTTGAGGGTAGAGTATTCAACCCAAATTTATAGATTCGACACAAGGGGAGCCAAAGAATATTTGAGAGTATTAGCAGCTGAGTTGTCAATTCAACAACAACTGAAGATTAAATATCTGCAGCAGAGTGATCGGTAGCACAGCAATATGATAGTTTGATAGCAGTAGTAACAGTAACAGTAATGGTAGCAGTGATAGCAATAGTTTTGTACTACCACCGTCTGGGTTTATTGGGCCCCTTTGTATTTTGTGCCAGACTTTGACCATTGATAAGCTATTAAAATATATAGTATATGCTATGAAACATTATATTGTTTGATTTGTATTTGAAATAGCTTTCCAACAATATAATTTTTGTAACTTGTAGTTTATATTTTGTTAGTTAAATTTATAGGTCAAACTTTAGCCCAAAATAAGAGGGGGCCTAATAAACCCGGACGGAGGAAGTAGCATTTGGAACAGTAGAAGCAGCAATGGTAACTTAGCAAGAACAATAAGTGGAAAACTCGTAGGCACTGGATCGGTGAACTCGTTGGATGATATTCATCATATAACAGTCATAACAAAGGGCGACACAGAACTAGCTCCAGTTCATAAATGTAATGTAGGCATGTATTCCGTAAATAGTCATACATGCTTATGGAAAAGAACTTGCATGACATCTGACGTGGCTTGGACTACGTCGGTATTTCCCCAAAGAGGAAGGGATGATGCAGCACAGCGATGGTAAGTATTTCCCTCAGTTATGAAACCAAGGTTATCGGACCAGTAGGAGGATCACCAACACCCAATAAGCAACACCTGCACACAAACAACAAATACTTGCAACCCGACGCGAATGAGAGGTTGTCAATCTCTCTACGGTGATAAGATAGATTAGGTAGTGATAGATAGGAGAGATAGATCTCTCAAGAACACAAATAAAAAGAGTAAATATGCAGCAATATATTTTTGGGTTTTTGGTTTTGTAGATCTGAAAATAAAGATTGCAAAAACGTAGATCGGAAAGCAATATGATGGAAAAGTAGACCCAGGGGCCGTAGGGTTCACTAGTGGCTTCTCTCATGTGTATAGCACACAGTGGGTGAACAAATTACTGTTGGGCAATTGATAGAAAATCGAATAGTCATGACGATATCCAAGGTGATGATCATTATATAGGCATCACGTCCAAGATAGATAGACCGACTCCTGCCTGCATCTACCTCTATTACTCCACACATCGACCGCTATCCAGCATGCATCTAGTGTATTAAGTTCATGGAAAAATGGAGTGATGCAATAAGAACGGTGACATGATGTAGACAAGATCTATTTATGTAGGAATATACCCCATCTTGTTATCCTTAATAGCAATGATACATGCGTGTCTTGCTGCCCCTTCTGTCACTGGGAAAGAACACCGCAAGATCGAACCCATCACAAAGCACCTCTTCCCATGGCAAGAAAAATCGATCTAGTCGGCCTAACTAAACCAAAGATTCGGAGAAGAAATACGAGGCTGTAAGTAATCATGCATATAAGAGATCAAAGATGACTCAAATAATATTCATGGATAGAAACTGAACATGAACTCAAAATTCATCGGATCCCAACAAACACACCGCAAAAGTTTACATCAAATAGATCTCCAAGAGACCATTGTATTGAGAATCATAAGAGAGAGAGAAGAAGCCATCTAGCTACTGCCTACGGACCCGTAGGTCTATGGTGGCCTACTCACGTATCATCGGAGAGGCACCTATGAGGAAGATGAACCCCTCCGTGATGGTGTTTAGATTGGATCTCGCGGTTCTGGAACTTGCGGCGGTTGGAATTGTGTTTCGTCGACTCCCCTAGGGTTTTTGGAATATTTGGGAATTTATAGGCATCAGAGGCGGTGTGGAAGGGGGCCGAGGAGGGCACAACCCATCAGGGCATGCCGGGGCCCCCCTGGCGCGCCCTGGTGGGTTGTGCTCTCCACAGCCCACCTCTCCGGCAGTTGTTTGGCCCACTGGGTGTCTTCTGGTCCAGAAAAAATCTCCAAAAAGTTTCGTCGCGATTGGACTCCGTTTGGTATTGATTTTCTGCGAAGTAAAAAACAAGCAAAAACAGCAACTGGCACTTTGGCACTATGTCAATAGGTTAGTCCCAAAAAATGATATAAAGTTGTTATAAAATGATTGTAAAACATCCAAGAATGATAATATAACAACATGGAACAAGGAAAAATTATAGATACGTTGGAGACGTATCAAGCATCCCCAAGCTTAATTCCTACTCGTCCTCGAGTAGGTAAATGATAAAAACAGAATTTTTGATGTGGAATGCTGCCTAACATGTTCATCATATTATTTTATTTTGTATAGCATGGACATTTGGACTTGTAAATGATTCAAAGCAATAGTCTAGTTTTAACATAATGACTTCAATACTCAAGCATGTCAACAAGCAACCATGTCTTTGAAAATATCAACACTAAAGAAAGTTATCCCTAGCCCATCATGCTCAATCATGGATCCATTCATGAAACACACTCAAATATTAGCTATGCCCAATGCTCAAGTACGATCATAGTGCCCCCTAGTTGGTGCTTATAAGAGAAGATGGAGACTCAAAGCAAAAAATAAAAATTGCATAAAGTAAATAGATAGGCCCTTCATAGAGGGAAGTAGGGATTTTGTAGAGGTGCCAGAGCTCAAAGTTTTAAATTGAGAGAGAAAAATGTTTTGGGTGGCATGCTTTTCCTGTCAACGAAAATGACAAAGTAGCTCACAATACTTTCCATGCTAGATATATCATAGGCGGTTACCAAACAGAAAATAAAGTTTATTCCTTTTTCCACCAAACTTTCACTTTCCATGGCGGGCCATATCCACGGTTGCCTTCCATACCAACACTTTCCAAGGAATTTATTATTTGACAACATAAAGTAAATATTTTTTCTTTTTCATTTCGGGAATGGGCATCCCTATTACCGCCGCACTCTCGGGCAATGACAAGTGAATAAACACTCATCTTGAGAATAACACATCTAGCATGGAAAAATATTGGACACTCCCCACCGTTTCATGAGCGGTACGGGCACACAAAAGAGAAAATTTATTTTGAAAATTTAGAGATGGCACATACAAATTTGCTTGGAACGGCATGGAAATACCGCATATAGGTAGGTATGGTGGACTCATAAGGCAAAACTTGGTTTAAGGATTTGGATGCACGAGTAGTACTTCTAATTAGTACAAATGGAGGCTAGCAAATAGATTGGGAAGCAACCAAACCAAGAAACGAAAATTCACATAAGTGAGCATTGAACATAACTAACACCGAATAATGCACCACAAGTAGGATGTAACTTCATTGCATAATTATTGACTTTTGTGCATGCATAGGGAATCACAAACCTTAACACCAATATTCCTACTAAGCATAATTACTCACTAACATGACTCACATATTACTATCATCATGTTTCAAAACTATTACAAGGAATCAAGTTTAATTTGTCCAATGATCTTCATGAAAGTTTTTATTATATCCTCCTTGGATATCTATCACTTTGGGACTAGTTTCATATATTGCCATTGCTTTTTGGCAAGCTCAAACAAATTTAAGTGAAGCACATGAGCATAAAGATTTCATCTCTCAAAAAGCTATAAGTGAAGCATGAGTGGATTTCTTCAAAATTTACCTACTCTCAAATTAATCTAAGTGAAGCATGAGAGTATTTCTACAAAAATTTCCAAGCACACCGTGCTCAAAAGGATAAGTGAAGCACTAGAGCAATTCTATAGCTCAAAAAGTTTAAGTGAAGCACATAGAGCAATTCTAACAAATCATAGCATGATTGTGGCTCTCTCAAATAGGTGTGTCGAGCAAGGATACAAAGGAAAAACTAACAAACAAAGCAAGCAAAGATACAAGACGCTCCAAGCAAAACTCATGATATGTGACGAATAAAAATATAGCTCCAAGTAAAATACCGATGGTCGTTAGAAGAAAGAGGGGATGCCACTCGGGGGCATCCCCAAGCTTAGTTGCTTGTTTCTCTTTGGATATATCTTGGGGGTGCGGTAGCATCCCCAATCTTAGGTTTTTATCACTCCTTATTCCTTCATCCATCGTGATCTCACCCAAAACTTGAAAACTTCAATCACACAAAACTCAACAAAATCTTCGTGAGATCCGTTAGTATAAGAAAGCAAATCACTACTTTAGGTACTGTTGCAAACCCATTCATATTTTATTATTGCATTATACCTACTGTATTTTAACTTTAACATGGCTCATACCCTTCAATATAACCCATAGATTCATCAAAACAAGCACACAATGCAACGAAAACTGAATCTGTCTTAAACAGAACAGTCTGTAGCACTCTGTACTCTACCCATACTTATGTAACTCTAACAATTCTGAAAAATTAGTACAACGCAAGGAATTTGTATACCAACACTGTTTTAAAATTTCAGCTCAAGATCACGTTCCAGCAAAAAATGAAAATTCATATACTGGACGCAAAGTTTCTGATTCAGATTCAGCATCACTTCTACTCATCCTATGAATCATCCTAAAGGCTTTACTTGGCACAAACACTAAATAAACCATAAAAAAACAATCATAACAGAGGCATAATTGTGTCAACACACAAAAACAGAAAGGAAAAAAGCAAAAAATTATTTATTCATTGGGTTGCCTCCCAACAAGCGCTATCGTTTTACGCACCTAGCTAGGCATAAAGCATAGATTGAAGTATTGTCATCCTTGGTTTTGGATCCATAGGATTCCCTCATGATTGATTCATATGGTGGCTTAATTCTTGTTCTAGGGAAGTGTTCTATACCCTTTCTCAAGGGAAATTGAAAACGAATATTGCCTTCTTTCATATCAATCACGGCACCTATAGTGCGTAAAAACGGTCTACCAAGTATAATGGGACAAGACGGATTGCAATCAATATAAAGCACAATAAAATCAATGGGCACATAATTCCTATTTGCAAGAATAAGAACATCATTAATTCTTCCCAAAGGTTTTTTAATAGTTGAATCCGCCAAGTGCAAATTAAGAGAGCATTCTTCAATATTGGTAAGACCAAGCACATCACATAGAAATTTCGGAATCGTGGAAACACTAGCACCCAAATCACACAAAGCAAAGCATTCATAATTTTTAATCTTGACCTTAATGGTAGGTTCCCACTCATCATGTAATTTTCTAGGAATAGAAATCTCCAATTCCAACTTTTCTTCAAAATATTTCATCATGGCATCAACGATATGTTTATTAAAAGCTTTGTTTTGCTCATAAGCATGGGGTGAATTCAACACGGATTGCAACAAAGAAATACATTCAATCAAAGAGCAACTATCATAATTAAAGTCTTTGCAATCCAAGATAGTGGGTACATCACTAGTTAAAGTTTTGACCTCTTCAAACCCACTTTTAGCAAAAATTTCATCAAGATTTTCACCCTCCAAATTATTGGGACGCCTTCTAGCTAAAGTTGACTCTACTTCAGTCCCTTCATTATCAATTTTAATATTACTAAACAAGGAATCAATAGAAGAAACACCAATCACTTTAATATCTTCATCTTTCTTATGAAGGCAATCACTAGAAAACGATTTTTCTAAGATTTCTCTTTTAGCTCTAAGCATAGCGGTTCTCTTCTTACTTTCATACATAGAGACATATAAAGCTTTAATAGATTCATCAATCTTAGGCACAAAAGTTTTCAACTTGAGATTTTCAACATCATGAGAAATTCTATCAATGCTTCTAGACATATCATCAATCTTATTCAACTTTTCCTCTATCGTAGTATTGAAAGCCTTTTGCGCATTGATAAATTCTTTAATATTACTCTCAAGATCAGAGGTGTTCCTATTATTATTGTAGGAAGAATTACCATAGGAATTACCATAATTATTAGAGGAATTTCTAGGAAAAGGCCTAGGATTAAAATTACCTCTATAAGCATTGTTATTGAAATTGTTTCGCGAGACAAAGTTCACATCTACGGAATCTCTATTTTCCTCAATCAAGGTAGACAAAGGCACATCATTAAGATCAATAGGAGCATTTTTACTAGCAACCAATTTCATCAAAGCATCAACTTTATCACTCAAAGTACTAATTTCCTCTACCGAATTAACATTTTTACTATTAGGTGCCCTTTCGGTATGCCATTGAGAATAATTAGTCATGATATTATCTAGCAATTTAGTAGCTTCACCCAAAGTAATCTCCATAAAAGTACCACCCGCGGCGGAATCTAAAAGATTTCTAGAGACAAAATTCAATCCCGCATAAATTTTTTGTATGATCATCCAAAGATTTAAAACATGAGTAGGACAAATTCTTTGCATCAACTTCATTCTTTCCCAAGATTGTGCAACATGTTCATGCTCAAGTTGCTTAAAATTCATGATTTGCGTCCTAAGGGAAATAATTTTCGCGGGCGGAAAATACTTAGTGATAAAAGCATCCTTGCACTTATTCCAATAATCGATACTATTGCGAGGCAAAGAAGAAAACCAAATTTTTGCACGATCCCGCAAGGAAAAAGGAAATAGTTTCAACTTCACAATATCATTGTCCACATATTTTTTCTTTTGCATATCACACAATTCTACGAACGTGTTTAGATGGGACGCGGCATCCTCATTAGGAGTACCGGCAAATTGATCTTTCATGACAAGATTCAACAAAGTGACATTAATATCACAAGACTCCGCACTAGTGGCGGGAGGAGCAATAGGCGTACTAATAAAATCATTGTTATTAGTATTGGAAAAATCACACAACTTGGTGTTCTCTTGAGTCATCGTGACTACGCAAACAAGAATGCAAACAAGGAAGAGATTCGGCAAGAAAAAGGGCAAACGAAAAAGAGGACGAATAAAACGGCAAATTGGTGAAGTGGGGGAGAGGAAAACGAGAGGCAAATGGCAAATAATGTAATTGCAATGAGATGAGATTTGTGATTATAAACCTGGTAGATGATGGTGGAGTCCCCTCGGCGCCTACGATAGGCACGTAGAAGAGACCGCTTCCTCCCCGGCAACGGCGTCAGAAATTCCTTTGACGTGGCTTGGACTGCGTCGGTATTTCCCCAAAGAGGAAGGGATGATGCAGCACAGCGACGGTAAGTATTTCCCTCAGTTATGAAACCAAGGTTATCGAACCAGTAGGAGGATCACCAACACCCAATAAGCAGCACCTGCACACAAACAACAAATACATGCAACCCGACACGAAAGAGAGGTTGCCAATCTCTCTACGGTGATAAGATAGATTAGGTAGTGATAGATAGGAGAGATAGATCTCTCAAGAACACAAATAAAAAGAGTAAATATGCAACAATATATTTTTGGGTTTTTGGTTTTGTAGATCTAAAAACAAAGATTGCAAAAACGTAGATCGGAAAGCTATATGATGGAAAAGTAGACCCGGGGGCCGTAGGGTTCACTAGTGGCTTCTCTCATGAGTATAGCACACGGTGGGTGAACAAATTACTGTTGGGCAATTGATAGAAAATCGAATAGTCATGACGATATCCAAGGCGATGATCATTATATAGGCATCACGTCCAAGATAGATAGACCGACTCCTGCCTGCATCTACCTCTATTACTCCACACATCGACCGCTATCCAGCATGCATCTAGTGTATTAAGTTCATGGAAAAACGGAGTAATGCAATAAGAACGTTGACATGATGTAGACAAGATCTATTCATGTAGGAATAGACCCCATCTTGTTATCCTTAATAGCAACGATACATGCGTGTATTGCTGCCCCTTCTGTCACTGGGAAAGAACACCGCAAGATCGAACCCATCACAAAGCACCTCTTCCCATGGCAAGAAAAATCGATCTAGTCGGCCTAACTAAACCAAAGATTCGGAGAAGAAATACGAGGCTATAAGTAATCATGCATATAAGAGATCAAAGAAGACTCAAATAATATTCATGGATAGAAACTGATCATGAACTCAAAATTCATCGGATCCCAACAAACACACCGCAAAAGTTTACATCAAATAGATCTCCAAGAGACCATTGTATTGAGAATCATAAGAGAGAGAGAGAAGAAGCCATCTAGCTACTGCCTACGGACCCGTAGGTCTATGGTGGACTACTCACGCATCATCGGAGAGGCACCTATGAGGAAGATGAACCCCTCCGTGATGGTGTTTAGATTGAATCTCGCGGTTCTGGAACTTGCGGCGGTTGGAATTGTGTTTCGTCGACTCCCCTAGGGTTTTTGGAATATTTGGGAATTTATAGGCATCAGAGGCGGTGTGGAAGGGGGCCGAGGAGGGCACCACCCATCAGGGCGCGCCGGGGCCCCCCTGGCGCGCCCTGGTGAGTTGTGCTCTCCACAGCCCACCTCTCCGGCAGTTGTTTGGCCCACTGGGTGTCTTCTGGTCCAGAAAAAATCTCCAAAAAGTTTCGTCGCGATTGGACTCCGTTTGGTATTGATTTTCTGCGAAGTAAAAAACAAGCAAAAACAGCAACTGGCACTTTGGCACTATGTCAATAGGTTAGTCCCAAAAAATGATATAAAGTTGTTATAAAATGATTGTAAAACATCCAAGAATGATAATATAACAGCATGGAACAAGCAAAAATTATAGATACGTTGGAGACGTATCAACATCTTTTGTCCTACCCTGTTGGGGAACGTTGCATGGGAAACAGAAATTTTCCTACGCTTCACCAAGATCAATCTAGGAGATGAGCATCTACGAGAGGAGAGATAGATCCACGTATCCTTGTAGATTGCTAAGTGGGAAGCATTAAGAAACGCGGTTGATGTAGTCGAACGTCTTCGCGATCCAAATCGCAAGCCGTCCCGCGATCCAATCACGATCCGTTCCGATCTAGCGCTGAATGGACGGCACCTCCGCGTTCAGCACACGTACAGCTCGATGACGTCTCCGCCTCCTTGATCCAGCAAGCGAGGGCGGAGAGGTAGATGAGTTCTCCGATAGCACAACAACGTGGTGGCGGTGGTGGTGGAGCAATCTCAGCAAGGCTTCGCCAAGCACTGCCGCAGATGCGTTTTCGGTGGAGAAACAGATCTTGGGAGAGAGGGAGGGCTGCACCTATGCCTTGGGGTGTGGCTGCCCTCCCTCTCCCTCTCTATATATAGGAGGAGGGGGTAGGTGGGGCGCAGCCCTAGCCCCTCCTCCAAGGAGGGGTCGGCCGGCCAGGTGGGGAGGAGTCCACCTCCCACCAGGGAGGTGGAAGCCCTAGGGAGGAGTCCCTCCTCTCCAAGGCACCCCCACCTACCACCTTGGGCGCATGGGCCCCTTTACGGGTCGGCTGCCCAACCCACCAGGGGCTGGTGCGCCACCTCTTAGGCCCATGTGGCCCCACGGGGAGGGTGGGCCCCTCCCGGTGAACCCCCGGAACCCTTTCGGCACTCCCGATACACTACCAGAAACACTCTAAACCTTTCCGGAACCCGAATACCACTTTCCTATATATAAATCTTTACCTCCGGACCATTACGGAGCTCCTTGTGACGTTCGAGATCTCATCCGGGACTCCGAACAACTTTTGTTCACCAACATATATAACTCGATAATACCAAATCGACACCGAACGTTAAGTGTGCAGACCCTGTGGGTTCGAGAACTATGTAGACATGTCCGAGACACCTCTACGGTCAATAACCAATAGCGGGACCTGGGTTCCTACATATTCTACGAATATCTTTATCGATCGAACCACGATGTCAAGGATTCAGACAATCCCGTATGCAGTTCCCTTTGTCCATCGGTATGTTACTTGCCCGAGATTCGATCGCCGGTATCTCCATACCTAGTTCAATCTCGTTACCGGCAAGTCTCTTTACTCGTTCCGTAATACAAGATCCCGTGGCTAACTCCTTAGTCACATTGCTTGCAAGCTTCTTGTGATGTTGTATTACCGAGTGGGCCCGAAGATACCTCTCCGTCACACGGAGTGACAAATCCCAGTCTCGATCCATGCCAACCCGACAGACACCCTCAGAGATACCTGTAGAGCACCTTTATAGTCACCCAGTTACGTTGCGATGTTTGATACATACAAGGTACTCCTCCGGTGTTAGTGAGTTGCATGATCTCATGTTCATAGGAACAAATACTTGACACGCAGAAAACAATAGCAATAAACTTGACATGATCATATGTTACGTTCATAGTTTGGGTCTTGTCCATCACATCATTCTCCTAATGATGTGATCCCGTTATCAAATGACAACTCATGTCTATGGCCAGGAAACCTTGACCATCTTTGATCAACGAGCTAGTCTAGTAGAGGCTCACTAGGGACACAGTGTTGTCTATGTATCCACACATGTATCTGAGTTTCTGATTAATACAATTCTAGCATGGATAATAAACGATTATCATGAACAAAGAAATATGATAATAACTAATTTATTATTGCCTCTAGGGCATATTTCCAACAGTCTCCCACTTGCACTAGAGTCAATAATCTAGTTCACATCACCATGTGATTAACACCCAATGAGTTCTGGAGTTTTATCATGTTTTGCTTGTGAGAGAGGTTTTTAGTCAACGGGTCTGCAACATTCAGATCCGTGTGCACTTTGCAAATATTATGTCATACTGTAGATGTTGCTACCATGCTCCACTTGGAGCTATTCCAAATGGTGCTCCACTATACGTATCCGGATTGCTTCTCAGAGTCATCCGGATTGGTGTCAAAGCTTGCATCGACGTAACTCTTTACGATGAACTCTTTATCACCTCCATAATCGAGAAATGTTTCCTCAGTCCTCAAGTTACTAAGGATAATTTTGACCGCTGTCCAGTGATCCACTCCTGGATCACTCATGTACCCCTTGACAGACTCATGGCAAGGCACACACCAGGTGCGGTACACAGCATGGCATACTATATAGAGCCTACGGCTAAGGCATAGGGGACGACCTTCGTCCTTTTTCTCTCTTCTGCCGTGGTCGAGCTTTTGAGTCTCACTCAACTTCAGAACTTACAAATCAGGCAAGAACTCCTTCTTTGACTGATCCATTTTGAACTCCTTCAAAATCTTGTCAAGGTATGCACTCATTGAAAGTCTTATCACGCGTTTTGATCTATCTCTATAGATCTTGATGCCCAATATTTAAGTAGCCCTTTATCCAGGTCTTCCTTTGAAAAACACCTTTCAAACAACCTTTTATGCCTTCCAGAAATTTCTACATCATTCCCGATCAACAATATGTCATCCACATATACTTATCAGAAATTCTATAGTGCTCCCACTCACTTTCTTGTAAATACAAGTTTCTTATAAACTTTGTATAAACCCAAAAGCTTTGATCACCTCAACAAAGCATGTATTCCAACTCTGAGATGCTTGCTCCAGTCCATAGAAGGATCACTGGAGCTTGCATACCTTTTAGCATCCTTAGGACCGACAAAACCTTCTGGTTGTATCACATACAACCTTTCCTCATGAAAACCGTTAAGGAAACTCTGTTTTGACAACCATCTGCCAGATTTCATAATCGAAAAATGCAGCAACTGCTAACATAATTCCAACAGACTTTAGCATCGCTACGGGTGAGAAAGTCTCATCGCAGTCAACTCCTTGAACTTGTCGGAAACTACTTTGTGACGAGTCAAGCTTTATAAATGGTGACATTTACCATCAGTGTCTGTCTTCTTCTTAAAGATCCATTTGTACTTAACGGCTTGCCGTTCATCGAGCAAGTCTACCAAAGTCCATACTTGGTTTTCATACATGGATCCTATCTCGGATTTCATGGCTCCTAGCCATTTGTTGGAATCCGGGCCCACCATCACTTCTTCATAGCTCGTAGGTTCACTGTTGTCTAACAACATGACCTCCAAGACAGGATTGCCATACCACTCAGGGGCGGTATGATTCCTTGTCGACCTACGAGGCTCGGTAGTAACTTGATCCGAAGTGTCATGATCATCATCATTAACTTCCTCTTCATTCTGTGTAGGCGCCACAGAAAATATCTTTTCTGCGTCGTGCTACCATCCAACTGAAGTGATGGTTCAATAACCTCATCAAGTTCTACGTTTCCTCCCACTCAATTCTTTAGAGAGAAACTCTTTCTTGAGAAAGGACCCGTTTTACCAACAAACACTTTGCCCTCGGATCTGAGATAGAAGGTATACCCAACTGTTTCCTTAGGGTATCCTATGAAGACGCATTTGTCCGCTTTGGGTTCGAGCTTATCAGGTTGAAGTTTTTTCACATAACCATCGCATTCCCAAACTCTAAGAAACGACAGCTTAGGTTTCTACCAAACCATAATTCATACGGTGTCATCTCAACGGATTTATATGGTGCCCTATTAAAGTGAATGTAGTTGTCTCTAATGCATAACCCGAAAATGTGGCAAATCGGTAAGAGACATCATAGTACGCACCATATCCAATAGAGTACGACTACGACGTTCGGACACACCTATTACACTATGGTGTTCCAGGTAGCGTGAGTTGTGAAACAATTTCCACATTGTCTTAAGTTGCATACCAAACTCGTAACTCAGATATTTACCTCCACGATCATATCGTAGACATTTTATCTTCTTGTCACGATGATCTCAAACTTCACTCTGAAATTGCTTGAACTTTTCAAATGTTTCAGACTTGTGTTTCATTAAGTAAATATACCCATATCTACTCAAATCATCAGTGAAGGTAAGAAAATAATGATATCCACCACATGCTTCAACACTCATTGGACCGCATACATCAACATGTATCATTTCCAATAAGTCACTTGCTCGCTCCATCAAACCGGAAAACGGGGTCTTAGTCATCTTGCCCATGAGGCATGGTCCGCATGTCTTAAGCGATTCGAAATCGAGTGAGTCAAAAGATCCATCAGCATGGAGTTTCTTCATGCGCTTTACACCAATATGACCTTAGCGGCAGTGCCACAAGTATGTGGTACTATCATTATTAACTTTGCATCTTTTGGCATCAATATTATGAACATGTGTATCACTACGATCGAGATTCAATAAACTATTCACATTGGGTGCGTGACCATTGAAGGTATTATTCATGTAAACAGAATAACCATTATTCTCTGAGTTAAATGAATAACTGTATTGCAATAAACACGATCCAATCATGTTCGTGCTCAACACAAACACCAAATAATATTTATTTAGGTTCAACACTAATCCCGAAGGTAGAGGGAGCGTGCGATGGTGATCACATCAACCTTGGAAACTTTTCCAACACACATCGTCACCTCGCCCTTCAGCTAGTCTCCGTTCATTCCGTAGCTTTTATTTCGAGTTACTAACACTAGCAACTGAACCGGTATCTAATACCCAGGTGCTACTAGGAGTAATAGTAAGGTACACATCAATAACACGTATATCAAATATACTTCTGTTGACGTTGCCAACCTTCTTATCTGCCAAGTATCTGGGGCAGTTCCGCTACTAGTGACCGTTCCCCTTATTATAGAAGCACTTAGTCTCGGGTTTGGGTTCAACCTCGGGTTTCTTTCACTGGAGCGGCAACTTGCTTCCCATTTATGAAGTTTCCCTTCTTGCCCTTGCCCTTCTCGAAACTAGTGGTTTTACTAACCATCAACACTTGATGCTCCTTCTTGATTTCTACCTTCGCGGTGTCAAACATCGCGAATAGCTCAGGGATCATCTCCATCCCTGGCATGTTATAGTTCATCACGAAGCTCTAGTAGCTTGGTGGCAGTGACTTGGAGAACTCTGTCAATCACTATCTTATCTGGAAGATGAACTCCCACTTGATTCAAGCGATTGTAGTACCCAGACAATCTGGGCACATGCTCACCTCATTGAGCTATTCTCCTTCATCTTGCAGGCAAAGAATCTTGTTGGAGGTCTCATATCTCTCAACAAGGGCACGAGACTGAAATCCCAATTTCAGCTCTTGGAACATCTCATATGCTCCGTGACGTTCAAAACGTCTTTGGAGCCTCAATTCTAAGCTGTAATGCATGACGCACTGAACTATCAAGTAGTCATCAGAACGTGTCTGTTAGATGTTCACAACATCCACGGACGACGCTTGAGGGGGTGGCACACCGAGCGGTGCATCAAGGACATAAGCCTTCTGCGCAGCAATGAGGACAATCCTCAGATCATGGACCTAGTCCGCATAACTGCTACCATCATCTTTCAACTTACCTTTTCTCTAGGAACGTATCAAAAATTTAACGGAGCTACAACGCGAGCTATCGATCTACAATATAATTTTGCAAATACAACTTTAGACTATGTTCATGATAATGAGTTCAATTAATCATATTACTAAAGAACTCCCACTCAAATTGACATCCCTCCGGTCATCCGAGTGCTACATGATCCAAATTTACCAACCCAAGTCCGATCATCACGTGAGATGAGGTGGTTTCAATGGTGAACATCTCCATGTTGATCATATCTACTATATGACTCATGTTCGACCTTTCGATCTCTTGTGTTCTGAGGCCATGTCTGTACATGCTAGGTTCGTCAAGTTTAACCCGAGTGTTCTGCATGTGCAAAACTGGCTTGCACCCGTTGTATGCGAACGTAGAGTCTATCACACCCGATCATCATGTGGTGTCTCGAAACGACGAACTTTCGCAACGGTGCACACTCGGGGAGAACACAATTTTTATCTTGAAATTTTAGTGAGGGATCACCTTATAATGCTACCGTCGTCCTAAGCATAATAAGATGCATAAAAGGATTAACATCACATGCAAATCATAAGTGACATGATATGGCCATGAACTTGTGCTTTTGATCTCCATCTCCAAAGCACCGGCATGATCTCCATCGTCACCGGCATGACACCATGATCTCCATCATCTTGACTCCATCAACGTGTCGCCATCGGGGTTGTCGCGCCAACCATGCTTCTACTACTATTGCTACCGCTTAGCGATAAAGTAAAGCATTACATAGCGCTTAATGAGTGACATGCAGGCCACATAATAATTAAAGACAACCCTATGGCTCCTGCCGGTTGCCGTATCAACATGCAAGTTGATATAAACTATTACAAAAACATGATCATCTCATACATCAAATATATATCATCATGTCTTTGGCCATATCATATCACAACATACCCTGCAAAAACAAGTTAGACGTCCTCTAATTTGTTGTTGCGTGTTTTACGTGGCTGCTATGGGTATCTAGCAAAAACGATTCTTACCTACGCAAAACCACAACGGTGATATACAAGTTGCTATTTAACCTTCTACAAGGACCACCTTTGTCGAATCCGATTCAACTAAGGTAGGAGAGACACACACCCGCCAGCCATCTTATGCGACAAAGTTACATGTCAGTCGATGGAACCGGTCTCATGTGCGAGGACATGTAAAGTTGGTCCGGGCCGCTTCATCCCACAATACCGCTGAATCAAGGAAAGACTAAGGAAGGAAGCAATCTGAATATCAACGCCCACAAACTCCTTTGTGTTCTACTCGTGATGTTATCTACGCATAGACCTAGCTCATGATGCCACTGTTGGGGAACGTTGCATGGGAAACAAAAATTTTCCTACGCTTCCCCCAGATCAATCTAGGAGATGAGCATCTACGAGAGGAGAGATAGATCCACGTATCCTTGTAGATTGCTAAGTGGGAAGCATTAAGAAACGCGGTTGATGTAGTCGAACGTCTTCGCGATCCAAATCGCAAGCCGTCCCGCGATCCAATCACGATCCGTTCCGATCTAGCGCTGAATGGACGGCACCTCCGCGTTCAGCACACGTACAGCTCGATGACGTCTCCGCCTCCTTGATCCAGCAAGCGAGGGCGGAGAGGTAGATGAGTTCTCCAATAGCACAACAACATGGTGGCGGTGGTGATGGAGCAATCTCAGCAAGGCTTCGCCAAGCACTGCCGCAGATGCGTTTTCGGTGGAGAAACAGATCTAGGGAGAGAGGGAGGGCTGCACCTATGCCTTGGGGTGTGGCTGCCCTCCCTCTCCCTCTCTCTATATATAGGAGGAGGGCGTAGGTGGGGCGCAGCCCTAGCCCCTCCTCCAAGGAGGGGTCGGCCGGCCAGGTGGGGAGGAGTCCACCTCCCACAAGGGAGGTGGAAGCCCTAGGGAGGAGTCCCTCCTCTCCAAGGCACCCCCACCTACCACCTTGGGCGCATGGGCCCCTTTAGGGGTCAGCTGCCCAGCCCACCAGGGGCTGGTGCGCCACCTCTTAGGCCCATGTGGCCCCACGGGGTGGGTGGGCCCCTCCCGGTGAACCCCCGGAACCCTTTCGGCACTCCCGATACACTACCAGAAACACCCTAAACCTTTCCGGAACCCGAATACCACTTTCCTATATATAAATCTTTACCTCCGGACCATTATGGAGCTCCTTGTGACGTCCGAGATCTCATCCGGGACTCCGAACAACTTTCGGTCACCAACATATATAACTCGATAATACCAAATCGACACCGAACGTTAAGTGTGCAGACCCTGCGGGTTCGAGAACTATGTAGACATGTCCGAGACACCTCTACGGTCAATAACCAATAGCGGGACCTGGGTTCCTACATATTCTACGAATATCTTTATCGATCGAACCACGATGTCAAGGATTCAGACAATCCCGTATGCAGTTCCCTTTGTCCATCGGTATGTTACTTGCCCGAGATTCGATCGCCGGTATCTCCATACCTAGTTCAATCTCGTTACCGGCAAGTCTCTTTACTCGTTCCGTAATACAAGATCCCGTGGCTAACTCCTTAGTCACATTGCTTGCAAGCTTCTTGTGATGTTGTATTACCGAGTGGGCCCGAAGATACCTCTCCGTCACACGGAGTGACAAATCCCAGTCTCGATCCATGCCAACCCAACAAACACCCTCGGAGATACCTGTAGAGCACCTTTATAGTCACTCAGTTACGTTGCGACGTTTGATACACACAAGGTACTCCTCCGGTGTTAGTGAGTTGCATGATCTCATGGTCATAGGAACAGATACTTGACACGCAGAAAACAACAGCAATAAACTTGACACGATCATATGCTACGTTCATAGTTTGGGTCTTGTCCATCACATCATTCTCCTAATGATGTGATCCCGTTATCACACTAGTGCAGAAATGGCTAGCCACAACTCTTGTTCGTGGCACGCCATTTCTTACAAACGCCAGCACTAATATTTTTGAATAGTGTTGTCGTTGGCCAAATTGAAACGCCATAGCTATTCGATTAGTGCTGGCGTTGCATATTAGTCCCGGCGTTGCAAATTAGGCCCAATAGGCCCACGCCAGCACTAATCTATCTAATCCCCACCTCGCGCCCGGCCTACTCCCCACTCTCTCGAACCCCCAACTCCTTCGTCCTCCTCTCGATCCCCGCCGCCGCCCCCGACGCCGCCCGTCGTCGCCCCGCCCGACGTCGCGCGTCGCCGCCCCGTCCGACGCCGCCCCGCCTGACGCCCCGCTCGACCACGCGCCCGGCGCATCCCGTCGCCGCCCCGCCGGCCGACCACGCGCCCGAGGTATATATTCACCTCATCCCGTTGCCGACCACGCACAATCTTTCTTAGTTTCCTCTAGTTTGACCTATATATTATTGGATCCTAGAGATAGCTAGGTGAACCTAACTCGGCTACAACGATTATTACGATCTCACCATCTTGTGAACCTAACTAAAGTTTTGGAGATACTACGGTTTTGTAAACTAAAGTATTTGTTAATGCCAAAAACATCAAAGTATATATTGCCGCTATGTTGTATTGTTTACTTGTTGGTCTGTTGCAATGTTTGCTAGTTCCATATATCTTCAAACTGCCATGTTGTATTGCTATGTTTCTCCATCTAGTTCATTTTAAAACTGCTATATTGTATTGTTGTTGTTGTTGTTCATCTTAACAAAATTTTAGATGTTTAATTTCTGGTATATATTTGGAGAAGGGCCACGCTATTTTAGATGCTTAATTTCTGGTATATATTTGGAGAAGGGCCACGCTATTTTAGATAGCGCTATTTTTTCGTTGTGTATGACACAACCTGTGTCCATTTTGGAAGGCTCATTCATTTCATTCTTTATGCATTAAACACTCTTTTCATTCTTTAGCCAAATAGCATGGCCGACTCTAGCGTGTGGGTAGGCTCCTCCGATCATTGGCCGGGGTTTTCTGAAGATAAAGACGACGTGAGCACCAACCAGGTAATTAAGGTTACAAAAACATGCATTAGCATTGCAACCATCCATATATATATATATATATATATATATATATATATATATATATATATATATATATGTATATATAAAACCACTAATTAATTGTTCATGATTTGAAACCCTTGGCAGGCATACTTAGGAGGTCCGTCTTCGTCGGCGCCTGTCGTTGTGCAGTCTTCAGGTGACGTCGAAGTGCTCAGTCACGAGCTGATTGCATCACGTCAGAGCACCCTCAAGGCCCTGCGGGCGTTGGATGACTCCCTAATGAAGGAGAAGGACAAAATTGTCGATGACAATGCTATTGTCTACGATAAGATTTACAGTCTCGAAGGTCAGATCACGACACTGAACCTCGAGATAACTGAGATCAACAAGGACATAGAAGTCCTGAAGGCCCAGAAGCATCAGCTGAAGACAGAGAAAGCGTATTACATCAAGGAGGGGCAGACGAATAGGAATAAGCTTTGTGAGATGAAGTTAGTCCTTAGGAAAAACTAGCTAGCTAAGTAGTGTCGATCAGAGGTGAAGATCGATATATATATACATTGTCAGAAGTAATTGGTACTTTCCTTTTGTGAATGAAGTGTTTGGTATCTTTTGTGAATGAAATGTTTATTATCTTTTGTGAAGCTGGTATTATTTTTGTTAGCTAAATATGACAGTGCCGGTGTGCGGATCTATCCAATGTCAGCAGGTGTTCAAGATACTGCTGGCGTCGTCTCCAACGCCACCAGTATTTTAACTGTGGCGCTTTATTGCTGGCGCAGGGTGTCTACGCCAGCAAGGCCATTTTGGCCACGCCATAGCTAGGCTTTTCTGCACTAGTGTCAAATGACAACTCATGTCTATGGTCAGGAAACCTTGACCATCTTTGATCAACGAGCTAGTCTAGTAGAGGCTCACTAGGGACACGGTGTTGTCTATGTATCCACACATGTATCTGATTTTCCGATCAATACAATTCTAGCATGGATAATAAACGATTATCATGAACAAGGACATATGATAATAACTAATTTATTATTGCCTCTAGGGCATATTTCCAACATACCCTCCCGTGGCAGCGGGGTCCATAAGAAAACTAAGGGATATTAAGGTCTTCTTTTAATAGAGAACCGGAACAAAGCATTAGCACACGGTGAATACATGAACTCCTCAAACTACGGTCATCACCGGAAAGTATCCCGACTATTGTCACTCCGGGGTTTACGGATCAGAACACGTAATAGGTGCGTATGACTAGCAAGATCGGATCAAGAACATAGATATAATGGTGATAACATAAACGGTTCAAATCTGAAATCATGGCACTCGGGCCCTAGTGACAAGCATTAAGCATGGCAAAGTCATAGCAACATCAATCTCAGAACATAGTGGATACTAGGGATCAAGCCCTAACAAAACTAACTCGATTACATGATGAATCTCATCCAACTCCTCACCGACCAGCAAGCCTACGAAGGAATTACTCACTCCCGATGGGGAGCATCATGGAATTGGCGATGGAGAAGGGTTGATGATGACGAAGACCGAAGATTCCCCTCTCCGGAGCCCCAAACGGGCTCCAGATCTAGCCTCCCGAGGAAGAACAGGAGGTGGCGGCGGCTCCGTATCGTAAAACGCGATGAAACTTTCTCCTTGATTTTTCTCTCTAAAAATAGGATTTTATAGCGTCGAAATTAGGGTCAGTGGGGCCACGAGGTGGGCACAACCCACCAGGGCGCGCCCGGGGGGGGGCTGGCGCGCCCTGCTGTCTTGTGCCCAGCCAGGCCCCCCTCCGGTGGTTCTTGGCTCCAGTATTTTTTTATTTAATGTAAAATAAATCTCCAAAAAGTTTCGTCCAGTTCCGAGAACTTTTATTTCTGCACAAAAACAACACCATGATAGTTCTGCTGAAAACAGCGTCAGTCCGGGTTAGTTTCATTCAAATCATGCAAATTAGAGTCCAAAACAAGGGCAAAAGTGTGAGGAAAAGTAGATACGACGGAGACGTATCATCCCCCCCTCACCACCAGCGACGAAGGTAGAGCAGCCGCTGCAGCCAGTGGACCCAAGCCCTGGCGGCGACGGGCGCCGTGTTTGCTCGCAAACCCCGCGTCCCAGTAGGGGAAATCTATCGCGTAGTCCGGGTGGCTGCGCAGATTAGCAGGGAAGGAAGCACGATGGCGACGGTTCTCCTTCATCTGCGCACGAGCCGACCGTGGCACCACTGGCACCTTCACCTTGTGGGGGTTGAGGTGCCAGTCGTGCGGTAGGTTCATATCCGGCCACGGCACCGGGATGCGGTGTTGCCAGTGGTAGACACACGGGTGGACTAGGAGGTACAACCACACGTGTGGGAGCTGAGGTTGGCGTCCCCTGTGCAGTGTAGGCATGATGGTGAAGTTGATCATTGCCTTGCCGCCGCCGCCTCACGGTCGTGCTTGCCTTCACGACCGAGCTTACCAAAGGACCCCATCAGCGGCTAGGGATTGCTTGCTTGTCGGGCGAATATGGGCAAGAGAAGTCGAAGCCGGGGAGAAGAAGTGGGCTGCACCGCCCCCCCCCCCCCCCCCACACATCGACTGAAAAAGGACCTCCAGCTCTCGCTGACGTGCGGGCCCAGGCACATGCGTAACCGTTTAATAGGACATACGACGGTAGTTGGAGTGTCAAAGCCCTGTCCCGCCACAGACACCTTGCGGACGCACGAGCATGCATTTTGTGTCCGATTGGACGAAAATCTGACACAAATTTGAGCCATGAACTAGACGGACACCGAACGAACACAATTTTGAAATGCGTCGGTGTGTTCGGTCATCGTCTCTGTCTGTCCCGACCTAAACAGACATACATGGATCAAATGGGTCACCGCGGTTGGAGTTAGTCTGGAGAGGTGAACAGTGGCGGAGACAGGGGAACCAGCCGGGGGCCCTAGCCCCCTGACATTAGGAATTTGGTACTAATTCACTGGTGCAATTAGCAATTAGTTGATGTTTAAAGTCTTATTTTTCTATGCTTTGGTCCTCCCCAATCTATTTTGACTATAATCGGCCATCCCAATCCTAATTTCCTGGCTCCGCCCCTGGAGGTGAATCCTGCATTGACGGTTGACGCCTACCGCCGACCGACGCAGGAAAAATGCGGCCGAGCGAGATCTCAAGAGCGAAAGGACGAAACAAGTACCGGGATGGACCGAGTGGCCCACGGGATGGGGAACAGACAAACCCCGAAATGGGCAGGGAGCAAAATGCTGCTGATGATGATGACGGAGGAAGCCTCTCAAAAACTTTCTGCTCGTCACCATGCACCCCGTGCATCCCCATCCCAACTGCGATCCAATAATTTGTTTGGGGGGAACCCCTCTTGGTCTTATCCTCCACCAACCTAGCTTGGCCTACCCTAGCCGAGCCCCAACCTCTGGATGTTCAACCCAAACTTGCAATCTACTACTAAAACCAATCCAAGTTCATTTCATGGGCGCCGAAGCAGTTTCCACTTTCCCCGAGGGCGCGCCGCAGAGGAACAAACGTACTCACTCTGCGTCCGGGCCCACGGTCAGGGACGCGTCCAGTGCTAGAAGAAGCACCCGCCGCTTCGTTCTCACTCTCTAGTCACCCGGCACCCACGCCTAGCCGGTGTATGTGTATGTGTGTGTAGTTACGCGAGGAATCAATCGAGGTAATTATGCCGCGCGCGGCCTAATCAAAGCCCAAATTTAAGAGCCATTGCTGCACGCAACGCAGCACGCCATACCTTACCAGAGTCCAGACCATACCCTGCGTCCTCTGTCTTCTTCTTCTCCTGTGGCCGCAGCGGCAGTGCTACAGTGCTAAGCGGCGGGCGTGGGTGCGTGCGGCCTTCTCGTGGCCTGTCGTCGTCTGATCTGCGCCGAGCCGGGGAGGCGGCAGAACGGAGGTCGGAGGGGATCCCCATCGCGTGGTGCTTCGAGGGTCGCGGCGTCAGGTAATGGAGGATTTCAGTCCCGTTCCCACCGTCTCCGTAGCTGTTCTTGGGATTTGGGGGCGGTTCTGGTTGCGAGGGAGGGGAGACACGGGTTTCTTTTGGCGCCGAATTCTCTGCAATGCCCCGGGGTTCCGATGGATTCCCCCTGCCCAACTCCGTCCTGCATGCCATCTCCAGTTCTTCACCCATGGATTATTTTCAGCACCTCCTCCGCTTTGCATGGTTCGGCGGCGAGTGAAGTAAATTTCCTGCAAATTCGTCGCTTCCTCTGCCGATTTCTCGCGCCTCGCACGGTCGTTTCGCCTCTTTCCGTTTCTTTTAAGGAGAAGTTGAATTGCACATTTGCAGCTTTTCCAGGGGGGACACGAGGCGGTGGTTCGATCCGGTTCTTGCTCCTCAAAAAGTCCACTCTCTTTTCAGTTCACCGCAGCTTTGCCGCTCTTCAAAAGTGATACTAGTGATAAATAAAAAAATCTCGGTTCCTCTATCTTTTGGCCTTCTCTTCCCTTTTCCACGGTAAGTTGAATTTTGGTGCTCTTCGGTTTTCCCCATGTTTTATGGTAAGTCGATTTGCATTTTGGTGCAAAGTAATTTCCCATGGACCGGAAATTTCGCGCGTAGTACTGCAGATGCAATTTTCGGGCCTTTCCTCCTTCGCTCCGTATTCCAAAAATCTCTTTCTCGGATGGAAGTTTGCTTCATGGACATGCCTGAGTTGGCCTTACTCTTTTCATTTTTCGCGGGTGAGTTGGCCTTACTCTGAATTCTCTGAACCATAAGAGATTTCCGTATCTCTCTTTTACTTGGCCTCTGCAACTGCATCCTGGTATGCCTTGGGCTGCAACTGGTTCGGGTGGTTGGCATGTGATGTGAGCGAATAATGGCACGAGCTGGGTTGTTGAGGAGAGGAGTAGTTTCTCTGCCTCCATATGCTTCTGGGTCTAGGGATTCAACTGCAGCTTGGAAGGTGGGAATTTTATTCGTGTGTAGAATCTTGACCCCAAAGGAAAGGATTGGTGTTGGAACATGCGCTAAAGGTGGATGCTTCGAGCATAATTTGACTTGCTGAATTAATTTACTACTACTGCTTGGTTAGCTTCCACCGATGGAAATTCTCCATTCCAAGCCACTACTGATGCTGGATTCTGGCCTCTTCAGAAAGTAACACTGCATGTCTTTTTCGTCTTCGGCTGTAGAAAGGTTTCGAGTTCTTACTCGAGTTGCAAAATGTTTCTGAATACTCTTGTTCGCCGTGTTAGATGAACTTTGTATGTTCGTAATCTTAGTTTGTAATCTTTTCCTTGTAGCAAACGTCCACGTCTAGACAACTTTATTATTCATCTTGTTAGTTGTTGGCATATTGGGACAGATTTCAGTTACGTGGTCATGATTTAATTATAACGAATTTAACTTCTGCAGGGTTTACCAACAAAACTCTACCCAGCTATGATGCATTAGCCGCAAACTAATCGATGGCGACCGAGGTCAATCAAACTTTTTTTGCATGGTCGCAAGGAGAAACAACTGACCTGGGTGTTTCTCAAGTAAGTTTTGGAAGATGTTTATACCAAGCGTAATTTACATTATGCATACTATGCGAATCAACTAGAAAATGCTGCTTTTATTCTGAAGTAGAAAATATCCCAGTTCTGTTCCTGGAAAGAGTTGCCGCCAGCTAGTAGACTCACCTGCTTCTCTATGTTGTTTTTCTACTTTCCTCAGGGAGTTTCTGTATCCCAGACACTCAATCATGGTTCCGTGTCCTTCGGAAGGTTTGAATTGGAGTCTCTGTCATGGGAGAAGTGGTCTGTATTTACTAATGACAAACGCCATGAAGAGTTTGTTAAGTTCAATGGTTTAGTAGCTCAGAAGAAGGCATATTTTGAAGAGTACTACAAGAAGATCAGGGAACTGAAGGCTTCACAACAGCAAATTCAGCAAACTGAACTTACCTTGGAATACAGTGGTGATGGCAGCGATTCTAGCCAAACAGAAGATATGCCGCACGAAGAGCTTGAAACTCCCACAGGATCTGGAACGATTGCCTACGATTATGTGGAAGAGGCTGCACATGAGACCACCTCTGAACAGGGCATGCAATGCTACCGTGGCCATGAAGACGAGGACTTCCATCCAGAATTGTCGCCATCCAATCTTGTTTCAGCAGCTAGAATTTCACAGCAAACTGACCGGGATACTAGAGAAAATGCTCTTGGTGATAATTCAGATTCAGCCGATGCTGAAAATGCAGGTTTTGGTCATGAAGGTATTGGAGCAGCTTATGAGAATGCGAGGGCTCCTAGAAGAAATACTGAGAAAGACCCCAGACTTAGATATGCCTCAATGATAATACCAAAATCGGTTAAAACCGTCACGAGCAGTCCTCTGGACCGCACATCTGTTACTAATAAGGTAATAACACACCAAACTTTGTTACGTCACCCTCTGAAATCTGAATCGCTGCTGCTTTTATCTTGTGAAAAACTCTGCTGCTGTTTATTATGACAGTGCTACTTACTTGTCTGACCTTGTAGACCGATGATATGGCACTTTATTGTGGATACTGGATACTCCTTTTAATGCACAGTTTTATACTCACTTGGCTGCATTTAGCTAGCTGCATGAGAACATATTTCGTGTTTATACACCCAAGAGCCTGAATGTTTTGGTCAAGTCATAACACATTTTGCCTGAACCATTTCAGACGCCTGGTTCAGTGAAGCCTAGCATGACTACAAACCAGAAGACCAAGACGAACAGTGTTCGTAGCTCGAGTATGGCATCGCAGAAGATCGCTGGCGCAGCGCGGACTCGCAAGCTTACAGAAAAAGAACCTCCCGGGGTTGCAGGTGTCAAAAGACCTTCCTCAGCAGCCGGGCGTGTCACTTCTATCGGAGAGAAGCACCCCATCACTAGGGCAACTGTTAAGAAGCCTGCTGATGTCTCCACCCCAGGACGCCCTTCCACTGCTGAAAGACGCCCTGTCACCAGAGAGCGTGCACAGAAGCAAGCTCCTGTCGCTACGCCATGCCGGCCTTCTACCTCTGAAAGACGCCCTGTTGACAGAGGAATTGCAGCAAAACATTCTGATATTGCCAGTACACTCCGGCCCTCTACAGGAGAGAGACGTTCTATTACCAGGGATAGCAAGACAAGGTCGAGTGTGGCACATCCGAAGGTTTCAACAACCACTGTGGTATGTTCCATCCTCTTCTCTCACCACAATACTAACAAAATTAACATTCAACTGATAATTGTAATGCATGGATATTCACGCGGCCATGTTGGTTTATGCTTATGTTTTACATTGGAAGCATAATGGTGTTAGATCTCTTATGGTTTGTTTCTTCATGCAGAGCACTCTGAAAAAGGCAGCCCTTCCGAATGCGACTAAAAGTACCAAGCCGGAGCCAAAAAGGTTAGTCCTGTCAGCATGACATCACGTTGACGCATTCTCTGAAGATTTGCCTTTGTGGTCTGTATTTCAATTGAATTGTTTTCACTCTCTCAACGAACAGAAATATCAGAGGATTGAGAGACCCTTCAACATTTGACAGTCACTTAACTAGGCCAAAAAGAATGGACTTGCAAGTGGCCGGCAAACAGAAATCAAGGTGCTAATCTTAAACACTAGTGTTAGAATGTGTTATGAAGCTTTGAATTTGATCGTGGAAAGGGAAAACTGGTTTGACCCTTTTTTCCTGACAATAACTTCTCATTGTGTAGCTCGGTAAACCTTCCAGCAAGGAGAATGCTGAGTTCCAGTGTTGGAGAAGCAACTTTTGCAAGGCTGAAAAAGAAAGAGGTAAGTTGCAAAAAAAAAAAAAAACGTGGAAGAGATCACTGTCCTAGATTTTGCATCATACAATGCACATAGGCTGACCAATACTTTCTTCATGATTAATGTTATTCGATGATCACGAGCTGTGAATCCTGTCATAAATAACAATGCTGGCAGGTTCAAAAACTAGTTATTACAAGTAATTATATGAGTAACTACTGGTACAGTATGCTAGTTTGAATCCAAAGGGCTAGTTTCTGCCTCCTGCTCATGAACCCTACTAGTCCGGTCCGGAACTTGCTTCTAGTTGGCACATAAAAACAGAGTATTAGGTAATACCGATGAATGCACCAGTTCTGTGTAGTACTCACACAGTCACACCTGAACTTTGCATAGTCGTTTCCAGGCAACTAAACGTTATGATTCAAATGGGTTCTTATCGTGTTGTTGACTACCACTTACCACAATGTCTGCAATTATTCCTTCTGGGGATAATTATTACTGAAATGGGGCCATGACCCATGAAGGTACTGGTGTTAGCAATTAAAATGGACTTGCTAACGATCATGATGACCCTTGTGTAGGGCATTCCGGCGACAGGGCAATCTCGAGCATCTGCATCGAAGAAAACAACTCCTTTGCAGACGGGAAATGCCAAGTCTAGGGCACCAAACGTACGCTATTCTTTCATCAGCACACTATCCATAAGCATATCGGCACTTCCCCCCACAATCCTGACTCCTGAGATACACTATTTATTGGTATTATGATGTGCATCAATATACCTCTAGAATACACGCTGACCTTCTATCCACTCGATTTCACAGCCACCGACACCGCCACCTCCACCGCGTCGTCCGTCGAGAACAGCGAGCAAACCAACTGCCACTACCAGCAGCTCATCAGCTGGTGGAAGAAAGCCAAAGTAAGCTGGTCATCATGAACACTTTATTTTTTATCTTGGTGTTAACACTCATCATGAACACCGAAAAAAGCCACCTTATGGCAGAACAGGCTACTCAAACACTGTCATCTTCTACAGTCTAAGTCGAGTTATCTCACCCGTCCAAATGTCCAATGCAGGGCCTCGGCACCACAATGGCATTGATGCAAGGGGAGCATTCAAGCTAGTGGCCTACACAAACTGTGGATCTGCGAGACACCTTACGGTTGCACGCATCTAAAAGCACTGCACGGGCTTTCTGCACCATCCAATTTCATCTTATGATGTTTATGCGCATCGATCGTTTCCATCAAGCACCCTCCTCGGATCTCCGTTCAGTTACAAGAGTATCGTCTGTAACTCCTACATGTCTCATAAGTCATATATATATATATATATATATATCCACCAGTAGTGAATACGTTCTTAGCTTCACCGTCCAAGGGACTTAGAACAGTGTATACTGTATATACATCAAGTAAGTTATGATGATGTTCTACGCAGATGATGTAAGATAAGATTAGCCTAAACGTCGGGACAGGAAGAAATGTGGCGTGTCCAGTGAACTTCATATGCGGAGTATATCGTCGGTGCTTAAGTCGTACGTCGGCATATGTCATGGAAATTAAGAAAGGACGATGCCAAAGGTGACTGGATCGATCGTATGCGCTCTTTTCCTCGCCTCGGAGGAGCACGAGCGCAGATCCAGATCGGTCGTAGGTACGAGGTTGGGGGAGGAGGCGATGGTGCGATGGTGGTACCCCTCTACCCGCGCTTCGCCAGAGTTGTAAAGGGAAAGCCCCAGGCATCCATCCATCATCACCCTTCGACAACAGGCAAAATTTGCTGTTTCGATACGAAAGTTTAGTCGGATCTGACCCCTGTTTAAAAACATTTGGGATCTGACTCTTTTCCTATTGTCAAGATCGATGACGGTAGGGTATACCAGCCTACCGTCGAGGCACCTGGCGGTAGGGGTGCACGCCCTACCGCAAAAATTGTCTAAGTATCAGATACAATGCTTGTACGCACCTATCGTTGGGCACCTCGATGATATGGTTGCAAAGGCTACCGTCAGCCTGTTTGGCGGTAAGGATACACTGGGCTGGCATGGATAAGTTGGCTACCGTCAGGTGCCTTGGTGATAGGCTGCTATACCCTACCGTCATCGACCCTGACAGTAGGAAAAGAGTCGGATCCCGAAATATTTTCGAACAGGGTCAGATTCGGATAAACTTCTGCAAAAGATCAAGACACGGAAATTTGCCTCGACAACAAGCCACGTGATCCCGTCGTGCTTCTCTCGGGAAAAATATGATTGACCTTGATCTGTCGTGTGGAACTGTGAACCCGATGGCGCTCGTCGTGGAGAAACTGTGCCATGCTCGTACTACTACCCACGAACAGCGTTGGATCGACCGGCCCCGTCAGAGCCAATCATGTCGGAATGGGCCGCGAAATATCAGGAAACAATCGCTTAGAGCATCTACAACCGGACCTCTCAAACCCGCCTCAAACGCCTGGGCAGGCCGCCCGGTCACTGTCCGGTCACAAAATTTCGACCCAGACGGGCCTCTCAAACGGCCCTCAAACGCCTGGGCTGACCGGCACCCCCCATATCCAGCCCAAATATGAGGCGGGTATGGGGGCGCCCGGACCCTCGCCCGCCTCCACCCTTGCTCCCAATCCTCACCTCCGGTCCCGATCCACCGCCGGAGATGTCGTCCAGCCCGACCCAGACCGCCGCGACGGAGACGCAGTCCGCCTCGTCCGTCGATGGCGTGAATTCGTCCGCGGCGACTTGCAAGGTGGAGAACGTCGCCCGCAAGTTGCAGCGACGCCGGCAGCGAGAGAGGGAGGCGGCGGCTGCGGCGTCGCAGGGAGGTCCGGACGCGCTGGAGCAGATTTCTCCTCCGCCGCGGCCGGATCCCCGCACCCCTTCTCTCCAAGCGCCAGCGAGGATTACGGTCACCGACCCCATACCCGCAAACAACGATCCGAGCGCCGGCTGGGCCATTCCGGAGAGCTTTCCGCCCACGCAGATGCCGGCGGTGGACGTGTGTGACTCGCCGGAGCTCGTTCGGGCGCGGACGAGCACGGGCTCCGGCACTGCCCGGGCTGACCTCAACCTGCTCGACGGAATGACTGAACAAGACTCGGTGCGTTTTCTTTGCTCTTGTCCGATCATAGTTAAGCATAGCCCTCTAGTTTCTTTCGCTCACGATGAATACTTGCAAATCTTAATCATATAGGCGGCGTTCATGTCGACGATGATCAATGAGAATGAAGATCCGACCGAATTGGAGTATGAATTGGAGGCCACCATCGCTTTTGAAGTTGGGAACACATCCGATCCCAATCCGAGCAAGAAGAAGAAGAAGAAGGCCAAGACGGCGAAGGCAAGAGGTCCGACATTCTCAAGACACGAGGACATCTTGTTGGTCAGAGCTTGGTTGGCCACAACGATGGATCCAATATGCGACACGGAGCAAAAGGGGAGCACCTATTGGACGAAGATTTGGAAGGAGTATCACGAGCTAAAGGAGTATGTGGAGCCACATCCTATCGTGAGCAATCGCAATGTGGCATCTCTCCAACATCGTTGGGGGATCATTCAAGGGGAAGTGAACAAGTACATCGACTACTACGCACAAGTGACCAAACGCCCTCAAAGTGGGTTCGGAATCGCAACTCACGTAAGCTCGATTGTCTCATCTTCTCGTCCATTGCATATGCTTCTTGTGTTTGCATTCTCGTGCTCATACAAATGTTGTTCGCTAGACGGCGGTGGCGGCCACTTTGTATCACGAGGTGGAGAAGAAGCCATTTGCTTTTAGTCATTGTTGGCTCATGTTGAATGGCAAGCCGAAGTGGACACAAGTTGTGGCGGATCTCAAGGCGGGCAAGAAGAGGAATGATGGCTCAAGCTCCAACCAATCAATTGGGTTGGACGATGAAGAGGACGATGTTGTCGTGGACGAGAATGGAAAAGCCACCGTGCCAAAGGAGAACCACCAAGTCATGGGAAACAAGTGGGAGAAGGCACGTCTCGCCCGTGATGCCGCGGCTACCAAAATGTCGTCAACATGGACGGGCATTTTTTCGGCTAGGGAGAGCAAGAAGGAGGAGAGGTACAAGCTCCTCATGGAAGCGCAAAAGGAAAGGATGGAGTGGGACGAAATTAGGGTGGAGAAGAAGCTTGCAATTGAGAGGGAGAAGATCGAGGTGGAGAAGCACGAAGCGGTGATCAAATGGGAGCTCGAGAAGGCCAAGACATTTGTCGACATGGATTTCGAGAAGGAGAAGTTGCAACTCGCACGGGACGCGGAAGATGCGAAGATTATGTTGGCGGACGAGACTGGCTTGGATGACCATGCAAAGAAGTGGCTTGCGGAAAAGAAGAAGGAGATCAACGCCCGGAGGGCGGCTGCGGCCGAGGAGGCAGGCCGGATGCAGGCGGAGGAGGCAGCAAGGATTCAGACGGAGCAGCATGCCCGGATGCAGGCGGAGCTGGCAGCCCGGATTCAGGAGGAGCAGGACACACTCTTCTTCTCGCAGCAGCCGCACAACGAGTGATCGGAGGCCATCGGTCACGCTCGGACATTGATTTGAGTTTGCCATGTCCGGTTTGTTGAACTATGATTTGCTTTGCTTTGCTTTCTTTCGAACATTGGCATTCAGGCGGTTTGTTTCGTATGATCGACGTGCATGTATTTGCATGGATTTGAGAGTCCGAATTTGAGATATGTGGATGCACGGAACGAAATATGAGGGCCCGTCCGGATGCGCCCGCGGGCGTGTCCGGGCGCGTCCGCGGGCGTTTGAGGGGCCGGATTTGCCAAGTCCGCCGTAGATGCTCTTATGTAACCCCCATTTGCCTTTTTTTTTTTCTTTCTCCTGTCAACAATAGTGATTTACTAGCCCATTCCGACGTGACTGACTCCGAACGCGAGGCGGCCTACCACCACCCACGGCCCGCGTACGAATGTGGAGCTCGTACGGCCCGATCGCTCTCGCACCAAAAAGCGCGCGGGACTGCGCGTTGCGCCTCTGAAAAGTGGGGTCGGGCGACGGGAACCAGCCAGGCCCACCCACCAGCCGCACCCTTCTTTGCTACGGCTGCTGCCTCGTCGCGCACGCTTTCTGCCCACCGGAAACACTCCCGCGCGAGAGAGCGCCCTCGCCGGCTGACTCCGCGGGCCCACATGGGCGGCCCAGGCGTGGCCGGGCAGGCTGCTTTGGGCCCCACGCTTCAGCCTCCAGCTGGATGGCGGGGCCAGCGAGAGCTGTCGATATGTTCTCAGCAGTTTTCTTGTGGAAGGCCCTGCGAGGGGTTTTGTTGGGTGCACACGCCTTGCTGCAGCCACACCAGCTAGAGTATCTTTTTTAAGGAAAATCCATTCTACTCATATGCTTTATGCATATCCAACTTAACAGCACATAAGCCTGTCTAACTGTTTTTTTGTATTCTTAATTTTGTGAATGCACTCTAAGCCACTAGAAATCAGTAATCATTCTACCAGGGACAAAGGCACTCTGAGTAGGGGAAATAATCTCTGGTAGAATGCTTTTCAGACGAACAGAGAGCATTTTTTGATATGATCTTGTACATAACGTTGCAAAGACTTATGGGGCGGTACTGAGTTATCAACTCTGGAGAATCCACCTTAGGTATTAACACTATAGAAGTATCATTCCACTTCGCTGGAATATGCTTTAAATTAATAGCATTCAGAACAGCTTCAGTTATTTCTTCCCCCAAAATATGCCAATACTTCTTAAAGAACAAAGCATGTAACCCATCCGGTCCAGGGGCTTTCAAGTCCCCTATGCTGAAAACTGCTTTACGAACGTCATCAGTAGTGAAAGGAGCCATCAGGTAGTCATTCATTTGAGATGTTACCTTTCTGTTTACCTTCTGTAACACCGCGGGATCAGTCTGCTGCACCTCGGATGTAAACAAGTTCTCAAAGTAGCCTTGAATATGAGGGTTCAAATCCTGCATGCCTTCCATAATATCCCCGTTTTCATCTTTCAGTTTTTTAATATAATTCTTCTTACGCCTTGCCACTGCAAAAGCCTGGAAGAAAGCCGTATTCCGGTCTCCGAACTTTAGCCAGTCAACTCTTGAACGTTGCATGGTCTGGATCTCTTCCAATTCGAGCAAATATTCCACTAGTTCAGCTAGTTCCTTCCTCTTTATTTCATTCTCATCAGTCATGGGGCCCGACATTGCCTCCTCTAACTCCCTTTGTGCTTTCTTCAACCTCTTTTTTGGTTTCTTTAGGACTCGTTGGTCCCAGTCATGGAAGACCGAGTGCATGCGTGACAGCTTCTGAAAAATACCTGGCACCGAAGTATCATTTTTCACATTGTCCCATGAAGTTTGTACCAACTCTGAAAATTGATCCTCTCTAAGCCACCGAGCTTCAAATCTCTTCGGCCCTCCCTGGTTAGGAATCGATCTCAGATAATATTCCGTATCCACCACTAAAGGCCTGTGGTCCAAGTGGTTAAAATTGCCATGCTCTAGGGCTTTGATAATCGGTGGATAGAACTCATTATGGAGTGTGTGAGCTCAGTAAGATATAGGGTGCGGTACAATTCTCAAGAAACAGACATGTTTATACCATCCAGGGGGATTAGACAGGGTGACCCACTATCACCTTATCTTTTCTTGATTTGTGCAGAAGGTCTTTCTAGCATGTTGCAGTATGAAGAAGAAGTTGGTGGCATAGATGGGATAAGAGTGTGCAGAAATGCACCGTCAGTTTCACACCTTTTATTTGCTGACGATTCTCTGATTCTCATGAGAGCAGATATGATTAATGCAACTTCCTTACTGCAAGTGTTGGAAACCTACTGTGACAACTCGGGACAGTTGGTGAGTGTTGGCAAATCCAGTATATTTTTCAGTCCAAACACTAATATTCAAGCTAGAGATGAGATCTGCCAACAGTTGAACATTACTAATCAAGCTTTGTCAGACAAATATCTGGGACTGCCTGCCTTGGTGGGGGCTGATAGAAGTGATTGTTTTAAACATTTCTGTGAGAAAATAAAGAGGCTTTTGAAGGGTTGGATGGAGAAGCAATTGTCCACTGGTGGTAAGGAAGTTTTGTTGAAAGCTGTTGCTCAATCAATACCAGTATTTGCTATGTCTGTATTTTGTTTACCAAAGGGTGTCTGCAAAGATATTACTGATGTCATTGCTCAGTTTTGGTGGGGGGATGATGAAGAGAATAAAAAGATGCATTGGTTCTCATGGTGGAAACTTTGTATCCCGAAGAGTGATGGTGGCATGGGCTTTAGAGATCTCCATTCTTTTAATCTAGCACTCCTGGCAAAACAATGTTGGAGAATGATAAACAATCCTGACTCGGTCTGTGCTAGGATTTTGAAGGCTAAGTATTTCCCAAATACTGATTTGCTGCATGCAGGACCAAAAAACGGCTCTTCATTCACATGGCAGAGTATTGTAGCCGGTTTGTTTACGTTTAAGAGAGGGTATATATGGCGCATTGGATCAGGGGAGAAAGTGGATATTTGGAATGACCCATGGATTCCTGCGAGTCCGGACAGGAAGGTAATAACACCTAGAGGCCATACTTTACTTGTTAAAGTCGTGGAATTAATTGATCCAGTAACTAGTCAATGGGATGAGCAGTTAATTCGAGAAATATTCTATCCGGTGGATGCAAACAGAATTCTTCAAATACCACTCAACTTTCAGGACTTTGATGATTTTGTAGCATGGAATCTTACAAGGAGTGGTGTCTTCACTGTTAGCTCGGCCTACCATGAACAATGGGCACATAAATTCAGAGATCATTCGGCGAGCATGTCTACGTCAGCCATGCAAGCTGAGATTTGGAAGCATCTCTGGGAGCTGCAAGTGCCACGTAAAATTCAAATATTTTGCTGGCGTGCCCTACGTGGAGTTGTCCCTTTGTTTTCGATTTTGGCTAACAAACACCTTCCCATCAGTGATGTATGTCCAGTGTGTCGTAAGGGACCGGAGGACATGAGACATTTACTCTTCCAGTGCGATTTGGCAAAGGAGCTATGGAGGGGTCTCGGGCTCTTGGATTATATAGAGCAAGCGACGCATGTGGATCGCTCAGGATCAGCAATATTGGAATTCTTACTTCTGGAACCGCACACCAAAACCCTAGTAATGCCAAGTCTGAATGTGAAAGAAGTCATAGCAGCGGGCTGCTGGTATATTTGGTGGCTAAGGCGACGTCACACTCACCATGACTCATGTCCACCGTCGTCCGGATGGAGTTCTTCTATCCTTGCAATTGTTGCAAACTATGCCAACGCCATCAGCAACAAAAAAGAAGCAGCTGAACACAGGTGGAAGAAACCTGATCCAAAGTTTATTAAATTAAATGTCGATGCTTCCTTTCATGATGATGTAGGCTCGGGAGCGACTGGATGTGTACTTCGGGACGACAAGGGGCGGTTCATTGCTGCCCAATGCAGATTCATTCAGATAGCGGCAGATGCAGCGACAACGGAAGCAATGGCAATGCGTGATGGTTTAAACCTAGCAAATACTTTGGGCTTTAACAGAGTAGCAGCAGAGTCAGACTCTTTGGCTGTTGTTAACAATTGTCAGGGACAAGTCCAATGGTGGGATTCAGCAGCGGCAATCTTTGCAGAATGTCTTGATATGGCAACATCGATAGGGAAGGTCACCTTTTCACATTGTTTTCGTGATGCAAATTCAGTAGCTCATGAGCTAGCAAAATTTAGCTTCTGTAATAAATGTAATGAAAGTTGGACTGAGGAACCCCCGGGGTTTTTGATCAGCCAATTAGTGAACGATGTAACTCTTGTTTAAGTTAATAAAGCTAGCCATGATGGCCTTCCCCCCCCAAAAAAAGCTAGAGTATCTTTTTTGCAGGATGGGTACAAACGATATTAATTGCGATGATATCCGGTGAGTAAATATTGTTGCTACTCAATAAATGCCCCTTTATGTATGCAATATTTTTCATATCTGAAATGAATGTCACTACTCAAAGTAATATTTAGCCAGCCATAAATGCTTTTAATGTATCCAATATTTCTAGATATGCATGAATTTACTACCTGATATTATAATATCTCTAGATATGAATGAGTTTAAAATCTAATATTCTTAGAGGTGAAGTATTTTTTTTAATAATATGTATCTGGTCATAAATGACTTTTAATGGATGCAATATTTTTAGATGTGAACGAATTTCACTATACTTTAAGGGGCGTGCTACGCGTCCGCCGTCTGATCTTTTGAAAAGATCAGCCGGGTTGCGAGCCATCCGATTTGCTGCATCGAGCGTATCAAGTATGTCTTCATCACTACATGTCTGCAACACAGGTTTTGTTGCAGAATTATTTCTGCAACATATATCTTGTTGCAGATTTTTTTTTGCAACAACTGTTTCGTTGCGATTTTTTTTTGCACCTGAGATTTCGTTGTAATTTTTTTGCAACTGAGGTCTTGTTGCAAAAAAATCCGCAATAAAAACAATACATAAATCCGCCGTTGACCATTGCAACAACGTATATGTTTCAGAAGCATAGTCTCTGTTGCAAAACCACATAGTCACGTGGACACGTGTCATACAGGGAAAGTGACGGATGAGGCCACTGCAATCCACCGGCTGATGGTTAGCTTTTCCCATACTTTAAATAGTATAATATTTGGCCAGTCATAAATGCTTTTTAGTGGATGCAATATTTCTATTTTTAGAGTGTGAATTGATTTTACTACTTGAAATGACATCATCTTGTCATAAATGTTTTATATGTATCCTATATTTCCATAGCTGAATAATTCTACTACTTTAAAAAAGATTTAGCTAGTCATAAATGATTTTTTATGCATCTCATATTTTTAGAGGCGAACAAATTCTACTCCCTCCGAACCATATTAATGGTCGTTGTTTTTCTGCAATTTTGTACTAAATCAATGATAATTAATGTGAATCGGAGGGGGTACTACTTTAAATAATATTTTACTTATCATAATTTGTTAATGTATGCAATATTTTTAGAGGTGGTTACATTTTACTACTTGATATAGTATTTAGCTAATCATAAGTGGCAATGTATTCAATATATTTAGAGGTGAATAAACTTTACTACTTGAAATAATAATTAGTTAGTCTTCAGTGTTTTTAACGTATCTGATATATTTGTTAAGCATATGTTTTAGTTGAAATGTTGTTTATCTCTAAAGTGCAAAATGATCGTTTGGTTTAGCCATGATATAAAATTTAACCATGTAATTGTCATGAAAACATGATGTATATTTTGCCTGGGTCATATTTGGTATAGTGTCGAACAACATAAACAAATACTTGTTAATTAATATAGACAGTTCCTCCCTTCATATCAAAAACAAATTTTGTACTTGCTATTTTTTTATAAACTTAGTTGAATGGGTTTAGACAAATTATATGTATGCTCTACAAAGATATATTGATGGAGTATTTGTTGGAGTTTATTTCGCTGGAACGGTTTACATCGTTCTCCCTCCGTCCAGGTTTGAAGGGCTAACAGGGATCGAGCGGGTGTCCATTACTCCAAGGCCATTGGAGGAAACCAAGGGCGTGCGTTAGAGCTGATTTGGCACTAGAAAACCACGATAATTTTTCACATTAAATCAATGCGGGAACGTTTGAGGGAAATCGCTACTTGGCAAATTAGTAGCGTGTGTCGCACGCTAGTTGCGTGACTGAGGGCTCGACTAATTAGCTGGATATGCTTGCTTGCTCTTGCAAAAAAGGATATCCTTGGTCATGACACATCAATTCGTCATACTTTTAAAACAGGACAAGGAGTAGAAATAATGCAAATGCCACTCATTATGTTCTTAAGAACACACGAAAAGTGTGGTGTTTGTCCGTCATTAAATTACACTAACGATGCCTGAAGTAAACTGAATTATGCATTTTCCCGCGCTCTCTTATTTCTTGTGTCGAGCATATTTTTTCCCGTCAACGTAAATAACATGTACTCCATATACAACAGTCAATAAGTAAGATCACTACCTCAACCACGCCACCCTTCAAGTCCTTGGAGTTTGTATTGTTGTTCATCATCGTTTATGCCCATATTGCATTTTACCCCGAAGTGATGTCCACCCGATATTTCGAGTGCATTTCTCCAACCCCAAAAGGTGTAAGTTTCCTTAAGGAATGCATCAAGCAATAACATATTCATGCAAAAAAACTGGTGCGGAGAATGATCATATGCATCATATAAGCTTGTTAACCGGTGCGACTCAAGTAGTTAATCATGTGTATATTCAAGCTTCACTATTTCCTTATAAGAGACACATGCAATACTAGATGTGTAATTTTGACAGAGATGCATTGCGTTTTTTCTATTAGTAGATACACAAAAATTATAATCTTGACGAGGGAAAGATGCACGGTGCAAAAACTACTAACCGTATTAAGATAGTTCATAGATTGACGACTTGCTAGGTATGCTACGATGATGCATGGAAACCATATGTCTGTGGCGTTTCGACTCCCGCCGACGTGCATTCTTTAAAAAAAAGGGCTACCACCCGGCTTTAAATTAATGAAGCCCTCACAGTAAATCCTACAAAACAATACCGCCCGACGTGAATTTCATGTTTTCTCCATCTACATGCTTGTTCTCTCAGTAAGAAAAAATGTCGCTTGCTCAAAAGAAAGCACATATCTTTAGAACAACAAGAAACCACCTAAGCTTCAAAGGGAAACCTGCATTTTGATCATGGGTTGACGCCCAAGATCAGGCAGGCAAAATTAGTCTTAGGTTGACCTGGTGCTACGCGTTGGTGCACCCAGCAAAGCACAGAGCCCCCGCTGCCACGTAGGCTCGGGTGGGGACGGCCGAGGCGCGAGGATCGGCACCTACCGAGCCGCAAGACAACTGGAGACAGGCTGTCTCCCACCCCCCTCCGCTCTTCTTCGCTCAGTCTCGACTCTCTCTCTCTCTCTCTCCTCCCATCCTTCTCTCTCCCCCTCCCCTCTCTCTCCCCTTCCACCTTCTCCACCTCCCCCATTCCCCACCCGCACCGCCAGCGCCCCCATTCCGCCTCCGCCTCCGCCCCGCCCGCCGCCGGATCCCGCCGCGTCTCGCCGCCGCCTCCCGCCCGGCCTCCGAATCACCGGATCCCATCGGGGGTCCCGGCTGCCGCTGCTTCCACCGCCGGGGAGGTCCCGCGCGGCCGCCACCGCCCGCCCGCCCCCTGCCGAGGTGATTCCCGCAGCCTTTTTCGCCGTCGTCTCGATACTGCTGCCGGCTTTCTCCGGCGATCTCTGCTTTGCTCGCTGCTTAACGGGCTGGTTTCCAGCCGCTTAGTTGGTGAGAGCCAGTAGAACACGCAGCTCGCGAGGTGCAGGGAGCGCTATGCTTGCTGTTTTTCAAGTGTTTGCTTGTTAAATGTTGCCGTGTTTTGGCGCTGGAATCGTAAGGTTTTAGTTACTTGATGCGAGCAAAGCAATGTTTTACATGCCCCGGGTTGTGCTTGTCAATTAGCTGATTATAAATCGGATGCTATGCTTGTTACGGCTTAGGGCGTCTCGGTACTTCCATGTCTGTATTAACTGCGTGTGTGTGTGCTAGTAACTAATGGAACTTGTTATTACTGTGGTTTGTTGCCCCCTGAGGTTTAGGGTGCAATCAAATCAAGCCAATTTTGCCAGAGAGCTGGCTTTGTTTTAGCCTGTACCTGTACTTGCCAAATTTGGATCGTTGCCTCAATCGTTCTAATGTAATTATTTGTCGATTACAGTGTTGTGGAAGCTGGACACGGCTGGAACTTGGAAGGGAGCTGAGTCTATGGTATTTGTGGGTCATTGTGCTATCGATGCGAGCAGAGAGCATGCGTGGCAGCTGTTCTTCGGGTGATGCACCTGACCAGAGGAGCTGCCGATATAATCGGTGTTATTACGATTGCATTATTTGCGGGCTTTGCTGCTCTGGGCATCTACTGCATTTTCCAGTCAATCTACTTCTGGTTTCGGATTCGGAAAGGGACCTTGCTCTCACTCGGCTACTTTAATGGTCCCTGGGTGACTCGCATTGCTCTGATTCTGATCACTATTTGGTGGGGAGTAGGGGAAATTGTGAGATTGAGCTTCTTGAAGAGAAAGTTGTTCTCCAGCTTGGTATGGCAGAAGATCGCTTGTGACGCCTACATTCTCTCCAATCTAGGGTTTGCAGAACCAAGCATCTTCTTTGGCTTTGCTTTCCTCCTGCATGGCTCATTACAGAAGAGGGAGTTGGGCACTTTGACCCAGAGATGGAACTTGAAGACCATTGGCTACATGTTGGTTTTCTGTGTTCCGGTGTTCTTCGTTCAGGCCCTTCTTGTGTTTGTTGGGCCTACATTTGTTAAGGATGAGAACAGAGCACATGGAAGGAGAGTGTTTGCTAAATACTTCATTCAGACGTCCATGGCAGTTGGGGATACCAATGTTTGCACCTATCCGTTGTTTGGCACCATTTTTCTGGGACTTATCGATGCCGTCCTGATGGGCTATGTCTCCTATGTTGGATCTCGGGTGTTATCCTTGGTCATCAACAAGGCGCTGCGAAAGAGGGTTTCCATGCTGATAATATCGGTGCTTTTCTTCCTTCCTATCAGGGTGCTTCTTCTAGGGTTCTCAGTGATGCCCAATCCAGGAGATAAAGCATTTGAGGTCATCGTCTTCTTGTCATTCTTTATGATGCTATCCTGCACAACTGTTGGGATACTCTTGCTGGTACTCCTCCCTGTCTGGGATTCATTGAAACTCAAAGAGGCAGGCAACAGGGAGATAGCGGAGATGGTGCCTTATGATGATTACTACTACGAGGGGTCATCGCTTGTGGCCAACCAGAGCTTCCGAGAAATTGAGCGGAACTCTGACACGTCAACAAAGCGTGGCTCCATATCGTTCCGCACAATGATCAGGGAAGACCAGCTTCCGCAGGATGGCATAGATGAGATCGGCTTCTCCTCCCGCAGCGGCGTCCATATTGGATCATCGTCACCTTCAGGTTCTTCGCCAAGCGCTGCAATGCCCATGCTGCCTCTCAAGGAGGTCCCTAGATACTAAGTAGTGTTCACCTGTGGCTTCTGCCCTTCTACCATGTGCTCCCCCCCTTCCATTTTCTCCCCCTTCCTCTTACCTACCTTAATGATAACAGTTTTGTGGCAATCAAAAGGTTTTTGTAAAGTTTTGAAGTAGCATGAATCGTCTACTTAGATCAGTTGTTCTCTAGTTCCATGTTTATCAATGTAGCAAGTAGCTAGATCTTGCAAAGGCTATTAGGCTAAGCATCAGCTGTGCACCTGGCATTGGCTGGCAAAGGGGGTTGAGTTGGAAGTTCCCTTTTGGTTGGTTTGCTGCCCCCACAATGCTATCTTAGCTGATAAGCTCCACCATGGCATAGGCTGGAATGGGGCTCATCTTGTCTGTCTGTTCCTTAGTTGCCTCTCTCCATGACAGCTATGCAGGCTAGTGGCAGCAGCATATGTTCTGTATATTTTTGAGACCTGGTCTTGAATTGAAGGTGTGTATAGAAGCTGTCCGATATAAATGTCCTGGGAGAAATCCAGCGCTGCATATGCAGAGCCTGGGCTGGAGCGCCAAAACATATGAAGATGCTAAGCAAAATATCTGGCAGAATTGATTTTTTCCTTGCCTCCTAGGATGTTTCACTTTCACCTGGATGTGTCACTTGAAATCTGCCATAGATGTCTAGGGAGGCTTCCTACGGCTGCTAGCTGCTGCTGCTGACAGCTTGTCCTTTAGGTGGTTTTGTCACTGGCCACTCTGGATTTTATTTATCTATCTGTGTTCGCGGCGCGGCTGTCTTTTATCCTTTGACATGGTCTGCAGATGTCCCATTGAAAATTCACCAGTGGGAAGGTGATCACGGTTTATTATTTATTAGTATTATTGTAGTTCCCCACGGGTGATCCAGATGCTCGCTGCCCGGTAGTGGTATCCAAAGCCCCCCTTGTTTGCTTGCTGCGCAGTGCGCACAGTCAACTGGGACAATGTGGTCCCTCTGATTTCTTTTCTTTTGGTGGCTGGGTGCCAGTTTCTGCTTCTGCGAGATGGCTGCCCCTCTGTTCTCCAGCTCCCTCTTCGCCCCGTCGAGAACGTGCCTGCTGCCTTGTACCGCCAGCACGTAGCTACACATAGGATTCCCCTCAAGCTGGGGCAGCCCGTCGCCAGTGTGTTTACATGCTGTGTGACACTTGCTGTTTAGTACAGCGACGCATGTGACCTGGGGCATGGGGGGATCGATCGGCCAGTTATTATCGGTGGGGCTGCCGTGTTCCGGGGTTTTCTGTGATGATGATGATGATCTCCCGGAGGTAATCGCACAGTCGCTTCAACAGGAGATCCAGGGAAGGTTAATAGTGAGCGGTGGTACGCGATCAAACTGGATCTTTTTTGTTCCCGGCGTCCTTTTTTCTGATGCTAAAACTTTCTGGGGCGAAATGATGCAGTACGCCTCCACGTCCTGCTGCTGGGCAGACATTCACTTGCGCCTTCAACTCTCGACAGTCTACGGTGACCTGCCTGAGCAATCCGGTGCGATGTGGTGGCGCTACTACTACGGGATGATGCATAGAAATACTAGAGCAAGTGTGTTGGCGATCTGCTGTGGTCCCGGCTGAATCTTCCTAGTTGGACGAACGCATATCTTCTCTTGCATCGGAAGCCTGGATGGACGGGTATAATAGTAGCAGTGGATCTTCTGTTAACCAGCGGGCGCCAGTTTGTTGTCGACGCTGCCGTGCCTAACTTGCCGGCCCGGCCCGGCCGGGCTGGCGACAGCCGCATCGGAGGGACGGTCTCCTGTACCGCGGCGCGGCGGCAGGGCGAGCGAGGGAGTTCGCATGTAGAGATGGCTAATGGCGTGGCAAAGCAGGTGTGAGCTGGGGCTAGCCAGTCGGCTCACGCTACGAGATACATACAGCTAGTTTCCATGTTTGTGGTGAGATATGTGGCTCCTGCTTTGCACTTCGTCGTGTTGGCGCCGTGGTCTGGTCGCAGCCTCTGTGCGTTCATTCGAGTGCCCAAGACTTTTGTGTGTGTGGATATGGTTGATGGATGACGTGGTTGTGTAAGAGGAACTCTAGCGGATGCGCCGTATTTTGGGTCGCTAAGAGCATCTCAAACAGACGCCTAAAAACGCCGCGCCCGCAAAATTTCTTGTTTTAGCACGCGCAGCGAAACCGGGGGCTCCAGCGGCCATCCAAAAACCGCGCGCGCGGCATAAGTGCTTCCGCGCGCGGAGCGAAACGGCATCGCGCGCCGCTTATTTGGTGCGCCCACTCCCGTGCGCGGAAGCACTCGAGCGCCCGCGCCTCGTCTCCCACCTCCCTCCACCCAGCGCCCGCGCCGCCGCCGCGCCACCCATTTGCTCCGGCAACCCGACGGCGTTTCCCCGACCTATCCCCGCGCCGCTGTAGCTTCCTCCCCCTCCCTTAGTCGCCGCCGGCCCTTGCGCGCGCCATTCCTACGGCGAAAAGCGCTCGGCCACCCACCGCCGCTCGGCGCCCACAAGGTGTTCGACAGAATGCCCACAAGGTATATATTGCTCAAACTACACATTTTTTACATTAATTTGATGCTTGTTGTTCGTAGTTTTTATAGACTAGTTTAAATTCAATATTGTAGATGAGTTCATCATATAATTCTTCCGAAGAAGAATTTGATATTGAAGAGGAAGAGGACCTTGCAATCATCGTAGCTATGCACATCAATAAAAAACCGAAGCACGGTGGCTCGGTTATGAGTCGGCAGAAAATTTGGAGGGACAAGATCGATGCCGACAACAGATTGATGAGGCACTATTTTGTGGAGAATCCCACATACCCCGAGTTGTATTTCCGGCGCCGTTTTAGGATGAACACCGGGTTGCTCAGGCGCATTGCAGAGAAACTAGCGAGCCATGATCGTTTTTTTCAGCAAAGGAGGAATGCCGCCAGAGAACTCGGGCATAGCACCTTTCAAAAGGTGACAGCCGCTTTGCGTATGTTAGCATACGGTATTCCGGCTGATCTAGTTGATGACCACTTGGCCATGGGTGAGAGTCAAGCCATCATGTGTGTCAAGCGCTTTGCAGTCGGAATTGTGCAAGTGTTTGGCCCAGAGTATTTGAGATCTCCCAATGCTGTAGACGCCGCAAGGCTTTTGGAGATGAACAAAGCTCGTGGGTTCCCAGGTATGCTTGGCTCAATAGATTGCATGCATTGGAGTTGGAAGAACTGTCCTAAGGCATGGCATGGACAATTCCACGGCGCGAAAAAGGGTTCCACTATAATCCTTGAAGCGGTGGCCGATCAAGAGACTTGGATTTGGCATGCTTTTTTTGGAATACCTGGATCTTTGAATGACATCAACATTGTTAATCGGTCACCACTCATGAATAAGATTGCAAATGGTGATCTGGCACCGATACAGTTCGTAGCAAATGGCCATACATACAACTATGGCTACTATCTTGCGGATGGCATCTACCCAAAGTGGCAAACATTTGTGAAGCCGTTGAAAAAACCGACAGGTAAGAAAAATCTAGATTTTTACAATGCTCAGGCGGCGGCTAGGAAAGATGTGGAGAGAGCATTTGGGATTTTGCAAGCTCAATTTGCTATTGTGAGAGGACCGGCTAGATTTTGGGATCAAAAGATCCTTTGGCACATCATGCACGCTTGTGTGATCATGCATAACATGATCATCGAGAATGAACGTGGCCAAAATTTAGACTAATCTCAGTACGAGCTCTTGGGACATCCCGTGCGAGTGCGGCGGAGTGCTGCGAGGGTGGCCCGATTTGTTGCTTCCTATCATGCTATTCGACGTGCCGAAACGCATGATGATCTTCAGAACGATCTCATCGAGGAGTGGTGGGAATGGAATGGCCGACAAAACGCATGATGATTTGATTGTTTGATGTTGTATGTTTGATGTTGTATTGTTGAATTATTTGTTGTATTGGATGATAAACTATTTGTTTGAGTTGTAATAAAATTGAACTATTTATTGTTGATTTTTTCTATGTGTTTGATCTTTTGGTTTTATTTTTGGAGTGCATATGTTGTTTGTGTAGGGCGCGCGCCGTGTATTTTCAGTGCCTGCTGGAGCGCCGCGCGCGCGCAAAATTTTGTGGTGGCCGCTGGAGCCAGCGCTCGGCTGCGCGCTAAAAAACGTTACTTGCGCGCGCTAAAACCCTTTTTTGCGCGCCGCGCGTTGCGCGCCTGTTGGAGATGCTCTAAATATGTCATGGGGTGATCCTTTTACTTTCTCTGTAAAGAAATATAAAAACGTTTAGATCACTCACTTTCATATTTATTTACGGAGAAAGAATTTATGGAGGCTGCAAAGTAATGATCTCTCCAAAAAAGTTCCTGCTCGCTGGACCAGTTTGTGCTAGGCCATAGTTCTTCCCTGATCCCGTTGACAGAACATGGAGCAAGCACACATTTCGTTGATAGAATTAATTCCTTTCATCGTAGCGGCTGAAAATAGTGGCGGTGTGGCTTAATTCATAGCATAAGCATAAAATCAACCAAAAATAATAGCCTATAAGAGCATCTACAGACAGACTTGGCAAATCCGACCTGCTGTATGCTCGCGGGCGCGTCCGGGCATGCCTGCGGACAGCGCCCGTCGGCCCCTCATATGTTGCGCCGCATATCCACGTACCTCAAATGCAATCCTCAAATCCATGCAATCCATGCACGTCGATCATCCGATACAAATTGTCCGAAAATCAAAGCACAGTTCAAGCAACCGGACATGCGAAAATGAAATCAATGTCCGAGCGAGAAGGAGTTCTTGTCAGATTACGGGGTGGACGCGGCCATCCATGCGTCCTGCTTGTCCATCTTGTCCTGCTTCGCCTGGGCAGCCAGCTCCGCCTGCATCCAGGCTGTGTGCTCCGCCTGCATCGTGGTTGCGTGCTTCGCTGCCGTAGCCGCCCTCGCCGCCTCCTGTGCCCTACGGTCGTTGATCTCCTTCTTCTTCTCCGCAAGCCACTTCTTCGCATGCGCATCCAAGAGGGTTTTGTCCGCCAACATGATCTTCGCATCCTTCGCGTCCCGTGCGAGTTGCAACCTCTCCTTCTCGAGCTCAATCTCTCCAAATGTCTTGGCCTTCTCGAGTTCCCATTTGATCGCCGCCTCTTGCTTCTCCAACTCGATCTTCTCCCTCTCAATTTCCAGCCTCCTCTCCGCCCTCGTCCGGTCCCACTCCATGCTCTCCTTTTGCGCATCCAACATGAGCCTGTACATCTCCTCTTTCTTGTCCTCCCTTGCCAAAAAAATGCCCGTCCATGTGGATGACATTTTTGTAGCCGTGGCATCACGGGAGATCCTTGCCTTCTCCCATTTTTTGCCCATGACTTGTCGGTTATCCTTTGGCACGGTAGCCCTTCCATTGACGACGACAACCTCGTCCTCCTCATCGTCCAACCCAATGGATTGGTGGGAGCTTGAGCCATCATTCCTCTTCTTACCGGCTTTGAGATCGGCCACAACTTGTGTCCACCTTGGCTTGCCATTCAATATGATCTAACAATGGCTAAACGCAAATGGCTTCTTCTCGAGCTCGTGATGCAAAGTGGCCGCCACCGCCGTATAGCAAACAACATACGCATGAGCACAAGAATGCAAACACAAGAAGCATATTCAAATAACAATAAGATGATGCAATTGAGCTTACGTGAGTTGCCACTCCCATCCCATTTTGAGGGCGTTTGGTCACTTGTGCATAGTAGCCCACATACTTGTTCACTTCTCCTTGAATGATCCCCCATCGATGTTGGAGAGATGCCACACTGCAGGTGGTCACAATAGGATGCGGGTCCACGTACTCCTTTTGTTCGTGATACTCCTTCCAAATATTCTCCCAATATGTGTTTCCCTTTTGCTCGGTGCCGCATATTGGATCCATTGTTGTGGCCAACCAAGAGTGGACCAACAAGATGTCCTCAAATCTTGAGAAAGCCAGACCTCTTGCCTTTGTTGTCTTGCTCTTCTTCTTCTTGCTTGCATTGGGATCAGATGTTGTCCCAACTTCAAATGGGGTGGTGGCCTCCAATTCGTAATCCATATCGGTCGGATCTTCATTGTCATTGATCATGCTTGCCAAATACGCCTCCTAGATGATCATGATTTCCAAGCATTCATCATGTCCGAACTAGTGAATGCAAAACATTGAACATTTGATCGGACATGAGCAAACAAAACGTACCCGGTCTTGTTCTGTCATTCCGTCGAACATGTCGAGTGCAGACCGGGCGGTGGCGGTGTCCATGCTCGTCCGCTCCCGAACGAGCTGCAGCGACTGACAGTCGTCGATCGCCGGCTTCTGCGTGGGCGGAAAGCCTTCCGGAATGGCTCAGTCGTCCGTCGAATCCACGTTTCCGGCCGGCACAATCCGCGTCGGCTCCAGGATGGACGTGGTGCGGAGAGCCGCCCGTGGCGGGGGAGACATCTCCTCGACCATGTCCGCACCTACCGGTGATGCCGCCACCGCCTCCCTCTCTCACTGTCGGCGACGCCGCAGCTTCCGGGCGATGTTCTCCGCCTTGCAAGAGTTAGTGGAGGAAGGGACGCCGACGAACGAGGCGGACTGCGTCTCCGTCGCGGCGGTCGGGAACGGGCTGGAAGACATCACGGCGGTGGATTGGGCCGGTGGTGACGATGGGGAGCAAGAGTGGCGGACGGCGAGGGTTTGGGTGCGAAAAATGTTGGAGGGTGGCGGAAGGAGGAGGAAGGGTTTGGAGGATTTGGTGCAATTTGAGGTAGGGTCGGTCTATCGGGTCCGACGTGGCGGGCGTGCCTGAGCGCCCCCATATCCACCTCATATTTGGGCTGGGTATGAGGGGTGCCGGTGAGCCCGGGCGTTTGAGGCCCGTTTAAGAAGCCCGTCTGGGTCGAATTTTAGTGACCGGTCAGTGACCGGGCCGGCTGCGCGGGTGTTTGAGACGGGTTTGAGAGGTCCGGTTGTAGATGCTCTAACTAAACTAGTTGCAGCAGTGGCGGGACTTGCCTGCGCTCACGGAATGCGCCGATGGGTGCCTCAATCCAGAGGAAACAAGCCGTTCTCAGTGCTCTTCCTATACCGGCCATGCACGGGTGGTGGCATTGTGTGCCGCGATGGTGCAGAAACATGCCTCAACAGCCTGGTCCCATGTCACCCATTCGACACCATTGGCATCGAAGATGGGTGCAGAAACGGGCCTCAACAGCTTGGTCCCATGTCGTCCATTCGACATCATTGGCATCGAGGACGGGCATGCAGTCTCAAATTTGCCGCCCCTTCTCTTAGTCCATCCTCTGACCAACGTCCAAGACGCAATAGAAGGTCGTGTAATAGTCAACCTCGTCGTACACTGATGACCCACAAGTATAGGGGATCAATCGTAGTCCTTTCGATAAGTAGGAGTGTCGAACCCAACGAGGAGCAGAAGGAAATGACAAGCGGTTTTCAGCAAGGTAATTTCTGCAAGCACTGAAATTGTAGGTAACAGATAGTTTGATAGCAAGATAATTGGTAACAAACAAGTAACCGTAACGGTAAACAAGGTGCAGCAAGGTAGCCCAATCCTTTTGAGGCAAAGGACAGGCCAGAACAATCACTAGTAATAGGCAAAGTGTTCTTGAGGGTACACGGGAATTTCGTCTAGTCACTTTTATCATGTTGGTTTGATTCGTGTTCGCTACTTTGATAATTTGATATGTGGGTGGACCGGTGCTTCGGTGCTGTTCTTACTTGAACAGCCTCCCACTTATGATTAACCCCCTCGCAAGCATCCGCAACTACGAGAAAAGTATTAAGATAAAATCTAACCATAGCATTAAACGTTTGGATCCAAATCAGCCCCTTACGAAGCAGCACATAAACTAGGGTTTAAGCTCCTGTCACTCTAGCAACCCATCATCTAATAACTACTCCACAATGCATCCCCTTAGGCCCATGAATGGTGAAGTGTCATGTAGTCGACGTTCACATGACACCACTAAGGGAATCACAACATACATATCATCAAAACATCGAACACATATCAAATTCACATGATTACTCGCAACATGACTTCTCCCGTGACCTCAAGAACAAAGGTAACTACTCACAAATAATAATCATGCTCAAGATCAGAGGAGTATTGAATAGCATAATGGATCTGAACATATAATCTTCCACCAAATAAACCATATAGTAATCAACTACGCAAGGTAATCAACACTACTAGTCACCCACATGTACCAATCTGGGGTTCCAGTACAAAGATTGAACACAAGAGATGAACTAGGGTTTGAGAGGAGATGGTGCTGTTGAAGATGTTGATGAAGATTGGCCTCCCAAAGATGAGAGGGGTGTTGGTGATGACGATAACTTCGATTTCCCCCTCCGGGAGGGAAGTTCCCCCGGCGGAATCGCTCCGCCGGAGGGCAAAAGTGCTCCTGCCCAAGTTCCGCCTTGAGGCGGCGGCGCTTCGTCTCGAAAGTTCTCCTCTGATTTTTCTAGGTCAAGTGTGACCATATACCAGAAGATGTGCAACGGAGGTGGGCCGAGGTGGCCACAACCCATCAGAGCGCGCCCAGGGGGGCCTGGCGCGCCCTGGTGGGTTGTGCCCACCTGGGAGGCCCCCTCCGGTAGTTTTCTGCTCCAGTATTTTTTATTAAATGCAAAAATAATCTCCGTAAAATTTTAGCTTCATTGTTGTTGTGTAGAATAGGTATCTCTAACGTGCTTTTCTTAGGTCCAGAATTCCAGCTGCCGGTATTCTCCCTCTTTGTGTAAACCTTGCATATTATGAGAGAAAAGGCATTAGAATCACTCCCCAAAGCATTATTATTCACACAATTACATAGATAGCTAGGCCACGAAACTAACACACGAAAATAGATCATGCTAAACTTTTATTCAACTAAATCAAAGAAAAACTAAAGATTGAACTAAAATAGGTAAAGGTGAATAAAAGTGGTGGTGAATACAATACCGGGGCACCTCCCCCAAGCTTGGCTCAAGCCAAGGGGAGTGCCCATACCCGTGTGCTTAAGTCTCCTTCGGTGGTGGTGATGAAGAAGGTGGTGGTGTTGAGGAAGCCTTCTTCTTCAACTTATATTTAAGCATAAAGTTTTCCTCCCTTAGATCATCGTTCTCCAACTCAAGCTTTAATATCTTTTTGCACAATGCCGCCTTGCTCTCCTGTAGAAAACGAGATGGGATAAATTGGACCTTAGGTTTGTATCTTCTAGGGAGGCTTGATTTCTTAAACTCCACATGCATGTCTCCGGGTTGAGGTAATGGATCATCCTCTGCCTCAAAGCTATCATCCTTTACTTCCTTCATGGTAGCATCTTCTTCTTCCTCTGAGGTCCATAGATAGGGGTAAATTTCCCTAAAGATCTTTGGGTCTGAAACATAGGGATCAACATGGCTCTCCCCCTCCGAATCTTGAGACGACATATTTTCAGATCTGTCAGGGAAACAACACGAAACAAGAACAGAGGATTTTTCTGCGATGCGGTCGTCAAAATAGTCGGGGGGTATATATAAAGAATTTTTATTCTTGGGAAACAAGTATATGGAAGGAAAACAGAGTCGGGAAGGCATCCGAGGTGGGCACAACCCACCAGGGCGCGCCCAGGGGTGCCTGGCGCGCCCTGGTGTATCGTGCTCACCTCGATCACCTTCCGGTTTATTTCTTTATTTCCAAAATTTTAAAATATTCCAAAACTGACAAAAAATATTTTTGCGGATTTTTCGGAGTCCGTTTACTTATCGTATCACGTACCTCCTATTTTTAGAAATTCTGGAGTGTTCCGGAAGGTTTCTTTTATGTGTTTCTCCGGTGTCATGGTTTGGATAACATTGCTTTCGACGTTAATAGGCGTACCTAAGATATAATGCTTAATTCTTTGTCCATTGACCACCTTCGGGTTAGTGCCTTCGGCGTTATTAATCTTGATAGCTCCAGAACGATAAATCTCTTCGATAATATATGGTCCTTCCCATTTGGAGAGAAGCTTTCCTGCAAAAAATCTTAAATGAGAGTTGAACAAAAGAACATAATCTCCTATTTTGAATTCCTGCTTTTGGATTCTTTTGTCATGCCATCTTTTTACTTTTTCTTTGAATAGCCTAGCATTTTCATACGCTTGGGTTCTCCATTCATCTAGTGAGCTAATATCAAATAACCTCTTCTCACCGTCAAGTTTGAAATCATAGTTGAGTTCTTTAATTGCCCAAAATGCTTTGTGTTCTAATTCTAGTGGCAAATGACAAGCTTTCCCATACACCATTTTATATGGAGACATACCCATAGGATTTTTATAAGCTGTTCTATAGGCCCAAAGTGCATCATCTAATTTCTTAGACCAATTCTTACGAGACCTATTGACAGTTTTTTGTAATATTAATTTTATTTCTCTATTGCTAAGTTCAACTTGACCACTAGATTGAGGATGATAGGGTGATGCAATTCTATGGTTAACATCATATTTAGCAAGCATCTTACGGAAAGTACCATGAATAAAATGTGAACCACCATCGGTCATTAAATATCTAGCGACTCCAAACCTCGAGAAGATAACCTCTTTAAGCATTTTAATGTAGGTGTGGTGATCAGCACTACTAGTTGGAATAGCTTCTACCCACTTTGTGACATAATCAACCGCAACCAAAATATGAGTGTACCCATTGGAGGAAGGAAAAGGTCCCATATAGTCAAAACCCCAAACATCAAATGGTTCGACAACAAGTGAATAATTTATAGGCATTTCCTGACGCTTACCGATATTACCAATTCTTTGACATTCATCACAAGACAAGACAAACTTACGGGCATCCTTGAAGAGAGTAGGCCAATAAAAACCAGATTGTAATACCTTATGAGCAGTTCTATCTCCCGCATGATGTCCTCCATAAGCTTCGGAATGACATTTCCATAGGATTTGTTCCTGTTCATGCTCAGGTACACAACGTCTAATAATACCATCTACTCCTTCTTTATAAAGGTGTGGGTCATCCCAAAAGTAATGTCTCAAATCATAGAAGAATTTTTTCTTTTGTTGGTAAGTGAAGCTAGGTGGTATATATTTAGCGACAATGTAATTAGCATAATCAGCATACCAAGGGGTGTTCTGAGAAACATTTATTGCAGCTAACTGTTCGTCAGGGAAACTATCATCAATAGGTAGTGGGTCATCAAGAATATTTTCTAACCTAGACAAGTTATCAGCTACGGGATTCTCAGCCCCCTTCCTATCAACGATGTGTAAGTCAAACTCTTGAAGCAAGAGAACCCACCTAATGAGTCTAGGTTTAGCATCTTTCTTTTCCATAAGGTATTTTATAGCAGCATGATCAGTGTGAACAATAACATTGGAATTAACAATATAGGATCTGGATTTATCACAGGCAAACACAACTGCTAAAAATTCTTTTTCAGTAGTAGCATAGTTTCGTTGGGCACTGTCTAGAGTTTTACTAGCATAATGGATAACATTCAATTTCTTATCAACTCTTTGTCCTAGGACAACACCAACAACAAAATCACTAGCATCACACATAATTTCAAAAGGCAAGTTCCAGTCAGGTGGTTGTATGGTAGGTGCTGAGGTTAAGGCTTTCTTGAGTGTTTCAAATGCTTCCACACAATCTTCATAAAAAACAAAAGGAATATCCTTTTGCAAAAGATTAGTAAGAGGCCTAGAAATTTTAGAGAAGTCTTTAATGAACCTCCTATAAAAACCAGCATGACCAAGGAAACTTCGAATACCTTTAATATCTTTAGGACATGGCATTTTCTCAATTGCATCAACTTTAGCTTTATCCACCTCAATACCTCGTTCATATATTTTATGCCCCAAGACAATGCCTTCATTAACCATAAAGTGGCACTTCTCCCAATTCAAGACGAGATTAGTTTGTTCACATCTCTGCAAAACTCGATCAAGGTTGCTTAAGCAATCATCAAAAGAAGTTCCGTAAACGGAAAAATCATCCATGAAAACCTCCACAATCTTTTCACAAAAATCAGAGAATATAGCAGTCATACATCTTTGAAAGGTAGCAGGTGCATTGCATAAACCAAAAGGCATACGTCTATAAGCATAGGTTCCAAAAGGGCAAGTAAAGGTAGTTTTCTCTTGATCGGATTGTGACACAGGTATTTGAGAGAAACCAGAATATCCATCTAAGAAACAAAAGTGTGTGTGCTTAGATAGTCTTTCAAGGATTTGATCAATGAACGGTAGAGGGTAATGATCTTTCCTAGTAGCTTTATTTAATTTTCTAAAAACAATTACCATTCTATAGCCAGTGACAATTCTTTGTGGAATGAGTTCATTCTTATCATTGGGAACAATGGTAATACCTCCTTTCTTAGGGACACAATGAACGTGACTTACCCATCTACTATCAGCAATAGGATAGATTATACCTGCTTCCAGAAGCTTTAATATTTCAGTTCTTACCACTTCTTTCATCTTAGCATTCAATCGCTGTTGGTGATCAACAATGGGTTTAGCATCAGGTTCCATATTAATCTTGTGCTGACATAGAGTGGGACTAATGCCCTTAAGATCATCAAGAGTATATCCAATAGCAGCCCGGTGCTTCCTTAGAACTTTTAATAATATTTCTTCATGTTCTGAAAGGTTAGCACTAATAATAACAAGATATATCTTTTTCTCATCAAGATAAGCATACTTCAAAGTGTCAGGCAATTGTTTCAATTCAAATACAGGATCACCTTTAGGTGGAGGAGGACCTCCAAGAGTTTCAATAGGCAAATTGTGTTTCAAGAGAGGTTGTTGTTCGAAGAAAATTTGATCTATTTCATTTCTTTCACGCAGGTGCATATCATTTTCATGGTCGAGCAAATATTGTTCTAATGGATCAGTAGGAGGCACAACAATAGAAGCAATACCAATTATTTCATCCTTACTAGATAACGCTTTATCACGAGGTTGTCTATTAAACTTGGAAAAATTAAACTCATGAGACACATTACCAAAACTGACACCGACAGTTTGTTTTTCACAATTTATCTTAGCATTGACGGTGCTCAAGAAAGGTCTACCAAAGATAATGGGACAAAAGTCATCTTGTGGGGAACCAAGGACTAGAAAATCAGTAGGGTATTTTACCTTCCCGCACAAGACTTCAACATCTCTAACAATCCCAAGTGGTGTGATAGTGTCTCTATTAGCAAGTTTAATAGTAACATCAATGTCTTCCATTTCAGCAGGTGCTATTTCATCCATAATTTCTTGGTATAAGGTAAAAGGGATATCACTCACACTAGCACCCAAATCACATAAACCATGATAGCAATGATCTCCTATTTTGACTGAGACAACAGGCATGCCTTCTATGGGTCTATGTTTATCTTTTTCACCGGGTTTAGCAATTCTAGCAGCTTCATCACAAAAGTAGATAACATGCCCATCAATATTTTCTACCAAGAGATCTTTAGCCATAGCAACACTAGGTTCTACTTTAATTTTCTCAGGGGGTTTAGGTGCTCTTATATTACTCTTACGAACCACAGTTGATACCTTAGCATGTTCCTTTATCCTAACAGGGAAAGGTGGTTTTTCAATATAAGCGGTAGGCACAACTGGATCAACATTGTAAAAGATGGTTTCTTCTTTAGCTATGACCGGTTCTTTAATTTCTTCTTTAATAGGGGGATGATATTTAAACCACTTCTCCTTAGGGAGATCAACGTGAGTAGCAAATGCTTCGCAGAAAGAGGCTACTATCTCAGAGTCAAGTCCATATTTAGTGCTAAACTTGTGAAAAGTATCGGTATTCATAAAAGATTTAACACAATCAAATTCAAGCTTTATACCTGACTCATTACCTTCGTCGAGTTCCCAATCTTCGGAGTTGCGTTTAATTCTTTCTAAGAGATCCCACTTGAATTCAATAGTCTTCTTCATATAAGAACCAGCACAAGAAGTATCGAGCATGGATTGATCATTATGAGAAAGCCGAGCATAAAAATCCTGAATGATAACTTCTCTCGGAATGTCATGATTGGGGCATGAATATAACATTGAATTAAGCCTCCCCAAGCTAGAGCGATACTTTCTCCTTCGCGAGGCCAAAAATTATATATATAATTCCGATCACGATGAACTAGATGCATGGTGGTGAAATTCCACTTGCAAACGATTCCAGTTCCACGATCCAAGATCATCACATAGCCTATACCATGTCAATGCTTTTCCCTCCAAAGATAAAGGGAAAAACTTCTTATTAACTTCATCTCCGGGTAAACCTGCAAGCTTAAATAATCCACAAATTTCGTTCACATATAAGAGCTGCATATCAGGATGTTCAGTTCCATCTCCCGCATAAGGTTTAGCAAGAAGTTGTTCTAACATACCCGATGGAATTTCATTAGTAACATTTTCAGTAGGTGCTGTAGGTTGAGGGGCAACTAATTGTGGTTCCGGTTGAGGTGAAGATTCCCCGAACAAAGCCCTCAAAGGATTGTTTTCCATAGTAGCAAGTAGCAATAATTTTCTGCACGTAGTATAAGTTTTTCCTTACTGATTTGCACTTACCAAGAGCACTTCACTCCCCGGCAACGACGCCAGAAAAGAGTCTTGATGAGCCGCAAGTATAGGGGATCAATCATAGTCCTTTCGATAAGTAGGAGTGTCGAACCCAACGAGGAGCAGAAGGAAATGACAAGCGGTTTTCAGCAAGGTAATTTCTGCAAGCACTGAAATTGTAGGTAACAGATAGTTTGATAGCAAGATAATTGGTAACAAGCAAGTAACCGTAATGGTAAACAAGGTGCAGCAAGGTAGCCCAATCCTTTTGAGGCAAAGGACAGGCCAGAACAATCACTGGTAATAGGCAAAGTGTTCTTGAGGGTACACGGGAATTTCGTCTAGTCACTTTTATCATGTTGGTTTGATTCGTGTTCGCTACTTTGATAATTTGATATGTGGGTGGACCAGTGCTTGGGTGTTGTTCTTACTTGAACAACCTCCCACTTATGATTAACCCCCTCGCAAGCATCCGCAACTACGAGAAAAGTATTAAGATAAAATCTAACCATAGCATTAAACGTTTGGATCCAAACCAGCCCCTTACGAAGCAACGCATAAACTAGGGTTTAAGCTTCTGTCACTCTAGCAACCCATCATCTAATAACTACTCCACAATGCATCCCCTTAGGCCCATGAATGGTGAAGTGTCATGTAGTCGACGTTCACATGACACCACTAAGGGAATCACAACATACATATCATCAAAACATCGAACACATATCTCACATGATTACTCGCAACATGACTTCTCCCGTGACCTCAAGAACAAAGGTAACTGCTCACAAATAATAATCATGCTCAAGATCAGAGGAGTATTGAATAGCACAATGGATCTGAACATATAATCTTCCACCAAATAAACCATATAGTAATCAACTACGCAAGGTAATCAACACTACTAGTCACCCACAAGTACCAATCTGAGGTTCCGGTACAAAGATTGAACACAAGAGATGAACTAGGGTTTGAGAGGAGATGGTGCTATTGAAGATGTTGATGAATATTGGCCTCCCAAAGATGAGAGGGGTGTTGGTGATGACGATAGCTTCGATTTCCCCCTTCGGGAGGGAAGTTCCCCCGGCGGAATCGCTTCGCCGGAGGGCAAAACTGCTCCTGCCAAAGTTCTGCCTCGAGGCGGCGGCGCTTCGTCCCAAAAGTCCTCCTCTGATTTTTTCTAGGTCAAGTGTGACCATATACCAGAAGATGGGCACCGGAGGTGGGCCGAGCTGGCCACAACCCATCAGGGCACGCCCAGGGGGGCCTGGCGCGCCCTGGTGGGTTGTGCCCACCTGGGAGGCCCCCTCCAGTAGTTTTCTGCTCCAGTATTTTTATTAAATGCAAAAATAATCTCCGTAAAATTTCAGCTTCATTGGAGTTGTGCAGAATAGGTATCTCTAACGTGCTTTTCTTAGGTCCAGAATTCCAGCTGCCGGTATTCTCCCTCTTTGTGTAAACCTTGCATATTATGAGAGAAAAGGCATTAGAATCACTCCCCAAATCATTATTATTCAACAAAACAAAGTAAATAACAGTAGGAATTCATGATGCAAAATGGACGTATTATACACCCCTTCCTCCTGCTCCCGCTCCTGCTCCTCTTCCTTCTTGATGGGTGGTGGGCTTGCTTGATGCTGGTGCCATTATCCTTGTGTTGCGTGATACTTGTGATCTGCGTTGGGTTTTTTCCCGAAAAGGAGGGGATGATCCAGCACAGTATAGATAAGTATTTCCCTCAGTGAGAACCAAGGTTATGGAACCAATATAAGGATCACAGAACTTCCCGTCTTCAGCGCCTACACACAACAAAGAACACACTTGCACCCAACGTGGGCAAGAGGGTTGTCAATCCCCTTGAACTCGTTACTTGCAAGTGATAAGTAGTGTAGATGATAGTTGAATAAATATAAAATAGAAAATAAATAAAAAGTGAATAATGGCAGCAAGGTATTGAGAGCGTATATGTGAATAGACCTGGGGGCTATAGTGTTCGCTAGATGCATCTCTCTTGAAGAAGGCTGATACTTGTGATATGCGTTGGGTTTTTCCACAAAGAGAAGGGGATGATGCAACACAATATAGATAAGTATTTTCCTCAATAATAACCAAGGTTATCGAACCAATAGGAGGACCACACAACTCCCGTCTTCAGCGCCTAAACACAAAAGAGCAAACACTTGCACCCAACGCGGGCAAGAGGGTTGTCAATCCCCTTGAACTCGTTACTTGCAGCAGATGAGTGTTGGAAATATGCCCTAGAGGCAATAATAAAGTGATTATTATTATATTTCCTTGTTCATGATAATCGTTTATTATCCATGCTATAATTGTATTGATTGGGAACACAAATACATGTGTGGATACATAGACAACACTATGTCCCTAGTATGCCTCTAGTAGACTAGCTCGTTGATCAAATATGGTCAAGGTTCCCTAGCCATAGACATGAGATGTCATTTGATAACGGGATCACATCATTAGGAGAATGATGTGATGGACAAGACCCAAACAATGAACTTAGCATATGATCGTGTCAGTTTATTGCTATAGTTTTCTGCATATCAAGTATCTGTTCCTATGACCATGAGATCATGCAACTCACTGACACCGGAGGAATACCTTGTGTGTATCAAACGTCGCAATGTAATTGGGTGACTATAAAGATGCTCTACAGGTATCTCCGAGGGTGTCTGTTGAGTTGGCATGGATCGAGACTGGGATTTGTTACTCCGTGTGACGGAGAGGTATCTCAGGGCCCACTCGGTAATACAACATCACAATAAGCCTTGCAAGCAAAGTGACTAAAGAGTTAGCCATGGGATCTTGTATTACGGAACGAGTAAAGAGACTTGCCGGTAACGAGATTGAACTAGGTATAGAGATACCGACGATCGAATCTTGGGCAAGTAACATACCGAAGAACAAAGGGAACAGCATACGGGATTAACTGAATCCTTGACATAGAGGTTCAACCGATAAAGATCTTCGTAGAATATGTAGGAACCAATATGGGCATCCAGGTGCCGCTATTGCTTATTGACCGTAGAGGTGTCTCGGTCATCTCTACATAGTTCCCGAACCCGCAGGGTCTGCAGACTTAACGTTGGGTGACGTTTCGGTAGTATTGAATTATGTATGATGGTGACCGAAGGTTGTTTGGAGTACCGGATGAGATCCCGGACGTCACGAGGAGCTTTGGAATGGTCCGGAGGTAAAGATTGATATATAGGAAGTCCCGTTTTGGTCTCCGAAAAAGTTTCGGGCATTTCCGGCAGTGTACCGGGAGTGACGAATGGGTTCCGGGGGGTCCCCCAAGTGGGGCCCACCCACCCCAAGGGTCACATGGGCCTAGGAGGTGGCGCACCAGCCCCTGGTGGGCTGGCCGGCCAGCCCCTAGGAGGCCCTTGCGCAAGGGGTGGGAAAGGGGCCAAGTGGGGAGGAGTCCTACTAGGATTCCACCTCCCTTGTGGGAGGTGGACTCCTCCCCCTTGTGGTTCGGCCGACCCTAGGGCGCCAGCCTCTCCCCTCCCTCCTATATATATTGGAGGGGAGAGAGGGCAGCCGCACCCCAAGCCACGGTGCAGCCCTCTCTCCCCACGTCTATACCGTTTTTCCTCTAGATTAGTTCGGCGGTGCTTGGCGAAGCCCTGCCGAATTAGCTCCACCACCACCGTCAGCACACCGTCGTGCTGCCGGGGAACTCATCTACCTCTCCGCTCCCTCTTGCTAGATCAAGAAGGCGGAGATTGTCATCGAGCTGTACGTGTGCTGAACGCGGAAGTGCCGTCCGTTCGGCGCTAGATCGGGACGGATCGTGATTGGATCGCGGGACGGCTTGCGATTTGGATCGCGAAGACGTTCGACTACATCAACCGCGTTTCTTAACGCTTCCCGCTTAGCGATCTACAAGGGTACGTAGATCCACTCTCCCTCTCATAGATGCTCATCACCATGGATAGATCTTGCGTGTGCGTAGGAAATTTTTTGTTTCCCATGCAACGTTCCCCAACAGTGGCATCATGAGCTAGGTCTATGTATAGATGAGATCTCGAGTAGAACACAAAGGAGTTTGTGGGCGTTGATATTCAGATTGCTTCCCTCCTTAGTATTATCTTGATTCGGCGGTATTGTGGGATGAAGCGGCTCGGACCAACCTTACTCATCCACGTACGAGAGACCGGTTCCATCGACTGACATGTAACTTTGTTGCATAAGATGGCTAGCGGGTGTCTGTCTCTCCCACTTTAGTTGAATCGGATTCGACAGAGGCGGTCCTTGTAGAAGGTGAAATAGCAACTTGTATATCACCGTTGTGGTTTTGCATAGGTAAGAATCGTTCTTGCTAGATACCCATAGCAGCCACGTAAAACATGCAACAACAAATTAGAGGACGTCTAACTTGTTTTTGCAGGGTATGATGTGATATGATATGGCCAGAAACATGATGAGATATATGTGATGTATGAGATGATCATGTTTTGTATAGATTATCACGACTTGCATGTCGATTAGTACGGCAACCGGCAGGAGCCATAGGGTTGTCTTTTCGCTTTTGTTTATCGCTATGAGTTAGCAATAGTTGTAGAAGCAATAGTTGGCGGGACAACCTCATGGCGACACGTTGATGGAGATCAAGATGATGGAGATCATGGTGTCATGCCGGTGATGATGGAGATCATGCCGGTGCTTTGGAGATGGAGATCAAAAGCACAAGATGATGGCCATATCATGTCACTTATGATTTGCATGTGATGTTAATCCTTTTATGCATCTTATTATGCTTAGGACGACGGTAGCATTATAAGGTGATCCCTCACTGAAATTTCAAGATAAAATTGTGTTCTTCCCGAGTGTGCACCATTGCGAAAGTTCGTCGTTTCGAGACACCACGTGATGATCGGGTGTGATAGACTCTACGTTCGCATACAACGGGTGCAAGCCAGTGTTACACATGCGGACCACTCGGGTTAAACTTGACAAGCCTAGCATGTACAGACATGGCCTCGGAACACAAGAGACCGAAAGGTCGAGCATGAGTCATATAGTAGATATGATCAACATGGAGATGTTCACCATTGAAACCACCACATCTCACGTGATGATCGGACTTGGGTTGGTGAATTTGGATCATGTGACGCTCGAATGACCTGAGGGATGTCAATTTGAGTGGGAGTTTTTGAGTAATTTGATTAACTAAACTCTTTATCTTGAACAATAGTCTAAGTTGTCTTTGCAAAATTTATGTTGTAGATCAATGGCTCGTGCAGTAGCACCCCTGAATTTCAATGCGTTCCTAGAGAAAGCTAAGTTGAAAGATGATGGAAGTAACTTTATAGACTGGGCCCGTAATCTGAGGATTATCCTCACGGCTTCCCAAAAGGCTTATGTCCTTGGTGCACCGCTCGGTGAACCACCCGCTCCAGTAGAGTCTGCAGACGTTGCGAACGCCTGGCAGGCACGTTCTGATGATTACTCAATAGTTCAATGTGCAATGTTGTATGGCTTAGAACCGGGACTTCAAAGACGTTTTGAACGTGATGGAGCATATGAGATGTTCCAGGAGTTGAAGTTTATCTTTGAGAAGAATGCCCGGATCGAGAGGTATGAGACCTCCGATAAGTTCTATGCTTGCAAGATGAAGGAGAATGGGTCTGTCAGTGAACATGTACTCAGAATGTCTGGGTATTCCAACCGTCTGGTGGAGTTGGGAATTGTTCTCCCGCCAGAGGCGATCACTGACAGAGTTCTTCAATCACCGCCACCTAGCTACAAAAGCTTCGTGTTGAACTATAACATGCAAGGGATGAATAAGTCAGTCGCCAAGCTGTTTGCGATGTTGAAAGTCGCTGAGTCTGAGATTCAGAAGGAGCATCAAGTGTTGATGGTCAATAAAACCACTAGTTTCAAGAAGAATGGCAAGGGCAAGAAGGGTAACTCCAAGAAGAGTGGCAAAGCAGTTGCCCCTCCCGTGAAGAAACCCAAGGCTGGACCCAAGCCAGAAACCGAGTGCTTTCATTGCAAGGGAACTGGTCACTGGAAGCGGAACTGCCCCAAGTATCTGGCTGACAAGAAGGCGGCCAACACCAAACAAGGTATATATGATATACATGTTATTGATGTGTACCTTACCAACTCTCGTTGTAGTGCCTGGGTATTTGATACCGGTTCGGTTGCTCACATTTGCAACTCAAAGCAGGAACTACGGAATAGACGGAGGCTGGCAAAGGACGAAGTGACAATGCGCGTGGGAAATGGTTCCAAGGTTGATGTGATCGCCGTCGGCACGCTCGCTCTTCGATTACCATCGGGATTAGTGATGAACCTGAATAATTGTTATTTAGTGCCTGCGTTAAGCATGAACATTATATCTGGATCTTGTTTATTGCGAGACGGTTACTCATTTAAATCAGAGAATAATGGTTGTTCTATTTATATGAGTAATATCTTTTATGGTCATGCACCCATTGTGAGGGGTTTATTCTTATTGAATCTCAATGGTGATGATACACACGTTCATAACATTGATGCCAAAAGATGTAGAGTTGATAATGATAGCACCACTTTCTTGTGGCACTGCTGCTTAGGTCATATTGGTGTAAAACGCATGAAGAAGCTCCATGCTGATGGACTTTTGGAGTCACTTGATTTTGAATCACTTGACACATGTGAACCATGCCTCATGGGCAAGATGACTAAGACCCCGTTCTCTGGTACAATGGAACGGGCAAGTGACTTGTTGGAAATCATACATACTGATGTGTGCGTTTCGATGAGCATTGAGGCGCACGGTGGATATCGTTATTTTCTCACCTTCAGTGATGACTTAAGTAGATATGGGTATATTTACTTAATGAAACATAAGTCTGAAACGTTTGAAAAGTTCAAGCAATTTCAGAGTGAAGTTGAGAATCATCGTAACAAGAAGATTAAATTCCTATGATCAGATCGAGGAGGAGAATATCTGAGTTATGAGTTTGGCAGTCACTTAAGACAATGTGGAATTGTTTCACAATTGACACCGCTTGGAACACCACGGCGCAATGGTGTGTCCGAACGTCGTAATCGAACCTTATTGGATATGGTGCGGTCTATGATGTCTCTTGCCGATTTGCCACTATCTTTTTGGGGTTATGCGTTAGAGATAGCTGCATTCACTTTAAATAGGGCACCATCTAAATCCGTTGAGACGATGCCATATGAACTGTGGTTTGGCAAGAAACCAAAGTTGCCGTTTCTAAAAGTTTGGGGATGTGATGCTTATGTCAAAAAGCTTCAGCCTGAAAAGCTGGAACCCAAAGCGGAGAAATGTGTCTTCATAGGATACCCAAAAGAGACGGTTGGGTATACCTTCTATCTCAGATCCGAAGGCAAAGTGTTTGTCGCAAAGAACGGGTCATTTCTTGAGAAAGAGTTTCTCTCGAAAGAATTGAGTGGGAGGAAAATAGAACTTGATGAGTTTGTTGAACCTTTACTTCAACCAGCGAGTAGCGCAGCGCAGAAAGATGTTTCTGTAGAGCCTACATAGGTCGAAGAGGAAGCTGATGATGGTGATCATGAGGCTTCGGATCAAGTTGCTATCGAACCTCGTAGGTCGACAAGGGCACGTACTGCTCATGAGTGGTACGGTAACCCTGTCTTAGAGGTCATGTTGTTGGACAACGATGAACCTACGAGCTATGGAGAAGCGATGGTGGGCCCGGATTCCGAGAATGGTTAGAGGCCATGAAATCCGAGATGAGATCCATGTATGAAAACAAAGTATGGACTTTGGAAGTATTACCTGAAGGGCGAAAGGCCATTCAGAACAAATGGATCTTTAAGAAGAAGACGGACGCGGACGGTAATGTCACCGTCTATAAAGCTCGACTTGTGGCAAAGGTTTTTTCACAAGTTCAAGGAGTTGACTACGATGAGACCTTCTCACCCGTAGCGATGCATAAGTCCGTCAGAATCATGTTAGCAATAGCTGCATTTTTCGATTATGAAATTTGGCAGATGGATGTCAAAACAGCGTTGCTTAACGGTTTCCTTAAGGAAGAGTTGTATATGATGCAACAAGAAGGTTTTGTCGATCCAGAGAATGCTGACAAAGTTTGCAAGCTCCAGCGATCCATTTATGGACTGGTGCAAGCATCTCGGAGTTGGAATCTTCGCTTTGATGAGGTGATCAAAGCGTTCGGGTTTATACAAGTTTATGAAGAAGCTTGTATTTACAAGAAAGTGAGTGGGAGCTCTATAGCGTTTCTAATATTATATGTGAATGGCATATTGCTGATTGGAAACAATATAGAAATGTTGGAAAGCGTGAAGGAATATTTGAACAAGAGTTTTTCAATGAAGGACCTAGGAGAAGCTGCTTTCATATTAGGCATCAAGATCTATAGAGATAGATCGAGACGCTTAATAGGACTTTCACAGAGCACATACCTTGACAAAGTTTTGAAGAAGTTCAAAATGGATCAGTCCAAGAAGGGGTTCTTGCCTGTATTGCAAGGTGTGAAGTTGAGTAAGACTCAAGCCCAGTGACTGCAGAAGATAGAGAAAAGATGAGTGTCATCCCCTATGCTTCAGCCATAGGCTCTATCATGTATGCAGTGCTGTGCACAAGATTCGATCTCAGCCTTGCCATAAGTATGGCCGGAAGGTTTCAAAGTGATCCAAGAATGGAACACTGGACGGCGGTCAAGAATATCCTGAAGTACCTGAAAAGGACTAAGGACATGTTTCTCGTTTATGGAGGTGATCAAGAGCTCGTCGTAAAGGGTTACGTCGATGCAAGCTTTGACACTGATCCGGATGACTCTAAGTCTCAAACCGGATACGTATTTATTCTCAATGGGGGAGCGGTAAGCTGGTGCAGTTCCAAGCAGAGCGTGGTAGCTGATTCTACATGCGAAGCGGAGTACATCGCTCCCTCGGAGGCGGCGAAGGAAGGTGTCTGGATGAAGGAGTTCATGACAGATCTTGGAGTAGTGCCCTGTGCACTGAACCCAATGACTCTGTTCTGTGACAACACTGGTGCCATTGCTCTGGCCAAGGAACCAAGGTTTCACAAGAGGACCAGACACATAAAGCGACGCTTCAATTCCATCCGCGATTACATCAAGGAGGAGGACATAAATATTTGCAAAGTGCACACGGATATGAATGTCACACGCCCGTTGACTAAACCTCTTCCAAGGGCTAAACATGATCAACACCAGAACTATATGGGTGTTAGATTCATTACAATGTAAATCACATAATGATGTGAGCTAGATTATTGACTCTAGTGCAAGTGGGAGACTGTTGGAAATATGCCCTAGAGGCAATAATAAAGTGATTATTATTATATTTCCTTGTTCATGATAATCGTTTATTATCCATGCTATAATTGTATTGATTGGGAACACAAATACATCTGTGGATACATAGACAACACTGTGTCCCTAGTATGCCTCTAGTAGACTAGCTCGTTGATCAAATATGGTCAAGGTTCCCTAGCCATAGACATGAGATGTCATTGGATAACGGGATCACATCATTAGGAGAATGATGTGATGGACAAGACCCAAACTATGAATGTAGCATATGATCATGTCAGTTTATTGCTATAGTTTTCTGCATGTCAAGTATCTGTTCCTATGACCATGAGATCATGCAACTCACTGACACCCGAGGAATACCTTGTGTGTATCAAACGTCGCAACATAATTGGGTGACTGACTATAAAGATGCTCTACAGGTATCTCCGAGAGTGTCTGTTGAGTTGGCATGGATCGAGACTGGGATTTGTTACTCCGCGTGACGGAGAGGTATCTCAGGGCCCACTCGGTAATACAACATCACAATAAGCCTTGCAAGCAAAGTGACTAAAGAGTTAGCCACGGGATCTTGTATTACGGAACGAGTAAAGAGACTTGCCGATAACGAGATTGAACTAGGTATAGAGATACCGACGATCGAATCTTGGGCAAGTAACATACCGAAGAACAAAGGGAACAACATACGGGATTAACTGAATCCTTGACATAGAGGTTCAACCGATAAAGATCTTCGTAGAATATGTAGGAACCAATATGGGCATCCAGGTCCCGCTATTGGTTATTGACCGTAGAGGTGTCTCGGTCATGTCTACATAGTTCTCGAACCCGCAGGGTCTGCACACTTAACGTTCGGTGACGTTTCGGTAGTATTTAGTTATGTATGGTGGTGACCGAAGGTTGGTCGAAGTCCCGGATGAGATCCCGGACATCACAAGGAGCTTCGGAATGGTCCGGAGGTAAAGATTGATATATAGGAAGTCCCGTTTTGGTCTCCGGAAAAGTTTCGGGCATTTCCGGTAGTGTACCGGGAGTGACGAATGGGTTTCGAGGGGTCCACCAAGTGGGGCCCACCCACCCCAAGGATCACATGGGCCTAGCAGGTGGCGTACCAGCCCTTGGTGGGCTGGCCAGCCAGCCCCTAGGAGGCCCTTGCGCAAGGGGTGGGAAAGGGGCCAAGTGGGGAGGAGTCCTACTAGGATTCCACCTCCCTTGTGGGAGGTGGACTCCTCCCCCTTGTGGTTCGGCCGACCCTAAGGGGAAACCCTAGGGCGCCAGCCCCTCCCCCTCCCTCCTATATATATTGGAGGGAGAGAGGGCAGCCGCACCCCAAGCCACGGTGCAGCCCTCTCTCCCCACGTCTATACCGTTTTTCCTCTAGATTAGTTCGGCGGTGCTTGGCGAAGCCCTGCCGGATTAGCTCCACCACCACCGTCAGCACGCCGTCGTGCTGCTGGGGAACTCATCTACCTCTCCGCTCCCTCTTGCTGGATCAAGAAGGCGGAGATCGTCATCGAGCTGTACGTGTGCTGAACGCGGAGGTGCCGTCCGTTCGGCGCTAGATCGGGACGGATCGTGATTGGATCGCGGGACGGCTTGCGATTTGGATCGCGAAGACGTTCGACTACATCAACCGCGTTTCTTAACGCTTCCCTCTTAGCGATCTACAAGGGTACGTAGATCCACTCTCCCTCTCGTAGATGCTCATCACCATGGATAGATCTTGCGTGTGCGTAGGAAATTTTTTGTTTCCCATGCAACGTTCTCCAACAATGAGTAGTGTAGATGATAGTTGATAATTATAAATTTCAAAAAAAAATGACAGCAAGAAAATAAGAACGTTTGTAAATATATATGTGAATTGACCCGGGGGCCATAGTGTTCGCTAGAGGCTTCTCTCTTAAATAAAGCATACGATGGGTAAACAAATTACTGTTGGTCAATTGATAGAAAAGCGCATAGTCATGCAATATTTATTCACGGCAATGATCATGTGTATATAGGCATCACGTCCATAAAAAAGTAGACCGACTCCTGCCTGCATCTACTACTATTACTCCACTTTGAGAGCACTTCTATGCTTGCCTCTCTAGGTATTAAGTTCATGCAAACAGAGTAATGCTTGGAGAACGATGACATGATGTAGACAAAGTAAACTCAATTAATATGAATGAACCCCATCATTTTATCCTTAGTGGCAGCAATACAAATATGTGTCTTGTCCCCTACTTTCTCACTGGGATATAGAGCACCGCAAGATTGAACCCAGTACAACGCACCCCTCTCACTGAAGATAAACCAATCTAGTTGGCCAAACTAAACCGATAGATTGAAGAGATTTACGAAGCTATGATGATCATGCAAATAAGAATCAAATAAGTATTCAGAGATAACTCAAATCTTTTATCATAAATAATCTTAACATAAACCCACAATTCATCGGATCCCAACAAACACAGCGCAAAAGAAGATTACATCGAATAGATCACCGCGAAGATCGCGGTGAACTTTGTATTGAAGATCAAAGAGAGAGAAGAAGCCATCTATGTACTAGCTATGGACCCGTATGTCTGTGGTGGACTACTCACACATCACCATGGGAGCAACAAGGATGATGTAGAGGCCCTTCGTGATGGATCCCCCTCCGACAGGGCACCAGAAAAGGGATCCAGATGAGATCGCGGCGGAACAGAGACTTGCGGCGGCAGAAAAAGTGTTTTGGGAGCTCCCCTAGGGTTTTTGGAATATATGTGAATTTATAGGCCAGAGATCAGGGTTGGAGGCGTCGGGAGGCAGCCACAAGCTAACAGGGAGTGCCGACCCCCCTAGGCGCGCCATGTTGTCTTGTGGGGCCCTCGCGCGGCCTCACGTCTTCTCCCGAAGCTTCTAGGTATTCTTTTAGTCCAGAAAAAATCATAATATTTTTTGTGGCAATTGGACTTCGTTTGGTACCGTAAACCTGAAAAGCCAAAAACATGCAGAAAACAACAACTAGCACTTGGCACTGGGTTAATAGGTTAGTGCTCAAAAATAATATGAATCAACAAATAAATGCCCAAAAAGTATCCTACAATGATAATATTATAGCATGGAACAATCAAAAATTATAGATACGATGGAGACGTATCAGCACCCCCAAGCTTAATTCCTGCTCGTCCTCGAGAAGGTAAATGATAAAAATAATTTTTTTGATGTGACATGCTACCCAACATGTAATCTCTTGCATGCACTACTGGAATCAGGGTCTTTGCCATCTGCCAGCTCTTTGCCGTCTGCCAGCTGATGGCAAAGAGGCTGTTTGCCGTCTGTCTTGCCAAAGCAGACGGCAAAGAACCAGCTGATGGCAAAGAGGGTCTTTGCCATCTGCCACTTCTTTGCCGTCTGCTGGCAGACGGCAAAGAGTTCTTTGCCGTCTGCCAGCAGACGGCAAAGACCACAGTGGCCCCCACGGGGTACTGTACTGTCTAGGTCATACGGGCCACTTCTTTGCCGTCTGCCAGCAGACGGCAAAGAGGTAAGGGGCCCCTAGCCAGTACAGTACCCTCTTTGCCGTCTGCTGGCAGACGGCAAAGAATTCTTTGCCATCTGCCAGCATACGGCAGACGGCAAAGAATTTTCGCCCCCCCCCCCCGCGCCTCTCTCTCTCCTAGCCGCAGCCACCCCCCACTTCCCCCACTCTCTCCCCGATCCAACCCCCCGGTCTGGATCAGATCGAGCCGGGGGGCCGACGCCTGGCGCCCGGCGACCGCGCCGACCGGCCGCCCCCGCCACCGCCGGCCGCCACCACGGCGCCACCCCCGCTGCCTCCCCTACTGCCCCGCCTTCCCGACCTCCCTGCCTCGCCGAACGCCGCCTCTTCCCGGCCCCCTCGGTGAGCCGCTCTGCCGCCGCCAGCTTACCCCCCCCCCGCTCGCCCCCGTCCTCGTCGCGGTGACCGCACGCCGAGCCGTGCCCCGGCCGCGCTCGCCCGACCCCTTGTCGCACCTGGCGCGCCCGTGCGCGCGTCCCGCGCCGGCGGTCGCGTCCCCGCTCGCCCCGCAGCCGTGCCCCGCTCGCCCGCGCCCTGGACCGCACGACCCCGCCGCCCAGGCCACTGGCCGCCTCCGGCCGCCTCTACCTGGCCGCCGCCCGCCCCCTCCATTGGCCGCGCCGCCGGCCGCCCCGGCCGCCGGCCCTAGCGCCACGGCCAGCCCGGCCACGCGCGCGTCCAGTGCCCCTCTCTGGCCGGACAATGTCCACCATCCCCCCTTCTTTGTTTTTTTCTGTTTTTTTTCCTGTTTTTATTATTACTGAACTATGTCAATCTGTTTTTTTAGTGGGAAGTGACGAATGGAACAAGGCGGAAGGACGACGTGTTTGTTCTTCAACCATTTCCCTCCGAAACCTAGGTTAGGATTGTCCCCTGTTAAGTATGTGGTTGTACCTTGTACCTGCTACTAAATTAGTCATGCACATATGTTCGATCTTCGAATGTTTCTTGCCTCTAAAACCCAAGTTTGTATTGTCCTTTGTTAAGTGTGTGCTTGTACCTGCTGCTAAATTAATCATGCACTTTCATTTAGTTGCAGAAAATTGGGGGAAATAATGGCTGGAGCATATGTGAACTTGGCCTCTGCTCATTTAGTCAGTTTCTGGTTTTGCTTGGGAGAGTAGCATGTGTTTCCCATTTGTTTATTTAAATAATTTGTATCTAATTCTTGTGAACCAAAGCATGCTTGGGAGAGTAGCATGTGTTTCCCAGCAAGCATGTTGCTTGCTGGTTTTAGATTATGATTTAGTTACATACATAGACTTTTTGGACAGTTGGCTTGGCTGTTTGGGTCTGCTTTTACGCAGGGAGACCGTATTCCAATCATAAAACTGATACTACGGGCACGCTAATATGACTGCTGTACTTTGAGATTGACCATTTGATTATAACAAGCTCTTGTTCTTTGCTTAATAATAATAACAACTTGTAAATAAAAAGTTCCAGTACAAAGATCTCAAAGTTTTGATATAAATTGTACAATAATTATAATCGTGGATTCTAGTTATAAGGCTAGCTAAGTCATGAGGCTAGTTGAGTACCTAGGTCTTTTCTCCTATATGTAATTCTTATGAACTGTTCTTTAATTTTCACTGGGTGCCTTTGATGAAATAAACTTTTTCGATTGTTTGTTCTGTGATCAGCGTGCATCTTCTGATAAGCATATCATGTTTATTCTGAAGCTTAGTCTTTTGTTATTGGGCAATACTTGACACAGAGTCGTTGGTCTGCCTGCCATAGAACCATTTATGAAGATGTCATGGTTTGCAAATAACAAGCTCCTGTACAAAGATGTTAAGGTTTTGATATGAATTGTACTAATAATTGTGGATTCTAATTGTCGTGAACTCCATAGGCGCTCACATGCTAGTGGCCTTTGATGACATTTTAAGTTCTTGGCTGTTGTCTTTAATGCCAGTGTGTAGCAGCAAAAAAATTGTACTTGGAAGTGTCAAAATTTGTCATTTATAATCAGCCATAGTAATATTGCTATAGATATATACACACTGAAAGTCTGAAAATTTTCTAGTAAATATACATGTCAGCTGCCATATCCGTTGCTTTGTCCCTTATTCAGTGTTTTTATCTTTTCTTGTTTTGATGTTACAATTTTGTTAGTTCATAGATGTTGATTTTGTTTTCTCTGCAGTTGAAAAAGTTCTGTATCAAGCTTCTATGTTTTGTCACAAGGATGAGATTTTTAGAATGCTACAAAACTTCGTACCTTAGTAATGTTTTAGAATTTTTAAAACAGAATACATTAGTTGACATCTATTTCGTTAGCTTTTATACTAATGTTTTACTTCTCCGAACTTAATTCTTGCAAATCAAAGTGATCTAATTACTTGGGGCCTGTTCGGCAACCCACCACAGCCACGACATCCTCAACTCATATTTAACTGTGTACAGAGAGCATATAGAGAACAAAAGCCTCACATTTAGCATAAGTTTGCAAATCAAAAAGGCACATACATGTCTCAGTGTGGGCAGCCATGCCTTGCCATCAGTGTGAGCATATTGCTTGCTATGATGATTTAGTGTAGCACATTTAGCAGATTTTTATTTATGCCGATGAGTTAAATTGCAACACGTCAAAACCTTTAATGTGTCGATTTAAAATCTGAAACAAGAGCTCCATTTTGAGTTTCCGATCGGTTGATCGGTTGCAGGTTTCCCAAAGGTAAACAAGTTGATGGTGGTTTGGAAGATCTTCAAGCTGTTGAAGATTTGGAAGATCACTTCATGGAAGGGCAGAATGCTACTGTTTAGTTGTTAGATGTTTGATGTATTGGATGTTTGTGAAACTATTCGATGTTTGTGAAACTATGTATATATATATGAATTGAATGTATGATGTTTGATGTTTGATGATGATGGTGAAACTATGTTTGATGTTTGATGTTTGAAACTATGTGATTCTGAATATATATATATGTTTGAATTTCTGTGAAAATGAATTGATATAACAAAAAACAGAAAAAACATGGGCTATATAGCCACTTTGCCGTCTGCTAGCAGACGGCAAAGAGGTTTGCCATCTGCCAGCAGACGGCAAAGAGGCTACGTGGCAGCAGCCTGTGCAAACTGGGCTGGCCTATTTGGCCTCTTTGCCGTCTGCTGGCAGATGGCAAACCTCTTTGCCGTCTGCTAGCAGATGGCAAAGAGCTTGCTTCTTTGCCGTCTGCCAGCAGATGGCAAAGAGCTTGCTTCTTTGACGTCTGCCAGCAGACGGCAAAGATCTTGCTTCTTTGCCATCTGCCAGCAGACGGCAAAGAACTTTCCTTCTTTGCCGTCCGCCAGCAGACGGCAAAGCAGCCTTTGCCGGCAGCTTCTTTGCCGGAGTGTTTGCCGTCTGCTAGCGGATGGCAAAGGCTTTGCCATCCGCCAAACATGCCTTTGCCGTCTGCTATGGTAGATGGCAAAGCAGCTGATTCCAGTAGTGATGTATGCTCATTGAGAAATGATGAATTAACAAACATCAACATAGTAATATTTATAAGCATAAGTAACACAATCATCAATCTTTCAAAATATACGATCCTCAAAGAATGTTTACCCCCATTCATTTTATCATATTAGTAAGGCATGGCTCCGTCTTCACCACATCAATACAAATATCAAGCATCGCGGTGTCTAAGTCAGGTAATTGGATTGTACTTTTTAACACGCTTCAGCTTTTTATTCTTCACACAATACATGAGCATGAACCATGGACATAGCATAAGGGTGAAATAGAATATGGTGGTAGATATCAAAGGGGTAAAAGTGGAGAAGAATGTCTCGCATCAACTAGGCATATCAACGGGCTATGAAGATGCCCATCAATAGATATCAATGCGCGGAGTAGGGATTGCGATACAATGGATGCACTAGAGAAATAAGTGTATGAAAGCTCAAATGAAACTAAGTGGGTGTGCATCCAACTTGCTTGCTCATGAAGACCTCGGGCATTTGAGTAAGCCCGTCATTGGAATATACAAGCCAAGTTCTATAATGAAAAATTCCCATTCGCATATGAAGTGACAAAACATGAGACTCTCTATATGAAGAACATGGTGCTACTTTGAAGCACAAGTGTGGAAAAAGAGGTAGTAGCACTGTCCCTTCTCTCTTTTCTCTCATTTATTTTATTTTTCCTTTTTCTTTCATTCTCTTTTTTTCTTTTTCATTTTCTTTTCTTTCGCTCTCTCTTTTTCTTTCATTTTCTCCCTTTTTTCCTCACTGAGACAGTGCCCTAATAATGAAAATCATCACACTTTTATTTACTCACAACTCAACATGAAAAATTATAAAACAATATGACTCAATATGAATGCCTCTGGCAGTGTACTAGGATGTGCAATGATCTAGTGTAGCATGTATGATAATGATGAACGGTGGCTTTGCCACAAATACTATCTGAGCTACATGATCATCCAAAGCAATATGACGATGAGTTTACTAGTCATATTATGTGACGTTGGAAGTTGCATGGTAATATATCTCGGAATGGCTATGAAAATGCCATGATATGTAGGTATGGTGGTAGTTTTGAGGAAGATATAAGGAGGCTTATGTGCAACAGAGCGTATCATGCCGTGGGGTTTGGATGCACCGGCGAAGTTTGCACTGATCCTCGATGTGAGAATGGGCAATGCACGGTATCGGAGAGGCTAGCAAAATATGAGGAGGTGAGAGTGTGTATGTCCATGGATTCACATTAGTCATAAAGAACTCATATACTTATTGCAAAGTTTTATTAGCTTTCTCGAAGCAAAGTAATACTCGCATGCCCCTAGGGAGGAGGTTGGGAGGAGTTAACCATCGCGCGCCTCCGACTCAAAACAACACTAGGATTTCAAGGAGGAATAATAATGCTCACATATCCCCGCCATGCCATAACCAATATTTAGACAAACGGGAAATTAACAATTTTTAATGTCGATACTCCTACGAACCGACAACCATGCACTCTAAAAGGATCGATATGGTTGACTAGAGGGGGGGGGTGAATAGGAAACTACCAGATTTTAACTTTTCTTTAACAATTTATACTTAGCAACAAATAGGTTGGCTAGATATGCAACTAGGTGAGCAACCTATATGATGCTAAACACAACAAGCAACTCAAGCAAGCAAGATAAACAATGTAAGTAGCTTGCGTGAAGTAAAGGTAAGAAATAACCACAAGAGGAACCGATGGAGATGAGGATGTGTTACCGAAGTTCCTTCCCAGTCAAGGGAAGTACGTCTCCATTGGAGCGGTGTGGAGGCACAATGCTCCCCAAGAAGCCACTAGGGCCACCGTATTCTCCTCACACCCTCACACAATGCGAGGTGCCGTGATTCCACTAGTGGTGCACTTGGAGGCGGCAGCCGGACCTTTACAAACAAGGTTGGGGCAATCTGCAGAACTGAATTGGAGGCTCCCAACGACACCACGAAGCTTCACCACAATGGACTATGGCTTCGAGGTGACCTCTTTCGTCTAGGGTGCTCAAACACCCAAGAGTAACAAGATCCGCAAGGGATTAGTGGGGGAATCAAATTTCTCTTGGTGGAAGTGTAGATCGGGGCCCTCTCAACCAAACCCTAGAGTATCAACAAGTTTTGTTGGCTAGGGAGAGAGATCGGGCAAGAATGAGCTTTGGGCAACAATGGAGCTTGGGGAAGGATAAGAGGTAGGGCTTCTTGGGGAAGAAGACCCTTTATATAGAAGAGAGGGGAATCTGCCCGTTGCCCACCCACCAGCCACGCTTCAACGGTAGTACCGCTGGTTGGGGCGGTACTACCGCCCAACAGAGAGCCAGTAGGAGGGGCGGCGGTAGTACCGCTTAGTACTACCGCCCCTACTACCGCTGCGGCTGGGTGCTGGCGCGGGGCACCAGACACCCCTAGAAAAGCGTCTGATGCCACGCACGAGGTGCCCAACCCTCCCTTCTTTCCCTAAGCGGTACTACCGCCGGCTGGGGCGGAAGTACCAGCTGCGCGCGGTACTACCACTTCCCAGAGCGGTACTACCGCTGAGAGAAAGAAAGGGAGAGTAGGGCAAGGACAGATACTTCATGTTGCCGGGAAACGAATGGGGGTGCGAGTGTGTACGTGAGGATTCCTCCCAAACTTTCCCACCATGGACCCCCTCTTGATAGTACGGATTTTCCTACGACTTAAGTCCACTGACACTAAATCATCGAAAAGACACCGTCTTCCTTTTAGCTTCCTGAGGGGTAAGACCATCGTCTCGTGCCACCTGATATTATCTGAAAGCTTAATGCACACGATTAGCCCGCAAACACATTGTCATCAATCACCAAAACCATTAGGGTATAAAAATGCCCTTACAATATCCCCCTTTTTGGTGGATTGATGACAACACTGGATTTGCATAGAAAATAAATAAGAGAAAGAAAGCAAACCCAAAAGTCTACAAAAATATAGACGGGCTCCCCCTAGATGTGTGCTATATTACATATGCTTTTGGAATGCAAAACACACATGCTAGGATCAACACTCCCCCTATATTTTAGAGACGAATACTCCTTGCAACAATATATAATATGACATAGATAACTAAGCAAGGAGCACTATGTGAGAGTATAACACAGATGGTATAATGAAACTAACTCACAGAACGAGACATATAAGGATAATTAAGGGTAGCATATGTCTTACACCATACAACGAAGTGACAGAAGTCTCACAACCATAAGCAAAGCAAAGCAAGGCAACTAGAAAGAGTTCACGAGCAATGACATAAAAGAAAGCAACTCGGAAAGCAAACGTGACTCGGCAAATCCCTACACTCTCTCCCCCTTTGGCAGCGAGACACCAAAAGGGCAGGGAGGACTAAGACACACAGGTGGCAGAACACGAGGACCCATCATCAGTACTCTCCGGACTCTGGAGTGTGGGAAACAGTGCCGGGCGGAGCAGGAGCAGAAGAGCCAGGCAGATCATCGTCAGAGTCCTTGCAGTGCCGTGAGATCCAGACCTCCTCAGCAGTAATGACCTCCTCAGAACCACTGGGAACCTCCAACCCAACGTGTCTGCCAAGAGCCTTGTGACGCCATCTAGCTTCCTTCTCAGCAACATGAGCCCTGTACTGACCCTTAGCCTGTAAACAGAACAGCTTCTTCATCTTCTCCTTGAGCTTCTTAGCCCAAGATGGTTCAGCCAGAGAAGGTGCAGAACGAGGAGCCGCACCACCCTGGACCACAAAGTCCACATCATCCTCGTCATCCTCAACCTCATCATCAGCCAGAACAGCCTCGGGAGCAACATAGTTTGCCCATTTGTCCTTCTGACGGAGCTGCACAACCTTATGAGTAACCACCTCACCATGCTCAAAGATGATGCCTGGATGGGTCTTAGCCCACGTGCTCTCAAGAAGAAGCATCAAGTACGGGCCTTAAATAGGAACCTTACGATCAAAGACAGCAGAGTGGAGTTCAGACCACATGATGTGAGAAATATCCAGAGCAGGCACCTCAGCAGACTCCTTCATATGCTAACAGAAGAGCAACAGGTCCACAAGGTAGGAGTGCACCATGTCCAAGTTGCCAACACGAGGAAACAAGGTGTTCCGGAATATGTGGTGCATAATATCAAGGAACGGTTGCAGAACATAAGTAGCTTTGCCAGTAGTGGAGGATACCTTCTCAGTGGAGTAGGGCCAAAGTTGGCGCTTGTGAGTTGCCGTAGGTTCCTTGTGTGGGCGAAAACCGACAGGGTCATCGAGCCCCCTGTCCTCAACGTGAAGAAGCTCCATGAACTCCTTCCATGTAGCAGACAACTTCCTCCCATTAGACATCCAAGTCATAGTCCTGTCATCATCAGTCCCAAAGTGAACGGTAGCATAAAACACGACAATCATCTCAGCATCAAAATCCTTGTTGAATTCCATGAGATGGGTGATCTGAAGCTTCTGACAGAGCTCAATAGCCTGGCCAAAGTATTGGGCATTCTTTTCCAAGCATTCCATATCAATTGATTTGACATTTGGCACATAGATGTTTTCCTTACCCAGAAGCACGTCATTGTAAATACACAACTGCTGCTTGGTCCAGAAGGTACGGTTGCGAACAACATTCTCTTGAGGAGTGACATATGGATCGTGACGGCGAATGGCCCAGTAATCTTTGAGAGGGATCTTGTCCAGGGATGGCTGCGACCTTTTGGAGGCAGCCTTCTTCGTCTGCTGCTTGGGAGGGTTGACAGAGCTGTCTTCTTCTGTGGTGCGCGGTCGCTTGGATCCTATCTCACGGCTCGGGTTCCTCCTCCTACCACCTGGAAACCAAACGAGAACACCAAACAAGAGAAAAAGAGTGTAAACTAGTTTGCATAAGCCAGAAAAAAAGAAGCAATTCTGAAGATTTAAGAGAAAAACATGGGTAGTTGGCATCACCAGCGGTAGTACCGCTGCCACCAACGGTAGTACCGCTTAGTACTACCGCTCCAAGGGGCGGTAGTACCGCTCGGGCGAAAACTGCAAGGTAACCTACAGCCGCCGGTGAGATCCGGTACTACCGGGGATGTCAAATGCACATATTTGACTGCTAAACGTTGAGAAATACTTCCTAGCAATCATTTATAGAAGAAACACGCCTGGATTTGACCCAAAGAGGATGGAAACACCACGCATTATCCAAGACCTAGATTCAAAAAGAGGAGAACCTAGGGAGAGAAACACGGGACAATACCAGCGTCCATGGCGAGAGGAAGGGATGGAGATCAACTCCTCCGGTCGGTTTTGCAAAAGATTGGCCGGAATCGGAGATCCGGCGGAGGCCCCCGCGGCCTTGGATGCGCCTGGAGGGAGAGGGCCGGAGAGAAAGGGGTGAATGGGTATGGGGAAGTAGAAACTTCCCCTGCCCCGCCCCAAATCCCTTCGTGGGAACTCACAGGCGGTAGTACCGCCCGGGCGGGCGGTAGTACCGCCCCGGTTCTACACAGCGACAGGAGGCCCGGTAGAACCGATCCGGCGGTAGTACCGCTGGGCATAGCGGTAGTACCGCTTAGTACTACCGCCCAAGCCAGCGGTAGTACCGCTCTGGGCAACACCAAGGCAGGAAATAAAACCAAGAGTGTGGCTTATGCAAGATTTTGTTTGGTTAAAAAGGTTGGAGACAACAAAACCATCCAAAAAAAGGAAACACTCCGATGATGCCGATCCAAAACAAATCAAAAAGGTTGGAGTGACCCCGAAAACACAAAAACGTGCTTCTCAAAAGCAAATGCCTCACTAGGAGGGGCGGTGGCCGAGGCCACCTATGTTTGAGTCAATTGGTATGGCACCGCAAAGATTTGAACCTTGGGCCCATGACCGAAACTCGTCTTTGAAGCATAAAAACCATCAAAAATGGCGGATGTGAAAGACTTTGATTAGTTTATGCATAATAGGAGGAGGGATAGTTCATTGAGAGAACTAGACTCCCCCTAAATCCATGCCTACATATAGACAAGACATAATGATGAGTGTGGAGGGGTGTGCACTAAGTCAAGCCACATTACTCGAATCAATGATATTTAGCTCATGCCTTAACTCGCGAAATCTTGCTTCATATAATGGCTTCGTGAATATATATGCAAGCTGTTCCTTGGTATAAAGATGGATAAGATCAATTTCTCCACGCTTGATGTGGTCCCGGATGAAGTGATGACGAATCTCAATATGCTTCGGCTTGCAGTGTTGAACCGGGTTGTTGGAGATCTTGATCGTGCTCTCATTGTCACAGTAAATAGGCACTTTGTCACAGTTGACACCATAATCCTTTAAGGTTTGCCTCATCCAAAGAATCTGAGCACAGCAGCTTGCGGCGGCTACATACTCGGCCTCGGTGGACGAGAGAGAAACATAATTTTATTTCTTTGAAGACCAACTTACCAGAGAGCGACCAAGAAATTGGCAGCCTCCGGAAGTGGACTTCCTTTCCACACGGTCTCCCGCCCAATCCGAGTCAGTATATCCAATGAGATCAAATGAAGCACCTTTGGGGTACCATAAGCCAAAGTTTGGGGTATGAGACAAATATCGAAAGAATCACTTGACAGCCACATAGTGACTCTCCTTAGGTGCAGCTTGCAATCTTGCACAAATTCCCACACTCAACATGATATCCGGTCTAGATGCACAAAGGTAAAGCAGAGATCCAATCATGGAGCGATATACCTTTTGATCCACAGCTTTACCATTGGGATCACTGTCAAGTTGGCATTTGAGCGGCATTGGAGTATTGGCCTTGGGAGGGTTGAGCTCATCCATCTTGAACCTCTTGAGCATGTCTTGAGTGTATTTTGCTTGGTTGATGAAGGTTCCTTGGCTTCGTTGCTTGACTTCGAATCCAAGGAAGAACTTCAACTCTCCCATCATAGACATCTCAAACTCTTTGGTCATTAGTGCGGCGAACTCATCATTAAAAGTTTTGTTAGAAGAACCAAAGATAATATCATCTACATATAGTAGGCATATGAACAAGTTCCCGTTAACCTTCTTAGTAAAAAGAGTGGGGTCGATTTTCCCAATTTCTAACCCACGATCTTGCAACATCTCGGTAAGGTGCTCATACCATGCACGTGGGGCTTGTTTAAGGCCATAGAGTGCCTTATCGAGAACGTATACATGATTGGGGAACTTGGAATCCTCAAACCCCGGGGGTTGCTTGACATACACCAACTCCTTAAGAGGACCATTAAGAAAAGCACTCTTTACATCCATTTTATATAATATGAAGTCATGATGAGAGGCATAAGCAAGCAGCATGCGAATAGATTCAAGGCGAGCAACAGGGGCAAAGGTTTCACCATATTCGATACCCTCGACTTGGGAGTAGCCTTGAGCCACTAGTCTTGCCTTGTTGCGAATAATAATGCCATGTGCATCTTGCTTGTTCTTAAAGATCCATTTGGTTCCAATGACATTGTGATTCTCCTTTGGTCTTGGCACCAATCGCCACACTTTGTTGCACTCGAAGTTGTTGATTTCATCATGCATGGCTTCAAGCAAATCCTCGTCTTCGAGCGCATCTTGTACCTTGAGGGGTTCAAAGCAAGAAACAAACGCATGATGTGCATAAAAGTTTGTTAATTGACTACGAGTAGTTACCCCTCTTTTCAAGCTTCCGTAGACGTTCTCTAGGAGATGTTGCTTGGTCTTCAGCTTGGAAGCAATCTTGGCAGCTCGTCTTTCAAGAATTTCCTCCATGGAGAGTTGAGGCTTGGTAGCTTGATGAGCTTCGGTACTAGCACCGGCTAGCTCATGATCTTGAGCATGATCTTGATCTTTAGCTTGACCTTGATCTTGAACTTGATCTTGGTCTTGAGCTTCATCTTGATCTTGAGCTTGCACGAGGGTGTGAACAAGATCTTGAGCATCATGTGAAGTATAATCATCACTATTAAGTTGATCTTGCCCTTGATCTTGATCACAGGGTTGAGGGCCTTCACTTTGTTCTTCAGAAGCGTGTGGGTCGTGCGTCGGTGATGGTTCCACTTGAGTGGAACATTGTCCTTCTCCTTCAGCCACAAGGGGTTCCTCAACAGGTAGGAAGTATCCCACACCCATTCTTCTTATGGCTTGGGGAGGAATTTCATCACCTACATCACAAAGACCACTTTGCTCCACTTGGGAGCCATTATTTTCATCAAACTCTACGTTACTCGTCTCCTCAATGAGTCCGGTGGACTTGTTGAGGACACGGTAAGCATGAGAGTTTGCAGCATAACCAACAAATATGCCCTCATGGGCTCTAGATTCAAATTTAGACAAACGAACACCTTTCTTGAGAATGAAACACTTACAACCAAACACCCGGAAGTATTTGAGGTTGGGCTTGTTCCCGGTAAGAATCTCATAGGGAGTCTTGTTCAAGCCTTTGCGGAGATAGAGCCGATTTGATGCATGACACGCTGTGTTGATGGTTTCGGCCCAAAAGTTGTACGGAGATTTAAACTCTGCCATCATGGTTCTTGCCGCATCCATCAACGTCCGGTTCTTCCTCTCCGCAACACCGTTTTGTTAAGGGGTGTAAGGTGTGGAATATTGGTGTTTTATCCCCTCATCACTGAGAAACTCATCTAGGGTGTAGTCCTTGAACTCAGTGCCGTTGTCACTTCTAATCATCAAAATCTTTGCTTCATGTTGACGTTGGACTTTATTTGCAAAGTTGATGACGGTCTGTTGTGTCTCACTCTTCCTCTTGAAGAAATATACCCATGTGTATCTCGAGTAATCATCCACAATCACCAAGCAATACCTTCTTCCTCCAAGACTGTCAAAAGATGGAGGCCCGAAGAGATCCATGTGAAGGAGCTCTAAGGTCCTCTTTGAGTAGATTGTAGTAGTTGGACGATGAGCTTTTTCATGTAGCTTTCCTTCGATACAAGCACTACAAGCACGATCTTTGGCAAAACTCACATTTGTTAATCCAAGAATGTGATCCCCTTTGAGGAGACTTTGCAAAGATCTCATATTGACATGGGCTAGTCGGCGATGCCAAAGCCATCCCACATCAACTTTAGCCATTAGACATGTCGCGGTCTTAGTGGGTCGCTCCGAGAAGTTAATCACATAGAGACCGTTTTCGACATGCCCAACAAAGGCTACTTTAAGAGTCTTGCTCCACAAAAGGGTCACGGTATCAATGCCAAAGAAGGTACTAAAACCCATGAGTGCAAGTTGACGAACGGAAAGTAAATTGTATGCAAGGGTCTCAACAAGCATGACTCTCTCAATGGTTAAGGTCGGAGAGATAACCACCTTGCCAAGACCCAATACCTTTGAGATTGCATCATCGCCAAATGAGACTTGGGTGGCCACGGATGCATCGGGTCGAACATTCACCACCAAGTCCTTGCTTCCGGTCATATGATTTGTTGCTCCGCTACCGAGCAACCATGAGACTCCCCCGGAAGCAAAGTCCTACAATAGATCAATGCTTGGATTTAGGTACCCATTCTTGAATGGGTCCTTTCATGTTAGTGACAAAGGTCTTAGGAACCCTAATAGACCACTCAATATACTCATAAGAAGAACCAACATATTTGGCATAAATGTGCCCATCACTAGCACGGCACAAAACATAGGAGGGGTTAAAATCGCCGGCCCTGTTGGAGGGACTGATCTTGCCCTTCTTGGCACTATCACTCACAACCTTGTCCTTCTTCTTCTTATGAGTAACCCGGTTTGACAAATGTTTCCTTGAGCGGAGGAACCTGCGTGGTCTTCACCTTCTTCTTCTTTTTGGACTTGGGTGCAAACCCAACTCCTTCCTTTGCAATCACTTCCTTTTGATTGCTCAAAAGGTCATTGAGATTCTTCTCACCTTGGATACATGTCACAAGGCCTTTCTCAAGCTGCTTTTTCAGCTTAGCATTTTCCTCCACAAGATGTGCATGCTCACAACACGGGTTAGTAGCAGATGCATTATCAATTAAAACAAAGGGAGGACATGTGGCAATTTCCTTAGTGAGTTTTACTTGGAGTTGATCATGCGACTCTTTAAGAGAAGCATGAACGCCCTTCAATGCCTTGTGAGCATTGTCAAGTGAGTCAAACTCATCCTTGAGTCGAGCATGGTCAACCCCAAGTGCAACCTTTTCAGATTTTAGAACACGGTTAAGAACAATAGCATGATCATAATCTTTACGTAATTTATCAAGGTCGTCATTTTGTGACTCCTTAAGAGTCAAATGAAGACCTCACTCTTCCTCTAGAGCAATAGAAAGATCTGCTATCTCGTCGGCATAATCACGACTATGGCCTCTCATCTCCTCAAGAAATTCTTCTTGAGACTCAATCGTGTCATTGGCCTCACCAAGTTGTTCCAAGAGAGCAATGAAGTGCTTCTTGGATTCTCCCTTGAGTTTACACAAGAACTTGTCAAACTCATTCTCACCCTCTTTCGCCTCCTCATGTTCATCCACACAATCTAACAAAGACGGAGTGGAAGAAACAAAAGTCTTAATGTTTGAGGTTTTGGCGTTGGGGGTTACCTTGGTGATACATTTTGCCATGAGGCACCTAGCGATGTGGTCCTCATTGGGGGCGTCGAAGAGTGACACCTTTGTTGGGGTAGAGGATGCAATTGCCACAGATGCCATTGCCATTCCTTCACCACTTGTGTAATCGTCATCAACATCATCATCCGAGGCATACTCTTCTTGAGCCACCAACACTTTGTGAGGAGTCTTCTTGGTGAAGTTGGTCTAGTTGGGGAAATACTTGGCCTTATCTTTGCGGATGAGCTTGCCACCATTGTATTCCCTCTTTTCATATGGACAATTCACCACAAATTGACTCACATTACCACAGTTGTAGCAGGTCCTCACACGTTGCTTGCCCTTTGACCCGTTAGAGTTGTTCTTGGAGAAGTTAGGCCTTGTGTTTCTCTTGTTGCCCCAAAATTGCCTGGACGCTAGAGCCATATGCTCATGGTAAGCATATTTGGTGTCCTCGGGGCAACCCTCTTCTTCTTCTTCTTCTTCTTCCTCTTGACTGACCTTGGCCTTCAAAGCAAGGTTGGGAGATGATTTCTTTGACCGTTGCACGCGAGCAAGGGCATTGTCTGTGGTCGTGTTCAAGATGTTCATTGCAATAAATTCATCCAACACATCCCTAGATGACAAAGTGTGAAAGTCCGGTCTTTGACGGATGATGGCGGACATGGCCTTGTTGTAGGGCATGATGGCCTTGAGAAACTTACGCTTGACCCAGGTGTCATCCACATCCTTGCTGCCATGATCTTTGAGGGCAACGGCAAGAGCAATCACCCTCCTATAGAGCTCACGCGGTTCCTCATCTTCTACCATTACAAACTCATCTGACTGATCAAGGACAACTTCATAGTTTGACCGTTGAATGCTTGAGCTGCCCTTGTACATGGAGACAATGTGTTCCCAACACTCTTTAGCAACAGTGAAGGGACGCAGGTGAGGTAGGTCTTTAATAGGAACAACAGCTTGGAGTATGAACATGGCTAAGGAATTTAGCTGTTTATCCGCCTCTTCTCTTGGAATGAGGTTGCGTGGATCACGAGGGTAGTATCCTTGTTCAATGACTCGCATGAATTGAATTGAGTTGTGATCCAAATGAGACTTGATACGAAAAATCCAATTAGAAAAATCATTCTTAACAAGTTTAGGAGGAGGGCCGAGATTAACTATATGAGGTGGGTGTACGGGTCCTCCATAGACCAAGGGAGGGGGAACCGAGGCAAAGGTCCCCGACCCATTAATTCCTTGAGAATGATTATCCTTATCAGCACTAGCCCCCTCCTTACCGGAGTTGACATCCGATGTTGAGTTAGTGGGATTACCCACTTGCACCGCATCGGTGGAAAGTTTAAGAGTATCAAGGAATTCTTTAAACATGGATTTGACCTCGGTCATCATGGTGGATTTAAGCGAGGACATGGCCTCATTTAAATCCTCACGAGAGACCGTGCTCACACCCATGGCCTCGGGGAGTTCAACCGGCCGGTCCCCGTCGTTAACCATACTATTCGGGTGGTGAAACCCTTAATAAAGCGATGTAGCTCTGATACCAATTGAAAGGATCGATATGGTTGACTAGAGGGGGGGGGGGGTGAATAGGAAACTACCAGATTTTAACTTTTCTTTAACAATTTATACTTAGCAACAAATAGGTTGGCTAGATATGCAACTAGGTGAGCAACCTATATGATGCTAAACACAACAAGCAACTCAAGCAAGCAAGATAAACAATGTAAGTAGCTTGCGTGAAGTAAAGGTAAGAAATAACCACAAGAGGAACCGATGGAGACGAGGATGTGTTACCGAAGTTCCTTCCCGGTCAAGGGAAGTACGTCTCCGTTGGAGCGGTGTGGAGGCACAATGCTACCCAAGAAGCCACTAGGGCCACCGTATTCTCCTCAAACCCTCACACAATGCGAGGTGTCGTGATTCCACTAGTGGTGCACTTGGAGGCGGCAGCCGGACCTTTACAAACAAGGTTGGGGCAATCAACACAACTGAATTGGAGGCTCCCAACGACACCACAAAGCTTCACCACAATGGACTATGGCTTCGAGGTGACCTCTTCCGTCTAGGGTGCTCAAACACCCAAGAGTAACAAGATCCGCAAGAGATTAGTGGGGGAATCAAATTTCTCTTGGTGGAAGTGTAGATCGGGGCCCTCTCAACCAAAACCTAGAGTATCAACAAGTTTTGTTGGCTAGGGAGAGAGATCGGGCAAGAATGAGCTTTGGGCAACAATGGAGCTTGGGGAAGGATAAGAGGTAGGGCTTCTTGGGGAAGAAGACCCTTTATATAGAAGAGAGGGGAATCTGCCCGTTGCCCACCCACCAGCCGTGCTTCAGCGGTAGTGCCGCTGGTTGGGGCGGTACTACCGCCCAACAGAGAGCCAGTAGGAGGGCCGGCGGTAGTACCGCTTAGTACTACCGCCCCTACTACCGCTGTGGCTGGGTGCTGGAGCGGGGCACCAGACACTCCCAGAAAAGCGTCTGATGCCACGCGCGAGGTGCCCAGCCCTCCCTTCTTTCCCTAAGCGGTACTACCGCCGGCTGGGGCGGAAGTACCAGCTGCGCGCGGTACTACCGCTTCCCAGAGCGGTACTACCGCTGAGAGAAAGAAAGGGAGAGTAGGGCAAGGATAGATACTTCATGTTGCCGGGAAACGAATGGGGGTGCGAGTGTGTACGTGATGATTCCTCCCAAACTTTCCCACTGCAGACTCCCTCTTGATAGTACGGATTTTCCTACGACTTAAGTCCACTGACACTAAATCATCGAAAAGACACCGTCTTCCTTTTAGCTTCCTGAGGGGTAAGATAATCGTCTCGTGCCACCTGATATTCTCTGAAAGCTTAATGCACACGATTAGTCCGCAAACGCATTGTCATCAATCACCAAAACCATTAGGGTATAAATATGCCCTTACACACTCACACCCTTTCACATTACCACATCAATATTATTAACCCACGGTTTCTCTTTTATATGCTAGATGAAGGTTTTGATTATGCACTCCTTGAATACCTATTATTTGTCTTATAACCCATGCAAATTACCGTCACTATTTATTAACTTTCAAACCAATATAAGTGAAGAACGAGAGTGCAATTATTTTTATAAAATCTATACGCCACCGTGCTCAAAAAGATATAAGTGAAGCCGATCAATAAACTCGTGCATCTATTCGTCTTTATCGTGCGTGCACCCTTCCAGTATCGTTTTTAAGCCACTATATGCATCAATTTAACTTAAGATTTAGCCAAGATGGGTTGCCTTGCTCCTATGCTTACCCTCTACCTTCCCGATTGTTCGGCTAGGGGGTAAAGGGAGCACCTCTGCGATTGTTGCGACCGGGTCACCCAGGTACGTACCTTAGAGGGGTAAAGCCGAAAGCTAGCATTCTTAAGAATATAATTGGTCGGCCACGAGGGAAGTGAAAATAATTGGTGGTCATCACCAAAACCAAGGGTCATTTTTTCCCGAAGTAACCAACACCTGCACAATGCTGGTATTCGGTTATAACATCTACGGTTAACGAGGCAACCCGAAGAAAGGAACCCATGGAGGAATTGGTACACGAGACCTCTTCGGGAAGTTGGTATGCTGCGGGTACCTCCACACTAATCCCGGCATTTACCAAAGACCTAGGATCATGACAGTCACCGGGCACTCCTCGGATGTCTTCGGACAAAGGCGGTTGTGCCCGTCTCCTGCAAAGGTCGGCAACGATCATAAGTGCTCTCTGTAGAAATAACAAAAGCCGACCTATTGGTTCGAAATATGACCTCTTTGTCGGGGGTGCGGTCGAGGTAGCTCCTGAGCCCCCCGCGCGTTTGGAAGCTTCACCGCCATTTGGTGCAGGTATGGCCGGTGCCGTCCTCGCCGTTGTTCGACGTGTGGTGCGACGGACCCTGGGAGTAGAAGCCAGCGTACTCGGAATGGCAGGAGATGAACGCCCCTTTCGGGAAGAAGTCTTCTTATTACTTACAGTGGAGGAAGTAAGTGTCCCAGGGTGATCGGCCATGAGGGACACCTTAGAGCAATCAAGACTCTCCTGGTAAAAGAGCCCGTCCTCAAAACTAAGTGACGTCCTCGGATCATCGTGGAACCCTGGCTCGTCGTCACGAGAATAATTCTCTAGTTGAGGAGGGGGGCAACTGACTGTCTCGATCCAGCGCCTCCAGTCCTGTTCGGAAGGTTGAGGGATTCGATCAGCGAAAAACAGATATGATACCCGAACTATGTAAATATAGTTGAACTTACCCATTCGATGGTATTATAGCTTGAGTAGCCGTCCTTGGTACCCAGGTGAGCAAAATCTCCTTCTTCTCCTTTAAAGAGATCGGCCAGTATGGCAGCTAAAGCCATTGGGTTAGCGAGCCCTTTCCGTCTATAGCGGGTCGTGTCGTTTGTCCCGTTGTACTGCCTTAGAGGGTGTATCCTCTGTTGAAGGGGTTGGATGCACCGAGTCATGGCAGCGGCCATCACATCGATGATGGTTAGCTTGTTGTGAGCTAACAACCTCACTCGATTGGCCAGGCGCTTCACTTCTTCACTTTCCTCTTGGGAAGGACTCTTCGGTCGCCAGTTGAACCTTTTCTTCAAAGGAGCCTCTGAGTATTTGGGCATACCCCTCCGAGCTGGATCAAAAAGGGGAACGTCCTCGATATAAAACCATTCCGAGCTCCAAAACTCGGGATACTTCTTCAGAGTCCCTATAGGGTACCCCGTCCCGTCTATACGCCACACTTCAGCTCCGCCTACTTCAAACATTGTCTCTCCCTGTGTGCGAGGGACAAGGCAGAAGTATTTTCTCCACAATTCGAAATGGGCCTCGCAGCCCAGAAACATCTCATAAAGGGCGACGAAGCTCGAGATATGCAAAATAGATCTGGGGGTAAGATGATGGAGTTGAATCCCGTAGAATTCCGGCAGGCCCCTCAAGAAGGGGTGAATTGGGAAGCCCAACCCTTGTAAGAGGAAGGGAACGAAGCATACCCGCTCGTCCTTGCGCGGTGAGGGGAAGTTTTCGGTGAAGGCCTCGCCGTGCGCGAAAGTTAACCCAGAACGTCTGGGAGCCTGATGTCTACTACGCAACTTTATTATCTAGCGGAGAACAATAAGATGAAATTGGTGTAGGTAGTAGAACCACCTCAAAGTTATTCTTTCTGATCAATCTTTTGAGCTATTCCTATAAGTGTCACAAACAGCCCTAGAGTTCGTACTAAAATAACACCAATGATACATATCAATCGACCCTAATGTCACCTAGATACTCCAATGTCACCTCAAGTATCCGTGGGTAAATTATGCGACATGCATCAAACAATTTCAGATCTATAATATTCAATCCAACACAAAGAACTTTAAGAAGCACCCCAAGATTTCTATCGGAGAACGTGGTATGAAAACGTGCAATCAACCCCTATGCATAGATTCCCAAGGTCACCGGAATCCGCAAGTTGATGCCTTAACATATATCAAGTGAATCAATAGAATACCCCAATGTCACTATAGGTATCCCACGCAAGACGTACATCAAGTGTTCTCAAACCATAATATTCAATCCAACATAACGAGATCTCAAAGGTGAAGATTCAATTCATCACAACAAGGTAGCAAGGGAATAACATCATATGATCCAACTATATTAACAAAGCCCGTGATAAATCAAGATCGTGACATCTCAAGAACACGAGAGAGAGAGAGAGATTTAACACATAGCTACTGGTACATACCCTCAGCCCCGAGGGTGGAGTACTCCCTCCTCGTCATGGCCTCCGCCGGGATGATGAAGATGGCCACCGGAGATGATCTACCCTCTCCGGCAGGGTACTGGAACGCCTCCAGATTGGTTTTTCGTCGATACAGAGAGTTGCAGCGACGGAACGAGGAGTCTCTCTTTATTTCTGGGGTTTCTGGTATTTATGGGATTTTTCAGCGTTGGAATCACGCCAAACGGAGCCACGTGGGCCTCACCACATATCTCATCGCGCCACTAGGGGGGCGCGGCCTGTTGCGTGGTGTCCCACTGGCACACCCCCTCTGGCAGGTCTTTGCTCCAATGTTGCTTATTTCCTCCAGAAAAAATCACAAAAAAGTTTCACGCGATTCCGAGAACTTTCATTTTCTGCACAAAAACACCACCACGGTAATTCTGCTAAAAACATCGTCAGTCCAGGTTAGTTCTAAATAAATCATATAAAGTGCATCAAAACCATATAAATGTATTGTAAATATAGGTGAATATGGCATGAATACTTCATAAATTATCATTGCGTTCGAGACGTATCAGCATCCCCAAGCTTAATTCCTGCTCGTCCTTGAGTAGGTAAATGATAAAAAAAATAATTTATGAAGTGTGAATGCTAGCTTAGTGAATAGTTTTGATCATTGATAATTTCAGTCACTTTTCTAGCATCATAACCAGCAACTTTTTCTCATAAAAATCATCACGATAGAGTAGCAATCAATTCACATGTCATGGTTCAAACAATGCATTCTATTGAAACTTAACAATCTATGTTCTTGGTCACCATACAATTTCAATACATCATCAAGTCTAAGTAAGAGCTCCACATACTCAATTATCATATAGTCTTTTATGATTGCTAATACTCAAGGCATATTTTTAGAACAAACAACATCCATCGAACACAGAGAAAGATAGGGGCTTGATGTTTCGCCTCCCAACACACTTATCATAAAGATAATTGTCAACAGTAATGAATCATGATCAAATATATTTGAGTGGATATATATGTTTGGGTCTTTCCCCACCACATGGTGCTTGCCAACTAATAGATTGAGGTTGGAATAAGAAGTTGACTCAACATGAAAGTAAGTAACATGAAAGTAAATTGATTGTCCCTTCGCAGAGGGAAGCAAGGATTTTCATATGTGCCAGAGCTCATTGTTTAAAACAGAGATGAATATGTAATTTTGAGTGGTGTGCCTTTCCTGTCAACGTCACAACAGAGTATTCAATATCTTCCATGCTAATCACATTATTGGCGGTTCCCAAACAGAATTTAAATTTTGACTCCCCCTCCACCATTCAAACACATTCCATGGCTGGCCGAATCCACGGTTGCCCTCCAAACAATCAACATTCTAGGGGGAGTTTTGTTTATTTATTTTTGTATTATGCAGGACTGGGAATCCTTTTTACCAGCCTCTCTCGTGCAATGACAAGTGAATAAACACTCATCTTGAGAATAACTCGCTTAGCATGGAAGATAATGACCGCCCCGTCGCTCCATGAGCGGTACGAGCACACAAAACAGATGTTTATTTGAAGGTTGTCGAGGTGGCACATGCAAGTTCACTTGGAATGGCAGTGAAATACCATATATAGGTAGGTATGTTGGACTCTCATGGAAGAAACTTGGCTCAAGGATTTGGATGCACAAGTAGTATCTCTACTTAGTACGAAATTTTGGCTAGCAAAAGGTTCTAAACAAGCACCACATGTTAGAGGATCCATAACAATATAACTTCTATGCAAATATACCCAAACATAACCATTATGTTGTCTTCCTTGTCCAACTTCAACTATTTGATCAAGTTTGAGACTAATTAATGGGTATTCACAATCATAAAAGATGTCCAAGATAATATATTTATATGTGAAAGTTCTCTTTCTTATACTAATCATTCATGAATTGCTTGTATGACCAATTTGATGATTGTCAAACTTCAATAGATTTTACTTTATAAACCAGATGTGAAGCTACTACTAAGCATAAAGCACATTGATAATTTCATATTTATGATATTCAATTCATTCACAATTTACTCTCCGGATATAAGTGAAGCACATGAGTAAACCTCAAACTAATCTCAAAAGATATAAGTGAAGAACAATGAGTAGGTAAACAATCAAGTAGCTATGTGAGGGCTCTCTCGCTCAATAAATATTTTCAGATCTGAGTATTTTATTTTAACCGCAAGCAAAAGAAAAATAGCACTCCAAGAATAGCACATAGCATGTGGACAAATAAAATTTTAGGCTCAACATAGGCTAAGCGATAATTGTTGATGAAGAGAGGTGGGATGCGTAGCATCCCCAAGCTTAGGTTCTTGTCATTTCTTATTCTCCTCATATCGGTGTCTCACCCAAAACTTGAAAACTTCAATCACATAAAACTTAACGAAACTTCGTGAGATGGGTTAGTATAATAAATAAAGATCATTCACTTAGGTACTGTCAAGACAAAATTCATAATTGTTCTCACATAATACCTACTGTATTCTACCATTCACATAATTTATATCACTGAATATAAGCTATGGGAACACTAAAACAAGCAAACTATGCATGCAAAACAGAATCTGTCAAAAACAGAACAGTCTATGAAGATCTGTAGTATAGCCATACTTCCCTGTCTCTAAAAATTCTGAAAACTTAGTACAACTTATATAATTTGCATATAAATACTGTGTAAACATTTCAGAATTTTTTGACGCTCCAGTAAAATCATAGAAATTCTTTACTGGAGGCAAAAGTTTCTGTTTTTGCACAGAATCAAATCAAGAAGTATCCATACTATCCCAAAGGATTTACTTGGCACATTATTGAAATAAAAGGCACAAAACATGATTACTACAGTAGCTTAATAATGTGAACACACAAAAACAGAAAGGAAAAGTGTTGGGTTGTATCCCAACAAGCGCTTTTCTTTAATGCCTTTTATCTAGGCATGATCATTTCAATGATGCTCACATAAGAATAATAATTGAAACATGCAAAAGAGTATCATGAATCTCATGACAAGCACATTTAAGTCTAACCCACTTCCTATGCATAGGGATTTTGTGAGCAAACAATTAATCAACTAGCATAGGAAGACAAAACAAGCATAACTTCAAAACTTTAAACACATAGAGAGGAAACTTGATATTATTGCAATTCCTACAAGCATATGTTCCTATCTCATAATAATTTTCAGTAGCATCATGAAGGAATTCAACAATATAACTATCACACACATCATTCTTTTCATGATCTACAAGCATAGAAAATTTATCACTCTCCACATAAGCGTATTTCTTTTCATTCATGGTAGTGGGAGCAAACTCAACAAAATAACTATCATGCGATATTTGATTGACATAACCACTTTGAATAATAAAATCATGATGACAAGTTTCATAGTTATAATTATTCTTTATAGCATACATGTCATCATCATAATCATCATAGATAGGAGGCATGTCATCATCATAATAAATTTGCTCATCAAAACTTGGGGGACTAAAAATATCATCTTCATCAAACATAGCATCCCCAAGCTTGTGGCTTTGCATATCATTAGCATCATGGATATTCAGAGAATTCATACTAGAAACATTGCAATCATGCTCATCATTCAAGGAATTCTCATTAAGTATTTTCATAAATTCTTCCTCTACCTATTGAGCACAATTTTCCGACCATCATTTTCACGAAAGACATTAAAAAGACGAAGCAATTGAGGCAACCTAAACTCCATTTTTTGTATTTTTCTTTTATAAAACCAAACTAGTGAAAAACAAGAAACTAAAAGATTTAATTGCAATATCTAAAGATATACCTTCAAGCACTCACCTCCCCGGCAACGGCGCCAGAAAAGAGCTTGATGTCTACTACGCAACTTTATTCTTGTAGACTTGTGTTGGGCCTCCAAGCGCAGAGTTTTGTAGGACAGTAGCAATTTTCCCTCAAGTGGATGACCTAAGGTTTATCAATCCGTGGGAGGTGTAGGATGAAGATGGTCTCTCTCAAACAACCCTGCAATCAAATACAAGAAATCTCTTGTGTCCCCAACACACCCAATACAATGGCAAATTGTATTGGTGCACTAGTTTGGCGAAGAGATGGTCATACAAGTGCAATATGGATGATAGATATAGGTTTTTGTAATCTGAAAATATAAAAGCAGAAAGGTAGCAAGTGTAAAACAGCAAGCAAAACGGTGTATAAATGCTTGGAAATAAGGCCTAGGGTTCATACTTTCGCTAGTGCAATCTCCCAACAATGCTAACAAAGTTGAATCATATGATCATTCCTCAACGTGCAACAAAGAATCACTCCAAAGTTCCTATCTAGCGAAGAAAAATAAGATGAAATTGGTGTAGGTAGTAGAACCACCTCAAAGTTATTCTTTCCGGTCAATCTTTTGAGCTATTCCTATAAGTGTCACAAACAACCCTAGAGTTCGTACTAAAATAACACCAATGATACATATCAATCGACCCTAATGTCACCTAGATACTCCAATGTCACCTCAAGTATCCGTGGGTAAATTATGCGACATGCATCAAACAATTTCAGATCTATCATATTCAATCCAACACAAAGAACTTCAAGGAGCACCCCAAGATTTCTATCGGAAAACGTGGTATGAAAACGTGCAATCAACCCATATGCATAGATTCCCAAGGTCACCGGAATCCGCAAGTTGATGCCTTAACATATATCAAGTGAATCAATAGAATACTACAATGTCACTACGGGTATCCCACGCAAGACGTACATCAAGTGTTCTCAAACCATAATATTCAATCCAACATAACGAGATCTTAAAGGTGAAGATTCAATTCATCACAACAAGGTAGCAAGGGAATAACATCATATGATCCGACTATATTAACAAAGCCCGTGATACATCAAGATCGTGACATCTCAAGAACACGAGAGAGAGAGATTGAACACATAGCTACTGGTACATACCCTCAGCTCCGAGGGTGGACTACTCCCTCCTCGTCATGGCCTCCGCCGGGATGATGAAGATGGCCACTGGAGATGATCTACCCTCTCTGGCAGGGTAACGGAACGCCTCCAGATTGGTTTTTCGTCGATACAGAGAGTTCGACGGCGGAACGAGGAGTCTCTCTTTATTTCTGGGGTTTCTCGTATTTATGGGATTTTTCAGCATTGGAATCACGCCAAACGGAGCCACGTGGGCCCCAGCACATATCTCATCGCGCCAATAGGAGGGCGCGGCCTGTTGCGTGGTGGCCCACTGGCACACCCCCTCCGGCAGGTCTTCGCTCCAATGTTGCTTATTTCCTCCAGAAAAAATCAAAAAAAAGTTTCAGGCGATTCCGAGAACTTTCATTTTCTGCACAAAAACAACACCACGGTAATTCTGCTGAAAACAGCGTCGGTCCGGGTTAGTTCTAAATAAATCATATAAAGTGCATCAAAACCATATAAAAGTATTGTAAACATTGGTGAATATGGCATGAATACTTCATAAATTATCGATGCGTTGGAACCGTATCAGAGCCAGATCTAAGGCAGGAAGGTATCCTTGTATCTCAAGGTCGCACAATCGGAGGCGTGAAACTGCACGGCTTTCCTAGTCGCCCGGAAGGTTGCCGTGGGGGCGTGAGGACAAGCCTAGGGCGGTTGCCATGTCTTTGGGCTCCCGGATTTTTCTTCTCTCAATAACTGGAGAACGAGATGCGTTGTTCGTGGCACGCTCGGCCTGTTTAAATAGGCGTTTTTCCTCCAGCATTAGGGAGGGCATTTCTGTAAAAGACTGCCAGGCCGTTAACCTCCTGGCGATGCACGGGAATCGAAGGGTGTCATTAAACATAAACAAGAAAGTCAATACTGTGGGCGCCGTGACGCTTCGAAAATCGGGAAGTCATCGGTGGCCGAACTGGTACCATCCGAACATAGAAGGGGAGAAGAACTCGCCCCGCAAGCCGAACTACTGAGAATCATGGATCCCGGCGTTGGAGGCAAGTTCGGGGGCTACTGAGGGAGTCTCGGACTAAGGGGTCCTCGAGCCGCCGGCCTATCTCCTATGGGCCGGACAGGTTGGCCGCCCTATGGCCACCGCATGGAAGCCGAACTATGAGACAACCTCGTATTCGGGAAGGAAGCCTTCAGTGCCTTGGTGTGTCCTCCAAGTCAAGACGGCGTGATCGGCGCGTTTATCCTTAATGGTAACCAATTATGTGTAACCCTAGGTACCCCTGGTGTCTATATAAACTAGAGGGTTTAGTACGTAGAGGAGAGAACAATTATTCCAACTCATCTAAGGTTTAGTTCATCTGATCTCGTGGTAGATCGACTCTGTAATCGTCACACACAAATCAATAAAATCAAGCGGGACGTAGGGTTTTACCTCTTCGAGAGGGCCTGAACCTGGGTAAACATTGTCTCCCTGTTCCCTGTTCCCCATTGATCCAAGATCCACAGCTCGGGACCCCCTACCCAAGATCTGCCGGTTTTGACACCGACAAAAACCGAAGAAAGAAACACGAAAAAAAAGAAAAACCAAAGAAAATCATGTAAACAGTGAAAACTGATAAAAAAGCACAAAAAAAAACCGTGTGTATCGATAGGATTGGGCCGATCCAATAACGCCGCACTGTACTCGAGATTTGGAATCGTACATCGACGGAGCTTTGGGAGCGGAATCCCTATTCGCCGCTCATTGTTTCAAACTGCCGGCGCTTGGCACAGGCGAGCGACCGAGAAACGACGCGATGGGCCGACCCGTTTAAGCGTTTTAACGTCCCCGGTTTTGGGAACTTTCTAGAGGTTTCCAGCCGTTTTTTCTGGTTTTGGGAAACTTCTAAATGGTCCCTGTACCGTTTTTTTCTTTGTTCTATTTTTTTGTTTTCCTTTTTTTCTTTTCTCTTATTTTCCCCTTTTTTGTTTTTTCTTTTGTTTCTATTTCGTTTTTTCTTTTCTTTTCTTTCCTTTCATTTCAATTTTACATTTTCAATTTTAATTTTCTTTCTTCCCTTTCTTTTCAAGCTTTTTATAAATCGTTGTGTTTTATTGCTTTGTTGTCCATCATTTTTAAAAATTGTTTGTAATTTTCAAAAATCTTCAGAATTTCAAAAAATATTCCCATTATGAACAATTCTTCACGAATTTTGAAAATAGTTCATGTTTCAACGGTTCTTCGCAAAATGACCATTTTTCATGAGTTAAAAAAATGTTCACGTTTCAAAATTGGTCATTTTTTCAAATTTTGTTCGGTATGTTTTTATTTAAAAGGTTCATAACTTTTTCAAAATGTTCCCATTTCAAATAAAATTGGTCATTATTCACAAAAAATGTTTCCATTTTTTGAAAATATTTCTGTTTTTAATAAACTAGATGATGCCCCGACTCATCGCTGCAGGAAACTTGCTAAACGAATGCATAAAAGTTTCTACAGAAACATCTATTACTAATGGGAAGAGAATGTAAGCTTAAAAATGAAAATAAAATACAAAGGGTATAAGAAGAGAAAAAGAAATGAATTGCAGTTAAACAATGTCATTTCAAGCAAAAATGTGAATGTGAACTACATAGGTATGGTGCAAGTGACCAACACATATATTGTTAATATAAAATCCAATGCAAAAAATAACTTATGAGTAACATGAATGAATTGATGATGTCATGCTTGCATGCATAGAGTAATGCAAAAACAATGTAATTTATGCTTGCGTGCATGACTTGCTCATGTGACATAGTTGCATGTCTAGAAAAAATAGCTAGTGGGTTGTAGGTATTTAGGAATAGAAGATTTGTTCACAAATTGGAAACTTGTTCATAAATTCCAAAAACAATTCACGTTTTCTTATTGTTTAGGTGTTTCAAAAAATGTTCTAGTTCAGAAATTTCAAAAATATTCGTGTTTTTAAATTTTGTTCGGAAGTTTCAAAATATGTTCGCGTTTTCAACTTTTGTTTTGGAATTCCAAAAAATGTTCCCGTTTAAAAAAAAAGGTCATGATTTGCAAAAAATGTTCCCCTTTTTTGAAAATATTTCAGTTTTTAAATTTGTTCACAAATTGAAAACTTGTTCATAAATTCCAAAAAATATTCACGTTTTCTTATTTTTAGGTGTTTCAAAAAATGTTCTAGTTTAAATTTGTTAACAATTTTTAAAAATATTCGTGTTTATAAATTTTGTTCGGAAGTTTCGAAATATGGTCGCGTTTCGAACTTTTGTTCTAGAATTTCAAAAAATGTTACCGTTTCAAAAAAAAAATGGTCGTTATATTTTCTAATGAATTTCAACTTGTTTTTATAAAAAGTTCAAAATGAAAAAATGTTCGCAAATTTTAGAATTTTTTCTCTATTTTCAAATATGTTTCTGTTTTCAAAACAATTATTCGTGTTTTCAAATAATGTTAAATTTACAGGAAAAATGTTCGGGATTTCGTAAATTCTTGACATTTTTTTTAATTTTTTTCATTTTCGTAAAAACGTTTCCAAAAATGTTTGACGCTTTTGAATAATTGTTCAATATTTTTTTCTCAAATTAAAAAATATATTTATTTTAAAACATTGTTTCTATAAAAGAAATGACGATTTTTTCGAAAAGAAATGACGCTCTGGTTCTGCGCTTAACTTTGCTGTTAAACTTATGCACCTCTATTTTAAATTGTTGCGCTACAGTACGGATGGGATGGCTACACCATGGGCTGGCCCAGTCGGGGTTCACTGCATGCGTCGAGTGGCTATTTGACACAAAATGCGTCAAATAGGAGCTCCCTTTGGCAGCGCCATCCTGGGCCAGTGGCCCCGCCCAAGAAAATACCCCTTGGGAACGAAACATGGGCGAAAACATCCAGCAAAATCAGCCCAAAACCTGGTTTTGGTTGCCCCCGCCCATTGCGCCCCCTCGAACAAGCTCCACCACTGCCATAGTGGAAGCCTCAGGGGTAGTACGGTAACTTTGGCAGCCCCTCGGCCTCAACGGCTCGACGTCCGTCTCTCGTAATCCCGTGGCACCGCTTTAAAACAGGCAGAACCAGAACAGACCAGACCAGAAGGAGCCCGATCACCATTCCCAGCCTCCTGCGACTCGGATCGCGTTCCTCCAGCCGAGAAAGGGAGCCCCTAACCCTACCTGGTCCGGCAACCGTTCATGGCGTCGTTCTCGGAGGCGCCCCCGGGGAACGCCGCGGCCGGCGAGAAGATCTTCAAGACCAAGTGCGCCCAGTGCCACACCGTCGACAAGGGCGCCGGCCACAAGCAAGGTGAGCGCCCCACCTGGCCGTGGCCCGCTCACGTCGATCGCGCCTCGTTCGCGTAGCGCGGTATCGATCGTGGTCGTGGAGTCCCATTTCGGGATCGGTTTCGCGATCGGCGTCGGCGGCGTTCTGCCCTGGCGCGAGGACCTGTTTCGTGGGGGTTTTGGTTCTAATTGGGGCCGGGAATCACTGCTGGGAGGGATGGATCGGTGTGATTGATGGTGAATCGCGCATACTTTCGGTCGTTCGCGTTTGGATTTCCGGTTGTTCGGTTCGCTGCCGTGCGGCTCGTGAAATTGGTTGATCCCGAGCGAGTGTTGATTGATTCGTGGAATCGGTGCATCCGTCTGTCTGGGCTATGTTATTGGATCTGTGAAATTGCCGGATGGTGATTGTAGACGCTGAAACACATTAGATTCAATAACCATGCGGATTTTCTACCGATGGTAAGTGATCTGAAAGAGGCACTTGAAATGATTTTTTTTTAATACGGAATGTATTGCTGGTGTTAATCGCATGATTTAATAGAACGCCTTTGGCAGTTATTCATGACACCGCACTGAATGCATGTGTGTTCCATGTAATAGTTCAGTGACTAGCCTGGCCGATAGTTTGGCCTGTATTTGTGTTTCCTTTTGACAAACAAGCAGGAGCACTGTCAATTCATTAAAGAGAAATAAGAGTGTTTACATACATGGGTTCAATGTTTATTTGTTTGCAGTCTTCTGTAGGCTTTCAGTTTTGTGTAATTTTCTGAGAAAACATCTCTATTAATGTCTTCAGGGTACTTACTAGTTTTGAACTGATGATACACTGTTGGACTAAATTCGTTTGCCACGCGTCGCCTCTGTACAAAGCCAGATCTTGTTTAACCAAATGCCAAGTTGTGTTGTTAGTAATGCCAGTCATGCTGATCTGCAGGGCCTAACCTGAATGGTCTGTTTGGGAGGCAGTCTGGCACAACTCCTGGATACTCTTACTCTACGGCCAACAAGAGCATGGCTGTTGTTTGGGAGGAGAAAACACTGTATGACTACCTGCTTAATCCGAAGAAGGTATGGTTAATGTCTACAAAAATATTTTGTCATCAGTGGCCTGTGGGTATGTTAGAGCTGCTGCCTTGTGCTGTGCACTTGTAATCAGATACTTGGGCAGTGTTCTAGCATACCCTGTTAGAGAGTGATTTTTTTTTTGAGGAATTGTTGTGAGTTTAGTGTATTGGAAGTTCTTTTGAGAGGATTGATTATACTTGCTTCATAGAGCTAAATTGTTGATAATTGCTATTCTCGAGGACATTCTACACTGATGGCACATTTCTTCATTTTGTGCTCTTCTATTTTAATCTAGTTGCTCTTGAATTTACCTGATTATTTGATATCTCTATTTAGCCGGGTTATAGTTATATGTACCTGGAACTCCTTCTCTGCATAGAGATGTTCGTTTCGTTAGAGCTGTCTATTACTCCCTCTGTCCCAAAATTCTTGTCTTAGATTTATGACTAGATACATCCATATTTAGACAAATCTAAGACAAGAATTTTGGGACGGAGGTAGTACTTCCTATCATTCATTCTGTTCATATTAGCAGGGACAATGTTTATGCTTTTTACTAAGAGCCAAAAATGCATTCTGTTAAATAATGAACTGTATAAACTTGATTTTATCTCAGAGGATGCCATGCATCTGGTTAATAGTCCTAATCTTGTGGGTGGTGACTTTTAACCTTATTAGATTTTCTCAAGATAAGAACACTGGTAACTTTAATTCTCACTAGGCCTTTTTATATAATGATTGGATTAATAAGCATGGCCTGTTGAAATTTGAGATTTCTAATAGAAGGAAAAACCAGGATTCCCTGTTACTTGCTACCATTGAAAGGATTTTTTTGCAACCCTGGATTGGGAGCAACATTTCCCCTCTTAACGCTACCTCTCGAACCTTTCTCATTCATGTGCTGGATATTTTAGCCATGATTGTTTCTTAAACTTGTAGAATGCCATTCATTGATTCTGTATGATCTCCTGATAACATTCCAATTACTGTTCTCTTATATGCAGTACATCCCTGGAACTAAGATGGTGTTCCCTGGACTGAAGAAGCCTCAGGAGCGTGCTGATCTCATCGCATACCTGAAGAGTGCCACAGCTTGAAAGGGCTTTGCTTTGCTGCCATGTTCCTGAAGTTAATAAAAAATATACATTGCCATGGTGTCGCTCTGGTTTGACGGGGTGCATCGCCAAGACGGTTAGAGAGTTTGGTAGCATTTCTCCTTACGATGGTTTCTTTTCTTCAGCAAAATGCACTGCTATAATGGCCGTTTCTCAGGCCTGTTGCGAACCTGTTGTTGTTGTTGTTGATGATCAGTTGTTTGTGCATTTGGCTGCATAATCTATACTCTTTTTTTGGCACGGAATGAAAATACCTATGGGCTGAACACATATACTAGCTCGAACTACGAATGCAACCAACTCAGACAATGAAATGAAACATGGTGGATGGGGTAAATTTAAGGCCCTACAGAACCGGACAGTGCCAAGCGGGGGCAGTGATGCGGTGTTAATACGTTCCCTGGTGTGAAGTTTGCAATTTTTGGTGTAAGATTCAGCCATGGCCACCCCATCAGCCATGTGAGTGCAGAGTGCAGGGAAAGGAAACTAGAGCGATATTGCAACAGCTCACCATCGTCTTCCCCCGTGACATTGGGCAGAGACCACAGCCATCATCATGAGCTTGTTTTCCTTCATTCTTCCCACAATTATCACCATTGCCCTTTGAAGCTACAAGGTGCTCGGATTATAACAAGCACCTTGCGTCTTCCACCTGCAGTTGTAGAATGAGGGCAATTCAGCAAGCGACAGTAAAAGAAGTGCGTCAGGAACTGTTTCTTCTTCCAGGGCAGTGAGGGGTTGGTCATTTGCCAGCATCTTAACCTGTTTCTTCTTCGGTTATTCTGTCTGGCTCTGCGTAGAGAAAATGATGACCCGTAAATAGATAGTATTACTTACATATCAGATATATATAATTGATTTCTCGTCAAGCTGCCTTAGATCACAGGTAGGTACGTACGTACATACACCACGAAACATGCGCGGGGAAGAGTAGCTGTAGGCGTGAAGGCGCTCGCATGCATGCATTGAAAGATGAGAAACCACCAAGCACTTGGCCCGCACACAATACAACCGTGCATAGGCCATAGAGCCATGTGAGCTCCAAAAGGCTACAGCACACGCGCCGCGCAGCCTGACGCCCCTTTGGGCATTCGCTGCCAGCAAAGCGAAGCCCATCTTGTGTGTGTCCTGTGTGCCGCTTCTTGCTAAGAAGCGGCAAGTGAGACGTACGTGATGGGTGTGTGTGTTGGTGATGCGCAGTTACATCCCAACGTTTTTACAAGAGCTCGTCTCCTCCTCCTCTCCCATCACCCTCCAGCACAAGATTCGCAGCCTCTTCCTCCCCCTCCCATCAGTGAGACTGAGACCGGCCGGTGCCCTCGTCGTCGCCCTCGTCCGTGCTCCATGGTGATTCTGCGCTCTCACAGTCACAGGTAGGCGGTGCCGGTGCGGCAACCGGAATTCGATCTGCTTACTGTAACGTTTCGACCATCTTCATGGCTGTTTCATCGGTCTAACTTTCCGAGCAGAGATACGGAGACGGCGGAGATAGCGCAGCAGCTGCAGGGCAGCACGGACCTGGCTGGTTTCCAGTTCTACAAGCTCATGGCTTCCGGAATGTCGCGGGAGAAGCTGGTACTTAGTTGCGCACGCTCTGCTAGCTAGTCCACCGAGCACGAGCTCGTCTCTCTCTCATTCCTCTGCTTACTAATGCTTGCATGCGCTGCGCTGCAGGTGCTGCCTGCCAAGTTCGCGAGCGAGCTCAACGGCCGTGCGCTCCGGCTCCGGGCCGTGAAGCTGCGGATCGAGGGCGGAGGGGCGCGCGCGTGGGACGTGGAGGTCGTCGTCAACGAGTACGGCGACATGCACCTCGGCAGGGGCTGGAAGGAGTTCGTCCGCGCCAACGGCATAGAGCTGGGGCAGCTCCTCGTCTTCCGCTACGACGGCGCCGCCCTGCTCACCGTCACGGTGTTCGAGGACTCCGGGTGCGGGAGACACTGCTGCCAGCGCGAGGAGGAAGATGACAGCGCCGGTACGTTCCCTTGTATATATCTTCCCTTGCAACAGCAGTATATATCATGGAAGGAACTAACTGTGCGCGGTTGAGTTAAACAGACGAGGAGGAGGAGGAGGAAGAGTCCCCGCCACTGGCGTCGCCAGGGAGTGGAAGCAGCAGCGACGGTGGCGGCGCCGGTGGCGCCGCGCGGTTCATCGTGACGCTGGGACAGTGCCACCTGGGCACAAAGAAGAAGCAGTACCTGGTGAGCAGTGGCTGTAAACGTGCGCCCCTCCCCCGCATCGATCTTTGGCTTCTACTAACTGTTTGCCGATTGAGCAGAACGTGCCTGTGGAGTTCAGCCAGGCGCACGGGTTCACGGAGAAGAGCAGGGTGGTGCTGCGGATGCGCGGGCAGCAGTGGGGCGTGTGCCTCAAGCACAGCAACCGGCGGAAGGGCAACGCGAGGACCCGCACGGCGTTGAGGTACGGGTGGAACCAGTTCCGCGTCGACAACGGCCTCCGCGTCGGCGACATCTGCTTCTTCCAGCTGGTGCAGGAGGCCGGCGGCGAGGACCCGGTGCTGAGCGTCGAGGTCCGCAAGGTGGACGGCACCACCGTCCAGTGACTGGCGGTTCGTGTTTGTGCATTGATGTAGCTAAGGAATGGGTTGTATGAACCACTGGATGTTCAATGAATGAACTGCTTTTATTATTTAAGTATGTACTCCCTACGTCCTCTAATGTAAGCCGAGCTGCTGATCGTCGAGGAAACAAAAGCCACTTGACCTAGGCTAACCACCATGCGCCACCCAACTATGAACGGATTGGTGAGTAAATAGACAATTTTTCAATTAAATTAATTCAGGAAATAATCACGATCATGACATTGAAAAAATTACTGACATATTGATTACGAACCAGACTAGCATGTACTACGCATATAGTAGAAACATGTACGCAGATAGCTAGTACTGCTAAAACAAAAATAAATAGGAGCGGAATCAACGTGTTATACCCTTCAATAGGTCAGTTGGCCGTAGCCGCGGCAGTGGCGGCGGCAGCCTCCTTGGCCGCCTTCTTGTTAGCTTCGAACTTCTCGGCGGCGAGACAGTCGGCTTCGGATGGCTGAGACATGATGACGAAGACGACGCAGACGTAGTCGAACGGAGACGAGCAGTCGCGTAGGAGGTGCTCCTCAAAAACCTAATCGCTCCTCTCTCATACAGGATCCGGAGAGGCGGGGTTTCAGAGGCCTGCTCTCCCGTCAACCGAGTACGTGGTGAACGGTATAGAGTCGTCGACGGCATCAGCAGCAAGAGGAACGACGGGGGCGGTGCGGGTGGAGCAGATGTGATCTGTTCGTGACGGCTAGGGTTTGCCGATGCCTCACATATATATGCGCGTCCGGATGGAGAGACGTGGGCTGGACCCACGCCCGAGTCGGCAACAGCCCACGATCCGACGTTTCAGATCGTGGCGCGTCTGTTACGGACTCTCCGTTCCCGACGGGCAAAAACAAGCGCATAGGTATGAGCTCGGCTCGGCTCATTCTCGCAACTCGCGGCACGGCACGTCGTGACGAGGCGTGGCGTGGCGAGGCGGGCGGCGGCGGAGGAGTGGGTGAGGGTCATTTCTCTTCTCAAACTCTAATAGCATGTGAAAGAGATTCCTTTATAAGGAGGTCCAACTCCTCTCCAATTCCGGGGTGGTACTAAACTTCCCACCATCCTCTTGTCATGACACCTACATGGGCCCTTAGTGATTTTCAGAAATTGCTGGATGGGCCTAAGGCCCACCCCATATTTCAACAATCCCCTACCCGATCTTGAGGCCCCATCATGTCCTCTGTTCCAATCGTTGTTTTGATATACCAGTATTTCAGTGAAGACCTGTTAAGGTTGAACTTCACCTAGAGCACGTAGTTATACTCATTCACAACTGAGCAATGGACTATGCCTTGAATTGTCAGTTTGGCGTAAAGAAGTGTCACCACATGTCTTACTAGTACTAGCCTGCCGAAGGCTGACCCCTCGGATGGAGCATATTAATCACACTCCTGGCCTATTCATAAGCTTAATAGAGATCACCCCAATCTCATAGACTGTGACCAGCAGTCAGACTCATATAGGTGTGTTCCTTCAAAGACCGCTCTGTAGGACAACATCTTGTTTATATACAAGCTTTAGAACACATTAAGACAGTAGTCATCCTACCATACATTATCCGAGAGTATTGCATCTCTAACATAGTGGATTAGTAAAGTTACTCTCCTTAGTTCACCACTGGCTTGTTTTTCCCAGGTCCTACTTCACGGGATCTCCGATCACATAGGTTGGGTTACCACCATGGCAACTCATGTGGGTCTCATACCCATCTCCCTCGATGCATTATCTATCACAACACGCCATAGCCTTATAGTAAAGGGATCTGCCAGATTCTTAGCCGTTTGGATATAATCCAACGCTATCACTCTGGAGTTTTTTAAACGTCTGACAATTTTCAGTCTCATTCTTATATGTTTGTTGGACTTCATGTTGTCCTTTGAACTCTTTACTTTGACAATAACCGTCTGATTACCGCAGTTCATAAGAATAGCTGGAATCGGCTTCTCAACCACTAGCAAGTCCATCAAAAGATCTCGAAGAAATTCTGCTTCGACGTCAAATGTGTCTAATGCTGTTAATTCTGCTTCCATTGTTGATCTCGTTAAGACCGTTTGCTTGCAAGACTTCCAGAAAACAGCACCACCTCCAAGAGTAAACATATACCCAGTAGTAGCCTTCATATCATCACCATCAGAGATCCAATTCACATCACTCTACCCTTCAAGTACCGACGGGTATCCGGTATAGTGAAGTCCATGGTTCATAGTACCCTTCAGATTGTTCATAATTCTTTCAATGGCATGCCAATGTACATCACCCGGATTGGCAACAAATCAACTAAGTTTGCTCACAGCAAAAGCGATGTGAGGCCGCGTTGCGCTCGCTAGATACATTAGTGAATCAATAATTTGAGAGTATCTTGTTGGGGAACGTTGCATGGAAAACAAAAAATTTCCCAACGAACACCCAAGATCTATCTATGGATATCAACAGCTACGAGAGGGGGAGTGCATCTACATACCCTTGTAGATCGCTAAGCGGGAAGCGTTAAGAAACACGGTTGATGTAGTCGAACGTCTTCGCGATCCAATCACGATCAGTCCCGCGATCCAATCACGATCTAGTGCGGAACGGACGACACCTCAGCGTTCAGCACACGTACAGCTCGATGACGTCTCCTCCTCCTTGATCCAGCAAGCGAGGGCGGAGGTGTAGATGAGTTCTCCGGCAGCACGACGGCGTGGTGGCGGTGGCGGTGGTGGAGCTGTCCCGGCAGGGCTTCGCTAAGCGCTACCGTGACGAACTAGACGAGAAACGATCTAGCGGAGAGGGAGGGCTGCATCGTGGCTTGTGGTGCGGCTGCCCAACCTCTCCTCTCATATATATAGGGGGAAGGGAGGAGGGGCCGGCGCCCTAGGGTTCCCCCCCTAGGGGGGTGTCGGGCCCGTGGGACTGGGGGTACCTAGGCCCGTCTCCCTGCGGTCCAATGCACGACGCGTGCCGTTGGCTAATGCGGCCCACTGTCGGACCTCACGGGCGAGGCTCTCGCAAGGGCCCCCGCCTCGCGAGGCAGGAGGCAGGAGTCGTCATCAAGGGCCTCATGGAGCCCCCCTTCGTGAGGTCACCTCCTAGGAAGGCCCCCGAGCCTTTCGCAGGGGCGGCTTGATCAAAGACGGCCTGCCAAGGTCGAGCGGCCGCTACCGCCTCGTGGGTGACGCGCGCCGCATCAGGCGGCACCAAGAGTGGTGCCAGCAGGCACGAATAGAGAGGCTTTCCTTTTTGGTGATAGAGGAGCAACGCTAGCTCACGGGATTCTAAAGCAATCCCCAAAGGTTTCCCTTCTTGTGCAAGAAGACCAAGACTTGGGGCACGGCAGGACGGAGGTCACTCCCGAGCCCACAAGCACGTCACGACGAGGAGCTTTGATAGGCGAAGACCGCTTTTGTCAGGATAGGCTGCAGTCTTGTCCCCCTTCAAACTGGCAGTTGTGGCGACCCTTCCCACCTTGTGTTTTCGGGGGGGGGGGGGAAGAGGACCAAGGCCAGTATAAGAGTAGGAACCAGCCACCGTAGATGGCATCAAACCCTGGGTGGGAAAGAACACACCCTGTACTCATCCTCATCCTCAAGCAATCCAGATAAGCAGGAGTAGGGTCTTACACCGCGAGTTGGCCCGAACCTGGGTAAACTGTGCGTCCTTTGTTCGTCTTCCTTAGCTTGAGCTGCCGGAGAGTCGCTGTGAGGTTGTGAGGTAGAGTAGGGCAGGAGAGGGAGTGCACCCTAGTGTTCGAACCTTTCTGGGTCCCCGGAGCACCGATTCCGACATTTGGCGCGCCAGGTAGGGGTGCGCCGACGTTCTCCAGCTCTGTTTCGGCTCCGGCTCCACCAAGCCCATGGCCGACGCTCGCTGCGTGCGCGCCGAGCACAGGGCGGCCCGGGTCGCTCAGACCGCGCTTGTAGGCCGTAATGGCCGCCGCCACTCCGCCAGCGCTGCAGCTGCCGCAGCCACCAACCCTGCTGCCCGTGAGCAGCAGGACCCCTCCGTGCACCCCTCCGTGCAGCGGGAGGGCCGCACCGCCACAGCTTCCTCCTGTCATGCCGGTCTCGGGCAGGCGCACACGCGTGCCGCGCAGCTCGTGGCAGGCAAGCCGCTCCGTCACCACCCAACTGGCACCGGCCGCGGTGCCTGGCGAGGCCGCCTCATCAGGCCCGTCGCCGCCACACAAGGGACCCAAGCGCTCTTCCATTCGCCACGCCCTCCAACGTCACACGTAGAGGTCGCGACGCACTTCTCCCGGTGCGTCGGCTCGGCCGAGCCCCGAGGCGGCCCGCCCACGCCCGACGGGGACGCCGGGGCGTGCCGAGAGCAGCGTTCGGTGGCGTGCATTCTCGGCGGGGCCCAGGCCCCGGTCACCGACCACCACTTCAAGCCATCCTTCCGCAGAGTGAGCGCTGCCCGCAGGGAGCACGGCCCCACGCCGTCACCTAGCTGGGTGCTATGCGACATCACCTTCGACGCAGGGTGGTACGTCCATTTTGCATCATGATTTCCTACTGTTATTTACTTTTTTGTTGAATAATAATGCTTTGGGGAGTGATTCTAATGCCTTTTCTTTCATAATATGCAAGGTTTACACAAGGAGGGAGAATACCGGCAGCTGGAATTCTGGACCCAAGAAAAGCACGTCAGAGATACCTATTCTGCACAACTCCAATGAAGCTGAAATTTTACGGAGATTATTTTTTGCATTTAATAAAAAATACTGGAGCTGAAAACTACCGGAGGGCGCCTCCCAGGTGGGCACAACCCACCAAGGCACGCCAGGCCCTCCTGGGCGCGCCCTGATGGGTTGTGCTCAGCCTGGCCCACCTCCGGTGCCCATCTTCTGGTATAGGGTCACTCTTAACCTAGAAAAAAATAAGAGGAGGACTTTCGGGACGAAGCGGCGCCGCCTCGATGCGGACCTTGGGCAGCAGCACTTTTGCCCTCCGGCGGAGCGATTCCGCCAGGGGAACTTCCCTTCCGGAGGAGGAAATCGAAGCTATTGTCATCACCAACACCCCTCTCATCTTTGGCAGGCCAATCTTCATCAACATCTTCAACAGCACCATCTCCTCTCAGGGCCTAGTTCATCTCTTGTGTTCAATCTTTGTACCGGAACCTCAGATTGGTACCCGTGGGTGACTAGTAGTGTTGATTACCTTGCGTAGTTGATTACTATATGGTTTATTTGGTGGAAGATTATATGTTCAGATCCAATATGCTATTCAATACCTCTCTGATCTTGAGCATGATTATTATTTGTGAGTAGTTACCCTTGTTCTTGAGGTCACGGGAGAAGTCATGTTGCAAGTAATCATGTGAATTTGATATGTGTTCGATATTTTGATGATATGTATGTTGTGGTTCCCTTAGTGGTGTCATGTGAACGTTGACTACATGACACTTCACCATTCATGAACCTAGGGGTGTGCATTGTGGAGTAATTATTAGATGATGGGTTGCTAAAGTGACAGAAGCTTAAACCCTAGTTTATGCGCTACTTCATAAGGGGCTGATTTGGATCCATATGTTTAATGCTATGGTTAGACTTTGTTTTAATACTTTTCTCGTAGTTGCGGATGCTTGCGAGGGGGTTAATCATAAGTAGGTTGTTAGTTCAAGTAAGAACAACACCTTAACACCGGTCCACCCACATATCAAATTATCAAAGTAGCGAACACGAATCAAACCAACATGATAAAAGTGACTAGACGAAATTCCCGTGTACCCTCAAGAACACTTTGCCTATTACTAGTGATTGTTCTGGCCTGTCCTTTGCCTCAAATGGATTGGGATACCTTGCTGCACCTTGTTTACTGTTACCGTTACTTGCTCGCTATCAATTACCTTGCTATCAAACTATCTGTTACCTACAATTTCAGTGCTTGCAGAAATTATCTTGCTGAAAACCGCTTGTCATTTCCTTCTGATCCTCGTTGGGTTCGACACTCTTACTTATCAAAAGGACTACGATTGATCCCCTATACTTGTGGGTCATCAAGACTCTTTTCGGGTGCCGTTGGCGGGGAGTGAAGCGCTCTTGGTAAGCGGAAATCGGTAAGGAAAAACTTATACTACGCGCTGAAATTTATTGCTACTTGCTACTATGGAGAACAATCCTTTGAGGGGTTTGTTCGGGGTATCTTCACCTCGACCGGAACCACAATTAGTTGCCCCTCAACCTACATCACCTACTGAAAATGTTACTTATGAAATTCCTTCGGGTATGCTAGATAAACTACTTGTTAAACCTTATGCAGGAGACGGAACTGAACATCCTGATATGCACCTTTTATATGTGAACGAGATTTGTGGATTATTTAAGCTTGCAGGTTTACCCGGAGATGAAGTTAAAAAGAAGGTTATCCCTTTATCTTTGGAGGGAAAAGCATTGACATGGTATATGCTATGTGATGATCTTGGATCGTGGAACTGGAATCGTTTGCAATTGGAATTTCACCAAAAGTTTTATCCCATGCATCTAGTTCATCGTGATCGGAATTATATATATAATATTTGGCCTTGTGAAGGAGAAAGTATCGCTCTAGCTTGGGGGAGGCTTAAGTCAATGTTATATTCATGCCCCAATCATGACATTCCGAGGGAAGTTATCATTCAGAATTTTTATGCTCGGCTTTCTCATAATGATCAATCCATGCTCGATACTTCTTGTGCTGGTTCTTATATGACGAAGACTATTGAATTCAAGTGGGATCTCTTAGAAAGAATTAAACACAACTCTAAAGATTGGGAACTCGACAAAGGTAATGAGTCAGGTATAAAGCTTGAATTTGATTGTGTTAAATCTTTTATGAATACCGATACTTTTCACAAGTTTAGCACTAAATATGGACTTGACTCTGAGATAGTAGCCTCTTTCTGTGAAGCATTTGCTACTCACGTTGATCTCCCTAAGGAGAAGTGGTTTAAATATCATCCCCCTATTAAGGAAGAAATTAAAGAACCGGTCATAGCTAAAGAAGAAACCATCTTTTACAATGTTGATCCAGTTGTGCCTACCGCTTATATTGAAAAATCACCTTTCCCTGTTAGGATAAAGGAACATGCTAATGTATCAACTGTGGTTCGTAAGAGTAATATAAGAGCACCTAAACCTGCTGAGCAAATTAAAGTAGAACCTAGTGTTGCTATGGTTAAAGATCTCTTGGTAGAAAATATTGAAGGGCATGTTATCTACTTTTGTGATGAAGCTGCTAGAATTGGTAAACCTGATGAAAAAGATAAACATAGACCCATAGAAGGCTTGCCTGTCGTCTCAGTCAAAATAGGAGATCATTGCTATCATGGTTTATGTGATTTGGGTGCTAGTGTGAGTGCTATCCCTTTTACCTTATACCAAGAAATTATGGATGAAAGAGCACCTGCTGAAATGGAAGATATTGATGTTACTATTAAACTTGCTAATAGAGACACTATCACGCCACTTGGGATTGTTAGAGATGTTGAAGTCTTGTGTGGGAAAGTAAAATATCCTACTGATTTTCTAGTCCTTGGTTCCCCACAAGATGACTTTTGTCCCATTATCTTTGGTAGACCTTTCTTGAGCACCGTCAATGCTAAGATAGATTGTGAAAAACAAACTCTCGGTGTCAGTTTTGGTAATGTGTCTCATGAGTTTAATTTTTCCAAGTTTAGTAGATGACCTCGTGATAAAGCGCTACCTAATAAGGATGAAATAATTGGTCTTGCTTCTATTGCCGTGCCTCCTACTGATCCATTAGAACAATATTTGCTCGACCATGAAAATGATATGCATTTGCGTGAAAGAAACGAAATAGATCAAATTTTCTTCGAACAACAGCCTCTCTTGAAACACAATTTGCCTATTGAAACTCTTGGAGGTCCTCCTCCACCTAAAGGTGATCCTGTGTTTGAATTGAAACAATTGCCTGGCACTTTGAAGTATGCTTATCTTGATGAGAAAAAGATATATCCTGTTATTATTAGTGCTAACCTTTCAGAACATGAAGAAGAAAGATTATTAAAAGTTCTAAGGAAGCACCGGGCTGCTATTGGATATACTCTTGATGATCTTAAGGGCATTAGTCCCACTCTATGTCAGCACAAGATCAATATGGAACCTGGTGCTAAACCCGTTGTTGATCACCAACGGCGATTGAATCCTAAGATGAAAGAAGTGGTAAGAACTGAAATATTAAAGCTTCTGGAAGCAGGTATAATCTATACCATAGCTGATAGTAGATGGGTAAGTCCCGTTCATTGTGTCCCTAAGAAAGGAGGTATTACCATTGTTCCCAATGATAAGAATGAACTCATTCCACAAAGAATTGTTACTGGCTATAGAATGCTAATTGATTTTAGAAAATTAAATAAAGCTACTAGGAAAGATCATTACCCTCTACCGTTCATTGATCAAATGCTTGAAAGACTATCTAAGCACACACACTTTTGTTCCTTAGATGGATATTCTGGTTTCTCTCAAATACCTGTGTCACAATCCGATCAAGAGAAAACTACCTTTACTTGCCCTTTCGGAACCTATGCTTATAGACGTATGCCTTTTGGTTTATGCAATGCACCTGCTATCTTTCAAAGATGTATGACTGCTATATTCTCTGATTTTTGTGAAAAGATTGTGGAGGTTTTCATGGATGATTTTTCCATTTACGGAACTTCTTTTGATGATTGCTTAAGCAACCTTGATCGAGTTTTGCAGAGATGTGAACAAACTAATCTCGTCTTGAATTGGGAGAAGTGCCACTTTATGGTTAATGAAGGCATAAAATATCTGAACGAGGTATTGAGGTGGATAAAACTAAAGATGATGCAATTGAGAAAATGCCATGCCCTAAAGATATTAAAGGTATTCGAAGTTTCCTTGGTCATGCTGGTTTTTATAGGAGGTTCATTAAAGACTTCTCTAAAATTTCTAGGCCTCTTACTAATCTCTTGCAAAAGGATATTCCTTTTGTTTTTGATGATGATTGTGTGGAAGCCTTTGAAACACTCAAGAAAGCCTTAACCTCTGCACCTATCGTTCAACCACCTGATTGGAACTTGCGTTTTGAAATTATGTGTGATACTAGTGATTATGATGTTGGTGCTGTCCTAGGACAAAGAGTTGATAAGAAATTAAATGTTATCCATTATGCTAGTAAAACTCTGGACAGTGCCCAACGAAACTATGCTACTACTGAAAAAGAATTTTTAGCAGTTATGTTTGCTTGTGATAAATTTCGATCTTATATTGTTGATTCCAAAGTCATTGTTCACACCAATCATGCTGCTATAAAATACCTTATGGAAAAGAAAGATGCTAAACCTAGACTCATTAGGTGGGTTCTCTTGCTCCAAGAATTTGACTTACACATCGTTGATAGGAAAGGAGCCGAGAACCCCGTAGCTGATAACTTGTCCAGGTTAGAAAATATTCTTGATGACCCACTACCTATTGATGATAGTTTCCCTGACGAACAGCTAGCTGCAATAAGTGTCTCACATAACACACCTTGGTATGCTGATTATGCTAACTACATTGTCGCCAAATATATACCACCTAGCTTTACTTATCAATAAAAGAGAAAAAAATTCTATGACTTGAGACATTACTTCTGGGATGACCCACATCTTTATAAAGAAGGACTAGATGGTATTATTAGACGTTGTGTACCTGAGCATGAACAGGAACAAATCTTACGGAAATGTCATTCCGAAGCTTATGGAGGACATCATGCGGGAGATAGAACTGCTCATAAGGTATTGCAATCTGGTTTTTATTGGCCTACTCTCTTCAAGGATGCTCATAAGTTTGTCATGTCTTGTGATGAATGTCAAAGAATTGGTAATATCGGTAAGCGTCAGGAAATGCCTATGAATTATTCACTTGTTGTTGAACCATTTGACGTTTGGGGTTTTGATTATATGGGGCCTTTTCCTTCCACCAATGGGTACACTCATATTTTGGTTGCGGTTGATTATGTCACTAAGTGGGTAGAAGCTATTCCAACTAGTAGTGCCGATCACCACACCTCCATTAAAATGCTTAAAGAGGTTATCTTCCCGAGGTTTGGAGTCCCTAGATATTTAATGACCGATGGTGGTTCACACTTTATCCATGGTGCTTTCCGTAAGATGCTTGCTAAATATGATGTTAACCATAGAATTGCATCACCCTATCATCCTCAATCTAGTGGTCAAGTTGAACTTAGCAATAGAGAAATAAAATTAATATTACAAAAAACTGTCAATAGGTCTCGTAAGAATTGGTCAAGAAATTAGATGATGCACTTTGGGCCTATAGAATAGCTTATAAAAATCCTATGGGTGTGTCTCCATATAAAATGGTATATGGGAAAGCTTGTCATTTGCCTCTAGAATTAGAACACAAAGCATTTTGGGCAATTAAAGAACTCAATTATGATTTCAAACTTGCCGGTGAGAAGAGGTTATTTGATATTAGCTCACTAGATGAATGGAGAACCCAAGCATATGAAAATGCCAAGTTATTCAAAGAAAAAGTAAAAAGATGGCATGACAAAAGGATCCAAAAGCGGGAATTCAAAATAGGAGATTATGTTCTTTTGTTCAACTCTCGTCTAAGATTCTTTGTTGGAAAGCTTCTCTCAAAATGGGAAGGACCATATATTATCGAGGAGGTTTATCGTTATGGAGCTATCAAGATTAATAACGCCGAAGGTACTAACCCGAAAGTGGTCAATGGACAAAGAGTTAAGCATTATATCTCAGGTACGCCTATTAACGTTGAAAGCAATGTTATCCAAACCATGACATCGGAGGAACACATAAAAGAAACCTTCTGGAACACTCCAGAATATTTAAAAATAGGAGGTACGTCATACGGTAAGTAAACGGACTCCGAAAAATCCGCAAAAATATTTTTTGACAATTTTGGAATATTTTAGAATTTTGGAAATAAAAAATTAAACCGGAAGGTGATCGAGGTGAGCACGATACACCAGGGCGCGCCCTGGTGGGTTGTGCCTACCTCGGATGCCTTCCCGACTCCGTTTTCCTTCCAAATACTTGTTTCCCAAGAATAAAAATTCTCTATATATACCCTCGACTGTTTTGACGACCGCATCGCAGAAAAATCCTCTGTTCTTGTTTCTTGTTGTTTCCCTATCAGATCTGTCAAGTCAGGCATCATGTCTTCTCCCTCTTCTAACAACGTAGAAGAAGATGCCTGGCTAATGAAGATAGAGTTGAGGAGGGAGGAGTCGGAAGAAGCCAACAAGGAAGAGAAGGGCAAGGAGGCTATGGTTGATCATCCCCCTGAAGGAGATCAACCCATGCCGGCAAAGGAGGAAGAGGAAGAAGATATCCTTGAACCTTACTACAGTCATCTCACCCCTATTGAAATAGAAGCCTTTAAAGCTTTCGAAGCTGTTCGCGTTTAGAATAAATTTCTCATCCATGAAAATATTTTGCTAGAAGAGCACATCAATAACCTTAGGAGGGTCATCCGCAGATTGGAGCACCATTTGAAGCTGAAGTGTGACATCATAACACCTCCACCTTATTCATCACCACCACCAAAGGAGACTTAAGCACATTGGTATGGGCACTCCCCTTGGCTTGAGCCAAGCTTGGGGGAGGTGCCCCGGTATCGTGTCACCACCACTTTTATTCACCTTTACCTATTTTAGTTTGATCTTTAGTTTCCCTTTGCTTTAGTTGAATAAAAGTTTAGTATGATCTATTTCCGTGTGTTAGTTTCACGACCTATCTATCTATGTAATCGAGTGAAAGTTATATAATAAAGTTTAGTTTGAGCTTTTGCCTCTCTACTTTCTTGTTGCAATCAAATAAAGGAAATGAAAAAAAATGAAAAGAATCATATGCTAATCTTATGGTGAGTAATGACATCACATAAGGAAAAGTATAAGTAGTAAAATTTATTGGAGATTGACAAACATAGCATTGGTCAATGATGCAATTCATGAAAGAATTAATAAGGGAAGAGAAGATTCACATGCAAATACACCATCTTGGACATCTTTTATGATTATGATCCCCCATCAAATATTATATGTCAAAATTGTTGACGTTGGACGAGGAAGACAACGTAATGATTTATGTTTGTTCATATCCACATAGAAGTTATATTGTCATAGATCCTTTAACATGTGGTGCTTGCCCAATATGTTTGCTAGTCAAAATTCCGCACTAAGTAGAGATACTACTTGTGCATCCAAAAACCCAAACCAAACTCTTTCTTTGAGTGTCCACCATACCTACCTATGGATCGAGAAAGATCCTTCAAGTAAGTTGTCATCGGTGCAACAAGGCAATAAAAATTGCTTCTAAAAGTGTTTTGATCAATTAGTGTAAGAGAAAATTGAGCGTTATACGAACTTATGATGGCAAAGTAATAAAAGTGACGGACTGCATAATAAAGGTTGCTATCATAGGGGGCGATATAGCATGACGTTCTTTTACATTAAGGGAATGGGCATACAAATTAATAAGCGCATGACAACCTCTGCTTCCCTCTGCGAAGGGCCTATCTTTTACTTTTATGCACTTACTTTAATGCAAGAGTCAAAGTATTCTTTCCTATTCCTTTTTTCTTTTTCTTTTGCAAGCATCATGTGGTGAGGAAAGATCTAGGCACATATATCGAGTTGGATATGGGTGAGCATGAGTTATTATTATTGACGTCACCCTTGAGGTGAGTGAGTTGGGAGGCGAAACTATAAGCCCCTATCTTCCTACGTGTCCGGTTGAAACTTTTTGTTCATGGGTATGCCGTGAGTGTTAGCAATCATAGAAGACTAAATGATGGTTGGGTATGTGGACTTGCCAAAGGGCTCCTACATGAGACCCTTCCTGAAAATATGATGAATTGTAGTTGCAAAGTTGACTGAGAACATAGTTTGTTGGTTCCCAATAAGGTTTATGCTTCATACTTCTATATTGTGATGAATTGTTACTTGTTCATGAGAAGCCTTATGATAAAAATTTATTGAAATAATTTCTTATGTTAGAGTTTGTTGCTGCTATGTTAATAAGCATGATGCTTCTATGTCCGTATTTTGTTTTTATCGACACCTCTCTCTCGAACCATGTGGACATGCTTTTCAATATCGGTTTTCGCTTGAGGACAAGCGAGGTCTATGCTTGGGGGAGTTGATACGTCCATTTTGCATCATGATTTCCTACTGTTATTTACTTTGTTTTGTTGAATAATAATGCTTTGGGGAGTGATTCTAATGCCTTTTCTCTCATAATATGCAAGGTTTACACAAGGAGGGAGAATACCGGCAGCTGGAATTCTGGACCCAAGAAAAGCACGTCAGAGATACCTATTCTGCACAACTCCAATGAAGCTGAAATTTTACAGAGATTATTTTTGCATTTAATAAAAAATACTGGAGATGAAAACTACCGGAGGGGGCCTCCCAGGTCGGCACAACCCACCAGGGCGTGCCAGGCCCCCCTGGGCGCGCCCTGATGGGTTGTGCTCAGCCTAGCCCACCTCCGGTGCCCATCTTCTAGTATAAGGTCACTCTTGACCTATAAAAAATAAGAGGAGGACTTTCGGGACGAAGCGCCGCCGCCTCGAGGCGGAACTTGGGCAGGAGCACTTTTGCCCTCCGGCGGAGCGATTCCGCCGGGGGAACTTCCCTCCCAGAGGGGGAAATCGAAGCTATCGTCATCACCAACACCCCTCTCATCGTTGGGAGGCCAATCTTCATCAACGTCTTCAACAACACCATCTCCTCTCAGACCCTAGTTCATCTCTTGTGTTCAATCTTTGTACCGGAACCGCAGATTGGTACCTGTGGGTGACTAGTACTGTTGATTACTGTGACGCCCCCAATTTCGACCGTACGCTAAACATACACACAATACGTACGACCAAGATTAGGGACTCACTGATTGATATCACAACACAACACTAGACACAAATTAAAGTCATACAGTTTCATATTACAAGCCAGGGGCCTCGAGGGCTCGAATACAAAGCTCGACAAACACGAGTCAGTGGAAGCAATAATATCTGAGTACAGACATAAGTTAAACAAGTTTTGCCTTAAGAAGGCTAGTACAAACATAAGCAGCGGATCGAAAGAGGCGAGGCCTCCTGCCTGGGAACCTCCTAACTACTCCTGAGCATCGGCACTCTCCACGTAGTAGTAGGCTCCAACGGTGATGTAGTAGTCGTCTGCAGCGTACTCCATCTCCTGGGCTCCGTCGTCTGAATGCAGAATCGTATCGAGGGGGAAAGAGAAAGCAAAGCAGCGGTGAGTACTCATCCGAAGTACTCGCAAGACTGACATCAGAACTATGCTAAGTATGCATCAATATCAAGGGGAGGGGTTATATCTAGACTGACTGCAGAAAGCAAGAATAGGGAGAAGGCCTAGTCCTATCGAAGACTAGCATCTTCAGCATCTTGTAGCATTAGAAGAGAGTAGACTGGTATCTCATATATAGTCATATTATTGTAGCAATTTTATTAAGTAACCACGCCCAGAGATTTTTCCTCGACTCCCTGCGAGGAAGCAATCTCGGAGCCACATTCATCTCAAATTTAAATCACAGTTATAGTTGTATAAGGTCAAGGTACAACTCCAAGTCGTCCTGTTACCGTGGACACGGCTATTCGAATAGATAATTCATCCCTGCAGGGGTGCACCGCATTTCCAACACGCTTGCTCACCTCCGGCCGGACACACTTTCCTAGGTCATGCTCGGCCTCGGGATAGCAACACGTCGTCGCCCCACCTAGGCTCAACAGAGAGGCCAGCTCGCCGGTCTAAATCCTAAGCACACAGGGGTCGTGGGCCCACTTGCCCTACGCGCTCCTGCACGATGCGTACACGGCCGAGGTCATCCCTAGTACACTCTAGTCCAAGAGCTGCACCGTCCAGGCCACTCGGGCGCGCGTCGCTCCATTGATGACGTCCGAAGAGCTTCGGCTGATACAACGACGCTGAGTAGCTATAACTTCTCCCACGCGATGGTTTGGTGCGTAAAAAGGCCAACGACCCAACTCAGATCAGATACCCAACCCATTAGCATTTTATTAATGCGGGGCAAGCGCGACCCATAAATTGCGGTCCCGTCGCCCCATCTCGAGGATGTGTGGCAAGGGCCTCTCCTGCCCATTCACGCCTCATTATCATCAAACTGTGGGTACCCCTCAGGGCCGACCCATCACCAACATGTTTCTGTAACCAGGTCAAAGTAACTGTGTGTATAAAACATCAAGACGGAACCTTAGGAATCACCCTCAAAGGGCCCCGCTCGATGAAACCGTCAAGGTGGACTTAGAGGAATCACCCTCGAGGGTCCCACACTTGAGGGGTTGCACGACAGAGTCATCGTCGGGAGTGGTGAAGGAGGAATCACCCTCGATAACCACGACCAACTAGATGCACTACAGAGTTAGCATCATGAGTACTTCACGAGGAGTCACCCTCGGTACTCGATAGTAGCTCTGCAGAGTCGTACAACTAAGGGGTGTGCGGTGATGTGAGGGGCCTGGCTCGTCGGTCGGTTGACCGAGTCTTCAAGTCTTCGAGTCGTCGATGAAGAAGCAGGCGCAACTGGGACTAAGGGGTCACTGGGGATTCACTGATCAACCTATACTAAGCAGTTGATATGATTGCAGGTATGGTAGCAGTTTATCCAAAAACAGGCTATGCATCAGAAATAGGAGCTAGCTAATACAATAGCAAAATCTAATGCAAGAATGAGAGGGAAAGAAATGGGCGATATCAGAATGCTCAAGGGGGATTGCTTGCCTTGCTGCTCTGCAGCAAAAGGCTGATCGTCAACGGTGTAGTCGTACCCGGCAGCACCGTCACTCCCGGGGTCTACCGGAGAGAAGAGGGGGGAAGAAACAATAAATATAAAGCACAGATGCAACACGATGCATGACATGGCAATATGAAGACCTAGGCATGCACTAACGTAGTATTACACGTTGCAGACGGATCGGAAGAATATCTGACGATATTTCCCGGGTCTCGGGCTACTAACGGACAAGCGAAAATGATGGAAAAGTTCCACGTTCGCTATGATAGGAGCACGTGACAGACTAACGGACTGCGTATTCGGATTCGTCTCGTCGTTCTGAGCAACTTTCATGTATAAAGTATTTTCATCCAAGTTACGGTTTAAAAGATATGATTTTCTAAAGTTTTAAACATTTTCTGGAATTTATTCTATTTATTTAAATCAACATTATCCAGAACAGTGCAGAGTGACGTCAGCATGACGTAATGGTGACATCAGCAGTCAACAGGACGGCTGACCAGGTCAAACTGACCAGTGGGTCCCACATGTCAGTGTCATAGTAGTTAATTAGGGATTAACTAAACTAATTACAGATTAATTAGGGGGGTGGGCCCCATTAGACAGTGACTGGTTAGTGTTTTCATTTAACTAATTAATTAATTAACAGATTTTCTATTTATTTTTAAAACGTTTTAGCGGTGGGGCCCGCGTGTCAGTGACACGGGTTGCCCAGTCAGCAGCGCTGACTGGTCAACGGACCCCACTGGGGCCCAGTGGCAGTGGCGCTGGCAGCGGGCCCCAGCTGGCCACGTCGGCGCCGGACGCCGGAGACGCGCCGGCGAGCGCCGGACGCGGCAGAGAACTCCGGCGAGCTCGGAGATGCGCTACGGGCGTCCGTTCATCGCGTTTTCGGTCGCGTTCGAAAGCTGCAGCTGGGCCGCATCAAGTGGGGGTGGTGGCGACGCCGGAGACACACCGGAGCGGCGACGGCGAGCATGGAGGCGGACGGCGGCGCTCGGGCGTGGTGGCCAATGGCGATACGACGCGCGCACGAGCTACCTAAGCAGCTAGGGAGGGCCTACTCGGTGCGGCAAAGAAAATGGTGGCACGCACGGGACCCAAAGCTCGTCGTGGCTACGCCGGCGATGAGCTCGCGCGGTGGCGGGATCGGGCACGACGGGGACGGCAGCTACGGCTACTGAGAGAGAGTGGGGAGAGGAGGGATCGACGGGACAGCTCACGGTGGTCCTGCAGAGGTGCAACACGGGCTCGGGGAAGGTTCGACGGTGACAAAATCGGCGACGGCGTGCGGCAGCGATCCGAGGAGGGAGAAGAAGATGGCGGCGGTGTGGAGGGTTCCCGTCTCGGTCCAGTCGGCGAAGGCGACGTAGCGGAGCTCGGCGGTGCCGTAGGACACGGAGAGGCGGCGAGAGGGGCACGGGGGCCGTGGCTAGGCCGGAGCCATGGCGGCGGTGGCACTTGGCTATGATGGGGAAAAGGGAAGAGAGGGAGAGAGCGAGGCGAGGGGGACGCCAGGGGGGGGGGGGTCACGGGAGCTGCTCTTATCCTCCACGGCGAGGAGCGGCGTCGCGCTGTCGATCATCGCGAGAGGGGGGGGGCTGGCTATGCGAGCGCGTGCACGGGCTGTGCTCGACAACGAGCGCGGGTGAGCAGTGCGGGAGGTGAGAGGCGACATGCGGTGGGTTGGGCCGCGGCTGACTTAGGCCCAGCCGCTGCGGGCCTTTTCCCTTTTCTTCTTCCCTTTTTCTTTTCTGTTCTGTTTTAACCAGAGGGCAAAACAATTAATTGAGCCACCATTTCATTTTGCAAAAATGTGGGACTTGGTCCAACAAATAGGTTGCAATATATGGCAGTGACAGAAAAAGTTTGGGGAGCTTTGGAATACATTTGAATTTTTTAAAAATGGAAAAGGCAATTTAATTGTTGTTTTGGCACTGTTTAAATGCCCAAGCCCAATTTTTGGTTGATGGTGATGTTGTTTTCCTTAACAACAATTTGTTTTGTGATTTACCAAAGTGTGCAACATTTTTCCTTTGCTATTTGCCAACTTATTTTATCACCATAAAATTCAATGCCCCTTTTTAATGGAATTTGAAATGTGATATGAATTTTCAACTTGATCATATCTTGTTTAGCAAAATGATTAGGCACTGATCATGGTCATCACTGTGCTTAATTACAATTATCACTGTAGCCAAAATCCAGGGTGTCACAATTCTCCCCTACTAAAAAGAATTCTCGTCCCGAGAATTAGGAAGTAGAAGGAAAGAGCCCGGGGTATTCTGCACGAAGATGATCTTCGCGTTCCCAAGTGGCTTCATCTTCAGAATGATTTGCCCACTCCACCTTGAAGAACTTGGTAACCTTCTGACGAGTCCGACGTTCAGTTTCACCAAGAATGCGGACTGGTTTCTCCTTGTAAGAAAGGTCTTGTTGCAGTTCAAGCATATCATGATCCATTGCTCGGATTGGATCCTTGAAGCAGCGACGAAGCTGTGACACATGGAACACATCGTGAACTTGAGAAAGGTTCGGCGGTAGTTCCAGTTGATATGCCACCTTACCACGCCTTTCGAGAACAGTGAAAGGACCAATGTATCGAGGAACCAGCTTGCCCTTGATCCTGAAACGGTGTGTACCTCTCATTGGCGTGACTCGAAGATAAGCCTTTTCGCCAGGTTGATAGACCATATCCTTGTGATGACGGTCATACTGACTCTTTTGACGAGACTGAGCAGCCTTCAGATTTGCATGAATAATGCGGACTTGATCTTCGGAATGTTGAATAATATCCGGACCGATAAGTGTACGTTCCCCAGTTTCTAACCAATTCAGAGGAGTTCGACACTTACGTCCATATAACACTTCAAAAGGAGCCATCTTCAGACTAGCTTGATAGCTATTGTTGTAGGAGAACTCAGCATACGGGAGAGATTCCTCCCATTTCTTGCCGAAAGGAATGACACAAGCTCGAAGCATGTCTTCGAGAATCTGATTGACTCTTTCAACTTGTCCCTGGGATTGAGGGTGAAAAGCGGTGCTGAAGGACAAATGAGTTCCCATAGCTTCCTGGAAACTTGCCCAGAATCTTGAAGTGAATAAACTGCCACGGTCCGAACTAATCACCAGTGGAATACCGTGGAGTGAAACAACTCTGGACATGTAAAGATCTGCTAGCTGACTAGCAGTAATAGTTTCCTTGACAGCCTGAAAATGTGCAACTTTGGACAGTCGGTCAATGACGAAAAGAATAGCATCATTACCTTTCTGCGATCTGGGAAAACCAGTGACGAAGTCCATTTCAACATGGTCCCATTTCCATTCAGGAACCGTAATAGGTTGCAGAGTTCCGGCAGGCCTTTGATGTTCTGCTTTGATACGACGGCAAACATCACATTCAGCAACATAGCGAGCAATGTCTTGCTTCATGTTAGACCACCAGAATCTTTGACGAATGTCTTGGTCATCTTGGTACTACCAGGATGAATAGACAACGGAGTGTCATGTGCTTCCTTCATGACCTCCTGAGTCAAATCATTGTTTTCCTCCTTACTCGGTACCACTAGGCGGCCTTTGAAGTACAAAGCGCCATCCTCAGCAATAGTGAAGGATGAGGGCTTTCCTTCTACGAGATCGAATTTAATCCTCTCAACTTCATTGTCACACTTCTGGATCCACTTGATGACGTCCACAAGATCTGGTTTAGCAACTAGGGTATTAAGAGAACCCTGGGAAACAACATGGAGGTTCATTTTGTAGGACCCTTCAGGGGGGGAGCGAGATAACCCTGAGGAACAATATGGAGGTTCAGCTTGCGGAATTCTTCTTGAAGAAGCGGGTGAACCTTATGAACCTGGAGGTGATTGCAATAAGACTTGCGGCTCAAGGCATCAGCCATTACATTAGCCTTGCCTGGGGTATAAGAAATACCCACATTGTAATCTGCTATGCGCTCCATCCATCTCTGTTGACGGAGGTTCAGATCTGGCTGAGTAAACAGGTACTTCAGACTTTGGTGATCGGTGTAGATCTCGCAACGATTACCAACAAGGTATTGCCGCCACTCTTTCAGTGCGTGAATTACTGCAGCAAGTTCAAGGTCATGAACTGGGTAGTTCTCTTCATGAGGACGCAATTGACGAGATGCATAAGCAACCACCCTGCGTTCTTGCATTAGGACACAGCCCATTCCTTGACGTGAAGCATCACAATAGATGACGAAGTCCTTACGAGTATCCGCAGGAGCAAGCACTGGAGCAGATGTCAGCTTGTCCTTAAGTGCCTGAAAGCTCTCCCGACATTTTTCTGTCCACTCATATTTAACACCTTTGTGAAGCAGATTGGTTAAGGGCTTTGCAATCTTGGAGAAGTTCTCGACGAATCGACGGCAATAGCTGGCGAGTCCGAGGAAACTTCTGACTTGCTTGACATTCTTTGGGGGAGTCCAGTCAAGAATAGCCTGAACTCGTTCAGGGTTGATCGCAATACCATTCTTGGAGATCACATGACCAAGGTAGGTCACTTCGTCCATCCAGAACTCACACTTTGAATACTTTGCATAAAGTTGATGTTCTCGAAGCCTCTCCGGTATAAGACGAAGATGTTCAGCATGCTCTTCTTTATTCTTGGAATAAACCAGGATATCATCCAGATAAACCACGACGAATTTATCGAGGTAGTCCATGAATATATAGTTCATCAGGCGAGAGAAGGTTGCTGGAGCATTGGTTAAGCCGAAGGACATGACGGTGTACTCGTATGAACCATAGCGAGTAACAAATGCAGTCTTGGGAATATCTTCTTCACGAACTCGGATCTGATGGTAACACAACCTCAAGTCGAGTTTTGAAAACACTGATGAACCGGCAAGTTGATCATACAGGTCATTGATCCGAGGAAGCGGATATTTGTTTTGAATCGTTGCTTGGTTGATGGGATGGTAATCTTGGACCAATCGATTCGTGCCATCTTTCTTCTTGGCAAAGAGAGAAGGTGCTCCCCAAGCAGAGGAACTTGGACGAATGAAACCCAGACAAAGTGAATTGTCAATTTCTTGCTTAAGTTCAAGAAGTTCATGTGGTGGCATCTTATACGGACGCTTGGCTATAGGAGTGGTACCAGGTACCAAGTCGATGACAAACTCGATAGCTCTGGCAGGGGGGATCCCTGGAAGTTCTTCCGGAAAACATCTTGGAAATCACGGACAACTGGAATGTTTTCAATCCCTTCGAGAGGTGACTCATTTAAAGCATTCAAGGGATATAGTCGGGCTTCAGCATTCCGAACAAGATGAGCATGATAGCTGACTATCTCATTCGAAGTATGCAGAAGGTGGATAGTTTTGGTGGCACAAACAATGGAAGCAGTATGTGCTTTCAACCAATCCATTCCGAGTATGAGATCGATATTGGAAGACTTCAACATTATGGGGGAGGCATGGAATTCCAACCCTTCAATTTCAATGGGAACATGGTGGCTAATAATGGAAGTCTGACATTGGCCTGCGGGGGTGTTTACCACTATTGGGGCGTTCATCTCTTCACATTTAATGTCATGCATGTATGCGAAATCTTCAGACATAAAAGAATGCGATGCTCCTGTATCAAACAATACAGAAGCTGGTACTGAGTTGACGAGAAGAGTACCCATCACAGTAGCAGGCTGGTCTTGAACTTCAGTCAGATCAATATTGTTAGCTTGAACACGTCCCCGAGCAGGCCCGGCATTGTTATTGTAGGGCTGGTTGGAAGGCAGTGTAAGTTGTTTCTGATTCTTCCTGCATTCTATAGCACGGTGTCCTGGACAACCACACTTGAAGCACAGCCCATCCTCAGGACGAGAGGGGGAACAGGAGCTCGTGGTGGCAGAGTTGGGAGCCTCGGCTGCCTAGGTGGGGGTGGAGGCACACGAGGTGCAGCATAGGACGGCCTCGGAGCAGGAGGCGGTGCATGGTACATGTTGTGGGGGATCCAGATCTTGCGCTTCTGAGCAGATGAGCCCGAAGATGAGCCCATGTCACGATTGCACTTGTTGTTGTCCTTGTAGTCCTGCAGACCTGTTTCCACTAGAATAGACTTGTTCACCAAGGTGGCAAAGTTATCGAAGTCTTGAACAAGGAGTGCCAGTTTGATATCCGGGTGGAGGCCTTCACGGAATTTCTCCGGCCTACGAGCATCAGTTGCGACGTCTTCTTCAGCATAGCGAGATAAGTCTAGAAATTCCCGCTGATAAGCATCCACAGTCTTGTTGCCCTGGACTAGGTTGCGGAATTCACGCTTCTTCTTATCCATCAGTCCCTGAGGAATGTGACGAGCACGGAACGCAGCTTGGAACTCTGGCCAGGTGATGATTGTTCCAACAGGCTGTGAGCGCCTGTGTCTGTCCCACTATTGAGCAGCGGGACCCTTCAGAAAGTACGAGGCAAAGGTGACATAGCTAGCCACTGGGGCGCCTGAAGCCTCCAGGTCATAAGTGATGTCACGGAGCCAGTCATCTGCGTCAAGCGGCTGAGTTGAGCTGCGGTAGATCGCAGGGTTGAGACGCATGAAGTCTTGCAGAATCATTGGGGCTGGCTGCTGATTCATATTCGGCCTTGGGAACTGGTCCATAAGCCCTTGCATAAACTGGCGATTCAGTTCAAACTGTTGCATCATACCAGCCATGTATTCCGGTGGTGGTGGTGGTTCAGGCGCACCACGACCACGACCAGCTGGCCTAACCATTCTGTCAAATTTTTAACAGTGGTAGTTTAGCATTGGATAATTGCAAGGACAAATAACCATTCATGAAGTAAATTGCACTAAGAAGAAAGTGCGATAGATACGACATAGTAGTTCAAATCCAGCATATGGATCCATACATAGGTCTATTACAAACCATAAGTTCGTTACAAAATAGACGATAGGTCCGGCATGAAATTAACCTAGATAACTAGGCGGCACGCAGGCTCGCGGTAGAGGGATACAACAACGAGGCATACCGATATGCTACATCAACGTCGGGGATAACGATATAATCAAACCATCATCTGGAAGTAGGGGCTCTCCGGGAGGAAGAAGTTACGAGAACCTAGAGTTAGAGTTAGCAAAATCTTTAACCCGAAAGAGAAGAGAGATCAGAACCCAGAGTATAGGAGAGGAATAAAAGATCCTAATACCACCCGATTGAGATGTGGGCCCGTAAGCCACACAACAATGTTAGTAATTTTTTTTAAGTACTAGACTCAACTTCGGCCAAGGAGTTGGAATGGGGGCTACCTACAGGCAGTCGGCTCTGATACCAACTTGTGACGCCCCCAATTTCGACCGTACGCTAAACATACACACAATGCGTACGACCAAGATTAGGGACTCACTGATTGATACCACAACACAACACTAGACACAAATGAAAGTCATACAAATTCATATTACAAGCCAGGGGCCTCGAGGGCTCGAATACAAAGCTCGACAAACACGAGTCAGCGGAAGCAATAATATCTGAGTACAGACATAAGTTAAACAAGTTTTGCCTTAAGAAGGCTAGCACAAACATAAGCAGCGGATCGAAAGAGGCGAGGCCTCCTGCCTGGGAACCTCCTAACTAGTCCTGAGCGTCAGCACTCTCCACATAGTAGTAGGCTCCAGCGGTGGTGTAATAGTCGTCTGCGGCGTACTCCATCTCCTGGGCTCCGTCGTCTGAACGCAGAATCGTATCGAGGGGGAAAGAGAAAGCAAAGCAACGGTGAGTACTCATCCGAAGTACTCGCAAGACTGACATCAGAACTATGCTAAGTATGCATCAGTATCAAGGGGAGGGGTTATATCTGGACTGACTGCAGAAAGCAAGAATAGGGAGAAGGCCTAGTCCTATCGAAGACTAGCATCTTCAGCATCTTGCAGCATTAGAAGAGAGTAGACTGGTATCTCATATATAGTCATATTATTGTAGCAATTTTATTAAGTAACCACGCCCAGAGATTCTTCCTCGACTCCCTGCGAGGAAGCAATCTCGGAGCCACATTCATCTCAAATTTAAATCACAGTTATAGTTGTATAAGGTCAAGGTACAACTCCAAGTCGTCCTGTTACCGTGGACACGGCTATTCGAATAGATAATTCATACCTGCAGGGGTGCACCGCATTTCCACCACGCTTGCTCACCTCCGGCCGGACACATTTTCCTGGGTCATGCCCGGCCTCGGGATAGCAACACGTCGTCGCCCCACCTAGGCTCAACAGAGAGGCCAGCCCGCCGGTCTAAATCCTAAGCACACAGGGGTCGTGGGCCCACTTGCCCTACGCGCTCCTGCATGATGCGTACGCGGCCGAGGTCAGCCCTAGTACACTCTAGTCCAAGAGCTGCACCATCCATGCCACTCGGGCGAGCGCCGCTCCATTGCTGACGTCCGAAGAGCTTCGGCTGATAGAACGACGCTGAGTAGCCATAACTTCTCCCACGCGATGGTTTGGTGCGTAAAAAGGCCAACGACCCAACTCAGATCAGATACCCAACCCATTAGCATTTTATTAATGCGGGGCAAGCGCGACCCATAAATTGCGGTCCCGTCACCCCGTCTCTAGGATGTGTGGCAAGGGCCTCTCCTGCCCGTCCACGCCTCATCATCATCAAACCGTGGGTACCCCTCAGGGCCGACCCATCACCAACATGTTTCTGTAACCAGGTCATAGTAACTGTGTGCATAAAACATCAAGACGGAACTTGAGGAATCACCCTCAAAGGGCCCCGCTCGATGAAACCGTCAAGGTGGACTTAGAGGAATCACCCTCGAGGGTCCCACACTTGAGGGGTTGCATGACTGAGTCATCGTCGGGAGTGGTGAAGGTGGAATCACCCTCGATAACCATGACCGACTAGCTGCACTACAGAGTTAGCATCATGAGTACTTCACGAGGAGTCACCCTCGATACTCGATAATAGCTCTGCAGAGTCGTACAACTAAGGGGTGTGCGGTGATGTGAGGGGCCTGGCTCATCGGTCGGTTGACCGAGTCTTTGAGTCTTCGACTCGTCGATGAAGAAGCAGGGGCAACTGGGACTAAGGGGTCACTGGGGATTCACTGATCAACCTATACTAAGCTGTTGATATGATTGCAGGTATGGTAGCAGTTTATCCAAAAACAGGCTATGCATCAGAAATAGGAGCTAGCTAATACAATAGAAAAATCTAATGCAAGAATGAGAGGGAAAGAAATGGGCGATATCGGAATGCTCAAGGGGGGTTGCTTGCCTTGCTGCTCTGCGGCAAAAGGCTGATCGTCAACGGTGTAGTCGTACCCGGCAGCACCGTCAGTCCCGAGGTCTACCGGAGAGAAGAGGGGGGAAGAAACAATAAATATAAAGCACAGATGCAACACGATGCATGACATGGCAATATGCAGAGCTAGGCATGCACTAACGTAGTATTACACGTTGCAGACGGATCGGAAGAATATCTGACGATATTTCCCGGGTCTCGGGCTACTAACGGACAAGCGAAAACGATGGAAAAGTTCCACGTTCGCTATGATAGGATCACGTGACAGACTAATGGACTGCGTATTCGGATTCGTCTCGTCGTTCTGAGCAACTTTCATGTATAAAGTATTTTCATCCGAGTTACGGTTTAAAAGATATGATTTTCTAAAGTTTTAAACATTTTCTGGAATTTATTCTATTTATTTAAATCAACATTATCCAGAACAGTGCAGAGTGACGTCAGCATGACGTAATGGTGACATCAGCAGTTAACAGGACGGCTGACCAGGTCAAACTGACCAGTGGGTCCCACATGTCAGTGTCACAGTAGTTAATTAGGGATTAACTAAACTAATTACAGATTAATTAGGGGGGTGGGCCCCATTAGACAGTGACTGGTTAGTGTTTTCATTTAACTAATTAATTAATTAACAGATTTTCTATTTATTTTTAAAACGTTTTAGCGGTGGGGCCCGCGTGTCAGTGACACGGGTTGCCCAGTCAGCAGCGCTGCTGGTCAACGGACCTCACTGGGGCCCAGTGGCAGTGGCGCTGGGGGCGGGCCCCAGCTGGCCACGTCGGCGCCGGCCGCCGGAGACGCGCCGGCGAGCGCCGGACGTGGCAGAGAACTCCTGCGAGCTCGGAAATGCGCTACGGGCGGCCGTTCGTCGCGTTTTCGGTCGCGTTTGAAAGCTGCAGCTGGGCCGCATCGAGTGGGGGTGGTGGCGACGCCGGAGACGCATTAGAGCGGCGACGGCGAGCACGGAGGCGGACGGCGGCACTCGGGCATGGTGGCCAACGGTGATACGGCGCGCGCACGAGCTACCTAAGCAGCTAGGGAGGGCCTACTCGGCGCGACGAAGACGATGGTGGCACGCACGGGACCCAAAGGTCGTCGTGGCTACGCCGGCGATGAGCTCGCGCGGTGGCGGGATCGGGCACAACGGGGACGGCAGCTACGGCTACTGAGAGAGAGCGGGGAGAGGAGGGATCGACGCGGCAGCTCACGGTGGTCCTGCAGAGGTGCAACGCGGGCTCGGGGAAGGCTCGACGGTGACAAAATCGGCGACGGCGATCCGAGGAGGGAGAAGAAGATGGCGGCGGCGTGGAGGGTTCCCGGCTCGGTCCAGTCGGCGCAGGCGACATAGCGGAGCTCGGCGGCGCCATTGGACACGGAGAGGCGGCGAGAGGGGCACGGTGGCTGTGGCTAGGCCGGAGCCATGGCGGCGGTGGCGCTTGGCTACGATGGGGAAAAGGGGAGAGAGGGAGAGAGCGAGGCGAGGGGGACGCCAGGGGGGGTCGCGGGAGCTGCTCTTATCCTCCACGTCGAGGAGCGGCGTCGTGCTGTCGATCATCGCAAGAGGGGGGGGGGGGGCTGGCTGGGCGCGCGCGTGCACGCGCTGTGCTCGACAACGAGCGCGGGTGAGCAGTGCGGGAGGTGGGAGGCGACAGGCGGTGGGCTGGGTTGCGGCTGACTTAGGCCCAGCCGCTGCGGGCCTTTTCACTTTTCTTCTTCCCTTTTTATTTTCTGTTCTCTTTTAACCAGAGAGCAGAACAATTAATTGAGCCACCATTTCATTTTGCAAAAATGTGGGACTTGGTCCAACAAATACGTTGCAATATATGGCAGTGACAGAAAAAGTTTGGGGAGCTTTGGAATACATTTGAATTTTTCAAAAATGGAAAAGGTAATTTAATTGTTGTTTTGGCACTGTTTAAATGCCGAAGCCCAATTTTTGGTTGATGGTGATGTTGTTTTCCTTAAGAACAATTTGTTTTGTGATTTATCACAAGTGTGCAACATTTTTCGTTTGCTATTTGCCAACTTATTTTATCACCATAAAATTCAATGCCCCTTTTTAATGGAATTTGAAATGTGATATGAATTTTCAACTTGATCATATCTTGTTTAGCAAAATGATTAGGCACTGATCATGGTCATCACTGTGCTTAATTACAATGATCACTGTAGCCAAAATCCAGGGTGTCAGAATTACCTTGCGTAGTTGATTACTATATGGTTTATTTGGTGGAAGATTAAATGTTCAGATCCAATATGCTATTCAATACCTCTCTGATCTTGAGCATGATTATTATTTGTGAGTAGTTACCCTTGTTCTTGAGGTCACGGGAGAAGTCATGTTGCAAGTAATCATGTGAATTTGATATGTGTTCGATGTTTTGATGATATGTATGTTGTGATTCCCTTAGTGGTGTCATGTGACCGTCGACTACATGACACTTCACCATTCATGGGCCTAAGGGAATGCATTGTGGAGTAGTTATTAGATGATGGGTTGCTAGAGTGACAGAAGCTTAAACCCTAGTTTATGCGCTAATTCGTAAGGGGCTGATTTGGATCCATATGTTTAATGCTATGGTCAGACTTTGCCTTAATACTTTTCTCGTAGTTGCGGATGCTTGCGAGGGGGTTAATCATAAGTATGTTGTTAGTTCAAGTAAGAACAACACCTTAGCATCGGTCCACCCACATATCAAATTATCAAAGTAGCAAACACGAATCAAACCAACATGATAAAAGTGACTAGACGAAATTCCCGTGTACCCTCAAGAACACTTTGCCTATTACTAGAGACTGTTCTGGCCTATCATTTGCCACAAAAGGATTGGGCTACCTTGCTGCACTTTATTTACCGTTACCGTTACTTGCTCATTACCAATTATCTTGCTATCAAACTATCTGTTACCTACAATTTCAGTGCTTGCAGACATTACCTTGCTGAAAACCGCTTGTCATTTCCTTCTTCTCCTCGTTGGGTTCGACACTCTTACTTATCGAAAGGACTACAATTGATCCCGTATACTTGTGGGTCATCACAGGGGATCACCCGAGGTCTGCGGCTGCCGCGGGCGCTCTCCCCATGGTGTGCACCCCCACCATCAGCAATGTCGTAGTTACCAAGACTCGCATCAATGAGGGCGCAGGGCTCAACATCATCTCCGTCGCGACCTTCGAGGCACTCCAGGTGCCCTACGACCAGCTGAAGCCCACCAGGCCTTTCTCCGGGGTGGTCGGCGGGACCTCGGCCCCCCTCGGGCAGATATGCCTCCCCGTCACCTTTGGCACGCGCGACAATTACCGCACCGAGCTCATTGACTTCGACGTGGCACACGTCGGCCTCCTGTACAATGCCATCTTGGGCTACCCAGCGCTCGCAAAGTTCATGGCGGCGACCCACCCGGGTTACAATGTCATCAAGATACCCGGTTGCACCGGCGTCATAACCGTCAAATGCGACGAGAAGGACGCGGTTAGCTGCTGTCAGGGGGATTACCCCCGGGTAGGCTCAAGGAGACGACTCAACATTTTAAAACATCGGGGGGGGGGGGGGGGGCACCCCCAGTATGCCAAGCGAATCAACGAGACAGAAGACAAAACTGCAGCCCGACTGGCTCCTCCTGGCCGGCTCGGCCCGGCTGGCTCCTCTTGGCCGGCTTCGCCCGGCTGGCTCCTCCTGGCCGGCTCCGCCCGGCTGGCTCCTCCCGGCTGGCTCCTCCCGGCTGGCTCTGCCCGGCTGGTTCCTCCCGACTGGCTCCGCCCGGCTGTCTCCTCCCGGCTGGCTCCTCCCGGCTGGCTCCCCCCGGCTGGCTCCTCCCGGGTGGCTCCGCCCGGCCGGCTCCTCCTGGCCGGCTCCTCCTGGCCGGCTGCGGCCCGACGAAGTCAGCTCCAGGCGTCCCGTCGGACACGAGCTGACGACACTGTAGCTGACGGACTGCAGAACCTGCCACCCCGCTACAGTCGGGCACTATTGGCGAATAGTGCCCCGCTGTGCACCCGTCGCACGTCACTTCACTGCGCTCCAATAGTGGCACACTGTAGCCTGCATCACTTGTCATCTCCAATAGTGGATAGTAGGCTGGTGGGCCACCCTTGTCCCCTGGGCCTCCCTATATAAGAGGCACCAGGGGAGCCTCCAAAAGGAAAACCACACACGCACGTGAAGCCCCCTCTCATTTCTCTCATCCTCTCCCACTCTCACATGCTCACACGCATACACACAGGAGGCAAGAAGCCTCATGGCTCTCCTCCCCAATACAGCTCCAGGAGCGACTCTGTACCAGATATACCACAAATATTCAGACATGCAGGAGTAGGGGTGTTATCTCTCCGGAGAGCCCTGAACCTGGGTAAACCACCGCGCGCTATCTGCATACCCGTCCCGGATCTCCACTGCAGCCTTGCTCTCACCTCTTAAGCCATCCCATGGCATCTGCCGTCTCGGGGCACCCCCTGTGAGAAAACGACGACAGTTGGCGCCCACCGTGGGGCGAGCTGCTGTTGGAACCGTGGTCCAAGCGAGACCCGCTTCGTCATCATCACCGCGACGTTGCCGTCGTCTCTCCGGCGGGGCTCGGGGGTTCGACATCAACACGCCCCCGGACGCTCGCGCCGGCGCCGGCCGCGTCCTCACGGCCGGTGTGCTCGCCATCGCCATCATCTTCACCCATGGCCGTCGCCTGTCTTCGAGCTCGTCGACCGTAGTCCGCGCAGGACACTCTCCACCACCACGGCGCCGGTCCCCGTCACCGCACGTCTGTGCCCGCGCCTCCACGACCCAGGCATCGCCTCGGCCTGACCCGGCTCGCTACATCGGTCTGCCGCGCCGGCCGGACTGCTCGTGCGCCCGCGCGCACGAACGCGCCGGCTCCGCCTCGCCTCACCACCACCGCCTGCGTTCGCCCATGCGGCCGGGCGTCCCGGCTGTCCGTCCGTCCCAGCTGTTTGTGCGCCCCCGCGCGGCGTCTCAGCTCCGGTCCGGCCATCCGCGCGCCTCCCGCGGCTCTTCTCCTCAGGACCGCACCGCCGCCCCTGCGCGTGACCGCGCGCCGGCCCGCTCCCGTGCGCCTCCGTAGCTGCACGTCCGCGCGCCTCCTCCGCTCCGCCACCACACGGGCTGTGCGCCCGCGCCGCCGCGGCTGCCGTGCCCCTGCGACGACGCACCCTCCTCCTCCCGTGCGACTCCTCGTCGTCCCGCCGGACACCCGCTGCTCCCCGACCTGCGCCCAACCGCCGCCGTAGCTGCTGCTCCACCCATCATCGCCCGCTCGTGGCTGCATCGTGGAGTTCCCAGCCTCCGGCGGCTGCTGCTGTATCCCGGTGCCCTGCTCCCCATGGCTACCTGCAGTCCGACAATGCGCCGCCCGCTGCTCCTCAAGCTAGTGGTCGGCAGGGCCCCTCGACTCCACGACGCGCGCCGGCGGGCCGGCTCCGCCTACCCTCCTCCCTGCGACGGCTGCTCCGTTCGCCGCGCCCATGCGCCCGCCTCCCGTGGCCCCGCGCCCGGCCGTGTCGCGGCGCCCGTCCCATCCCGCGTCGCGTTCGTCCGCAGCCTTCGCGCGCCCCGCGCTGGCTAGCGGCTCCGGCCGCTCGCCCCTGCCGGCTCCAGCGCCTCGCCGCCTCGCTGCGCCCCGTCATCGCGCCTGCGCCTCCCTGCTCTTGGGCCTCCCCCCGCTTGCGCCTCCTACACCCCGCAGGCCGCCAGCGCCGGCCTCCCGCTGTGCCGGCTCCGCGGCTCCGGCCGCCCCCTCGCGCTGCTCCACCCCGCTGCTCCGGCCGCTCCGTCTGTGCCCGGGCGCGCCGCCTTGCCGCTCCGGCCGCCCCCTCACGCCGCGCTGCGCTCGGCCGGTTCCGCCTCACCGTGCCCGCGCGTCCGCCTCGCCGCACTCCGGCTCTGCCCTCGCGACGGCCGGCTCCGGGAGTCCATTGCACCGGTTGCCCACTGGCTCCGCCTCCCCGTGGCCGGCTCCCGCCGCGGCCGGCCACTGTCGCGCCCACGCACGCCGGCTGCGACCGCTCTGCCTCCGCGCGCACGCCGGCTCGGCCCCGGCCTGGCCGCCTACCACCTCGGCCGGCTCCCCCTCGCGCGCCTCGGGCCCGGCCCAGCCGCCTGCCGGCTCGACCGCTCCGCCTCCCTGCGCGCGCCTTGGCCCCGGTCCTGCCGCCCGTCGGCTCGGCCGTCTCCCGCTTGGCAAAGTGGAGGCGGATATAAAAAAAAGAGAGAGAGAAAAAAAAAGTTTGCGTCCGGCTGCCCATAGCCGGCCAAAGAGAAAAAAAGAAAAAGACGTCCGCCCGACAGCATTTGTCGCCTGCTTCGCCACTCGGACGGCCAGACGCGACCCGGCCTGCCAACCCGCTTCAACACCGGGCTGGCTGGAGAGCCCGCCCGACTGCCCGTCCGCCTCGATGCCTGGTCGGTCGGGCCCGACCGGCTGGCCTCCCCTTCGAGCACCCAGAGGCTCGAAGGCTACACCCAGCGGGTGCGCCGGCACGCTTCGCAAGCGCCAAGCCGCGCTGGCTGTCTTCTGCACCCTCCGCCTCATGCGCGTCAAAGCAATGTGAGCTCCTCACCCGCATACTTTCGCACCACGTACAAACACGGATAACCCCGAGCGATCTCGGGGGCTATCTTCGCACTTTTATCTATTGCACTACTGTTCGCCCCGGCGCCAGCCAGTGTTGGCCCGGAGGCTGGCCGCTTGGCCTGAGACGTTCGTTCCCACAGACGGCTTAGTAGCGTGCACGGTACCAAAGGCTCACTCTTCGTCTCAGCTACACACCGCAGCACGGCTGTCCGGCTAGCAAGAGCAAACGCTGGAGGCCACCCACGCGAAAAACGTCCGGGGAGAAAAACAGTTCAGGCGACCCGGCTGTTTGCTTTATGAGTATCTGCTCGGTCGAGTCTGCTCCCAGAGTCCGAGTACTGTACGCTCCACTCCGCGGTCCACTCTTCGCCTCAGCCACAGACCGGCTCCCGGCTGTCCGGCTAGAAAGAGCAAAAGCCAAAGAGCAGAGAGCACATATAAAAGACTGAAGGGGGCTCGGACGAAACCGAGTTGGCACCCTCTGTACAAAACTTGCACTACCAAAATCAAATGTTTGATACATATGCATCGGCTAAGCTCATCTTTTGCACGATCATTTCCATGAGGAACCTCCTCGCTCGGAGGCTACTCCCGGCAGGGCCCCGTGCCAATCAGCCAGCGGACCCCGCGTCCCCGCCCGGCAGCGCCTCGCGCTCGACAGCCGGCGGACCCCGCGTCCGCCCTCGACGGGGCTCCTTGCCCATCAGCCGACGGACCCTGTGTCCGCCCCGGCAGCGCCTCGCGCCCATCAGCCAGCGGACCCCGCATCCGCGCCCGGCAGCGCCTCGCGTTCGACAGCCGGCGGACCCCGCGTCCGCCCTCGACAGGGCCCCATGCCCATCAACCGATGGACCCCGCGTCCGCCCCCGGCAGCGCCTCGCGCCCTTCAGTCGGCGGACCCCGCGTCCGCGCCCGACATCTTCGACGCCATCGTCTGCTTCAGCAACAGCAAAGACCCTCCGCCCGACTCTTCGAGCCGCCCGGAGGCTCGGAGGCTACACCCAACGGGTGCGCTGGCGCGCCCCCGCTGGAAACCGCCAGCCGGTGGACTCCGCGTCCGCCCCCGACAGCGCCTCGCGCCCTTCAGTCGGCGGACCCCGCGTCCGCGCCCGACATCTTCGACGCCACCGTGTGCATCAGCAACAACAAAGACCCTCCGCCCGACTCTTCGAGTCGCCCGGAGGCTCGGAGGCTACACCCAGCGGGTGCGCTGACGCGCCCCTGCTGGAAACCGCCAGCCGGTGGACTCCGCGTTCGCCCCTGGCAGCGCCTCGCGCCCTTCAGCCGACGGACTCCGCGTCCGCACCCGGCATCCTCGACGCCACCGTCTACTCCAGCAATGGCAAAGACCCTCCGCCCGACTCCTCGAGTCGCCCGGGGGCTCGGAGGCTACACCCAGCGGGTGCGCTGGCACGCCCCCACTGGAAGCAAGCCACGTCGTCCCTGACCCGCAATCAACCGTCATCAACAACTTCTGCAACAACAACTCCAACGGTAAAAACCCTCCGCCCGACTCTCCAAGTCACCCGGAGGCTCGGAGGCTACTGTCGGGGGGATTACCCCCGGGTAGGCTCAAGGAGACGACTCAACATTTTAAAACATTGGGGGGGCCACCCCCGGTATGCCAAGCCCCGCGAATCAACGAGACAAACAAAGAAGTGAAGACAGAAGACAAAACTGCGGCCCGGCTGGCTCCTCCTGGCCGGCTCCTCCTGGCCGGGTCCTCCTGGCCGGCTCCTCCCGGCTGGCTCCTCCCGGCTGGCTTCGCCCGGCTGGCTCCTCCCGGCTGGCTTCGCCAGGCTGGCTCCTCCCGGCTGGCTCCGCCCGGCTGGCTCCTCCCGGCTGGCTCCCCCCGGCTGGCTCCTCCCGGCTGGCTCCGCCCGGCTGGCTCCTCCTGGCCGGCTCCTCCTGGCCGGCTCCTCCTGGCCGGCTCCTCCTGGCTGGCTGCGGCCCGATGAAGTCAACTCCAGGCGTCCCGTCGGACACGAGCTGACGACACTGTAGCTGACGGACTGCAGAACCTGCCACCCCGCTACAGTCGGGCACTATTGGCGAATAGTGCCCCGCTGTGCACCCATCGCACGTCACTTCATTGCGCTCCAATAGTGGCGCACTGTAGCCTGCATCACTTGTCATCTCCAATAGTGGATAGTAGGCTAGTGGGCCACCCCTTGTCCCCTGGGCCTCCCTATATAAGAGGCACCAGGGGAGCCTCCAAAAGGAAAACCACACACGCACGTGAAGCCCCCTCTCATTTCTCTCATCCTCTCCCACTCTCACATGCTCACACGCATACACACAGGAGTCAAGAAGCCTCATGGCTCTCCTCCCCAATACAACTCCAGGAGCGACTCTGTACCAGATATACCACATATATTTAGACATGCAGGAGTAGGGGTGTTATCTCTCCGGAGAGCCCCGAACCTGGGTAAACCACCGCGTGCTATCCGCATACCCGTCCCGGATCTCCACTACAGCCTTGCTCTCACCTCTTAAGCCATCCCATGGCATCTGCCGTCTCGGGGCACCCCCTGTGAGAAAACGACGACAGCTGCCTCAGGCGTGCGTACAAAGCCGTCGCGGCCGCACGACCGGTTGACGGGGGCGGGGCATCGCCCCCCCCCCCGAGATAGCGCCGGCAGGAAAGAAGCAGCTGTTCTCCCAGGGCCGAGCTGAGACAAAGAAGGTGTCGTTCGACAGCAGCGACTCGGGCCACACCTTCACCATCGGCGCCGGCCTCACCCCGGAGCAAGAAAAGGCACTCGTCACCTTCCTCAGGGCGAACGCGGATGTGTTCGCATGGAAGGCGACCGATCTGACCAGAGTTCCGAGAGAAGTGATCGAGCATCACCTAGCGGTGTGCCCCAACGCACACCCCGTCAAGCAGAAAGCGCTTCATTGTTCAGGAAGTGCAAAAACTGCAAGAGGCTGGGGTCGTTCGCGAGGTGCGCTACCCAGAGTGGCTCGCTAACCCTGTAATCGTCCCCAAGAAGGGCGGCAAGGAGCGGATGTGCGTCGACTTCACCAGTCTCAACAAGGCCTGCCCCCAGGATCCCTTCCCGCTCCCACGCACTTCTTGGATGCCTTCTCGGGCTACTACCAGATCAAGATGGCGGTAGAGGACGTGGAGAAAACGAATTTCATCTCCCCTTGCGGGGTATTCTGGTACGTGAGCATGCCGTTCGGCCTAAAGAGTGCTGGTGCCACCTTCCAGCGGCTGATAAACATCACCCTGGGGCCCCAGCTGGGGAGGAACGCGGTGGCTTATGTCGACAACATTGCGGTCAAGACGCGCGAGGCCAAGACGCTCATCGAAGACCTGGAGGAAACTTTCGCCAACCTGTGCAAGGTCAACCTGAAGCTCAACCCCGACAAGTGCGTTTTCGGGGTCCCCTCCGGCAAGCTACTTGGCTTCCTCGTATCCCATCGGGGAATCGAAGCGAACCCTGAAAAGGTTAAGGCCATCGAGCGGATGCAACCTCCCCGGACCCTCAAAGAAATGCAGAAGCTAGCAGGGTGCCTAGCCTTCCTCGAGTGCTTCATCTCCAAGTTTGGCGAGTGGGCATTACTGTTCTTCAAGCTGATGAAGAGGTCAGGGCCGTTCGCATGGACCCCTGAAGCGGACGCGGCCTTTGCGGACCTCAAGCGGTATCTCACAAGCCCTCCCATCATGGCCGTGATAACCCACAAGTATAGGGGATCGCAACAGTTTCCGAAGGTAGAGTATTCAACCCAAATTTATAGATTCGACACAAGGGGAGCCAGAAAATATTTGCAAGTATTAGCAGTTGAGTTGTCAATTCAACCACACCTGGAGATTAAATATCTGCAGCAGAGTGATCAGCAGCACAGTAATATGATAGTTTTGATAGCATTAGTAATAGTGATAGTAACGGTAACAGTGATAGCAATGGTTTTGTAGCAATTGGAACAGTAGCAATAGCAATAGTAACTTAGCAAGAACAATATGTGGAAAACTCGTAGGCATTGGATCGGTGAATTCTTTGGATGATATTCATCATATAACAGTCATAACCTAGGGCGACACAGAACTAGCTCCAGTTCATAAATGTAATGTAGGCATGTATTCCGTAAATAGTCATATGTGCTTATGGAAAAGAACTTGCATGGCATCTTTTGTCCTACCCTCCCGTGGCAGCGGGGTCCATAAGGAAACTAAGGGATATTAAGGCCTCCTTTTAAAAGAGAACCGGAACAAAGCATTAACACATAGTGAATACATGAACTCCTCAAACTACGGTCATCACCGGAAAGTATCCCAACTATTGTCACTTTTGGGTTTACGGATCATAACACGTAATAGGTGCATATGACTAGCAAGATCGGATCAAGAACATAGATATAATGGTGATAACATAAACGGTTCAAATCAGAAATGATGACACTCGGGCCCTAGTGACAAGCATTAAGCATGGCAAAGTCATAGCAACATCAATCTCAGAACATAGTGGATACTAGGGATTAAACCCTAACAAAACTAACTCGATTACATGATGAATCTCATCCAACTCCTCACCGACCAGCGAGCCTACGAAGGAATTACTCACTCCCGGTGGGGAGCATCATGGAATTGGTGATGAAGGAGGGTTGGTGATGACGAAGACCGAAGATTCCCCTCTCCGAAGCCCCGAACGGACTCCAGATTTGGCCTGCCAATGAAGAAGAGGAGGTGGCGGCGGCTCTGTCTCATGAAACGCGATAAAACTTCCTCTCCTATTTTTTCTCCAAAAATAGGAATTTATAGTGCTAGAATTAGGGTCAGGGGGGCCACGAGCTGACCACAACCCACCAGGGCGCGCCTGGGGGGTGGCGCGCCCTGGTGTATCGTGCCCAGCCAGGGCACCCCCTCCGGTGGTTCTTGGCTCCAGTATTTTTTGTTTATTGTAAAAAAATTCTCCAAAAAGTTTCTTCCAATTCCGAGAACTTTTATTTCTGCACAAAAACAACACCATTGTAGTTTTGCTCAAAACAACGTAAGTCCGGGTTAGTTTCATTCAAATCATGCAAATTAGAGTCCAACATTAACTATACACAATGCATGAGGATGACAATAGTGCTCTCATATCTGGCGCTTATTTGAGAAGGTGATGACTCAACATAAAAGTAAATAGATAGTCCCTTAGCATAGGGAAGCATGGATTTGCAGAGGTGCCAGAGCTCAAAGCTTAAATCAGAGATAAATATAATTTTGGGAGGTGCACCCTTCCTGTCAACGTTACGACCAAGAGTTATCAATATCTTTCATGCTAAACACATTAGCGGCAGTTCCCAATCGGTAAAAGTAAATGTTTACTCCCCCTCCACCAACAACATCGCAGAGTACAAGGGCCTAATCGTCGGCATTAAGACCGCATCCGCCCTCGGCATCAAGCGTCTTGTCATCAAGGGCGACTCTCAACTCCACGTCAACTTCTCCAACAAAAAGTACAAACCAAAGGACGAGCACATGGCGGCGTATCTGGAGGAGGTACGCAAACTTGAGAAATGCTTCCTTGGTTTGGAGTTGCAGCACATCCCGCGTGATGCTAATCAGGAGGCCGACGACATCGCCAAACGAGCGTCTTGCCATGATCCCCAACGCCCCGGCATTTTCGAGGAACGACTTCTCAAGCCATCGGCTGAGCCGCTCGTCCTCGGCACCGCGCTGCTGCAAGAGGAGCTGCCGCCCGCGCCACCAGCAGGCACGTCGGACTGCGGCCCGCCCTCAGGAGATCGCTTGCTGCTAGCGCTAGAACCTCAAGAGGGCGATTGGACCGCCGAGCTCAAGGCCTATCTGCTTCGCGGCGACCTCCCCGCGGAGGATGCGGAAGCAGAGCGCGTCGCCCGCCAGGCCATCGCGTACTGTCTGCGACATAGCGAGCTGTACCGAAGGCAGCCCAATGGCTTCTTGCTGCGGTGCATCTCAGAGCAGCAAGGTCGTGAGCTGCTCTCCAACATCCATGGGGGAGATTGTGGGCACCACTCTTCGTCGCGCACCCTCGTTGGTAAGGTGTTTCGCAGTGGTTTCTATTGGCCTACTGTGCTCCATGACGTTGCCGAGATGGTCCGGTCCTGCAAAGCTTGCCAGTTCCATGCTAAGCAGATCCACCAGCCCGCGCAGGGGTTGCAGACGATTCCACTCTCCTGGCCTTTCGCGGTGTGGGGGCTGGACATTCTAGGCCCTTTCCCCCGCACGGCCGGCGGGTATCGCTACCTCTACATCGCCATCGACAAGTTTACTAACTGGGCGGAGGTCGAGCCCGTCCACACCATTCCGGCTGCTTCGGCCATCAGGTTCATCAAAGGCCTCGTATGCCGGTTCGGCGTACCCAACCGCATCATCACCGACAATGGCTCTCAGTTCACGAGTGGTCTTTTCAAGTCATATTGCGCTAACCTTGATGCACAGATATGCTACGCCTCTGTGGCGCACCCACACAGCAATGGTCAGGTCGAGCGGGCCAACGCCGAGGTCCTCAAAGGCCTCAAGACCAGGAGCTTCAGGTGGAAGCTTGAGGCCTCTGGAAGGGGGTGGCTGGATGAGCTGCAGTCCGTGTTGCGGTCTATCCGCACCACCGCGACTAAGCCCACCGGCGAAACCCCCTTCTTCCTCGTCTACGGGGCTGAGGCGGTCCTTTCCTCGGAGCTTAAGCATGGTTCCCTGCGGGTTTTAGCGTTCGACGAGGCGCGTCAGGATGACTCGCGGGGAGCCGACCTTTTGATCCTTGAGGAGGCCCGCCGCCAGGCCGCCCTCCGCGCCGCAAGGTACCAGCAGGCCTTGCGGCGCTACCATAGCTGCAACATCTACCGTCGCACCCTCGAGGTCGGGGACCTCGTCCTGCGGTGGGTCTTCTCTAGGGAGGGCCTCCACAAGCTCTCGCCCATGTAGGAGGGCCCTTTCAGGATCGCCCATGTCTCCAAGCCAGGCGCCGCCCGCCTGGAGATGGAGGGTGGGGTTCCAGTGCGAAACACTTGGAACATCCAGCACCTCCGCAAGTTCTACCCGTGACACTCTCACGTAAGAATGAGTGGGGCTGTACACGCCCCGGAGCCTCCCGATGCACCATGCTGTGGCGCCGGGAGGACTCCCGCCCATGCCCAAGTGGAAGCCCCATGCTCCGCGTTGGCGGAATAACTGTCGAACCGCGGCTATGCCCATGCCCAAGTGGAAGCCCCATGCAGCGCGCTGGCGGAACAACCATGCCCACGCCCAAGTGGAAGCCCCATGCATCGCGTTGGTGGAAAGATCAAGAAGGCGCCCCACGGGCCACACTAACCCCAGGCTGACCCGTGCAGGACACGGCAGTCGCATCTCTTTTTGCTTGTAAATGAGTTTGTCGCTCGTTTTAATAAAGACTTTGGTTTTTCGGATTTTGCGGAGTTTTGTTGGATTTTCCTTTTCAAGCTACGCGTACTCAACGTCTCCCTGTTGGGCATCACGCGAGTGGGGGTTGGGGCACGGTGTCTACGCGCGGGTTGATCCCCATGGCACCGGAACCCCAACGTGTGGGCTCCGGGTCACGGGCCTGTCCTTGCGCGCACCACCTTGCCAGGACCTTTGCGCCTGGTCTTCTTGCGCGACACGCATGAGTAAGCTGATGAGAGCGCGCCATACCCCTAAGGCCGGACGCCCTCGCCTCCTGCCAGGTCTCACCCAGGCAGCGTGACCTGGGTTACCGGTGATGGCCGAGCCTCACGCAAAGGTCACATCTCGATATCTCGGGGTATGAAAGCAATACCAGAGGAAGCCATACAAAGCATGAGTACCAATTACAGGAACATAGTGTTCAAAACAAAATTCTGGCTTCACGCCTCAGCGGGACTACAAACTGGTATCGGCAGAAGGATTAAGGGGGGCCTAGGGAGACGCGTTGCTTTCGCCGTCGTCGTTACCTTCACGCTCCTAAGACCCTTCCAGGTCCTCGTGCTTGCCAAGGATGAGATGCACGCTCAGTGCATTCACATGATCTTCCACTGCCTCCCCCAAGGCACCGCGGATCACGTCAGGGAGCGGGGCCATCACGGCCTCGAAATCAAAGCTGGGGTCGACGCGAAGGAGATGACTGAAGACGCGCGTTAGCGCCTGGGAAAGAAGGTCGCGACTCTCTCCTTCAATCAACTCGCCCACCTTCCTGGCACCCGCCTCGTGCCCCTCCACGACCTTGGTCAAAAAATCAAGATTGCCGGCGTCGTCAGACACAAGAGGGCTGGAGACGTCCCCCCTACAGATGGAACCCAGGGCCCGGCGAGCCCGCTGCTCGAGGCCCTGGAACATCTTCGAGCGAAGATGCTGCCGCCCCCGGGCCCGGTTCGCTTCGTCCGTCGCCCACTCCACGAGAGACGCAACGTCGTCCACCTATTCCTGGAACGACGCCAGATCGGCCGCGGTAGTAGCCTGGGCCTTAAGCGCGGCCTCCCGCTGCATCTCCGCTCGGGTAAGCGTCTTCCTGAGGCCATCTATCTCACATTGTAGCTCTACGCGCCGGGTCTTGAAGCGGCTCTCTTGCAGCTTCAGTTTATTGTTATAGTCCTTGCAGGCTCGCTCGACCCTCATGCCAGCACCCCCTGGACCCCCTCCACGCGTTGCTTGTAGGTGGCCGTGGCAGCGGTGACATCACGATCGAGCGCCTCCAGGCGCTCGCGCTCCAGGATCTGCTCTGACGACACCAGGGCAAGTTGTTGTTCGAGAGTCCGAAGGTCTGCCTCGCGAAGAGCGAGCTCACGCGCCTTCTTCGCTTTGGCCGCCGTCCCTTCACCGCGCGAGGAAAGGGCGTTCCTCCACTCCTGAAGCTGCCGCTCCAGGACGGCGTTTGAGGCCTGAAGTTCCCGCTCGCGGGTCTCAGCTGCCTCGCGACGCTCATCTGCTTCCTCGGCCGCCCTGGAGGGCGTGGTTGTGTGCTTCCCTCGCCTCGACGGCGGATCTTTTGGACTTCGAGCATGCCGTCTCATGTTGGCGACGACTTAGCTTGACGGCGACATCGAGCTGATACCACCCGTGGGCCAAGCGCAACCGCTCCTCGGCGAAGCGCTCTTCGGCACCCCGAAGTTCCGCCTCGAGCTCTCCCAGCAAGTTCGCTGCGTTCCACAGAAGGTCATGTCGGATCGAGGTCCGGGAGTTCACGAGCGCCATGGCCCAGTCCGGATCAGGCCCCGCGCCTTCGTCCACCGCCGAAGCTTCAGAGGCGCCGCCCATCGGGGGCTGAGGGCTGGCCGATGCCCGTTCCGCACCGTCCTGGGAGGACGGCGCACGCCGCATGCTCGGGACCCCCCTTGAGGTGGTGGGCCCATCGAGGCCACCCTCGGCGCTGGCCTGGGCGGCAGTTCCGGATGGCACTCCCATCTCCGACTGCTCTGTGTGCGCCGCAGGGTCGGGCGCTTTGGAGGGCAAAGAGCGGTCTCCTGGGGGCGCCCCCGGATGGACCACTGTCACGTCCCCGTAAGCGGAGTCCCCCCGGAGGATGTGGGGTGAGCTGTTGCCCCTCGCCCCACGCTCCCGACAGACGAATGACAAACCGCCTTGCGCCCGGGCACATTGGTCAGGCTCTGATGGGGCACGTACCTCCTGCCTTCCCCGGACTCAGCGGGCCATGGGAAAGTGCTCGCTGGGCACGGGGGCTCCTTAGCCTTTTTGCTCGCGGGAAACCTTTGATGACCCACAAGTATAGGGGATCAATCGTAGTCCTTTCGATAAGTAAGAGTGTCGAACCCAATGAGGAGCAGAAGGAAATGACAAGCGGTTTTCAGTAAGGTAATTTCTGCAAGCATTGAAATTGTAGGTAACAGATAGTTTGATAGCAAGATAATTGGTAACGAGCAAGTAACGGTAACGGTAAATAAGGTGCAGCAAGGTAGCCCAATCCTTTTGTGGCAAAGGACAGGCCAGAACAGTTTCTAGTAATAGGCAAAGTGTTCTTGAGGGTACACGGGAATTTTATCTAGTCACTTTTATCATGTTGGTTTGATCCGTGTTCGCTACTTTGATAATTTGATATGTGGGTGGACCGATGCTTGGGTGCTGTTCTTACTTGAACAACCTCCCACTTATGATTAACCCCCTCGCAAGCATCCGCAACTACGAGAAAAGTATTAAGATAAAATCTAACCATAGCATTAAATGTTTGGATCCAAATCAGCCCCTTACGAAGCAGCGCATAAACTAGGGTTTAAGCTTCCGTCACTCTAGCAACCCATCATCTAATAACTACTCCACAATGCATTCCCATAGGCCCATTAGTGGTGAAGTGTCATGTAGTCGACGTTCACATGACACCACTAAGGGAATCACAACATACATATCATCAAAATATCGAACACATATCAAATTCACATGATTACTCGCAACATGACTTCTCCCGTGACCTCAAGAACAAAGGTAAATACTCACAAATAATAACCATGCTCAAGATCAGAGGGGTATTGAATAGCATAATGGATCTGAACATATAATCTTCCACCAAATAAACCATATAGTAATTAACTACGCAAGGTAATCAACACTACTAGTCACCCACAGGTACCAATCTGAGGTTCCGGTACAAAGATTGAACACAAGAGATGAACTAGGGTTTGAGAGGAGATGGTGCTGTTGAAGATGTTGATGAAGATTGGATTCCCAAAGATGAGAGGGATGTTGGTGATCTTACTCGATCCGTAGGTAGGTATGGTGGACTCTCAAAGAATGAATTTGGCTTTGGGTTTTTGGATGCACAAGTAGTATTTCTACTTAGTGCAGAATTTTTGGCTAGCAAAGATATTGAGCAAGCACCACATGTTGATGGATCTATGACAATATAACTTCTATGTGGATATGAACAAACATAAATCATTACATTGTCTTTCTTGTCCAATGTCAACAATTTCGACATATAATATTTGATGGGGGCTCACAATCATAAAAGATGTCCAAGATGGTGTATTTGCATGTGAATCTTCTCTTCCCTTATTAATTCTTTCATTAATTGCATCATTGACCAATGCTATGTTTGTCAATCTCCAATAAATTTTACTACTTATACTTTTTCTTATGTGATGTCATTACTCACCATAAGATTAGCATATGACCATTTTCATTTATTTCCTTTTTATTTTGATTGCAACAAGAAAGTAAAGAAGCAAAAGCTCAAACTAAACTTTATTATATAACTCTCACTCGATTACATAGATAGATAGGCCACGAAACTAACACACGAAAATAGATCATGCTAAACTTTTATTCAACTAAGGCAAAGGGAAACTAAAGATCAAACTAAAATAGGTAAAGGTGAATAAAAGAGATGGTGATACGGTACCGGGGCACCTCCCCCAAGCTTGGCTGAAGCCAAGGGGAGTGCCCATACCCGTGTGCTCAATTCTCCTTTGGTGGTGGTGATGAAGAAGGTGGTGTAGATGATGCACCCTTCTTATTCAACTTATATTTAAGCATAAAATTTTCCTCCCTTAGATCATTGATACGTCTCCGACGTATCGATAATTAATGAAGTATTCATGCCATATTCACTTATGTTTACAATACTTTTATATGGTTTTGATGCACTTTATATGATTTATTTAGAACTAACCCGGACTGACGATATTTTCAGCAGAACTACCGTGGTGTTGTTTTTGTGCAGAAAATGAAAGTTCTCGGAATCGCCCGAAACTTTTTGATGATTTTTTTTGGAACAAAAGAGGCACTAGACGCTTCGTGGGAGGGCCAGGAGAGCCACGAGGTGGGCACAACCCACCAGGGCGCGCCAGGCCCCCCCCCACCCCGGCATGCCTTGGTGTATCGTGCCCACCTCGTGGCCCATCTTGGCGTGAAACCGACGCCAAAAAATCCTATAAATATAGAAACCATCAGAAATAACCCGAGACTCTCCGCTCCACTGCCGCAACTCTCTGTATCAATGAAAAACCAATATGGAGACGTTCCAGTACCCTGCCGGAGAGGGGAATCCATCTCCGGTGGCCATCTTCATCATCCCGGCGGAGGCCATGACGAGGAGGGAGTAGTCCACCCTCAGGGCTGAGGGTATGTACCAGTAGCTATGTGTTCAATCTCTCTCTCGTGCTCTTGAGATGTCACGATCTTGATGTATCACGGGCTTTGTTAATATAGTTGGATCATACGGTGTTTTCCCCTCTCTATCTTGTTGTGATGAATCGAGTTTTCCCTTTGAGATTTTGTTATTATCGGATTGAATACTTTTATGGATTTGAGAGCACTTGATGTATGTCTTGCATGCGGATACCCGTAGTGACATTGGGGTATTCAAGTGATTCACTTGATATATGTTATGGCGTCAACTTGCGGATTCCGGTGACCTTGGGGATCTACGCATAGGGGTTGATTGCACGTTTTCATGCCTTGTTCTCCGATAGAAATCTTGGGGCACTCTTTGTGGTTCTTTGTGTTGGATTGAGTATTATGAATCTGAAATTGGTTGATGTGTATCAGATGGTGTTATTCTAGTACGAACTCTTAGATAGATCGATCGGAAAGGATAACTTGGTATTATCTTAGTATGAACTCTTGGATAGATCGATCGGAAAGAATAACTTTAAGGTGGTTTCGTACCCTACAAACAATTTCTTCTTATGTTCTCCGCTAGATAAGAACTTTGGAGTGATTCTTCGTTGCACATTGAGGGATGTTTATGTGATCCAATTATATTAGCATTGTTGAGAGATTGCACTAGCGAAAGTACGGACCTTAGGCCTTGTTTTCAAGCATTGCAATACCGTTTGTGCTCACTTTTGTTACTTGCTACCTTGCTGTTTTTATATTTTCAGATTACAAAAACCTATATCTACCATCCATATTGCACTTGTATCACCATCTCTTCGCCGAACTAGTGCACCTATATAATTTGCCATTGTATTGGGTGTGTTGAGGACACAAGAGATTTCTTGTATTTGATTGCAGGGTTGTTTGAGAGAGACCATCCACATCCAACACCTCCCACGGATTGATAATCCTTAGGTCATCCACTTGAGGGAAAATTGCTACTGTCCTACAAAACTCTGCGCTTGGAGGCCCAACAAAGTCTACAAGAATAAAGTTGCGTAGTAGACATCAAGCTCTTTTCTGGCGCCGCTGCCGGGGAGGTGAGTGCTTGAAGTTATATCTCTAGATCTTGCAATTAAATCTTTTAGTTTCTTGTTTTTCACTAGTTTGGTTTTATAAAAGAAAACTACAAAAAATGGAGTTTAGGTTGCATCATTTGTTTCGTCTTTATAATGTCCTTCGTGAAAATATGGATTCCGAAAATTGTGCTCAATTGGTAGAGGAAGAAATTATGAAAATACGCAATGAGAATTACTTTAATGATGAGCATGATTGCAATGTTGTTAGTATGAATTCTATGAATATCCAAAATACTAAAGATGATTGCACTAGTCATGATAAAAATGTTTCTTATAAGCATGTCAATTTTTGTGGAGTGCATAAATTTGTGAAGACGTGCCATATAGGGATGATAGATTTTGTAAGAAGCATAAACATGATAGAACCAATTTTTTGCTCAAAGTGAGAGATGAATTGCTACAAAATTGTGTTCTCTTTGTCCTATTACTTGTGAACTTTGCAATAAAGTTGGTCATCCTAATTTCCAATGCAAACTTTTTCATGATCAAATCATGGCCAAATATTGTAATGACTTGATCACCCTTGAACTTTATGATGAGCTTTCTCTATTTTTGGGGAGTGAAGAATTGACACATAAAAATAGTTGGTTTGAAGTATTCATTCTCACGGACGACATTGAAACTAATCTAAAAAATATCTATATGTTTTGAATGGTAAATTGCAATGAGAATGCTTATATTGCCAACTATAGAAAGATGGGAAAACCAATAGAATATAAAAGGAATACTAATGAAAGGTTAAAGAATTCCACTTTGCCTCCTATTGTCTCTCATGATGTAATAGGTGATGAGGAGGAGCTCCCTATTCAACCAATCTCATCAATAAGGAGCTCGAAGAAATTAATTAAACCCACACATGGTGTGGTGAAGAAGAAGAAAAGAAAAAAGAGTAGAGGTAAAAAGGTATCTCTCCCAAATGATGTTGCTCCTATTATTGTTGTGCCTCACGAGGATGAATCAAAAATAATTGTGGAAGATGATACACTTGATGATGATTTTGTTATGCCTATTGCTTGTTGTGATGACTATGATTGGGAAGATAATGATTATTCTTATAATCTTGAAAATCTTTTTGGCACCAACTTGGTAAATTATGATGATAATAATTGTTATGCTATTGATGATGAGAGTGATTATGCTTATGATATGCCAAGCCACAAGCTTGGGGATGCTATGTTTGATGAGAATGACATGTTTGAGAATTTATTTGCTGCAATTAATGTTTGTCCCAAGCTTGGGGATGTTATGCTTAATGAAGATGATATTTTTAGTTCCCCTACTTTGAATGATCAAATTTGTTATGATGATTGCATGCCTCCTATTTATGATGATTGTGATATTTATGAAAGTGGGATTGGAAGAGGGTCAACTTTAGATAATTATTATCCCACTATTTTGAAGGGTGTTGAATTTTATTATAATGATAAATATGGATTTGGAGAGGTCATGACTTTATTTAGTAATGATTCCACTATTTCCGAAGAGGTTTCACTTGACTATGATGAGAACAAAGTTGCTACTTATGATGATTATTGTGATGATACTTATGTTATAAAAAGTAGTGATAATTATTGTCATAATTTTGAATATACTTTTACTGAACATTACTCTTTTAATGTGGAAACAATTTATAGTATTCGAGTTTCATTTGATGCTCCCACTATTATGAATGAGAAGGAATTTGCTTATGTGGAGAGTAATGAAAATTCTATGCTTGTGCATCATGAAAAGAATGCTTTATGTGATAGTTATATTGTGAAATTCCTTCATGATGCTACTGAAAATTATTATGAGGGAGGAACATATCCTTGTAGGAATTGCAATAATATCAAGTTTCCTCTCTATGTGTTCAAAGTTTTGAAGCTATGCTTGTTTTGCCTTCCTATGCTAGTTGATTCTTGCTCCCATAAATTGTTTGCTCACAAAATCCCTATGCATAGGAAGTGGGTTAGACTTAAATGTGCTTGTCATGAGATTCATGATGCTCTTTTGCATGTTTCAATTATTATTCCTATGTGCGCATCATTGAAATCATCATGCCTAGCTAAAAGGCATTAAAGAAAAGCGCTTGTTGGGATACAACCCAACACTTTTACTTTCTGTTTTTGTGTGTTCACATGATTAATATACTATAGTAATCATGTTTTGTTTCTTTTATTTCAATAAAGTGCCAAGTAAAGCCTTTGGGATGACTCACAAGATGAGTAGAATTGATGCTGAATCAAAACAAAAACTTTTGACTCCAGGACAGAAATTTTCATTTTTTACTGGAGCGTGATAATGATATGAAATTTTACACAGTCTTAATATAAAAATTCTTCAGTTTTTCCTAATTTTTCAGAATTTTTAGAGACAGGTAAGTATGGCTATACTACAGATCTTCACAGACTGTTCTGTTTCTAACAGATTCTGTTTTGTATGCATAGTTTGCTTGTTTTAGTGTTTCCATAGCTTGTATTTAGTGGTATAAATTATTGGAATGGTAGAATACAGTAGGTATCAAGTGGGAACAATTATGAATCTTGTCTTGACAGTACCTAAGTGAATGATCTATCTTTATTATACTAACCCATCTCACGAAGTTCCGTTAAGTTTTGTGTGATTGAAGTTTTCAAGTTTTGGGTGAGACACCGATGTGAGGAGAATAAGGAGTGACAAGAACCTAAGCTTGGGGATTCCCAAGGAACCCCCAAGGTAATAATCAAGGAAGTCTCAAGCATCTAAGCTTGGGGATGCTACGCATCCCACCTCTCTTCATCAACAATTATCGGTTAGCCTATGTTGAGCCTAAATTTTTACTCGTTCACATGATGCGTGCTATTCTTGGAGTGCTATTTTCTTTTGCTTGCTGTTTAATAAAATACTCAGATCTAAAAACATTTATTGAGAGAGAGCCCTCACATAGCTACTTGATTGTTTACCTACTCATTGATCTTCACTTATATCTTTTGAGAGTAGTTTGATGTTTACTCTTGTGCTTCACTTATATCCTATGAGTAAATTGTGAATGAATTGAATATGATAAATCTGAAATTATTAATGTTCTTTATTCTTAGTAGTAGTTTCACATCTGGTTTAGAAATTAAAATCTATTGAAGTTTGACAATCATAATATTGGTCATACAAGCAATTCGTGAATGATTAGTATAAAGAAGAGAACTTTCACATACAAATATATTATCTTGGACATCTTCTATGATTGTGAATACCCATTAATTATTTTCAAACTTGAGCAAATTAGCTGAAGTTGGACAAGAAAGACAACGTAATGAGTTATGGTTGTGTATATTTGCATAGAAGTTATATTGTTATGGATCCTCCAACATGTGGTGCTTGTTTAGAACCTTTTGCTAGCCAACACTTCGTACTAAGTAGAGATACTACTTGTGCATCCAAATCCCTGAGCCAAGTTTCTTCCATAAGAGTCCACCATACCTACCTATATATGGTATTTCACTGCCATACCAAGTAAATTTGCATGTGCCACCTCTAAACATTCAAATAAACATCTGTTTTGTGTGCCTGGACCGCTCATGGAGCGACGGGGGGCGGTCAGTATCTTCCATGTTAAGCGGATTATTCTCATGATGAGTGTTTATTCACTCATCCTTGCACGAGAGGGGCGGTAATAGGGATTCCCAGTCCCAAAATCAAAAAAAATTGCAAATAATTAAACAAAACTCCCCCACGAATGTTGTTGGTATGGACGGTACCCGTGGATTCGGCTGTAGCGTCCCGACTCAAACCAAGTCAATCCTCTGTGTGTCAGTGCCATCCCTGGATCAGTATGCTGGCACACACAGTACATCAATGTATATATCAAAGTGCAATCACATGTAAATACCGTAAAATTGATATATACCTCTTAAATCTCAGCGGAAACAGTCAACAGGAGTGGAATCCCAATAAACACCAACGGCAGGTTGAGTGTAGATCATAACCCTGAATCGTACTCTTACTCGTCGTAGAAAAGTATCAGCAACATAAGACGTTGCAGCCATGTAGGTCAGTACATTGAATGTACCGGCAAGATCACCATAGAATGAAATGATAAAAACTATTCTATATGCAAAAGGCTTTATGGCTCTGTGTCTGAGTTTTTGCAGAAAGCTGGTTTTATTTTCCCTACAACAAAGGAGTCAAACGGAATATCACTAGAAAAGTTGGTTGTTAATGAGATGGTTCCACCAACCAATTCTCATGTCCCAAAAATTATTAGTAGACCCACTCATCATAACTTATTAATTGTGTTGAGACTGGCTGATAGTATCATCTCCGGTGCTCATGTTGTCCATAACCGGGGACACGACTAATCGATTAGTTTGACACTCTGTAGAGGTTTGTACACTTTACCCGCAAGATTCGATCCCTCCCATTGTGTCCTCACACTGCCTGGTGTTTGAGAACGAGACGATCGAAACATGGTCTTCCAAAGTGATCCTCCGGTAGAAAGTCAGTGCCCATCCAATCCTACCGTTCTTCTACATCTCGTAGCAATCTGACCTACCAAAGTCACCACTAAGGTCAACCAAGCCAGAGCCCATATTGACTTGCGGTTGTACACGTAAGCTTTCCGGCCTTGAAGTATCCATCCATCTCTTTGAGCCTGGGTGGCATTCCGTTGGGATGATCATAGGTAGATACCATGATTCCCGGCATGACCATGATAGATATCAGGCTGCCAAAATGCATGTCCAATCCACCCAGAGGTATATTGAGTCCTTGAAGTCTTGAAGTCTTGATCATCATGTAGGTCCTGAAATAATTAATTAACCTCACAACACTCCTGAATCTCACAACCAAACCCCGTCTACAAAAGCGTAGCAATTGTGAAGTAACGTCCCTTCCCGGGCAATGGTAACAGGGTGTTGTGTTTCTCCTACCTCATGATACTACCACAAGTTCAACCTCAATATCCTACTAGATGTATGATGGAGAGATTGATTCTAATGCAAATAAAACATAGGTAATGTAAGATGATCAAAGTGAACTTGCCTGTACTGTTGATGAAGATAAATTTCGCTCTCAGGAATAACTTGATAGAACTATTCGTCACTGTCCGATGAAAAATCTATATAACCAAACATTGCATTCATATAAGCAATCATACTAGCATTCAATTCTAACAATCAAAAGCCAAAGCAAAAACTATAACACACTAGTGTTGTGAATAAGGAAATACTTAAGACAAAAGTTAAAACAACAAAACTTCATCACAACAACCAAAGGTAGTTTTCCATACAAATAACCTATTTTCAAATGCAACAAAACAATAACAAAGCAAAATCTAACAAAAGTATTTTAGTAAATATTTTACTAGCAAAAGAATTACTTTTGAAGAACAACTAAGAACTATGAAAACAACACACTAAACAATATAGGTTTTCTAAACTTAACAACAACAAAAAAAACTATAAAATACTAAAATAAGAGAAAACAAAAATATATAACAACTAAGTTAACAGAAAGTAAAACTTATAAAACAATTTATGAAAATATTTTCTAATAGGAAATCAAACTAGCAATGGAAATCAATTGCAAGTTATAATTGAACTAGCATTGATTTCATGCAAACACTAATAAATAACATAAAAATAAACTTGGTTGAAATACTATTGCTAACTAACAGAAAACAAGGTAAAATTTGTCAACTAATATAAAACAAAATAAATTAAAAACCATTAAAACAAAAGAAATAGAAATAAACCTAAAAAGAACTAAAACAGAATCTGTTTTGCTAAAAATAATAATTTAAAATATTCTAAAAATTCTCAAATTCTACTTACTGTTAAATAATGTCACTAGTGACAAGTAGCAAAAAGAATCAACTCAAAATCTATTTTTAAACTCAAGATATAAGCAATTTAGTGTTTGAAGCAAATCTGTTTGAATTCAAATTTAAAAATTTCAAACATGGTCAAACTTGATATCTACAGAAACTAGAATACATTTGTGACACCATGCAAAAAGAATCACTCAAAAATAATTAAAAACCTAAAAGTTAAAGGAAAAACAAAAACAGAACGATTCTGTTTTTAAAACAGAAAACAGAAAAGAAAATCAAATCTTAAATAGCGAACGGGCTATGTGGCCGAGTGTCATTGGCTAAGGGTGTGCGTTGTATTTCCTAACTGATGAGCGTTCACAAAATAAAGAAAACGCTCTGGCTAAAATAACTAAAAACAAAACCGGTCGGTTCATTTAAATAAACCGAAGGGGTACGGGCATTCTAATCTACACCGTATATTGTAGATCCGACGGCTGATGGCGTCGCCGATGACTTACAGAGGAGGACGTGAAGTGCAGCGAGGTTTCGACGGCGGCGGCTGCTCGGGCGTGGACGGCGAAGACGTTCCAGGGGTTCCCGGCGACGGCAGAGGCGACCAGGCGATGCAGACGAGTAAGGCGGTTCCTCTGGTGGTCGAGGTGGAGCTCGGGGGCGACGGACGGAGGCGAGGTGAGCTTGGCGAGCTTCAGCTCCGGTGGTGGGCGTCAGTGGTGATGAGGGCAACGGTTCAGGCGGTCAGCGACCTCATGGCGACGGTCGGAAGGGAAACAGGGGAGCGTGGGGGTTCTCGAGGTGGCCTAGGGAAGGAGTGAGGTGGTCGGGGTTGCTCGGTGGGGCGTCAATGGCGCGGCGGTGGCTACGGGCTCCGGCGAGAAATCGCGAGAGGGATAGGGCACGGGCGAGGGGTTTTCCGACGGGAACGGAGCGATGGAGTTGGTATTTATAGACGGGGAGCCATGGAGGAGGGGGCAGCAGTACTTGGAAGAGATCGGGGTCGGGGTGCGGTCTCCGGCGAGGAAGGAAGGTGGGGAAAGGAAGGAAGGGGACGACCGGCTCGGGATCGAGTCGGGCGGTGGGGCCCGCGTGCAGTGAGGGAGAGCGAGAGGGAAGGGGATCGGTGGCCGATCAGATATGATTCGGATCTGGCTGTGGGTGGATCTGTTCCTGTTTGCCCTGGGTGGGCCGCGCACTGTTTTCCTAATAAAACAAAACATTTCCTTTTGTTTTAAAGTAGGAAAGTAAAAATAGAATGGAAAATAAATACTGAACCAAATATATAAGTATTATATACCAAAATGATCAGAAAAATAAAATAAATAAGATGAACCATTTTCCACGGCCAAAATAAATGCTTTTAAAAAAATAATTTTCAGAAAAAGCCTAAATTGATTTTATTTTCTTTTGCAAATAATTTTCAAATAACCCCCTGGGTTTTATGGTTCAAAATCTCACAAAAATGCCCCTGGTTTGTAGGGTCATGTTCCACCTCTCAAGAAAATTTGAATTTGGGCATGTGGGTTTGAATTCATTCAAGAATAGAATCAAATGAAGTAAATACCAAAATAGAAATTTTTCAGTAGTTTTCAGAATCCAAAATTTCAATTCCTTCACTTGAAGAAGTCATGTCATCTTCTCTCCTTGTTTTGCATTGGATGAAATTGAATTCAAAAAAAAAGGGGAAAGTCATTTATTCCCTCTCATTCAAAGTTTCAAAAAGTTTCAAATTTTCACTCAATTCAATCACTCAATCAAACAATCAATCATTCTAGTGATTAATATAACATTCCAAATTTTGGGATGTTACATCGGCTAGCCATGGAGTGTGTTTATTGGTGGAGGGGGAGTAAACCTTTTCTTTTACCGTTTGGGAACCTCCACTAATGTGTTTAACATGGAAGATATTGATAACTCTTGGTCGTAACGTTGACAGGAAGGGTGCACCTCCCAAAATTATATTTATCTCTGATTTAAGCTTTGAGTTCTGGCACATATGCAAATCCCTGCTTCCCTCTGCGAAGGGACAATCTATTTACTTTCATGTTATTTACTTTTTATGTTGAGTCAACTTCTTATTCCAACCTACTTATATTAGTTGGCAAGCATCATGTGGTGGCGAAAGATCTAGGCACATATGGCCAGTCGAATATATTTGATCATGATTTATTATTGTTGACAATTATCCCTATGATAAATGAGTTGGGAGGCGAAACATTAAACCCATATCTTTCTCTGTGTTCGATGGATGCCATTTGTTCTAAAAATATGCTTTGAGTACTAGCAATCATAGAAGACTATATGATGATTGAGTATGTGGAGCTCTTACTTAGACTTTGTTGAGAATAAGTTGAATTGCAATTGTTTGGTGACTAAGAACATAGGTTGTTAAGTTTCAAGAGAATTCATTATTTGAACCATGGCATGTGAATTGATTGCTCTATCATGATGAGTTTTATGAGAAAAAATTGTTGGTTATGATGCTAGAAAAATTGATTGGAATTATCATTGGTCACACTTATATACTATGCTAGCATTCACACTTCATAAATTATTTCTCTTATCATTTACCTACTCGAGGACGAGTAGGAATTAAGCTTGGGGATGCTGATACGTCTCCAACGTATCGATAATTTATGAAGTATTCATGCCATATTCACTTATGTTTACAATACTTTAATATGGTTTTGATGCACTTTATATAATTTATTTAGAACTAACCCGGACTGACGCTGTTTTCAGCAGAACTACAGTGGAGTTGTTTTTGTGCAGAAAATGAAAGTTCTCGGAATCGCCCGAAACTTTTTGACGAATTTTTTGAACAAAAGAGGCACTAGACGCTTCGTGGGAGGGACAGAAGAGCCACGAGGTGGGCACAACCCACCAGGGCACGCCAGGCCCCCCGGCGCGCCATGGTGTATCGTGCCCACCTCGTGGCCCATGTTGGCGTGAAACCGACGCCCAAAAATCCTACAAATATAGAAACCATCAGAAATAACCCAAGACTCTCCGCTCCGCTGCCGCAATTCTCTGTATCGACGAAAAACCAATCTGGAGACGTTCCAGTACCCTGCCGAGAGAGGGGAATCCATCTCCGGTGGCCATCTTCATCATCCCGGCGGAGGCCATGACGAGGAGGGAGTAGTCCACCCTCGGGCTGAGGGTATGTACCAGTAGCTATGTGTTCAATCTTGCTCTCTCATTTTCTTGAGATGTCACGATCTTGATGTATCACAGGCTTTGTTAATATAGTTCGACCATATGGTGTTTTCCCCTCTCTATCTTGTTGTGATGAATCGAGTTTTCCCTTTGAGATTTTGTTATTATCGGATTGAATGCTTTTATGGATTTGAGAGCACTTGATGTATGTCTTGCATGCGGATACCCGTAGTGACATTGGGGTATTGAAGTGATTCACTTGATACTCCCTCCGTTCCTTTATATAAGGTGTATTTGTTTTTTGAAAAGTCAAACGAGGTCGTGTTTGACCGAGTTTTTAGAAAAATATATCATTATCCACAACACAAAATTTATATCGTTTGATACATCATAAAAAGTAGTTTCATATTTTATCTATTTGATATTAAAGAAGTTGTTAGTTTATTCTATAATATTGGTCAAACATTCAAATGGTTGACTTGCACGGAAAACAATACACCTTATATTCTGGAATGGAGGGAGTATATGTTATGGCGTCAACTTGCGGATTCCGGTGACCTTGGGGATCTACGCACAGAGGTTGGTTGCACGTTTTCATGCCTTGTTCTCCAATATAAATCTTGGGGCACTCTTTGAGGTTCTTTGTGTTGGATTGAGTATTATGAATCTGAAATTGGTTGATGCGTATCATATGGTGTTATTCTAGTACGAACTCTTAGATAGATCGATCGGAAAGGATAACTTGGTGTTATCTTAGTACGAACTCTTGGATAGATCGATCGGAAAGAATAACTTTAAGGTGGTTTCGTACCTTACAAACAATTTCTTCTTATTTTCTCCGCTAGATAAGAACTTTGGAGTGATTCTTCGTTGCACATGGAGGGATGTTTATGTGATCCAATTATATTAGCATTGTTGAGAGATTGCACTAGCGGAAGTACGGACCCTAGGCCTTGTTTTCAAGCATTGCAATACCGTTTGTGCTCAGTTTTGTTACTTTCTACCTTGCTGTTTTTATATTTTCAGATTACAAAAACATATATCTACCATCCATATTGCACTTGTATCACCATCTCTTCGCCGAACTAGTGCACCTATACAATTTGCCATTGTATTGGGTGTGTTGGGGACACAAGAGATTTCTTGTATTTGATTGCAGGGTTGTTTGAGAGAGACCATCTTCATCCTACACCTCCCACGGATTGATAATCCTTAGGTCATCCACTTGAGGGAAAATTGCTACTGTCCTACAAAACTCTGCGTTTGGAGGCCCAACAAAGTCTACAAGAATAAAGTTGCGTAGTAGACATCAATCATCATTCTCTAACTCGAGCTTTAATATCTTTTTGCATAATGCCGCCTTGCTCTCCTGCAGAAAACGAGATGGGATAAACTGGACCTCAGGTTTGTATCTTCTAGGGAGGCTTGACTTCTTAAATTCCGCATGCATGTTTCCTGGTTGAGGTGATGGCTCATCCCCTTCCTCAGAGCTATCGTCCTTTGTTTCTTTCATGGCAACTTCCTCCTCCTCATCTGAGGTCCATAGATAGGGGTAAATTTCCCTAAAGATCTTTGGGTCTGCAACATAGTGATCCCCCTCTGAATCTTGAGAGGACATATTTTTAGATCTACCAGGAAAACAGCACGAAACAAGAACAGAGGATTTTTCTGCGATGTGGTCGTCAAAACAGTCGGGGGTATATATAGAGAATTTATATTCTTGGAAAACAAGCATATGGAAAGAAAACGGAGTCGGGAAGGTGTCCGAGGTGGGCACAGCCCACCAGGGCGCGCCCTGGTGTATCTTGCTCACCTCGATCACCTTCCGGTTTATTTCTTTATTTCCAAAATTTTCTAATATTCCAAAACTGACAAAAAATATTTTTGCGGATTTTTCGGAGTCCATTTACTTACTGTATCACGTACCTCCTATTTTTTAGAATTCTGGAGTGTTCCAGAAGGTTTCTTTTATGTGTTCCTCTGGTGTCATGGTTTGGATAACATTGCTTTCAACGTTAATAGGCATACCTGAGATATAGTGCTTAATTATTTGTCCATTGACCACCTTTGGGTTAGTACCTTCAGCATTATTAATCTTGATAGCTCCAGAACAATAAACCTCTTCGATAATATAAAGTCCTTCCCATTTGGAGAGAAGCTTACCTGCAAAAAATCTTAAACGAGAGTTGAACAAAAGAACATAGTCTCCTATTTTGCATTCCCGCTTTTGGATTGTTTTTGTCATGCCATCTTTTTACTTTTTTTTTGAATAGTTTGGCCTTTTCATAGACCTGAGTTCTCCATTCATCTAGTGAGCTAATATCGAATAGCCTCTTCTCACCGCCAAGTTTGAAATCATAGTTAAGTTCTTTAATTGCCCAAAAGGCTTTATGTTCTAATTCTAGAGGCAAATGACAAGCTTTTCCATATACCATTTTGTATGGAGACATACCCATAGGATTTTTATAAGCTGTTCTATAGGCCCAAAGTGCATCATCTAATTTCTTAGACCAATTCTTACGAGACCTATCGACAGTTTTTTGTAATATTAATTTTATTTCTCTATTGCTAAGTTCAACTTGACCACTAGATTGAGGATGATAGGGTGATGCAATTCTATGGTTAACATCATATTTAGCAAGCATTTTACGGAAAGCACCATGCATAAAGTGTGAACCACCATCAGTCATTAAATATCTAGGGACTCCAAACCTCAAGAAGATAACCTCTTTAAGCATTTTAATGGAGGTGTGGTGATCAGCACTACTAGTTGGAATAGCTTCTACCCACTTAGTGACAAAATAAACATCAACCAAAATATGAGTGTACCCGTTAGAGGAAGGAAAAGGTCCCATATAATCAAAACCCCAAACGTCAAATGGTTCAACAACAAGTGAATAATTCATAGGCATTTCCTGACGCTTACCGATATTACCAATTCTTTGACATTCATCACAAGACAAGACAAACTTACAGGCGTCCTTGAAGAGAGTAGTCCAATAAATACCAGATTGCAATACCTTGTCAGCAGTTCTATCTCCCGCATGATGTCCTTCATAAGCTTCGGAATGACATTTCCGCAGGATTTGTTCCTGTTCATGCTCAGGTACACAACGTCTAATAATACCATCTACGCCTTCTTTATAAAGATGTGGGTCATCCCAAAAGTAATGTCTTAAGTCATAGAAGAATTTTTTCTTTTGTTGTTATGTGAAGCTAGGTGGTATATATTTAGCAACAATGTAGTTAGCATAATCAGCAGACCAAGGGGTGTTTTGAGAAACATTTATTGCAGCTAATTGCTCATCAGGGAAACTATCATCAATAGGTAGTGGGTCATCATGAATATTTTCTAACCTAGACAAGTTATCAGCTACGGGGTTCTCAGCTCCCTTCCTATCAACGATATGTAAGTCAAATTCTTGAAGCAAGAGAACCCACCTAATGAGTCTAGGTTTAGCATCTTTCTTTTCCATAAGATATTTCATAGCAGCATGGTCGGCGTGAACAATAACTTTTGAGTCAACAATGTAAGATCTAAATTTATCACAGGCAAACACAACTGCTAAGAATTCCTTTTCAGTAGTAGCATAATTTCATTGAGCACTATCTAGAGTTTTACTAGCATAATGGATAACATTCAACTTTTTATCAACTCTTTGTCCTAGAACAGTACCAACAGCATAATCACTAGCGTCACACATAATTCCAAAAGGCAAGTTCCAATCAGGTGGTTGAACGATAGGTGCAAAGGTTAAGGCTTTCTTGAGTGTTTCAAAGGCTTCCATACAATCATCATCAAAAACAAAAGGAATGTCCTTTTGCAAAAGATTAGTAAGAGGCCTAGAAATTTTAGAGAAGTGTTTAATGACCCTCCTATAGAAACCAGCATGACCAAGGAAACTGCGAATACCTTTAATATCTTTAGGACATGGCATTTTCTCAATTGCATCAACTTTAGCTTTATACACCTCAATACCTCGTTCAGATATTTTATGCCCCAAAACAATGCCTTCATTAACCATAAAGTGGCACTTCTCCCAATTCAAGAGAAGATTAGTTTGTTCACATCTCTGCAAAACTCGATCAAGGTTGCTTAAGCAATCATCAAAAGAAGTCCCGTAAACGGAAAAATCATCCATGAAAACCTCCACAATCTTTTCAAAAAATCAGAGAATATAGCAGTCATACATCTTTGAAAGGTAGCAAGTGCATTGCATCAACCAAAAGACATACGTCTATAAGCATAGGTTCCAAAAGGGCAAGTAAAGGTGGTTTTCTCTTGATCAGATTGTGACACAGGTATTTGAGAGAAAACAGAATATCCATCTAGGAAACAAAAGTGTGTGTGCTTAGATAATCTTTCTAGCATTTGATGAATGAAAGGCAGAGGGTAATGATCTTTTCTAGTAGCTTTATTTAACTTTCTAAAGTCGATTACCATTCTATAACCAGTGACAATTCTTTGTGGAATGAGTTCATTTTTATCATTAGGAACAACGGTAATACCTCCTTTTTTAGGGACACAACGAACGAGACTAAACCATCTACTATCAGCTATGGGATAGATTATACCTGCTTCCAGAAGCTTTAATATTTCAGTTCTTACCACTTCCTTCATCTTAGGATTCAATCGCCATTGGTGATCAACAACGGGTTTAGCATCAGGTTCCATATTAATCTTCTGCTGACATAGAATGGGACAAATGCCCTTAAGATCATCAAGAGTATATCCAATAGCAGACCGGTGCTTCCTTAGAACTTTTAATAATCTTTCTTCTTCATGTTCTGAAAGGTTAGCACTAATAGTAACAGGATATATCTTTTTCTCATCAAGATAAGCATACTTCAAAGTGTCAGGCAATTGCTTTAATTCGAACACAGGATCACCTTTAGGTGGAGGAGGGCCTCCAAGAGTTTCAATAGGCAAATTGTGTTTCAGGAGAGGTTGTTGTTCAAAGAAAATTTGATCTATTTCATTTCTTTCACGCAAGTGCATATCATTTTCATGGTCAAGCAAATATTGTTCTAATGGATCAGTAGGAGGCACGACAATAGAAGCAAGACCAATTATTTCATCCTTACTAGATAACACTTTATCACGAGGTTGTCTACTAAACTTGGAAACATTAAACTCATGAGACACACCACCAAAACTGACACCGACAGTTTGTTTTTCACAATCTATCTTAGCGTTGGTGCTCAAGAGAGGTCTACCAAACATAATGGGACAAAAGTCAGCTTGTGGGGAACCAAGAACTAGAAAATCAGTATGGTATTTTACTTTCACACAAAAGACTTCAACATCTCTAACAATCCCAAGTGGTGTGATGGTGTCTCTATTAGCAAGTTTAATAGTAACATCAATGTCTTCTATTTCAGCAGGTGCTATTTCATCCATAATTTCTTGGTATAGAGTAAAAAGGGATAGCACTCACACTAGCACCCAAATCACATAAACCATGATAGCATTGATCTCCTATTTTAACTGAGACAACAGGCATGCCTTCTATGGGCCTATGTTTATCTTTTTCATCGGGTTTAGCAATTCTAGCAGCTTCATCATAGAAGTAGATAACATGCCCATCAATATTTTCTACCAAGAGATCTTTAACCATAGCAACACTAGGTTCTACTTTAATTTGCTCGGGGGGCTTAGGTGCTATAATATTACTTATACGAACCACAGTTGATACCTTAGCATGTTCCTTTATCCTAAGAGGGAAAGGTGGTTTTTCAATATAAGCGGTAGGCGCAACTGGATCAACATTGTATATGATGGTTTCATCTTTAGCTATGACCGGTTCTTTATTTCTTCTTTAATAGGGGGATGGTATTTAAACCACTTCTCCTTAGGGAGATCAACGTGAGTAGCAAATGCTTCACAGAAAGAGGCTACTATTTCAGAGTCAAGTCCACATTTAGTGCTAAACTTATGAAAAGTATCGGTATTCATAAAAGATTTAACACAATCAAACTCAAGCTTTAAACCTGACTCATTACCTTCGTCGAGTTCCCAATCTTCAGAGTTGCGTTTAATTCTTTCTAAGAGATCCCACTTGAATTCAATAGTTTTCTTCATATAAGAACCAGCACAAGAAGTATCGAGCAGGGATTGATCTTTATGAGAAAGTCGAGCATAAAAATTCTGAATGATAACTTCTGTCGAGATATCATAATTGGGGCATGAATATAACATTGACTTAATCCTCCCCCAAGCTAGAGCGATGCTTTCTCCTTCACGAGGCCAAAAATTATATATATAATTCAGGTCAGGATGAACTAGATGCATGGGATAAAACTTTTGGTGGAATTCCAATTGCAAACGATTCCAGTTCCACGATCCAAGATCATCACATAGCCTATACCATGTCAATGCCTTTCCCTTCAAAGATAAAGGGAAAACCTTCTTCTTAGCTTCATCTCCGGGTAAACCTGCAAGCTTAAATAATGCACAAATTTCGTTCACATATAATAGATGCATATCAGGATGTTCGGTTCCATCTCCTGCATAAGGTTTAGCAAGCCGTTGTTCTACCATACCCGAAGGAATTTCATAGCCAATATTTTCAGTAGGTGCAATAGGTTTAGGGGCAACTAATTATGGTTCCGGTCGAGGTGAAGATACGCCGAACAAACCCATCAAAGGATTGTTTTCCATAGTAGCAAGTAGCAATAAATTTCAACACATATTATAAGTTTTTCCTTACCGATTTCCACTTACCAAGAGTGCTTCACTCCCCGAAAACGGCGCCAAAAAAGAGTCTTGATGACCCACAAGTATAGGGGATCAATCGTAGTCCTTTTGATAAGTAAGAGTGTCAAGCCCAACGAGGAGCAGAAGGAAATGACAAGCGGTTTCCAGCAAGGTAATTTCTGCAAGCATTGAAATTGTAGGTAACAGATAGTTTGATAGCAAGATAATTGGTAACGAGCAAGTAACAGTAACGGTAAATAAGGTGCAGCAAGGTAGCCCAATCCTTTTGTGGCAAAGGACAGGCCAGGACAGTTTCTAGTAATAGGCAAAGTGTTCTTGAGGGTACACGGGAATTTCATCTAGTCACTTTTATCATGTTGGTTTGATCCGTGTTCGCTACTTTGATAATTTGATATGTGGGTGGACCGGTGCTTGGGTGCTGTTCTTACTTGAACAACCTCCCACTTATGATTAACCCCCTCGCAAGTATCCGCAACTACGAGAAAAGTATTAAGATAAAATCTAACCATAGTTGTCGGTGTACTAAAGTTTGGGTCTTTAGTACCCCATACTTGTGCACGGGCAGTCGAAGCCATACCAGCGGCAAGGTCTCCCAGGGGATAGCTGGATGCAAGCCCAAGATTATTAAGAAGCATTTGAGACAATAATCAGAAGACAAAAGACCGAAGGCTGGAGCCCCGACAAGATCTTGCCGGGATGGCTCGCAGCCCCGGCAAGGCTCGCACCCGGCAAGACCTCGCCACCCTGTCACCACTCCAGCGCAACGGCCAGCTTGTCTTTTAGCTGTTGTCCTCCTGGATACGTGTCAGGTACTAACGGTGGATAGGCTTAAGCGGTGCTGATGGGACGGCCCGTTTTTCCATCCCCAAGAAGCTAAGGGACACCTCAACGGAGCATTAAATGCTTTTGTCCTAAGCCGTCAGTATTAGGTATGATAGCACTGTAGCAACTTTACACCTCATGTATGCCCTGTACGCCACTGTTGGTGACCCCTTCGAACGTATAAAAGGAGGACCAGGGCGTTGCTACAGGGGGGATCTTCTGGCCCATTCTGCATGCGTAGTAGCTGTGTACTGTTCATCACATAGCGCTCCCAGGGCTTGGGCTTGAACACACCTAATACAACTAAAGCAGGAGTAGGGTTTTACGCTTCTCAGCGGCCCGAACTTGGGTAAAAATCCCTCGTGTTGATCGTTAGATCTGCTCTTTGTGCAAGCCTTTTTCCCTGCCAAATCGTAAAGGGGTCCACGTGATCCCATAGGTGTCGTTTCTCTGACATCTTTGGCATGCCAGGTAGGGGAAGAAAGGTTGGGTGAACCTGATCTAACGATCAGCGCGCCAGTTTCTTAATCATCATCATCGCCATGGCCCCCAAGAAGAAGGGTTTCACGGCGGTTGGTCCATCCGCGTCCACAGCGCCTGTAGCTACACAGACGGGCGACGGTGTGAACGCGGCCGGAGGAGGTGGAGGCCTTGAGCCTCCATGACGTTCTGGTGGTCAAAGCCAAGCGAGCGGCGTCGTTCACAGCGGCGACGGTCACCCGTGCGCCCCTAGATCTAGGGACGGAGCTATGCTGCCTGTGGGCGGTGTAGCAAACTCCAAGGATGGAAGGGCGCCTTCTAAGACACCCATGCCGGCGCATGCACCGCGGCCATCTCAGGTCGCGCGCGATGAACAGTGCCGCGACGTTGGTGGTACTAGGCGTCCCCACGGAAAGTCTCCTAAGCATCATCCTCGAGATGCATGGGACCAACATGCATGCCAACATGTTGGTGGAAGCGGCACGCGGTCGCGGGACCGTGATGGAGCTCCTTCTAACACGGTTAGGAGTCAGAGCACCTCACGTTCCTCGCACCTGTCGCCGCCGCCTACACCAGCAGAAGCACTGGCGCGAGCACAGCTGCTCCTGAATTTTCCACCTGCTGCGGACAAGCTCGACGAATGGAGAGCCTCTATTCAGAGTCTCGTCGGCCTCGCCAACGATGATAGGCCGCAGCAGGCGGAGCCTTCGCGGCGCCAGTCCATCGAGTCGACGCGCGCCGGTGGCGAAAAGACGGGAGGCGCTACGACCACGGTGCACTCTCCTGCATGGCGGCAACAGCAGTCGCTGACTCGACGGATCGACGCCTGCGAGGACGATTCAACGGCATCGTCTGATCTGCGAACTCATCGCGATCAACGTCAAGTTCTTCGGGAACGAGGCAAAGAAGACGCTCGGACTACCATCGAGCGGCGGCGGGAAGCGCGCTATCAATCCGATAAGCGCGTAGGGCCTACTGTAGACAAGCCTGCGCCAGGGTACCCTGTCGATCTACCCTATGAGGTGGGTTGTCCAGCGTTTACCCGTGAGCTGCGGCGAGTCCAGTGGCCCAATTCCCGTACGTTCAAACCAGAGGTCCCAGAGAAGTACGACGGCAAGACCCACCCGTCGGAGTTCCTGAGCATCTACACCATTGCGGTGCAGGCTGCCGGGGCTCGCGACGATAAGATACTCGCCAACTACTTCCCGTTGGTGCTTAAGCCCAATGTTAGGTCGTGGTTGATGCACCTGCCGGAGAATTCTATTTCTTCCTGGGCAGATCGGTGTCATGAGTTTGTTGGCGCCTTTACCGGAGGCCACCAAGCTCCTGGCAAGGAAAGTGATTTACATCTCATCCCCCAGAAGGAGGGCGAAACTTTGCGCAAGTACATACAGATATTCAGCCGTGTACATCACAACATCCCAGATGTTCATCCTACCGCTGTTGTCAGCGCGTTCCATCAGAACGTGCGCAACCGCAGGATGTGCGAAGAGCTAGCAATGAACAAAGTCAGGGATGTTGCCGAGCTCTATGCTCTCGCTGATAAGTGTGCTCGAGCTGAAGAAGGGAGGAGACTCCCCGGCAAAAATGCTAGCGCAGGAGTCGACTCTAAAGACGAAGACGCCGCCGCACCGGCAAAGAAAGGCCGGCGGCGTAACAGGAAGCGCAAGGGCAAGGCCGTGCTTGCTGTCGAGGGATCCGGCAACCCCGACACCGCCAAGAAGGCCAAGGTTGACGACCCGGCAAGGAGGTTGCCGGGTGCGCCTCTTGTCAGGCCTTGGCGGCTGCCGACAAGCCAGAGGGCTCCGGCAAGCAGTACTGCAAGATCCATCGCACCAAGGGCCATGATCTCCAAGACTGCCGGCAAGTTGAGCAGCTTGTCGAGAAGCAGAAAGCTGAGTATGAGAGGCGAGACAAGGAGAAGGCTCAGGATAGCGAGGAGGGGTCCGGCAAGAAACGTGGTGGCCGGGGAGGTCGCCGCGGTAAGGCCAAGCAATAGAAGGAGATGCCCGCTCGAGGCTGCGACAAGGCAGAGGGGGGTGACGATGACAACGAAGAGGACGACGAGTCCAGTGAGCAAGAGTTTCAGAAAGCTACAGACATGATGTGCGTTGACGGGGGCGCCTCGTTGCATTCTTCCCGCCACCAACTTACACAGTGGGCGCGCGAGATTAACGCGACAGAGCCATCTGTCGATGCCCAGAAGCCATTGAAGTGGTCCAACACGCCTATCATTTTTGACGCTGAGGATCACCCTGATCGCATAACTGCGGTCGGGTGTTTGCCATTGTTGGTTTCTCCAACGATTCGCAACCTCAAAGTGACAAAAATGTTAGTTGACGGTGGGGCCGGTTTGAACTTGATCTCACCTGAGGTGATCAAAAGGTTGCAGATTCCTGATGAAGATCTCGAGGAAACGGGCACGTTTCAAGGGGTCAATCCAGGAAGGAGCCAACCGAAGGGTAAGATCACGTTACCAGTAACATTTGGTAGTGATCTGAACTTCAGGACGGAGAAGATCGTTTTCGACGTCGCCAAGATTCCATTGCCATATAATGGGATCCTTGGCCGCCCAGCGCTGGCCAAGTTCATGGCGGCATCACACTACGCCTACAATGTATTGAAAATGCCCGGGCCGATGAGCTTCATTACTGTCAACTCTGACAAGAAGGACGCGCTTATCTGCACCGACCAGCTTTACCGGGAGGCAGTTGCAACATCTACCGCCAAGGCACTTGCTCCTGCCGCTGAAGCTCCTGGGAGGAAGAAGACCGGCAAGACCTCTCACACACACTCCGGCAAGCGCACCTCCTCGGAGTGTTGCGCTCCCATTGAGGACGTGCCAGGGAGCTCCACCGGCAAGAGCAAGAAGTCCAAGGCAGCTTCACCAGAGACCAAGAAGGTGCCCGCCAAGGAGGATGGTACGGGAGGAACTTTCACCATAAGTTCCACCCTCGACAACAAATAGGAAAGCACGCTCGTTGCTTTCCTGCGGGCGAATATCGATGTGTTTCCATGGCAACCGTCTGATATCCCCGGCGTTCCCAGGGAAGTAATTGAGCACCACCTTGTTGTATGTCCTCACGTGCGGCCCGTCAAGCAGAAGGTCAGGAAGCAGGCTTTGGAGCGGCAATAGTTTATTGCCGACGAAATCAAGAAGTTGGAAGCGGCAGGTTTGGTAAGAGGAGTGCTTCATCCAACTTGGTTGGCCAATCCAGTTGTAGTGCGCAAGGTGTAGGACCGAAAGTATGTCTAGAGGGGGGGTTGATTAGACTACTTGACCAAATAAAAGTTTTGCCTATACCAAATTTTAGGGTTGGCAGTTTTTAGCATTTCATGGCAAGTCAAGTACACCCTACACATGCAAGTCTAAGAGTATAGCAGCGGAAAGTAACAACAAGCATGTATAGAAGGGAAAGGGTAGGAGGATCAAACGCAGTTGTAGACACGATGATTTTTCCCGTGGTTCCGATAGGTGGTGCTATCGTACATCCACGTTTATGGAGTCTTCAACCCACGGAGGGTAACGGTCGCGAGAGTCCACGGAGGGCTCCACCCATAAGGGTCCACGAAGTAGCAACCTTGACTATTCCATAACGGCTTCCGTCCATGAAGGACTAGCCTCACTATGGGTAGATCTTCACGAAGTAGGCGATCTCCTTGCCCTTACAAACTTCTTGGTTCACTCCACAACACGAAGTAGGAGGCTCCCAAGCGACACCTAACCAATCTAGGAGGCACCACCCTCCAAAAGGTAATAGGCTCGGTAATGACGATGAACTCCTTGCTCTTGTGCTTCAAGATGATAGACTCCTCAACACACAATCACTCTCTCACAGATTTGGCTTGGTAGAAGAGATGGGATTGGTGGAAAGCAACTTGGGGAGGCTAGAAATCAAGATCCATATGATTGGAGTGGAAAATCTTGACTTCAACACAAGACTAGGTGGTTCTCTCTCAGAAAACTGGATGGGGCAAGTATGAAATAGTTCTGAGTGCTTCTCTTCCGAGTAGGTGGTGGTGAAGGGGTATATATAGGCATCCCCAAAAATCCAACCGTTACACACAAAATGACCAACTCGGTGACACCGATGTGTTAATCTCGGTGGTACCGAAGTGACCAAAAAGTGGCAACTTTTGAATCTCGGTGAGACCGATATAGGAAACTCGGTTGCACCGATAAGGTGACCACCGGTTAGATTCCAAATCTCGGTGACGCCGATCCAACATTTTCGGTGGTACCGAAAATGTGAATTTGCGTAACAGAAAGTTGGCAACCTAAACTCGGTGGCACCGGTATGGAATCGGTTGCACCGAAGTGACTAGGGTTTGGCTGAGTCTGTCTAGGGTTTGGAATCGGTGGCACCGGGATTGGAATGTTGGTTGCACCGATTTTGAGTGTTTGGCTTAGGACAAACTTTAGTGGGAGAGCTTGTGATGTTTTCGGCGACTATCACTTGCGCACGTTTGAGCATATTGTTCACCAGCAAAACTTTACCCCCTTTTAATAGTATTGGCTTTCCTATGGACTCAAAGTGATTTCTCACAAATATAAAATGTAGAGTCCTCTTGCTTGAATCTTGGCCAACCTATTTCCTTGCATCTTGGGGTATCTCCACAATCTCCTTTTGCCAATCCTATCATTGAACATTTCCTGAAATATACTTGGTGGAAACATTAGTTCAATGACTTATATGTTGTTATTAATTACCAAAACCACCAAGGGAGCAAATGTGCTTTCAATCTACCCCTTTTTGGTAATTGATGACAACATATAGATCAAAGCTTCGACATATGAGATAATCAATGAATATAATCGTCGCTTTGAGAAGTATGTGATAAGCAAGAGCTCCCCCTAAATTTGTGCATTATTTTGGATTTGCGTTTGAATGCAAATGCACAATCGATTAGGTATATGGGGCACTTCTCCCATGTCACATACAACTTGGTGGTGTGCGAGAATAATTAGAGTGAACATCATAGCACAACACAATCAAGCAATGGTGAAAGATCATCTTATAAGCATTAAGATGATAGGAAATAGTAGCATCACACATAAAGCGTATGATCAAACAAGGCGTTGCCAAAAGATGTTTGTTGGTGTTTGAAAAAGAAACAGCAATAAAAACCAAAACGCTCTCTCACTCAAAGCCTAAAGATCTATATACACTTCTCCCCCTTTGGCAACAAGTTACCAAAAAGTTCAAAGGCATATATCTAAGCGTTCTTGGGCTGATCTCCTTTGGTAGTTGATGAAGGAGTCGAGAGAACAGCGTCGGCGAAGATCTCTGCAGATGTTGTGGATGGAGTCGGTGTGGCAACTGGAGGAACTGGAGCTGATGGAGCAGGAGCTGAGGTGACAGTAGCAGGAGCTGATGAAGAGGGCCTCAAGTCTGGAGTGGGCACAGTGGCTGATCTGGCCTGAGTGGTGAACTGTGTGCCCGGCCTGAGAGGAGAACCATCCTCATCATCATCAACATCATCAGAAGAAGTTTGAGGAAGAGGCACTGAGTCAACTTCCTTCTTGAGCTCATTGACTCTCTTAGTCAGCCCATCCACCTTATCATTTAGGGTCTTGATCCTGTTCTCAAAGATCCTCACAAGACTATTATGGTTGTCCAGAATCCCCTTAATGTCCTTCTTCATGTCCTGAACTGATGAGATCAGAAGATCCATTTGCTCATTCTTGGATCTAGGGACTTGAGCACTAGTGGCTCTAGCTGCCTCTGCTTCTACCTGAGCTGCAGCTGAAGTGGGATGTCCTTGTTCCATCACCACAACATTGTCCTCGAGATCTGGCTGTAGGCGTAAGTGGGGACGATCTAGAGCAAATATGTGCTTGTCCAACTTCGAATTGATGAGCATCTGGATGTAGGGTGCATAACAGCAAGAGCGCTTCTGATCAGCAGCAACCCTCTTGATTGTCTCAACAATCAAATCCATGACTCTGATCCTGGTGTGTCTGTCAAGGTGGATCAACATATTGATGGAGTAGCCTCGGATCATCTTGTCATCTCCTGACTTGGGCATCAAAGTATGCCTCAGAATGGTGTTCATGGTGCGAAGGCCAGCCTGAAGAAAGTAGATGGATCCTAGCCTGTGAGACTTCACATTAGCAGCAGGGATCTCCTTATACATATTGGCCATAGCATTGTGGCTCTCCTTGGATTCTGAGTAGACATCCAAATCACCATCCAGTGCTTCTGGGACTCCTAAGATGGCAGCCCACTCCTCAACAGTAGACATATTCCTTGCACCTTCAGTCATCCATACAATCCTACCATCTCCATAGAAATGTGCAGTGGAGTAGAATTGCATGATCATCTCATCATTCCAAATGGTGAACTCTCTGCCAACAAACTCATCCAAACCAATGCAGTGGAAATTGTCTTGGACACTTGGAAAGTAGTCCTCATTCTCCTTGATGAATTTCCAATCAACATACCGCATATCGCTCACAGCTGGACTCTTGTCAAAGAGCACAGTCTCATAGAAATCCTGTTGCTCTTTGGTGTAGAATCTGTAGTCCACAGCTGTCTTCTTCCTTTGGGCATATGGATCAGCAGCTCTCCATGCCCTCAAGCCAGAGTCCTTCCTCTTCTTCATATCCTCAGCAAGTGGGTAACTGGCATTGTGTACTGGAAGGTGTGGCCTAAGCTTCATTAAAGCAGACATAGCATCCTCATCCTCAACTCTGGAGGTGGTTCCATTGTACTTCTCAGAAGCTGGAATTTTCCTTGACAATCTCTTGGGCTTCTCAGCAGCAGGCTTCTTAGCAGCAGGCTTAGTACTCTTGGAAGTTCCAGTCTTTGGCATAGAATCAGACATAAGCTTCTTTTGCTTCTTCTTGGGAGGGGCTTTCTCAACATGTTCTTCCTCCTCCTCAGCAGCAGCAGCAGCAGCCTCCTTAGGGTCCTCAAACATGGAGGTCTGCCTGCTAACAGCATAAACAATCCTTTTCCTGGTACCCTTCTTCTCACCTGCTTTCTTAGGCAATGACTTCTTTGGAGGTGACTCAAGATGAAGAGCCATTCTTGTCCTAGCACCTTCAGGTGCTCTCCTAGCTTCAGAGCTAGCATAGACTTTGCCAACAACTCTCCTGGAAGAAGTAGCTTCACTTGCAGACTTCTTGGCAGCCTTCTCTTGCTTCTTAGCAAGAGCCACTTCTGGAACGAAGTCTGAATCCTCCTCGTCTGAATTCAGCTTCTTCCTAGCCCTAGTAGCAGCTTTGGGCAATCCATGGGAACTAGGAGTGCCTGGATCTGAAGAAGAACTAGACTCAGGAGTAGTGCCAGAATCCAATTCAACACTCTGCTCTCTGAAGTTATTCTCACTGTCCTCAGCACTTGACATACTGACCCTGTGAATAGAGTATAGAGGAGCAGAAGAAGATGAGTCATCACAAAATAAGGCTGGTTTTTGAAAGATTGAACAAAAGATTTTCAAGATTTTGCATTCTGTCACATGAAAATCGGTACAGCCGAAATAAAATTATCGGTGCCACCGAGACAGACTATCTCATTAACAGAAACATGGCACTCTTTTCTGTGGGACCGAAAAGAAGTACTTGGTTTCACCGAGACAGTTCTCAGCAACACAGACAGACAAATCGGTGAGACCGATTTGTTCACTTCGGTTCTACCGAGGTTCATCGGGCGGAAGGCAAACCCTAGAAAATCGATGGTTCGCTAATCTACGGAGTTTTCTTGTGGATAGAAAGTTGTGCAAACTGTGGCTTATAGAGAAAAACAACTTTATTGCGCAAGAATCGGACGGGAGCGCAAAAAAGAATGAATCCATACCCTAGCTCGGTGACGGATCCGCTACGGCGGCGACGGCGGTGAAGATGCCCGTCGACGGCGAGGATTCCCAGTGGCGGAGAGACTCGGGAAGGCAAGGCGATGACCAGGGGTCCTTCTGCTGCAGCTTAGGGTTTGAGGCGCGACGATTTGAAGATTGAAATTTCGAACCGTCAGGACCACAGACTATATACCCTTCACTGTCGGTGATACCGAGTCTAAATTGTCGGTGTCACCGAGTTCCTCAACTGTCAGCTGACAGGGAAACTCGGTCTAACCGAGAATATGGAATCGGTAGTACCGAGATAGAAAACCAGATCAACCCTAGGCATTCGGTGAGACCGAGAATTGTGGGTTGGTTCCACCGAGATGCACTTGGGAGGTTTTAATGGTCAGTCCTTGTCGATACGGAACTCCGAGTGCTCCACACACAGAGGGATCAAAAAGTACTTGTTCAAATTTTGTGATGCAGCATGAATAGAATATGAGGTGAGAAAGCATAGATAGCTAAGGAGTGGTCCTAGGCATTCTTGTCCATCCAATTGGCAAAAGATAAAACAAAAGCCAAATAACAACAATTGGATGTCCTTGAATGAGAAAATAAATGCAGACCAACATGCTCACACAATAAGATGTCAAATGAAATCGTGACAAACATGCACATACACACTAGCATCTAACAAGCACTTGGGCGATGACGAAGTCATCTATATATGAGTATATTGACTTAGGAGCCAAGTAAGAATACTTGATCATAGGTATACTCATCGTTTAGGCACAAGTGGGGTTACCACTTTTACATAAAGCATTTAATGTTGTCACATTCTAAGAGATACTTTAGCTCAAGTCTTAGAGTAAAGCTCCCCCTAGATGTGACATCCCCCATAAGAGGGATAAACTAACCTTGGGTTTTGTCGATGAAGACTTCATGTTGATGAGGTAGTTGTGGATGCTCAAGGTTGATGAAGATCACCAAGAGTTGGGAGCATCCTTGTTGTTTCCTTACTCTTCTCACCTACATGGGTTAGTCCCAACATACAAGAGACAAATACAAGGATATCTATGGACATGGAGTGCAAAGCATATGTTATGATGTCCATTGATTTGTTGATTTCCTTGTCCCTTGCTTACCTTTGAGGGAATGTGTGACTCCTTGAACTATTGCATAGAGTTGATGTTGATTGCAAATAGTTCTTGCCAATAATAAATGTGAGTGAATTTCATTGGCGGAGTCACCCCTCAAGAACTTACTAGTTCTTCTTCTTGGGGACCCACATCAAGTTGATGGGGATCCTTGGTGTTGTAGTAGTCTTTGTAGAAGTTGAGCTTGACGTAGCCTTGGGAACCCACTCCACCATAGCTAGGGATTCTTCTTCATATGAGTCAATGTCCTCTTGAAGCTTGTTCTTGCCCTTGAGCTTGTGGTCTTGTGGAGGAAGGTCATCTTGAGTGCTTGTCCGCTTGGGAAGAGTATTTTCATACTTCTCCTTTTGTGGAACAAACTTGGGCTCGGGATATTGACCTTCTTCCCATTCAACTCCATTTGCGTTGAAGTAGCCAACACCACGATTCTTCCGGTATCCTCCGTGCTTGCGTACAATTTCCTCAAATTGCTTACACCCGGCAAGACTCTTGTAGATACCTTTTTCTATAATTCCTTTCAATAAAGCATTTTCTTGCTGAAGTGTAACTTGGCTAAGAGAACCATCATTAGTGGAATCAATAGAACTACTAGAAGCAACATCACTGGGTTTTGCATTCTTATTGTTGCTACTAGATGAAGAACCTTTCTTGCCTTTGTTACTAGTTTGTTTAGATTTAACTTGTGGCATGAAGGTAGACAAGAGTAGTCGTTTGGCTAGATAAGATGAAGTCTTCTTTCGGAGATCATCATTGATAGCTTTGAGAAACTCATGCTCTTGCTCCAAGTTGAGCTTCTCGAAGCGTAGCTTTTCATGAGTTCTCACAAGCTCTCTATGATCTTCGAGAGTAGATTCATGAGCTAACTTAAGAGTCTTTAGTTCTTTAGTTAGTTCTTCTATTTTCACCTTATCATCATCAATTGACTTATCTTGACTAGCATGAGAATTATCAAGTTCATTTTGATCAACATCACTAGTTTTATCACAAAGCAAGTCATCATCACAAAGCAAATCATCTTCATCACTATCAAAATCAAGATACTCGGGGTGTGATACCTTGGGGCCTTTAGCCATTAAGCAACTTCCACTCCCTTCGTTTGGTGAGTCAAATAGATCATGGGAGTTGGTAGTCCCGAGAGCAATTCCAGCAACACCATCATCTTGACTATAGTCGGAGTCAGAGTGATAGCTTCTCTCGGAGTTGTTGTTGGAGTCGGAGCCGGAAACCCATTCACCAACATGAGCTTGATGTTTCCTTCTTGTGTAGCTCTTGGTGTACTTGTCCTTCTTCTCCGAATCTCTACTTCTCCTTGAGTGTCTTCGTTCATAACGATCATCTCTACTCCTTCTCTCTCTTTGAGGTGATTCATTCCTTGAGCTTCGTCTTCGAGGTGACTCTTCTCTTCGTTTGTAGGGAGCCGTGCACTCATTGGAGTAGTGTCCGGGCTTCCCACAATTGTAGCAATTGCGGTCACGACTTGACGAACGCTTGTCATCATATCTTGAGTTGGATCTTCTTTCTTTGCCTCTATTCTTGTAGAATTTGTTGAATTTCTTGACCATGAGGCTTATCTCTTCATTGGTGACAAGGTTGTTGCTTGAAGTCGCGGGAGCATCACTCGTGGCCTTGTAAGCACCGCTAGACTTGTGATGAAGCTCTTCCTTGTCTTTGAGTGTCATCTCATGAGCAACAATCCTTCCGATGACTTCCGTAGGCTTGAGATCTTTGTAGTTGGGCATCATTTGGATCAATGTGCACACGGTGTCGTATCTCTCATCCAAAGCTCTAAGTATCTTCTTGGTGATGAATTTGTCGGTCATTTCTTCGCTTCCCAAGCCGGCAATCTCATTTGTGATGAGAGCTAGCCTAGAGTACATCTCTACGACTCCTTCACCATCCTTCATCTTGAACTTGTCAAGCTGACCTTCAAGAACATCTAACTTAGATTCTCTCACGGACTCGGTTCCTTCGTGCATATCAACCAAAGTATCCCATATCTCTTTTGCATTCTCAAGACGGCTGATTTTGTTGAATTCTTCGGGGCATAAGCAGTTGAAGAGGATGTCACGTGCTTGAGCATTGTATTGCAGCATCTTCAACTCATCCGCGGTCGCTTCACGATCCAGTTCCTTTCCATCCGAAAAGAATTCACCTTGCAAGCCAACACGAACAATAGCCCAAACGGCAGGGTTATGACCAAGAATATGCATTTTCATTTTGTGCTTCCAACTAGCAAAATTAGTACCATCAAAGTACGGACCTCTATGGTGATAACTTCCCTCACTAGACGCCATACTCTCCTAGGTTGTGAGACCAATGCAATGGAGACCAAAGCTCTGATACCACTTGTAGGACCGAAAGTATGTCTAGAGGGGGGGGTGATTAGACTACTTGACCAAATAAAAGTTTTGCCTATACCAAATTTTAGGGTTGGCAGTTTTTAGCATTTCATGGCAAGTCAAGTACACCCTACACATGCAAGTCTAAGAGTATAGCAGCGGAAAGTAACAACAAGCATGTATAGAAGGGAAAGGGTAGGAGGATCAAACACAGTTGTAGACACGATGATTTTTCCCGTGGTTCCGATAGGTGGTGCTATCGTACATCCATGTTTATGGAGTCTTCAACCCACGGAGGGTAACGGTCGCGAGAGTCCATGGAGGGCTCCACCCATAAGGGTCCACGAAGTAGCAACCTTGACTATTCCATAACGGCTTCCGTCCACGAAGGACTAGCCTCACTATGGGTAGATCTTCACGAAGTAGGCGATCTCCTTGCCCTTACAAACTTCTTGGTTCACTCCACAACACGAAGCTACAGACATGATGTGCGTTGATGGGGGCGCCTCGTTGCATTCTTCCCGTCGCCAACTTAAACAGTGGGCGCGCGAGATTAATGTGACAGAGCCATCTGTCGATGCCCGGAAGCCATTGAACTGGTCCAACACGCCTATCATTTTTGATGCTGAGGATCACCCTGATCGCATAACTATGGTCGGGTGTTTGCCATTGTTGGTTTCTCCAACGATTCGCAACCTCAAAGTGACAAAAATGTTAGTTGACGGTGGGGCCGGTTTGAACATGATCTCACCTAAGGTGATCAAAAGGTTGCAGATTCCTGATGAAGATCTCGAGGAAACGGGCACGTTTCAAGGGGTCAATCCAGGAAGGAGCCAACCGAAGGGTAAGATCGCGTTACCAGTAACATTTGGTAGTGATCTGAACTTCAGGACGAAGAAGATCGTTTTCGACGTCGCCAAGATTCCATTGCCATATAATGGGATCCTTGGCCGCCCAGCGCTGGCCAAGTTCATGGCGGCATCACACTACGCCTACAATGTATTGAAAATGCCCGGGCCGATGAGCATCATTACTGTCAACTCCGACAAGAAGGACGCACTTATCTGCACCGACCAGCTTTACCGGGAGGCAGTTGCAGCATCTGCCGCCAAGGCACTTGCTCCTGCCGCTGAAGCTCCCGGGAGGAAGAAGACCGGCAAGACCTCTCACACACACTCCGGCAAACGCACCTCCTCGGAGTGTTGCGCTCCCATTGAGGACGTGCCAGGGAGCTCCACCGGCAAGAGCAAGAAGTCCAAGGCAGCTCCACCAGAGACCAAGAAGGTGCCCGCCAAGGAGGATGGTATGGGAGGAACTTTCACCATAAGTTCCACCCTCGACAACAAATAGGAAAGCACGCTCGTTGCTTTCCTGCGGGCGAATATCGATGTGTTTGCATGGCAACCGTCTGATATCCCCGGCGTTCCCAGGGAAGTAATTGAGCACCACCTTGTTGTATGTCCTCACGCGCGGCCCGTCAAGCAGAAGGTCAGGAAGCAGGCTTTGGAGCGGCAATAGTTTATTGCCGACGAAATCAAGAAGTTGGAAGCGGCAGGTTTGGTAAGAGGAGTGCTTCATCCAACTTGGTTGGCCAATCCAGTTGTAGTGCGCAAGGTGTAGGACCGAAAGTATGTCTAGAGGGGGGCTGATTAGACTACTTGACCAAATAAAAGTTTTGCCTATACCAAATTTTAGGGTTGGCAGTTTTTAGCATTTCATGGCAAGTCAAGTACACCCTACACATGCAAGTCTAAGAGTATAACAGCGGAAAGTAACAACAAGCATGTATAGAAGGGAAAGGGTAGGAGGATCAAACGCAGTTGTAGACACGATGATTTTTCCCGTGGTTCCGATAGGTGGTGCTATCGTACATCCACGTTTTTGGAGTCTTCAACCCACGGAGGGAAACGGTCGCGAGAGTCCACGGAGGGCTCCACCCATAAGGGTCCACGAAGTAGCAACCTTGACTATTCCATAACGGCTTCCATCCACGAAGGACTAGCCTCACTATGGGTAGATCTTCACGAAGTAGGCGATCTCCTTGCCCTTACAAACTTCTTGGTTCACTCCACAACACGAAGTAGGAGGCTCCCAAGCGACACCTAACCAATCTAGGAGGCACCACCCTCCAAAAGGTAATAGGCTCGGTAATGACGATGAACTCCTTGCTCTTGTGCTTCAAGATGATAGACTCCTCAACACACAATCACTCTCTCACAGATTTGGCTTGGTAGAAGAGATGGGATTGGTGGAAAGCAACTTGGGGAGGCTAGAAATCAAGATCCATATGATTGGAGTGGAAGATCTTGACTTCAACACAAGACTAGGTGGTTCTCTCTTAGAAACATGGATGGGGCAAGTATGGAATAGTTCTGAGTGCTTCTCTTCCGAGTAGGTGGTGGTGAAGGCGTATATATAGGCATCCCCAAAAATCCAACCGTTACACACAAAATGACCAACTCGGTGACACCGATGTGTTAATCTCGGTGGTACCGAAGTGACCAAAAAGTGGCAACTTTTGAATCTCGGTGAGACCGATATAGGAAACTCGGTTGCACCGATAAGGTGACCAACGGTCAGATTCCAAATCTCGGTGACGCCGATCCAACATTTTCGGTGGTACAGAAAATGTGAATTTGCGTAACAGAAAGTTGGCAACCTAAACTCGGTGGCACCGGTATGGAATCGGTTGCACCGAAGTGACTAGGGTTTGGTTGAGTCTGTCTAGGGTTTGGAATCGGTGGCACCGGGATTGGAATGTTGGTTGCACCGATTTTGAGTGTTTGGCTTAGGACAGACTTTAGTGGGAGAGCTTGTGGATGTTTTTGGCGACTATCACTTGCGCACGTTTGAGCATATTGTTCACCAGCAAAACTTTACCCCCTTTTAATAGTATTGGCTTTCCTATGGACTCAAAGTGATTTCTCACAAATATAAAATGTAGAGTCCTCTTGCTTGAATCTTGGCCAACCTATTTCCTTGCATCTTGGGGTATCTCCACAATCTCCTTTTGCCAATCCTATCATTGAACATTTCCTGAAATATACTTGGTGGAAACATTAGTTCAATGACTTATATGTTGTTATTAATTACCAAAACCACCAAGGGAGCAAATGTGCTTTCACAAGGCGAATGGAAAATGGAGGCTGTGTATTGATTATACAGATATCAATAAAGCCTGTCCAAAAGATCCTTTTCCTTTGCCGCGCATCGATCAGATTGTGGATTCCACTGCCAGCTACGATTTGCTCTCATTTCTTGACGCCTATTCAGGATATCATCAGATTTTCATGGCAAAGGAAGATGAAGAGAAGACCGCATTTATCACCCCATGTGGTACGTATTGCTTCTTACGTATGCCTTTCGGGTTGAAAAGTGCTGGTTCAACATTTGCAAGAGCAGTCCAGATTGGTTTTGAGCCCCAGCTACATAGAAATATGGAAGCTTATATGGACGACATAGTGGTCAAAACCAAGGACAAAGCAATGCTTATTCAAGACTTAGAAGAGACTTTTGCAAATCTGCGCAAGATCAATTTGAAGCTCAATCCTGAGAAGTGTGTGTTTGGTGTTCCGTCCGGCAAGCTTCTTGGGTTCTTTGTATCTCAACGTGGAATCGAAGCAAATCCCGACAAGATCAAGGCAATTGAGCAGATTGAAGCGCCAAGACGTGTCAAGGATGTGCGTCGTCTTGCCGGCTGCGTCGCTGCTTTGAGTAGGTTCATCTCAAAATCTGCTGAGCGCCCCCTGCCCTTTTTCAAAATTTTGAAAAAGGCGGGTCCAATGAAATGGACTCCGGAAGCGGAGGCAGCGCTACAAGATTTGAAGAGGTACCTCTCCTCTCCGCCAGTACTAGTCGCGCCAAAACCACAAGAGCCGTTGCTGCTATATCTAGCGGCAACGAATCAAGTGGTGAGTGATGCGTTAGTGGCAGAGAGAGAAATCTACGAAGAAGCAGCGGCAGTGGCAAGACCGCCAAGCGATGAGCCGGGATCTCCCCCGGTAGAATCTGGTGCCGATAAGGCAGGATCTGCGCAGTCAAATGAAGTAATACAGAAGAAGAAGATGGTGCAGCGCCCAGTTTATTTTGTCAGCTCCCTTTTGCAGGGGGCTAGGTCAAGATATTCTGGCGTGCAGAAGTTGCTCTTCGGCCTCCTTATGGCCTCGAGGAAGCTGCGCCATTACTTTCAGGCACATGAGATCACCGTTGTCACTCGCTTTCTGTTGCAGTGGATTTTGAGAAATCCAGATGCCACCGGTAGGATTGTGGAGTGGGCTTTGGAACTGTCAAGTTTTGGTCTCAAGTTCGAAAGTACTTCAACCATTCAGAGCAGAGCTTTGGCAGAGTTCATTGCGGAATGGACCTCAACGCCAGACGAAGAGATTCCGGAGACAACTTTCCCCGGAAAGGAAACGAGTCAAGAATGGATTATGTATTTTGATGGGGTTGTCTCGCTGCAAGGCGCCGGTGCTGGCATGCTACTTGTCGCACCCACCGGAGAGCACCTCAAATACGTGATTCCGATGCATTTTCCCCGGGAGAGATGAACAAATAACACTGCAGAATATGAAGGGCTGCTTGCCGGTCTCAGGATCGCAGCAGACCTTGGAATTAGGAAGCTCATCGTCAGAGGTGACGCGCAGCTTCTTGTCAAGCAAGTCAACAAAGATTATCAGAGTCCATTAATGGAAGCTTATGTTGATGAGGTGAGGAAATTGGAAGAGCGTTTTGACGGTCTGCAAATGGAGCACGTTCCTCGTGCGGAGAACAGCATTGCTGATGACTTGTCAAAGCGCGCTGCCCTTAAGTTACCTCTGGAACCAGGAACTTTTGTGCTCTGATTGACTCAACCATCCGTAACACCATCAATGGGACAAGAGAAAAGGAGGAAGTTGAGTTCCGGCAATTATTTTCCGACAGAGCTCCCAGAAGCCGCCGGCAAAGAGGTTGCCGGGAGAAACACCAAGCTTGCCGGTGAGCGACAGGCTTCGGCAGGGCCTCAGGCTCTTGCCGTCGAGACAAACGCTCCCGCCAAGCTTGCCGGGGAGCAACAGGCTCCGGCAGGGCCTCGAGCCTTTGCTGTAGAGACAAATGCTTCCACGACAGAGGACATGCCTTTAGTCCTTGTTGTCGAGCCCCAGGCTCCAGCATGGGCACAGCACATCGTCCATTTCCTTCAAACAGGAGAACTTCCCGAGGAACAAGAAGAAGCGGAGAAAGTATCCCGTCGATCTAATATGTACAAGTTCGTGGACAATGTCCTGTACAGAAAGAGACCGAACGGCGTGAAATTGAAGTGCATTCCTCGGGAGGATGGACTGGAGATGTTGGCAGAGATACATGGAGGCATATGTGGTTCCCACATAGGATCAAGAGCTCTTGCTGGTAAGGCATTCCGGCAAGGTTTCTTTTGGCCCACTGCTCTCCAGGATGCAACTGCACTAGTAACCAAGTCTGAAGCGTGCCAGTTTCATTCGAAGAAATTGCATCAACCAGCTCAAGCTCTTCAGACGATCCCTCTCTCCTGGCCATTTTCGGTCTGGGGGCTCGACATATTGGGCCCTTTTCCCTGTGCTACCGGGGGCTTTGAGTACTTGTACGTCGCAATCGACAAGTTCACAAAGTGGCCGGAAGTGGAAGCGGTGAGAAAGGTGACAGCACAATCAGCCGTCGAGTTCTTCAAGGGAATAGTCTGCCGTTTCGGTGTGCCTAATAGGATCATCACCGACAATGGCACACAGTTCACGAGCCACACCTTCATGCAGTACGTCCAAGACCTTGGCGGCAAGATCTGTTTTGTTTCTGTTGCTCATCCAAGGAGCAACGGCCAGGCGGAAAGGGCTAATGCTGAAGTGTTGCGGGGCCTCAATACAAGAACTTTCGACAAGTTGCGCAAATGCGGAAGACGCTGGATTGATGAGTTGCCGGTGGTTCTTTGGTCAATCAGAACGACACCAAATCGAGCCACTGGCCAGACACCCTTCTCCCTAGTCTACGGGGCGGAAGCAGTTCTCCCCACGGAACTCACATACGGGTCACCTCAAGTGCTCGCTTATGATGAGCTCGAGCAAGAGCAGCTGCGGCAAGATGACACTGTGCTCCTTGAGGAAGATCGTCTTCAGGCTGCTGTGCGAGCTGCATGCTACCAGCAAGCCTTGCGCCGCTATCATAGCTGGAAGGTTCATGCCCGAAGTCTTGAGGAAGGCGACCTTGTTCTTCGGCGCGTTCAGTCAGCCAAGAATTCCAACAAGTTGACGCCGAAGTGGGAAGGCCCTTATCGGGTAGTACGAGTCACCAGGCCTGGCGCAGTCCGCCTGGAGACCGAAGATGGCGTTCCAGTAAGCAACTCCTGGAATATTGAACATCTTCGTAAGTTCTATCCATAAGGCGCGGTTGCCGGGTCCCCCAACAACCACCTTTTGTACGAGTCTTGCCGCCAAGGCATGTGATCCTTTGTACAAAGCCAGGCGCAGACCCTGTGCATACTTGAATAAATCCTAAGTGTTTTACAATTCTTGTCGATTTTCATGTTTACTTATATGCATGTTTGTCTGAGATATTGTATTACACTTGCTTCCGGTAAGCATTAACGAACCGCCAAGGTTCCATATCTCTATTTTCTCTTCTTTCTGTTTCTCAAAGGACAGAAGGTTCCCTCGCATGCAAGTTTGCCGGGGGGAAGGATGGTATGGATACCGACAGGCGATGTTCAAGGTTGACATCTTGACGGAAGGAGTACAGCAACGAAAAGCTAAGTCGCAGAAACTTTGAACAAATTTTTCGTTTTGTAAAGTTATTCTCCTTGAACGGTTTCAGTCTATGTATGGAAAACCTGCACACGAAGGGAACCTTGTCGTGATCGGTCGCGCCCTTACTCTGTTTCGAGTCCGCTCAACAGCTTAAGCGGCTGCACTGAAAATGCCAAGGTATCTTGCCGGCAGTGACACCTCCAGCAGGCTGCTAAAGTCCCGCACCTAGCGCTTGCGGCAAGGCTGTGCGCACCGGCAAGTTTCCAGCAAAGCGTAGGGCATGTACCATACATAAAGAAATCAGACAAGGGAAATAGCGTACATTCATCCAGAGCATAGCAAGTTATATTACATGAATGGCTGCCGTGATTCTAACATAAGGCAAAATCGTCTTTGGCATGGAATGGCGGCGGCAACAGGAAGTAAAGCAGCTAATCCCGGCGATCGCCTTCAACCCTCTTGACTTGGCTTACCCTGTCGACGATGGGCGCGACAACCTCCTCAAGTGCCTTGACGTCTACATCCTTCGGCAAGCGGTCGAGGACGTTGGAGAGGTTGATGCCGAGGTTCTTGTGCACCACTTTGACGAGCACCTTGCGGGATTCGCTGGCCAGATGGGTTGCTCGGTTAGATTGGAGCTGCTTCAGGGCATCGATCAGGCCCTCAAGGAACATGGTCAGCTTGGTGCTCGTAGACACCCTATCATCGAAAGAGTAGTTGAATCCTTGCAAATCCATGGTGGACAGCTGTGCTGCAAGCCTCCCCACGACGTTGACAAGGCATTCGGTCTAGATCTGCACACCTCCCACATAGTCATTATGTGAGGCGGCGGCGCTCTTGAGCAGGTCCCTCTCATCCTGGAGGTCTTTGATCAGGGTCCTCTCATGAGCCTTGGCGGTCTCAAGAGTCTCCTTCAGCGTGGTCAGCTTCAGCTCTAGATCGGCAATGGATTCCTTGGCTGAGGTGAGCTGCTGGGTCTTCTCGGACATGGTGATCTGTATCTCCATCAAGCTGTGGAGAGCCTTATCTCTTTCGGTTTTGAGTGTCGAGATCTTCTTGCCGTGATCCTCAAGATCCGCCTCCAGCCTCTTCGCCTTCTCCTCCAGCAAGTTCGTGGCGGCCTCTGCAGCTTCGGCAGCATCGACGGCTTCCTTCAGCTTGCCGGCGTGGCCTGTGACCAGAGCTTTGAGTGTCTCCTTGTGCTTCTGCTCCAGCTCTTGGGTCCGCTGCGCGACAAGCTTTTCAATCTCTTCATCCTTGGCGCAGAGCTTGTCGGCAAGTGCTTTCTCGCGAGCAGTGAGGTCATCGTCATGAGCCTCAAGCCCGACACGGAGCTCTCTCAAGCGTGCCTCCTCTGCAGCGGCCTGTTGTTTGGCCTCCTCCTGCGCCTTCTCAACATCGGACTGTTTCAAGAGGAGATCGTTCCAGCTTTGGTTCACCTGCTCTTGGCCCGTCCTCAACTCCTGGAAAGCTTTGGCGAACCAGACTTGCGTTTCCTCAATGCGTTTCTGGAGATCTGCCTCCGCTTTTTCGACAACCGCTGCCCTGGAGTCCATCTTCTCTTTCCGGGCGCGGTGAAGTGCTTGGAGCTTCTGGAAGTTGCTGCTCATGGCCTGGAGGAACTTCTCTTCTTCGGATTTGCTGCTGCTGGCACGTGGCTCATCAACAATCTCGAGCCCAGCAACGGCGATGACGTCTTCGTCAAAGATTTCTCCTTCAGTTGGCGCCCCAAAGCTTGCCGTGCCTGGAATGCTAACGAACAAGTTGTCGCCAACCTTGAGGTACTTGCTTGACAAGGGGGCTTCAGATGTTGACGGTTGATCCTCAACAGCCACCTCACCGGCAGCTGGGGGCTCCGTGGCTGGCGTAGCGCCTGGCGCTCCTGTGGCAGGAATGCCGTCAGTATGGTCACTGGTCTCCCCGCCGGCCCTCTCAGTAGACTCTTTGCTGGCCTCTTCCTGTGCAGCCTTGGCGGCCTCGGCGGCAGCATCCTTGGCGGCCTCGGCGGCAGCATCCTTGGCGGCCTCGGCAGCAGCATTCTTGGCGGCCTCGTCAGCGGAAATCCTGTCGGCCTTGGCGGCAGCATTCTTGGCGGTCTCCTCGATAAAAGCATCAACGTCCATGTGCTCCGTCGAGGGAAGATCTGGGGGCCAAGAGAACGAACAAGATACGGCTGAGGAGGAAGTTCAAGAAGACAAAAAGAAAGGCAAAGCGACAAGTACTCTGAGGCAAGTGGTTTACCTGTGTCGAGCTGCTGAGAAGGGTTGCCGGTGCCTGTGCTTGCTGGCTCCTCTTCATCGCGGTAGAGCTCGCTTGCCGAAGACTCGTCTCTGGGCGGCGTAGTTGACAGAGGCGGCGGATCAGGGATGGTCTCCGATGGCTCTCCTTGTTGCCGCTCTTCTCCTACACGCCCGGTGATGTTAGCACTGAAGATACACACCCCGGCACTTGCCAGCGGAAAGTGAGTAGTGGACTCACGCCGGGGGTTACGTCGGGGGCTGCGTCGCGGGCTGGACTCCGGGCTGATGTTAATCAGCTCTGGCGCACCTGAGGTGCTTGCCGGCGGCTCATCGCCCGTTGAAGTCTTCGCCCTCTTCCCTATCCTTTGTGCCAATGTTTCTGTGTCATCTCTGCGGAAACAAGCCAAAGCAAGACAAATCAGTTAAGCATAATCGGAAATTCAGAAGTAAGAAGATATGACAGGGCTCTTACTCTTCTTCCACCGAGCTGAAAGCAGAGAGGTCGAAGTCGACTTCCGCCGTGGCGCTCGTGCGAGGAGATGAGGGAGTGGTCCTGGGCCGCTTGGCTGCGGCAGAAACAGAAGGTTGTCGGGTTGAAGCACTAGATGTGGCTTTCCGAAGAACCCGCTTCGTCTTCTTCTCGGGAGCTGGGGGCTCCTCGTGCAGCTCTTCCTCAGCTGTACCTCCGGCAGAAGGGCCCCCGGCAGACGTGCCACTCTGTTCTCCAGCAACCTCACCCTACCCGGCAAGATTTTCCTCTGACACCACCTCTTCTTCATTGGCTTCCTCTTCTATGAAGCCAGCGCTACCGGCCTCCGCAGCAAGATCAGCCTCTTCTGCTCTGCTGGCGATGTACACCACCTCTTCCTCAAGGGTTGGGCCGATGAGGACTGCTTCTTCCCGGATGGCCTTCTCCGATAAATTATTGAAGAACTCCTGTGCCTGCTCTACGGATGGCACTTCCCAATTCCCGTCAGGGCCATGAGCATTGCACGCCGGCATTATGGCGATGATGGAGGTCAAAGCAGAGTTGCGGCACAGAGGGATGATGCCCGCCGGCAATTTGAATCTGGCGTCAGACCTGAACAGCTTGTGACAGAGGGCTGTGTGCTGCATGACCGTCGGGTTGTTGTTCAAGCCAGGGCGCAGCCGCATAATGTCTGCCGTGTTCCGAAACTCCCAGGCTGGTCTCCCTTTGTTCATCAGAGGGGCGATACGCCAGCGAAGGAAATCAGCGCCGATCATCTCTATTGAGAGCCCGGCAACTTTGAGGCGATGAATTCTGGTAACTGCAATTGTGAGCTTCTCATCCTGAGGATCGAGGGCGCTCCAATCATTGCCACGCGCCACCTTTGTTTGTCGAGGCGCACAGAAAGGCTGGGGGTCTGTCTCCTGAATCCAGCACCACTTGCCCCGCCATTCTTCCCACTTCTCGTGGTACGTGATACGTCTCCAACGTATCTATAATTTTTGATTGTTCCATGCTATTATATTATCTGTTTTGGATGTTTTATATGCATTAATATGCTATTTTATATTATTTTTTGGACTAACCTATTAATCTAGAGCCTAGTGCCAGTTTCTGTTTTTTCCTTGTTTTTGAGTATTGCAGATAAGGAATATTAAACGGAGTCCAAACGGAATAAAATCTTCAGAATAATTTTCTTGGACCAGAAGACATCTACCAAGCTTGGAGACCAAGGCAGGAGAGCCGCCGTGTGGCCACAAGCCACAGGGGCACGCCCAGGGGGGTAGGGCGCGCCCCCCTGGCTTGTGGGCCCACAGGAGCTCCCCCAACCCTATTTCTCGGCCTATAAATTCACAAATATTCCCTGGATACCAGAGAGAGCCACGAAAACACTTTTCCACCGCCAGGAGCCTCGGTTCCCGTGAGATCCAATCTTGGAGCCTTTTCCGGTAATCTGCAGGAGGGGGATTCGATCACGAAGGGCATCTACATCAACTCCATTGCCCCTCCGATGATGCGTGAGTAGTTCACCACAGACCTTCGGGTCCATAGCTAGTAGCTAGATGGCTTCTTCTCTCTCTTTGCTCTTCAATACCTTGTTCTTCATGATCTTCATGGAGATCTATCCGATGTAATACTCTTTTGCGGTGTGTTTGTCGAGATCCGATGAATTGTGGGTTTATGTTCAGATTATCTATGAATATTATTTGAGTCTTTTCTGAATTCTTATATGCATGATTTCATATCTTTGCAAGTCTCTTCGAGTTATTGGTTTGGTTTGGCCAACTAGATTGGTAATTCTTGCAATGGGAGAAGTGCTTAGTTTTGGGTTCAATCTTGCGGTGTCCTCACCCAGTGACATAGTAGGGGTAGCGAGGCACGTATTGTATTGTTGCCATCGAGGATAAAAAGATGGGGTTTTCATCATATTGCTTGAGTTTATCCCTCTACATCATGTCATCTTACCTAACGCGTTACCCTGTTCTTCATGAACTTAATACTCTAGATGCAGGCAGGAGTCGGTCGATGTGTGGAGTAATAGTAGTAGATGCAGAATCGTTTCGGTCTACTTGACACGGACATGATGCCTATATGCATAATCATTGCCTTGGATATCTTCATAATTATTTGCATTTCTATCAATTGCTCGACAGTAATTTGTTCACCCACCGTAATACTTGCCATCATGAGAGAAGCCTCTAGTGAAACCTATGGCCCCCGGGTCTATTTTCCATATTATACTTTCAGATCTAAAACCAAAAATACCAAAAATATCTTGCTGCAATCTTTTTACTTTTGTTTTACTTTCCGTTCAAGCAATCATATCTATCTATCTCTATCAGATCTCGTCGTTGCAAGTAACCGTGAAGGGATTGACAACCCCTTTATAGCGTTGGGTGCAAGTGTTTGATTCTTTGTGTAGGTACATCTATTGGGGACTTGCTTGTATCTCCTACTGGATTGATACCTTAGTTCTCAATAGCTGAGGGAAATACTTATCCACTTTGCTGCATCACCCGTTCCTCTTCACGGAAACCAACGCATGCTCGAGAAGTAGCAGTACGCCCCGTCTGGGTATGTATCCTTGTTCCATGACCTTGGAATCCAGGTGATAGAACCAGAAAGGGCTTCTCCCGCTTGAATACGGGGAACAAAGAAGTGGCGGAAGAGAGCTGTGTTGGGGACTACTCCGGCAAAGTTTTCGCAAAGATGCGCAAAGACTGACATACATGTTACGGCATTCGGCGTAAAATCTAAGAGTTGGAAGCCGTATGTGTACATGATGTCATTGAAGAAATCAGAGAAAGGGGGGCAGAGCCCGCAGTAAAAATAGTCGACAAAGAAAGGGAATTTATTTGGGCCTCCCTTGAAAGAATCTGGGCTCACGAGAGTAGCGGGATGAGCCTTCGTCTCCTTCTCCCACATGCATAGGTACTGATCCTTCAGGGTGTTCGCATCGAGCGCCGACGCGAAGACGACGTGCTTCTTCCGCATCTTCGCCAGCTCGCTCTCCGGGACAGCGGATTTCACCCCCTTTCCCTTGCTTGCCTTGGGCGGCATGGCGGCTGTGGAAGCAAAGGCTGAGGACGAGGAGGGTGTGGCGGCGATGGATGAGTGGGAGAAACTCTGTTTCGGGCTCGAGGAAGAAGACGACGGCGGTTCCCAGATTAGAAAAGACAGGAGGTAAATGAGCAGCGCCTCTGCGGATTCCTTTTTATGGGGAAGGCGTGGGGCTGCCTCTTTACTAATCAATATGAGAACGCTTTTGCGAGCGCGCTGCTGTAACGGCCGCTCCACCCATGTCTCCCACGTCACGCATTCAACGCGCGTAGTGGGGGGCGCAGTAAACGGAATGATTACGACAGTTAATTCCTGCCACGCGTGCCCGTGCACTGTTTGGGCCTAGCCCAACAACGCCTCGCACCGTGTATGGCCTAGGCCCGGGGGCTCCTGTCGGTGTACTAAAGTTTGGGTCTTTAGTACCCCATACTTGTGCACGGGCAGTCGAAGCCATACCAGCGGCAAGGTCTGCCAGGGGATAGCTGGATGCAAGCCCAAGATTATTAAGAAGCATTTGAGACAATAATCAGAAGACAGAAGACCGAAGGCTAGAGCCCCGGCAAGATCTTGCCAGGATGGCTCGCAGCCCCGGCAAGGCTCGCACCCGGCACGACCTCGCCACCCTGTCACCACTCCAACGCAGCGGCCAGCTTGTCTTTTGCAGTTTTCCTCCTGGATACGTGTCAGGTACTAACGGTGCATAGGCTTAAGCAGTGCTGATGGGACGACCCCTTTTTCCATCCCCAAGAAGCTAAGGGACACCTCAACGGAGCATTAGTCAGTATTAGGTATGATAGCACTGTAGCAACTTTACACCTCATGTATGCCCTGTACGCCACTGTTGGTGACCCCTTCAAACGTATAAAAGGAGGCCCAGGGCATTGCTACAGGGGGGATCTTCTGGCCCATTCTGCATGCATAGCAGCTGTGTATTGTTCATCACATAGCGCTCCCAGGGCTTGGGCTTGAACACACCTAATACAACTAAAGCAGGAGTAGGGTTTTACAATTCTCAGCGGCCCGAACCTGGGTAAAAATCCCTCGTGTTGATTGTTAGATCTGCTCTTTGTGCAAGCCTTTTTCCCTGCCAAATCGTAAAGGGGTCCATGTGATCCCATAGGTGTCGTTTCTCCGACAATAGCATTAAACGTTTGGATCCAAATCAGCCCGTTACAAAGTAGCGCATAAACTAGGGTTTAAGATTCTGTCACTCTAGCAACCCATCATCTAATAACTACTCCACAATGCATTCACTTAGGCCCATGAGTGGTGAAGTGTCATGTAGTCGACGTTCACATGACACCACTAAGGGAATCACAACATACATATCATCAAAATATCGAACACATATCAAATTCACATGATTACTTGCAAAATGACTTCTCCCGTGACCTCAAGAACAAAGGTAACTGCTCACAAATAATAAGCATGCTCAAGATCAAAGGGGTATTGAATAGCATAATGGATCTGAACATATAATCTTCCACCAAATAAACCATATAGTAATCAACTACGCAAGGTAATCAACACTACTAGTCACCCACAGGTACCAATCTGAGGTTCCGGTACAAAGATTGAACACAATAGATGAACTAGGGTCTGAGAGGAGATGGTGTTGTTGAAGATGTTGATGAGGATTGGCGTCCCAACGATGAGAGGGATGTTGGTGATGACGATGGCTTTGATTTCCCCCTCCAGGAGGGAAGTTCCCCCGGCGGAATCGCTCCGCCGGAGGGCAAAAGTGCTCCTGTCCAAGTTCCGCCTCGAGGCGGCGGTGCTATGTCCCAAAAGTCCTCCTCTTATTTTTTTCTAGGTTAAAAGTGATTTTATACCAAAAGATGGGCACCAGAGGTGGGCCGAGGAGGGCACAACCCACCAGGGCGCGCCCAGGGGGGCCTGCCGCGCCCTGCTGTCTTGTGCCCACCAGGGTGGACCCCTCCGGTAGTTCTTTGCTCTAGTATTTTTTATTTATTCCAAAATTAATCTCCGTAAAGTTTCAGCTTCATTGGAGTTGCGAAGAATAGGTATCTCTGATGTGCTTTTTCAGGTCCAGAATTCCAGCTGCCAGTATTCTCCCTCTTTGTGTAAACCTTGCATATTATGAGAGAAAAGGCATTAGAATCACTCCCTAAAGCATTATTATTCAACAAAACATAATAAATAACAGTAGTAAATCATGATGCAAAATGGACGTATCAGCCTTCTCCCCGCGGCTGACCCCGCGGGGCGACGGCACGGCCTCGACGCCGGCCCCCGCCCCCTCGCGAAGGGAACAGGGGGCACGCTAGCGGAGCCCCCCTCAAGGGAGTGCGGCCCGGAGGCCGTCGCCCTGAGGTCGATGGTGCCGCTCGTCATGCCAAGGGAGACAGCCTCGCCTCCGGGCGGGGCGGCGCTGCTGGCACCCACGGGCACAGGTAAGAGTTGCCAGCGGGTATTCTGGGGTAGGTGCCCGTCGCTCCCCGCTGTCTCGGCTGAAAGCCCTAGGCCCACTAGGGTCCAGGCTCGAGGACCACCGGGGCAGGGTTGCCCCGAAGCCCCTCGCGGCGCTCCGGGAGCATCCCCCACTGGTCGAAGTGGGGCATGGCCCGAGCGAAGTCCTCCTTGTTCTTGTACTTGTACAGGGGGCGCCCCTCCCAGGGGAGGCCACCGGCTGCTTCGCCGGTCAAGACTCCAAGCACCCCGTCTAACACTTTGGGCGGCAGGTGATTCGGATGGAGCCGCATGGGGTCCATTGGACCAGCAAAGGCCCACATCGGGCAGGAATGGCATTGAAGGGGAGCAATCCTTCGCTGGAGGAACTTCCTCACAACTAGTGTCGCGGTCACCCCTGCTGCCCTTAGGGTGGCCAGCCTCCTCATCATTGGTGACAACCTCGGGTCATCAAGCTTGTCGTGCCTCCACCCAGGGCTCGGCACCACCGGGGACGACGGGGTCAGCGGCAGGGGGTTGTATCGGCCGGCGTCCACATACACCCACTGCCGCCTAAAGCCTCCCGCGTCGGGGTTGATCCTAATGACCTGGAATGACACGCACCCAGAGCACTGGCTGGGCGCAGTCGGCTGGAGGAAGAAGAAGTGTCGGAGCATTGCCACCGAGATGGAAACACCCAGGAAGGCCTCACACAGGAAGGCGAATGATGAGAGAAGGAGAACGGATTTCGGCTCGAGATGCAGTGCGTGGATTTGGTAATGCCAGAGCACGGCATCGAAGAAATCCGAGAACGGAGGAAGTAAGCCGGAGAAGAGCGCAGGAAGGTGGAGGACGATGGAGGTGGCATCCAGCTCAGCGGGGGCCAACGAGGCTGGCGAGATCTTGGTCGGCCCCCACTCATTGGAGGCGGCCGCGGTCATCGGGAGGACCTTGTTGAGCCCCTCGCGGTTGAGCACTGTGGACCTGCCTAGGGCGGGTTCCAGCGCAGGTTGCTCCTCCGTCGTTGCTGCCACCCTGTTTCTCTTGCCAGGGGGTGCCATGGCGGCGCAACAAGATGGGAAGCGACGGTCGCTCGGAAGATTGGGGGCAAGTGTACGCAGGAAGGAAGGCGCATGAGGGCGACGTGAGACAAGGAAGGGCAATGATGGCCCGGTGCTGCTCGCAGGCTTTATGCTGGCATGGAGCGGTTACCGAGGCATCTTGGGAAGTGGAGGCATCCCACGATCCGCCGTGCGCCACGCGTCGGCCAAAGGGCCCGCACGAGGTTGGGGCCCGCGTCGGATTCGCCTCCCCCTCCCCCCCCCCCCCAGCCGGTGGGACCATGCGCATCGCGGCCCCGGGGGCTACAGTCGGGCCCGTGGGACTGGGGGTACCCAGGCCCATCTGCCTGCGGCCCAAGGCATAGCGCGTCCCGTGGGCTAATGCGGCCCACCGTTGGACATCACTGGCGAGGCCCTCGCGAGGGCCCCCGCCTCGCGAGGCAGGAGGTAGCAGTCGTCATCAAGGGCCTACTGGAGCCCCCCTTCATGAGGTCCCCTCCTGGGGAGGCCCCCGAGGCTTTCGCAGGGGCGGCTTGATCAAAGATGGCCTACCAAGGTCAGGCAGCCGCTACCGCCTCGTGGGTGACACGCGCCGCACCAGGCGGCACCAGGAGTGGTGCCAGCGGGCACGAACAAATAGGCTTTCCTCTTTGGTGATAGAGGAGCAACGCCAGCTCATGGGCTCCTAAAGCAATCCCGAAAGGTTTCCCTTCTTGTGAAAGAAGACCAAGACTGGGGGCTCGGCAGGATGGATGTCACTCCCGAGCCCACAAGCACGTCACGGCAAGGAGCTTTGACAGGCGAAGACCACTTTTGTCAGGATAGGCTGCAGTCTTGTCCCCCTTCAAACTAGCCGTTGTGGCGACCCTTCCCGTCTTGTGTTTTCAGGGGGAAGAGGACCAAGGCCAGTATAAGAGTAGGAACCAGCCACCGTAGAGGGCATTGAACCTTGGGCGGGAAAGAACACACCTTGTACTCATCCTCATCCTCAAGCAATCCAGACAAGCAGGAGTAGGGTCTTACACCGCGAGGTGGCCCAAACCTGGGTAAATTGTGCGTCCTTTGTTCGTCTTCCTTAGCTCGAGCCACCAGAGAGTTGCCATGAGGTTGTGAGGCAGAGTAGGGAAGGAGAGCAAGTGCACCCCAGTGTTCGAACCTTTTTGGGTCCCCGGAGCCCCGATTCTGACAGGGGGCGGCGGCCAAGGTGGGGCGGCACCCCAAGGGTGGCCTGGCCCCCAAGCTAGGGTGGCCGCCCCCTTTAGGGTTTCCCCCCACCAGCCCCTTGGCCGCATGGGCCCAAGTGGTAGGGGCGCCCAACCCACTAGGGGCTGGTGCGGCCCCCTCACAGCCCATGTGGCCTCCCGGGCTGGGTGGACCCCTTCCGGTGGACCCCCGGAACCCTTCGGCACTCCTAGTACACTACCGATGATGCGCGTGACCAAAATGGAACTTCCCATATATCATTCTTTACCTCCGGACTGATACGTCTCCAACGTATCTGTAATTTTTGCTTGTTCCATGCTGTTATATTATCATTCTTGGATGTTTTACAATCATTTTTATTACAACTTTATATCATTTTTTGGGACTAACCTATTGATATAGTGCCAAAGTGCCAGTTGCTGTTTTTACTTGTTTTTTACTTCACAGAAAATCTGTACCAAACGGAGACGAAATGCTGCGGGGATTTTTGTGGATTTTTTCTGAACCAGAAGAAAGAAGATGGGCCAAAGAACACCAGAAGAGGGGGCCCAGGGTGGCCGTCCACCACCAGGGCGCGCCAGAGGCCCCCTGGCGCGGCCTGGTGGGGGATGGGCACCTCGGGCACCCCCTCAACTGACTATCGTGCCTATAAATTTCCAGAAAATCCAAAAAACCCTGAGGAGTCGACGAAACACAATTCCAGCCGCCGCAAGTTCCAGAACCGCGAGATCCAATCTAAGCACCATCACGGAGGGGTTCATCTTCTTCATAGGTGCCTCTCCGATGATGCTTGAGTAGTCCACCATAGACCTACGGGTCCGTAGGCAGTATCTAGATGGCTTCTTCTCTCTCTCTTATGATTCTCAATACAATGGTCTCTTGGAGATCTATTTGATGTAAACTTTTGCGGTGTGTTTGTTGGGATCCGATGAATTTTGAGTTCATGATCAGTTTCTATCCATGAATATTATTTGAGTCTTCTTTGATCTCTTATATGCATGATTGCTTATGGCCTCGTATTTCTTCTTCGAATCTTTGGTATAGTTAGGCCAACTAGATCGGTTTTTCTTGCCATGGGAAGAGGTGCTTTGTGATGGGTTCGATCTTGCAGTGTTCTTTCCCAGTGACAGAAGGGGCAGCAAGACACGCATGTATCGTTGCTATTAAGGATAACAAGATGGGGTCTATTACTACATGAATAGATCTTGTCTATATCATGTCATCGTTCTTATTGCATTACTCCGTTTTTCCATGAACTTAATACACTAGATGCATGCTGGATAGCGGTCGATGTGTGGAGTAATAGAGGTAGATGCAGGCAGGAGTCGGTCTACCTATCTTGGACGTGATGCCTATATAATGATCATCGCCTTGGATATCGTCATGACTATTCGATTTTCTATCAATTGCCCAACAGTAATTTGTTCACCCACCGTGCGCTATACTCATGAGAGAAGCCACTAGTGAACCCTACGGCCCCCGGGCCTACTTTTCCATCATATTGCTTTCCGATCTACGTTTTTGCACTCTTTGTTTTCAGATCTACAAAACCAAAAACCCAAAAATATATTGCTACATATTTGCTCTTTTTATTTGTGTTCTTGAGAGATCTATCTCTCCTATCTATCACTACCTAATCTATCTTATTACCGTAGAGAGATTGACAACCTCTCTTTCGCGTCGGGTTGCAAGTATTTGTTGTTTGTGTGCAGGTGCTGCTTATTGGGTGTTGGTGATCCTCCTACTGGTTCGATAACCTTGGTTTCATAACTGAGGAAAATACTTACCGTCGATGTGCTGCATCATCCCTTCCTCTTTGGGGAAATACCAACGCAGTCCAAGCCACGTCACGGACCATTCCGAAACTCCTCGTGACATCCGGGGTCTCATCCGGGACTCCGAACAACTTTCGTTCACCAACATATATAACTCAACAATACCAAATCGTCACCGAACGTTAAGTGTGCAGACCCTGCGGGTTCGAGAACTATGCAGACATGAACGAGACACCTCTATGGCCAATAACCAATAGCGAGACCTGGATGCCCATATTGGTTACTACACTTTCTACGAATATCTTTATCGGTCGAACCATGATGTCAAAGATTCAAGCAATCCCGTATAGAGTTCCCTTTGTCCATCGGTATGTTACTTGCCCGAGATTCGATCATCGGTATCTTCATACCTAGTTCAATCGCGTTACCGGCAAGTCTCTTTACTCATTCCGTAATACAAGATCCCGTAACTAACTCCGTAGTCACATTGCTTGCAAGCTTCTTATGATGTTGTATTACCGAGTGGGCCCAGAGATACCTCTCTGTCATACGGAGTGACAAATCCCAGTCTCGATCCACGCCAACCGAACGGACACCCTCGGAGATACCTGTAGAGCACCTTTATAGCCACCCAGTTACGTTCTGACGTTTGATACACACAAGGCATTCCTCCGGTGTCCGAGAGTTGCATGATCTCATGGTCGTAGGAACAGATACTTGACATGGATAAAGCAGTAGCTATAAACTAGAACGATCAAATGCTATGCTGACGGTTGGGTCTTTGTCCATCACATCATTCTTCTAATGATGTGATCCCATTATCAAATGACAACTCATGTCCATGGTCAGGAAACCTTAACCATCTTTGATCAACGAGCTAGTCTAGTAGACGCTTAGTAGGGACACAGTTTTGTCTATGTATCCACAAATGTGTCTGAGTTTCCCATCAATAAAATTATAGCATGGATAATAAACGATTATCATGAACAAGTAAATATGGTAATAACTATTTTATTATTGCCTCTAGGGCATATTTCCAACAGTCTCTCACTTGCACTAGAGTCAATAATCTAGTTCACATCGCTATGTGATTTACATTGTAATGAATCTAACACCCATAGAGTTCTGGTGTTGATCATGTTTTGCCCGTGGAAGAGGCTTAGTCAACGGGTCTGCAACATTCAGATCCGTATGTACTTTGCAAATATTTATATCCTCCTCCTTGATGTAATCGCGGATGGAATTGAAGCAGCGTTGTATGTGTCTGGTCCTCTTGTGAAACCTGGGCTCTTTGGCTAGAGCAATGGCGCCAGTGTTATCACACAAGAGAGTCATCGAATCCAGTGCACTGGGCACAACTCCGAGATCTGTCATGAACTGCTTCATCCAGACTCCTTCCTTTGCCGCTTCTGAAGCAGCGATGTATTCTGCTTCACATGTGGAATCAGCTACCATGCTTTGCTTGGAACTGCACCAGCTTACCGCTCCACCATTCAGAACATATACGTATCCGGTTTGAGACTTAGAGTCATCCGGATCTGTGTCAAAGCTAGCATCGACGTAACCCTTTACGACGAGCTCTTGATCACCTCCATAAACGAGAAACATTTCCTTAGTCCTTTTCATGTACTTAAGGATATTCTTGCCCGATGTCCAGTGTTCCATTCCTGGATCACTTTAAAACCTACCGGCCATACTTATGGCAAGGCTGACATCTGGTCTTGTGCACAACATCGCATACATTATAGAGCCTATGGCTGAAGCATAGGGGATGACACTCATCTTTTCTCTATCCTCTGTAGTTGCTGGGCATTGAGTCTTACTCAACTTCACACCTTGTAAGACAGGCAAGAACCCTTTCTTGGACTGATCCATTTTGAACTTCTTCAAAACCTTATCAAGATATGTGCTTTGTGAAAGTCCTATTAAGCGTCTCGATCTATCTCTATAGATCTTGATGCCTAATATGTAAGCAGCTTCTCCGAGGTCTTTCATTGAAAAACTCTTGTTCAAATATATCTTCACGCTTTCAAAAAGTTCTATATTGTTTCCAATCAGCAATATGTCATCCGCATATAATATTAGAAACGCTACAGAGCTCCCACTCACTTTCTTGTAAATACAAGCTTCTCCATAGACTTGTATGAACCCAAACGCTTTGATCACCTCGTCAAAGCGAAGATTCCAACTCCGAGATGCCTGCACCAGTCCATAAATGGATCGCTGGAGCTTGCACACTTTGTCAGCATTTTTAGGATCGACAAAACCTTCTGGTTGCATCATATACAACTCTTCCTTAAGGAAACCATTAAGGAACGCTGTTTTGACATCCATCTACCAGATCTTGTAATCGAAAAATGCAGCTATTGCTAACATGATCCTGACGGACTTAAGCATCGCAACGGGAGAGAAAGTCTCATCGTAGTCAACTCCTTGAACTTGTGAAAACCCTTTTGCAACAAGTCGAGCTTTATAGACGGTGACATTACCGTCCGCGTCTTTTTTTCTTAAAGATCCATTTATTTTGTATGGCCTTACGATCATATGGTAAGTCCTCCAAAGTCCACACTTTGTTCTCATACATGGATCCTATCTCGGATTTCATGGCCTCTAGCCATTTGTTGGAATCCAGGCCCACCATCCCTTCTTCATAGCTCGTAGGTTCACTGTTATCTAACAACATGACCTCCAAGACAGGATTGCCGTACCACTCAGGGGCGGTACGATTCCTTATCGACCTACGAGGCTCAGTAGTAACTTGATCTAAAGTTTCATGATCATCATCATTAGCTTCCTCTTCACTTGGTGTAGGTGCTGCAGAAACACCTTTCTGCGTCGCGCTACTATCCAACTGAAGTGACGGTTCAATAACCTCATCAAGTTCTACCTTCCTCCCACTCAATTCTTTCGAGAGAAACTCTTTCTCGAGAAAGGACCCGTTCTTAGCAACAAACACTTTGCCCTCGGATCTGAGATAGAAGGTGTACCTAACTGTTCCCTTAGGGTAACCTATGAAGATGCATTTGTCTGCTTTGGGTTCGAGCTTATCAGGTTGAAGCCTTTTCACATAAGCGTCGCAGCCCCAAACTTTAAGAAACGATAGCTTAGGTTTCTTGCCAAACCATAATTCATACGGTGTCGTCTCAACGGATTTTGATGGTGCCCTATTTAAAGTGAATGCGGCTGTCTCTAATGCATAACCCCAAAACGATAGTGGCAGATCAGTGAGAGACATCTTAGATCGCACCATATCCAATAGAGTGCGATTATGATACTCGGACACACCATTACGCTGTGGTGTTCCAGGTGGCGTTAGTTGTGAAACAATTCCACACTGTCTCAAATGCATACCAAACTCATAACTCAGATATTCTCCACCACGATCAGATCGTAGAAACTTTATCTTCTTGTTACGATGATTTTCTACTTCACTCTAAAATTCCTTGAACTTTTCAAATGTCTCAGACTTTTGTTTCATTAAGTAAATATACCCATATTTACTTAAATCGTCAGTGAAGGTAAGAAAATAACGATATCCACCGTGCGCCTCAACACTCATCGGACCGTACACATCAGTATGTATGATTTCCAACAAGTCACTTGCCCGCTCCGTTGTACCGGAGAACGGGGTTTTCGTCATCTTGCCCATGAGGCATGGTTCACATGTATCAAGCGATGCAAAATCGAGTGATTCCAAAAGTCTATCAGCATGGAGCTTCTTCATGCGTTTTACACCAATATGACCTAAGCGGCAGTGCCACAAGAAAGTGGTACTATCATTATTAACTTTGCATCTTTTGGTGTCAATGTTATGAATGTGTGTATCACTACTATCGAGATTCAACAAGAATAAACCATTCACATTGGGTGCATGACCATAAAAGATGTTACTCATATAAATAGAACAACCATTATTCTCTGATTTAAATGAATAACCGTCACGCAATAAATAAGATCCAGATATAATGTTCATGCTCAACGCAGGCACCAAATAACAATTATTTAGGTTTACTACTAATCCCGATGGTAATTGAAGAGCGAGCGTGCCGACGGCGATCACATCAACCTTGGAACCATTTCCGATGCGCATCGTCACTTCATCCTTCGCCAGCCTCCGTTTATTCCGTAGTTCATATTTCGAGTTAGAAATATGAGCAACCGAACCGGTATCAAATACCCGGGCACTACTACGAGAGCTAGTGAGGTACACATCAATAACATGTATATCAAATATACCTTTGTTGACGTTACCAACCTTCTTATCAGCCGGGTACTTGGGGCAATTCCGCTTCCAGTGGCCATTCCCCTTGCAATAGAAGCACTCAGTCTCAGGCTTCGGTCCAGCCTTGGGTTTCTTCACGTGAGCGGCAACTTGCTTGCCACCCTTCTTTAAGTTTCCCTTCTTTCCTTTGCCTTTCTTGAAACTAGTGGTTTTATTCACCATCAACACTTGATGCTCCTTTTTGATTTCTACCTCCGTGACTTTCAGCATCGCGAACAACTCGGAGACAGACTTTTCCATCCCTTGCATATTATCGTTCATCACGAAGCCTTTGTAGCTAGGTGGCAGTGACTGGAGAATTCTGTCAGTGACCATTTCGGGCAGAAGCTGGACTCCCAAATCATTCAAACGGTTGTAGTACACAGACATTCTGAGTAGGTGCTCACTGACAGAACTATTCTCATCCATCTTGCAGGCGAAGAACATATCGGAAGTCTCATACCTCTCTATCCGGGCATTTGCTTGAAATACTAACTTCAACTCCTGGAACATCTCATATGCTCCATGGAGATCAAAATGCTTTTGAAGTCCCAATTCTAAGCCGTACAGCATGGCACACTGAACTATAGAGTAGTCATTAAAACGTGCCTGCCAGGCGTTCACAACGTCCATAGACGACACTGGAGGGGGTGGCACACCAAGCGGCGCATCAAGGACATAAGCTTTTTGTGAAGCCGTGAGGATAATCCTCAGATTACGGACCCATTCCGCATAGTTACTTCCATCATCTTTCAACTTAGCTTTCTCTAGGAATGCATTAAAATTCAGGGGAGCTACTATGCGAGCCATTGATCTACAACATAATTTTGCAAAGACAACTTTAGACTATGTTCATGATAATGAGTTCAATTAATCATATTACTAAAGAACTGCCACTCAAATCAACATCCAGGTTGTTTAAGTGTAACATGATCCAAATCCACCAACCCAAGTCTGATCATCACGTGAGATGAGGTGGTTTCAATGGTGAACATCTCCATGTTGATCATATCTACTATATGACTCATGTTCGAACTTTCGGTCTCCTGTGTTCCGAGGCCATGTCTGTACATGCTAGGCTCGTCAAGTTTAACCCAAATATTCCGCGTGTGTAAATCTGGCTTACACCCGTTGTATGAGAACTTAGGGTCTATCACGCCCGATCATCACGAGGTGCTTTGAAACGACGAACCTTCGCAACGGTGCATACTCGGGGAGAACACAATTTATCTCAAAATTTAAGTGAAGGATCATCTTATAATGCTACCGTCGTTCTAAGCAAAATAAGATGGATAAATAGGATAAACATCACATGCAAATCATATAAGTGACATGATATGGCCATCATCATCTTGTGCTTTTGATCTCCATCTCCAAAGCACCGGCATGATCTCCATCGTCACCGGCATGACACCATGATCTCCATCATCATGATCTCCATCATCCTATCTTCATGTGGTTGTCGTGCCAACTATTGCTTCTACAACTATTGCTAACTCATAGCGATAAAGTAAAGCAAAAATGGTGAAAATAATTAAAGACAACCCTGTGGCTCCTGCCGGTTGCCGTACTCATCGACATGCAAGTCATGATAATCTATACAAAAAATGATCATCTCATACATCACATATATCACATCATGTATTTGGCCATATCACATTGATGACCCACAAGTATAGGGGATCAATCGTAGTCCTTTCGATAAGTAAGAGTGTCGAACCCAACGAGGAGCAGAAGGAAATGACAAGCGGTTTTCAGCAAGGTAATTTCTGCAAGCACTGAAATTGTAGGTAATAGATAGTTTGATAGCAAGATAATTTGTAACGAGCAAGTAACGGTAATGGTAAACAAGGTGCAGCAAGGTAGCCCAATCCTTTTGAGGCAAAGGACAGGCCAGAACAATCACTAGTAATAGGCAAAGTGTTCTTGAGGGTACACGGGAACTTCGTCTAGTCACTTCTACCATGTTGGTTTGATTTATGTTCGCTACTTTGATAATTTGATATGTGGGTTGACCGGTGCTAAGGTGTTGTTCTTACTTGAACTAACAACCTACTTATGATTAACCCCCTCGCAAGCATCCGCTACTACGAGAAAAGTATTAAGACAAAGTCTAACCATAGCATTAAACATGTGGATCCAAATCAGCCCCTTACGAAGTAGTGCATAAACAAGGGTTTAAGCTTCTGTCACTCTAGCAACCCATCATCTAATAACTACTCCACAATGCATTCCCTTAGGCCCATGAATGGTGAAGTGTCATGTAGTCGACGTTCACATGACACCACTAAGGGAATCACAACATACATATCATCAAAATATCGAACACATATCAAATTCACATGATTACTCGCAACATGACTTCTCCCGTGACCTCAAGAACAAAGGTAACTACTCACAAATAATAATCATGCTCAAGATCAGAGGAGTAATGAATAGCATAATGGATCTGAACATATAATCTTCCACCAAATGAACCATATAGTAATCAACTACACAAGGTAATCAACACTACTAGTCACCCACAGGTACCAATCTGAGGTTCCGGTACAAAGATTGAACACAAGAGATGAACTAGGGTTTGAGAGGAGATGGTGTTGTTGAAGATGTTGATGAAGATTGTCCTCCCAAAGATGAGAGGGGTGTTGGTGATGACGATAGCTTCGATTTCCCCCTCCGGGAGGGAAGTTCCCCCGGCGGAATCGCTCCGCTGGAGTGCAAAAGTGCTCCTGCCCAAGTTCCGCCTCGAGGCGGCGGTGCTTCGTCCCGAAAGTCCTCCTCCTATATATTCTTGCTCCAGTATTTTTTATTAATTCCAAAAATAATCTCCATAAAGTTTCAGCTTTATTGGAGTTGTGCAGAATAGGTATCTCTGACGTGCTTTTCTTGGGTCCAGAATTCCAGCTGCCGGTATTCTCCCTCTTTGTGTAAACCTTGCATATTATGAGAGAAAAGGCATTAGAATCACTCCCCAAAGCATTATTATTCAACAAAACAAAGTAAATAATAGTAGGAAATCATGATGCAAAATGAACGTATCAACTCCCCCAAGCTTAGACCTCGCTTGTCCTCAAGCGAAAGCCGATATTGAAAAGCATGTCCACATGGTTTGAGAGAGAGGTGTCGATAAAAACAAAATACGGACATAGAAGCATCATGCTTATTAACATAATAGCAACAAACTCTAACATAAGAACTTATTTCACTATTTTTTTATCATAAGGCTTCTCATGAACAAGTAACAATTCATCACAACATGGAAGTATGAAGCATAAACCTTATTGGAAACCAACAAACTGTGTTCTCAGTCAACTTTGCAACTACAATTCATCATATTTTCAGGAAGGGTCTCATGTAGGAGCCTTTTGGCAAGTCCACATACTCAACCATCATTTAGTCTTCTATGATTGCTAACGCTCACGGCATACCCATGAACAAAAAGTTTCAACCGGACACATAGAAAGATAGGGGCTTATAGTTTTGCCTCCCAACGTATTCACCTCAAGGGTGATGTCAACAATAATAACTCATGCCCACCCATATCCAACTGGATATATGTGCCTAGATCTTTCCTCACCACATGATGATTGCAAAAGAAAAACTAAAAAGGAATAGAGAAGAATACTTTGACTCTTGCATAAAAGTAAAAGATAGGCCCTTCGCAGAGGGAAGCAGAGGTTGTCATGCGCTTATTGGTTTGTATGCCCAATCCCTTAATGTAAAAGAACGTCACGCTATATTGCCCCCTATGATAGCAAACTTTATTATGCAGTCCGTCGCTTTTATTACTTTGCCATCATAAGTTCGTATAACACTCAATTTTCTCTTACACTAAATGATCGAAACACTTTTAGAAGTAATTTTTATTACCTTATTGCACCGATGACAACTTACTTGAAGGATCTTTCTCGATCCATAGGTAGGTATGGTGGACACTCATGGAAAGAGTTTGGGTTTGGGTTTTTGGATGCACAAGTAGTATCTCTACTTAGTGCAGAATTTTTGGCTAGCAAAGATTTTGAGCAAGCACCACATGTTGAAGGATCTATGACAATATAACTTCTATGTAGATATGAACAAACATAAATCATTACGTTGCCTTCCTTGTCCAACGTCAACAATTTTGACATATAATATTTGATGGGGGCTCACAATCATAAAAGATGTCCAAGATAGTGTATTTGCATGTGAATCTTCTCTTCCCTAATTAATTCTTTCATGAATTGCATCATTGACCAATGCTATGTTTGTCAATCTCCAATAAATTTTACTACTTATACTTTTTCTTATGTGATGTCATTACTCACCATAAGATTAGCATATGATTCTTTTCTTTTATTTGTGTTTCTTTTATTTGATTGCAACAAGAAAGTAGAGAAGCAAAACTTCAAACTAAACTTTATTATATAACTTTCACACAATTACATAGATGGGTAGGCCACAAAGCTAACACACGGAAATAGATCACGCTAAACTTTTATTCGACTAAGGCAAAGGGAAAACTAAAGATAGAACTAAAATAGGTAAAGGTGAATAAAAGTGGTGGTGATACAATACCGGGGCACCTCCCCCAAGCTTGGCTCAAGCCAAGGGGAGTGTCCATACCCGTGTACTTAAGTCTCCTTCGGTGGTGGTGATGAAGAAGGTGGAGGTGTTGATGTAGTAAGCTTGTCCTCCGGCTTCCAGGGTAAGGGCTCCCCATCAAAGGTTGATGCGAGAGTCCCCTGAGTCCTGCAACTGGCAGCTAAACTCATACCTTTAAATCTTGCTTCATATTCAAAGACTTGGTTTTAAAGATCATAAACTTGGCTCTGTAGAAAATTAATCTGCTCGTTGAGGGTGGAGATAGTGTCCTTCATAGACCGGCCATCCACCGTCTGATCACGGGTGAATTCCGTGATCATGGAGTGATTGGCACTAAGTCCACGCTCCACAATCTTCTAGCACTTGAAGATTTCCTGCTCCACCGCTTCAAGCCTAGCCTCCATGCTCCCGGTCTTCTTAGGTCCTTGAACATCACGGATGTGGAGCACCCCCTCACGCATCTCAATGGCTTGAGGGTGCTTCATCACCTCCGGCAAATACGGGTTGATGACCTTCTCGAAGAACTTGTCCTTGGTGGAGCTTGGTGGAGCCATGGAAATCTAGATCTAACGAGAAAATAGCAAGAAACAAGAACAGAGGATTTTTCTGCGATGCGGTCGTCAAAACAGTCGGGGGTATATATAGGGAATTTTTATTCTTGGGAAACAAGTATTTGGAAGGAAAATGGAGTCGGGAAGGCATCCGAGGTGGGCAGCACCCACCAGGGCGCGCCCAGGAGTGCCTGGCGCGCCCTGGTGTATCGTGCTCACCTCGATCACCTTCAGTTTATTTTTTTATTCCTAAAATTCTAAAATATTCCAAAGCTGACAGAAAATATTTTTGCGGATTTTTCGGAGTCCGTTTACTTACCGTATCACGTACCTCCTATTTTTAAGTATTCTGGAGTGTTCCGGAAGGTTTCTTTTATGTGTTCCTCCGGTGTCATGGTTTGGATAACATTGCTTTCAACGTTAATAGGCGTACCTGAGATATAATGCTTAATTCTTTGGCCATTGACCATCTTCAGGTTAGTACCTTCGGCGTTATTAATCTTGATAGCTCCAGAACGATAAACCTCTTCAATAATATATGGTCCTTCCCATTTGGAAAGAAGTTTTCCTGCAAAAAATCTTAAATGAGAGTTGAATAAAAGAACATAATCTCCTATTTTGAATTCCCGCTTTTGGATTCTTTTGTCATGCCATCTTTTTACTTTTTCTTTGAATAGCGTGGCATTTTCATATGCTTGGGTTCTCCATTCATCTAGTGAGCTAATATCAAATAGCCTCTTCTCACCGGCAAGTTTGAAATCATAGTTGAGTTCTTTAATTGCCCAAAATGCTTTGTGTTCTAGTTCTAGAGGCAAATGACAAGCCTTTCCGTACACCATTTTATATGGAGACATACCCATAGGATTTTTATAAGCTGTTCTATAGGCCCAAAGTGCATCATCTAATTTCTTAGACCAATTCTTACGAGACCTATTGACAGTTTTTTGTAATATTAATTTTATTTCTCTATTGCTAAGTTCTACTTGACCACTAGATTGAGGATGATAGGGTGATGCAATTCTATGGTTAACATCATACTTAGCAAGCATCTTACGAAAAGCACCATGAATAAAGTGTGAACCACCATCGGTCATTAAATATCTAGGGACTCCAAACCTCGAAAAGATAACTTCTTTAAGCATTTTAATGGAAGTGTGGTCATCAGCACTACTAGTTGGAACAACTTCTACCCACTTAGTGACATAATCAACCGTAACTAAAATATGAGTGTACCCGTTAGAGGAAGGAAAAGGCCTCATGTAATCAAAACCCCACACGTCAAATGGTTCAACAACAAGTGAATAATTCATAGGCATTTCTTGACGCTTACCGATATTACCAATTCTTTGACATTCATCACAAGACAAGACAAACTTACGAGCATCTTTCAAAAGAGTAGGCCAATAAAATCCGGATTGCAATACCTTATGAGCAGTTCTATCTCCCGCATGATGTCCTCCATAAGCTTCGGAATGACATTTCCGTAGGATCTGTTCCTGTTCATACTCAGGTACACAACGCCTAATGATACCATCTACTCCTTCTTTATAAAGATGTGGGTCATCCCAAAAGTAATGTCTTAAGTCATAGAAGAATTTTTTCTTTTGTTGGTATGTGAAACTAGGCGGTATATATTTAGCAACAATGTAATTAGCATAGTCGGCATACCAAGGTGTGTTGTGTGAGACACTTATTGTAGCTAACTGTTCGTCAGGGAAACTCTCATCAATAGGTAGTGGGTCATCAAGAATATTTTCTAACCTAGATAAGTTATCAGCTACAGGGTTCTCAGCTCCTTTCCTATCAACAATATGTAAGTCAAATTCTTGAAGCAAAAGAACCCACCTAATGAGTCTAGGTTTAGCATCTTTCTTTTCCATGAGATATTTTATAGCAGCATGATCGGTGTGAACAATAACTTTAGAGTCAACAATATAGGATCTAAATTTATCACAAGCAAACACAACTGCTAAAAATTCCTTTTCAGTAGTGGCATAATTCCGTTGGGCACTATCTAGAGTTTTACTAGCATAATGGATAACATTCAATTTCTTATCAATTCTTTGTCCTAGGACAGCACCAAGAGCATAATCACTAGCATCACACATAATCTCAAAAGGCAAGTTCCAATCAGGTGGTTGAACGATAGGTGCAGAGGTTAAGGCTTTTTGAGTGTTTCAAAGGCTTCCACACAATCATCATCAAAACAATAGTAATATCCTTTTGCAAAAGATTAGTAAGAGGCCTAGAAATTTTAGAGAAGTCTTTAATGAACCTCCTATAAAAAACAACATGACCAAGGAAACTTCGAATACCTTTAATATCTTTTGGACATGGCATTTTCTCTATTGCATCAACTTTAGCTTTATCCACCTCAATACCTCGCTCAGATATATTATGCCCCAAGACAATACCTTCATTAACCATAAAGTGGCACTTCTCCCAATTCAAGACAAGATTAGTTTGTTCACATCTCTGCAAAACTCGATCAAGGTTGCTTAAGCAATCATCAAAAGAAGTTCCGTAAACGGAAAAATCATCCATGAAAACCTCCACAATCTTTTCACAAAAATCAAAGAATATAGCAGTCGTACATCTTTGAAAGGTAGCAGGTGCATTGCATAAACCAAAAGGCATATGTCTATAAGCATAGGTTCCAAAAGGGCAAGTAAAGGTGGTTTTCTCTTGATCAGATTATGACACGGGTATTTGAGAGAAACCAGAATATCCATCTAAGAAGCAAAAGTGTGTGTGCTTAGATAGTCTCTCTAGCATTTGATCAATGAAAGGCAAAGGATAATGATCTTTTCTAGTAGCTTTATTTAATTTTCTAAAATCAATTACCATTCTATAACCAGTGACAACTCTTTGTGGAATGAGTTCATTCTTATCATTAGGAACAACGGTAATACCTCCTTTCTTAGGGACACAATGAACGAGACTTACCCATCTACTATCAGCTATGGGATAGATTATACCTGCTTCCAGAAGCTTTAATATTTCAGTTCTTACCGCTTCTTTCATCTTAGGATTCAATCGCCGCTGGTGATCAACAACGGGTTTAGCATCTGGTTCCATATTGATCTTGTGCTGACATAGAGTGGGACTAATGCCCTTAAGATCATCAAGAGTATATCCAATAGGAGCCCGGTGCTTCCTCGGAACTTTCAATATTCTTTCTTCTTCATGTTCTGAAAGGTTAGCACTAATAATAACAGGATATATCTTTTTCTCATCAAGATAAGCATACTTCAAAGTGTCAGGCAATTGTTTCAATTCAAACACGAAATCACCTTTAGGTGGAGGAGGACCTACAAGAGTTACAATAGGAAAATTTTGTTTCAAGAGAAGTTGTTGTTCGAACAAAATTTGATCTATTTCATTTCTTTCACGCAGGTGCATATCATTTTCATGGTCGAGCAAATATTGTTCTAACAGATCAGTAGGAGGCACAACAATAGAAGCAAGACCAATTATTTCATCTTCACTAGGTAACGCTTTATCACGACGTTGTCTACTAAACTTAGAAAAATTAAACTCATGAGACACATTACCAAAAATGACACCGACAGTTTGTTTTTCACAATCTATCATAGCATTGACGGTTCTCAAGAAAGGTCTACCAAAGATAATGGGACAAAAGTCATCTTCTGGGGAACCAAGAACTATAAAATCAGTAGGGTATTTTACTTTCCCACACAAGACTTCAACATCTCTAACAATCCCAAGTGGTGTGATAGTATCTCTATTAGCAAGTTTAATAGTGACATCAATATCTTCCATTTCAGCAGGTGCTATTTCATTCATAATTTCTTGATATAAGGTAAAAGGGATAGCACTCACACAAGCACCTAAATCACATAAACCATGGTAGCAATGATCTCCTATTTTAACTGAGACAACAGGCAAGCCTTCTACGGGTCTATGTTTATCTTTCTTATCAGGCTTAGCAATTCTAGCAGCTTCATCACAAAGGTAAATGACATGCCCATCAATATTTTCTTCCAAGAGATCTTTAACCATAGCAACACTAGGTTCTACTTTAATTTTCTCAGGGGGTTTAGGTGCTCTTATATTACTCTTACGAACCACGGTTGATACATTAGCATGTTCCTTTATCCTAACAGGGAAAGGTGGCTTTTCAATATAAGCAGTAGGCACAGCTGGGTCAACATTGTAAAAGATGGTTTCTTCTTTAGCTATGACCGGTTCTTTAATTTCTTCTTTAACAGGGGGGTGATATTTAAACCACTTCTCCTTAGGGAGATCAACGTGAGTAGCAAATGCTTCGCAGAAAGAGGCTACTATCTCAGAGTCAAGTCCATATTTAGTGCTAAACTTGTGAAAAGTATCAGTATTCATAAAAGATTTAACACAATCAAATTCAAGCTTTATACCTGACTCATTACCTTCGTCGAGTTCCCAATCTTCAGAGTTGCGTTTAATTATTTCTAAGAGACCCCACTTGAAATCAATAGTCTTCTTCATATAAGAACCAGCACAAGAAGTATCGAGCATGGATTGATCATTATGAGAAAGCCGAGCATAAAAATTCTAAATGATACCTTCCCTCGGAATGTCATGATTGGGGCATGAATATAACATTGACTTAAGCCTCCCCCAAGCTAGAGCGATACTTTCTCCTTCACGAGGCCAAAAATTATATATATAATTCCGATCACGATGAACTAGATGCATAGGATAAAACTTTTGATGGAATTCCAATTGCAAATGATTCCGGTTCCACGATCCAAGATCATCACATAGCCTATACCATGTCAATGCTTTTCCCTCCAAAGATAAAGGGAAAACCTTCTTCTTAACTTCATCTCCGGGTAAACCTGCATGCTTAAATAATCCACATATTTCGTTCACATATAAGAGATGCATATCAGGATGTACAGTTCCATCTCCTGCATAAGGTTTAGCAAGCAAGTGTTCTACCATACCCGAAGGAATTTCATAAGCAACATTTTCAGTAGGTGCTGTAGGTTGAGGGGTAACTAATTGTGGTTCCGATCGAGGTGAAGATACCCCGAACAAACCCCTCAAAGGATTGTTCTCCATAGTAGCAAGTAGCAATAAATTTCAGCACGTAGTGTAAGTTTTTCCTTACCGATTTCCACTTACCAAGAGCGCTTCACTCCCCGGCAATGGCGCCAGAAAAGAGTCTTGATGACCCACAAGTATAGGGGATCAATCGTAGTCCTTTCGATAAGTAAGAGTGTCGAACCCAACGAGGAGCAGAAGGAAATGACAAGCGGTTTTTAGCAAGGTAATTTCTGCAAGCACTGAAATTGTAGGTAATAGATAGTTTGATAGCAAGATAATTTGTAACGAGAACGGTAACGGTAAACAAGGTGCAGCAAGGTAACCCAATCCTTTTGAGGCAAAGGACAGGCCAGAACAATCACTAGTAATAGGCAAAGTGTTCTTGAGGGTACACGGGAACTTCGTCTAGTCGCTTTTACCATGTTGGTTTGATTTATGTTCGCTACTTTGATAATTTGATATGTGGGTGGACTGGTGCTAAGATGTTGTTCTTACTTGAACTAACAACCTACTTATGATTAACCCCCTTGCAAGCATCCGCAACTATGAGAAAAGTATTAAGGCAAAGTCTAACCATAGCATTAAACATGTGGATCCAAATCAGCCCCTTACGAAGTAGCGCATAAACTAGGGTTTAAGCTTCTGTCACTCTAGCAACCCATCATCTAATAACTACTCCACAATGCATTCCCTTAGGCCCATGAATGGTGAAGTGTCATGTAGTCAACGTTCACATGACACCACTAAGGGAATCACAACATACATATCATCAAAATATCGAACACATATCAAATTCACATGATTACTCGCAACATGACTTCTCCCGTGACCTCAAGAACAAAGGTAACTACTCACAAATAATAATCATGCTCAAGATCAGAGGAGTAATGAATAGCATAATGGATCTGAACATATAATCTTCCACCAAATAAACCATATAGTAATCAACTACACAAGGTAATCAACACTACTAGTCACCCACAGGTACCAATCTGAGGTTCCGGTACAAAGATTGAACACAAGAGATGAACTAGGGTTTGAGAAGAGATGGTGTGTTGAAGATGTTGATGAAGATTGGCCTCCCAAAGATGAGAGGGGTGTTCGTGTTGACGATAGCTTTGATTTCCCCCTCCGGGAGGGAAGTTCCCCCGGCGGAATCGCTCCGCCGGAGGGCAAAAGTGCTCCTGCCCAAGTTCCGCCTCGAGGCGGCGGCGCTTCGTCCCGAAAGTCCTCCTCCTATAGATTCTTTCTCCAGTATTTTTTATTAATTCCAAAAATAATCTCCGTAAAGTTTCAGGTTCATTGGAGTTGTGCAGAATAGGTATCTCTGACGTGCTTTTCTTGGGTCCAAAATTCTAGCTGGCGGTATTCTCCCTCTTTGTGTAAACCTTGCATATTATGAGAGAAAAGGCATTAGAATCACTCCCCAAAGCATTATTATTCAACAAAACAAAGTAAATAATAGTAGGAAATCATGATTCAAAATGAACGTATCACACAGCACAACATGCCCTGCGAAAACAAGTTAGACGTCCTCTACTTTGTTGTTGCAAGTTTTACATGACTGCTATGGGCAACTAGTAAGAACCGTTCTTAGCTACGCAAGCCACAATGGTGATATTTAAGTTGCTATTTAACCTTCTATAAGGAACGCCTCTGTCGAATCCGATTCAACTAATGTGGGAGAGACAGACACCCGCCACCCACCTTTATGCAACTAGGTTACATGTCAATCGATGGAACCGGTCTCTCGTACGTGGACGAGTAAGGTTGGTCCGGGCCACTTCATCCCACAATACCGCCGAATCAAGATAAGATTAAGGAAGTAAGCAATCTAAACATCAACGCCCATAAACTCTTTTGTGTTCTACTCATGCATGTTATCTATGCATACACCTAGCTCTGATACCACTGTTGGGGAACATTGCATGGAAACAAAAAAATTCCCTACGAACACCCAAGATCTATCTATGGAGATCAACAACTACGAGAGGGGGATTACATCTACATACCCTTGAAGATCGCTAAGCGGGAAGCGTTAAGAAATGTGGTTGATGTAGTCGAACGTCTTCGCGATCCAATCACGATCCGTCCTTCGATCCAATCATGATCTAGTGTCGAACGGACGGCACCTCCGCGTTCAACACACGTACAGCTCGATGATGTCTCCGCCTCCTTGATCCAGCAAGCGAGGGCGGATCGGTAGATGAGTTTTCCGGTAGCACGACGGCCTGGTGGGGGTGGTGGTGGAGCTGTCCCGGCAGGGCTTCGCCAAGCGCTACCGCGACGAACTAGAGGAGAAACGATATAGGGGAGAGGGAGGGCTGCACCGTGGCTTGTGGTGCGGCTGTCCTCCCTCTCCTCTCATATATATAGGGGGAAGGGAGGAGGGGGCGGCGCCCTAGGGTTCCCCCCCTAGGGGGGCGGCAACCAAGGTGGGGCGGCGCCCCAAGGGTGGCTTGGCCCCCAAGCTAGGGTGGCCGCCCCCTTTAGGGTTTCCCCCTACCAGCCCCTTGGCCGCATGGGCCCAAGTAGGAGGGGCGCCCAGCCCACTAGGGGCTGGTGCGTCCCCCTCACAGCCCATGTGGCCTCTCGGGGTGGGTGGACCCCTTCCGGTGGACCCCCGGAACCCTTCGGCACTCCCGGTACACTACCGATGACGCCCGAATTCCTTCCGGAGATCAAAACGGAACTTCCCATATATCATTATTTACCTCCGGACCATTTCGGAACACCTCGTCACATCTGGGATCTCATTCGGGACTCTGAACAACTTTCGTTCACCAACATATATAACTCAATAATACCAAATCGTCACTGAATGTTAAGTGTGCAGACTCTGCGGGTTCGAGAACTATGCAGACATGACCGAGACACCTCTATGGCCAATATCCAATAGCGGGACCTAGATGCCCATATTGGTTCCTAACGTTCTACGAAGATCTTTATCGGTCGAACCACGATGTCAAGGATTCAATCAATCCCATATACAGTTCCCTTTGTCCATCGGTATGTTACTAGCCCGAGATTCGATCGTCGGTATATCCATACCTAGTTCAATCTAGTTACCGGGAAGTCTCTTTACTCGTTCTGTAATACAAGATCCCATGACTAACTCCTTGGTCACATTGCTTGCAAGCTTCTTATGATACTGTATTACCGAGTGGGCCCAGAGATACCTCTCCGTCATACGGAGTGACAAGTCCTAGTCTCGATCCACGCCAACCCAACGTACACCCTCGGAGATACCTGTAGAGCACCTTTATAGCCACCCAGTTACGTTGTGACATTTGATACACACAAGGCATTCCTCCGGTGTCCGGGAGTTGCATGATCTCATGGTCCTAGGAACAGATACTTGACATGGATAAAGCAGTAGCAATAAACTAGAACAATCAAATGCTATGCTTACGGTTGGGTCTTTGTCCATCACATCATTCTTCTAATGATGTGATCCCGTTATCAAATGACAACTCATGTCCATGGTCAGGAAACCTTAACCATCTTTGATCAATGAGCTAGTCTAGTTTAGGCTCACTAGGGACACAGTTTTGTCTATGTATCCACACATGTATCTAAGTTTCCAATCAATACAATTATAGCATGGATAATAAACGATTATCATGAACAAGGAAATATGATAATAAATATTTTATTATTGCCTCTAGTGCATATTTCCAACATATCTCAATATAACTTTAGCTGTGCCTTTGAACTTTCGAATCAGCACACTAGGATCATATGGCGTTTGAGAAATTTTGAAGTCTGAATATCAAAACAACTCAAAATCTTCTCAACATAATGGTATTGCAGAAGTGTAATCCCACCCTCATCATCTCTCAATAGCTTGATGTTCAAGATAACATCAGCCACCCCAAGGTCCTTCATCTCAAAATTCTGAGATAAAAATGACTTAACCTCCTTAATCACTTTATGTTGGTTCCAAATATCAGTATGTCATCAACATACAAGCACGGTATAACTCCTTCGCCCCCACCATGGAGATAGTATACACATTTGTCAGCTTCATTAACAGTGAAGCCAACAAATCTCAAACTTCTCATGCCATTGCTTAGGTGCTTGTCTCAGGCTATATAAAGATTTCAGTAACTTACACACCTTTCCTTCCTGACTATATATTACAAAGCCATCCGGTTCTTGCATGTAGATTTCCACGTCTAGCTCTTCATTCAGAAGGATGTCTTAACATCCATCTGGTGGACGAGAAGACCATGCAAGGTTGCAGCCGAGAGTAGTACTCGAATGGAGGCCAGTCTTGCCACATGTGAATAAGTATCGAAGAAATCTTCTTCTTCTTTCAGGGTATAACCCTTGGCCACAAGCCTAGTCTTGTACTTTTCAATTATACCATCGGGCCTAAGCTTGTTTTTGAAAACCCACTTACATCCCAATGGTTTGCAACCATAGGGACGTTCAGTAATTTCCCATGTCTCGTTAGACATGATGGAATCCATCTCGCTACGGACCGCATCTTTCTAGTAGTCAGCATCTGGAGATGCATACGCTTCTAAAATAGAAGTGGGATTATCATCCATGAGGTACACGAGGAAATCATCACCAAAGGTCTTTGTAGTCCTTTGTCTCTTTCCCCTACCTAGGGTTTCATCACCATCCTCCTCAGGATTTCCACCATGTGTTTGTTCATAATATTCCATAGGAATGGCAGGCTCAGGAGTCTCCTCAGATTCTTGTCTAGAAGTCTATGCGTATCTCTCATGGGAAAGATGTCCTCAAAGAATGTAGCATCCTTAGACTCCATAATTGTACCGACCTTCACGCCAGGTACCTCAGATTTCACTACTAGAAATCTATAGCCAACGCTATTCTAAGCGCAGCCCAAATTTACGCAGTCCACGGTCTTTGGTTCAAGCTTGCACCTTTTGGGGATCAGCACATTGACTTTCGCCAAACAGCCCCAAATACGTAAGTAGGAGAGTGTTGTCTTATCTTTGACCACTGCTCATAGGGAGTAACCTCATTATCTTTTGTCGGAACCTTATTCAGTACATGACATGAAGTCAATATAGCCTCCCCCCACCATGCCTTGGATAAATTCGATGTATCTAACAAGGCGTTAAACAAATCAGTTAGAGTACGGTTTTTCTGTTTGGCAACCCCGTTTTACTAGGGTGAATAGGGAGGCATACTCTCATGAATAATGTCGTGTTCCACACAAAATGAATCAAACTCATTCGAGAAGTACTATCCATCATGATCTGACCGAACTTGTTTAATTTTCTTTTCAAGTTGGTTCTCGACTTCTGCCTTATAGATTTTAAAGTAGTATAGAGCCTCATCTTTAGCATTATCTAGTGGAATCATCTATCAATGTCATGAAATATTTCTTTCCATGTTTAGTCAACACACCATTCATCTCGCAGAGATCAGAATGTATGAGTTCTAATGGCGCCAAGTGTCTCTCCTCCATAGCCTTGTGAGGCTTGCAAGGTTGCTTTGCTTGCACACACGAATGACACTTAGAACCTTTGGCTAAAGTGAAACTCGGGATTAAATTCAGTTTTGCTAGCCGCGACATAACACCGAAACTAATGTGACAAAGACATTAATGCGAATCTTCAGATTCATTAACACTCGAATGAATATTGGTTCACGGCTTTATTAAAAAGTCCATGAGGGAAGGCGGAACAGACCTCCGCATTCAAAACCTTTTCTAACAAAAATTCCATATTTTGTAATGACTACTTTATTAGACTGGAAGACCAACTTAAACCCTTCTGTACATAGAAGGGAGCCACTAACGAGATTCGTCTTGATGGTGGGGACATGCTGCACATTCTGCATCTACACGATCCTTCTGAAGTAAACTTTAGATCAATTGTGCCAACACACAGAACAGAAGCACTCATGCCATTCCCATCATTACGGACCCATGGCCTATGATCTGGTAAGAAGAAAACAATGAAATGTCAGCACACACATGAATATTTGCACCTGTGTCCACCCACCAATCGGTGGACTGACAAACTGAAATACATTAAATAAATTAACATACCCAGATGCACCACTCTCATTGTTGCTCACAATCATACTAGTAGACTTGGAGTCATGCTCTAGCTTCTTGTACTTGTTTGGGCACTTGTTGGCCCAATGTTCCTCTGAACCACAAGTGATGCAACCATCTCCCTTCTTTTTCTTCTTGAAGGTCTTCTTACCCTTCTTTTTAAAGTCGGTATTCTGTTGGACATAATTCTTACCCTTGGGCTTGTGGGAACTGAAGTTCTTCTGATGTACCAAATTGGCGACAGAAGAACTTAGACCCCTTTTATGTGCGAGTCCTTTGCTCTCGAATTCCGCTCAACACTCAGATGGCTGATGACATCCTCTACTGAGAATTCACGCCTCTAATGTTTCAGATTGGTAGCAAAGTTCCTCCAGGAATTAGGGAGCTTAGCGATTATACACCCCATGACAAATTTGCCCAGTAAATAGCACTTAAGAAGCTCAAGCTCCTTAGCGATGCATATTATCTCATGATCCTGTTCCAATACAGAACGGTTCTTGACCATTTTGTAATACTGGAACTGCTTCATAACATACATCTCGCTCCCAGCATCGGTGGCCCCGAATTTAGATTCAAATGCCTCCCACAAATCCTTGGCAACCCGCACATGTAAATATGCGTCAACCAACTTATCTCCGATCACGCTCAGAAAAGCTTCGAGAAAGTAGACGGTGGCCTCCCTGAACGCCTTCTCCTGTTCAGAGGAGATCGTTCCTGTGGGAGTAACACCGGCTACCCAGAACACGTTCATTGTCATGAGCCATAAGGTGGTTTTGGTCTGCCAACACTTAAAATATATACTGGTAAACTTATCCGGTTTCAGTGCAGCAGCAAAACCATGATTCAAAAAATTCCTACACAAGTTAGGTTTTTGGATTGCTGAGTAATAGGCAATTTTTCGATTAAATTAATCCAGGAAATAATTACAGTCATGGCATTGACAAAATTACTGACATACTGATTACGAACTAGACTAGCATGTACTATGCATATAGTAGAAACATCTACGCAGATAGCTAGTACTGCTAAAATATAAATAAATAGGAGCGGAATAAACATGTTATACCCTCCAATAGGCCAGTTGGCCATAGCCGCGGCAGTGGCGGCTGCAGTGTAACGCCCAAGATGTGATCCTATCCTTATTTTGGCACGAGGGCCTCGACAGGGATAGAAGCGCATCTCGTCGTTTTGCAAAAATGAATATCATTACAAGTACATGTAAAGAAGAGATGAGTATATGGAATTGGCTTACACTCGCCACAAGCTACATCAATATCACATCAATACAACACATATACAATCATCATACAGAAGAGCAGGGTCCGACTACGGACGAAATCAAACGATAAAATGACATCCATCCTTGCTATCCCAGGCTGCCGCTTGGAACCCATCCTATGATCGATGAAGAAGAAGAAGAAGAAGAAGAAGAAGAAGAACTCCAAATCAAACAAACATCGCTCTCACGTCAAAGCATCGCATTACCTGTACCTGCAACTGTTGTTGTAGTAATCTGTGAGCCACGGGGACTCAGCAATCTCATTTCCAAGGGTATCAAGACTATAAAGCTTAATGGGTGAGGTATGGTTAAATGGTGAGGCTACAGCAAGCGACTAAGCATTTATTTGAGTGGCTAACTTACGAGTACAAGAATAAAGGGGGATGATTGTCGCATAAACGGACGTGAACTAGTAATGATATCTAAGAGATCCTGAACACATACTTACGAACAAACATAACCCCACCGTGTTCTCTCTCTCGGATCAAAAATTCACGAGAAGAGACAGTCATGGTTACGCACACAGTTGGTGTATTTTATTTGAGTTTACTTCTAGTTTGCTATGACCGGGTGTTAAACAAAGTTTCCAAGTTGCCACGTAACCGCGGGCACGGCTTTCCGAAAGATTTAACCCTGCATGGGTGCTCCAACTCATCCATCACAAACTAACCACACGCCGCGGGAATAACCTCGAGCACGAATCTCGTGATCTTCCTAGGCAATTCCATTGTAAAACCGCAACCTCGAGATAGCCCGAAGTATTATCGGAATTCCTCACGCAAGACATTCGAGAAAGGTAAAAAAAGTCTAGCAAGACCGCCCGACGTGTCGACGAACCCGATAGGAGCCGCGTATCTCGTTCTCAGGACACGACCGGATAAGCTAGTGTACAGGGCCTGCTAGACATCTCCCGAGTTGCCCCGGGTTGGCCCCGCACAGTGCTCTAGTTCGGACCAACACTCATGAGGAGCACTGGCCCGGGGGGTTGATTAAAGATCCTCGGGTTAATTACTCCCAATGCAGGTTTATTAGTTATTAGGCAAATGTAGTACCAATGTTGGGCCTTGCCAGACAAGTTTTATCCTAAAACGAAAATCAAGGTAGCGAGACAAGCGATAGAAACGAGACATCTAGCATGGCAATGATAGTAATGGTATCCGGGGAAATTATCATCTTGCCTGAGATCCCGCTTGGAAGAAGAACGAATCCATGAAGAAGACGAGCCAACGTAGTCGAATGGATCCTCACACTCCGAAGCGGTTTCGGAACTCTATCGAGAAGAAGCAAATCGGGAACACAATCAACACACGATACACCACGACATATGCATGACATGTTGCACTTCAAATATGATGCATGTTATGCATGACATGGCAAGCACAACAATCAACTTCTACACATTAAGTGAAGCTCAATATACAACGAGTTGCATATTGACGAAACTCCACATTTGAATTACTTAGTTTGCTCTCGTTTAGGTACACGACAATATTAAATGTTGTTAAACATGGCAAGAGGTGAAGCATAATGAAACTACACTATCTAGGCATCTTAAATGAGGTCGGAAACAACTTATAGTCTTTCCGAAGCGACCTCATATGCAAATTATGAATTGGTCTAGATCTGAACTAACCATGTTTTATATTTATTAAATAGGGAAATAAAGTGCACAATGTGATTCTACTCATCATTCTAGTCGATTTACATATATAGATCATATAAAACGAAGCTACGGCCTAAAAGATATGACCATAACAAGATAATATGCCATCAATGCAAAATGCATGCAAACATCAACCATAAACATGTCAAATCATGGATGCAACAAGATATTGTGAAACTACATGAGATTCTAGTCAAGTTTCATGTGGAACATGTTCAAAACGGAGCTACGGTTCAACAACAATCACCAATACAAGTTTTAGTTCAAATCTGTCCAAAACAGCAAGATAGCATGTTGCACACATGAAAACAACAAGCTCCAAGATCCTAATATGCACAAACTAAGCATGGGGCTGTAGCATATAACACACACTTCATTTCATCTTCACATAATGTCGTGGATTTGTCACGGCAAGATGTCCTAGAGTAAGGACTTAGTCGTGAGGCCAACGCATCTGACTGGTAGCTTGAGAGGGGTTGAGCGGGACGAGAGACGCGAGAGTTTACCCAGGTTCGGCCCCTCCGATGGAGGTAAAAGCCTACGTCCTGCTTTGTGTCTGTATTGATGATGACGACGATCTCGGTTACAAGGGTGCGGAGTCGCTACCTCTAGTCTCGAGAACCTCTAATCTGACTGTCTTTTCTGACCTGTCTGTCTAAGACCTGTCTATGGAGACGTCTCCAACTTAACCCCCTTGGGGTGACCCGCCCCTCCTTATATAAGCTGGAGGGGCGGTTTACATGTAGAGTCTAAGTCGGATTGAGACTTTAACTTACTATGACTTTCCATCGCAGGCTTCTCTTCATGGGCTTCTGAGTCCCCGGCTTCTAAACTCACCCGGGCGGCTTACACCAGGTGGCTTATAACCAGGGCTTATCTTCAAGACTCCTCTTCGGGGACTCGTCTCCGGGACTTAACTCTCTCCGGGTCATAACTGTCTGACTCATGACTGTCTGACGGGTCATAACTGTCTGCCGGGTTAACTATCTGCCGGGTTACAACTGTCTGCCGGGTTAACTGTCTGCCGGGTTAACTGTCAGCCGGGTTATAACTGTCTGCCAGGTTAACCGTCAGCCGGGTTAACTGTCAGCCGGGTTAACCGTCAGCCGGGTTATAACCGTCTGCCGGGTTAACCGTCAGCCGGGTTATAACCGTCTGCCGGGTTAACCGTCAGCCGGGTTATAACTGTCAGCCGGCTTAGAACTGTTCCCGGGTCACACCACGGGGTATATCCCCGACACATAACATACTCACAAGGGGCATGGAACACATGGTAGGAAGCTCACAACATGGCAATAAAATGTAGCAGATTAGGACTTAGTGAAAATAACAGTTTTTAGCATAGCAGATTTTCATGGAGGCATATTGGCAGCAAGAAAATTATATGCTACAGGTCATATATTGGCATGAAACTTAACAGCATGGTAGTAGACATGATGCACTACAATTCATACCATGGTGGCAAGGTCCAATTATGCATAGAAACGTGGCTAGCATCATCACAACATGGCATTATGAAGAAAACAGATTCTCAGTCTTAGTGAAAATAAAGTAGACATGTGCAGCAGTTTTTAACAGATTGACATATTAAACAACAGAATTAATTATGATGCTAAATCTATTCATGCAAACTATTGGCACAACATGATAGGCAACAACATGCTTAACAAAAGACTCCTTGGTGGCAACCACAAAAGACTCCTAGATCAATAGCAAATCACATGGCAACATGACAACAAAATAACAGTTTCAGACTTAGTGAAATTTAGCTATCTCCCAAAACTACAGTTTGACTAGGCATGTAGACATGGCAATAACAGTAGCATAACAATCACTTATGAGCATGGCAAGGACACTATCAGCAACTAGACATGACACACTTCAAATCATGCCATTGGTAAAATTACATAGGATGCATGGTTTGCTTAATATGATGCTCGCAAAACGGAACTCATCGTTAACAGATTTCAGTTTTAACGTGATAGCCACTTGAGAGCAAGAAATTGACATGATAATGAACTTCTACCTAGCAACCAGAGGCATGCATGAAAGTAGACATCACATAAGGCAAGACTCATGAAGACACCACATGCAAAAGGCCTACGGGTGAGATGCAATCATCCGCACAACAATGGATAAAATCACAGTTTTGCACATAACGACACGATGCACTTTTGCGACACATTTTACAGCAAGTAGAAGAATCCTATAATGCATGACAATGCAACCATGATGTAGAGTGCAATGAGTAGATGCATTTTCATATATAACACATTGCCATCGGATGCCCGGTTACCAAGATACAAGCAATTTAATATGCTATCATGATGTAGAAATCTGGGGACTTAGGAAAAAAAATTACCCTGACGAAATCGGGACGGAGTGGTACGGGGACGAGCGGATCCAGGCTGCGGGTCGGGCGTTTGGATGGAGGGACGCCCAGATCCAGGACGGGCCGGTCCCGATCTGGGCAGGAGGAGGCCCGAGGTCAACGGCGGGGCGCCGGTGACGGCGGGCACGCCGATGAGCGCAGGGGCGAGCCGCAGCAGCAGTGGGGCGGCGGATCCGGCAGACACCATGCCGGATCTTGGACGGACGGCGGCAGTGGGGGTCTCCGGGCTCCTGCGGGGCAGACGATAGCGCTGGCAAGGCGAGGCGCGGCGATACGGCGGTGGGGCGCACGGCGGAGGCGGCGCGGCGAGGCGAGGGCTGCCGAAGGTCCGGCGGCGGGGTGCTACGCGTGCGGCGGCGATGCGGCGGCGCGTCTGGCCGGCGGAGCGGCAGGAGGTCGCCGGCGGCGACTCACAAGGGCGGCGGCGGCGAGCTGGTCACCGGAGTAGGCCGCTCCGGTGGCCGACGAGGCGGAGGCCGGGGCCGAGCTCCCTGGCGGCGGGGACTTCCGGGCGCGCGGGCTGGCTCGTGCTGGCGATGGGCTCAGGCAAGCTGGCTCAGGGCCCCGCGGGCCTGCGGTGGGAGGAGGCTGGCGGGGGGCCAGGTGGCGGCTGCTGGTTGGCCTGGGAGGCGGCTGCGGCGGCGGTGTGGCTGGTTGGCGGCGACAAGTGGCGGCGCTAGGGTGGGCAGGCACAGAAAACGAGGCTGAAGGAGGGAGGAAGGCCATTTTTGGACGGTTGGGGTGTCTATATATAGCAAATGGGGCTAGGGTTTGGGTCTAGGGGTGTTTTTGGAGCCGTTCGATCCGATCGGACGGCTCCGGTCGAGGGTGCGGTGTTGGTGGGCTGGTTGGGCTGTGAAGAGGGGTTAGGTGGGGATGAGATGGAATGTTTGCAGCCCGTGATAGAGGTTTTAAACACCGAAAAACGTCCGACGAATAAACCGATGGCGGTGCCGCTTCAGTTGACTGTTCGGGTATCAAACGACCTCTGATTGCGACGAAACTTGGCAGGCGGTCTACCTACAATAAAACAAGACCGCATGCCAACTTTCGACCCAATCCGAGAATATTTTTTGCGCACTTTAAAAATAATATTTTATCGATGCCGCAAGCGCGTGCGTGTGTGGTTGGACTCGAAACTGTCGACGACACGAACGAAGAGAACCGGCGACTACGAACGGATGCAAGTTTTTCGTAAACGAGAGATGATGCGAATGATGCGATGATGAATGCAACAACCAAACGAATCACACGACGAGAATGGAAATAAAAGGGGAATCTTCTGGAGCGTCGGTCCCTGGCTGTCACAACTCTCCTCCACTTACAAGAGATCTCGACCTGAGATCTTAGAATGAGAAGGGGAAGAGGAAGAGGAAAGGAAGAGGGAAAACTTAGCTGCTTCTTCGACAAACGAGTGATACCAATGAAACATGAAGGTTGGAAAGAGATGAAGAATGACAAGAGGAACAAGCAAGAGTTCATAAGAAATTTGGGCAGCACTTCGGTACCAAAGAGAGGCAAAACTTGATGACATGAAAAGAACTTGAAAACAGAACAAAACACTCCGGTTGAACGGATAAGCAAGGAAAAGAATATGATCTTGACGAAACAAGATGATGACCGAAGAGAGCAACATGGCTACGCCTCCGGAACAGAAGAATAGAAGCTAGATCGATGGAAAGAAAGAACGGAGAAGAAAATGACAACTTCTACCACAATTTAATTTGAAAAGAATCTTCCAAGAAGAGATTGAACGGAATTGTTGGAACATCAACAACGAAAAGAATAAGCTTGTAGTAGGCTTATGGAAACATCTCAACATTATGAGGTGACAACCCGCCACTAACGGGAACAAAGCTTGCTTGGGAGTCACAAGATAAGCAAAACTTCTTTCACCACGAGGATATATTGACAACTTGGATCATTGATAAACACCATGATAACAACAATCCTTAGGAAACGCTTTAGGTGAAATCCGATCCAAGATAACTCCTAGAGAGAAATGATGGGTTTAAATATCTCATTCTTGACAACTTCTCTTCGAGACTCCTCATGGATCAAGCATGCTATCACACTATCTCAAAAGATGAGGGAGAAATAATTATACTTGAAAGACAAGAATATTTGAGGTACAACCACAAGAATCTTGAAAAAAATACTTCGAGAAAGAATTACATCCTTAACGAACCACCATGAGGAACCATCGAAAAGAACTCCGGAATGAAAGGATGATAGAAACAAATTGAAGGTTGAAAAAGAACAAGATTCGGGCCATGCAAAGATTTAGATGAAGCTTCGCGATGAGATACTTGAGAAAACTTGGAACTCCGGAAAGAAAAGATGAGCACACTTGAAATCCAGAATTTGATATCATGCACAACTCCGGATGAAGGATTGAGATCACCTTGAAGAACAAGAATAAGATTTATGTTATGCTGATCCTTCATCAAGTTAAATTTATGACAAGCAACGGATTTGGCATACTACTTACTCTTCTTGAAAAGGATTGAATAGAGAGATAGGGCACAAACTTGAGGTAGTCTTGAACGAGAACACCGGTAAGAATTGGAAGCAGATGAGGGACACTTCAAATGGATGGAGAAAGAAGAGAACAAAGATATCATGATCCACCAATAGAAAACTTGAACGAAGCACCGGAATAATTGAGATACAAACGAAGAGACAAAAATTGAGAAGAATTTGAGAATGAAAGCTGAAAGCTAAGAACGAAGAAATCTTCTGAAATGATGGCCTTCGGAGGATCGAGAAATGAAAACAACTCTGAATTCTCCGGATAGATAAGGAATGAATATTCATGATCGAAACAATTTTGGAAGAATGGCATGAAGCTTGAAACACGAATCTTCAAGAGAATGGATCAAGATTTAAGAGAAACACTCCTTCGATCTTCAATGGTGAGAAAGATGACGAGGAACAACATCATGAATTACTGAGACACTCCGGAACAATGAATAAGGAAAGGTTGAGCCAATGAGGAAATAGTTTGAAGCGATCTTGGAAAAGGAATATGACTGATGAGAATCATTCTTACGGTATTTGACAAGAGCTTGAGATCTCCGGAAAAGATTAGAAGATCCAGGTAAGATCCTGGGGAAAAACCTGTGGGTTATGAGCCCACTCAAGGAGATCACCGTTGAAACGATTGTTTAGAAAGAGAGATTGCACCGGTACAAATTGAAAACTTGATGAGGTGAGAACCTCGAAATAATTTGAAAGGATTTGGATGAAGACACAAGACTTCTGAGATATCTTCAGCACTCCGGATAGATATGCGAGTGACGAATAAACAATAGAGGCTTGGATAAGAACTTCCAACATGGGAGAGCAATTAGAGAATGAAAAGGATATGATGAGCACCGAAAACTTGAATTGAATTCACCGGGGAAGAAAACAAGGACGAAGAATGATGAAATTTGAAACTCCTGAGAATCTTCACCTGAAACACACCGGATTGGAACATGGAAGAAACGGATGAAGAGACTTCACCACAATAGAAGGATACTTGATTCGAGATGGCTGGCTCCGGAAGAAAAGCGCGGGAGGGTGGGAAAAACAAAGACAACTTGAGACAGATGAGACGAACTCTGGAAAGAAATAAGAGGATTGATCTTGCAAATATTGGAGAGGAATGAATTATCTTGAAGGGAAGCACACCGGTTAGGAAAGATATGAAATCACCACCTGACATCGAAGCAACTCGAATTACCATACTCCAACAAAACAAAGGATGGGGCTTGAGAATTAAGCCAGAAACAAATACATAACCCATTGCATTTGCAGGAAGGATAATCCTAGGTAACTAGTTGAATTCCCACCTAAGAATTTCCAAAGTCTTTCTTGTTTATGCGATTCGGGTTGCGGACCCAGGAACGTACCCAAGGTAATCAGCTACAACTGCACCCGCAACCTTCCACACCATAATCCAAGAAACTCCGCAAACTCGTCTACCTCAGACGCTCGTAATCACAATGATACTAAGTATGGTAGTACATCCGAACTCTCTCCACCAGTACTGGGGATGCCGGACTCCTCTCGCCACTACTAGTATTGAAGCAATTTCGAACATCCTCTGTCCTGAGATACTAAGGAAACTGAACGATAACGATGTGCAAAAATCCCTCGGATCTCTACTCCTCGATAACAGGAGGCACCAAGACAGAATTCCTTCACATCGGCATCATATAGTTTCCAAAATATCCGCGTAATCCTAAAAAAAATTGAGTGAGAAGAGGAGTAGAATCAAAATTTCTAAGTCAAATACCTCACCAGAGCATAGAAGGGGAGTAAAAGAAACCTACTCTCCAATATAACTAGACTCAAAATAGTTTTTCACTAGACTCGACTCGGCCAAAGTTCGATCAATCAAGGGGGCTCCTAGATCGGTACAGGCTCTAATACCAACTTGTAATGCCCAAGATGTGATCCTATCCTTATTTTGGCACGAGGGCCTCGACAGGGATAGAAGCGCATCTCGTCGTTTTGCAAGAATGGATATCATTACAAGTACATGTAAAGAAGAGATGAGTATATGGAATTGGCTTACACTCGCCACAAGCTACATCAATATCACATCAAGACAACACATATACAATCATCATACAGAAGAGCAGGGTCCGACTATGGACGAAATCAAACGATAAAATGACATCCATCCTTGCTATCCCAGGCTGCCACCTGGAACCCATCCTATGATCGATGAAGAAGAAGAAGAAGAACTCCAAATCAAACAAACATCGCTCTCACGTCAAAGCATTGCATTACCTGTGCCTGCAACTATTGTTGTAGTAATCTGTGAGCCACGGGGACTCAGCAATCTCATTTCCAAGGGTATCAAGACTATTAAAGCTTAATGGGTGAGGTATGGTAAAGTGGTGAGGCTACAGCAAGCGACTAAGCATTTATTTGAGTGGCTAACTTACGAGTACAAGAATAAAGGGGGATTATTGTCGCATAAACGGACATGAACTAGTAATGATCTCTAAGAGATCCTGAACACCTACTTACGAACAAACATAACCCCATCGTGTTCTCTCTCTCGGATCAGAAATTCACGAGAAGAGACAGTCACGGTTACGCACACAGTTGGTGTATTTTATTTGAGTTTACTTCAAGTTTGCTATGACCGGGTGTTAAACAAAGTTTCCAAGTTGCCACGTAACCGCGGGCACGGCTTTCCGAAAGATTTAACCCTGCAGGGGTGCTCCAACTCATCCATCACAAACAAACCACACGCCGCGGGAATAACCTCGACCACGAATCTCGTGATCTTCCTAGGCAGTTCTGTTGGAAAACCGCAACCTCGAGATAGCCCGAAGTATTATCGGAATTCCTCGCGCAAGACATTCGAGAATGGTAAAACAAGTCCAGCAAGACCGCCCGATGTGTTGACGAACCCGACAGGAGCCACGTATCTCGTTCTCAGGACACGACCGGATAAGCTAGTGTACAGGGCCTGATAGACATCTCCCGAGTTGCCCCGGGTTGACCCCGCACAGTGCTCTAGTTCGGACCAACACTCATGAGGAGCACTGGCCCGGGGGGGTTGATTAAAGATCCTCGGGTTAATTACTCCCTATGCAGGTTTATTAGTTATTAGGCAAATGTAGTACCAATGTTGGGCCTTGCCAGACAAGTTTTATCCTAAAACGAAAATCAAGGGGGTCCCCATAACAACCCCGAGCATGTTAGGAGCGCAAAATATGGAACATAACACCGGTACACAAGTAACTAGGGCGGCAAGAGTGGAACAAAACACCGAGCAAAAGGCCAAGCCTTCCACCCTTTACCAAGTATATATGTGCATTAAATTAAATAGCAATAATATTGTGATATAGCAAAATATCCATGTTTCACATGGGAAACATCTTGCACCTGCAACTAGCAACGCTATAAGAAGGGCTGAGCAAGCGGTAACATAGCCAAACAATGTTTTGCTGGGATGTGGAGGGGTTAGAGGCTTTTCATGGCAATTTGGGAGGCTTGACATACAAGTGGTAGGTAGCGAGACAAGCGATAGAAACGAGACATCTAGCATGGCAATGATAGTAATGGTATCCGGGGAAATTATCATCTTGCCTGAGATCCCGCTTGGAAGAAGAACGAATCCATGAAGAAGACGAGCCAACGTAGTCGAATGGATCCTCACACTCCGAAGCGGTTTCGGAACTCTATCGAGAAGAAGCAAATCGGGAACACAATCAACACACGATACACCACGACATATGCATGACATGTTGCACTTCAAATATGATGCATGTTATGCATGACATGGCAAGCACAACAATCAACTTCTACACATTAAGTGAAGCTCAATATGCAACGAGTTGCATATTGACGAAACTCCACATTTGAATTACTTAGTTTGCTCTCGTTTAGGTACACGACAATATTAAATGTTGTTAAACATGGCAAGAGGTGAAGCATAATGAAACTACACTATCTAGGCATCTTAAATGAGGTCGGAAACAACTTATAGTCTTTCCGAAGCGACCTCATATGCAAATTATGAATTGGTCTAGATCTGAACTAACCATGTTTTATATTTATTAAATAGGGAAATAAAGTGCGCAATGCGATTCAACTCGTCATTCTAGTCGATTTACATATATAGATCATATAAAACGAAGCTACGGCCTAAAAGATATGACCATAACAAGATAATATGCCATCAATGCAAAATGCATGCAAACATCAACCATAAACATGTCAAATCATGGATGCAACAAGATATTGTGAAACTACATGAGATTCTAGTCAAGTTTCATGTGGAACATGTTCAAAACGGAGCTACGGTTCAACAACAATCACCAATACAAGTTTTAGTTCAAATCTGTCCAAAACAGCAAGATAGCATGTTGCACACATGAAAACAACAAGCTCCAAGATCCTAATATGCACAAACTAAGCATTGGGCTGTAGCATATAACACACACTTCATTTCATCTTCACATAACATACTCAAAAGGGGCATGGAACACATGGTAGGAAGCTCACAACATGGCAATAAAATGTAGCAGATTAGGACTTAGTGAAAATAACAGTTTTTAGCATAGCAGATTTTCATGGAGGCATATTAGCAGCAAGAAAACTATATGCTACAGGTCATATATTGGCATGAAACTTAACAGCATGGTAGTAGACATGATGCACTACAATTCATACCATGGTGGCAAGGTCCAATTATGCATAGAAACGTGGCTAGCATCGTCACAACATGGCATTATGAAGAAAACAGATTCTCAGACTTAGTGAAAATAAGAGTAGACATGTTCAGCAGTTTTTAACAGATTGACATATTAAACAACAGAATTAATTATGATGCTAAACCTATTCATGCAAACTATTGACACAACATGATAGGCAACAAGATGCTTAACAAAAGACTCCTTGGTGGCAACCACAAAAGACTCCTAGATCAATAGCAAATCACATGGCAACATGACAACAAAATAACAGTTTCAGACTTAGTGAAATTTAGCTATCTCCCAAAACTGCAGTTTGACTAGGCATGTAGACATGGCAATAACAGTAGCATAACAATCACTTATGAGCATGGCAAGGACACTATCAGCAACTAGACATGACACACTTCAAATCATACCATTGGCAAAATTACATAGGATGCATGGTTTGCTTAATATGATGCTCGCAAAACGGAACTAATCGTTAACATATTTCAGTTTTAACGTGATAGCCACTTGAGAGCAACAAATTGACATGATAATGAACTTCTACCAAGCAACCAGAGGCATGGCATGAAAGTAGACATCACATAAGGCAAGACTCATGAAGACACCACATGCAAAAGGCCTACGGGTGAGATGCAATCATCCGCGCAACAATGGATAAAATCACAGTTTTGCACATAACGACACGATGCACTTTTGCGACACATTTTACAGCAAGTAGATGAGTCCTATAATGCATAACAATGCAACCATGATGTATAGTGCAATGAGTAGATGCATTTTCATATATAACACATTGCCATCGGATGCCCGATTACCAAGATACAAGCAATTTAATATGCTATCATGATGTAAAAATCTAGGGACTTAGGGGAAAAAATACCCTGACGAAATCGGGACGGAGTGGTACGGGGACGAGCGGATTCAGGCTGCGGGTCGGGTGAGGGAGTCCTGGTTTAAGGGGTCCTCGGGAGGTCGACCTATTACATATGGGCCGGACTATATGGGCCACTTGCCGAATATTGGAAGGATTGAAGATCTCGTCTCCAAGGAGGAAGCTTCGAGAATCGTGGCTTGCCTTCCACGTTTGGAGTAGTGAATAGGCATGTTTATCCCTTCGACGTGTAACCGACCATGTGTAAACCCTAGGGACCCCTGGCGTCTATATAAGCCGGAGGGTTTTAGGTTGTAGAACAAGAGAACTCATCTAGGGTATAGTTACTTGATCTCGAGGTAGATCAACTCTGTAATCCCCATACAATCAATATAATCAAGCAGGACGTAGGGTATTACCTCCATAAGAGGGCCTGAACCTGGGTAAAACCTTGTCCCCTTCGTCTCTTGTTACCATCGATCCAAGTCTCACAGTTCGGGACCCCCAACCCGAGATCTGCCGGTTTTGACACCGACATTGGTGCTTTCATTGAGAGTTCCGCTGTGATCGCCAGAAGGAATCGATGGCTCGCCTAGTCATCAACGAAGAGGTCCGCAATCCGGGCAATTTTTTCCCCGGACAGGTCTTCGCTTTCGGCAGCGTTGTGCTGCACGCCGACCCGACCGGCCATCTAGGCCGCGTCGGAAGTTTTGCCCCTGATCAAGAGGTCAAATTCGGGAACTTAGAGTTCTCCGTAGACCCTCGAGGTGATCTGTCACTAACCGGGCTTGCAGTCTTGCCTGCCATGCCCGAAGACTCTGAGGCCTTAGCCCAGACCCCTCTTTCGGCTCCGCCCATGGGATCTACCCCGGCGAGGGCCCGACTTTCAGTCCGGATCAGGTCATAGTGCCTGACGTCCGGACATCAGTTCTTGCCGAACACTCTCCCTGCACGGACGCATCGGAGGTTCACTTCGGAAGCTCCGGGCAGACCGGCCCGATTGAACTCTCGATACTTGACGAGGCTCTAGATCGGATTTCGTCGATAAAGATCACCGACGACCCAGCCCCGATCTGTTCTCAAATCGGATGTCAAATGGGTCAGGATGGATTTTCCGTCCCACCCACCACCCACTTGATAGCCACTATCGAGGATTTAACCGACATGCTAGACTACGCTTCCAAGGAAGCAGACTAAATGGATGAGGAAGATCACTCCCTCACCCCCGCTAAAACCGGGCAGTGGACTGCCACCTCTACATACGACGTCTACATGGTGGACACACCGAAAAACAACGGCGATAAAACGGATGAAGCGCCGTCAAGACGCCGAAAGCCGCATAAACGGTCAAAAGGAAAAAAGGGGCGAAAGTCTATCGATGGCACCGGGGACGGAGATACCCCGGAAGACATCGGCGGCCCCGAAATCCCTGAACACCCGTTAGAGGGTCAGGAGAGGCCCGAAGACCGTCGCAACCCCGATGATCCAGATGATCCTGAAAACGACGACTACCTCCGCTCTATTGAGGGGGAGGATAAGGCGGATGCCGATGACTTCGCCATCCCCGACAATCCTGAAGATCAGGAACTATTCAGGCAACAGCTGTTATCTACGGCTCGCAGCCTGAGAGCAAAAGAGCGGCAGCTCAAAGCCGAACAAGACGACCTCAACGACCGATGGACGAGAGTCCTCTCCGCTGAGGAAGGATACGGCACCGGTCTATCGGACCAACCTAAGAGCTACCCACGCAGAAGGCTGTTGCCACAATTCGACGACGAGCTCACTGATACGCCGTCTCCCAAGCATACCCCATATGACAGGCCAGACCGCCCTCCACGAGGACGAGACAGGACTGCTGACGATGCCGGCTATAGGCCTACGATACCTCGTAGACGGGGAAAGGAGCCACTAGAGCCCGATGACAGGTTCGACCTGCGACACGACCTGGATTACAGAGCAGGTCGTACGCGATCCATCTACGGATCCAGGGGATACTCACCTGATCGACGGGAAGGGTACCGTCCTCGTTTCGACCACGACAATGAAGGTCGGGAACAACACCGAGCTCGGCTAGACGCCGATCACCGGCGCAACACAGCTCGGGTTAGGGGCGCTGCAAACCCACTGTGCTTCATAGACGAGGTAATGCGGCATCAGTTTCCGGAAGGGTTTAAACCCGTAAACATAGAACAATACGATGGGACAACTGACCTCCACGCCATCCACATGGCACGAGGAGATGACCTCCACGCCATCAAGTACCTACCCCAGAAGCTCAAGGGGCCAGCTCGGCACTGGTTAAATAGCCTCTCCGAAAACTCCATTGGGTGTTGGGAGGACCTAGAAGAGGCATTCCGATCTAACTTCCAGGGCACTTATGTTCGGCCGCCGGACTCCTCCGATCTAAGTAACGTCGTTCAAAAGCCAGGAGAGTCCGCGCGGCTATTCTGGAATCGTTTCCTGACCAAGAAGAACCAGATCGAAGACTGCCCGGACGCCGAAGCTATAGCCTCCTTCAGGCATAATATTCGGGATGAATGGTTGGCTCGACAGCTCGGCCAGGACAAACCAAGGACAATGTCCGCCCTCACATCACTCATGACCCGATTTTGCGCGGGCGAGGATAACTGGCTAGCTAGACGTAGCCATAACCCCGAAGACCCTGGAACCTCTGAAGTTCGGGATGGCAACGGGAAACCGAAGCGCAACAAGAACAAGCGCCGGCACAATAATAGTGACGCCGATGACACGGTTGTTAATGCCGGCTTCCGCAATTCCCAGCCTGGGCAGCGGAAGAAGCCTCCTAAAGGCAAACACGATGGACCAACCCCGCTGGACAAGATCCTAGAGAGGCCTTGCCAGATCCACGGCACTCAAGAGAAGCCCGCCAATCACACCAACCATAACTGTTGGGTCTTCAAACAGGCCGGCAAGCTCGCATCCGAGGACCAAGGCAAGCGCCCATGCAGCGAGGACGAGGATGAGCCTCGTGGTCCGATCGGTGGCGGTCAAAAGAAATTCCTGTTGGAAATATGCCCTAGAGGCAATAATAAATTGGTTATTATTATATTTCCTTGTTCATGATAATTGTTTATTATCCATGCTATAATTGTATTGATTGGAAACTCAAGTACATGTGTGGATACATAGACAACATTGTGTCCCTAGTATGCCTCTAGTTAACTAGCTCGTTGATCAAAAGATGGTGAAGGTTTCCTAGCCATGGACATGAGATGTCATTTGATAACGGGATCACATCATTAGGATAATGATGTGATGGACAAGACCCAAACTATAAACGTAGCATTTGATCGTGTCAGTTTATTGCTATTGTTTTCTGCATGTCAAGTATTTGTTCCTATGACCATGAGATCATGCAACTCACTGACACCGGAGGAATACCTTGTGTGTATCAAACGTCGCAACGTAACTGGGTGACTATAAAGATGCTCTACAGGTATCTCCGAGGGTGTCTGTTGGGTTGGCATGGATCAAGACTGGGATTTGTTACTCCGTGTGACGGAGAGGTATCTCAGGGCCCACTCGGTAATACAACATCACAATGAGCCTTGCAAGCAATGTGACTAAAGTGTTAGCCACGAGATCTTGTATTACGGAATGAGTAAAGAGACTTGCCAGTAACGAGATTGAACTAGGTATAGAGATACCGACGATCGAATCTCGGGCAAGTAACATACCGAAGAACAAAGGGAACAGCATACGGGATTAATTGAATCCTTGACATAGAGGTTCGACCGATATAGATCTTCGTAGAATATGTAGGAACCAATATGGGCATCCAGGTCCCGCTATTGGTTATTGGCCGTAGAGGTGTCTCGGTCATGTCTACATAGTTCTCGAACCCGCAGGGTCTGCACACTTAAGGTTCGGTGACGTTTCGGTAGATTTGAGTTATGCATGTTGGTGACCGAAGGTTGTTAGGAGTCCCGGATGATATCACGGACATCACGAGTAGCTCCGGAATGGTCCGGAGGTAAAGATTGATATATAGGAAGTCCCGTTTTGGCCACCGGAAAAGTTTCGGGTATTTCCAGTAGTGTACCGGGAGTGCCGGAGGGCCATCGGGAGGGGCCACCCACGCCGGGAGGCCACATGGGCCTAAAGGCAATTGCACCAGCCCTTAGTGGGCTGGGCAAGCCAGCCCTATAAGGCCCATGCGGCTGGAATTAAGTGGGAAGGAAAAACCCCAAAGAAAAGGGAAGGGGAAACAAATAAGGAAGGAGTCCTAATTGGACAAGGAAAAGTGGAGGAGTCCACCTCCTCCTCCCTGGTTCGGCCGCACCTAGGGTGGAAACCCTAGGGCGCCAGCCCCCTCCCCCTCCCTCCTATATATACTAGAGGGGAGAGAGGGCCAAACACCCTAAGCCACGGTGCAGCCCTCTCTCCCCCCGTCTATACGGTTTTCCTCAAATCTGTTTTTGTCGGTGCTTAGGCGAAGCCCTGCCGGAACAACTCCACCACCACCCCCACTACGCCGTTGTGCTGGCGGAGAACTCGTCTATCTCTTCGCTCTCTCTTGCTGGATCAAGAAGGCGGAGATCGTCATCAAGCTGTACGTGTGCTGAACGCGGAGGTGCCGTCCGTTCGGTACTTGATCGGGACGGATCGTGATTGGATCGCGGGACGCTCGGTGATTTGGATCACGAAGACGTTCGACTACATCAACCGCGTTTCTTAACGCTTTCCGCTTAGCGATCTACAAGGGTATGTAGATTCACTCTCCCTCTCGTAGATGCTCATCACCATGGATAGATCTTGTGTGTGCGTAGGAAAAATTTTGTTTCCCATGCAACGTTCCCCAACAGTGGTATCAGAGCTAGGTCTATGCGTAGATGAGATCTCGAGTAGAACACAAAGGAGTTTGTGGGCGTTGATATTCAGATTGCTTCCCTCCTTAGTCTTTTCTTGATTCAGCGGTATTGTGGGATGAAGCGGCTCGGACCAACCTTACTCGTCCACGTACGAGAGACCGATTCCATCGACTGACATGTAACTTTGTTGCATAAGATGGCTGGCGGGTGTCTGTCTCTCCCACTTTAGTTGAATCAGATTCGACAGAGGCGGTCCTTGTAGAAGGTGAAATAGCAACTTTTATATCACCGTTGTGGTTTTTGCGTAGGTAAGAATCGTTCTTGCTAGACACCCGTAGCAGCCACGTAAAACATGCAACAACAATTAGAGGACGTCTAACTTGTTTTTGCAGGGTATGTTGTGATGTGATATGGCCAATTACATGATGAGATATATGTGATGTATGAGATGATCATGTGTTGTATAGAATATCACGACTTGCATGTCGATGAGTACGGCAACTGGCAGGAGCCATAGAGTTGTCTTTAATTATTGTATGACCTGCGTGTCAATCATTAAGCGCTATGTAATGCTTTACTTTATCGCTAAACATTAGCAATAGTCGTGGAAGCAACAGTCGGCGCGACAACCTCATGGCGACACGTTGATGGAGATCAAGATGATGGAGATCATGGTGTCATGCCGGTGACGATGGAGATCATGCCGGTGCTTTGGAGATGGAGATCAAAAGCACGAGTTCATGGCCATATCATGTCACTTATGATTTGCATGTGATGTTAATCCTTTTATGCATCTTATTTTGCTTAGGACGACGGTAGCATTATAAGGTGATCCCTCACTTAAATTTCAAGAAAAATTGTGTTCTCCCCGAGTGTGCACCGTTGCGAAAGTTCGTCGTTTTGAGACACGCCATGATGATCGGGTGTGATAGACTCTACGTTCACATACAACGGGTGTAAGCCATGTTGCACGTGCAGAACACTCGGGTTAAACTTGACGAGCCTAGCATGTACAGACATGGCCTCGGAACACAAGAGACCGAAAGGTCGAACATGAGTCATATAGTAGATATGATCAACATGAAGATGTTCACCATTGAAACCACCTCAACTCACGTGATGATCGGACTTGAGTTGGTGGATTTGGATCATGTGACACTCGAATGACCGGAGGGATGTCAATTTGAGTGGGAGTTTTTTAAGTAATATGATTAACTAAACTCATTATCTTGAACAATAGTCTAAGTTGTCTTTGCTATATTTATGTTGTAGATCATGGCTCGCGCAGTAGCACCCCTAAATTTTAATGCGCTCCTAGAGAAAGCTAAGTTGAAAGATGATGGAAGTAACTTTGTGGACTGGGCCCGTAATCTAAGGATTATCCTTACGGCTTCCCAGAAGGCTTATGTCCTTGATGCACCGCTTGGTGATCCACCCGCTCCAGTTGAGTCTCTAGAAGTTGTGAACGCCTGGCAGGCTCGTTCTGATGATTACTCAATAGTTCAATATGCAATGTTGTATGGCTTAGAACCGGAACTTCAAAGACGTTTTGAACGTCATGGAACATATGAGATGTTCTAGGAGTTGAAGTTTATCTTTCAGAAGAATGCCCGGATCGAGAGGTATGAGACCTCCGATAAGTTCTATGCTTGCAAGATGGAAGAGAACGGGTCTATTAGTGATCACATACTCAGAATGTCTGGGTACTCCACCCGTCTGGCTGAATTGGGGATGCCCCTTCCGCCAGAGGCTATCACTGACAGAGTTCTTCAATCATTGCCACCTAGCTACAAGAGCTTCGTGTTGAACTATAACATGCACGGGATGAACAAGTCAGTCGCCGAGCTGTTTGCGATGCTGAAAGTCGCTGAGTCTGAAATTCAGAAGGAGCATCAAGTGTTGATGGTCAATAAAACCACTAGATTCAAGAAAAATGGCAAGGGTAAGAAGGGTAACTCCAAGAAGAGTGGCAAAGCAGTTGCTCCTCCCGTGAAGAAACCCAAGGCTGGACCCAAACCAGAAACTGTGTGTTTTCATTGCAAGGGAACTGGACACTGGAAGTGGAACTGCCCCAAGTATTTGGCTGACAAGAAGGCGGCCAACAACAAACAAGGTATATATGATATACATGTTATTGATGTGTACCTTACCAACTCTCGTTGTAGTGCCTGGGTATTTGATACCGGTGCGGTTGCTCACATTTGCAACTCTAAACAGGAACTGCGGAATAGACGGAGGCTGGCAAAGGACGAAGTGACGATGCGCGTGGGAAATGGTTCCAAGGTTGATGTGATCGCCGTCGGCACGCTCGCTCTTCGATTACCATCGGGATTAGTGATGAACCTGAATAAATGTTATTTGGTGCCTGCGTTAAGCATGAACATTATATCTGGATCTTGTTTATTGCGAGACGGTTACTCGTTTAAATCAGAGAATAATGGTTGTTCTATTTATATGAGTAATATCTTTTATGGTCATGCACCCGATGTGAGGGGTTTATTCTTATTGAATCTCGATAGTAATGATACACATATTTATAACATTGATGCCAAAAGATGTAGAATTGATAATGATAAAACCACTTTCTTGTGGCACTGCCGTTTAGGTCATATTGGCGTAAAACGCATGAGGAGGCTCCATGCTGATGGACTTTTGGAATCACTTGATTTTGAATCACTTGACACATGTGAGCCATGCCTCATGGGCAAGATGACTAAAATGCCGTTCTCTGGAACAATGGAACGGGCAAGTGACTTGTTGGAAATCATACATACTGATGTATGCGGTCCGATGAGCATTGAAGCGCGCGGTGGTTATCGTTACTTTCTCACCTTCACTGATGACTTAAGTAGATATGGGTATATTTACTTAATGAAACACAAGTCTAAAACGTTTGAAAAGTTCAAACAATTTCAGAGTGAAGTTGAGAATCATCGTAACAAGAAGATTAAACCTAAGATCTGATCGAGGAGGAGAATATCTGAGTTATGAGTTTGGCAGTCACTTAAGACAATGTGGAATTGTTTCACAACTGACACCGCCTGGAACACCACAGCGTAATGGTGTGTCCGAACGTCGTAATCGAACCTTATTGGATATGGTGCGATCTATGATGTCTCTTTCCGATTTGCCACTATCGTTTTGGGGTTATGCATTAGAGACAGCTGCATTCACTTTAAATAGGGCACCATCGAAATCCGTTGAGACGACGCCATATGAACTTTGGTTTGGTAAGAAGCCAAAGCTGTCGTTTCTTAAAGTTTGGGGATGTGATGCTTATGTCAAAAAGCTTCAGCCTGAAAAGCTGGAACCCAAAGCGGAGAAATGCGTCTTCATAGGATATCCAAAAGAGACAGTTGGATATACCTTCTACCTCAGATCCGAAGGCAAAGTGTTTGTCGCTAAAAACGGAACATTTCTTGAGAAAGAGTTTCTCTCGAAAGAATTGAGTGGGAGGAAGATAGAACTTGATGAGGTTGTTGAACCTTTACTTCAACCTGAGAGTAGCACAGTACAGAAAGATGTTTCTGTAGAGCCTGCATCAGTTGAAGAGGAAGTTAATGATGATGATCATGAACCTTCGAATCAAGTTACTATCGAACCTCGTAGGTCAACAAGGACGCGTACTGCTCCTGAGTGGTACGGCAACCCTGTCTTAGAAGTCATGTTGTTAGACAACGATGAACCTACGAGCTATGGAGAAGCGATGATGGGCCCGGATTCCGAGAAGTGGTTAGAGGCCATGAAATCCGAGATGGGATCCATGTATGAAAACAAAGTATGGACTTTGGAAGTATTACATGAAGGGCGTAAGGCCATTCAGAACAAATGGATCTTTAAGAGGAAGACGGACGTGGACGGTAATGTCACCGTCTATAAAGCTCGACTTGTGGCAAAGGGTTTTTCACAAGTTCAAGGAGTTGACTACGATGAGACCTTCTCACCCGTAGCGATGCTTAAGTCCGTCAGAATCATGTTAGCAATAGCTGCCTTTTTTGATTATGAAATTTGGCAGATGGATGTCAAAACAGCGTTCCTTAACGGTTTCCTTAAGGAAGAGTTGTATATGATGCAACCAGAAGGTTTTGTCGATCCAGAGAATGCTGACAAAGTTTGCAAACTCCAGCGATCCATTTATGGACTGGTGCAAGCATCTCGGAGTTGGAATCTTCGCTTTGATGAGGTGATCAAAGCGTTCGAGTTTATACAAGTTTACGGAGAAGCTTGTATTTACAAGAAAGTGAGTGGGAGCTCTATAGCCTTTCTAATATTATATGTAGATGACATATTGCTGATTGGAAACAATATAGAAATGTTGGAAGGCGTGAAGGAATATTTGAACAAGAGTTTCTCAATGAAGGACCTAGGAGAAGCTGCTTTCATATTAGGCATCAAGATCTATAGAGATAGATCAAGACGCTCGATAGGACTATCACAAAGCACATACCTTGATAAGATTTTGAAAAAGTTCAAAATGGATCAGTCCAAGAAGGGGTTCTTGCCTGTTTTGCAAGGTGTGAAGTTGAGTAAGACTCAATGCCCAGTGACTGCAGAAGATAGAGAAAAGATGAGTGTCGTCCCCTATGCTTCAGCCATAGGCTCTATCATGTATGCAATGCTGTGCACAAGACCCGATGTCAGCCTTTCCATAAGTATGGTCGGAAGGTTTCAAAGTGATCCAGGAATGGAACACTGGACGGCGGTCAAGAATATCCTAAAGTACCTCAAAAGGACTAAGGACATGTTTCTCGTTTATGGAGGTGATCAAGAGCTCGTCGTAAAGGGTTACGTCGATGCAAGCTTTGACACTGATCCGGATGACTCTAAGTCACAAACCGGATACGTATTTATTCTTAATGGGGGTGCGGTTAGCTGGTGCAGTTCCAAGCAAAGCGTGGTAGCTGATTCTACATGCGAAGCGGAGTACATCGCTGCCTCGGAGGCGGCGAAGGAAGGTGTTTGGATGAAGGAGTTCATGACAGATCTTGGAGTAGTGCCTAGTGCGCTTAACCCAATGACTCTGTTTTGTGATAATACTGGTGCCATTGCTCTGGCCAAGGAACCAAGATTTCACAAGAGGACCAGACACATAAAGCGACGTTTCAATTCCATCCGTGATTACATCAAGGAGGACGACATAAATATTTGCAAAGTACACACAGATCTGAATGTTGCAGATCCGATGACTAAACCTCTTCCAAGGGCTAAACATGAACAACACCAGAACTGCATGGGTGTTCGATTCATTACAATGTAAATCACATAGTGATGTGAGCTAGATTATTGACTCTAGTGCAAGTGGGAGACTGTTGGAAATATGCCCTAGAGGCAATAATAAATTGGTTATTATTATATTTCCTTGTTCATGATAATTGTTTATTATCCATGCTATAATTGTATTGATTGGAAACTCAAGTACATGTGTGGATACATAGACAACACTGTGTCCCTAGTATGCCTCTAGTTAACTAGCTCGTTGATCAAAAGATGGTGAAGGTTTCCTAGCCATGGACATGAGATGTCATTTGATAACGGGATCACATCATTAGGAGAATGATGTGATGGACAAGACCCAAACTATAAACGTAGCATTTGATCGTGTCAGTTTATTACTATTGTTTTCTGCATGTCAAGTATCTGTTCCTATGACCATGAGATCATGCAACTCACTGACACCGGAGGAATACCTTGTGTGTATCAAACGTCGCAACGTAACTGGGTGACTATAAAGATGCTCTACAGGTATCTCCGAGGGTGTCTGTTGGGTTGGCATGGATCAAGACTGGGATTTGTTACTCCATGTGACGGAGAGGTATCTCAGGGCCCACTCGGTAATACAACATCACAATGAGCCTTGCAAGCAATGTGACTAAAGTGTTAGCCACGAGATCTTGTATTACGGAACGAGTAAAGAGACTTGCCAGTAACGAGATTGAACTAGGTATAGAGATACCGACGATCGAATCTCGGGCAAGTAACATACCGAAGAACAAAGGGAACAGCATACGGGATTAATTGAATCCTTGACATAGAGGTTCGACCGATATAGATCTTCGTAGAATATGTAGGAACCAATATGGGCATCCAGGTCCCGCTATTGGTTATTGGCCGTAGAGGTGTCTCGGTCATGTCTACATAGTTCTCGAACCCGCAGGGTCTGCACACTTAAGGTTCGGTGACGTTTCGGTAGATTTGAGTTATGCATGTTGGTGACCGAAGGTTGTTCGGAGTCCCGGATGAGATCACGAACATCACGAGGAGCTCCGGAATGGTCCGGAGGTAAAGATTGATATATAGGAAGTCCCGTTTTGGCCACCGGAAAAGTTTCGGGTATTTCCAGTAGTGTACCGGGAGTGCCGGAGGGCCATCGGGAGGGGCCACCCACGCCGGGAGGCCACATGGGCCTAAAGGCAGTTGCACCAGCCCTTAGTGGGCTGGGCAAGCCAGCCCTATAAGGCCCATGCGGCTGGAATTAAGTGGGAAGGAAAAACCCCAAAGAAAAGGGAAGGGGAAACAAATAAGGAAGGAGTCCTAATTGGACAAGGAAAAGTGGAGGAGTCCACCTCCTCCTCCCTGGTTCGGCCGCACCTAGGGTGGAAACCCTAGGGCGCCAGCCCCCTCCCCCTCCCTCCTATATATACTAGAGGGGAGAGAGGGCCAAACACCCTAAGCCACGGTGCAGCCCTCTCTCCCCCCGTCTATACGGTTTTCCTCAAATCTGTTTTTGTCGGTGCTTAGGCGAAGCCCTGCCGGAACAGCTCCACCACCACCCCCACTACGCCGTTGTGCTGGCGGAGAACTCATCTATCTCTTCGCTCTCTCTTGCTGGATCAAGAAGGCGGAGATCGTCATCAAGCTGTACGTGTGCTGAACGCGGAGGTGCCGTCCGTTCGGTACTTGATCGGGACGGATCGTGATTGGATCGCGGGACGCTCGGTGATTTGGATCACGAAGACGTTCGACTACATCAACCGCGTTTCTTAACGCTTCCCGCTTAGCGATCTACAAGGGTATGTAGATTCACACTCCCTCTCGTAGATGCTCATCACCATGGATAGATCTTGTGTGTGCGTAGGAAAATTTTTGTTTCCCATGCAACGTTCCCCAACAATTCCCTCCAGAGGTAAAGACAGTAAACATGATCTACGCCACTCATATACCCAAAAAGGAGAGGAAGCGCGCCCTTCGAGATGTCTACACCATAGATCCTGTAGCCCCGAAGTATAACACATGGTCGGCATATCCGATCACTTTCGATCGACGCGACCATCCGACTAGTATCCGTCACGGGGGTTCGGCCGCACTCGTCCTAGACCCGATCATAGATGGGTACCACCTCACTAAAGTCCTCATGGACGGTGGAAGTAGCCTCAATCTGATTTACTCAGATACGGTGAAAAAGATGGGCATAGATCCGTCAAGGATCAAGCCCGGCAACACTACCTTCAAAGGAGTGATACCAGGCGTTAAAGCCCGGCGCACAGGCTCCGTAAGCCTGGAAGTTGTGTTCGGCTCGCCCGATAACTTCCGAAGCGAGGACTTGATCTTCGACATCGTACCTTTCCGCAGCGGCTATCATGCCCTGCTCGGCCGTATAGCGTTCGCTCGCTTTAACGCCATCCCGCACTACGCATACCTCAAGCTCAAGATGTCTGGCCCTAGGGGGGTCATTACTATTAATGGCAACAAAGAGCGCTCCCTCTGAACTAAGGAACATGCGTTGGCCCTGGCGGCCGAATTCCATTACACCGATGATTGGCAAGCGCCGACATCTGCCGTAAAGGCACCCAAAGCTGGGAAGCGAGCTCGGTCTCGATCCGAAGTACCAGAACCTTCCTCTCCCCATAAATAGGGACTCACCCCCATCGCACGGCCCTAGCACCAGCAAAGTACGTGCCAAGGAGGCACAACTTTGCGCTCAAAATTCCATGGGCAGCGGTGGGGAACAACTATTAGAGGGTAGGTGTTCGGCTGGACCGAACTATTACCGTCAACACGTCTTTGGACATACTACAGGTACCATAAAGTGCCTGCTAAAGGCGTCAAGCTCATCCATACTTCGGCGACTTCTCAAGACTCTTTCTCCAAAGGTCCGTCCGCCGAACAAGTAAAGCCCATAAAGGCATACACCTCCTTAGGAGATGCAGGAGCGGATAAGCGACAGGGCACATCAAGGACGTCAGGTCATTAATCGAAGGCCCTCGGTACAACCCCTCCTGTAAAGTTTATATTTCATTTATCAAATACATGTAAACAGTCGCATCGGCAATTCGAATAATAAGAGTTGTTGAGAAAAATACAGATATATCATTTTCTCTTTGCTGTCCCTTTTCGGAACACTTTCTGTTTTCTCCCTCTTCTCGTGAGCCTGTTTGGTATATTTTACGACGCAACCGGCTAAAAGACCGGGGGCTCGACCTTAAAAATTGCCCTAATCACAACTGCTTTAGTGTTCGGCGTCTTGGAATTCCGCTTTATATGCATTGGTTCCGAACTATGTCTTGGGTCAATAGTTGGGTTGCCCGGCTCCTGTGCTTGCCCCTTTATGTTCCGCTAGTTCGGCTAAAAGGGCAAAGGGAGCACCGCTGCGATTGCGCTTCCGGCTAGTCTGGTTAAGTGCCTCAGCGGAGAAAGCCGAAAACTGACTGTCATGGTATGCGAGAACCGGTCTGCGAATCCGAGCTTAACTAAATCTCGTCAGAGGTTATTCCGTGTCATACGATGGGTTTGGTGTTAGTACAAACCAGGTGATATAGGCTTTGGCCACGGTTTATCCGAACATCACAAACACCTGGGGGCTAGTCATCAGCCCCCGCACTCCTTTCTCGCACCCCTATGGCTAAGTGAAAGCAATAAAGCATTATGGTCCGATTGCCTTGTCCTCCCCACACTACCGCCTTTGGGTACCGATAGTTCGGCTAAGGGTCACAGTGCGTTGGTAGAGACACCCCACGTAGTATCTACATGGGGGCTGAAGCCGACGACTCGCAGCTTTCAGTTTTAACGGCCACACAGGAGTTATAAAGGATGCAAAGCATATAAGACATGATAAACCATGCGTCTTAAATATAAACGCGTTAAAGAGTCTTCAGACACATTACAACGCCTTTACTCATACACATCCTCTCTCGAACATTGCGCCTCTATTGCCCGAGCACCCTCCATTACACCGGAGAAGTATAGCTCGGGGCGCCTATGCTCTTTTCCAGTAGGCGGAGGAGCGGTGGCTATCTTCATTGGATCCAGCCCCGGCCAGTGCACCTTGGCCTTCGCAAAGGTCATCCGAGCTCCCTCGATGCAGGAAGATCGCCTTAGCGCGTCGATCCGGGACGAGGCGTCGCACAGCTTCCGCACCAGGCCGAAGTAGCTGCCCGGCAACGGCTCATTGGGCCATAGCCGGATGCAGAGATCCTTCATTGCCGGCTCCGCCATACGGTGTAGCTCCATCAGCTGCTTCAGCTGCTCAAGAAGGAGAGGAGAGCACTCGGGGGCTTCAAACTGCGCCCAGAACAGCCGAGCTTCATCTCCTTCTCCCCGCGAACCATAGAACTGGTTCGCGTCCGCCGCGCTCTTCTGAAGGTCCAAGCAGGCGCCTGAGGAACGCCATACTTGGGTGAGCAATTTGAACTTGCTATCCCCGTAGACACACTGCAATAAATATGGCTTACCATCCATGATAGCCTTGGCCTGGCTGATCTCCTCTTCATAGGACCGCCTATCCACCCGCTCATTTTGGAGATCGGTTTTCAGGGTGGATAGTTCGGCGGCCTGCTCCTTGCTTTTCCACTCAAGGTCCTCGCACTTTTTGCTTGCGTCCTTGAGCTCCTGTTGGATTTCCTCCACCCGAGCCTCATGCTTGTCGCTGGTGGCTCGTAGGGCGGATAGCGCGGTAGCCGCTTCTTTGGCCGCCGCCTTCTCAACCAAAGCTTCCTGGTTCGCTTTCTCAAGCTCGGCCTTGAGCTTCTCAACCTCCTTCGCCGAGGCTGCGCAAGCATTAAGCATATCACACAACACTGCATTGACAGTACGATAACGAAAGAGTTTTTTACTCTAATTCGACTTACCTTGAGCCTCGTCGAACCTCTTGTTTAGAACGTCAAGCTCGTCTTCGGAGCTTTTGAGCTTCCGATTTAGCTCTTCTAGCTCGGCAGCGTTATTGGCCGCTGCCGTCGACGAAGCCTGTAACACAACATCATAAAGACGTTACAGGAGTTTACAACCTCCGAACTATCACTAAAATGATCCTATGACCGGTCCTCTTGAGGGCTGGCCGAACGGTCCGAACATATATTGTCCTATACATAGTTCGGATAAGGATCTATGTTTTGACCCCCAGGTAAGTTTTTCCAAACTCACCTAGGGCTCGGGGGCTGCCATGCATATAATCATAACTTACAGAAATCAATATTTCACAAAGTAGAGCATTACATGACTCACCTGAAAGCCCGTCAGGAGACCGTTGAAGGCCTCCTTCAGTCCGGTATCCACGGACTGAATGCTCTGCAATACCGTACCCATAAGGGTGCGGTGCTCTTCGGAGATGGGGGCGCTTGACAGAGCCTCCCCCATAGCCGGCCACCCCGTGGTCGGCAGTGCCGGTGGTGGTCGGTTGACCCGATCCTCGACCGGGGATTGAACTTGTACCTCCGGAGGCGTGGTGCGCTCCGGAGACAACCTTGGAGGTGACTGGACATCTCCTTGTCCGGTCTCCTCAGTATCCGGGAGGGGCTTCCCTCCCGGGTCTTCGGCGGCCGAGGTGTTAGCCTCGGCCATAAAGTAGTCACCCCCGCATCCAGTATCCGGCTCCAAAGGAGCCTGTTGGGAGGACACCTCCGCGGCGTCCTTCGCGGCGCCCGGAGGAGAGGGGTGCGACGTGGTCCCGCTCTCCGCTAGTTCGGCAGGTGGGGTCTCCCCATCCGAAGACTGATCGGTGGGGAGAACTTGTGGTGGGCTGCGAGTCACAAAGGCGCTCACTTGATTAATCATATTCAAAACTTAGCATTAATAGATCGGAAAGATCTTCGGATCTGTACCTTCGAGGTGGGGGCTTGACCCTAAGGTTCCTTCGCGGAACCCTCTCGAAGTCCTCGGACTCAGTATCCGAGTCCGAACTGTCGTCGGACAGGACCACCTGTGTCCGACGCGCTTTCTTCGGGGCGGGAGGATCTAAGTCCTCCGGGGCGTCTGATGACGCCGCCCTCTTTCCTACGAGGGGGGAATCGCCTCCCTCCTCACCCTCATGCTCCTCCTCTTGATTCGAGGAGGCGTCGGTCTCTTCGGACACAGCTTCTGGCTGGTCCCTGTTGCGTAGGCCTGTTCGGCCTGGCTTTTTCTTCTCCTTCTTCTCTGCCGCCTTGTAAGGCGCCACGACGAGCATCTCCAACAGTAGCGGAGACTTGGGGTCTTGGGGCTGTGGAGCCGGACACTTGATGCCCGTGGCTTTGCTCAACCATTCCTGTGAAAGGTGATCGGAAAATGCTTAGACTATCTTTAGGAAGATAGAACCGGTGAAATGAAACTATGCTATACCTCGGGTGGGGACTTGATGGCGCTCAAGCCCTTGTCCTCCTTCTTGCCCGGCCAGTTCTCCTGTGCCTTGAATAGCGCCTTCCATAGCTTCTCCCGCGTGGTGCGGAAGAGTTGACGAACTGTAGGATCGTCGTCAGTCCGGTAATCCCACATAGGAGAACTCCGGCGCTGGCAGGGGAGGATGCGCCGCCGAAGCATAACCTGGACAACATTGGTCAGGCCGACTCCCTCCTTGATTAGGGAGGCGATGCCCCTCTGCAGGTCCTCCACCTCTGTGTCCGACCCCCAGTCAAGGCCCTTTCGGACCCATGAGGTCAATCTGGTCGGAGGGCCTGATCTGAATTCGGCAGGAACAGTTCCGCCCTCCTCCCTTGGCTCGGTGATGTAAAACCACTCTTTTTGCCAGGTCTTGATGGTGTCGATGAAGGTACCGGATGGCCACACTGTACGCGGAAGCTTGCCGATGACTGCCCCGCCGCAATCCGCATGTGCGCCGGCGACACACTTCGGCTTGATGTTAAAGATCTTGAGCCACTGTCCGAAGTGTGGCTCAACTCGCAGGAACGCCTCGCAGACGATGATGAAGGCCGATATATGCATAAAAGAGTTCGGCGGGAGGTCGTGGAAGTCGAGGCCGTAGAAGAACATGAGGCCCCTCACGACGGGGTGAAGCGGGAAGCTTAACCCTCTGATGAAGTGAGGGATGAAGACCACCCTCTCACCTGGTTTGGGGTGGGGATCACCTGACCCTCCTCTGCGGCGCGGTGGAAGACATTGGCGGGGAGGTATCCGGCCTCCTTGAGGTCTCGGATGTCCTGGTTGGTGACTGAGGAAGCCTCCCACTTGCCGCTAGAACCTAAGCCGGCCATGGCTATGCTCGGAGGAGGAGTGGATTGGGAAACCTAGATCTGGGCTCTGGAAGCTCGGGAGAAGGGGGAAGCGGGGATGCGAATGCGAAATGCGGATAAGCCTTGGGGTTTTCTTCCCCTTTTATTAAAGCTTGCTGCCGGTTAGCCTCCCTTCACGGCGCCGCGAATCTCTCCATTTCGCAAGGCATGCGTGCTGTTATACGCGCATGATCAAACATATCCCGTGTAAAATGGGGCACGATCTGTGCATTGATGGATCGTGCTAGTGGAAACGGCCTCGAACCATGAAGCAGGTCTTTTCGACTGGTTCAATGGTCGTGGTGGGACATGACTTTTTGTCTGAAAAGTTGTCAGAGAACACTATTGGCTCTCTGACGTTTGGCCTTCAAAGGCCGAGCTACTCATGGTATACGGACAATCTATGATCGGAAAGATTACACGTCGACGGAGGCCGAGCTATATCCCGACCGATTACTGTTTGGAGAAAGGAACTCACCTCGCAAGCCGAAGACTCTGATCACTCGAAGCAGCTGGAGCTTGGACCCTTGGCGTTGGAGGCTAGTTCGGGGGCTACTGAGGGAGTCCTGGTTTAAGGGGTCCTCGGGAGGTCGACCTATTACATATGGGCCGGCCTATATGGGCCACTTGCCGAATATTGGAAGGATTGAAGATCTCGTCTCCAAGGAGGAAGCTTCGAGAATCGTGGCTTGCCTTCCACGTTTGGAGTAGTGAATAGGCATGTTTATCCCTTCGACGTGTAACTGACCATGTGTAAACCCTAGGGACCCCTGGCGTCTATATAAGCCGGAGGGTTTTAGGTTGTAGAACAAGAGAACTCATCTAGGGTTTAGTTACTTGATCTCGAGGTAGATCAACTCTGTAATCCCCATACAATCAATATAATCAAGCAGGACGTAGGGTATTACCTCCATAGGAGGGCCCGAACCTGGGTAAAACCTTGTCCTCTTCGTCTCTTGTTACCATCGATCCAAGTCTCACAGTTCGGGACCCCCTACCCGAGATCTGCCGGTTTTGACACCGACACCGGGCGTTTGGATGGAGGGACGCCCAGATCTGGGCAGGAGGAGGTCCGAGGTCAACGGCGGGGAGCCGGCAACGGCGGGCACGCCGACGAGCACGGGGGCGAGCCGCAGCAGCAGTGGGGCGGCGGATCCGGCGGACACCACGCCGAATCTTGGTCGGACGGCGGCAGGGGGGTCTCTGGGCTCCTGCGGGGCAGACGGCGGCGCTAGCAGGGCGAGGCGCGGCGATACGGCGGCGGGGCGCACGGCGGAGGCATCGCGGCGAGGCGAGGGCTGCCGGAGGTCCGGCGGCGGGGCGCTACGCGTGCGGCGGCGATGCGGCGGCGCGTCTGGCCGGCGGCGCGGCAGGAGGTCGCCGGCGGCGACTCACAAGGGCGGCGGCGGCGAGCTAGTCGCCGGAGTAGGCCTCTCCGGTGGCCGACGAGGCGGAGGCCGGGGCCGAGCTCCCTGGCAGCGGGGACTTCCGGGCGCGCGGGCTGGCTCGGGCTGGCGATGGGCTCGGGCGGGCTGGCGATGGGCCCCGCGGGCCTGCGGTGGGATGAGGCTGGCGGGGGGCCAGGTGGCGGCTGCTGGTTGGCCCGGGAGGCGGCTGCGGCGGCGGTGTGGCTGGTTGGCGGCAACAAGTGGTGCCGCTAGGGTGGGCAGGCACAGAAAATGAGGCTGGAGGAGGGAGGAAGGCCATTTTTGGACGGTTGGGGTGTCTATATATAGCAAATGGGGCTAGGGTTTGGGTCTAGGGGTGTTTTTGGAGCCGTTCGATCCGATTGGACGGCTCCTGTCGACGGTGCGGTGTTGGTGGGCTGGTTGGGCTATGAAGAGGGGTTAGGTGGGGATGAGAGGGAATGTTTGCAGCCCGTGACAGCGGTATTAAACACCGAAAAACGTCCGACGAATAGACCGATGGCGGTGCCGCTTCAGTTGACTGTTCGGGTATCAAACGACCTCTGATTGCGACGAAACTTGGCAGGCGGTCTACCTACAATAAAACAAGACCGCATGCCAACTTTCGACCCAATCCGAGAATATTTTTCGTGCACTTTAAAAATAATATTGTATCGATGCCGCAGGCGCGTGCGTGTGTGGTTGGACTCGAAACTGTCGACGACACGAACGGAGAGAACCGGCGACTACGAGCGGATGCAAGTTTTTCGAAAACGAGAGATGATGCTATCCAGATGTTGCGAATGATGAGATGATGAATGCAACAACCAAACGAATCACACGACGAGAATGGAAATAAAAGGGGAATCTTCTGGAGCGTTGGTCCCGGGCTGTCACAGGCAGCCTCCTCGACCGCCTTCTTGTCGGCTTCGGGCTTCTCGGCGGCAAGACGACCGGCTTCGGATGGCTAAGACATGATGGTGAAGACGACGCGTACGTAGTCGAACGGAGGCGAGCCGTCGTGTAGGAGACGCTCCCCAAAAACCTAATTGCCCCTCTCCCGTACAGGATCCAGAGAGGTGGGGTATCCAAGGCCTGCTCTCCTGTCAACAATGTACGCGGTAAACTAGATGGAGTCGGCGGCGGTAGTAGAAGCAAGAGAAACGACGGGGGCGGTGCGCGTGGAGCAGATGTGATCTGTTCGTGGTGGCTAGGGTTGGCCGATGCCTCACATATATATGCGCGTCCGGGTGGAGAGACGTGTGCTGGACCCACGTCCGAGTCGACAACAGCCCATGATCAGACGTCTCAGATCGTGGTGCATCTGTTATGACCTCTCCGTTCCTGATCGGCAAAAATAAACACATAGGTATGAGCTCGGCTCGGCTCATTCCCGCAACCCGCGTCGTGTCGGGATGAGGCGGGCGGTGGAGGAGGAGTGCGCGAGGGCCACTTCTCTTCTCAAGGTCCAATGGCATGTGGAAGAGAATCCCTTATAAGGAGGTTCAACTCCTCTCCAACTTTCCGGGTGGTACTAAACTTCTCACCATCCCCTTGTCATGACACCTACCATGGGCCCTTAGAGATTTTCAGAAATTATTGGATGGGCCTAAAGCCCACCCCATATTTCAACATGGATGAACCAAGTCATGTGAGATGGGAGTGATCCAAACAATAGAATTGTCAGTTAGAGGATTGATGCTTACAGGCCATCTAGTCGATGCACAACGGTAAATACAGCTCGAACGAACCAGCGAACAAAATTCAGACGACCCGGCTTGTTTGTCTGTCTGCCATAAACCCTATACAGCTAATCAGATTAGAGTCATATCTACACTAAGGGATGTTAAACATAGACATGTGTTACAAGTATAGGTTGATGGGATAGAGATAGAAGAGGCTATGGTCGGTTGTACCGTTTTATTTTTTGTTTCTCTCTTTCCCTCGATCTCTTCTAAGCTCTCCCGCTCGTTTCCAACAACCATCGCCTCCTATTGTAAAGCCAACGAGACTTCTCTCGTTCTCAATCAATACATAACCACGGGCTCTTCCTGCATGGAGAGTTGAGACACTTCACCATTGTTCACATGCTATACAGAGCGAGACCCTTCCACAACATCTAGCTTCGATCTATCTTCCCATCCTTTGCCACATCCTCCATGGCCTCACCTTCCACCTCCGTCATCTTCTCTGGCATCAACAACACCACCTCAGAACCACTTACCCGCAACAACTACATCCTTTGGCATGCCCAAGCCCACTCCCAGATCATAGGGGGCGGCATGTATGAGTACATAGATCAAACTACCCAAGAACCCTCGAAAACTATTACTTCCAAGAACTTTGAAGGCAAGGATCAGGAGGTTCCCAACCATGCCTATGCTGCCTGGCTTATCCAGGATCAAAAAATCATCGCCTTCCGTCTCAGAAATTTGTCCAAAGAGGTGCTGGTCCAAGTGGTTTCGATTGAGAAGTCGCATGCCATATGGACTGCACTTTCTAACATGTTTTCCACCATGCCCATCTCTTGCGCCAACAACACCCGTGTAGCCATCGCCAATGCCCAAAAGGGTTTAAAATATACAACTGGCTACTTTGGGCACATGTGATCTCTCATGGATGAGTTAGCTGCCGCCGGGAAACCAATCTCCAAGGAAGAAATCCTCTCTTTCATCATCACTGGATTGGACATGGACTACCAACCGGTCATCTCGGCCTTGGATGTCCGAACTAAGCCTCTCTCTGTTGATCATATCTTCGCTATGGTGGCCAATTTCTATCAAAGAGTCAAGATGTTTCATGGCTCGCGCACTGGCACGTTCAAATCTTCTACAAACGTCGCCGGTTGTGGCTGCCAAGGGTTCTCCAAGGGCTACCGCAACCAATCCAAGGGTGACACTACTAGGGAAAACCTTATACACAGAATCTTATCAGCAGCGCGGGACAGGACGGAGCGCTACTGCTACTTAGCAGTAGCGCGGTCTTAATACAGGCGCTACTGCTATAAACTTAGCAGCAGCGCGGCTCGATAGAACCGCGCTGCTACTAAAATTGACCGACCGTTCCCGCCACGCTAGGTTTAGCAGTAGCGCGCTTAAAATAACCGTGCTGCTGCTAACGTGATAGTAGTAGCGCGCTTTGTTTTCATGTAGCTACTGCTAATTCTGAAACTGGCCACATGGCGGGCCCCGCTTAGCAGTAGCGCGTGTGACAAAGAAGCGCTACTGCTATATTATTAGCAGCAGCGCGTTTTTCTCCCAGCGCTACTGCTAAGCCGCAGCCATACCACCTTTTTCCTCCCTCTCCCCTCCCCTCCTCTATTCCTCACTTTCCCCTAGCTCCCACCTCCTCTCTCCCTCACTTTGTTTCTTCCTCACTACTTCTCCCCCCATTACTCTCCTTCTTCTACCTATCTTTCTCTCTCTTTATTACTCCTACCTAACTACACCAACCTCCATAATGCATCTCATTTCTCTTTTTCCTTCCCCCTCCACTAGTTGAACTTGTCTCCTCCCAAATTAGCAAGCTAGGTAGATCTAGGTAGCATTTAGTGAAGTGACCTATGTACCTCCCTAACTAGATCTATAGCCTTGTCAAGAAGAGCTTTGTCCACTTTTGATCATTCCATAGGTGTGTGTGGCGACACCTATCGACATCATCATCACCGTGTTCGATCTCGAGATAGGTGATTAAAAATGTATGCTTTTGCAAGAATGGAAATATGTGTATGTGTGCGATATGACATAATCGGGCGATATGATGGAAATTGTGTGTGTGGCATGAGTTGCCGCCGAATTGTGCTTGTGAGTTGCCTATGTTTTGCCGAAATGTCGATTTATTTCCGTTTCGGCGAATTCCGGGCAAACTCTATATGTCCTATTTTTAGGGAAGGTCATGCCGAATTTTTATATGACTTTGATGCATGCATGCATTTTTATAATCAATTTGTTTATTATTACCGTGCAGGCGTTCATGATGGTCAGTGGAACGGTGGTGGACAGGTGGTTGCGGTCGGCGGTGCAGGACATGAAAGAAAATAACCTGACAGAGGTTTTATGTCCGTGTCGAAGATGCAAAGGACGAGCTTGGCTCGACCCCTATGACGATGGTCGTGTGATGGCGCACCTGCTCATGACTGGTTTCATGGATGGCTATACTCGGTGGATAATTGAAGATGAGGATGATGATGTTGAGGACGCCGACGGGGCAGGCAATGACGACACGGGGTAAGACGAAGAGATGATCGATAATGGCGGCGGAGAAGGGGCCGGACATGGCGGCGGGGAAGAGGACGGACATGGCGGCGAGGAAGAGGCCGGACATGGCGGCGGAGAAGGGGCCGGACATGGCGGCGGGGAAGAGGGCGCCGGACATGGCGGCGGAGAAGGGGCCGGACATGGCGGCAGAGAAAACGTGGACTCCACGCCGCAGAATTCGTCGGTACTAAGTTCAATCGTGCGGGACCCTCATGTTCAAGCACTGCTTCGTAAGGAGACAAGTACTGAGAGAGCTGCTTCTAGAGAGGAGGCCAAGCTGCAGCAACTGGTGGTAGACTCGAACACTCCATTGTATCATGGTTGCAATCCCGAGGTTACCCGCTTGAGTTTCACGCTCGAACTCCTAAAGACGAAGGCTAAAAACAAATGGACCGACACTAGCCTCGATGAGCTTCTTAGGTACCTAAAGGATGTTCTTCCCGCGGGGAATCTATGTCCTACTAGTGTGGATGAGGCCAAGAAGATCGTGTGCCCTCTTGATCTGCCACACGTTAGATACCATGCATGCATCAACGATTGCATAATTTATCAGAAGGAGCACGCGGAAAAAACAAGCTGTCCGGTGTGCAATAATTCTCGATACAAGAAGGCCGGGAAGAAATGTCCCCAGAAAGTTGTATGGTACTTACCGATCACTCCCCATCTCCAGCAGTATTTCGTAGATCCCAAGGAAGCAAAGCTCATGCGCCGGCACGCGGAGAGGAATAAGCCCGACGATGGAGATGATCCGAAGCTGAGACACGTCGTGGATGGAAGCCAGTGGAGAGCGTTCAATGGCGAATATCGGTATTTCGCATGTGATGCAAGGAACATCGTGCTCGGCGCGTGTACCGATGGCATGAATCCGTTTGGCAACCAGAACACCAACCATAGCACATGGCCCGTGTTTGTATGGATGTACAACCTCCCCCCCTGGTTGTGCATGAAGTTGAAGTACATACACATGAGCATGCTGATTCAAGGGCCGAAACAACCGGGAAATAATATTAATCTGTATCTGGGGCTACTTCAAGAGGAGTTAGACACGTTATGGAAAACACCGGCCAAGACATGGGACGCCAGCAAAGGCGAGTATTTCTATATGAGAGCCGCGTTGATCACGACGGTGCACGACTATATCGGTTACGGATATGTCGCAGGACAGGTGTGCCATGGATATTGCAGATGCACGCGGTGCATGGATGATACGACGTCTCAGCAGCTAACGTCAAGGAAAGATGGCGGGTCTGGGAAAATCGTGTACATGGGGCATCGAAGATGGCTCGAGAAGGACGACCCGTGGAGAAACCGTGGAGATCTATTCAATGGTGAGGCTGAGCATCGAGGACCTCCACGTAAGCGGAGTGGCGCTGAAATCGATGAGCTGTTGAAAAACTGGGAACAGTGCCCCGCGCCGGGAAAGACGATGAAAAAGGCGCCGGAGCCGCTGTTGAAGGTATGGAAGACGAGGTCTGTTTTCTGGGACTTGGAGTACTGGCACAAACTCGACACGCCTCATTGCCTTGATCAAATGCATATCTATAAGAATGTCCTTGAGAGCTTGCTTGCGACACTGATGAACATGCCGGATAAGACCAAGGATGGGCCGAAGGCAAGAAAAGACTTGCAAGATTTGGAGATCAGGGCAGATCTGCACATGCCGCCCTGTAAAAAGTCAGAGGAGACAGAGACGGAGACAGAGACGGAGACAGAGGCGTGGGAGAAGAAGGGCAAAAAAGTAAAGGAAGAGGATTATTGCCCCCCTTCTTGCTTCAACTTAAGTCCGGCTGAGATCGATCAATTCTTCAAGTGCCTTACCGGAATCAAAGTTAGTTCCGGTTACTGTGGCAAGATAAGCAGATATCTGGACACGAAGAAGAAAAGGTTCAGCGGGATGAAGTCCCATGACTGTCATGTGATGATGACACAGATACTACCTGTTGCCCTTAGAGGGATAATGGACAAGCACGTCCATGACACGCTTATTGGTCTCTGCAACGTTTTCGACATCATCTCTCAAAAGTCGATCAGTGTGAAGCAGCTCCGAAGGCTACAGGAAGAGATCGTTGTCATACTAAATGAGCTTGAGATGTACTTCCCGCCCGCGTTCTTTGACGTCATGGTGCATCTGTGTGTCCATATTGTGGACGACATAATAGACCTGGGGCCGTCATTCCTGCACAACATGATGCCGTTTGAGAGGATGAATGGGATCATCAAAGGATTCGTTCGTAACATGTCCCGTCCGGATGGAAGCATCGTCCAGGGCTATCTGACACAAGAGTGCATCTCTTTCTGCGAGAATTTTCTATATGGCGCAGACCGGCCGCCTGGTGTTGGTTTGCCCGTTAACAAGCACGATGGGAGGCTCGAAGGAGAAGGTCACTCCAACGGTCGCAGGAAAATGCATGTGGCCTACTCAGATCGACGCAACGACTTTGACATAGCAAACTTGGTAGTGCTACAACACCTACACCAGGTAGATCCTTTCGCGACACTTCACAAAGAAACTATCGCAAAGAAGTATCGTGACCGGGGGGTATGCAGGACGGACGCCGAAGTTACTAGAGAGCACAACTCCACTTTCCTGCATTGGTTCAAAGAGCATATTATTGCTAATCCCCCGGAAGAGGGCTCTAAGGACAGATTGCTCATATACGCCTTAGCACATGGCCCCTCGCCCAACCTCGTAGCCTATCAGGCATACGATATCAACGGATACACGTTCTACACGGAGGCCAAAGATATGGACAGTGATGATCAGAACTCAGGGGTGACGATGGTATGCATGACCGACAGCGACAACGGTGCAACTGAGAGATTTTATGGAAGGGTCGAGGAGATCTGGGAGCTTGACTACTCTGGACTGCACAACGCGACGATGTTCCGTGTCAGATGGGCTAAGAATGTCGAAAGAGAAAACCGGTATTTCACTACCATGACTATACCCGACGCCAAGAGCGGTACCGTGAACGCTATCGCAAAAAACGAGCCATGGGTACACGCTAAGCAACTGTTGTGCATGGGTCAAATGATGTAATCTATATGTTCCTATTTTGTGTACACACTTAACCGTTATGCATGGGTCAAATGATATAATCTATATGTTCCTATTTTGTGTACACACTTAACCGTTATGCATGGGTCAAATGATGTAATCTATATGTTCCTATTTTGTATACACACTTAACCGTTATGCATGGGTCAAATGATGTAATCTATATGTTCCTATTTTGTATACATACTGGTTATAGCAGTAGCGCTTTTCCGAAAAAGAGCTATAGCTACATGTGTTAGTAGTAGCGCTTCACCGAAAATGCGCTATAGCTACCTGTTATAGTAGCAGCGCTTCTTGGAGAAATGCGCTATAGCTACCTGTGTTAGTAGTAGCGTTTCTTTTAGAAACGCGCTATAGATAACTTAGCTATAGCGCTTTTCTAGGAAACGCGCTACTGCTATGTTGACTTAACCCCCAAATCTGCTTCCCGCCTCTGCTTCTTCCCCCAAAATCCCCACTCTCTCTTCTCCCCCCTCGTCGCCGCCGGAGCCCGTGCCCTCGCCCTCGACCTCGCCGCACCCCTGCGCTCGCCCCCGACCCCGGCACTCGCCCCCGACCCCCCAACCCCGGCGACCTCGCCCTCGCCCCCGACCCCGGCGACCTCGTCCTCGCCCCCGACCCCGGCGCTCGCCCCCGACCCCCCGACCCCGGCAACCTCGCCCTCGCCCCCGACCCCGGCCCCGGCGCGCCACACCTCCCTCCTCTGCTTCCTCCCCTCCCAACCTCGGCCGTCGTCGGGCCTGCCTCCTCGCCCCTGCACCCTCTGTAAGCCCCCCACCGCTCCTCCTCTCTCTGCTAGCTAGGGTTCTTCTGTTAATTTACTTAGGTTTTAGTTAGGGCAGTAGGTTAATTAGGTTATCTATTTAGTTATGAACCCTAGTTATCAAACTAGTAGGTTAATTTGGCTATATTATGAACCCTAGTTAGTATGAACCCTAGTTAGTTAGGGCAGTAGGTTAATTAGGTTCTTCGTCAAATTAGGACAGAAATTTAGGGTTAGGTGTTTTAGGTGTAGTTAAAAGAAAAAACAGAATTGATTATTTAGGTTTCTTGCATTTTTTAGTTTAAGCAATTGTTGCTATTTAAATTTTGTAGTGCTAGTTAGTTAATTAGAATTAGTATGAAACCTAGGACAGATTAGTTAAAGCAACTGTTGCTATTTAAAAAAACAGAATTTGAAGTGGACGGATTAGTTAAAGCAACTGCTGCTATTTTTTAGTTTCAAATTTAGGTAGGCTGAATTTAGTTTCAAATATTGTGAAGAAAAATGACTTCTTGCATTTTTCTTCAAGTTCTATATTTTTCTTCCTTTTATATGCAAATTTGAAGTGGACATGTGATTTGGACATGTCATATTTGGAATTTGGACATGTCATATTTGGACATGTGATGTTTTGGACATGTCATATTTGAAAAATGATGATTATGTGCAGGGTAAATGATCCGAGTGGCCTATGTTTCGCTGGAATGTTGATTCATTTCCGTTCCGGTGAATTTCAGGCGCTCGATATGTCCACTTTTTAGCAAAGGTCATGCCGAAATTTTTCGTGAATTTTGGCATGACTTGTGCTAGAAAGTAGGCATATCGAGTGCCGGGATTTGCTGGGAAACGGCATTCCGGCAAACATAGATCTTTTTTATGTCATTTCTCATTTTTTTTATAGTTTTAGAATTAAACGAGGAGACTTAATCATAGGAAACATGTCGAACAACGAAGAAACCGGGCCTTCTGACCAAGATGCAGACGAGATGGATTATGAGGGTGAACAACAGTACCTCGACTTTTTGTCTGCTAAGCACAGTCAAGGTTTGCAGGTCGGCCTAGATGATGATAATGACGCCGACATCGACACCGACGGCGCCGGCACCGATGGCGGCGCCGAGACCGGCGGGGAAGGTACCGGCGGGGAAGGTACCGGCGCCGATGCCGCTAACGAAAAGAAGAAGCAGAAGAAGCAGGGGATACGAAAACCTAACAAACTCGGCATCGGACGACTGGTGATCACAAAGATGGCCCCTGGCAAGTTTGAGCCATTAGAGCCGGAAGAACCTCGCAAGTGCTATGGGAACCAAGTAGGATGCATCCTACGGGAATGCGCGAGCATCGACGAGTCCTTCTTGAGTCTCGGCGACTTTGAGCGTAAAACTGCTAGGGAGTACCTCGAAAACTTCATGGTACAGAACAAGGACCAGGAAATTGTCCTCCTGCCTTATCATCCAAAGTAAGTCAGTGCCGGACAACCCTTTCGTACATTTCAATCATTCCTTCTCGCTCATATGGAGAATAATTTGAGTTGTTTTTTTCCCCGCAGCAACGGTCGCGCCGTCCTTATAGTTCTTTACCCGCGAGTCTCCCACGCCGTGTATTTTGACCCTACCAGAAACAACGAGAAGAAGGACTACACCCACGTAATGAATATTCTAGATGATGCTCTCCAAGGCTTCAGCTTCAGGGGTGGCCACATACAGATCAGGAAACAAAGGAACCGCAAGACGGGTTTCTCGCATAAAACCAACTTCTGCTGCATCCATGTCCCGAAATCAAGTACGAACGATGGATTCTACCTCCTCCATCTCATGATGGAGTTCAGAAGGGATCACCAAAAGCTTCGCATGACAACCAAAAACGATGATCATATCCGCAAGTGGGTAGAATCTCAAGGAGAAGCGGATTATAAACTTAAAGATGACTTCTTTCGCATCCAGAGGGACATTGCGACGATCATCATGAAAGAAGTCGTCGAAGTGAAGGGGATGTTCCACCACGGCCCTATATCGTGAGCTGACGTCCGAACTTACATAGGCATGCAACATCAGGACCTCACGCCGTTCAAGAAGCTAGGGTCCATCCTCGATGATCTGGAAGGATGGAAGTTCTAGTGATTTACGATGCCGATGATGATGATATGTGTCGGTTGAACTTGTATATACTTTCTGTAGCGATGAAACTTTATGATGTCCACGGTCCCTACCGAACTTGCGTAACGCTACTTTGTTAGTTTGGGTACGATGACCTGCGTACCTCTAGTTAATTAGTTTGCGTACGATGAAACTGCATTGATTATTTATGTTTACTATATGTTGCATCTAGTTGCTAACCCTTTCTTTTTTGTGTTGCTCAAGTATATTTTGTTGCATATGATTGTACATTCTCTTGATGAAGATGCATCTCTAATAGGTACCTAGATTCTTGATGGCGAAGTACCGGTGCTATGTCGTGTACAAAGGAAAGGTTCCGGGAGTATACGACGAGTGGTCCGAGTGTCAGGCGCAAGTGGAGGGGGTCTCGGGCGCCAGCCATAAAGGCTTCAAAAGCAGACAAGAAGCAGAAGCTAGTTACATGAGGCTCACGCTAGCGCGAGAGAGGGCTAATAACCGCCGCCTCATGTACTACATAGTTTCGCTCTCACTCATAGTGATAGCTCTTCTCGCGTATATCATTGTTTAGATGGATGACGATGTAGTTGCAAGTATTCGAGACTTGTATCGCTATTTTCGAGATGATGACGAGAGACCACTTTGTGTTGGATGATGATTATGATGATGACATGATTTGATGAGACTATTTGTATGTATATGCTATGATTACATTCGTGGTCTCGCAGCCATTTCTATGTGTATGATGATGACATTTGTATGTGCTAAAGATTCTTGTATAAAGCCTGTTGAAATACAAAACAAATATGCAGAAAAAAATCAGGAACTGATAAAGTTAGCAGTAGCGCGTGGAGTAAAGTTAGCAGCAGCGTGCCATTACCAGTAGCGCGGTCTACTACAAGGCGCTATAGATATTAGCAGCAGCGCGCTGTTCTGGAGCTCGCTGCTGCTACGCATGTATAGCAGTAGCGCGGGACAACCCGCGCTACTGATACAGGTTAGCTGTAGCGCCGTATCAGTAGCGCGGGTTCCCGCGCTACTGCTATACATAATACCCGCGCTACTGCTAGGCTTTTCCCTAGTAGTGTGAGGGTGGCGGCGATCACACAACAGCGGCGGCGGCGGTCACCCTAGTGGTGGCAATGGCCACAACAACAACAGTGACAACGGCTATCATCCTCATCACAGCGGTGGCGACTACAATAGTGGGGGTGGTAGCGACGGCTACCATCATCACGGCAACCTTGGCGGCAACACATGAACTTTACTTGCCAATTGAATAAGCACTTATTTTTTTGTTTCGTCTTCGTGTGGAGTAAGCACTTACCAAAAATTACCAAAAATAAAACCTGATTTTGTTTGATAAACCAATATGACCTGGGTATAGTTAATGTGATTTTTAAGGAAAATCAATGGGGAAAAGATAGACGTAAGAGAGGGGAATCAAACGGAGAGAAGAGAGGGGAGGACATATGTAGAAGAAGCGAAACATGTGAGTGGGAAGATAGAATGTAGGATAGGAAGGAGATGTGCCCAAATGGATTTGGAAGCACACCCGACGAGGCACGAGCCATATCAGGAGGCACGTGTCGTGGCGGTGGTATGTGCGGTACGCACATTTAGCGACACAAAAAAGGGAAGGAGATAACTTATGCATCAGACTACTAAATTGTACATATGCAGGAGATTACTAAACGATATCCTCAACAACGCATGGGGTACCATCTTGCAAAAATTATGATTGAAGTCGAATGGTGCAATGTTTGACAAAGTTTATAAAAAAAAGAGGCAAAAGGTACAAAAAAATGGTATCACTAATACACAAATAAAGTATATGTTTATATTACATCTATTTAGTATAATATATTTTATATTATATATATTTAGGTCTTTTTTAGCTGGTAGTATTATAGTTATTGTTTTTTTTCCAAGAGTGAATTTCACATTTTACCCCTTAGATATGCATTTGTGACACTAATTACCCCCATCGTGTGGAAATTCGTCTATAATACCCATTTGAGAAGCTTTGAACCCTCGTTTTCTGATCCGTGTTCATTAGGCAAGGTGTGAGGTGCCATCCGGGATCCAAAAATATCTAAACAACAAGAAGGAATGAAACAAATGGATAAGAGAAGTCTGGACATGATCGTCAATGATGCCCTCCGATCTTTACACATGTTTTATTGAATCATTGAGACAACATGCCGAGCCTATCTAACATATACAAGCAAAATGCAAAATCGGGGTAAAACGCATCAAAGTCTTTAAAAACTGTTATTTCGATAGAAGTTCCACTAAATTGGGTAATATGTGTCAAAAATGTACAACTACAGGTAAAAGTGGAATTCACTCTTTTTCCAACAAGCTTAGTCAAACTTTGAGCCATTTGACTTGAAACAAAATTTAACGGTCTTCATTGGGGAGACGGAGGGAGTAGGCATCATAGAGATTTGTCAGTGCCGTTTTGCGTAGTTTTGAGAGGATATGTTCGGATCAATTAGTGGGAGGAAAGAGGAATAATGTAGGAACAACCCAATCAAGCGAAAAAAATTCTATATTATGAAAATGAACGAAGCATAATTGGCAGTCGAGGATTTGAGGGGAGCGGTTGAGCTAGATATATACTTTTCCCATTTAAGCCACCTTAATATAATTACCATTCACATTTCTTTCCAAATCTTGGGGACGGGGCAGTGCCCTCCTTGGCATGCAGACAACTTCGCCATTGAGAGCAACTCCAATGGGGCGACCCATTTTGGGTTGGCGCGGACAAAAGTGGAGGCCCAACGCGCCGATCCAAACCAAAATCGCGTTCGCACCGACGCATTTGTGGCCTAAATTTGCGGCCGAAATGCGTCTGCGCGGACGCCACGCGCGCCTTCTCGGTGTCCGCCGCGTCCCCACCTGGCGGTCGTCCAACTACCCAGCGACCAGTTTGGTCAGCTTAATTTATGACGACCGCCCATCTCGGGCCCACGCGTCAGCGACGACGGCCGTCCTTTTTTAAGCCGACCGTGCGGCGAGGCCGTCCTCATCCGCTTCCAGAAGAGCTCCCGTCCCCATCTAGCTCTCCCGTCGGCGGCAAACCCTAGCCACCCTAGCCAACCCAGATGGGGCTCTTCTCCGGCAAAGGCAAGGGCAAGGGCCCCGCCACCCCTTTTTCCCCTGAGCTCCCTCCGCCGGCGCCAGCTCGCCGGCAGCGGCAGCGCGTCAACGTGCCAGTGCACCAGGCGGAGTGGCACTGGCAGAACCGGGTGCCTCTCCCGTACCCCGACGTCACCCTACCGCACGACTGGCATCTGGATCCGGAGAGGATCCCAGTGCTGGCGGCGCCGCGGTCGGCTAGGGCGCACGCGGAGGAGGTGCGGCGCCGGCGGGCGCAGCTGACGTCGGAGCAGCGCAGCGACGCCGCTTACGCCTTCGACTCGCCCAACTGGGCTCGATGGTTCGCCTTCAAGCACGAGGAGGCCAGGCGGCGCGGCGTCCGCGAAGTCGGCCGCAGGTCGCCGCCGACCCCTCGTCGTCCGCGACGAGGACCAGGAGGCGTAGGCGGCCTACCAGGCGGCCTTGGCGGCCGTCCTCCGGGAGAGCGAGGAGGAGGAGCGTCGCAGGAAGGAAGAGGAGGAGGCGGCGTACCAGGCGGCCATGGCGGAGGCCATGGCCCTCTCCGCAGCGGGCGACTGCGGCGTGCCGCCGGTGGCCCCGCCTTCCCCCGTCGAGCCGACCCCCATCGAGGGCTACAAATGGACCGGCATCGTGCGCGAGTGGGTCAGCGCTCCGTCGGTCTGGATAGGGGCGACGGCGGAGGAGGAGGCGGAGCACCTTGAGGAATGGCGCCAGCGATGGCTCGATGAGGAGCGCCGCCACGGCGAATACCTCGAGAAGCTCGAGCGCGACGCCGAGGAGGAGCAGCGCGAGGCCGAGGCGCGCCGGGCCCAGGAAGCGGCGGCACAGGCAGCGGCGGCACAGGCACAGCCCGCGCCCGACATCAACGCCCTCTGGAACACGGCGTTCCCCTGGGCCGGCCCTGCGCTGACACTCGTCGACCTCACCGGCCCCGACGACGACGAGGAGGACGAGGACGCCTAGGGCCCTCGTAGTTATATATTTTTTAATGTTTATGTGGACGCGTGGACTATCGCCGGCCTTCGTGGCCGGCTTTAATGTTTAATTAATGTTTTTTTTATTTTTGAAATGTATGCATTTTTTTTTCACCCGCCGTCAAAATGGATCGGGCCAGCGTTGGGCACACGCGCCGACCCAAACGTGAAAACGGACGTTGATGTCCGCCGGGCCGACCCAAACGGACAAAAAGCGGACAAATACGCCGTCCGTTTGGATCGGCCGGTTGGAGTTGCTGTGTGGCGATTGTGGATTGGGCGTGACATGGGCAACTTTCCTTCGCTTCAGATACTTTGAACGATGGAAAGGGCATGCATGCTTGCATGCCAAGTGTGCATAATGTCATATCATTGATTGGACTTAGCTTCCCTTTTGAACATTTTAGACTCAAGCCTTGACGCGGTTGCCCAAGGACAATTGATCTTAGTAAAATATGGTGTGACATGGGTCGGTATGGTGTGTTATTTTGTGGCATATGTGTTCTCTTTTGGTATGATGATCGAAGTCATATTTCGGAAACTCTTACTATGACACGTTTTTCAAGCAAACCAGCTATAAGCCACCAAAAAGCTGCTCAAATAAACGTGCACCACCAAAAATGTGTTTGTCCTCCACGGCTAGAACCACGTCCTCGAGCGGGACCACTGCTGTTGGTCGCCCCGTCCCTTTCTGCCTATGTACCCACCGGGATGTCATGAGAGCTCTCATCGCCGTGGTCATTGTACAACACAAGGGAGCGCGAGAGCGAGTTTCTCTAGTCCTACTACTAACTTTGTTGTTATGTTTACTTAGTAGTTTCGTTGCATGCATCTAAGTTTCTCTAGTTCTGCTAGTAGATTTTTTCATAACAGCTATATTTCTATCATGCTATTCTTCTGTTTACCGGACTATTTTGTATTTATAAAGAATTAATTAAAATCTCTCATTCACCGCCACCCCTTTGGTCGATAATTTTGATCCTACACTTTGCGATGTGGGTTTGGTCGACGGTCGTTTGCACGAAGTTGGAGACTTCTTCATAGTGGTGTGTGTGTTGTATTTTAGTATGCATAATCAGCGGGTTGTGATGGTTTTCTCCCGGCTTTTCATTAATTAACGGGGTAACTATCTTCTTCTTAATTAATGGATAAGGTAAAAATTTATCACAATAATTATACGATAACAATGATTTTACGCGAAATAATGTAGGCACCGTTTCACATTCTCAGTACTATGTTGACACGAAAGGCATAAAAAATGCCGAAAACTCGTACCGAAATCATGTTCGATGGACACATGGGTGCTCACGAAACCGATAGGATCCAGTTATCCAGAAAACAAATTTTAGTAGTACGACTACTCGAGCATTTGTTTTCGTCGGTCAGCTTTATAATATCACTAGCGACCACTGTTCAAAAAATACTGTTAAAAAAATCACTAGCGACCAGCATGATTTTTAGCCCAAACCGGGGAAATGAAATCTGGGGAGGGGGGGGGGGAGGGGGGGGGGGCATCACAGACCACGCGCTCAGGTTTCGGAATCTCAGCAGCTCTACTGGCTTTCGGCCACCACGGAACGGCCGAACGGCAGAGAGCATAGCAGAGCAGCGACAGCGGGCCCGCGCCGCAGCCACCGCGCGCCCCCACATGCTGCCGCGTGCCCCTCTCTCCCCGTTCACTCTCCAGCGCCTTCCTCCCTGCCCCCTTCTCTCCCCCCTCCCTCTCTCTCTCTCCCACGCCTCTTATCGCTTCCGAGCTCTCATGGCCGCACACCCCGAGCGTTAAGCAAGCCGCACCCCCTGGCCTGACAGCCCGACCCCATGAGGCAGCCGCACCTCCTCTCGCCGCAGCGGCTCTCCCCCTCGCCCGTCCTCTCCTCCCACTTCTCGCCGCCCTGCGCGCCGCAGGGCTGCTCGCCGTGGCGGTGGCGCCACCGCCGGGCCTTCCACCCGCCGCTCTCCTCGCTGCGGGAGTCCGACAAGGGCACGCTGCGCAAGGCCTCGCCCAACGTCCCCTTCCGCTTCGGCGGCGGCGCCGGGGGCGGCCCCAGCCCCGACGACCGCCGCTCCGCCGCCGGCCAGGAGAAGAAGGGGAAGGAGAAGGAGGAGGAGGAAGAGGGCGGCGGGGTCTCGAGGGCCCTCACCGGGACGCTGCTCGCCGGGGCGGTGCTGGTCGGGGTCGTAGGGGGGTTCGGGGCCGCCGGGTACGTGTACAAGGACCAGATCAATACCTTCCTCACGCACTTCTCCGGGTTCATTGAGGGTAATGGAACGAACAATCCAACTGTGCTCCCACCTCTGCTTGCTTTGTGCACTAGACTTGCTTGGCCTAAGCTGTGCTCTTAGTAGTACTGAAATAAGTGAAATGTCTTGCGAATTACGCGTTCAAATGTAGCCGGTGATTCTGGTGCTTAGATAGGCGCATGATAGCAAGACCATTGGACTGCAGAACTAGCCATTCACATATCTGCTGATTCCTGTTTGATCATTATGAAATCTTTCAAGTAAACGTCTTCCTTGGACATTTTTGGTTAAACTTTTGTATTGATTTGCATGAACAGGCTATGGCACTGCTGGGTACGCGTTGTTTATACTTGCCTATGCAGGATTGGAGGTATATTCTTGAATTATCAACTTTAGTCCTCTACTTCTTGTCAAGGCTTATGATCATTTCCACCTAAACTAGTTAGTCCACTACAGATCTTGTCAATGAATTTGGGGTTGCAACTTTGGATTAATACTTATGATGGTGTTTGTTTGATTCAGGTTCTTGCAATTCCAGCAGTACCGTTGACCATGTCTGCAGGTCTATTATTCGGTAGTGTTACTGGTACTATTATGGTTTCAATCAGTGGGACAGTAAGTAACTTCAACATGAAGAAACATTTCTGTTTTAATTCTGCTGTTATGCATTTTCTCATTGAACTTTGTCAACTGTATAGCTAGCCGCCGCTGTGGCCTTTCTCATCGCTAGATACTTTGCTAGAGAGCGTATTCTTAAGATGGTTGAAGGAAACAAGAAGTTTCTGGCGATTGATAAAGCAATAGGTGAAAATGGATTCAAGGTTGTGACTCTGCTTCGTTTGAGTCCCCTATTACCTTTCTCCCTTGGGAATTACCTGTACGGATTGACTTCAGTCAAGTTCATACCCTACGTGTTGGGCAGGTTAGTTTCTACTCCCTCGACACTTCCTTATTTTATTTTGGCATTGTCCATGAATCTAACAAAAATAATGAAGTACATCACACAGAAAAACTAAGTACATAGCCAACTTCTATCCCACAGAGCAAACTGCATTCATTGAGAAATTTAGCTATTCTTAACGACCTATTAACTTAAAGTTTCATATGCATGATTCATGATGTAGTGTAGTAATGTTATCGGAAATGATAAATCCCGAACCTTTGGGATTTTCCCATGGCAAATCGAACTTTTTTTATGGCAACTTCAGTTGACGCGAGGATGGGCAGTTTAGTTCACAAGCACGGCAATTTCCTTGCAAAAAACAAACTGAGGGCGGAATTGCCATGCTTACCAACTAAACTTGCCATCCCCCGCGTATATAAATTGCCGCACAAAACGTTCGATTTGCCATGGACAAATCCCGAAAGTTCGGGACTTATCGGCGTCCAATGTTATTCCGGACGCATGCGATTCAAAATCAAAGGAGTAGCAAATGTCATATACCTGGTTAAGGGACTGACCACTTTCTGATCCACTACAAATTGAGCATTCTTTTGTGAAGGAATATTACACTGAAAAAGTTGTCATCGGTATTTTTTCTTCTTCTATAAAGCAATGTTACCTCAGATATTGCTTTTGTACGCATGCAGTTGGTTGGGCATGCTTCCAGGAACATGGGCCTATGTCAGTGCTGGTGCATTTGGGCGAGCTATAATCGTAAGTTCGTACCGTCGATCTTTCTTAGTTTATCTTTTCTTTGCAAACTTGCTTTTGTTGCTACATCAGGGATACTGCTCCACTATACTCTTTCAAGCCGTCAAGCTCTTTTCAACTTCCAATGGCTGATAGATAATATTTTTCTAACTTGTTAATAAGAATGCCTTACATACTGTGTGTTCTCTACTTCCGTTATATAATAAAGTTTTGCTAAAGCACATCTAGATGTGCAATAAGTATAACACATCTAAGTGCCTGTTCGGATCTTCTCCGCTCCCAACTGTGCTCCCGAAGCGGACGGAGCGGCGCCGAACGCACCAACTCCACGGAGTCAAAAGAGCGGAGCAGAACAGCCTGCAGCTCATTTTCACGGAGTGGCTAAAACCGAGCTCCACCGGCTCCTCGGAGTTAAAAATACTGGAGCGGATTTGGTGGAGTGGAGAGATTCCAAACAAGCTCTAAGTCCTATGGATATGGGGGTGTCTCGCAGCATGTTGATTATATGTGTCTGCTTTTTAGTGAAGTGTCCAGAATGAAAAAAAACTTCTATATATATCAAAATGCGGACATCTTAATCCAACTCAAGGCATCCCTTAGTCTAGGTGTTGCTTGTTAGCAGCTCAAATTTTTCAGCAAAGAATTAGAACATGGTGTTTCATTTGTTATTTTGCAAATTCAGTTGTATGCGTAGTCAGGACGGTTGAAACAATGATGAACTCATATGGTTGATGAGAATTTTTTTTATAAAGCGGCTTGAATATTGGAACCAACCATGACATCGCTCCCTCATTTTGCAGCAAGATGAGACGGAAATCGGTTTGGGAGGAAACAACCAGCTATTGACACTGGGCATAGGGCTATTAGTTACAGCCATTGCTGCTACTTATGTAACACGGCTTGCAAAGGTAATTAAGCTTTTGTGGTATCTATATAACAGTGGAAATCAACTATTGAGATGTGTTATACTCCGTATTATTTTTGTCAACCTCGGGCCCTCGGCTACTATTGCTAACTGCTTATCCTCTTTGTTTTCCAGGATGCTGTAAAGGATATTGACGACGAATAGAATGGTAGGATTACATAGCAAAAGGGCCATTCAAATAGCAAAGTAGCACGAGAATGTACATCACTGGCATCTTTTGGTGCAATCTAATCTAGAAATACAAGCGATTGTCAGAGGAAAGAAACTGTCTTCTCAGTGTCCCCAGTCAGCTAGGCCTCTAATACACATCCCTAATTCCTAAGCATGGTCTATCAAAAATGAGGCAATGGTCGCGAACCAACCTGTGGTTGGATGGTTAGAGGGACTGTGGTATCCCCAGCCCACCAGGGTTCAAATCCTGGTGCTCGCATTTATTCCTGGATTTATTTCAGGATTTCCGGCGATGCGCATTCAGTGGGAGGAGACGTTCCCGTCGATGACGAGGTGCCTACGGTGACTTCGTAAATTTCAAGATGATATGCCGGCTCAGTCTCTCGGAGGTGCTTATAGGGGTAGGGTGTGCGTGCGTGCGTTCATAGGGGTGAATGTATGCGCGTGTATATGAGCGCCTGCGTCTGTACTGTGTTCAAAAAAAAAAAAAGGCAATGGTCGTTATTCCTGCCACTACCAGCACCGAACCTACCAGTAGTCGCCGCACGAACAGACACCATCCTTCATGAGATGGAAGCAGTTGGCGTCCCTCAGTACGATCTCCCTGCCGTACGCCTGGGCGACCATCTTGATCGCGGCGTGGCAGTCGCCGCACACCCGGAGGTTCTTGAACACGCGGATCGGCGTGCCGGCCGGCACGGCGAGCAGCCCGAACGCCACGGCGAGCCTCTCGCTGTGGTGCGCCAGGCCCTTCTCCCTCCCCTCCGGCCCCTCGTCCTGCAGCGCCCAGGCCGTGTCCGCCACGTACCCTTGGCCGCGGATCCTCTCCGTCATCTCCTCCACCTTCCGGTAGACCTCGGCGGCCCGCGGGTGCCGGCGGTCCTCCACGTAGAAGAGGTGCGTCACGCCGTTCGCCGCCACCCAGCTGCACCCGGGCTCCTTGGTGATCCCTCTCGCCTTCATCGACGTCCGGACCCTCGCCACGTCGGCCCACCTCCCCGCCCGCGAGTACAGGTTCGACAGCATGACGTACGGCACGGCGTCCGTCGGGTCGAGCCTCCACACCATCCCGGCCGCGTGCTCGGCGAGCTCCGCGTTCCGGTGCGTCCGGCACGCGGCCAGCAGCGCCTTCCAGACCGTGGCGTCCAGCCTCGCCGTGCTCCGGTTCAGCAGGTCCATGGCCTCGTCGAGCCGCCCGGCGCGGCCGAGCAGGTCCACCATGCACGCGTAGTGGTCCGGCCCAGGCGCGATGCCGTGGTCGGCCTGCATGGACCGGAAGTGCGCCCGGCCGGCGTCGACCAGGCCGGCGTGGCTGCACGCGAAGAGCAGCCCGATGAAGGTCACGTAGTCCGGCCGGCACCCGGACCGGACCATCTCGGCGTAGATCTCCAGCGACTCCTTGCCCCGGCCGTTCTGCGCGTACCCGACGATCAGCGCCGTCCACGTGATGGGGTCGCACCGGACCCGCGTCGCGTCGAAGACCTTCTTGGCCTCGCCGAGCGAGCCGGTCTTGGCGTACATGGAGACCAGCGAGTTCCCGACGGAGAGGAACGGGTCGAGCGCGAGCCGGACCGCGGCGGCGTGCACCGACCGGCCCAGCTCCAGCGCCGTCGCCCCGGCGCACGAGCTCAGCGCGGCCGCGACGGCGAACTCGTCCGGGACGACGCCCGCGGCGACCATGTCGCGGTAGACCTTTACGGCCGAGTCGTGGGACCGGGAGCGCGCGAGCCCCGTGAGGAGGGAGGTCCAGGTGACCACGTCGCGGCGCGGCATTTCGTCGAACACGGCCCGCGCGGCGCCGTGGCGGGACAGCTTCGCGTAGGCGTCGACGAGGGCGTTGGCGACGTGGAGGTGCGCGGCGAGGCCCGCGCGGAGGAGCAGGGAGTGGAGTGCGTCGGCAGGGAGCCGGAGGAGCGCGGCGGAGTTGAGGACGGGCGGGAGGGTGTACTCGTCGGCGTGGTGGCCCCGGGCGCGCATCTCGTGGAGCAGGGCGAGCGCGCGCTGGTGCAGGCCGGCCCGGGAGCAGCGGGAGATGGCCGCGTTGTACGCCACGCCGGCCGGCACGACCATCGCGCCCGGGGTGCACGGCGGGCTGAGCTCGGCGCCGCCCGTTGGGGTGCAAGTGGAAACGCGTCTAGCGTGTCGACCGTCGGGAATTCATCACGGCATCATCATTTCATGGCGAAACAGCTGAAACTTTTGTGAAAGCAAATATTGAGATTCAAAAGTTGAGTGGAGTTGCGCCATTGCGATCTCTAGTTTTTAAATGTCCACCATATAGCATTGCCAGCAACGGGTCGCCACCAAAGGAAAATACATGTCCGACGCAAAAAAAAAAAGTCTCCCTTCTCATGGTACTTACGCTTGTATTTTTTTTTTCCGATGAAAAGGCCACATACTTACGCTTGTATGTAGATACATCAATACCAAAAGCAAATATTCAACTGGTTGATTGATGGTAATCTTAAGTTGTTGGACAACGCAAATCTTTTGATGATCACTGGTGATCTGAATGCTTCTGATAGACAGGAGTTGACGACAATTTAGAAAGAAGCAGAAGTCCAGTCTCCTAACTGGTCATTCTGGAGTACACACACTAGAACCACTTCATTTCTACTTTACCAGGAATTCAGAAGATTCTGTTTCGAATTCAGAAGATTCTGGCACCTCTGTCTTCTCTTTAAGCCTTGTGGATCACATCAAATAAGGTCAATTCGGCCAGCCTCGACAAGGCCCTTGATGGACTTGTACCGAAGGACATATAGGTCATCAGCAACCAGGTCCACAACTTCTTCCCCTCTTCATGAAGCAAGCATCGCAAGTTAGCGCAGTTCAAGAAAGTGAAACCGTAAAAACCATGTGTGCTTGAGCACTTACACGTCATCTAGCTGGAATGCTCCCACGTCACTCTTGGTCTTGCAGAAGACAAAGGTGTCAAGCTGAGGCTCTGGAACTGCACAAGGCATTCGAAAACCAAGTCAGATAGTGTCTCAAAGCTGATTGCATGCGACAAACAAATTTCTCTCACATCTTCAGCAAATCAGCAACAAAAAGGATAGAAACATTTTCAGCAAGAAAAACACGTACATGAACAATAAAAAAATACTCCCTCCGTTCCTAAATATAAGCCTTTTTTACAAATTTCAATACGGACTATATACGGATGTATATATACATATTTTAGAGTGTAGATTCACTCATTTTACTCCGTATGTAGTCCGTATTGGAATCTCTAAAAAGGCGTAAATTTAGGAACGGAGGGAGGATGTCCCAACATCTGTTATTAGCATTAGACAGCATAGATATTCTATGAACTTTATTTGCTTGCTGAAAAGTGAGGTTCAGTTTCCTGTTCTCACTAATGCCTAGATAGAGTACTGACTACTGAATCAGCTCCATAACGTCCATGTCAGTTGTTGGTTAATACTGGTAAGTTAAAATGCTTAACTGAATATACAGCGGTAACTGGAGAACTGGGTTACATTTGCAACCATTATTATAAACCTGATTGTCAGCATGAATCTTCAGCTGAATGAGGGGACTCATGAAAATCTGGTGACTAAACTAAGAAATGATAGAAAGATGCACCATCACAGTCCAAGATTGACTCTCCTAACTTGTCATGCTCTATCTGCATGTAATGTATCTTATGTCTTACGGCTCTGTAACTCCCCAGCAGGCTTCCCTGTCATGTTGTGCAGTCATGCACTTGCTTTTTCACTTTCAAATGGCATCAGAATATTATTTAAGTACATGTATATTTCATAAATATTTCAAGCTCAGGTAGGAGACAAGAAACAAATGGTAAAACCATTCAAGATAAGCTGCTTATAAGGCACATTACTATGATCAAATGCTTTTACTAATAGTTACATTTCAGTGACACAGTCCACTTTATTCTTAAAAACAGTTTCTACAGCTCCATTAGTATTTAGTAATGAGCATTATTTTCTGGGAGGAATATTCCAGACAAGGTTTATGTATCAGTACAATGTACACTGAACTATATAGCACCAAATGAGACTTCAAGAGGCATGTGTGTAGTGAGGCTCTTTTATGAATCTGGCAACTTAGTTGTGTTATTCAAAACCAACTTGCAAGTACTTAGTGATGCCATGACAAGGATCCAGAAATCTATTTGTCACAGATTAGTTGAATGAAATGTAAACATGCGAACATATCAAGTTGGCGGCTTAAAATGGTGAAGTACTCCCTCCGTCCCATAATATAAGATGTTATTACATTCAATATGTGAGACTATTGGATGTAATAACATCCTATATGGGACGGAGGGAGAACTAACCATCATACTGAGTAGCTTATGTAATGGCTTATAAACAAGTGATGTGGTAAAGTGTGACAAAGAAACGTGTTAATTTCAAGATCAAGTGGAATACCCATGTCATCCTCCGTGTTTGATAAGAATTGCCGCTTAAAATGGTGAAGTACTAACCATCATACTGAGTAGCTTATGTAATGGCTGAAGCTATAAACAAGTGATGTAGTAAAGTGTGACAAAGAAACGTGTTAATTTCAAGATCAAGTGGAATACCCATGTCATCCTCGGTGCTCGATAAGGATTGCCTCGTAACCGAGTCATAACCGTAGGGAAGCTTCGACAGCACCGACTGCTCGAGATGCTTCTCCATGATCTCCTTGCAGCTTCCGAGAGATCAAACCCAACAAGGGAACGCCATTTCAGCCACAAAACAAGCACAAACAACCACTAGACGGCCCAATTGTGTAGAGAGATACCTCTTGGCGAATCGCTGCTCCTGCTGCGACAGCCGGCTCAAGAGGTCGTCAGAATTGGCGATGTGGGCCATGTACTTCTCAATCTACAGACATCAGCACAATGAGGTCAAGTAATTGCCAATAATGCAACATCTCGGTCAGTAACTGAACCACTGTGCGGTACAGACTACAAATTACAGAGACTGGATTCAGTCTGACTTTCTGCAGGCGGAGGCGTAGGTAGGAGCGGAGCAGGAAGAGCGTGCGGTCGAGGTCCATCTGGTAGAGCGAGACCACCAGGTCGTCGACGCCGTTATCCGTGAAGTCATCGAGCGTCTCCTCCTGATTTCGCCACACCGGTCGTCAAGAATCAGAAACATTAGGTATTGTGAAGAACGACGGCGCAACCAATATGTATAGTAGGGTAATAATGAAGCGAGAGGGGGGGTGGGAGGGCTAACGAGGAGCTGGATCTGCTCGCGGGCGCGGGAGACGAGGGCGGAGTCGAAGTGGAGGATCTCCGGCGCGGCCTTCTCGTTGCGCCAGGCCCGCTTCAGGAGTTCCACGTCCGTCGTCGCCGCGGCCGACGCGGCGGCAGAGTCCTCGTCCTCCCACGAAGACATCGTCGCCACTCCCTACCTCTATCGCTAACTGGCGAAGCGAGCGCCGGGGCAGCCTGGAGCGAGGCGGTTAGGAAGGGGTGGCACCGGCCTGGCGAGGGCGAGCCCGGACGAGGAGGGGGGTGGCGCGGGGGGTCGGACTTGCACGGCGGTGGCGGTGGCTACGGCGACGGCGACGGCGAGAACCAAGGAGGAGGCAAAATCACAGGGGTTTGGGTTCGGAAGTGAGGATAGTGCTGGACTGCTGGGCCGTGAGCTGTGAGCGCTCTTCCTCTGTGGGCCGAGAGCGAATAAACGAAGCGGATCGATCGAGAGAGCAGGACAACAATGGGCCGAGATACCCCAGGCATCGACTGCAGCGCAACTCTGCGATAAGCTGAAAAAGCTGTCGGGATCCCTCACATCTTGGAGCGGAAGAAACATTGGCAATGTCAGGGCTGAGATTAAGAAATTAAAAAAGGAATTGGAAGTTCTGCGAAGTGCACACGGCAGATTACAGCCCTCACATGCAGAGACCAAGAAGTGTGACCGCTTGGTAGAACTGTACCACATGGAGGAAATTTTGATGAGGCAAAGGTCAAGAATTGACTGGTTATCCGATGGAGACAGAAACACACAATTTTTCCAGCAACGGGCCAGCATGCGAAGGCGGAAAAACAAGATTAAAATGCTAGCACGAGCGGATGGTTCTACAACGTCTGAAGTTGGAGAGATGGAAAACATGGCTAACACTTTTTACAGGGAACTGTATACTTCGGAAGGTACGGCCGGCATGGATGAAGTTCTTAATACGATCCCTGTTAAAGTAACTGAGTTAATGAACCAGCAGCTCTTGGAGCCATATACTGATGAGGAAATAAAAATGCCCTCTTCCAGATGTTTCCCACCAAAGCTCCAGGACCGGACGGGTACCCAGCTCACTTCTTTCAACGGCACTGGGAGCTTGTTGGGGGTGAGGTAACTAGCATCGTTCTGAGAATTTTGCAAGGACATGAGAATGCAGAGGTATTGAATGAGACTGTTCTGGTTCTCATTCCCAAGGTTAACAATTCCAATCTCCTTACTCAGTTCCGTCCTATTAGCTTATGCAATGTTCTCTATAAAATTGCCTCTAAAGTAGTCTCAAACCGTTTGAAGTCCATCTTACCTGAGATTATATCAGAGGAGCAGTCTGCTTTTGTGCCTGGAAGGATGATCACTGATAACATAATTTCAGCATACGAGTGTTTGCACTTCATGAAGCGAAACAAGGCAAAAAAGAATAGATTCTGCGCTCTCAAGCTCGATATGATGAAGGCATATGACCGGGTTGAGTGGAGTTATCTGAAGGCAATTATGGAAAAGTTGGGGTTTGCACCAACTTGGGTTAGTATGATCATGGGTATGGTAAGTTCAGTCAACTTCTGTGTCATGTTCAATGGTAACAAATTAGAGAGTTTTAAACCTACCCGCGGGATCCGTCAGGGGGCCCCTATTTCTCCTTACCTGTTTTTGTTGGCAGCGGAGGGCCTTTCGTGCCTCTTAAAAAGTAACCAGTCATCACACCTCAGCGGCACTCAAGTGGCTCAGACAGCTCCTGCTGTTAGCCATTTGCTCTTTGCAGATGACAGCCTGCTGTTCTTCAAAGCTCATGGTGATGGAGCTAGAGAGTTGTCTTCATGTTTGGACAGATACTGCAGTGCATCAGGTCAGAGAATAAATTTGGCCAAGTCATCCATTTTCTTCAGCAAGGGATGCCCTGTTACAATGAGGAATGAGATAAAACTAATTCTACAAGTACCAAATGAGTCTCTTTCGGAAAAGTATTTGGGCATGCCGAGTGATGTAGGCTCATCCAAAAATGGTGCTTTCAAATTCCTCAAAGATAGAGTGTGGAACAAAGTCAAAGGTTGGATGGAAAAGCTGTTATCAGCAAGGGGGAGGAGGTGCTTATAAAATCTGTTGCCCAAGCGGTCCCTGTGTATTCGATGTCGTGTTTCAAACTTCCTAGAGGCCTCTGTCATCACATCAACTCGCTGATTCGTAAGTTTTGGTGGGGAAGTAAGGAAGGAGAACGCAAAGCTAATTGGGTGGCTTGGGACATCATGACTAGGCCCAAACACTTGGGTGGACTGGGCTTCAGAGATATTGAGATTTTCAATCTTGCTTTGTTAGCCCGTCAAGCATGGCGTATTCTTCAAGATCCGACATCCCTGAGTGCAAGAATACTAAAAGCAAAGTACTTTCCTCAAACTGAATTCCTGCAAGCCGAAGTGGGGAGCTCGCCTTCTCAAGTCTGGAGAGCAATAGTGGAGGGGAAAGACGTCCTGGACCAAGGACTCATCCGCAGAATTGGAAATGGCGCTACCACGCATATATGGCGCGACAACTGGTTGCCGCGTGACCATAATATGAGGCCTATAACAAGTCTTCAGCAGAACCCACCCCAACTTGTCAGTGAGCTCATTTCTCATGTTACTGGTGACTGGGACGGAGATCTTATTCGAGACACTTTTGCCACCTTCGATGCAGAAGCTATACTTTCCATTCCCATCTGTAACCGGCCGGTGCAGGATTTCTGGGCATGGAGTCATGACAGCAGGGTTTTTTTCTCCGTTAGAACTGCCTACAGAATGTTGATCTCAACCAAACTTAACAGAGAGGCCTGGCTGGAAGGTCAGGGGGTGAGTTCCAACACTGATGGAGAACAGCATGCATGGTGTAGTCTGTGGAAGACTCAAGTCCCCTCAAAGCTGAGAATTTTCTTATGGCGGCTAGCACGGCAATCCATCCCATCAGCTGATGTTTTACACCACGGGAAAATGGCTCATTCTAAGTGTTGTGTCCTCTGTGGCACCAATGATTCGTGGCGTCATGCGCTTATGGAGTGTACGATGGCCCGATGTGTTTGGGCAATGGAAGACCCGGATCTTCTTGATGTTATCAGCACAACAACCGAACCTGATGCCAAAAGGTGGATCTTCGCCGTAATGGAAGCTTTACCGCATGATGCTTTCATTCGTGTGCTAGTTACTCTTTGGGCTGTGTGGTACGCAAGGCAAAAGGCAGTACAGGAGCACGAGTTTCAGAGCCCAGCCAGCACCCACGCTTTCATCAACAGATTCATCACCGAGATTTCATCATGCAAACCAAAGCGAAGCTCACAGAGGGGCGAAGCAACACAAGTGATAACACCCAAATGGGTTCCTCCTCCTGCTGGCTTTGTGAAGATCAAGGTGGATGGTGCGGTCTCAAAATCGAACAATCGGTGCGGTGGGAGTAGTCTGCAGAAACAGCGACGGTGTGTACATGGGTGCTTCTGCTAGAGGTTTCCCTGGAATAATCGATCCCGCTATGCTTGAGTCGCTGGCTTGCCGGGAGGCACTAGCCCTTGCATCGGATCTGGGACAGGACCGGGTGGTCGTTGGGTCTGATTGCAAGGAAATAGTAACAAATATTAGAGAGGGCAATGGTGGGAAGCATGGCCATATCATCTGCGAGATCAAGATGATGGCAGCAGACTTGCAGCATTCCTCCTTCATCTTCGAGGGAAGGAAATCGAACATCGAGGCACATAGCCTCGCTAAGTACGCGCTTAGTTTATCGGTAGGGCGCCATCTCTGGCTCCTACAGCGGCCTGATATCAATTGTATCCCAGATCTTTTGGTTAATTAATAAAGCGTGTGTTTAGCCTAAAAAAAAGAGAGAGCAGGAGCGTTGAAGTGCTCTTCTCCCACAAAAGCACCGGGTCCGAATGAGTTTTCGGCTCAGTTCTTTCAGAAAAATTAGGAAGCATGTGGTGACTAGCAGAACGCCCGTGCGTTACTATGGGCTACAATGCTCGGGAGTGTGTGGACATTAAACAGGCGTCCAACGAGCTCCTAAAAAATCAACCGTCTCGACAGTATGGGCTATCCACGATTTTTTCTTCAACACAAGGTCCCAACACAAAAAACCCACCTCATGACGCACCCTTCTCTCTTGCCAGACCTTCCCCTTCCTGTCTGGTTTTCTTCTGTAGCGGGACATTTCTCGTTAGAGGTCTCTCGTTTAAAATAGGATGATGCCCCCTCACCTGCTCCATGGCGTCCTCTCTCCTTCACACCTTACTTACCCATGAACCACCAAGGTGTCCCCCGCTCTCCGCCCAGATCCCTTCCCATGTGTCCGTGTCGATCCACCACCCCCATCAAGGGGGAGAAGGCGTGTGCCGCCCGTGACGACCCTAAGCCAACAAGGCAAATTCAGTGTCTCATGAGCCATTATCACATTGCAACATATAGTTGAATGTCATGCATTACCACGAAACAAAAATAGGATGTCGGTTGTTGGGCATGCAACTCGTGCGTCACCATGTCCGTTATTAACTTTTGAAGCAACCAACCAATCTTCGATCCTAACCAAAAACATACTGGCATGCTGAAAAAAATATAAACCATTCGCTCATGCAATTTGCTGCAAAATCATCTCTAATGAAATACAATTTATCATATTTTCTAAAGTAGGAAAAATATTCCACTCAAACAGCCATGACTGAAAAGGGACTCTCCACCGGACAAGTAATCTTCCAAATGGGTCAATGTCAATTTAGTATCTTCCAAACGGGACAATGTCAATTTAGTCGGGCAGGGCAAAAGCACAACCAATAGCTGTTTTGAGCACCGATGCAACTCCTCGAGTGTTGGCCTCATGTCAAGGCAGATAGTTGCTCCACACTGGCACCCGATGACGCAGACATATACACACAACTGTTGGCGCAAACATACACACAAGACTGCATGCATCCATGACTCCACGTGAAACTCTATCGCCTAACCCATGGTGACTCTTCGATGGTCCGTATGGAGCCTCAGCGGCAAAATCAAATAACCCAGACGAGGAACAAACCCACAAATTTCGATTTTATTCTGATAAAATAAAGCAGAAAATTTGTCGCACTGTAACTTACATTCATGGAACAACTACAACTAATTTGAACTATAGTCACGTCCAGGGCGAGAACTAATTGCGGACACGCCCACGGCGACCACCCCTTGGATGTCTACGGGCACCTCCGACGCCTCAGCCACCGGCATGACCATGCCACAGACATGGCCTTGGGCATCCCCATGGCCACAGCCAGCGCCATGTAGAACACATCCATGGCGTGCTGATATCCGGCTCCGCTAACTTCTGGGCAAGCTCCTCCACAGTCAGCTTCATCTGCGCAAGCTTAACATTTTCGTTAATCTTGTATAGCTGAAATTTTCAAATATCATGCAGCTATGTATCAGTATATAACTATATATACGATGAGTGCCACGCTTAACATTCAGCTATGTATTAGTATAGTTATATTTCCGTAGCAATGCATCAAACATTTTGCTATGTTTAGTAGCTCAGTTTTTTTTTTGTTCTGCTTGAGTGGATTACTGCCACATCTAGTTTTAAGCATACAGATTTAGGTTCGTATATACGTGAACCTGGTGTAGGATTGTCAGCTGAATGTCCCTGTATATATGACCCTGGTGTAGGATTGTCAGCTGAATGACCCTGTATATGTTTGAAGTTAAATGGGAAAAATGATACCAGGTCAGTATGTGACAAATAGCTAATAAACACTTGTTGGAATCCTTCGAGGAATATGGAGGACAATTTGTTGGAGAAATCATAGTAGAGTGAACTGTTTTAGTCCTGCTAGTATTTGATTTTCAGACATTGTAGTCCTGCTAGTATTTGGTTTTCAGACATTGTAGTCCTGCATGTAGCGGACCAAATGTCCATAGCAAATTCTAAAATCTACATCGCCCCAAAATCAAAATCACCAATTTTCAAAATCCATGAAGCAATACAATAATCCATATTATACATGAAGAGACCTTTGAAATATCATGAGCATGCTTTGTAGAAAAGCCTATTAACTAATGCATTTTGGTACTTCTAATCAATTTTAGCACAAGCTACGTATGGCGGCACAAGTCATTGTGAACCTGATATTTAGATGTAACTGATCATAATCGGCAGTAATGTGATAATGTAAGTTACCTTGCGAGAGAAACATGCTTCATGTTGATCGCCCCACTCGTCCAAACTCAAACTCAATTTTCAAAATTGGTTACATGATAGTTTTCTATTTAGTTTTGCGAGACCCTTAAAATGAGGATAAACCATGAATATATGATTTTGTAACATAAATAAAAATGGCAGCGAACTCAAGGGGTCCTTTAGAACTTGACAACGAAAATCAGATGCGTACCACTCACGTATAGCTGCTTGGCCCGGCAACCTCAAGCACCATTGCTTACTTGTGTGCCGCTCAAGAACCATTGCTTGCTTGTGTGCTGTTGTCCCTGCTCCAATAGCTACGAGTCACCAGCACGCAACGGCCACAAACAGGGCAGTGCCATGGTACAACACCATCGCCTTGCTTATCGTGTTTTTGCCTGATGCCGCCCTGGCCTCCACCCTGCCTCCCCGTCTACCCGCCCTGATGTTTGTGATGGTACCACACCAGCTCATGCCGACTACCACCCACGGGCGTCCTTTCCATTGGGATACCCCCTCGTAACTTGTAAGATCTATAATTTGGATCTTAATGTAACTGAAGAAATTTGATACATCGAGAGTAACATAAGCAACTTTAAGACACAATTTACACTTCAATGTCTAATCATCCATATTGGGAAATGAGTTGGAAATAGTTACAAGGCAGTAAGATTTCCTCACTTGTTCCAGGACCTGAAGTTTAGGTCTTGCACTCTCCATATCAGCAGACCATGCTTGATGGAATATTGCGCTGTTGGAGCTGCAGTATCAACATGACAACATATATCTGACTACCATCTTTGTAAAAAGGTAACACCATATCAATGTAAAAAACTCTATACAAGAGAATACTCCAGTTTCAATTATTTTGAAGGGTATACAATAAACTGAAAGAAGTTATAACCCTTGTCAATTACCTACCAATTAAGCATCAGAAAAATTGAAGCTTAGGCAGTATAGCAAGTAGCACACTGCCGATATGAAATGCCACTAAAGAGTAACTCATGTAGCTTAGGGAATCTTCCTATTTTCACGGATTAAATAGACCAGTTATTTTCAGCAATTCAGCAAACAAACACCTAACATTTATGCCCTGCTAATTCTGAAGGATGCAATGTTAATGCATCAACAGTACATCAAGTTATGGAGTGTGAATCAATTTTTTTGGCTTGACAGTAAGTAGTATGACAGGCTTCTTGCAAATCTCAAATGAGTGTTTTCAACGTGGAAGATTACATTGATGTAGGTAATTACGCAAGCCAGCTAACAATTAGTTATATGTATGATGCTTGGTAATGTGGCCTCAGAAATGAAAAATCATGACAAGCGTTGCCTAACCTCTGAATTAGCACCCCAGTTGCTTCTTGTAAAACTGCATCAGAAGCCTTCACAATGTCCTAGATAAGGAAAACACGAACCCCACAGTCTTTCCTTGATAAAAGGAAATGAAAAGGTAAGAGTTGTGGGTAAGGTCAGTTCAGGGAGGGATGGAACGACGAAGCGATATATGGAGTGCCCTTTAATAGTAAAGGTAAAACATGATCAATCGCTCGTCTTTCATTAGACTCACTCTCATTTCATGCGGTGCACATCATATACTTCATGTTTCTAATCTAAAATGCAGCCCTAATTCACTGGCAAGTGGCAGACTGAATACAAAATTTTAAAAATATCATTTTACATACAAAATATAAAATCACAACAAAGGGTCATTTTTTTCTTAGTTGGAACAGAGGGAGTTCAGGGTCATGCACTCCACATAGTACACTAAGAAATCTATCGTGGCCTTCGAGTTTATACAAGGATAAGAAATAAATGCTCAAATAGACTTCTACACTGATAATTTAATTCGTGAACGACAAAAATGTTATGGATTGATAATTTAATTTGCAAAGGACAAAAAATGATATACCATTTTTCAGTGTTGAACACAACTAAATGGAAAAACATCCACCCAAGTCCTTGCCACGGATAACATACCTATAGTCTACTTTCCACTCCTGTTTTACCAGGTCTGCTTCCCCATGGTATCCCCCTCCTCGGCAGGTCCCCTGCTCCAATATAATGCATGAATGCACCCCATCCAAAACCTACATACGTAAGAAAAACACGGCTCATTGTAGAATTCCTCAGAGATCCACTCAAGTTGTGAAACAGTCCGCCAAGAAAAAGGTATTAATCGACGAAGGGGCAAGAGAAATGACCTCTCATGAATGGCAAGTTTGAAAATGAGAATCATGACCAGGAGCATAATCTTCAACTGCAATGATTACCTGAGATCCTCCACAATAATTTAGTACGTAACCAAGCTCATTTGGATCCTGCAAGGAACATCGAGAAATGTTTGAGCACAAAAAGGGCGTCAGAGAGTGGCAGACCATAAGGAACATAAAGTGCTGAAACAACACAATAGCAGAGGAAAAACGCAGAAATGTGTAGCTTTTTTCTATCACTACTAAGGGCATGGCCAATGCATAGCCCCAAGGTGATGCTCCACGTGCCATGTAGGCTCGGATGTAGGTTCGGATGGTGTAACGGGATCCTCAGCAGGAGGCGGGTGCTTGAGGAGAAAAAGTGTGGTCCAGTGCAAAAAGCTAAAAAGTTGAAGTGGAAAGTAGAGATGCATGTGTACCGAAATCTTTATCTTTTTTTCCTTGATGAGGTCACTAGTGATAGCTTGCATTGGAGAGAAAAAATCAATGTAGATGCCTCAAGTTACTTTTTTATCATGGGGCATATGTATCCATATGCCACCATTGTACATGCCCTAAACTTGAGATCATCCTAGAAGCGAAGGAACTAAATAATTATAGTACACAACAGGCGCATCAACGACAAAGGAGCATAGGTAAACCAACAGGAACACAAATAATTTCTTAATCAAAATTTCAAAAATGATTTACAAGAGTACATGAACTTATAATCCAATCGAGTGTCTGCCTCCGGAGATCCAGACATAATCGTCAAAAGAGTTCTCGCAGATGTCATCCTTGATGTTATCAGCAGCGCCATTGACACCCGCCGGAGTTGTAGGTATGCCTCAGCACGCTGACCATGAGCCAAAGAAAAGCAACCATTGTCCTTCTATACATAGCCTCACAGGGTGTTCCAGTCGATGTGGTATCCACCTGGCATATACCGGACGGCGATATACCGATGGTAATTGGGTTCACGCGAAACAGGAAAGCTCGGGATTCTATGAAAATGTTCGATGACATGCTTCTAGAAGGCATCATGTTACACCGCGCCCATCCTAGACGCCATAGTACATTGCGAGGTCAACTCGTGCACCGCATTTGCCACCTGGTCTGGCCACCCCCGATGACCCGGTGTTCTGAAAATCTGCAGAAGGGGTTGTGAAACATCATCAGCTGTGTAACTGCATACAAAAGACCATGATTGATACCGAAAAGATTGCGAAACATCATCAGGTGTGTAACCTGCATACAGAAGACCAAGATTGATACGTGCATGTAAGACTGAGAACCAGAAAATCTGATTCAAACATAAAAGACAAGGGCAAGCTTATGCTATCCTGCTGAGCCACGACGGGCACTACCCCTCCTCGTTTCGGGAGGAACGGTTGAGCAAAAGCAGAAACACCACACCACGGCTCGGGACGAATACCACCTCGTCGGCCACGCATGGAGGCAAGGAAGGTCGAGCCTAGAATTGCGTAGGTCACGACGACGTCGGCAACGTCGCCACACAGAAGATCATGAGCGGCTATCCAGATTAGATCCTGGGGATAAGAATTCAGGGGATCGGATCGTGGGCGGCTTCCGGATCAGATCGTGGGCGGCTTCCAGATCAGATCATGGGAGGGATCGAGATGGGAGGGGGATGCGATGGGTGGGGTGGGGATCACAAGAGCTTATCCATCTCTTGGAAGGGCGGCCATCCATGCCGAGCGGCAGCAGCTAGGTGACGTCGTGATGGTGCTTCGGGGGGCTGCTACGGGCCGTCGTCCTCATCGCCATTGGTGGAGGTCTCGGAGATCGGCAGAGGAGCAAGACATCGGGCGGCAGAGGCGTAGATGCGATCCTGTGCTCCTCCACGGGAAGGACGGGGAAGGTGGACGGGGCGATCCGGGGTTCTCTAATGGCTTTTCCTTCAGAGTTTTTTTAGGTACGTAGGTGGGAGTTCCCTTCGTCTGGTTTTTCAGATGGGAGGGGGAGGTGCAAGGGGGAGGTGGGAGTGGAGACCGAAAAAAAACCAGACAAAGGTGGGAGGGATGACGAAAAAAAACCAAGAAAGAAGCTACCAAGTCCCCCTTTAGGAGTAGAGATCCACGGGAAGGACGGGGAAGGTGGACGGGGCGATCTGAGGTTCTCTAATGGCTTTTCCTTCTGATTTTTTTCAGGTACGTAGGTGGGAGTTCCCTTCGTCTGGTTTTTCAGATGCGAGGGGGAGGTGGGAGTGGAGACCGAAAAAAAACCGGACGAAGGTGGGAGGGATGACGAAAAAAAACCAAGAAAGAAGCTACCAAGTCCCCCTTTAGGAGTAGAGATCCACGGGAAGGACGGGGAAGGTGGACGGGGCGATCTGAGGTTCTCTAATGGCTTTTCCTTCCGATTTTTTTCAGGTACGTAGGTGGGAGTTCCCTTCGTCTGGTTTTTCAGATGGGAGGGGGAGGTGCGAGGGGGAGGTGGGAGTGGAGACCGAAAAAAAACCGGACGAAGGTGGGAGGGATGACGGAAAAAACCCAAGAAAGAAGCTACGAAGTCCCCCTTTAGGAGTAGAGATATGTGACCAGAATGGGTCTAAGGGGAAGCCGCCTCCTCCTCCCAAAGACCTTAGCCGCTGCCAGCACCTTCGCCTCCATCATAGATCGGTTCCCCCTCCTCCGGCCGGCCTTGCCGGTGTCAGGAGGGGTGGGGAACCCGATCTATGAGTGGATTTCTTAATAATAGTAGTGTTTTCATTAGATTGGTTTAAGGTTTTGGTAGTCGTATTTTTCTTTGGAGATGGCATCGTCTACAATAAATAATATCTGTCCCTTCGTTCGACGATGAGATCTTCTTCCCGACGTCAATGGTGGTTTTGGAAGATTAAATTTGTCTAGGTATGGTCCTTCAGACCTTGCTTCGTCAGATTAGTTTTGGATTTTTTTTATCATGGTCACCGCGAGGAGGATTGTCCTCGCAATATCTGTCTCGGCTGCTACGTTCTCGACAATGGTGATTCGTACTCTCGACTCCCAACGACGTCGACTTGGTTGTTCGGTTTTTAGTCCCTGGAATACCGTTGTTCGTACTCTTGCTGATGTTGGTTGAATACTTTAATGACGGCGTGCGTGCATCGCAGCCTTGGCATTGCAGCTCAAATTAAAACAATTGGGGAACCCTCGTTGGTATTTACAGGTTTGTGGTTTGATACTTCTGTTATGTTCCTACGGCTGCCTTCAGAAAGTACAAGATTGTGTCATGGAAAAAAGAAAGAGTTTGAAGATCACGAAGATTTACTCGTTTCTTTTATGTTTTATTTTGTAATCGATGTAGTGTGGTCAGCTCATGTATCTCTATCATGTACAATTTGCTACTATAATATATCATGGTATTGATTGTCAAAAAGAATGGCTTTAAGGGCATCGTCGATGGCAACCCGTAAATTTCCTCACGCATCCATCCACGGACAAGGAAACCAGACCGCGGACACGTATGAGGGAGGGTGACATCTAACCGTAGTCGCATATATTTTGAGAACAACTCGAACAACCGAACGAAATTCATGCAAACACGGCCGAATTTCATGCAAACACGACGGATTTCATACAAACACGGCGGATTTCATTACAGTTCGAAAATTTAGAACAAAAAAAAGACTCGTCCCTTAACCTATCCTACGGTGACGGCGTCTGGCGTCCAAGTCCGTGTCGTCCTCCCATCCATCGTCTTCATGCGAACCGGCGATAAGACCGATGAAGTGAAGGTGCGGTCTCCGTCGAGGAAGAGTAGAAGACGGGAGACGGACTGGCCCACATGGGATACAGGCTCCGCCACCTCCCGTGTCCTACTCATCCTTGGAGGAGTCCGCGACCTATCTGCCGCCGGTGGACGTGAGGTCGACGATGGAAATAGTGGCTCTGGCGATGTCTTCGTTCCACCGGGCCGGCTGATGGTTCGTCGGCGGCGCATAGGAGACGCAGCTGGCGTTGTTCTCCTCCGTGGTCGTCTGCACCTGTGCCTCCGCGCCAGCTGCTTCTTGGCGAGCGGCGACTTGAGCGCGGATGGTATCGTATATGGCACGCTGCTCCGCGACGAAGTTCGGGTTCATCGCAGCCATGGCCTCCAGGGCCTCTTGGCTGGCGCGCTCGCCGTCAATCTGACCCAACGCGAGCCGATGTTGCTTTAGCGCCCGCTCTAACGCCGACGTACGCACCGACGCAGGATGTCGCTCCGCCATGGCGGCATTGTAGTGCACCTACGCCATGGTGTAGCCGGAGTGCACCGGAGGTGCGGGAGCCAGGGCGATGTCATCGGAGCCGGTCTCCATCGTGGTGTCGTCCTCGTCGTCGTCGGAGACCTCGGGAGAGCTAGCCGTCAAGCCGGCCTCAATCCGCCTGGCACGGCAGCTTTGCCAGGCGGAGGTAAGGGCGGTCACCTCATGCTTCATCTCCGGAGAAAGGCTGTCCCACAGAGCTTCGCCGCCTGCAGTCATGGCAGATGTGATGCAAGGGAGGAGGATGTGAAGTGGACGAGTTGTGCTATGGAGATAGCCGGGTGTGGCCGCCCTTAAATCTTAAATAGGGGATTCCGGTGAGGCCAGGCGTCAATGCGGGATGCCTGAGTGGGTTTCTCGGGCGGCGAGCCTGGTTAATGGCCGCATACGAACAGACGGGGCATTGAACAGTCGTGGTAGATATATGTCTCGTCTCGTCCAGTCACGCGTCTCCGGCATTGAACAGGTGCGGACACCGGAGAGGCATTGCGGGCGGCGCCCTCGGCCGGCGAGCCATTTGAATGTTGGCGCCGGTGAGGGGTCGCGTCCGCTTTTCAATGGGGAGCGGCCGCTCTACAGCGGCATGAATGCGGGTAGCTGGCGCCGGGTGGTAAGCGCGCACGGGAGGGGGGTGGTGGGACAGGGCGGTCAGAATCGGGCGAAGTAGCAGTCCGGACTCCCACAAACCTCCCCCACGTTTGTCTCCTGTTTGCAGGAGAAATCTCGTCTGGACCGCCCCGCGGACGGATACAGGATCGCGTTGGATGACTTCCGTGGTCCGGACCGCGTGGTCTGGACCATTGCGGGAGGTTTACGGGTCTTCCTTGGAGATGCCCTAAGCGTACTGAATGGGGAAGAGTCTCCGAAGGTTATAAATATGACGTTCATCTTTGTGATCCCTAAGGTGTCCAACTCAATGTCCCTCACTCAATTCCAACCCATAAGCTTATGTAATACTCCCTCCGTTCCTAAATATAAGTCTTTTTAGATATTTCACTATTAGACTACATACGGATGTATATAGACATATTTTAGAGTGTAGATTAACTCATTTTGCTCCGTATGTAGTCCTATATTGGAATGTCTAAAAAGACTTATATTTAGGAACGGAGAGACTATGATATTTAAGATTATATCAAAGGTTTATGCTAATCGGTTGAAGAGGATTTTACGGGAGATAATATCGTCCGAGTAGTCAGCTGCTCCAAAAATGATGGTGTGCTTTTATCATGTCCCTCGTATTGCCCTTGTTGAGCATATGGATAATTCTTTCATTTCCAGTGTATGCAATCCAGAGACTCAATCATACATGCCCTCTCGCTTCTCACATTAGCATGAGCCTTGATGTGTGTTAGTATTTGGTTCTCTTAAGTACTCCGTTCCAAACACCTTTACCACTGTAGTAGCAAATTTGATCATTGCTTTGATACATATGTGCCTCATACATCCGGAGGTACTCATCCCACTGGTATGCGGTTGTGCCATACGTAAGCATCATCATAGCAGTCGTGCATTTCTAGAGACCAGAGATCCCAAGCAAGCTAGTGGCACCCCTCTTCAGCTTGAAGTAATCATCATAGGCCCTAACACCATCCATGATTGGACCTTATTTATAAATGCACTATGCATTTTTCCCTAAAAAATATACCGTCCATGATGCATAATTACAATAGTCGCTGCATCGGGTAGCGAAGAAAAAAAAATGCTCGAATAGCGCATCAAGGGTAAAGTAGCCGCCGTAGAGATCAATATGGCTCCGTCTATGACGTTGATTCAACACTCGGTGTCCCGGCGTTGAACCCTCGAAGTTGAGAACATACTTCTCCGCATTCTCCGTTTATTCAAGAACCGTATTAATTATCTTCGTCTCATCCTCATCTTGATAATCATTCAACAAAGATGAATCCATGAAGTCGATGTAGAACCACTCCTCATCCAAAAAAGTGCACTATGGAGTTTTGACCGAACGCTTGTCTCGGTGTCTGCCATGGATGGCATCGGCAGGGGCGAGGGTACCCCGGCGACGAGCAGATCCCGTCGGGGGGGGGGGGGGGGGGGGGTCAACCCTAGGTTCCATTGCATAAATGAAACTCACAACATATGTCTAAAAAGCAGGTACATTACAAAGATCTAACGACTATGATTTTTTTCTACTGTTATAAAGATTTGTCGGTCGCCATTAACTAACAGAAATATGGTACACATGATTAACGATTAGATGCTTTTTCTTAGAAATTGTAGCCTGTGGTATCCACATGATTCACATTTAGATGTATTTATATTTTCCATCGTTTTTGTGTGTTTAGATAGGTAGATATAATCTAAACAAGCGAAGAAGGGTCTAAATATATGTCAACATGTCTTGTGGCTCTCGGGTACTCGACTCCTCAAGAGAATCGAACTACAACCAATATAATTGGTGAACCGCCTTGAAATTCATTTGTGCAGAAAATGACGGCGATGGGTACGAGCAATCGACCAGGCTTCACATGACACCAAAGGAAGTAAATAACCCAGAAATGAAATCCTTGCGAAAAGGAGTTTTTCTCTTTTTGCAAAAAGGAATATATTAAACAAGGAATTCAATCTCCACCGGTGAACACTTGTAAACACGAGGAATATTCAGCTAGGGTAGCCGCCAACAGAAAAACATGTTGGGTGTGGACCTCTGATTCTCACCAGCAAGTTCTAAAACCAGGACAGCATTTTTTTTGGGTGGTTCACTGAAATTGACTGGCTACGATGACCACTGACACGTTAACATCAGCCGAAATCACACCGGTGCATCTCTCTTACTTTTTTTTTCGCTCATTGTACACTATAAAAAACATTTTTGATTAAAAAATATATTTTTCGGTTAAAAACACTTTTTTTGGCATTGCTGGTGCAAACGAGAAAGAATCCGGTGCCATTCCTTCCCTTTCTCCTCCTGACCAAACGATAGAGTCCAATGGGGAGAATCCGGGTGTCCCCGCGCGACAAACCACCTCCTCCTCGCCCCGAATCTTCCCTTTCCCTTCCCCGCCCCACACGCCACAACATCACCAAGCGCTCGCCTCCAAAGGCCCCAATCCTGCCGCTCACGCCCCCCGAACCCATCAAACCCTAGCTATAGCATCGTCGCCCCCAATCGAGATGGACGGCACGGCGGACCTGCAGGAGTGGGAGCTCCTCCTCGCCTCCCCCACCGCCGCGGCGCCCGGGCCGTACGCCGGCGCCGGGGAGGCGGCGGAGGACGACGCCGCCGGGGCCATCAAGCACGACTACTTCGACCTCGGCTCCGACGCCAAGTACGCCCGGAGGGCCTCCCTGTCGGCGGGGGCCGAGGAGGAGGGTAAGGAGGAGGAGGGGACGGACGAGGAGGCCGGCGAGGCGAGCTGGGTGGAGCCGCACCCCGGCGCCCTCGCCTTCCCCGCCCGGGACCGCGCCGCGCTCTGGTCGGATTCGTCGTCCGACGGGGAGAGGCGCGAGGACGCCGAGGCGACCGAGCCGCTGGTGGAGACGCCCCGGGATGCGGCGGCGGCGGGGGCGGACGAGGGGGCGGTGGCGAAGGGTGGGGCCTCGGCGGCCGCGGCGCGGTGGTGGAGGCTGCCCGTGGAGGTGCTGCGGCTGTGGGCGGCGCGCGCGGCGAGGAGCGCGTGGTCGGTGCCCGTCGCCGTCGCGCTGCTCGGGATCGCCGTGCTGGGCCGCCGGCTGTACCGGATGCGGCGGCAGAGCAAGGCCGTGGCGCGCGTGCGGCTCGTCCTTGACGATAAGGTCAGGCCCTTTGCCCCTCTCAGCCCCATGTCGCGTCCCAATCGCTTCATCTTGCGCCGCTGTGCTTGTGTAGGCGTCTCACTCGTGGGTCTAGTGTTGTTGAGACGCTGCGTCGTGTATCACCTTTAGAACCTGGCACTGCTGAGCTTAGCAACAGGCAGCTCCAAAGGAGCCTGGTTGCTTTTGTTCTGTACTAGAATACACACTGACATACATGATGTAAGAATAGTGCCGCGTTGAGGAGAAATTCTAGGAATCTCCTTGTAAGAATTGTCCTTGATTCTAGGAAGCTCCTTGTATTGTTTAAGCTGAAGGTAGAGCATTTCATCGATTTGCTTCCTCGCAAAAAGGAAAGAACGAAGAGAAGTCTATCTGCTTCTGTTGCCATGTTGTTCTTGCTCGGTCAGGAAATGCATGTGGGTGGTATTTAAACACACCAGTAGTTAATACTATTACTGTAGATGCTATGTGAATTGTGGCTCGCATTTGAACAGATTTGATAATTGGGCTCAAACACTCGAGTGTTGATGTTGTTCCTGACACTATTATATACTCCATGGCGGAATTGCCTATGTGTGTTGATTTGGCAATATCTTTCTTGCTGAGTATTTATATTTTCATCGTCCCTGCAGAAGGCATCTCAATTCAAGGCCCAGCCGATGTTACGGCGAGCTCCGATGATAAAGCCTATGCTTCCTGGCAATGGGGTGACCCCATGGCCTGTGCTGGGGCACCTGTGAGATGCGAGATCCGCTACATAGAGCTAGAAATACAGTTGGCTTGTGAGCATACTATGCAGTCCCCTGCAGATTTATCGTACCCTACTTGAAGTGCGTACTTGTGAAAGACAAAATGATGCTTAAGTGACACATTTAGTATATCTTTTCTGCCTGATGCTTGTAATGCACCTGTGTGTATATTTTTCTTCTGTAGCCTCGTTTTACCTGATGTGCTTGAACAATGTGGCTGTGTATATATGACATAAAGTATCTGAATATGGTTGTAGAATGGCAGTTTGAAACTGCGGCGAGCTTCCTTTCAGCACCACATTTCTCTTGTTGTTTCCTTTTCTCACTGGAAAATGTGTTATCCCTGTATTCAGCACGCCTAGAAAGGATAGCATCATCTACGAAATCAACTGATGTGTCTGAGGCACCTTCTGTTATTCCTATGTATTTTCACCAAATGATTGATAATATGGCCTAATTGGCTTGCATCATCCAGAAAGCATGCAACCTTTTGTTTTTAGGGTGAGGAAGCAAGCAATTTGATGATACACGACCCAGGGGAAAGAGAACAACAGGGTCAACATGGAACTGCCGCAGACATGTCAACAGGACTGGTTGTGGTTCCAGGTTTCTTCTTACTACTTAATGAGCTTATGGGCACAATTTGCATCAAAGTGGTCGTGCCGGAGTGGTTATCGGGCATGACTAGAAATCATGTGGGCTTTGCCCGCGCAGGTTCGAATCCTGCCGACCACGTTTTTTTCAGTTGATTTTTTGCCGTTTTTCTGGAGGGTCAAGTTATAGTAGTAGAACTGTGGGCATTTTTTTCACTTTATTTTCCTGCAACAAAGAAATGATCACCGTCGTCTAAAAAAAAGGGAAACGATCACCATCCTCTCAAAAAAGAAAAGAAAAGAAAAAGAAATGTTCATCATATATCGTGTTTCTTTGTTGCGATTACAAGAAACCCCGACACATGATTTGAATGACATAGATAGCTCGTTTGAATCTTGCTGACCACGATTTTTTTTCTAGGAGGATAAAAGTATAATAGGTGTGCAGACATTCTTTTCTCTTTACTTTCACGCAACAAAGGAATAAACACCATATATCGTGTTTCTTTGTTGCGATTACAAGAAACAGAGGCTCACGCATACTCGATACATGGTTTTTTTTAGTTGAATGACATAGTTGCATGGAAGGACTGTCTTTTGCATGAGTGGCTTGCCAATTATAGTTGAAATGGACTATGTCATTGTTGTCAAGCTGATTCAAGCTTCAGATCTTTGATAGATCGATTTATTCTTCTACAGTTTGAGAGAATAGGCACATTATGTCTCTTCATGATTCATGTGTTACTCTTGTAAATCGCAATCAAAATAAGGTTGGCGATAGATTAGCTAAATTTCTTTAGAACTTGTATTGGTTTTGGCCCAATAGATTCTTTAGAACTTGCCGAAGCAGATTGCACGGACAAATCCTCATTCCCTTTGTGCAAGAGTTTTGAAGGGGCATTACTTCCCTGACACTGATTTTATGCAAGCATCAGCCCTTCTAAGTCTGCTTCGGCTACGTGGAAGGCGATCATTGCGGGAAGAGGGGCCCTCAAGATGGGCTTGATCTCACGAGTAGGAGATGGCAGTACTATATCGGTATGGACTGACAAATGGATCCCAGGGACTATCTCCATGACTCCGCTCTTGAAGCCACCGCACACAAACATTGAGAATGTGTCTGGTCTTATTGATATCTTGGCGGCAAGATGTGGTTAGGGATACATTCATTGCCTGTGACATCGAGGCCATTCTTAACATCCCTATTCGGCAGGGAGGGGGAGATGATTTCCTTGCTTGGGCGTTTGTGAAATCTAGCAACTACACTGTGAAGATGGCGTACCGTGATCTAGTGGCTCACAAAGAACGATTAGCTCTAGAGGAAGGGGTGGCTACCGGGACCTCAGGAGACGATCAACAGTTGTGGAAAGCCTTATGGAAACTGAACGTTATTCCAAAAGTAAGAGTGTTCTGCTGGATAGTTCTTCATGGTATTCTCCCAGATGAAAGCACTCTTAAGCATCGCTGATACTTGTGATCTGCGTTGAGTTTTTCGTGAAGAGGAACGGGTTATTGCAGCACAAAGTGGGTAAGTACTTCCCTCAGTTATGAAACCAAGGTTTATCAAACCAATAAGAATATCAATCATCAACCGTCTTCAGCGGCTGCACACAAAAGAACAAACAACTTGCACCCAACGCGGGTAAGAGGGTTGTCAATCCCCTTGATCTCGTTATTTGCAAGCAAATGAGTTGTGTAGATAATTGTAAATTGCAAAATAAAATAAAAAGTAAATAAAGGCAGCAAGGTAATAGTAGCGTTTGTAAATTTATAAGTGAATAGACCCGGGGGGCATAGTTTTCCCTAGCGGCATCTCTCATGTAGGCAGCATACGGTGGGTAACAAATTACTGTTGGACAATTGATAGAAAAGCGGATAGTTATACGATTTTCACGGCAATGATCGTGTGTATATAGGCATCACGTCCATAAACAAATAGGCCGACTTCTGCCTGCACCTATTACTATTACTCCACTTCAAGAGCGCTTCTATGCTTGCCTCTCTACGTATTAAGTTCATGACAAACAGAGTAGTGCATGGAGAACGATGACATGGTGTAGACAAAGTAAACTCAAGCAATATGAATTAACCCCATCGTGTTATCCTTAGTAGCAACAACTCAAAGACGCATCTTGTCCCCTACTTTGTCACTGGGATATAGAAACTCGTCAGGTTGAACCTACCACAACGCACCACTCCCACTGAAGATAGATCAATCTACTTGGTCAAAGCACATCGATAAATCGAAGAGCATTACAAAGCTATAATGATCATGCAAATAAGAATCTTAATATTCAGAGGTGACTTAGATACTTTTCATGAATAATCTGAACATAAACCCACAATTCATCAGATCCCAACAAACACACCGCACAATAGGATTACATCAGATGGATCAAAGCGAAGATGCGATGATCATTGTATTAAAGATCAAGAGATAGAGAGATTGCCATCTAGGTACTAGCTATGGACCCGTAGGTCTGTGGTGACCTACTCACACATCATCATGAGGGCAGCAAGGTTGATGAAGAGGCCCTCCGTGATCGACCCCCCCTCCAGCAGGGTGCCGGAACGGAGCTTCAGATGGCCTCGCGATGGAACAAAGACTTGCGGCGGCGTAAAAAGGGTTTCAGGACTGCCTCCAGGGTTTTTGGAATTTTAGAGAATTTATAGGCCAGAGAGGGGCATCGGGAGGCACCCGATGGGGCCAGCACACATCAGGGCGCCCCCCAGGGCGCGCCCTATTGCGTGTTGGTGCCCTCGTGCGGCCTCCTGACTCCTTTCGAAGCTTCCAGGTATTCTTTTGGTCCATAAAAAATCATCAAAAAGTTTCGTGGCAATTGGACTTCGTTTGGTACTATAAACCTGAAAATTAAAAAACATGCAGAAAATAGCAACTGGCACTGGGCACTGGGTCAATAGGTTAGTGCTCAAGAATATCATAAATTGGTAAATAAAGACCCAAAAAGTATCCTAGAATGATAATATATCAGCATGGAACAATAAAAAATTATAGATATGTTGGAGACGTATCAAGCATCCCCAAGCTTAATTCCTGCTCGTCCTCGAGTAGGTAAATGATAAAAAAAGTTTTTTTGATGTGACATGCTATCCATTATGTAATCTTATGCATGTAAGCTCATTGAGAAACGATGAATTAATAAATATTAACATAGCAATACTTATAAGTATAAGAAACAAAATCATCAATCTTTCAAAGTATACGATCCTCAAGGAATGTTTACCCCCCATTCATCTTATTATATTAGCAAGGCATGGCTCCATCTTCACCACATTAATACAAATGTCAAGCACCATAGTGTCCAAGTCAGGCAATTGGATCGTACTTTTTCAATATGCATCAACTTTTTATTCTTCACGCAATACATGAGCGTGAGCCATTGGACATAGCATTTAGGTGGAATAGAATATGGTGGTAGATATCAAAGGGGCAAAAAGTGGAGAAGATAGTCTCACATCAACTAGGCGTACCAACGGGCTATGGAGATGCCCATCGATAGATGTCAATGCAAGGAGTAGGGATTTACATTCAAATGATGCACTAGAGCTATAAGTGTATGAAAACTCAAATGAAGCTAAGTGGGGTGTGCATCCAACTTGCTTGCTCATGAAGACCCCGGGCATTTGAGGAAGCCCGTCATAGGAATATACAATCCAAGTTTGTAATAATGAAAAAGTAATTCCCACTAGCATATGAAAATGACATATCATGAGACTCTCTACATGAAGAACAAGGTACCACTTTGAGGCACAAGTGTGGTAAAGGATAGTAGCAAAGTCCCTTCTCTCATTTTCTCTCATTTTTTTTCATGAATGATGGGCTCATTTGGCCTCCCCCATCTTTATTTCCTCACTAGGACAATGATCTAACAATGATGATCATCACACTTTTATTTACTTACAACTCGATATGGAGAACTGATATGAAGATATGACTCTATATGAATGCCTCTGGTAGTGTACCAGGATGTGCAATGATCTAGCGTGACACGCATCAAAAAAATGATGAATGATACGTCTCCAACGTATCTATAATTTATTAAGTATTCATGCCATGTTTACAATAATTCTATATGATTTTGGTATGATTTTATTAGAACTAACCCGGACTGACGCTGTTTTTAGCAGAACTACCATGGTGTCGTTTTTTTGTGCAGAAATAAAAGTTCTCGGAATGGGCTGAAAATTTACGGTGATTTTTTATGGACCAAAAGAGACCCCCGAAGCACCGGAGCTGGGCCAGGAAGTGACCGAGGAGGCCACAAGTCTGGGGGGCGCCCCCCCCCCTAGGGCGCGCCCCCTAGCTTGTGGACTCCTCGAGCACCCCCTTGACGTGAGACCGACGCCAAAAATTCCTATAAATACCAAAAACCCCAGAAAGAAACCTAGATCGGGAGTTCCGCTGCCGCAAGCCTCTGTAGCCACGAAAAACCAATCGGGAGCCCGTTCCGGCACCCTGCTGGAGGGGGAAACCATCATCGGAGGCCATCTTCATCATCCCGGCGGTCTCCATGACGAGGAGGGAGTAGTTCACCCTCGGGGCTGAGGGTATGTACCAGTAGCTATGTGTTTGATCTCTCTCTCTCGTGTTCTTGAGATGACACGATCTTGATGTACCGCGAGCTTTATTAATATAGATGAATCATATGGAGTTTTCCCCTCTCTATCTTCTTGTGATGAATTGAGTTTTTCCTTTGAAGTTTTCTTATCGGATTGAGTCTTTAAGGATTTGAGAACACTTGATGTATGTCTTGCGATGGGTTCTCCGTGGTGACAATGGGATGTTCTATTGATCCACTTGATGTATGTTTTGGTGATCAACTTGCGGGTTCCGTGACCTTGGGAATCTATGCATAGGGGTTGGCACACGTTTTCGTCTTGACTCTTCGGTAGAAACTTTGGGGCACTCTTTGAAGTTCTTTGTGTTGGATTGAACATGATGAATCTGAAATTGTGTGATGCATATCGTATAATCAAGCCCATGGGTACTCGTGGTGACATTGGAGTATCTAGGTGACATTAGGGTTTTGGTTGATGTGTATCTTAAGGTGTTATTTTAGTACGAACTCTAGGGCTGTTCGTGACACTTATAGGGATAGCTCATAAGATTGATCGGAAAAGATAACTTTGAGGTGGTTTCGTACCCTACAATAATTTCTTCGTTTGTTCTCCGCTATTTGTGACTTTGGAGTGAACTCTTTGTCGCACGTGAGGGATTTACATATGATTCAACTATGTCAGTATTGTTGAGAGAACTTGCACTAGTGAAAGTATGAACCCTAGGCCTTGTTTCTAAGCATTGCAATACTGTTTGTGCTCACTTTTATCATTAGTTACCTTGCTGTTTTTATATTTTCAGATTACAAAAACCTATATCTATCATCCATATTACACTTGTATCACCATCTCTTCGCCGAACTAGTGCACCTATACAATTTACCATTGTATTGGGTGTGTTGGGGACACAAGAGACTCTTTGTTATTTGGTTGCAGGGTTGTTTGAGAGAGACCATCTTCATCCTACGCCTCCCACGGATTGATAAACCTTAGGTCATCCACTTGAGGGAAATTTGCTACTGTCCTACAAAACTCTGCGCTTGGAGGCCCAACACGAGTCTACAAGAAGAAGGTTGCGTAGTAGACATCAATGAACGGTGGCTTTGCCACAAATACTATGTCAGCTCTATATGATCATGCAAAGCAATATGATGATGAACGAACTAGTCATGTGAAGTGACGATGGAATTTGCATGGAAATATATCTCGGAATGGCTATGGAAATGCCATGATAGGTAGGTATGGTGGCTGTTTTGAGGAAAATATAATGAGGCTTGCGAGAGGGGTTAATCATAAGTGGGAGGTTTGTCCAAGTAAGGACAGCACCCAAGCACCGGTCCACCCACATATCAAATTATCAAAGTAACGAACGCGAATCATATGAGCATGATGAAAACTAGCTTGACAGAAATTCCCATGTGTCCTCGGGAGCGCTTTGCTTTATATAAGAGTTTTTCCAGGCTTGTCCTTTGCTACAAAAAGGATTGGGCCACCTTGCTGCACCTTTGTTACAATTGTTACTTGCTATCCGTTACAAATTATCTTATCACAAAACTATCTGTTACCGATAATTTCAGTGCTTGCAGAGAATACCTTACTGAAAACCGCTTGTCATTTCCTTCTGCTCCTCGTTGGGTTCGACACTCTTACTTATCGAAAGGACTACGATAGATCCCCTATACTTGTGGGTCATCAAGACTCTTTTCTGGCGCCGTTGCCGGGGAGTGAAGCACCTTTGGTGAGTGGAACTTGGTAAGGAAAATTTTATTTAGTGTGCTAAAATTTATTGTCACTTGTTACTATGGAAAATAATCCTTTGAGGGGTTTGTTCGGGGTATCTTCACCTCGACCGGAAGCACAAAGAGTTGCCCCTCAACCTACTGCACCTACTGAAAATATTTATTATGAAATCCCTTCGGGTATGATCGAGAAACTGCTAGCTAATCCTTATGTAGGAGATGGAACACTACATCCTGATTTGCATCTAATCTATGTGGATGAAGTTTGTGGACTATTTAAGCTTGCAGGTTTGCCCGAGGATGATGTCAAGAAGAAGGTATTTCTTTTATCTTTGAAGGAGAAGGCATTGACATGGTATAGGCTATGTGATGATATTGGATCATGGAACTACAACCGATTGAAATTGGAATTTCATCAGAAGTTTTATCCTATGCATCTGGTTCATCGTGATCGGAATTATATTTATAATTTTTGGCCTCGTGAAGGAGAAAATATCGCTCAAGCTTGGGGGAGGCTTAAGTCAATGTTATATTCATGCCCCAATCATGAGCTCCCAAGAGAAATTACTATTCAGAATTTTTATGCTCGGCTTTCAAATAATGATCGGTCCATGCTTGATACTTCTTGTGCTGGTTCCTTTATGAAGAAAGATATTGAATTCAAATGGGATTTATTGGAAAGAATTAAACGCAACTCAGAAGATTGGGAACTCGACAAAGTTAATGAGTCAGGTATAAACCTTAAGTTTGATTGTGTTAAATCTTTTATAGACACCGATGCTTTTCGTGAATTTAGCACTAAATATGGACTTGACTTTGAGATAGTAGCTTCTTTCTGTGAATCTTTTGCTACTCATGTTGATCTCCCCAAGGAGAAGTGGTTTAAATATCATCCTCCCATTGAAGTGAAAGTTGTAGAACCTATTAAAGTTGAGAAAGAAAACTAGCTTGACAGAAATTCCCATGTGTCCTCGGGAGCGCATTGCTTTATATAAGAGTTTATCCAGGCTTGTCCTTTGCTACAAAAAGGATTGGGCCACCTTGCTGCACCTTTGTTACAATTGTTACTTGCTATCCGTTATGAATTATCTTATCACAAAACTATCTGTTGCCGATAATTTCAGTGCTTGCAGAGAATACCTTACTGAAAACCGCTTGTCATTTCCTTCTGCTCCTCATTGGGTTCGACACTCTTACTTATCAAAAGGACTACGATAGATCCCCTATACTTGTGGGTCATCAGGGCACTCTTTGAAGTTCTTTGTGCTGGATTGAACATGATGACTCTGAAATTGTGTGATGCATATCGTATAATCAAGCCCATGGGTACTCGTGGTGACATTGGAGTATCTAGGTGACATTAGGGTTTTTGTTGATGTGTATCTTAAGGTGTTATTTTAGTACGAACTCTAGGGCTGTTCGTGACACTTATAGGGATAGCTCATAAGATTGATCGGAAAAGATAACTTTGAGGTGGTTTCGTACCCTACAATAATTTCTTCGTTTGTTCTCCGCTATTTGTAACTTTGGAGTGAACTCTTTGTCGCACGTGAGGGATTTACATATGATTTAATTATGCCAGTATTGTTGAGAGAACTTGCACTAGTGAAATTATGAACCCTAGGCCTTGTTTCTATGCATTGCAATACCGTTTGTGCTCACTTTTACCATTAGTTACCTTGCTGTTTTTATATTTTCCGATTACAAAAACCTATATCTACCATCCATATTACACTTGTATCACCATCTCTTCGCCGAACTAGTGCACCTATACAATTTACCATTGTATTGGGTGTGTTGGGGACACAAGAGACTCTTTGTTATTTGGTTGCAGAGTTGTTTGAGAGAGACCATCTTCATCCTACGCCTCCCACGGATTGATAAACCTTAGGTCATCCACTTGAGGGAAATTTGCTACTGTCCTACAAAACTCTGCGCTTGGAGGCCCAACACGAGTCTACAAGAAGGTTGCATAGTAGACATCAAGCTCTTTTCTGGCGCCGTTGCCGGGGAGGTGAGTGCTTGAAGGTATATCTTTAGATCTTGCAATTAAATCTTTTAGTTTCTTGTTTTTCACTAGTTTAGTCTATAAAAGAAAACTACAAAAAATATATGGAATTGAGGTTGCCTCATATGCTTCATCTTTTTAATGTCTTTCATGAAAATGATGGTTTGGAAAATTGTGCTCAATTGGTAGAGGAAGAATTTATGAAAATACTTAATGAGAATTCCTTGAATGATGAGCATGATTGCAATATTGCTAGTATGAATTCTCTGAATATCCATGATGCTAATGATATGCAAAGCCACAAGCTTGGGGGTGCTATGTTTAATGAAGATGATCTTTTTATTCCCCTTACTTTGAATGATCAAATTTGTTATAATGACTGCATGCCTCCTACTTATGATGATTATTGTGATGATACTTATGCGATGAAAAAGAGTGATGATTGATAACCCACAAGTATAGTGGATCAATTGTAGCCTTTCTCGATAAGTAAGAGTGTCGAACCCAACGAGGAGCTAAAGGTAGAACAAATATTCCCTCAAGTTCTATCGACCACCGATACAACTCTACGCACGCTTAACGTTCGCTTTACCAAGAACAAGTATAAAACTAGAAGTACTTTGTAGGTGTGATAGGATAGGTTTGCAAGATAATAAAGAACACGTAAATAAAATCTAGGGGCTGTTTAGAAGAAGAAACAACTAAGTTAGTTTTAGTAGAGAGCTTTTTGTCACAAGGAAGTTATTTGTCCCTAGGCAATCGATAACTAGGCCGGTAATCATTATTGCAATTTTATATGAGGGAGAGGCATAAGCTAACATACTTTCTCTACTTGGATCATATGCACTTATGATTGGAACTCTAGCAAGCATCCGCAACTACTAAAGTTCATTAAGGTAAAACCCAACCATAGCATTATAAGGTATCAAGTCCTCTTTATTCCCATACGCAAACAACCTACTTACTCGAGTCTGTGCTTCTGTCACTCACGCCACCCACCATAAGCGAATCATGAACATATTGCAAAACCTACAGCGGGGATCCCTCACGCTTGCGCGACACGGAGAGCACCATAGGACAGCACCAATAATAAAACATGCAACTCAAACCAATCATGATCATCAATTAACCCATAGGACAAAACGGATCTACTCAAACATCATAGGATAGCCATACATCATTGGGAAATAATATATAGCGTTGAGCACCATGTTTAAGTAGAGATTACAGCGGGGAGAAGGGGTGTTACACCGCTGCATAGAGGGGGAGAGAGTTGGTGATGACGGCGGCGAAGTTGTTGGTGTAGATCGCCGTCACGATGATGGCCCCGGCGGCGTTCCGGTGCCACCGGGAGAGAGGGGGAGAGAGCCCCCCTCCTTCTTCTTCTTCCTTGGCCTCCCCCCTAGATGGGAGGAGGGTTTACCCTCTGGTCCTTGGCTTCCATGGCGGCGGAGGGGCGAGAGCCCCTCCGAGATTGGATCTCTCTCTCTGTTTCCTTCTGTTTCTGCCTTCCCAGATTCTGGCCTTTCATCGTTTCTTATATTCCCGGAGATCCGTAACTCCGATTGGGCTGAAATTTTAACACGATTTTTATCCGTAAATTAGCTTTCTTGCGGCGAAAGAAGGGCCCCAACTGCCTTACGGGGTGACCACAAGCCACCCTGGCGCGCCCTACCCCCCAGGGCGCGCCCCTATGGCTTGTGGGCCCCTCGGGCACCGCCTTCTGTTGATTCCACTTCCCAAAATTCACATATATTCCAAAAAAAATCTCCGTAAGTTTTTATCCCGTTTGGACTTCGTTTGATATGGATTTTCTGCGAAACAAAAAACATGCAACAAACAGGAACTGGCACTGGGCACTGGATCAATATGTTAGTCCCAAAAATAGTATAAAAAGTTGCGAAAAGTATATGAAAGTTTTAGAATATTGGCATGAAACAATAAAAAATTATAGATAGGACGGAGACGTATCAGCATCCCCAAGCTTAATTCCTTCTCGTCCTCGAGTAGGTAAATGATAAAAAAAGATAATTTTTGATGTGGAATGCTACCTAGCATAATCTTGATCATATAATCTAATCATGGCATGAATATTAAGACACAAGTGATTCAAAGCAATAGTCTATCATTTGACATTAAGACAATAATACTTCAAGCATACTAGTAAAGCAATCATGTCTTCTCAAAATATCATGGCTAAAAGAAAGTTATCCCTACAAAATCATATAGTCTGGCTATGCTCCATCTTGATCACACAAAGTATTTAATCATGCACAACCCCGGTTTTAGCCAAGCAATTGTTTCATACTCTAGTATTCTCAAACTTTTTCAACTTTCACGCAATACATGAGCGTGAGCCATGGATATAGCACTATAGGTGGAATAGAGTATGGTGGTTGTGGAGAAGACAAAAAGAAGGAGATAGTCTCACATCAACTAGGCGTATCAACGGGCTATGGAGATGCCCATCAATAGATATCAATGTGAGTGAGTAGGGATTGCCATGCAACGGATGCACTAGAGCTATAAGTGTATGAAAGCTCAAAAAGAAACTAAGTGGGTGTGCATCTAACTCGCTTGCTCACGAAGACCTAGGGCAATTTGAGGAAGCCCATCATTGGAATATACAAGCCAAGTTCTATAATGAAAAATTCCCACTAGTATATGAAAGTGACAATATAGGAGACTCTCTATCTTGAAGATCATGGTGCTACTTTGAAGCACAAGTGTGGAAAAAGGAATAGTAGCATTGCCCCTTCTCTCTTTTCTCTCATTTTTTTTGGTGGGCTTCTTTGGCCTCTTTTTTTATGTGGGCTTCTTTGGCCTCTTTTATTTATTTGTAAAGTCCGGAGACTCATCCCAACTTGTGAGGGAATCATAGCTTCCATCATCCTTTCCTCACATGGGACAATGCTCTAATAATGATGATCATCACACTTTTATTTACTTACAACTCAAGAATTACAACTCGATACTAGAACAAAATATGACTCTATATGAATGCCTCCGGCAGTGTACCGGGATGTGCAATGATCTAGCGTAGCAATGACATCAAAAAACGGACAAGCCATGAAAACATCATGCTAGCTATCTTACGATCATGCAAAGCAATATGACAATGATGGTGCGTGTCATAATAAACGGAACGGTGGAAGTTGCATGGCAATATATCTCGGAAAGGCTATGGAAATGCCATAATAGGTAGGTATGGTGGCTGTTTTGAGGAAGGATATATGGTGGGTGTAATGCACAGGCGAAAGTTGCGCGGTACTAGAGAGGCTAGCAATGGTGGAAGGGTGAGAGTGCGTATAATCCATGGACTCAAGATTAGTCATAAAGAACTCACATACTTATTGCAAAAATTTATTAGTCATCGAAACAAGGTACTACACGCATGCTCCTAGGGGAAGGGTTGGTAGGAGTTAACCATCGCGCGATCCCGACCTCCACACAAAGGATGACAATCAATAAATAAATCATGCTCTGACTTCATCACATAACGGTTCACCATGCGTGCATGCTACGGGAATCACAAACTTTAACACAAGTATTTATACCAATCCACAAGTACTCACTAGCATGACTCTAATATCACCATCTTTATATCGCAAAACTATTGCAAGGAATCAAACATATCATATTCAGTGATCTACAAGTTTTATGTAGGATTTTATGACTAACCATGTGAATGACCAACTCCTGTTAACTCTCTAAATAGATATAAGTGAAGCATGAGAGTTTAATTCTTTCTACAAAAGATATGCCCACGCTCTAACAAATATAAGTGAAGCAAAAGAGCATTCTACAAATGACGGTTTTCTATGTGTAGAGAAACATGCAATCCAAACTTCAAATGATATAAGTGAAGCACATGAAGCATTCTACAAAGCCATACTCAAAAGATATAAGTGAGGCGCAAATAGCCTTCTATAAATCAACCAAGGACTTTCTCATACCAGCATGGTGCATTATTAAAAGAAAAATAAAAACACACGACGCTCCAAGATTTACGCATATCATGTGACGAATAAAAATATAGCTCCAAGTAAAATTACCGATGGTTGTTAGAAGAAAGAGGGGATGCCTTCCGGGGCATCCCCAAGCTTAGTTTCTTGGGAGTCCTTGAATATTACCTTGGGGTGCCTCGGGCATCCCCAATCTTAGTCTCTTTCCACTCCTTATTCCTTCATCCATCGTGATCTCACCCAAAACTTGAAAACTTCAATCACACAAAACTTAACAAAACCCTCGTGAGATCCGTTAGTATAATAAAGCAAATTACCACTTTAAGTACTGTTGCAAACCCATTCACATTTTATTTTTGCATTGTAGCTACTGTATTATAACTTCTTTATGGCTTATACCACCGATAAAATCGATAGTTTCATCGAAACTAGCAAAACAATGCATCAAAAACAGAATCTGTCTTAAACAGGACAGTCTGTAGCAATCTGAACATTTACTATACTTCTGTAACTCTAAAAATTCTGAAAAATTAGGACAAAATAAAAAATTTGCATAGAAGTGTTGTGTAAAAATTTCAGAAACTTTTGACATTCCAGTAAAAAATGTAAATTCACGCACTACAGCCAAAGTTTCTGTTTTTGCATTGCACACACCAATCAAGCAATCTAATCATCCTAAAGGCAAATCTTGGCACATTATTTTTATAATACAATGGATTTATACAAGGATATAATTATTTTTTTTGAAAAGTTTCTGTAATTAAGATTCACAAGGTTTCCATGGGCATGAACAAAGGTCAAGGCATGCTCCCATTTTAACAATGCTCGTCTCTCTCACTTTCACTTTTCTTTTTGAAAAAGTTTTAGGTTCCCCTCTTTATTTTTTTGTTTTTTAAACTATATAAAAGCACACAACAGAATAAAATGACTCTCTAAAACTTCCGGGTTGTCTCCCTGGCAGCGCTTTCTTTAAAGCCATTAAGCTAGGCATAAAGTGCTCAAGTAATTGATCCACCCGGATCCCAAGGTATATCAAAGCCAATTTTAATTAACAATGATTTGTAATTTAGTAGTGAGCACAAATTAACATATATCATGCAACAACGAAGTCTAACTCTCTTCTTATGCATTGGCATCTCATAAAAGAACAATTCATGCACACAAAGTAAAGGCCAATGCATAGTATAAGCAGTTTCTTGCAATTTTATCATATTGGAAACATAGAGAGGTGGAGATGTAGTTCCTCTCTCATAATAATTGCAAATAGGAGCAGCAAGCACATGCATATTATATTTATCAAAATCATCATGTGTAATAGTAAAAGGCAACCCATCTATATAATCCTTAATAAGTGCAAACTTCTCCGATATAGTGTAGTTGGGAGAATTCAAAAAGATAATAGGACTATCATGTGTGGGTGCAATAGCAACAATTTCATATTTAACATAAGGAACTATAGCAAGTTCATCTCCATAAGCATCATTCATATTGGCATCATGGCCACAAGAATAGCAAGCATCAAGTTCATCAAAAAGGGATATTTCAAAAGAATCCAAGGGATCATAGCAATTATCATAGCATTCATCCTTCGGTAAGAATGAAGGGAAATTAAACAATGTATGAGTTGAAGAGTTACTCTCATTAGAAGGTGGGCACGGGTAGCTAATCCGCTCTTCCTCCTTTTGTTCTTCGCTCTCCTCCTCATCTTTTTCATCTAATGTGCTCACAATTTCAGCAACTTCCTCTTCCATAGGTTCCTGCAAAATATTAGTCTCCTCTTGGACAGCGGAGGAGTCCTCAATATATGGCTTAACATAAGCATTAGAAGCATAGTTTTCATAGCAATATTTAAGTATGGCAAAACTTTCAGATTTGTAAGGAGTAGCATCATACTTTTCAATCAAAGAAGCAATTTCATAGGCACCCTTAAAAGCAACAAATTCTTCAATTTGCTCAATATCATAGTAATTATAAACACCCTTGGCATAAGAAGATACGATTCCATTATCCTTAAACTCACATTGATAGGGAAGGTGTTTTTTAGGGTCTTCAGAACAACAAGTAAAATCATAAATTTCGCATAAATTCCAAGCATAGCATTGCAAAGTATTAATATGATGCCATAAAAGTTTCCCTTTTTGAGATAAGCGGTGTCGCACATAATAAGCATGCTCATTTAATGATTTGCCCTCAACTAAGCTAGTTGGGGTTTCAGCACGAGCACAAACGGATTGAAGATGATCCAAGTAATATTCTTCGGTGGTACGGAACACTAGTGGTTCCTCAACTTTTGGAGCAGCAAGTACAACTAATTTTTTTGGTATTTTACGTTTCCTACCCATATCTAAAGATAGAAAACAAGTTAATAACAGAAAAATAAAAATTACTTAGTGATAAAGCAAACAAGCACACACGAGAATATTCACCCCACGCTATTGCTCCCCGGCAACGGCGCCAGAAAAAGGTCTTGATAACCCACAAGTATAGGGGATCAATTATAGCCTTTCTCGATAAGTAAGAGTGTCGAACCCAACGAGGAGCTAAAGGTAGAACAAATATTCCCTCAAGTTCTATCGACCACCGATACAACTCTACGCACGCTTAACGTTCGCTTTACCAAGAACAAGTATAAAACTAGAAGTACTTTGTAGGTGTGATAGGATAGGTTTGCAAGATAATAAAGAACACGTAAATAAAATCTAGGGGCTGTTTAGAAGAAGAAACAACTAAGTTAGTTTTAGTAGAGAGCTTTTTGTCACAAGGAAGTTATTTGTCCCTAGGCAATCGATAACTAGGCCGGTAATCATTATTGCAATTTTATATGAGGGAGAGGCATAAGCTAACATACTTTATCTACTTGGATCATATGCACTTATGATTGGAACTCTAGCAAGCATCCGCAACTACTAAAGTTCATTAAGGTAAAACCCAACCATAGCATTATAAGGTATCAAGTCCTCTTTATTCCCATACGCAAACAACCTACTTACTCGGGTCTGTGCTTCTGTCACTCACGCCACCCACCATAAGCGAATCATGAACATATTGCAAACCCTACAGTGGGGATCCCTCACGTTTGTGCGACACGGAGAGCACCATAGGACAGCACCAATAATAAAACATGCAACTCAAACCAATCATGATCATCAATTAACCCATAGGACAAAACGGATCTACTCAAACATCATAGGATAGCCATACATCATTGGGAAATAATATATAGCGTTGAGCACCATGTTTAAGTAGAGATTACAGCGGGGAGAAGGGGTGTTACACCGCTGCATAGAGGGGGGAGAGTTGGTGATTACGGCGGCGAAGTTGTTGGTGTAGATCACCGTCACGATGATGGCCCCGGCGGCGTTCCGGTGCCACCGGGAGAGAGGGGGAGAGAGCCCCTCTCCTTCTTCTTCTTCCTTGGCCTCCCCCCTAGATGGGAGGAGAGTTTCCCCTCTGGTCCTTGGCTTCCATGGCGGCGGAGGGGCGAGAGCCCCTCCGAGATTGGATCTCTCTCTTTGTTTCCTTCTGTTTCTGCCTTCCCAGATTCTGGCCTTTCACCGTTTCTTATATTCCCGGAGATCCGTAACTCCGATTGGGCTGAAATTTTAACACGATTTTTATCCGGATATTAGCTTTCTTGCGGCGAAAGAAGGGCTCCAACCGCCTTACTGGGTGACCACAAGCCACCCTGGGCTGCCCTACCCCCCAAGGCACGCCCCTATGGCTTGTGGGCCCCTCGGGCACCGCCTTCTGTTGATTCCACTTCCCAAAATTCACATATATTCCAAAAAAAATCTTCGTAAGTTTTTATCCCGTTTGGACTTCGTTTGATATGGATTTTCTGCGAAACAAAAAACATGCAACAAACAGGAACTGGCACTGGGCACTGGATCAATATGTTAGTCCCAAAAATAGTATAAAAAGTTGCCAAAAGTATATGAAAGTTGTAGAATATTGGCATGAAACAATAAAAAATTATAGATACGACGGAGACGTATCAATGATTACTATTATGATACTTGTCATAATTATGAATATCCTTTTACTGGATATTACTCTTTTAATGTGGAACCAATTTGTAGTATTCAATTCTTTTATGATACTCCCACTATTAGTCATGAGAAGAAATCTTCTTGTGTGGAGAGTAGTAAAATTTCTATGCTTGTAGATCATGAAAAGAATGCTTTATGTGCCGGTTATATTGTGAAATTCGTTCATGATGCTACTGAAAATTATTATGAGAGAGGATCTTATGCTTCTACATATTGCAATAATATCAAGTGTCCTCTCTATGTGTTCAAAGTTTTGAAGTTATGCTTGTTTTGCCTTCCTATGCTAGTTGATTCTTGCTCCCATAAATTTTTTGCTCACAAAATCCCTATGCATAGGAAGTGGGTTAGACTTAAATGTGCTTGTCATGAGATTCATGATGCTCTTTTGCATGTTATAATTATTATTCCTATGTGAGCATCATTGAAATCATCATGCCTAGCTAAAAGGCATTCAAGAAAAGCGTTTGTTAGGAGACAACCCAATACTTTTACTTTCTGTTTTTGTGTGTTCACATGATCAAGCTACTGTATAATCATGTTTTATAGCTTTTGTTTCGATAAAGTGCCAAGTAAAGCCTTTGGGATGACTCACAAGATGAGTAGAATTGATGCTGAACCAAAACAGAAACTTTTGACTCCAGTACAGGAATATTCATTTTTTAGTGAAGCGTGATAATGATCTGAAATTTTTACACAGTCTTGATATACAAACTCTTCAGGTTGTACTAATTTTTCAGAATTTTTAGAGACAGGGAAGTATGGCTATACTACAGATCTTCACAGACTGTTCTGTTTTTGACAGATTCTGTTTTGCATGCATAGTTTGCTTGTTTTAGTGTTCCCATAGCTTATATTCAGTGATATAAATTATGGGAATGATAGAATACAGTAGGTATCATGTGGGAACAATTATGAATCTTGTCTTGACAGTACCTAAGTGAATTATATTTATTTATCATACTAACCCTTCTCACGAAGTTCCGCTAAGTTTTGTGTGATTGAAGTTTTCAAGTTTTGGGTGAGACACCGATATGAGGAGAATAAGGAGTGACAAGAACCTAAGCTTGGGGATGCCCAAGGCACCCCCAAGTTAATATCCATGGAAGACTCAAGCGCCTAAGCTTGGGGATGCCCCGGAAGGCATCCCCTTTTTCGTCTTCAACACTATCAGTATATCTTACTTGGAGCTATATTTTTATTCGTCGCATAATATGAGTTTTTCTTGGAGCATCATTTTATTTTCTTGTTCTCTGTTAGGTGTTATTTATAATCTTGTTTTTCAATAAAAATTTCCAAGAATTGCCTTTTAGGATGCTTGAATTGCATGTTTGATGTGTGCTGTGTATAAACAGAAACTTTTGCTGTAGTATTTGAATTTTCATATTTGACTGGAACAAGGAAAATTTCTGAAATTTTTACACAGTGTTGTCATATAAATTAATTAGCATGTCCTAAATTTTCATAATTTTTTGAGTTACGGAAGTACACTGTTTTCATAAATTGCTATAGACTGTTCTGTTTGGACAGATTGCTGTCATAGTTTTGTTATCTACTTATCCTCTAGTTTCCATAGCCTATATTGATAGATATAAATTGCGGAAACGATAGTAAACAGTAGATGATGTTTTAAAATTATTGTGCAACTTGTCTTGGCAGTACATAAAGAGTTGATTTATTATTATGTGCACTAACCTATCTCACGAGTTCTTTTCAAGTTTTGTGTGGATGAAGTTTTTGAGAATAGGTGAAACCATGATATGAGAGGATTGAACGAGATACAAAAGCTCAAGCTTGGGGATGCCCAAGGCACCCCAAGTAAATATTTCAAGAAGTCTCAAGCATCTAAGCTTGGGGATGCTACGCATCCCACCTCTCTTCATCAACAATTATCGGTTAGCCTATGTTGAGCCTAAATTTTTATTCGTTCACATGATGCGTGCTATTCTTGGAATGATATTTTTCTTTTGCTTGCTGTTTAATAAAATACTTAGATCTGAAAACCTTTATTGAGAGAGAGAGTCCTCACATAGCTACTTAATTGTTTGACTACTTATTGATCTTCACTTATATCTTGAGAGTAGCTTGTCATTTGCTTTAGTGCTTCACTTATATCTTTTTGAGCATGGTGTGCTTGGAAACTTTGTAGAAATCCTCTCATGCTTCACTTATATCTTTTTGAGAGTTGAAATTTTTATGCTCTTGTACTTCACTTAAATTTGTTTGAGCTTGCCAAAAAGCAATGGCAACATATGAAACTAGTCCCAAAGTGATAGATATCCAAGGAGGATATAATAAAAATTTCATGAAGATCATTGGACAAATTAAACTTGATTCCTGGTAATAGTTTTGAAACATGATGATAGTAATATGTGAGTCATGTTAGTGAGTAATTATGCTTTAGTAGGAATATTGGTGTTAAGGTTTGTGATTCCCTATGCAAGTACGAAAGTCAATAGTTATGCAATGAAGTTACATCCTACTTGTGGTGCATTATTCGGTGTTAGTTATGTTCAATGCTCACTTATGTGATTTTTCGTTTCTTGGTTTGGTTGCTTCCCAATCTATTTGCTAGCCTTCATTTGTACTAAGTAGAAATACTACTTGTGCATCCAAAATCCTTAAACCAAGTTTTGCCTTATGAGTCCACCATACCTACCTATATGCGGTATTTCCATGCCGTTCCAAGCAAATTTGTATGTGCCATCTCTAAATCTTCAAAATAAATTTTCTCTTTTGTGTGCCCGTACCGCTCATGAAACGGTGGGGAGTATCCAATATTTTCTCCATGCTAGATGTGTTATTCTCAAGATGAGTGTTTATTCACTTGTCATTGCACGAGAGTGCGGCGGTATAGGGATGCCCGTTCCCGAAATGAAAAAGAAAAAATATTTACTTTTTGTTGTCAAATAATAAATTCCTTGGAAAGTGTTGGTATGGAAGGCAACCGTGGATACGGCCCGCCATGGAAAGTGAAAGTTTGGTGGAAAAAGGAATAAACTTTATTTTCTGTTTGGGAACCGCCTATGATATATCTAGCATGGAAGGTATTGTGAGCTACTTTGTCGTTTTCGTTGACAGGAAAAGCATGCCACTCAAAATATTTTTCTCTCTCAACTTAAACCTTGAGCTCTGGCACCTCTACAAATCCTACTTCCCTCTGCAAAGGGCCTATCTATTTACTTTATGCAATTTTTATTTTTGCTTTGAGTCTCCATCTTCTCTTATAAGCACCAACTAGGGGGCACTATGATCGTACTTGAGCATTGGGCATAGCTAATATTTTAGTGTGTTTCATGAATGGATCAATGATTGAGCATGATGGGCTAGGGATAACTTTCCTTAGTGTTGATATTTTGAAAGACATGGTTGCTTGTTGACATGTTTGAGTATTGAAGTCATTATGTTAAAACTAGACTATTGCTTTGAATCATTTACAAGTCCAAATGTCCATGCTATATAAAGAAGAATAGAATATGATGAAAATGTTAGGTAGCATTCACACTTCATAAATTATTTCTTTTATCATTTACCTACTCGAGGACGAGCAGGAATTAAGCTTGGGGATGCTGATACGTCTCCAACGTATCTATAATTTATGAAGTATTCATGCCATGTTTACAATAATTCTATATGATTTTGGTATGATTTTATTAGAACTAACCCGGACTGACGCTGTTTTCAGCAGAACTACCATGGTGTCGTTTTTTTGTGCAGAAATGAAAGTTCTCGGAATGGGCTGAAAATTTACGGTGATTTTTTATGGACCAAAAGAGACCCTCGAAGCACCGGAGCTGGACCAGGAAGTGACCGAGGAGGCCACAAGCCTGGGGGCGCGCCCCCCTGGCTTGTGGTCTCCTCGGGCACCCCCTTGACGTGAGACAGACGCCAAAAATTCCTATAAATACCAAAACCCCCCAGAAAGAAACCTAGATCGGGAGTTCCGCCGCCGCAAGCCTCTGTAGCCATGAAAAACCAATCGGGAGCCCGTTCCGGCACCCTGCCGGAGGGGGAAACCATCACCGGAGGCCATCTTCATCATCCCGGCGGTCTCCATGACGAGGAGGGAGTAGTTCACCCTCGGGGATGAGGGTATGTACCAGTAGCTATGTGTTTGATCTCTCTCTCTCTCTCGTGTTCTTGAGATGACACGATCTTGATGTACCGCGAGCTTTATTAATATAGATGAATCATATGGAGTTTTCCCCTCTCTATCTTCTTGTGATGAATTGAGTTTTCCCTTTGAAGTTTTCTTATCGGATTGAGTCTTTAAGGATTTGAGAACACTTGATGTATGTCTTGCGATGGGATATCCGTGGTGACAATGGGATGTTCTATTGATCCACTTGATGTATGTTTTGGTGATCAACTTGCGGGTTCCGTGACCTTGGGAATCTATGCATAGGGGTTGGCACACGTTTTCGTCTTGACTCCCCGGTAGAAACTTTGGGGCATGATACGTCCATTTTGCATCATGCTTTTATATCGATATTTATTGCATTATGGGCTGTTAATACACATTATGGTACAATACTTATGCCTTTTCTCTCTTATTTTACAAGGTTTACATGAAGAGGGAGAATGCCGACAGCTGGAATTCTGGACTGGAAAAGGAGCAAAACTGAGATACCTATTCTGCACAACTCCAAAAGTCCTAAAAATCTACAGAGAATTATTTTGGAATATATAAAAATTATTGGGCGAAAGAAATACATCAGGGGACCCACCAGGAGGTCACAAGCCAGGGGGGCGCGCCCTACCCCCCTGGGCGCGCCCTGTAGGCTTGTGGGCCCCCTGGCAGGCCTCCGGTGCCCATCTTCTGCTATATGGAGGGTTTTGACCTGGAAAAAATCAGAGGGGAGCTTTCGGGACGAAGCGCCGCCGTCTCGAGGCGGAACTTGGACAGAACCAATCTAGGGCTCTGGCGGAGCTGTTCTGCCGGGGAAACTTCCCTCTCGGAGTGGGAAATCGAAGCCATCGTCATCACCAACGATCCTCTCATCGAGAGGAGGTCAATCTCCATCAACATCTTCATCAGCACCATCTCCTCTCAAACCCTAGTTCATCTCTTGTATCCGATCTTTGTCTCAAAACCTCAGATTGGTACCCGTGGGTTGCTAGTAGTGTTGATTACTCCTTGTAGTTGATGCTAGTTGGTTTACTTGGTGGAATATCATACGTTCAGATCCTTAATGGTAATTAATACTCCTCTGATTATGAACATGAATATGCTTTGTGAGTAGTTACGTTTGTTCCTGAGGACATGGGATAAGTCTTGTTATAAGTAATCATGTGAATTTGGTATTCGTTCGATATTTTGATGAGATGTATGTTGTCTCTCCTCTAGTGGTGTTATGTGAACGTCGACTACATGACACTTCACCATTATTTGGGCCTAGAGGAAGGCATTGGGAAGTAATAAGTAGATGATGGGTTGCTAGAGTGACAGAAGCTTAAACCCTAGTTTATGCGTTGCTTCGTAAGGGGCTGATTTGGATCCACATGTTTCATGCTATGGTTAGATTTATCTTAATTATTCTTTCGTAGTTGCGGATGCTTGCGAGAGGGGTTAATCATAAGTGGGAGGTTTGTCCAAGTAAGGACAGCACCCAAGCACCGGTCCACCCACATATCAAATTATCAAAGTAACGAACGTGAATCATATGAGCATGATGAAAACTAGCTTGACAGAAATTCCCATGTGTCCTCGGGAGCGCTTTGCTTTATATAAGAGTTTATCCAGGCTTGTCCTTTGCTACAAAAAGGATTGGGCCACCTTGCTGCACCTTTGTTACAATTGTTACTTGCTATCCGTTACGAATTATCTTATCACAAAACTATTTGTTGCCGATAATTTCAGTGCTTGCAGAGAATACCTTACTGAAAACCGCTTGTCATTTCCTTCTGCTCCTCATTGGGTTCGACACTCTTACTTATCAAAAGGACTACGATAGATCCCCTATATTTGTGGGTCATCAGGGCACTCTTTGAAGTTCTTTTTGTTGGATTGAACATGATGACTCTGAAATTGTGTGATGCATATCGTATAATCAAGCCCATGGGTACTCGTGGTGACATTGGAGTATCTAGGTGACATTAGGGTTTTGGTTGATGTGTATCTTAAGGTGTTATTTTAGTGCGAACTCTAGGGCTGTTCGTGACACTTATAGGGATAGCTCATAAGATTGATCGGAAAAGATAACTTTGAGGTGGTTTCGTACCCTACAATAATTTCTTCGTTTGTTCTCCGCTATTTGTGACTTTGGAGTGAACTCTTTGTCGCACGTGAGGGATTTACATATGATTCAACTATGTCAGTATTGTTGATTGAACTTGCACTAGTGAAAGTATGAACCCTAGGCCTTGTTTCTAAGCATTGCAATACTGTTTGTGCTCACTTTTATCATTAGTTACCTTGCTGTTTTTATATTTTCAGATTACAAAAACCTATATCTACCATCCATATTACACTTGTATCACCATCTCTTCGCTGAACTAGTGCACCTATACAATTTACCATTGTATTGGGTGTGTTGGGGACACAAGAGACTCTTTGTTATTTGGTTGCAGGGTTGTTTGAGAGAGACCATCTTCATCCTACGCCTCCCACGGATTGATAAACCTTAGGTCATCCACTTGAGGGAAATTTGCTACTGTCCTACAAAACTCTGCGCTTGGAGGCCCAACACGAGTCTACAAGAAGAAGGTTGCATAGTAGACATCAATGAACGGTGGCTTTGCCACAAATACTATGTCAGCTCTATATGATCATGCAAAGCAATATGATGATGAACGAACTAGTCATGTGAAGTGACGATGGAATTTGCATGGAAATATATCTCGGAATGGCTATGGAAATGCCATGATAGGTAGGTATGGTGGCTGTTTTGAGGAAAATATAATGAGGCTTGCGAGAGGGGTTAATCATAAGTGGGAGGTTTGTCCAAGTAAGGACAGCACCCAAGCACCGGTCCACCCACATATCAAATTATCAAAGTAACGAACGCGAATCATATGAGCATGATGAAAACTAGCTTGACAGAAATTCCCATGTGTCCTCGGGAGCGCTTTGCTTTATATAAGAGTTTTTCCAGGCTTGTCCTTTGCTACAAAAAGGATTGGGCCACCTTGCTGCACCTTTGTTACAATTGTTACTTGCTATCCGTTACAAATTATCTTATCACAAAACTATCTGTTACCGATAATTTCAGTGCTTGCAGAGAATACCTTACTGAAAACCGCTTGTCATTTCCTTCTGCTCCTCGTTGGGTTCGACACTCTTACTTATCGAAAGGACTACGATAGATCCCCTATACTTGTGGGTCATCAAGACTCTTTTCTGGCGCCGTTGCCGGGGAGTGAAGCGCCTTTGGTGAGTGGAACTTGGTAAGGAAAATTTTATTCAGTGTGCTGAAATTTATTGTCACTTGTTACTATGGAAAATAATCCTTTGAGGGGTTTGTTCGGGGTATCTTCACCTCGACCGGAAGCACAAAGAGTTGCCCCTCAACCTACTGCACCTACTGAAAATATTTATTATGAAATCCCTTCGGGTATGATCGAGAAACTGCTAGCTAATCCTTATGTAGGAGATGGAACACTACATCCTGATTTGCATCTAATCTATGTGGATAAAGTTTGTGGACTATTTAAGCTTGCAGGTTTGCCCGAGGATGATGTCAAGAAGAAGGTATTTCTTTTATCTTTGAAGGAGAAGGCATTGACATGGTATAGGCTATGTGATGATATTGGATCATGGAACTACAACCGATTGAAATTGGAATTTCATCAGAAGTTTTATCCTATGCATCTGGTTCATCGTGATCGGAATTATATTTATAATTTTTGGCCTTGTGAAGGAGAAAGTATCGCTCAAGCTTGGGGGAGGCTTAAGTCAATGTGATATTCATGCCCCAATCATGAGCTCCCGAGAGAAATTATTATTCAGAATTTTTATGCTCGGCTTTCTAATAATGATCGGTCCATGCTTGATACTTCTTGTGCTGGTTCCTTTATGAAGAAAGATATTGAATTCAAATGGGATTTATTGGAAAGAATTAAATGCAACTCTGAAGATTGGGAACTCGACAAAGGTAATGAGTCAGGTATAAACCTTAAGTTTGATTGTGTTAAATCCTTTATAGACACCGATGCTTTTCGTGAATTTAGCACTAAATATGGACTTGACTCTGAGATAGTAGCTTCTTTCTGTGAATCTTTTGCTACTCATGTTGATCTCCCCAAGGAGAAGTGGTTTAAATATCATCCTCCTATTGAAGTGAAAGTTGTAGAACCTATTAAAGTTGAGAAAGAAACTATTATTTATAATGCTGATCCTGTTATTCCTACTACTTATATTGAGAAACCGCCCTTCCATGTTAGAATAAAGGAACATGCTAAAGCTTCAACTGTGGTTCGTAAGAGTTGTACTAGAACACCTACGCCTCCTGAACTAATTAAAGCTGAACCTAGTATTGCTATGGTTAAAGATCTCTTGGTTGATAATATTGATGGGCATGTTATTCATTTTTGTGATGAAGCTGCTAGAATTGCTAGACCTGATACTAAAAGTAAACATAGACCTATTGTTGGTGTGCCTGTTGTTTCGTTAAAATAGGAGATCATTGTTATCATGGCTTATGTGATGTGGGTGCTAGTGTGAGTGCAATTCCCTTTACCCTATACCAAGAAATTATGAATGATATTGCACCAGTTGAGTTAGAAGAAATTGATGTTACTATTAAGCTTGCTAATAGAGATATTATTGCACCAATTGGGATTGTTAGAGATGTTGAAGTCTTGTGTGGGAAAATAAAGTATCCTACTGATTTTCTTGTTCTTGGTTCCCCACAAGATGATTTTTGTCCCATTATATTTGGTAGACCCTTCTTGAATACTGTTAATGCTAGGATTTATTGTGAGAAAGAAACTGTTACTGTAAGTTTTGGGGATGTGTCTCATGAGTTCAATTCTCTAAATTTTGTAGACAACCCCATGACAAAGAATTGGCTAGTAAAGATGAAATTATTGGTCTTGCTTCTATTGCTGTGCCTCCTACTGATCCCTTAGAACAATATTTGCTCGACCATGAAAATGATATGCATATGAATGAAAGGAATGAAATAGATAAGATTTTCTTTGATCAGCAACCTATTTTGAAACACAACCTGCCCGTTGAAATACTTGGGGATCCTCCTCCACCCAAGGGTGATCCCGTGTTTGAGCTTAAACAATTACCTGATACTCTGAAATATGCTTATCTTGATGAAAAGGAGATATATCCTGTTATTATTAGTGCTAACCTTTCAGAGCATGAAGAAAAGAGATTATTGAAAACTCTGAGGAAGCACCGTGCTGCTATTGGATATACTCTGGATGATCTTAAGGGCATTAGTCCCACTCTATGTCAGCATAAAATTAATATGGAGCCTGATGCCAAACCAGTTGTTCATCACCAACGACGGTTGAATCCTAAGATGAAAGAAGTGGTAAGAAATGAAATACTAAAGCTTATGGAGGCAGGTATAATATATCCTGTTGCTGATAGTAGATGGGTTAGTCCCGTTCATTGTGTCCCTAAGAAGGGAGGTATTACCGTTGTTCCTAATGATAAAAATGAATTGATCCCGCAAAGAATTGTTACAGGATATAGAATGGTAATTGATTTTAGGAAATTAAATAAAGCTACTAGGAAATATCATTACCCTCTACCTTTTATTGATCAAATGCTAGAAAGACTATCCAAACATACTCATTTTTGCTTTCTAGATGGTTATTCTGGTTTTTCTCAAATACCTGTGTCAAAAGAGGATCAAGAAAAGACCACTTTTACTTGCCCTTTCGGTACCTTTGCTTATAGACGTATGCCTTTTGGTTTATGCAATGCACCTACTACCTTTCAAAGATGTATGATGGCTATATTCTCTGACTTTTGTGAAAAGATTGTTGAGGTTTTCATGGATGATTTTTCCGTTTACGAAACTTCTTTTGATGATTGCTTGAGCAACCTTGATCGAGTTTTGCAGAGATGCGAAGAAACTAATCTTGTCTTGAATTGGGAAAAGTGCAACTTTATGGTTAATGAAGGTATTGTCTTGGGGCACAAAATCTCTGAAAGAGGTATTGAAGTTGATCAAGCTAAAGTTGATGCTATTGAAAAAATGCCATGTCCCACGGATATCAGAGGTATAAGAAGTTTCCTTGGTCATGCTGGTTTTTATAGGAGGTTTATTAAAGACTTCTCTAAGATTTCTAGGCCTCTTACTATTCTTTTACAAAAAGATGCTCCATTCGTTTTTGATGATGATTGTGTAGAAGCATTTGAAATTCTTAAGAAAGCCTTGATTTCTGCACCTGTCGTTCAACCACCTGATTGGAACCTACCCTTTGAAATTGTGTGTGATGCTAGTGATTATGCTGTTGGTGCTGTTCTAGGACAAAGAGTTGATAAGAAATTAAATGTTATCCATTATGCTAGTAAAACTCTAGACAGTGCTCAAAGAAATTATGCTACCACTGAAAATGAATTTTTAGCAGTTGTGTTTGCTTGTGATAAGTTCAGACCTTATATTGTTGATTCCAAAGTGACTGTTCACACTGATCATGCTGCTATTAAATATCTTATGGAAAAGAAGGATGCTAAACCTAGACTTATTAGATGGGTTCTTCTGTTACAAGAATTTGATTTGCATATTATTGATAGAAAGGGTGCCGATAACCCCGTAGCAGATAACTTGTCTAGATTAGAGAATGTTCTTGATGACCCACTACCTATTGATGATAGCTTTCCTGATGAACAATTAGCTGTCATAAATGCTTCGCGTAATGCTCCATGGTATGCTGATTATGCTAATTACATTGTTGCTAAATTTATACCGCCTAGTTTCACATACCAACAAAAGAAAAAGTTCTTCTATGATTTAAGACATTACTTTTGGGATGATCCACACCTTTATAAAGAAGGAGTAGATGGTGTTATTAGACGTTGTGTACCTAAGCATGAACAGGAACAGATCCTACGCAAGTGTCACTCCGAGGCCTATGGGGGACACCACGCTGGAGATAGAACTGCACACAAGGTATTACAATCTGGTTTTTATTGGCCTACTCTCTTCAAGGATGCTCGTAAGTTTGTCTTGTCTTGTGATGAATGTCAAAGAATTGGTAATATAAGTAGACGTCAGGAAATGCCTATGAATTACTCTCTTGTTATTGAACCATTTGATGTTTGGGGTTTTGATTATATGGGACCTTTTCCACAATCTAACGGGTATAGTCATATTCTAGTTGCTGTTGATTATGTTACTAAGTGGGTAGAAGCTATTCCAACTAGTAGCGCTGATCATAACACTTCTATTAAAATGCTTAAAGAAGTTATTTTCCCTAGATTTGGAGTCCCTAGATATTTAATGACTGATGGAGGTTCACACTTTATTCATGGTGCTTTCCGTAAATTGCTTGCTAAGTATGATGTTAATCATAGAATTGCGTCTCCTTATCATCCTCAGTCTAGTGGTCAAGTAGAATTGAGCAATAGAGAAATTAAATTGATCTTGCAGAAGACTGTTAATAGATCTAGAAAGAATTGGTCTAAGAAACTTGATGATGCATTATGGGCTTATAGAACTGCTTATAAAAACCCTATGGGTATGTCTCCGTATAAGATGGTTTATGGTAAAGCATGTCACTTACCTCTAGAGCTAGAACATAAAGCTTATTGGGCAATTAAAGAGCTCAATTATGATTTGAAACTTGCTGATGAGAAGAGGCTATTTGACATTAGCTCACTTGATGAATGGAGAACCCAGGCCTATGAGAATGCCAAGTTGTTTAAAGAAAAGGTTAAGAGATGGCATGATAAAAGGATACAAAAGCGTGAATTCAATGTAGGTGACCATGTTTTGCTATACAATTCTCGTTTAAGACTTTTTGCAGGAAAACTTCTCTCTAAATGGGAAGGGCCTTACATTATCGAAGAAGTGTATCGTTCCGGTGCCATCAAGATCAACAACCCCGAGGGCACAAATCTGAAGGTGGTAAACGGTCAAAGAATCAAACATTATATCTCAGGTACTCCCATAAATGTTGAAACCAATATTATTAATACCATAACTCCGGAGGAGTACATTAGGGAAACTTACCAGAACGTTTCAGACTCCGAAAAGGAATAGGTATGTGGTACGGTAAGTAAACCGACTCCAAAACTTTTCCAATGGAAATTTTTATCCGTTTTGGAATATTTAAAAAATCAGGAAAATTTAAAGCAGTCCGAAGAGTGCACGAGGAGGCGACAAGCCAGGGGGCGCGCCCTACCCCCCTGGGCGCGCCCCTATGGCTTGTGGCCACCCCGTGTACCCTCCGGACTCCGTTTTCTTGTGGTACACTCCTTCGGGTCGGTAAAAATTCATTATATAATCTCCCGAAGGTTTTGACCTTCGCAACACGACAATACCTCCTGTTTTCGTTTTGAGCTGTTTCTGCAGCAGATTTAGAGCAAGATGTCTTCCCAAGATCCCGATGGGGAGAGCTATGTAGCGCATCATCTTGCCAATCCCAAGCTCTATGGGGACTTAGATCCTTATGGATTTTTCTCGGAGGAGGAACTAGAAGGCAAGTATGAAGAAGAAAGCTCGGATGAAGAGGAGATCCCCCTGCCTCGATTAGGAGATATGCACGTGGAGTTCAGGAAGTCGAGCCTTCCAAACACAAGGAGAAAACCCAAGGTTCTATTTATCCCTTCTCGTTTCCTGCAGGAGAGCAAGCAAGAATTATGTCAAAGGATATTGAAGCTTGAGCAGGAAGCAGACGATCTGAGGGAACAGAATTTTATGCTTAGGAGGAAACTAGACAAGCTTCCAACCTCATCAACAACTCCAACATCGCCACCTCCGAAGCAAGACAACTAAACACATGGGTATGGGCACTCCCCTTAGCTTGTGCCAAGCTTGGGGGAGGTGCCCCGGTATCGTATCACCATCACATCTTTTACTTTTATCGTTTTTCTTAGTCCGATCCTTTTGGTTATATCTTGATCTAGTAGAATAAAGTTTTTAGTGTGATCTAGTTTTGAGTTTTGCTTTATGTTCCCCCTATGTAAGCAAGTCCGAGAGTTATATAATAAAGAGTAGTTTTGAGTTGAGGGCTTTGCTTGTTTGCTATGATCTTGAGAAAAAGAAATAGAAAGAAGTATAGAATAAAAGCAAAAAGTATATATGATGATCTTATGGGGAGTGATGACTTCACATATAAGAAGTATGTCGATTGAAACTTGTTGTGAGTTGACAAACATAGCGATTGGTCATTGTGGCAATTAAAAGGAAGTAATAAAGAAATAGAGGTTCACATATAAATATATTATCTTGGACATCTTTTATGATTGTGAGCACTCATTAAAATATTATATGTTAAGAAGTTGATGTTCGACAAGGAAGACAACATAATGAGTTATGTTTGCTTATTTCCGAATAGAAGTTATATTGTTTTAGATCCTTCAACATGTGTCGCTTGCTTCCACCCCATATCAGCCAAAACTTCCGCACCAAGTAGAGATACTACTTGTGCATCCAAACACCCTTAACCCAGTTTTGCCATGAGAGTCCACCATACCTACCTATGGATTGAGTAAGATCCTTCAAGTAAGTTGTCATCGGTGCAAGCAATAAAAATTGCTCTCTAAATATGTGTGATCTATTAGTGTGAGGAAAATAAACTTTATACGAACTTGTGATATGGAAGAAATAAAAGCGACGGACTGCATAATAAAGTTCTTTATCACAAGGGGCCATATAAAGTGACTTTCTTTTGCATTAAGGGATTGTGCATCCAACTATAAAAGCGCATGACAACCTCTGCTTCCCTCTGCGAAGGGCCTATCTGTTACTTTTACTTTCTAGTACTTACCTTTATGCAAGAGTCGCGGTGATCTTCACCACTTCCTTTATTTCGCCTTTATCTCTTGGCAAGCGTCATGTGTTGGGGAATGATCTAGACACATATATCCACTCGGATGTGGGTGAGCATGAGTTATTACTGTTGACATTACCCTTGAGGTAAATAGTTGGGAGGCAATACTATAAGCCCCTATCTTTCTCTGTGTCCGATTGAAGCTTTGAGTTCATAGGTACCGCGTGAGTGTTAGCAATTATGAAAGACTAAAAGATGATTGAGTATGTGGATTTGCTTTACAAGCTCTTATATTGACTCTTTCCTACGTTATGATAAATTGGAATTGCTTCAATGACTAAGATCATAGTTTGTTGGTTCTCAATAGAGTTCTTGATTCATACTTTACCTTGTGAATGAATTGTTACTCTAGCATGAGAAATTATATGTCAATATATGTTACTGTTCTAAAGATGATCATTATGCCCTCATGTCCGTATTTTATTTTATCGACACCTCTATCTCTACACATGTGGGCATATTTATCGATTTCGGCTTTCGCTTGAGGACAAACGAGGTCTAAGCTTGGGGGAGTTGATACGTCCATTTTGCATCATGCTTTTATATCGATATTTATTGCATTATGGGCTGTTAATACACATTATGGTACAATACTTATGCCTTTTCTCTCTTATTTTACAAGGTTTACATGAAGAGGGAGAATGCCGGCAGCTGGAATTCTGGACTGGAAAAGGAGCAAAACTGAGATACCTAGTCTGCACAACTCCAAAAGTCCTGAAAATCTACAGAGAATTATTTTGGAATATATAAAAATTATTAGGCAAAAGAAATACATCAGGGGACCCACCAGGAGGTCACAAGCCAGGGGGGCGCGCCCTACCCCTGGGCGCGCCCTACAGGCTTGTGGGCCCCTTGGCAGGCCTCCGGTGCCCATCTTCTGCTATATGGAGGGTTTTGACCTGGAAAAAATCAGAGGGGAGCTTTCGGGACGAAGCGCCGCCGTCTCGAGGCGGAACTTGGACAGAACCAATCTAGGGCTCTGGCGGAGCTGTTCTGCCGGGGAAACTTCCCTCCCGGAGTGGGAAATCGAAGCCATCGTCATCACCAACGATCCTCTCATCGAGAGGGGGTCAATCTCCATCAACATCTTCATCAGCACCATCTCCTCTGAAACCCTAGTTCATCTCTTGTATCCGATCTTTGTCTCAAAACCTCAGATTGGTACCTGTGGGTTGCTAGTAGTGTTGATTACTCCTTGTAGTTGATGCTAGTTGGTTTACTTGGTGGAAGATCACATGTTCAGATCCTTAATGATAATTAATACTCCTCTGATTATGAACATGAATATGCTTTGTGAGTAGTTACGTTTGTTCCTGAGGACATGGGATAAGTCTTGTTATAAGTAATCATGTGAATTTGGTATTCGTTCGATAGTTTGATGAGATGTATGTTGTCTCTCCTCTAGTGGTGTTATGTGAACGTCGACTACATGACACTTCACCATTATTTGGGCCTAGAGGAAGGCATTGGGAAGTAATAAGTAGATGATGGGTTGCTAGAGTGACAGAAGCTTAAACCCTAGTTTATGCGTTGCTTCGTAAGGGGCTGATTTGGATCCACATGTTTCATGCTATGGTTAGATTTATCTTAATTATTCTTTCGTAGTTGCGGATGCTTGCGAGAGGGGTTAATCATAAGTGGGAGGTTTGTCCAAGTAAGGACAGCACCCAAGCACCGGTCCACCCACATATCAAATTATCAAAGTAACGAACGCGAATCATATGAGCATGATGAAAACTAGCTTGACAGAAATTCCCATGTGTCCTCGGGAGCGCTTTGCTTTATATAAGAGTTTATCCAGGCTTGTCCTTTTCTACAAAAAGGATTGGGCCACCTTGCTGCACCTTTGTTACAAATGTTACTTGCTATCCGTTACAAATTATCTTATCACAAAACTATCTGTTGCCGATAATTTCAGTGCTTGCAGAGAATACCTTACTGAAAACCGCTTGTCATTTCCTTCCGCTCCTCATTGGGTTCGACACTCTTACTTATCAAAAGGACTACGATAGATCCCCTATACTTGTGGGTCATCAGGGCACTCTTTGAAGTTCTTTGTGTTGGATTGAACATGATGACTCTGAAATTGTGTGATGCATATCGTATAATCAAGCCCATGGGTACTCGTGGTGACATTGGAGTATCTAGGTGACATTAGGGTTTTGGTTGATGTGTATCTTAAGGTGTTATTTTAGTATGAACTCTAGGGCTGTTCGTGACACTTATAGGGATAGCTCATAAGATTGATCGGAAAAGATAACTTTGAGGTGGTTTCGTACCCTACAATAATTTCTTCGTTTGTTCTCCGCTATTTGTGACTTTGGAGTGAACTCTTTGTCGCACGTGAGGAATTTACATATGATTCAACTATGTCAGTATTGTTGAGAGAACTTGCACTAGTGAAAGTATGAACCCTAGGCCTTGTTTCTATGCATTGCAATACTGTTTGTGCTCACTTTTATCATTAGTTACGTTGCTGTTTTTATATTTTCAGATTACAAAAACCTATATCTACCATCCATATTACACTTGTATCACCATCTCTTCGCCGAACTAGTGCACCTATACAATTTACCATTGTATTGGGTGTGTTGGGGACACAAGAGACTCTTTGTTATTTGGTTGCAGGGTTGTTTGAGAGAGACCATCTTCATCCTACGCCTCCCACGGATTGATAAACCTTAGGTCATCCACTTGAGGAAAATTTGCTACTGTCCTACAAAACTCTGCGCTTGGAGGCCCAACACGAGTCTACAAGAAGAAGGTTGCGTAGTAGACATCAATGAACGGTGGCTTTGCCACAAATACTATGTCAGCTCTATATGATCATGCAAAGCAATATGATGATGAACGAACTAGTCATGTGAAGTGACGATGGAATTTGCATGGAAATATATCTCGGAATGGCTATGGAAATGCCATGATAGGTAGGTATGGTGGCTATTTTGAGGAAAATATAATGATGCTCACAAAAAGTATTGGGTTGTCTCCCAACAAGCTGTTTCTTTATAGCCATTAAGATAGGCTTGAAATTTCAATGATGCTCACATAATAAACAATAATTAAAGCACAAAGAGAGCATCATATAGCATGTGACAAACTCATTTAAGTCTAACATACTTCCTATGCATAGGCATTTTATAGGAAAACAAATTATCAATACAAGAAATATCTAGCACATGCAAATTGTAAGAAGAAAACATTGGTAATTTCAACACAAAGAGAGGTAAGTGAGTAACATGCAAATTCCTATAACCATATTTCCCTCTCTAAAAATAATTACATGTAGGATCATAATTAAACTCAACAATATAATTATCATATAAGATGTTTTCTCTATGATCCACATGCACAAGAATTTTAAAATCTTCCAAGGTAGTGGGATCAACATTAACTAAAGTCATGATCTCTCCAAACCCAATTTCAATATTGTTGCAAACATTATTATCCATGACATATTCATCATGAGTCTTAAATAAATTTTCAAAATCAAAAGAAATATCATCACCCCAATCATGATCATTGCAATATGTAGTGGTCATAGCAAAATTATCATCCCCAAGCTTGTAGATTTGCATCTCGCTGGCACAATTGACATTAATAAATTTATGGTAACATCATTGCAACCATGCTTTTTGGGTGCAATAGCAAGAACTTAATTTTCAACATGAGGAACTATAGCAAGTTCATCTCCATAAGCATCATTAATATTGGCATCGTGGCCACAAGAATAGCAAGCATCGCGTTCATCATGGGGAGATATTTCAATCGAATCAATGGAATCATAATTTTCTTCCAACGCATCAGACATTCTCTCAATAAATTCTTTAAATGTAAGCATTAGAAGTATAGTTTTCATATCAATATTTAAGTATGGCAAAATTTTCATATTTGTAGAAAGTAGCATCATACTTTTCAATCAAAGAAACAATCTCATAAGCACCCTTGAAAGCAACAAATTCTTCAATTTGTTCGATATCATAGTAACTATAAACACCCTTGGCATAAGAAGATAAGATTTCATTATCATTAAGCTCACATAGGTAGGGGAGGTGTTTTTTAGGGTTCTCAGAGCAACAAGTAAAGTCATAAAGCTCACACAGATTCCAAGCATAGCACATCAAACATTTTATTTGATGGCATAAAAGTTTCCCCTTTTGAGATCACCGGTGACGCACAAAATAAGCATGCTCATCTAATGATTTCCCCTCAACTAAGCTAGTTGGGGTTTTCGCACGAGCACAAATGGATCGAAGATGAACCAAGTAGAGAACTTTATGTGGATCCATTTATCTTTATTTTTACCTTTTACTTCCTGTTTGTGTGTGATAAAGATAAAGATGACATAGCTAGGTAAGCAAGCAAATATAAATATTTTTGTATTTTTGTTTTTTATGAGACAAACTAAATATAATAGCAAATAAAAAGATAAATAAGTGAATGAATTTTTTTGTGAAGTTACTTGATAGTTGATGATGATATTCCCCGGCAATGGTGCCAAAAATCCTTCCTGATACTTGTGATCTGCGTTGGGTTTTTCGTGAAGATGAATGGGTTATTGCAGCACAAAGTGGGTAAGTATTTCCCTCAGTTATGAAACCAAGGTTTATCAAACCAATAGGAATATCAATCATCGGCCGTCTTCAGCGTCTGCACACGAAAGAACAAACAACTTGCACCCAACGCGGGCAAGAGGGTTGTCAATCCCCTTGATCTCGCTATTTGCAAGCAAATGAGTTGTGTAGATAGTTGTAGATAATTGTAAAATGCAAAATAAAATAAAAAGTAAAGGCAACAAGGTAATAGTAGCGTTTGTAAATTTATAAGTGAATAGACCCGGGGGCCATAGTTTTCCCTAGCGGCATCTCTCATGTAGGCAACATACGGTGGGTAACAAATTACTGTTGGGCAATTGATAGAAAAGGGGATAGTTATGCGATTTTCACGGCAATGATCATCTGTATATAGGCATCACGTTCATAAACAAATAGGCCGACTCCTGCCTGCACCTATTACTATTACTCCACTTCAAGAGCGCTTCTATGCTTGTCTCTCTACGTATTAAGTTCATGACAAACAGAGTAATGCATGGAGAACGATGACATGATGTAGACAAAGTAAACTCAAGAAATATGAATTAACCCCATCGTGTTATCCTTAGTAGCAACAACACAAAGACGCATCTTGTCCCCTACTTTGTCACTGGGATATAGAAACTCGTCAGGTTGAACCTACCACAATGCACCACTCCCACTGAAGATAGATCAATCTACTTGGCCAAAGCACATCGATAAATCGTAGAGCATTACGAAGATATAATGATCATGCAAATAAGAATCTTAATATTCAGAGGTGACTCAAATATTTTCATGAATAATATGAACATAAACCCACAATTCATCGGATCCCAACAAACACACCGCACAATAGGATTACATTAGATGGATCAAAGCGAAGATGCGATGATCATTGTATTGAAGATCAAGAGATAGAGAGATTGCCATCTAGGTACTAGCTACGGACCCATAGGTCTGTGGTGAACTACTCACACATCATCATGAGGGCAGCAAGGTTGATGAAGAGGCCCTCCGTGATCGATCCCCCCTCCGGCAGGGTGCCGGAATGAAGCTCTAGATGGCTTCGCGACGGAACAGAGACTTGCAGCAGCGTAAAAAGGGTTTCGGGACTGCCTCTAGGGTTTTTGGAATATTAGAGAATTTATAGGCCAGAGAGGGGCATCGGGAGGCGCCCGAGGGGGCCAGCACACATCAGGGCGAGCCCCCCCAGGGCGCGCCCTGTTGCATGCTGGTGCCCTCGTGCGACCTCCTGACTCCTCCCGAAGCTTCCAGGTATTCTTTTGGCCCATAAAAAATCATCAAAAAGTTTCGTGGAAATTGGACTTCGTTTGGTACTATAAACCTGAAAGTAAAAAACATGCAGAAAACAGCAACTTGCACTGGGCACTGGTGTCGGTGTCAAAACCGGCAGATCTCGGGTAGGGGGTCCCGAGCTGTGAGACTAGGATCGATGGTAACAAGAGACGAAGGGGACAAGGTTTTACCCAGGTTCGGGCCCTCCTATGGAGGTAATACCCTACGTCCTGCTTGATTATATTGATAGTATGAGGATTACAGAGTTGATCTACCTCGAGATCAAGTAGCTAAAACCCTAGATGAGTTCTGTTGGCCTACAACCTAAAACCCTCCGACTTATATAGACGCTGGGGGTCCCTAGGGTTTACACATGGTCGGTTACACATCAAAGGGAAAAACATGCCTATCTACTGTCGACATCTTGGAGGACACGCCATGGCTCCTTGAAACTTCCACCTTGGCGACCGGGCCCCTGATCTTCTAATGCTCATCCGGTGGCCCGTATAGTCCGGCCCATGAGAAACAGGTCGGCTATCTAAGGACCCCTGAAACCAGGACTCCCTTAGTAGCCCCCGGACTAGCCTCCAACGCCGAGGTATATTCGGACAATCTTGTATGTCTTCGACTTGCGAGGCGAGTCCCTCCAACCCTTCTTGTTCGGCAACCATCCTATCATCAGCGAAATCCCAAACGTCGCGGGATTGCTGGGTCCACAGTAATAATGTTTCTTGGTTTTCGTGCTTCGTGGGGAGACGAGCGGTTCAGTAGCTTTTTCCAAAAATACCCCTCCCACGAAGGAGGCACCACCCATTTAAACAAACTGAATCGTGATCCAAACCGCATCTTCTTCTCCCCCATCGGAAAAAGCCTCCAGCGAAAGGCTTCCACAAAAAATGGCGAGCGCCCCCAGTTCCTCCTCCAATCCTTACGGATCCCGTCCCGGGGACTGGACTAGCTGCTCCGTGTCGCTTCTACGACTTCGTGACCTTGAGACCCAAGGGTACCTTCCCTCCTCGGATCTGATAGCCGTCCGCGCCAGTTTGTCGTCATTCAACGGCGAGGCCCTTGCGGAGAATTTCCCCCATCCAAAAAAGGGGGAGCATGTATGCTTTGTGCCATTCCTCCTGCGAGGTCTCGGGTTTCCCATTCATCCGTTCCTGAGAGGGTTACTGGTGTTTTATGGGATCCAGCTCCACCACCTCACCACAGGGTCTATTCTGCATATCTCGGGCTTCGTCGCCCTCTGCGAGATGTTCCTGGGCTGCGCGGCACACTTCAAGTTGTGGAGGAAATACTTTTGCCTCGTCCCTCACACTCGAGACAAGACAATTTTTGAGGTCGGTGGAGCCGAAGTATGCCGCATAGCGGGGATGGGATACCCCGTGGGGACGCCGAAGGAATCCGAACTATGGACTTCGGAATGGTTTTATATCGAGGACGTCCCTTTATTCGATCCAGCTCGGAGGGGTCTGCCCGAATACTCCGATGCCCCTTTGAAGAAAAGGTACAACTGGCGCCCGAAGAGCCTGTCCCAAGAGGACAGCGTTGACGTGCAACGCTTAGCAGCCCGTGTGAGGATACTAGCCCATCATAAGCTGACCATGATAGACGTCATGGCCGCCGCCATCACCCGGTGCATCCAACCCCTCCAACAGAGGATACACCCCTTGTGGTGTTACAACGGGACAAGCGACACCACTCGCTCCCGAAGACTGGGTCCTGCCGATCAAACAGCATTGGCCGCCGCACTTGCCGACCTATACAAAGGGGAGCAAGAAGATTTTATTCGGCGATCGACCAAGGAGGTATACTCAAGCCACAATCCCATCGAATGGGTGAGCCTTTCAATCCTATGACCACAATTCGGGTTCTCAATTTGTCCCCTTTTGACCGAAGTCTTTTATCTTTTATGTGAACAGGAATGGAGGAGCTTTATCGAGACAGTCAACTGTCCGGCCCCTCAGCCCGAGGACTATTCCCGCGATGATGATCCGGGCTATCATGAAGAGCCAGACCTGTCAATCGAGCTCGAAGACGGGGTTTTCTACCAGGAGGGCCTCGACGGCTCCCAGGTGGCCATTATTGTCGATTACCCCAGATCCTTCCCTTCCCATGCGACAAGCAAGAAGAAAAAGAAGTCGCCCCGCAAGAGGCAAGTTTCCTCCTCTGACCCCAACGCGCCGGCTCCTACACCCAAGCGCCGTAGATCCACGCGACATGCATCGGCAGCGGTGGCAGTGCCTGGATTAGAAAGCAACAAGGATCCGGCAAATGAGCCGGTCGCGGGGGCGCGTCCGCCTACGAGTTCATCCCAAAGGTATTTCGCTCGATCGTTTGATTTAGTATCATGATTGATAAAGTCTCACAAGAGACCTCTTTGTCAAAATATTCAAGCAAAGGGTTCGGCCGTCACCCGCCGAGGACGTCGCCAGGACGTCCGGTGGCGCTCAAGATTCCAGGCCTTCCGCCCATGCTGATCCTGCTGCGGGGGCCCCCACCGTCAATCCAGCCCCAGCCAATTCTGGTGACGCCATATCTGTCACCAAATCAGAGGTTGGGAGTGCTATGCATCATCGGCGGCGGCGAGAAGCCCTGCGTCATCCGGCCTTTTCCGAACAAGAGTTCGGTGCTCTGCGCATGGCGGATGCACACCTCAGAGCCGCCCGAGCTGGGTTCGGGGAGGCCGTGAAATTGATATCGTCCAGCCTATACGTGAGTAGTCGATTATTAAAGTCCGAACACTCGTGTAAACCTAGTAGCCCCCGAGCCTTAAATTGGTCGGTACGACCGAGTTAAGGATCCCCGTATTAATCTACTGGTAATGCAGGCCTCTAAGCAACAGTGCGAGCAACTGGCCAAGGAACTGGAAGCCAGCCGAACACAGGTCGAATCTGTTAAGGCCGAGTTGGAGCAAGTGAAGAGCTTTACTCGGGAGGCACATGGTGAGTATATCCGTTCTGCTGATCTTAGTATATCCCCATGCTTACGCGAGGGTACTATGTAGCAGCTGAATCAATAGGGCAATTACAAAAAGATTTGGATGTAGCCCGAGAATCTCAGCAATATGCCGAGTCCCAGCAGGAGGCTGACTATCCTGTTTTACAACGGCACCTTGAAGAGAAGAACCGTCTGAAGGAGGAGAACAAACAACAAGCCGAAGAGATTGAGAGCTTAAAGGCTCAATTGGCCCAGGCCCAAGGAGAAAACCAGAAATTACAGAGAGGCATGTTCGGTAAGTGTGATTCTAACATCGAAAGGTATCTCTTATGAGTGAGGTGTGATACGCATGCCGTGACTCATGTGCAGGTCTCCTGTCTGGGCGACCCGAAGAGGAAATCAGATCCTACCAGGGAAATCTTCTGAAGGAGCTGTCCGCCCTTCATGAGCGGGCTCGGAAGGCCATGAAGAGCATGGTGAAAGCACTGTGGCCTGCCGAGCAACCTCCGGAGGGGATGACCGAACTGGTCGATCGCTTCAAGGGAGCCTGAACTAGGTTCGAGCTGTGGAAGACATCGGCTTGTCGGGAGGGAGCACGAGAGGCGTGGGCGATGATCAAGACCCACTATACCGGACTTAACCCCGAGCGTATGGCTCAGGTTGGGCCAGTAGGGTCAGATGGACAAGAAGTGCCGCTCCACCTGGTATACGACCAAGTGATGCCTGCCGCCCGTCTCTCACAGGAAGATTGCTCCCTGGACACCATAATCGATAATCTCGATCGGCAGCCAGATGTATGATTATATGTAGCTATGTACTTAATAATCGAAGAATTGCTCCGTCTGTGTTGTGAACTTTGTCTTAACCGGCCATCGGCTTCAGCCTCCCGCGCTAAGAGCTTGGGAGTGTTCCTTGTAAATTATCACCCTAGAGGGAGGGAATTATGTTCGGGGAACTAGGCAATCCGGCCATGTGGTACGAACAGACAGAAAGCACACAGGGAGATATGTTATATTACTGCTTAGCGTAAGAAACATCTTCCGAAGAAAATAGTAACCCTATCGATACCTTTCTTCAGGGTACTACGTAAATCGTAGGAAAAAGGCCGTATACTGTTAGTATGCGGCTAAGGGCTTGTGTGAGAGAAGAAGCCCGAGTAATGGTCATGACGACCATAATCTTATTAGTTGAATCCTTCGTAGCCGATCAATTGTCTACTGAAGATAGCTAGCTTTTGGCTTCACCCGTCTGAGGTACGTATCCGGATGACCCGGTCGTAGCAATCGCAGAGGTGCTCCCTTTACCCTCTAGCCGAACTATCGGGAACGTAGAGGGTAAGCACAGGAGCGAGGCAACCCGGCTTGGCAAATTCTTAGTTCGAATTGATGCATATGATGGCGTAAAAAATGACAAGGAAAGTATGCGTACACAATACATAAATGTGAATAAGCGCTTATAATATAAAAGCATTGGCTTCGTAAAGAAGCCCCCAGGTGTTGTGTTCGGCTTTAACACTTAAAGATGTAGGCCGAAAATCTTAGTACAAGATCGATTGAGCCGAACATAGAGTTGGGAAGGAAGAGAATCAAACCTGCCAAAAATCAAGATGGGAGGGAAAGTAGAAAATAAAGAAGAAGAAAAGAAAAGGGAAATAAAGGGGAAAGAGTGTGACGACACCGGTTTATCCGTAGAAGCGCCAAAGACGAGCTGTGTTCCATGGGTGTGGTTCAAGGCGATTATCCGACGGGTCTCGAAGACGGTAGGCCCCTCCCGCGAGTACTTCGTCGATTATGAAGGGGCCCTCCCATTTGGGGTTGAGTTTATGCTTCTGCTTCTCCGGAAGTCGTAAGACGAGCTCACCCACGTTGTATGCCTTTGCCCTGACCTCCCTACTTTGGTAACGTCAAGCCTGCTGTTGGTAAAAAGTGGAACGAGCCCGAGCTATGTCACGCTCTCCTTCTAGGGCGTCCAGGTCGTCCTGCCGATCTAACTCGGCCTCCCTTTACTCGTACATGCGCACCCTTGGCGCGTCGTGAATAATGTCACAGGGGAGGACTGCTTCTACCCCATAGACCATGAAGAACGGTGTGTATCCCGTTGTTCTGTTCGGGGTGGTGCGCAGGCCCCATAGAACGGAGTCGAGCTCCTCAACCCAATGACAGTCGGACTCGTGAAGAGACCGGACCAAACGTGGCTTAATGCCGCTCATGATGAGGCCGTTTTCTCGTTCGACTTGTCCATTGGTCTGCGGATGATAAACCGATGCGTAATCGAGCTTAATGCCCATGTTTGCACACCAGTCTTTGACCTCCTGGGCCGTGAAATTGGATCCATTGTCCGTTATTATACTGTGCGGAACACCATAACGGTGTACCACACCGGATATAAAATCGATTACTGGTCCGGACTTGGCTGACTTGACAGGTTTTGCCTCTATCCATTTGGTGAACTTGTCCACCATGACCAGTAGGTATTTATTCTTCTTGGTCCCCCCCTTTAAGTGGTCCGACCATATCTAGCCCCCAGACCGCAAAGGGCCAGGTAATCGGAATAGTCCGAAGAGCTGTCGGGGGCATGTGGCTTTGATTTGCGAAAAGTTGGCACCCCACGCAGTGTTTGACAAGCGATTGGGCGTCCGTCCGAGCTGTGGGCCAGAAAAATCCAGCCCTGAATGTCTTGCTAACTAAGGCTCTTGCTGCGGCGTGATGACCGCCCATCCCTACGTGGACTTCGGCCAGAAGCTGCCGACCTTCTTCCTCAGATATGCACCGCTGTAGTATTCCGGTGGTGCTTTTCTTATATAGCTCACCCTCATGTACTTTGTACGCTTTGGATCGCCGGACTATGCGTCGCGCCTCCGTCTGATCGTCGGGGAGTTCTTTGCGAAGAAGGTAGGCAAGGAAGGGCTCGGTCCATGGCGCGATTACTGCCATGACCTCGTGAGCCGAAGGTGTTTCGTCCATTACGGAGCCGCCAATGATTTGATCGTCTGGTTCATTTATAGGGGGAACAACCTCGTCCGCACTAGTTAGATTGGCGCCCTTATCATTGTCCTGCCAAACCACGGATGGCTTAAAGAGCCGTTCCAAGAAAGTGTTTTTTGGGACGGGGTCGCGTTTAGCCCCCAGGCGAGCCAATATGTCGGCGGCTTGGTTGTTGTCTCTAGCGACGTGGTGAAATTCCAGCCCCTCAAACCGTGTGGATATCTTGAGGACATCGTTTCTGTAGGCTGCCATCTTCGGGTTTTTGGCATCAAATTCGCCATTGATTTGGGAGATGGCCAAGTTGGAGTCTCCCCGTACCTCCAGCCGGCGTATGCCCATTGATGCTGCCATCCGAAGACCGTGCAATAGTGCTTCGTATTCGGCTGCATTGTTGGAATCGGCATACATGATCTGCAACACGTATCGGACGTTGTCGCCTGTGGGGGATGTGAGGATGACCCCCGCCCCCAGTCCGGCCAAAGTTTTAGAACCATCGAAGTACATTGTCCAGTGGGAGTATGTACTATATTCCCTTGGGAGCTCGGCCTCTGTCCATTCGGCGAGGAAATCTGCCAATACTTGAGACTTGATAGCTCGTCTTGGCTTGTAAGCGATTTCAAAGGGAAGGAGCTCAATAGCCCATTTAGCTATTCGGCCTGTGGCGTCCCTGTTGTTGATTATATCATTCAGGGGTACTTTGGATGCCACCGTAACTGGGCACTCTTGAAAGTAGTGCCTGAGTTTCCGTGATGCCATAAATACTGTGTAGGCTATCTTCTGGTAGTGCGGGTATCTGGACTTGCACTGCGTTAGTACTTCTGACACATAATAGACCGGTTTCTGTATCCGGAATTTGTGCCCTCCTCCTCTCGTTCGACGACGAGCACTGCGCTAACGACTTGGTTGGTGGCCGATATGTATAATAACATGGGCTCACCCGCGCCTGGTGCTGTGAGTATGGGGTTACTTGCCAGGAGTGTCTTAATTTCTTCTAACGCGGCTTTTGCTTCATCGGTCCATTCAAAATTATTGGTCCGTTTCAGCAATTTATAGAGCGGTAAAGCCTTTTCACCAAGATGGGAAATAAAGCGGCTTAGAGCCGCCACGCAACCAGCCAACCGCTGGACGTGCTTTAGCTCTGTGGGAATTGCAAGTTCTGATAGGGCGCGGATTTTAGCCGGATTCGCTTCTATTCCTCTATGGGAGACGATGAATCCGAGCAGTTTACCAGCGGGAACTCCGAATACGCATTTCTCCGGATTGAGTCGTATGTCGTACTCGCGTAGGCTGGCAAAGGTTTGCCTTAGGTCGTCGATCAGATGGCTGACGTGTTTGGTTTTGATTACCACATCGTCTACGTATGCCTCGACTGTTTTACCGACTTGTTTTGCGAGACAAGTCTGGATCATGTGCTGGTACGTAGCCCCAGCATTTTTTAGCCCAAAGGGCATGGTGTTGAAGCAGAATGGCCCGTAAGGGGTGATGAATGATGTTGCCGCTTGATCGGATTCCTTCATTTTAATTTGATGGTATCCGGAATAAGCGTCGAGGAAACACAACGAGTCGTGTCCGGCTGTGGCATCAATAATCTGGTCTATGCGTGGTAGGGGGAAAGGGTCCTTAGGGCAGGCCTTGTTGAGGTCTTTAAAGTCGACACATAGCCGTCAGGATTTATCTTTCTTCGGTACCATAACCAGGTTTGCCAACCATTCGGGGTGTTTAATCTCCCGAATGAATCCGGCCTCTAGCAATTTAGCTAGTTCTTCACCCATAGCCTGTCGTTTGGGTTCTGAAAAGCGGCGCAGGGTCTGCTTGACGGGCTTAAAGCCTTTGATGATGTTTAGGCTATGTTCGGCCAGCCGCCGTGGGATTCCGGGCATATCAGAGGGGTGCCAGGCGAAGATGTCCCAGTTTTCTCGTAAGAATGTTCGCAGCGCTTCGTCCACTATGGGATCGAGCTGAGCTCCGATGGACGCTGTCTTGTTGGGGTCCGTCGGGTGCACCTGAAATTTGACGACTTCCTTTGCTGGTATGAAGGACGTGGGCTTGGGCCTTTTACTGAGGATCACATCATCCCTGTCTACTGTTGACCGAAGTGCGGTCAGCTCTTCTGCAGCAAAGGTCTCAGCTAGAGCCTCGAGGGCAAGCGCTGCTGTTTTGTTTTCGGCCCGTAGGGCTATGTTCGGATCACTATTGGTTGTGATTACTCCGTTTGGTCCTGGCATCTTAAGTTTCATATACCCGTAATGTAGTATAGCCTGGAATTTTGTGAAGGCGTCACGTCCCAACAAGGCATGGTAGCCGCTGGGGAAGGGCACGATATGGAAGAGGAGTTCTTCGGAGCGGTAGTTGTCAGGCGTGCCGAACACTACGTCCAGGGTGATGCGTCCTGAATAGCGCGCCTCCTTCCCTGGGATTATTCCCCGGAAAGTTGTGTTGCTATGCTCGATGCGAGATCGGTCGAACTGCATTTTTTCTAGCGTATCTTCGTAGATTAGGTTTAAACCGCTGCCGCCATCCATTAGCACCTTGTGTAATCTGAAGCCATCGATGATGGGGTTCAGGACTAGTGCGGCCGGTGAATGACCGGGAAGAATGGCTGGTCGGTCAGCATCTCCGAAGGTAATGTGTATGTCTGCCCATGCACTTGTTGCTGCCACATGATATACCTGTTCGAGTTCTTTACGAGCTCTTTTCCTTCTATTCCTCGAAGGGAACGTTTCGTAGATCGTCAGGACTTCGGCGTTATATTCCGATGGCGCTGTAGAGAGCCTGTTCGGCGGTGGTGCCTCAAGAATGGATTCACCGCTTTTCGCGATCTGCCTGACGACCCAGAAAGCTCTAAGGCTGTGAGTCGGGGCTGTGTTCAGCAATACAGAATGTATAGGGCAAGGTCTATCCAGTAGTCCATCTAGGACAGTACTGTCCCCTGGAAGGGGCCTGTTTCTCTTTTTGGCGGGCTCGAGTTTGGCTGGCCACTTCGGAGGTATCCTTTTTTGCCGATCTCCTCTAGGGTATTCGGTAAAGGTTGGTTCCGAAAACAGCCGCTCGGCTTGCCAAGAGCTTTCCATGGCACAATACTTCTGTACCAAAACTGTCAGCTCGGCGAAGTCACGAATGTGTCGCCGCGCCAGGGCGTTGAGAATAACTTTGTCATGGCAGTTGCGAATGAAGGTTGCCATTATCTCTTGATCACCGAGGCCGCGTACTTTGTTTTTGGCGAGGAGGAGTCTGGCCCAGTAATGATGAACCGACTCTCCTGGTAACTGTTTAATGTCCCGTAAGTCCGAAGACTTGGGGTCTGTTGTGATGCTTGAATGATCGGCTTGGGAGGTGGGTGGGGAAAAAATTGACTCCACGCCACGGTGGGAGTTCGGAGTCACGGACTCCGAACTGTGTGAGAGATCAGGGATCAATTCCGGTCTGTCTCCGGAACGGACTCCTGAGTCTGGGTTGTAGGCGGGGTCTCGATGACCGGAGACTGGGGTATAAACCGTTTTTAATTCCGGCCGCTGGGGGGACGAGCCCCCGGCCGGACACTCGACGGTGGCGACAAGGTGGGTGACCGTGGGGACACGAATTTCCCTACTGTCGGGTTTAAGCCCGAGCCGGTCATAGACCGGGATCTGGTCATCGGCCACACGCATGGTCTCCATCCGGTCAAATAACTCGTTGAGAAACGAGGCGATGGTAGGATGCACGTCGCTAAAGCGAGTGGGGTCGGTATGTGGCGTCGCAGTTCCGGAGTCGCGCGAGAGCGGTCCCGTATTCAGTTCCATCATGGTAGATCCGGTCACAACGACCGGACTGGGTGGTCCAGAGGAGGTGGGGCCCGATGTCTTCGGCGTCGAGGCGTCGGGATCTGCGGGCTCCTCCATAGGGGTCAAGGGTTCCACCAAGACGAGTTCTCCCCGTGAATCGGCGACGAACTCTAAGGTTCCGAACTTGATTCCTTGATCGGGGGGAAAGTTTCCGATCTGACCTAGGTGGCTGATCGGGCAAGCGTGCGACGAGACGTCGCCGCTTGCAAGGATCTGACCTGGGGCGAGAGTCCCCTGGGTGCAGATCTCATTGCTTGTGACTAGGCGAGCCATCGATTCCTTCTGGCGATCACAGCGGAACTCTCAATGAAAGCACCAATGTCGGTGTCAAAACCGGTAGATCTCGGGTAGGGGGTCCCGAGCTGTGAGACTAGGATCGATGGTAACAAGAGACGAAGGGGACAAGGTTTTACCCAGGTTCGGGCCCTCCTATGGAGGTAATACCCTACGTCCTGCTTGATTATATTGATAGTATGAGGATTACAGAGTTGATCTACCTCGAGATCAAGTAGCTAAAACCCTAGATGAGTTCTGTTGGCCTACAACCTAAAACCCTCCGGCTTATATAGACGCCGGGGGTCCCTAGGGTTTACACATGGTCGGTTACACATCAAAGGGAAAAAACATGCCTATCTACTGTCGACATCTTGGAGGACACACCATGGCTCCTTGAAACTTCCACCTTGGCGACCGGGCCCCTGATCTTCTAATGCTCATCCGGTGGCCCGTATAGTCCGGCCCATGAGAAACAGGTCGGCTATCCGAGGACCCCTGAAACCAGGACTCCCTCAACTGGGTCAATAGCTTAGTGCTCAAAAATATTATAAATTGGTAAATAGACCCAAAAAGTATCCTAGAATGATAATATATCAGCATGTGTAAGAGCACATTTATCCATGTGTGGTTTTGGTAATTGATGACAATCCCTATGGACTAATGGTTGCCTTGAGTTATATTCGAAGGATTTGTCCATATGCACTTCTTGAAGTACATGTGTTGGTTTGAAGGAGTTTATATGGTGACCAAGGTGGTATGTATGGTTTTATCCAAAGATTGGTCATGTGAGAGTTGATCTCATTGCAAGCATGTCTTGAAGAAGAAGATTGTGTGAACATTCATGTTTACCTTCAAGACATCATCTTTGTGAAGAGAGAAGAGAAGACACAAGGTTGATCAAGATTAAGGCAAAGAATGATTCAAGTTGATCAACACACAAAGCATAGAAGATGTACCAAGTGGGATCAAGTGATCCCATGGTATGGTAAGCATTGTCCATTACGCTTTGTGTACTAACCCATGGTCTACGTGAGAGTTCGTTGTGGGGTTAGGTATATTTCCATGGGCTCGCGTCAAGAGGAAGATCTCATACAACCCATGGAGGATGACATCAAGTGGTGATCGTCATCAAGGTTGCGTTGTGCAAGTTCAAGTGAAGCATCACGGAGAGATCATGCTTGAAGCTTGCCGTCCATTGTGGTGACAATGGACTTGTGAAGATGTGCCAAAGAGTGGCTCACCCATAGTGGAGTATGGGGGAGCAATCAACTAGTCCTCATCGAGCCAACGCAATCAAGAAAGGTGGTCCATCTTGAGAAGGACAAGATCGTCATCATCTAGCTCAAGTGGACTATGTGCAAGGCAAAGGTTTGACCTTGATAGGGTTTTCTATTTTACCGGTCTCATGGTGGTAGTTAAGAGACCGGGTTATAGGATCGATAGCCGTACTATCAAGGGGGGCTCTCAAGTGAGTAGCTTGATCGTATCGTTCGTTGAGAGCTCAAACCATTGCATTCTTGGCATCATCGTCTTTCTTGGTTCTTGGTTGTCTTTTCTCTTTGTGGGTTTTAGAGCTTATGGTCATCTTCATGACAAGCTCGAGTTCATCGAAAACGGAGTAAATATGCATCTTCTATGATGTTTTCGATGTTGGAGTTTTTGCTGGTTCTTCATTCATAGAGGTTTCACATCTCTATAACATTGGCATTTTTCATACTTGTCGTGTGCTATCCAACAAGCTTGAGTTTGCTCAATTCGGAGCTCGTATGCGAAAGTTATGGCAGTTTCAGTACCAGGGCAGTTTTTCTCTGAACTAGCGGTAGTACCGCTCCGGCGGTACTTCCGCTATGTACTACCGCTGCAACTACCGCTTGTTTTTTTAAGCGGAAGTACCGAGCGGTACTCCCGCCCTGAAGAGCCGCTTATTTTTTTAAGTGGAAGTACCGAGCGGTATTGCCGCCCTGAGGATCCGCGGCCTCTTTCGCATTCTTTTTCTTCCGGTCTTCTGGGATTTCTGAGCGGAAGTACCGCTCCCTCCAGAGCGGTACTACCGCCCCAAGCGGAAGTACCGCTCCATTCAGAACGGTATTACCGCTCAGTTGTTCCAGTACGCGTATAAGCGGAAGTACCGCCCCCTAGGACGGTACTACCGCTTATGCTCGTGTCCTGGCAGAAAAACGGCCACATTTCCCCCCACCTATATAAGTGGGTCTTCTTCCCCATTGCTCTCTAACCCTTTGAGCTCGTGTTTGCCCCCCATTGTTGACCTTCTTCGAGCTTGCTAACTCTCAATCCCTCCAATGATTCTTGCTAGTTCTTGAGGGAAAAGAGAGAGGAGATCTAGATCCACATTTCCACCAATCACTTTCTCCTCTAAGTGAGGGGAACCCCTTGGATCTAGATCTTGGAGTTCTTCGTGTTCTTCTTCGTTCTTCCTCTCATTTCCTCCATAACATTTGTTGTTGTGGTGGGATTTGGGAGAGAAGGACTTGGGCACTCCGTGTGCCCTTGCCATTGCATTTGGTGCATAGGTTTGAGTTCTCCATGGTGATACGTGGAAGTGAAGTTTGAGAAGCTTATTACTCTTGGGTGTTTGTGCATCCTAGAGCTTGTTCCTCTTGGGTGCCTTGGCGCCCTAGACGGTTAGTGGTGTCTCGGAGCTCAATCATTGTGGTGTAAAGCTCCGGGCAAGCGTCGGGGTCTCCAATTAGGTTGGGGAGATTGCCCCGAGCAATTTGTACGGGTACTGGTGAACCGCCCCAAGGGTTGCCAAAGTGTACGGGTACTGGTGACCGCCCCCAAGGGTTGCCATTTGTACTGGTTCGGTGACCGCCCTCAAGGGTCCCTTAGTGGAATCACGGCATCTTGCATTGTGTGAGGGCGTGAGGAGATTACGGCGTCCTTAGTGGCATCTTGGGGAGCATTGTGCCTCCACACCGCTCCGAACAGAGATTAGCATCCGCAAGGGTGTGAACTTCAGGATACATCGTCGTCTCCGCGTGCCTCGGTTATCTCTTACCCGAGCCCTTTACTTATGCACTTTACTTTGTGATAGCCATATTGTTTCATTCTTTATATCTCGCTATCACTTAGTTGTTTATCTTGCTTAGCATAAGTTGTTGGTGCACATAGGTGAGCCTAGTTGTTTTAGGTTTTGTGCTTGACATATTAAACATTAGTTTCATTCCGCATTTGTTCAAGCCTAAACCGTAATTATTTTAAAGCGCCTATTCACCCCCCCCTCTAGGCGACATCCACGTCCTTTCAGCATGGAATAATAAAAAATTATAGATACGTTGGAAAAATTATAGATACGTTGGAGACGTATCAATCGCCATATTGCAAACATTAGTCGCTGCAAAGTTTGTCTAGCCACGGACAAGGATCTGAAACATGCTCTCATTCACTGCTCACATGCTCTCATTCACTGCTCACATGCTCGTCGTTTTTGGGAGGAGGCGTGCGCGTGGTTTGGTCTCCGGCTGCCGAATCTTCACCCAGATTCATGGGCGCGTGATATCACATGTGGTCCTAGTTTCTCTGATGATGATCGTGCAAAGATCACTACCGTCACGTGGTCTATTTGGCATTCCCGAAAATGCATCAAACATGGGGAGGAAGGATGTGACCCTACAGCTACCATTCGAGCAACGAAGAAGGAGATATCCCTCCTTCACCTCCCGTGCAAGGCGGCTTCGGTCTCGCTAGGATTTGGATGGTGGCCACCTGGCGCTGGTGTAGTCAAGATCACCACGGACGGTGCGCTAAATATTGCAGATGGGCGAGGAGGTGCAGGTGGCGTCGCTCGCTTGTCTACAACCTTGCTGGGTTCATGGTGTAAATCATATATGGGGGTCTCGGATCCTCTGATCATTGAACTTTTTCTGCCGCGGGACGGGGTTCACTTTGCTAATCTTCGAGGGTTCTCGCATGTGATAATGCAAGTCGATTGCCTCGAGTTGGTGACACTCTGAAAAACTCGCCACAATTCTCGTTCTATTGTGGCTCCTATCCTTTTAGAAATAAGAGAGATTAGTAATTTTTTTCACTTTCTTTGATATTCAACATATAAACATGTCAGCAAACCTTCCAACGCATCTCTATGCAAAGCATGCATGCATCTTGAATGTGATCGATAGCTGGCTTGATGAAACCCCTAGCTTCCTTGTGACCACATCTTGGCTGATTGTCCTGGGAATGCTTTTGTCTGAATAAAGCTCTCTCATTCGCCCGAAAAAAGATGATTGTATGGACAATGTGACTTGAGTAAGGGCATGGCCAATGCTCCAACCTGGACGGCTGCCCCAGCCCTCTACGCCAGCTTTGATGTGCAAAATCAGCTCAACCTGTTGCTCCAAAAGCAAAGTGGGATCTTGCAGAGGAACCGGGTTCTTCCCTGACAAAAACACAAAAGATAGGGAAAAGCAAGGAGGCGGGTGCATGCGGGAGATTGGAGAAAAATTGGGTTGAGAAAAAGTGTGGGCTCAGTGAGGCAATTAATGCATTGGGTGGATGAAATTTTAGCGACTGCTTCATACAATTCTAAGAGCATCTCCACTCGCCCCCCAACAGGTCCCCCCAAGCCACTTTTTTATCGCCGGCTGGGGAAAATCGGCCCAGTCGCGTCCCCAGGAGCCTAATTTTCGCCGGTTAGGGCCGAAATTGGCGCCGACGGACCCAGGCCGAACCCGGCGTGCTCGGGGGCACCGGGGGAAACGTTTTTGGCGCGAAAACGTGTGGGCCCGCCGAGTCAGCGACCGAGACGCTTCGTCGTCCTCATCGCATCGGTTTCCCGCGGGAATCAATGCGAAGGCTGCCGCCGGTCAGCCTTCCATTGATTTCTCACGGGCGGCGCAGTGAACGCGCGCCGACGCGCGTCCAGACCTCTCCCACCACGCGGCCACACGGCTGCCGCCCACTCGCCGCCCCCTCCTGCTATAAAAGCTGCCCCTCCCCCGTCGGTGGCTGAACACTCCTCGCCACAGCCTCTCTCTCACTCTCGTCGCTGACACTCTTTCTCTCCCCCATGGCCGAGCGCTTCCCAGGCGATGGTGCGGCGGCCAATGGCTTCGGCCGCCGCCACCTGCACGAGGTGGAGGCTCGCCTCCTGTACGAGGCGGAGTACCCGGCGCCGCCCGACATGCGGGTGCCGGACACGTGGAGGCTCAGCGCCGACGGGTCCCGGTGCCTCCGCCGCCCACTGGTGCTGAGCGGCGCGCCGAGATCGCCAGGATCCAGTCGTCGCTGTCGGAGACCGCGCGGCAGCAGCCGAGGTACGCCCCGGTAGTAGTAGTTTTAGTTTTTAAATTATGTTTTTATTTTAGTTTTTGTACAAATATCAATGAATTGTCTGAACTTCGTTCAAACTTGTGTCGTTTTGGCCGAAATTTGTCGGTTTTTTGTGTTCAAAAAGCGGCGTCGAGGGACTGGGAACCAGACCGCCCCCACGCCGTTTTTATCGCCGGTTGACCCCAGGCGGCGCTATTTCAGCCCCTGGGTGCGCCGAACGGCTGGAAATGCTCTAAGTACGTGCATCATGGGGCAGCACTGTAGTATAGCCTTCATTGTAGATGTCCTAATAGAAAAAAGAACTTTAACAAAGGAATGATCACCATGTAGCATGTTTCTTTGTTGCGAGAGTACAGGTAGCTCCAGGCTATACCTGGGCATAAAAAACCCGGCCCGGTCGGCCCGGCCCGACCTTGCCCATGGGCCGGGCTCGGGCCTAGATTTTGAGCCCATTGGCCAGGCCGGGCCGGGCCCGGGCCCATCATAATTGTGTTTTACTGAAGGGGCCCGCCCCGAGGCCCGAGGCCCGGCGGGCTTTTATGCATTCGGGCCGGGCCGGGCCTGGGTTTTCATCTTCGGGCTTGGTCAGGCCCGGCCCGGCCCGGCCCATGGCCAGGTATACTCCAGGCGGATGCCGGCATGGGAATGGTAGCAGATACAGAAGCGTGCAGGTTGCCCGATCAACGCTAGGCAATTACTGGTCCAAGGCCCGGCGGAGCTCCGTTTCCCCACCGGGGCAGGCAGGTGATACGCAGTAACGCAGATCGCACTGCACGGAACGGGCTGGCGTTGGGCCTGTACACTGCAGCGCCAGTGCGCACACGCGGCCGTCGACGTCAGTCACGCGATCGACCGCGACGCGACCCGCCACGCCACGCGGCGACGGGACAGGCGACACTTGGCTCTGCCTCTGCCTCCCTCGACCGGAAACGGGCATCCCCCCAGCCTGAACCCCGACGCTCCTCCGCCTCCTCTCCCCACCTCACCTCACTCAACCCCGCGGCTCTCGCTCGACTCTTCCCCTCGCGCCGCGCATTAACGCCTTCCTAATCGGTTCCCCACTCGCATCCCCGCACGAATCCGCGCCGCGTTCCAATCCATTTCCGCCCCCTCGAATCGCCAAACCCTACCCGCCGCCGCGCCGCCCACCGACCGCCGCACACGGGCTCGCCCGCCGCGCGGGGGCTGGGAGGGATGGGGCAGGAGAAGATGGGCGGGTGGAGGAGGACGCTCGGCGACGTGGCCGAGTTCCACTGCTTCGTCTGCAAGGACGCCGGCGACGTCCGCGTCTGCGACTTCAGGTGAGCGCCCCCCGCCCCGCCCCGTGTTTATCCCTCCTCTGTTCCGGGGCGTCGCCGCGGGAATCGGCGCCGCGTCGGTGGCCGGCGGTGGGTGCGCGCGGAATCGTCGCTGTGAATTTCGCTGAATATTAATTGCCCTGTCATGCCGCCTTTCAGGAACTGCCTCAAGAGCTACCACCCGGGCTGCGTCGGGAAGCAAGACGACTTCGTCGACTCCAGTGACCAATACGTTTGTGGTGAGCGCTTACGCCCCTAATCCTAGATCATATATCATGCATATGTGTGAAATCCCTGTTGTTCATGCCCCTGTCCTTTTCTTCCATGAAAAGGAAAATAGTGTTGGATGCTTAACCTTTTACAACATATGCTTTATCATTGTTCCAGCATCATGCAGCATGATAGTGAACTGTGTTCCAGCGCTGCAATATCCCCAACCAGAAACTTCGCAGACATAAGCAGAAAATGTTACAACGGAAGCTCATATTCTTGGTGTCCACTTTACAGTCTTGATTATTACCATATATAGCTTGAATTTATCAAATGCTTCTTTTACTTCTGTCCTGTAAAATAATGCCACTGGTTCTTGCACCTAATTTTAACTATTTTCAGATTGGCACAAATGTGCTAAATGCGGAAGTGATGCACTCTATTTATGCTTGTGCTGTCCAAGTTCCTCTACTTGTGGAGACTGCTTTGGAAAAGTTGATTTCGTCCCAGTGAAGGAGAGCAAGGAAATCAGCGTGGGATTCTGCCGCAGCTGTTTTAATATGGCAGTAGCGACTGAGAAAGATGACCATGAAGAGGTAATATGCATGTCCCCAGGTTCATTTTTTAATTACAGTAACAAGCTTCCATTTCAAAGTGGCACTAAGTTTAAATTTGCACGCCATGCTATTGCATTCGTCAATTTTGTCACCCCACCGCAAAAAAATTAACAGTCCTGTTGCTTACCGTAAAGCTATTCACTGTATATTTACCTGAAGGTTGTCCACCTGCGCTTGTGTTGGATTTCTTAGTAGATAGATATTATTCAGGCTGGTTTGATACAAAATTCAGTTTACCCACCCATTATGTGTTTTTTTCCTTTGTCTTTTTCTGACAAGAGCTCATGTACATCTCCAGTTAATGGCTGTTTTTGGAGGTGCCCCGGAGAACTATAAAATATTGTTTAAAGATTACTGGACAATACTTAATGACAAGGAGCATTTTACATTGCTCGACTTGCAAACAGCAAATATTCGTCATAAAAGAAGCCTAAAGTGTAAAGAAGGGAATGATTTGGATGAGTATCACAAGCCATTAGGTGACAATGATGGTGCTGGGCCATCATCTCTTCTTGACACAATGGACAAACCAAATGAAGTGCAAGCAACTCTGAAGCGAAAGAAGCTGGAGAAAAAAACATATGTTGGCTGGGGTTCAAAAGAGCTAACAGAATTCCTGTCATGTATTGGTAAGGATACAAGCACGCCTCTTGACCATTTCAAAGTTACTGAAGTTGTCAAGGAGTATGTTCGACAGAAGAATCTACTACATGATAAGAAGAAGAAATCTGTCATGTGTGATCCGATCCTGCATTCTTTATTTAACAAAAGGAAATTTAAGTACAACATGATCCATAGCTTGCTGGAAACACATCTTTCTGCAAATGTGATTTCTGAGGATGAAAGTGATCGATCTGTAGATGACAATGATTACATGGTGAAAAAGAAGCCTCGGAATAGTTTGGGGCCAAAAATACCTAAGAGTGTTTCAGGAACAGACCCATTACTTCCTAAGAGTGTTTCAGGAATAAACAAGAAGTGTCTTGCCGCTCTCAATCGGAATAACCTCAATCTGATTTATCTGAGAAGAACTTTAATTATAAAACTTCTGTCTGAGCTAGACACATTTGAACAGAAGGTTATTGGTTCTTTGGTTAGAGTGAGGAATGATCTCAAGAGTTATACTTATCAGATGACTAAGAAATATTACCAGATTGGACTAGTTACAGGTAATGTCCAGTTGAATCCACTCGTCTTCTGATGATTTGTTAGTTTTAGTTTATTTTGTCAAGCATGTCCAGCAGACTTGTAGTTTTAGAGTGAAAGCCCAAATCATGCCGCGACATCCTTTTACTTACTTCATTAGCTGGTAAATAAGAACACTTATGCATTGAAGAGTGAGCTGACTATCCAAAGAAATTCGTACCTCGGATGTCTGAATACATGCGACATATGTGCATTCTGCTGTCTTTTTTCCATTCTAAGAAAGGCCACAATGTTCTCACCCATGAAAACATCCATAACAGGAATTAAGAAATCTTCAGAAGAATACAAGATTAAGGATACACGTACAGATATTCTTTTATGTGTTTCCAGCATGTGGGATGATGTCAAGATCTCGATGCTATCAGAAGAGGATCTTGAGGAAGTATGTTTTGTTCACTCCAGTAGCATCTATTTAGTATTGGCCTGGTCACCTACTCCAAATACAGTCTTCTTTTAGAATTAGCCTGGTCAAATAATTCTTTTTTGTTCTTGATAACAGGATGAGTGCAATGATCTTCTTCTGTCGGCCAAGAAAGAGCTCTTCAAAAGGCCTACCGTTGTAAGTTCTCCTTTTAAACTGCAATGTTTGACCTCCTTGTGCTATGCGTCTATAGTCAAATTGGTCTAAGCATTTCTCTCTCTTTGTTCTCTGTTCCCATTTGATGCATCCGAGACTGTAACAAATACTTAAGTAAGAACAAGCCTACATTATGGAGTCATAAGGAAGGGATTTTTAGTAAGGAATCGACTGTCAGTGGTCCCGTTGGATACTATTTCTTTAACTGAGATTATGTAATAACAAGCCTCTGGTCATAAAAGAAAAATGTCATTCTGGGCAGTAAGGTCTTAGAACCGGATTAAATTATAAATTATGAAAGTATTTTTGAGATAGATCTACCCATACGATTTTCCTGAAATGAAATCAATCTAAATATTTTAATATTCATGACTACATTCTTGGCCAAAATTTAGACTCCATATGTCCCAAGGTGTCACTCTTTGATTGGAGGGGGTAATGTAGAAAGTGCACATGAGATCAGACAGCAAATATTTTGGTGCCGTACAAGCCAGCTTGTTTGTCTTGTGTTTTTTAGTTTCTATATTGAAACTACAGCAAAAGGCAGTAGAAATGCAGGGAAAGGCTGTGTATAAAAGACCCAAAGTGGTCGGACCTTTCACCGGACCCTGCGCAAGTGGGAGCTACGTGCACCGGGCAGCCCTTTTAGTTTCTAATATATTGAAAATGTTTGAAAGGCTTAGTATTTATCCCTTTTTAGTGTCATTCAGTCTCTTGTTTTACTTAAGCCTCTTAAAACATTTGTGTCCTTCTCTTAATGCTCCGAGTTTGTGCTTTTTGACAGGCTGAGTTAGAGGAAAAGGAGGCAAGTCTACATGCAGACATAGTAAATCATGTAAGTGCATTCTCATGACTTCAATTTGGAACTTTATTGGTAAATATTGAATGAAAATGCATAAATAGGATTTTTTATAACTAATCAGTTATCTGAAGCAATATAGAAAGAGGCCAAGTGATTATATTTTTTTCTGAGTGAGATAGTGCATGACTCAGCAAAAGATTCTTATGTGCTCTTTTACGTCTCAACTCTATCTGCATAAAGTAGTATCATACTTTCAATTTTAGCTTGTGTTAGAACTTGTATATATTTATTACTCCCTCCGATCCAAATTAATTGACGCAGCTTTAGTAATATTTGAAGTCTTCTAGTAATTATAAGTTTAGGGTAGACTTGTTCATGCTCAACTGAGTTGGTCTGGACTGATTTTTTGACATCTGGGCAGTTTCGGCCTTTTCCAAATCCTGATAAAAGGTAAAGTGTAATAAACAAATATTGTATTAAGAAGATTATGAATGCAATATTCTTCCCTGAAAATCAACCAATGTTTTTAGTGGTGGACCTGACCTTTAAAGATCAGTCTTTAGGTTCGCCGCTGGAATGACCTCTAGCTAGGAGGTTGGATATGATTTTTCCTAAGTTGGCTGTATTTAATGGCGTACTCATGGGGTTATTAGATTTTCCCAACCATTCTTCAAAAGGGATATTTTAGATATTTTAGTAGCATGCCACCTTCATTGCATGCTAAATTGTTTATGTTTGTTTTATAGATATCATATTGATCTTGAAAGAAAAATCCTGGTTTCTCATCGAACTGAATACTAGCCTCCCTACTATATCGTTCCGTTCTCAATATCTATATGTTTCTATGCATTAATTGGTGAAGTTGCCTTTTTTCCTTTAGTGGTTTGATAAGGAGCTTCAAAAATTGGGAAAGTATTTGGAAAGAGCACGTGAGAAGGGTTGGCGCCAAGAATATCCTTTCCAGATTGACTATAATGATCATGCAGCAGTAACTTGCCATGCTTGTGATTTGTAGTTTTGTATATATTTTCATATTATTTTACTATCGTGTATTGCCAGCCTATGATTTAATGCACAGGAAAGAAACTTTGTGCGGTTCTTTTTTCCTTGACCGATTCTTACTATCCATGACCTAACTTGTAAAAAAATGCTTCTAAGCACACCAGAAGAAAGACAGCGCCGTCTTGAGGCGACCCCGGAAGTTACTCCAGATGCAGAAGAGGAGAGTAAAGAAACTGAGATTGAATCAGCACCAAGCAACCCTTTTCAAGGGAATCGAGGTACAAATGTAATTATTTAATAGTAATTTTCTTCTCATTCATTCTAAAAGCTTTATGTTCATAATGCTGCCAAATATATTCAAAGCAGACGACATACAGCGACTTGTTGAGGCGATCCCTGAAGTTATTCCAGATGTAGAAGAAGAGAATAAAGAAACTGAGATTGAATCAGCAGCAAGGAATCCTTTTCAAGGGAATCGAGGTACAAATACTTGAAATTTCGGTTCTTAATTATATAATAGTTTTTTTTCTCTCACATTCTATAAGCTTTATATTCGTACAACAACAACAAAGCCTTTAAGCTTTATATTCGTAATGCTGCCAAATATGTTCAAAACATTACATGCTCCGTACAACATCTCCCCACTGGTTCCCATTATGGAAATCAACATTACAGAAGTTATTTCTTTGCCGATTCTTTGGAGATAACTTTTAGCCGTTAATTATACTGTCAACAGCTATTTGATTTTTTCACTGCGCAATTCTTGTGTGAATTTGTAGCATAAGTTTGCCATAACATTTTGTTTCTAAGTTTACCATTTGATTGTATTTACCCTTGTAGAAGTTGATTATTTATTAATATGCTACGTTGCATGGATACTTGGATACGTATCAGATACGAGATACGGAGATATGCTTGATACGCCGATTTTCTAAAAAAGTAGGATACGGGGATATGTTTGTTTGTTTGTTTGTTTGTGTGTGTGTGTATTAATTATAAAAATGAAAAAAATAAGGAGTTTTCGATAGGAACTGCATGGTAAAAGGAGGAGACTAGGAGAACTGATCAGAACAGCAGAACAAATTGATCTAATCTTAAACCCTAAACTTAAAACACCTACGTACAAAATTCAGAGGAGATGGAGATGAGAGATCAGAGAAGGAGAGGGAGAAGAGAAAGACATACCTTCTGCCGGGAAGATGTGGAAGTCTTCTGCCGGTGGCGAGCTGGCAATCAGCGGTTGCAATTCAGAAGAACAGAACGTGTGCAGTCGGAAGATGAGAGGACTCACGAGTTGAGAACTTATAGGGACATGCGGCGGCTCCACGAGCGGTTTTCACGTGGAACGAAGGGTTTTCCGTATTAAACATTATTTTCTTTCTTTCAAATCAATAAATAAAAGCATGCGTACAAGATACATATTGGGGCAGTATTCGGCTACCCGGGCAGTATCTGACTGGATACGCGTGCTTTCTGAAGTATCCGCGCAACGTAGATTATATGGGAATTGTTTGTCAGGGAAGGTTGTGATTTGGTATTTACAAGCAGGCAAGTACATGAAACATAGTGCGGAGTTGAATGAATTTTGAGTGAATATGACTAATACCGCCTAAATATCCGAATTTATGCATGTGGCTGTGAGTGCATATAGTATGTATGCTTAGGGGTTGGTACGATGGATATGAGTAGACATCAGACTTTGAAAACCCGTTGTAAATATGAGCCTTTTTTTCTTATTTATTTGAGGGGATAACACCTTTTTTCTGGTTGTATAACATTCAGTTGACATAACATAATATGACTATTAAGGGAATGCCAAACATCAACTCCTCTAAATACGTACGCTATTCACATCCACAATTCCACATCATCCAGAGCTGAAGTGCAGTAGTGTAATTTATCTTGGATTACTCATCCAGTAGTTGATCTGGAGTTATTTACCATTGAATTTGATCGTGTTTAAAACTCTTCCTGAACTGTTGTTTCTCCTTTCACTACATTTATAGTCGTGGTCAGTAAACTGCATCTTATTCAACTGTCAAGTAACTTATCAATGCAGAGTGTTTCAGAGATCCCCATGAAGACGCCTTACTTCAGTTCGTTTATGATCCTTCTGAAAGTACTAATCCTTTATATGAAAAAGGAGGCATCACCTATTTTGTAACACGGTGATGCCGAACATGTGCCTTTGTGTTAGAAGTATGGTTCAACACAGGTCTTGTGTTTCAAAAGTTATGTTCATTTGAAAAAAAAAACATTTTGGATTTTTTTTGCTTTTGTTGTATAAACCAAGGAAAAAAAATAGAGCGCTATACAAAATAGCGTCGCCCTTGAGAATATGCTATTAGCGAGACATTGTACACTGATCAATTTAGCGAGACAACTCTCTATACGCTATAGCGTGCTATTAGCGGCGGTATAGCGCGCTATTTTTTTCAGTGGTATAAATTTAGTGAGACAACTCTCTATATGCTATAGCGTGCTATTAGCGGCGGTATAGCGCGCTATTTTTTTTAGTGGTATAAATTTTGCGAGACAACTCTCTATACGCTATAGCGCGCTATTTTTTTCAGTGGTATAAACTATAAATATTGACTTTGTGACCTGTTTACCAAATATTGTGGAGTCAATTGATTGAACATTACGTTTACATTGGCCACTTCTTTTTTGCACCCAAGTATTTTTTTTTCTATTTCGAGAAAACATCAAAGATTGATGTCTCGATGCATTGATAGAAAATGGCAAAACAGCAAGGTTCATGTACATGTACATGCCTAGGGGTAGGCCATCCCTGCACAAACGCCGACAACTATCTAACTTCCAATAGCAGGGAGGAGCCAAACTTCCTGCGACACCCACCAATTTTTGACTTAGATAGTAACAGACTGACCTCTTCAATTGCCTGCCTAAATGTTATAATGCGTATGTTATGTATTTAAAACATGTATGTTACCTTCTGAAACAACTCCATTTGACACCAATTATCGATGCACCGTGAGTGCTATAAAGAGACATTTGTAGTCCTAGAAGAAAGCGGAGGTAAGTACCTTATTAAGTCCATTAGTTGCATCTGCACTAGGAGGCGCTCCCTGTGAAACTTCTGGAACACCTGCACTTGAATCTAGCGCATGGAGGAGTGGCCAAAACACATTAGTAGTATGTACATGTGAATGTGATTACTGAATTCCTGACATGACAACTGTGGATAATTTGAGCAATACTGCACCAATGCATGCAAGTGGCAATAAGGCCTAAACTGCTTGATCAAGTACCACTTTAGCTGGTGAAGCCTACATGTTAGGTCGAGCAATATTTAGCAACCATCCCGATGCAATCTCGGCTCATCAAAAATTAGCCATTGAAGCCTAACCCATTCGCTCAATCAATACCTTGGCTACATCCAGGTGATCAAACTAAAGCATCGTCCGAATTTCGTAGATTATCAAGCTTAGCTACATCCAGGTGATCAAACTAAAGCATGGTCCGAGTTTCGTAGATTATCAAGCTTCATTAAATAAGGAAACAAACTGTACTATAACCGCAGCTCGCAATTTCTGCTGCGATTTGACTGGAGCAACTAGTCAAACCTTGATGATATCCTAGCTAGTTTAACTTTAGCGATGTTATAACCTGCTATTTGATAGGTAAGTTTGGGCTGGATTTGGCATAATATGCCATTGATGTTTTGCAGCCTGTTTTCTGACCATATTACCACCAATGACTCAGATCACATGTTCCGTATTAAACACCGCGTCGTGCATATATAGGCATATTAAAATAAATCAGCTGATCCTAATTTTAAGTGAATAGGTATTGCATCAACAAATTTGTCGCCAGATTGCTTTCAAATTTTGTGTTTGCTGATGCTTTTTTTAAAGACCGACCTGGCACAGTGGTGAATTAGTCCCCACTTGTGCCAAGATGTCTCGGGTTCGACGCAGCCCTTCTGCATTGCACTGTGCAGGGGTAATTCATGCCTGCATAATCCTTACCTAGATGCCACCTGGTGTGGGACCTTCTAGCAATGGGTCTTTCCTTTTTTGTGCTTTCTTTTTTTCGTTTAGATGCCTTATATATTTTCATAACAAATACTAGATTTTCTTACTGGGAAGTACTTGACTTTTTCTGTAGTGTTGCAATATTAGTACAATGTATAATCTGGATCCAGCATAAAATTATGGTTCAGATTTCTTTCCCGTTTCATGTTTGCTTATGCTTTTCTTCTTTAGGTTAGATACCTAGTATGCAATCTTTAAAGTTTTGAGTATAAATTTGTTTGTATTCAGAATTGCGCCGTTACAATCTGGATTTTTTTTATGTGCATGTCACGAGTTGATTCATATTTTTGGAGTTGAATTTATTTTCACCATGTTTTCTCCCTTAGGGTTTCATTCCATGTATATTTTCTTCGTCACCTCTACTTTTCTACCTTACAATAAGTTTCATTGCTTAAGCCTTTACTTCTTACTATTAGATCAAACTTTTCAATATAAAGATCTACTCTCCATTTTTTTTTCCTCAGGTTTGACGCAGACAGTAGCTGACCCTTTGGAAGTTGGTATAGATCAATCGCTAGAAGGTTTGTATTTGGTAACCAGATATGGGTTTTTCTGGAAGCTGATGTTTGAAGCAAGGTTTTTGAGTCGATGAGTCGACGAGTCGCTCAGGGGGGGCGACTCTAGACTAGTCGTGACTAGTCTAGACTCATGGTCGACGAGTCGACATGCGACGAGTCGACGTGAGTTAAGCAGCAGCAACCAGGGGAGGAGCAGACCAGCAGCAGCATCAACCAGGGGAGGAGGGGAGGAGCAGACCAGCAGCAGCAGCAACCAGGGGAGGAGGGCCACGAGCAGCAGCAGCAATAACCAGGGGAGGAGTGGACGAGCAGCAAACAAGGGGTGGCGGCAGCTGCCAAGGAGAGGGTTGGGTCGAGGGGTGGGGGGCTAGTTCAGTCTAGGTTTCCAGGGGGGATGGGCAAGCAAATACAATAAAAAAACATATGACAGTTGGGGCACAAAAAAAATGAGTCGTTTGACCCAGAAACCACGACTAGTCGTGACTAGTCGAAACTAGTCGCTTGAGTCGCTCGACTCATCCCAAGAGTCGAGTCGAGAGGTTGAGTCGACCCCGGAAGTGCGACTCATCGACTAGTCGACGACTAGTCGCGACTAGTCGAGCGACTCAAAAACAGAGGTTTGAAGAGACTGTTACCCATCTTTTCTTTAATTAACCTACTGGCGATCTTCTCTCTGTCTCCAGGTGCATCACTGCGACATGACGCTGCTTGTGAAGTTCCTTTTGAAGGTACTCTACAGCAATTCTTTCTTTCCTTATTTGCATCTTTTACATTGTTAGTAGCCATTGCCAAGTAGTATCTAATAAAATAAAATCTGCATACCCTCTCTATACTGCTATCTGCAAATGGAATTGCAAATCAGTACTCGTTTGGCGCCAAGAGAAAAAACTACTTAAATATCATACAAATTGTAAGGAACTAATGCTACCCACCCCCCCTCGCGTGGCTGTTGCCCAATGTAGTTCAGTATGATCCTTGTGAGGACTTAGCACTATGTATGATCCCTATGAAGAGGACTACTTTCTTGTGTGCAACATGCTGATATAATGTCTGTAAATAAGAATATTCACATATGAGCATAGTTTATCTGTTTCCGAGGATTGGTGATCGTGTCTGCTATGAGGTGTCCTCTGATTTTACTCTTATCTATCTTCTTCCATGGCTCCTGTTTTATTGGTTACATGCAATTGGTATTGTTAGAGTTGGATCTTTATGTATCCATTTTAATCCTTGCAGCTGCCGGCAAAGCCCCCTGTAATGGTGGCACTCCTGGTCCTGGATTGCACACTCCATTGAACACAGGTCAAATTTTGCTACTCGACCCTTTCGATAGTTATGAACATGTTAACTTGCTGGAGGTTTTTTATGCTGCATATTGAGCTCCATTTTCCATAAATTTATGAGTCCTGTCCTATTAATAACGCAAGTATAATTAGATCGCAGTGGACTGTGAAAAAGATACTTAGCATTTAGCTTGCATTTTACCCGTTGGCACATACTCCCTCCTTTTCTTTTTTACTTTGCATATAAGATTTGGTCAAAGTCAAGCTAAACAAAATTTGACCAAATTTATACAAAAGAATATCAATATCTACAATGCTAAAGTTATATAGTATGAAAGTTAATTTGATGATGCATCTAATAATATTGATTTCATATTATGAATATTGATATTATTTTCTATAAAGTTAGTCAAACTTCATAAATTTTGACTTTGATCAAATCTTATATGCAAACTAAAAAGAAATTAAGGGAGTACATGGTTGTATGTAGGGAGGTTTGATCAATCCCACCATATAAAATGCATTGAAATACTATTCTAAACCATGTGATAGTAACTACTTTTCTGCTTGTTTCCCCTTCCCCAATAAAAAATAATCTTGTGAATTTACTGCAGTTGCTGCAGTCATTGATATCGACAACGAGGAGGATGAAAATGGTCCTAGTCATCACAACGGTGGTGACAAACAAAATATCATTGATCTGGTCAGTGATGACGACGAGGACCAGCGTGATCCAGAACGGGCAAAATGTGATGGACCGGAAGCCGACAATGGGATCGCTGCACATGCACATGATGGACCGGAAGCCGTCAATGGGGTCACCGTACCTACAGTCAATGGGGTTTCCGATGATCTGGATGGAAACACGGGGCCTGCATGCAGTACTTCACAAGCCACCGTGAATGGGATAGGCGAGTCAGATCAAGGGTGGCTTTACATGGATCCTCAGGGGCAAGAGCATGGGCCATACCCAATGGCTCAAATGCGGGAGTGGCAGCAACACGGGTACTTCCCTGAGGACTTCCGCGTGTGGAAAGCAGGGAAATCGCGGCGGAGGAGAACCATCTTGCTGGTAGATGCCATGCGGTCACACTAGTGCGGTGGCCTCTTTGCGTTGCATTCTGCTTGGAAAGCCTTGGGGAGTACAATTTTGTTCGTTGCTTTGCTCAACTGTAACTGAGCCGGGCACCATTATAGTTGATATGTTATTGTGGATGTTTGGCCTGATGGTCCAGAATGGAGAACTCTCTTGCTGTACAGCGAACTCCTTGCTCCTCTCCATTCCAGCAACATAGTCAATTTTAGTAGATTCTGATGCTGTTAATTCCCATAGCATTGAAATTCAGATTTGTTGTGTGTTGTCAGTGTAGATTGGATCCTGACAGCAACAGTTCGGGCCTATTTGATTCATGCCCGTACTTTGTAGAATAAAAGCAGGGACATTTGTGACTCTTCATGGCAAATGTTTTGTTTATCACCGTTCTTGTATCTATGACCTACTATTTTCTAGCCACATTCCCAACAGATTGTTATGGCTTGACATATTTATTTGCCAAAGTTAGTTATGACCAAGTCACCACACCACAGCCCAGTTTTCCTATGCCATACCGCTGCGCGGTTTGTTCGAGTAAAATAAAGTCCTAGATTTCCTGGACTGCCCTTCGAAATCTGATCAGATGGTGTATATATACGGATAATTCTCTGCTGGTTTTGCCCATGCTTGCGCTGACATCCGTTGATCTTCAGTAGTCAGTGCGGAAGGAGGGCCGAGAAAGCGACGTGTCATCTCCTTGCCATCCGATAAGTACCCGACGAGCTAAGATGCATCTTTAGCGCCCATTCCGGCCGCCCAAAGGAAAGGGCTGCGACTTTTACAAGATAAACACACAGCCCGAAGGTTCACATGATTCTCTTTTAGCAACTAGTAGGCTTATATCATGCACAAAGCAAGAAACATCTCAAATCATGTATCTTCTGCAGTCTAAATTGCACCGATACAGATACACTATTTGTATCGGGGGAGATACGGATATGTAAATACATCATTTTTGAAAGTGTCAACATGGGGATACGTTTGACTGTTTTAATAATAATAATGATTTTATATATGTTTACTCCGTTATTTTCATATAATGGAACATGGCTCCCCTCGTGGAGGCGTATGGAAAATAATAATAACGAATATGTTATCAATTAAGCATCAAGATATTTGGAGTGTATTTATTAAATTCTCTTGTATCTTCTTACTCATGATTCAAACAAAATCCAATAACCAACGGCGAAACAAGAACAACGACTTAGCAAACATAAAAGTTCATTTAGAGAGAAAACGGAGGAGGAGGAAGTCAACAACATGTCATTATGTAGAAATCTATAGGAGTGGTGGTGGGAAGAGGGAGGGGGAGCACCGGAGAAAGGATCCCACCACCGGCTTACCGATGGCACTGTTGGAGCCCGAGAGGTAAAGGAGGCGCGTAGCACACCACCAACTTGCCGCCGTGTCGGGGCAGGATGCACACGATCACCTATGGGGCTACGAGCCCCTTTGTGGTTCGGCAGGGGTGAGGTCACGTTGCACAAAGAGCAGAGGTAATGAGACAGCACGACGATGAGACGTTGGTGTTTTTACCCAGGTTCGGGCCGCTGAGAAGCGTAAAACCCTACTCCTGCTTTGGTAGATTGATCGGGGGGAACACGAAGCACACGCAGAGCTCAAACCCGACAAGGCTACTACGCGAGTACAAGTGTCCAAAGGTCCAAATCCTTAGCTAGGCTGCCTTGGGCCTCCTTTTATAGCTCAAGGGGCGACCACAGTGGCAAAACAAACATTATCCAATGATTTGATAGCTAACAGTGCTATCATACCTAACTCTGACACTTAGGACAAAATGCCATAAATGCTAGTATAGGTGGCGCGTGGGGATGCATCCCCGGCAAGATCTTACCACCGCTTGGATGACTGTTGCTTAGTATCTTGACATGCCTCTGGACGGGTGTCAAATGGGCGTAATCTGCCTTCCGGTGCATCGCCACGTGCTTAGTGAGAGCCTCTTAGCCACCTGAGGGCTCGACACCGCATCGATAACTGACTAGTGTTGCGATGCGGTGGAGCGATGGCAGATCAGCTCGCGCGTGCCGGGGGGATGGCTTGCCAGGTCTTCTTGAAGGTGTGCGTGCCTCGGTCCCCGGCAGGCACCGGGGACGTGGATGGCGCGGCTCGGGCCTGTCTTGGGCCGTTGCATCGTCCTTGCCGCCGCCGCTAGCCAGCATAGGCTGCTTCTGCCGGGGTCTTGGTCTTGGATGTTGGCTTCTCCTTCTTGATGCGCTCCTTGATCTCATGACGAGCGGCTTCTCTGGCTTGGACTGGGTCTTGAATGGGTTTTACTACTACTGCCTGTGCATAAGTTAGGGGCACCGGGTACCCCATTCCTAGTGCACCGACAGGAGCCCCCGGGTCTGGCCCAAACGCGCTCGCCCAGCGCCGTTGGGTCAGGCCAAAAATTTATGCATAGGCGCGCAATATGAGGGAGTAACTGTCGGCTTTTAAGCCAGCACTTATCTTCTACCTCAGTCCATTCCGCCACGTGCGCCGCATGCATTGCGAGGAGTTTGCGGTGGATGCGCATGGCTCAAAGGCGTGGGAGTGGCAGGAACTGCAGCGCCAGGGATTGGAGCAATGGGGCGGTTCCCTGTTCGCTCGTGATCGTGGGTAGTGGGATCAGTGGAGACGGGCGGCCGCCTTGGAGCGGAGGAGAGCCAGCCCCCGTGCCCTTCCCTATAAATTAGGGGGTAACAGCGGTGATGCTCATCCATCCCCTTCTCCTTCTAAATCCCAAGTTCACATAGCTTGCCCTTCTTCTTCGGTCTTCGGACCGTCCCTTCTCCTTTTGTAGCTTGCTCCTAAGGGAGAAAGTCAAATAAAGAGTTATTAAAGAGGCGCCCTCTAATGTATCTTTATCCATTTTGTACCGAAAAATGAATGAAAGAATGTTATTTCTCTTCCTCAAGTACTATCCTTTTCTTTCCTTGTTTGTACCGTGTCAGCATGTTTGTCCTTGCCGTGTGGAACTATTTGCCGGGTCAGTACTAACCGCGAGCGCCAAAGGGTAGCGAGCCCCCGGCAGCAGGCTGGTATCATTCCCCGACAAAGCTCTTTGTCGGTATCGGTGCAGCTCCCCAGAGCTGGTGATCAACAGGAGCTGGGAGAGAGCTCGTCCCGACAAGGGTTTCCGTTGCGTGATAAACTCCATGGTACACAGTCAAAAGGAACAAGAGGGGTTTCCTTAAGGGAGTAAATGACATCGAGCTTGGGATATGCGATTAGACTTATCTTTTCAGGCAGTATCCCTTCCCTGGAGTACGACGAGCCGCCGTTCTTGTTCCTTTGCCCTTCTTCTTTGTTTTCCTGGCGGTAAAACATGGAAGGCAAGAGGCCTCTTCCCTCTGGAGAGAGAGAGAGAGAGCGGTAACAAAGATCACAAGCTCATCATGTACTCTAGCAGATTTCTAAAATTTAAAAGCGATAACATTGCAACATAAAAAATGCATAGTAAACATGCAGTTTGATGATATGATGCAATGCCTAGCTTTATTATTGCATGCACAGGGTCTGCGCCTGGCTTTGTACAAAGGGTTACATGCAACTGCGGCAAGGCTTGTACAAAAGGTGGCTGTCGGGGACTGAGCCCGGCAACCGCGCATCACGGGTAGAACTTACGAAGATGCTCAATATTCCATGATTTAAGCATTTTGATGCCATCTTCGGTCTCCAGACGGACTGCGCCAGGTCTGGTGACTCGTGCTACCCAGTAAGGGCCTTCCCACTTCGGCGTCAACTTATTGGTACCCTTGGTGGACTGAACGCGCCTAAGGACAAGGTCGCCTTCCTCAAGGCTCCGGGCGTGGACCCTGCGACTATGGTAGCGGCGCAGGGCTTGCTGGTAGCGTGCAACACGCACAACAGCCCGGAGACGATCTTCCTCGAGGAGCATGGCATCGTCATGCCGTAGCTGCTTTTGCTCTACTTCGTCGTAGGCAAGTACTCGAGGTGACCCGTATATGAGTTCCGTGGGGAGAACTGCTTTCGCCCCGTATACCAGGGAGAAGGGTGTCTGGCTGGTAGCTCGATTTGGTGTCGTTCCGAGGGACCAAAGAACCACCGGCAGCTCATCTATCCAACGCTTGCCGCATCTCCGCAGTCTATTAAAAGTTCTTGTCTTGAGTCCACGCAACACTTCAACATTCATCCTCTCGACTTGCCCGCTGCTCCTTGGGTGAGAAACAAAGGCGAAGGAGACCTTGCTTCCAAGGCTTTGGATGTACTGCATAAAGGTGCTGCTCATGAACTGGGTGCCATTATCAGTGATCACCCTGTTAGGTACTCCGAAACGGCACACCAGTCCTTTCAGGAACTTGACAGCTGACTGTGTGGTCACCTTCCTCACTGGTTCCACCTCAGGCCACTTTGTAAACTTATCGATTACTACGAACAAGAATTCAAAGCCCCCGACAACGCGGGGAAGGGGCCCAAAATATCGAGCCCCCAAACCGAGAATGGCCAGGATAAAGGGATCGTCTGGAGAGCTTGCGCTGGTTGATGGATGTTCTTGGAATGGAACTGGCAGGCTTCACACTTGGTGACCAGCTCACTTGCATCCTGGAGGGCAGTGGGTCAATAGAAACCCTGCCGGAAAGCTTTCCCGACAAGGGCCCTTGATCCAATGTGAGACCCACATATGCCTCCGTGTATCTCTGCCAACAGCTTCAGTCCATCTTCCCGGCAAATGCACCGCAATTTCACACCGTTTGGTCTTTTTCTGTACAGAGTGTCATCGACAAACTGGTACATACTTAACTGTCGGGCTACTTTTTTGGCTTCTTCTTGTTCTTCGGGAAGTTCTCCTGTTTGAAGGAAGTGGACTATGCGCTGTGCCCAAGTTGGAGCCTGTGGCTCGACAACGAGGACTAAAGGCATCTCCTCATCCGTGGGAGCGCTTACCTCGACCGCGAGGACCTGGGGTCCTGCAGGAGGGAGCTTCTCACCAACCGAAACGAGACTGTCTCCGGCAGCCTCTCTATCGGCTGCTTCAGGAAGCTCTACCGGGAAATGCTTGCCGGAGTTCAGCTTTCTTCTTTTCCTGGTCATCGTCGACGGGGATACTGATGGCTGAGTGAGGTGGAGGACAAAGGTTCCTGGTTCCACAGGAAGCTTTTGCGCGGCACACTTTGACAGATGACCAGCGACACTGTTTTCCGCACGTGGTACATGCTCTGTTTGCAATCCATCAAAGTGCTCCTCCAGCTTCCTCACCTCTTCCACGTATGCTTCCATCAACGGACTCTGATAATCTTTGTTGACTTGTCTCACCACGAGTTGAGAATCTCCTCGGATGATCAATTTCTTGATTCCCAACTCCACCGCGATCCTGAGCCCGGCAAGGAGCCCCTCATACTCAGCGGTGTTGTTGGTAGCTTCCTCCCGGGGAAAGTGCATTTGGACCACATATTTGAGATGCTCTCCGATGGGGGCGATGAGGAGCACGCCTGCTCCGGTGCCCTGAAGCGATAAAGCACCGTCAAAGTACATGATCCATTCTTTAGGCGCTTCTTTGCCGGGGAGAATTGTCTCTGGAACCTCTTCATCCGGCATGGGTGTCCATTCTGCAATGAATTCCGCCAACGCCTTGCTCTGGATTATGGAAGTGCTCTCATACTTCAAACCAAAACTTGACAGTTCTAGCGCCCATTCAACTATCCTGCCAGTGGCTTCGGGGTTTGTTAATATACGCTGCAGCGGGAAGCGGGTGACAACAGTGATCTCATGGGCTTGGAAGTAGTGGTGCAGCTTCCTCGAGGCCATGAGAAGGCCGAAGATCAGCTTTTGCACTCCAGAGTACCTTGATCTAGCCCCTTGTAACAAGGAGCTGACAAAGTACACTGGTCGCTGCACCACTTTCTTCTTTGCCACTTCCTTGAAACTGCCTTCGTTTGCTTGCTTAGGTTCCCCTTGGCCTGTATCGGGTCCTATCATGAATGCTTCGGTTCCATCCCCGGTGACATCAGTTGCATCGGCTATGTCTTCATCCACTTCCCGCTGCGCCACCAGCGCTGCACTGACCACTTGATTTGTTGCCGCCAAGTATAGCAGCAACGGTTCTTGCGGTTTAGGCGCGACCAAGGTGGGAGCGGAGGAAAGGTAAGCTTTCAGATCTTGCAGCGCTGCTTCTACTTCTGGGGTCCACTTCATCGGGCCGGCCTTTTTCAGAACCTCGAAAAACGGCAGGGCGCGCTCAGCGGATTTGGAGATGAACCTACTCAACGCGGCAATGCATCCAGCCAAGCGCCTTACGTCCTTGACGGACTTGGGTGCTTGTATCTGCTCGATTGCTTTGATCTTGTCGGGATTGGCTTCTATTCCTTGCTGAGACACAAAGAACCCAAGCAGCTTGCCGGATGGGACACCAAACACACACTTCTGAGGGTTGAGCTTCAAATTGATCTTGCGCAAGTTGATAAAAGTTTCTTCCAAGTCTTGTATGAGAGTTGCTTCATCCTTGGTTTTGACTACTATGTCATCCATGTAAGCTTCCACGTTCCTGTGCAACTGAGGTTCAAATCCAATCTGCACGACCCTTGCAAAGGTAGAACCGGCGCTCTTTAACCCGAAGGGCATACGCACAAAGCAGTACGTGCCACATGGAGTTATGAACGCGGTCTTTTCCTCATCTTCCTTGGCCATGAATATCTGGTGGTATCCGGAGTATGCGTCCAAGAAGGAAAGCAAGTCACACCCGGAAGTGGAATCAACAGTCTGATCGATGCGCAGCAAGGGAAAAGGATCCTTTGGGCATGCATTGTTCAAGTCAGTGAAATCAATGCAAAGCCTCCATTTCCCATTCGCCTTGCGCACCACTACCGGGTTAGCTAACCATGTCGGATGCAACACTCCTCTTACCAAACCAGCTGCTTCGAGCTTCTTGATTTCCTCGGCAATGAACTACTGCCGCTCCAAGGCTTGCTTTCTAACCTTCTGCTTGACGGGCCTGGCATGAGGGCAGACAACAAGGTGGTGCTCAATTACCTCCCTGGGAACACCGGGGATGTCAGATGGTTGCCAAGCAAACACATCGACATTCGCCCGCAGGAAGGCAACGAGCGCGCTTTCCTATCATTGAGGGTGGCACTGATGGTAAATGTGCCATCAGCGCCATCCTGCCCTGCCGGGACCTTCTTCGTCACAGGATAGGTGACCTTGGATCTCTTGCTAGTGGAACTCTCCGGCAGGTCATCGACGGGTGCAGCGCACTCCGAAGAGGCGCGCTTCCTAGAGTCCTTGCTGGCGTCTCCGCTAGACTTCTTTCCCTTCTTTGATTCCTTGGCGGGAGCTGGCGCTTCCACGACTTCAGCTGCTACCGCGTCTCGATACATCTTGTCTACGCATATAACTGCATCCTTCTTATCATACGGGATGGAGATGATTCCCATGGGCCCTGGCATCTTCAAGGTGTTGTAAGCATAGTGGGATGCTGTCATGAACTTTGCCAGAGCTGGGCGACCAAGAATTCCATTGTAAGGCAAGGGGAGCTCGACCACGTCAAACACCACTTTCTCAGTCCGGTAGTTCAACTCCCCGCCAAATGTCACAGGCAAAGTGATCTTTCCCTTGGTCGGCTCCTGCCGGGGTTGACTCCTTGGAATGTACCCGTAGCCTTGAGCTCTCCGTCAGGGATCTGCAGCCTTTCAACCACCTGAGGGGAGATTAAGTTCAACCCCGCCCCACCGTCAACTAACATCTTGGTTACTTTGAGGTTGCGGATAGTTGGGGAAACCAACAACGGCAAACATCCGACCGCAGTGGTGCGGTCAGGATGATCCTCTTCATCAAAGATGATAGGCGTGCAGGACCATTTGAGTGGTCTCCTGGACTCTGCAGCTGGCTCCACGGCGTTGATCTCACGCGCCCACTGCTTGAGCTGGCGGTGAGAGGAATGCAAGGATGCACCCCGTCAACACACATGGCTTCAGTTGCCTTCTGGAACTCCCGATCACTGGACTCTTCACCATCCTCATCATCACTCATATCATCTTCTTCTTTCTTCTCACGTCCTCTAGCAGGTTTTTCCTTCTGCTGCGGGGCCTTGCCGCGGCGGCCTCCTCTACCACCACGGCCCTTCCCGGCAGCACCATCTTGGCCTCTCTCCTTGTCATGCTTCTCGTATTCAGCCTTTTGCTTCTCAGCAAGCTGCTCAACTTGGCGGCATTCTTGGAGATCATGACCTTTGGTGCGGTGGATTTTGCAGTATGGCCCGTCAGACTTTCCGGTTTTCTCTGCCGCTGCGGCCTCCCGGCAATCAGCGCACGCGGCAGCTCCCTTGTCGGGGGCCTCGGCCTTAGCCTTCTTGTCGGCATTGAGATTACCAGAGCTCTCAACGACCAACACTGCCTTTACCTTACGCTTCTTGTTGCGCTTTCGACTTCTCCCTTTTGAGCCAGGGGCATCGTCGTCATCATCTGAGTCGACTTTGATGCCAGCCTCCTCTCCGGGGAGTCGCCTTCCTTCCTCAGCACGAGCACACTTGTCCGCCAATGTGTACAACTCATTGACGGTCTTGGGGAGTTTAACATTCATCTTGTCCCGCATCCTCCTGTTGCGCACGTTCGAGTGGAACGCGGCAATCACGGCTGCGGGGTGTATCTCCGGAATATTGCGGTGCACTCGACTGAATCTCTGGATGTACTTCCACAGGGTTTCTCCCTCCTTCTGCGGAAGGACTTGCAGGTCACTGGGATGTCCTGGCTCTTGGTGGCCACCTGTGAAGGCGCCGACGAACTCGTTGCACAAGTCAGCCCATGATGAAATAGAGTTCTCCGGCAGGTGCATCAGCCACGATCTCACATTTGGCTTGAGTGCCAAAGGGAAATAGTTGGCGAGCACCTTCTCATCTCTTCCCCCGGCGGCTTGAACAACTATCGTATAGATGCCCCGGAACTCCGCCGGGTTTAGCTTCCCGTCATATTTCTCCGTCAGCTCAGGCTTGAAAGCTCGGGCCGATGGCCAGCGGACCTGTCGCAGCTCGCGAGTGAAGGCAGGGAACCCAACCTCATAAGGCAGGTACCCGCCAACATCTGGGCCATTGCGCCTGTCGGATTGGCAGTGTGCTTCCCGGCGTCGCTCTATAGTGACGCGCGCGTCTTCCCTCCGTTGGTCCTCCAGGACATGCCGTTGATCCCAGTGATCGCGCGGGCCGGACAAAACCATAGATGACTCGTCGGGCTCGTCGGCACGTGGAGCTTGTTGTGGCTGCCTCTGGGTCTGCTATTGCGGAGGGGATTTCATCGTTGGCGCGGCCCCCTCGACGCGACCGTCAGCCCGGGCCGCCGTCGCCGTCCGCGGGTATCTCGACGGCTCTGCATGCTGTGATTTGCTGGCTTCGACGAAGCCGATCAAACTCTGGATGGTGGCTCTCCACTCGTCCATCTTGTCAGTCTCCGACAGGAAGTTTAGCAGCAGTTGGGCCCGCGCCATCGCTTCTGCTGTCGTGGCCGGCATGACTAGGGAGGCAGATCGCGACGTCTCTCGACTCTTGGTGGAACCAAGAGGGGCGTCGCCGTATTATTGTCGCCGTGCGCCGGTTGCCGGGGCTGTCTGACGTGGAGGAGGCCGAACTTATGGGTCTACAGCCTCGCTCGGCCCCGTCTTGTCCCAGGCGAAGCGCGCGCCCAGCAGTCGCGCCTGTGACGGGCGCCGCTGAAGGATCACAGCTTGCCCCAGATTGGGTGCCGCCGTTGCGGCCGCGGCCACCGGTGCGGCTGGGAGGTGGAGACCGAACGTTTCCTCCTCCCGCGGCACTAGGGCCGAGCTCGCCAGAATGTTGTTGCTGTTGCTCCTCTTCGGCGTTCCTCGCTCCAGCTTCGGCCGCGGGGGACACGACGGCGGCGCCGCCTGTGCTAGCCGCGTCGCCCACGACGCCCACCTCATTCGCCACCGCCGCGGCATCGATGGCGTCCGCAGCTGCATGTGAGGGGGCCTTCGAAGTGGAGGGATGCGCGATCGCGCCGGCCTTCTTCTTGGGAGTCATGGATGAAGAAGACGGCGATCAAGATCGACGCGCTGCTCACAATCTCAGGTTCGCGCAAATGACGCAGCCCCCTACCTGGTGCGCCAAAGATGTCGGGGCAGGATGCACACGATTACCTATGGGGCTACGAGCCCCTTTGTGGCTCGGCAGGGGTGAGGTCACGTTGGACAAAGAGCAGAGGTAATGAGACAACACAACGATGAGACGCTGGTGTTTTTACCCAGGTTCGGGCCGCTAAGAAGCGTAAAACCCTACTGCTTTGGTGGATTGATCGGGGGAACACGAAGCACACACAGAGCTCAAACCCGGCAAGGTTGCCTTCGGGAGAGCTACTACGCGAGTACAAGTGTCCAAAGGTTCGAATCCTTAGCTAGGCTGCCTTGGGCCTCCTTTTATAGCTCAAGGGGCGACCACAGTGGCAAAACGGACATTATCCAGTGATTAGATAGCTAACAGTGCTATCATACCTAACTCTGACACTTAGGACAAAATGCCATAGATGCCAGTCTAGGTGGCGCCCGGGGATGCATCCCTGGCAAGCTCTTACCACCGCTTGGATGACTGTTGCTTAGTATCTTGGCACGCCTCTGAACGGGTGTCAAATGGGCGTAATCTGCCTTCCGGTGCGTCGCCACATGCTTAGCGAGAGCCTCTTAGCCACCTGAGGGCTCGACACCGCATGGATAACCGACTGGTGTTGCGATGCGGTGGAGCGGTGGCAGATCAGCTCGCGCCTGCCGGGGGGATGGCTTGCCGGGTCTTCTTGAAGGTGTGCGCGCCTCAGTCCCCGGCAGGCACCGGGGACGTGGCTGGCGCGGCTCGGGCCTGTCTTGGGCCGTTGCATCGTCCTTGCCGGCGCTGCTAGCCAGCATAGGCTGCTTCTGCCGGGGTCTTGGTCTTGGATGTTGGCTTCTCCTTCTTGATGCGCTCCTTGATCTCATGAAGAGCGGCTTCTCTGGCTTGGACTGGGTCTTGAATGGGTTTTGCTAGTACTGCCTGTGCATAATTCAGGGGCACTGGGTACCCCATTCCTAGTGCACCGACACGCCGACTGCTGGATTTGGTGGCGTTGCCAATAGTGAGTACAAAAGAGAGAAAGAGGATCGGGAGTTGGTGTCTAGACACCGGGTTCGGGACAATCTATGGTCAACATATGCCCCTTAGAGCTTTGAGTGCACTAACCGTATCAAGGAAGTATCGAAAACATAAGTATCAAAAACATATCTACATTAAATATATTGTCTATATTTATCGATACTCTATTGATACGTATTGGGACGCATCAGGAGCGAATCAGTATAGGATATGGTATCCAATATGGATACAATGGTTGATGTGAGTATCGGTGTTTTTGAGAAGTAAACCGAAATTTGCTAATGGAGCTCAAGCTCCATGGAGCCTGGAATTTGAAAAATTCAAAACTCAAATTTCAAAGTTTTAAAAAATTATGATTTTTTTTCATATGTACATATGCATGGTTTCCACAAGTGTGCAAAGTTTCATGATGAAATACATTAATGATGTGAGCTACACAACAAAACATGTAGTTTTAGCACAAATGTACTATTCACTATAAAAGTTCATGATTTGTTATTTTTGTGTAGATTGCATAACAATGTATTTCATAATGAAAATTAAATGTACACACTTGTAGACACCATACCTTTGTAGATGTTTATTTTTTTCAGATTTTTTTGAAACTTCGAAATGTTTGAATTGTTCAAATTTTCGGGCTCCATGGAGCCCGAGAGCAATTTTTTTTTTCCACTTTCGCAGTCAAGCACACTTTCTCCAAGTATAAAAATTGCAACAATAAAATGCAGTTTTATGGACTTAAATCAAGCACACTTTCTCCAACCATTTTTCTCTACCGAATGCGTTGCTTGCCAGAGGTTCATTCTAATCTTGTGTGGATATGAATACGGCCCACTTGTGTCACTGTTATCAGAATACTCTGACGATACTGTGGTCACAGTGATGTCCATCCTTCTGAACAACTGACTGGGCAACTCTCCAGAGGCCTAAGCCAAGATTATTGCCATTCATTCATCTCAAATTGCAGAAGCAGTGGGCAAAGGTCAAGCGCAGCCAGCAACCAGTATCGATCGATCACCATTCAGAGTTCAGATAAGAAAACCCAGAAAACAGGTGGGGATCCTCTGCCCCCCGGTGACCGTTCAAAAAAAAAAACCCAGAAAACACAGGCCCCCAATCAAAACGCGCGCACAGATCATGCCGGATCCTGTCTGTGTGCCAGGAATCAGGCGACACGATTTATATATATGCCCCAGCTCTCCGTCAGACTGTCACATACCATGTACGCATGCGCATTGTTTATGAACCACCAATCAATGGTCCACTAATCGAGCCCAATTATACTAATCCGGTGTGCTCATCCAGCCAAGCAAGCAGGCGCAGATAAACGAATTTTTAAGCCATGGATGGAGGCTTCGGGAGGTCCACATCGCCATTGGAGTACAATAATGCAGGACTGAGGTCACGGAGTTAGGTCAGCGACTGCTTTCGTTTCGCCCCTGAATGAATTGTAAACGGAATCAGGCGCCATTAGTTTCGCTCCATCAGTGGTGCCGACTGCTCCAGAGACAGCCTGGGCGATCGCCATAAACTAGTCGGGAAGTAATGCTTGCATCGGCAGCATTGCTATCGTCTTTGGAAGCATCCAGCGATCGGCTCGGGATCAGGATTTAAAAAAAGTGCACCGTAAGCAGATTGGAGGTTTTTATTAGTTTATCGAGAGTAGTGAGGATCACACCAAGGGATCCATGAGGTTACGTCAATCATCGAAGCGGCATGTAAAGAATGGGTTCGTTCTCTGCCATGCGGACGTGAACACGCCGTCTGTCAGTGAGGGAAAGGGTGCAATCATGAATCATGGCTGCGCTGCATATATGGGCCATCGTGCCAATCGGCTAATGTTTGTCTACTCACCGTTTTCCCTGCATTTTTAGACACGTGTGATAATTAAGTGACAACAAGCAATAATATAGCTTAGAGAAGGAACTTATTTTCTGCCTAACAAGAAGAAGAAGGAACTATTTTTTTTGTCAGATAGGAAAAAGAAGGGATTCAGAGCGTTGTTGACGAAACTGTGGACTTGGCCTGGAATCAACTTGGCCCTGATGCTTCGTTATACATCAGCCTCAAGTAAAAAGCTCTCGCTAGTCGGCAGTACGTAGCAGCATCTTCTTCCCACAGTAGGTTTGATCTGATCTTTTCTTTTCCTTCCTTTTTCACAGTCAACAGGTTCGATCTTTACCTGCTTTCAGCCTACAGGAGGAGCAAGGAAAGATCGGCAGAGGGGAGAGGGGATAGACAGATAAGCGTCTCGCGAGATTGATGTCCACCGTTTTTGCCGACGCTGAAGAATATTTCTCGACTCCCTCCTTAGTTCTGACCGATCCAGGCCACAGGTGTCAACCAACGGATCATTGGGTTGTATATTTTCCTCTGGCATCTTGAGCAGGCGCACGCGTCCCGTTCCAGCACGAAACACCCCTGCACGGTCTAGCTAGGTGCGTGCGTGCGTGCGTGCATGATTGGACGTCACGGATCCACCTGCACGTCGACCGAAGCCCCGACGATCAAATCGCAGTCGCACCAAGAAAACCGGAGACGAAAAGAAAACAAACGCGCGGTCGACGGGTCAGCACGCTATCTCGATCGGTTCCGGAGACCTCACGCACGCGCGCGCAGCCGGCGCGCGCAGGAGCAGGAGCAGGAGCGCGCTGGCGGCGCTGCCACTGGTGACTGCAGAGCGGCCCACGGGACGGCGAGGGGAGGAGAGGCGACATTTGGAACAGTTTTATCCGGGGCATATTCCTTCCCCCGCGCGTGTCTGGACTGGCTGGACAGTGGGCGCACTTTCTTTTTCTCGGCCCACGGGCCATGGCCGGAACTGGATAGGTCTGGACGGTCTTTTCGTGCCGGTTTTCTGCCCCGGTCGACGCCCGGGGACGAACGTAGGTAGAGAGGCGGTCGATTGATGGATTGATGGATCGATCGAGCTCGAGCGGAAAGCAACTAGCCGCGAGCTGCGCGTCCCACCGATCTAGCTTGCTCGAATATATCTTATCCATCCGTCAATCCATCCATCTGCGCGCATTTCTACATCACGTGTGCCATGCCATCTGAATATCTGATCGATCCAGAGCTGCAGGCAGCTCTTCAACAGAATACCCTAGCACTGTACCTGAACCCAACCTGCCTATTGCTTAGTCTATTCTACCCAAGACCTACCAGCCCCCAACCATATGTACGTACGCCTAACACACACGCACGCACGTAACTCGTCGTCGTCTCATCATCCTCATCGTCGACCGGACCGGCCCGACCCGTCGATCGGCTCGGCACGACACGACTCGACTCATCCTTATCCACCACGTCGTCACACGAACGAGAACGCACACCACGACGCCGGTCCCGGCCGACGAGGCGACGACGTGTCGCGCCGCCACGGGCCACGCGCGCGGTCCCCTTCCCGAAACGGAAGGCGCGTCCGTCCAAGCACCCTGACGTAAGCCATGACAGAAGCGGCGCCGCCGATCGGGGCTCCACGTGTCCCGGTCAGCCGGTCAGCGCCCCCGCCCCGCACCACGTGTGCGCTGCCCCTCCCGGACCACACGTGTCGCGCCCCTCGCCCCTATAAATCCCCCCCGCCTCGCCCGGAACAAGTTTCAAGCCTCCTCTCCCCCCTCCCTCCTAGAGCAAGAGCACGAGAAGAGAAGAAGAAAAAAAATCAGTAGCAGCAGTAGAATTCAGAGCAGCAGCAGCGAGCTGAGCGAGCGAGAGAATTTCAGAGAGGCTCGTTGGATCGGATCGAGGAGGTTCGCGTGGAGAAGGCGATCGACCGGAGATGAGCGGCGGACAGGAGCTGAATCTGCCGCCGGGCTTCCGGTTCCACCCGACGGACGAGGAGCTGGTGATGCACTACCTCTGCCGCCGCTGCGCCGGCGCGCCCATCGCCGTCCCCATCATCACCGAGATCGACCTCTACAAGTTCGACCCCTGGCAGCTCCCAAGTACGTTCATCATCATCAATCCTCGACGCGTTCATCCTTCCTGCTATATGTTCTAATCTTGGAATTAATCATATACTTATCTCTTGATTTGATTTGTTGTGCAGAGATGGCGCTGTACGGCGAGAAGGAGTGGTACTTCTTCTCCCCGCGGGACCGCAAGTACCCCAACGGGTCCAGGCCCAACCGGGCCGCCGGGTCCGGGTACTGGAAGGCGACGGGGGCCGACAAGCCCGTGGGCACCCCCAAGCCGCTGGCCATCAAGAAGGCGCTCGTCTTCTACGCCGGCAAGGCCCCCAAGGGCGAGAAGACCAACTGGATCATGCACGAGTACCGCCTCGCCGACGTCGACCGCTCCGCCCGCAAGAAGAACAGCCTCAGGGTAAGCAAACCATGCCACGCCAGCCAGCCTCGCAGCAGTAATTCCAGCATCTTGTAATAAATCACCTCGTTAATTGCAATGAAATCAACTTGTAGATTATATTAGATCGACGGGGGATATTTTAGCGCGATATTTCCATGATCTGGCAATTACGACGGCACAGTAGTAGATTGTTTTTTTTTCTTTTTGCGGGGTACAGTAGATTGTTGCTTTCGAAATATAAATGGGCGGATAGGCGGCGCCCGTGGATTTGGGCCGGCGGATGGACCAGGGGGGGCCGCACCCGGTGCAACTTGCTCAATGATTCCCGCGGTGTGAATGCGTCCGATGCCGTCCATCATCATCCCTTTCAGTTTCGAGGGCCCATGCATGACTCGTCCAGCCATGGGAGCCCATGCGACAGCGACGGCGACGGCGCCGACGGGAACGCCGCTGTACCGGCTGAAAGCAGCGCAGCAACTGGCCGACCCGATAATGCTAAAATAATGAAGCTCTTTGAATGATCGTCATGTGTGATCCGTGATCGTTTGTCTGACATGTTTGTGGTTTTGCTGGGTGCAGTTGGATGATTGGGTGCTGTGCCGCATCTACAACAAGAAGGGCGGCATGGAGAAGCCGGCGTCCGTGGACCGGAAGCCGGCGACCATCGGCGGCTACGGGGGTCCTCCTGGGGCCATGGTGAGCTCCCCGCCGGAGCAGAAGCCCGTCATGGGGATGAACGCCAACGGCGGCGGCGGCGGCGTGCAGCCGTTCCCGGACTTCGCGGCGTACTACGACCGGCCGTCCGACTCGATGCCGCGGCTGCACGCCGACTCGAGCTGCTCGGAGCAGGTGCTGTCGCCGGAGTTCCCGGCCGGGGAGGTGCAGAGCCAGCCCAAGATCAGCGAGTGGGAGCGCTCATTCGCCTCCGGCGGCGACCCTGTGAACCCGGCCGCCGGCTCCATCCTCGAGCCCCACGGCGGCTTCGGCGGCGACCCGCTCCTCCAGGACATCCTCATGTACTGGGGCAAGCCGTTCTAAGCAGCAAAGAAACCGATCGATCGAAGCGAGTACCTCCTATCCTATCCTTGGCGTTTGTGGTGGCCCTGGCCTTGGGGCGATGAAGCGGGCGAGCCGCCATTGTTGACCTGATGAAGGGGAGATAATTTAAGAAGATATTAGACGGGAGATAAGACAAAATCAGGTGCTTGATGACGACGACGACGACTGCGAAGATTGGAAGGTGGCGGCGATGATACCGTGGGTCCCCGGGCTCTTCACCAGCATGACATGACGTTCGCCAAGATGCTTCAAAGCGTTCGCCGCATTGCATCATCGGGAGGTTGTGCGCAAGCATGTGTGTGTATATGGCCATATGGGTGTACATACATGGACAACATGATTGATTTGGTGCAGGGGTTGCTGTTTCTTGATTGGTTAGTTGTAAGGGTTTATTGATAAGTTGATACCAGCGCTAGCAGCAGCAGCCGCAGCAGCAGCCGCCGTTGCTAGCTATAGTCCGATGGTAGGGTAAGCCATTCATCAAAAGAAACTGAATAATACATTAATATTCTTGCCCCTCCACTTGCTGAGATGTCTCGAGAAAAAAAATATCTAAATTCTTCGTGGCTGAATCAGTCGGGCGGCACCAACAGTTGCTGATCTCCGAAGAAAAGATGGGCTGTTTTATAACGGTGGTTTTCTGTGCCCCGCAAAAGACAAAAGAAAAGGCAGTGATTTTCTTTTGGCAAGTATTTTCGCACTTCCAAAAGAGCACGCTTCACCGACGCAAGCTGCATGCGCTCCAGCTGTGGAGGAGATAAGCCTCCGTACGGAGGAAACGTGCTCGTGCCGCGCCTTCCACGAAAGAGGAGGAGAGAAAAACGTGATGGAAATCAGCGGTGCAGGCGTTGAGCGGACTTTTTAACCTTGGACGTACGGCTGATGTTCGTCGAGCACGACCATGCATGTGCACGTGTATGCGGGCGGGCGGACCCCGAGAATTCACGGCGCCGTACGTGCGCCTCGACCGATCGATCGATTTCCACGTTCACACACGGCCGGATCACGTTGGAGAACCTCGTGCTTATCGCCTCCGATCCTGTCCGCAGCTGGGCGGCGCGACGGGACGCCGTCAAGGCTCGCCCGTCCACCAGACTATTCCCGATCAGATCGCCGAACACGAGTGCGTTTTCGTTGAAGCACGCCACAGAACTCTGATCCCGCGAAAAACAATTCGGTGGTGCATGCAGGGATATATTCGGTGGCTAGCATTTTATTTCGGCAACCGGAACGCACGACTGCGATGTCTCCGGCTGGATCGCCGGGATCGTCCAGGTACTCCGCATCCGGGACGGCCGCCGCCGCGGCCGTTGCCCCGCGGAGACCACCGCCCTGATCTCATCCCTGCTGTGGATGTGTGTGCACACTGCTTTATGCCGAGGACAAAACAGCTGACTGCTCCGGTTAGGATGAGGTTAACCTGGCATATAAAACCAAGCGGCGGCGTCGCCTTCCTCGAACTTTCGTCTGACACCGTCGTCGCCCACTAGGCCGGGAAATTTGCTGCTCCGCTTTCTGGGGTTGAGCGGCAGCGGTTTGCTGTTCGTGTGCTGGTTCTGTTCACCGGTTTGAGCGGAAGGTGGCGCTGGTAGGTGGGGTGACACCCACTTGGCTAGTTTGCAACTTGTCGCTTGGGCATGTATATTAACTACTCCCTCCGAGTTCACTAATATAGTAAGATGCTCTAACTTTTCTATGGATCAGATACGCGTTCTACTGTGATCGTTCAGCGCATATGTAGTCCATGTAGAGATATACAAAACATCTTATTCTAATGTGTTTGTTTACTCATTTCAGTTCGTATGTATTCCATATAGAAATATACATAATTGTTGAATTATTTACGTCACTAGGATGACATGCACATTAACAGATTGCATCTAGAACACCCAATTAGCATGAACAGAGAGGTTTAGGGATGCTTTACTTATCACAGAAGTTGACATGGTCGTCAGCATCGAGTAGACGAGATGGAGGGATCATGTAGTCGAAATAGATGATCTCCTCGATGTCCCGATTCCTTCATGCCGCCGTCTGCACTGTATTGTGACGAGGGTGAGATCGCTAGGTCTTCCTGTCGTTGCAGCGCTCCCTTTGATCAGATGGGGCAAGGGAATATTGGGAGGAGGGTGTGTTGTACGAGCATTCAGATCGCGCAGGTGCCATCCCTCCCCAATTATCCCTTTAATATAAGGGTGGCGACAAGTTACCTAAGCCATAAGTTGGTTTGGCTGCCCCGATCAGAGCACATTAGTTAGAGACGAGGGGTTACGTACGTTGATCCATGAAACCCTTCTCTTAACGTTATCTTAATGGGATGATGAAGTTGTTAAGTCAAACTGGCATGTTAAGCCGTCAGATCAAACCAACATTCTCCCCCTTGATCGTTAGTCTAAACAACATTCGTCCATTCTTCATAGGAATGATATATTAAAGTGAGGTGTTACAATAACTAGCAGAACACCATAGAACCTCAACACTTATATAGCATAACCGCCTTTTTGAAATGGAAAACATTTTTCTTATTGGGAGTGGTTTATTATAATGGCCCTCTTATTCCAGAATCATAAGGTTTCCAGTAATCTCATGCTGACAACATGCTCACAAAAAATACTGGGTGGTAATTGGTTAGCAGATCCACAAGCATATGCATCGTTCTTATATGTTTAACTTTAACATAAGTTGTTTGATCTTGGATTCTATCTTTCACAACACGATACTCAAAGTCAATGTGCTTGGTAGCAGCACTTACCTATTGTTACTCGTATAAAAAACTACGAGTTCATTATCGCGGTACAATACAATTGGTTTAGATATGTCGTCAACCACTTTAAGTCCGGTAATAGAACTCTTTAGCCATATAGCCTGCCCGGTGGCCTCAAAACATGCTACAAATTCTTCTTGCCTCACAGATGAAACAATTATCATTTGTTTGAAGATTTTCCATGATATGACCCCCCCCCCCGAGTGTGAATATATAACCTGACATGGATTTTATACTATCCACACACCCAGCAAAATCAGAGTCTGAATAACCAATAACTTCTAAGTTATCAAACCTTTTATATGTAAGCATGCGATCTTTAGTTCCTTGCATATAATGCAGAACTTTCTTTTTGGCCTTCTAGTGGTCCGGTCCTAGATCTGATTGGCATCTGCCAAGCATTCCGGTTACAAAACACAAATTTGGGCGTGTACAAACTTGAGCATACATGATGTTTCCGATAGCCGAAGAATAAGGAACCGACTTCATATGAGTATAGGAGCAGATCAGGGTGAGCATGTATGCATATTGGATTTCTTCAATACTCTCTCAAAGTATGTCTTTTGTGATAGTCCTAACATTCCTCTCGACCGATCTCGATGAATCTCGATGCCGAGGACATACGAGGCATCACCAAGATCTTTCATATAAAATTGGATGACAGGAAATTCTTGGTCTCATGCAGCACATCCTTTGCGCTACACGCCAATAATATTTCATCAACATATAGGACTAAAATTGTGAACTTACTGCCTTTAAATTTAACATAGATGCTGTCGTCCACAACATTTTCGGTGAAACCAAAAGTTTGGTAATTTTATCAAACTTGGGGTACCATTCTCTTGAAGCTTGCTTCAAGCCATAAATTGATTTCTTTATACAACATGCTAAATGTTCCTTCCCTTCCATAACAAAGCCTTCCGACTGAGCCATGTAAACGTCTTATTTTAGGTCACCATTTAGAAATGCCATTTTAACATCCATTTGGTATAGTTTTAGGTCGTAATGAACTACTAACGCCATGGCGATTCTCAAAGAATCTTTGATCGACACAAGGGAGAAGGTTTGTTTATAGTCAATTCCTTCTCTTTGTGTGAATCCTTTTGCCACAAGCATTGCCTTGAATCGTTCGACATTTTCTTTGGAATCATACTTGGTTTTGTAGACCCATTTGCAGCCTACTTTCTTAGCTCCATCGGGAACTTCTACTGAGTCCCAAACGTCGTTTGAGCCCATAGATTTCAACTCGTATTCCATGGCAAACAAACACTTGGACGAATTTTCACTTCTAATGGCTTCCTTATAAGAGGTTGGACCCTCCACCTTTCCTATATAATTTATACCCTCAATCATGAAATCAGCATAATCATCTGATATGACTTTCTTTCTCTCACGCCGTGGTCTATCCACATGAGGAGGTGGTGGTAGTACATCGTCATTTTGAGGATCATTATCTTGTTGGAGATTCACATTTGTGTCTGGATTGCCATTATTAGTAGTTTCCAAACCACCATTTGGTTGAGAAACTGAACTATTAGATTCAGGATCTGTCGGGACCCGAGATCTAAGGCACATAGATCTAGCTAAACAAACCATGTAAGTACTCGAGTCCTCACGCACGATAGACACCGGCTGCCACCTTTCCTTGTTCCGCGCCGTTTGTGTCTTTTGTCTCGCACTTATATAGCTCGTAAGGTAACATGTCATATAAACACGTGAGTCCTCACACACGGTACACATGGCTGCCACCTTACCTGGGCCGGACCGTTTGCGTCTTTTGGCTCACTTATATGAACATGTCACTAACAACTATATGACAGAGAACCCGACTCGACGTGATTAGTTGTAAAACATGGAGAACCCCTCAAGGAGCATGTCAGTCAATCATTGTGTCCCAGAGCAGTAGCGAACTAACAGGGCTTAGTGGAAGCACATCGATGCATTTCCCTGTAAAAAAGGTTGTCACCGGTGTACAACTAGGTGTCGAACCCCACACATACCATGCATTTCAAACACATACACACAATATGCACGATATATGTTGGTACATCATGACATCACAACATAACTCTATGGCTCAAAGTATTTATTTAACGCTCAGAAGAGTCATACATAACATAGTCATTACAGGCAAGGGTCACATGACCAAACACACAAGCATACATGCAACAATGGAAACAAAATATGTCTAGGTACAAACAGACGAGCGAAGAAGTCTGGAAATAAACAACGACCCTTCCAAAGGAACCAGACCATTGTCTGGGAACCAAGCTACTCGGTAAACATTGAATTTTACGTGGAAACCACTACTGTAACGGTCTCCTCTGTAAAACATAAATTAAGCAACCCTGAGTACAAAGGTACTCAACAATATATATATGAGAACTAACTACTCATGCATCACGTACCAATGAAGGGGGTTGTGAGGTTTATTGCAGAATGCCATCTTTGACCTTTGGCTGACCTGAACTAAGACTACTAGTATTTTGATTGAGGTGAGAGAGCGCACACGAGTCCATCTAGATAGGCACCACAACAATACACTAGCATGGATCCTCTCTCATCTCCCTATGAGCAGCTCATTCATATCACACACACTTATCCGGATGGTTTTAGTGTAACTCGACTAGGAAGCAAGCGATTTCATGTTTCCATAATAATGTGAATCTGGTTTGCTCCGACTTTGTATAAAATTAAAGTGTGTTTGTCCAGCTAATCCATAACAATCAATTTTTCACGTCCAGTGAAATGAACTAGCACCTTCATTTTATTTATTTATCAATTAAAACCCAAATTATTTAACTAAAGATACAACTTGAGAAGCGGAGACTGTAACATTCCAAATTATAACTAGGAAAGTTAACTAAGCATACCATTCGCATATCATGCTTCCATGCATATTTGGATTTAATTTAATTTTAGAGTTCAAAATAATTTTGGAAATTATTTAAACCCTAAAATTTATTTATGGATTATTCAAAAGCCCAAAACTTGACTTTGAAAAATAAATAAATGAAATTCAAATTCCATTTAGGGCTGGAAGTATTTTCCTAAGCTGTACATAAGTATTTTGATTTGTCCTATTTTCTATTTTTTGGAATTGAATTGACATTATTTGAAAATCAAAATCAATTCATTTTTAGTAGAAATAGAAAATGTTTTATAAAAGCACTGGGGTAAATGGAGTGTAGCCTGATACCTATATATACAATGCACATGGTGCGCAAAAACCACGGGTGAAGCCTAACTACGCCACACGACTTCTATCTCTTTCCTTAGTTATGCCTCATTGACGTGTCAGACCTACCCCCCCTCCCGTGTCGGGGATATAACCCCGCGGTATAACCCGTCCTATTGGGTCGGGTTAATAAAGTCGCGGCTCTGGAGTTATATTGAAGATGGGCCGCGCCGTGAAGACAAGGCAAACAAGGCGGTTATAAAGTAAGTCGCCGGGCGGCCCAAGCGCGTGGAGACGGCGACTTAAGGCCCACAAGGCAGAAGACGCCACAAGATTCCTTGCTTGAGAGGCAAGGTGTGTTAGAGACATAATAGGTTACGGGTTGTAACATGACCCGGACTCTGTTGTAAAACCTAGGGTCTCGACCTGTAGAGCCAAAAGACTAAAGTTACACACCCTCGAAAGCTAGGTTAGCGATTCCGCACCCTTGCAATCGAGATCATCATCAATGTAGACACAAAGCAGGACGTAGGCTATTACCTCCATCGGAGGGGCCGAACCTGGGTAAAACTTGTCTCCCTTTCCCGTTTAACCCCTTCAAGTCGCCACCTAGCGGCGATGGACTCACACCTAAGTCCTTGCATGAGGACATCTTCCGTGACAAAACCACGACAGTTGGCGCCCACCGTGGGGCCCTCGCCCGGTGGAGTTGAGTTCTCGAAGGGAGCCCTTCCAGGGTTCGGGGGATTCGCGGTCGGCCGAATGACCAAGAGCCGCCGCGGCAAGATCTACATCGACGACTCAGGCTGGGGCCCCGAGGCCGACTCGATTGAGTACGGGTACCTGGTCCCCTTTGGTAAGATCTGACGTGCCTTGAGAGTGCGTCGGTATTTCCCCAAAGAGGAAGGGATGATGCAGCACAACTATGGTAAGTATTTCCCTCAGTTATGAAACCAAGGTTATCGAACCAGTAGGAGAACCAAGCAACAGTATGTAAACGGTACCTGCAGACAAAGAACAAATACTTGCAACCCGACGCGTAAGAGAGGTTGTCAATCCCTCCACGGTAAAAAGATAGATTAGTTTGTATGAGATTGGATAAATAGATCGAACAAGAACACAAAATAAAAGATACAAATAAAAAGTACAACAAGGTATTTTTGGGTTTTTAGAATAATAGATCTGAAAACAAATGCAGAAAAAGATCGGAAAGCAAAATATTAAAAGGATAGACCTGGGGGCCGTAGATTTCACTAGTCGCTTCTCTCATGAGTATAGCACACGGTGGGTAAACAAATTACTGTTGGGAAATTGATAGAAGATCAAATAATCATGACGATATCCAAGGCAATGATCAATATATAGGCATCATGTCTAAGATTAGTAGACCGAAACGATTATGCATCTACTACTATTACTCCACACATCGACCGCTATCCAGCATGCATCTAGTGTATTAAGTTCATGGAGAAACGGAGTAATGCAATAAGAACGATGACATGATGTAGACAAGATCTATTCATGTAGGAATAGACCTCATCTTGTTATCCTTAATAGAAACGATACATGCGTGCCTCGCTGCCCCTTCTGTCATTGGGAGAGGACACAACAAGATCGAACCCATCACAAAGCACATCTTCCCATGGCAAGAAAAATCGATCTAGTTGGCCTAACTAAACCAAAGATTCGAAGAAGAAATACGAGGCTATAAATAATCATGCATATAAGAGATCAAAGAAGACTCAAATAATATTCATGGATAGAAACTGATCATGAACTCAAAATTCATCGGATCCCAACAAACACACAGCAAAAAAGTCATTACATCAAATAGATCTCCAAGAGACCATTGTATTGAGAATCAAAAGAGAGAGAGAGAGAAAGCCATCTAGCTACTGCCTACGGACCCGTAGGTCTATGGTGGACTACTCACGCATCATCGGAGAGGCACCAATGAGGATGATGAACCCCTCCGTGATGGTGTTAGATTGGATCTCGCGGTTCTGGAACTTGCGATGACTGGAAGTGTTTTTCGTCGACTCCTCTAAGGTTTCTGGAGTTTCTGAGGATTTATAAAGCCGAGAGGCGGTGGAAAAGACCTCCGTAGGCCCCACGATACATCAGGGCGCGTCGGGGGCCTCTAGCGCACCCTGGTGTATCGTGGGCCCCACGGGCCTCCTCTCAGGTGCTTCCTTGGCTCCCAAGTTGTCTTCTGGTCCAAAAAAATCTCCAAAAAGTTTCGTGGCGATTGGACTCTGTTTGGTACTGATATTCCGCGAAGTAAAAAACAAGCAAAAAACAGCAACTGGCACTGGGCACTATGTCAATAGGTTAGTCCCAAAAAATGATATAAAGTTGCTATAAAATGATTATAAAACATCCAAGAATGATAATATAACAGCATGGAACAATAAAAAATTATAGATACGTTGGAGACGTATCAACATCCCCAAGCTTAATTCCTGCTCATCCTCGATTAGGTAAATGATAAAAACGGAATTTTTGATGTGGAATGTTGCCTAACATGTTCATCACATATTCTTTTCTTTTGTAGCATGGACATTTGGACTTTTAGATGGTTCAAAGCAATAGTCTAGTTTTGACATGAAGACTTTAATACTCAAGCATACCAACAAGCAACCATGTCTTTCAAAATATCAACACTAAAGAAAGTTATCCCTAGCCAATCATGCTCAATCATTGATCCATTCATGAAACACACTCGATTATTAGCTACACCCAATGCACAAGTATGATAATAGTGCCCCCTAGTTGGTGCTTTATAAGAGAAGATGGAGACTCAAATTAAAAATAAAAATTGCATAAAGTAAATAGATAGGCCCTTCGCAGAGGGAAGTAGGGATTTGTAGAGGTGCCAGAGCACAAAGCTTAAATTGAGAGAGAAAAATATTTTGGGTGGCATGCCTTTCCTGTCAACGAAAACGACCGAGTAGTTCTCAATACTTTACATGCTAGATACATCATAGGCGGTTCCCAAACATAAAATAAAGTTTATTCCTTTTTCCACCATTCTTTCACAATCCATGGCTAGCCGTATCCACGGTTGCCTTCCATACCAACACTTTCCAAGGAATTTATTGTTTGACAACATAAAGTAAATTTCTTTTTCATTTCGGGACTGGGCATCCCTATTACCGCCGTACTCTCGTGCAATGACAAGTGAATAAACACTCATCTTGAGAATAACACATCTAGCATGGAAAAATATTGGACACCCCCTACCGCTTCATGAGTGGTACGAGCACACAAAAAGGAAATTCATTTTGAAAATTAGAGATGGCGCATACAAATTTGCTTAGAACGACACAGAAATACCGCATATAGGTAGGTATGGTGAACTCATATGGCAAAACTGGGTTTAAGGATTTTGGATGCACAAGTAGTATTTCTACTTAGTACAAGTGGAGGCTAGCAAATAGATTGAGAAGCAACCAATCAAGAAACAAAAATTCACATAAACGAGCATTAAGCATAACTAACACCGAATAATGCACCATAAGTAGGATGTAATTTCATTGCATAACTATTGACTTTCGTACTTGCATAGGGAATCACAAACCTTAACACCAATATTCTTACTAAAGCATAATTACTCATCAACATGACTCACATATTACTACCATCATGTCTCAAAACTATTACAAGGAATCAAGTTTAATTTGTCCAATGATCCTCATGAAAGTTTTTATTATATCCCTCTTGAATATCTATCACTTTGGAACTAGTTTCATATATTGCCATTGCTTTTGAGAAGCTCAAATAAATTTAAGTGAAGAACATGAGCATAAAAGTTTCATCTCTCAAAATAATATAAGTGAAGCATGGGAGAATTTCTTCAAAATTTACTAACTCTCAAATTAATCTAAGTGAAGCATGAGAGTATTTCTTCAAAAATTTAAGGGCTTTCTATTCTTGTGCCCCTGGTTCCTTAGTTGTACGCATTCATCCCCACGCCCTTAACTTTTGCTCACTTTTCCCCACTCCCTTGTCCAAAACCCTCAGAAATGGTCACAACGGAGGATGCCGTCGGGTCAATGGTTTGACCGTTAACTCTAACGTGTGGGGCCGCGCTGGACTGTGTCGCCCATTGGACCTGCCAAGTGGGGCCGCGTTGGACTGTGTCGCCCTCCTTTGACCATTCTGACGTGTGGGGCCACGCTGGACTGTGTCGCCCGTTGGACGGTGGTGCTGGTTGGACCGTTGGGCCGTGATTTCGTTTGGGCCGTTGAATTAAACGCCCATGTCCATGCGCTGATGCACGCCGCCACGATAAGCCTGCTATGTATGCGCGACATGATCTAGCTAGCCTGCCTGCATGCGCCGATGCGAGCCGCCACGGACGCAGCCTTCCTGTGAACCGCCACGGACGCAGCGACTGTCACTGCTGCCGGTTCGTCTCTTCTCGCACGCGCCTCCTCGATCGATTCACAGTTCACACCGTCTCAGCCTTTGACCTCTGCAGCATCTATTCAGCATGGCAATTAAATTCTAGGGCATACCGATCGACGTGCGCCGCCACGATACAAAAGCCTGCTATGCATGCCACGTGATCCAGCTAGCCTGCCTGCATGCGCCGATGCGCGCCGCCACGGACGCAGCGACGGTCGCTGCCGCTGGTTCCTCTCTTCTCGCACGCATCTCCACCTTCCAGGTGCCACAGACCGAGTCTAGGGTGCAGTACTACGTGCGGGCTTCGCCCACCTTTTTTACCCACCCATATGTCACTCCCTCCATGTACAAAAGCATGCAATATATTTTTTGAAGCATAGAATAGAACCAGCAACCAGAGTCAGCTAAACATAGCTCAGAGAGCATAATAGCAGCATACAATATATATCCTACGTACTACCTAGTGCACTACGCGTCTTCGTCGTCGGAGATGGCCTGATCCGCCTGCGCCGGAGTCTGATCCGCCTGCGCGGGAGCCTGGTCCGCCTGCGCTGCCGCCTGCGCCTCCTTCTGCGCCACCCGCGCTGCCTCCATCTGCTGCTGACGAAGACGCCGGGCCTGCTCCGACCGGATGGAGTTGAGGATCGCCACCTGGCCGGGCCACAGATAGTAGACCGGCGGTGCCTCCACTTCTGACTCCTCCGGCGGCGCCTCCTCCTCCGGCTCCTGCGGCGGCGCCTCCTCCTCCGGCTGCCGCGGCGGCGCCTCCTCCTCCGGCTGCGGCGGCGCCTCCTCTGGATCCCCCTCCCCCATCTCCGACCCCTCCTCGAAATCCTTCTCCAGTTCCAGAGGTAGCCTCGCTTGCCTCCGAATTTGGGCCTGCCGAAGGAGGAAGAGACGGTGTTCGATTGTGTAGTACTGGCGGCGTGGTGGCATGGCTGATGGGCTCGGAGAGGGGAGTGCTCGGGTGCCGGCGGGGAGAGGGAGCAGGCGGATGAGCTAGGGCTGGGGGACGCCGTCCGGCTTAAATAGCCGTCTATGGATAATGACGGGGAGCCGGATCGGTGCCTCCTCCCTCGACAGTCAACGCGTCGCGAAGGACCAACCAAGACTTTTTTTCCCGCGGGCGAGTGGGTGAGCAGAACCAACGTCTCGCGGATCGCCCAACGATCCAACGGTGCAGAGCCGTCCATGTGATCCAACGGCGCGGAGCCTGCACGCAGCCTACCCGTATCCTTCTAGAAGACCATATCCGACGGTTTTCGCTTGGCGCTAGGGTATGATCGGACGGCTGCAGTTCGACGTTAGGGTTTGTAGAGATGTTGCGGGGTTTTGAGCCGGTCAGCGGGGTTATCTTAAGTTTGACCAACTTTCAAATGACTTTACTAATTCAAAAAAATCAAAAAAATATGAAACCTTCCCTGTTCATCGTTTTATGAGACATAGTTACCCTAAAAATATATAAACCTCGGTTTAGGGACTTTTTAAATTAAAAAACTTCTTTTGAGATGAGCTACCGTTTCCAAGTTCAAATGAGTAGAACTAAATTCAAAAAAATTCAAAAAAATATAAAACCTGCTCACAATGCCTTTGTATGTGACATGGTTATGGCAAAAAATAAAAATCTTGGTTTATGGGCATTTCCATGAAAACTGCTTCACACATATGAGCTATCACATACGGGGTTGTATAGAGTTCGAGAAGAGAGCGACAGTGGGTTTATGTTTACGAAAAAAAAAAAATCACCAGAGCTCCATTTCAGTGTGAGTAAGAAGGATCCGAACGTATTTTTAATTTTTGAAATTTTAAACTATCTTCATATAAATGGGTTTTGTAATAAAGGGTTAGGGTTAGGGTTTAGGGTTAGGGTTTAGGAGTCTATTTTTGTTTTGCTTGCTGTTAGATCATTTCAACATAGGGTAACATGATCATTACAACTTATGCCTCTTTCAACATGTCGCTTATAATTCAAATGTTAGTTCAAATTCAAGTTTTTACCTTAATTAATCATCAAATCACATCATATTCAAACATCACATAGGATTGGCGGCATATAAGTGGTTAGATGACGGCCATCTATCTTATTGCAGATGCAGGTATTTATTCACTGGATTTCTTCTTGTTTACGAATAATGGGGCATCTGCCTAACCCTATCAAACCTTTCGGTAAGATAATACAAGAATCGTATTTGGTTGGGTTCTAACTCTGCTGTTCAGTCTGGCGCGGGTGTGATACCGGTCACATCACATCACATCACATCACCATGCATTAGCTTTAATTAAACATCAATGCCGACCACAGAGGCCGGCGATAGTTCTAGTGCATTATACACAATGCCAGTAGAAACTAATATAAAAACACAAATAAAATATAACACATGTAAAATATAGACAATTCCGCCTGTCGGTGAAGCCGCCGCCGTCTTTAGGAGCACCGTCCTACTCGTCATCGTCGCTGGTGAGGTCGACGTAGGGAGGTGGCTGCCAAAGGTGGGTTGGCGGCCCCTGCCAGGCCAGAGGCGCTTGTGGTGCCTGCAACACCTCCTCCCGTGGCTCCTGCTCCGGTTTGGGTGACCGCGGCGGCGTGGGTGCCCACGGCTGGACAGCCAGCGCGTCGGCCATCTCCGACGCAGTGGCCGACCATCCCCACGACTGGCCCACCAGCCGAGGGTTCCACGCCGCAAGGGCCGGCTCCTCCGCCACCTCCTCCTTCACCTCCTCCTTGACGACAACGGCCATCTCCAGCTCAGGGATGGCCACATCGCCGGCAGCAGAGAGGGCCAACACCCTCTCCATGTCCGTCCATTGACGCTCGTCGTGCGTGCCCGCGGATTCCTCCATGACACGCCTAATGAGCTCGGCCTTCTCCTCCTCGGTCATCGGAGGTGGTGGTGACGGGGACGGAGATGGTGTCGGGGTGAGGCCGCGGACACGCCTACGACCGCGCACTTGGAGCGGGCTAGCAGCACGTCATCGCTGTGGGCTAGGTGGACGACCGGCAAAAAAAGACTGCCGCCGCAGGTCGTGCTCGTCGTGGAGCCACGTATCCCACAGCGGCGAGTTGACCCCGTACCTTAGGTCGTGGAGGAGATCCGGAGGCAGGCGCGCGTGACGTCGGTCGATCTCCTCACGGCGAGCGCGGCCGCTCATCGGCACCGGAGGGATTGGAACCCGATCCGCGGACAGATGCCAGTTGTTTGGGAGGTGGGCATCTCCCCACGGCAATGGCGTGGCCGTCTCCCAGTACCTCCGGCATATTTTCGTGCCGACGTACGGGCGCGTGCGCTGTGGGGTGGCCGGCGGACCGATTGCAAATGCGGGAGGAGCGGACAGAGTAGGCGGCGGCGGCGGCGATGGTGGTGGGCTCCTAGAGCGACCGGAGCGGCGCCTACCAGAGGATGAGCCGGCCTCATGGCCGTGCTTCTCCTTCCCGGACCACGGCCAGGTCATGGCAATGGCGGCGGGCTAGGGTTTCTAGAAACTGCCGGGGGTGGAGGGGGCAGGATTGGCTTTGAAAGCGGAAGCTACTGTGTGGAGTGTGACTGGCCGGTCCAAGGGTTTCCACTTAAAGTAGGACGATGACACGAAGGTGGGTGGCTGACGACCGGGCCCCATCGTGCGTGCGCATTTACTTTGGGCGGTGGGGGTAGGTTGGGCGCCGCCACGAGTGACGGCCCATCTGTCCGTTTTGCCCCAAGCGGACGTGGGCGTACGATTTGGAGTTGCCCTTACGACGCGGCCCCACTAGTTAGAGTTAACGGTCAAACCATTGACCCGACGACATCCTCCGTTGTGACCTTTCGTGAGGGTTTTGGACAAGAGAGTGGGGAAAAGTGAGAAAATTCTAAGAGCCTGGGGATGGATGAGTACAACTAAGGAACTAGGGGCACAAATGTAAAAAACCCAAAATTTAAAGCACACCATGCTCAAAAAGATATAAGTGAAGCACTAGAGCAATTCCATAGCTCAATTTTTTTAAGTGAAGCATATAGAGCAATTCTAACAAATCATAGCATAATTTTGGCTCTCTCAAATATGTGTGTACAGCAAGGATACTTGTGACAAACTAAAAAGCAAATCAAGCAAAGACTCATATAATACAAGACGCTCCAAGCAAAACTCATGATACGTGACGAATAAAAATATAGCTCCAAGTAAAATACCGATGGTCATTAGAAGAAAGAGGGGATGCCACTCGGGGCATCCTCAAGCTTAGTTGCTTGTTTCTCTTTGGATATTATCTTGGGGTGCCATAGCATCCCCAAGCTTAGGCTCTTTTCACTCCTTATTCCTTCATCCATCGTGATCTCACCCAAAACTTGAAAACTTCAATCACACAAAACTTAACAAAACCTACGTGAGATCCGTTAGTATAATAAAGCAAATCACCACTCTAAGTACTGTTGCAAACACATTCATATTTTATTATTGCATTATATCTATTGTATTCTAACTTTACCATGGCTTATACCCTCCAATACAAACCATAGACTCATCAAAATAAGCACACAATGCAACGAAAACAGAATTGGTCAAAAACAGACCAGTCTGTAGTAATCTGTACTCTAACCATACTTCTGTAACTCCAAAAATTCTGACAAATTAGGACAACGTCGTAAATTTGTATATCAATCTTGTGTAAAAAATTCAGAATTTTTCGTCGCTTCTGTGATTTTTGAAAATTCTTCTACTGGACGCAAAAGTTTCTGTTTTCCAACAAGATCAAATCAACTATCACCCAACATGATCCCAAAGGCTTTACTTGGCACAAACACTAATTAAAACATAAAAACACAATCATAACAGTATAATAATTGTGTAAACACTCAAAAACAAAAATAAAATGGCAAAAATAAATTTTATTCATTGGGTTGCCTCCCAACAAGCTCTTTCTTTACAGCCATTAAGATAGGCTTGAGATTTCAATGATGCCCACATGAAAGATAATAATAGCAACACAAAGAGAGCATCATGAAGCATATGGAAAACACACTTAAGTCTAACATACTTCCTATGCATAGGCATTTTATAAGCAAACAAATTATCAAGGCAAGCAAAAACTAGCATATGGAAGGAAGAAGAAAGATACAATAACAATCGCAACATGAAGAGAGGTAATTTAGTATCATGAAAATTTCTACAACCATAATTTCCTCTCTTATAATAATTACATGTAGGATCATAATCAAATTCAACAATATAGCTATCATAAACAATACTCTCTTTATGATCAACATGCGTAAAGTTTTTATCATCCTCCAAAATAGTGGGATTATCATCAACTAAAGTTATGACCTCTCCAAACCCACTTTTATCAAAAAATTCATAAGATTGAACACTTTTCAAATATGTGGGATTCTTTTACCTAAAGTTGACGCTCTCCCAAACCCACTTTCGATACTATTGCAAACATTACTATCAATAACATATTCAACATGAGGCTTAAATAAATTTTCAAGATCATAAGAAGCATTATCACCCCAATCATGATCATTGCAATAAGAAGTGGACATGACAAAATTATCATCCCCAAGCTTGTAGTTTTGCATAACATTAACACAATTGACATTAATATAATTTATAGTAACATCATTGCAATCATGCTTTTCAATCAAGGAGCTATCATAAATCACCTTATAAATTTCTTCTTTCAACACTTCATCAAAATTTTCAGATTCATGATTTTCAAACAAAACTTCATAGAAATAATCAAGTGCACTCAACTCACTAGCAATTGGTTCATCATAATTTGGCCTTTTGAAAATATTAGCAAGTGGATGAGGATCCATATCAATAGGTTTTTAGCAATCGAAGATGCAAGCAAATAGAAGGCACATGGCAACACAAGCAAAGATAGCAAACAAGCAAAAAGGCAAACGAAAAAGAGGGCGAATAAAACGACAATTTTTTGTGAAGTGGGGGAGATGAAAACGAGAGGCAAATGGCAAATAATGTACTCCCTCCGTCCCAAAATAAGTGACTCAACTTTGTACTAACTTTGTACTAGAGTTAGTACAAAGTTGAGTCACTTAATTTGGGACGGAGGGAGTAAATTGCAAGGACATGAGATTTGTCATTAGGAACCTGATAGATGTTGATGATGTCTCCCCGGCAACGGCGCCAGAAATTCCTTTGACGTGGCTTGAGACTGCGTCGGTATTTCCTCAAAGAGGAAGGGAAGATGCAGCACATCTACGGTAAGTATTTCCCTCAGTTATGAAACCAAGGTTATCGAACCAGTAGGAGAACCAAGCAACACTATGTAAACGATACCTGCACACAAAGAAAAAATACTTGCAACCCGACGCGTAAGAGAGGTTGTCAATCTCTCCATGGTAAAAAGATAGATTAGTTTGTATGAGATTGGATAAATTGATCGCACAAGAACACAAAATAAAAGATACAAATAAAAAGTGCAGCAATGTATTTTTGGGTTTTTGGAATAATAGATCTGAAAACAAATGCGGAAAAAGAGAGATAGGAAAGCAAAATATTAAAAGGATAGACCCGGGGGCCGTAGATTTCACTAGTCGCTTCTCTCATGAGTATAGCACACGGTGGGTAAACAAATTACTGTTGGGAAATTGATAGAAGATCAAATAGTCATGACGATATCCAAGGCAATGATCAATATATAGGCATCATGTCTAAGATTAGTAGACCGAAGCGATTATGCATCTACTACTATTACTCCACACATCGACCGCTATCCAGCATGCATCTAGTGTATTAAGTTCATGGAGAAACGGAGTAATGCAATAAGAACGATGACATGATGTAGACAAGATCTATTCATGTAGGAATAGACCCCATCTTGTTATCCTTAATAGCAACGATACATGCGTGCATCGCTGACCCTTCTGTCACTTGGAGGGGACACCGCAAAATCGAACCCATCACAAAGCACCTCTTCCCATGGCAAGAAAAATCGATCTAGTTGGCCTAACTAAACCAAAGATCCGAAGAAGAAATACGAGGCTATAAATAATCTTGCATATAAGAGATCAAAGAAGACTCAAATAATATTCATGGATAGAAACTGATCATGAACTCAAAATTCATCGGATCCCAACAAACACACCGCAAAAAGTCATTACATCAAATAGATCTCCAAGAGACCATTATATTGAGAATCAAAAGAGAGAGAGAAAGTCATCTAGCTACTGCCTACGGACCCGTAGGTCTATGGTGGACTACTCACGCATCATCGGAGAGGCACCGATGAGGATGATGAACCCCTCCGTGATGGTGTTAGATTGGATCTCGCGGTTCTGGAACTTGCGGCAGCTGGAAGTGTTTTTTGTCGACTCCTCTAGGGTTTCTCGGATTTCTGAGGATTTATAGAGCTGAGAGGCAGTGGAAAAGATCTTCGTGGGCCCCACGATACATCAGGGCACGTCGGGGGCCTCTAGCGCGCCCTGGTGTATCATGGGCCCCACGGGCCTCCTCCCAGGTGCTTCCTTGGCTCCCAAGTTGTCTTCTGGTCCAAAAAAATCTCCAAAAAGTTTCGTGGCGATTGGACTCCGTTTGGTACTGATATTCTGCGAAGTAAAAAACAGCAACTGGCATTGGGCACTATGTCAATAGGTTAGTCCCAAAAAATGATATAAAGTTGCTATAAAATGATTATAAAACATCCAAGAATGATAATATAACAGCATGGAACAATAAAAAATTATAGATACGTTGGAGACGTATCAAGATCCCCGTCTTCATCGGCCAGATTGGCGCGTCGGTGCCAGAGTCGGACATCTGCGCCAACATCGTCGAGCCGGCTCGGCGCGCCCAACCCGGCCGGCATCGACCCGGTCGGCGTCACGAGACCAAGATCCTCAAGGAGGTTCATGAGTCGCCCCGTCAAGTCGCTGTCTACACAGCAGGAACTGTGGCGGCCCAAGCTCCGCCCACGGCTGGAGCGTCGGGCGGCTCTGGCTTGCCATTGGGCGGCTCGGGAGTCGAATTTCATCAGCAGGGAGGCAACGGTGGTGGACAGCTTTTTGGCCAAGGCAATCAGCAGCATAGTAACCAAGTTTTCCAAAGTAATCCCAAGCAGCTGAATAGCGGCCAGTACCATGTCTTCACCACTATTACTTGGAAGCGGGACAGTAAGGTCAAGAGCAGAGCCGTCAACATGGCTGAGCCGGCAGTTCCCAGGTATCTCAACTGGTCTGAACATTTGATTACCTGGATCAGGGAGGACCATCCCTCCCGGGTTGACAACCCTGGCGGTTTGGCTTTGGTGGTGGCACCTCAAGTTGGCGGTTACACTTTGTCCAAGGTCCTTATGGATGGAGGCAGTAGCATAAACATCTTATACTACAAAACTTTTCGCCGGATGAACCTATATGAGAGCAAGCTGCTTCCCTCAACGATGGTGTTTCACGGGATTGTTCCCGGAAAGTCGGCTTATCCAATCGGGCGGATCAAGCTCGACGTCGCTTTCGGCAATGAGCACAATTACAGATGCGAGCCTCTGATGTTTGAGGTGGTCAAGATAAAGAGCCCCTATCACGTCCTCTTTGGGCGACCGACTTATGTTCGTTTCATGGCCCGACCTTGTTATGTCTATCTCAAGCTCAAGATGTCTGGACTGAAAGGCACCATTACCGTGGACGGAAGCCGGAAGATAGCTCAGGAGTGTGAGGAAGGAGATGCGGCTTACACCGAGTCGGCTTGCGCAGCTGAAGAATTGAAGTTCTATATAGCCAATGTCAACCCGACTAATATGAGCCCCCTTAAGAAGCCCAATACTGAGTCGGAACCTTCGCTCAAATTTAAGCCGGTTGAAGATACAAAGTAGATCAATTTCACGCCAGGCGATTTGTCCAATCAGTTCACTATCGGGACCGGCTTGGATCCCAAATAGGAAAGCACGCTCATCGAGTTCATCTGTGGGAATCGAGACATCTTTGCATGGAAACCTTCTGACATGCCTGGAGTCCCGAGAGAACTCGCTGAGCACCACCGTAATGTGGATCCAAAGATGAAACCAATGCGCCAATACCTTCGTCGTTTTAACGTTGAGAGACGCAAGGCTATTGGGAAGAGGTAGCCCGGCTCCTAGCTGCCGGGTTTATCGTTGAAGTTTTCCACCCTGAATGGTTGGCTAACCCGGTGCTTGTTCTGAAAAAGAACAGCACTTGGCGCATGTGTGTTGACTACACAGATCTCTACAAAGCTTGTCTGAAGGATCCTTTTGCTCTCCCACGTATCAATCAGATCATTGACTCTACGGCGAGTTGTGAGCGTCTGTGCTTCCTAGATGCATACTCCGGCTATCACCAGATCAAGATGGCTGTTTTGGATCAAGAGAAGACGGCTTTCATCACTCCTTTTGGTGCTTTCTGCTATGTCTCTATGCCTTTTGGGCTTAAGAGCGCAGGGGCGACTTATCTGCGCTGCGTCCAGAATTGCCTTCAGCCAGAGATTGGGCGCAATGTTCATGCCTATGTCGATGACATCGTGGTGAAATTTCAGAAGAAAGAAACGCTCTTGGAATACATCAAGGATACGTTTGATAATATTCAAGTGTACTAGATGAAACTCAACCCGGCAAAATGTGTTGTTGGTGTTCCTGCAGGCAAGCTATTGGGATTCCTAGTTTCTGAGCGAGGCATCAAAGCTAACCCGGACAAGATCAAGGCAGTGACTTCGCTGGTTGAGCTGGCAAATGTAAATCAGGTTCAATGCCTCGCGGGTCGCATCGCGACCTTAAGCTGATTCATAAGCTGCCTGTGAGAAAAAGCTATTCCTTTTTATCAGTTGTTGAAAAAGTCAGGCGATTTTAAGTGGACTGACGCTGCTAATGAAGCTTTTGAAGCGCTGAAACAACAGCTTGTTAACCCGCCCATCTTAGCTACTCCCACTAACAAAGAGCTAATGCTCCTGTACATTGCTGCCAATTCCAAAGTGGTGAGCGTGGCAGTTGTCATTGAGCGGAAAGAGGAAGGGAAGGAGTATCCGGTTCAACGCCCAGTTTAGTTCGTCAGCAAAGTCTTAACCTTATCCAAGCAGTGGTACCCACATTGGCAAAAATTGGTCTTCGGAGTCTTTATGGCAAGCCGGAAGTTGAAGCACTATTTCCAGGAGCACCCAATCACTATGGTCAGTTCGGCACCCCTTGGCGATATCATACAAAACTAGGAGGCCACTGGTCGGATTGCTAAGTGGGCTATTGAACTTGGTGATCACCATCTAAAGTATGTGCCCCGAACCGCCATCAAGTCCCAAGCGCTGGTAGATTTCATCAATGATTGGACAGAGATGCAGATTCCAGAAGATAGGCCAGATAACACGTACTGGACTATACACTTTGATGAATCCAGACAGTTGGAGGGCTCGGGGGCCGGAGTTATATTGTCTTCTCCACGAGGTGACAAATTTTGTTATGTTCTACGACTCATGTTCCCTTGTACTAACAATGCAGCTGAGTATGAGTGTCGGTGTCAAAACCGGCGGATCTCGGGTAGGGGGTCCCGAGCTGTCAGACTAGGATCGATGGTAACAAAGGGACGAAGGAGACGACGTTTACCCAGGTTCGGGCCCTCCTATGGAGGTAAAACCCTACGTCCTGCTTGATTATATTCATGGTGTAGAGGTTACAGAGTTGATCTACCTCGAGATCGACTAGCTAAAACCCTAGATGAGTTTCTGTGTCGTATGATCTAAAACCCTCTGGCTTATATAGACACCAGGGGTCATTAGGGTTACATATGGTCGGTTGCTCACCGGAGAGAGAGAACATGCCTAAACTACCATCTTCAACTTGACGGACACGCCACGGCTCCTGAGGTCTCCTCCTTGGTGACAAGGCCTTCGATTAATCTCATCCTCAGCGAGCGGCCCATTAACCCGACCTATGAGAAATAGGTCGGCAGTCCGAGGACCCCTTAATCCCGGATTCCCTCAGTAGCCCCCGGAGTAGCCTCCAACGCCGAGGTATATCCGAAAAATATTACGTGTCGAAGTCTTCGGCTTGCGAGGCGAGTCCCTCAACCTCTTCTGGCTTGGCAACCATCCCGTCATCGGAGAGTCCTCGATTGCTGAGAACTTGCGGGACCCAATATAATAACCTTCAGCGCTTCTCGATCCTTGTGCGCCGAGGGGAGACGAGCGGCCTGGCAGATTTTTACAAGACTACCCCTCCCGCAAGGGAGGCACCACTTATCTAAACAAGTTAAATTGCGGTCTGGGTCGCAGCTTCCTCTTCTTCCCCATTTAGAGAAAAACTTCAAGCGAGAGACCATCACAAAATCATGGCGAGCGCCCCCAGCTCTTCCTCGTGCCCTTATGGCTCCCGTCCTGGGGATTGGGCGAGTTGCTCTGTATCCCTCCTCCGGTTGCGCGACCTCGAGACCCAAGGGTATCTTCCTTCCTCAGATCTGGCGGCAACTCGCGCCGGCTTGACTTCCTTTGACGGCGAAGCTTTCACGGAGAATTTTCCCAATCCTATCCAGGGCGAGTGGGTATGCTTTGTGCCCTTCCTCTTACGGGGCCTAGGGTTCCCCATTCATCCTTTTCTCAGGGGGTTACTGGAGTTCTATGGGATCCAGCTCCACCATCTTACCCCCGGATCCATTCTGCACATTTCGGGCTTTGTCGCTCTCTGCGAAATGTTCTTGAGCTGCGAGGCGCACTTCGAATTATGGAGGAAGTACTTCTGCCTCGTCCCCCGAACTCGGGGCGAGACAATTCGGGAAATCGGAGGAGCCGAAGTATGTCGCATAGCGGGAACATGATACCCAGCGGGGACACCGAAGAAGGAATCCGAAGAGTGGTCTTCGGAGTGGTTCTACATCGAGGACGTTCCCCTATTCGATCCAGCTCGGAGGGGCTTGCCCGAATACTCCGACGCTCCTCCGAAGAAAAAGTATAATTGGCGACCGAGGAGTTCGTCCTAAGAGGACAGTGCCGAAGTTCGACGCTTGGCCGCCCACGTAAGGATACTGGCTCATCACAAGCTGACAATGATTGACGTGATGGCCGCCGCCATCTCCCGATGTGTCCAACCTCTTCAACAAAGGATACATCCTTTGTGGCAATACATCGGAACGAGTGACACCACTCGCTCCCGACGGCTGGGCCCTGCCAATCAGGTGGCCTTGGTACCCGCACTTGCCGACTTGTACAAAGGAGAAAAAGAGGATTTTGTTCAGTTGCAGGTTAAGGAGGGCTACTCGAGTTACAACCCTATTGAATGGGTAAGCCCTTCGACTCTGCGTCTTGAGTTCGGGCATTTATCCGCCCTTTTTGACTAACGCTTTTAATCTGTGCAAACAGGAATGGCGGAGCTTTGCCGAGACAATTAACTGTCCGGCCCCCCAACCAGAGAACTACTCCCGCGACGATGATCCAAGATTTCATGACGATCCGGAGCTGTCACTGGCATATGAAGACGGGGTCTTTTACCAGGAGAGCCTTGACCGATTCAAGGTGGCCATCATAGCTGATCACCCCGGATCACTCCCCTCCTCCACTGCGGGCAAGAAGAAAAATTCTACCCGCAAAAGGCAGGCGTCCTTCGTCGACCCAAACATACCGGCTCCCACTCCCAAGCGCTGCCGGTCCTTGCGACGAATGTCGGCTACAGCAGCAATGCCCGAGCCGGGCGCCAACAGGAGTCCCTCATGTGAGCCGGTCGTGGAGACGGCGCCGAACACTCGATCAACCAAAAGGTACTTTGTTCGGTCGCTTAATCTATTATTGTTATGATCGGTAGGATCTTATAGAAGATCTTATGTCGAATTACTCGACTTACTCAGGAAGCGAGTACAACCCTCCTCTGCCGAAGACATTGTCGGGACGCCCGACAACACGCATGAATCAAGATCTTCTGCTCACGCCGAACCCGCCGCGGAGGCCCCCATGGTCAATCCGACCCCCGAAGACTCTGGGGACGAGGTATCAGTCACTAAATCCGAAGCAGAGAGCGCGATGAAACATCGGCGGCGGCGAAGAATCCTGCGCGATCCGATGTTTTCCGAACAGGAGTTCAATGCTCTATGCTCGGCGGACGCACACCTTGGAGCTGCCCGAGCTGGGTTCGGCGAGGCTGTGAAACTGATATCGTCTGGCCTGAAGGTAAGTGATTAAAAATCCGGACATAAATGTAAACCCAGTAGCCCCCGAGCCTTGATTTGGTCGGGACAACCGAATTAAGGATCTGCACATTGCTTGCATGGATGATGCAGGCCTCAAGGCAGCAGAACGAGCAATTGGCCAATGAATTGGCAGCGAGCCGAACACAGGTGGAAACCATGAAGGCCGAGCTTGAAAAAGTGAAGAAGTTTACCCGGGAGGCGCATGGTGAGTATAACTATTCTGCTGATCTTAGCGTATAATCCCATGCTGACGCGACGGTACTTTTAGCAGCTGAATCAATAGGGCAATTGCAAAAAGATTTGGATGCAGCTCGAGAATCCCAGAGGTACGCCGAATCCCAGTATGAGGTTGGCTGCCTTTCGCTGCAGCGAAACCTGGAGGAGAAGAAACGCCTCTAGGTGGAAAACAAACAGCAGGCCGAAGATATTGAGAATTTAAAGACTCAATTGGCCCGTGCCTAAGAAGAGAACCAGAAACTACAGAGGGGCATGTTCGGTAAGTTTTGATTATAACATCGAAAGGTATCTCCCCTTCATAAGGTGTAACGGACATGCCTTGTCCCATGTATAGGTCTCCTAACCGGGCGGCCTGAAGAAGAGATCAGCTCCTTCCAGGGGAACCTCCTGAAGGAACTATCCTCCGTGCATGAGCGGGCTCGGAAGGCTATGAGGGGCGTGATAAAAGCGCTATGGCCTGCCGAGCAGCCTCCGGAAAGGATGGCCGAATTAACCGATCGGTTCAAAGAAGCCCGGAGTCGGTTCGAGCTATGGAAGACATCGGCTTGCCGGGAGGGAGCACGAGAAGCATGGGCAATGATCAAGACCCGTTATACCGGTCTTAACCCCGAGCATATGGCTCGGGTTGGGCCAGTAGGACCTGATGGGCAAGAAGTGCCACTTCACTTGGTGTACGACCAAGTGATGCCTGCGGCTCGTCTCTCACAGGAAGATTGCACCCTGGATGCCATAATAGACAATCTTGACCAGCAGCCAGATGTGTGATTCTATGTATCTGTGTACTTTAAATCAAAAAGTTGCTCCATCTGTGTTGTAAACTTTGTCTTAACCGGCCATCGGCTTCGACCTCCCGTGCAGAGAGCTCGGGAGAGTTCCGTATAAAATATCCCTTGATTAAGAGGGAATTCTTTCGAGGAACCATGCAATCCGGCCATTTGGTACGAACAGACAGAAGGCGTACAGGGAGACATGTTATATTACTCCTTAGCGTAAGAAACATCTTCCAAAGAAAATAGTACCTCTATCGGTGCCTTCCTTTAGGTTGCTACGTAAATCGTAGATAGTGAGGCCGTATACTGCTTAGTACACGACTAGTGGCTTTTGCGAGAAAAGAAGCCGTAGTAAGGGCGATAACAACCGTAATTTTATTTGTTGATCCCGTCGTAGCCGACCAATTTTCTGCTGAAGATAGCTAGCTTTCGGCTTCACCCGTCTGAGGTACGTATCCGGATGACTCGGTCATAACAATCGCAGAGGTGCTCCCTTTACCCTCTAGCCGAACAATCGGGAACGTAGAGGGTAAGCACAGGAGCGAGGCAACCCAGCTTGGCAAAAATCTTAGTTCGAATTGAATCATATAATGGCGTAAAAAATCAACAAGGGAAATGTGCATACACGATAAATGTGAATAGATGCTTAAAATATATGATCATCGGCTTCAGGAAGAAGCCCCCAGGTGCTGTGTTCGGATTTAGCATTTGAGGATGCATGCCGAAAATCTTAATACAAGATCGGTTTAGTCGAACATAGACTTGGGGGTAGAAAATCCACACCTGCCAAAAATGAAGGTGGGAGGGAAAGGAAATAACAAAGAAAAGAAAGAAAAAAAAGGAGGGTAAAGAGTATGACGACATCGGTCTAGCCGTAGAAGCGCCGAAGACGAGCTGCGTTCCATGGGTTTGGTTCGAGGCGATTGTTCGGCGGGTTCCGAAGACGGTAAGCCCCTCCTGCGAGTACTTCGTCAATTATGAAGGGACCTTCCCATTTGGGATTGAGTTTATGCTTCTGCTTCTCCGGGAGCCGTAAGACGAGTTCGCCCACATTATATGCTTTCGCCCTGACCTCCCTGCTCTGGTAACGCCGGGCCTGCTGTTGATAAAAAGTAGAGCGAGCCCGATCTATGTCGCGCTCTCCTTCCAAGGCGTCCAAGTCATCCTACCGATCTAGCTCGGCCTCCTTTTCTTCATACATGCGCACCCTTGGTGCATCGTGAATAATATCACAAGGAAGGACCGCTTCTGCCCCGTAGACCATGAAGAACGATGTGTATCCCATTGATCGATTCGGGGTGGTACGCAGGCCCCACAGAACGGAATCAAGTTCCTCCACCCAATGGCAGTTGGACTCATGAAGAGATCAGACCAAACGTGGCTTAATACCACTCATAATGAGGCCGTTGGCTCGTTCGACCTGTCCATTGGTCTGTGGGTGATACACCGATGCGTAATCAAGCTTAATGCCCATTTTTGCGCACCAGTCTTTTACTTCCTGGGCGGTGAAGTTGGATCCATTGTCCGTTATTATACTGTGCGGGACACCATAACGCTGTACCACGCGAGATATAAAGTCGATTACTGGTCCGGACTTGGCTGATTTGACAGGTTTTGCTTCGATCCATTTGGTGAACTTGTCCACCATGACCAGTAGGTATTTATTTTTCTTGGTCCCCCCTTTAAGTGGTCTGACCATGTCCAGCCCCCAGACCGCAAAAGGCCAAGTGATCGGGATAGTCCGAAGAGCCGTTGGGGGCATGTGACTTTGATTTGCAAAAAGTTGGCGTCCTACACAATATTGGACCAGCGACTGGGCATCCGCTCGAGCGGTGGGCCAGAAGAATCCGGCGTGGAAGGCCTTGCTTACTAAGGCCCTTGTGGCGGCGTGATGGCCGCCCATTCCTGCGTGGATTTCAGCCAAAAGCTGCTTTCCTTCTTCCTCAGATATGCACCGTTGGAGTACCCCGGTGGTGCTTTTCTTGTATAACTCACCCTCGTGGACTTTATAGGCCTTGGATCGCCGAATTATGCGTCTCGCCTCTGTCTGGTCATCGAGGAGCTCTCGGCGAAGAAGGTAGGCGAGGAAGGGCTCGGTCCATGGCGCGATTATTGCCATGACCTCGTGAGCCGAAGGCGTTTCGTCCATTACGGAGCCACCGATGATTTGGTCGTCTGGTTCGTTTATAGGGGGAACAACCTCTTCCGCACTGATGGGTCCGGTGCCCTTATTGTCGTCCTGCCAAACCACTGATGGCTTAAAAAGCCGTTCCAGGAAAGTGTTTTTTGGGACGGGGTCGCGTTTGGCCCCCATGCGGGCCAATATGTCCGCGGCTTGGTTGTTGTCTCTAGCGACATGATGGAATTCTAGCCCTTCGAACCGTGCGGATATTTTGAGGACGGCGTTTCTATATGCCGCCATCTTCGGGTTCTTGGCATCGAATTCGCCGTTGATTTGAGAGATGGCCAGGTTGGAGTCTCCCCGTACCTCCAGCCGTTGTATGCCCATTGAGGCTGCCATCCGAAGACCGTGCAAATGTGCTTCGTATTCGGCTGCATTGTTGGAGTCGGCATACATGATCTGCAACACGTATCGAACGTTGTCGCCTGTGGGGGATGTGAGAATAACTCCAGCCCCTAGTCCGGCCAAAGTTTTGGATCCATCGAAGTACATCGTCCAATGGGAGTATGTACTATATTCCTTGGGGAGCTCGGCCTCTGTCCATTCGGCGAGGAAATCTGCCAGCACCTGAGATTTAATAGCTCGTCGTGGTTTGTAGGCAATTTCAAAAGGAAGGAGCTCAATGGCCCATTTGGCTATGCGGCCGGTGGCGTCCCTGTTGTTGATTATATTGTTCAGGGGTACTTCGGATGCCACCGTAACCGAACACTCTGGGAAGTAGTGTCTTAGTTTCCGTGATGCCATAAATACTGTGTAGGCTATCTTCTGGTAGTGCGGGTATCTGGACTTGGACTGCGTTAGTACTTCTGACACGTAATAGACCGGCTTCTGAATCCGGAATTTGTGTCCCTCCTCCTCTCGTTCGATGACGAGTACTGCGCTAACGACTTGGTTGGTGGCCGATATGTATAATAACATGGGTTCACCAGCGCCTGGTGCTGTGAGTATGGGATTACTTGCTAGCAGTGTTTTAATTTCTTCTAACGCAGCCGCTGCTTCATCGGTCCATTCAAAATTGTTGGTCCGTTTCAGCAATCTGTAGAGCGGTAAAGCCTTTTCACCGAGGCGGGAGATAAAGCGACTTAGCGCCTCCACGCAACCAGCCAACCTTTGGACATGCTTTAGCTCTGTGGGAACTGCAAGTTCTGATAGGGCACGGATCTTGGCCGGATTCGCTTCTATTCCTCTATGGGAAACGATGAATCCGAGCAGTTTACCAGCGGGAACTCCGAATACACACTTCTCCGGATTGAGTCGTATATCGTACTCACGTAGGCTGGAAAAGGTTTGCCTTAGGTCGTCAATCAGTTGGCTGACGTGTTTGGTTTTGACTACCACGTCGTCCACGTATGCCTCGACTATTTTACCGACTTGTTTGGCAAGACAAGTCTGGATCATGCGCTGGTACGTAGCCCCAGCGTTTTTTTAGCCCGAAAGGCATCGTGTTGAAGCAGAATGGCCCGTAGGGGGTGATGAATGCGGTTGCGGCTTGATCGGATTCCTTCATTTTGATTTGATGGTATCCGGAATAAGCGTCGAGGAAACACAATGAGTCGTGTCCGGCTGTGGCGTCAATAATCTGGTCTATGTGTGGTAAGGGGAAAGGGTCCTTAGGGCAGGCCTTGTTGAGGTCTTTAAAGTTGACGCACAGCCGCCAGGATTTGTCTTTCTTTGGTACCATCACCAGGTTTGCCAACCATTCGGGGTGCTTAATCTCCCGTATGAATCCGGCCTCTAGCAGTTTGGCTAATTCTTCACCCATAGCTTGTCGTTTGGGCTCGGAAAAGCGGCGCAGAGTTTGCTTGACGGGCTCGAAGCCTGCGATGATGTTCAGACTATGTTCTGCTAGTCGCCGTGGGATTCCAGGCATATCGGAAGGGTGCCCGGCGAAGATGTCCCAATTTTCTCGTAAGAATGCTCGTAGTGCTTCGTCCACCATGGGGTCCAGCTGAGCTCCGATGGACGCTGTCTTATTGGGGTCCGTCGGGTGTACCTGGAATTTAACGATTTCATCTGCAGGTTTAAAGGACATGGATTTGGGCCTTTTGCTAAGGATCACATCGTCCTTATCTATTGTTGACCGGAGTGTGGTCAGTTCTTCTGCAGCGAAGGTCTCAGCTAGTGCCTCGAGGGCGAGCGCTGCTGTTTTGTTTTCAGCTCGAAGGGCTATGTTCGGATCACTGGGTATAGCTTGGAATTTTGTGAAGGCGTCACGCCCCAACAGGGCGTGGTAGCTGCTGGGGAAGGGCACGATATGGAAGAGAAGTTCTTCAGATCGGCAGTTTTCGGGCGTGCCGAACACTACGTCCAGTGTGATACGTCCTGAACAACGCGCCTCTCTCCCAGGAATGATCCCCCGGAATGTTGTGTTGCTATGCTCGATGCGAGATCGGTCGAATTGCATTTTTTCCAGGGTATCTTCGTAGATAAGGTTTAAACCACTGCCGCCATCCATTAGCACTTTATGCAACCTGAAGCCATCGACGATGGGGTTTAAGACCAGTGCGGTCGGTGTATGATCGGGATGGATGGTTGGTCGGTCAGTATCTCCGAAGGTGATGGGTGTGTCTGCCCATGAACTTGTTGCTGCCACATGATAGACCTGTTCGAGTTCTCTAAGAGCTCTTTTCCTCCTGTTCCTTGAGGGGAACGTTTCGTAGATCGTCAGGACTTCGGCATTGTATTCTGGTGGCGATGTGGAGCGCTTGTTCGGCGGTAGTGCCTCAAGGATTGCTTCATCACTTTTTGCGACCTACCTGACGACCCAGCAGGCTCTAAGGCTGTGAGTCGGGCTTGTGTTTAGCAATACGGAATGTATAGGGCATGGTTTATCCAATAGCCCGTCAAGGACAGTTCTGACCCCCGTAAGGGGCCGATTTCTTTTTTCGGCGGGTTCGAGTTCGGCTAGCCGCTTCGGAGGTATCCTATTTTTCCGGTCTCCTCTAGGGTACTCGGTAAAGGTTGGTTCCGAAAGTAGCCGCTCGGCTTGCCAGGTGCTCTCCATGGCACAATATTTTTGCACCAAGTCAGACAGCTCGGTGAAGTTGCGAATGTGCCGACGAGCCAGGGCGTTGAGGATCCCTTCGTCGTGGCAATTGCGATTGAAGGTTGCCATTATCTCCTGGTCACTAAGACCTCGTACTTTGTTTCTAGCAAGGAGGAGTCTAGCCCAAAAATGATGAACCGACTCTCCTGGTAAATGTTTAACATCCCGTAAGTCCGAAGACTTGGACTCTGATGCGATGCTTGAGAGCTCGACTTGGGTGGTGGGTGGGAAAACCTTTGATTCCACGCCGCGATGTGAGTCCGAAATTATGGGTTCCGAGTTGTATGCTAGATCAGAGACCGATACCGATCTATCGCCGGAGCGAACTCCAGGGTCTGGGTTACAAGCGAGGCCTCGATGATCAGAGATTGGGGTATGAACCGTTTTTAATTTCGGTCATTGTGGGGACGGGCCCCCAGCCGGACACTCGACGGTGGCGACTAGGTGAGTGACCGTGGGGATGAGAATCTCCATAACGTCGGGTTTAAGCCCGATCCGGTCATAGACCGGGGTCTGGTCGTCAGTCATACGCATGGTCTGAATCCGATCAAACAGCTCGTTTAGGAATGAGGCGACGGTAGGATGTGTGTCGCTGAAGCGCGTGGGGTCGATCTGCGGCGTGGCAGTTCCGGAGTTACTTGAAAGCGGATCCGGGTCCTGTTCGGCCATAGCGGATCCGGTCACAACGACTGGATTGGGCGTTCTAGACAGCCCGAGGGTGAAGGCCGCCTCAGAGGTGGGGCCTGATGTCTTCGACGTCAAGGCGTCGGGATCTGCGGGCTCCTCCATGAGAGTTGAGGGTCCTATCAAGACAAGGTTTCCTCGCGAATCAGCGACGAACTCTAGGGTTCCGAATCTGATTCCTTGATCGGGGGCAAAGCTTCCGATCTGGCCAAGATGGCCGGTCGGGACGGCGTGCGACGAGACGTCGCCGCCTGTGAAGATCTGATCAGGGATGAGAATATCCTGGCTGCAGATCTCGTTGCTTATGACAAGGCGAGCCATCGATTCCTCTGGCGATCACAGCAGAACTCTCAATGAAAGCACCAATGTCGGTGTCAATACCGGTGGATCTCGGGTAGGGGGTCCCGAGCTATGAGACTAGGATCGATGGTAACAAAGGGACGAAGGAGACGATGTTTACCCAGGTTCGGGCCCTCCTATGGAGGTAAAACTCTACGTCCTGCTTGATTATATTGATGGTGTAGAGGTTACAGAGTTTATCTACCTCGAGATCGACTAGCTAAAACCCTAGATGAGTTTCTGTGTCGTATGATCTAAAACTCTCTGGCTTATATAGACAGCAGGGGTCATTAGGGTTACATATGGTCGGTTGCCCACCGGAGAGAGAGAACATGCCTAAACTACCATCTTCAACTTGACGGACACGCCACGGCTCCTGAGGTCTCCTCCTTGGTGACAAGGCCTTCGATTAATCTCATCCTCAGCGAGCGGCCCATTAACCCGACCTATGAGAAATAGGTCGGCAGTCCGAGGACCCCTTAAGCTCGGACTCCCTCAACGAGGCCCTCCTACACGGACTCAGAATAGCTAAAGAGATGAATCTGAGCCGGGTCAGGTGTTTGGGCGACTCAGATTTGGTGGCTCAGCAAGTTTCAGGGACTTGGGATTCTAAGGACCCCTTGATGGCGGCTTACCGACGGGCGGTCTCTGATGTGGCGGGTCATTTTCAAGGCTATCAAGTCGATCATATAGACCACCGGCATAATGAGGCGGCCGACGCCCTGTCACGACTTGTCTCACAGAGGAAGCCGGTCCCCCCTAACGTATTTTTAGATGTGCTTCATAATCCATCGATCAAGTTTCCATCTGAGGAGGACATAGCTATTCCTGACTCAGAGGCACACTTGATGGCGGCTCTCCATGCTACTCCTGACTGGACTACTCCATATCTGGCTTATCTGACTCGAGGCAAGCTCCCAACTGAGGAAATGATCACTCGACAGATAATTTGGTGGTCCAAATCAATGACTATCGTCAATGGCGAGTTACATCGGCGAAGCAGCACTGGTGTGTTTCAACGTTGTGTTTCCCTTGAGGAAGGCCAGGAGATTCTTAATGAAATCCATGCTGGCGACTGTGGACACCATGTCGGCTCACGATCCCTGGTGGCAAAAGCTTTTCGACATGGGTTCTATTGGCTGACGGCTCACGCAGATGCAGAAGAAATTGTGCGCAAGTGTGATGGGTGTCAAAAGTTTGGTCGACAGGCTCATGTGCCGGCTCAGGAGTTGCGTATGATCCCAATTACTTGGCCATTTGCGGTTTGGGGGCTTGACATGGCTGTCCCGTTCAAGCCGTCTTTTGATAAGAAAACCCACCTCTTGGTGGCGGTTGATAAATTCACCAAGTGGGTTGAAGCAGAACCAGTAAGTAGTTGTGATGCAGAGACTGCGGTCAAGTTTTTGAAAAAGTTGATTTTCTGTTTTGGCTACCCTCACAACATTATCACTGATAATGGTACCAATTTGTCCAAGGGAGCCATGGAACATTTTTGTCAACGAGAGCACATCCGGCTTGACCTGGCAGCAGTTGCACATCCACAGTCCAATGGACAAGCCGAACGAGCTAATCAGGAGATCCTCAGAGGGATCAAACCCCGGCTTATGGTGCCCCTTGAGCGTACTCTGGGTTGTTGGGTTGAAGAACTTCCCGCAGTACTTTGGAGTATTCGTACAACTCCAAATAGATCCACTGGATACACGCCTTTCTTCCTGGTTTATGGAGCCGAGGCGACTCTACCAAGTGATATTCGCCATGACTCGCCTCGGGTGACTGCCTACGTTGAGGCGGACAATGAGCTAGCACGTCAAGACTCCCTGGATGCCTTGGAAGAAGAACATGACTTAGCAGGAGCCAGATCTGCTATATATCAGCAAGACCTACGTCGCTATCATAGCCGTAGAGTTCGCACCCGTACTTTTCAAGAAGGCGACTTAGTGCTCCGTCTGATTCAGGATCAAACAGGGATGTACAAACTTTCCCCACCTTGGGAGGGTCCTTTCGTCATCAGCAGAAACCTCAACAACGGTTCATATTACGTGGTGGACTTACGAGAAGGATCATATACTTCCGAAGAGGAGACAACCCGGCCCTGGAACATTGCCCACCTGCGGCCTTATTATACCTAAGAGCCACCGGCTCCCTTTTGTAATCCCCCCTGCAAATTCTGTACATACTTCTTTATGTTCAAATATAATAAAGCCGGCACCCTCGAAACTCAGGGTCTCTGTCGTTTCAGCCTACAAATTGAGCATGAGTCTTTATTATTTAACACATAAGTCACTTGGGGGCTTCCAACTCATCAAGTTTAGCTTTCTCACCCTCTTGACCTGGCCAAAACGCGACAATGTATGGTTAAACCTGCTTGTATGCTTGATGCGACTCCGATTAGGTGACCCCGTGTACTCTTGACAAGTCAATCCTTTTTGGACCCTGAACTTTTCAAGGTTAAAACACCGGCTTGAGTCACGTGAGAGACGGCATACAGAAAGCTAGGATAAATCATGGGTTATCATACCCGCTTCATTGAAGCAAGACTTGAGCCTCGAAAGCCAGTCTCCTTTTTGCCGAGTCTCACTGAGCCGGCTTATTAATAGTACTTTATATAAATAAATTTTTATTATCACATTATGAATTTTCAGGTACAAAATTATCCCTATTACTGTCCCATATATAAGCGTCTGGGTCAACAACTGCGGTCATATTATGACTAGGGTTCAAATCGCCTATCCTCAATATTATTGTGGAAAGACTGAGCAAAGACTTGGGCCTGGAAAGTCAAGATCTTTTGCCGGCTTGTTTTTGACTTATCTTTTCTGTTTCAATCAAGCGACTCATTGAGCACAACTACAGAGATATTCAAGGACATGCAAAATAGCAACACAATCCTATCTCAGCAAAGCAGCTCGAAAGATTGGAGTTCTGCACCAACAAGGGAGCACACATGCATGATGGCACGACAAAGCATTTCAAAAAGTTTTAACACTACCCCTATTACATGCCCATAATGGAGCCACAAAGTACTCAAGTTTTTCCCCAACACTTGGGGGCTAGCTCAGTTTGGCCACTCGTTTATCTTCGGAGATGCCTTCATGCCTTCTCATCAGCCGCCTCTAGATCCGAATCCAACGGCTCATCATCCTCGTCAACCTGCTGGCCCTTATGTTGCCATCGAATTGAGTTCAAAGATTCAAAATTGGACGTTCCCTCAACAAGAGATGATGCATCAACATCAGGAGCAAAAGTTCTCTTACGTCGGGGGGGGGGGGCACCAACTCAGATGGCTCATCTTTGGCCGCGTTGATACGCTCATTGTCAGTGGAGTACGCAGGATGGTATTTTGAGAGGTCAATCTCTTCTGCTATAAGAGTCGCCAGCGGCCGAGTCTCTGTGACACATTTAGCGTAGTCTGAATGAGTAAACGTGGAGCCATCAAGTTTGAACTCGGGAAAGCCGCCTTTTAGGAGCTCCACATCCAGTTCAGGTAAATATGCCTTCGCTCGAGCAAGAGCCATATTTGCTCCTCCTCGAGTGGCCGCTTTCCGGCTTCGGTGACCCATTGTGGCATAGTGGAGAGCTGCTTCAACATGTGCTTGATGTTTTTGGGCGGGTGTTTTAAATTCTTTACCGCGATAATGGAGTAGACAGATCCTGTGAATAGTTGCTCTACATATGTGAAAATGGCCTTCAATTTCACAATCGGCAGCTCTACAATATTATGGTCTTTTCGTCCTGCAAACGAAGCAAAAGAGAGACAATGAGTCGCCGTACCATCGTAAGCCGACAAATTTGCAAGAGACATAATACACACCGAAGATTGCTGTCAACATCTCGTTTATCTGTTTCACAAGAGTGGCATATTTTTCCTTCAACGGATGAAGTTTCCCTTCAACCTTTTCAGCACATTTCAGAAGGGTGGCCTTTTCCGCTTCAAATATCTTTACGGTCTGTTCAAGGCGTTCATTAGCCCATCATGCAGAATCTTCAAAACGAGCCGCCATGAGCTCAGCATCAGCTTTCAGCTTCTTTTCTTCCTTGAGGCATTTCTACAGTTTCACAGCAACAGACTCAGCATCCCCTACATACTCCTGGCAGACATACAAGAAGTATCAACAAATATTTCTACAAAAGCTTCCAGCCGCCCTATAACGGACTAGTTATTTTTACACTATCAAAGTCCCAAGCAGATTGCAAGCAATATCCTTGACACTTGGGGGCTAATGCATGCCAATTTTTCTTAAAAATCTTCACATGGAAAGACCAGACTCATCTCAAGAAGCTGAGTCGGCCCTTGGGGGCTACAGGTCGATTTCCTCTAGCTTATTAAACAAAGACCCGACTCATCTCAAGAAGGTGAGCCGGCCCTTGGGGGCTACAGGTCGATTTCTTCACAATACCAACAAAGACCCAACTCATCTCACGCAGATGAGTCGGCCCTTGAGGGCTACATGATTTCAGGCTTTCATATTGCTTGTTTTTTTATAAAGGAAGACCCGACCTACTCAATGAGATAAGCCGGCCCTTGGGGGCTGGATCATGTTTCTTTCCTTACTACAAAGTACCAGTTCACTATATTCACAATGACCCGGTCCTTGGGGGCTATAGCTACAGATCATCTTTATGGAACCAACTTATCATAATAAGCTAGTCCTTGGAGGCTAATGACAGTATAAAGATAGTGGTGAAACAAGAATCTTACCTCATACTTTTCCCTCATAGAATTTATCATGCTGATTTCAATTTCTCAGCTCTCAGACAGCCAGGTCAAATACTGCTGATGTAAATCTTCAGCACCAAAGGCAGACAGCTCTGGAATCTCCAGTTTGGCTTTCCCTTTGTTCAAATCCACTGGCTCATCTTTGGCCACAATTTTAGCCAAGGAGGTGGAAACAATTGGAGTTTGGAAGCTTTCCTTAACAATAAAGACATCTGGAATATCTTGATCAGCCGGCGGCATGGGGTCATCCGCATGGGTCGCCGGGCTGGAAGGACGAGCCGGGCTTGGTAGACGGGCAGATGGGTCGTCCGATGTGCCTTGGTCCTCTGTTGGCGTTGAAAGGATCGAGATGGACCTAAAGGGGGGGGTGAATAGGTATAGTTACAAATTTTAATCGTTACTTAGCAATTTTAGGCAATATTGTGGAATATGAAAGTGAGCCTAACAATTGCAGAGATGATAGTTGTGCTATGTTTACTAAGCAAAACAACAAGTAAGTAGATAAGAAATCACAAGTAATACAAGTAATACCACAAAGACAAATAACCACAAGTAGGGAGTTAGGGTTAGGGATAACCGCAACTCTTAGAGACGAGGATGTAAGCCGATGTTCACTTCCTTGGAGGGAAGCTACGTCACCGTTTAGAGAGGTGGATGTTACCACGAAGGCACACCAACGCCACAAAGGCTCACCGTATTCTCTCCTTGAGAGAACACCACGAAGGCGTTTCTCAACCACTAGTGGTAGACCTTGGGGTGGTCTCCAAAACCCTCACAAACTTTCCGGGGGAAATCACAATCGTTGATTCCTCACCAAAGAACTCCTACTGCCTAGGAGTCTCCAACCTCCAAGAGTAACAAGAACGATGGGGAAAAGCTCAGGACTTGCTCAAATCACAAATTCCTTTGGTGAAGAGAAGGGGAAGGAGTGGATCTATCACTTGATTGGAGAACTTCTCACAAATACTCTCAAGTGCTCTTGGGATCTTGGATTTGGTGTATGAGGATGTGAGAGAGAGAAATGTGTGTTCTAGGGTTAGCTCAAAGTGAATGGTCAACCTCTCCACGAAGTGGTGAAGAGGTATTTATAGTGTGGGTGCAAATATGACCGTTATAGTGTAAGTGACAGTGTCTGGCCGGACATCCGGGCCAAGGGCCGGACATCTGGCATCTGTGAAGTGAGCACACGGTACACTGATCCACAGAAGAAAACAGGGGAGTCGGACATCCGGGGATGTCCCGAACATCCGGCCCGTATGTTAACACCCGGACATCCGGCTTATGCCCGGACATCCGGCATACCACACCATCAGTCAACCACGGTTCTGGCATTGTGTGGGTCGGAAATCCGGCAGAGGGCTCGAATATCCGGGGTCCCGGACATCCGGTGGTGTGCCGGACATCCGGCCCATATCTGGCGAAACTGATGGTTACTAGATAGTAGACGGGCCAGATATCCGGGGCACTTCCCGGAAATCCGGCGACTGAGTGAACTCCCGGACATCCGGCACAGGCCCCGGACATCCGGCCAACACAGAGAAACATCATTTTGTGATTTGTGCATAGTGCAGTTTTTGACCGAGGAAAAGGAGTTTGATTTGTCTTGATCATGTCTTTTGCTGACCCAATCGATCCCCTCTTAATAGTGCGGGATCCCTATACTCAAGAAGAAAAGAAAGCTAGATCCGTAAACATTTTGGTTCCTTCCTTCTTGGCTCATAATCATTCCATGCGTCCGCGATCCTCGCATATTTAGATTTGAGAACTAATACCTGAGATTTACTTGACAAACATCATTAGTCCTCTACATGTACATTGTCATCAACATCAAAATATAATATAAGGGCATGATTGCACTTTCAATCTCCTCTTTTTCATTTGTTGATGACAATCATACATGTACTATAAAAGATATGGCAATGTATTTCATAAAAGCACAAGTCATATGATAATTTTGACTGAGCTCCCCCTTAATGTGTGCAACTTTGGGATAACAATAATTCAATGCACATGTGTTATGTTTGCTCATGGGGGAGCATTTGAAACATATGCAAACCGTAGACAACCCATGAACACAAGCTCATATGATAGAGAGAAAAGATAGCATATAAGATAGCACTTGGAATACATCATACCATAATCTCACAATTAAAGTCTTACAACCTGATAATCTTAACACAAATATAGGGTACACACGATAGGATAGCATAGAAATACTGCATAGAAATACTACTTCTCCCCCTTTGTCAGGAACACACAAAAAGGGGCGAAGGCATCAGTACATAGAGAGAAATCACTCCTGGCGGATGTCATCATCATCAACTACCCCATCGAAGAACTCGGCGTACTCGGCACAGGTCGGAAACCCAAAGGCGGAGGAAGATGGAGCAAGCAGGAGATGATCATCATCATTGCTCACCGGACTGCCACGAGCGTGGAGACGCTGCTTGAGCCAATTCTTGGAGAGGATGAGGCTTTGCTGGACATCATGATTCCGCTGACAGTTGAAAGTGATAGCCTTCATGATAGCAGACTGGGCTTTTCCCATGAAGGAAGCAAGGCGGCCAAATGGGTCCCTCTCAGAGGAAGAGGAAGCACCAGAAGCCCTCTGGGACTGAGCAGGAGCCTTGCCCTGGGCTGCAGGTGTCCTCCTGGACTGAGAAGGAGCAGTGGGCCGAACAGGGGTAGACTCGTACATGTGATTAGCAGGCTTCCACTTGGCATGCACAATAGTCTTGGCAACCGCAAAGGGAGAAGTGTGGTCAATCAGAGCCTAAATGTATGGAGCATAAGGGAACTGACGCGTCTGCTGGAAACTGGTCAGGCAGATCTCCTGCCAGATAAAGTGAGCAGTGTCAAGTGGCTCCGTGGGATGAGAATGCATGCGCACCATGAGGTCAATGCAATAGTTGCGTGCCCGCGAGCGATCTCCCTTCTTTTGGTAAAGAGTGCGAAGCACACACTGATAGAGAATGTAGTAGGGAGATCGAAAGATAGAGACCTCATTAGGGGGATACTTGATCTCCTCATCGGTGAGCAGGCTTGCGGGCTTGAGAAGCGGCAGACAATCACCAATCTTCATGTGTTTATGATTAGGATCCTCACTATGAATCCGATGACCATTACCAGAAAGACCCAAAATCTGGACAAACCGGGTGTAAGATATACTCAGCTATGCATCATCAGTCATCCAGGTGAGGATGTTGTCAGGCCCAAAGAAACAGGTGGCGTAGAATTGAAGAATAGCACCTTCATTCCAGTCACACTTGAAGGTCATGGCCGGACCAAGATGCATGTCATCAATGATCTTGACAGTATTGTCCGGAAAATGCAAAGGATGTTTGCGAAGAAAAGACAAGTCCAAATAGGATTGAGGAGCCAGGCCACGCCCACGAACCACACTTGCATAGATATCCTGCTGCATGCGAGTACGGAACCGACGGTCTTCAGCATCAGCAACCATCCCAAATTGATTGATATCACGCCTGAACTCGAGATAAGGACCCGTCCCCATGGTCTTGAAGTTGTGGACAGGGCGATTGCCACAGACAAGCATGTCCATGGAAATGGGGCGACCATTAGTCACGGGCAGAGGAGAGCCCCGGACTGGAGGCACAGGTGCTTCCGGAGCCCGGCGTGTCCCCGGCTTATACTTACCAACAGGACGCCTGGGAACAAAGTCTTCATCATCTTCCACATTATAGTCCTCATCATTCGGATCAGAGTCATAGGATGGTCGTGACTGGCGGTTGCGACTAGGCCCGGTAGAGCACTTCTTAGTGGTCGTCTTCTTCTTCTTAGGCCGGACATTCTCCTCGGAATCGTTGCAGCCCTGTCGGCGAGCGCCTGAAAGTAACAGGACATCGATGAGAGGGAGGTAAGGGAGTAGTAGCCATAGGAACACACAGAAATAACAGAGGAAAATGGTGACATTTTGTCCATGAGCATGCTTAGGACAAAATGTCAACATGACCAAGGTAAATTGCATGACCAATGCATAGAAGGGAATGATAGTGGGAGCATTTTAGTGAGGGCAAGACGAGCCAGTGCAGAGACATGAAGTCCAAAATACACGCATGGAGGCATATACCAAGGCATAACTAAGATTGAAAAGAGATAGATCGGGGCACGGGAGAGCATACCATGGGAGTGAGATCCCTCGGCGGGACGCGGGCCAGCGTTCTTTGTCCGAGCCATCATGGAGCAATGGGGAGGCCCGACACCAAGATGTCCACCTTCCGAACGAAGCGGGCCATTAACTCACTGACGGAGAGGGTGAGGAGGTAGATCGGGGGGGGGGGGGGGCGGGGAGGACGTGGAGCGGAGAGATCGGGAGCCGTGAGGGACGAGGGAGGCCGGGGCGGTGGCGGAGGAGCAGTGGCGGCTCCGGTGGCCGAACGGGGTGGAGAGGGGCGAGTGGGGGATTTGGGGATGAACTGCCCCGACCCCCCTCCAGATTCAGGTTTTATACGCACCCGACGGGCCGGACATCCGGGATAGGTCCCGGACATCCGGGGTCGAGGCCAGCCGATTCGAGGCTCTCTGGTAAGCAGGGGGGTCGGATATCCGGCGGTACGAGCCAGATATCCGGGGCCTGAGACCGGGAAGGAACCGAGACCCGCCGGATGTCCAACGCGTGGGGTGTCAGTTTTAACATTTTGGATACCGGGCAGCCCGGAAATCCGGCGATGGGGCCGGATGTCTGGAGGCTGAGACTATATTTAAGAACCAGAACATATATAGGGAGGCCCATGTCTTAAGATTCTGCCAAGATACCAAATAATATATAGAGGGAGGCCTATGTCTGAAGATTCTGCCAAGGAGGTTTATGCGTGAGATATAGATGAAATTGTAACACACAGATATATAAGAATGCACATGACTTAAAATAATGAAGACAATCTCTACTCCGCAAGATGATAATGATCGATGTTACCATGTGTGAGCATAAGTGAATTGGCATCGCGAAGATTTGAACCTTGGGCCCAAGAACACTACTTCATCATTTATAGTTCCAAGTCACATAAAATGAGCAAAGTAACTTTGAGAGTGTTTGGTTTATTTATGCATCATATAGGGTGAGAGTACTCATGAGTTGAATGTCTCCCCCTAAATACATGCCTACACCTAGACAAGACATGAAGTAAATGTATGCAGGTTTGCAGAAATTTCACATAACGTTATCAAGCTCCAAGATACCAAGTTCACGCCTAAGTTGACAGAACCTCGCTTCATCCAGCGGTTTGGTGAAGATGTCAGCAAGTTGTATGTCTGTGCCAACATGAGCAAGAGCAATGTCACCCTTTTGCACATGGTCTCTTAAGAAGTGATACCGAATGTCAATGTGCTTGGTGCGAGGGTGATCAACAGGGTTTTCAGCAAGCTTGATGGCACTTTCATTGTCGCATCGTAGAGGCACATGTCTGTAAGTTATACCATAGTCCTTCAAAGTTTGCCTCATCCATAGCAACCGTGTTGCACAACTTGCAGTTGCAATATATTCGGCTTCAGCAGTGGATAGGGAGACACAATTTTGTTTCTTCGAGGACCAACTTACCAAGGAGTGTCCAAGAAACTGACATGCCCCGGAGGTGGATTTTCTTCCCACCTACTCCGGCCCAATCCGCATCCGTGTACCCAATGAGATCAAACTTGGCATCCTTGGGGTACCATAGACCCAACTTTGGGGTGTGAACAAGGTATCTAAGAATATGCTTAACCGCCTTATGATGACTTTCCCTAGGGGTAGCTTGAAATCTTGCACAAATGCCTACACTTAACATGATGTCTGGTCTAGATGCACAAAGATAAAGCAATGAACCAATCATAGAGCGGTAAATAGATGGGTCAAACGGGATACCGTTTGTGTCTTCATCAAGAAAAAATTTGGTTGGCATGGGCGTCTTGCATGGGCTGGCGTCTATCATTCCGAACTTCGCAAGAATGTCCTTGAGATACTTGGTTTGAGATAAGAAAATTCCTTCTTGAAATTGTTGAATTTGAAAACCGAGAAATAACTTCAAGTCTGCATTGAGTGACATCTCAAAGGTCTTGGTCATGGATTCCGCAAACTTCTTGCATAAATGAATGTTAGGAGAACCAAAAATGATATCATCTACGTAAATTTGGCATAAGATCAAATCACCCTTTTCCCTTTTAGTAAAAAGGGTAGGGTCAATCACCCCTCTCACAAAACCATCATCGAGTAAAAACTTCATAAGATGATCATACCAAGCACGAGGTGCTTGTTTGAGGCCATAGAGAGCCTTGTGAAGTTTGTACACATAGTCTTTGTGATCAGGGTCAACGAAACCGGATGGTTGTGATACATAGACCTCTTCTTGTAGAGGACCATTAAGAAATGCACTCTTGACATCCATTTGATGTGAAGTAAAACCATTGAAAGCAGCATAAGCAAGTAAGATGCGAATTGATTCAAGACAAGCAACGGGAGCAAAGGTCTCATCAAAGTCCAAACCTTCAACTTGTGAGTACCCTTGTGCCACTAACCTTACCTTGTTTCTGATGATTACACCATGCTCATCTTGCTTGTTTTTGAAGATCCATTTTGTTCCAATAACATTGTGTTCCTTAGTTGGTCTTTTGACTAAAGACCATACTTTGTTGCGCTCGAAGCTGTTCAACTCTTCTTGCATTGCAACAAGCCACTCGTTGTCCGTTAACGCATCTTGTGTCTTGAGTGTCACAACACTAGAGACAAATGAAAAGTGAGCACAAAAGTTTGTTAATTGTTTACGAGTGACTCTACCTTCTGATACGCCGGTATGGATTTGCTTAACATCAACACGACGGGCCACACGAGGCATGATGGAGGTTAGGGTTTCACGAGGTTCAATTTCCTTCCCATCGTCAACATCTTCAACATATGGATATACAATGTGTGGTGGAAGATCTTCTTCTTCATGCATCATTTGTTGAGGTTCACCATCATCATATGGTTCGTCATCATCAACATGTGCATGTTCTTGTTCTTGTTCTTGATGACGAATTTGTTCGTGTTCTTGTACTTGATGATGAACTTGTTCTTGTGTAGTGTCTTGATCTTGGATCATGAACTCCTCTTGGGGGATGGGATCTTGTGGTGATGTCTGTGTAGTAGTAGTTTGAGCATGAGTGGTGCTTGTGTCCTCATTTGCACCTTCACAAGGAACATGTTCCATTGGAAGGAGAGCACCTACACCCATGGTCAAAATGTCCTGTGAAGGATCTTCATCACCTGCATCACTTAGATCAACTTGCCCCCCATGGGAGCCATTAAATTCATCAAACACCACGTCACAAGTTTCTACAACACATACGGTGGATTTGTTGTAGACCCTATAGGCATGGGAGTTTGATCCATAACCAACAAATATTCCTTCGGTTGTTTTAGATTGAAATTTTCCTAACCGTTCTCTCTTGTTGAGAATGAAACATTTGCAACCAAAGACCCGGAAATATTTGACATTTGGTTTGTTTCCGGTTATGAGTTCATATGGGGTCTTCTCCAAGATCTTGCGAAGGAAAAGACGATTTGATGCATGACATGCTGTGTTGATAGCCTCTGCCCAAAAGCTATGAGGTGATTTGTACTCATCCAACATGGACCTAGCCATTTCCACAAGTGTGCGGTTCTTCCTCTCCGCTACCCCATTTTGTTGAGGGGTATATGGTGCGGAGTATTGATGCTCAATTCCTTCATCACTAAGAAACTCTTCCAAAGTGTAGTTCTTGAATTCGGAACCGTTGTCACTTCTTATTGCCAAGATTTCTTTGTCAAACTTGCGTTGAGCTTGCTTGGCAAAATCAATGAAGGTGATTTTTGTCTCGTCCTTGGACTTGAGAAAGAACACCCATGTGTATTTTGAGTAATCATCAACAATAACAAACCCATACTTCTTCCCACCAAGACTGTCCCATGAAGGAGGCCCAAAGAGATCCACGTGAAGGAGCTCCAAAGGTCTTGAAGTTGATACTATGTTCTTGGGGGGATGCTTTGATTGATGTTGCTTCCCTGCTATGCATGCATTACACACACGATCTTTCTCAAAAGATATATTGGTTATTCCAAGGATGTGTTCACCCTTTAAGAGATCTTGAAGATTTCTCATGCCGACATGGGCTAGTCGGCGATGCCATAGCCATCCCTTGCCGGACTTGGCCATGAGGCAAGGTGCATGGAATATGCTCTCTTTCGAGAAATCAACCGTGTAAAGGTTGCCATCCAACTCCCCCACAAAGGAAACTTAAAGAGTATTTCTCTTAAAGACTTTCACATCCGTTAGTCCAAATAGTGTATCATAACCAACAGAAGCCAATTGACGAACATAAAGCAAATGATATTTCAGGGATTAGACAAGCATGACATTTGTAAGTTACATGTCATTGGTGATTGCCACCTTGCCCAAACCAAGTACCTGTCCTTTAGACCCTCCACCAAAGACAATGCTCATAAATGGTCAAATAGCTTGCATGAAGTCCATGAGCAGTGTGTCATCTCCGGTCATATGATTTGAGCAACCGCTATCAATCACCCATTTGACTCCACCGGAGACAGTAACCTACACACAATTCAAGTCTTGGTTAGAGGCACCCATTTTACAATGGGACCTCTCAAGTTAGTAACAAGGGTCTTAGGAACCCAAATTGCATAAAACCAAAAAGCATTTCTAGGACCAACAAACTGAGCATAAACATCTCCATCTTTTCCCTTACAAAGAACATATGATGGAGGCATAAAATTGTTTTGGCTTGTTGGGAGTAGGCTTTCCCCTAGTGACCTTCCTACTCACATCCTTGTCAACCTTACCCTTTCCTTTCTCCTTGTGCCCTTCTCGCACAAATGTCTCCTTGAGGGGAGTTGTAGGCTTATGCGTCGCTACCTTATTCTTGCTTGTGCTTGGATCAAATCCAAGCACTTCCTTGGCCACAACCTCCTTGTGTTGACTCAACACTTCATTGAGGTTCTTTTGTCCTTGGGCACGTGACATGAGCCCTTTTTCAATTTGAGCCTTTAGCACCCGATTCTCCTCAAGTAAGCTAGCTAGGTCACCACTGGGGTTAGTAGCATAAGCATCAACATTTATAATAGGAGAGGAATATGCTTTCCCAAGTGTGTTAAGATAAGTGAGCTTGAGTTCGTGAAACTTCTTAGTAAGGAGATTTAGCTCATCTTCCTTTGTCTTGAGAGACAAATGTAAGAGCTCACAATCTTTAGTGTGCCTATCAATGTTTGCACCTATTTTTAAGCATAATTCCTCATTACATGCTTCCTCATATAAGACTTTCTGCTCAAGGATTTCACATTTTTCCTTTTCCTCGGTAACGAGGGTTTCGAGTTCCTTGATGGAGATGGTGTGCTTACTCACCATCTCCATAAGCATACGAAACATAACGAACTTCTTTCCTTTGAGAGAGCACATGACTTTCTCTATTTTAGCAAACATAGCATCACTTATTTCATATTCATGATCATGATCCTCAGCATCAAGATATTCATCACTAGGTGTGGTAGGAATAAATAGAGGAGGGTTTGGACGTGTAGTTACCTTCACCTTGTCTAGAGAGATTTGACCCTCATCATCATCTACCGTGGCCTTTGCCATGAGACATTTGTGTGCGTTGCCTTTGTAGTCTTTTATATAGTTGTATGTGACAACATCACCGGTCTTGTTTACAACTCTCAATGTGGTTTGAGTGTCTTGGGCTACACCTGCAACACCTCTAACATCATCGGGGTCGGACTCGTCTTGGGCAACCATAGCCTTCCCATCTCTCTTCTTGAACTTGGAGTTCAATGGGTTGGGCAACTTCTTCTTCACAAATGTCTTCGGAAATCTTGGTTTATCTTCTCTCTTTTCATAGGGGCACTCGTTTGAGAAATGGTTGGTTTCTTCACAATTGTAGCAAGTCCTTACTTTCTTCTTTTGGAATCTTCCCTTGAATTTTCCCGCACAATTCTTCACAAAGAGAGCCCTGTCTTCATATGAGGGCCCCTCATCCGAGTCAACTTCATAGCCTTCTTCTTCAACATCTTCTTCTTATTCACTCACATCATCATCCATTACGTGCTTGGCCTTCGAGGCTAGATTTGTCTTGGGTGATGAGGAACCATGCATGGCAAGGTGTCGTGTAGCATTTACCTTTGATTCTTCAAATAGTTGGAAGGTTGAAATGACATCATCGGGAGACATGTCCTTGAATCCATGTTCTCTTCTTATGTCCCACACCATTTGATGGTGATATGGAGCAAGGGCATTTAGCAATTTGTCCACAAGAAAACGTTTGGTCAAGTTGAATCCATCTTGGCTTTTGTCACAATCATATGATTCAATGTCAGCTGCAAGTGTCATCAATCGCTCATGAAGTTGCTTGGGGTCTTCACCTTTCTCCATGCAGAAATACTGTAATGCCCCTTTTGCAATCTCATATTGTGCAAGACGGAGGGAGGAAGTTCTAGTCTTGGTCATCACAAGGCTATCCCATAGTTCTTTTGCATTTGTGAGGTGAATGTAAGGCCTTTTCTGCTTGTCAGACATGCCCTTTCTTATGAGCATGATTGCGGTGTCATTGAGGTGTTTGTCATATTCTTCACCTGGTGTGAGATCCTTGGGATTCACAGGATTGTATCCTTTCTCCATGACCTCTAGCATTTCATCGTTGACAAACCTAAGATGATCCTGCATACCAACCCTCCACAAAGAAAGATCGACAGTGTTATCAAGTAAAGGGGGGTTTCCCGCAGCATTATACCTAGGTTTCTCAACTCTAGATTTTACATACAACCATGGAACACCGGTGTGGTCACCAGTATGAGATTGTTGGCCCAAATTAGGAAGGGATGCATTTGGTTGCTTTATCACACCCCCTGGGTTTTCTAGTGGTGGAGTTCTTGCAGCTAATGCATCCAACCTCATTTTGACCAAGGCCTCAATAGAAGCATCATGCTCCTCCTTTTGCTTGGCGAGGACCCTTTCAAGATCCTCAGAAGTGAAAGATCTGCGCTCATCCGAAGCGGATGTCCCTTTCTCGATAGGGGGTGCAACAAGAGGATTCCCATCATTATCCATCTCGCTCTAGGGCGGTTAAGCCACAAGATTAGAGCACGAGGCTCTGATACCAATTGAAAGGATCGAGATGGACCTAGAGGGGGGGTGAATAGGTACAGTTACAAATTTTAATCGTTACTTAGAAATTTTAGGCAATATTGCGGAATATGAAAGTGGGCCTAACAATTGCAGAGATGATAGTTGTGCTATGTGTACTAAGCAAAACAACAAGTAAGTAGATAAGCAAGCACAAGTAATACAAGTAATACCACAAAGACAAATAACCACAAGTAGGGAGTTGGGGTTAGGGATAACCGCAACTCCGAGAGACGGGGATGTATGTCGATGTTCACTTGCTTGGAGGGAAGCTACGTCACCGTTTAGAGAGGTGGATGTTACCACGAAGGCACACCAACGCCACGAAGGCTCACCCTATTCTCTCCTTGAGACAACACCACGAAGGCGTTTCTCAACCACTAGTGGTAGACCTTGGGGTGGTCTCCAAAACCCTCACAAACTTTCCAGGGGAAATCACAATGGTTGATTCCTCACCGAAGAACTCCTACCGCCTAGGAGTGTCCAACCTCCAAGAGTAACAAGAACGATGGGGAAAAGCTCAAGACTTGCTCAAATCACAAATTCCTTTGGTGAAGAGAAGGGGAAGGAGTGGATCTATCACTTGATTGGAGAACTTCTCACAAATACTCTCAAGTCCTCTTGGGATCTTGGATTTGGTGTATGAGGATGTGAGAGAGACAAATGTGTGTTCTAGGGTTAGCTCAAAGTGAATGGTCAACCTCTCCACGAAGTGGTGAAGAGGTATTTATAGTGTGGGTGCAAATATGGCCGTTATAGTGTAAGTGACAGTGTCTGGCCGGACATCTGGCATCTGTGAAGTGAGCACACGGTACACTGAGCCAGAGAAGAAAACAGGGGAGCCGAACATCCGGGGATGTCCCGGACATCCGGCCCGTATGGGAACACCCGAACATCCGGCTTATGCCCGGACATCCGGCATACCACACCATCAGACAACCACGGTTCTGGAATCGTGTGGGTCGGAAATCCGGCAGAGGGCTCGGATATCCGGGGTCCTGGACATCCGGCGGTGTGCCGGACATCCGGCCCATATCTGGCGAAACTGATGGTTACTAGATAGTAGACATGCCAGATATCCGGGGCACTTCCCGGAAATCCGGCGACTGAGTGAACTCTCGGACATCCGGCCAACACAGAGAAACATCACTTTGTGATTTGTGCATAGTGCAGTTTTTGACCAAGGAAAGGAGTTTGATTTGTCTTGAGCATGTCTTTTGCTGACCCAATCGATCCCCTCTTAATAGTGCGGGATCCCTATACTCAAGAAGAAAAGAAAGCTAGATCCGTAAACTTTTTGGTTCCTTCCTTCTTGGCTCATAATCATTCCATGCGTCTGTGATCCTCGCATATTTAGATTTGAGAACTAATACCTGAGATTTACTTGACAAACATCATTAGTCCTCTACATGTACATTGTCATCAACATCAAAATATAATATAAGGGCATGATTGCACTTTCAGGCGTGTCCATAAAGACCGGCTCATCTGGCCTGGACGCTTCAACATCGACTGCCGGCTTAGCCCTCATAATTGGCTCCTTTTCTACAGAAAGGCTAATTGTTGTGGCAAACTTCACTGGTGGGGGGTCTGGAATGTCTTGGTTTGCAGTACCAGAAGATGACCCACTAGCCCGTTTCGACAAGATAGCGTTGGCCCTATGATTGCAACAATCAAGTACTATGCTAAGGAAAATATAGCTCAAGATTTAAAATGACATATGTCAATAGTGCAAGTTCAGGAGCTTACCCGCGGTTGACATTGAAAGTGGGAAGCTGCGTTGCAGTTGAGTCGCCCGAAGATGGAAGGGAAGCCTGATAAAGTGAATTCGAAGGACTAAGAGGTTGTTTAAACAAACTGGCTCTAGGTCGAGAATTGGTTGGACTATGAGGCACCTCGAGACATGGTTTGCGAGCCGGCGATGCACAAGACAAACCGGGGTCTAAGTCGCCCGAACCACTCCGGGTCTTGCGTTTTGATGAGCCGGTAAACTATGCTTTCTTCAAAAGAAAATCGGGAGCCAAGTGAGCATCTGGATGTGTCAACTTAACCTTCCGGACGGTTTGTCTTGGCTTTCTGGGAACAAACGTTTCTGAAGAATTGGAGGAGATTGGAGTTACCTCAATTTTGCCGGCTTGGATAGATTCCGAGTCACCCTGATAAGAAGGCGTGTCAGCAATCTCAATAAACAGGCGGCCAAGAGAATCAAGTTCTACCTCGGATTCCTCCCCCGAAGACGACACATGGGTCGGGTTATCTTTTTTACCCGACGAGGAAACGGGGGCTTGAGGTCTGACCTTCCAGAAGATAGAGTTCTCCTGCAACATATAAAGCATGTGGTAAGAACGACGGGTCAAAGTAAAATTGATAAAAGATGAGTAAAAGTGATCAATACCGGAGGCGGCGGATTGAGCAGATAGAACAGACCCAAGCCGGTAACACTGCATTGTTCCCTTGAGTCGGAAAAGAACCTCTTTGTTTCTTTATTGAGGGTGTCATCAGTCAGACCGTCACGAGAGAAGCGTTGAGGATCAGATGAGGCGCCTGAGTAATCACACATCAAGACGCCCCTTACGCTGAGAGGTTGGATTCGCCACTTTAACTAGAAACGAATCAAATCAATCCCGGTTAAGCCATGCGCGGTCAGAGCTCTCAATTTTGTATGAAGAGGTGGTAATGGAGCCCTCTCTTCATCTGTTGGCCAACCCGGAAATTCCACGTTCCTACTGAGCCTTTCCAGTCTAAAACCCGGTAGGGGATTTTCTCACTTGGGTGCAGTATTCTTGCAATAGAACCAGGTCTTGTTCCATCCTTTCGGATGACTCGCCAGCTTTGATTCAGGAAAGGCGATGTTCTTTCTCTTTTGAATGGAAACTCCGCCAAGTTCACAGGCAGCACCATTCTTCACCTCAGTCTGACGGTTGAGATAAAAAAAATCCCTAAAAAGGGTCACAGACGGCTCAACCTGGAGATATACCTCGCATAACACTTGGAATTGACAAATATTGGTCATGGAATTCAGACCGATGTCTTGAGGCCTGAGGTTGAAGAAGTGCAAAAGGTCTCTAAAAAACTTTGAGCCAGGGGGTCGGAAACCTCTACGCAGATGATCAGTAAAAACAACAACTTCTCCTTGCCGCGGCTGTGGATACGGCTCTTCTTTGGGAGCCCGCCACTCTATGTCTTTCCGAGCCGGCAAGAAACCTTGGTCCACAAGGTTATCTAAGGTAAGCTTGTATTTTTTGGTCTTGGCCCAGTTACAGACTTTGGAGTTCTTAGGAGCCATGGCGGGTTACGGAGCAACTACAAGAGTGACAAGAAAAATGAGCCAGTGCGTATCATAAGTCGCCTATAATGATTTGCTATTTTAAGCTGGCAAAATCAAGGGAGGTCAAAGGCATATCTCCACAAGACTTAGCGAGAGGATTGGCTCACAAACAGATTTCTACGAAGACGTTCTTTCAGATGGATCTAACTAAATGAGGAAAAAACAACGAAATATGCGTTCTAGCTGACGGAAAGACCGAAACTACAACGTTCACAGAATGCCCTCGATGGCTCATTTTGGATCTACTTACGAGGAAAACAGGGCGAAGACCAGGCTAGAGTTATATAGTACTAAAAGGTACCGAGCGTATGGATCTACAAGCTACATCTTGAACGAACACGACGGACCTGGTATGAACACTGGATGAATCAAACCCTAATGAGAGGGGTTCGTACCAGATCTTGTTGAAACGAAAATGGAGATGGCCGTGCTCACTCCGGCGATTACAAGAAGACTTGGAGACGTTGACGACGTGGCCGGAGACCCCGACGATGCCTCCGAAGCTCCGGTGGTGTTCAGTCTAAGAAGGGGCGAGAGGAAGAAGACGGGAAGATTGTCACAGGGGCCCAGCGGACTTATTTATAAGGGGGGAAAATGAAACGGCACTGTGAAAGATGAAACGACTGTGGTAAATTTGTGGCTAGGTGTGCGCCTCGATTTTCGCATCAGCCTGGATTTGGCGCAGTTTTCATAAGATTCGCTATGATGACTCCGAAGGGCAACGGTCAGTGAGGATGACATCACTGACAGACATGCGCTGGAAAAATGACAAGTCTGGAGATATTGTAAGCCGGCACTTCGGGATCCGTGAAGAACACATGCGAGCAGATGATAAGCCGCCAAGAGAAAGTAAGGGAAATTGACATGAATGAATTCAAATCAATCTGGGGCCTAATATCGGGGATATAATCCCGCGGTATAACCCGTCCTATTGGGCCGGGTCAATAAAGTGGCGGCTCTGGAGTTATATTGAAGATGGGCCGCGCCGTGAAGACAAGGCAAGCAAGGCGGTTATAAAGTAAGTTGCCGGGCGGCCCAAGCGCGTGGAGACGACGACTTAAGGCCCACAAGGCAGAAGACGCGAGAAGATTCCTTGCTTGAGAGGCAAGGTGTGTTAGAGACATAATAGGTTACGGGTTGTAACATGACCCGGACTCTGTTGTAAAACCTAGGGTCTCTACTTGTATATAAAGGCGAGCCCCTAGAGCCAAAAGACTAAAGTTACACACCCTCAAAAGCTAGGTTAGCGATTTCGCACCCTTGTAATCGAGATCATCATCAATATAGACACAAAGGAGGACGTAGGCTATTACCTCCATCGGAAGGGCCGAACCTGGGTAAAACTTGTATCCCGTTACCGTTTAACCCTTTCGAGTCGCCACCTAGCGGCGATGGCCTCACACCTAAGTCCTTGCACGAGGACATCTGCCGTGAAAAAACCACGACACCCCGCCTTCTTCCTTTTGCACGACATCCGCCTCTAGCACAATGCCATGGCCATGTCCAACCCCGACAAACTATAGTACGCCCCCCCGTGGAAATTTAGGGGAAAATAAATAATAATGGAGCACTTGAGTTCATGTATTCACTATGTATCAATGCTTTGTTCTTGTTCTCTATTAAAAGGAGACCTTAATTACCCTTAGATTTTCATTAGGACCCTGCTGCCATGGGAGGGTTGGACAAAATATGTTATGCAAGTTCTTACTATAAGCACATATAACTATATACGGAATACATGCATACATTGAATTGATCAACTTGAGCTAGTTCTGTGTCTCTCTAGGTTGTGACGGTTACATGATGAATGTCATCCATACAATTATCCATCATCGATCCAATGCGTACGCTTCGCTTATATTGCCTTTGCTAAGTTACTACTGTTGCTACTGTTGTTCCAATTACTACAAAACTGCTACTATAATGTTACAGCTACTATCAAAACTATCAAACTACTGTGCTACTAAACACTTTTCTGCAAAAAGATATCTCTCAGGTGTGGTTGAATTGACAACTTAACTGCTAAGGCTCATAAATATCATTTGGGTCCCATTCTGTCGAATCAATAAATTGGGTGAAATACTACCCTCGAAGACTGTCGTGATCCCCTATACTTGTGGGTCATAATCCATCTATTCCCGAAAAAAGATCCTGAAGAGAATGTTGCCACATCTGAAAAAGATAGTTCAATGCCAACAACTTCCACCGGAAACATCACAGATCATTATGTAGCTTCATCTTCATCGAGTGATTCAAGATCTTCTTCGTCTTCTTCTTCGGAAGATTACTTTGCCTCATGTTCTTTGGTACCTTTTTGATACTTGTTGACAAAAAGAGGGTGAAGGCATCGAGCTTTAATAGTTGCGGGTCTTTGCAGGGTGGTTTTTCTGTCGAGTTTTATTGCACTTGCTCTTCATTTGATTCTTATTGTGTTGTAAAAACTCTTGTGATACTCTAAGACACTCGTAAATTTAATAACCACTCCTACCAAATTATTACTCGAAGATATTTTGTAGGTGGTATTATTCTCATAAATAATTCTTGGATGCATTGAATTATTCATCATGACTAACAATGCAATCTATTTCTCTGCAAGATATCAAATATCTCTCAACAAAGTTATCTTAACATATGCAAGTTTATCCAAAGCAATTATTTCTTGTTGCATACATTTAGGGGAGCTTATTTTATATCTTTGAGATATTTAGATTCCGCATATTATGATAAAATTACTCCTCTCCGATGCTTAACTTTTGTCAACACTCGTCCAAGAAGGGGGAGATTGTTGGTGCAATCTAGCATGCCTTGAGTGTTTGGAGACTGTTGGACAATACAGTGAGGAACTAATGTGTTTGCTAGTGCACATAGAGTAAAATGGTCCCTCAAGTTCTAAGGAGTTTGCTAGAAGTAGTTTTCTTTCGTAGTTTCATTTTCTTCATTTGATTCGTAGAGCAACCGTACTATTAAGAAGGGTTCAAGTGTTTGAAGACCTATGTCTATGTTGATGCTTAATGAGAACTATCCCAAGTGAGTTGAGAGAAATCTCTATGTGCACTAAGTTTTTACTCATAAGGCGAAGACGAAGTTTTTCTAGCCTTTGAGAAAAATCCTCACGCAGTAGAGTCAGGTTTACTTGTTCCTCAAGTAAACTTGTTGTGTGAGTTCGAAATCCGGTTGTTGGAAATGTGGTGATTGGCCATTGGTTAGGCCACAAGCCCCTATTGGTCATTTCACCCTCGGGATTGTTGTGGCTATAAATAGCCACCCCTCCCAAGCATTGTTGGTTGGCTGGACCGTTTGATTTTGACAAGTGTTTGTCTGAGCACCCTTGTGAGAGATCTGAGCGAACCCTACCGAGATAAAAGTCGAGAGGCAAAACTTAGTTGTGGTTGAGCATCACGTAGAACTAAGTTGAGATAGCTTGTGCCTATTACTCTTGAGAGCCGCATACTCTCTATACGGTTAGGAAATAAGTTAGCTCAGAACATTCTAGAAGGTTCCAACCAGCAAAAATCGAAGATGGAACCTTCTCAAAACCGGCAAGCCACCTCTCTATAAGCTACCCAGTTGACTTGGCATAGTCGTTCGCTAAGTGCGTCGTTATTGTGCGCAGGGGAGCTAGGCCGATGCTATGTATCGCTAGTTGCGATACAGCTATATCCTATTTTAGCAATTAAGGCGCCGATTTTTAGGCCATTTGGCAAACCGGTGCAAGCCCCCCCCCCCCCCCCCCCACCCCACACACACTACACTAGTTTCTATATGGGTCGGTCGAAGTAGTTTTTTTTCACTTCTTCAGGTTCCCCTGGGGTTTCTAGGTGCGTTTTCTTTCTGTTTTTTCTTACATGTTTTTTGCTTGATTTTTTCCTTTTTTCTAAGTTTCGTTTTTCGGTTTTGTTTTTTAATATTCATGAAATTTCCTTTGAATTTCTGATTTTTTTAAAAAAATTGAACTTTTTTAAATCCATGTTTTTTTTCAAAATTCACTGACTTTTATGAATTTGTGAACATTTTTCGAACTGGTATTTTTTCAAATTCATGAAGTTTTAAAACTTTGAATTTGTGTTTTTTTTAAATTTCGCAATTTTTTTCAAACTCATGAACTTTTTTCAAAAGCATGAACGTTTTAAAATTCAAATTGGAGAATATTTTTCAAAATTGCAAACATTTTTTCTCGAACTCGTGATATTTTTTACATTTCATGAAATTCTTAAAATTTGAACTCATAAATATTTTAATTTTTTAAAATTTGAAAATATGAACGTTTTTAATTTCATAGTTTTTGTTAAGAATACTATATAAACCGGCCATTTTTTCCTAGCAAACCAAATACAGAAAAAACTACATTTTTTTTTAGATAAAGACAATAAAAGGAAAATAAATCTTGCTGTGTGGAGCTGGCGTAATATTTAGGCGGGGACGGTTTCCATTCATGCGAGCGCCAGCTTTCTAAGCAACGCTTTAAGCGCTGGCTAGGAGCTCTCTGCAATACATGACTGCAGGCGTCCCACAGGTCGTCAGCTCGAGGAGCTAACTAGCCTACCTGCACGCTACGACATCGCCTGGCCCAGCTCACGACACGAACTAGCCTACCCGCAAGCTTGCAAACAGTTTTTCGTAGTTTTAACATTTTCTTTTGTTTTAAGTGGGTCAGTTCAATTCATTAAAATCCAACAACTCGAACAAAGCGCCCTGAATTAAAGAAATGTGCACATAAAGAAAAAATTTCACAGATTAAAAAAAAGAATCATGATTCGAAAATACTTTCAAATTCATAAACGTTTATGAATTTAGAAAGTGCTCATGAATTAAACAAAATCACAAATTCAAGAAATGCCCTTAAATTAAAGAAATGTGCAAAAAATGAATTTTTTATAGATGCGGAAAAAGGATCACGAATTCAAAAAAGTTATCTAATTCATATACATTAATGAATTTCGAAAATTCTCATGTATTTTAAAAGTCACGAGTTAAAAAAAACTTCAGGAATTGAAATATGTCCTTGAAATGAAAAATTGTTCGCCAATTCAAAAATATTCACGACTTAATTTTTTTTACAGGATTTAGAAATTGTTCACAAATTCAAATAATGTGCAAAAATTCAAAAACAAATGATAATGAATTAATAAAATGGTCAAGGATTTGAAAACTTTTCGCACATTGAAACATGTTCTAGAATTCAAAATATCTTCATGAATTCACAAAAAGTTATGCATAGAATTTTTAATGTATTTTATAAAATTATCAGAAATTCAAAAATATATTCATGGACTCTAAAAAATATGCGTGAATTCGAAAAATTCGCTGAACATTCTGTTTTCTTATATTATCAGACATTTTAAATTTCATACCTTTTTTCTAAAAAGATTTTAAAAATTGAAATTTCATATTTTATTTGAAGAGCTTGTTCTTTCTTCTTTGAATTATTGAAATAAAAAGCAAATAGAGAAAAAAAGATCATAAAAATAAAAAAAATAAAAAAACCAGATAGAACTGCAAAAAACAAAACAATGGTTCATGAAGTAGAAGATTTCCAAAACCAATTAGGAGCCTTCCAGAAGGTTCTTATAATTGGCCGGCATGTCTACCCTACACGAGTGAGCGATTGTTATCAGTGATATATAGCACCCGTGGACGAGTTATATGTTGCTCACTGCCATGAGGAAGAAATGCTCGGCTCTAACTCCTGCATGTATGGGCCGGCCCGTTTAGGGTGTTTTGCTCTCGGTCGGTGCATTGTATGCGTTTTCTTTTGAAATCACTTACCGAGGAGCACTCTTTACAAAGGTCCCTTCCACCTTTTCAGGTTGCGACAAGTGATAAAATGTTTTGAATAAACAGATATACGAAAAAAAGGGAAAGCTTCTAGGTTGCGACAAGTGGCGCACTACATGTCGCATCCCGAAAGTTTTCCCTTTTTTCGTAGTTCCGTTTATTCAAAATGTTTTATCTCTTAAACCGTGTATCCAAATCTTGAATCGTTATCATCGTTGGATTCCTCGCGTCGAGAGCTTAAAAACTAAATACCATGTTGATAGGTTTTGATGGATTTTTTTTCCACGGAAACAACCGTACGAAAAAACCGTGCCTCTCGCGGAAGGACAAAAAACACGTTTTTTTCATCGTCCCTCTCGCGGAAGCAAATCCATGCCTATTATGAAAGCAAAACCGTGCCTCTCGAGGAAAGAAAAAACGTGTTTTTTCTATTTCCAAGAAGCTCGGCCGTGCCTGTCGCGGAAGCAAATCCGTGCCTCCTGAGGAAGAAAAAAAGAAACATGATTTTTTTTTCCGTTTTTGAGAGGCACGGCTCTCTGGAAAGTAAAACCGTGTCTCTCGCGGAAGGAAAAAATGAAGACGAGTTTTTTTTCTACACCTCTTGCGGAAGCAAAACCGTGCCTCTTGAAAAGAAAAAAAAATGATAACGCTTTTTTTGGGGTTTTCGAGAGACACGGTCGCGCCTCTCGCGGAAGCAAAACTGTGCTTCTCGAGGAAGGAGAAAAAACACATTTTTTCTTGGAATTGTTTTTTATTTTTAAATTTTTTCCGCCCAAAAGCTAAGAAAGACCGTTGAAAAACCGAAGGCAAAAAAACTACAAAAAAACTCATCTAAAAAGACGAAAACGCGTGCGGGGAAATAAAAAAACAAAATTCAAAAGGAACACCCAGAGCGTGACACGTGGTGGCGGTTGAGAGTGCGCCAAGTGGGGGCTGATAGTGACCCTTGGGAGGCTCCCGAAGGAGCGCTCCTTAGTTAGTTGCTCTTTGTGTCTTTTGTTTGTCCGTTTTTCCTGGGTTTTCTTCCTTTTTGGGTTTTTCTTTTATCGGATATTTTCCGGCTTTTGACACAGCTCTACCTTTTTCATAAGCATTGTACATTTTTCATACACAGCAAGAACATTTTGTGTACTCACTTAAAATTTATCTAGTATATGAATAATAAATTTGCAATAAATATGTTTTTATTTCTGCTTTGTTCACACATTGTATACTTTTTTATACATCTTAAGTTTTATTATACTCCCTCCGTTCCAAAATAAGTGACTCAACTTTTTACTAAAGTTAGTCAAAGTTTAGTCACTTATTTCGGGACGGAGGGACGTTTAACATTTCTAAATACATGATTACTCATTTTATTAAATAATTTTTTTGAACATTTTTTTTGAATAAGAGTTAAATAGTTTCTTAAATACACATTTAAACTCTTCTGTATGATGCGTAACATTTTTCTGAACTCGGTGAACGTTTTTTTACATACGATAAACATTTTTGAAATGTCAGAAATTTCTTGATTGAAACTCGTGAACCTTTTTTTTTCTAAATGTAATATACATTATTTCGAATGGTATCAAGTATTTTTTTTGAATTACAGGAACATGTTTTTAACATTGTATAATATTTTTAAAATCTGTCACGTACACATTTGTAAAACAGATGTACATTTTTGAAATGTGCATTCATTTTTTTGAATTGTCGAGAATTTTTTTAAAAGTGGGGCAATCATTGCCTTTACAGTTTTTTTCATTTACTGCTATTTTCATAATATATCTATTTGTTGTTTTGTGAACATCTCTACCTAATAATAAAGCACTGATCGTTTCTGCTCATCCGTCGTCACATATTTTGTAGAAAAGTCCCCATACTTTCGTGAAATCAACCCGCGATCCATTTTAAAGTGAGAACAGAAAAATGTTTAGTGTAGCAGAAAACCTCCTAACGTTTTGGTTAATCAACATGCGGTTCTCTTTTAAGTAAGAATAGAAAATGTTTTGCTTTTTTGAAGAACCCCCTCCCCCCCCCCCCCCCCCTTGAAATATTGGTTAATAAACCCGATGTCCGTCTAAAAAATAACCTTTTTTATATAGATTCAAATGTTTTGTTAAAATATTCATATCTTTTAAACAATAACTCCAATTTAAACTCGTTATATAAGAAAATTGATTAGAAAAATGGGTAGAATATGAAAACAAATTAAAAATGAGCACCTCAACAAAAACAAATTGGAGACGAAAGAAATCATCTATGACCATGCATGTCTGTCGGCGAGAGTGGAAAGAAGGATAAACGGCAAGACTGATAAGATGCCATGTTGTAATAAAAGACGTGGACCTATTGGGGTCTTGAGTCATGATAATTGTGTCAGGGGCATGTTTTCTTCCGTTGCAACGCACAAACTCTTTTGCTAGTATAAACAAAAGAAGAACACGTGATGTCAGTATGACCTTACCATGTTGTAACTCTGCCGGCCCACAACCGGGTAGCTGAAGTTAATGCTCGTGCTGGGCCCGCTTCGGTGCACATGCTTTATCTCGCTTATAGCGAGAATAGCACCCATGTCGCCTGAAGATAGGGCTGCCCCATTAGCTCAGGTCATTCGATGACTTGGTCGACGTATTTGGATGGTCTGTTTTTCTCGCTTTCTGTTCTTTTCTTTTGGTTTTCTTTTGTGTCTTCATCGATTTTATTATTATATTCCCTTTTTTCTGTTTTTTCGTTTCTTTCATTTTTTTCTTGGTTTTCATTAGATTTTTTTTTATTTTGATGTCGTACACATGTTCACATTTTAGAAAACATGTTTAAAAAATTTTAAAAACTTTTATTTTGTATGCGTACTTTTTCCGTACATATTTTACAATTTTATTATACAATAGGAAAAAAATATGAATTTTTAACATTTTTTAAATACATTATTATTATTATTTAATCTAATATGTGCCTGCAGGAATAGGAGTGATTATGTCTAAATATGTAACTGGTTCAGAATGCCTGGTCATCAAGCTGCGTAAAATATGTGCCTGCAGGATGGAGAGGCTCTCGCACGAGGCCGGCGCCGCCGAGCAGGCATTGTTCTCCGTGCTGGCCAAGCCGCCCGTCCTGATCAATGGCTTCGCAGAGATCCTTTTAACTCTGTCAACGCGCTGTTGCTGCAGGTGGCTCTCTTCCTCCTCGCGGAGCTCGCCTTCGGGCAGATGAGGCAGACGCGATGTTACAGATTTGAGGGGGTGATTAATTCGGTTTTATACTTTACGAGCGATTTTGATCCATCAAGAAGGATTTGAGGCGGAAAATTATGCTTTCCTCTCAAAAAATAATGGCATCCGCAACCGGGCCAGCCTCCAGTCATAAATGGATACTTCTAAAGAACGGATACTTCTAAAGAATGGATGGATACTTCTTCTACCTTCGATGGAGAAACTTGTTATCACTGTCCACGTCATGGATCCGGCTGTTCTGCGGAGGTAGCTAGCCGTTGATAATTCCAGCCAAGAAATTGAACTCCACCATAAATGTAATCCTATTCCTAACGCGTGTGTGTTTTACAAGATTTGTGCTAATCTACATGCGGAAAGAAACACAGATGAGAATGAAATGTATCTGGCTGGCGGCGATGCATGAATTCGTAGTGGCAAGGATAGAAACCCGAGCCTTTTGGGACTTTTAAAAGGGGGTGCTAGGCGGTAATTTCCTCACCAGAACCAGACATTGCCAGATTCTCGTCAGCGCTCCTCTCCTCTTGCTGGTTCTCGTGGAGGCTTTCTGCTCAGGTTGCCAATCTGTTTTGTCTGTAATAGTTGGTTTGGGTGGGAGATAGTAGTAGTACTGACAAGACAATTTCGGTTGGAGTTGTAGAGGAAGATGGCTGCGCAGGGGAGCAACGGGAAGGAGAAGCTGCAGTGCATCGACATATCGTCTGACGATTCAGATTCAGGACGGTCCTGCAAGAGGCCCCGGCAGGCGGCTCCAGAGACCAGCCCGGAGCAGCAGGTATAATCCTCTATTGAATTCTCGTTGTAGGATTCTGTTGGTAGAAAGGCTGCATGGGTTTTATCTTCTGCGACGCAATTCTGTGTCGATGGATTCTAGGGCTTATTTTTTCTGTGATGTTTCTTGAGATGATTTGTTGTTCTGGGTAAATCTGCCTTAGTTTGTTGTCTCGAAGAACTACAGATCTTACAGATTTCTGCTAGATTTTACCAATCAAATCTGTGGACTGAAAAAAAAAGGCTTAACCTGAATTTTTATCCAACCCCTGAACTAATTAAAACATCAGATGGGGGAAAACAATTCAGAAAACCAATAGACAAAGATCTCGTGTTAGTCTTTGGCTCGACCTCTGGCATGCTAGTCTTTTTTAGGTTGCAGCAGAGAGAACCTGATCTGATCTGATCTGTACAGCTATCTAACACTCCAAAATTTTGCAGGGTGCACATGGTCCCTTGAAAATCAGGGATCAAAAAGGATGGGAGCATGGTACCATGGTTGACGGAAAAGGGCATTGGAAGTGCAAGTACTGCCCCATGGTTGGGCGCAGCGGTGGTGTCACCAGCCTCAAGCATCATGTTGCTGGCGGCAGTAGCAGGGTAAGGGCGTGCCCATCTGCTCCAAAGGATGTCTCCAATCAGATGAAACGTTTGTTGGACAGTACCAGGCGAAAGTGGACTTCACGAAAAGCTACTGTTGTGCAGCCGGCTACGGCAACAGCCTCTGAGCCCAACAAGTCTGTACCCTTGACCTCTGGTGTACCATGCTCCACACCAAGCGATTCCGCAGTAGGTTCCATGACGGAGACAAATTCTGAGGAAAACGGTGCATTGCCCTCAGCATCATTCATGACACGTCTTGTGGACATGATGCTTGCTGCTGCGGAGGTGCTGAAGGCGGAGGAGGAGTCGAAGACCTCTGCAAAGAAGCCGTGAAGAGGTAGGAAGATTGGGGGAGGTTCAGTGGGAAAATAATTATATTGTTACCTTGACCTCTGCGAGGTCAAATTTATTTTAAGTAGTTGTCAATGTAACTTGAGGATGCTTCATACAGTATTGTCCTCTTGGGAGGATGCTGTCATTGTCCTCAGAAAAGATGAATGTTACCATTTAGAACGCCTCATGTTTCTAATTATTGCCCTTGGATGTGAAACTATCTTGCTATACTATGATGCCGAGACGTCGACGTTGAATGCTAAAAGTTGCACGTCCCAGGCATCATTTCTCTCATGATCTCTCCTCTCGCTGTCTTAATCTACTGCTGCATTTCTTATAATGTGGGAATACATCTGTTAAGTGCATACCTCGGTGACATTGATTTGTAAACAGTGCAGGCGTTTTTACATATCGCTTTTGTGGTTATTTACTTAGCCGATTGATAAGCAAGTTATTGACCCTAGAATATATATGCTACAAGCCTACAGAAGCTAATAACTTATCTAGCCTCGAACCTAGAAGGGTGACATGCCATAGTTGGAGGCAGAGGGAGTGGAAATTTCAAGATGAAACTTTTGGCTGTTTGTTGTTCTGTATGATTAGAGTGTATAGTTACCCTTAAGGCTGTAACTAGGGAATCATGGCACGATTTTTTTACTCAAGGTAAATTTTAGCAAAAATCTTGAAATCTCTGTAGTTTTCAGAAAAGTAAGAAGATTTACCCAAAACAATTAGTTACCTGAAACAACTTAGTCCTATTGGAAGTGTTTTGGCTGTTCTTATAGTGGCGTGTACATTCACATTATCAGATATGCCCCAGTAGATTGAGACGGGGAGAGGAGAGATTATGAGATAAATGATGCCTGAGACGTGTAACTTTTAGCATTCAAGGGCGACGTCTCGGCATCATAGTATAGCAAAATAGCACATCCAAGGGCGATAATTAGAAACATGAGGCGTTCTAAATGGTAACATGCAACTTTTCTCAAAGACTATGACAGTATCCTCCCAAGAGGACAAGACTGTTTGAAGCATCCTCAAGTTACGTTGACAAGTACTTAAAATAAATTTGACTTTGCAGAGGTTAAGGTAACAATAGTATTATTTTTACGAAACCTCCCGCAATCTTCATACTTCGTCACAACTTGTTTGCAGAGGCCATCGACCGCTCCTCTACCCTCAACACCTCTACAGCAGAAAGCATCATTTCCACAAGGCGTGTCATGTGTAGTTTGAATGATGCTGAGGAGGGAATGCATTGTTTTCCTCATAATCTATCTCCATATCGTGACCAGAAGGTTGTTTTGTCTAACAAACTATGAAAAACATCAGCTAGTTATTACTTATTATCCTACGCAAGCTGGCTGTTCCGTTGTAACCTAGGAGTATATTGCTTTGCGGTTCTTCTGTGACCTGATCGATACTATGCTACAAGTTTGAGCTACAAGTTTAATTCACAATTCGAGAAACACAAATAAGAGATAAAGTTGTGGTAGTGCCGATGGCTCTAATTTACAACCGATTTTGAATAAACTATTGTTTGTAGCATGATTTCCCTTTTTTATTTCTCATCTGTGAATTGAATTTATAATTAAATTTTGTGACACCGTAGATTTTTTGTTCTATCTATATACTGACTTCATACCCTCAACCTCACATGGATTAATATCCGATGTACTATAAAAGAACTGCAACTCCACACAAAGGGAATCAGCATAAGGTTTCATGATCTTGGCCCGGGATTAAACGGGTTGCTCTCTTGCGAAATAAGTGGCCTGCAAGAAGCTTCAGAATTTTCCAAGTCGGCAAACTACTTAAAATCTGTCAGTGAAGAGGCACCCGTGGAGAGCTCAAAAGCAATCGTGGTTCTGTGCCCGTCACCACGTGTAAAAAGATTCAAATAATAATAATTGTCATGGGAGTGATTCAAACCCTAAACTATTCCATCAATGTGGCGCGCACGAGCTAGTTCACCAGGCATCTCTTTTGTATGTAGATAGAAATAAAATCAATATATACGTTTTTTTGGGGGCAAAAATCAATATATACGTGATTGATGGTGGATGGAGACAGGCCGGCCCATCCATGCGGAACGTTTCGGGCCCGCGTTCTTGGGCCTCTTCTGCCACAGGTGCACACACTTTGCCTAAATTAAAAAGATGATGAAGCTGTGATTCGAAATCCAGCCTAGAGCATTGTGGTAGCAAGCCCTATTCAACTCAGCTAGCTTCTCATTTTGCTACAAAACCAGAATTGTTCGTACATAATTATCTTTTATTTAGAAGGTTGATTCAATTATTAAATAGTCTTACCTCGCCCCCTTACATAAAATCCTTCCAATTTATATACGTTTTGAGCTTTCGGGTATCAAGGAGTTGTCTTATGAATTAGTAATAAACAAAGGGTGCAAGGAATAATAAGGAAAGAAAAGAGGTATAAGAAAGGAAAGAGAAATAAGGAAAGGAATAAGGAAGGAACGAGGAATAAGGAAGGTGTGCATGGAATAAGGAAGGAAAGGAATTGAGACAGAGAATAAGGAAGACATGCAAGGAAAGGGAATAATGAAGGAAAGCTTTAATTAAAAGGGAATTATATGGAGCGCTCTTGGGCATACCAAACAATTTCGATGACCTATCGATTTCACTCAAAACTCAAGGGAGAAACTTTGGACCCGTTCATAAATCAAATTATCACTTTTGTTTTAGGCCATATTTATTGTTTTTCTTTACAAAAACCATAGTGATTTGATTAGGAGTGCCGGAGTGCGAGGAATTTTTATCATGTTGCAAGGCACGGGCATGTTTCCTAGTTCACCTATAACATAACGATCGAAGACATATGTAGAGACAGTGAGTATCCAAAACGACATGTATCTACAAATAGGCATGCAATTTTTCAGTTTATTTGATTGAATTAGCTAGGGTCACAAGGTACCCTAACAAAGGAGTATATATGTTATTCATATCAATTTGTTCCAATTTCTTTACAACATTCCACCAGGTATTTAAAACGTTTTGGTGAGGAGGGGGCCCAAAGTAACTTCACAATCAGAAAGGGAAAATTGTGGTTGTGTGGCAATGTATCTAGACCATCCATTTTTGCATCAAAAGTCTGTGCATACAAACTTCTCTATTTTTGGTTCTCCCAAATTAGAAAACATTTGAACTTTGCAGATCAACATCACACAAGTACTACCATTTGCAAAATTGTTTTTGGATTTTTTGGGGGGAACTAGAAATATATTAAATGGTAAAGCTTATTTTAAATGTATAATTTGACAAAAAAATGTTGCTTTTAAAAAAGGAAATATGTTATTCATAGAGTGGTACTTATTTGACATTGACCTGTAAAGTTTCAAAGCCAAATGTTCTCTTGTTTGGAAGAAACAAAAAAGAGAAATGTCTATGTAAAGACAACATGGATCTTGATGCAAAACTAGATGGCCTAGATAGACGCTGTATCTACATGGTAGAATAGAAAATCCACACTCAATCACGAAACACTTGTAAGACATGAAAGAGGCATTGACTAGCTTAGTCCTATCCCCACAACTCACATCATCTCCACATGAAATGATTTGAAAAATTGTAATACCGAGTGCGTAATCGCAAAGACAAAGTAAAGTGATATATACTTGCTCGGTATCAAGCAATCAGACACGTTAAGATAAGTATTTTAGAAGGGTGTTCATCTGACAAAGCTAATACAAGACTTGCCTCATCTTGGAATCACGGTTCCATAAAAATGGCTGGAGGTGCTCTAGCCCCGGCTGCTCCCATAGATTTGGCCCGTAAATGCCATAATTTTGCCCCGGTAATCAAACTATTGAGCTATATTGTTTCTTTTATTTTTCAAATCATAATTTTGCAAATGCTTCTAGGATCCACTAAGTAACTAGGTACATGATCTATCAATATTTATTTCGTGTTTTTAGGCCATCTAGTTACGCATCATGATCCATCTTGGTCGTTAGATTTACACAACAATGAAAACCGAGGATGTTGGCATATATAGATATGGTGGCATCTGATAGCCTCATCGTAAGATCAGGAAGAGAATTATTTTCAATCCATGATTTCCGAATGTTGTAGAGTTCGTTAATTACGTACCTCATCTCTCATGTTTGATCTTGCGGTCTTGAGTTGATCCAATTGGGCGTCATGATCCACTTTCTTGTTAGATTTATGCTATGGGGATTCACTAGAGGCCCACCATGGCTCTAGCAAGAAATGATTGTACAACAATATAGAGGAGGGTGGCAATGAGAACCGAGGGTGTTGTCATCTATAGATCTGGTAACCTGCAATCACCTCCCGTTAAAATCGTGAGAAGATATCCTCTTAACGGATGGTTTCGCTAGGACTTATTGGATTTGCTAAGAATGTACCTTATATGTCGTGCCTGCTCTCCCAGACTTGGGGAAATCCGGTCGAGTATCGTGATCCATCTTTGTCGTGAGATCTACACCATGGACGTTCATCGAGGCCCCCCTTAGATCTGGAGACCAACGATGACGAGAAGTGACATGTGTTGAGGGTGTTTCCATCTATCTAGATCTGGTGGCTTGTGTCGTGGATTCGGGCAAGCTCAAAGCTAAAACTAGGAGGAACGAATCAAGGCTATCAGCTAGCAACAAATGGACAACCGGCGGCGGGAGGCGGTCAGGTGGCGAGGGGGCCGCCCGGCCATAGGTATGGTCCTATGGTGGCAAGGTATGTTGTCAACAAAGAAGTAGAGCCATACGGAGGACTAGGGTTGCTATAGACAATGGAGATTTGTGTGAGAGGGGTGGCGGCGGAGGTGGAGGAGGAAAGTGGGAGGCATGGGTGGGGATTTAGGGTTAGGTAGGCTTAAATAGACCCGTTGGATATTTTAGGAAAGTGTATGCGTGTTTTGCTAGATAGTCCCTTTAATAGTATAAATTTCTAGAAATATTATTTTAACAGGAAATGGTAGACTTGCTAAAACATATTAGAATATTTTTCAAGAACCTACACTAAAGTCTTGAATATTGGATATGCCTTATAGAGTCATGAAGGAGGATATGAGATGCGAATTGACGGTAACAGATGTCTCATGCAGAAAAAGGTTCCTTGTGCCATCCCAGATTGAAATCTTACAAAAGTTACTCTCACCTTCATCTACACAAAGTCACTTAGTCTTGTCCTATGTCAAAAGGTTTAAGTTCGACAAACTTTATAAATAAACATCTACAACACCCGAAAAATCCAACATATTCGAGTGGACAACGAAGCTCAGTCGACTTTGATGACCTGAAGTGGCCGCTTCCACGCGTCTGTCACTTGCATCTCCAAGGGAGTGGGAGCCCATGCTCCTCTACATCGCAACCACCACCATCGAAAAAAATCCACTCGGGCACTTGCGGCCACCATGCGTCTTCATTGGCATTGGTCGCAAAAGCTTTTGGGGCCATTTTTTCTGGCCGACTGCACATGCTGACGCGACTGATCTTGTCCAAAAGTGTCTGGGTTGCCAGATGTATGCAAGGAAACCACACATGCTAGCTTCTGAGCTGAAGACCATTCCACTCGCCTGGCCCTTTGCAGTCTGGGGTTTGGATATGCTTCTCCCATTCAAAACAACTTTGAGAGAATTCACTCATCTCCTTGTCATGGTTGACAAATTCACAAAATCGATTCAAACAAAACCAGTCAAAAAGTTGGATGGGCACACGACAGTCAGTTTTATGCGGGGAATCATTTTGAGATTCAGAATTGCTCATGATATCATAGCAGACAACATGACCAATTTCACTTCACGTGAATTCAAGAAATTTTGCTGGTCTCAAGGAAAACAGTTGCATTGTGCTTCCGTCGTTGATACGTCTCCAACGTATCTATACTTTTTTATTGTTCCATGCTATTATATTATCAATCTAGGATACTTTATATGCAATCATATGCTATTTTATATCATTTTTGGAAACTAACCTATTAACCCCGTGCCTAGTGTCAGTTGCCATTTTTTGCATGTTTTTGGTTTTCTAGGAAATCTGTACCAAACGAAGTCCAAACGCTAGGAAACTTTTTAACTATTTTTTTCTGGACAAAAGAGACCCAGGAAGCGAGACAAGGAGATGACAAGGCAACAGGGCGCGCCCAGGGGGTAAGCGCACCTTGATGCCTTGTTGGCCCCTCATGGCTACGTCTGACCTAATTCCACCTCCATAAATTCTCTAAAATCGGGAAACCAACAGGTAGCCACCCGAAACACTTTTTTCGTCGCCGCAAGCCTCTGTTCTGATGGGAGGCCATCTGGAGACCTTTTCCGGTACTCTGTCGGAGGGGAATCGACCACGGAGGCCATTTACATCAACCTTGTTGCCTCCATGATGATGCGTGAGTAGTCCACCACAGACCTACGGGTCCATAGCTAGTACCTAGATGGCTTCTTCTCTCTCTTTGATCTTCAATACCATGTTCACCACGATTCTCATGGTGATCTATCCGATGTAATCTTTTTTGCGGTGTGTTGGTTGGGATCCGATGAATTGTGGGTTTATGATCAGATTATTCATTGAAAATAATTGAGTCTTTTTTGAATTTTATTATGCATGATTGTTATAGCTTCGTATTTCTCTTTGATATATCATTTGGTTTGGCAACTAGATTGATTTATCTTCAGCGAGAGTGGCGCGTTGTAATGGGTTCAATCTTGCGGTGCTCTATATCCCAGTGACAGTAGGGGACAAGACACGTATTTTTATTGTTGCCATTAAGGATAAAACGATGAGATCTGAACATATTGCTTGACTTATTTTGTCTACATCATGTCATCTTGCTCCAAGCATTACTCAGTTTGTCATGAACTTAATACCATAGATGCAAGCAGGAGTCGGTCGATTAGTGGATTAATAGTAGTAGATGCGGAATTGTTTCGGTCTACTTGTTTATGGACTTGATCCCTATATACATGATCATTGTCATGGATAACATGTCATAACTATGCGCAATTCTGTCAAATGCCCAACAGTAATTTGTCTACCCACCGTATGCTATTTTCAAGAGAGAAGCGTCTAGCAAAAACTATGGCCCCCGGGTCTACTTAAACATAAATACAAAAACTCTAAAAATACTTTTCTGTAATTTATTTACTTTTATTTTATTTTGCCTTTACATTATCTATCACTATCAACATTTAATCCTTGCAAGTAACGAGTTCAAGGGGCTTGACAACCCTCTTGCCCGCGTTGGGTGCAAATGTTTGGTTTTGTGTGTGTAGGTGTTGTCAAAAGGAGTTTGCTTGGTTCCCCTATTGGTTACATAACCTTGGTTCTCATTGAGGAAAATACTTATCTCTACCGTGCCGCATCTCCTCTTCTCTTTGGGGAAAATCCCAACGCATCTCACAAGTAGCAGGAAGAATTTCTGATGCAGTTGCCGGGGAGACATCATCAAATTCTTGTCAGGTCCTGATACGTCTTCAACGTATCAATAATTTTTGATTGTTCCATGCCGATATATTATCATTCTAGGATACTTTTTGGGTCATTATTTACCAATTTATAATATTTTTGAGCACTAACCTATTGACACAGTGCCCAGTGCCAATTGTTGTTTTCTGCGTGTTTTTGCCTTTGCAGGTTTATTGTACCAAACGAAGTCCAATTGCCACGAAACTTTTTGATGATTTTTTCTGGACTATATGAAGACCTAGAAGCTTCGAAAGGAAGCCATGAGGCACACGAGGGCCCCACCACACATCAGGGCGCGGGGGCGCCCTGATATGTGGTGCCCCCCTCGGGCGCCTCCCGACGTCCCTCTTCAGCCTATAAATTCTCTAATATCCTAAAAATCCTGGAGGCAGTCCCGAATCCCTTTTTCGCTGCTGCAAGTCTTTGTTCTGTCGCGAGGCCATCTAGAGCTCCATTCCGACACCCTGCCGGAGGGGGGATCGACAAAGGAGGGCCTCTTCATCAACCTTGATGCCCTCATGATGATGTGTGAGTAGTTCACCACAAACCTACGGGTCCATAGCTAGAACCTAGATGGCAATCTCTCTCTCTCTTATGATCTTCAATACAATGATCATCGCATCTTCACTTTGATCTATCCGATGTAATCCTATTGTGCGGTGTGTTTGTTGGGATCCGATGAATTATGGGTTTATGTTCAGATTATTCATGAGACGTATTTGAGATGCCTCTGAATTATATTATCTCTTAAGTGCATGATCATGATAGCTTCGTAATGCTCTCCGATCTATTGATATGCTTTGGCCAAGTAGATTGATATTTCATCGGTGGGAGTGGTGCATTGTGGTAGGTTCAATCTGGCGAGTTTCTATATCCCAGTGAAAAAGTAGGGGACAAGATGCAACTTTGTGTTGTTGCTACTAAGGATAAAACGATGGCGTTCATTCATATTGTTTGAGTTTACCTTGTCTACATCATGTCATCGTTCTCCAAGCATTACTCTGTTTTACTTACTACTCTAGATGCATGTTGGATAGTGGTCGATGAGTGGAGTAATAGTAATAGGTGCAGGCAAGAGTTGGCCTATTTGCTTATGGACGTGATGCCTATATACACATGATCATTGCCGTGAACATCGCATAATTATCCGCTTTTCTATCAATTGCCCAACAGTAATTTGTTTACCCACTGTATGCTGCCTACATGAGAGATGCCACTAGAGAACACTATGGCCCCCGGGTCTATTCACTTATATATTTGCAAACGCTATTATTGCCTCACTGCATTTATTTACTTTTTATTTATTTTGCATTTTATATTTATCAACAATTATCTACAGAACTCATTTGCTTGCAAATAACGAGATCAAGGGGATTGACAACCCTCTTGCCCGCGTTGGGTGCAAGTCATTTGTTCATTTGTGTGCAGCCGCTGAGGACGGTTGAGGATTGATATTCCTATTGGTTCGATAAACCTTGGTTTCATAACTGAGGGAAATACTTATCCAGTTTTTGCTGCAATTACCCGTTCCTCTTCACGGAAAACCCAACGCAGATCACAAGTATCAGGAAGGATTTCTGGCGCCGTTGCCGGGGAATATCATCATCAACTATCAAGTAACTTCACAAAAAAATTCATTCAGTTCTTCTTCTTTTTATTTGCTGTTATATTTAGCTTGTCTCATAAATTTCAAAAATACAAAAATATTTACTTTTGCTTGTTACCTTGCTCGCTTGCCTAGCAATGTTATCTTTATCTTTATCAAAAACAAACAGAAAGTTTAAAGCAAAAGTTTAAAGATAAGATAAATGGATCCTCATCCACTTGCTAATCTTTTCAAAAGACCCGATTATGTTGAACCCATTTCTAGTGATTTGAGTGCACTAGATTTTCCTTATGAGATCTTGCATGAAAATCATGAATCTAAAAATTGTGATGAAGTGTTAAAAGAAATTTATAAAGTGATTCATAATAGTTCCTTGAATGAAAAGCATGATTGCCATGTTGCTAGTATAAATTCTATGAATATCAATTGTGCTAATGATCATGATTGGGGTGATAATCATGATGTTCCTTGTGATATTGATAATTCTGGCCTTCATGATGAATCTATTATTGAGTATGATATTCGCAACACTACTAAAAGTGGGGTTGGAAGAGTGTCAACTTTAGGTAATAATGATCCCACTACTTTGGAGAATGATCAATATTATGATAGTTATATTTTTGAATTTGATTATGATCCTACATGTAATTATTTTGAGAGAGGGAAATACGGTTATAGGAATTTGCATGTTACTCACTTACCTCTCTTTGTGTTGAAATTATCGATGCTTTCTTCTTCAATTTGCATGTGCTACATATTTCTTGTATTGATAATTATTTTTCCTATAAAATGCCTATGCATAGAAGTATGTTAGACTTAGATGTGTTTTTCACATGCTTTATGATGCTCTCTTTGTGCTTCAATTCATGTCTATTATGTGAGCATCATTGAAACCTCAAGCCTGTCTTAATGGCTATAAAGAAAGAGCTTGTTGGGAGACAACCCAATACTTTCTGTTTATTTTTAATAGCATGATTATTGCCTATGTAATGATTATGTTTTTGTGTTTAAATTAGTGTTTGTGCCAACTAAAGCCTATGGGATGACTCACAAGATGAGTAGAATCGATGCTGAAACAAAACAGAAACTTTTGACTCTAGTAAAGGAATTTTAATCATTTCCTGGAGTGTGATAATGATCTGAAATTTTTATACAGTGTTTCTATACAAAGTTTAGAGGTTGTCCTAATTTGTCAGAATATTTTGAGTTATAGAAGTATAGGTTCTCTAGATATTGCTACAGACTGTTCTGTTTTAGACAGATTCTGTTTTTGCTTGCATAGTTGCTTATTTTGATTAAACTATGGATTGTATCGGGGGTATAAGCCATGGAGAAGTTAGAATACAGTAACTATTATGCATTTATGAAATGTGTATCAATTTACAACAGTGCTTAAAGTATGCAATATGTTTCTTATACTAACGGATCTCACGAGGTTTTGTTGAGTTTTGTGTGATTGAGCTTTTCAAGTTTTGGGTGTTATCTTGATGGACAACCGAATAAGGAGTTGCAAAAGCCTAAGATTGGGGATGCCCAAGGCACCCCAAGGTAATATTGTAAAGGATACTCAAGCGTCTAAGATTGGGGATGCCCCGAAAAGCCTCCCTCTTTTGTCTCAAATCCATCGGTATGTCACTTGGAGCTATATTTTTATTCGTCACATGATATGAGTTTTGCTTGGAGCGTCGTTTGTTTTAGTTTGCTTTTACTTTCAGTTTGCCACAATCAATGTTTTCTGTACACACCTATTTAAGAGAGACACACCTTCATCATAATTTGTTAGAATACTCTATGTGCTTCACTTATATCTTTTGAGCTTAGCAGTTGCTCTAGTACTTCACTTATATCTTTTTGAGCACGACGGCGTATAGATTTTAAAGAAATAATTTGACTCTCGTTCTTCACTTATACTTGTTTGAGAGTTAATAAATAGTGACGGTAATTTGCATGGGTCATATAGACTAGTCCAAAAATATTAGGTATTCAAAGAGTGATAATCAAAACCATCATGTAGCACATATAAAGAAATTGTGGGTCAATGATATTGATGTAGTAATATGAAATAGGTGTGAGTTCATAATTGTTAAACCGTAGAAGTGTCGATATTAAGAGGGGTTGACCTTTTTGTTCATCTAAAAATTAAAGAGGCATGGTGATGATGTGTGAGCATTTCTATTCCTCGTTGAAATCCTAGTGTTGTTTCGGGTCGGAAGCGCGCGATGGTTAACTCCTACCAACCTCTTCCCTCGGAGCTTGCGATTAGTACTTTCATCTATGATAAACTAATAAAACTTTGCAATAAGTATATGAGTTATTTATGACTAATGTGAAACCATGGACATACGCAATCTCACCTTTTCATAATTTGCTAGCCTCTTCGGTACCGTGCATAGCCCGTTCTCACCTCTAGGATCGGTGTAACTTTCGCCGGTGCATCCAAACCCCGTGACATGACACGTTGTGTTGCACATAAGCCTTATTATATCTTCCTCAAAACAGCCACCATACCTACCTATCATGGCATTTCCATAGCCATTCCGAGATATATTGCTATGCAAATTCCATCGTCACTTCACATGACTAGTTCATTCATCGTCATATTGCTTTGCATGATCATATAGAGCTGACATAGTATTTGTGGCAAAGCCACCTTCATAATGTTTTTGATACATGTCACGCTAGATCATTGCACATCCTGGTACACTGCCAGAGGCATTCATACAGAGTCATATCTTCACATCAGTTCTCCATATTGAGTTGTAAGTAAATAAAAGTGTGATGATCATCATTGTTAGAGCATTGTCCCAGTGAGGAAAGAATGATGGAGATGATGATTCTCCCATAAGTCGATATGAGACTCCGAACGAAAATAAAGATGGGGGAGGCCAAATGAGCCCACCATCCATTCAAAAAAAATGATGAGAGAAAATGAGAGAAGGGACTTTGCTACTATCCTTTACCACACTTGTGCCTCAAAGTGGCACCATGTTCCTCATGTAGAGAGTCTCGTGATATATCACTTTCATATGCTAGTGGGAATTACCTATTCATTATTACAAACTTGGCTTGTATATTCCTATGTCGGGCTTCCTCAAATGCCCAAGGTCTTCATGAGCAAGCAAGTTGGATGCACACCCCACTTAGCTTCATTTGAGCTTTCATACACTTATAGCTCTAGTGCATCATTTGCATGGCAATCCCTACTCCTCGCATTGACATCTATCGATGGGCATCTCTATAGCCCGTTGATACGCCTAAGTTGATGTGAGACTATCTTCTCCACTTCCTACCCCTTTGATATCTACCACCATATTCTATTCCACTTAAATGCTATGTCCAATGACTCACGCTCATGTATTGCATGAAGAATAAAAAGTTAATGCATATTGAAAAAGTACGAACCAATTGCCTGACTTGGACACCGTGGTGCTTAACATTTGTATTAATGTAGTGAAGATGGAGCCATGCCTTGCTAATACAATAAGATGACCCGGGGGGGGGGGGGGGTAAATGTTTCTTAAGGATCGTATACTTTTAGGAATTAACAATTCTGTTTCTTACACTTTGAATATTGCTATGTTAATATTTGTTGATTCATCTTTTCTCAATGAGCATACCTGAATAAGACTACATAGTGGATAGCATGTCACATCAAAAATTCTGTTTTCATCATTTACCTACTCGAGGACGAGCAGGAATTAAGCTTGGGGATGCTTGATACGTCTCCAACGCCTCTATAATTTTTTATTGTTCCATGCTGATATATTATCATTCTAGGATACTTTTTGGGTCATTATTTACCAATTTATAATATTTTTGAGCACTAACCTATTGACCCAGTGCCAGTTGTTGTTTTCTGCGTGTTTTTGCCTTTGCAGGTTTACTGTACCAAACGAAGTCCAATTGCCACGAAACTTTTTGATGATTTTTTCTGGACTATATGAAGACCTAGAAGCTTCGGAAGGAAGCCAGGAGGCACACGAGGGCCCCACCACACATTAGGGCGTGCCTTGGGGGGGGGGCGCACCCTGATATGTGGTGGCCCCCTCGGGCGCCTCCCGACGTCCCTCTTCGGCCTATAAATTCTATAATATCCTAAAAACCCTGGAGCAGTCCCGAAACCCTTTTTCCGCCGCCGCAGGTCTCTGTTCCGTCGCGAGGCCATCTGGAGCTCCGTTCTGGCACCCTGCCGGAGGGGGATCGATCACGGAGGGCCTCTTCATCAACCTTGCCGCCCTCATGATGATGTGTGAGTAGTTCACCATAGACCTATGGGTCCATAGCTAGTACCTAGATGGCAATCTCTCTCTCTTATGATCTTCAATACAATGATCATCGCATCTTCACTTTGATCTATCCGATGTAATCCTATTGTGCGGTGTGTTTGTTGGGATCCGATGAATTGTGGGTTTATGTTCAGATTATTCATGAAAAATATTTGAGATGCCTCTGAATTATATTATCTCTTAAGTGCATGATCGTTATAGCTTTGTAATGCTCTTCGATCTATTGATATGCTTTGGCCAAGTAGATTGATATTTCATCGGTGGGAGTGATGCGTTGTGGTAGGTTCAACCTGACGATTTTCTATATCCCAGTGACAAAGTAGGGGACACGATGCGTCTTTGTGTTGTTGCTACTAAGGATAAAACGATGGGGTTCATTAATATTGTTTGAGTTTACTTTGTCTACATCATGTCATCGTTCTCCAAGCATTACTCTGTTTTACTTAATACTCTAGATGCATGGTGGATAGCGGTCGATGAGTTGAGTAATAGTAATAGGTGCAGGTAGGAGTCGACCTATTTGCTTATGGACATGATGCCTATATACACATGATCATTGCCGTGAACATCGCATAACTATCCGCTTTTCTATCAATTTCCCAATAGTAATTTGTTTACCCACCATATGCTGCCTACATGAGAGATGCCACTAGAGAACACTATGGCACGCGGGTCTATTCACTTATATATTTGCAAACGCTATTATTACCTCGCTGCCTTTATTTACTTTTTATTTAATTTGCATTTTATATTTATCAACAATTATCTACAAAACTCATTTGCTTGCAAATAACGAGATCAAGGGGATTGACAACCCTCTTGCCCGCGTTGGGTGCAAGTCGTTTGTTCATTTGTGTGCAGCCGCTGAAGACGGTTGAGGATTGATATTCCTGTTGGTTCCATAAACTTTGGTTTCATAACTGAGGGAAATACTTATCCGCTTTGTGCTGCAATTACCCGTTCCTCTTCACGGAAAACCCAACGCAGATCACAAGTATCTGGTCCCTACACATAAATTATCTTTCACTTGTTCTACTTTTTATTTGCCGTTATATTTTACTTTATATAAAAATCAAAACTACAAAAATATTTCCATTTGCTTGCTTGCTTAGTTATCTATTTTATTTGTTTGCTTGCTAGTTACTTGCTTTGCCACTATCTCTCAAGAAAATACCAAATTGTGTGACTTTTTAAATACTAATAATAATGATTTTATTAGTACTCCAATACCAACCGCCACTAGTGCGGAAGCTTTTGATATCAATGTCGCTTCGCTGAGGGATTGTTTGGATACAGAGTTTTTGGCAAACCTGTTTCCGCTAATCACGTTTAAGGGTGTAACCACCTAAAACTATGTTTGTTTGCCGTAACAAATCTTTGGATAAGTAAATCCTGGTTTTCTTAAAACTGAAAAAGTGAGTATATGGAAAAATGACTACTAGTAGTTTTTCTGAAAACCCGTTTAGCCAATCGTGACCAGATGCATCGGTGGACATCCTATGCTGAGCGGAGGTTGGCTTCCATGAGACCTCAACGCACAGGAATTACATCGCGGCTCGCGAAGTTAACCTCATCGAGGAAAGAAACACCCTTGTCTTACGCTAGGGCATGTCGACCACTGACGATGATGACATGACGCCATCATCGACGATGATTTGTGGAGTGTCCGTTCTACACCATCGCCGACAACAACAATAGTACGGGTGAGGTGCTTAAGGGCGGTAGCAACGCAAGGCCGATCCCAATGCTGGCTTCAGCTGGTTGAGCTCGCCAATCACCATGTTGTTCCGCATTTTTGACATGAACTCCATACATGCTAGCAAGCGCTGATTTGGTACTTAAGAAAATCGATCGTACATGATATAGACGATTAGGCAGCCGGTGGCGACACAGTTCAACAGTAGCCGGTAGTCAGGTATAAATCCAAGGGACTCAATCCCGCTTTTTCCATGCTAGTAATGGGAAGAAAATCTATCAAACAGGTTGCATGCCAGCTCAAGTAGGAAGAGAAGGACCGGCGTGGAGCGATTGACCCAAACAAAGAATTGTGTAAACTCATCTTAACAGAATAACTAACCAAAACTCGTTTTCCTAAAAATTCTCATAAAACATGTTTTTGGATAACCCAGATTTAATTCTCTGTATCCAAACAACCCCTAAATCTTGTTATGAAATAACAATTTGCTGGAAGTTCTAATGCGGACGCTGCTTCACATATTAATACCTTCATTGAATTATGTGATATGCAAAAGAAAAAAGATGTAGATAATGATGTGGTTAAACTGAAATTATTTCCTCTCTCACTAGGAGATAAAGCTAAAACTTGATTTTCATCCTTGCCTCGCAATAGTATTGGAACATGTGATAAGTGTAAGGATGCTTTTATTGCCAAGTATTTTCCTCCTGCTAAGATTATATCTCTCTGAAACCAAATTATGAATGTTAAACAACATGAGCCCTCTGATAATTCCTATGGTAATTCCTATGGTAATTCTTCCAATGATAATAATAGGATACCCTCTGATATTAGAACATAATTAAAGAATTTATTAGCTCTGAAAAGATTTTCAATACTATGATAGAAGAAAACTACATAAAGTTGGCGATATGGCTAGAAACATGGATAGGATTGCTCATGATGTGGATAATGAGTCTATCAAATCCATCCAAATATCTATTAATGAAAGTAAGGAGAGGACCGCTAGGTTGAGAGCTAAGCGAGAATTCCTAGAAAAAGCGATTTCTCCCGGTTTTTATCGTAATCATGATGAAGATGTTAAAATGATTGGTGTTTCTCCTATTGAATATTTGTTTACTAATCTTAAAATTGATGATAAAAGGACTGTAGATGATTCAATTTTAGCTAGAAGCCGTCCGGTTTGTTTGGAGGGTGATGATCTTATTGATAAAAATGAAAAAAATGGGTTTGGAGAGGTCAAAACTTTAAATAGTGATGCACCCACTACTTTGGATTACAAGGACTTTAATTATGAAATTTGTTCTTTAGTTGAATGTATTTCCTTGTTGCAATCCATGATTAGCTCACCTATTGCCTATGAGCAAAATAAAGCTTTTACCAAACATATTGTAGAAGCTTTGATAAAAGCTCATGAGGAGAAACTTGAGTTAGAGGTCTCAATACTAGAAAGTTGCATGATGAGTGGGAACCTACTATTAAAATTAAGCTTAAGGATTATGAATGCAATGCTTTGTGTGACCTTGGTGCTAGTGTTTCTACAATACCAAAATCTTTATGTGATGTGCTAGGTCTCACCGATATAAATGCATGTTCCTTGAACTTGCATTTAGCAGATTCCACCATTAAGAAACCATTGGGTAGAATAAATGATGTACTTATACTTGATAATAGAAATTATGTACCCATGGATTTTATTGTGCTTGATATTGAATGCAATTCGTCTTGTCCTATTATACTTGGTAGGCCTTTTCTACGAACTACAAGTGCTATTATTGACATGAAAGGAGGTAATATAAGATTCCAATTCCCATTAAAGAAAGGGATGGAAAACTGCCCTAAAAAGAGAATTAAACCACCTTATGAATCTATTATGAGGGCCACCTATGGAATCGATTTGAAGGATGACAACACTTGATACTATGCATTATGCCTAGCTAGGGGCATAAAACAATAGCGCTTGTTGGGAGGCAACCCAATAGTTATCTTTAATTTTTTGTTTTACTTTATGTTCCAGTGTGTTGACATGATTATTTCTATTGCAATGACTGTTTTTGTGTTTAAATTAGTGTTTGTGCCAAGTAAAGCCTTTGGGATGATTTCGAAGATAGTAGAATTGATGTTATGCAAAAACAGAAACTTTTGCGTCCAATGTAGATTTTCTATGATGTTACTGGTACGTATTTTTGATCTGAATATTTTAAAAAATATTGGTATAAAAATTTCGCAGGTTGTCCTAATGTTTCAGAATTTTTGGAGTTACAGAAGTATGGTTTTAGTACAGATCATTACAAACTGTTGTGTTTTAGACAGATTCTGTTTTTTGCTTGCATAGTTTGCTTGTTTTGTTGATGCTATGGATTGTATCGGGGGGTATAAGACATGGAGAAGTTAGAATACAATACCTATTATGCAATAATAAAATATGAATCAATTTATAATAGTACCTAAAGTATTTGATATGTCTATTATACTAACGGATCTCATGAGGTTTTGTTGAGTTTTGTGTGCTGAAGTTTTCAAGTTCTGGGTGAGACAACGATGGACGAAGGAATAAGGAGCGACAAGACCCTAAGATTGGGGATGCACAAGGCACCCCAAGGTAATATTCAAGGAAGACCCAAGCGTCTAAGCTTGGGGATCCCCCCGAAGACATCCCCTCTTTCGTCTCCAATCTATCGGTATGTCACTTGGAGCTATATTTTTATTCATCATATGATATGTGTTTTGCTTGGAGCGTCATGTGTTATATTTTGCTTTTGTTTTAGTTTGCCACAATCATTGTTTGATGTACACACATATTTGAGCGAGACACGTGGTCATCATAATTTGTTAGAATACTCTATATGCTTCACTTATATCTTTTGAGCTAGGCGGTTGCTCTAGTACTTCACTTATATCTTTTTAGAGCGCGGTAGCGTTCAGATTTTGTAGAAATAATTGAACTCTCATGCTTCACTTAAATCTTTTTGAGAGTATATAAAACATAGGAACGGTAATGGGCACGTGTTATAAGACTAGTCCAAAAAGGATAGGTATTCAAGAGGGATATAATGAAAACTTCCATGTAGCTCACTAAAGAAGAAACATGAGTTTATTATATTGCTGTAGGAATATGAAAGGGCATGAGTACATGATCATTGGTTATTAGGAATATCGGTAATTAAATTTTGTTATTTGTTATTCATCTAAGTATTAACTATGGCATGGTGATGATGTGTGAGAATTTTTATGTCTGAAATGAAATCCTATTGTGTTGTTCGAATCAGGGACGCGCCATGGTTAACTCCTACCAACCTCCTCCCTAGGGGCATGCGGTAGTACTTTGCTTAGAGAGATCTAATAAGGCTTTACAATAAGTATATGAGCTTTTTACGACTAATGTGAATCCATGGATATACGCACTCTCACCTTTCTGTAATTTGCTAGCCTCTTCAGTACCGTGCATTGCCCATTCTCACCACGAGAGTCGGTGCAACCTTCGTCGGTGCATCCAAACCCCGTGATATGTTAAGATCTATCACACATAAGCCTCCTTATATCTTCCTCAAAACAGCCACCATACCTACCTATCATAGCATTTCCATAGCCATTCTGAGATATATTGCCATGCAACTTACACCATTCTGTCACATGACTTGTGTGTTCATCATCATATTGCTTTGCATGATCATATATCTGCCATAGTATTTGTGGCAAAGCCACCGTTCATCATTGTCTACATGTTACGCTATATCATTGCACATCCTGGCACACTGCCAGAGGCATTCATATAGAGTCATATTGTTTTATGTTGAGTTGTAAGTAAATAAAAGTGTGATGATCATCATTATTAGAGCACTCTCCCAGTGAGGAAAGGATGATGGAGACTATGATTCCCCCACAAGTCGGGATGAGACTCCGGATGAAAAATAAAATAAAGAAATGGGGGAGGAAAAAAAAAGAGAAAAGCCCACCATGAAAAAAATGAGAGAAAAGAGAGAAGGGACAGTGTTACTATCCATTTACCACACTTGTGCCTCAAAGCGGCACCATGTTCTCATATAGAGAGTCTCCTGATTTGTCATTTTCATATGCTAGTGGGAATTTTTCATTATAGAACCTAGCTTGTATATTCCGATGACAGGCTTCCTCAAATGCCCGAGGTCTTCATGAGCAAGCAAGTTGGATGCACACCCACTTAGCTTCCGTTGAGGTTTCATACACTTATAGCTCTAGCATCTGTTGCATGGAAATCCCTACTCCTAGCATTGATATCGATTGGTGGGAATCTTCATAGATCGTTGATCTGCCTTGTTGATGTGAGACTTTCTTTCCGCTTTGACTCCTTTGATATCTACCACCATACTCTATTCCACCCATATGCTATATTCATGGTTCACACTCATGTATTGCGTGAAGTTGAAAATGCTGAAACTCATTAGAAGTACGAGCCAATTGCCTCGTTTGACACCGGGGTGCTCATGATTTATACTTATGCGGTTAATACGGAGTCGTGCCATGCTTGATATGATAAAATGAGTAGGGAATAACATTCTTTAAGGATCGTATATTTTGAAAAGTAATGATTATGTTATTTATCTTTCTAGATATTATTATGTTGATATCAATTAGTTCATCGTTTCTCAACGATCATACCTAAAAGAGATTACATGTTGGGTAGCATATCACATCAAAAATTCTGTATTTATCATTTACCTACTCGAGGATGAGCAGGAGTTAAGCTTGGGGATGCTGATACGTTTCCAACGTATCTATAATTTTTTATTGTTCCATGCTATTATATTATCAATCTAGGATATTTTATATGCAATTACATGATATTTTATATCATTTTTAGAACTAACCTATTAACCCAGTGACTAGTGCTAATTGCTATTTTCTACCTATTTTTGGTTTTCCAGGAAATATGTACCAAACAAAGTCCAAACGTTGCGAAACTTTTTGACAGATTTTTTCTGGACAAAAGAGACCCAGGAAGCTATGGGAGGAGTCACGAAGCGAGACGAGGAGATGACAAGGCAACAGGGCATGCCCAAGGGGTAGGCATGCCCTGATGCCTTGTGGGCCCCTCGTGGCTCCGTCTGACCTAATTCCACCTCCATAAATTCTCTAAAATCGGGAAACCAATAGGGAGCCACCCAAAACACTTTTTTCGCTGTCGCAAGCCTCTGTTCCGACGGGAGGCCATATGGAGACCTTTTTTGGTACTCCGTCGGAGGGGGAATCGACCATGGAGGTCATCTACATCAACCTTGTTGCCTCCATGATGATGCGTGAGTAGTCCACCACAGACCTACGGCTCCATAGCTAGTACCTAGATGGCTTATTCTCTCTCTTTGATCTTCAATACCATGTTCACCGTGATTCTCGCGGTAATCTATCTAATGTAAGCTTCTTTTGCGGTGTGTTTGTTGGGATCCAATGAATTGTGGGTTTCTGATCAGATTATTCATTGAAAGTAATTGAGTCTTTTCTGAATTCTATTATGCGATTTGGTTTGGCCAACTAGATTGGTTTATCTTGAGCGGGAGTGGTGCATTGTAATGGGTTCAATATTGCGGTGCTCTATATCCTAGTGACAGAAGGGGACAAGACACGTATTTGTATTGTTGCCATTAAGGATAAAATGACGAGATCTAAACATATTGCTTGTTTTATTTTGTCTACATCTTGTCATCATGCTCCAAACATTACTCTGTTTGTCATGAACTTAATACCATAAATGTTGCACGAGTCAGTCGATTGGTGGAGTAATAGTAGTAGATGCAGAATCGGTTTGGTCTACTTGTTTATGGACGTGATGCCCTATATATATGATCATTGCCGTGAATAACATGTCATAACTATGGACAATTCTTTCAAATGCCCAACATTAATTTGTCTACCCACTGTATGCTATTTTCAAGAGAGAGCCTCTAGCAAAAACTTTGGCCCCCGGGTCTACTTAAACATAAATACAAAAACCCTAAAAATACTTTTTTGTAATTTATTTAGTTTTATTTTACTTTGCCTTTACATTATCTATCTTTATCAAGATTTAATCCTTGCAAGTAACGAGTTCAAGGAGCTTGACAACCCTCTTGCCCGTGTTGGGTGCAAGTGTTTGGTTTTGTGTGTGTAGGTGCTGTTGAAAGGACTTTGCTTGGTTGTCCTATTGGTTTGATAACCTTGGTTCTCACTAAGGCAAATACTTATCTCTATTGTTCTCCATCTCCTCTCCTCTTCGGGGAATTTCCAATGCAACTCACAAGTAGCAGTAGCATACGCCCAATCCAATGGCTAGGTCGAGTGACCAAGCAGTTTAAACCTTTCGGGACTAAAACCATGCTTATTAACCCCATTGAAGAGACCAGTCGAAGCATGGGTCGGAGAATTACTGTCAGTCCTTTGGGCCTTCGGACGATTCCTAATCGCTGCACTCAATTAACACTATTCTTTATGATGTATGGAGCGGAGGCGATCATGTTGGCTGATGTACTTCACGACTCTCCCCGAGTGTTGGCATACACAGAAGCCGAAGCTGAAGAAACACGGCAAGACAGAGTCGACCTCCTTAAAGAAGCCCAGAAACTTACACTTTCTCGCTCAGCTATCTACTAGCAAACCTTGCGAAGATAACCCGACCGACAAGTGCGCGCACGAGCATTCATGCTTAGTGATTCCGTGCTCCGTCTGCACCAAACTAAGAAGAAGAGACTTGCACCCAGGATGGTCATTAATTTCCCGGGTACCATTAGCGAAGATGGAATCCATCTCGCCATGGACAACTTCCTTGGGTGTGTCCACGAGGTACATATTGAAATCATCACCAAAGGACTTTGCAGTCCTTTGTCTCTTACTCCTTATAGGACTTCCATTGTCATCCTCCACAGGATTCTCAGCATGTTCCATCGCAATGGTGGGTTCATAAATTACATCTAATTCCTAACTAGATGGAGAAGTTATCTCCTGATTTGATGAGGTAGGCATATCCGTCATAGGAAATATGTCCTCGAATAAAGTCGCATCATTCGACTCCATAATTGTACCAACATGTATGTCGGATACCTCATATTTTATTATCAAAAATTTATAGCCAATGTTATGAAAAGCATAGCCTAGAAGAACACAATCCACGGTTTTTGGTCCAAGCTTGCACTTCTTGGGAATGGGTATATGACTTACGCCAAACAACCCCAAGTACGTAGATAAGAGCGTTTCAATCTTTTCCTTTCCCATTCCTCGAATGGAGTCATGGTCTTATGCTTTTTGGGAACTCGGTTTAGGACAAGACATGCAGTCATTAGTGCCTCCCCCAACCATGCCTTGGAGAGACCCGATGTGTCTAACATGGCGTTAACCAAATCAGTTAGAGTTCGGTTCTTTCTTTCGGCCACCCCATTTAACTAAGGTGAGTAGGGAGGCATCCTCTCATGGATTATACCATGTTACGCACAAAACAAATCAATTTCATTGGAAAAATAATCTTCACCACAATCAGACCTAAGTCGTTTAATTTCCCGATCAAGTTGGTTCTCTCATTGGGCTTTATAGTTTTTGAAGAAATTTAAAGCCTCCTGTTTTGATTTAAGAAGATACACATAACAATATCTAGTGGAGTCATCAATCAACGCCATAAAGTATTTCTTTCCGCCTTTTGTCAACACGCCATTCATCTCACAAAGGTTAGAATGTACAAGCTCGAGTGGCGCCAGGTCTCTTTCCTCTGCAGTCTTATGGGACTTGCGAGGTTGCTTAGCTTGTACACACACTTGACACGTGGAGCCCTTGACATTAGTGAATTTCAAAATTAAACTCATATTGGCTAGCTGCGTCATGCAATCCAAGTTAATATGACAAAGTCATGAATGCCAAATATTAGACTCATTATCGTGGCAAATGTGATTAATAACTTTAGTGCCAATATATGACAAAGACAGACAGAACAAACCTCCGCACTCATAGCCAAAAAATTGTCCATACTTAGAGATTACAATTTTATTGGACTCGAAAACCAACTTAAAACTATCTTGACATATAATGGGAACCACTAACAATATTCTTATTGATGGAGGGAACATGATGAATGTTCTTCAGGCGCACGATCTTCCCCGAAGTAAACTTCGGATCAACCGTTCCAACACCATAAATAGTAGCATGTGACCCGTTCCCCATCATCACGGGAGAAGTCCTTGTGATCTGATAAGAAGAAAATATGGAAGCATCAACACAAACTTGTACATCGGCACCGATGTCGATCAACCAATCAGGAGAATGAGAAACTGAAAGGATGGTAGTAAAAATACCGTACGCAGATTCCTTCATCCCAGTATCACTGATGACAACATTAGCGGACGTGCCGCTCTTCTCAAGTTCGCGCTTCTCATAGCGGTTAGGACATCTCGGAGCCCAGTGATTAGGATCACTGTAGGCATGGCATAATCCTTTCCCCTTCTTTTGAGAATTCTTCTTGAAGTTGGTAGAGTCTGACAGCTTGTTCTTTGCGTCAAACTTGCCTTTGCCCGTGAGATTTGTTCTTGTTGTTTTTAGGCTTGTTGGGCTAGAAGTTCTTCTTCTGTACCATGTGGGCACTAGAAGCTCCCTCGGCAACTTGATAATGTGTGTCTTTTGCTCTCGCCTTCTCTTCGACATCAAGAGAGGCAATGAGATCTGAAACGGTAAACTCTTGGCTCTTGTGTTTCAGAGAAGTGGCAAAATTGCTCCACAAAGGTGGAAGCTTGGCAATGATGCCTCTGGCAACAAATTTGTCCGGCAATACACACTTGAAGTACTCAAGTTCCTTAGCGAGTGACTGTATCTCATGAGCCTGCTGAACAACAGAGCACTCATCAGTCATCTTGTAGTCATAGAATTGCTCCATGACGTACAACTCGTTGCTAGCGTCCGAGGCCCCAAACTTGGCCTTGAGCACAGCCCACATGTCCTTGCAGTTGTCAAATGATATATACGAATCCACAATGGAATCGTCAAGAACACTGTAACAACCCGAGCCCGACGCTCCAGATGATCCCCGTTTTATTTCGTTATCAATGTGTGATTTATTGTTTGTTGCATTTATTCATCGCATCATTCGCATTGCATCAGCACTCCATTGCCATCATTTTCCAAAAATTGCATCTGGTCGTAGTTGTTGGTTCTCCCCATTGTCTTTGTTGATCGTTTCGAGACCAAACACACTCGCACACACCCGCGACATCATTAAAATATTGTTTTATAGCTGGGAGAAAAACGTTCTTGGAATGGGTCGGAACTCGGAAGTTGGTGTGCGGTCTTCATATATTGTAGGTAGACCGTTTGCCCAATTTTGTCGCATTCGGAGGTCGTTTGATACCCCAACGGATAAACTATAGTGGCACTATAGCTGGTTAAATCGCACACATTTTCATAAATAAAACAGTTGTCGGGTTGCCGACTTCCCTCTCTTCTCAGCCCACACCCTCTACACAGCCCACCTACCTTACCCCTATTACCGGAACCGTCTGATCGGGATCGAATGGTTCAAATGCACATCCATAGCCCCCCAAATCAATCCCTGCCTATAAATAGACACCCTAGCCCTGCCCTTTGTGGAAACCATAACTGTCGGCCTCGTTTTCCGCGCCCAACCGTAGCCCGCCGCCACTTGGCGCCTGAGCCTCCACATCTAGCTGCCAGGCCCGCCGAAACCCAGATCCGGCCCGCCTGGGCCCTGATCGAGCCGCCGCCAGGGAGCTCCCTGAGCCTCCCGTGCTCAGCGCCTCCTCTACCCGCCCCGCAGCTACACCTCCGCCTTCGCCCGCCGCCGGCGTGTAGAGCCGTCGGAGCCACCTCGTCGCCGACAATCGCCAGGCCAGTGCCCCGTCGGCCATCGCCCTCTCCCTCCTTCTCCTCTCTATATCTTCCTAACGTCCCTCTCGTTTCTCTTGTTTAGGAAGAGGCCACCATGGCCATGGGAGCCAAGCTCCAAGTTTGTTGTCGTCGGATCTCGTGCCATCATTGCCAGAAATGGACGGATCGGGTGTATCCCATCCAGATCCGCGCCTCCTCGCCGCCATTTTGCCGCCTACCGTTGCCTCCGGCGCTGCCATCCACCTCTGCCTCGAGGAGATGCTCGAGATCAAGTCAGCGCCCGCACTGACCCAACATGTGGGCGCACCCCGCAAGCCAGGCCCAGCCGCACCGCGACCCCGAGCCGGCCCAGCCCCCTCAGGCCCGAGGTGAGCTCCCCACAGCCAACTCTTCTGCATGCTACCCAGTGCCTGTGCACTCTGTAATTAACCTGCTCCTAGTTGCACTGTTGGACCAGATCCAGTTTCGACCCGCTCGTTTTTTTCTTCTCTGTCTAGCGAATTTAGCCATTTTCCAGGGATTTCAGTAATTATAGAAATGCCATCATATTAAAACGTTAAACTAAATAACCATGCATCAAAATAAAACATGTCATGTATGCATCTTACTCACATTTTCATGTAGTTTCACAATATCCAACTTTCATCCATGATAAAAATGTTTAAAATGATGTTTGTATTAAAATTGCCCAATGACTTGCTAAAACAGTTTAATTCCTAAATAAATAACCATAGGTCCGAATTAAATAAATTATATATGTAAATTGACTAGAAAAACATGTAGAATAACATGGTGCACTTTATATTCATGTTTAACAACAATAAATTTGTGTTTAGGACAGATCTGAACCAATTTTGAAACTTACATGTTGGGTGGGATCAGAAATACTATATGTTGTTTCTGGACTCATTTAAAAATGCCTAGAGAGCTAGTTTAATTATGCTTCACCTCTTGTCATGATTAACAACATTTAATCTTGTCATGTACATAAATGGGTGTGAACTAAATATTTGAACGTGGAGTTAGTCAATATGCAATGAGTTGCATGTTGAGCTTCACTGAATGTGTAGTATTTGTTTGTTGTATTTTGCCATGCCTATTTAAACCGGACATACATCATATTTGATTGTGAATCATGCCATGATTATGCTTGTTTGTTTACTGTGTGTGTTTTTTCCGGTTTCACTTCTTCTCGCTAGAGCTCCGATAATGTTTCGGAGTGTGAGGATTCATTCGACTACGCTCGTTTGTCTACTTCACGGATTTGATCTTCTTCGAAGAGGGATTCCAGACAAGCTGGCCATTACCTTGGATATCACTACTATCATTGCTATGCTAGTTGTCATGTTTCTATCGCTATGTCTTGCTACCTACCACTTGTTTGTCAAGCATCCCAAAATGCCATGATAAGCCCCTAACCCTTCACATCCTAGCAAATTGTTGTTTGGCTAAGTTACCGCTTGCTCAGCCCCTCTTATAACGGTTCTAGTTGCAGGTGTAGGTTGTTCCATGTTGAAACATGGATATTTTGGGATATCATTTCATTCTTGCTATTTAATTAATGCATCTATACACTTGATAAAGGGTGAAAGACTCGGCCTTTTGCTTGATGTTTTGTCCACTCTTGCTGCCTTAGTTTCTGATTATCGGTGTTATGTTCCATATTGAGTGATCCTAACATGCTTGGGGTTGTTATGGAGACCCCCTTGATAATTCATTTTAGGATAAAACTCTTCCAGCAAGGACAACATTGGTTTTAAAATTTGCCAACATAATAAAACTGAACACCTTTATTAATGCATAGAGGGTCGCTGTAGGACCGAAAGTTTGTCTAGAGGGGGGGGGTGATTAGACTACTTGACCAAATAAAAGTTTTGCTTTTTCCCAAATTTTAGAGTTGGCAATTTTAGCATTTCATGGTAAGTCAAGTACACCCTACACATGCAAGTCTAAGAGTATAGCAGCGGAAAGTAACAACAAGCATGAGTAGAAAGGATAGGGTAGGAAGATCAAACGCAATTGTAGACACGATGATTTTTCCCGTGGTTCCGATAGGTGGTGCTATCGTACATCCACGTTTATGGAGTCTTCAACCCACGGAGGGTAACGGTCGCGAGAGTCCACGGAGGGCTCCACCCATAAGGGTCCACGAAGTAGCAACCTTGACTATTCCATAACGGCTTCCGTCCACGAAGGACTAGCCTCACTATGGGTAGATCTTCACGAAGTAGGCGATCTCTTTGCCCTTACAAACTTCTTGGTTCAACTCCACAACACGAAGTAGGAGGCTCCCAAGCGACACCTAACCAATCTAGGAGGCACCACCCTCCAAAAGGTAATAGGCTCGGTAATGACGATGAACTCCTTGCTCTTGTGCTTCAAGATGATAGACTCCTCAACACACAATCACTCTCTCACAGGTTTGGCTTGGTGGAAGAGATGGGATTGGTGGAAAGCAACTTGGGGAGGCTAGAAATCAAGATCCATATGGTTGGAGTGGAAGATCTTGACCTCAACACAAGGGTAGGTGGCTCTCTCTCAGAAAACTGGATGGGGCAAGTATGGAATAGTTCTGAGTGCTTCTCTATTGAGTGGGTGGTGGTGAAGGGGTATATATAGGCATCCCCAAAAATCCAACTATTACACACAAAATGACCAACTCGGTGACACCGATGTATAAATCTCGGTGGTACCGAAGTGACCAAAAGGTGGCAATTTTTGAATCTCGGTGAGACCGATATAGGAAACTCGGTTGCACCGATAAGGTGACCAACGGTCAGATTGACATTCTCAGTGATGCCGATCCAACAATCTCGGTGGTACCGATATTGTGAATTTGTGTAACAGAAAGTTGGCAACCTAAACTCGGTGGTACCGGAATGGAATCGGTTGCACCGAAGTGGCTAGGGTTTTGGCTGAGTCTGTCTGAGTTTGGGAATCGGTGGCACCGAGTGGAAAGTGTTGGTTGCACCGATTTTGAATATTTGGCTATGGACAGACTTTTGTGGAAGAGCTTGTGGGTGTTTTTGGTGACTATCACTTGTGCACGTATGAGCATTTTGTTCACCAACAAAACCTTACCCCCTTTTAATAGTATTGGCTTTCCTATGGACTCAAGGTGATTTCTCACAAAGTAAAATGTAGAGTCCTCTTTCTTGAAGCTTTGCCAATCCATTTCCTTGTATCTTGGGGTATTTTCACTATCTCCACAATCCTTTTGCCAATCCCTATCATTGAACTTTTCCTGAAATATACTTAGTGGAGACATTAGTTCAATGACTTATATGTTGTTATTAATTACCAAAACCACCAAGGGAGCAAATGTGCTTTCAATCTCCCCCTTTTTGGTAATTGATGACAACATATAGATCAAAGCTTCGACAAAGATGTAATCAATGAATATAATCGTCGCTTTGAGAAGTATGTGATGAGCAAGAGCTCCCCCTAAATTTGTGCATTATTATGAATTTGCGTTTGAATGCAAATACACAATCGATTAGGTACATGGGGCACTTCTTCCATGTCACATACATCTTGGTGGTGTGCGAGAATAATTAGAATGAACATCATAGCACAACACAACCAAACAAAGATAATGATCATCTCATAAGCATTAAGATGATAGGAAATAGTAGCACAACACACATAAAGTGTATGATCAAAACACACATAAGTTCAACACAAGCAACCAAAAGACAATTGTTTTTTGAAAAAGCAACAAACACCAAACGCTCTCTCACTCGAAGCCTAAAGATCTATATACACTTCTCCCCCTTTGGCAACAAGTTACCAAAAACTTCAAAGGCATATATCTAAGCGTTCTTGGGCTGATCTCCTCTGGTTGTTGATGAAGGAGTCGAGAGAATAGCGTCGGCGAAGATCTCTGCAGATGTCGTGGATGGAGTTGGAGTGGCAACTGGAGGAACTGAAGCTGATGGAGCAGGAGCTGAGGTGACAGTAGCAGGAGCTGATGAAGAGGGCCTCAAGTCTGGAGTTGGCACAGTGGCTGATCTGGCCTGAGTAGTAAACTGTGTGCCTGGCCTGAGGGTTGATCCATCCTCATCATCATCATCATCATCATCTGAAGAATGAGGAAGAGGCACTGAGTCAACTTCCGTCTTGAGCTCATTGACTGTCTTAGTCAGCCCATCCACCTTATCATTAAGGGTCTTGATCATGTTCTCAAAGATCCTGACAAGACTGTTCTGGTTCTTCAAGATGTCCTTAATGTCCTTCTGCATGCCCTGAACTGATGAGATCAAAAGATCCATTTGCTCGTTCCTGGATCTAGGGACTTGAGCACTAGTGGCTCTAGTTGCCTCTGCCTCTGCCTGAGCCGCAGCTGATGTGGGATGATCTGGGTTCATCTCCACAATGTTGTCCTCGAGATCTGGCTGTAGGGGCAAGTGGGGTATGTCCAGAGCAAATATGTGCTTCTCCAACTTAGAGTTGATGAGCATTTGGATGTAGGGTGCATAGCAGCAAGAGCGCTTCTAATCAGCAGCAACCCTCTTAACTGTCTCGACAATTAAGTCCATGACTCTAATCCTGGTGTGACCGTCAAGATGAATCAGCATGTTGATGGAGTAGCCTCGGATCATCTTGTCATCTCCTGACTTGGGCATCAAGGTATGCCTTAGAATAGTGTTCATGGTACGGAGGCCAGCCTGAAGAAAGTAGATGGATCCAAGCTTGTGAGACTTCACATGAGCAGCAGGGATCTCATTGTACATGTTGGCCATAGCATTGTGGTTTGCCTTGGATTCTGAGTAGACATCCAAGTCACCATCCTGTACCTCTGGGACTCCTAAGATTTCAGCCCATTCCTCAACAGTGGACTCATATCTTGCACCTTCAGTCATCCATACAATCCTACCATCTCCATAGAAATGTGCAGTGGAGTAGAATTGCATGATCATCTCATCATTCCAAGCAGTGAACTCTCTGCCAACAAACTCATCCAAACCAATGCAGTGGAAATTGTCTTGGACACTTGGAAAATAGTCTTCATTCTCCTTGATGAATTTCCAGTCCACATACCTCATATCACTCACAGCTGGACTTTTGTCAAAAAGCACAATCTCATAGAAATCCTGTTGCTCTTTGGTGTAGAATCTGTAGTCCACAGCTGTCTTTCTCCTTTGGGCGTATGGATCAGCAGCTCTCCAAGCCCTCAAACCAGAATCCTTCCTCTTCTTCATATCCTCAGCAAGTGGGTAGATGGCATTATGTACTGGAAGGTGTGGTCTAAGCTTCATCAGGGCAGACATAGCATCTTCATCTTCTACTCTGGAGGTAGTTCCCTTTCTCTTTTCAAATGCTGGAATTTGGCTTGAAAACCTCTTAGGCTTCTCAGCAGCAGCCTTCTTGGGGGCAGACTTGGTGCTCTTGGATGTGCCACTCTTTGGCATAGCATCAGCCATAAGTTTCTTTTGCTTCTTCTTGGGAGGGGCCTTGACAGCTTGCTTTTCCTCCTCCTCAGCATCAGCACCAGCAGCTTCCTCAGGGTCCTCAAACATGGAGGTCTGCCTACCAGTGACATAGACAATCATTTTCCTAGCTCCCTTCTTCTCACCTACCTTCTTAGGCAATGACTTCTTTGGGGGCTCAACAGTCATGGTAGCTCTAGCACTCTCAGGTGCTCTCATAGCTTCAGAGCTAGGATACTCTTTCCTGACAGCTCTCCTTGAAGAGGTGGCTTCATTTGCAGCTTTCTTGGCAGCCTTCTCTTGCTTCTTAGCAAGAACCTCCTCTGGCACAAAGTCTGAATCCTCCTCATCTGAATTTAGCTTCTTCCTGGTCCTTGTTGCAGCCTTGGGCAGCCCATGGGAACTGGGAGTGCCTGGATCTGAAGATGAACTGGACTCAGGACTAGTGCCTGAACTCATCACAATGTTCTCCTCCTGGAAATTGTTCTCACTGTCCTCAGCACTTGACATACTGACAATGTGAATAGAGTATAGAGGAGCAGAAGAAGATGAGTCATCACAAAATTATCAGCTGGTTTTGAAAGTTTGAACAAAAGATTCTCAAGGTTTACATTCTGTCACATGAAAATCGGTACAGCCGAAGCAAAAATTTCGGTGCTACCGAGACTGACTTTCTCCTTAACAGAAACTTGGCACTCTTTTCGGTGAGACTGAAAAGAAGTACTCGGTTTCACCGAGAAAGTTCTCAGCAGCACAGACAGGCAAATCGGTGACACCGATTTGTTCACTTCGGTTCCACCGAGTTCCATCGGGCGGACGGCAAACCCTAGAAAATCGATCGTTCTCTAACTACAGGAAGTTTTAGAGGATTGAGAGGATTGCAAATGGTGGCTTATAGATAATATTGAATCCAATGCACGAGAATCAGACGGGGAGCGCAAGGAAGAACGAATCCGTACCCTAACTTGGTGACGGACCCGCTACGACGGCGACGGTGGCAAAGATGCCCGTCGACGGCGAGGATCCCAGCGGCGGAGGAGCGCGGGGAGACAAGGGCGACGACCAGGGGGTCCTTCTACGGTAGTTTAGGGTTTGAGGCACGACGATTGAAGATTGAAATTTTGAACCGTCGGGACCACAGGTTATATACCCTTCACTGTCGGTGACACCGATTCTAAATTTTCGGTGTCACCGAGTTTTTCAACTGTCAGCTGACAGGGAAACTCGGTGTAACCGAGAATATGGAATCAGTAGTACCGAAATAGAAAACCAGATCAACCCTAGGCATTCGGTGAGACCGAGAATTGTGGGTTGGTTCCACCGAGATGCACTTGGGAGGTTTTAATGGTCAGTCCTTGTCGATACGGGACTCCGAGTACTCCACACACAGAGGGATCGAAAAGTACTTGTTCAAATTTTGTGATGTAGCATGAATGGAATATGAGGTGAGAAAGCATAGATAGCTAAAGAGTGGTCCTAGGCATTCTTGTCCATCCAATTGGCAAAAGATAAATCAAAAGCCAAATAGCAACAATTGGATGTCCTCGAATGGGAAAATAAATGCAGACCAACATGCTCACACAAGAAGATGTCAAATGAAATCATGGCAACATGCACAAACACACTAGCATCTAACAAGCACTTGGGCGATGACGAAGTCATCTATATATGAGTATATTGACTTAGGAGCCAAGTAAGAATACTTGATCATAGGTCATACTCATCGTTTAAGCACAAGCGGGGTTACCACTTTTACATAAAGCATTTAATGTTGTCACATACTAAGAGATGCTTTGACTCAAGTCTTAGAGAAAAGCTCCCCCTTGATGTGACATCCCCCCATAAGAGGGATAAACTAACCTTGGGTTTTGTCGATGAAGACTTCCTGTTGGTGAGGTAGTGGTGGATGCTCAAGGTTGATGAAGATCACCAAGAGTTGGGAGCATCCTTGTTGTTTCCTTACTCTTCTCACCTACATGGGTTAGTCCCAACACGCAAGAGACAAATACAAGGATATCTATGGACATGGAGTGCAAATCATGTGTTATGATGTCCATTGATTTGATGATTACCTTGTCCCTTACTTACCTTTGAGGGAATGTGTGACTCCTTGAACTATTGCATAGAGTTGATGTTGATTGCAAATAGTTCTTGCCAATAATGAATGTGAGTGAATTTCATTGGCGGAGTCACCCCTCAAGAACTCACTAGTTCTTCTTCTTGGGGACCCACATCAAGTTGATGGGGATCCTTGGTGTTGTAGTAGCCTTTGTAGAAGTTGAGCTTGACGTAGCCTTGGGAACCCACTCCACCAAAGCTAGGGATTCATCTTCATATGAGTCAATGTCCTCTTGAAGCTTGTTCTTGCCCTTGAGCTTGTGGTCTTGTGGAGGAAGGTCATCTTGAGTGCTTGTTCTCTTGGGAAGAGTATTTTCATACTTCTCCTTTTGAGGAACAAACTTGGTCTCGGGGTATTGACCTTCTTCCCATTCAACTCCATTAGCGTTGAAGTAGCCAACACCACGGTTCTTTCGGTATCCTCCGTGCTTGCGTACAATTTCCTCAAATTTTTTACACCCGGCAAGACTCTTGTAGATACCTTTCTCTATAATTCCTTTCAATAAAGCATTTTCTTGGTCAAGTGTAACTTGGCTAAGAGAATCATCATTAGTGGAATCAATAGAACTACTAGAAGCAACATCATTAGGTTTAGCATTCTTATTGTTGCTACTAGATGAAGAACCTTTCTTGCCTTTGTTACTAGATTGCTTAGTTTTAACTTGAGGCATGAATGTAGACAAGAGTAGTCATTTGGCTAGATAAGATGAAGTCTTCTTTCGGAGATCGTCATTGATAGCTTTAAGAAACTCATGCTCTTGCTCCAAATTGAGCTTCTCGAAGCGTAGCTTCTCATGAGTTCTCACAAGCTCTCTATGATCTTCAAGAGTAGATTCATGAGCTAACTTAAGAGTGTTTAGTTCTTTAGTTAGTTCTTCTATTTTCATCTTATCATCATCAATTGACTTATCTTGACTAGCATGAGAATTATCAAGTTCATTTTGACTAACATCATTAGTTTTATCAAATAGCAAGTCATCATCACAAAGCAAGTCATCTTCATCACTATTGAAATCAAGATACTCGGGGTGTGATACCTTGGGGCCTTTAGCCATGAAGCAACTTCCACTCCCTTCATTTGGTGAATCAAATAGATCATGGGAGTTGGTAGTCACTAGAGCAATCCCGGCAACACCATCATCTTGACTATAGTCGGAGTCGGAGTGATAGCTTCTCTCGGAGTTGTTGTCGGAGTCGGAGCCGGAAACCCATTCACCAACATGAGCTTGATGTTTTCTTCTTGTGTGGCTCTTGGTGTACTTGTCCTTCTTCTCCGAATCTCTACTTCTCCTTGAGGGTCTTCGTTCATAACGATCATCTCTACTCCTTCTCTCTCTTTGAGGTGATTCATTCCTTGAGCTTCATCTTCGAGGTGACTCTTCTCTTCGTTTGTAGGGAGCTGTGCACTCATTGGAGTAGTGTCCGGGCTTCCCACAATTGTAGCAATTGCGGTCACGACTTGACGAACGCTTCTCATCATATCTTGAGTTGGAGCTTCTTTCTTTGCCTCTATTCTTGTAGAACTTGTTGAATTTATTGACCATGAGACTTATCTCTTCATTGGTGACGAGGTTGTCGCTTGAAGTTGCGGGAGCATCACTTGTGGCTTTGTAAGCACCGCTAGACTTATGGTGAAGGTCTTCTTTGTCTTTGAGTGTCATCTCATGAGCAACAATCCTTCCAATGACTTCCGTAGGCTTGAGATCTTTGTAGTTGGGCATCATTTGGATCAATGTGCACACGGTGTCATATCTCTCATCCAAAGCTCTAAGTATCTTCTTGATGATGAATTTGTCGGTCATTTCTTCGCTTCCTAAGCCGGCAATCTCATTGGTGATGAGAGCTAGCCTAGAGTACATCTCTGCGACTCCTTCACCATCCTTCATCTTGAACTTGTCAAGCTGACTTTGAAGAACATCTAACTTGGATTCTCTCACGGACTCGGTTCCTTCGTGCATATCAACCAAAGTATCCCAAATCTCTTTTGCATTCTCAAGACGGCTAATTTTGTTGAATTCTTCGGGGCATAGGCAGTTGAAGAGAATGTCACATGCTTGAGCATTGTATTGCAACATCTTCAATTCATCCGCGGTCGCTTCACGATCCCGTTCCTTTCCATCACCAAAAAATTCACCTTGCAAGCCAACACGAACAACAGCCCAAACGGCGGGGTTATGACCAAGAATATGCATTTTCATTTTGTGCTTCCAACTAGCAAAATTAGTGCCATCAAAGTACGGACCTCTACGGTGATAATTACCCTCACTAGACGCCATACTCTCCTAGGTTGTGAGACCAATGCAATGGAGACCAAAGCTCTGATACCACTTGTAGGACCGAAAGTATGTCTAGAGGGGGGGGGGTGATTAGACTACTTGACCAAATAAAAGTTTTGCCTTTTCCCAAATTTTAGAGTTGGCAATTTTAGCATTTCATGGTAAGTCAAGTACACCCTACACATGCAAGTCTAAGAGTATAGCAGCGGAAAGTAACAACAAGCATGAGTAGAAAGGATAGGGTAGGAAGATCAAACACAATTGTAGACACGATGATTTTTCCCGTGGTTTCGATAGTTGGTGCTATCGTACATCCACGTTTATGGAGTCTTCAACCCACGGAGGGTAACGGTCGCGAGAGTCCACGGAGGGCTCCACCCATAAGGGTCCACGAAGTAGCAACCTTTACTATTCCATAACGGCTTCCGTCCACGAAGGACTAGCCTCACTATGGGTAGATCTTCACGAAGTAGGCGATCTCCTTGCCCTTACAAACTTCTTGGTTCAACTCCACAACACGAAGTAGGAGGCTTCCAAGCGACACCTAACCAATCTAGGAGGCACCACCCTCCAAAAGGTAATAGGCTCGGTAATGACGATGAACTCCTTGCTCTTGTGCTTCAAGATGATAGACTCCTCAACACACAATCACTCTCTCACATGTTTGGCTTGGTGGAAGAGATGGGATTGTGGAAAGCAACTTGGGGAGGCTAGAAATCAAGATCCATATGGTTGGAGTGGAAGATCTTGACCTCAACACAAGGGTAGGTGGCTCTCTCTCAGAAAACTGGATGGGGCAAGTATGGAATAGTTCTGAGTGCCTCTCTATTGAGTGGGTGGTGGTGAAGGGGTATATATAGGCATCCCCAAAAATCCAACCGTTACACACAAAATGACCAACTCGGTGACACCGATGTATAAACTCGGTGGTACCGAAGTGACCAAAAGGTGGCAACTTTTGAATCTCGGTGAGACCGATATAGGAAACTCGGTTGCACCGATAAGGTGACCAACGGTCAGATTGACATTCTCGGTGACGCTGATCCAACAATCTCGATGGTACCGATATTGTGAATTTGCGTAACAGAAAGTTGGCAACCTAAACTCGGTGGTACCGGAATGGAATCGGTTGCACCGAAGTGGCTAGGGTTTTGGCTGAGTCTGTCTGAGTTTGGGAATCGGTGGCACCGAGTGGAAAGTGTTGGTTGCACCAATTTTGAATATTTGGCTATGGACAGACTTTTGTGGAAGAGCTTGTGGGTGTTTTTGGTGACTATCACTTGTGCACGTATGAGCATTTTGTTCACCAACAAAACCTTACCCCCTTTTAATAGTATTGGCTTTCCTATGCACTCAAGGTGATTTCTCACAAAGTAAAATGTAGAGTCCTCTTGCTTGAAGCTTTGCCAATCCATTTACTTGCATCTTGGGGTATTTCCACAATCTCCACAATCCTTTTGCCAATCCCTATCATTGAACTTTTCCTGAAATATACTTAGTGGAGACATTAGTTCAATAACTTATATGTTGTTATTAATTACCAAAACCACCAAGGGAGCAAATGTGCTTTCAGTCGCCCCCTCGTTGATGAATCTACATAAAACAGGGAGGGCCAGTGTTGATGGTGTTGGTCCAAAATAGAGCACTGTGCGGGACCACCCTGGGGCAACTTGGGTGTTTAATTTGGTCATTGTGCGCGTAGCTTATCTGGTTGTTCGCTGAGAACGCAATACGTGCGGCTCCTATCGGGATCTGGCCTACCTTGTGGTCTTGCTGGACTTGTTTTACCTTAGTCGAATGTCTTCTGCATCGGATTCCGAGGATACTTCGGGCTATCCCGCGGTTGAGGTTTTTCCAATGCGACTTGTGGCTTATTTTTGATGGATGAGTTGAAGCATCCTTGCAGGGTTGAATCTTTCGGAAAGCCGTGCCCATGGTTATGTGGTAACTTGGAAACTTTATAATACCTGGTTATATAGAACTTGAAGTAAACTCAATTAAAATACACCAATTGTGTGTGTAACTGTGATCGTCTCTTTTCGAGGGAGTTCGGGAAGAGAACATGGTGGGGTTATGTTTGACTCGTAAGTAGGTGTTCAGGATCACTTCCTGATCATTACTAGTTCGTGACAGTCATGCGCAGATCACTTTTCTTATTCTTGTACTCGTAAGTTAGCCTGATATAAATGCTTAGTGCTTGTTGCAACCTCACCGCTTAACCATACCTCACCCATTAAGCTTTGCTAGTCTTGATACCCTTGGTAATGAAATTGTTGAGTCTCTGTGGCTCACAGATTCCTACAACAACAGATGCAGGTACAATTAATGTGCTAATTTGACGTGAGAGCAATGATTGTTCTATTTGGAGTTCTCCTTCTTCTTCATCGATCATAGGATGGGTTCTAGGTCGGCAGCCTGGGATTAGCAGGGTGGACGTCGCCTTCTTTTTCGTTTGATTTCATCCGTAGTCGGATCCTGCTCTTTTGTATGATGATTGTTATGTATTGATGTATTGAGATATTTATGATGTAGCATGTGGCGAGTGTAAGCAACTCCATATACTCATGTCTTCTTTACATGTATTGTGACGATTTCCATCCTTGCGAAGCGACCTGAAATGCGCTTCTATCCTGATCGAGGCCCTCAACCCACCGCGAGAATAGTACCGCATTTTGGGCGGGACTAACACTCAGAAGGGCACCCTTGAAGAGGGCATCGATCTTCTCAAAAGCTTCCTATTGTGCAGGGTTAAGATCGCCCTCACGCTTGCCCTTGGTGGTGTCATAGCAGTACATGGTCTGGAACCAGTAAACTGCTCTCGTGCGCCACCTATTATATTGCACCCCCTTGAAGGTAGCTGGCTTTAAAATCGCAGTAAAACCATTCAGAGTAAATTGCCATAATCGGGGCTTTGGATTGTCGAAAATATGAGCAAAGTACTAGGAGATTAATCAGAATAAACAACAAATAAATCATGACGACGGTAACAAAGATTAAACTAACCATGCAGACTAGCATAGTAGATGAATATATCAAATATAAGGCACATACGAGAAATAGGAATTCTAGCATGATCTCAAACAGAGGGGATAAAATTGCATACGGTGCAACAGGAGCACAATCGCTGGTGTTGATATTGTCGCCCATGTCATTGATGAAGAGGTTGCCGAGGTCAGGGAAGAAGTCATCGTTCGGGAAGTAGTTCATGGCAGCAGTCGCGCGAGTGCGCTCTGTAACACCCCAAAAATTTAATCATATTTTTATTAATTTAAAATTTGGCCAGAAATAAAACTTTATATTATTTTGGCCTCTTACTGATTTCAAAACCTTTCTTTCAATAATTCTTCCCTCCAAGTATAGAATTTTGGAAAGTAAATTGAGTCTTGTGTACCTTTCCTTCAATTATATTATTTCATTTACTAGTTCATTGGGAACAATTTTTATGATAAAACTTGCCCACAATTAATTCTTTGAATAGTATTTTCAATTCTGAAAATAACCCTGTTGCAATACAACCTGTTTAAATATTTCTTTAAAAATTCTACAAAAAATTGGAGATGTCAGTAGATGTATCCAATTCATATTTATGAAAAAACCCATTGGTGTTCTTTGAAAAATTTGAGCAAAACAACCTCATTTGTATTCTGGTCCAGTTTGGCAGTTTGAACTGCAACTCCATTTCCTTCTCCTCGAATGGCCATGAAATTTTTTCTTGCTAATAGTCCTTCCAACCAAACCCTTAAGTCCAAGAGATCAGCCCCATAGGCATATTGTAAGTTGACCAAATTGTCCCCTGCATTTTCTGTCCAGAATTGATTTTCACCAAAACTTGCATTGCAAAGTTTTCTGTTTTGCCAAAATAACTTCACCACTATATTTAGCATCTAGAGACACCCCATCCTACCAAATTTCATGTTTAGAAAATCCCCATAGGTGGCTCTGGCATTCTGTCGAACACCTATAGTGCATGACCAGAGTTGGCATGGTTTTACAATTGCATTGTGATCTTGCCACTCTGGACAAACCAGCATGTCTCCTAGCCTCTACACTCCAATTTAGCCTAGCACTGTTAACCCTCATTAGCACCCAAGTATTATTAGGCATCCAGGCATTTCATCAGATAGGTAGCGTGCATGCCCGGAGCGCGAGCAGAGCACGCGTTTTGCACGTGCTCGCGCCCGAGCCGACGCATCCCCTGGCCCCTCCCAGACCGTAGAGCCACGCCTACTTCCCCTCCTATCTCGCAGCGTCGCCCCGACCGCCTCCCCGCGACTTGCAGCGCCGCCGCTGTAGCTCTTTGGTGGCACGCCGGCGTCCCCGACAGGACCTGCCGTGGCCGCCGCCGCCCGGCCACTCCCCAAGCACCAGCAACCCCCTGCTGCAGCCCCGCTCGTCCTCTAGCCCCTGGCGTGCCCCCAGAGCCTCGCCACGTTGCCCCCTGCAATAGTGGCGACAACCGCCATAGCTGCCGCCATTCTTATCGTCGGAGCTCGCGGAACCGACCTCCATCTCCTATAAATAGCTAGCCCTGAGTCCCGTTGGTAGCATGGCATCACTCAGAGAGCACCTAGATCGCAGCCAAGCCACTCTATCAGTACGGCCGCAGTCATCCACTCCGTCCCCGGTGGAGCTCGCCGCCGCCGTGTTTCGGTCGATTCCAAGCTAGCCAGTGCCCATTCATCGAGAACCCATATGCCACTGCTTCCCTAGAGCCCCTTTTGCCCCGATTCCTCGCCCAATTCCTTCCAAGAGCGGACCCGGGCAGAGTTCCTCTGGATCACTGAAGCTCCCTCCGCCATGGTGGAGACTCTGCTCAACCCCGAGCTCCCCGGCGCTCCCCTTCCCTCTCCTCGGATTCGGTAGATTCCCGGGATAACTCCGGTGTGCCGAGCTCGAGGGATGGAGCTCCCTAGCACGGGCAATCGTCGTCCGAACCCCGCCTCTGCCTCTGTCCCAGGCGCGCGAGAGGAAGAAGATGAACCTGACAGGTGGGTCCCACCTGTCAGTGAGCCAGCCCGGCCGCCGGTGGCGCAACCCTCCTGTTAGACGCGTCTCCTCAGAGAAAGCATATTTCTTGGCAGTACGCTTTCTGTTCCAGTAAGCGCCTTCTAACCAAACTGTTTTCTTTTATCTGCTTATTTTAAAAACCAGTTTTACCAGACTTTAACTGGTTATGACTTTTTAACTACAACTTCAAAGAAATTGATTCTTTTTCTGTTGTCACTCAAATTTCATCTAGTTTATTTACAGATTTATTTCAAAAATATTCAAACAACTTTTTTGTACTGTTTTAGAAATGTGTGTTGATTCCCATAATTTCAAAATAGGAAAAAGTGGAGGGAAGAATGTTTTCAAATCTTTTGGAGTGCATCTCACCCTTCTGCAACCCCAAGGCAAGCATCTTGAACCCTTGATATGATATTTGCTGGTTGATTGCTTGCTAGGAGAAGTAAGCCACGTTTATGTCACATGATATAACGAAATTTGCATATGATAATAAGCCATGCACGAATGCATATGCTGAGGAAATTTATTTGCTGTGATCATGTGATATACATGAGAAGTGGTTACTGCCTCATGACACGTATGCCTAAGCTGGTCTAGACAAACTTCGAGGGAAAAGTTTTGTCGTGGATAAAGTATGACCGTGAAAGCTGGAATCTCGTGGTGACGAGAGTAATCAGTGAAGGCATGCCGAGGCATGATGGGTAGTGATCCTGTTGGTGATTGAACAGAATAATTTGTTGTGCTAACCATTGCAGGGAAAGTTGAACCTCCTGAGTCGACCGTAGATCGAGTCTTGCACCAGTAACCCCCATACTTGATTTGTGCTACCACTTGTCCCTGCCACGGGTAGGGTATGGTTGAGTAAGTCGTCAATCCCTTTCCTTGCACACACCGTACAGAGAGGCCATTGTGAAAGATACCACTGATCAATGGTAGGCATGTCACTTGGCCCGGGGGCATGGGTGTTCCGGTTGAACCGAGGGGGTTGCGCCCCTGTTTTGCGCGCGGTATAAATTTTGTGATCCCATGCTAATCGAGGTTGTAGCCTCCCCACTTAGAGTTTTGCTTAACGAGTGTCGTGGGTGATTCTAGGCACCGCTAAGTTAAGCTGGTGTGTGCGGGTCAGGTGTGTTTTCAACTTAAAGACCGTAAGCGGAATTAGTCTCGAGATGACTAAAGAAATCCGTTAGTTGTGGGTAAAAAGTACACCCTCTGCAGAGTATACATCTATTCGAATAGCTGTGTCCGCGGTTAAGGACTACAGTCTGGGATAGGTCAAGTGTCGGTCTTAGAGTCGGTCTTTGGAAGAATCTTTCAAAATCAGAACCTTGGTCCTAAATGGTGACGGATGATATCTATTGTTATTATTGTTATGGACTAACCATTTCCATTATGTGAATTATGGAGTATCACCTGGGATGGTCCTACCTCCTGGATACTCATGCTATTATTTACTTTGTTTATAAGCCCTTTATGTGGCGTCGCTTCAGACGCCCGACTGTGGCAACTCATGTTATTTACTTTATCTATAAGCCCTTTATGTTGCGTCGCCTCAGACGCCCGAATGGGGCACGCATGATATTTATTTCTACTATAAGCCCTTTATGTGGCGTCACTCAGACGCCCGACTGTGGCACGCATGTTATTTATTTTCCCTATAAGCCCTCTATGTGGTGTCGCTCAGACGCCCGACTGAGGCATGTTTTATATTTTTACCCATTCAAGGCGTCGCTTCAGACACCCGATTGGAGTATTTTATTTTCATTCCTTGATTGCTTAATTATTTTTGCATAAATCACCTGCTTGCTTGCATCATGAATTTTATCTTGTGACTGATTGAATGATCGTAAATTATTTTAGTGCATGCAATTCACCTGCTTTATTATATCTGTTTTCATGATGTTTGCGAGTACATTCAAACGTACTCACTGGCTTGTCCCTGGCTATTGTCTGGCCAGATTGCATATTTGGAGAGGAGCACGATGACGACAACCCCGGAACCTAGGCGCCGAAGATAGCAGCCACGCGAGATAGGAGTTATCCAGGTCAGCTGTTCCTGTGGGAATGGAGTCCCATAGACGCTGGCAATCCTCGAGTCGCTTCCGCCATCAGCCACTAGAATATTTTGGTGTACTCCATGGACCTTCATGGTCTTGTACTTCAATTTTGTAATTTGCTTGGAAATTCTGTATCAAGAAAGTGTCCACCAGCTAACAGTAATCCTGCGGCTGGTGAGCACAAGGGCCATTTGGTGGGAAATTTATATCCTGGAAAACCGGTCCTGAGAACTTGGTATCAGAGCCAGGCTGACCATTGGCTAACCCTATCTTAGCAAGGTCGCTAACCTTAGGTTTCCACCCCACCCGGATATTTTATATCTGCACCCAAGCCTATCCTATCCAAATAGCCTCCTAGTGGCCATCCGACACCTTTTTGGCAGTCGGTGCCTAACCTGTCAGCCCAACCCATAGACAGTGTGTCTATGACCGCCACTGGAGTTGTCGCATCCACTAGCGTGCGATGGAAGAATCCTTAGCCTATAAAGGAAAGCTTTGCCTCAACCCAACACCCGCAACCCTCAGCCCCATACTAATAACCCCCAGACTAGCAAGATGCCTTGTCCCGTCATTTGCAACGGAACCACTACATCTGAACCTGGAGACTTCGTAGCCATCCTCGCCGATCTCACCCACCAAGCTCTTGGCATAGAAGAGCCTCCAGAGTATGTTGTGCACGAGGAACCTGCGAGTGATACCATCCATCACTTTTGGGCCACGGTGCACATCTATGGAAGGAGTACCTCATCGGAGCTCCCCTTCCATTTCACTTGAAGAGCGGCCACCGGTGAATCCCAAGCCCGCCAGCTTGCAGCCCGAGAAACTATAGTCCGGCTTCGACATTTGTCGCCAAGGGAAAATAGCCGCCCGTTCGTGTACTATCCTAGCCGTGAAGGCTATGGTAGCCCAACCCATGTCGCCAGCGGAGACCTTGAAAGAGACCCTGCCCTGGCGTATGTAGTGCGCTACTTAAGAGCGCAGGAAGCGCTAATCAATCAGGTCACCCTTGATCTGGTCGCAAACCACAGGTCATTTGCTCACCGAGTTCTTATGAGCAGTGAAGCTGCGACCGCCTCCAGAAATCAACCAGTGTTACTTGGAAGACATGTTGGATCCACGAGGTCTGTCCCAGTCTATCCTTTTGACGACCTGATCCTGACCCCAGAAGAGCTTCACTGCAGTCTGGATGCTTACTGCAATGAGGCTGTGCCCAGGGTGCGCCGTCCGAGACGTCGTCACCACCGTAACGCTGCAGCCCTGTTCCATGGCTCACTCGACCCTGGAGCTATGGCATCCGGAGAAGCCTCATCGACTACTGAGCACGTCAGCTCAGAAGCCGTCGAAGACGAAGCAAGTCCAGCACAGTAGTTGTCACGCCCTAGTAACCGTGTTGCCCTGTAATGCTATATTCGCGCATTTTCCTCAATATTGTAGAAAGATCGCCATAATAAATTTATAGGATGTGCGCCTGCCATTATTTATAAGGGCACTATGCGTGACTGACGTAAATTAGTTGACGCGTGACTCTAGAGTAGTAGTTTTGCGGCATGACTACCAAGGCCACCTAACCAACAACCACAGTGTTTCGTCACTTTGGAAATTATTATCCAAGACTCTGACCTCAACGACTCTAGAAATGGAGACGATACCAAAGGTCACACGGGTGCCAATTTTTTGTGTGTGTGTCCCTAAGCCAGGCACTATATATGAGGCCACGTCGTGACCACCACGAGCATCCCTCAACTTGCAAGCTGCCTCCACAGCCATTTTGACCCATGTTGCGTGTTGAGGAATTATCTGAAAAACCCAGGGCACAATCCCGGACAGTTTTGTAAGATATTGCGAATTTTCAACCGCAACATTTTTGACCCCACCCACCAAGCCCAGTGCCAGCTGTTCAAATCAAGGATCACTACATGTTCCGTTAAATATTGTACAGTTATATGCATTCCCCGGTAGAACCCCATTGCCAGACCAGGAAGGACACGTACTCTGAACTCCCCAGGAGAAAGAAGAATGTGTCCCGACATCGAGGATATTTCCTTGGAACCCTGTCGATCATACCCTTGAGCGCGCATGCATATGTTTGTTAAATCTAACATTTAAATGCGTGATATGATATTTGTACCATATCTTAGAATGTATGCTATAAATGATTGTCTCGATTGCACCTGCATGTGAGTGATTTTCTTACCGTGTTTTACAAGGGATTTCTTTTCTTTCACTAACAAATCTCGAGGACGAGATTTTTCTTTAAGGGGGTAGTGTTGTAACACCCCCAAAATTTAATCATATTTTTATTAATTTAAAATTTGGCTAGAAATAAAACTTTATATTATTTTGGCCTCTGACTGATTTCAAAACCTTTCTTTCAATAATTCTTCCTTCCAAGTATAGAATTTTGGAAAGTAAATTGAGTCTTGTGTACCTTTTCTTCAATTATATTATTTCATTTACTAGTTCATTGGGAACAATTTTTATGATAAAACTTGCCCACAATTAATTCTTTTAATAGTATTTTCAATTCTGAAAATAACCCTATTGCACTACAACCTGTTTAAATATTTCTTTAAAAATTCTACAAAAATTTGGAGATGTTAGTAGATGTATCCAATTCATATTTATGCAAAAAGCCATTGGTGTTCTTTGAAAATTTGAGCAAAACAACCTCATTTGTATTCTGGTCCAGTTTGGCAGTTTGAACTGCAACCCCATTTCCTTCTCCTCCAATGGCCATAAATTTTTTCCTGCTAATAGTCCTTCCAACCAAACCCTTAAGTCCAAGAGATCAGCCCCATAGGCATATTGTAAGTTGACCAAATTGTCCCCTGCATTTTCTGTCCAGAATTGATTTTCACCAAAACGTGCACTACAAAGTTTTCTGTTTTGCCAAAATAACTTCACCACTCTATTTAGCATCTAGAGAGACCTCATCCTGCCAAATTTCATGTTTAGAAAATCCCCATAGGTGGCTCTGGCATTCTGTCGAACACCTAGAGTGCATGACCAGAGTTGGCATGGTTTTACAATTGCATTGTGATCTTGCCACTCTGGCCAAACCAGCATGTCTCCTAGCCTCTACACTGCAATTTAGCCTAGCCCTGTTAACCCTCATTAGCACCCAAGTATTATTAGGCGTCCAGGCATTTCATCAGACAGGTAGCGTGCATGCCTGGAGCGCGAGCAGAGCATGCATTTTGCATGTGCTCGTGCCCGAGCCGACGCGTCCCCTGGCCCCTCCTAGACCGTAGAGCCATGCCTGCGTTCCCTTCGAGCTCGCAGCATCGCCCCGACCGCCTCCCCGTGACTTGCAGCGTCGCCGCTGTAGCTCTTTGGCGGCACGCCGGCGTCCCCGACAGGACCTGCTGTGGTCGGCGCCGCCCGGCCACCCCCAAGCGCCAGCAACCCCCTGCTGCAGCCCCGCTCGTCCTCTAGCCCCTGGCGTGCCCCCAGAGCCCCGCCACGTCGCCCCCGGCAACAGTGGTGACAACCGCCATAGCTGCCGCCGTTCTTATCGTCGGAGCTAGCGGAACCGACCTCCATCTCCTATAAATAGCTAGCCCCGAGTCCCGTTGGTAGCATGGCATCACTCAGAGAGCACCTAGATCGCAGCCAAACCACTCTATCAGTCCGGCCGTAGTCATCCACTCCGTCCCCGGTGGAGATCGCCGCCGCCGCGTTTCGGTCGATTCCAAACTAGCCAGTGCCCATTCATCGAGAACCCATACGCCACTGCTTCCGTAGAGCCCCTTTTGCCCCGATTCCTCGCCCAATTCCTTCCAAGAGCGGACCCGGGCGGAGTTCCTCTGGATCACCGAAGCCCCCTCCGCCATGGTGGAGACTCTGCTCAACCCCAAGCTCCCCGACACTCCCCTTCCCACTCCTCGGATGCGGTAGATTCCCGGGATCACTCCGGTGTGCCGAGCTCGAGGGATGGAGCTCCCTAGCTCGGGCAATCATCGTCGGAACCCCGCCTCTGCCTCTGTCCCAGGCGCGCGGGAGGAAGAAGGTGAACCCGACAGGTGGGTCCCACCTGTCGGTGAGCCAGCCCAGCCGCCGGTGGCGCAACCCTCCTATTAGACGTGTCTCCTCAGAGAAAGCGTATTTCCTGGCAGTACGCTTTCTGTTCTAGTAAGTGCCTTCTAACCAAACTGTTTTCTTTTATCTGCTTATTTTAAAAATGAGTTTTACCAGACTTTGATTGGTTATGACTTTTTAACTACAACTTCAAATAAATTGATTCTTTTTCTATTGTCACTCAAATTTCATTTAGTTTATTTACAGATTTATTTCAAAAATATTCAAACAACTTTTTTGTACTGTTTTAGAAATGTGTGTTGATTCCAATAATTTCAAAATAGGAAAAAGTGAAGGGAAGAATGTTTTCAAATCTTTTGGAGTGCATCTCACCCTTCTGCAACCCCAAGGCAAGCATCTTGAACCCTTGACCTCCCGAGACCGAGCACTGCATAGAGATCTCCGCCGCTCGGGAGGAGGCCTGGGGAGGCCTGTCCCCCGCGGGTCTTGGCGCTGTTTCCCTCGCGAGCTAGGGGCTCTCGCGAGGGCCTTGTGCCGAGTGTGGGCGTGCTGGGCCGTACTCGGCTATTGAAGTGGGCCACGCCCTGGGCCGCAGGCAGGCATGTCTGGGTACCCCCGTTCCCAGGACGCCAACAGTATAGTGGAGCGGCTATTTGGAATAGCTCCAAGTGGAGCGTGGTAGCATCTGTAGTATGACATATAGATTTTCAAAGAATACACGGATCTAAATGTTGCAGACCGTTGACTAAAACCTCTCTCACATGCAAAACATGATCGAACCCCAGAACTCATTGGATGTTAGATTCATAACAATGTAAATCACATAGCGATGTGAGCTATATTATTGACTCTAGTGCAAGTGGGAGACTGTTGGAAATATGCCCTAGAGGCAATAATAAAATGGTTATTATTATATTTCCTTGTTCATGATAATCGTTTATTACCCATGCTATAATTGTATTGATTGGAAACTCAAATACATGTGTGGGTACATAGACAACACTGTGTCCCTAGTATGCCTCTAATAGACTAGCTCGTTGATCAAAGATGGTCAAGGTTTCCTAGCCATAGACATCAGATGTCATTTGATAATGGGATCACATCATTAGGAGAATGATGTGATGGACAATACCCAAACTATGAACGTAGCATATGATCGTGTCAGTTTATTGCTATTGTTTCTGCATGACAAAGTATTTGTTCCTATGACCATGAGATCATGCAGCTCACTGACACCGGAGGAGTACCTTGTGTGTATCAAACGTCGCAACGTAACTGGGTGACTATAAAGATGCTCTACAGGTATCTCCGAGGGTGTCTGTTGAGCTGGCATGGATAGAGACTGGGATTTGTTACTCCGTGTGACGGAGAGGTATCTCAGGGCCCACTCGGCAATACAACATCACAATAAGCCTTGCAAGCAAAGTGACTAAAGAGTTAGCCACGGGATCTTGTATTACGAAACGAGTAAAGAGACTTGCCGGTAACGAGAATGAACTAGGTATGGAGATACCGACGATCGAATCTAGGGCAAGTAACATACCGAAGAACAAAGGGAACAACATACGGGATTGACTGAATCCTTGACATAGAGGTTCAACCGATAAAGATCTTCGTAGAATATGTAGGAACCAATATGGGCATCCAGGTCCCGCTATTGGTTATTGACCGTAGAGGTGTTTCGGTCATGTCTACATAGTTCTCGAACCCGCAGGGTCTGTACACTTAACGTTCGGTGACGTTTCGGTAGTATTGAGTTATGTATGGTGGTGACCGAAGGTTGTTCGGAGTCCCGGATGAGATCCCAGATATCACGAGGAGCTTCAGAATGGTCCAGAGGTAAAGATTGATATATAGGAAGTCCCGTTTTGGTCTCCGGAAAAGTTTTGGGCACTTCCGGTAGTGTATCGGGAGTGACGAATGGGTTCCGGGGGGTCCACCAAGTGGGGCCCACCCACCCCAAGGGTCACATGGGCCTAGGAGGTGGCGCACGAGCCCCAGGTGGGCTGGCCGGCCAGCCTCTAGGAGGCCCTTGCGCAATGGGTGGGGAGGAGGCCAAGTGGGGAGGAGTCCTACTAGGATTCCACCTCCCTTGTGGGAGGTGGACTCCTCCTCCTTGGTGGTTCGGCCGAACCCCTAGGCGAAACCCTAGGGGCTGCCTCCTCCTCCCTCCCTCCTATATATACTAGAGGGTTTTTGAGGGCAGCCCACAACCTGAAAAGGCACGGCTGCCTCTCTCTCCCTCTAGATCTGTTCTCCACTAGATCGTCTCGGTCGTGCTTGGCGAAGCCTTGTCGGGACAGCTCCACCACCACCGCCACCATGTCGTTGTGCTGGCGGAGAACTCATCTTCCTCTCCACCCTCGCTTGCTGGATCAAGGAGGTGGAGATCGTCATCGAGCTGTACGTGTGCTGAACGCGGAGGTGCCGTCCGTTCGGCGCTAGATCGGAAGGACCGTGATTGGATCGCGGGACAAATTGTGATTTGGATCGCGAAGACGTTCGACTACATCAACCGCATTTCTTAATGCTTCCTGCTTAGCGATCTACAAGGGTATGTAGATCCACTCTCCCTCTCGTAGATGCTCATCACCATGGATAGATCTTGCATGTGCGTAGGAAAATTTTTGTTTCCCATGCAACTTTCCCCAACATTGAATACCATGAAGCTGAAATTATATGTTCATATCATGCCTAGTCGTAGCTTCACATTGGGTTTAGAAAGTGAAATCTTTTGAAGCTTGACAATCACAATATTGGTCATACAAGCAATTCGTGAATGATTAGTATAAGGAAGAGAACTTTCACATACAAATATATTATCTTGGAGATCTTCTATGTTTGTGAATACCCATTAATTATTTTCAAACTTGAGCAAATTAGTTGAAGTTGGACAAGGATGACAATGTAATGAGTTATGGTTGTGTATATTTGCATAGAAGTTATATTGTTATGGATCCTCCAACATGTGGTGTTTGTTTAGGATCTTTTGCTGGCCAAAAATTCGTACTAAGTAGAGATACTACTTGTGCATCCAAAAACCCTTAAACCCAGTTTCTTGCAATGAGTGTCCACCATACCTACCTATGGATTGAATAAGATCCTTCAAGTAAGTTGTCATCGGTGCAAAAAGGCAATAAAAATTGCTTCTAAATGTGTTTGATCATTTAGTGTAAGAGAAAATTGAGCGTTGTACGAACTTGTGATGGCAAAGTAATAAAAGCGACGGACTGCACAATAAAGGTTGCTATCATAAGGCGCAATATAACGTGACATTCTTTTGCATTATGGGATTGTGGATACAAAACCAAAAAGCACATGACAGCCTCCGCTTCCCTCTACGAAGGGCCTATCTTTTACCTTTATGTATTTACTTTTATGCAAGAGTCAATATTATGCATTCTCATTTCAACCTCAATTATTCTCTAGTTGGCAAGCATCATGTGGTGGGGAAAGATCTAGGCACATATGGCCAGTCAAATATATTTGATCATGACTTATTATTGTTGACAATTATCTCTATGATAAATGAGTTGGGAGGCGAAACATTAAGCCCCTATCTTTCTCTGTGTTCGATGGATGCCATTTGTTCTAAAAATATGCTTTGAGTACTAGCAATCATAGAAGACTATAAGATGATTGAGTATGTGGAGCTCTTACTTAGACTTTGTTGAGAATAAGTTGAATTGCAATTGTTTGGTGACTAAGAACATAGGTTGTTATGTTTCAAGAGAATTCAATGTTTGAACCATAACATGTGAATTGGTTACTACTTTATCATGATGTGTCTTATGAGAAAGAGTTGCTGTTATGATGCTAGGAAAAGTGGTTGAAATTATCATTGATCAAACTTATGCACTATGCTAGCATTCACACTTCATAAATTATTTTATTTTATCATTTACCTACTCGAGGACGAGTAGGAATTAAGCTTGGGGATGCTGATACGTCTCCAACGTATCTATATTTATGAAGTATTTATGCCATATTTGCAACAATTTTATATGGTTTTGGTATGATTTGCATGGAACTAGCCCGGACTGGCGCTATTTTCAGTAGAACATCCGTGGTGGTGTTTTTTGTGCAGAAATAAAAGTTCTCCAAACGCAACGAAACATTTTGACAATTTTTTTGGAACAAAAGAGGTACTAGAAACTTCATGGGAGGGTAAGAAGAGCCACGAGGTGGCCACAACCCACCAAGGCGCGCCCGAGGGAGTCCGGGATTAAGGGGTCCTCGGACTACCGACCTATTTCTCAGAGTTCGGCCTAATGGGCCACTCGTTGAAGATGAGATTGATCGAAGGCCTCGTCGCTAGGCAGGAGACCTCAGGAGACGTGGCGTGTCTGACAAGTCGAAGATAGTAGATTAGGCATGTTTTTCTCCTCCGGTGGACAACCGACCATATGTAACCCTAGTGACCCCTGGTGTCTATATAAGCCAGAGGGTTTTAGATCATACGACACAGAAACTCATCTAGGGTTTTAGCTAGTCGATCTCGAGGTAGATCAACTCTGTAACCTTCATATCATCAATATAATCAAGTAGGACGTAGGGTTTTACCTCCATAGGAGGGACCGAACCTGGGTAAACATCGTCTCCTTCGTCCCTTTGTTACCATCGATCCTAGTCTCACAGCTCGGGACCCCCTACCCGAGATCCGCCGGTTTTGACACCGACATTGGTGCTTTCATTGAGAGTTCCGCTGTGATCGCCGGAGGAATCGATGGCTCGCCTTGTCATAAGCAACGAGATCTGCAGCCAGGATATTCTCATCACTGATCAGATCTTCACAGGCGGCGACGTCTCGTCGCACGCCGTCCCGACCGGCCATCTTGGCCAGATCGGAAGCTTTGCCCCCGATCAAGGAATCAAATTCGGAATCCTAGAGTTCGTCGCTTATTCGCGGGGAGAACTTGTCTTGATAGGACCCTCAACTCTCGTGGAGGAGCCCGCGGATCCCGACGCCTTGACGTCGAAGACATCGGGACCCACCTCTGAGGCGGCCTTCACCCTCGGGCTGTCTAGAATGCCCAATCCAGTTGTTGTGACCAGATCCGCTATGGCCGAACAGGACCCGGATCCGCTTTCAAGCAACTCCGGAACTGCCACGCCGCAGATCGACCCCACGCGCTTCAGTGACACACATCCTACCGTCGCCTCGTTCCTAAACGATCTGTTTGATCGGATTCAAACCATGCGTATGACTGACGACCAGACCCCTGTCTATGACCGGATCGGGCTTAAACCCGACGTTAGGGAGATTTTCGTCCCCACGGTCACTCACCTAGTCACCACCGTCAAGTGTCCGGCTGGGGGCTCGTCCCCCCAATGACCGGAATTAAAAACGGTTTATACCCCAATCTCTGATCATCGAGGCCTCGCTCGTAACCCAGACCCTGGAGTTCGCTCCGGAGATAGATCGGTAATGGTCTCTGATCTAGCATGCAACTCGGAACCCGTAATTTCGGACTCACATCGCGGCGTGGAATCAAAGTTTTTCCCACCCACCACCGAAGTCGAGCACTCAAGCATCGCATCAGAGTCCAAGTCTTCGGACTTACGGGATGTTAAACATTTACCAGGAGAGTCGGTTCATCATTTTTGGGCTAGACTCCTCCTCGCTAGTAACAAAGTACGAGGTCTTAGTGACCAGGAGATAATGGCAACCTTCAATCGCAATTGCCACGATGAAGGGATTCTCAACGCCCTGGCTCGTCGGCACATTCGCAACTTCACCGAGCTGTCTGACTTGGTGCAAAAATATTGTGCCATGGACAGCACCTGGCAAGCCGAGCGGCTACTTTCGGAACCAACCTTTACCGAGTACCCTAGAGGAGACCGGAAAAAGAGGATACCTCCGAAGCGGCTAGCCGAACTCGAACCCGCCGAAAAGAGAAATCGGCCCCTTACGGGGGTCAGAACTGTCCTTGACGGGCTATTGGATAAACCATGCCCTATACATTCCGTATTGCTGAACACAAGCCCGACTCACAGCCTTAGAGCCTGCTGGGTCATCAGGCAGGTCGCAAAAAGTGGTGAAGCAATCCTTGAGGCACTGCCGCTGAACAAGCGCTCCACACCGCCACCAGAATACAATGCCGAAGTCCTGACGATCTACGAAACGTTCCCCTCAAGGAACAGGAGGAAAATAGTTCTTAGAGAACTCGAACAGGTCTATCATGTGGCAGCAACAAGTTCATGGGCAGACATACCCATCATCTTCGGAGATACTGACCGACCAACCATCCGTCCCGATCATACACCGGCCGCACTGGTCTTAAACCCCATCGTCGATGGCTTCAGGTTGCATAAAGTGCTGATGGATGGCGGCAGTGGTTTAAACCTTATCTATGAAGATACCCTGGAAAAAATGCAATTCGACCGATCTCGCATCGAGCATAGCAACACAACATTCCGGGGGATCATTCCTGGGAGAGAGGCGCGTTGTTCAGGACGTATCACCCTGGACGTAGTATTCGGCACGCCCGAAAACTACCGATCTGAAGAACTTCTCTTCCATATCGTGCCCTTCCCCAGTGGCTACCACGCCCTGCTCGGGCGTGAAGCCTTAAAAAATTCCAGGTTATACCACATTACGAGTATATGAAGCTCAAGATGCCAGGCCCAAACGGAGTAATCACAATCACCAGTGATCCGAACATAACCCTTCGAGCTGAAAACAAAACAGCAGCGCTCGCCCTCGAGGCACTAGCCGAGACCTTCGCTGCAGAAGAACTGACCACACTCCAGTCAACAGTAGATAAGGACGATGTGATCCTTAGCAAAAGGCCCAAATCCACGTCCTTTAAACCTGCAGATGAAATCGTTAAATTTCAGGTACACCCGACGGACCCCAGCAAGACAACGTCCATCCGAGCTCAGCTGGACCCCATGGTGGACGAAGCACAACGAGCATTCTTACGGGAAAATTGGGACATCTTCGCCTGGCACCCTTCCGATATGCCTAGAATCCCACGGCGGCTGGCAGAACATAGTCTGAACATCATCGCAGGCTTCAAGCCCGTCAAGCAGACTCTGCGCTGCTTTTCCGAGCCCAAACGACAAGCTATGGGTGAAGAATTAGCCAAACTGCTAGAGGCCGGATTCATACGGGAGATTAAGCACCCCGAATGGTTGGCAAACCTGGTGATGGTACCAAAGAAAGACAAATCCTGGCGGCTGTGCATCGACTTTAAAGACCTCAACAAGGCCTGCCCTACGGACCCTTTCCCCTTACCATGCATAGCCGGACACATCCGGACAAATCCTGGCGGCTGTGCATCGATTATTGACGCCACAGCCGGACACGACTCATTGTGTTTCCTCGACGCTTAATCCGGATACCATCAAATCAAAATGAAGGAATCCGATCAAGCCGCAACCGCATTCATCACCCCCTATGGGCCATTCTGCTTCAACACGATGCCTTTCGGGCTAAAAAACGCTGGGGCTACGTACCAGCGCATGATCCAGACTTGTCTCGCCAAACAAGTCGGTAAAACAGTCGAGGCATATGTGGACGACGTGGTACTCAAAACCAAACACGTCAGCCAACTGATTGACGACCTAAGGCAAACCTTTGCCAGCCTACGTGAGTATGATATACGAATCAATCCGGAGAAGTGTGTATTCGGAGTTCCCGCTGGTAAGCTGCTCGGATTCATCGTTTCCCATAGAGGAATAGAAGCGAATCCGGCAAAAATCCATGCCCTATCAGAACTTGCAGTTCCCACAGAGCTAAAGCATGTCCAAAGGTTGGCTGGTTGCGTGGCGGCGCTAAGTCGCTTTATCTCCCGCCTCGGTGAAAAGGCTTTACCGCTCTACTGATTGCTGAAACGGACCAACAATTTCGAATGGACCGATGAAGCAGCGGCTGCGTTAGAAGAAATTAAAACACTACTGGCAAGTAACCCCATACTCACAGCACCAGGCGCTGGTGAACCCATGTTATTATACATATCGGCCACCAACCAAGTCGTTAGCGCAGTGCTCGTCGTCGAACGAGAGGAGGAGGGACACAAATTCTGGATACAGAAGCCGGTCTATTACGTATCAGAAGTACTGATGCAGTGCAAGTCCAGATACCCGCACTACCAGAAGATAGCCTATACAGTATTTATGGCATCACGGAAACTAAGGCACTACTTCCAAGAGTGTTCGATTACGGTGTCATCCGAAGTACCCCTGAACGATATAACCAACAACAGGGACGCCACCGGCCGCATAGCCAAATGGGCCATTGAGCTCCTTCCTTTCTAAATTGCCTACAAACCACAACGAGCTATTAAATCTCAGGTGCTAGCAGATTTTCTCACCGAATGGACAGAGGCTGAGCTCCCCAGGGAATATAGTACATACTCCCATTGGACGATGTACTTCGATGGATCCAAAACTTTGGCCGGACTGGGGGCTGGAGTTATTCTCACATCCCCCACAGGCGACAACGTTCGATATGTGTTGCAGATGATGTATGCCGACTCCAACAATGCAGCCGAATACGAAGCACTCTTGCACGGTCTTCGGATGGCAGCCTCAATGGGCATACAATGGCTGGAGGTACGGGGAGACTCCAACCTGTCCATCACTAGAGACAACAACCAAGCCGCGGACATGCTGTCCCGCATGGGGGCCAAGCGCGACCCCGTCCCGACAAACACTTTCCTGGAACGGCTCTTTAAGCCATCAGTTGTTTGGTAGGACAACAATAAGGGCACTGGACCCATCAGTGCGGAAGGGGTTGTTCCCCCTATAAGCGAACCAGACGACCAAATCATCGGCGGCTCCGTAATGGACGAAACGCCTTCGGCTCATGAGGTCATGGCAGTAATCGCACCATGGACCGAGCCCTTCCTTGCCTACCTTCTTCGCAAAGAACTCCCCGACGATCAGACAGAGGCGCGACGCATAATCTGGCGATCCAAGGCCTACAAAGTCCACGAGGGTGAGTTATACAAGAAAAGCACCACCGGAGTACTCCAGCGGTGCATATCTGAGGAAGAAGGGCGGCAGCTCTTGGCCGAAGTCCACGCAGGAATGGGCGGCCATCACGCCGCAGCAAGGGCCTTAGTAAGCAAAGCCTTTCGGGCTGGTTTCTTCTGGCCCACCGCTCGAGTGGACGCCCAGTCGCTTGTCCAGCATTGCGTGGGATGTCAACTTTTTGCAAATCAAAGTCACATGCCCCCAATGGCTCTTCGGACTATCCCGATCACTTGGCCTTTTGCGGTCTGGGGGCTGGACATGGTCGGACCACTTAAAGGGGGGACCAAGAAAAATAAATACCTACTGGTCATGGTGGACAAGTTCACCAAATGGATCGAAGCAAAACCTGTCAAATCAGCCAAGTCCGGACCAGTAATCGACTTTATATCTGGCGTGGTACACCGTTACGGTGTCCCGCACAGTATAATAACGGACAATGGATCCAACTTCACTGCCCAGGAAGTAAAAGACTGGTGCGCAAAAATGGGCATTAAGCTCGATTACGCATCGGTGTATCACCCGCAGACCAATGGATAGGTCGAACGAGCCAACGGCCTCATTATGAGTGGTATTAAGCCATGGTTGGTCCGATCACTTCATGAGTCCAACTGCCATTGGGTGGAGGAACTTGATTCCGTTCTGTGGGGCCTGCGTACCACCCCGAATCGATCAACAGGATACACACCGTTCTTCATGGTCTACGGGGCAGAAGCGGTCCTTCCTTGTGATATTATTCACGATGCACCAAGGGTGCGCATGTACGAAGAAAAGGAGGCCGAACTAGATCGGCAGGACAACTTGGACGCCTTGGAAGGAGAGCGCGACATAGCTCGGGCTCGCTCTACTTTTTATCAACAGCAGGCCCGGCGTTACCAGAGCAGGGAGGTCAGGGCGAAAGCATATAATGTGGGCGAACTCGTCTTACGGCTCCCGGAAAAGCAGAAGCATAAACTCAATCCCAAATGGGAATGTCCCTTCATAATTGACATAGTACTCGCAGGAGGGACTTACCGTCTTCGGAACCCGCCGGACAACCGCCTCGAACCAAACCCATGGAACGCAGCTCGTCTTCGACGCTTCTACGGCTAGACCGGTGTCGTCATTCTCTTTATCCTCGTTTTTTCTTTCTTTTCTTTGTTATTTCCTTTCCCTCCCACCTTAATTTTTGGCAGGTTTGGATTTTCTACCCCCAAGTCTATGTTCGGCTAAACCGATCCTGTATTAAGATTTTCGGCATGCATCCTTAAATGCTAAATCCAAACACAGCACCTGGGGGCTTCTTCCCGAAGCTGATGATTATATATTTTAAGCATCTATTCACATTTATCGTGTATGCACGTTTCCCTTGTCAATTTTTTACGCCATTATATGAATCAATTCGAACTAAGATTTTTGCCAAGCTGGGTTGCCTCGCTCCTGTTCTTACCCTCTACATTCCCGATTGTTCAACTAGAGGGTAAAGGGAGCACCTCTGCGATTGTTACGACCGGGTCATCCGGATACGTACCTCAGACGGGTGAAGCCGAAAGCTAGCTATCTTCAGCAGAAAATTGGTCGGCTACGACGGGATCAACAAATTGAATTACGGTTGTTACCACCCTTACTACGGCTTCTTTTCTCGCAAAAGCCACTAGTCGCATACTAAGCAGTACACGGCCTGACTATCTACGATATATGTAGCAACCTAAAGGAAGGCACCGATAGAGGTACTATTTTCTTTAGAAGATGTTTCTTACGCTAAGCAGTAATATAACATGTCTCCCTGTGCTCCTTCTGTCTGTTCGTACCAAATGGCCGGATTGCCTGGTTCCTCGAAAGAATTCCCTCTTAATCAAGGGATATTTTATACGGAACACTCCCGAGCTCTCTGCACGGGAGGGCGAAGCCGATGGCCGGTTAAGACAAAGTTTACAACACGGATGGAGCAACTTTTTGATTAAAAGTACATAGATACATAGAATCACACATCTGGCTGCTGGTCAAGGTTGTCTATTAAGGCATCCAGGGTGCAATCTTCTTGCGAGAGACGAGCAGCAGGCATCACTTGGTCGTACACCAAGTGAAGTGGCACTTCTTGCCCATCAGGTCCTACTGGCCCAACCCGAGCCATATGCTCGGGATTAAGACCGGTATAACGGGTCTTGATCATTGCCCACTCTTCTTCTGCTCCCTCCTGGCTAGCCGATGTCTTCCATAGCTCGAACCGACTCCGGGCTTCTATTGGCGTTCTGGGAATGAGGGTACCCAGACCTGCCTGCCTGCGGCCCACGGCATGGCCCACTCCATCAGCCAACCACAGCCAAGCGCGGCCCCACTCAAGACAAGGCCCTTGCGAGGGCCCTAGGCTCGCGAGGAGGAGCGGCGTCAAGACCGGCAAGGGATGGGCCTCCCCAGGCCCCCTCCGGAGTGGCGGAGATCTCTATGCAGAGCCCGGCCTCAGGAGTCAAAGATGACGTAAGCAAGGACAGGCGGGCGCCAGCGCGCCAGGCAACGCAGTTTCCCCTTTGGTGCAAAGGGAGCAAGGACGTACGCGGGTTCCCAAAGCACCCCCCAAAGGTTTCCATTCCGGTGCAACAAGACCACGACCATGAGCCCCGCAGGACGGATGTTGTCGTGGTTTTGTCATGGCAGATGTCCGAAGACTTAGGTTTGAGGCCATGAGGGATCACTAGAAGAGTGTCTAGAGGGGGGGGGGGGGGTGAATAGACTACTAGCAGGAATTTAAAACCTAACCTTTTCCAAAGTTAATTGGTTGGCAGATTTTAACAGTTATAACAAGTCTAGCAAGTCTAACAGCCCTACACATGCATGTCAACAAATATGGCAGCAGAAAGTAAAGACATTGCACATGAAGTAGAGAGTAGAGATATGGAGATCAAACACAATTGGAGACACAAGGATTTTTCCCGTGGTTCCGATAGGTGGTGCTATCGGACGTCCATGTTTATGGAGTCTTCAACCCACGGAGGGTAACGGTCGCGAGAGTCCACGGAGGGCTCCACCCATAAGGGTCCACGAAGTAGCAACCTTGACTATTCCATAACGGCTTCCGTCCACGAAGGACTAGCCTCACTATGGGTAGATCTTCACGAAGTAGGCGATCTCCTTGCCCTTACAAACTTCTTGGTTCAACTCCACAACACGAAGTAGGAGGCTCCCAAGCGACACCTAACCAATCTAGGAGGCACCACCCTCCAAAAGGTAATAGGCTCGGTAATGTTGATGAACTCCTTGCTCTTGTGCTTCAAGATGATAGACTCCTCAACACACAATCACTCTCTCACAGATTTGGCTTGGTGGAAGAGATGGGATTGGTGGAAAGCAACTTGGGGAGGCTAGAAATCAAGATCCATATGGTTGGAGTGGAAGATCTTGACATCAACACAAGAATAGGTGGTTCTCTCTCAGAAAACTGGATGGGGCAAGTATGGAATAGTTCCGAGTGCTTCTCTCTCGAGTAGGTAGTGGTGGAGGGGTATATATAGGTATCCCCAAAAATCCAACCGTTACACACAAAATGACCAACTCGGTGACACCGATGTGTAAATCTCGGTGGTACCGAAGTGACCAAAAGGTGGCAACTTTTGAATCTCGGTAAGACCGATATAGGAAACTCAGTTGCACCGATAAGGTGACCAACGGTCAGATTCCCAATCTCGGTGACGCCGATCCAACAATCTCGGTGGTACCGATATTGTGAATTTGCGTAACAGAAAGTTGGCAACCTAAACTTGGTGGCACCGGGATTGAATCGGTTGCACCGAAGTGGCTAGGGTTTGGCTGAGTCTGTCTGAGGTTGAGAATCGGTGGCACCGGGATGGAAATGTTGGTTGCACCAATTTTGAGTATGTGGCTTTGGACAGACTTTGGTGGGAGAGCTTGTGGGTGTTTTTGGTGACTATCACTTGTGCACGTATGAGCATTTTGTTCACCAACAAAACTTTACCCCCTTTTAATAGTATTGGCTTTCCTATGGACTCAAAGTGATTTCTCACAAATGTAAAATGTAGAGTCCTCTTCCTTGAAGCTTTGCCAATCCATTTCCTTGCATCTTGGGGTATTCCACAATCTCCACAATCGTTTTGCCAACCCTCTCTGTGGACTTTATCTGAAATACACTAGGTAAAAGTATTAGTCCATGAGACAATGTATGTTGTCATGAGTTATCAAAACCACCAAGGGAGCATGTTGTGCTTTCAATCTCCACCTTTTTGTTAATTGATGACAACATACAATCAAAGCTTCAAATAAAGATATGCATGGATATAATGAAGACTTTGAGAGATACATGACTTAGATTTGCTCCCCCTAAATGTGTGCAATCCTTTAAAGGATAGTTGCTTTTGAATGCATGGGCACACAAGTAGTAGAAGGGATATAATGAGTCATGTGTATCTTGGCCATATGCATCAAACATATATGAATGAGATGTATTCTTGTTCAAGACTTCACTCTTGCAAACAATATGTGCAAGTAGCAAGAGATCATCTTGATCAAGGGTATGATGCATATACTTACCTTGAGTTCTTGAGCATTCTAGTAGTAGAAACACACTTGAGAAAACAATGTTAGGGAACACAAGAGTATTCTACCAATCAAAGGCAATAGAACTCAACAGTACCAAGATATGGAGAACATATAGAAAATAGCATTTCTTAAGATTGATATGTCTCCGAAATTATTTCTTTCTCCCCTTAGATATGACAATAGTAGAACATCCTCTCCCCCTGAATCTCAGCATGTAGATATTGGGATTGGATAGGGTGAGAAGGGTAAACTTCCAAATTTGTGTTCTCCCCCTACTTTGATATTCTCCCCTTGTTTAAGTGAGTATGAATATTGATATTGGCTCTCCCCCTTGATCATATCTCCCCCTTTGCATAAGCATGTATCTCCCCTTTAGCATGAAGCTTTGTTCTTCTCCCCCTTTGGCATTAATTTCCAAAAAGGTCAAAAACAGGGATAGATACAGGGATCATTGACTGAGAAGGGATCCTTGAGAACAAGGGTCACTGAATGTAGGGTTCATAGAAATGAAAACTGAGGGAATCATGGAAAATAGTTTCTCTCCCTTTGAGATGTTGTAATATTTTGTTATTCTCCCCCTTCTTCCGTTAAGGTAGGGATCCTTGAATAAAGAAATTTTCTCCCTAAGATTATCTTTTGTTATTCTCCCCCGATTTTTTTAACGGGATCATCGAAGTAACAGAAGTATTGCTTGTAGGATTGCAAAAGAAACATAGATTTGAAAAAAAAATACAAATAAGAAAAGAAAAAATCGGTGACTCCGAGACAGATCAATCGGAGGTACCAAAGTTTTGTAGTGCAGTTTATCTGCAATTTCGGTAGAACCGAGAAATATGTATCGGCGGCTCCGAGGCTAAAACAGCAACAGAAATAAGGGACCAAGTTTCTATTTTCAAGGCGTCAACAGAGAACTTTTTCAAAGGGAATGCAAAAGTTTTTACAGAAAAATATGAACTAGAGAAGATTTGAGTGGTTTCAAGAAATCTTTGCAAAATAGAGAATGAACCAAACAAGATACTTAACTAGATGATGGGCGGTGACTAGGTCACCTATATTAGAGTATATTGACTTAGGAGCCAAGTAAGAATACTTGATCATAGGTCATACTCTACGTTAAGCTCAAAATGGGGTTACCATTTTTCGATTAAGCATTTTAATGTCTTCATATCACTTGAGTTGCTTTAGCTCATGACTTGGAGCAAAGCCTTTTCAAGGATATGAGTACATACCTTTGAGTGATGTTGATGACGTTGCTCGTAGGTGAACTTGTTGAGGATGGTCGAGGTTGATGAAGATCATCTTGAGTTGGGAGCAATCCTTCTCATTTTAGTACACTTGTCACCTACAAAGGTTAGTCATGCAAGGAAGGGAAATAGATATATCCATTTGACATGATACCAAATTAAGAATTATAAATGTATGTCAAGGATATGGTTGAGGTGTCTTCTTCCGTCCGTCATCAAGAGGAGTTGTGGATACTTGATAATGACAAGATTGCTTAAGAGTTGAATTGATGGCAATCTTGTGGAATGAGATTCTCCCAAGTACCTACAAAAGGGTTAGATGCAATACAAGGGAGCATAGAATTCCATGGCACAAGATAATCATGTTAATTAGGATCAACATGGAAATATCAAGAAAGCTTATGCCCTTGCATGCAACCGAGTGAGACTAGCTCAAGTTTGAAGCATCAATGATGTTCAACTCACTCCTCAAATAACAAAATGTTTTCTCATCAAGTGGCTTGGTAAAGATATCGGCCAATTGCTTGTTAGTGCGAACATGCTTAAGATTAATATCTCCTTTGGCAACATGATCACGAATGAAATGATGTCAAACTTGAATATGTTTTGTTCGAGAATGTTGCACAGGATTATGACCAATTTTAATAGCACTTTCATTGTCACAAAGTAATGGAACATTTTTAACATGGATCCCATAATCCTTAAGCGTTTGTGTCATCCATAGTAATTGTGCACAACAAGATCCAACAGCGATATACTCAGCTTCGGCAGTGGATAAAGATACCGAGTTTTGTTTCTTGGAGGACCAAGACACAAGAGATCTACCCAAAAATTGACAAGTACCCGAGGTGGATTTTCTGTCAACCTTGTCACCAGCATAATCCGAATCAGAATATCCAACAAGGTTAAAGGAAGATCCTTTGGGATACCAAATGCCAAAGTTTGGTGTTTGTATCAAATATCTCACAATACGTTTCACGGCCAAAAGATGACACTCTTTAGGTGCAGCTTGATATCTAGCACACATGCAAACACTAAGCATAATATCGGGACGAGAGGCACATAGATATAGCAATGAACCAATCATAGATCGATAAACCTTTTGATCAACCGGTTCATCCTCCTTGGTAAGATCAACATGTCCGCTAGTAGGCATGGGGGTTTTCATACCTTTGCACTCTTGCATGTTGAACTTCTTGATCAAGTCCTTGGTATACTTAGTTTGAGAGATAAAAGTTCCTTCTTTCATTTGCTTGATTTGCAAACCAAGAAAGAATTTCAGCTCACACATCATAGACATCTCATACTTCTCGGACATCAACCTTCCAAATCTTTCACTAAATTGTAGGTTAGTAGATCCAAAGATAATATCATCCACATAGATTTGGCATACAAATAATTCACCATTAACTCTCTTAGTGAACAAGGTTGCATCAATTTTACCAATTTCAAAACCTTTTTCAATGAGAAACTTCGTTAAGCATTTGTACCAAGCACGAGGGGCTTGCTTAAGACCATAAAGGGCTTTACGAAGCTTGTAAACATGATTAGGCTTCTTAGGATTCACAAAACCAGGTGGTTGCTTAACATAGACTTCTTCTTCAATCTCACCATTCAAAAAGGCACTTTTAATGTCCATTTGATAAAGTGTGATATCATGGTGATTAGCATAGGCAAGAAGAATGCGAATAGCTTCAAGTCTAGCGACGGGGGCATAGGTCTCACCGTAGTCCATACCTTCGACTTGCGTATATCCTTGGGCTTCGAGACGAGCCTTGTTGTGCACGACTTGACCGTCTTCGTCTTGCTTGTTCCGAAACACCCATTTGGTTCCGATGATGTTTTGCTCATCCTTGGGCTTCTCCACGAGTGTCCACACTTCGTTCCTCTCGAAGTTGTGAAGCTCTTCATGCATCGCGTTCACCCAATCCGCGTCTTCAAGAGCTTGTTCTACCTTCAAGGGCTCAATGCTAGAGATGAAAGAATAATGCTCACAAAAGTTAGCTAGACGAGTTTTGGAGCGAGTGATTCTCCCGTTTTGGATGTCACCAAAGATTTGGTTTAGGGGATGGTTCTTGGTCACTTGTGCTCGAACTCGGGGTAGCTTGGGCTTGTTAGATGGTGGAGCTTCTTCTTCTTCATCATCATCTCCTTCATCTTCGTTGTTGTTGATGGTGTCGTTCCCTTGAGGTGGTGGTGAAGGTGGTTGTGGTGGGTCTCCATGATGCACTTCCTCCTCTTCATCATCTTGTCGTGTACCGCTTGTGGATGCCTCCATGTCATGTTGTGGTTCACCTTGACGTGAAGTAGGGGCTTCCACTTGTGTTGATGAAGTACTTTCCTTCACCTCCATGGGACGAATCTTGCCGATGGGCAAATCTTGGATAGCTTTCGAAGGGTCCTTATCACCTACATCATTTGGCAATTGTTCGACTTGCGAACCATTAGATTCATCAAACTTCACATCTACCGTCTCTTCAACTTTTCAAGTGAAGTTGTTGTAGACACGGTAAGTGTGAGAGTTCGATCCGTAACCAAGTAGGAATCCTTCATGAGATTTAGGAGCAAATTTAGTACGACGATGCTTAACAAGAATGTAGCACTTTGAGCCGAATACCTGAAAGTATCCAACTTGGGGTTTGTTACCGGTGAGTAGCTCGTATGGCGTTTTACCGAGAAGCTTGTGCAAGTAAAGTCGGTTTGTGGCATGACATGCTGTTTCCACGGCTTCTGCCCAAAAGTGTCTTGGCGTCTTGTATTCGTCAAGCATCGTTCTTGCCATCTCAATGAGCGTCCGGTTCTTCCTCTCAACAACTCCATTTTGTGGAGGCGTGTACGTAGCCGAGAACTCATGCGAGACACCTTCTTCGTCAAGGAAGGTATCCACATGGGTGTTCTTGAACTCCGATCCGTTATCGCTCCGAACCTTCTTGATCTTCACTTCAAACTGATTTTGCGCTTTGCGAGCGAAGTTCTTGAAGATCTTTTGAACCTGCGACTTATCATCAAGAAAGAATACCCACGTAAATCTGGAAAAATCATCAACTATAACTAGACCATAGGAATTTCCACCGAGACTCTTGTAAGCGTTGGGACCAAACAGATCCATGTGAAGTAACTCGAGTGGTCTCCTAGTAGTCATGATATTCTTAACGGGATGACTTCCACCTACTTGCTTTCCAGCTTGACAAGCACTACAAAGTCTATCTTTGTCAAAGATAACATCTTTAACACCAAGTATATGATCACCTTTGATAAGCTTTTCTAAATTACGCATGCCAACATGTCCTAGTCTTCTAGGCCAAAGCCAACCTTTAGAGGATTTAGCAATTAAACAAGTGCGAGGTTTGGATCTCTTAGTGAAGTCAACAATGTATAGATCACCTCTACGGAAACCGATAAAGACCATTTTATGATTATCTTGACGAACCACTTGGCAATCTACTTTCGTGAATAGCACATTAAAACCAAAGTCAGCAAGTCTAGATACGGAAAGAAGATTGTAGCCAAGAGATTCAACAAGCATAACATTTTGGATAGAGCTATCATGGGATATGGCCACCTTACCAAGACCAAGTACCTTACCCTTGGAGTTGTCTCCAAATGTTACGTACCTTCGTGGTCCATGGTTTGGTGTGATCTCTTCAAACATCTCTCTATCTCCGGTCATATGATCGGTACATCCACTATCGAGAATCCACTCTTTTCCTCCGGACATGTAATCCTTGAAGTTTGCCATGAGGCTTAGATTCTTCATGATTTTCTCATACTCGATGTCGAACAGCTCATCTTCATCATAGTAGCCATGTTCCACATTGTCATCATCAAGTGGGAAATCCTCGTCATAAAGAACAAGAGATTCGTTAGGATGGTGATCATGACAATGTTCAAGTTTATGAATGCGAAGGATTTCTATAATGATATTGTTGATAGTTGTAACATCTCCTTTAGCACGCATGAGGTCTCTAAGCTCAAATAGACAATCATCAAATTTAGGATCACTAGGCGTCATTTTGTGGAAGGCAATAGTTTTATGAAGAATTTCATCAAGATTAATCAATGAATAACTTGGATATCGTTTCTCCAAGTCATTCCACAAAGTGTAAGCACATACAAAATTCTTCATTTGATTTAGCACATTTCTAGGCAAAGCTCTAACAATGAGATTGACAGTTCTAAGATTACATTTATAGCAAGTCTAACAGCCCTACACATGCATGTCAACAAATATGGCAGCGGAAAGTAAAGACATTGCACATGAAGTAGAGAGTAGAGATATGGAGATCAAACACAATTGGAGACGCAATGATTTTTCCCGTGGTTCCGATAGGTGGTGCTATCGTACGTCCATGTTTATGGAGTCTTCAACCCACGGAGGGTAACGGTCGCGAGAGTCCACGGAGGGCTCCACCCATAAGGGTCCACGAAGTAGCAACCTTGACTATTCCATAACGGCTTCCGTCCACGAAGGACTAGCCTCACTATGGGTAGATCTTCACGAAGTAGGCGATCTCCTTGCCCTTACGAACTTCTTGGTTCAACTCCACAACACGAAGTTGGAGGCTCCCAAGCGAGACCTAACCAATCTAGGAGGCACCACCCTCCAAAAGGTAATAGGCTCGGTAATGTCGATGAACTCCTTGCTCTTGTGCTTCAAGATGATAGACTCCTCAACACAAAATCACTCTCTCACAGATTTGGCTTGGTGGAAGAGATGGGATTGGTGGAAAGCAATTTGGGGAGGCTAGAAATCAAGATCCATATGGTTGGAGTGGAAGATCTTGACCTCAACACAAGAATAGGTGGTTCTCTCTCAGAAAACTGGATGGGGCAAGTATGGAATAGTTCTGAGTGCTTCTCTCTCGAGTAGGTAGTGGTGGAGGGGTATATATAGGCATCCCCAAAAATCCAACCGTTACACACAAAATGACCAACTCGGTGACACCGATGTGTAAATCTCGGTGGTACCGAAGTGACCAAAAGGTGGCAACTTTTGAATCTCGGTGAGACCGATATAGGAAACTCGGTTGTACCGATAAGGTGACCAACGGTCAGATTCCCAATCTCGGTGATGCCGATCCAACAATCTCGGTGGTACCGATTTTGTGAATTTGCGTAACAGAAAGTTGGCAACCTAAACTCAGTTGCACCGGGATTGAATCGGTTGCACCGAAGTGGCTAGGGTTTGGCTGAGTCTGTCTGAGGTTGAGAATCGGTGGCACCGGGATGGAAATGTTGGTTGCACCGATTTTGAGTATGTGGCTTTGGACAGACTTTGGTGGGAGAGCTTGTGGGTGTTTTTGGTGACTATCACTTGTGCACGTATGAGCATTTTGTTCACCAACGAAACTTTACCCCCTTTTAATAGTATTGGCTTTCCTATGGACTCAAAGTGATTTCTCACAAATGTAAAATGTAGAGTCCTCTTCCTTGAAGCTTTGCCAATCCATTTCCTTGCATCTTGGGGTATTCCACAATCTCCACGATCCTTTTGCCAACCCTCTCTGTGGACTTTATCTGAAATACACTAGGTAAAAGTATTAGTCCAAGAGACAATGTATGTTGTCATGAATTATCAAAACCACCAACGGAGCATGTTGTGCTTTCAGGCCATCGCTGAGGCGGTGGACTCAAAGGGGTTGGTCGAGATGAGGGACACGAGTTTACCCAGGTTCGGCCCCTCAAGAAGAGGTAAAAGCCTACGTCCTGCTTGTGTTGTATTGATTGGAGTATCGGTTACAAGGGAGTGGATTTGCTTGACCTAGCTCTCGATTGATTGGTTTCTGTCTAAGCCGCCCCAGGGTCTCGCCTTTATATAGGAGGTCGAGGCCCTGGGTTACACGAGTCCCAAACCAACTCATACAACGCAATCAATCCTGTCTCTAAGCCGCCTTGCCTCCTTGAGCAAGCCGTCTCCGGGCGGCTTAACCGCCCGGATCTCATACCATCTTCTATCTCTGGGCCTTCGTCTTGGCCTGTCTGGTAAGCCGCCATGCGGCCTGGTCTTCATCTTCCGGCCCACTTTATGGGTCTTGGCTATGAGCCGCCAGGTATGACCCGGCCCCTCCTGGGCGGGTCTTACCACGGGGTTATATCCCCAACATTAGGCCCCAGATTGATTTGAGCCTGTTCATGTCAATCTTCAAACTCACTTGGCGGCGAGTCTCACATTTCTGTCACCTGAAAAAGAAAATTTATAACCCGCCGTGACGTCACGTCGAATATGCTAAAAAGATTCTGTGACGTTCGCAACGGATCCTCTCATTAAACGGTCGGCCCGAAAATCGAGGCGCCCCCTCCGGTCAATCATCACTGCACCTCCTCGACTTTCACACACACTGTTGCCATCCCATCTCATAAATAGGGATACGAGGGGGCCCCTTTCCTTTCTCTGCCGCCGCTGTCTTCTTCTTCCTCCTTTAGACTCGCGCCTCCAGAGTTCCGCCACGCCGACTGGACCTCACTGTCGTCCCCAACGCCGGCCGCTGCATCAACCTGATTCGGACCAGAAACTTGCCAGTCCGTCCGCATCCGAGAGGTACCATTCTCAGCCCTTGTTGAACCCGCAATCATCTCCGAATAGGGTCCCCCCGAGTTCATCGGGCTTCTTTAGTGTTCTTCGCTGTTCTTCAGATTTGTTCTTCGTAATGTAGATTGCCAAGTATCCCATTGAATCTTTCATCGCTGCCTATCCATTGCGGTCGTCCTTTTAATGTCAATACCCGCTTGCTATAGATCTGCGTACCAATCTTCTCCGCGTGCTGTCCGCCTGTTCTTCCACTCCCCTTTTAAGGTTTTGAATATATTTCATTTATCTCTGCCTGTAGATCTTGCAACCATGGTTGTAATATGTGAAACCTATTTATCCATACTTAACCCGCCATTACATTGCCGGCTCTCTGATAAAATACGTCGGCGGCTTAACACCTCACCATTATGCTGACCATAGCTGCCTTAATTATTTGACGTTTTTCTAACCCGCCATATTATGCATCTTCTCACAGTTTAACCCGCCACCATGTTAAGAGCACCCGCATCTTGCGATTGGGTTGGATCCGGAGTTACCGAGCAGCTTCTGCTTGACTTCGTAGAGTCGGGTATCTTGCCGGCTCAGAACGTTATACATTGGCGAGTTCCAGGGCCAGAGATAAGACCTACTCCTAAGGAAGGAGAGGTTGTCGTATTCACTGATCACCTCCTCCGTGGTTTTAGCCCGCCCGGGTCAAAAAAATTCCGGGACGTTCTTCACTCCTTCAAGCTTCACCCTCAAGACATAGGTCCAAACTCTGTCACCAACATGTGTCAGTTTCAAGTCTTATGCGAAGTTTACCTGCAAGAAGAGCCGTCTGTTGACCTCTTCCGTGATTACTTTTACGTCAACCGCCAAACTGAAATGGCGGCTGGACCAAGTTTGGAACTCGGCAGCGTTTCCATCCAGAGGCGGAGAGATTTTCCCTACCCAGCAGCTGTCTTACCAAGTCACCCAAAAGATTGGAACAAGACCTGGTTTTATTGTAAGGACACTTCTCCCAAAGAAGAGAATCCATTGCCGGGTTACCGTCCTACCCGGCTTTGCACCTCCGGAGAGCTCCCAGACCGGATGTCCGCCGCAGAGCGAGCGAAATATGCTCCGGCTTTCGCGAAGATCAAGGCCTTAATGGCGAACGGCTTGACTGGCGTCGACTTAACCCGTTGCTGGGTTTCCTGGAAAATCTTGCCACTGAGCCGGCGTGACCCACTCATGTATGAATTACGGGTGAACCAAATGACTCTCTCTGTTTCAACGCCACCCCCCCTGACAGAACAAGACATCAACTCTTCTGTCAAATCACTTCTTGGCGAAAAGCAAGAGATTTGCAACAAAATTGGGCTGAAGCCTTTTTGCGCCAAGAACCCGGCTCCAGCTGTAAGAAACCCTTTTCCACAAATTTGGTCATTCTTGTCTTGACCTTTTGCTTTGCTCTTTTAACCTTTTTTGGCGGCTTATGCACAGGTCGGCTCTTGTTTTTGGAAGAAGAAGTATAATCCTCCTGTGAGGAAACCTAAGGCGGGTAAAACCCGTGCCCAAAAGAAGAAAGCTTCTGCTCAGGAACCGCCTGAGCTTGACGAGTCGGAGGTAGAACTTGACTCCCTTGGCCGTCTCTTTATGCAACTTAATGACAAAAATTATTCACAGGAGGAAACGGAAACAAGCCATGCGGACGCCCCTGAGGTAACTTACATCTCCTCTGACTCAGAAAACCTTCCACAAGAAAAAACTCGGTGGGTCATCCGGAAAATTCCATTTTCTCATCCTCTTGCTTATTTAGACCCCAATTTTCTTTTGAAAAAGCAACAGCACAACTCCAGACGTCAAACCTGGAGCACCGACTCTGAAGATCTTTTGACCGGCTTACCAAACTCTCTGGCTCCTCGGAAACAGCCTGCTGAAGTACTTCTTTTAACCAAGTCCAATTGTTAACACTCTTGCATTGTAGCCTTACTCTGTGTCTTATCGTCTTAACTTTTTTAGGAGTCGCCTCCTTCCTCTGGCGATTCCACTGCATCCAAGCTGCCTCCTCTGAAGATCAACCCGGAGTACGTACTTTTGTATTTGCACCATACTTTTTTACCACCCTTGTCCTCTATGTAACAATCTTTCTGTTTCCAGGGCTCTAGCAAAACGAAGGAAGACAGGCGGGTCTACCGCTACTCCTGCTGCCCAAGAGCCGGAGATCGCTAAGCCGAACTCACCTGCCACTTACACTGAGCCTTCTGAGGCTCGAAAGGATGCGCCTGAAGACACTCCTTAGCCCTCTGAACCGGCTGATGATAACATGGCCACTCCTGAAAGTCCTCCAAAGGCTGATCCTAAGCCGCCTAGCCCTTCAACAACCGCCGAAGACACAGGTCATCCCGAAGTTGTTGTCACTGGGACGGGTTATCAATTCCTTGATCCTCATGTGTTAACAAAACACACTAGCAAGGCTGAAACAGCCTCACCAGAAAAACTTGATTTTGAATTCCCCGTCTTAGAGAAGCTGAATGCGGATGAATTACATGTTGGTTATCTGAACCGCCTCTCGACAAGCCGGAATATGGAGTCCAAGCTTGTTGGACTAATGAAGAAAAAATATGAGGTACTCCTCTTCTCTTATTTTTCCTTATACCCTTATGTAGCCCCCAAGAGTTGGTTTAATATTGCAAATAGTAGACCGGGTCTTCCAATCTTTGTCATACTCCAAATAGCTTAGCTTGTAGCCCCCAAGTATCGGGTTAATATAGATAATGAGCCGGTACTTACTTGAAAATTAGATCCGAGTGTAGCCCCCAAGTCCTGGTCATTATAATAATGATAAGCCGGAGCTTCACTACTAAGAACTCACGAATCATAACCACGAAAGTCCGGCTTAAAAAATAAGCTGGAAAAAGGCTTGCATTGTTTAGAAGCGCCGTGTGTAGCCCCCAAGTACCGGCTTAACTTTACAAAGATGAGCCGGAACTTGTTTGTAGATTGTGTGAGAAAACACAGACATTAGCCCCCAAGTGTCAAGTATATTGCTTGCAATCTTCTTGAGACTTGTATCGTAATAGCTTCATCAATCGTGTACTAATATGTCATCTTGGCGACTTAAACCTCCTGAACTTTTTTTGTTTTTGTATGATACAGGAAGCCTTGGATGCGGCCGAGTCTGATCTGACCGGCCTGAGGGAAAGTGTTGCTTCGCAACAAACCGCCCGTGCTGAGGCGGAAGAAAAATGGCGGGTTGCCGTTAAAGAACTTGAGAAGGTTCAAGCTGACTTTGCTGCCTTCAAAGAAACGGCTGAGTCTAAGCAAGCTGCCTTGACAAAGCGAGCAGACGATGCTGACCAGCGGCTCAAGGTTGTATCAGAAGAACTGCAAACCCTCAAGCGTCATATATCCAGGATGACTTCTGCTATCTTTGGTAAGCACTGAAAACTTAGAAAATTTCCTTGCCTTATTGAAAACTATGCGAGCGGCTTATAACGTCCAACTTTCCTTGCAGGTCAAAGAAGCCGCCAACTATCTTCTGACAGCTTGTTGAAGTTGAAAGCCATATATACCTTGACAGAACAGCTATACTGCGGGACCCTTTGCACCATCAAAGCGATGTTGACTGAAAAAAGCATCCCCAAATTCATGAAGGGAGTAATAGAACTCTTGTCGACTCTGCCCAAGAAAATTGATGAGCTCAAACGATCAGCCGCCAGAAAGGGAGCAATGGCCGCGCTAAGCCGGTCTCTGGCCTTTGCCCCTGAACTGACCGCAGAAGAGATGATGGATGGCTTTCCATCCAAGAAAGATGATGGCTCAGACTTTACCGAAGCTGACTATGCCAAGTGTATGAAGGCCTCCCGAGTACTCGCATCAACACTTGTGAACGAACTTGATCTGACCTCATACCAGGCGGCTTATGGTGAGGACAGCAAATGAGTGCGCTGCCCAACTTTTGAAGCCAGGGACCTAACTCCTGCACGCCGTAAGCCACTTTTGTTCCTGAAATTGACCCGTCTCCCCTCTTTGACGAGGCCCAGTTTGAAGCGTTGACAAACTGCAACTGGGATGTGGACAATCTTCAGATCGAAGAGGTCGAAGACCCGGCGCAGGATGACCCGCCGTCAAGCTGAACACATTGCCCCTGATCAAGATGACCCGGCTTTCTGAGCCGCCGAGACTGGAAATGTATGAAAAACTTTTAAGCCTGTTGCATTTTGGGCTCTCTGAAGAGCTTTGTAATAGGCATAGAAAACACTTGATTGCCTCAACCGTGCCACTTGATGCACTTTTATCTGTCTTGTGTTCTGCTCACAACATATTTTCGTCATATTTCACGGCGGCTCATCTTAGGAGATAAGACCTGCAAAAACAAACAAGACAGAGTATGTTCTGTATTGTTGTAAGGGCGGCTTGAAAAAGAACAACCCGTAGATATTAAATCTTTTCATGACCTTGCTTTCTTTTTCGAAAACTCATATGCCGGCTCTTATGGCATGAACTTGTTGTTTGAACTCCTAATAGTACAGGGTCTCTAGTGAGAGTGACCGTCAACTCCCTTGAACGGCTCAGGGTCTCTAAGCGAGATTAACTGGTAAGAGCAACAACAAACCATAAAGAGGCGCAGCAGGGCATGAGTACCCCTAGGGCCCATAAGCTACTTCTCACGTGACATAAATCCGTCGTTTGAACCTTTAAACAGTGCAAGGTCTTTAAAAGAGTAACTGTTTAAGAGTATGAACGGGCCACATAGCAGAGAGTATGCAGCAGATGGGTGAGTTTATCCTCGCTTTCCGTAAGCCGGCCCTCACGTGACAAGAGCCGCCATTTTAACCTTGACCAGTACAGGGTCTCTAGCGAGAGTGACTGTCAAATACTTTGAACAGCTCAGGGTCTCTAATCGAGATTAACTGGCAAGAGTTCGGCGGGTCACCTAGCGGAGAAGCAGCAGCATACAGGCAGGTTTAACTCGAACTTGCGGTGGCTGAAGAGCCAATCAAGAGGGTGTGTAAGCTAAACCTGGCAGGTTGGAAGCCCCCAAATGACCTTGTTGACGGAGTCAACTTTTTGGGTATATAACCCGGCCTTACGGTGGCTGAAGAGCCGGTCAAGAGGGTGTGTAAGCTAAACCCTGGCGGGTTAGAAGCCCCCAAATGACCTTGTGGTTGTATCCATCTTTGCACAATCTGAGATATATAAACGGCAGAGGCCCCGGCTTGCAGGGATGCAAACTTTATTATTATATATATATATATATAAGTGATATATACAATGATGATGTACAATGATGGGAGTCGATGACTCAAGTATAGTAAGGCCGCAGATGAGCGATATTCCACGGCCGGTGGGTCTCCTGCCCAAAAGTGCGTGACTCGTCTCATACGTGAATGAGATTGAATGACCCATTGTTGAGATTTCTGCTAACCACAAAAGGCCCTTCCCATGGAGGGGATAGCTTGTGCGCATCCGTCTGATCTTGAATCAAACGCAACACCAAGTCGCCTTCCTGAAACGTCCGGGTCTTAACTCTGCGGCTATGATAGCGATGCAGGTCTTGTTGATAAATCGCCGATCGAGCTGCTGCAGGATCATGCTCTTCATCCAAAGCATCTAACGCGTCCTGACGCGTAGTCTCATTATCTGCCTCAACGTAAGCCGCCACCCGTGGCGAGTCATGACGTATATCACTTGGTAACACGGCTTCCGCACCATAAACCATAAAGAAAGGCGTATAGCCTGTTGACCTGTTGGGGGTAGTTCTGATGCTCTAGAGAACTGACGGTAACTCCTCTACCCAACAACCTGGCGTTCGCTGTAGAGGAATCATAAGCCGGGGCTTGATGCCTCGCAAGATCTCCTGGTTAGCATGCTCTTTGACCATTGGATTGTGGATGGGCAACAGCAGAAACCTCAAGCCGGATGTGCTCACTTTCACAGAATGCCTGCATAGCCCCCTTGGATAGGTTTGTGCCATTATCTGTGATGATACTATGAGGGTAGCCAAAACGGTAGATCAATTTTTTGACAAACTGAACCGCCGTAGCCGCGTCACACTTGCTGACCGGCTCAGCCTCAACCCACTTGGTAAATTTATCCACCGCCACCAAAAGGTGGGTCTTCTTGTCTTTAGATCTCTTGAAGGGCCCGACCATATCAAGCCCCCAAACCGCAAACGGCCAGGTAATTGGAATCATGCGCAACTCCTTAGCCGGTACGTGAGCACGTCGCCCGAACTTCTGACACCCATCACACTTGGTGACCAAGTCCTCTGCATCTATATGAGCCGTCAGCCAGAAGAAACCGTGCCGGAAGGCCTTAGCCACCAAAGATTTTGAGCCGGCGTGATGACCGCAATCGCCGGCATGAATTTCATTTAAGATCTCCTTGCCCTTGACGCAGGACTCAAAGGGGTTGGTCGAAATGAGGGACACGAGTTTACCCAGGTTTGGCCCCTCAAGAAGAGGTAAAAGCCTACGTCCTGCTTGTGTTGTATTGATTGGAGTATCGATTACAAGGGAGCAGATTTGCTTGACCTAGCTCTCGATTGATTGGTTTCTGTCTAAGCCGCCCCAGGGTATCGCCTTTATATAGAAGGTCGAGGCCCTGGGTTACATGAGTCCCAAACCGACTCGTACAACGCAATCAATCATGTCACTCAGCCGCCTTGCCTCCTTGGCAAGCCGTCTCCGGGCGGCTTAACCGCCCGGATCTCATACCATCTTCTATCTCTGGGCCTTCGTCTTGGCCCGTCTGGTAAGCCGCCATGCGGCCTGGCCTTCATCTTCCGGCCCACTTTATAGGTCTTGGCTATGAGCAGCCAGGTATGACCCGGCCCCTCCTGGGCGGGTCTTACCATGGGGTTATATCCCCAACAGATGTCATTGCCGAGCCCACCTCTGCATCATCGACAGGTACTTTAAAGGCGAAGACCGCCTTTGGGCAGGGCGGGCATGTACTCCTGTCCCCCTTCAAAATTGGCCGTTGTGGGATCCCTTCCCGCCATTGCGATAAGGGAAGAGGACCCGAGCCACCGCTATATATAGAGGGTAGGCTGCACCGTAGAGGGGGATCCGAAGTCAGTCCACCCACTCATCCATCACCAAGCCGACAGAGGGCCAAGAACACCTCAGGAGCGCCCTCACGAGGCTCCAAAACACTATACTAGTTCATCCACCACACCTCCTCGAGAGGCAATCCACCAAAGCAGAAGTAGGGTATTATGCTTCGCAGCAGCCCGAACCTGGGTAAACAATCGTGTTCATCTTTTTCGTCATCATCGTGCGAGTTCATCGTCGTGTCCATCGAGTAGCGAGCTAGGTAGGGCGAGGCTGCAGGGGATCTTTGCACACGCCCCTGTGTTCGAATCTTAAGGGTTTTGCGGAGCCCGAAATCCGACATTTGGCGCGCCAGGTAGGCGGCATGTCGAGATCTCCTCCAAGCTTCGTTCTTCCCACACTTCACTGCTCCGATGGCCGGCGCTCAACAAGCTTCCCCCGGCCGCAGCGGGTCAGCTTCCGTCGACCCCGCCGCTGCCGTCGGAGGCCCACACCCCGGCGGCATGGTACTGGGTGGTCAGTATCAAGCCACCAGCATCACCTCCACCATCACCGCCTCTCACACCGCCCAAGCACACGGCGGGCGGGCGGCGCCCTCGGCACCGACGACGCGCCGCACCTACGTAGGGGACCTCAACGCGCATGATGCGCTACTGCTGGCAAGCGAGATGTTCCGCCACCGCCCAACGCAAGGGGGCTTCGACACATGGGCCGACCACATCGCGGAGCTGGTCACCGTCGCGTAAAGGGCTGTGGCCCCTCACTCTTCTTCAAGGCCGCAGGTGCCAGGCGCCGGGGGCTCGCAAGCCACGCCCGCTCCCCAGCCCGCCGGCGGAGTGACCCTTGCAGCACCGGACGGGCTCGAGTGGGGCACGCCACACGCTGTGCTCCTTCTCCTCCAAATCTCGGTGACCGGTTTCGTGGCGCAGCCCGGCCGTGATGACCAAGCACACGGAGGAAACGACGGGGCGCCCCGCGCGCACACTGACACGCGCCTTCATGCCCCGGTGGGCCTTCAACAGCCTGGGTTGACCAGATGGGAGCGCGCCATCCGGCGCAGTGAGCAAGCGGCGTGGGCGTCCGGACAAACAAGCAACAACGGCAAAGGCGCATCAGGTCGCCAAGGAAGCAATCCACACCAGGAGACGCGCGGCCTACCCATTGGCGGTGGCAGAGGTAAGCAACTCCGCTCTGAGGCCCATCGCAGGAGCTTCTGCGAGCGACGCGCGCGGGGTGGCCTCCCGCCGCCGCCAGGAGGGGCTGTCCCCGGCGCTCCGCCGGATGGCTCAGGAGGAGGACCGAGCCCTTATGTGGAGCCCTATGTACCGTGCTACGTCGTACCGCCTGGCGGTGGGATGGGTCAGGCGCCCGCCGCAGGCGCCAACACCCTCCCAAGAGTAAGGAGCACCCTGGGCGTCCTCCCCGGGCCGGGCCTGGGACTTCCGGCGGCAGAGCATCGGGCCTGGACGACGCGAGCGGGAGGGCGCCCCCAGGCCCGCCGGACGTGGCGCAAGCCGGCGCCCCCACGGGCAAACGACACCGGATCAAGCCCCGAGGCCTCAGGAGTAATGGCCTGGGGGGAGCAGCAAGACACAAACAGCGCGGGCCACCCGCGGCTACTACAGCGCCGGCACGGCCTCGGGAGGCTGGGCCTCACGAGGCCCTCAGGACGTTGCCCGGCCGGCGCACGGACACTTCACGAGGCGCCTTCATCGACAAAACACCCTTATGGCTGCGCCGATGCATCGTGCTCATGTTTGGGCCTCGGGAGCGCAATCCTGCGGTCACGCGGGGAACGATGCATTCGGGTTAGGGTCATAAGGGTGTGCAACCGGGCAGAAATGCACGGGATGGTTCTTGACGGAGTTGGGAACCACCAGGCCGTGCGCCTGGGGGCTTGCCCAGCTAATCTATGGCCGTGACACTCTCACGTAATAATGAGCGGGTTGTATACGCCCGGAGCCCCCCGAGGACGTGGAGGGGTTCCCTCCCACGCAATGTGGCAGCCACAGCTCCGCGCTGGCGGAGAAGACAACACTGCCCTCCAATGGCTATGCCCATGCAACGTGGATGCCCTACGCTCAGCGCTGTGGGAAGACGAAGACTAGCCTAGGGGCCGGACGCGGCATTTGGTTGCTTCTTTTTGGTGTTCGAGTTGCCGTTTTTTGGAATGAAGTCTGAGGATTTCGAAACTCTATGTTTAAAAGAAAAAGGGGCGGGAACTTTTCTCTTTGTGTTCTCTCGTTTTGCCAGACTTGAATTCTCTCTTTCTGGACGGTGTTTCGCAAGGAGCCAAACGCCCCGCACCACCCTGAGGCAACTCGGGGCTGGATAGCAAGGCCTTGTCGCCTCATGGCCACACGTCTCTTATCCGTCAACCCCCGCTCGGGGGCTTTGACCGCAGCACGACACCACAACATGGAATCTCGGGAGGCCCCAGGGCCTCCTGAGGCAGCGCCCGAAGGGACGGAATGGGGGATCGCTCGAGCGTCAAAGGGGGCTCCTGAGCAGCACGCCTCAGGAGCCTTACCGGTCATATAGCCACTCGCCCCCCTTGGTGTCATCCTTGGTGATCCGGTCGGCATCAAGGGTGTCGGGGCTTGACCCCGTGGCTGCGTCCTTGGTGATCCGGTCATACGCAACGGTTGTCGGGAAACGTGCGGGACTGGGGCCTATAGACGCAGAGTGCCGAAAGGGCCCCCAAACCATCCAGCAAACGAGGAGGAAGCGTCCCAGACGGAGCCGCGGGCTATCTGGACAGCCCGGCCGCGCCTCGCGATGCACGAGATCGCCACCGCCATACAAGCTAAGTACACTGCCGAACTAAGCAAGAGCCTCCTGGCCTAATAACGACCCAAGGACGAGATAAGGATTATGCACACTAATGAAAGGATGCAGGTATTACGGGCCACCACGCGCGGCTGCCGAAACCCCTGAGGACCGAGGCGGCAGGGAAAAACGACACATAGGGAGGGACTCGACCACGATGAGCCGCAAGGCCCAGAACCCGATGGGGGCGGCGGCTACAAGTCGTCCCTCAAGAGAGAGAGCCTCGCGAGGGCCCTACCGGTGGCTGTTGCCAGGCCGCATCGGTGGCAGCGTCGGGCCCCACACGGAGAAGCTAAGTCACGTCACGGCAAGCGAGCAACCAGCGATTCAAGGAAGAAAAACAAGAAGGCGAAGGTAACATACAAAAGACTAACGCCCACCGGGGCAGAGTTCTTCTTGAAACATTACAGGAACCGGGAAGGGGAAACAGAGGACGCCTAGGAGGAGAAGCCGCTGTCGCTGCCCGCGCCATCGGCCGCCTCTGCATCGGAGTCGTCCTCCTCGCTGGAGACGGGCACCTGGATGAACTGCTCCACCATGGACTCCACATGTGGGTGCACCTCGTCCCGAAGGGGGCGCTGGAGCCCGTCAGGCACCGGCTCCCCGACGCGCCGGAGGTCAAGCTGTGGGGCGAGGCGGCGCAGGTTGGAGAAGACGAGCATCAAGGCGAGGTCCAGAAGGTCGTGCGCGTCAGACTCGCTGCCCGCGTTCATGCGGGAGACGCCGGTCTCCAGCGCCTCCACCACCTTCTGGAAGAATTCAAGGTAGCCCCCGTTGCCGCGCACGTTCGGCAACGCGGGGGCGTCCCCAACGAACCGGCTCACCGCACCGGCCACGCGGCTGGCGATGTCCAGGAACTGCTTGGCGCGTTGGAACTCCAGCAGCCTGGCATGCGCCGCCTCGTCCTGGGTGGCCTGCACGGCGTCGGCCGCCTCCTGGACCTGGGCCTGGAGGGACGCCAGCTCCGCCCTGGCCTCCGCTTCGCCCCGGAGGGCGGCTTGGAAGGCGGCCTCGGCGGTCGCCAGCCGGGCCCGCAGCGTCTCTGCTTCCTCCTGAAGCTCGCCAAGCTTGCGCTTGTTGGCTGCAGGCGCCCTGGGAGGACGAGAGGATCATGCTCGGAACGCTGGGCAAAACAACTAAAGAAGAGGGAGGCAGCGGAATACTCACTCGTCGACCATGGCCCAGCGCCGGCGGACCTGCGCCGGCCCTGAGGGCCCCCCACCGCTGCCTCCGGAGGAGGACGAGGGAGCCGGCGGTGTCGTGCATTTCCCCGCAACCGCAGCACTTCCTCCAGACGCCATGGAAGACGAGAAGATGGGAAGAGGAGAGGGTTTTCTCGACGGAGCGAAGGAAGCAGGAAGATGCCTCAAGACTGCAATGCCCCTCCCCTGCCAAGGGCGGGGCGGAATTATAGGCGTAACTGCAGCTGCGAGGCGTCGTGGGAGAGCAGGCGTCATGTGCCTCTCGGGCGCCGCGAGGCGGTTCGATCGACGCAGTACCGTCCGCGTCGCCTCTCCTGCCAACTGAAGGGTGACATCCGCGTGGCCCGAGGAGTAGAGGCCCGGAGCAGCAGCTGCATTCAAGGAAGGGCAATGATGGCCGGCGCTGCACGAGGGTGTCATGTCGATTTGACTTGGAGCGGTTCCTGACGCCCTCAGGGAGAGGGGGCGTCGCCGCCCGGGCGTTCGACGCGTGTAAAGCCTGGCCCGCAGGCAATTGGGCCCCGCAGCGCTTCGAGCTGTCCTCAAGGCTTCACCCGGATGCCAGCTCGAGCGCGCCTTGGGCCCGGGGGCTACTGTCGGTGTTCTGGGAATGGGGGTACCCAGACCTGCCTGCCTACGGCCCAGGGCATGGCCCACTCCATCAGCCAACCACAGCCAAGCGCGGCCCCACTCAAGACAAGGCCCTCGCGAGGGCCCTAGGCTCGCGAGGAGGAGCGGCGTCAAGACCGGCAAGGGATGGGCCTCCCCAGACCCCCTCCGGAGCGGCGGAGATCTCTATGCAGAGCCCGGCCTCAGGAGTCAAAGATGACGCAAGGAAGGACAGGCGAGCGCCAGCGCGCCAGGCGGCGCAGTTTCCCCTTTGGTGCAAAGGGAGCAAGGACGTACGCGGGTTCCCAAAGCACCCCCCCAAAGGTTTCCATTCCGGTGCAACAAGACCACGACCACGAGCCCCGCAGGACGGATGTCATCGCCGAGCCCACCTCTGCATCATCGACAAGTACTTTGCAGGCAAAGACCGCCTTTGGGCAGGGCGGGCATGTACTCCTGTCCCCCTTCAAAATTGGTCGTTGTGGGATCCCTTCCCGCCATTGCGATAAGGGAAGAGGACCCGAGCCACCGCTATATATAGAGGGTAGGCTGAACCGTAGAGGGGGATCCGAAGTCAGTCCACCCACTCATCCATCACCAAGCCGACAGAGGGCCAATAACACCTCAGGAGCGCCCTCACGAGGCTCCGAAACACTGTACTAGTTCATCCACCACACCTCCTCGAGAGGCAATCCACCAAAGCAGGAGTAGGGTTTTACGCTTCGCAGCGGCCCGAACCTGGGTAAACTATCGTGTTCATCTTTTTCCTCGTTATCGTGCGAGTTCATCGTCATGTCCATCGAGTAGCGAGCTAGGTAGGGCGAGGCTGCAGGGGATCTTCGCACACACCCCTGTGTTCAAATCTTAAGGGTTTTGCGGAGCCCGAAATCCAACAGCTTCTTTGAAACGATCGGTCAATTCGGCCATCCTTTCCGGAGGCTGCTCGGCAGGCCATAGCGCTTTTATCACGCCCCTCATAGCCTTCTGAGCCCGCTCATGCACGGCGGATAGTTCCTTCAGGAGGTTCCCCCGGAAGGAGCTGAACTCTTCTTCAGGCTGCCCGGTTAGGAGACCTGTATATGAGACAAGGCATGTCCATTACACCTTATGAAGTGGATATAACTTTCGACGTTATAATCAAAACTTACCGAACATGCCCCTCTGTAGTTCCTGGTTCTCTTCTTGGGCAGGGGCCAATTGAGTCTTTAAACTCTCAATATCTTCGGCCTACTGTTTGTTTTCCACCTGGAGGCGTTTCTTCTCCTCCAGGTTTCGCTGCAGCGAAAGGCAGTCAGCCTCATACTGAGATTCAGCGTACCTCTGGGATTCGCGGGCTGCATCCAAATCTTTTTGCAATTGCCCTATTGATTCAGCTGCTAAAAGTACTATCGCGTTAGCATGGGATTATACGCTAAGATCAGTAGAATAGTTATACTCACCATGCGCCTCCCGGGTAAACTTCTTCACTTGTTCAAGCTCGGCCTTCACGGTTTCCGCCTGTGTTCGGCTCGCTGCCAATTCATTGGCCAATTGCTCGTTCTGCTGCCTTGAGGACTGCATCATCCATGCAATCAATATGCGGATCCTTAATTCGGTTGTCCCGACCATATCAAGGCTTGGGGGCTACTGGGTTTACATTTATGTCCGGATTTTAATCACTTACCTTCAGGCCAGACGATATCAGTTTCACAGCCTCGCCAAACCCGGCTCGGGCAGCTCCAAGGTGTGCGTCCACCGAGCATAGAGCATTGAACTCCTGTTCGGAAAACACCGGGTCGCGCAGGATTCCTCGCCACCGCTGATGTTTTGTTGCGCTCTCTGCTTCGGATCTAGTGACCGATACCTCGTCCCCAGAGTCTTCGGGGGTCGGATTGGCCATGGGGGCCTCCGCGGCGGGTTCGGCGTGAGCAGAAGATCTTGATTCATGCGTGTTGCCGGGCGTCCCGGCAATGTCTTCGGCAGAGGAGGGTTGTACCCGCTTCCTGAGTAAGTCGAGTAATTCGACATAAGATCTTTTGTAAGATCCTACCGATCATAACAATAAAAGATTAAGCGACCGAACAAAGTACCTTTTGGTTGATCGAGTGTTCGGCGCCGTCTCCACGACCGGCTCACATGAGGGACTCCTGTTGGCGCCCGGCTCGGGCATTGCTGCTGAAGCCGACGTTCGTCGCAAGGACCGGCGGCGCTTGGGAGTGGGAGCCGGTATGTTTGGGTCGATGGAGGGCGCCTGCCTTTTGCGGGTAGAATTTTTCTTTTTGCCCGCAGTAGAGGAGGGGAGTGATCTGGGGTGGTCAGCTATGATGGCCACCTTGGATCGATCTAGGCTCTCCTGGTAAAAGAACCCGTCTTCATATGCCAGTTACAGCTCCGGATCGTCATGAAATCCTGGATCCTCGTCGCGGGAGTAGTTATCTGGTTGGGGGCCGGACAGTTGATTGTCTCGGCAAAGCTCCGCCATTCCTGTTTGCGCAGATTAAAAGCGTTAGTCAAAAAGGGCGAATAAGTGCCCAAACTCAAGACGCGGAGAAAAAGGGATTACCCATTCAATAGGGTTGTAACTCGAGTAGCCTTCCTTAACCTGCAACTGAGCAAAATCTTCTTTTCTCCTTTGTACAAGTCGGCAAGTGCGGCTGCCAAGGCTACCTGATTGGCAGGGCCCAGCCGTCGGGAGCGAGTGGTGTCACTTGTTTCGTTGTATTGCCACAAAGGATGTATCCTTTGTTGAAGAGGTTGGACGCATCGGGAGATGGCGGCGGCCATCACGTCAATCATTGTCAGCTTGTGATGAGCCAGTATCCTTACGTGGGCGGCCAAGCGTCGAACTTCGGCACTGTTCTCTTGGGATGAACTCCTCGGTCGCGAATTATACTTTTTCTTCGAAGGAGCGTCGGAGTATTAGGGCAAGCCCCTCCGAGCTGGATCGAATAGGGGAACGTCCTCGAAGTAGAACCACTCCGAAGACCACTGTTCGGATTCCTTCTTCGGTGTCCCCGCTGGGTATCCTGTTCCTGCTATGCGACATACTTTGGCTCCTCCGATTACCCGAATTGTCTCGCCCCGAGTTCGGGGGACGAGGCAGAAGTACTTCCTCCATAATTCGAAGTGCGCCTCGCAGCCCAAGAACATTTCGCAGAGAGCGACAAAGCCCGAAATATGCAGAACGGATCCGGGGGTAAGATGATGGAGCTGGATCCCATAGAACTCCAGTAACCCCCTGAGGAAAGGATGAATGGGGAACCCTAGGCCTCGTAAGAGGAAGGGCACAAAGCATATTCGCTCGCCCTGATTAGGATTGGGGAAGTTCTCCTCGAAAGCTTCACCGTCAAAGGAAGTCAAGCCGGCGCGAGTTGCCACCAGATATGAGGAAGGAAGATACCCATGGGTCTCAAGATCACGCAACCGGAGGAGGGATACAGAGCAACTCGTCCAATCCCCAGGACGGGAGCCGTAAGGGCGCGAGGAAGAACTGGGGGCGCTCACTATGATTTTGAGGTGGTCTCTTGATTGGAGTTTTTCTCTAACGGGGAAGAAGAAGAAGCCGTGACCCCGACCGCGATTTAACTTGTTTAAATAAGTGGTGCCTCCCTTGCGGGAGGGGCAGTCTTGTAAAAAAGGTGCCAAGCCGCTCGTCTCCCCTCGGTGCGCAAGGATCGAGAAACGCTGAAAGTTACTGCACTGGGTCCCGCAAGTTCTTAGCAATCGAGGATTCTCCGATGACAGGATGGTTGCCGAGTAAGAAGAGGTAGAGGGACTCGCCTCGCAAGCCGAAGACTTTGACACGCAAAATTGTCCGAATATACCCCGGCGTTGGAGGCTAGTCCGGGGGCTACTAAGGGAGTCCGGGATTAAGGGGTCCTCGGACTGCCGACCTATGTCTCATAGTTCGGCCTAATGGGCCACTCGTTGAAGATGAGATTGATCAAAGGCCTCGTCGCTAGGCAGGAGACCTCAGGAGCCGTGGCGTGTCTGACAAGTCGAAGATAGTAGATTAGGCATGTTTTTCTCCTCCGGTGGACAACCGACCATATGTAACCCTAGTGACCCCTAGTGTCTATATAAGCCAGAGGGTTTTAGATCATACGACACAGAAACTCATCTAGGGTTTTAGCTAGTCAATCTCGAGGTAGATCAACTCTGTAACCTTCATATCATCAATATAATCAAGCAGGACGTAGGGTTTTACCTCCATAGGGGGGCCCGAACCTGGGTAAACATCGTCTCCTTCGTCCCTTTGTTACCATCGATCCTAGTCTCACAGCTCGGGACCCCCTACCCGAGATCCGCCGGTTTTGACACCGACAGTGCCAGCCCCCTCTGGCGCGCCCTGGTATCTTGTGGGCCCCTCGTGGCTCATCTTCGCGTTAAACTGACGCCCAAAAATCCTATATATTCAGAAACCCCCAGAAATAACCCTAGATCAGAAGTTCCGCCGCCGCAAGCCTCTATAGCCATGAAAAACCAATCTAGACCCCGTTCCGGCACCCTGCCGGAGGGGGAAATCATCACCGGAGACCATCTTTATCATCCCTATGGTCTCCATGATGAGGAGGGAGTACTCCACCCTCGGGGCTGAGGGTTTGTACCAGTAGCGATGTGTTTAATCTCTCTCTCTCGTGTTTTTGATTTGGCACGATCTTGATGTATCGCGGGCTTTGTTAAATTCAATATAGTTGGATCATATGGTGTTTTCCCTTCTCTATCTTGTTGTGATGAATTGAGTTTTCCCTTTGAGATTCCGTTATTACCGGATTGAATACTTTTATTGAATCGAGAGCACTTGATCTATGTCTTGGCACTCAACTCGCGGATTCCCGAGGTGACATTGGAGTAATCTATGCATAGGGGTTGTTGCATGTTTTCGTCCTACTTTCTCCGGTAGAAATCTTGGGGCACTCTTTGAGGTTCTTTGTGTTGGATTGAGTATTATGAATCTGAAATTGCTTGATGCGTATCGTATAATTAACTCATGGATACTTGTGGTGACATTGGAGTATCTAGGTGACATTAGAGTTGGTTGATGTGTACCATATGGCGTTAATTTAGTAAGAACTCTTGGATAGATCGATCGGAAAAGATAACTTTAAGGTGGTTTCGTACCTTACAAACAATTTCTTCTTATGTTCTCTGCTAGATAAGAACTTTGGAGTGATTCTTCGTTGCACGTCGAGGGATCGTTATGTGATCCAACTATATTAGCATTGTTGAGAGATTGCACTAGCGAAAGTACGGAACCTAGGCCTTGTTTTCAAGCATTGCAATACCGTTTGTGCTCACTTTTGTTACTTACTACCTTGCTGTTTTTTGTTACTATTACATAAATCAATATCTACTATCATTACTACACTTGTATCACCATCTCTTCGCCGAACTAGTGCACCTATACAATTTACCATTGTATTTGGTGTGTTGGGGACACAAGAGACTTTTTATTATTTGGTTGCAGGGTTATTTGAGAGAGACCATCTTCATCTTACGCCTCCCACGGATTGATAAACCTTAGGTCATCCACTTGAGGGAAATTTTCTACTGTCCTACAAAACTCTATGCTTGGAGGCCCAACACGAGTCTACAAGAACAAGTTGTGTAGTAGACATCAGTGTGCAATCCTTTTTAGAGGATAGTTTCTTTGGAATGCATGAGTACACACATAGTAGAAGGGATATGATAAGTCATGTGAACCTTGGCTATATGCATCAAACAAATGTGAATGAGATGTTTCCATGTTCAAGATTTCACTCTTGCAAACAATATGTGCAAGAAACAAGAGATCATCTTGACCAAGGATATGATACATATACTTACCTTGAAGTTCTTGAGCATTTTAATAGTAGAAACACACTTGAGAAAACAATATTAGGAAACACAAGAGTATTCTACTTATCCAGATGCAAAAGAATTCAAATGTACCAAGAGACGGAAGACATATTGAAAATGATATTCTTAAAACTTGATATGTCTCCAAGAACATTTAGAACTTTCTCCCCTAAGTATGGATTTGTAAGTCTTCCTCTCCCCCTGAATCTTAGCATGTAGATATTGGGAGTAGGTAGGGTGAGACAAGTCTAACAGAAGATCATATGCACTCTCTCCTTAAAAAGATAGTATGAATTTGGTCTTCTCTCTCCCGCTTAATAAATGTTCCTCCTCCTTGAGAGGTATAGGATTTATATTTTCTCCCCCTTCATATTATTCCCCCTTATCCTTTGATAAGCATAAGATTTGATAATTGTCCCCCTTTGGCATTAATTTCCAAAAAGGGTATGGGATCCTAGAGAGTAAGTGTCGGCACCCCGATCCTAAGCCACACAGATCTAGCATGTAACACATCATATAGCTTTGCGGACTCACGCACGGTACACAATGGCTGCCACCATACCTTGGCCGAACCGTTTGCGCCTTTTGGCTCGCGTATATGATTATGTCACTAGCATCCATATGTCAGAGAACCCGGGTCGACATGACTAGTTATAGACCCAAGTAGCACAACCGTATAGGGACAGGCAAAAGTAACCCAGCAATGCAGGTGTCGGTCATCAGCGTGTGTAGACGAGTCGTAGCAAGCTAAAAGGACTCCATTACACCGCGTGACATTTGGAGTAGCTTGTCATTTACTCTTGTGCTTCACTTATATCCTATGAGTAAATTGTTGAATGAATTGAATGTTTGAAATATGCCCTAGAGGCAATAATAAAATGGTTATTATTATATTTCCTTGTTCATGATAATCGTTTATTATCCATGCTATAATTGTATTGATTGGAAACTCAAATACATGTGCGGGTACATAGACAACACTGTGTCCCTAGTATGCCTCTAATAGACTAGCTCGTTGATCAAAGATGGTCAAGGTTTCCTAGCCATAGACATGAGATGTCATTTGATAATGGGATCATATCATTAGGAGAATGATGTGATGGACAAGACCCAAACTATGAACGTAGCATATGATCGTGTCAGTTTATTGCTATTGTTTCTGCATGTCAAAGTATTTGTTCCTATGACCATGAGATCATGCAGCTCACTGACACCGAAGGAGTACCTTGTGTGTATCAAACGTCGCAACGTAACAGGGTGACTATAAAGATGCTCTACAGGTATCTCCGAGGGTGTCTGTTGAGCTGGCATGGATCGAGACTGGGATTTGTTACTCCGTGTGATGGAGAGGTATCTCAGGGCCCACTCGGTAATACAACATCACAATAAGCCTTGCAAGCAAAGTGACTAAAGAGTTAGCCACGGGATCTTGTATTACGGAACGAGTAAAGAGACTTGCCGGTAATGAGATTGAACTAGGTATGGAGATACCGACGATCGAATCTCGGGCAAGTAACATACCGAAGAACAAAGGGAACAACATACGGGATTAACTGAATCCTTGACATAGAGGTTCAACCGATAAAGATCTTTGTAGAATATGTAGGAACCAATATGGGCATCCAGGTCCCGCTATTGGTTATTGACCGTAGAGGTGTCTCGGTCATGTCTACATAGTTCTCGAACCCGCAGGGTCTGCACACTTAACGTTCGGTGACGTTTTGTTGGTATTGAGTTATGTATGGTGGTGACCGAAGGTTGTTCGGAGTCCTGGATGAGATCCCGGACATCACGAGGAGCTTCGGAATGGTCCGGAGGTAAAGATTGATATATAGGAAGTCCCGTTTTGGTCTCCGGAAAAGTTTCGGGCACTTCAGGTAGTGTACCGGGAGTGACAAATGGGTTCCGGGGGGTCCACCAAGTGGGGCCCACCCACCCCAAGGGTCACATGGGCCTAGGAGGTGGCACACCAGCCCCTGGTGGGCTGGCCGTCCAGCCCCTAGGAGGCCCTTGCGCAAGGGGTGGGGAGGAGGCCAAGTGGGGAGGAGTCCTACTAGGATTCCACCTCCCTTGTGGGAGGTGGACTCCTCCTACTTGGTGGTTCGGCCGAACCCCTAGGGGAAACCCTAGGGGCTGCCTCCTCCTCCCTCCCTCCTATATATACTACATGATTTTTTAGGGCAGCCCACAACCTGAAAAGCCACGGCTGCCTCTCTCTCCATCTAGATCTGTTCTCCACTAGATCGTCTCGATCGTGCTTGGCGAAGCCCTGCCGGGACAGCTCCACCACCACCGCCACCACGCCGTTGTGCTGGGGGAGAACTCATCTACCTCTCCACCCTTGCTTGCTGGATCAAGGAGGTGGAGATCGTCATCGAGCTGTACGTGTGCTGAACGCGGAGGTGCCGTCCGTTCGGCGCTAGATCGGCAGGACCGTGATTGGATCGCAGGATGGATCGTGATTGGATCGTCGGACGGATCGTGATTGGATCGCGGGACGGATTGCGGTTTGGATCGCGAAGACATTCGACTACATCAACCGCGTTTCTTAACGCTTCCCGCTTAGCGATCTACAAGGGTATGTAGATCCACTCTCCCTCTCGTAGATGCTCATCACCATGGATAGATCTTGTATGTACGTAGAAATTTTTTTGTTTCCCATGCAACGTTCCCCAACAGTGGCATCATGAGCTAGGTCTATGCGTAGGTGAGATCTCGAGTAGAACACAAAGGAGTTTGTGGGTGTTGATATTCAGATTGCTTCCCTCCTTAGTCTTTTCTTGATTCAACGGTTTTGTGGGATGAAGCGGCTCGGACCAACCTTACTCGTCCACGTACGAGAGACCGGTTCCATCGACTGACATGTAACTTTGTTGCATAATATGGATGGCGGGTGTCTATCTCTCACACTTTAGTTGAATCGGATTCGACAGAGGCGGTCCTTGTAGAAGGTGAAATAGCAACTTGTATATCACCGTTGTGGTTTTGCGTAGGTAATAATCATTCTTGCTAGATACCCATAGAAGCCACGTAAAACATGCAACAACAAATTAGAGGACGTCTAACTTGTTTTTGCAGGGTATGATGTGATATGATATGGCCAGAAACATGATGAGATATATGTGATGTATGAGAAGATCATGTTTTGTATAGATTATCACGACTTGCATGTCGATGAGTACGGCAACCGGCAGGAGCCATAGTGTTGTCTTTAATTTATTTTCGCCGTTTTTGCTTTACTTTATCGCTATGAGTTAGCAATAGTTGTAGAAGCAATAGTTGGCATGACAACCTCATGGCGACACGTTGATGGAGATCAAGATGATGGAGATCATGGTGTCATGCCGGTGACGATGGAGATCAGGCCGGTGCTTTGGAGATGGAGATCAAAAGCACAAGATCATGGCCATATCATGTCACTTATGATTTGCATGTGATGTTAATCCTTTTATGCATCTTATTATGCTTAGGACGACGGTAGCATTATAAGGTAACCCCTCACTAAATTTTCAAGATAAAATTGTGTTCTCCCCGAGTGTGCACCGTTGCGAAAGTTCGTCGTTTTGAGACACCACGTGATCATCGGGTGTGATAGACTCTACGTTCGCATACAACAGGTGCAAGCCAGTGTTGCACATGCGGAATACTCGGGTTAAACTTGACGAGCCTAGCATGTACAGACATGGCCTCGGAACACAAGAGAACGAAAGGTCGAACATGAGTCATATAGTAGATATGATCAACATGGAGATGTTCACCATTGAAACCACCTCATCTCACGTGATGATCGGGCTTGGGTTGGTGGATTTGGATCATGTCACACTTAGACAACCTGAGGGATGTTGATTTGAGTGGGAGTTCTTAAGTAGTATAATTAATTGAACTCATTATCATGAACATAGTCAAAGTGACTTTACAAATTATATTGTAGATCAATAGCTCGCGTTGTAGATCCCTATTTTTTATACGTTCCTAGAGAAAATAGAATTGAAAGATGATGGTAGCAATAATGTGGACTGGGTCCGTGATCTGAGGATTGTCCTCATTGCTGCACAGAAGGCTTATGTCCTTAATGCACCGCTCGGTGCGCCACCCCCTCAAGAGTCGTCTGTAGATGTTGTGAACATCTGACATGCACGTTCTGATGACTACTTGACAGTTCAGTGCGTCATGCATTACGGCTTAGAATTGAGGGTCCAAAACGTTTTGAACGTCACGGAACATATGAGATGTTCTAAGAGCTGAAATTGGGATCTCAGGCTCGTGCCCGTGTTGAGAGGTATGAGACCTCCAACAAGATTCTTTGCCTGCAAGATGAAGGAGAATAGCTCAATCGGTGAGCATGTGCTCAGATTGTCTGGGTGCTACAATCACTTGAATCGAGTGGGAGTTGATCTTCTAGATAAGATAGTGGTTGATATAGTTCTCCAAGTCACTGCCACAAAGCTACTAGAGCTTCGTGATGAACTATGAAATGCCAGGGATGGAAATAATGATCCCCGAGCTATTCACGATGTTTGACACCGCGAAGGTAGAAATCAAGAAGGAGCATCAAGTGTTGATGGTTAGTAAAACCACTAGTTTCGAGAAGGGCAAGGGCAAGGAGGGAAACTTCAAGGATGGCAAGTCAGTTGCTGCTCCAGTAAAGAAACCCAAGGTTGAACCCAAACCCGAGACTGAGTGCTTCTATTATGAGGAGAACGGTCACTGAAGCGGAACTACCCTAGATACTTGGTAGATAAGAAGGCTGGCAACGTCAACAGAAGTATATTTGATATACGTTTTATTCATGTGTACCTTGCTAGTACTCCTAGTAGCACCTGGGTATTAGATACCGGTTCAGTTGCTAAATGTTGGCAACTCGAAATAAAAGCTACGGAAGAAACGGAGAATAACTAAGGGTGAGGTGACGATGTGTGTTGGAAGTGTTTCCAAGGTTGATGTGATCACCATCGCACGCTCCCTCTACCTTCGGGATTGGTGATGAACCTAAATAAATGTTATTTGGTGTTTGCGTTGAGCATAAACGTGATTAGATTGTGTTTATTGCAATATGGTTATTCATTTAAGTTAGAGAATAATGGTTATTCTGTTTACATGAATAATACCTTCAATGGTCATGCACCCAATGTGAATGGTTCATTGAATCTCGATCGTAGTAATACACATGTTCATTGATGCCAAAAGATGCAAAGTTAATAATGATAGTACCACATACTTGTGGCACTTCCGCCAAGGTCATATTGGTGTAAAGCGCATGAAGAAACTCCATGATGATGGATCTTTTGACTCACTCGATTTCGAATCGGTTGAGACATGCGGACCATGCCTCTTGGGCAAGATGACTAAGACCCCGTTTTCTGATATGATGGAGCGGGCAAGTGACTTGTTGGAAATGATACATGTTGATGTAGCGATCCAATGAGTGTTGAAGCGTGCGGTGGATATCGCTATTTTCTTACCTTCACTGAAAATTTGAGTAGATATGGGGACATTTACTTAATGAAACACAAGTCTGAAATGTTTGAAAAGTTCAAACAAATTCAGAGTGAAGTTTGAGATCATCGTGACAAGAAGATAAAATGTCTACGATATGATCGTGGAGGGAAATATTTGAGTTACGCGTTTGGTATACAACTCAAGACAATGTGGAAGTTGTTTCACAACTCACGCCACCTGGAACACCATAGTGTGACGGTGTGTCCGAACGTCGTAGTCATGCTCTATTGGATATGGTGCGTACTATGATGTCTCTTATCGATTTGCCACTATCATTTTGGGGTTATGCATTAGAGACAACTACATTCACTTTAAATAGGTCACCATCTAAGTCCGTTGAGATGACACCGTATGAATTTTGGTTTGGCAGAAACCTAAGCTGTCATTTCTCAGAGTTTGGGAATGCGACGCTTATGTCTGATAAGCTCGATCCCAAAGCGGAAAAATGCATCTTCATAGGATACCCTAAGGAAACAGCTGGGTATACCTTCTATCTCAGATCCAAGGGCAAAGTATTTGTTGCTAAAAATGGGTCCTTTCTCGAGAAAGAGTTTCTCTCAAAAGAATTGAGTGGGAGGAAGGTAGAACTTGATGAGGTTATTGAACCGTCACTTCAGTTGGATGGTAGCACGACGCAGAAAGATGTTTCTGTGGCGCCTACACCGAATGAAGAGGAAGTTAATGATGATGATCATGACACTTCGGATCAAGTTACTACCGAACCTCGTAGGCCGACAAGAACTCGTACCGCCTCTGAGTGGTACGTCAATCCTGTCTTGTAGGTCATGTTGTTTGACAACAATGAACTTACGAGCTATGAAGAACCGATGGTGGGCTCGGATTCCAACAAATGGCTAGGAGCCATGAAATCCGAGAAAGGATCCATGTATGAAAACCAAGTATGGACTTTGGTAGACTTGCCCGTTGAACGGCAGGCCGTTGAGTACAAATGGACCTTTAAGAAGAAGACAGTCGCTGATGGTAAATGCCACCATTTATAAAGCTCGACTTGTCGCAAAGAAGTTTCCGACAAGTTCAAGGAATTGACTACAATGAGACTTTCTCACCCGTAGAGATGCTAAAAGTCTGTTGGAATTATGTTAGCAGTTGCTGCATTTTTCGATTATGAAATCTGGCAGATGGATGTCAAAACATCGTTTCCTTAACGGTTTCCTTGAGGAAAGGTTGTATGTGATACAACCAGAAGGTTTTTTCAGTCCTAAGGATGCTAAAATGTATGCAAGCTCCAGCGATCCTTCCATGGACTGGAGCAAGCATCTCGGAGTTGGAATATACGCTTTGATGAGGTGATCAAAGTTTTTGGGTCTATACAAACTTTATGAGAATCTTGTATTTACAATAAAGTGAGTGGGAGCACTATAGAATTTCTGATAAGTATATGTGGATGACATATTGTTGATCGAAAATGATGTAGAATTTCTGGAAAGCATAGAGGGTTGTTTGAAAGGAGTTTTTCAAAGGAAGACCTGGAATGAAGCTACTTAAATATTGGGCATCAGGATCTATAGAAATAGATCAAGACGTCTGCTAAGACTTTCAATGAGTACATACCTTGACAAGATTTTGAAAGAGTTCAAAATGGATCAGTCAAAGAAGGAGTTCTTGCCTGATTTGTAAGGTGTGGAGTTGAGTGAGACTCAAAGCTCGACCACGGCAGAAGAAAGAGAAAGGACGAAGGTCGTCCCCTATGCCTTATCCATAGGCTCTGTATAGTATGCCATGCTGTGTACCGCACCTGGTGTGTGCCTTGCCATGAGTCTGTCAAGGGGTACAAGAGTGGTCCAGGAGTGGATCACTGGACAGCGGTCAAAATTATCCTTAGTAACTAGAGGACAAAGGAAATGTTTCTCGATTATGGAGGTGATAAAGAGTTCGTCGTAAAAGGTTGCGTCGATGCAAGCTTTAACACCAATCCGGATGACTCTGAGTAGCAATCCGGATACGTATATGTCGGATTTCGGGCTCCGCAAAACCCTAAGAAGTTTGAACCCAGGGGCGTGTGCGAAGATCTCCAACAGCTTCACCCCCTCCAAGCTTGCAGCACGATAACCCCGCTCGATGGCGAGGAAGAAGATAACACACAAAAGTTTCCCCAGGTTCGGGCCGCTGCAAAGCGTAAAACCCTACTCCTGCTTTTGGTGGATTGCCTCACGAGGAGGTTTGTGGATGAACTAGTACAGTGGTGAGTTGCCTCGCGAGTGCGTTTTTGGGTGGTGTTGCCCCCTTTTCCTACAGAGCAGCCTAGCCTCTATTTATAGTGGCCCGGGTCCTCTCCCCTTATCACAATGGCGGGAAGGGATCCCACAACGGCCAAATTCGAAAGGAGACAGGAGGTACACCCTATCCTGACGAAAGGTGGTCTTCGCCTGCAAAGTAGCCGGTGGTGATGCAGAGGTGGGCCCGGCCATGACGTCCGTCCTGCGGGGCTCGGGGTCTTGGTCTTGTTGCACCGGAAGGGAAACCTTTGGGGGACGCTTTGGGAACCTGCGCTCGTCCTTGTCCCCTTTGCACCAAAGAAGAAACTGTCCCCACTGGCGCGCTGGCGCCCGCCTGGCCTGGCTGGCGTCACCCTTGACCTCCCGAGGCCTAGCACTTCATAAAGATCTCCGCCGCTCGGGAGGAGGCCTGGGGAGGCCTGTCCCCCCTGGTCTTGTCGTTGTTTCCCTCGCAAGCTAGGGGCTCTTGCAAGGGCCTTGTGCCGAGTGTGGGCGCGCTGGGCCGTACTCGGCTGTCGAAGTGGGCCACGCCCTGGGCCGCAGGCAGGCAAGTATGGGTACCCCCGTTCCCAGAACGTCGACAGTAGCCCCCGGGCCCGAGGCGCGCTCGAGCTGGCTTCTGGGCGAAGCCATGGAGGATGGCCCGAAGCGCCGTGGGCCCCAACCGCCTACGGGCCCAACTTGACACGTGGCGCACGATAAGACGTGGGCGTCTCGGCTCCCCGAAGACGTCGGGAACCGGCCTGAGCGAGCTGACGCGAAGCCCGCGCGCCTCCCCGGCCATCATTGCTCTTCCTTGAATGCGGCTGTCTCCTCGTGCCCTCCCCCTTTTTCGGGCCACGCGTATGTGACTCGGCGGAAGCAGGTGAAGCGGCGTGAAGCAGTGTGATACGCCGATCGAGTCCGGCATGCGTCGCCCGAGAAGTGCACGGCGCCTCCACTCCCCACGACGCCTCGGCAACTGCTCCGTCTGACCTACAACCGGCGCACGTTGCGGGGACATCATTACCCGGGATAGGGAGGACACTGGTTGGCCTCCATCCAGCTATAAATGGGCGGGGGGAACTGAGCCCCCAGCCCATTCCTACTCCTTGCTCCCCCGACTTCGTCCTTCATCTCCCCCATCAAGACGCCTATGAGGATGTTCTCCGCCGCCGAGAAGGGAAAGGCCTGTCAGGGGGCGCCGGACCAACAACCTCCCAAGAGGAGCAGGGGTCGCCCTCGTAAGCATACTGGAGCGTCGCCGGCGGTGCCCCGTGGGCTTGGGCGCCCCTCCGCGGGGTCCAGCGCCTATGCTGGCGCAGCCAGAGGCGGCGGGCGCGGCGGCCGTGGCCGGGGAGGGAGACCTGCAATCGGTGCTCGGTCATCGCGTCCGCAAGCCCGCACGGCCGACGCCGGCCTGGAGTTCCTGGTGCTGGTGGAGAGGCCGGCGAGCACCTGGCTGCAGCTCCCGCGCTCCTTCGTGGAGACTTTGCCGGTCGACGCGCCCGCAGCTCTATGGCTGCAGGCCGACTGTTGTTGCAGCGGCGCGTTGTGGGTGTAGCTTGAGGTTACCCCCGCAGGCAATGCCTTCTTGAGCCACGGGTGGCAGACCTTCGCCCGCGCCCACGGCCTGGAGGGGAGGCCCACGCTCCACTTCAAATACGGCGGCGCCACGACGCTTTTCGTCAAGATCTTCGGGGAGGACGGCAGGCGCTGGGGGTGCTGCCCGGAGGGCGGCGGCAGCGGCGATCTTGGAGTTGAGCTTGCCCTTGGCAACGGCCGCCATGCTTCCAGTAGCAGCGATACCTCCTCCGAGGAGAGCCCGAGTGACGACAGCTACGACGCCCCGCCATGCCGGTGCACCCGGACTTCGGGAGGAAGCCTGCCGCGACGGCGCCGCTCCCCCGCCCGGGAAGCGGCCTTGCCATCGTGCCATCGCGGCGCCATCAAGGAGGAGGAGGACTCATATTGAGCGCCAGCGCGCCGAGGCCGGGGCCTTTAGAGCGGTAGCCCCCGGGGGGGCTCCTTCACCTTCTTTTCTTTTCCTCTGCCTGTAACCAAAAATCATGGGGGACCCTTCTGGGTGTGTAATGAACTTTGGCGCTTGCGCCCCTTTTATTAGCACTCTCATTACGTATTACGGTCACTGCGTTACTGATAACCGATACTTCCCCTTGATCGAGGTTAGAGTACTTAGCTTGATGCGTCCGCGGTGGGCTTCCGCGTCGTGAGGTTTGGCAGTGGCGCCTGGTGAGCTAGTGGCACTTGGAGAGCTTGGGGAGGTTCCTCCTTCGTCGTGAGGTTTGGTAGTTTGGGAGGGCCCCTTTCAGTACTCTGCGTCTGCAGGGCCCGATCTCGTGCATGCCCCGCCACCGTTGGGGCGTCCAGATCACCAGGACGAGACCAAAGGGGCGAGGCCTCGACCGCCATTGGGGCGTCCGGATCACCAGGACGAGACCAAGGGGCGAGCGAGGAGCCACGTGACCAGTGAGGCTCCTGAGGCGCAATGCTCAGGAGCCCCCTTTGACGCTCAAGCGGCGCTCTACGTCGGCGGGGCCCAATCCCGTGCATGCCTCATCCACCGTTGGGGCGTCCGGATCACCAGGACGAGACCAAAGGGGCGAGGCCTCGACCGCCATTGGGGCGTCCAGATCACCAAGACGAGACCAAAGAGCGAGCAAGGAGCCACGCGATCGGTGAGGCTCCTGGGGCGCGATGCTCAGGAGCCTCCCTTGACGTTCAAGCGGCGACCAATCCTTTCTGCCAGTTCTTGTCCCAGGGGGCGTGAGCCTCCAAGGGTTTTTAAGGCAGCGCACTGAGCCGCGACGGAGCCCCCGAGCGAGGGTGAGGCGGCGCGCGCCTGCTAGCTCGCTCGAGAGCGCCACGCGAGGACCAGGACGCCAAGGACACACGAGGACCAGAACGCCAAGGCCTTGGCGAGGTGTGTGCACCGTGCTAGTAGCCCCCGCTCACGGGGCGCGGGAGGGAGAGGCTGGCAGGCGTTATCTAAGAGAAAGAAATTTCAAGAGAGAGGACTGCAAGAAGAAAAAATTCCCGCCCCTTTTCCTTTAAATAGAGTCGATAAAAACTTCGGATTTCGTTCCAGGAAAACGGCAAATTCGAACACAAGAAAAGCAAAGAACAGCCGCGTCCGGCACCTAGGATAGTCTTCGTCTTCCCCCAGCGCGGAACATAGGGCATCCACGTTGCGTGGGCATAGTCATTGGAGGACAGTGTTGTCTGCCAGCGCGGAGCATGGGGCTTCCACTTGGGCGTGGGTGGGAACCCCTCTGCGTCCTCGGGGGGCTCCAGGCGTATACAGCCCACTCATTATTACGTGAGAGTGTCACGGGTAGAACTTGCGGAGGTGCTGGATGTTCCAGGCATTCTAGATGGGGACTCCGTCCTGAGTCTCCAGACGCACGGCGCCAGGTCTGGAGACGCGGGCGACCTTGAACCTGCCTTCCCACATGGGTGAGAGCTTGTTCAATCCTTCCCTGGAAAGGACCCGCCTCAGGACGAGGTCTCCAACTTCGAGGGTCCTGGAGCAGATGTTACGGCAATGGTAATGCCGCAGTGCCTGTTGGTACCTCGCAGCTCGGAGCGAGGCTTGGCGATGGGCCTCCTCCCCGAGCACGAGGTTCGTCCCCCACGAGGCATCCTGATGCTCCTCGTCAAATGCCAAAACCCGCGGAGATCGGTGCTTGACTTTGTGTGGAAGGACGGCTTCGGCTCCATAGACGAGGAAGAACAGGGTCTCGCCGGTGGGCTTAGTCGCGATGGTGCGGATCGACCCAACCCCTGCCGCAGGCCTCAAGCTTCTTCTTGAAGCTCCTCGCCTTGAGGCCCCATAGGACCTCCGCGTTGGCGCGCTCTGCCTGACCGTTGCTTCGCGGGTGTGCCACTGAGGCGTAGCATATCTGCGTTCCAAGGTTTGCGCAATAGGTCCTGAAGAGGTTACTTGTGAACTGCAAACCGTTATTGGTGATGATGCGGTTGGGGACACTGAAGCGGCTCACGATGCCCTTGATGAACTTGACGGCCGATCCGGTGGGAATGGTGCGGACGGGCTCCACCTCAACCCACTTGGTGAACTTGTCGATGGCGACGTAGAGGCAGCGGTACCCGCCTGCTGCTCGTGGAAAGGGCCCCAGTATATCCAGGCCCCAAACCGCGAAGGGCCAGGAGAGCGGGATGGTCTGGAGGGCCTGCGCGGACTGATGAATCTGCTTAGCATGGAACTGGCAGGCCTCACAGGACCGGACCAGCTCGGTGGCGTCATTGAGTGCCGTGGGCCAGTAGAAGCCGGTGCGGAACGCCTTTCCTACAAGGCTGCATGACGAGGAGTGGTGTCCGCAGTCTCCTCCATGGATGTCGGCCAGCAGCTCGCACCCCTGTTCTCTGGATATGCACCGCAACGCGACGTCGTTCGGGCACCTGCGGTACAGCTCGCCGTCCCGCAGACAATAAGCTGTGGCCTGTCGTACCACACGCTCCGCGTCTTCCTCCTTTTCCGGTAGCGTGCCGCGAAGCAGGTACGCCCTGAACTCCTGTGTCCAGTCGTTGACTTGGGGCTCCAACGCCAGGAGCAGTCGGACTCCTGAGGCCGGGCCGCAAGTTGGAGCCCCTGAGGGTGGTGCTGGGGGTAGCTCTTCACTCCGCGGCGTCTGGTCCCTGGTTGATGGTGCCGCGGATGTCTTGAAGAGCCACTCCTCGAAGACGCCCGGCTCCTGAGGCTCGTGGCACGATGCCCTCTTGGTGATGTCATCGGCCTCCTTGTTCGCGCCGCGTGGGGTGTGCTGCCACTCCAAGCCCTGGAAACGTTTTTCAATCTTACGTACCTCTTCCAAGTATGCCTCCATGTGCTCGTCCTTAGGCGTATACTCCTTGTTGGAGAAGTTGACGAGGAGCTGGGAGTCGCCCTTGATGGTGAGGCGCTGAATCCCCAAGGCGGCCGCGGCCTTGAGGCCGGCGATTAAGCCCTTGTACTCCGCGATGTTGTTGGAGACCTTCTCACCACGCTGGAAACAGAGTTGCACGGCGTAGTGGAGCTTGTCCCCGGTCGGGGAGACGAGTACAACTCCGTCCCCTGCTCCCCTGCGCGCGAAGGCCCCATCGAAGTGCATGATCCAACCCTCAGGCGCCTCGTCGCCGGGGGCAAGGGACTGGCCCTCGCCCAGCCCCCGGTCGGGAGCGTCCGTTCATTCGGCTACAAAGTCCGCCAGGGCTGCCCCCTTGATGACCCTGGTCGTGCTGAACTCTATATTGAAGGCCTGCAGCTCGATATTCCATTCTGCCACCCTCCCTGCTGCGTTGGGGTTGCGCAGCACTTTCTCCAAGGGGTATGCAGAGACGACCTTGATGGGATGCCCCTGGAAGTAATGGCGCAGTTTCCTCGAGGCGACAAGGAGTGCGAGCAAGAGCTTTTGCTGCATAGGGTAGCGCGAGCGCGCGTCCCGCAGCACGGTACTGATGTAGTACACCGGATGCTCGACGAGGGAGAGGCCTTGCGCGCCGCCCCTCTCCGCTGCGGGCTCATGAGGCCCGGGTGCCTCGGGGGTCGCCGGGGCGACCGGGGCCTCAGGAGCGTTGTCTTGGGGAGGTGAAGGCTCCTTGGTGTCGTGTGAGTCACCCAGCTTCTTGCCCGGGGGCCCGCCTGCGCCTGAGGGCGTAGCGCGCGTGCCGGCACGCTCTTCCCTGACCGCCACAAGCGCAGGACTGGCGGAGTGCGGGGTGGCAGCCAGGTATAGCAGTAGGGGCTCCCGGGGGCGAGGTGCCACCATTACTGGTGGACTCGTGAGGTACTGCTTGAGGTCCTCGAATGTCGTGTCTGCCTCTGGAGTCCATTCGAAGGGGCCCTTCCTCTTCATGAGCTTGAAGAACGGCAGGGCCCGCTTGCCAAGCTTCGAGATGAAGCGTCCCAAGGAGGTCACGCAGCCCGCCAGCTTCTGCATTTCCTTGAGGGTCTGAGGCGGACTCATCTTGCTTATAGCCTTGACCTTCTCCGGGTTCGCCTCGATCCCTCAGTGCGACACCAAGAAACTGAGCAGTTTGCCCGACGGGACTCCGAAGACACACTTCTCGGGGTTGAGCCTCAGGTTCACCCGCCTCAGGCTGGTGAACGTCTCCTCCAGGTCCTTGATCAAGGTCTTGGCTTCTCGCGACTTGACCACGATGTCGTCGACGTAGGCTTCCACGTTCCTCCCGAGCTGCTGCCCCAGGGCGATGTGCATCAACCGCTAGAAGGTTGCGCCAGCGTTCCGTAGCCCGAAGGGCATGCACGTGTAGCAGAACACACCGCACGCGGTGAGGAAGGCTGTCTTCTCAACGTCTTCCACCGGCATCTTGATCTGATGGTAGCCCGAGAAAGCGTCCAGCAAGCATAAAAGGTCGCACTCGGCGGTGGAGTCCACGATCTGGTCGATGCGCGGCAGCGGGAACGGGTCCTGGGGGCAGGCCTTGTTGAGGTTCGTGAAGTCGACACACATGCGCTCCTTCCCACACTTCTTCGGGACGACTACCGGGTTTGCGAGCCACTCCGGGTACTTCACCTCTCGGATAACTCCGGCCTCCTTTTGCTTCACTGGGCGTGCATTGGGACACACCATGAGGTGGTGCTTGATCACATCCCTCGGGACCCCCACCAGGTCAGAAGCGTTCCACGCGAACGCATCCTTGTTCACGCGGAGGAAGGCCACCAACGCCTCTTCCTGCTCCTGAGGTAGGCCGGCGCCGATGGTGAAGGTAAGACCAGGATTCTCGTCGTCTACTGGCACCTGCTTCGTCTCGGCCCGGTTCTGAGAGAACAGCTGCATCTTCTTCACCGGCGCGACGTCGACAACGTCCCCAGTGCCCTCTGAGGCCTGCGCGGCATCCCCAGCATTGGCGCACGCCGCGGCCGCTGCTTTGTAGGCGAGCTTGAGCGCGTGGGCTGCGTCCTTGGTGTCTTCGGCGACGGAGAGAATGCCGCCGCTCCCGGGCATTTTGATGACGTTGTAGCCCGGGTGCGTTGCCGCCATGAACTGGGCGAGGGCGGGGTAGCCAAGTATAGCGTTGTAAGGGAGGTGGATGTGGGCGATATCGAAGTCGATCTGCTCGGTGCGGTAGTTCAAGCGGGTGCCGAAGGTGACGGGGAGGCGTACCCGCCCCAAAGGGGCGAGCTGGCCTTGGGGCACCTGTAGCGCGTTGAAGGTCTCCACGGAGAGGACGTTGAGGCCGTCCCCGCCGTCTATGAGGGTTCTAGTGACGGCCATGCTGTTTATGGTTGGTGTGCACAGCATGGGGAGCGTACCGGCGGCAGCCGTTGTTCTAGGGTGGTCGCCGGGGCCGAAGGTGATGTCGATCTCCGGCCACGTTCGATGCTGCGGGGTCTCGGACCGTGGCCAAATCGCGCTTGCCTGGCGGAGGAACTGCTTGACTTGGCGGTTGGAGGCGGGCGCCTGCGACCCGCCAAGGATGCAAGCGACCGCAGGGTCGACCCTGCGAGCTGAGGCACCACCACGCGCCAAGGGCTGCCCGGCCTCGGGGGTTGCGCCGGCCATGGAGCCGGTGAATCGGGTCCCGACTGCAGCCGCAGAAGGGGAAGCTTCGACACGCCCCCTACCTGGCGCGCCAAATGTCGGATTTCGGGCTCCGCAAAACCCTAAGAAGTTCGAACCCAGGGGCGTGTGCGAAGATCTCCAACAGCTTCACCCCCTCCAAGCTTGCAGCACGATAACCCTGCTCGATGGCGAGGAAGAAGATAACACACGAAAGTTTACCCAGGTTCGGGCCGCTGCGAAGCGTAAAACCCTACTCCTGCTTTTGGTGGATTGCCTCACGAGGAGGTTTGTGGATGAACTAGTACAGTGGTGAGTTGCCTCGCGAGTGCGTTTTTGGGTGGTGTTGCCCCCTTTTCCTACAGAGCAGCCTAGCCTCTATTTATAGCGGCCCGGGTCCTCTCCCCTTATCGCAATGGCGAGAAGGGATCCCATAACAGCCAAATTCGAAAGAGGACAGGAGGTACACCCTATCCTGACGAAAGTTGGTATTCGCCTGCAAAGTAGCCAGTGGTGATGCAGAGGTGGGCTCGGCGATGACGTTCGTCCTGCGGGGCTCGGGGTCTTGATCTTGTTGCACCGGAAGGGAAACCTTTGGGGGACGCTTTGGGAACCCATGCTCATCCTTGTCCCCTTTGCACCAAAGAAGAAACTGTCCCCACTGGCACGCTGGCGCCCGCCTGGCCTGGCAGGCGTCACCCTTGACCTCCCGAGACCGAGCACTGCATAGAGATCTCCGCCGCTCGGGAGGAGGCCTGGGGATGCATGTCCCCCGCGGGTCTTGGCGTTGTTTCCCTCGCGAGCTAGGGGCTCTCGCGAGGGCCTTGTGCCGAGTGTGGGCGCGCTAGGCCGTACTCGGCTGTCGAAGTGGGACACGCCCTGGGCCGCAGGCAGGCATGTGTGGGTACCCCCGTTCCCAGGACGCCGACAGTATAGTGGAGCAGCTATTTGGAATAGCTCCAAGTGGAGCGTGGTAGAATCTACAATATGACATATAGATTTGCAAAGAATACACGGATCTGAATGTTGCAGACCGTTGACTAAAACCTCTCTCACATGCAAAACATGATCGAATCCCAGAACTCATTGGATGTTAGATTCATAACAATGTAAATCACATAGCGATGTGAGCTAGATTATTGACTCTAGTGCAAGTGGGAGACTGTTGGAAATATGCCCTAGAGGCAATAATAAAATGGTTATTATTATATTTCCTTGTTCATGATAATCGTTTATTATCCATGCTATAATTGTATTGATTGGAAACTCAAATACATGTGTGGGTACATAGACAACACTGTGTCCCTAGTATGCCTCTAATAGACTAGCTCGTTGATCAAAGATGGTGAAGGTTTCCTAGCCATAGACATGAGATGTCATTTGATAATGGGATCACATCATTAGGAGAATGATGAGATGGACAAGACCCAAACTATGAACGTAGCATATGATCGTGTCAGTTTATTGCTATTGTTTCTGCATGTCAAAGTATCTGTTCCTATGACCATGAGATCATGCAGCTCACTGACACCGGAGGAGTACCTTGTGTGTATCAAACGTCGCAACATAACTGGGTGACTATAAATATGCTCTACAGGTATCTCCGAGGGTGTCTGTTGAGCTGGCATGGATCGAGACTAGGATTTGTTACTCCGTGTGACGGAGAGGTATCTCAGGGCCCACTCGGTAATACAACATCACAATAAGCCTTGCAAGAAAAGTGACTAAAGAGTTAGCCATGGGATCTTGTATTACGGAACGAGTAAAGAGACTTGCCGGTAATGAGATTGAACTAGGTATGGAGATACCGACGAACGAATCTCGGGCAAGTAACATACCGAAGAACAAAGGGAACAACATACGGGATTAACTGAATCCTTGACATAGAGGTTCAACCGATAAAGATCTTCGTAGAGTATGTAGGAACCAATATGGGCATCCATGTCCCGCTATTGGTTATTGACCGTAGAGGTGTCTCGGTCATGTCTACATAGTTCTCGAACCCGCAGGGTCTGCACACTTAACGTTCGGTGACGTTTCGGTAGTATTGAGTTATGTATGGTGGTGACCGAAGGTTGTTCGGGGTCCCGGATGAGATCCCGAACGTCACGAGGAGCTTCGGAATGGTCCGGAGGTAAAGATTGATATATAGGAAGTCCCGTTTTGGTCTCCGGAAAAGTTTCGGCCACTTGCGGTAGTGTACCGGGAGTGACGAATGGGTTCCGGGGGGTCCACCAAGTGGGGCCCACCCACCCCAAGGGTCACATGGGACTAGGAGGTGGCGCACCAGCCCCAGATGGGCTGGCCGGCCAGCCCCTAGGAGGCCCTTGCGCAAGGGGTGGGTAGGAGGCCAAGTGGGGGAGGAGTCCTACTAGGATTCCACATCCCTTGTGGGAGGTGGACTCCTCCTCCTTGGTGGTTCGGCCGAACCCCTAGGCGAAACCCTAGGGGCTGCCTCCTCCTCCCTCCCCCTATATATACTAGAGGGTTTTTTAGGGCAGCCCAGAACCTGAAAAGGCATGGCTGCCTCTCTCTCCCTCTAGATCTGTTCTCCACTAGATCGTCTCGGTCGTGCTTGGCGAAGCCCTGTCGGGACAGCTCCACCACCACTGCCACCATCCCATTGTGCTGGCGGAGAACCCATCTACCTCTCCACCCTCACTTGCTGGATCAAGGAGGTGGAGATCGTCATCGAGCTGTACGTGTGCTGAACGCGGAGGTGCCGTCCGTTCGGCGCTAGATCGGAAGGACCGTGATTGGATCGCGGGACGGGTCGTGATTGGATCACGGGACGGATCGTGATTGTATCGCGGGTTGGATTGCGATTTGGATCGCGAAGACGTTCGACTACATCAACCGTGTTTCTTAACGCTTCCCGCTTAGTGATCTACAAGGGTATGTAGATCCACTCTCCCTCTCGTAGATGCTCATCACCATGGATAGATCTTGTATGTGCGTAGGAAAATTTTTGTTTCCCATGCAATCTTCCCCAACATTGAATACCACGAAGCTGAAATTATATGTTCATTTCATGCCTAGTAGTAGCTTCACATTGGGTTTAGAAAGTGAAATCTTTTGAAGCTTGACAATCACAATATTGGTCATACAAGCAATTCGTGAATGATTAGTATAAGGAAGAGAACTTTCACATACAAATATATTATCTTGGACATCTTCTATGTTTGTGAATACCCATTAATTATTTTCAAACTTGAGCAAATTATTTGAAGTTGGACAAGGAAGACAACGTAATGAGTTATGGTTGTGTATATTTGCATAGAAGTTATATTGTTATGGATCCTCCAACATGTGGTGTTTGTTTAGGATCTTTTGCTGGCCAAAAATTCGTACTAAGTAGAGATACTACTTGTGCATCCAAAAACCCTTAAACCCAGTTTCTTGCAATGAGTGTCCACCATACCTACCTATGGATTGAATAAGATCCTTCAAGTAAGTTGTCATCGGTGCAAAAAGGCAATAAAAATTGCTTCTAAATGTGTTTGATCATTTAGTGTAAGAGAAAATTGAGCGTTTTACGAACTTGTGATGGCAAAGTAATAAAATCGATGGACTGCATAATAAAGGTTGCTATCATAAGGCGCAATATAACGTGACGTTCTTTTGCATTAAGGGATTCTGGATACAAAACCAAAAAGCACATGACAACCTCCGCTTCTCTCTGCGAAGGGCCTATCTTTTACCTTTAAGTATTTACTTTTATGCAAGAGTCAATATTATGCATTCTCATTTTAACCTCAATTATTCTCTAGTTGGCAAGCATCATGTGGTGGGGAAAGATCTAGGCACATATGGCCAGTCAAATATATTTGATCATGACTTATTATTGTTGACAATTATCTCTATGATAAATAAGTTGGGAGGCGAAACATTAAGCCCCTATCTTTCTCTGTGTTCGATGGATGCCATTTGTTCTAAAAATATGCTTTGAGTACTAGCAATCATAGAAGACTATATGATGATTGAGTATGTGGAGCTCTTACTTAGACTTTGTTGAGAATAAATTGAATTGCAATTGTTTGGTGACTAAGAACATAGGTTGTTAAGTTTCAAGAGAATTCATTGTTTGAACCATAACATGTGAATTGGTTGCTACTTTATCATGATGAGTTTTATGAGAAAGAGTTGCTATTATGATGCTAGGAAAAGTGGTTGAAATTATCATTGATCAAACTTATGCACTATGCTAGCATTCACACTTCATAAATTATTTTCTTTTATCATTTACCTACTCGAGGACGAGTAGGAATTAAGCTTGGGGATGCTGATACGTCTCCAACGTATCTATATTTATGAAGTATTCATGCCATAGTTGCAACAATTTTATATGGTTTTGGTATGATTTGCATGGAACTAGCCCGGACTGGCGATGTTTTCAGCAGAACTACCGTGGTGTTGTTTTTTGTGCAGAAATAAAAGTTCTCCAAATGCAACGAAACATTTTGACAATTTTTTTTGGAACAAAAGAGGTACTAGAAACATCATGGGAGGGTAAGAAGAGCCACGAGGTGGCCACAACCCACCAAGGCGCGCCAGCCCCCTCTGGCGCGCCCTGGTATCTTGTGGGCCCCTCGTGGCCCATCTTCGCGTTAAACTGATGCCCAAAAATCCTATATATTTAGAAACCCCCAGAAATAACCCTAGATCATAAGTTCCGCCGCCGCAAGCCTCTGTAGCTATGAAAAACCAATCTAGACCCCGTTCCGGCACCCTGCCGGAGGGGGAAATCATCACCGGAGGCCATCTTTATCATCCCTATGGTCTCCATGATGAGGAGGGAGTACTCCACCCTCGGGGCTGAGGGTTTGTACCAGTAGCTATGTGTTTAATCTCTCTCCCTCGTGTTCTTGATTTGGCACGATCTAAATGTATCGCGGGCTTTGTTAAATTCAATATAGTTGGATCATATGGTGTTTTCCCTTCTCTATCTTGTTGTGATGAATTGAGTTTTCCCTTTGAGATTTCGTTATTACCGGATTGAATACTTTTATGTATTAGAGAGCACTTGATCTATGTCTTGGCACTCAACTCGCTGATTCCCGAGGTGACATTGGAGTAATCTATGCATAGGGGTTGTTGCACGTTTTCGTACTACTTTCTCCGGTAGAAATCTTGGGGCACTCTTTGAGGTTCTTTGTGTTGGATTGAGTATTATGAATCTGAAATTTCTTGATGCGTATCGTATAATTAACTCATGGATACTTGTGGTGACATTGGAGTATCTAGGTGACATTAGAGTTGGTTGATGTGTACCATATGGTGTTATTTTAGTAAGAACTCTTGGATAGATCGATCGGAAAATATAACTTTAAGGTGGTTTCATACCTTACAAACATTTTCTTCTTATGTTCTCTGCTAGATAAGAACTTTGGAGTGATTCTTCGTTGCACGTCGAGGGATGGTTATGTGATCCAATTATATTAGCATTGTTGAGAGATTGCACTAGCGAAAGTACGGAACCTAGGCCTTGTTTTCAAGCATTGCAATACCGTTTGTGCTCACTTTTGTTACTTGCTACCTTGCTGTTTTTTTGTTACTATTACATAAATCAATATCTACTAACATTACTACACTTGTATCACCATCTCTTCGCCGAACTAGTGCACCTATACAATTTACCATTGTATTTGGTGTGTTGGGGACACAAGAGACTTTTTATTATTTGGTTGCAGGGTTGTTTGAGAGAGACCATCTTCATCCTACGCCTCCCATGGATTGATAAACCTTAGGTCATCCACTTGAGGGAAATTTGCTACTGTCCTACAAACCTCTACGCTTGGAGGCCGAACACGAGTCTACAAGAACAAGTTGTGTAGTAGACATCAGTGTGCAATCCTTTTTAGAGGATAGTTGCTCTGGAATGCATGAGTACACACATAGTAGAAGGGATATGATAAGTCATGTGAACCTTGGCTATATGCATCAAACAAATGTGAATGAGATGTTTCCATGTTCAAGACTTCACTCTTCCAAACAATATGTGCAAGAAACAAGAGATCATCTTGACCAAGGATATGATGCATATACTTACCTTGAAGTTCTTGAGCATTTTAATAGTAGAAACACACTTGAGAAAACAATGTTAGGAAACACAAGAGTATTCTACTTATCCAGATGCAAAAGAATTCAAATGTACCAAGAGACGGAAGACATATAGAAAATGATATTCTTAAAACTTGATATGTCTCCAAGAACATTTAGAACTTTCTCCCCTAAGTATGGATTTGTAAGTCTTCCTCTCCCCCTGAATCTTAGCATGTAGATATTGGGAGTAGGTAGGGTGAGACAAGTCTAACAGAAGATCATATGCACTTTCTCCTTAAAAAGATAGTATGAATTTGGTCTTCTCTCTCCCCCTTAATAAATGTTCCTCCTCCTTGAGAGGTATAGGATTTATATTTTCTCCCCCTTCATATTATTCCCCCGTATCCTTTGATAAGCATAAGATTTGATAATTGTCCCCCTTTGGCATTAATTTCCAAAAAGGGTCAGAGGGTAAGGGATCCTAGAGAGTAAGTGTCGGGACCCCGATCCTAAGCCACACAGATCTAGCATGTAACACATCATATAGCTTTGCGGACTCACGCACGGTACACAATGGCTGCCACCTTACCTTGGCCGAACCGTTTGCGCCTTTTGGCTCGCGTATATGATTATGTCACTAGCATCCATATGTCAGAGAACCCGGGTCGACATGACTAGTTATAGACCCAAGTGGCACAACCGTATAGGGACAGGCAAACGTAACCCAGCAATGCAGGTGTCGGTCATCAGCGTGTGTAGACGAGTCATAGCAAGCTAAAAGGACTCCATTACATAGCGTGACATTTGCCCGTAGGGACAGACACAACAGCAAAGAAGGATAAACGCTGAACAATCAATGTGTCTGGAGCAGTAGAAAGCTACCAAGGCTCAATGGAAGCACAAAGAGTCATTTCCCCGTAAAGAAGGCTACTAAAGGTATACAGCTAGGTGTCGAATCCCACACATACCAATGCATTTCAACCATACATGCATTATGCAGGATATGCGTAGATACAACATGGCATCACAACAAAACTCTACAACATAACATTTATTTAGTAGGCTTCAAAGAGCCAACATAGTATAATGTTACAAGTAGGGGGGTCACATGACCCAACATTCAGAGCATACAAACAACAAGCGGAAGTTACATGTCTGGGTACATACATCTACAAAAAGTGGCTGGAAGAACCTGGAAATCTAAAACGACCCTACCAAAGGAGCCAGACTGTTGTCTGGGTTCCCAAGCTAATCTGTCGATGTCGACGACGAGAAGAAAGCGTAAACTGTGCAACGTCTATCTCTGCAAAAATGTAAATAAGCAACAGTGAGTACAAAGGTACTCAGCAAGTCTTACATCAGAACTATCTACTTATGCATCATGTATCAATGAACGGGACTGTGGGGTTTACTTCAGAAATGTCGGCTTTGACCTTTGGCTATTCTAGACTACGACAAGGTATCTTTCCTCTCTCGTCTCCCTACGAGAGAGCACACACGAGTCCACATATCAACCACATCAATACACCACTATGGATCCTCTCCCGTCTTCCTACAAGAAGCCATCCATAGCACTCACACTTATCTGGAGTATTTTAGAGTAGCCAGTTAAAATTGTCTATGAACAATGCAAGTCTCCAAGTAGTCCATATCCGCGAACGCACCTATTCGAATAGATAGATTACCCTGGAGGGGTGTACTTCGTCACACATGCTCCCGCCACTTATCACCATGTGCACGTAAAAAGGCACCTCGGCAACCTTCAAGCGGAAGCCAGGCGAGGGAGTCGGCCACAGACGTTAACTTACAAAGACTCATGTCCAAGGTAGTCGCCTATCTGAGTTGGAACCCATAATGGAAGTCTGGCCGAGGTTTCCAACATGGCCTCAAACATTGTGAGAAGGGCCCCAAGCCGGTCCCGATTGGGTCGTTCATCCACTTATCAACGTTTCGAACTACTATGACTCCTGGACTGAGAACAGGGTAGGTTAATAGGACGAGAGAGCTCGAGTTACCGGAGCCCAATGTGGGGTAGTAGCTAGTCTTGGAACACAAACACGGAACTCAGTTCCTATGAGCGGCTTCAATGAGACAACCCACCATGTACTCCTACATGGCCTCTCATCGCTACCATTACCAAAACAGGTTCAACACTTAACTCTCATCATTTGAACACATCCATATCACTCCGGTTCATCACCCAGATGAATCAGACCTGACACAACTCTAAGCATAGCAAGCATAACAGGGTTATGGCACAACATGGCCCAAGCATCTACCAGGTATGCTAGGATGCTTGGTTTAGCTATTTACTATGACAATGACAGGTCATGCAGAGGAGTGGGTTCAACTACCGGAACACAAGTAACAGTTGAATCGTTTGTCCTAATGCATTCAAATGAGAGCAAGAGCGAGAGAGTGGGATTATATCGAAATGCTTAAGGGGGGTTGCTTATCTGAAGATTGGAAGAACTCAATTGTTCTTCGATGTCGTCGATAACTACGTCTCACAAGTCTATCGACAAGATCAAACAAGGAATAATTAAGCATGACAAATGCTTCACAATGATGCATGGGCATGACATGTTAATATGTTACTGGTTTGAACTAATGCAGCTATCAACAGAGTTAAATGAGGATGGTTTGAAGCCAAGGTTCAAATTCAAACTCCATATGAGAAGTTGCATATTGCATTTAAAAAATGTCCACGTTTTCCTATTTAGCTTGCCCTAACATGCATGCAAATAGCACAGATGGATTCTTTGGATTTTTCCTATCATTTTTCATATATAAATTATTTCAATCTGAGTTACAGATTATTTTCTATGAATTTTAGAAGTTTAGGTTATTTTCTGGAATTAAATAAATCCAGAAATATTTTATTGCGTCAGCCTGAGGACATGCTTGCGTCAGCAAGTCATCGTCGCCAGGTCCAGGTCAAACCTGACCAGTGGGTTCCACTGGTCAGTGACCCAGAGGCTAAGCAGGTTTAATCCCGCGTTGACTGGGGTTTGACCCGCTGCTGGGGCCCAACGTCAGTGGTTGTGGGTTTAATTAGCAGAGCCATTAGGACTTAATGGCAATGCCACGTCAGCACTCACTGGAGTTGGGCCAGCGGCGACCAAAATAGGGGCGGAGGCTCGCCGGAGATGCTCGGGATCATGCTGCGGGGCATCATTTTGCGTGCGGTTTGCGGCTATGGGTAGCTGGCGCTCGCGCGCTTCCATAGGAGGTCGCGGGGATGCCGGGAGTTGCCAGAGCTGATGGCGGCGAGCAAGCTAGCAGTGGCCGATGTACGAGCTAGCATGGGCGAGTGGCTGGGCGGACTCGTAGGAACTCCAGGAGCACATAGGGGTGCTCAGGCGCGAGCCGTGGTGGCTGTGGCCACGACCACGCCATTGCCGGCAGTGACGGTCTCGGTTCCTACGGGGGGGCTAGCTAGAGGACGGGGAGGACCACGGGGAGAGGGGGAGGAGCATTGGAGGCTCACCTCGGTTGCACTAGAGGTGACGGCAAGGTCGGAGACGCTCTCTGGCCTGTGAATTCGGTGACGGTGTCCCACGGTCGTGGACGGAGAAGGAGCTCGCGCGCGTTGTCTCTGGGGCTTTGGGGTCCGATTCCTTCGGCGGGGAGGAGTAACTCGAGGTGGCAGAGACGATGAGCAGCTCGGGGGCGCGATGCAACTATGGTGGCCGCAGGGTTTAGCGAGCAGCGATGACGGTGGCTTCGGGTGCGCACAGCTGCGAGAGAGAGAGGGCGGAGGGGAGAGGGAGAGAGCGAGAGGAGCTAGGGGACGTCTCCTGGCGAGGAGATACGCTCGAGGGGAGGAGCAGGAGGTGGTCAGGGACGTGGCCTCGGCCAGCTGCGGTCGAGGCACGCAGGTGCTTCTCCTCCTGGCAGGAGGAAGAAGACGTTGCTGCCCTTGTGGGCTGGGCCTCCCACTTGGGCTCCAGATAGGCCAGGTAAGGTCTCTGCCTTTTCTTTTTATTTGTTTTCTTTTCTATTTCCTGACATTTGTTCTGGTTTGTAAAATAAATGTCAAATCATTTGTAAAAATCCTAAAAATAATTATGTGGTCTAAATGGAATTAACCAGTGCCACATAATAAATTTCAGAATATATGGAACTATATTATATATATAGTAAATATAATTCCATTGCAAATAATTGTTTGATTAAATCAAAAGCCCAAAATAAAATGTTTCTGTGATACTAAAATATTGGTTGGATTTTTTTTACCTCATGCCAATATTTTATTAGAATACCAGGGACATTTTCTTGGTTCACTTTGAAGCAATTTTTATATTGCTTATTTGACAAAAATTGAATTCTGAGGCTTGATCATTCCTCATTTCATTTTCAAATGAAATTGAAAATGCATGCATGAATGCAAACACAACCAAGGTTAGCTAGGGATGTGGCAACTCACCCCCGCTAAACAACAATCTTGTCCCGAGATTCAGGAGTGGTCGGGAAGAGGTCGGGGTACTCAAGTCGAAGACGATCTTCTCGCTCCCAGGTTGCTTCATCCTAGAAATGGCGTGACCACTGAACCTTGAGAAACTTGATGCTACGACGTCGAGTGCTGCGCTCGGCTTCATCGAGAATACGAACAGGATATTCTCGATATGAGAGGTCATCATGAAAATCAAGCATTTCATGGTCTACTTCGCGGATAGGATCCTTGAAGCAATGCCTGAGTTGAGAAACGTGGAACACATCATGAACTTTCGAAAACTGCGGAGGTAGTTCCAATTGGTAGGCAACCTCTCCTCGTTTAGCAAGATTGCGAAAAGGACCAATGTAACGACGAGCCAATTTGCCTTTGATACCGAAATGATGGGCACCCTTTAGAGGTGTAACCCGAAGGTAAGCCTTCTCGTCAACTTCATAACTTACGTCCTTATGACGACGGTCATATTGACTTTTTTGACGAGATTGGGCCGTTTTCAAATTCTCATGAATGATGCAAACTTTCTCTTCCGCGTCTTGGATCATATCCGGTCCAAAGAATTGTCTTTGACCGGTTTCTGACCAGTTTAATGGCGTTCGACATCTTCCTCCATACAGAACTTCGAAAGGAGCATTGCCCAGACTAGACCAGAAGTTGTTGTTATAAGGAAACTCGACGAACGGAAGACATTTCTCCCAGTTCATTCCGAATGAGATAACATAGGCCCTGAGCATATCTTCGAGAATTTGATTGACTCTTTCGACATGACCACTTGACTGAGGGTGATAAGCGGTGCTAATGGAGAGATGGGTTCCCATAGCATTCTGAAACTTTCCCAAAATCGAGAGGTGAAAAGACTTCCATGGTCTGAATTGATCTCTAGAGGAACACCATGAAGAGAGACTATTCGAGAAACATACAGGTCTGCTAACTGACTAGCAGTTATACTTTCTCGAATTGGAAGGAAATGAGCAACTTTCGAAAGGCGATCGATGACCACGAAGATGGCATCATTCCCTTTCTTGGTCTTGGGAAAGCCGGTGATGAAATCCATACCGACCTTGTCCCATTTCCACTCGGGAATAGCCAAGGGCTGAAGGGTGCCAGTAGGCCTTTGATGCTCTGCCTTAACACGACGACAAACGTCACAGTTAGCAATGAATTGAGCGATTTCTCTCTTCATCCGGGTCCACCAGAACCTCTGGCGTAGGTCCTGATACATCTTAGTACTACCGGGATGAATCGTGAGAGGAGATTCATGAGCTTCTTTAAGGATCAGTTCCCGAAGTTGTTGCTTCTTGGGAACCACCAAGCGGTTCTCAAAGAATACAACACCTTGATCATCTACCGAGAAGCGACCAGCAACTCCCTTGGCAATGTTGCTCTTGATCCTGGAGATTCCAATATCCTGCTTCTGGGCAGCTATGATTTGATCCTCAAGAGTCGATTTTGCCACCAAGGAAGAAAGGAATCCTCGAGGAATAATGTGAAGATTAAGCTTACGAAATTCCTCGTGGAGAAGTGGTTGACTTTGTAGCAACATGAGGTTGTTACAATAGGATTTACGACTTAGTGCATCAGCCATGACATTGGCTTTGCCTGGGGTGTAAAATATTCCTAAATCATAGTCCATAATCAACTCGACCCACCATATTTGCCTGAGATTCAAATACAGAAGGTAATGTCGCCAAGTGATAAGTGCATGAACTACCCAGAATATATACTTGAGACTCTTGTGATCGGTGTATATTTCGCAACGATTACCCAGAAGGTAATGTCGCCAAGTGATAAGTGCATGAACTACAGTGGCAAGTTCCAGATCGTGTGTTGGATAATTCTCCTCATGTGGATGCAACTGTCGAGAAGCGTAGGCAATCACATGACGATCTTGCATAAGGATGCAACGTAGACCTTGTCGCGAAGCATCACAATAGATAATAAAATCCTTTGTGAAATCCGGGGGTACAAGTACAGAGGAAGTAGCCAGTCGTCTTTTCAACTCCTGAAAACTTTCCTCGCACTTTGGAGTCCACTCAAACTTCTTATCTTTCTTGAGGAGTTCAGTTAGAGGTTTAGCAACTTTGGAGAAGTTCTCAATGAAGTGGTGACAATAGCTCGCTAAGCCAAGGAAACTCCTAACATGCTTCACCGATTCAAGTGGAGTCCAATCAAGGACAGCTTGAACTCTCTCGGGATTGACAGCAATACCTTTCACAGAAATTACGTGGCCTAAATAGGTCACTTCTGGCAACCAGAATTCACACTTGGAGAATTTAGCACAAAGACGGTGCTCTCGAAGTTTCATCAATACCAGCCTAAGATGCTCAACATGTTCTTCTTCGTTCTTCGAGTCAATGAGAATATCATCGATGTAAACCATGACGAATTTGTCCAAGTACTCCATGAAGATCGAATTCATTAAGCGGGAGAAGGTGGTTGGGCCATTGGTTAGACCGAAGGACATGACGGTGTACTCATATTGGCCATAACGAGTAACGAAAGCCGTCTTGGGAATGTCCCCGTTCGTGATTTTGATTTGATGATAACCAAATCTCAAATCCATCTTGGAAAAGACTGTGGATCCTGCGAGCTGATCATACCGATCGTTGATCCTGGGGAGCGGATATTTGTTCTTTATCGTGACCAGATTAACCAGTCGATAATCGGCAACCATCCGATCCGTACCATCCTTCTTGACAAAGAGGAGAGGACAAGCCCATGGAGAAGAACTAGGACGGATGAAACCTTTCTTCAAAGATTCATCGAGTCAGATTTTAAGCTCAGCCAACTCTTGGGGGGACATCTTGTAGGGTCTCCTAGCGAATGGAGCAGTTCCCGGAGCAAGGTCTATGACAAACTCTACTTCCCTGTCAGGTGGAACACCTGGCAATTCTTCTGGGAAAAACATCCAGAAAGTCACGGACTACCGGAATGTTCTCAAGCTCTGGAAGAGGATTGGCATTGAGAGCATATATCTGGCGTTTTGGAACATGAGTCAAAACATTGACTATCTGGCCAGAAGGATGAGTGAGCTGAACAGACCTAGTGAAACAATCAATTTTGGCATGACGAGATGTCATCCAGTCCATCCCCAAAATGATATTGATGTCTGAAGTTTTGAGAGCCATCAGAGAGGCAAGGAATACTAAGCCATCAACAAGGATTTGGTTCCATTGGCTTACTACATTTGCCATCGAGACCCTGGAGTTTGAATTTCTAAAGGCGAGGGCATATTTTCGAAGGCAATGTTATGCAAGGAAGCATAACATTTAGAGATGATGGAGTGGGATGCTCCAGAGTCAAACAGAACTGAAGCTGGATGAGAATTGACAAGAAGCGTCTTAAGCATGACGTCAGCATCATCTTGAGCTTCTTCTGCACTTCCATGGTTCACACATCCACGTGTTGGAGCAACTAACCTGGCATTAGGCTTCCTGGTAGGCGGCTTGCAACGAACAACACCACTTGCTGGAGAGGGTTGAACATAACCACAGAGAGGATAATTTCTTGAGTGGTGTCCTAGCTGACCGCCCTTGAAACATGCTCCATAGGTGGGACGTGGATCTGGGTTGAACACTTGGTTGATGAGGTTCCTCTGGGGAACACATGGCATCGGCAGGCGAGGCGCCACATGGGATGGCCTCGGTGCATATCCCGGAGGAAGAGCGGCGTTCGGGATCCATATCCTATGCTTCTGAAGATGATCCAATATCACAGGTGTGCTTGCAGGATTTCTCATAGGTCATCCTACCAGTTTCTGCTTGTATGGCTTTGTTCACAAGAACCTGGAAGGTAGCAAACTCATGCAAATTGATGTCACGATGTAGCTCTGGTTCGAGACCTTTCCTGAACCTTGCTTGCTTCTTGGCATCTGTGGATACTTCTTCGGGTGCATAACGTGCAAGGCGTCCAAATTCACGGTTGTAGGCATCCACATCCATCTTGCCTTGGGTCAGGTTGCAAAACTCCTCTTGCTTACGGTCTATCAGGGCCTGCGGAATATGATGCAAGTGGCACAACCGTACAGGGACATGCATACGTAACCCAGCAGTGCAGGTGTCGGTCATCAGCGTGTGTAGACGAGTCGTAGCAAGCTACAAGGACTCCATTACACCGCGTGACATTTCCCCGTAGGGACAGACACAGCAGCAAAGAAGGATACACGCCGGTCAATCAATGTGTCTGGAGCAGTAGCAAGCTACCAAGGCTCAGTGGAAGCACAAAGAGGCATTTCCACGTAAAGAAGGCTACTAAAGGTATACAGCTAGATGTCGAATACCACACATACCAATGCATTTCAACCATACACGAATTATGCACGATATGCGTAGATACAACATGGCATCACAACAAAACTCTACGACATAACATTTATTTAGTAGGCTCCGAAGAGCCAACATAGTACAATGTTACAACAGGGGGGTCACTGATACGTCTCCAACGTATCTATAATTTTTTCTTGTTCCATGTTGTTATATTATCATTCTTGGATATTTTACAATCATTTTATAGCAACTTTATATCATTTTTTGGGACTAGCCTATTGACATAGTGTCAAGTGCCAGTTGCTGTTTTTTGCTTGTCTTTTACTTCGCAGAATATCAGTACCAAACGGAGTCCAATCACGATGAAACTTTTTGGAGATTTTGTTTGGACTAGAAGTAAGCCAGTGGGCCAAAGAAGTACCCAGGATGGGGCCCAGGCGGCTCACAAGACACCAGGGCCCGCCAGAGGCCCCGGGCACGCCCTGGTGGGTTGTGGCCGCATCGGGAGTTCCCTCCACCGCCTCTGAGCTCTATAAATACCCAAATATTCCAGAAACCCTAGAGGAGTCGACAAAAAATACTTCCAGCCACCGCAAGTTCTAGAACCGCGAGATCCAATCTAACACCATCATGGAGGGGTTCATCATCCTCATTGGTGCCTCTCCAATGATGCATGAGTAGTCCACCATAGACCTACGGGTCCATAGGCAGTAGCTAGATGGCTTTCTCTCTCTCTTTTGATTCTCAATACAATGGAATCTTGGAGATCTATTTGATGTAATGACTTTTTGCGGTGTGTTTGTTGGGATCCGATGAATTTTGAGTTCATGATCAGTTTCTATCCATGAATATTATTTGAGTCTTCTTTGATCTCTTATATGCATGATTACTTATAGCCTCGTATTTCTTCTTCGAATCTTTGGCTTAGTTAGGCCAACTAGATCGATTTTTCTTGCCATGGGAAGAGGTGCTTTGTGATGGGTTCGATCTTGTGGTGTCCTCTCCCAGTGACAGAAGGGTCGGCAAGGAACGCATGTATCGTTGCTATTAAGGATATAAAGATGGGGTCTATTACTACATGAATAGATCTTGTCTACATCATGTCACCGTTCTTATTGCATTACTCCATTTTTCCATGAACTTAATACACTAGATGCATGTTGGATAGCGGTCGATGTGTGGAGTAATAGTAGTAGATGCAGAATCGTTTCGCTCTACTAATCTTGGACGTGATGCCTATATAATGATCATCGCCTTGGATATCGTCATGATTATTTGATTTTCTATCAATTGCTCAACAGTAATTTGTTCACCCACCGTGTGCTATACTCATGAGAGAAGCCACTAGTGAAACCTACGGCCCCCGGGTCTACTTTTCCAACATATTGCTTTCCAATCTATCTTTTGCCGCTTTTTGTTTTCAGATCTATTATTCCACAAACCCAAAAATACATTGGTGCACTTTTTATTTGCCTCTTTTATTTTGTGTTCTTGTGAGATCTATTTATCCAATCTACTACACCAAATCTATCTTTTTACCGTTGAGAGATTGACAACCTCTCTTACGCGTCGGGTTGCAAGTATTTGTTCTTTGTGTGCAGGTACCGTTTACATAGCGTGGCGTGGTCCTCTTCCTAGGTTCGATACCTTGGTTTCATAAATGAAGGAAATACTTATCGTCGCTATGCTGCATCATCCCTTCCTCTTTGGCGAAATACCGACGCAGTCTCAAGCCACGTCAAAGGAATTTCTGGCGCCGTTGCCGGGGAGGAGGTGCAAAAGTAGTCTCTCTTCAGCGTGCCAATCTCTGGCGCCAGGGAGACATCATCAACATCTATCAGGTTCCTAATCACAAATCTCATCTCCTTGCAATTACATTATTTGCCATTTGCCTCTCGTTTTCCTCTCCCCCACTTCACAAATTTGCCGTTTAATTCGCCCTCTTTTTCCGTTTGCCTTTTTCTCGTCTGATCTCTTGTTTGCTTGCAATCTTGTTTGCGTAGTCACGATGAATCAACAAAATACCAAATTGTGTGATTTTTCCAATACTAATAATAATGATTTTATTAGTACTCCGATTGCTCCTCCCGCCACTAGTTCGGAGTCTTGTGATATTAATGTCGCTTTGTTGAATCTTGTCATGAAAGATCAATTTTTCGGTACTCCTAATGAAGATGTCACGTCCCATCTAAACACATTCGTAGAATTGTGTGATATGCAAAAGAAAAAAGATGTGGACAATAATATAGTGAAGTTCAAATTATTTCCTTTCTCCTTGCGGGATCGTGCAAAATTTTGGTTTTCTTCTTTGACTCGCAATAGTATCGATTCTTGGAATAAGTGCAAGGATGCTTTTATTACTAAGTATTTTCCGCCCGCGAAAATTATTTCCCTTAGAACTCAAATCATGAATTTTAAGCAACTTGAGCATGAACATGTTGCACAATCTTGGGAAAGAATGAAATTGATGCTAAGAAATTGTCCTACTCATGGTTTAAATCTTTGGATGATCATACAAAAAATTTATGCGGGATTGAATTTTGTATCTAGAAATCTTTTAGATTCCGCCGCGGGTGGTACTTTTATGGAAATTACTTTGGTTGAAGCTACTAAATTGCTACATAATATTATGACAAATTATTCACAATGGCATACCGAAAGAGCACCTACTAGTAAAAAAGTTAATTCGGTTGAAGAAATTAGTACTTTGAGTGAAAAAGTTGATGCTCTTATGAAGTTGGTTGCTAGTAAAAATGCTCCTATTGATCTTAATGATGTGCCTTTGTCTACTTTGATTGAGCAAAATAGTGATTCCGTAGATGTGAACTTCGTCTCGCGAAACAATTTTAATAACAATGCTTATAGAGGTAATTTTAATGCTAGGCCTTTTCCTGGAAATTCCTCTAATAATTATGGTAATTCCTATGGTAATTCTTCTTACAATAATAATAGGAACCCCTCTGATCTTGAGAGTAATATTAAAGAATTTATCAATGCTCAAAAGGATTTCAATACTACGATAGAAGAAAAGTTGAATAAGATTGATGATATGTCTGGAAGCATTGATATAATTTGCCATCATGTAGAAAATCTCAAGTTGAAAGATTTTGCACCCAATATTGATGAATCAATTAAAGCCTTATATGTTTCTATGGATGAAAGTAAGAAAAAAACCGCTATGCTTAGAGCTAAAAGAGAATTTTAGAAAAAGCGTTTTCTAGTGATTGCTTTCATAAAAATGATGAAGATCTTAAAGTGATTGGTGTTTATTCTATTGATTCCTTGTTTAGTAATATTAAAATTGATGATAAAGGGACTGGAGTAGAGTCAACTTTAGCTAGAAGGCGTCCCAATAATTTGGAGGGTGAAAATCTTGATGAAAAAATTGATGAAAGTGGGTTTGAAGAGGTCAAAACGTTAACTAGTGATGTGCCCACTATTTTGGATTGCAAAGACTTTAATTATAATAGTTGCTCTTTGATTGAATGTATTTCTTTGCTGCAATCCATGCTAAATTCACCCCATGCTTATGAACAAAATAAAGCTTTTACTAAACATATTGTTGATGCCATGATGAAATCTTTTGAAGAAAAGTTGGAGTTAGAGATTTCAATTCCTAGAAAATTACATGATGAGTGGAAACCTACCATTAAGGTCAAGATTTAAAATTAAGAGTGCTTTGCTTTATGTGATTTGTGTGCTAGTGTTTCCACAATTCCAAAATCTCTATGTGATGTGCTTGGTCTCACCAATATTGAAGAATGTTCTCTTAATTTGCACTTGGCGGATTCTACTATTAAAAAGCTTTTGGGAAGAATTAATGATGTTCTTATTCTTGCAAATAGTAACTATGTGCCCATATATTTTATTGTTCTTGATATTGATCGCAATCGGTATTGTCCCATTATACTTGGTAGACCGTTTTACGCACTATAGGTGCCGTGATTGATATGAAAGAAGGCAATATTAAATTTCAATTTCCACTAAGAAAGGGTATGGAACACTTCCCTAAAACAAGAACTAAGCCACCATATGAATCAATCATGAGAGAATCCTATGGAGAAAAAACCAAAGATGACAACACTTGAATCTATGCTTTATGCCTAGCTAGGGGCGTAAAACGATGGCGCTTGTTGGGAGGCAGCGCAATGAATAAATTTATTTTCATATTTTTATTTTTGTTTTTGAGTGTTGACACAATTATGCTACTATTATTATTGTTTTTTTAGGTTTTAATTAGTGTTTGTGCCAAGTAAAGCCTTTAGGATGATTCATAAGATGAGTAGAAACAATGCTGAATCTGAAAAAGAAACTTAGACTCCAATGCAGGAATTTTCATTTTTTACTGGAGCATGATAATAGGCTGAAATTTTAAAACAGTGTTTCTATACAAATTATTTACGTTTTCCTACTTTTTCAGAAGTTTTAGAGTTACAGAAGTACGGTTAGAGTACTAATTACTACAGACTGTTCTGTTTTTGACAGATTCTATTTTCGTTGCATTGTGTGCTTGTTTTGATGAATCTATGGTTTGTATTGAAGGGTATAAGCCATGGTAAAGTTAAAATATAGTAGATATAATGCAATAATAAAATATGAATGGGTTTGCAACCGTACTTAGAGTGGTGATTTGCTTTATTATACTAACGGATCTCACGAAGGTTTTGTTGCGTTTTGTGTGAATGAAGTTTTCAAGTTTTGGGTAAGATCACGATGGATGAAGGAATAAGGAGTGAAAAGAGCCTAAGCTTGGGGATGCTACAGCACCCCCAAGATATTACACAAGGAGAAACAAGCAACTAAGCTTGGGGATGCCCCGAGTGGCATCCCCTCTTTCTTCTAACGACCATCGGTATTTTACTTGGAGCTATATTTTTACTCGTCACATATCAGGAGTATTGCTTGGAGTGACTTGTATTATTTGAGTCTTTGCTTGATTTGTTTTTTAGTTTGTCACAAGTATCCTTGCTGGACACACCGATTTGAGAGAGCCAAAGTTATGCTATGATTTGTTAGAATTGCTCTATATGCTTCACTTAAATTTTTTGAGCTATGGAATTGCTCTAGTGCTTCACTTATATCTTTTTGAGCACGATGTGCTTTAAATTTTTGAAGAAACACTCTCATGCTTCACTTAGATAAATTTGAGAGTTAGTAAACTTTGAAGAAATTCTCTCATGCTTCACTTATACTATTTTGAGAGATGAAAGTTTTATGCTCATGTTCTTCACTTAAATTTATTTGAGCTTGTCAAAAGCAATGGCAATATATGAAACTAGTCCCAAAGTGATAGATATTCAAGAGGGATATAATAAAAACTTTCATGAAGATCATTGGACAAATTAAACTTGATTCCTTGTAATAGTTTTGAGACATGATGATAGTGATATGTGAGTCATGTTGGTGAGTAATTATGCTTTAGTAAGAATATTGGTGTTAAGGTTTGTGATTCCCTATGCAAGCACGAAAGTCAATAGTTATGCAATGAAATTACATCCTACTTATGGTGCATTATTCGGTGTTAGCTATGCTCAATGCCCGTTTATGTGAATTTTTGTTTCTTGGTTGGTTGCTTCTCAATCTATTTGCTAGCCTCCACTTGTACTAAGTAGAAATACTACTTGTGCATCCAAAACCATTAAACCTAGTTTTGCCTTATGAGTCCACCGTACCTACCTATATGCGGTATTTCCATGCCGTTCTAAGTAAATTTGTATGCGCCATCTCTAATTTTCAAAATGAATTTCCTTTTTGTGTGCTCGTACCGCTCAAGAAACGGTAGGGGGTGTCCAATATTTTCCATGCTAGATGTGTTATTCTCAAGATGAGTTTTTATTCACTTGTCATGGCACGAGAGTACGTCGGTAATAGGGTACCCAGTCCCGAAATGAAAAAGAAATTTACTTTATGTTGTCAAATAATAAATTCCTTGGAAAGTGTAGGTATGGAAGGCAACCGTGGATACGGCTAGCCATGGATTGTGAAAGAATGGTGGAAAAAGGAATAAACTTTGTTTTATGTTTGGGAACTGCCTATGATGTATCTAGCATGGAAAGTATTGAGAACTACTTTGTCGTTTTCGTTGACAGGAAAGGCATGCCACCCAAAATATTTTTCTCTCTCAATTTAAGCTTTGAGCTCTGGCACCTCTACAAATCCCTACTTCCCTCTGCAAAGGTCCTATCGATTTATTTTATGCAATTTTTGTTTTTAATTCGAGTCTCCATCTTCTCTTATAAAGCACCAACTAGGGGGCACTATGATCATACTTATGCATTGGGTGTAGTTAATATTTGAGTGTGTTTCATGAATGGATCAATGATTGAGCATGATGGGATAGGGATAACTTTCTTTAGTGTTGATATTTTGAAAGACATGGTTGCTTGTTGGCATGCTTGAGTATTAAAGTGTTCATGACAAAACTAGACTATTGCTTTGAACCATCTAAAAGTCCAAATGACCATGCTACAAAAGAAAAGAATATGTGATGAACATGTTAGGCAGCATTCCACATCAAAAATTATGTTTTTATCATTTACCTACTCGAGGACGAGTACGAATTAAGCTTGGGGATGCTGATACGTCTCCAACGTATCTATAATTTTTGCTTGTTCCATGCTGTTATATTATCATTCTTGGATGTTTTACAATCATTTTAAGCAACTTTATATCATTTTTTGGGACTAACCTATTGACATAGTGCCAAGTGCCAGTTGCTGTTTTTTGCTTATTTTTTACTTCGCAGAATATCAGTACCAAACGGAGTGCAATCGCGATGGAACTTTTTGGAGATTTTTTTTTGGACCAGAAGGAAGCCAGTGGGCCTAAGACGTACCCAGGAGGGGGACCAGGCGGCCCACAAGACACCAGGGCGCGCTAGAGGCCTCGGGCGTGCCCTGGTGGGTTGTGTCCGCCTCGGGAGTCCCCTCCACCGCCTCTGATCTCTATAAATACCCAAATATTCCAGAAACCCTAGAGGAGTCGACGAAAAATACTTCCAGTCGCCGCAAGTTCCAGAACCGTGAGATCCAATCTAACACCATCACGGAGGGGTTCATCATCCTCATTGGTGCCTCTGCGATGATGCGTGAGTAGTCCACCATAGACCTACATGTCCGTAGGCAGTAGCTAGATGGCTTTCTCTCTCTCTCTTGATTCTCAATACAATGGTCTCTTGGAAATCTATTTTATGTAATGACATTTTGCGGTGTGTTTGTTGGGATCTGATGAATTTTGAGTTCATGATCAGTTTCTATCCATGAATATTATTTGAGTCTTCTTTGATCTCTTATATGCATGATTACTTATAGCCTCGTATTTGTTCTTTGAATCTTTGGTTTAGTTAGAACAACTAGATCGATTTTTCTTGCCATGGGAAGAGGTGCTTTGTGATGGGTTCGATCTTGCGGTGTCCCCTCCCAATGATAGAAGGGGCAGCAAGGCACGCATGTAACGTTCCTATTAAGGATAACAAGATGGGGTCTATTCCTACATGAATAGATCTTGTCTACATCATGTCACCGTTCTTATTGCATTACTCCATTTTCCCATGAACTTAATACACTAGATGCAAGCAGGATAGCGGTTGATGTGTGGAGTAATAGTAGTAGATGCAGAATCGTTTCGGTCTACTAATCTTGGACGTGATGCCTATATAATGATCATCGCCTTGGATATCGGCATGATTATTTGATCTTCTATCAATTGCCCAACAGTAATTTGTTCACCCACCATGTGCTATACTCATGAGATAAGCCACTAGTGAAACCTACGGCCCCCGGGTCTACTTTTCCAACATATTGCTTTCCGATCTATCTTTTGCCCCTTTTTGTTTTCAGATCTATTATTCCAAAAATCCAAAAATACCTTGCTGCACTTTTTATTTGCCTCTTTTATTTTGTGTTCTTGTGCGATCTATTTATCCAATCTACTACACCTAGTCTATCTTTTTACCGTTGAGAGATTGACAACCTCTCTTACGCGTCGGGTTGCAAGTATTTGTTCTTTGTGTGCAGGTACCGTTTACATAGCATTGCGTGGTCCTCTTCCTAGGTTTGATACCTTGGTTTAATAACTGGGGGAAATACTTACCGTCGCTTTGTTGCATCATCCCTTCCTCTTTTGGGAAATACAAATGCAGTCTCAAGCCACGTCAGTCTCCTGACCCAACATTCAGAGCATGCAAACAGCAAGCGGAAGTTACATGTTTGGGTACAAACATCTACTAAAAGAGGCTGGAAGAGCCTGAAAAGCTAGAACGACCCTACCAAAGGAGCCAGACTGTTGTCTGGGTTCCCAAGCTAATCCGTTGATGTCGATGACAAGAAGAAAGCGTAAACTGTACAACGTCTATCTATGCAAAAATGTAAATAAGCAATAGTGAGTACGAAGGTACACAGCAAGTCTTATATTAGAACTATCTACTTATGCATCATGTATCAATGAACAGGATTGTGGGGTTTACTGCAGAAATGTCGGCAGTCCACATATCCACCACATCAATACACCACTACGGATCCTATCCCGTCTTCCTACGAGAAGCCATCCATAGCACTCACACTTATCTGGAGTATTTTAGAGTAGCCAGTTAAAATTGTCTATGAACAATGCAAGTCTCTGACGTGGCTTGAGACTGCGTCGGTATTTTCCCCAAAGAGGAAGGGATGATGCAGCACAGCGACGGTAAGTATTTCCCTCAGTTATGTAACCAAGGTATCAAACCAGTAGGAGGATCACCACCACCTAATTAGCAGCACCTGCACACAAATAACAAATACTTGCAACCCGACGCGTAAGAGAGGTTGTCAATCTCTCTACGGTAAAAAGATAGATTAGGTAATGATAGATAGGAGAGATAGATCTCTCAAGAACACAAAATAAAAAGGGCAAATAAAAAGGGCAACAATATATTTATGGGTTTTTGGTTTAGTAGATCTGAAAACAAAGAGGTAAAAAGATAGATCGGAAAGCAATATGTTGAAAAAGTAGACCCGGGGGCCGTAGGTTTCACTAGTGGCTTCTCTCATGAGTATAGCACACGGTGGGTGAACAAATTACTGTTGGGCAATTGATAGAAGATCAAATAATCATGACGATATCCAAAGCGATGATCATTATATAGGCATCACGTCCAAGATAAGTAGACCGGCTCCTCCCTGCATCTACCAGTATTACTCCACACATCGACCGCTATCCAGCATGCATCTAGTGTATTAAGTTCATGGAAAAACGGAGTAATGCAATAAGAACGATGACATGATGTAGACAAGATATATTCATGTAGGAATAGACCCCATCTTGTTATCCTTAATGGCAACGATACATGTGTGCCTTGCTGCCCCTTCTGTCACTAGGAAAGGACACCGCAAGATCGAACCCATCACAAAGCACCTCTTCCCATGGCAAGAAAAATCGATCTAGTTGGCCTAACTAAACCAAAGATTCGAAGAAGAAATACGAGGCTATAAATAATCATGCATATAAGAGATCAAAGAAGACTCAAATAATATTCGTGGATAGAAACTGATCATGAACTCAAAATTCATCGGATCCCAACAAACACACCGCAAAAGTTTACATCAAATAGATCTCCAAGAGACCATTGTATTGAGAATCAAAAGAGAGAGAGAGAGAGAGGAAGCCATCTAGCTACTGCCTACGGACCCGTAGGTCTATGATTGACTACTCACACATCATCGGAGAGGCACCTATGAAGAAGATGAACCCCTCCGTGATGGAGTTAGATTGGATCTTGAGGCTCTGGAACTTGCAGCGGCTGGATGTGTTTTTTGTCGACTCCCCTAGGGTTTTCTGAATATTTGGGTATTTATAGGCATCAGAGGCGGTGGAGGGGGCCCCGTGGAGGGCACAACCCATCAGGGCGCGCCCTGGTGGGTTGTGGCCTCCACAGCCCACCTCTCTGGCACTTCTTTGGCCCACTGGGTGTCTTCTGGTCCAAACAAAATCTCCAAAAAGTTTCGTCACTATTGGACTCCGTTTGGTACTGATATTCTGCGAAGTAAAAAAACAAGCAAAAACAACAACTGGCACTTTGGCACTATGTCAATAGGTTAGTCCCAAAAAATGATATAAAGTTGCTATAAAGTTATTTTAAAACATCCAAGAATGATAATATAACAGCATGGAACAAGCAAAAATTATAGATACGTTGGAGACGTATCAGCATCCCCAAGCTTAATTCCTACTCGTCCTCAAGTAGGTAAATGATAAAAACATAATTTTTGATGTGGAATGCTGCCTAGCATGTTCATCTTATAATCTTTTCTTTGTAGCATGGACATTTGGACTTTTAGATGATTCAAAGCAATAGTCTAGTTTTAACATAATGACTTCAATACTCAAGCATGCTAACAAGCAACCATGTCTTTCAAAATATCAACACTAAAGAAATTTATCCCTAGCCCATCATGCTCAATCATTGATCCATTCATGAATCACACTCAAATATTAGCTATACCCAATGCTCAAGTACGATCATAGTGCCCCCCTAGTTGGTGCTTTAGAAGAGAAGATGGATACTCAAAGTAAAAAAAAAATTGCATAAAGTAAATAGATAGGCCCTTCACAGAGGGAAGTAGGTATTTGTAGAGGTGCCAGAGCTCAAAGTTTAAAATTGAGAGAGAAAAATATTTTGGGTGGCATGCTTTTCCTGTCAACGAAAATGACAAAGTAGTTCACAATACTTTCCATGCTAGATATATCATAGGCGGTTCCCAAACAGAAAATAAAGTTTATTCCTTTTTCCACCATTCTTTCCCATTCCATGGCGGGCCGTATCCACGGTTGCCTTCCATACCAACATTTTCCAAGGAATTTATTATTTGACAACATAAAGTAAATATTTTCTTTTTCTTTTTTTCATTTCGGGAATGGGCATCCCTATTACCGTCACACTCTCTTGCAATGACAAGTGAATAAACACTCATCTTGAGAATAACACATCTAGCATGGAAAAATATTGGACACCCCCTACCGTTTCATGAGCGGTACGAGCACACAAAAGAGAAATTTATTTTGAAAATTAGAGATGGCACATACAAATTTGCTTGGAACGGCATGGAAATACCGCATATAGGTAGGTATGGTGGACTCATAAGGCAAAACTTGGTTTAAGGATTTTGGATGCACAAGTAGTATTTCTACTTAGTACAAATGGAGGCTAGCAAATAGATTGAGAAGCAACCAAACCAAGAAACAAAAATTCACATAAGCGAGCATTGAGCATAACGAACACAGAATAATGCACCATAAGTAGGATGTAACTTCATTGCATAACTATTGACTTTCGTACTTGCATATGAAATCACAAACCTTAACACCAAATCACCAATATTCCTACTAAAGCATGATTACTCGCTAACATGACTCACATATTACTATCATTATGTTTCAAAACTATTACAAGGAATCAAGTTGAATTTGTCCAATGATCTTCATGAAAGTTTTTATTATATCCTCCTTGGATATCTATAACTTTGGGACTAGTTTCATATATTGCCATTGCATTTTGACAAGCTCAAACAAATTTAAGTGAAGCACATGAGCATAGAGTTTTCATCTCTCAAAATAGTATAAGTGAAGCATGAGAGGATTTCTTCAGAATTTACTAACTCTCAAATTAATCTAAGTGAAGCATGAGAGCATTTCTACAATAATTCCAAGCACACCGTGTTCAAAAAGATATAAGTGAAGCACTAGAGCAATTCTATAGCTCAAAAAGTTTAAGTGAAGCATAGAGAGCAACTCTAACAAATCATAGCATAATTTTGGCTCTCCCAAATAGGTGTGTCCACTAAGGATACAAGTGACAAACTAACAAGCAAAGCAAGCAAAGACTCAAATGATACAAGACGCTCCAAGCAAAACTCATGATATGTGACGAATAAAAATATAGCTCCAAGTAAAATACCGATGGTCGTTAGAAGAAAGAGGGGATGCCACTCGGAGGCATCCCCAAGCTTAGTTGCTTGTTTCTCTTTGGATATATCTTGGGGGTGCTGTAGCATCCCCAAGCTTAGGCTCTTTTCACTCCTTATTCCTTCATCCATCGTGATCTCACCCAAAACTTGAAACCTTCAATCACACAAAACTCAACAAAATCTTCATGAGATCCGTTAGTATAATAAAGCAAATCACTACTTTAGGTATTGTTGCAAACCCATTCATATTTTATTATTGCATTATACCTACTGTATTTTAACTTTTCCATGGTTCATACCCTTCGATATAACCCATAGATTCATCAAAACAAGCGCACAATGCAACGAAAACAGAATCTGTCTTAAACAGAACAGTATGTAGTAATCTGTACTCTAACAATACTTCTGTAACTCTGAAAATTCTGAAACTTTAGGACAACGTAAAGAATTTGTATAGCAACACTGTGTTAAAATTTCAGCTCAAGATCACATTCCCGTAAAAAAATGAAAATTCGAACACTGGACGCAAAGTTTCTGTTTCAGATTCAGCATCGCTTCTACTCATCTTATGAATCATCATAAACGCTCTACTTGTCACAAACACTAAATAAACCATAAAACACAATCATAATAGAGGCATAATTGTGTCAACACTCAAAAACAGAAAGGAAAAAGCAAAAATAAATTTATTCATTGGGTTGCCTCCCAACAAGCGCTATCGTTTTACGCCCCCAGCTAGGCATAACTCATAGTTTCAAGTATTGTCATCTTTGGTTTTCAACTCCTCAATCACACAACTAGAATTTTTCAAGGATTTAGCATGCATGCTCTCAATGACAACATTTCTAGGAAAAATACCAAAGAATTCATTTTTATAAATAGGGTCTCTTACTATTTCAACAAAGTCGGGATGAATACTAATCATTTTAAGATCTCCCTTGTGGCCACTAGGTGTAGCAACTTTGTTCTTAGTGATTTGCGAGCTTTTGCAAAAAAATTATGGGAGTTTTTTCAATAGTTTTGACAGAAGAAAAATCCGAACCCAAGTTACTGAAAATCTCTTCCAACTTATCGATCCCGTAAGGACTTTCTTCTACCCTTTCGTTAACTATGATTTCTTTTTCCTTTAACAATTTAAAGGAATCTCCCGCCTTAGCCCCACTTTTATTAGCAAGATTATGCATTTTCTTATCCAAATCTTCAAGATGTTCTTTGGTAATCATCTTCTTTTCAATAGCATCTAATCTCTTCATAACATGTTCAAGAGTTAAAGTTGTTTCATTGATCATAAGAGGTGGTGACCCCACTAAACTTCCCAAAGCATTAAAAGCATCCAAAGATGGACACATCAAGAAATTCCCACCGGTAATCATATCAAGGACGAATCTATACCAAGTGGTGATGCCCACATAAAAACTACGAAGAAAAACAACGGTAGATTGCTTATGGATAGATCTATTATGAGCATTGCAAATCCTATACCAAGCATCTTTTAGGTTCTCCCCTCCCCGTTGTGTAAAATTAAGAACCTCATTATCGGGAGTACACGCAATAAAGGAAGAACTAGCCATAATGACAAGGCAAGAGATCTGACGAGAAAAAGGCAAACGAAAAAAGGGCGAATAAAACGGCAAATTGGTGAAGTGGGGGAGAGGAAAACGAGAGGCAAATGGCAAATAATGTAATTGCAAGGAGATGAGATTTGTGATTAGAAACCTGGTAGATGATGATGGTGTCTCCTAGGCGCCAGAGATTAGCACGTAGAAGAGACCGCTTCCTCCTCGGCAACGGCGCCAGAAATTCCTTTGATGTGGCCTGAGACTGCGTCGGTATTTTCCCCAAAGAGGAAGGGTTGATGCAGCACAGCGACGGTAAGTATTTCCCTCAGTTATGAAACCAAGGTATCGAACCAGTAGGAGGATCACCAGCACCTAATAAGCATCACCTGCACACAAATAACAAATACTTGCAACCCGACACGTAAGAGAGGCACCTCGGTAACCTTCAAGCGGAAGCCTAGTGAGGGACTCGGCCACGGACGTTAACTTACAACGACTCACGTCCAAGGTAGTCGCATATCTGAGTTGGAACCCATAATGGAAGTCCGGCCGAGGTTTCCAACATGGCCTCAAACGCTGTGAGCAGGGACCCAAGCCGGTCCCGATTGGGCCGTTCATCCACTTCGCAGGCCCGGCCACACCTATCAACGTTTCGAACTACTGCGACTCCTGGACTGAGAACAGGGTAGGTTAATAGGCCGAGAGAGCTGGAGTTACCGGAGCCCAATGTGCGGTAGTAGCTAGTCTTGGAACACAAACACAGAACTCAGTTCCTACGAGCGGCTTCAATGAGACAACCCACCATGTACTCCTACATGGCCTCTCATCGCTACCTTTACCAAAACAGGTTCAACACTTAACTCTCAGCGTTAGAACACATCCATATCACTTCGGTTCATCACCCAGATGAATCAGACCTGACACAACTCTAAGAATAGCAAGCTTAACAGGGTTATGGCACAACATGGCTCAAGCATCTACCAGGTATGCTAGGTTGCTTGGTTTAGCTATTTACTATGACAATGACAGGTCATGCAGAGGAGTGGGTTCAACTACCGAAACACAAGTAACAGTTGAATCGTTTGTCCTAATGCATTCAAATGAGAGCAAGAGCGAGAGAGTGGGATTATATCGAATTGCCCAAGGGAGGTTGCTAGCCTAAAGATCGAAAGAACTCAGTTGTTCTTCGACGTCGTCGATAACTATGTCTCGCAAGTCTATCGACAAGATCAAACAAGGAATAATTAAGCACGGCAAATGCTTCACAATGATGCATGGGCATGACATGTTAATATGTTACTAGTTTGAACTAATGCAGCTTTCAACAGAGTTAAATGAGGATGGTTTGGACCCAAGGTTGAAATTCAAACTCCATATGTGAAGTTGCATATTGCATTTAAACAAAATGTCCAAGTTTTCCTATTTAACATGCTCTAACATGCATGCAAATAGCACAAATGGATTCTTTGGATTTTTCCGATCATTTTTCATATATAAATTATTTCAATCTCAGTTACAGATTATTTTCTATGAATTTTAGAAGTTTAGGTCATTTTCTGGAATTAAATAAATCCAGAAATATTTTATTGCGTCAGCCTGAGGTCATGCTTGCGTCAGCAAGTCAACAGCACCAGGTCTAGGTCAAACCTGACCAGTGGGTTCCACTGGTCAGTGACCCACAGGCTAAGCAGGTTTAATCCCGCGCCGACTGGGGTTTGACCCGCTGCTGGGGCCCAATGTCAGTGGTTGTGGGTTTAATTAGCAGAGCCATTAGGACTTAATGGCAATGCCACGTCGGCATTCATCGGAGTTGGGCCGACAGCGACCAAAACAGCGGCGGAAGCTCGCCGGAGTAGCTCGGGATCGCGCTGCGGGCCATCATTTCGCGTGCGGTTTGCGGCTATGGGTAGCTGACACTCGCACGCTTCCATAGGAGGTCGCGGGGATGCCGGGGGTTGCCGGAGCTGACGGCGGCGAGCAAGCTAGCGGCGGCCGGCGTACGGGCTAGCATGGTTGAGTGGCTGCGGGGCACGAGCGAGCGAGGCAATCGGCTGGGCGGACTCGCAGGAACTCCAGGAGCACGTAGGGGTGCTCAGGCGTGAGCCGTGGTGGCTGTGGCCACGGCCATGCCATTTCCGGCGGTGAGGGGCTTGGTTCCTACGGGGGGGTAGCTAGCGGACGGGGAGGACCATGGGGAGAGGGGGAGGAGCATCGGAGGCTCATCTCGGTTGCACTAGAGGTGACGGCAAGGTCGGAGACGCTCTCTAGCCGACGAATTCGGTGACGGCGTTCGGCGGCCGTGGACGGAGAAGAAGCTCGTGCGTGTCGTCACCGGGGCTTTGGGGTCTGATTCCTTCGGCGAGGAGGAGTAACTCGAGGTGGCGGAGACGATGAGCAGCTCGGGGGCGCGATGCAGCTACGGTGGCCGGAAAGTTTAGCGAGCGGTGGCGACGGTGGCTTCGGGTGCTCGCGTGGTTTTGTCAACCCGGCAGATGTCCTCGTGAAAGGACTTAGGTGTGAGGCCATCGCCGCTAGGTGGCAACTCGAAGGGGTTAAACGAGAGAGAATCGGATTTACCCAGGTTCGGCCCCTCCGATGGAGGTAATAGCCTACGTCTTGCTTTGTGTGTATTTGATGAATAGACCTCGATTACAAGGGTGCGGAATCGCTAACCTAGTCATCGAGAGATTGTAACTTAAGTCTTCCGGTCCTAGGGGCCTGCCTTTATATACAGGTCAAGCCCTAGGGTTTACAGTAGATTCTGGGTCATATCGTGTCCCGTAACATACAATGTCTCTAACTTGTCTTGCGTCTTAGGGAAATCCGGTCGGCGTCATCAGCTTCGTGGGCCTTGAGCCGCCATTTCCAAGTGATGGGCCGCCTGGCGACTCTAATCAGCCACCACCTCGCTTGTCTCGTCTCCATGACACGGCCCATCTTGAACTTGGTCAGAAAGCTGTCAATATGTTAACCCGGCCCAGTAGGGCGGGTTACACTGTAGATTTATATCCCTGACATTAGGCCCCAGATTCATTTGAATCCGTTCATGTCAATTTCTCTTCTCTTCCTTTGGCGGCTCATGCTTGGATTTGTGTTTTCCACGAATTTCATAACGCCGGCTTGTAATGCCTCCAAACTTGTCATTTCTCTAATACCTGACTTTTAATGACGTCATCCTTGCTGACCGTTGTTCTTCAAAGTCATCAAAACGCATCCCTTCGAAAACTGCGGCAAATCTTGGTCGACGCGAATATCGAGGCGCGCTCATAGCCACAAATTTACCGTGGTCTGATACGTCTCCAACGTATCTATAATTTTTGCTTGTTCCATGCTGTTATATTATCATTTTGGATGTTTTACAATCATTTTATGGCAACTTTATATAATTTTTTGGGACTAACCTATTGACATAGTGTCAAAGTGCCAGTTGCTGTTTTTGCTTGTTTTTTACTTCGCAGAATATAAGTACCAAACGGAGTCCAATGGCAACAAAACTTTTTGGAGGTTATTTTTGGACCAGAAGACACCCACTGGGCCAAACAAGTGCCAGAAAGGTGGGTTGTGGAGAGCACAGCCCACCAGGGCGCGCCAGGGGGCCGCCTGCGCGTCCTGATGGGTTGTGCCCTCCACGAGGCCCCTGTCCACCGCCTCTGATGCCTATAAATTCCCAAATATTCAGAAACCCCAAAATATAATCCTAGACGGGAAGTTCCGCTGTCGCAACTCTCTGTATCAGCGAAAAACCAATCTAGAGACGTTCCAGTACCCTGCCGGGGAGGGTAGATCATCTCTGGTGGCCATCTTTATCATCCCGGCGGAGGCCATGACGAGGAGGGAGCAGTCCACCCTCGGGGCTGAGGGTATGTACCAGTAGCTATGTGTTCAATCTCTCTCTCTCTCTCTCTCGTGTTCTAGAGAGGTCACGATCTTGATGTATCACGGGCTTTGTTAATATAATCAAATCATATGATGTTATTCCCTTGCTATCATGTTGTGATGAATTGAATCTTTCCCTTTGAGATATCGTTATGTTGGATTGAATATTGGATTTGAGAACACTTGATATATGTCTTGCATTTGGATACCCGTGGTGACAATGGGGTGTTCTATTGATTCACTTGATATATGTTTTGGTACTCAACTTGCGGATTCCCGAGGTGCCATTGGGGTAATCTATGCATAGGGGTTGATGCATGTTCTTGTCCTACGTTCTCCGGTAGAAATCTTGCGGCATTCTTTGAGGTTCTTTGTGTTGGATTGAGTAATATGAATCTGAAATTGTTTGATGCGTATCGTATAATTAACTCATGGATACTTGTGGAGACATTAGAGTATCTAGGTGACATTAGAGTTGGTTGATGCGTATCATATGGTATTATTTTAGTACGAACTCTAGATAGATTGATCGGAAAGGATAACTTGGTGTTATTTTAGTACGAACTCTTGGATAGATCGATCGGAAAGGATAACTTTAAGGTGGTTTCATACCCTATAAACAATTTCTTCTTATGTTCTCCACTAGATAAGAACTTTGGAGTGATTCTTTGTTGCACGTTGAGGGATGGTTATGTGATCCAATTATATTAGCATTGTTGAGAGATTGCACTAGCGAAAGTATGGACCCTAGTCCTTGTTTTCAAGCATTGCAATACCGTTTGTGCTCACTTTTGTTACTTGCTACCTTGCTGTTTTTATATTTTCAGATTACAAAAACCTATATCTACCATCCATACTACACTTGTATCACCATCTCTTCGCCGAACTAGTGCACCTATAAAATTTACCATTGTATTGGGTGTGTTTGGGACACAAGAGAACTTTTATTATTTGATTGCAGGGTTGTTTGAGAGAGACCATCTTCATCCTACTCCTCCCGCGTATTGATAAACCTTAGGTCATCCACTTGAGGGAAAATTGCTACTGTCCTACAAAACTCTACGCTTGGAGGCCCAACAAAGTCTACAAGAATAAAGTTGCGTAGTAGACATCATGGTTGTTTCGTTTTTCTCGACGCCTCTTCATTTTCTTCTCCTTATAAATAAGCCCACTGAGCTCCACAGTAACTTTTTCCCATCGTCTTCTTCCTCTTGCTTCTTCGTTGGCCGAGAACCATCAGAGCTCCCGAAGCGACTTCGAGGTCTTCGACTCCATCGCCGACGTCATCGGGCCTTCTCGCGACTGTCAAAGCGAACGCGATCATCTTCGTCTCTGCTTCGACGCCATTTGGTACGAATCCCCTCCATTTAGGGTTCGACGCTTCCGGTGTTCTTGCCGTTTTCATCGTGTTCATCCGAAATTTTGTTTGTAGATCCACATACTATTCGCTCATTGCTGCGTATTCTTATAACGATCTCCGCTCTATTTTCCTCATAAGTAAATCTAAAATGAGCCATCTAGGGTTATCCTTCGAAGCATCGTGGTTTCGTTTATTCCGTCAGCTAGAACATATATCTCACTGTTTTTCCTCGCTTAATTAGATCTGTCTGTAGGGAAATTTTCATAGAAACTTGTTTGTGACCCAACGTTTTTGCTAAGTGTTGGGGATGTCCCTTCGGCCTTCTCAAATTTCACCGGCTCATAATAATAGTTCAGTATAGGCGACTTATAATCTGCTCCGGCTTATTTTCCTCGTTACTCTTGTAGCCGTTGCATAACCCACCATGGCTCCAAAAAACTCAAAAATTTGTAACTGGGCCAAGACCAAAGAGTCCAGGCTTACCTTGGATAATCTCGTGGATCAAGGTTTCCTGCCAGCTCGAAAGATTATAAAATGGCGGGCTCCCGAAGAAGAGTCGTTCCCACAACCACGGCTAGGGGAGGTTGTGGTCTTTACTGATCATTTGCGCAGAGGCTTCCGTCCCCCTGGCTCAAAATTCTTTAGGGACCTCTTGCATTTTTTCAAGCTCGGGCCTCAAGACATTGGTCCAAATTCTATGACCAATCTTTGTCAGTTTCAAGTAATGTGTGAAGTGCACCTTCAGGTTGAGCCGTCCGTGACCCTGTTTAGGGAGTTCTTTTACCTTAACCGCCAAACGGAGGAAAAGAATGGTGCTGCCTGTGAGATTGGTGGCATCTCTATCCAGAAGAGAAAGAAAAGTGCCTTCCCAGAATCAAAACTGGCGAGTCACCCGAAGGGGTGGAACAAAACCTGGTTCTACTGCAGAAACACTGCACCTGAAGGAGAAAATCCATTGCCGGGTATCCGATTGGAAAGGCTTAGCGGTAAAGTGGAATTCCCGGGCTGGCCAACTGACGAAGAGAGGGCTCCTTTAGCGCCTCTTCCTGCAAAATTAAGAGCTCTGACTGCACATGGCCTGACCGGGATAGATCTGATTCTCTATTGGTTAAAGTGGCGGATCCAACCCGTCAGTTTGAGGGACAGTTTGATGTGTGAATATTCAGGCGCCTCAAATGACACTCAGCGGTTTTCTCGTGAGAATCTCTCTGACGATGCTCTTACCAAGGAGACAAAAAGGTTCTTCTCTGATTCGAAAGAGCTATGCAGCGTCACCGGCTTGGGTCCATTCTACCTTCTCAATCCACCGCCTCAGGTATTGATCATTTTCATTGTCTTTTGTCGGCGTTATCTTTAACTCGCCGTTAATTTATCATATACTCCATGTATTTTCAGGCGGATTCTAACTTTTGGAAAGTTGCACCTCAAGTCTCTGTTCCTTCTACGGGTAGAAAGAATGCCCCAGTTTCTGTGTCATCTTCAGGGGAGGAATCTGAGGTAGAACTTGACTCTCTCGACCGCCTGTTTAATGAGCTTGCTGACTCACCTACTTACGAGGGTGACTCGGAATTTAGCCAAGCCGGCGAAATTGAGGTAACTCCAATTTCCCCCAGTCCTTCGGAAACGTTTCTTCCCCGGAAACCAAGACAAACTGTTCGGAAGGTTAAATTATCACACCCAGAAGCTCACTCCTGATTTTCTTTTGATGAAAACACAGTTTACTGACTCATCAAAGCGCAAAACCCGGGATGACGAAGACCCTAGTTTATTGCATGCATCGCCGGCTTATAAACCACGCCTTGAGGTTCCCCATAGCCCAACCGATTCTCGTCCTAGAGCTGGTTTGTTTAAACAACCTCTCAGTCCTTCAAATTCCCTTTATCAGGAATCCCCTTCGTCATCAGGCGACAAAAATGCGTCACAGCTTCCCCCTTTCAATGTTAATCGCGGGTAAACTTTTGTTTTTGCAATATTGTCTCATGTCTTTCTTTGTTTTGATCCCAACTTACAATAACTTTTGTTGTACCGACAATCCAAAGAGCCAAAGTCATTGTGTCAAAACGAGCACGCGGGTCATCCTCTGGGACAGCAGACCAAGAGGCGCCAATTCTTCTGAAGACAACTCCAATAGCTGACCCTTCTGTTGAAAAGGAGGCTGATTCGAGGGTAGAGCCGGCAGCTGCCACTGAGATATCCGGACCAGATGAGCCGGTTTTTATGGATGCTCCTCCTGAGATTGAATCATCGTTTGGCCGCAACACTTCGGATGTTGTGTTTGTTAAAGAAGGTTTCCAAGCCCCAACTGCTTCTACCTCGTTGGCAAAAACCACGAGTAAAGATGAACCAGTGACTTTGGACAAGGGAAAAGCCAAGGTGGAATTCCTGGAATTGTCCATACTTGGTGTTGAAGATCTATATCAGCATTATTTGACCCGGCTATCTGAGAGTCGGGAAATTGAAAAGAGCATGATAAACGCTCTGAAGGAGAAATATGAGGTAATCTTCTATTTTTACCATTATCCTGTATACTGTCATTAGCTTCCAAAGACCAGCTTGTTATGACAAGATGGTTTTATAAAATAGCTAAAGCTTGTTAGTAACGGTGTAGCCCCCAAGGGCCGACTCATCTTCTTGAGATGAATCGGGTCTTGAAAATTGAAGAAATTTGACCTGTAGCCCCTAAGGGCGACTCATCTTCTTAAGGTGAGTCGGGTCTTAAAGATTGAAGAAATTCGACCTGTAGCCCCCAAGAGCCGACTCATCTTCTTGAGGTGAGTCGGGTCTTAAAGATTGAAGAAAATTCGACCTGTAGCCCCCAAGGGCCGACTCATTTTCTTGAGGTGATTTGGGTCTTAAAGATTGAAGAAATTCGACCTGTAGCCCCCAAGGGCCGACTCATCTTCTTGAGATGAGTCGGGTCTTCTCCATATCTTAATTTCGAAAGAACTTCTATGCATTAGCCCCCAAGTGTCAAGGATATTGCTTGCAATCTTCTTGGGACTTGTAGAAATAGTTACTGATCCTTCTTGGCCGTATATCAAGGATATGTTGAAGACGCCGAGTATGTTGCTGTGAGACTGCAGAAATGGCTCAAGGAAGAAAAAGATTGAAAACTGAAGCCGAGTCCATGGCGGCTCATTTTGAAAATTCTGCACGTCAGGCAAATGAACGTCTGGAACAGGCCATAAAGCTGTTTGAGGCGGAAAAGGCTGTCTTGACGAAACGTGCGGAAAAGGCTGAGAAGAACTTTGGCCCCGTGAAGGAAAAGTATGCCATTCTCGTGAAACAGATCAATGAAATGTTGACAGCAATCTTTGGTATGTGTTCCCTTCTGCTTTTGTCAATATGCCGGCGTATGATCCTTTCGGCGGCTTATTGTACTTTCTTTTGCTTGCAGGGAGAAAATATCATAACCTTGTAGAGTTGCCAATTGTGAAGCTGAAAACCATTTTCACGTACGTGGAGCAACTGTTTACAGGCTCTGTTTATTCCATCATGGCCGCAAAGAACCTGAAGCACCCGCCAAGAAATATCAAGGATATGCTGAAGCAACTCACTACCGTGCCTCAATGGGTGGCTGAAACCCGGAAGTCGGCGGCTCGAGGAGGGGCGAATATGGCACTTGCTCGAGCCAAAGCGTATCTGCCAGAATTAGACGTGGAGCTCCTAAAAGGCGGCTTCCCGGAATTTAAACTCGACGGCTCTGCCTTCACTCGTGCAGATTACGCAAAGTGCCTCACAGAGACCCGGCCACTGGCGTCCTTGATAGCTGAGGAGGTGGATCTTTCAAAATATCATCCTGCATACACCATCGACAATGATCGTGTTAACGCGCCCAAGGACGAGCCGTCTGACTTGGTGCCTCCTCGCCGTAAGACAACTTTTGCTCCTGACATTGATGCGTCAGCTCTTGTTGAAGGGACAGCAAATTTTGAATCTTTGATCTCAATTCGATGGCAACAAAAAAGCCAGTAGGTTGATGATGATGACGAGCCGATGGGGTCAGATCCAGAGGCGGCTGACGATAGAACATGAAGACACCTCAGAAGCTGGACGAATCGCCCCTATAGAGCAGCCACTTGGCGTAAGAAAAAACCTTTGAAGAAGTATGTGGCCTCCATTGTGAGCCTGTAATAGGAGTAGTGTTCTCCATAACTTTGAATTTGCTCTGTCATGCCATCGTGCACGTTGGCGCCTTTTGTTAGTGCTGAACCCCAATCTGACAAGCTTCTGTTAATATGCTTATGCCACTCCTTTATTGCATGTTCCCGTACTTTCCTTGCTTGGTGCTTGATCAATTTTGTCTATAAAGCAAGTCAGGAATAAGCCGGCAAGATAACTTGGTTTTTGAAACTCAAGTCGATCGAATTCTCCTTCAATGATATTGAAGACTGATGATCCGGAAACTAGTCATGATATGAGCTCAGTTGTGTAACCCGGACATTCGAATATAAGCCAGTAGTAAGGGTAATATTGTACCTGAAAATATATATATATTTTTTTTTCTTTTTAAATAAACCGGCTCAGTGAGACTCGGAACAAGGAGACTGGCTTTCGAGGCGCAAGTCTTGCTTCAATGAAGCGGGTATAATAACCCATGGTTTATCCTAGCTTTCTGTATGCCAGATCTCACATGACTCAAGCCAATGTTTTAACCTTAAAAGTTCAGGGTCCAAAAGGATTAACTTTTCAAGAGTACATGGGGTCATCTTATCGGAGTCGCATCAAGCATACAGGCAGGTTTAACCATATTTTGATGGCGTTTTTTTTTGGCGGGTCAAGAGGGTGAGAAAGCTAAACTCGATGAGTTGGAAGCCCCCAAGTGACCTATGTTACAAATAATAAAGACTCATGCTCAATTTATAGGCTAAAACGACAGAGACCACGATTTTCGGGGGTGCCGGCTTTATTATTTTTGAACATAAAGAAGTATATACAGAATTTTGCAGAGGGGGAGAAAAAATTACAAAAGGGTGAGCCGGTGGCTCCTAAGTGTAATAAGGCCGTAGGTGTGCGATATTCTAGGGCCGGGTTGTTTCCTCCTCAGAAGTGTATGAACCTTCTCGCAAGTCGAACAGGTAATATGAACCATTATTGAGGTTTCGACTGATGACGAAAGGACCGTCCCAAGGCGGGGAGAGCTTGTGCATCCCCGTTTGGTCTTGAATCAGATGGAGAACTAAGTCGCCTTCTTGAAAAGTGCGACTTCGGACTCTACGGCTGTGATAACGACGCAGGTCTTGCAGGTATATTGCAGATCTGGTTGCTGCTAAGTCACGCTTTTCCTCTAGGGCGTCCAGGGAATCTTGGCATGCTTGCTCATTATCTGCCTCGACATAGGTAGTCACCCGAAGCGAGTCATGACGGATATCACTTGGGAGAACCGCCTCAGCTTCGTAAACCAAGAAGAAAGGAGTGTATCATGTGGATCTATTTGGCGTTGTTCGAATACTCCAAAGTACTGAAAGGGGTTCTTCAACCCAACAACCCGGCGTGCGCTCAAGGGGCACCATGAGCCGGGGTTTGATTCCTCTCAAGATCTCCTGGTTGGCTCTTTCAACTTGCCCATTGACTGCGGATGCACCACTACTGCTAAATCAAGCCGGATGTGCTCTCGTTGGCAGAATTGGTCCATGGCTCCCTTGGACAGATTGGTACCATTATCAGTAATGATGTTGTGAGGGTAACCAAAACGGAAAATCTGCTTCTTTAAAAATTTGACCACAGTTTCTGCATTGCAATTGCTGACCGGCTCTGCTTCAACCCTTTTAGTGAACTTATCAACTGCCACTAATAAGTGGGTCTTCTTGTCATAAGACGGCTTGAACGGACCAACCATATCTAGCCCCTAGACTGCAAAAGGCCAGGTAATTGGGATCATACGCAACTCCTGAGCCGGTACATGAGCCTATCGACCAAACTTTTGGCACCCGTCACACTTGCGCACAATCTCCTCAGCGTCGGCATGAGCCGTTAACCAATAAAATCCATGCCGGAAAGCTTTGGCCACCAGACATCGTGAGCCGGCATGATGTTCGCAATCGCCAGAATGAATTTCGATAAGTATTTCCTGGCCTCCCCCGGGCGAAACACACCATTGAAACACGCCAGAGCTGCTTCGACGATGTAACTCGCCATTGACGATTGTCATTGATTTTGACCGCCGGATGATTTGACGAGCGTCGACTTCCTCTTCTGGGAGTTCCCCTCGGGTCAGGTAAGCCAAATACGGCACAGTCCAATCAGGGGTGATATGTAGAGCTGCCACCAAGTGTGCCTCTAGGTCAGGGATATCTATGTCCTCTTCAGATGGTAATTTGACTGATGGATTGTGAACGACATCCAGAAAAACGTTAGGCGGCATCGGCTTTCTCTGTGAGCCAAGTCTAGACAAAGCATCAGCCGCCTCATTAAGCCGACGATCTATATGATCGACTTGGTAACCTTGGAAATGACCCGCCACATCAGAGACCGCTCGTCGGTAAGCCGCCATAAGAGGGTCCTTGGAATCCCAAGTCCCTGAAACTTGTAGGGACACTAGATCTGAGTCGCCAAGACATCTGACCCGGCTAAGGTTCATCTCTTTGGCTATTCTGAGCCCATGTACGAGGGCTTCGTACTCAGCTGCATTGTTAGTACACGAGAACATCAGCTGTAAGACATAACAAAATTTGTCACCTTTTGGAGAAGACAGTACGACTCCAGCCCCCGAGCCCTCCAGCTGTCTAGACCCGTCAAAGTGTATAGTCCAGTACGTGTTATCTGGCCTATCTTCCGGAATTTGTATGTCCGTCCAATCGTTGATGAAATCGACCAAAGCCTGGGATTTGACAGCGGTTCGAGGCATGTACTTCAAGTGGTGGTCACCAAGCTCAATAGCCCACTTGGCAACCCTACCCGTGGCCTCCCGGTTTTGTATGATGTCACCGAGAGGCGCTAAACTGGCCATGGTGATTGGGTGTTCCTGGAAATAATGCTTCAATTTCTGGCTCGCCATGAAGATCCTGAAGACCAGTTTCTGCCAATGCGGGTACCGCTGCTTGGACAGAGTCAAAACTTTGCTGACAAAATAAACCAGATGCTGGACCGGATATTCCTTTCCTTCCTCTTTCCGCTCAACCACAACTGTAACGCTTACCACCTTGGAGTTGGCAGTGATGTACAGGAGCATAGGCTCTTTCTCCGTGGGAGCAGCCAAGACGGGCGGGTTAACAAGCTATTGCTTGAGTGCTTCAAAGGCTTTGCCAGCCTCGTCCGTCCACTTAAAGTCACCAGATTTCTTCAACAACTGATAGAAGGGGATCGCCTTTTCTCCGAGGCGGCTTATAAACTGGCTTAAGGACGCGATGCGTCCGGCGAGCCGCTGAACTCGATTTAAATTTGCCGGCTCGGATAACGATGTCACTGCCTTGATCTTGTCTGGGTTGGCCTCGATGCCCCGCTCAGAGACCAGGAACCCTAGTAGCTTGCCCGTAAGAACGCCAAAGACACACTTCGCCGGGTTAAGTTTCATCTGGTATACTCGAAGGTTGTCAAAGGTCTCCTTGATGTCATCTAAGAGCATCTCTTTCTTCTAAGATTTCACCATGATGTCATCAACGTAGGCATGAACATTGTGCCCAATCTGTGGACTAAGGCAGTTCTGGACATAGCGCTGATAAGTCGCCCCGGCGCTCTTGAGCCCAAAAGGCATGGACACATAGCAGAAAGCTCCGAAGAGAGTGATGAAAGCCGTTTTCTCTTGGTCCTCAACAGCCATCTTGATCTGATGATACCCAGAGTACGCATCCAAGAAGAACAAACGCTCGCAACCCGCCGTAGAATCAATGATCTGATCAATACGCGGAAGGGCGAAGGGATCCTTGGGACAGGCTTTATTGAGATATGTGTAGTTGACACACATGCGCCAAGTGCCGTTCTTTTTCAAAACAAGCACCGGGTTAGCCAACCACTCAGGATGAAAAACTTCTACGATGAACCCGGCAGCTAGGAGCCGGGCCACTTCTTCTCCAATGGCCTTACGTCTCTCCTCATTAAAACAACGGAGGTACTGGTGCACTGGCTTCATCTTGGGATCTACATTAAGGTGGTGCTCATCAAGTTCTCTCGGAACTCCAGGCATGTCAGATGGCTTCCATGCAAAGATGTCCCGGTTCTCACGGATGAACTTGATGAGCGCGCTTTCCTATTTGGGATCCAGACCGGTCCCAATAGTGAACTGTTTGGATAAATCGCCTGGTGTGAAATCGATCTGCTTCGTGTCCTCGGCCGGCTTAAATTTAAGCGTAGGTTCCGAATCAGTATTGGGTTTCTTGAGCGGGCTCATGTCAGCCGGGTCAACATTGACCGTGTAGAACTTCAATTCCTCTGCCGCGCAGGCTGACTCGGCATAAGCTGCATCTCCTTCCTCGCATTCCTGAGCTATCTTCCGGTTCCCGTCCATAGTTGTGGTGCCTTTGAATCCTGGCATCTTGAGCTTGAGGTAGACGTAGCACGAGCGGGCCATGAAACGAGCGTAAGCCGGCCGCCCGAAGAGAGCATGATAAGGGCTCTTTATTTTAACAACTTCGAACATCAAAGGCTCGCATCTGTAGTTGAACTCATCTCCGAAAGCCACATCGAGCTTAATCCGCCCGATCAGATAAGCAGACTTACCAGGGACGATCCCATGAAAAATTGTCGTTGAAGGAAGCAACGTGCTCTCCGACAGATTCATTCGGCAAAAGGTTTCAAAATATAATATGTTTATGTTGCTGCCTCCATCCATGAGAACCTTGTACAGAGTATATCCGCCGACTTGAGGTGCCACCACCAAAGCTAAGCCGCCCGGATTGTCAACCCGGGGGGGGGATGATCCTCCCTGCTCCAGGTGATAGCGTGTTCGGACCAGTTTAGGTACCTGGGGACCGCCGGCTTAGCCATGTTGACGGCCCTACTCTTGACCTTGTTGTCCCGCTTGCAGGTATTGGTGGTCAACACGTGGTATTGACCACAATTTAGCTACTTTGGTTTTTCCTGAAAAATACCTTGACTATCATGCTGCTGGAGTTCCGTTCCTGAGTCGCCGTGCGCCTTCTCAGAGCCGCCAGATGCACCAGTCGCGAGTGATGCTTGTGCCGCCGTGCTTATCATAGAACGAGTTGAGGCCTGTAGGGGGAGATCATGATGTTCCTCGCGAGCGTCCGCTCCGAACGAGCCCCCAAGCTCAGCTTCCGAATTGATGACGATCGCCCCTTCGACGGTCGGCTCGTCCAAAGAACTGGCCCGCCGAGAGGGCCTGACCACGTCGTGACTTCGGCCGGCTTGACGCCGGCTGGATTGAGTACACCGAGCCGGCTCGACGATGTTGGTGCAGATGTCCGGCTCGGGCACCGTCGCGCCGATCTTGCCGATGAAGACATGGATCTTGCCAAAGGGGACCCAGTAACCGTACTCAATCGAGTCGGCCTCGGGGCCCCAGCCACAGTCGTCGATGTAGATCTTGCCGTGGCGGCTCTTGGTCATACGACCGACCGCGTAACTCCCTAACCCTGGAAGGGCTCCCTTCGAGAACTCAACTCCACCGGGCAAGAGCCCCACGGTGGGCGCCAACTGTCGTGGTTTTGTCAACCCGGCAGATGTCCTCGTGAAAGGACTTAGGTGTGAGGCCATCGCCGCTAGGTGGCGACTCGAACGGGTTAAACAACAGAGAGAATCAGATTTACCCAGGTTTGGCCCCTCTGATGGAGGTAATAACCTACGTCCTGCTTTGTGTGTATTTGATGAATAGACCTCGATTACAAGGGTGCAGAATCGCTAACCTAGCTATCGAGAGATTGTAACTTAAGTCTTCCGGTCCTAGGGGCCTGCCTTTATATACAGGTCAAGCCCTAGGGTTTACAATATAGTCCGGGTCATATCGTGTCCCGTAACCTACAATGTCTCTAACTTGTCTTGCGTCTTAGGAAAATCCGGCCGGCGTCTTCAGCTTCGTGGGCCTTGAGCCGCCATCTCCAGGTGTTGGGCCGCCTGGCGACTCTAATCAGCCACCGCCTCGCTTGCCTCGTCTCCATGACACGGCCCATCTTGAACTTGGTCATAAAGCTGTCAATATGTTAACCCGGCACAGTAGGGCGGGTTACACCATGGAGTTATATCCCCGACAGGTGTGCGAGGCTGCGAGAGAGAGAGGGCGGCGAGGAGAGGGCGAGAGCGAGAGGAGCTCGGGGACGTCTCCTGGTGATGAGATAGGCTCGAGGGGAGGAGCGGGACGTGGCCTCGGCCGGCTACGGTCGAGGCACGCAGGTGCTTCTCCTCCTGGCAGGAGGAAGAAGACGATGCTGCCCTTGTGGGCTGGACCTCCCACTTGGGCTGCAGATAGGCCAGGTAAGGTCTCTGCCTTTTCTTTTTATTTGTTTTCTTTTCTATTTCCTGACATTTGTTCTGGTTTGTAAAATAAATGTCAAACATTTGTAAAAATCCTGAAAATAATTATATGGTCTAAATGGAATTAACTAGTGCCACATAATAAATTTCAGAATATAAGGAACTATATTATATATAGTAAATATAATTCCATTGCAAATAATTGTTTGATTAAATCAAAAGCCCAAAATAAAATGTTTCTGTGATTCTAAAATATTGGTTGGAATTTTTTACCTCATGCCAATATTTTATTAGAATACCAGGGACATTTTCTTGGTTCACTTTGAAGCAATTTTTATATTGCTTATTTGACAAAAATTGAATTCTGAGGCTTGATCATTCCTCATTTCATTTTCAAATGAAATTGAAAATGCATGCATGAATGCAAACACAACCAAGGTTAGCTAGGGTTGTGACAACTCACCCCCACTAAACAAGAATCTCGTCCCGAAATTCAGGAGTAGTCGTGAAGAGGTCGGGGTACTCAAGTCGAAGACGATCTCACTAGTGCAGGCGCCTGCTATACAAACGGTTTTTAACCCCTTTCCATGACGTAGTCTCAAACCGTCGCCTAGCATGTGTGGGCGATAGGGGGGCCTATCGCACACGACCCAAAAAAAACCGTTGGCGATGCCTGCTCCCGGTCACACACGACAGGCAAAATTATGTCGTGTGCGATTGGAAGGACTATCCCAAACAGGTATTTAGGAGAAATCGTGTGAGATGTGCATAGCATCCCACACAGTGAATCTCAAACATACGTTTCCGTTCATATTGTACATCACACACAATTTTCTGCTTAACATCATTTGTGTTAGGGGTGGCCATCACGCACGGTGCCTAGAAGAAACTGTTTGGCATAGGGCTGTCCATCACGCACACATTTTATTTGAAAACGTTTGCGAATGGGTGATCTAACGCACACAGTTTGCGCCCGGAAATCGTGTGTGATTGTTCACTGATCCAACACGCCAATTTTCCAGCAAGCGTGTGGGTTTGTTGAGGTCATCGCTGACGGTGTTCTATGACAAACCGTCTGCAATATGAAACCCCAATAATCAGGCTAATTGCTCTATTATTTTTAATCCATCTAGTAAACAAATTGATACTTCATATCAAGCACACAATATATTACATTTCGTATTACGGCAACCAGGATTTCATAATTGAAATACATCAGAGTACAACATCATATAGGCATATACTACCTAGCTACCCAATTACACGACAGGACCGAGTTTCACATGCAACATCTAAAACCTTTGGAAAATAGCATCATATACGGTAAATAGACAGATGAATCTCATCTAGAAAACTGTTGAAGTGGAAGGCAAATATTGAGCCTTCACTGATGTCGAAGGTTCTTGCAACTTTATGCCAGTGCCTGTGGATGGTTGCCCGCCCATCCTTCATCCTCTTGAGGAAGACTTCAAGATTATACCGTGGGTGCTGTATGAATACCTTCCTCGCCTCTTGACCATACAGATGGTTTGAGACGTACTCATCGACGAACTGCTTTGGAAAGGACTGGAAACAAAGATATGCTTAAATTGCGTTTCTAAAAATTGAAATGTCACAAAGGGAAACAAGACAAGGTAAAAGAGATAGTACCATCCTATAGTTCACTGATGTCTTCTTCATTGTGCAGACAAACAGCTTGTTGTTTTTCGTAGCAAGTTTCTTTATCTTAACAATCTTTCTGAGTTTCTTGATTTGACTGATATTCATGAACACATCATTTCCCCACATGCAAAATGGGTCAAACAGTGGGTCTAAACCTCTTAAGGCAGGACCTACATGTGCAAGACCAAATTATTGTTAGAAACCTAAATATTAGAATGGTTCCTGCAATTGCACAATAATGTGCTATTAGCCAAAGGATCATGAAAGTGCAAACCTCGATGGTAAACCTCAGCGTCTCCCATTGTTCCCCCTGTAACGTGTTTAAAAATAGATATTGATCAGTAAAATCTGTGAATGAAAGATAAACGCATTGCATATCCAACATATGAATTCAAGCCACATGGAAAAGCCAAGCGTGCTAAGAACTATGAAATATAGCAATTGTAGGTTTCTCGTGCATAACAAAACAAAATTGTACCAACAATAATTGAACATCACATTGCAGATGATCACCAAAACAACTGAACCAAACAGTTAACTGAGCATCACATTGCACAATACAACATAGTAGTAGAAGGTCAGATTGCATACTAGCATTACATTGCATATTTCACTAGAGTTTCTTAAGGGAAGGCAGGAGCAGCACATGTAGCAGGTAAAATAAACATGCGTAACAGGCGTAGCTAGCTGAACACAGGTCATTAGTAATTAAGCTTAAAAAACAAGATATTCCTCGTCATTGGAGATATCGATAACGATGGGCTTGGACGAGGGCGAGGCCTCCACATCGTGGGTGCCCTCCTCGTAGTGGTGAGTTGCCTCAGCCTGTCCGGGCACCAACCTGCCTGCTATATGGAGTTCAGGAAAGCACGGGCACGCTGAGAAAACAACTCGGAGTAGTCGTTGGAGGCAACAGCGGAGCCTTGGAGAAAACACAACGAGTTGTTGTTCAAAGCAGCCAACCGCGCAGCGGCGTCCGCGCGCAAGGCGTCGACGGTGGCCTCGACGTCTAGATGCTGCTCCAAGATCTGGGGGTCAGCACGCATGGCAGCCATCGCGGCCTCATCCGCGCGTGCGGTCGCGATTTGCTTCTCCGCTGCCAGGTGCTCCTTGAGATCATGGCTATACTGCGTGCACCATGTCTTTCGGCGGCGATTATGTGGGGGGTGGGCCGGTGATTTTGGTGGAATGTGTCGCGTCGGTGATCGGGCCATGTGGAATGGAGGAGGAGGGGGTGGAGGGGGGAGGGGGTATGGGGAAGGTTTGGATTACCTGACTATGACTAGCAGGATGAGGCCGAGCAGCAGGAAGGAGTGTCGCCGGCGAGGAGGCGGCGCTGTAAGCAAGCAGTGAAGGTTTGAACTTAGGAAATGAAGGGGGGAGCAGGGGGAATGGGAAATGTGGCTTTTGGTTGGTACGAGGGGCGGGGGAGGTAGATATTTGCGCGGCAGCCCAAAATTTTGTTCGGTGCGGCGAAAAAGTAGCGCGCACAGTCACATCGGACACAGTACCATTACCATAACTGTGTACGATATTCAACAACGCAAATGTATCCTATAGTTTATCCCGTGTGTGATGAGACTGAACGTGGAAATTTTGGTCTCCAAGCTTCCGGTGTAAGATATCGGATACTACATTGCACACGGTACTTGCATTTCATGTTCATTTGGAAGAGAAAATGGGGATACGACGGCAAATTTTGGTCCGAATTTCCCTCGTTACATTGGTCATGCTTAGTTTAACAACACTTGCAAATTTGAGTACTACACAAAAGAGCCTACAGCACTGCCCGCACTTACTTAATCGAGCAACTAATAAACATTAGTTAATCTTATATTTACTAATTGAAGGCACCTTTAAAGTCTTCTCATTAATGCACATCTTCGAAATTAATTAAACCGTTGCATTAAATAATTAACGCCAGAGATAGAAAGAAAACTTACGTAACCCAAATAGTTCAAAAAAGGCTGCTGACACGTTCAACGTTGCTGTGAAACAAAGAAAACATCCATCATTGCCTTAAAATAAAGGTATCCTCTTTCCATAAAAACTCTAGCAATGTAAAGAAAAAAATAACATCTTCTCCTGTGAAGAAAGGAAAGCATCCATCGGTTAAAAAAGGATATTCACATTGCTAAGTGAAGATTTATTTTCCCTCAGATATGTTGAACGTAATATGTGATTTAAGTCAAAATTTATTAGTTAAAAAAAGCAAGTTCAGAATGAGCGATTTAGCATCTGTCTACACGTTAAAATTAGGAAGTCCATGTATGATACGATTTGTCATTCCCAAAAAGAAAGATAAGCTACAAGTTATACGTGATATAAGTCCAACACAAGGTAAGTTAAAACACATGTTCAATAGTCCATCTATGCTACAAGTCATACGACATTCGTGATTTAAGTCCAAGGTGATATGTTTATTTAAGAAAAAGGTCCAGTGTGATAGAACAAAGAGTACATGGACGTACGTGTAGAGATAAGTGCGTCCATGAATTAAGGCATGTGTACCAAAACAATATAAGGGCCCATGCAAAAAATAAGGGCAACGCGTACGGCGATTTTTTGTACGGCGATTTTTTTAGCATAGTACAATCAAAATCGCTCACGTACGCAATCATATATTCACCCGCCTATAAACGAACATACGCATAACCTACCCCTATGAGCACCTCCGATAAACTGAGCCGTACATATCATCTTGAGATTCACAAAGCTGCCACAGTCACCTTCATTGGTGATGAGAACGTCTCCTCCCACTGAACGGACATCACCGGAAGATCCAAAAAAATACAGAAAAAACAAGCATCAATGTCAAGTCTAGGACATGAACTCTGGTCGGCTGAGAATACCATTATCCTTCTAACCATCTAATCACAAGTTGGTTCGCCGTGTATGACCATTGAAACATGGATTCAAGGTGTTCTCCTATAAGGGCAAACATGATTAATTCACCAACCAGATATTGCATCGTCAGCATCTTTTATGTGCATATAGAAACAAAGAATGGACAAATAGAAAGTGGTAGAGCTTTAATCGCATAAGAGAGCACTACAATTTTTTAAGGAATTTTTTTTCATTGTGAAAGGAATTTAATTTGTACATTCATATTTGACAGGAGATTCTTTCAATCTTCTCATATTCCATGCCCAGTCATGATGAATAATGCTCTAAACGAGGTGTGAGGTGCGTCGATGGTTCACCGATGAAGAGCAACTCAAACTCTGTCGGTTCCGTTCCTCAGTCATGTTTGTCGACCGATATACTGCTTTGCCTGATGTGCGTGCGATTCATGGATTACATGATTCTTTGGAGATTCAGATTGGTACATGTATTTCCATACAAAGTATGTTTATGCATGTCTTTTTTTGTGATTAAAACAAAGAAAAAATTAGTCATTAAAACATGTGTAAATACATATATGTTTGTATTGTAAAATAAACTGGAGATATCATGCGCCACAAAGATCTCATGTAAACGCATCATTGTCAATGCGAAATTTTGAGAGCGAATATACATAAAATACATCCATGTGACTCATAAAAGAAATTATTGGCTGATGCAAGAACTTCTAATCTTAATAATCTATGGTATAATGAGAATATACAACAATCTGTTTTTAATTTGTGTATTATTTGCTATGATGTCACGTATGTTGATAGAAAGCCGTGCATGCATGTGTCCATTATAGTGTATGTTGAAACAGACTCTATAATTCTATTGTGCTTCCATGGCCAAAAGAAAGATGTGTATATCTTTTAAGTAGGGTAACAAAGGAAGATATATGCTAACATAGTAGCTACGCTGGACCCATAGACCAACCAAGGTACACATGCATGTGTTATTACAATAATCTACCTCACAATATTCATATTATTGGATGCAAACAATCTAATCACAAAATAGTTAAGCAATAATGTAGCTTCGTTACACCTTATGTCCAACCAAGGTACGCATGCATGTGTTATAATAATAATCACAAAACATATTCATATTGTCGTTGACATTTTGAATTTTCACAAATTTGTTAATTTGCTAGCCCGTGCGAGTGCACGGGTTGACGACTAGTTGACTTAAACATTACTCTAACAAAACACCATCGCTCTAGACAGAGACTAATATTCCGCCTGGCATTCGTCGATCTCCGCCGCCTCCTCGATGACCAGCTCCCGCTCGATGAACTCCGGGGAATGAAGATCCATGGGATCCATCGCCACATACTCCAGCATCTCGCAGTCTTCGTGCGCCATCTCTTTGGATAAGGCCGCCATGAGTCGGGCGTGGGCGGCCTTGCTCCGGGCATGGACGGCCACAATCTTGGCTAGGGAGGCCGCCGACGAACGGACGCCTGCTAGAACACACTCAACGATTACCAACTCATCGGAGGTGGGTTGTCGACCGGTGTCGGAGAAGGCAGATGTGATTTGTGTAGCGACCGACACGAGATGGGTGTGGGCGGCCTCGAGATGGGACTGGGCGTCCGCCATCAGGGCTACGGCGACCGCCGAGGAACTAACAGCTGATGTGCCGTTCTCGCCATTTGCTATCCCCGTCGCGGTTGTTGCTGCCGCCCTCTCAGCTGCAGCAGCTGCCCTTTCGGTTGCTGCAGCCGCTCTGTCGGAGGTAGCGGCCGCGTTCAAGCATGTTGAGAGCGCGCTTATGGCTGATGCGGCCGCGCTCGGGCCGGAGTCGGTTGCCGAAGTTGCCCTCACGACGGGGATCCACGTCCCCATCTTTCACCGGCGACGATTGAAAAGTAAAATGGTCTGAGGAGTCAGTACGGTAAACTGCCCGGCGGTGTACTGCAGACGATGAAGCTTCAGGCCTAAGCCATTCATTACGAGGATTGGCCCAAGATATTTTGTACTGCATCACAAACGATTCATGAACGTCAACTGTTTGTGAAAGACTTAATTTTCAAAATGTTTTTCAAACAAAAAATGAGGTTAATTCAACAAAGGACGGTGTTTGGATTGCAATAAGATTTATGTGCAGTGAACACTGACCAATAGCTGTGTCGTGCTAAAATGTGAAATTATCCTGGGTTTGTTTGGCATTTTTATAAATTAATTGAGTTTTCTAGATATTTAATGTGTATAATTCAAATTTGAACTATCGTCCCAATGTCCATGCAAAAAAATGGGATGAAAAATCATATTAGTGTCCATGGCTTCATCTTTAGGTCACGGGCAATAAATGGGAATGAACTTCAAACATCTCGGCATCTTGGCCCGGGCACAAACGTTGAGAAACTTGGTTTTTAAATTACTGTAAATCCAAAACGCGTTAGAAATTTTAAAAACTTGGAATGTTGTCATGACATGGCACATATGTGCCATGGTAAAAAAATTGTCAAACATGGGACAATTTTAGCCACAAGTCCCTTACAAAGCAGAGCTTCTCACTTCAATCTTTGAGGTCCCGATAAGGAAAACGTCACCTTACATAGGCAAAACGACATCCGCTCATCTTCTCGCCATGAACTTTTGTTAGAGGCAACTCGCACCAGTAAGAGTGTCTTGATAAAATATGGAATTATGCAGGGTTCTTTTCTCATTTTCATACGTTAATTCAGTTCTCTAGGCATACAATGTGGATAGTTAAAATTTGCACTAAAATCACAAGGTCCGGTGCATCAAAATAGGTTAAAAAATCATATAAGTGTCCATCGCTACTTTGGGCCCCATGCAAGATATGGGAATGGATTTCAAGCATCTCGGGGTCTTGACTCGGCCACATACATTGAGAAACTTGGTTTTACATTCACGTATAAATCAAAAACTCGTCAGAAAAGCAGGAAACTTGGCATGGTGTCATGGCATGGCTCATATATATATGTGTCCTGATGATAAATTATCCGATTTGGGACAAGTTTTGGCACAAGCCCTTACAAACCTCAGCTACTCACGGGAAGCTAGCTTTCGTGGTTTCGATAAGGAACGCGTCACCTTATGAGGGCGAATCGACATCCGCTGCCTCTTCTCGTCTTGAACTATATATTTCTAGAGGCAGCATATACCAAAATGAGCGTCGTTCCAAAATATGAAATTATACATGGTTCGTTTGGGCCTTTTATACATTAATTGACTTTTATATGCATTATTTAATGTGTATAATTCAAATTTGAACTACATTCACAAGGTACGGTGCATCAAAATGGGTTGTAAACCGTATAAGTGTACATGCATCTTTAGGATCCCATGCAATATATGGGAATGAATTTCAAACATCTCGCAGTCCTGGCTCGGACATACAAACACTGAGAAACACGGGTTTTAAATCATGTGTAAATTAAAAACTAGTCAGAAAATTCATGAAACTTGGCATGGTGTCATAACATGCATGGCTCATATGCGCCCTGGTAAAATAATGTCCAATTTGGGACAAGTTTTTGCTCAAACCGCGCACAAACCAAAGATTAATTATCACGCGAAGCTTTGTTGCTTCGATATGGAATGTGTCGCCTTATGTGGGTGAATCGACATCCGCTACATCTTCTCGTCTTGAACTATTTTTATAGGCAAAATGTACCAAAATGAGAGTATCGTGCCAAAATATGAAATTATACATGGTCCGTTTGTAGGAGATATGCCCAAGAGGCAATAATAAATGTTATTATTTATCCCCATGTTCCTAATTAAGTTTATATTCCATGCTATAACTGCAATGATTCTCGAGTCTGCAATATCCACGAGGCCCGGAGGGAAACTCATTTGCACGTGTGGTATAATAAACGGTAAAATGTATTCCTAGTCTTGCCTCTAAGACTGGCTCAAGTATTGCATGATGATCCTGTTTTCCTGATCATGGGCATGGCTATGCCGGCAATTTTGAGGGCGCAATGTTGGTAGAACACTTGTGTTGAATCGACCCGAATTGATGTTATGCTATGAGATACTTTCGTCACTAGTTAATGGTTAATAACACAGAGATAGTTAATGTTTGCATAATTCCTTAGACCATGAGAGTATCGAGTTCCTTCGTGCTTGCTTCGTGAACTTTGGGGTTTGTTAAACGTCATCCGTTACTGGGTGGCTATTACGGCGGCTTACGGGTTCACGGAAAAGTATGGCAAGTAACAAGATAGCTCAAGATTGGGATTTGCTCCTCCGACGATGGAGAGATATCTCTGGGCCCTCTCGATATTACGGTATCCATCATCGTCTGGCCAGACACAGGGTGATTTGATCACAGGGATGCCGGAACACGGTAACGAGAAAAGAGAACAATACCGGTAACGAGGTAACTGGCATAGTGGACAAGTTGTTGATCCACGGGGATGCCAACATGTCTCACCTCGGGTATTTGTAACATATCGCGAAGCAACAGGAATAGCACTCGGCAACTGGAGGTTCACTCGAATATTCATTCGTGTGGGTATAGGGGTCAATATGGGTGTCCACGGCTCTGATGTTGATCATTGATCGGAAGGGATTCCGGGTCATGTCTATACTTCACCGAACCTATAGGGTCACACGCTTAAGGGTCATCTATCTGTTGAATACTAGACAGGGAGTCTGAGAGAAATTCACCGAAAAAGTTTCGGAGACAACGGAAGAGTTCCGGAGAGAGAACACCGGAAGAGTTTCGGTAAAACCGAAAAGTTGTTTCGAAGTGTACCATTAAGTCAAATTGGTTTCGGCACATTCCTAGAAATTATTGGAGGGTACCAGAATTGTTCCGGTAACTTCTGAGATTTTTCAGAGACAAAAACCGGAAATGTTCCGGACTGCCGGAACCGCTTTAGTTGCTTTTCACAGATGAAAATCACTAAATCGAAAAGTTGTTTCGGAGTACACCATTAAGTCAAATTGGTTTCGGCAAACACCTGATAATTCTTGGAGGGTGCCAAAATCATTCTGGAAACTTCTGGGAATTTTCCGGAAGAAAAACCGGAAATGTTCCGGAGCTGCCGGAACCGCTTTGTTTGCTTTTCGCAGATGAAAATCACTAATCCGGAATTGTTTTGGAACGCGTCAAAAATTATTTTAGTGGGTACTGGAAATGTTCTAAGCCCACATAAATATTTTCGGTTCGAACGGACGCTGAAAAATGTCGTCGTGAATAGTGAAATCAGCATTATGGTTACTTTTTGGAAAGCCACCTTTTTGGGCTGTTGCTCCAAAATATCTTGGAGATGACATGGATGGATGTGGCTGAAATTTCAGCCCCTCCACCCCTCCTTCTCCTATAAATAGAGGTGGAGGGGGCTGCCCAAACCTCACTCTTTCTCAACATACACAAGCCATGCATGATCTGGCCTTCTCTCTCCCTCCCAGCGAAATAGTTTCGTAGAGCCGAAAGGCTGTCTGGGTTCCGGTGGGAACTAGTTCTGGACGGCGAAGCCCTGCCGGATAGATGACACCGTATGTGTGCAACTCTGTAGAGAGATCGTAGTTTCGGTCTTAGTTCGAGAGTGCCTCCCGTAGGGCTGTCCGAGTGACCGTCCAAGTTTCGAAGGTCCTCCCGAAGGGCTGTCTGCGACACCGTCCGGGAGACTGTCCGACCGCCTCCCGGAGGGCTGTCCGAGGAGCAGATGAGGGTATACATCCTCGTGGTTGGGAGGTTGTAAATCCTAGCTGCGGGGATCTGCACCGCCGATCGTCATCGACTCTACTTCCGCTGCGCTACGAGTCGGTAACGAAAAAGATCAAACCTTGTATGCAGTCTCCATAGTGGTCCTGGGCTGGTGTGTAGGTCGAAAAATTTTGTTTTCTGCTGCATTCCCCTACAGTGGCATCATCAGCCGTGCTATGCGTAGATGCAGGTTGCGATCTGGAATACATAGAGATGTATGGGTGTTGCACAATATAATTAGGTAGTAGATGAGTTCTATTACTGAAAATTATTTGTGCGGGTAGCAGATGAAATCTGTTACCCGATGTTCTTGTTGCTTCCCTGGGATTTGCATATTACTGATCTTGATAACAGCATGGTGGAGTTTCAATGTTCTGGCAATCCGCGATCCTGATTGATCAACGAAGTGCTAACAGTTCATTGAATTCCACTATAGTTAAAAAGAAAGATGAAATTTCATAGACGAAAGGGCAATGCAGATATGATCTGCACGGGGGTCATGTGTATGACAAAGTTCAGTATGGGGCTCGAGATTTTATTATCTCGTGTTTCAGACACCCCGCAAAGTTAATCTAGCAACTTGAATTATCATACTTGATGATGGACGTTGGTAGCTTCGTTTTGTTTCAAAACCTTAGAAGCCACGAAAAACAAGTTCTTGCATAAACCGATTAGAGGCGTCTAACTTGGTTTTGCAGGAGGGTTTGCATGAGCATGTGATGTGGTATAGCAATGCTCATATTAATTTGATTATGTATGAGATGAGTATATGATGTAAATTAACATGACCTGCGTGTCATGATTCGGCATGATGGCTGGAGCCATATGATTGTCACTTTAATGACCTACGTGTCAACCTTGAGTAATGCACTTATTTTATTAGCTATAGAGATAGCAATATTATCTGGTGCATCGACAAGGTAGTGGCAATCTTCGCGAAGGTGAACACCGATGCGAATGCCGAAGACGAAGAAATACTTGACTTCTCCGTCAGAAGGGGCTATACCATATCATGCTATTATAAATTGCCTGAGATGTTTATCCCTTATGATGCACCCTTCTTGATTGCGCGGTAGTCGCTTTTATTAGGGTGATCTCTCCCTTAAAATATCAAGTAGTTAGTGTTCTCCCAAGTGTAGCACCGTCACAGCATGTATCCTTTCGGGGTGCCACATGCTACCATGGGCACGAATGACTGGAAAGTGTAAGGCGGGTGAGGTCAGACCTCACTGCAAGATCACTTGGTTGTCTTGACGTTCAGGCAGGAAAGTCCTGAGCTCGGAACACATTCAACGAAAGATGAACAAGAATCACATAAAAATGTGATTGGCAAGATGGCCTACCGGTTGAGATTTTCGTCATCTGTGAAGCTACCATCGTGGCGAACAATCAAAACTCGGGTCTTCAATCACTCACAATCAATTATGAGAGATATTGATTTGAGTGGGAGCGCACTTTAGAATTAATTCTTTTAATTCTTAGTGCAATTAATTTTGGACACTGTCTAAGTGTGATTTGCATAATAGTTGTAGAATAATGGCTCGCGTTTCCACCTTCCCTATTAAAATTGGATAAGCTGTTATTTATCTGGTTAAAACTTTACAATTGATAATGTAATGTGAGGATTGTCCTCAAGAGTACCGAGAAGGAATTTGTCCCATCGCATGCTTTCGGTATTCTCCCGCTAATGCTATGGATCATGTGACTCTCGTCCTTCGATCCAAAAGCTAGAATTCCATTTCAGTCAAGTGCAATACGTTTGTTTCCACGAGACCCGAACTTCGAAAGTTTTGGGATAGTTATGTGATATTCATGGAACTCAAAATTAATTTTCAGATACAAACAAAGGCTGAAAGATATGAAATATCCAAAGCAATAGTTGTTTGCAAACTATTAGTAAAGGTGTTTACTATGCATTTGACTGATAAGAGAGGGATCCAGGAGAACGCCTGTCATGTAAATGAAGGTGAATAAAACAACAACTTAAAGAGAAAGGAAGTATCCGAAGGGTGTTAGTGAAACTTTCACGCCTAGGAAGTCCGGGACTAAACGCCACTCTTAAGTTGGGTGCTTCTTCTGAGAGTAGGAGAAATACTAAAAGTTAAACTGTTTTAAGTATAATGGCAGAAAGAAAGAAGACTGGAATATCCAGCTCATGTATGAATGCCATACAAGTTTTTGATGTATAGAAGGCTGGTCAAAGATATAGTTCTTTGAAATTATGGTTAAACATGTTAATCACTAATTTTGGGTATTGTAAGTTGATCACAAAGATACCCGCTCGATTGCATTCTGTTGCGACTCGATGCAAGAACTACTATGGCCTGAAAGACTAGCCAGGAATGAGGTCTTGATACATGCTGGGAACATAGTAAAAGTTACTATACCTTCCATCGGTGTATTACCTATGTGTTTTCTTTCATAATTCATTTTAGAACTTTACACACTCTAGCCCTTTGCATAAGGTATCTTGCAAGAAGGTTGTTCATAAGAGAACTTTTGATGTTCGGTGTTATGAATAAACATAAGGGCCATACTTTCATTATGAATGAGATGTATGTTATGAAAAATGATATTAATATATTACCTCTGTGTTTACTTTCATAATTCATTTTAGAGTTTCATACACTCTAACCCAGTGCACAATGTTTGTTGCAAAAGGGTTGTTCATAAAAGAACAATTGTTGTCCAGTATTATGAATAACATGAAGGGCCATGCTTCCATCAAAGATGGGATGTATGTTATGAATATTGATGGAAATATGATACATCCATAACACTGACGCTAAATGTCGCAAGACTAAAAGAATACCACACAAGTGTGGCACTGCATTTGGTCACATTGGAGAAACCCTCATGGAAAATTCCATTATGATGGATTTTGAAGTCGGTTGATTTTAAATCATCTGACACTTGCAACTTTCGTCCAAAAAGTGAAGTGACTGAAATACCGTTCACAGGCCATAAGGAACGAGCAACAAACTTATTGGTGATCATACATTTTGATGTGTGTAGTTCAATAAATGTTGTTGCAAGTAGTGGATTTATCTCGCTTCAGAAATGACTCAAGTAAATATATGGATATTTATTTGATGAGACGGAAGTCTGGATATTTTGAAATCATTCGAAAGGTTTTCAAAAATGAAGTAGAAATTGTTGTAACAAGAAAATTATGTTTCTACAATTCGATTGCAGAAAGGAATATTTGAGTTACAAGTTTAGCGAATGTCTGATGAGTTGTGAAAGGGGTTTCATAACTTGCACCTCCCGGAACACCACTGCAAGTGGAGAGTCCGTGAAGATGTAATCGAACCATTCATGACAAGGTAAGATCAAAGATGACATAAATAAATTTGCCATTATCCCTTTTAAAGTGATGCTTTAGAGACTACGGCTTTTACACTGAAAAGAGCTCCATCGGGTCTGTTGAAATGACGCCATAGTATGGTACGCCCAACCATGTTATATCTTTTCTTAACATTTGGAATATGGGGCTTGTGTAAAAGGTTACAAACCTATTCCAAATCAGACAAGTGCTACTTTGTAGGTTATCCCAAGTTATTGGGTATTCCCCCACCACTATACCGAGCCTAAGAGTTTTGCCACAAAGAACGGTATGGTTTTTGAAGAAAACTGTTCTTTCAAAAAGGTGAGTGGGAGAACAGTGCAACTCGACGAGATAAACAGTATCTTCATCATCAGATCAAAGGAAAGAGACCTTGGAAGTAATTCCAGAGTTTCCTACTGCGACTGATACGGAAGCCTCTACATGAGATGTATGGACTTCGGTCGAACTTGCAGTTGAACCACGTAGGAAAAACTCGTGCAAACCTCTCAGGTGCGCATACAAGATATTGTTGTTAGACAACAGTATACCTACGATACACAAGGAAGCGTTGATGGGCCCTCACTCTGGAATTGGCTAAATGCCAATACAGTCCGAGGTAGTTTCCATATAAGTGATTCAAGATTAAAACCTTGATACACCTTTCGGAAGACTTAGAGTCTAACGAATATTTATGAAACTATAAACTGATGTGGATAAAATGTTTTATCCATAAAGCTCGACTTATTGCAATAACAAGTTCAAGGAGTTGACTACGATGAGGTTGTTTCACCGTAGCGATGCTTAAAGTCGGTTCGGGTTAAACTAGCAATTAATACATATTTCAATCATGAGATATGAAACATGGATGACGAAAGAATTTCCATGAAATGGGAACTAGGATTTGTATGTGATACAGTCCAAAGTATTTTTTCGATCCAAAGGATGCTAGTGAGTATGCAAACTTCAGAGTTCCAGCAATGGACAGAAGAGAGCAAAATGGAGTTGGAATCTTCGTCTTGATGAAATGATCAAAAGAGTTTGATTTCATCAATGGATAATGAAGATGCTTCTGTTTTCAAGAAAGTAAGTGGGAGCATAATAATATTTCTAAAAACCTTGTGTGCTTGACACATTGTTAATTGGAAATAAATTTCTTGACACGAATTAGGACTTCATTTGAAAATAGTTTTTTCGATGAAGTGCTTGGGCTAAATAGCCTTGCTATTAGGCATAATGATCTATGGAGATAGATTTGCCTAATGGGGATAAGCAAAAATACATATTGACAAGATGCTAAAACCATTTAGCACTAAAACCGCCAAGGAGTGATTCTTGCCGAAGTCACATGGAAAGAGTTTTGTAAGACTCGGTGTCCCAAAACACTGATGAGCAAAATACATGATGGAGATTCCACACACTCTTGGGTTTGGATTAATCATGTATTCCATGGTATGTAAAACAACCAGATATGTCCGATACTCCCAAACTATTGCGAGTATAGATACCAAAGTGATCAAAGTACTGATCATAGGAAAACAGTGAAAAATGTCATTGAGTACTAAAGTAGCACTGATGACATGTTTTCTCGCAAGCAGAGATTATGAAGTGCTCGTTGTAAGTAATTACATCGATACAGTCCTCATCAATGCTCCATGCGATTTTCGATTTAAGTTAAGGTTTTGTGTAATACACAATACGGTGGCACGGTAAGTTGGAATTGTTCTAAACAGGTTACTATGGCGAATTCTAAAACAAAGGCTGAGTATGTTGACGTTTTGGAAGCAACAAAGAAGATGTTGAATCATATAGTTCATTCATGAACTTAGTATGGTTCCAAGATGGCTTTGGTCAATGGGACACTATTGCAGATAGTTGCTCCATAGCTCAGTCTGAGCAATCAAGGTTTGACCTGTGATTCACATATATACAAAGCCAAGTCCACACAAAATATGAATTTTGTGAGAGCGTGAAAACACGAGGATATGCAAAGTTACACACGGAGCTGAAGTTGTCAGATCCGTTGGACATCAGGCTATACCACAAGCGAAGCATATTTTACACCAGTATGCCATAGGTGTAAAGTGCATTAGCATTGACTAGATTATTGACTCTAGTGCAAGTGGGAGTCTGTAGGAGATATGCCCAAGAGGCAATAATAAATGTTATTATTTATCCCCATGTTCCTAATTAAGTTTATATTCCATGCTATAACTGCAATGATTCTCGAGTCTGCAATATCCACGAGGCCCAGAGGGAAACTCATTTGCACGTGTGGTATAATAAACGGTAAAATGTATTCCTAGTCTTGCCTCTAAGACTGGCTCAAGTATTGCATGATGATCCTGTTTTCCTGATCATGGGCATGGCTATGCCGGCAATTTTGAGGGCGCAATGTTGGTAGAACACTTGTGTTGAATCGACCCGAATTGATGTTATGCTATGAGATACTTTCGTCACTAGTTAATGGTTAATAACACAGAGATAGTTAATGTTTGCATAATTCCTTAGACCATGATAGTATCGAGTTCCTTCGTGTTTGCTTCGTGAACTTTGGGGTTTGTTAAACGTCATCCGTTACTGGGTGGCTATTACGGCGGCTTACGGGTTCACGGAAAAGTATGGCAAGTAACAAGATAGCTCAAGATTGGGATTTGCTCCTCCGACGATGGAGAGATATCTCTGGGCCCTCTCGGTATTACGGTATCCATCATCGTCTGGCCAGACACAGGGTGATTTGATCACAGGGATGCCGGAACACGGTAACGAGAAAAGAGAACAATACCGGTAACGAGGTAACTGGCATAGTGGACAAGTTGTTGATCCACGGGGATGCCAACATGTCTCACCTCGGGTATTTGTAACATATCGCGAAGCAACAGGAATAGCACTCGGCAACTGGAGGTTCACTCGAATATTCATTCGTGTGGGTATAGGGGTTAATATGGGTGTCCACGGCTCCGATGTTGATCATTGATCGGAAGGGATTCCGGGTCATGTCTATACTTCACCGAACCTATAGGGTCACACGCTTAAGGGTCATCTATCTGTTGAATACTAGACAGGGAGTCTGAGAGAAATTCACCGAAAAAGTTTCGGAGACAACGGAAGAGTTCCAGAGAGAGAACACCAGAAGAGTTTCGGTAAAACCGAAAAGTTGTTTTGAAGTGTACCATTAAGTCAAATTGGTTTCGGCACATGCCTAGAAATTATTGGAGGGTACCAGAATTGTTCCGGTAACTTCTGAGATTTTTCAGAGACAAAAACCGGAAATGTTCCGGACTGCCGGAACCGCTTTAGTTGCTTTTCGCAGATGAAAATCACTAAACCGAAAAGTTGTTTCGGAGTACACCATTAAGTCAAATTGGTTTCGGCACACGCCTGATAATTCTTGGAGGGTGCCAAAATCATTCTCGAAACTTCTGGGAATTTTCCGGAAGAAAAACCGGAAATGTTCCGGAGCTGCCGGAACCGCTTTGTTTGCTTTTCGCAGATGAAAATCACTAATCCGGAATTGTTTTGGAACGCGTCGAAAATTATTTTAGTGGGTACTGGAAATGTTCTAAGCCCACATAAATATTTTTGGTTCGAACGGACGCTGAAAAATGTCGTCGTGAATAGTGAAATCAGCTTTATGGTTACTTTTTGGAAAGCCACCTTTTTGGGCTTTGGCTCCAAAATATCTTGGAGATGACATGGATGGACGTGGCTGAAATTTCAGCCCCTCCACCCCTCCTTCTCCTATAAATAGAGGTGGAGGGGGCTGCCCAAAACTCACTCTTTCTCAACATACACAAGCCATGCATGATCTGGCCTTCTCTCTCCCTCCCATTGAAATAGTTTCGTAGAGCCGAAAGGCTGTCTGGGTTCCGGTGGGAACTAGTTCTGGACGGCGAAGCCCTGCCGGATAGATGACACCGTATGTGTGCAACTCTGTAGAGAGATCGTAGTTTCGGTCTTAGTTCGAGAGTGCCTCCCGTAGGGCTGTCCGAGTGACCGTCCGAGTTTCGAAGGTCCTCCCGAAGGGCTGTCCGCGACACCGTCCGGGGGACTATCCGACCGCCTCCCGGAGGGCTGTACGAGGAGCAGATGAGGGTATACATCCTCGCGGTTGGGAGGTTGTAAATCCTAGCTGCGGGGATCTGCACCGCCGATCGTCATCAACTCTACTTCCGCTACGCTACGAGTCGGTAACGAAAAAGATCAAACCATGTATGCAGTCTCCGTAGTGGTCCTGGGCTGGTGTGTAGGTCGAAAAATTTTGTTTTCTGCTGCGTTCCCCTACACCGTTTGGCCTTTTTATACATTAATCGACTTTTATATGCATTATTTAACGTGCATAATTCAAATTTGAACTACAATCAGAAGGTCCGGTGCATCTAAATGGGTTGAAAACCGTATAAGTGTACATGCATCATTAGGATCCCATGCAATATATGGGGATGAATTTCAAACATCTCGCGGTCTTGGCTCAGCCAGAGAAACATTGAGAAAGTCGGGTTTTAAATCATATGTAAATCAAAAACTAGTCAGAAAATTCATGAAACTTGGCATGGTGTCATAATTAACATGCATGGCCCATATGTGCCCTGGTAAAATAATGTCCAATTTGGGACAAGTTTTGGCACAAGCCCCGCACAAACCAAAGATTAATTATCACGTGAAACTTTGTTGTTTCGACATGGAATGTGTCACCTTATCTGGGTGAATCGACATCTGCTGCCTCTTCTCGTCTTGAACTATTTCTATAGGCAACATATACCGAAATGTGAGTGTCGTGCCAAAATATGAAAATATACATGGTTCGTTTGGCCTTTTTATACATTAATTGACTTATATATGCATTATTTAACGTCCACAATTCAAATCCGAACTACAATCAGAAGGTCCGGTGCATCAAAATGGGTTGAAAACCATATTAGTGTGCATGCATCTTTAGGTCCCATGCAAGACATGTGAATGAATTTCAAACATCTCGGGGTCTTGGCTTGGCCACAGAAACATTGAGAAACTAGGGTTTTCAATCATGTAAATCAAAAACTCATCACGAGATTCATGAAACTTGGCATGGTTTCATGAACATGGCACATAAAGGCGTCATAGCATTTTGTTTTCCTATCTGATACTCGTTTTTTAATATATATTTTCTTTTAGAGCCAACATTGAGAATATTAGTTAAATTATAGTAAATCTAGAACTCACACAAAATTCAAGAAATTTAGCATGGCGTCATTATATAGCACAAATATGTTGTGGTATTTTTCATGTCATTAATAGCAAACAAAAGCTTTTTGGAACAAATAACTATCACGTTTCAACGCAAACGGTTGCATTATTTTCAAACGTTGGCGTTCTACTGCCCTTTACGTGCTGCCAAGAGTCGCACTCTTTTATTGGCTAGGGCTTAGGAGGTGCCGTGCGAGCAGCTGCTTGAGTTGACAGGAGGCGTGCGACCTGGCATCCGCCGCGCAGGCTCACCAGGAGGCATGCGGGCAATACGCCAAAGACTCACCGGGAATCGAGCCCTTTGACCTCCGTATCCGCCCTCCTCACTTCCAACTTGTCCATCAATGGCGCCCGAACCGCTGTTTAATAGGCGGCTTTACTGCCTACTCACTCACAATCCTCCATATATCTTCGCCTCACATTCTCCTCCATCTTCAGACCTCCACGGTGACCTACGCCATGGTGCAGAAGGATCATATGCCACTAGTCTTCCGGTTTGGTGAAGTTGACACCGAGCCGGAAGAGATAGAACATAAAGACGAATGGGACGCCATGGACATGGCCCTGGAAGAGCTGCATGCCGCAGCGGATGCTTCCCCGATGCACTCGCCATCAACCATCACCGCGCCCGCGCCAGCCACCATCCCCGTGGCATTGACGGGCTGGTCACCCAGCATCATCGCAGCGCTGGAAACCGCGGGCGTCAGGGAGGACTCCACCGACCCGCGTGAGCTCGTGTACGTGCAAGCGCCAGCGCCTCCTCCTACTCCCGTGCTGGTGCGCGCCCTTGCACACGGTACGCCGGTCCCAGTGCGCATGCCCGCACCGACGGCGCCTGCACCCACCGCACCCACCGCACCGCACCCACCGCACCCGTGCCCGTGCGCGCGCCTGCACCCACCGCACCCGTGCCCGTGTGCGCGCCTGCACCCGTCACGCCCCCCTCAGCGGATTGGGCCGCCGCCGTCGACAGCTTTCTCGCAGCGCTGCTAGTCACCGCCCCCTGGCCCCACGCCCATCGATTGCGCGACGACCGGCTCTTTGATTGTGAAGTCCATAACATTCTGGTCTCGGTTGAAGAACTGTACAACTGTGCCCTGGAGCACGAGAACGCCGCCGCAGGAGGCCACCGCCACCGCCGCGGCAACTGGTTTTCTTTATATCGTATCTCGATTGTATGAATGTAAAGTGAAAGCTTGACTAAATGAAATCTATGGTTTGATGAACTAAGTATTTATCTCTGAATTCACGTAGCAAACAAAAAACCACCATAGTTTTATCTGAATGAACACACATCACAAACGGTTCAGGTTGAATACCCGTTTGAAGATCGACAACTATCTTCGCCCGTAAGCCAAGTCAAAATATTGGCGCGAAGGATTGGTCCAATGCGTCATCGCAAACGTTTCTCGAATATGATCTGTGTGCCTAGTACATACAATCCGGGAAGATTTGCATCTATCATACTGGGTAAATTGCCATGTGTCAAATCGGAAACATTGGCATCTGTCGATCTTGTAACACTGGCATTTGTCAACATTGCAGCACTGGCATTTGTCAAGTATTGCAGAAACAAAATCACAATTAGGGTGTAATTTTGCAACTCAAATTCACTTTAAACATGGATTTTATTCATACATTCAGCATTGGTCTTTGTACAATACAGTTCAACTCTACAGCTGAACCGAACAAACTTTTCCCCAATTGTTGCCAACCACGTACTGAATTAGCTAGTTCAACTATATACTAGCTAATTAAAGTACGTGGTACAGTTCAACCATATCTATAGTTAGTTGAACTAAACAAAATAGCCCCTAAATATTAGTACTACGGAGGGGCTTTGTACTACTTCCAGCAGAATCGAGCGCGCTCAGTAAGAGCAAGTGGAGGAGGAGCTTGTCGACGAGTTGGCGGAGACGTGTCTGTTGCCTGCCAGTGCTGCCCTCCGACGCTCAAGACGTCCCTCCTCGAAGCGACGGGACTCTACGTAGATCTCCGCATTCCGCGCCGCCGCTGCGGCTTCTCCTCCGGCCACGGCGTCCGTGAGCTTCTTCGCGTGCGCGACCTGGTGCTCCACCTCCTTCTCTAGGAAGTAGATGTAGCGCGCAAGGGTTGCGACGCAGAAGCCCGACGGCGGGCCTTTGGCGGACTCCACCTCCCGCATTCGGGCCTTGGTGGCGGCACGGGTTATGACCTCGCAGCCTGACGGCGGGGTCGTGGCAAAGACGGACGAAGGTGGGGTGGCGGCCCTGGCGGCGTCCGGCGTGGTGGCGGCCACGGCGGCCACCGGCAGTAGCTGCCTTCGGGCAGCGGAGCGTGTAGTTGGTGGCGTGCACACACCCACCAGGGACGCCACGTGCACTACACACTTCAGAGGACTGTCGTGCCGACGCGGTGAAGCCTCCCAGCTGGAGCTGTCCTCCGGCAGAGTGGTTGGGTGACGACGAACGGCCGGTGCCATTGGCGATTGGGGGAGAAGCAAACTAGACAAGCTACGGGGAGGGGGGATGAAGGCAATGTGGAGTCGCCGGCCATGAGGGTTTATATAGCAGGCCGGCAAACATTGGGGATTTCACCGAGCATGGCGGGAAACTAGAGCCGTAGCACGGTTTTGCGTGCGGGAACCTGCGCGGTTCTGAGCGGGAACGGGATCATCGAGCGGGCGCGTGGCCAAAACCCAAAAGCGGTGCCGAAGCGTGCACTGGAATACTCGGGCGGCAACGCGGTGACAAGACGTGAGAGAGGAGGACGGACTGATGCGGAGGCACACGGTCAAAATAATAAAATGTCTGCGATATTAATACAGGCAAACGGCACTTCCCAACGTAGCATCTGTAATGATTTCATCCATCGCTGACAATTATTTGGCAGCAACCGTCTGCCCACAACACACACAGCTTGTTAGTATGAATCGTCTGTGTTATTTGTGGTGTTCGCACACGATTCTCATTACTCACCTGTTTTTTGTATATCGCACACATCGTGTTATGCCGAGTCGTTTGTGTTCTGCTGAATCAGCGCACATAGTTTATCCGAGTGAACTGTAGGCCGTACTTCGCACACGTATGTAGTTTTGGTAACCGTTTCTGTTATCTTCTCTAATTACAAACGGTTCATAAGAACAAACTGTCTGCCGTAGATCGCACACGCAACTACTTTCTAAATCGTATTTGATGGATCCACCTTCGCACACAGTTCGTGCCATTAGCGGCGTAGCTTGAACTATACCATTTGCGATTGATGGATCGCACACAGTTTCGTCAAAGGGTCTCTGATTGATGTGTCGTGTTTGGACCATTCTGTAGTAGTGTCTTCTCACTCCCAAGTTGCTTCATCCTCGGAATGGCGTGACCACTAAACCTTGAGAAACTTGATGCTGCAACGTCGAGTGATGCGCTCGGCTTCATCGAGAATACGAACAGGATATTCTCGGTATGAGAGGTCGTCTTGAAGATCAAGCGTTTCGTGGTCTACTTTGCGGATAGGATCCTTGAAGCAACGCCTGCGTTGAGAAACGTGGAACACATCATGAACTTTGGAAAACTGCGGAGGCAGTTCCAATTGGTAGGCAACCTCTCCTCGTTTAGCGAGAATGCGAAAAGGACCAATGTAACGAGGAGCCAATTTGTCTTTGATACCGAAACGATGGGTACCCTTCAGAGATGTAACCCGAAGGTAAGCCTTCTCGTCAACTTCAAGTATATCATCGTGTCTTGGAGTAAAGCTTCCTCAAGTATATGATCACATACCTTGGCATGATGTAGATGACATGGTGTGTAGGCGGACTTGTTGTGGATGCTCGAAGTTGATGAAGATCATCTTGAGTTGGGAGCAATCCTTCTTTTTATTGAAGCTAGGTCCTCCTACAAGGGTTAGTCATCCAAGGAAGAACATAATATATCCAAATTACAAGAGTGAGATTTTCATCATATGTATGTCAAGGATATGTTTCGTGTTGTCTTCTTCCTCCATCACAACGTAGGGTTGTTGATACTTGGTCAAGACAAGATTGCTTTTGATGTGAGTTGTTGGCAATCTTGTGGAATGTAATTTATCCAAGTATACCTACAAAAGTTAGATGCAATACAAGGGAGCATAGATTTCCAACATATAGGATTTGGTCAAATCATTAGTAACAAGGAATAGTCATATAAGCTCATGCCCTTCCATGCATCCGAGTGAGTCTAGCTAAAGTTTGAAGCATCAATGATGTTCAACTCACTCCTCAAATGACAAAACACTTTCTCATCAACTGGCTTGGTAAAGATATCGGCCAATTGCTTGTTGGTGCGAACATGTTTGAGATTAATGTCCCCTTTGGCAACATGATCACGAATGAAATGATGCCGAACTTGAATATGTATAGTTCGAGAATATTGCACGGGATTATGAGCAATCTTAATAACGCTCTCATTGTCACACAACAGTGGAACATGTCTCACATGGATTCCATAATCCTTAAGAGTTTGAGTCATCCATAGTAATTGTGCACAACATGATCCGGCGGCAATGTATTCCGCTTCGGCGGTATAGAGATATCGAGTTTTGTTTCTTGGATGACTAAGACACAAGAGATCTACCAAGAAATTGACATGTACCCGAGGTGGATTTTCTATCAACCTTATCTCCGGCATAGTCCGAGTCAGAATAGCCAACAAGGTTAAAAGAAAGTCCTTTGGGATACCAAATGCGAAAGTTTAGTGTATGCATCAAGTATCTCATAATTCTTTTCACGACCTTAAGATGACACTCTTTAGGAGCGGCTTGATATAGAGCACACATGCACACACTAAGCATGATATCGGGTCGGGAGGCACATAGATATAGCAATGAACCGATCATTGATCGATAAACCTTTTGATCAACCGGTTTGTCCTCCTTGGTGAGGTCAACATGTCCACTAGTAGTCATAGGAGTTTTCATACCTTTACACTCTTGCATGTTGAACTTCTTGATCAAGTCCTAGGTATACTTGGTTTGAGAGATGAAAGTTCCTTCTCTCGTTTGCTTGATTTGCAAACCAAGGAAAAATTTCAGCTCACACATCATGGACATCTCATATTTTCGGACATCAACCTTCCAAATTTCTCACTAAAATGTGGGTTACTAGATCCAAAGATAATATCATCCACATACATTTGGCACACAAATAATTCACCTTAACTCTTTTAGTAACAAGGTTGCATCAATTTTACCAATTTTAAAACCCTTTTCAATAAGAAACTTCGTTAAGCATTTGTACCAAGCTCGTGGGGCTTGCTTAAGACCATAGAGAGCTTTACGAAGTTTATAAACATGATTAGGTTTCTTAGGGTTCACAAAACAAGGGGTTGTTTAACATAGACTTCTTCCCCAATTTCACCATTAAGAAAGGCGCTTTTGATATCCATTTGGTAAAGAATAATATCTTGGTGATTGGCATAAGCAAGAAGTATACGAATAGCTTCAAGTCTAGCAACAGGGGCATAGGTCTCACCATAGTCCATACCTTCTACTTGAGTGTAACCTTGAGCTACGAGACGTGCCTTGTTGTGTACCACTTGGCCATCTTTGTCTTGCTTGTTCCGAAACACCCATTTTGTTCCAATGATGTTTTGCTCGTCCTCGGGCTTCTCCACTAGTGTCCACACTTCATTCCTCTCGAAGTTGTGTAGCTCTTCGTGCATGGCATTCACCCAGTCTGGGTCTTCAAATGCTTCTTCCACCTTCATAGGCTCAATGCTAGAGATAAATGAGTAATGCTCACAAAAGTTAGCTAAACGAGTTTAAGAGCGAGTTATTCTCCCGGTTTGTATGTCGCCGAATATTTGCTCTATGGGATGATTCTTGTTCACTCTTGCTCGAACTTTTGGTAGCTTTTGCTTGTTGGATGGTAGAGCTTCCTCATCATCATCATCTTCTTCATTGTTGTTGAAGGTGTCGTTTCCTTGAGGTGGTGGTGGATCATCACGATGTACTTCTTCCTCCTCTTCATCTTGTCGTGTACCGCTTGTGGATGCCTCCATGTCGTTTTTTGGTTCACCTTGACGCGAGGTAGGAGCTTCCACTTGTGTAGATGAAGTGCTTTCCTTCACCTCCACGGGACGAATCTTGCCGATGGACAAGTCTTGAATGGCTTCCGAAGGTTCCTTATCTCCTACATCATTTGGCAATTGTTCGACTTGCAAACCATTAGATTCATCAAACTTCACATCTACCGTCTCTTAAATCTTTCGAGTGAAGTTGTTGTAGACACGGTAAGTGTGAGAATTTGATCCGTAACCGAGTAGGAAACCTTTATGAGATTTAGGAGCAAATTTAGAAAGACGATGCTTATCAAGAATGTAACACTTTGAGCCGAACACCTGAAAGTATCCAACTTGGGGCTTGTTACCGGTGAGTAGCTCGTATGCCGTTTTACCAAGAAGCTTGTGTAGGAGAGTCAGTTCGTAGCATGACAAGTTGTTTCCATGGCTTCCGCCCAAAAATGTCTTGCGTCTTGTATTCGTCGAGCATTGTTCTAGCCATCTCAATAAGAGTCCGGTTCTTCCTCTCAACGACTCCATTTTGTTGAGGTGTGTACGTAGCCGAGATCTCATGTGAAATCCCTTCATCGTGAAGAAAGGTATCCACATTGGTGTTCTTGAAATCCGATCCATTGTCACTCCGAACTTTCTTGATCTTCACTTCAAATTGATTTTGAGCCTTGGGAGCGAAGTTCTTGAAGATCTTTTGCACCTGTGACTTGTCATCAAGAAAGAATATCCACGTAAATCTGGAAAAATCATCAACTATAACTAGACCAAAGGAATTTCCACCGAGGCTCTTGTAAGCATTGGGACCAAAAAGATCCATATGAAGCAACTCGAGTGGTCTCGTAGTAGTCATGATGTTCTTTACGAGATGACTTCCACCTACTTGTTTTCCTGCTTGACAAGCACTACAAAGTCTATCTTTGTCAAAGATAACATCTTTAACACCAAGTATATGATCACCTTTGATGAGCTTGTCTAGATTACGCATACCAACATGACCTAGCCTTCTATGCCAAAGCCAACCTTTAGAAGATTTTGCAATAAGACAAGTATGAGGTTTGGATCTCTTAGTGAAATAACAATGTATAGATCACCTCTACGGAAACCGGTAAAGACCATGCTATGATTATCTTGTCGAAACACTTGGCAATCAACTTTAGTAAATGGCACATTGAAACCGAAGTCGGCTAGTCTAGATACAGAAAGGAGATTGTAGCCAAGGGATTCAACAAGCATGACATTTTGAATGGAGCTATCATGAGATATGGCCACCTTACCGAGACCGAGTACCTTACCCTTGGAGTTGTCTCCAAAATTCACATACCTCCGTGGTCCATGGTTTGGTGTGATCCCTTGAAACATGTCTCTATCTCCGGTCATGTGATCGGTGCATCCACTGTCGAGAATCCACTCTTTTCCTCCGGACATGTAATCCTTGAAGTTCGTTGTGAGAGTTAGATTCTTTGTAGTCTTCTCATATTCAATGTCTAAAAACTCATCTTCATCATAGTAGCCATGTTCCACATTGTCATCATTGATAACCCACAAGTATAGGGGATCGCAACAGTTTTCTAGGGTAGAGTATTCAACCCAAATTTATATATTCGACACAAGGGAAGCCAAAGAATACTTGAGAGTATTAGCAGTTGAGTTGTCAATTCAACCACACCTGGAGATTAAATATCTGCAGCAAAGTGATCAGTAGCACAGTAATATGATAGTTTTGATAGCAGTAGCAATAGTAACAGTAGTAGCAATAGTTTTGTAGCAGTTAGAACAGTAGTAACAGCAGTAGTAACTTAGCAAGAACAATAAGTGGAAAACTCGTAGGCACTGGATCGGTAACTCGTTGGATGATATTCGTCATGTAACAGTCATAACCTAGGGCGATACAGAACTGGCTCCAGTTCGTCAATGTAATGTAGGCATGTATTCCGTAAATAGTCATGCGTGCCTATGGAAAAGAACTTGCATGACATCTTTTGTCCTACCCTCCCGTGGCAGTGGGGTCCATAAGGAAACTAAGGGATATTAAGGCCTCCTTTTAATAGAGAACCGGAACAAATCATTAACAGATGGTGAATACATGAACTCCTCAAACTACGGTCATCACTGCGAAGTATCCCAAATATTGTCACTATGGGGTAGACGGATCATAACACGTAATAGGCGCATATGACTAGGCAAGATCGGATCAAGAACATAGATATAATGGTGATAACATAAACGGTTCAGATCTGAAATCATGGCACTCGGGACCTAGTGACAAGCATTAGGCATAGCAAAGTCATAGCAACATCAATCTCAGAACATAATGGATACTAGGGATCAAGCCCTAACAAAACTAACTCGATTACATGATGAATCTCATCCAACTCCTCACCGACCAGCAAGCCTACGAAGGAATTTCTCACTCCCGGTGAGGAGCATCATGGAATTGGCGATGGAGAAGGGTTGGTGAAGACGAAGACCAAAGATTCCCCTCTCAGGAGCCCCAAACGGGCTCCAAATCTGGCCTCCCGATGAAGAACAAGAGGTAGCGGCGTCTCCGTATCGTAAAACGCGATGAAACTTTCTCTCTGATTTTTTTCTCCAAAAATAGGAATTTATAGTGGCGGAATTAGGGTCAGTGGGGCCACAAGGTGCGCACAACCCACCAGGGCTTGCCCAGGGGGCCTGGCACGCCCTGGTGGGTGCTGCTCACCCTGGACCCCCCTCTTCGGTGGATTTTGGCTCCAATAATTCTCATATATTCTGAAATAATTCTCCAAAAAGTTTTGTTCCATTCCGAGAACTTTTATTTCTGCACAAAAACAACACCATGGTAGTTCTGCTGAAAACAGCGTTAGTCCGGGTTAGTTTCATTCAAATCATGCAAATTAGAGTCCAAAACAAGGGCAAAAGGGTGAGGAAAAGTAGATATGTTGGAGACGTATCAATCATCAAATGGGATATCCTCGTCATAAGAGTTAAGAGATTTGTTAGAGATGTGATCATGACAATGTTCAAGATTATGAATGCGAATGGCTTCAACAATGATGTTGTTGATAGTTATGACATCTCCTTTAGCACGCATGATGTCTCTAATCTCGAAAAGATTGTCATCAAAATTAGGATCACTAGGTTTCATCTTGTGAAATGCAATAGTTTTATGGAGAATGACATCAAGATTTTTCAAAGAGTGGTTTGGATATCTGTTCTCTAAATCATTTCACAAGGTATAAGCACACTCAAAGTTTCTCATTTGATTGAACACAATTCTTGGCAATCCTCTAATGATAAGATTAACAGTTCTAAGATTACGAAGCATGTCAATTTCTTCTTCATGTGAAGGATCTAAGGGATCAATGGGAGGCACATTAGGGCTCTTAACATACTTGCCCAAATGGAATTCATTGAATAGATTAAGTATCTCGTATTTCCATTGACTATAGTACTCCCCATCAAGAATAGGCACTCTACAACTAAGACTCCTCAAACTAGAGACATTCATCTTCCTCCAATGGTGATAAAACCAAGGCTATGGAGACCAAGGCTCCCATACCAATTGTGGGATCGAGAAGGGACGTCTAGAGGGGGTGAATAGACTACTTGACAAATTAAAAACCTAACCTTTTCCCAATTTTAATGGTTGGCAGATTTTAGCAATTCTAACTAGTCTAGTGCACCCTACACATGCAAGTCAACAAGTATAGCAGCGGAAAGTAAAGACAAGCACATGTAAGAAAGAGTAGAGATAGGAAGATCAAACGCAATTGGAGACACGAAGATTTTTCCCGTGGTTCTGATAGGTGGTGCTATCGTACGTCCACGTTGATGGAGACTTCAATCCACGGAGGGTAGCATTCGCGAGAGTCCACGGAGGGCTCCACCTGTAAAGGTCCACAAAGTAGCAACCTCGTCCATTCCATCACGACTTACGTCCACGAAGGACTAGCCTCACTCGGGGTAGATCTTCATGAAGTAGGCGATCTCCTTGCCCGTACAAACTTCTTGGTTCAACTCCACACATGAAGACGGAGGCTCCCAAGCGATACCTAACCAATCTAGGAGACACCACTCTCCAAAAGGTAATAGATGTGGTAACAATGATGAACTCCTTGCTCTTGTGCTTCAAAAGATAGTCTCCTCAACACACAATCACTCTCTCACAGATTTGGCTTGGTAGAAGAGATTGATTGGGTGGAAAGCAACTTGGGGAGGCTAGAAATCAAGATTCATATGGTTGGAGTGGAAGATCTTGATCTCAACACATGAGTAGGTGGCTCTCTCTCGGAAAAATGGATGGGGCAAGTGTTGGTATGTTTTGAGTGCTTCCTCTGTGAGTGAGAGGTAGGTGGAGGGGTATATATAGGCATCTCCAAAAATCCAACAGTTACAACATTATTGCCCAACTCAGTGGAACCGAAGTAAAAACTCGGTTGCACCAACTAGTGCAAAATGTGGCAACTTCTGGCGTTTCGGTGAGACTGATATATAAATATCAGTGTGACCGAATTGGTTGACCTAGGAAGTTTCCAAATCTCGGTGATACCGATTTCCAAAACTCGGAAATTCCGATTCTTAGAAATGGGTTACCCGAAAGTTGGTCACTGATTTCGGTTTCACCGAAAGTGAAAGTTGGTGTCACCGAGACCTTAGGGTTTGGCTTAGGATCCGTCTAGGGTAAAACTCGGTAGGGCCGATTCTGAAAACTTGGTGGCACCAATATTGAGTGGTAGGGTTTATACTGGGTATTTTGTGGGAGAATTTCATGTGTATTTTTGGTGGCTAACTCTGAGCACTTGAGCAACCAGATCATCATAGATACCTCATCCCCTTTTAATAGTATTGGCTTTCCTATGGACTCAAAAGTGATTTCTCACAAAATGCAAAATGTAGAGTCTTGTAGCTTGATGTCTTGCCAATCCTATTACTTTCCTTCTTCTTCTTTCCTTGGGATTCTCCACACATTCCATGGCCAATCCTCTCTGTGGACTTCATATAAAATTAACTAGATAAAACTATTAGTCCAAGAGACAATGTATGTTGTCATGAATTATCAAAACCTCCAAGGGAGCATATGTGCTTTTAGGAGTTGACACTGGAGGTGATCATGGAGGCACGGTAGAAGTAGCAGTCGGTGCAGACACTGAGGGTCTTGCATCTTGAGCAGGCACAGTAGCAGATCGAGCCTGAGTCCTGAACTGAGTCTGGACTGGCAATGTGGGGCTCTCATCATCATCATCTGAGCTGGATAATTGAACTGCATCTACCTCTTGCTTTAGCTAGTTGACCGTAGTGGTCAGCTCAGTCACCTTGATGTCGAGGGCATGAAACTTAGTCTCCATGATCCTCTCTAGGCTCTTTTGGTTCTTCAGTAGCTCGGATATGTTCTTCTCCATTCCTTGAGTGGTGCTAACAAGGTATGCCATTTGGTCGCTCTTCGTCTTCAGAACTAGAGCACTAGTGGCTCTCGCTGCCTCTGCCTCGGCCTCAGCCTTAATATCAGCCTGTGCAGTCGATGAAGTGGGATGAGATGGATCCTGTTGGAAATATGCCCTAGAGGCAATAATAAAATGGTTATTATCATATTTCCTTGTTCATGATAATCGTTTATTATCCATGCTAGAATTGTATTGATCGGAAACTTAGATACATGTGTGGATACATAGACAACACTGTGTCCCTAGTAAGCCTCTACTAGACTAGCTCGTTGATCAGAGATGGTCAAGGTTTCCTCACCATAGACAATGAGTTGGCATCTGAAAACGGGATCGCATCATTAGGAGAATGATGTGATGGACAATACCCAACCGTAAGCATAGCAATTGATTGTGTCAGTTTGTTGCTACTGCTTTATCCATGTCAAGTATATGTTCCTAAGATCATGAGATCATGCAAATCCCGGACACCGGAGGAATGCCTTGTGTGTATCAAATGTCACAACGTAACTGGGTGACTATAAAGGTGCTCTACAGATATCTCCAAGGGTGTCTGTTGAGTTGGCATGGATCGAGACTGGGATTTGTCACTCCGTATGACGGAGAGGTATATCTAGGCCCACTCGGTAACACAACATCACAAGAAGCTTGCAAGCAATGTGACTAAGGAGTTAGTCTCGGGATCTTGTGTTACAGAATGAGTAAAGAGACTTTCCGGTAACGAGATTGAACTAGGTATGGAGATACCGACGGTCGAATCTCGGGCAAGTAACATACCGACGGACAAAGGGAACCGCATACGGGATTGTCTGAATCGTGGTTCGACTGATAAAGATCTTCGTAGAATATGTAGGAACCAATATGGTCATCCAGGTCCCGCTATTGTTTATTGACCGTAGAGTTGTCTCGGTCATGTCTACATAGTTCTCGAACCCGCAGGGTCTGCACACTTAACGTTCGGTGATGATTTGGTATTGTTGAGTTATGTATGTTGGTGAACGAAGGTTGTTCGGAGTCCCGGATGAGATCCCGGACGTCACGAGGAGTTCCGGAATGGTCCGGAGGTAAAGATTTATATATGGGAAGTCATATTTTGGCTATCGGAAAAGTTTCGGATTTTTCCGGTATTGTACCGGGAAGCTTCTAGAAGGTTCTGGAAACTTCCGGAGGAGTCCAGAAGTCCACCAAGGGTTCCACCACGTCCCAAGGGTTTGCATGGGCTGAGGGGAGGCGCCCTGGCCTTATTGGGCCAGGCGCACAAGTCCCTCAAGGCCCATGTGGCTTGGGAGAGGAGGAAAGTCCACCTGTTTATGGAAAGGGAGGGAATTGGACTAGGAGTCCAACTCCTCCCCCTTGGCTACGCCCTAGGGCTTGGAGGGGCTGATCTCCATGCCCCTCCACCTATATATAGAGGGGAGGGGCGCCCCAAGAGGACACACAAAGCCCTTGGCGCCCCTCTCTCCCCCTAGATCGTTTTCTCCTCCGTTCGCGGTTTCGGTAGCGCTAGGCGTACCCCTGCCGGGATAGCACGACCACCACCGCCAACATGCCGTCATGTTGCCAGAGAACTCATCTATTACTCCGACCTCGCTCGCTGGATCAAGGAGGCGGAGACGTCATCGAGCTGTACATGTGCTGAACGCGGAGGTGTCGTCCGTTCGGCTTTAGATCGGGACGGATCGTGATTGGATCGCGGGACGGATTGCGATTTGGATCGTGAAGACATTCGACTACATCAACCGTGTTTCTTAACGCTTCCCGCTTAGCGATCTACAAGGGTATGTAGATCCACTCTCCCTCTCGTAGCTGTTGATCTCCATAGATAGATCTTGGGTGTTCGTAGGAAAAAATGTGTTTCCCATGCAAGGTTCCCCAACAGTAGGTCTATGCGTAGATAACATGCACGAGTAGAACAAAAAAGAGTTTGTGGGCATTGATGTTCAGATTGCTTACTTCCTTAGTCTTATTTTTATTCGGCGGTATTGTGGGATGAAGCGGCCTGGACCAACCTTACTCGTTCACGTACGAGAGACCGGTTCCATCGACTGACATGCACTTGTTGTATAAAGATGGATGGCGGGTGTGTGTCTCTCCCACTTTAGTTAAATTGGATTCTATAGAGGCGGTCCTTGTAGAAGGTTAAATAGCAACTTGAATATCACCGGTGTGGTTTTGCGTAGGTAAGAATCGTTCTTGCTAGATACCCATAACAGCCACGTAAAACATGCAACAACAATTAGAGGACGTCTAACTTGTTTTTGCAGGGTATGTTGTGATAAAATATGGCCAAACACATGATGTGATATATGTGATGTATGAGATGATCATGTTTTGTATAGATTATCACGACTTGCATGTCGATGAGTACGGCAACCGGCAGGAGCCATAGGGTTGTCTTTAATTATTTTTGCCTTCTTTTGCTTTACTTTATCGCTATGAGTTAGCAATAGTTGTAGAAGCAATAGTTGGCGCAACAACCTCATGGAGACACGTTGATGGAGATCAAGATGATGGAGATCATGGTGTCATGCCGGTGACGATGGAGATCATGCCGGTGCTTTGGAGATGGAGATCAAAAGCACAAGTTCATGGCCATATCATGTCACTTATGATTTGCATGTGATGTTAATCCTTTTATGCATCTTATTTTGCTTAGGACAACGGTAGCATTATAAGGTGATCCCTCACTAAAATTTCAAGATAAAATTGTGTTCTCCCCGAGTGTGCACCGTTGCGAAAGTTCGTCGTTTCGAGGCACCACGTGATGATCGGGTGCGATAGACTCTACCTTCACATACAACGGGTGCAAGCCAGTTTTGCACATGCGGGACACTTGGGTTAAACATGACGAGCCTAGCATGTACAGACATGGCCTCGGAACACAAGAGACCGAAAGGTCGAACATGAGTCATATAGTAGATATGATCAACATGGAGATGTTCACCATTGAAACCACCTCATCTCACGTGATGATCGGACTTGGGTTGGTGAATTTGGATCATGTAGCACTCGGATGACTGGATGGATGTCAATTTGAGTGGGAGTTCTTTAGTAATATGATTAATTGAACTCATTATCATGAACATAGTCTAAAGTTGTATTTGCAAAATTATATTGTCGATCGATAGCTCGCGCTGTAGCTCCCTTAAATTTTGACACGTTCCTAGAGAAAAGGTAAGTTGAAAGATGATGGTAGCAGTTATGCGGACTGGGTCCGTGATCTGAGGATTGTCCTCATTGCTGCACAGAAGGCTTATGTCCCTGATGCACCGCTCGGTGCGCCACCCCCTCAAGCGTCGTCTGTGGATGTTATAAACATCTGATAGACACGTTCTGATGACTACTTGATAGTTCAGTGCGTCATGCATTACAGCTTAGAATTGAGGCTCCGAAGACGTTTTGAACATCACGGAGCATATGAGATGTTCCAAGAGCTGAAATTGGGATTTTAGGCTCGTGCCCTTGTTGAGAGATATGAGACCTCCAACGAGATTCTTTGCCTGCAAGATGAAGGAGAATAGCTCAATCAGGTGAGCATGCGCCCAGATTGTCTGGGTACTACAATCGCTTGAATCAAGTGGGAGTACATCTTCCAGATAAGATAGTGATTGACAGAGTTCTCCAAGTCACTGCCACCAAGCTACTAGAGCTTCGTGATGAACTATAACATGCCAGGGATGGAGATGATCCCTGAGCTATTCGCGATGTTCGACACCGCGAAGGTAGAAATCAAGAAGGAGCATCAAGTGTTGATGGTTAGTAAACCCACTAGTTTCAAGAAGGGCAAGGACAAGAAGGGAAACTTCATGAATGGCAAGCCAGTTGCCGCTCCAGTGAAGAAACCCGAGGTTGAACCCAAACCCGAGACTAAGCGCTTCTATAATAAGGGGAACGGTCGCTGGTAGCAGAACTGCCCCAGATACTTGGTAGATAAGAAGGCTGGCAACATCCACAGAAGGATATTTGATATACGTGTTATTGAGGTGTACCTTACTAGTACTCCTAGTAGCACCTGGGTATTAGATACCGGTTCAGTTGCTAGTGTTAGTAACTCGAAATAAAAGCTACGGAATGAACGGAGACTAGCTGAACAGCGAGGTGACGATGTGTGTTGGAAATGTTTCCATGGTTGATGTGATCACCATCGCACGCTCCCTCTACCTTCGGGATTAGTTTGAACCTAAATAAATGTTATTTGGTGTTTGTGTTGAGCATGAACAAAATTGGATTGTGTTTATTGCAATACAGTTATTCATTTAACTCAGAGAATAATGGTTATTCTGTTTAATTGAATAATACCTTCAATGGTCATGCACCCAATGTAAATGGTTTATTGAATCTCGATCGTAGTGATACACATGTTCATAATATTAATGCCAATAGATGCAAAGTTAATAATGATAGCACCACATACTTGTGGCACTACCGCTAAGGTCATATTGGTGTAAAGCACATGAAGAACTCCATGCTGGTGGATCTTTGGACTCACTCAATTTCGAATCGCTTGAGACATGCGGACCATGCCTCATGGGCAAGAAGACTAAGACCCCGTTTTCCGGTTTGATGGAGCGGGCAAGTGACTTATTGGAAACGATACATGTTGATGTATGTGGTCCAATGAGTGTTGTAGCGTGCGGTCGATATCGTTATTTTCTTACCTTCACTGATGTTTTGAGTAGATATGGGTATGTTTACTTAATGAAACACAAGTCTGAAACGTTTGCAAAGTTCAAGCAATTTCAGAGTGAAGTTGAAGATCATTGTGACAAGTAGATAAAATATCTATGATATGATCATGGAGGTGAATATCTGAGTTACGAGTTTGGTATGGAACTTGAGACAATGTGGAAATTGTTTCACAACTAACGCCGCCTGGAACACCATAGTGTGATGCTGTGTCCGTACGTCGTAGTCGTGCTCTATTGGATATAGTACGTACTATGATGTCTCTTACCGATTTGCCACTATCGTTTTGGGATTATGCGTTAGAGACAACTACATTCACTTTAAATAGGGCACCATCTAAATCCGTTGAGATGACATCATATGAATTATGGTTTGGCAGAAACCTAAGCTGTCATTTCTTAGAGTTTGGGAATGCGATGCTTATGTGAAAGGACTTCAACCTCATAAGCTCGAACCCAAAGCGGACAAATGCGTCTTCATAGGATACCCTAAGGAAACAGTTGGGTATACCTTCTATCTCAGATCCAAGGGCAAAGTGTTTGTTGCTAAAAATGGGTCCTTTCTCGAGAAAGAGTTTCTCTCGAAAGAATTGAGTGGGAGGAAGGTAGAACTTGATGAGGTTATTGAACCGTCACTTCAGTTGGATGGTAGCACAACGCAGAAAGTTGTTTCTGTGGCGCGTACACCAAATGAAGAGGAAGCTAAAGATGTTGATCATGAAACTTCAGATCAAAGTTACTACTGAGCCTCGTAGGTCGACAAGGAATCGTACCACCCCTAAGTGGTGCGGCAATCCTGTCTTGGCGGTCATGTTGTTAGACAAAAGTGAACCTACGAGCTATGAAGAAGCGATGGTGGGCCCGGATTCCAACTAATGGCTAGCAACCATGAAATCCGAGATAGGATCCATGTATGAAAACCAAGTATGGACTTTGGTAGACTTGCCCGATGAACGGTAGGCCATTAAGTACAAACGGACCTTTAAGATGAAGACAGACGCTGATGGTAATTGTCACCATTTATAAAGCTCGACTTGTCGCAAAGTGGTTTCCGACAAGTTCAAGGAGTTGACTACGATGAGACTCTCTCACCCGTAGCGATGCTAAAGTCTGTTGGAATTATGTTAGCAGTTGCTGCATTTTTCGATTATGAAATCTAGCAGATGGATGTCAAAACAGAGTTTCCTTAACGTTTTCTGTGAGGAAAGGTTGTATGTGATACAACCACAAGGTTTTGTCGATCCTAAGGATGCTAAAAAGTGTGCAAACTCCAGTGGTCCTTCTATGGACTGGGGCAAGCATCTCGGAGTTGGAATATACGCTTTGATAAGGAGATCAAAGTTTTTCGGTATATACAAAGTTTATAAGAAACTTGTATTTACAATAAAGTGAGTGGGAGCACTATAGAATTTCTGATAGGTATATGTGGTTGACATATTGTTGATCGGAAATAATGTAGAATTTCTGGAAAGCATAAAGGGTTCTTTGAAAGGAGTTTTTCAAAGGACGACCTGGATAAAGCACCTGGTGTTCAAAATATTGGGCATCAAGATCTATAGAGATAGATCAAGATGCCTAATAAGACTTTCAGTGAGTACATACCTTGACAAGATTTTGAAAGAGTTCAAAATGGATCAGTCAAAGAAAGAGTTCTTGACTGATTTGTAAGGTGTGAAGTTGAGTAAGACTGAAAGCTCGACCACGGCAGAAGAAAGAGAAAGGACGAAGGTCGTCCCCTATGCCTTATCCATAGGCTCTGTATAGTATGCCATGCTGTGTACCGCACCTGGTGTGTGCCTTGCCATGAGTCTGTCAAAGGGTCACAAGAGTGATCCAGGAGTGGATCACTGGACAGCGGTCAAAATTATCCTTAGTAACTAGAGGACTAAGGAAATGTTTCTCGATTATGGAGGTGATGAAGAGTTCGTCGTAAAGAGTTACGTCGATGCAAGCTTTGACACAAAGTCCTTAGTAGCAGCATCTACAGTATTACATATAGATTTGCAAAGAACACACGGATCTGAATGTTGCAGACCGTTGACTAAAACCTCGCTCACATGCAAAACATGATCGAACCCCAGAACTCATTGGGTGTTAGATTCATAACAATGTAAATCACATAGCGATGTGAGCTAGATTATTGACTCTAGTGCAAGTGGGAGACTGTTGGAAATATGCCCTAGAGGCAATAATAAAATGGTTATTATCATATTTCCTTGTTCATGATAATCGTTTATTATCCATGCTAGAATTGTATTGATCGGAAACTCAGATACATGTGTGGATACATAGACAACACTGTGTCCCTAGTAAGCCTCTACTAGACTAGCTCGTTGATCAGAGATGGTCAAGGTTTCCTGACCATAGACAATGAGTTGTCATCTGATAACGAGATCACATCATTAGAATGATGTGATGGACAAGACCCAACCATAAGCATAGCAGTTGATCGTGTCAGTTTTTTGCTACTGCTTTATCCATGTCAAGTATATGTTCCTACGACCATGAGATCATGCAACTCCTGGACACCGGAGGAATGCCTTGTGTGTATCAAATGTCACAACATAACTGGGTGACTATAAAGGTGCTCTACAGGTATCTCCGAGGGTGTCTGTTGAGTTGGCATGGATCGAGACTGGGATTTGTCACTCCGTATGACGGAGAGGTATCTCTGGGCCCACTAAGTAACACAGCATCACAAGAAGCTTGCAAGCAATGTGACTAAGGAGTTAGTCATGGGATCTTGTGTTACGGAACGAGTAAAGAGACTTGCCGGTAACGAGATTGAACTAGGTATGGAGATACCGACGATCGAATCTCGGGCAAGTAACATACCGATGGACAAAGGGAACTGCATACGGGATTATCTGAATCCTTGACATCGTGGTTCGACCGATAAAGATCTTCGTAGAATATGTAGGAACCAATATGGGCATCCAGGTCCCGCTATTGGTTATTGACCGTAGAGTTGTCTCGGGCATGTCTACATAGTTCTCGAACCCGCAGGGTCTGCACACTTAACGTTCGGTGACGATTTCGTATTGTTGAGTTATGTATGTTGGTGATCGAAGGTTGTTCGGAGTCCCTGATGAGATCCCCAGACGTCACGAGGAGTTCCGGAATGGTCCGGAGGTAAAGATTTATATATGGGAAGTCATATTTTGGCTACCGGAAAAGTTTCGGGTTTTTCCGGTATTGTACCGGGAAGCTTCTAGAAGGTTTCGGAAACTTCCGGAGGAGTCCAGAAGTCCACCAAGGGTTCCACCACGTCCCAAGGGTTTGCATGGGCTGAGGGGAGGCGCCCTGGCCTTATTGGGCCAGGCGCACAAGTCCCTCATGGCCCATGTGGCTTGGGAGAGGTGGAAAGTCCACCTGTTTATGGAAAGGGAGGGAATTGGACTAGGAGTCCAACTTCTCCCCCTTGGCTGCGCCCTAGGGCTTGGAGGGGCTGATCTCCATGCCCCTCCACCTATATATAGAGGGGAGGGGGCGCCCCAAGAGGACACACAAAGCCCTTGGCACCCCTCTCTCTCCCTAGATCGTTTTCTCCTCCGTTCGCAGTTTCGGTAGCGCTAGGCGTAGCCCTGCCGGGATAGCACCACCACCACCGCCACCATGTCATCGTGTTGCCGGAGAACTCATCTACTACTCCGACCTCGCTCGCTGGATCGAGGAGGCGGAGACGTCATTGAGTTGTATGTATGCTGAACGCGGAGGTGCCGTCCGTTCGGCGCTAGATCGGGACGGATCGTGATTGGATCGCGGGACGGGTTGCGATTTGGATCGCAAAGACGTTAAACTACATCAATCGCGTTTCTTAACGCTTCCCGCTTAGCGATCTACAAGGGTATGTAGATCCACTCTCCCTGTCGTAGCTGTTGATCTCCATAGATAGATCTTGGCTGTTCGTAGGAAATTTTTTGTTTCCCATGCAACGTTCCCCAACAGATCCATCACCACAACTTTATCCTCATAATCTGGCTAGAGGGGCAGGTGTGGTCGATCGAGTAGATATTGGCTCTTTCCAACTTTGGAGTTGATGAGCATCTGAATGTATGGAGCGTATCCACAAGATCTCTTCTGGTCAGCAGCAGTCCTCTTGATGGTCTCAACAATCAGATTCATCACTCTAAACCTGGTGTGGTTGTCCACATGGTGTAGTATGTTGATGGAGTATCCTCGGATCATCTTGTCATCTCCAAATTTGGGCATCAGGGTGTGCCTTAATATAGTGTTGGAGGTAGTAAGACCAGCTTGCAGAAAGTAGATAGATCCAAGCTTGTGGGTCTTTAGGTATACATTGGGAATGGGATTGTACATATTTTCCATGGAGTTGTGATTCATCTTGGCTTCGGAGTACACATCCAGATCACCTTCTTGCACCTTTGGGGCTCCTAAGATGGTAGCCCACTCATCAACAGTTGACTGGTATCTGGTGCCTTCAGTCATCCACACAATCTTCCCATCCGGATAGAAATGTGCAGTGGAATAGAATTGCATGATCATCTCATCATTCCAGGTAGTCATCTCTCTGCCAACAAACTCATCAATGTCAATCATCTTGAAGTTCTCCTGGACATGAGGTAAGTAGTCTTCATTTGACTTGATGAACTTCCAATCAACATATCTCATATCACTGATAGCTGGGCTCTTGTCTAGCAAAACAGTCTCATAGAAGTCCTGCTGCTCCTTGGTGTGAAAGCGAGCATCAACAACAGTCCTTCTCCACACAGCATATGGATCATTGGCTCTCCACTTCCTAAGACCTTGATCCTACCTCTCCTTCATGTTTTCTGCAACAGGATGGTCATCATTATGATCAGGCAGGTGAGGTCTTAGCTTCCTCAAAACTGCAACATCTTCTTCTTCCTCTACTGCATCTCTGGAGGTAGAACCCTTGTTCTTGTCTACAACAGGAATATCTCTTGTGGTCCTCATGGGCTTGGAGCAGCTGGCTTGGCCTTGGGAGCAGTGGGTTTAGCCTTAGGAGCAGGCTTTGGCATTGCATCTGCCATCAACTTCCTCTACTTGGAAGGAGGAGGGTTAGCAACTGGAATCTCCTCTTCCTCTTCATCATGCTCTCCAGGGCCCTCATACATTGAGGTTGGCCTCCCAACCACATGAATGGTTCTCTTCCTAACCTTCTTCCCTGGCTTCTTAGTCATAGACTTTGATTTCTTGGAAGTGTCTGGGGACTCAAGAGTATGTCTCATACCACCCTTGGGAGACTCAGGAACCTTCCTAGCTTCAGTGCTTGTATATTCCCTTCTAACATGTTTCCTCTTGGGTGTAGCATCATCAGGAATAAATTCAGCATCCTTCTCATCAGAGTTCCTCTTCTTCCTAGCCCTGGTAGCTGCCTTGGGCAAGCCATGAGAACTTGGAGTTCCAGGGTCTGAGAAACTAGCTTCGGGGCTAGTCCTGCATCAAGATCAACACTTTGTTCTCTGAGATCATTCTGGCTGTCATCTGATCCTGACATAACTAATCATTGTCCCTGTGAATTAGATGTAGAGGAACAGAATGGATGAGCATCACAAAATACAGAGGTTTTTGAGGTATTGCAAATCGTGGCAAGATATGTAAAATAGCCTAATGCGCATTAATCAGCTTTGGAGCGCATAAGGGATCAAGGATTACCCTAAGTTGTCGGATCCTCTCTACGGTGGCAACCGCGGAGTTGATTTCGTTGACGGCAACAGATTCCAGCGGCGAGGGTGCACAGGAAGTGAAGAAGATTGTCCGTAGACGCAGGCGGAGACAACAGTGGGGTGCGGGGGCTCCTTGTTTGAAGTAATTTTCAAGGTACGAACCCGTGGATATACCCATCTGCTATCGGTGACACCGAGTTAAAAATATCGGTTCCACCGAGATGTGTAACTGCCAGTTGATAGAACAACTCGGTGATGCCGAGATTTTTAGATCGGTGGTACCAAGGTGGAAAAACCAGATCAACCCTAGTGCTTCGGTGGAACTGAGTTTGAAGAATTGGTCACACCGAAAATCACTTGGGAGATTTTGGAAGTCAGCCCTTGTCGAAATGGTAACTCCGAGTGCTCCTCACCCGAAGGGTCCGAAAAGTGCTTGCTCAAATTTTGTAATGAAGCATGAATATAATTTGAGATGAGAAAGCATAGATAGCTAGAGGGGGGTACTTAGGCATTCTTGTACATCCAATTGGCTAGAAAAATAAAGCCTAATTAGAAAAACAATTAGATGTCCTCGAATGGAGAAAAATATGCATACCAACATGCTCACACAATAAGATGACAAATAAACTATGTCAAACATGCGTAACCACTCTAGTATCTACCAAGCACTTTGGCGATGATGGAGTCATCTATATATGAGTGTATTGACTTAGAATCCAAGCAAGAATACATGATCATAGGTCATACTCATCGTTTAAGCACAAGTGGGTTGCCACTTTTACATAAAGCTTTTTAGTGTGTTCACATCTTCTGATATGCTTTGACTCAAGTCTTAGAGTAAAGCTCCACCTTGATGTGACATCCCCCCTAAGAGGGACAAACTAACCTTGGGTTTTATCGTTGAAGACTTCATGGAGGTGAAGTAGTGGTGGATGATCATTGTTGATGAAGATCATCTTGAGTTGGGAGCTATCCTTGTTGTTTCTTACTCTTCTCGCCTACATGGGTTAGTCCCACACAAGGAACAAATACAGGGATATCCATGGACATGGAATGAAGCGCATGTGTGATGATGTCGATTGATTCATTAATTACCCTGTCCCTTGCTTACCAATTAGGGAATTTGTGACTCCTTGAACTATTGCATAAGGTTGGAGTTGATTGCACTAGTTCTTGCCAAAATGAGTGTGAGTGAATTTTGTTGGCGGAGTCACCCCTCAAGAACTTCTCTAGTTCTTATTCTTGGGGACCCACATCAACTTGATGGGAATCCTTGGAGTTTAAGTAGCACTTGTTGAAGTCGAGCTTGTAGTAGCTTTGGGAACCCACTTGACCATGGCTTTTGATTCTTCTTCAAATGAGTCAATCTCCTCTTGAAGCTTGTCTTTACCCTTGAGCTTGTGGTCTTGTGGTGGAAGATCATCTTGAGTTTTTGTTCCCTTAGAGAAAGTAGGATCATACTTCTCATTTTGGAGAACAAACTTCGTCTTGGGGTATTGATCTTCTTCCCATTCAACTCCATTGGCGTTGAACTTTCATTCAAAACCAATACCTTGGTTCTTCTGGTGCCATCTTTGCTTGTGCACAATCTCCTCAAATTGCTTACTTCCAGCAAGACTCTTGTAGACACCTTTCTCTGTAATTCCTTTCAATAAATCGTTTTCTTGCTCAAGTGTAACTTGGCTAAGAGAATCATTAGTGGAATCAATAGAACTACTAGAAGCAACATCATTTGATTTAGCATTTTTATTGTTGCTACTAGATGAAGAACCTTCCTTGCCTTTGTTACTAGTTTGCTTAGATTTAACTTGCGGCATAAATGTAGACAAGAGTAGTCGTTTGCAAAGATAAAAAGAACTCTTTTTTCGAAGATCGTCATTGATAGCTTTAAGAAACTCATGAGTAGATTCATGAGCTAACTTAAGAGTGTTTGCAAAGATAAGAAGAACTCTTGTTCTAAATTTAGCTTCTCGAAGCGTAGCTTCTCATGAGTTCTTAGAAGCTCTCTATGATCTTCTTGAGTAGATTCATGAGCTAACTTAAGAGTGTTTAGTTCCTTAGTTAGACGCTCAATCTCCTTCTTATCATCATCACATGACTTCTCTTGACTAGCATGATTATTACCAAGTTCATTTTGACTAACATCACTAGTTTTATCAAAGAGCAAGTCATCATCTCCTAGTAAGTCATCCTCATCACTATTAAAGTCAATGTATTCGGGGTGTGATACCTTGGGGCCTTTAGCCATGAAGCAACTTCCAATTCCTTCATTTGGTGAATCAAATAAATCATAGGAGTTGGAGGAAACGAGTGCTAGTCTAGGAACACCTTCATCTTGGCTATAGTTGGAGTTGGAGTGGTAGCTTCTCTCGGATCGGTTGTCAAATTCAGAGCCGGATACCCATTCACCAACATGAGTTTGATGTCTTATTCTTGTGTAGCTCTTGATGTACTTGTCCTTCTTCTCCGGGTCCTTGCTTCTCCGGGAGGGTCTTCATTCATAGTGATCTTCTCTAATCCTTCTCTCTCTTCGAGGTGACTCATCTCTTGAGCTTTTTCTTCTAGGTGACTCTTCTCTTCTCTTGGGGGGGGCGTGCACTCATTGGAAAAGTGTCCGGGTCTTCCAAAATTGTAACAATTTCGATCACGACTAGATGAACGCTTCTCTTCCTATCTTGAGTTGGAGCTTCTCTCTTTGCCTCTATTCTTGTAGAACTTGTTGAATTTCTTGACCATGAGGCTTATCTCTTCATTGGTAACAAGGTTGTCACTTGAGATAGCAGGAGTGTCACTTGAGGCTTTGTATGCACCGCTTGACTTGTTGTGGAGCTCTTCTTTGTCTTTGAGTGACATTTCATGAGCAACAATCCTTCCAATGACTTCTGTAGGCTTGAGATCTTTGTAGTTTGGCATCATTTGGATCAATGTGCACAAGGTGTCGTACTTTCCATCCAAGGATCTAAGGATCTTCTGGATGATGAATTTGTCAGTCATCTCTTCACTTCCTAAGCCGGCAATCTTATTTGTGATGAGAGCAAGCCTAGAGTACATTTCTGCGACTCCTTCACCATCCTTCATCTTGAACTTGTCAAGTTGACTTTGTAGCACATCCAAATTAGATTCCCTGACAAATTCGGTTCCTTCGTGCATATCAACCAAAGTATCCCAAGTTACCTTTGCATTCTCAAGACGGCTTATCTTGTTGAACTCTTCGGGGCATAAGCACTTGAATAGAATGTCGCATGCTTGAGTGTTGTATTACAACATCTTCAATTCTTCCGTGGTCGCTTCACGATCTGGTTCCTTTCCATCACCAAAGAATTCACTTTGCAATTCAACGCGAACAACAGCCCAAACTACGGGGTTATGACCAAAAATATGCATTTTCATTTTATGCTTCCAACTAGAAAAGTTTGTACCATCAAAATATGGACCTCTACGGTGGTAATTTCCCTCACTAGACGCCATACTCTCCTAGGTTGTGAAACTAATGCAATGGAGACCAAAGCTCTGATACCACTTGTAGGATCCAAAGTATGTCTACGGTGGGATTAGACTACTTGACCAATTAAAAATCTAGCCTTTTTCCAATTTTAGTGGTTGGAAACTTTTAGCAATTTTATCAAGTCAAGTACACCCTACACATGCAAATCTAAGAGTATAGCAGCGGAAAGTAAAGACATGCAAGTATAAGTAGAGGGTAGGGATAGGAAGATCAAACGCAATGGGGACTCGAAGATTTTTCCCATGGTTCCGATAGGTGGTGTTATCGTACGTCCACATTGATGGAGACTTCAACCCACGGAGGGTAGCGGTTGCGGGAATCCACGGAGGCGTCCAACCACGAAGGGTCCACGAAGTAGCAACCTCGTCTATTCCATCACGACTTACGTCCACGAAGGACTAGCCTCACTCGGGGTAGATCTTCACGAAGTAAGCGATCTCCTTGCACGTACAAACTTCTTGGTTCAACTCCATAACGAATTGGAGGCTCCCAAGCGACACCTAACCAATCTAGAAGATGCCACTCTTCAAAAGGTAGATGTGGTGTGGATGATGAACTCCTTACTCTTGTGCTTCAAAAGATAGTCTCCTCAACACTCAATCACTCTCTCACAGATTTGGCTTGGTAGAAGAGATTGATTGGATGGAAAGCAACTTGGGGAGGCTAGAAATCAAGATTCATATGGTTGGAGTGGAAGATCTTGATCTCAACATATGAGTAGGTGGTTCTCTCTCAGAAAATGGATGGGGAAAGTGTTGGCTTGTTCTCAGTGCTCTCTACGAATGAGAGGGAGGTGGAGGAGTATATATAGGCATCTCCAAGATTCATATGTAGAGTGTTGAAGCTTTTGCCAATTGATGTTCCAAGCATCTAGGGGATCTTGTCAACATCCTAGCCAATCCATTCATTGAACTTTTCCTGAAATATACTTGATAAATTTATTAGTCCAATGAAATATATGTTGTTATTAATTACTAAAACCATCTAGGGAGAAGTTGTGCTTTGAGTTAGCTCATGTCTATCCCTACCGATCTTGTTATCAATTGCCTAGGACAATCTCGCAAATCCTACTACCACTTTTCCACACTCGCTATATTTACTTTATTGTTCTTTTATTAAAATAGTATCTAACTTTTATTTCCACGTTCTTTATTATCTTGCAAACCTATCTTTCTACACCTTCAAAGTACTTCTAGTTTTATTCTCGCAAAGTAGTTTATTTCTTGTACTAGGTATTGTGAGCATTGTTGCGCGTAGAATTGTATCGGTGGTCGATAGAACTTGAGAGAATATTAATTTTACCTTTAGCTCCTCGTTGGGTTCGACACTTTTACTTACCGAAAAAGGCTACAAACGATCCCTACACTCGTGGGTTATCAACCCCTCTCCCGTGCAGGATCACTAGAGACGGGGTTCTGGAGGCCTGTTGTCCCTTCTCACGGTGCACGCAGGAAGGAGGGATGAAGAAGACTCGCATGGCGGCGCAATTTTCTAGAACGGTGTAAAACCATATGCTGTGGCGGCGCCTAGGGTAGACGTCTGTCTGTTTATATATTGCGGGTCGGGTAGATCGTGGGAGTAAACCCTCGTGCAAGTCGGTAGCCGCCCAACGATCCAAAAGAATCAGAAACGGTTGAGTAATTAACGCGTCCATTAATTAGTAATTAATGACTCATTAATTTTCTCGAGCGGCAAAAATATAGACAACATGCGCAGCTTTGTTCTCGGCTCGGCTCATTTCCGAAACCCGACGCGGCGCGTCGTTACGAGGCGTGGCGTGACGAGGCGAGCGAGGAGGAGCGCACATATAGGTCTCCTCTTCTCATGCCCATACAAGTGGTAGAAGAGCTCACCTGATAAGGTAGTGCAATTTCAACTCAACTAGCAGTATGAGACTAAACATTAGTCCCAATCACACCACACACACAATCATACATGAATGAGCCATGAGAGGTTCGAATTTTTATTGGGCTTTAGGCCAAAAGCCTAGGTGCAAAATCCAACATTTCGTATCTTCTAAACCAGCATAGCACATTGGACAAGTTGACGAGATTTTTATATCTGTTTACAAACGTGGAGTATGCCACCTAAGACAAAGGCTTAGAATCGGATGGACGCGCACTATCGTGCAAGGAAGGCTCGAAGGCTTAGAGGCATCCAAAGCACGTGTGATTTGTCAAAGGAAATTCAGCAAGGCGCTCGGTTGTAGAGTGCCCACTGCCCAACTTCACACTTCCTCAGTCAAATCAAGTGCGCCCCTAGCAGTTGCAACCTCACGCCCTTTTGCTTTTCATAATCAATTCAAGTGTTCGTGTAAAAAAAAAATCAATTCAAGTGCGTTCCAAGCAACTGAAACCTCGCACGTTTTCTGCAGTAGTTATCATTTCTTCTAGCCTGCCGCTAAAATGTTCCCAACCTACCAGATTTGCTGCCGGCTCCTGTCATGCAGATCATGCACGGTACGATGAGTTTGACAAACAAGACCGGGCAGCTCGTTTTATGCTCCCCTGTGTTGGGGCCTCGTGCCGATTGATTCCTTGCAAAGCTCGCTTTTAATTTACCTTTCCCGAATGGATCGATCGATCTCATCTACGCGCACCTGCAGCATACTGGCGCTAGCTTAGCTAGCAAGGTCTCGCTGGATTGATCGGATCCCGGTGAGTTTCTTCAGATCTGGGGGTTCTCTGCTTGCACGGCCACGGCGACACCTTCTCCGAATTGATCGATTGAATCGACCGTTCACCTGTTACGACGTGTCACGAGATAAGAGAAGAAACACCTAGCAGGCTAGCACCCAATCTTACTGTCCACTGAAAAGGATATAATTGCAAAGGACACGCATGAACTTTTTGCGAGGCACAGGAATGGGAGTGTTCGTTCATGGCGGAGCACCAATCAGCGAACACATTCTAGAGATAATGAAGGACATTTCTGTAACACCTCAAAAATATTCTTCTGTATTTTCAAAATCTTTTCCTCAAAATAAAATGCTTTGAATTACTTTTGGCCTTATTCTCTTTCTACTTCTTCTGTTCTGAAAATTATTTTAATTTTCAAATTTGGTTTCAAAATTTTTGAGTGGTTCTGTTTTTGGGGGTTTACTTATTGGGTAATTATTTTTGAGGAATTAAAAAAATTCTTTTTAGAAAAGTTTTTGGAATAATAAAAATCATTCCAAGGATATGCTCTTTCACTACTTCCAAGCACTCCTAAAATCCTCCCAATAATTTTTCTATTACTTCTGAATTATTCCTCAAGTCATTCTCACCTTCTAGGATAGTATCCACCACCTCTCCCCTCCACAAAAACACTCTTCTCATATTCTATAAATTCCAAAGTTGGAATTTATATTATCCATGGTTTCTTTGAGTTACAAAGGAACTACACTTTCTACCACTTTCCTGCCTCCACCAAAAATTTCTCCAGCAACTAGATGGTACCTACAACCCATTTCACCAAAAACATTGGGTTCCACTGTTCAAAAATTTCAAATCTCCTTCAATTCAAATTTGGACCAGAAACAATCTTTTCGATACAAACCCAATTTATATTGCTCCAAAAATTCTGAAACTTTGGCAAACCTATTTTTGAGCATCAACACATCACCACAAAAATCCCTGCAAATTCCTAAAATGTCTAGACCCCTCTGGCATTTCATCAAGCACTTGGTGGGCATACTGTAGCACTGTCGAATAATTCAGTTAACTGAATTATTCAGAGACAGTGGCGATCGGTGCCGTGCGCATCTCCCCTTCCTTCTCCTTCACGGCGACGCCGTCGCTCATCAATGCCAAGGATTCCTGGCCCACTTCCCAGCCTCTCCTCTCCGACGTCGAGCTGTCGGCTGGCCGGTGCAACAGCCACCGTGCTCATCCACGGCGGACCGAAGAGTCGCCTCGGCCACCGACCTCCATCACTCCACCGTACCACCCCGACCTACCTCTCGCTCCACGCGGCACCTTCTCCGCATCATCGACGCGCCGTCCAAGCCCCTGGAGCCCTCCTGGCAATCGCCGGAGTTGGTCATCGCCGCCGCACCCATGCGGGAATCATTCCGTGGATGAGGCCAAGGAGCTCGAGCCCGTCCAAGCTGAGGCTTCCAGGGGACTCCCCTGACCTCCTTGATCACGCGCCGCAATTTTTCCACCGCCCCTAACCTACCTCGCCGGCCGGAGTAACTCCGGTGTCATTCGCTCCGCCTCGGCCACCCTCGAATCGCCTATAAAAGGCCCTCTCGAGCTCCACAGATCACCCGCACCACCTCCACACCATCGCAATCGACCCCACTCCACCTCCCCGACCTCGGGGAGGTCTTCTTCCTCCCCTCCGACCACCGCTCCGCCGCCTCCATCTCCGAACCATTCATCGCCACCACTCCACCTCCACCGCTAAAACTCCGTCAGAAGCTCTCTCTTGCATACACACGACGATCCCGCACGCCAATTTCACCTCCCGAGCTTTTCCCGGCGAGATCCAAAGTCACCCGAACCACCGTCCGCCGGCGTCGACCTCGCCGCCGTTCTGTTGATCGCCGGAGACCTCCACCACCCCTGACCGGTGCGGGAACCCTTTCCGAGCTCGACCACACCATCGCCACCCTCTGATACGCCGGCGATCGTCGCCGGCGATCGCCGCAACTCTTCTGTACCGCGCACAAAGCGCGTTCGAATTTGAACCTGACGGGTGGACCCCACCCGTCAGCTTTCTCTCTTTTTCTGCGTTTAAGCAGAAAGCGTATTCGGTTATTTGCGCTTCCTTCTCTAGAAAGCGTACTTCCACCCGAAACGTTTTCTTTTATGTGTTTAATAAAAACAGATTTTGACTAGAACTTTGACTGCTTATAACTTTTAAACCACAAATTCAAATGACTTGATTATTTTTCTGTTATTCTTGTTTTTCTCTCTAGTTTTTTTTAGTATTTATTTAAAAATATTTTGAGACAAGTTTTTGTACTGTGATAAAATTTGATTTGAATTTAAATTTGGATTTCCTTTTTCAGAAAAAGAAGAAAACTTTGCTGGAAAATTGGAGGGGTTTTCTCCTGACTACTTTGGACAAGGCAAGCATTATTGAACTTGGGATATGGTGATTGCATCGGTTTGGAGTTGCACCATATATGTAGTATATTACATGTGCATGCACGCATGGTCATATCATTTCTTGCTCATGGCTTGCACTTCACTCAAGCTCAAGAATTTCTCTGACATGGTTAAAGGCTGTAAGAACCAGGAGTGTGCTCCTGCCTTGGACGTGCCGGTGGGCACGGGTCATTTTTGACACGGTGGTGTCACGTGACATATGTGGAGCATACCGGTGATAATAATTAACACCTCCTGAGTCGACCTAGATCGAGTCTTGTTCTGTTACACCTAGCTGTATACCGTGCTGCCACGGGTCCTTCCGCAGGGAAGGTACGGCTTAGTAAGTTGTTAACCTCTTTCCCACACACACCGTACAGAGAGGCCATAGTGAAAGATACCATTGATCACTGGTAGGCATGTCACTTGGTCCGGGGGCATGGGTGTAACCGGTCTGAGACCGAGGGGGTAGCACCCCTATTTGTGCGCCGATATAAATATTGTGATCCCATGCTATTGGAGGCCGTTGAATGAGGCCTTCCCACTTAGAGTTCAATTTATCATTGCCTTGGGTGATTCCTGGCTCTGGTGAGTTAAGCTGGTGTGTGCTGGTTAGGTGTGTTTTTAACCCAAAGACCGTAATGAGAATTAGCCAGTGTCACGGTACTGACTAAAGAAATCTCATACACGTGGGTAAAGAGTACACCCTCTGCAAAGTTATATCTATTTGAATAGCCGTGTCCGCGGTCAAGGACGTTAGCTGGGTGGGTCAAGTATCGGTCCCGGTGTCGGTCTTTGGAGGAAATAAATAACATCAAGCATGGTTATTTTGCAGGATTAATTTTTGTCACTACTAGTATTATCATGAATTTATTACTGGTGATATGAATATTATTGTGAACTAACCTGTTTCTCTTATTACATTTCCTGAGTGTCTCAGGGGCCGGCTAGACTACCCCGGACATTCGGTTTTATTTTCAAGACCTCTCGTGGTGTCGCCCGAGTCCTCGGATGGTCCTGTCTCGTCCGATTTCTCTTTTAGACACCCGATTGGCATTTCTTTTCAAGACCTCTCGTGGTGTCGCCCGAGTCCTCGGATGGTCCTGTCTCGTCCGATTTCTCTTTTAGACACCCGATTGGCATTTCTTTTCAAGACCTCTCGTGGTGTCGCCCGAGTCCTCGGATGGTCCTGTCTCGTCCGATTTCTCTTTTAGACACCCGATTGGCATTTCTTTTCAAGACCTCTCGTGGCGTCCCTCGAGTTTAACAGGCGGTATGTCTTGCCACTACTCTTGTGGACACCCGTTTGGCATTTCTTTCCAAGACCTACCGTGATGTCATTTTTAGACATCCGACCGGCATTTTCCTTTTATATTTCTTATCACTAACGCTTCACTTCTGTACATGATACAAAATTATCATGCCATGTTTAAAATCTGCCAGCATGCATATATACCTGTTATGGTTAGCATGAGCATAGCATATCATGAGTGTATGCAATTATTACGTCTTTTGTTCAATATGTTTGCGAGTACATTCCAACGTACTCACTGGCTTGTCCCTGGCTATCTACTTGGCCAGACTTGGAGGAGGACGAGCTTATGGAGGAGGATTGCGCTAGCGAACCCGACGCTTAGAGGAGTCCCAGTCAGACCACCTGTGATATAGGAGTCTACCACATGTATCATCCGCTGAGCTACACAAATAAAGAAGTCAAGTCTCACTCTGACACTTGGCTCTATTTTATTGTATCAGTATGAGAGTACACCACACCACTGTCATATTCCACCACCATATTATATTGTCAAGTCTGTAATAAAGTTTGTTGAGTCACCCTGACTCAACCCTGTGTAATATTATAATTGTACTGGTTATCTATATCAAGGGAGTCCACCAGTGGTCCTTGGGGCTGGTATGACTCAAGGGCTCTTCTGTGAATTATTCCAGAAAAGGGGCCCGACAAACCTTGGTATCAGAGCCAGGCTGACTGTAGGAGACCCTAGGCACGATCGCTAGCACTTGAGTCAGTACTAACATTTTTAGCATGCATCCCATGCATTGTAGCAAATTTTCCTTGGTCATCATATACTTATGATGTGACTATTTGGATTTTTGTCTACTGTTGTAGATGGCGGGTGGCAGCTGCTCATCCCAGATTTTTGCCAACGAGCCCGCGGGATTTTCCCGTCTTCTCTCCGCCATCACTAGGGACGCGATGGGGTCTCCAGGCCGTCCTGTGTACACCGTTTTCCCTGACAGGATCACGGACACACTGATTATGTACCAGGCCTCGGTATATATTCGGGGCGGAAGTGTCTTGTCCTTCCGCCACTATCGTTTTATGGGGAGAGTCATGCCCTCTGAGAGGCTTGCTATTGAGATGGCCGCCCGTGAGGCTATCGCTCGTCTCAGGGACATTCTGCCTGTCATGCAGACTCGTCCCTATCACTACCTGCCATGCCATGTTTCGTACACTAGTCATTATGCCTTTCCCTGCACCGCGGGAGAAAGGGATGAGGCGATCGAGCCCCTTGTCCAGTACATCATGTCACTAGAGTCAGTCTTCATCTCTTTGGTGGATGACCATCTTGCTGCACGGGTGGACTTAGCTCGTGCGAGGGTTACTCGCAGGAGTGAGTATCGTTCCCCTTCGCCTCGTGCCCCTCGTATCCCTACTCCACCATTTGATCCTCCTCTCGGGTCCACGATCCAGTGTTCACCCCCTGGTGATGAGGCTAGCCGCTTGGTTGCTCCTGTTCCGGTCAGAGTTCCACCACCGACGAGCACGGTACCACCCCCAGCTGGCGTGGCATCGACGACTGCCCGACTGGAGACTATTCCCGAGGAGGAGGAGGAGGTTGAGTCATCTGTGCCTTGTCTAGGACTCACCCTCGGCAGGGCCCTTGATATTCCAGACACTCCGTGAGGACAGACGAGGCATTCCCCTGCAGACGACCTTTATGAGAGCGCAGTTGTAAAATATTTATTTTCTGTTTCTTTTCATCTTTTGTAAGATGGCGAGTAGCAGACCTAGACCACAACACGCTGAGAGGGCGGAGTAGCACGCTAGTTAAATAAGTGGTCGTGTAATATACGGTTTCTGCAAGCATCTTGTATAATTAAACCATGCTTGTATGATAAAATCTGGCATGTATAATTAAATTTGCATGTGTGATATAATCTGTTACTTTTTGCACTTACAATTTTTGGGAGGGAATTATTTCAGTTACTTAAAAACTTATTTCCTTCCCTGTCATTTCTTTTCTCATCGGTGTTACACAAATACCCCAGAAAGAAAATGCATCGCCCCTGGACCCGTTCCATGCCAACTCCACCAGAGGACAACTTTGGACAAATGGGAAACAATTTTACTCAGGGACAGACAAGTCAACAAAGTGGTGACTCAGCATTCTCACACGTATGCCGTCTGTACGAGCAAAGCCAGCAACAGCACCAAGAGATGATGCAGCACTTAATCAATATGGGGAATCACCAGGAGCAGCACCAACTCAAATCCAAATTATCTGAACTGCAGAAGACAAAACCAACGGTCTTTACTCACACAGACAAACCGTTGGAGGCAGACGATTGGCTACGTGATATTGAGAGGAAATTGATTATCGCTCAGTGTACGGACCAGGAAAAAGTGCTATATGCTCCGCACTATTTTTCTGGAACAGCAGCATCATGGTGGGAGAATCTGTGTCACACGCACCCCAATGGAGCAAATATGACGTGGGAACAATTCAAGGAAAATTTCCGGGGAGCACATATTCCCAACAGCATTATGAAATTGAAGAAAAGGGAGTTTGAGGATCTCAAGCAGCGAGGCACCACAGTGACGCAATACCTGGATCGGTTTACTCAACTGGCCCGGTACGCCAACGACGAATACATGACAGAAAACAAGAAGATGGAAAAATTTCTTGATGGACTGATTCCATCTCTGAAGTGCCAACTGGTGGTCCATACCTTTCCAGATTTTAAGACACTGGTAGACAAGGCCATCATACTGGAGAACGAACACCGCAACATGCATGAAATTCGCAAGCGCCGTATGAACCAGTCAACACACGTGCGCAACAACAGGCCCAGGAATGAATTTCAGAGGCCCATGGCACCCCGACCAACAGTTGCAGCACCACAGCAAAACCGTAGTACCTTCAATAACAGGGCCAAAGATACCGCGTTCCATCCTGGTATCACCTGTTATGCCTGCGGAGAAGAGGGGCATTACTCCACGCAATGCCCTAAACAAAGGAACAACACTTTCAAGACCAACAACAATGGCCGCGGTACAAATACAGCTCCAAGACGCAACAGTTTCAATCCCAATAACAACCAAAGGAAGGGGCATCTCAACCACGTAACTTTTGAGGAAGCACAGAATGCACCAGATATTGTGTTTGGTACGTTCCCTGTCAACTCAATTAATGCTACAGTCTTATTTGATTCTGGAGCTTCCCACTCATGCATTTCCAAAAGATTTGCCTCGGAGAATCAGTTTTCTTTTTCGCCTTTGCAAAATTCCATGGTTATTCAGTCCCCGGGATCAAAGCAAAGCACACAATGGTGCTGCAAGGATGTGAACATTGAAATCAAAGGACTGAGATTTTTAGCCAACCTCATTGTTCTGGAGGCAGTCGATCTGGACATTATCTTGGGAATGGATTGGTTAACTACCAACAAAGGTTTCATAGACTGCTACAACCGCACAGTGACTCTCACAAATTACCAAGGGAAAACAGTAAAGTTTGGCACAAGGGGGATTTCTACATCACAAGGAAAATTAAATCAAGTGGATACGGCAGAATTAAGTAAGGTCCCTGTAGTCTGCGAATACCCCGATGTATTTCCTGAGGAGCTACCAGGAATGCCCCCGGACCGCGAAATTGAATTCGTTATTGAATTGGCACCTGGAACAGCTCCCATATATAAGAAGCCGTACCGTATGACTCCAACAGAACTAGCTGAGTTAAAGAAACAGATTAAGGAACTTATGGAGAAAGGTTATGTTCGACCCAGTTCATCACCTTGGGGTTCGCCAGTTTTATTTGCTAAGAAAAAAGATGGTACCCTACGGCTATGTATTGATTACAGGGCACTTAATATGGTCACCATCAAAAATAAATATCCACTACCCAGGATAAATGACTTGTTCGAACAACTAGCAGAAGCCAAGGTTTTCTCAAAAATAGATTTGAGGTTGGGCTACCATCAATTAAAAATCCGATCGTCAGATATACCCAAGACCGCCTTTACCACCAGATATGGATTATATGAGTTCACAGTAATGCCTTTTGGCTTAACGAACGCTCCTGCTTATTTTGTGCATCTCATGAATAAGGTCTTCATGAAATATTTGGACAAGTTCGTGGTTGTATTTATTGATGATATACTCATTTACTCCAAGACGCCGGAAGAACATGAGCAGCATCTTCGGATAGTTTTGGAAGAATTAAGGAAAAATCAATTATACGCCAAGTTCAGCAAGTGTGAATTCTAGCTATGAGAAGTTGGTTTTCTTGGACACGTACTGACACAAGATGGGATAGCAGTGGACCCGAGTAAAGTGAAAGATGTCTTGGGATGGAAGCAACCCACAAACGTGACAGAGGTCAGAAGTTTTCTTGGTCTGGCCGGTTATTATCGGAGATTTATCGAAGGATTCTCCACCATAGCCAAACCCATGACCCAGTTACTCAAGAAAGATAAGAAATTTGAATGGACCGAAGCCTGTGAGAAAAGTTTCCAAGAATTGAAAAAGAAGCTAACAACAGCACCCGTTCTGGTCGTGCCCGATGTACACAAAAACTTTGAGATATATTGTGACGCATCCAGGAAAGGACTTGGATGTGTGTTAATGCAAGAAGAAAAAGTCGTAGCATATGCCTCAAGACAGCTACGACGACACGAAGAGAATTATCCTACTCATGATTTGGAGCTAGCAGCAGTAATACATGCACTCAAGGAATGGCGACATTATCTTCTAGGTAATCGATGTGAGATATACACGGACCATAAAAGTCTTAAGTATATTTTCACCCAGCCAGAATTAAATCTGAGACAGCGTCGCTGGCTTGAATTGATTAAGGATTATGATGTGGGAATTCATTACCATCCTGGTAAAGCAAATGTTGTAGCAGACGCTCTGAGCAGAAATCCATGCACCCACAATGGCAGTATGCAATTCATACATCATGAGTTCAATCAGGAATTTGCCAAACTCAACATGATACTAGTCAAGGAAGGAACTATTACTCAGCTGGAAATAAAACCAACATTAGAAGATCAGATCAAAGAAGCCCAAAAAGGACATCCAAGTATTGAGGGAATCAAGAGGAAAGTAAAATTGGGCAAGGCGTCCGAATTTACCATAGACAGTCAAGGAATTTTATGGTTCAGGAAAAGATTATGCGTACCAAACGAAGAGGAGTTAAAGCAACAAATTTTGGCAGAGGCTCACACTACTCCGTACTCTATTCACCCAGGAGGAACCAAGATGTACAAGGATCTACAAGAAAGATTTTGGTGGCACGGGATGAAGAGAGACATAGCCGTGTACGTTGCACGCTGTGATTCTTGTCAACGAGTAAAAGCAGAACTTCAGAGGCCAGCAGGACTATTTCAGCCACTCAGAGTGCCTGAATGGAAATGGGATGTAATAGGAATGGATTTTATCGTCGGATTGCCAAGGTCACGACACGGGAATGATGCTATCTGGGTTATAACAGATTTATTAACCAAGGTGGCACATTTCATACCAGTAAAAACTACATACTCAACGCAGCGGCTTGCCAGGCTATACCTCTCCCGGATTGTTTGCTTACACGGAGTACCCAAGACCATAGTCTGTGATAGAGGCAGCCAGTTTGTCTCTAGATTTTGGGAGCACCTGCAGCAAGCTTTAGGGACCCAACTGACATTCAGTACAGCGTATCACCCACAAACCGGAGGACAAACTGAGCGGGTAAACCAGATATTGGAAGACATGCTGAGAGCGTGTGTGCTTACTTACGGAGTCAGCTGGGAAGACAGTTTACCATACGCGGAGTTTTCATAGTTACCAAGCCAGTTTAAAGATGTCACCCTTCGAAGCCCTGTACGGATGACGATGCCGTACCCCACTCAATTGGTCTGAAACCGGAGACAGCCGAATCTTTGGCCCAGAAATTCTTAAAGAAGCAGAAACAAAAGTGAAGCTTATTCAGGACAGACTGAGAGCGGCTCAAAGCCGTCAGAAGAGTTACTATGACCAGAAACACCGTCAGGTTAGCTTTGAACCTGAGGAATACGTATATCTCAGAGTATCACCAACAAGGGGGCTACAGAGATTTAAGGTCAAAGGAAAATTGGTGCCGAGGTTTATTGGACCATTCAGAGTGATTGCAAGGAAAGGCAGGGTTGCCTATCAATTAGAGTTACCCGCTGAGTTATCAGATGTCCATGATGTGTTTCACGTGTCACAACTAAGGAGATGTGTCAGTAACCCGGACAAGCAAATACAACATCAAAACCTAGATCTTCAACCAGACCTCACATATAGAGAACGACCTATAAAAATTCTGGAGGAGTCTGAACGGAGGACCCGGCAGAATGTGATAAAATTTTACAAGGTTCAGTGGAGTAATCACACCAAGGAGGAAGCAACATGGGAAAGAGAGGATCACTTGAGGACTGAATACCCGTACCTGTTTGAGGGACAGCTGAAATCTCGGGGACGAGATTTTCCTTAAGGGGGGTAGGTGCTGTAACACCCCAAAAATATTCTTCTGGATTTTCAAAATATTTTCCTCAAAATAAAATACTTTGAATTACTTTTGGCCTTATTCTCTTTCTACTTCTTCTGTTCTGAAAATTATTTTAATTTTCAAATTTGGTTTCAAAATTTTTGAGTGGTTCTTCTTTGGGGGGTTTACTTATTGGGTAATTATTTTTGAGGAATTAAAAAAAATTCCTTTTAGAAAAGTTTTTGGAATATTAAAAATCATTCCAAGGATATGCTCTTTCACTACTTCCAAGCACTCCTATAATCCTCCCAATAATTTTTCTGTTACTTCTGAATTATTCCTCAAGTCATTCTCACCTTCTAGGATAGTATCCACCACCTCTCCCCTCCACAAAAACACTCTTCTCATATTCTATAAATTCCAAAGTTGGAATTTATATTATCCATGGTTTCTTTGAGTTACAAAGGAACTACACTTTCTACCACTTTCCTGCATCCACCAAAAATTTCTCCAGCAACTAGATGGTACCTACAACCCATTTCACCAAAAACATTGGGTTCCACTGTTCAAAAATTTCAAATCTCCTTCAATTCAAATTTGGACCAGAAACAATCTTTTCGATACAAACCCAATTTATATTGCTCCAAAAATTCTGAAACTTTGGCAAACCTATTTTTGAGCATCAACACATCACCACAAAAATCTCTACAAATTCCTAAAATGTCTAGACCCCTCTGGCATTTCATCAAGCACTTGGTGGGCATACTGTAGCACTGTCGAATAATTCAGTTAACTGAATTATTCAAAGACAGTGGCGATCGGTGTCGTGCACATCTCCCCTTCCTTCTCCTTCACGGCGACGCCGTCGCTCATCAATGCCAAGGATTCCTAGCCCACTTCCTAGCCTCTCCTCTCCGACGTCGAGCTGTCGGCTGGCCGGTGCAACGGCCACCGTGCTCATCCACGGCGGACCGAAGAGTCGCCTCGGCCACCGACCTCCATCACTCCACCGTACCACCCCGACCTACCTCTCCCTCCACGCGGCACCTTCTCCGCATCATCGACGCGCCGTCCAAGCCCCTGGAGCCCTCCTGGCAGTCGCCGGAGTTGGTCATCGCCGCCGCACCCATGCGGGAATCATTCCGTGGATGAGGCCAAGGAGCTCGAGTCCGTCCAAGCTGAGGCTTCCAGGGGACTCCCCTGACCTCCTTGATCACGCGCCGCAATTTTTCCACCGCCCCTAACCTACCTCGCCGGCCGGAGTAACTCCGGTGTCATTCGCTCCGCCTCGGCCACCCTCGAATCGCCTATAAAAGGCCCTCTCGAGCTCCACAGATCACCCGCACCACCTCCACACCATCGCAATCGATCCCACTCCACTTCCCCGACCTCGGGGAGGTCTTCTTCCTCCCCTCCGACCACCGCTCCGTCGCCTCCATCTCTGAACCATTCATCGCCACCACTCCGCCTCCACCGCTAAAACTCCGTCAGAAGCTCTCTCTTGCATACACACGACGATCCCGCACGCCAATTTCACCTCCCGAGCTTTTCCCGGCGAGATCCAAAGTCACCCGAACCACCGTCCGCCGGCGTCGACCTCGCCACCGTTCTGTTGATCGCCGGAGACCTCCACCACCCTCACCGGTGCGAGAACCCTTTCCGAGCTCGACCACACCATCGCCACCCTCTGATACGCCGGCGATCGTCGCCGGCGATCGCCGCACCTCTTCTGTACCGCGCACAAAGCGCGTTCGAATTTGAACCTGACGGGTGGACCCCACCCGTCAGCTTTCTCTCTTTTTCTGCGTTTAAGCAGAAAGCGTATTCGGTTATTTGCGCTTCCTTCTCTGGAAAGCGTACTTCCACCCGAAACGTTTTCTTTTATGTGTTTAATAAAAACAGATTTTGACTGGAACTTTGACTGCTTATAACTTTTAAACCACAAATTCAAATGACTTGATTATTTTTCTGTTATTCTTGTTTTTCTCTCTAGTTTTTTTTTAGTATTTATTTAAAAATATTTTGAGACAAGTTTTTGTACTGTGATAAAATTTGATTTGAATTTAAATTTGGATTTCCTTTTTCAGAAAAAGAAGAAAACTTTGCTGGAAAATTGGAGGGGTTTTCTCCTGACTACTTTGGACAAGGCAGGCATTATTGAACTTGGGATATGGTGATTGCATTTGCATGATTGCATCGGTTTGGAGTTGCACCATATATGTAGTATATTACATGTGCATGCACGCATGGTCATATCATTTCTTGCTCATGGCTTGCACTTCACTCAAGCTCAAGAATTTCTCTGACATGGTTAAAGGCTGTAAGAACCAGGAGTGTGCTCCTGCCTTGGACGTGCCGGTGGGCACGGGTCATTTTTGACACGGTGGTGTCACGTGACATATGTGGAGCATACCGGTGATAATAATTAACACCTCCTGGGTCGAGCTAGATCGAGTCTTGTTCCGTTACACCTAGCTGTATATCGTGCTGCCACGGGTCCTTCCGCCGGGAAGGTACGGCTTAGTAAGTTTTTAACCCCTTTCCCACACACACACCGTACAGAGAGGCCATAGTGAAAGATACCATTGATCACTGGTAGGCATGTCACTTGGTCCGGGGGCATGGGTGTAACCGGTCTGAGACTGAGGGGGTGGCACCCCTATTTGCGCGCCGATATAAATATTGTGATCCCATGCTATTGGAGGCCGTTGAATGAGGCCTTCCCACTTAGAGTTCAATTTATCATTGCCTTGGGTGATTCCTGGCTCTGGTGAGTTAAGCTGGTGTGTGCTGGTTAGGTGTGTTTTCAACCCAAAGACCGTAATGAGAATTAGCCAGTGTCACGGTACTGACTAAAGAAATCTAATACACGTGGGTAAAGAGTACACCCTCTGCAGAGTTATATCTATTCGAATAGCTGTGTCCACGGTCAAGGACGTTAGCTGGGTGGGTCAAGTATCGGTCCCGGTGTCGGTCTTTGGGGGAAATAAAGAACATCAAGCATGGTTATTTTGCAGGATTAATTTTTGTCACTACTAGTATTATCATGAATTTATTACTGGTGATATGAATATTATTGTGAACTAACCTGTTTCTCTTATTACATTTCCTGAGTGTCTCAGGGGCCGGCTAGACTACCCCGGACATTCAGTTTTATTTTCAAGACCTCTCGTGGTGTCGCCCGAGTCCTCGGATGGTCCTGTCTCGTCCGATTTCTCTTTTAGACACCCGATTGGCATTTCTTTTCAAGACCTCTCGTGGTGTCGCCCAAGTCCTCGGATGGTCCTGTCTCGTCCGATTTCTCTTTTAGACACCCGATTGGCATTTCTTTTCAAGACCTCTCGTGGTGTCGCCCGAGTCCTTGGATGGTCCTGTCTCGTCCGATTTCTCTTTTAGACACCCGATTGGCATTTCTTTTCAAGACCTCTCGTGGCGTCCCTCGAGTTTAACAGGCGGTATGTCTCGCCACTACTCTTGTGGACACCCGTTTGGCATTTCTTTCCAAGACCTACCGTGATGTCATTTTTAGACATCCGACCGGCATTTTCCTTTTATATTTCTTATCACTAACGCTTCACTTCTGTACATGATACAAACCTATCATGCCATGTTTAAAATCTGCCAGCATGCATATATACCTGTTATGGTTAGCATGAGCATATCATATCATGAGTGTATGCAATTATTACGTCTTTTGTTCAATATGTTTGCGAGTACATTCCAACGTACTCACTGGCTTGTCCCTGGCTATCTACTTGGCCAGACTTGGAGGAGGACGAGCTTATGGAGGAGGATTGCGCTAGCGAACCCGACGCTTAGAGGAGTCCCAGTCAGACCACCTGTGATATAGGAGTCTACCACATGTATCATCCGCTGAGCTACACAAATAAAGAAGTCAAGTCTCACTCTGACACTTGGCTCTATTTTATTGTATCGGTATGAGAGTACACCACACCACTGTCATATTTCACCACCATATTATATTGTCAAGCCTGTAATAAAGTTTGTTGAGCCACCCTGACTCAACCCTGTGTAATATTATAATTATACTAGTTATCTATATCAAGGGAGTCCACCAGTGGTCCTTGGGGCTGTTATGACTCGAGGGCTCTTCTGTGAATTATTCCAGAAAAGGGGCCCGACAATTTCAGATCAGGCGAGTCTAGTACACTACTCTAGCCAGCCAGCTAGGAAGTCCAAGTCACGAGCAGTTTGGTGTGCCTCAACACACAGACGAGACGACCGACGAACAGTCACGGCGGCCGGCGGGGCAGGTAGGCCGCGCCGCATTAGTGAGCGGCCCGATCAGCCGCGCCGCGCCGACGCCACCATCCACGACCCGGGCCGGGTGGTGAGTAGGCTTGTCCCCGACCCCGACCCCAACTTGTCTGTTGTCCCGCGGGACCAGACCAGGGTCCTTCCAGGGCGGCCCTACGCGCCACCGACACCACGCGGGGAAGTGGATCACGCAGCGCGCGCGCGGGCGGGGCCCGGGGCGCCGTACGTGGTGGACGCGATGCCCTGCCCCTGGTTCCCTGGACCAGCGGACTGGGATATGGAGCAGCGGGTCCGCGTGTCGGTCGGTGCAGTGCAGTGGGCGTGGTGCGTGGTAGGTGGCTCTCGCGGGGCGGAGGGGTTTGCGCAGTCGGCTCAGTCCGCTCACGCGTTCTTTTTTTGAGATAGCTTACCAGGCAGCAAGCCTGGTAGTCCGCTCACGCGTTCGGCCCCGTTTCCCGCGGTGTGTGCCGAGAGGAACGCGGCTGCTGTTATTTGCATTTGCATTCCCACCCTCCGAAGAAAAAGGTTCATTCATTCCGCATTTCGTACACGATACTTTCCTCCCTAGTCCCTACGCACTTTCCGTAATTCTCAAAATGGTGAGTTTGTCATTCTCCGCAAAACAAAGAAGCATGATGCGTCCCATCTACTCTCAAGAATCTTAGGAGGTGTTTGTTTCAGAGATTTTTGCCCGTCACATGTTAACGCCATAAAGGGAAAACAACCGCTGTGTTTGGTAACTCCACATGGTAAATTCCTCCGTAAACGGATCCAAGCTGGTTATTGATCGATACCGCCCACCCCCCACGGTAAAGGTTGCAGTATCGAGCCCATGACCTCCCCCCTCCCCGCCCCCCAAGCCCCATCGTCCTTGTCCGTCGCCTTCTCCTCGAGCCCCTTCCAATCTGACACTGGCGCATCCACAATCCCGTTCGAGCCCCCCTCTGTCGGCGGCGCGAGAGCGGAACAGCCGGCGACACTTGACATCAGAGGTGCCCGGCAGCGCACATGCTCGGGGTCGGGTGTTGATGCATAAGATCCGAGCGGCCGGCGACGGTTTAGATCCTGGGAAGCTGGTCGAGCAAGATCCGACCATTTACGGGGAGGATGGTGACCGATGAACAACAAGGATGGTAATCAATTCCTTTACCTGAACTGGACCAAACAAACTTTAAAAATACTCACTACACCTACTTAAACGTTGTGATCTGATTACATTAACATTGTCATTACCATTTCTGTAGCCAAACACCTCCTTAGCAAAATGAGTCATGCGCTTGGAGAAAAAAAACTGAGACGGGACTAACATGTATAACTTGATGAAGTATGCTATATGCAAGTGTTTTTTTTATGCTCAATAGAGCTCCAAATTGTGCTACATAATTCAGAGGAAAATAAATGTCTCAAACGGTGGTGGAGTCAGAAATTTTGTGTAGTCTGGGTAAGTTGAGACTAAGTGTATAATCTAGAAATCAAAATTCGGGCATTCAGATACACAACATATAGTATAGCGCCAGACTTACAAACCACAAGTCAACAGTAATAATCAAGTAAAAAACATAAACATAATAGTCACAGAAAATGAAATTTTAAAGTGAACTAATATATAATCTATCAATATATGTTTCATAGACCAAATAAAGTGAATTGATATATAATATAATTCATCTACTACTTGCATCAATTTTTCATAGTACATGACTACTTGCATCAATTTTGCATAGTACCGGACTATTTTGCATCAACTGATGGGGATATGTACCTAGGGTAGGGTCATAGGCCTGACCTACATACCCTACCCAAGGGCACTACCCTAGAAAACTTAAGGACTACAAGGAAGTCTCCGACTGAAATCACCAAGGCTTATGAATCACTCGACAACATCCACTCGGAGTCTCCTCCCTCCACTCGACGGAAACCTTTCACTCGGAAGAACCATAATACAGTCGACCGCAGAAGACCAGAAGCCACTCCAGGGAGGCCAATGGACAGGCGTTCGGCTGAACCATTAGTAGCATTTATTACATACGTTACCAGTAACGTACATCTTTATTACCACGATAGAATCCTTGGTTGCTGGGTATTGATGAGGGGCAGCGCACTCTATATAAGCCACCCCTCCCCTCTGGCACAAGGGTTCGCACCCCCTGTAACTCTCATATTCCACACGACAAGAGCTCCTGAGCACCAAGACGTAGGGCTGTTACCTCCACGAGAGGGGCCTGAACTCATACATCTGTGTGTACAACCTCGCCGTAGCTAGGACTCTGCCCTCTCCTTTCGTACCCCTACCTTCTACTGTCAGGCTCGTTCCCACGACAGTTGGCGCCCACCGTGGGGCAGGCGTCTAAGCGACTTCCGGCGAGGTTGCATTTTTTCTCCTTCGTCATGTCTTCCGGCGGTGATTTGTTCCTGGGCCACGAGATCCGTCTCGAAGCGCTCACCTTCATCGCCGACGATTCGGCATGGCTCCAGGAAGCGCCTCTAGATGTTGAGGCGCTCCCGATCCGCGGGGCGACGCACTTCTGCGCAAGCTCCTGCGGCGTTCTTCTACTACAGCCGTCGACTCCGTACTTGTCGGCTCTCCCCGCTGTTCGTCGCCGCAAGCGATCCGGTCGTTCGCGGCTCCAGCGCTGGGTGAAGCATACGGTGGCTCGCCAAATTTCGTCTCCGCAAATTGCGGCTATCGAGCCCGCCGAATCACTTCACGGCGTGTTCGACTCGGCGTCGAATCAGTCTGACGTTCCCTCCGAGTGTGAGAGCTGCGATCCTGCGGCTGAGGTTCTCATGGCTGGTTCGCATCAGAGTCCGCCGCCTGGCTTCGGCCGCGGCAGACGCGAAGCTGGAGGACCGTCGGGTGAGCAGCAGCACCGGGATGAGGAGATTCTCCATACCCCCATCGTCGGTGCGACTGCTGAGGACCAGGCCATGGAGGCCACGCGTCTTCGGCTCAAGGAGATGCAGGAGGCACTCAACGAGCGTGCCCGCCAGCGTCCACCTGTTTCCAGTCGACGTCAGCGACAGCTGTTTCCGAGTGGATCTCATAACAACGTCAAGGTATTCCGTACTCCAATTCTGAATGTAGTAGCAGCTGCTAAGATTGCAGATTCCATTCAGCCATCCCGTTCGGAGGCTGGCAGAGGTTTGCAGCAGATCTGGGCATTGCTTGATGCAGCGCAACAGCAGAATTCGGCTGTTTCGTAGTCGCGCAACAGATTTCATAGTAACTCTCCCAGAGCAGACACAGTTCAGTCGGCGCACAGTCCAGGGTCACCTCTGCGTCGCAGGGGCGGGGGTTACCGTGAGGATCAGTACCAAGATCAAGTTCTCTGGCGAGTCGAAGCCGGAAACATGGTTAGATGATTACCGAGTGGCTGTGCAGATTGGTGGAGAAAATGACAATGTAGCCATGAAGCATTTATCCTTGATGTTGGATGGTTCGGCTCGGGTGTGGTTGAATCGTTTGGCTCCTTCTAGCATCTATTGCTGGGAAGATCTTGCCCGAGTGTTCATCAGTACCTTCGAAGGCACTTGCAAGCGACCTGCGGGTTTGATCGATTTACAGCACTATGTTCAGAAGCCCAATGAGTCCTTGAGAGATTACATTCAGCGTTGGTCCACCTTGCATCACACAGTGGAGAATGTTTCCGAGCATCAAGCTGTTTGTGCTTTCAAGGCTGGTGTGAAGTACAGAGAGCTTTACCTGAAGTTTGGGCGGACAGGTGACATTTCCCTGAGCAAGATGATGGAGAGTGCCACCCGGTACGCCAATGGTGAAGAGGAAGACCGCCTCCGTAGCGGCAAAGGAAAAGCAGTCGACAATGATGCCGACGGCAATTCCAGTCGTAAACAGAAGCGCAAAGCTGATGGCCCTGTTCAGGCAGAGGCGGCCGCTCTGGCGGCGCAAGGAAAAAATAAGGGGAAGTCCAAAGGGCAGTTTACCCCCAAGAAAGGAAAGAATCAGTCGGGAACAAACGTTCTAGATTTACCGTGTGCAATCCACACGAAGAAAGATGAGGAAGGCAATTTGATATTGCCTAAGCATACCACTCGACAGTGCCGTCTATTGATCCAGCAGTTCAAGGAAGGTCAGTCGAGTGAGAAGGCTCCTGAAAAGGAGGATGATGAAGATAAAGAAGAGTTCCCTGAAGTCAATGCCACTCTGTTGATTTTTGCTAATGTAGAAATCAAGAGTCGACTGAAAGTTATCAATAGAGAAGTCAACATGGCTGTTCCTGCTACCCCCACATACCTCAAGTGGTCTCAGACTGCTATCACATTCGACCAGTCAGATCACCCAGCTCATATCGCTACCCCTGGTCGGCAGGCGCTGGTGGTGGACCCGGTTGTGGGAGGCACTCGACTCCGCAAAGTCTTGATGGATAGTGGGAGCGGTCTGAACATTTTGTATGCGGATACCCTAAAGGGAATGGGCATTCCGATGTCCCGACTCAGCGAAAGCAACATGCAGTTCCATGGAGTCATCCCTGGGAAGAAGGCCAAGTCACTCGGCCAGATAGCATTGGATGTGGTATTCGGCACCGACAAGAATTTTGCAAAGAGAAATTGACGTTTGAAGTGGTGGACTTCCAAAGCGCATACCACGCCATCCTTGGCCGTCCGGCTTATGCCCGTTTCATGGCTCGTCCATGCTACGTGTATCTCAAGCTGAAGATGCTCGGGCCCAAGGGTGTGATCACAGTCACTGGCAATCGACAGAGGGCTGAGGAGTGCCTTCAGCAGGGCTCCAAAATTGCCGATCATTAGATGGCTATGGTCGAGTTGGAGGAGTATAAGAAGAGTGCTGATCCTGCCGATCTGCTGCGTGCCAAGAAGCCCGCCTCTGAGTCAGCTTTCCATTCGGCAGGCGAAGTGAAGCAGGTGCACATTCACCCGACGGATCCCAATGCTACCCCGACCAACATCTCAACGACACTCGACAACAAATAGGAAGCCGAGCTCATCCAGTTCCTCCGTGAGAACTGGGACATCTTCGCATGGAAGCCTGCTGACATGTCGGGTGTACCCAGGGAACTGGCTGAGCACCGACTGAGAGTCGACCCGAAGGCCAAGCCTGTGAAGGAGCACTTGCGTCGGTCGGCAGCAGAGAAGTGGAAGGCAATCGGCAAGGAGGTGGCTCGTCTCTTGGCGGCTAAGTTCATATGCGAGATTTACCACTCCGAGTGGCTCTCGAACGTCGTTATGGTCCCCAAGAAAGATAAGTCAGTCCGCATGTGTATTGACTTCAAACATATCAATCGGGTCTGCCCGAAAGATCATTTTCCGCTCCCCCGCATCGATCAGATTGTCGATTCGACTGCGGGGTGTGAGCGTTTATCTTTTCTTGATGCATACTCCGGTTACCATCAGATCCGTCTGTTTGGTCCGGATGAAATAAAGACAGCCTTCATCACCCCTTTCGGGTGTTTCTGTTATATCACCATGCCTTTTGGTTTGAAAAATTCTAGTGCTACTTTCATGCGCATGATTCAAAAATGCCTGCTTGATCAGATCCCTCGGAATGTTGAAGCATATATGGATGATATTGTCGTCAAGTCTCGCAAAGGTTCCGACCTGCTGACTGACTTGGCTGAAACATTCGCCAACTTGAGGAGGTATCATATCAAGTTAAACCCGACAAAGTGCACTTTCGGTGTTCCTGGTGGGAAGTTGCTCGGTTTTCTCTTTTCCGAACGAGGAATCGACGTCAATCCTGAAAAGATCGGTGCAATAACCCGAATGAAAAGCCCTGAGCGGGTGCATGATGTCCAGAAGCTCACAGGTTGCTTGGCGGCGTTGAGTCGATTCATTTCTCGTCTCGGTGAGAAGGCATTGCCTTTATACCGACTGATGAAGAAGTCTGATACATTCGAGTGGACTCCAGAAGCCGAAGCAGCGTTTGTTGAGCATAAAGCCCTGCTTTCCACCCAGCCGGTGCTTGCTGCTCCGCACAGCAAAGAGCCCTTGCTCCTGTACATCGCGGCCACTAATCAGGTCGTCAGTACAGTTCTCACTGTCGAGCGGGAAGAGGAAGGCAAGGCTTACAAAGTCCAACGTATAGTCTACTATATTTCTGAAGTGTTGACTCCTTCAAAGCAAAGGTACCCACATTACCAGAAGCTCGTCTATGGTATATATCTGTCAGCAAAGAAGGTGGCACACTACTTTCAAGATCACTCAATTTCAGTCGTCAGCGATGCTCCATTGTCTGAGATCCTCAACAATCGAGATGCGACTGGTCGAGTGGCCAAATGGGCTATTGAGCTCCTTTACTTTGATATCAAGTTTGAAGCAAAAAAGGCAATCAAGTCTCAAGCACTTGCTGATTTCCTGGCCGAGTGGATAGAACAGCAGCAGCCAATCCAAATCCACTCGGCGCACTGGACCATGTTCTTTGATGGCTCGAAGATGCTGAATGGGTCTGGTGCTGGCGTAGTATTGGTATCCCCAAAAGGCGACAAACTCAGTTATGTCCTGCAGATTCACTTTGATTCCTCCAATAACGAAGCTGAATATGAAGCACTCTTATATGGGTTGCGTATGGCCATCTCGCTCGGCGTCCGGCGCCTGATGGTATACGGTGATTCTGATTTGGTGGTCAATCAGGTGATGAAAGAGTGGGATGTCAGGAACCCTGCTATGACTGGATACTGCAATGCAGTAAGAAAGCTTGAGAAGAAGTTCGAAGGCTTGGAACTCCATCATGTTCCCTGAGTGAAGAATCAGGCAGCTGATGAGCTGGCAAAGATTGGATCCACTCGGAAGCCTGTCCCCAGCAATGTGTTTCTGGAACACCTACATTCTCCTTCAGTACAGGAAGATCCCTTCACTGAAGAGCCCCCGCAAGCAAAGAGCGCCTCTGATCCGACTGAAGTCGATGTCCCAGCGGTCATAGATCTGGTCATGGAGATTCTAGTGATCACGCCCGACTGGACAGTGCCTTATATCGCATACATTCTGAGGCAAGAACTCCCAGATGACGAGGTTGAAGCTCGACAGATTGTCCGCAGATCCAAGGCCTTTACTGTTATGGGTGGACAACTTTACAGAGAAAGCGTAACTGGCGTGACTCAGCGGTGTATCTCTTCTGAAGAAAGTCGACTGATTTTGGAGGAGATTCACTCGGGAACCTGTGGTCATCATGCGTCCTCTAGGACGATTGTTGCCAAAGCATACCGGGCTGGTTTCTTCTGGCCGCGCGCCAACGAGATGGCTAAGGAGATTGTTGATCACTGTGAAGGGTGCCAGTTCTATTCAAACTTGTCGCACAAGCCTGCATCTGCCTTGAAGACTATTCCGCTCGTCTGGCCGTTTGCTGTATGGGGTTTGGATATGGTCGGACCCCTTCGAACAGGCCAGAGTGGATTTACTCACTTGCTTGTAGCAGTCGACAAGTTCACTAAGTGGATTGAGGCTAAACCCATAAAGAAGCTGAACTCGCGCACTGCGATCAAGTTCGTGAAAGAGATAACATTCCGATATGGAGTTCCCCACAGTATCATTACAGACAACGGCTCAAACTTTGACTCAGAAGAGTTCAGACACTTTTGCTCCTCTCAAGGCACTCGGGTGGATTACGCATCTGTTGCGCACCCCCAGACTAACGGTCAAGCTGAGCGAGCGAATGGCCTTATCCTTCAAGGGCTGAAGCCTCGACTCATGCGAGATCTTGATCATGCAGCTGAAGCTTGGGTCACTGAATTGCCGTCTATTCTGTGGGGCTTGAGGACGACTCCTAACCGGTCGACCGGGCACATTCCTTTCTTCATGGTGTATGGAGCCGAAGCCGTTTTGCCAAGTGATGTCCTTCACAATTCTCCCCGAGTAGACCTGTACTCTGAGTCTGAAGCTGAGCAGGCACGACAAGACGGTGTTGATCTCCTGGAAGAAGAACGCGAGATGGCTCTGATTAGGTCGACTGTATATCAGCAAGATCTGCGCTGCTTCCATGCAAAGCACGTCAAGAGTCGGTCGTTCCATGAAGGTGATCTTGTCCTCCGAGTGGATCAGCAGCGACCTCACAAGCTGGCCCCAGCATGGGAAGGTCCTTTCGTCGTCACCAAAGTACTGAACAATGGAGCCTACCACCTCTTCAACCTCAAGAAGAATACCGACGAGCCGCGCGCCTGGAACGCGGATTTACTTCGACGTTTTTATACTTGACGACTGAGTTGTTTTGATGTAATAAGAGTACTCCAGACAGTGTCGTTTGTCAAAGTTATGACTCCCGCAGTCTATTGTCGACTCCGATCGCGCAATTTCGCATTCAAAAACTACTCCGAGTGACGAGCGATCCTCTCACTCGGGGGCTTAGCTGCGAACCAGCTTTCGCCTAAGTTAAAAACTCTTCCGAGTGGATAGTATTCCATTCACTCGGAAACTTAGCTGCGAACCAGTCTTCGTCTAAGTTCAAAACTTCTCCGAGTGGCGAGCGATCCTCTCACTCGGGGACTTAGCTGCGAACCAACTTTCGCCTAAGTTAAAACTCTTCCGAGTGGACAGTATTCCATTCACTCGGAAACTTAGCTGCGAACCAGTCTTCGTCTAAGTTCAAAACTTCTCCGAGTGGCGAGCGATGCTCTCACTCGGGGGCTTAGCTGCGAACCAGTTTTCGCCTAAGTTAAAAACTCTTCCGAGTGGACAGTATTCCATTCACTCGGAAACTTAGCTGCGAACCAGTCTTCGTCTAAGTTCAAAACTTCTCCGAGTGGCGAGCGATCCTCTCACTCGGGGGCTTAGCTGCGAACCAGCTTTCGCCTAAGTTAAAAACTCTTCCGAGTGGACAGTATTCCATTCACTCGGAAACTTAGCTGCGAACCAGTCTTCGTCTAAGTTCAAATCTTCTCCGAGCGGCGAGCGATCCTCTTACTCGGGGGTTTAGCTGCGAACCAGTTTTCGCCTAAGTTAAAAACTCTTCCGAGTGGATAGTATTCCATTCACTCGGAAACTTAGCTGCGAACCAGTCTTCGTCTAAGTTCAAAACTTCTCCGAGTGGCGAGCGATTCTCTCACTCGGGGGCTTAGCTGCGAACCGGTTTTTGCCTAAGTTAAAAACCCTTCCGAGTGGATAGTACTCCATTCGCTCGGAAACTTAGCTGCGAACCAGTCTTCGTCTAAGTTCAAAACTTCTCCGAGTGACGAGCGATCCTCTCACTCGGGGGCTTAGCTGCGAACCAGCTTTCACCTAAGTTTAAAAACCCTGCCGAATGGATAGTATCCTATTCACTCGGAAACTTAGCTGCGAATCAGTCTTCGCCTAAGTCCGAAATTCTTCCGAGTGCTGAACATCCGTTCCATTCGAGAACAAAACAAATTCAGCCAAACGAAGGATTGACAGCAAAATGCAGATAAATCCAAAGTTTCTAGCGCGGTTAAAAGTTGTTCGTGCAAACGAAAGTACTCAGGCTTAAGGCCTGAACGAAGTTTTAAAGCGGTTACACCTTCACTCGGCATACCGAGGCAAATAAAGTTTTAACTGGGATTAAAGTTTCATCAAGCTCCGGTGGGACTCACAGGCTCGACAAAAGTGTCCAGATCAATCCCATCAGCGATCCGAGTGGCTGCGCCGATGAAGGTCTCCATGAAGTCCTCGAATTGAAGTTTCTTCGTGTTGACCACCTGGAGAGCCTTCAGCTTGTCCTCCTTTGCCTCCCTGCAGTGGACTCGGATGAGTGACAGCGCCACGTCGGCTCCGCAGCGGTCAGCAGATTTTTTCCATGCTTGCACTCGACTGGGAATTTCATTGAGGCGAGTCATCATCGACTCAAGGTCAGTCTGGAGGGTGTCTTCTGGCCACAGCTCTTTGTCAATCTTCTCCAGCGCAGCCTTCAGTCGAGTGATATACTCCTGAACACTTTTGAGACGAGCGTCGAGCCTGAACATGTTCATGGCCACAACGTCCCCGACGGGTGACTTGGTGGGGTCCAGATTGGGCTCGATATCTTTGGTCTCCTTGTCAAAGTCTTGGCAGAATTCTATATGAAGGGGAAAGGAAAAGTTGCTCACGCAGTTGTTCTAGAGAAATTAAAGAAATTCACTCGACGGAAGAAAGTTACCTTCAAGCATGCCGAACATCTTCTTCGCGAAGTCTCCCAAGTAGTTCTCCAGATTGCTCCTTCTCTTGGTCTGCAGCTCAAGCTTTTTGATCCAATCGGCCCGTTCTTGCTTGAGTTTGGTGTTCTCTTCTTCCAATTTGCTGGCTGCGGCAAGCTTCTTCTCAGCAGCTTCGGTTTTCTCCTTCGCCACCTTCTAAGCATCACCAAGCGCTTTGTCTTTATCTTCAAGCGCCTTCTTCATGGTATCTAAAGAAATAACATTGTTGAGTCGGGCTTGGAGTCGACGGTTCTCATCACGCACGTCTGTTCGAGTGAGGACACTCGGTTCAAAGAATAGAAGATGAAAGTGATAGTGCAATTGGTCGACAAGGATTACCTCCTAGGGTCTTCAGCTCAGTCTGTGCACGGTCTAGGCTATTCTTGGTCACCTCCAGATCCAGCTGAATTGGTTTTTATCTTTCTCCAGGTCGACGTACTTAGTCCCAATCTCACAAGCTTTCTGAAATCAGCAAATAAGTAGTTCAGTCGACATGAATATTTCTCTACTTCCGAGTGGAAAGGCACAAGTTCAGTCGACTGGACGGCGGCCCGCCGCCCCACCCCACACCCCTATACAGCGTCATATCATGGTTGATGGAAATGATGTCCATGAAACCTGCAGGATAGTTCTTAAGACTACTGCCCATCATAAATGATCGACGGTAGTCTCGGGGACTACACCCAGTGGGTGCACTCAGCGTGCCCCCACTGGACCAGAAACCACTCGACCAGGTCCGACCTATCCGAGTATAAAAAAAAAGCAAACAAGCAAACATTGTCTCTATCAGACCCCCGCCGATGCAAGCACTCGACGGCAGTCTCGGGGACTACACCCAGTGGGTGCACTCAGCGTGCCCCCACTGGACCTACTATCACTCGACCAGGTCCGTCCTGTCGAGTGACAAGCAACTATCAAAACGAATCTAAGACCCCTGCCGATGTCTTCGTCATTCGACATCGGTCTCAGGGACTACACCCAGTGGGTGCACTCAGTGTGCCCCCACTGGACCAAAAACCACTCGACTAAGACCTGATCTACTCGAGGAAAACACAAGCAAGTATGCATCTGAAGAAAACACCAAGTGGGTGTAAAGTCAAGATGGACAGGAATTCAATCGGAAATGAACTTAGAATCACACTTACTCGGACATTGGCACGGAGCGCCGTGCTGGCATCATAAGCCAACTTGCTGGCCTCATACACCTCCTTCGTACGCAGCATCATTTGCCCAGCCTGGATCATGGCCTCCTTGGCAGCTCCAGTCTGGTCCTCTGGGACGTGATACAAAGGATATGCGGGCGTCGAGTGAGTCGGTGCAGCAGCTAGGATCTCGAGAGTTGCCTGAGGTTTTCCGAGTGGTGCTGAGACCACAAGAGTTGAAGTCGCTGGTGGGGCACTCGACAGCGGAACCACAGGATCAGTTCTGGCTCGGGAAGAATCACCAAGCTCTTGAGAGGACGCAGCAGTCGACCTACGTGGTGCCTGTCCTGATGACGTTCTCCGAGTGCGTACGCATGGAGTGTCCAAAGCCACAACTTCACCCTCAGCACCCTGCCGTGGCTCCTCATCGTCTTCCACATGGATGACGTCGTCAACTGTCAATCGACAACGTTGGTTTATTCATTCGACGAGTTGCCTTCAAAAATCAGTCTATAGTGAAGATTTGTTACACCTCGTTGGGAGGTGGCCGCGTCAGCCATGTCCACTTCCATGTGATCTTCCTCATCCCGCAGAGGCGACGTCACCGAGGTAGCAGCTCTGGCGAATAAATTTCACTCGGTCAGCAAAGACATGAAGTTTCACAACAGCAGAAAAAGGAAAATGAACACTTATGTTGAGGCGACAGGCACGGCGATCTTCATGCGAGGCAGAGCCTTCCGAGGTTTTGGTGCGTCAGACTTGGGCTGTTTCGCGACCTTTTCAGTCGACTCAGGTGTCGCCACCCGGTCGCGCTTCGGATTCCTGGTGCTCGATGCCAAGGTTCTGCTTGGAGCAGCTTATGGATCTTCGCGCTGTTTGGTTCGACACTCGATGCGCGGAGGAGCCTGGGCTTCTTCTTCGACCTCCTCCAGGTTGTCGTCGCTGCCTTCACTATCGTCGGCATAGTCGACGTTTGCGCTGCCGCCTGCGCTCTCTTCTACGTCTTCAGGCTGCTCTCCATTCGGCACGGGCGAGTACATGTTCGTAAACTCTTGCAAGATACAAACTGTAAAGTCAGTCGACTGAAGGCCCAGTCACTCGACGAAATATGAAAGCACTCGACAAAGATATAACTCACCAGGTTCGTCGGTGGGTTCAAAGCAGAGAAGGGCAAGATTCGCTTGGCACCCAAAGGGTTATCACAGGCTCCGGTGATGCTCCTGAGCCACTGGGCAACAGTCTCGTCGGAAACTTCCTCTGGATGTGTCCGAGTGGTGTCTTCGGGGCCCGAATAATGCCACATAGTGTGATCCCTGGCTTGAAGAGGCTGGATTCATCGACTGAGAAACGCCTCTATGAGGTCCATACCAGTCACTCCGCCACGGATCAGATCTACTACTGCATTCACTAAAATCCCTACCTGGACTTTCTCTCCCTCTGTCACACTCAGTGTTCTGGGAGTAGTGGGTCGATCCAATGTGAAGGGAGGAAGGCCAGTCGACATATTGGGGGATGCAACATCTTTGCAGTAAAACCAAGTCGACTGCCAGCCCCGAACAGATTCAGGAAAGGTCATTGATGGAAACGAGCTCCTACCCCTCTTCTGGACCCCCGGGCCACCGCATAACTGGATGACATGGGTCTTGCTATCACTAGGATTGGCCTTTTTGACACATTGGGACCGGATGGTGAATATATGTTTGAACAAACCCCAATGAGGAGAACAACCCAAGAAGCACTCGCACAAGGTGATGAAAGCGGCAAGGTATGAAATGGTATTTGGAGGAAAGTGGTGGAGTTGCGCTCCGAAAAAGTTCAAAAACCTGCGGACGAATGGATGAGGGGGCATAGAAAAACCTCGCTCAACGTGAGTGAGGAGGAGGACTCGCTCCCCTTTGCGCGGCTCCGGCTCGATCTCCCCCTCCGACAGCCTCCACGAACCTTCGGCTACGAGCCCGTCGGCGACGAGGTTCTCGACGTCCCCCGCCGTGACCGTCGACGGGAGAAAATCTCCCTGGATCCACCCCGGCGGCGCCGTGAATCGGGCGCCCGACGGCTTCTTCGCCTTGGCCCCTCCCTTCTTGGCGCGCTCGAGCTTCTCCGTCTTGCTTTTCGTCATTGCGGCGATGGTCGTCGAGGCGGAGTTGAGCGGCGCGCGTGGAGCAGGGGAGGCGGAGGAAAAGAGAGGATTTGGGGGAGAAGTACTATGCTGTCCGCGGCGCGATCTGATCTTATATCAGTCCGAGTGAGTCGCTGACCTGCGGGCCCGCCAGATCTCTGTGTATCTCCGCCGCAGAAGACGCGCTGTACGTGGCGTAATGGGCGGCGCGGAAATCGAGGCGTTATGCTCCCACTTGCCCCAGTCGTGGCGTCATCTTCGCGCAGCGCGCGCTTCCCAAATTTTCGAACCCCGTGAAATCCGGGCCTGACGAAGCGACCCGTCGCATCGGAAGACCCTGCTGACCGCTCGGACCTGATTCCGCGCTCAAGTTCACTCGGACATGTTTCAAGACAGAATCGATCAGGGTGAATGACAAAGATTCCAATCGACGCAGACTTCTGTAAAGCCCTAAAATGCACTCGGAATTTTTATGTATTATCAGAACCCGCATCAATCCCATTTTCACTCGAGCCCCGATCCATTCGGGGGCTAATGATGGGGATATGTACCTAGGGTAGGGTCATAGGCCTGACCTACATACCCTACCCAAGGGCACTACCCTAGAAAACTTAAGGACTACAAGGAAGTCTCCGACTGAAATCACCAAGGCTTATGAATCACTCGACAACATCCACTCGGAGTCTCCTCCCTCCACTCGACGGAAACCTTTCACTCGGAAGAACCATAATACAGTCGACCACAGAAGACCAGAAGCCACTCCAGGGAGGCCAATGGACAGGCGTTCAGCTGAACCATTAGTAGCATTTATTACATACGTTACCAGTAACGTACATCTTTATTACCACGATCGAATCCTTGGTTGATGGGTATTGATGAGGGGCAGCGCACTCTATATAAGCCACCCCTCCCCTCTGGCACAAGGGTTCGCACCCCCTGTAACTCTCATATTCCACACGACAAGAGCTCCTGAGCACCGAGACGTAGGGCTGTTACCTCCACGAGAGGGGCCTGAACTCGTACATCTGTGTGTACAACCTCGCCGTAGCTAGGACTCTGCCCTCTCCTTTCGTACCCCTACCTTCTACTGTCAGGCTCGTTCCCACGACATCAACTACTTGCGTCAAGTACAACTACAAGTTCATACAATTTTTCTCTTATCATGAATTCATGATCATCCCAACAAATTTTCCCAAATTTAAGCCCGACCTTGAACTCTCATACCATACACTGCATATGTACAATTAGTGGGGTGTGTATGTACTCGATTTGTACCTCACATCAACTGATCAACCCCTACTTCCCTAGCCCAAATCAATTATTCAGAATTTCTGACTTTAGAGATGAGGGATCCCTAGCCCTAATTTCCACAGAGATTTCTTACTAGAGGAAGCCGAAGCTGAAAGAGAGGAAGGAGGGGCTGATTGGACGACCTGGCGAGTAGACTGTCTGGGAGCCTCGCATCCGCTCGCCATCGGCTATGCGTCTAGCCGTCTAGGGCTCAGCCTCAAGGACAGCCGCCAACCCCTTTCGTCGCCCAGGCGCCCAGTCCCTGTGCGTGTGAGTTGTGAAACGGAGAGAGAAGTGGGAGTTGGAGTGATTGATTCCGTTGCATTGTTTCTTTTTTTGGCATGGGCTGCAGGCTATGTAGTTGGGTTGTGAGCGTCTGAGAAATGAAATCGCAATCTTTTTGCCCGGGTAAAGCAAGTTAGCGATCATTTTTACCCTATATTTAATTTGTCGATCACTGTTATTAGGAGCCAGCGAGCCCGGGCAAGTGCCCAGGGTCACTGGGCGCTGGCTCCGCCACTAGTCCCAAAGATCGGCATCGATCACCTTCCTCCTACTCTCCGATAAGACAAGCGACCAATGGTTAACCGTTATCCTTTATCCGCATCCGTGTGGGTAATTACTGGATTAGGGGTCGGGGATGGGCCGGTTTTAATGGGGAAGCTATTGGGTCAAATACCTTACCCAACTGGTAAGACGAGGACGAGGACGTGACGTCCTTATATGTGAGCCCTAAAATCAGTAGACCTCGGATAATTTCAACGGATATCCACATCAGATTACACTGCAATAAAAATACCAAGGTCGGATAATTCCAAATTTATACCATCCCTGCTATTTGCCCCCTCCCCCCAGAACCTAACCTAGCCACACCACATGCCCTAGAAGGCCTTACACGTTGTTTATTATACTGAAATAAATTTTTTGTGCTAAAGTGCTGCTGAATGTTCCTATGAATTTTGGGTATGGGTTTCCCCATGTGGACGAAAAATCCAACAAGGACGAGGATGGGATTTTTTCATCCCCGTAGACGGGGACAGTGAACAGGGACGATGATAGGCATGAGGAGGCTATCATGGGGACGGGGATGGGAGTCCAATACCGATTTGGGTAATCCCCATTGTCAACTTGACCCACAAGGCTGCTTCAATAAGACGAGTTCCACCGTTACGTGCCGCGCAAGCCTCTGTGTGTCTGTCCCCGACCTCTGGTCGCCGGAGGTGTTGGAGTTCCGAACGGGGTTCCTCCTCGCCAATGACGGGAAGCTCTGCCTCCTCGACTTGGAGGCGCACGTGGTGGACGTGGAGAGGTGGGGTGATGACGTGGCGTCGATCAAGGGCGATAAGGTTCAGTTCCCATGCCATGTTACGCGAGTGGGTGTGGTGTGCGACCAAGGCTAGCCGCGACATGACGCGGAGCCCGAGGTGGTTAATGGTGGAGTGTGAGGAGGCACACGGTTATCCCTCGCAGTCCACCGCCCCAAGCAACAAAAGCCTCCACTCCTTTCGCCTCCCCACTTCCTCCCCTCGTCCTCTCTGTCTCCAGATCCAGTTGAGGGGAACTGCAACAGTGAGAGGAGAGATGCCGAGGAGGGAGGGGAAGATCGAGGCGCTCGCCCATGGTGATGCGGAGTTGGAGGGGAGACTGAGGGAGATCGACAGGTGGTTCCCTCGCGCCAAACAACTCAACGACACGGCCTTCCTGGTGCGGGGGAAGATGATGGACACGGAGATCCTCCGTTGCTTCCCAGGGTACCTCCCCCAGCCGGCGATGGGGGTCGTTCTCTGGGCGATGCTGGAAGCAGAAGCGCTGGATCCGGAGCAATGGGCCCAATGGAAGTTGTTCAAGTCGCTTCGGTACAGATTGGATCCGTCGTGACAGGCGGCGCCGGTGCTAGCGGTGGTGATGGGGCTTCCCACCCCTGGATCGATGGAGATGTCGATCGAGATCGACGATGATGATGGCGGAGCGATGATGATGACGCCTATGAGGAGGAGGAGGACGAGGGTGGAGGTGACCTCTCTGCCCCAACGCTCCCCTCGCTTCCCTCGCCGCTCTCCACGGTTGCTGGCCCTCGCCCACCAGCAGTAGGGGCCTCTTTTGTTGGCAATCATTTCTGGTTGATGGTTGGAGCAGATTCCAACAACGAGGAAGTGGGGGCCCGATCGTCGTCTTCAGGTATGGTGGCCGACCCTTCCAACTTTTTTGCTACTACTGTACATATGCGTGCATATGTGGTGGGAGGGAAGGATATGAGAAATTTGCGTAGATTGAGTAGGAGTCCTCGAATTAAATCTCCACAGTTCAAGATTATTGGAGGGATTGAAGATAGTAGAAACTGCGGATACTGTCATATAGACTCTAAGGATGGGGAATTACCCACCTATTGCCAATCTCTTTGATGACAATAGTGTTGATTTTGGAGAAATTGAACTTCTCCAATCTCCTGTGGAGAATTTTGTCTTTGGAGATAATTTGGGTGACGTGGGATAGTAGGACAATGCTAAAGCAATCAGCGTGGACCTGCTGGGTTCGGTTGGCTTGACCTGGAGAAGTTGTTGGACTTTGAGCCACACATATTCAATGGCCCATGTGAGGCCCCTCCCATGTTTCACCCACCCACCCCCATCATCCATATAAAAAACCTATCATGGTATTTGAGCCAGGAGAGCTCAGTTATTCTAGGGTTTCCCTCCTCCCAGCCGCCACAGAGAGAGATGAGTGGGGGAAACAGAGGAGGTTTCAATGGAGGCAGGTTCAACAAGGGGGGAGGATTGGATTTTGAGATGCCAAGAGAAAGTTCCAATGCAACAATTACAACTCTGATAGGTTCAAGTACTCCCCTCGATCCGATAAAGGATTTGACAATAGAAATGGGGGGATGGGAGATCAGTCTGGATAGTTTAAGGAGGCAAATGGTGGCCGTGTGATTCAGGATGGTCAACAGGTATGGAAAGCCAAGGTGGGCCAGCTGGAGATTGGTGGGAATTCTGCATTCAGGATTGGGCAATCAGGAAGGGCATACGACTGTGAGCAAGGGAGCTGAAGGTGAATTGACTGCCCCTATCCAACATCAGTACCTGCTGGGAGCCCTCCTTTCTCAACTAGCCGAGTCCATGAGTGCTGGGGGGTTGGCAATTTACAAAACTTGAGTGAGTGGACATGTGACAATAATGGGAACCTGATGGAAGACAAGAGAAAGAAAAACAGTGATAGTAACTTGGATGGAGGTGCTGGCAGCCAAAATAGTGACTCCAGGAAAACTGGACAGAGAAGTGGTGGACCTAGCAATAGCTTTGGAGACCAAAAAGGAAATGACAGAAACCCTAGATAGGTGTGTGGCAAGTGTAAAGGATCTGGACATAGCACAAAAGACTGCAGAATTGGACACTGTTTGTTATGTGGTAGAGACAATCACATTAATGAGGACTACACTTGGTTGAATCAGATAAAACCAGTCCCAAAGTATGTAGGGTATGCTGCCAAAGGTCTTGGTGTTCCATTAGTACAAAGTTTCAAAGATGTGCTTATGGCTGATCGCATCAATCCACTTGATGTGGTCTACATAAGGTTTGGAAAAATCAATGAAATTGAATCTGTTAAGGCCTTTAGAGAAATGTTCAGCTGGGGGTGACAATGAAGAATTAAGGAAGTTGGTGACGGATGTTTTATGATGAGATTCTCAAGCAAAACTAAACTGATGGAGCTGGTCAAGTTCAAGGTTTTGATTTGCTAGATACTGGTGTGGTTATTAATGTCAAATGGTGGACTTTAGATCATCAGGCTGATGGGTTTTAGTGAGGTGTCTGATTGTTTTAGACACTTTCTTGGTATGTGTGTGGCTGCTGCTGTGGGACCTGTTCTGGAGATTGATATTAGCACTATTAACTTGGAAAAAGTTAGGGCCACGTGTGGGGTGAGATCCATTGAGAAAATCCATGTATATGTTGAGATCATTGCGCCTGACTTGTTGATGTTTAGAGTGAATACTGAACTTGATTCTGTTGTGGAAATGGGCCGGTACAAGGAGGACAAACACAAGTCAGAAATGGAGATTGGTATGTATGATGAAGATTTTAGTAAAAAGCCCAGAGTGGAAGAAGCTGGTAAGAGCAAAATTGCCCTTGGGAGTCTAACTCTAGCACAAGTGGAGGAAATCAATAGAAGAATGACAACCGAAAAGAAGTCCTAGAAACTTCTTTGGGAGATGCCATGAAAGAAATGGCCAATGATAGAAGTAGAATGCAAAGGGAGATGGATCTAATGTGCAAGAAAATTCAGATGCTGGAAGAGGAGAAAATGAGGCAGACTGCTTTGTGGAGCAAAGAGAAGAAAAAGATGATGGATTTGGAGGCTGATAAAAGGAAACTAGAAGAGGAATTATCTTCTCAAAAGTGGATGTGTAGCAATTGATCTTGGATGCTGCTAACAGAGAGGCTTGTGAGCTAGAATTAGCTAATATGACAGTGGATGAAGAGGAGAAAGAGCTTGACGGTGAGGATGGCTAAGAAGTTTCTGACAAGCATGTAAAGTACTCTGAACCCACTGATTTTACTGCCAGCAAAGAATCTGAGAACTTTGGAGAGAGGCTAGCACACAATACAAGGGGTTAGTGCAGAAGACAGAGAGGAAATGCCAAGAAGAAGTTTAAGACACAAAGGAAGGAAATATCAAAAGTAGAAGATATGGGCAAGCTGAGGGTTGAGGAGAGAGATAATTATGGTGAGAATTCTAATCCTTTTGTTTCTAACCCTAATTTACTTCAAGTTACTTCCTTGATTGGTATTGACTTGGGATGCTCCATTGATGTGGTAGAGAAAAATATTGATATCATTAGAAAAATGGAGGAAGCTAGAAGAGATTTCTACCTTCAAAATATTGCTAACCAAGAGAAATCATATGAGTGTGAGGGTGCACCAGTACATATTGATACTGGGGATACCATGATCGAAGAATTATGTTCAGGTCGGAAGTTTCTGATGCTGACATTGAAGATGAACGATTCCAAAAATTAAGAGGAATGTTCTCTAATATAAAAATGCAAAAGATGTGCTCACAAGGGATTAGCTATGTGAAGTAGTTAGTCGCGTTGGGGATTTTAAAAAACAAAAAGGAAAGAAGGACAAAACTCTAAAAATGATTCTTAACAATGAAAGGGATTTTCTGGAATGCAATGGGCATTGAAAAAGATCCTAAAAAGAGAGGTATTAGGGAGATAATTTGGGAACATAAATTGGACATTGTTCGGATTTTGGAAACTATCAAAAAACAATTCACAAAAAATGAACTGCATACCTTGTGTAGTGGTAGGAATTTTAACTGGCACTCGAACCCACCCAGAGGATTGTCTAGGGGATTCTAGTGGGGATTAATAAAGACTATTTTGACATTGTTAATGTTGAACATGGGGAGTATTTCATTAGAGTGTTGGTGGTGGATAGGAAAAATAAATTTCATTGGAATGTAGTTGCAGTTTATGGTGATGCCCAAACAAAGAAGAAGGCTAGTTTCTTAGCTGAGCTGACCAGGCTCTATCATGATAATCCCCTTCCATGTTTAGTAGGGGGAGATTTTAATATCATTAGAAAAGAAACCGAGAAGAACAAACCAGTGAGCAATAAACACTTGAGTTTCCTGTTTAACGCCATCATTAAAAATGCTGGATTGAGAGAACTTCCTCTCGATGGTAGAAATTTTACCTGGGCAAACAACCTTCCTGGTCCCACTTATGAAAAGTTAGATGGAGTATTGATGTGTCCTTTATGGGAGGAAAAATATCCACTTTGTATGCTTCAAGCTCTTGCGAGGGAAGTTTCTGATCATACTCCACTTCTATAAGACTCTGGGGAACATAGAGGAGGTGAGCCCATTTTTAGATATGAGAATGCATGGTTCCCAAGAGATGGCTTCCAAGATTTTGTAAGTAAGATTTGGAAAGGCAATTTCATGGGATCAAGCTTGAATAGATGGCAACTTAGGATGAGAGAGATGAGGAAGAAAATCAAGGGATGGAATAAAAATGTTGATGCTTGGTATAGAAAAATTATAATTGAAATCATACAAAGATTGGATGACATTGATAAAAATGCTAAGAGGGTGGGACTTATTGTTGCTGATAGGAAGGAGCAGAAAGATCTCATGGGGCAACTACCAAACTATTGAAACAAGAAGAGATGAAGTGGATCCAAAGATATAAAAACAAGGAAATCAAAGATGGGGATAAAAATACCAGATATTACCAAGCTAAAGTGAATGGTAGAAGAATAAAAAATAGGATTACTTCCCTAGAACAAGAAGACGGGGTTATGGAGGGAGAAGATAATCTTATGAGATACATCTCTGATTTCTATAAGAAATTGTTTGGTCACCCTAAGGAAGCCTACATAACTTTGACTGGTCATGAATTCAAAAAAATATCCTATTCTGATAGAGATGACCTTATTGCCCCCTTCTCCCTAAAGAAGATAACAGAGGTGGTGTTTGGGATGGAGAGAAATAAAAGCCCAGGCCCTGATGGCTTCCCAGCTGATTTTTATCAGGATTTCTGGGAACTTGTGAAGATGGACTTGAAAGATCTAGTAGATGATTTTGCCAATGGCTTAATAGATATTTCTAGTTTAAACTATGGCATCATCACCCTGGTGCCAAAAACTGCCAATGCCAAATAGATACAGAAATTTAGACCTATCTGTTTATTGAATTTAAGTTTCAAGATAATCACCAAAGTTTTAATGAACAGATTGACTTGATGTGTGACTCCTGTTATTTCTCCTAATCAAACTGATTTCATCAAAGGGAGATACATTATGGAAGGGGTGGTTGTGCTTCATGAGGCACTAACTCCATTCATAAAAAGAAACAAAGTGCCCTGGTGTTTAAGGTTGATTTTGAAAAAGTCTATGACAAAATTAAATGGCCTTTTGTGATTCAGATGTTGAAGATGAAAGGTTTTGTTGACAAATGACGTGATTGGGTCATGGAAACCATGAGGGGAGGACATGTAGGGATTAGAGTTAATGATAATATAGGTCCTTATTTTAAAACATTTAAATGGATTAGGCAAGGGGACTCCCTCTCCCCTTTGCTGTTTGATGTGGCAGTTGATGCACCGGTGTAATTATGAACAAAGCCAAGGATCAGGGGCCAGTGAGGGGGTCCTGTGTGAAAACTTAAATAATGGTGTCAACATGTTGCAATATGCAGATGATACTATCTTTCTTCTAGATGATGATATTGAAAGCGCTAAAAACATGAAATTGATACTATGCACATTTGAACAAATGTCGGGACTCAAAATCAATTTCCACAAAAGTGAGTCGATGCTTTTTGGGGAAGCTACTCACAAACAATCCATTTATCAAGAAATTCTAACTTGCAAGATGGGGGAAATGCCAATCAAATATTTGGGATTCCCCGTGTCCAAAAAAAGAATCATAAACAAACACTGGGTGTGTGTGGTTGAAAAAATTGAAAAAAGATGTGGATGCTCGCAAGGTAGATTGCTAGGGTCCATTGCAGGGAGAATTACCCCGGTTTAGTCCTGTTCAATTAATATGCCCATGTTCATGATGTCATTCTATCCAATCCCTGCTGGTATTGTCAAAAAAGCTGATTTTTATAGAGCTAGGCTGGTTTGGCAAGAGAATGAAAATGAAAAAAAAATACCATTTAGTGAACTAGAAAGAATGTTGTACTCTTAAGGATTATGGAGTACTAGGAATCTTAAATCTAGAAAACATGAATAAAGCTTTGCTGGCTAAATGGCTTTGGAAGCTGGAAACTGAAGAAGGTCTGTGGCAATCTGTTTTGCTGGGAAAATATGTCACAAATGGGTGCATATCTAGATCTAGGAAACAATCAGGTGACTCCCAATTCTAGGCTGGTTTGCTTAAAGTGAAAGAGTTGTTATATAAATATGCGAAGAAAAAACTGGGAGATGGCAAAAACACCAGGTTTTGGGAAGATGTTTGGGTAGATGATAAAGCACTTAGGGGAATATCCCAGACTTTATGATTTAAATTTTCATCATAACATCACAATAGCTGAAGCTCTCCAGATGGGATGGAGAGGATTTAAGTTTAGAAGAACCCTACATGGAGAAACATTAGAATTGTGGAGGGCCATGAAAGAGAGATGTGAGAATATACAATGGGACATGGTAAGGACAAAGTTGAGTGGACTCTCAATACTGATAAACACTTTACTGTTAAATCTCTATATAGAGAATTGGTAGTTGGTAAAATTAAATTTCCTCATAAATTCCTACGGAAAATTAAGGTACCTGCTAAAATCAAAATCTTTGCTTGGCTTGCTAACAGAAAATCCATCCTAACTAGAGATTCTCCAGCTAAAAGAGGATGGAAAGGAGAAAAGAGATGTGTGTTCTGTGGGAGAGATGAAAATGTTGATCATTTGTTTTTTACATGCTCTGCTGCTTCTCTTCTATGGAACCTAGTCAAATGTGCCTTTAATTTGAGAACTATTCCTACCTCCATGAATGACTGTATGGGGAGATGGGTTAGAACTTTTAATAAGAAAGATAAGAATTTGGTCCTGGTGGGGACTCTTTCCTTGCTTTGGTCTATTTGAGATAATTAAAATGCTATTATCTTTGATAGGGAATTTATTAATGACCCAATGATTCTGATCAAAGTTGCTTGTCACTAGATCATGGCCTGTTCTATATTGCAGATAAAGGCCCCCGACAAAAAAGCTGGTGGAGCTAGGAGCAAGGCCGCTCGAACATGCAAGAAGTGAGATCTACACTTCATCCTAGGGCTGGAGATTTGCCGTGCCGCGTCTGCAGGGTTGACGATTGATGTCTTTGTTGGATGTTTGGTAGTCTTCGCTAGGTTTTCTTTTGGTGGTGTCCTGCAGCTGTAACTACTTGTTTCCAGTGCTACCTGTTCCCCGATGTTTTCGTTGGACCTGGATGTTGGCTTTTGTTGGAGACAATATCCTCCCCGTCTGGGGGAGCTGCTCCTGGGATGATGCTTAGTTGATCTGATGCGCCGTAGTTCATCTAGATGGTAGTTTTTAGTATTCTGTTCTTATTTTCCTAGCCTGTAGCTCCAACTTGGTTTCTAGTAATGGAAATCGGAGGGGGAAAGCCCTTCTTTTGCTAAAAAAAACTATGGTAGGGCCTTCCCTTCAGTGGACCTTTCAAGATGGCGCGACACTGCCTTTCCATGAACAACGGCTAGGCAGAGTGACATCGCGAGCAACCATGCCCGAAGATGCAATAGCATGCATTCTTTGCTATGAGTAGTGTTTTTTGGTTGCTCGGTCACATGCGGTTTGATCGGTAGATTATGGTTCACGGTCATCTCATTTGTAATGGGATTATAAATGAAGATACCAATATGAGGCACATTCAATATGTACAACCTCATGTTTTTTTCTTTTCTTAAGCTGATTTGAAGCAAAACTCATAATCAAACAATATAATTAATACTCCATAACATATATGGTCGTTTTTGCCCTGGGTTATACTCATTTTGAAAGAAAGAAAAAACATGGAATATTTTGGAATAGATTGATTGATACAATCATTTTCGCACAACTACTCGAGCGTGAGTACATAAAAGTACACGTACTGGCTGGTCAGAATAATGCGAGCCCGAGAGGGCAAATCTGCAAAAGATGGCAGCCCATGAGAATCCCACATTTTTAGTCAAGATTCTCGCACTAATTTAACCCGTGCGTACGGCCTAATGCCATCGCCACTGCCCCCATCCGTCTCCTTCGCTCGCTCGCTCGCACTGTCACACACACGACACACTCCACTGCCCTCGCTCCTCCCCCTCCCGCACGCTAGCTGGAGGCCAGCCTTTATAACGCGGCGGGGCCACGCTGCGGATCCAAGCACGCCTCGCCTCCTCGATCCCCTCGCCCCCTCCTCGAGATCCGCCCGGAGCCGCGCCCCAGCTCCCCGGCCGGCGAGGTACGAACCCGCCGCCCGCCTCCGCATTGTCCGCCTCCCCCTCTTTCCCCTCCTCCCGTCCGCAGGACCGAGCGGATCTAGCTCGAGCTTGCCCGTTCGGCTGATTGGGTGGTGGTTTAGTGCACCGCTGTGCTACGGCGTCCGCTAGTGCGTTAGATTGCGGCCCAGCTCGGAGCCAGCTCCGCCCACAGATCCGATTGCGATTCGCGCAAGGGAATGGGGATTTGCCAGATTCCCCCCCCCTTCATTAATGCACGCGCTTTGTAGGAGTGGTTATGTTTGCATGCTTGCCGATAGAAGGAGATTTGCTTGCCTTTTGCATGCTTGTAGGAAACAAGATACGGAAACACCGCCTTTTTGGGAGTTATTATCGAGTTTTGTAATGCTCTGCGGATCCGGTGCTTCCTTCTTTAGATCTGGTGGTTTGGTTGGTTTCTAACGATGTAGTTTAATTTGCTCTAGGTGCGCGCCTTGTGTGGCAGAAAGCAGCAAAGCTCTGCAACCTTTGGTGGATCGAGCTGATATAAACAGGCCGCGTGCAGCGGTGGTGGTCCTGTACATGTGCTAGTGGGACTGATGGCATTCGGCCGAGGCGCGAAGATGGACGGCAGGCGGCCCTCGTCGCCGTCCTCCTCGTTGTGCACGACGACCACCGTCGTCGTGTTCGTGGCGCTCTGCCTGGTCGGCGCCTGGATGATGACATCCTCCACCGTCTTCCCGATAGAGCCTACTTCAAACAAGAAGTCGGAGCCACTAGAGGTATCAACATCGAATAAGAAGACGGAGGTCAAGGATCAACGCGCAGAAGTTGGCTTTGGTGAAACCGAGGAGACGGCGACATCCGGCAATGCTGGCTCGGAGAAATTCGAGGACACGGACAACAATGACAATGTTCCAGATGAGTCGCATAGTAACAGGGATGCTCCTGAGGAAGAGAAGTTCACTGAGAACACAATGGAGAAGCCTGTGGAGATGGCAGAAGAAAAGGAACCACCAAAAGAGAAGGAGGACAGTAAGGATTCCTTTGATGATGCAAATGGAAAATCCGAAGGACAGAGTGCTATGGAGGGTGGGGAGTCTGGTGATGAGGAGGAGAAGAGCGAGGAGAGGAAAGATAAGGAGACCACCACTGACAATGATGTTGAAAAATCTGATGGAGAGAAGAAGGAAGATCAAGAAGGGAAGTCTAAGGATGATGCAACTGAGCAGCCTCAAATTGAGGAGAAAGTGGAAGAAAGTGGAGAGAAGGAACCAGCTGCAAAAGCTAATGAGGTATTTCCTGATGGAGCTCAGTCTGAACTTCTCAAGGAGTCGAATACCGAGAATGGGTCATTCCCTACACAAGCTGCAGAGTCAAAGAATGAGAAGGAGGCTCAAGCAGCATCAAAATCTTCAGGTGATGAAATCACCTATAGCTGGAAATTGTGTAATAGCAGCGCCGTGACAGATTACATACCTTGCCTTGACAATGAGAAGGCTATCAAGAAGCTTCATTCTACCAAACATTATGAACACCGCGAGAGGCATTGCCCCGAAGAGCCTCCAACTTGCCTTGTTCCACTTCCGGAAGGATATAAGCGCCCCATTGAGTGGCCCAAGAGCAGGGACAAGGTACTTCTGTCTTTTCATGATGTTTCCACAACACTGAGTAATCTTCGGTTGGTCAACTTCTCCTTTCGCTTATTAGAAATGTACTATTTTTGCAGGTATGGTACAGCAACGTCCCTCACACCAAGCTTGCAGAGTACAAGGGCCATCAGAACTGGGTTAAAGTTTCTGGGGACCATCTTCTGTTTCCTGGGGGCGGAACTCAGTTCAAGAATGGCGCACTCCACTACATCGATACGATCCAGCAGGTTTATTACCATTGCCCCAATTATGACTTACTTCCACACATCAACAGTTGATTAATAGTATAACACACACCTAAGTCTCAAGGCAAGTGTTTCCATCACTCCCTTGAAGAAGTTTGCACATGTTCCAGGACTGTGATGATGAAATTTGCATGTTCTTTCTTTGAAACAAATATGATCACCATATCATGGTGTCCGAATTCTATGCATTTACATGCTTATCAAACTACTGTGTGCAGGCTTTACCTGACATTGCATGGGGTAAACGAAGCCGTGTCATTCTAGATGTTGGTTGTGGAGTTGCTAGCTTTGGCGGCTACATGTTTGATAGAGATGTGCTTACCATGTCATTTGCTCCAAAAGACGAGCATGAAGCTCAAGTACAGTTTGCGCTGGAGAGAGGAATTCCAGCAATATCAGCTGTAATGGGCACCAAGAGACTTCCATATCCTAGTAGAGTTTTTGATGTCATTCACTGTGCTCGCTGCAGAGTCCCTTGGCACATTGAAGGTTTGTCTTGTTGGTGGCATGTTATCCGTTTTGATTTCTCCTGCTAACTACTATGTACTGTATAGTATGGATACAGTTTATGACAACTGGTTACTTTCAGGTGGCAAGCTTTTGCTGGAATTGAACCGACTATTACGTCCTGGTGGTTACTTCGTCTGGTCTGCCACTCCTGTTTACCAAAAGCTCCCTGAAGATGTTGAAATTTGGAATGGTGATTTTACTGAACGCCTCTTTCAATATCACTCGTACTGTCCTACAAAAAGTTGCTGCAATATCAATGGCCACATACCAAAACAGTTATTTTCCTCAGTTTTTTTAGCTCGGTTCAAGTATAGCTCTTCACTTGCTTTGGTACATCAGAACAAAATATTTTGTTCCCTCTGAATGGCCACATCAGTTTTTCTTATGAACACTGCACTAGAATCCTCATATAGGGAAACCCACATTGTTGCTTGTAACAGAAGTTCAATTGTTGTAAAATGTCGTCAACTGTTCCTTGCACCTACATCGACTGCTGACAGCAAAAGTTATGCGTGTTATCACAAATACAATGAACCATTGGTTAGCATTAGATGTGTCCAACTTCATGAATAGAGTACACCTGTTTAATAAAATAATAAAAACATGCTACGAACCAACTGCAAAGTTTTTCATTCATCATCCATCATCCAGGTGAACCAGATCTAACACTCAGTTGCTTACTTTTTTCAGCCATGTCTTCTTTGACAAAGTCCATGTGCTGGAAAATGGTTAAGAAAACAAAGGATACATTAAATCAAGTTGGTATGGCTATATATCAGAAGCCAATGGACAACAATTGTTATGAGAAAAGACCAGAAGACAGCCCACCGCTATGCAAGGAAACCGACGATGCAGATGCTGCATGGTATGGTTAAGGCTTTGCTACCTTATATAGTTATATTTACATATCTGAACTACTCTGCTTTTCTTAAACAATCTTGTATTATGCAGGAATGTACCTTTACAAGCGTGCATACCCAAATTGCCGATTGATCCATCAGCAAGAGGATCAAAATGGCCAGAGATGTGGCCTCAAAGGCTTGAGAAGACTCCCTTCTGGATTGATGGTTCTCGTGTTGGAGTTTATGGAAAACCAGCGAATGAAGACTTCGAGGCTGACTATGCACACTGGAAACGTGTTGTAAGTAAGTCGTATGTGAATGGCATGGGGATTGACTGGTCCAAAGTGAGAAATGTCATGGACATGAGAGCTGTATACGGAGGGTAAGTAAATGGCTTTCTTTAGATCTCTCGTTGATGCATTTTGATTTTGAATTCCACTCATTTCACAAAATGTTTCATTCAAGAACACTCATAATGAGAATGTATTCACACCTCCCTTTAGTTATTTCTCTTGGCTAATATTTTACATTTGTTGCTTTGCAGTTTTGCTGCAGCACTGAGGGACCAAAAAGTCTGGGTTATGAATATCGTGCCAATCGATTCGCCTGACACACTGCCCATTGTTTATGAGCGTGGCTTGTTTGGAATGTATCATGACTGGTGCGAATCTTTCAGCACTTACCCTAGAACATATGACCTCCTACACGCAGACCATCTCTTCTCAAAGCTCAAAAAGAGGTCAGTGTTTTACTGTCTCGGTGATTGCAGTTTCTTCATACTTACTAGACTGAAATTCACTTTCATTCAATTTTTGGAGGGTTTGAAATATCAATTCAGCGCTCATGATAAGATAACTTTGAGAACTCGAAGAAACATTTTTCTTGAAATATTCCTGCAGTGCATCCAACTACCTCTCTTTGGGGTTTAAGCTCCTTTTCGGGAAGGAAAAAAAAACTCTCCGCACAATTTTTTTTTGGAAAAGGAGGAACGGAGCCCCCGGCCTCTGCATCAATTGATGCATGCAGCCATATTATTAAAATAAGTACGGAAACAAAGTCTTAGATCCAATTCCTATTTTTATACTGTTTGTGGGTTTTTCAATTCATGCATCTGAATGGGCCTCAAGTATTTGAGTCCTACAAGGTTCTCATATACTTCCTCCGTTCCTAGTTCAAATTTGAACTAACACCACGACACTTAATTTGAAATGGAGGGAGTATGTGGCAACATCATTTTGTGCGTGTTGTACCGGTTTGCGTAACTGAATCGTCTCAAGCAACCGCGTTGTTTGCTCGCAGATGTAAATTGTTGGGAGTGTTTGCTGAGGTTGACCGGATATTGAGGCCAGAAGGCAAACTGATCGTGCGGGACAACGCGGAGACAATAAGCGAGCTCGAAGGCATGGCGAAGTCCCTGCAGTGGGAGGTACGCATGACCTACGCCAGGGGCAAGGAAGGGCTGCTCTGCGTCCAAAAGACCAAGTGGCGGCCCAAGGAGATCGAAGCAAGCATGTAGCGAAACATACATTCAAGACCAACCGTTACCGGTTAGTGGGTACGTATTACACTAGACTGAGTTTTGGCTCTAGGTATAAGCATATGATTCTTGTTGATGCTAAAAAAGGCAAAAGCATTGTGCAGCTGTAGAATCATGTATGTGTTTTTTTTTTCGCCAGGCGAGGGTGGCCTTTCATTCTTTCTTTTGCTTGGACAACATTTGTTGTAAAATGAATGTAACGCTCTACTGGAAGTCAATAGGTAGAGCCACATCTGGAAGGGTGGTACCAGCTCTTCTGGAAAACCTCACTTCTCTTCTGGTAATGCTATAGCTGTCGAAGTATCCTTGAGTTGATGATGATGCCCCAACAGAAAAATAGAACCTGGATTATTTCCTAAGTCGGTTGCTCTGCACTCAGCAGTGCTCATCAGTTTATGTTACCAACTGCACCGGTCACTGAGTTTAGTGCTGAGAAAGAGCCAAACCTGCATGAACAGTCCTCAGGAAAGTATTAAGATCCTACCAGGAGATTCAGAGAAACATCACCTCTTATGCTTCTACAGTAGTTGCTATCAAATTCCAGATCCATATTATATTATCAGCAGTAGAGCCGTAGGGGAAGAGAACGAGATAGGAGGAAGCTACACCCTTCATTTCAAATTCGTGATCCACTGGATGACAGGGGGTGGATGAACTGGGGCTATTTATGTTACAAAAAACTTGCACACACTTACAGCCGTGGCCCACTGTCAGTATTTTATCCATTCCTTGCCGGCGTATCGCTTGGAAGGGGCAGGTTGCCTCCCTGACTTGCGGGGCCTGCCATCTTGCTCACAGTTAACTCATCGGATGCAGTGGCCTTCCCAGCACACTTTCTTCAGTTTCGTCAGTTAACATCTTGAGTCTGCTCCCCTCTTCCTCCCGTTCTGCCGCTGCACCCTGCGCTCAGCCAAGGCATGGCCTCGGCGCTTCTCCGAGCGGCGCCGCAGAAAGCTACATACGCCTGCGATGTCCAGGACGTGTCGTGGCCGGAAGCCGTCAATCGTTGGGATTGCGATTGCGTTTGCGGAACCAAACAAGGGCGCCCATTCCCATCCCATTGGGTTCGTCTTGGCCGGCATCGGCATCGGCATGCATGCCGACGCTCCGTTCCAAAAATGGCAGCTCCGACGAAGATAAGCGCGAACCATGTGCTGACAATTCCCGGCTTCCCGCCGCATAAAAGACACGAGACGGAGGAAAGAAAGAAGGAAAGAAGGAAAGAAACGGGACCACGTCGAGGCGAGGCGAGCCGAGCCAGGAGAAGAGCAAAGACGCACCACCACGGTGGCCTCCGCGTGGCGCAACCCAACAAAAGCCGGCGATTCTCCAACTTTTTTTTTTTTTTTTTTGCATAGGCGATTCTCCAACTTGATACAGCTTTGATGGCGTCCGTCCAGATGGAAATTTCAGGAGAACCCATTTACGCACAAGCGTCCATCCATCCATGTATTTCTCCGTGTCGCTCGCTCGAGGGAAATGCGTTTATATATTATATTAATTATATATATATATTTCCATGATTTCCATGGTATGTACACTAGGTGAGGAGGAGGGGGCATGCATATGGCGATCGAGTCGTGACAAGCGGGGGGGACGCCAGCCAGCGTCCAAAAATGGAAGGTGGCGTGGGGCCTGAAATCCACGTGGGCGCCACTCCGCCCGGGCCCACCGCACCTGAGACGGGGGGCGCGCGCGCACGTGGGCTGGCCCCGACAAAAATTCCGTGTCGCGATCCTCGGGGCGAATCAGCCCGTGGATCGATCCATCATCGATCGGGCGAGCGGAATCAGGCCGCCTCCTGGGCCGAGGCGGGGGAGGAGGAGAACCACTGGGTGAAGGCGTCGAGGGTGCGCGTGTCGGCGCGGTAGTGGCGCTGCGTGAAGCGCATGAGGTCGGCCCAGGTGAAGTCCGGGTACTGCCGCGGGCTCCTCAGGCTCGGCGGCGGCCGCACCACCCGGTCCTCGCGCGGGCACAGGAAGAAGGCCAGCGACCGCCGCTCCTGCCGCCGGTTCACCACCGCCCGGTGCAGGCAGCTCTTGTACCGCCCGTTCGACAGAGCCTGCATGCATGGAAGCAAACAACATACGTCGCGTTAGTCAGACCATTCCATTTTGACGGCTAATCATTTTCGAGGAGCAGCAAGCCAAAATGTACACGCGAGACAAGGACGCATCATCGCGGCCATTGCTGGCTCCAAGAAGCAGCACGAAATGCAGGGTAACATGAGCCGTAAATAAATAAATTGACTGCTACTACGATCGAAGGCAAGAGGGTCCTCGACCGTGTCGCGTGGGAGCCACGCGACCCACGTGAAGCCCGTCCGACGGGGCGGCGAACAGGAGCACGGCGCACGTGCATGGACGAGGAGGGGCGGAAAATTAACAGCGACGGACGACGAAGTGGAGATGCGCCGAAACCAACAGGCCCGCCAATGGCGAGGGGCGGAACGATACAGTGCCGTATCTAGATCAACTGGCCGACGCCGACGCCGACGGGCAGCCGAGCACCTCACCTGCGCCTGGGTAAGAAAGCCAGGAGATCAACTTGACAAGTCCACCCCTTGCCATGGGCGTAGGAGCAGATTCAGAGTGGGGAAACGACGAGCGCGCGCGCGCGCGCATGCACCTGGCCTGGGTTGGCCCGCCACCGAAAGCGCCGCCACCTCACCGTCACCGCCGCTACTGTACAAAACCGCCCGCCTACCGTAACCCTCCAAACCTGCCGTGAACAGCAACATACATCCCTCCTCCTACTACACGACTTGCCATCCCCTATCTTTTCTCGCGCTCTAATTGGCTCCGACTCTAGTGCTCGCAGCCTTTTTGGACGGATGGATGGATAGATAGATGGAACGAATGAATAAAACCCTAGCTTTACGAGACCACTGGAACCGGATACGTTGATCCATGTCCTGCTATTACGTCTTCATCAGCAGAATTGACGAGTCTACAAGTGATGGCAATTAGTTACCACCACTCCCTAAGTGTATTGGACGCAAGTTCCTTCAGGCATCGTCCTAGGAAAGCAAGGAAGGGACGGTGATCAGGACTGCTAATGTCGCCATGTCAGTTCGGAGAAGGGGACCCGACCGTTTGTGGCTGCTAACCACTAACTACGCCGGCATGTTAATTCTAGCCCGTCCAGTCTAATGATCTAATAACAAGCGTTGATTGGAGCCGAGAAAGAAGAAGGGAAATCACGTCATGTCAGCAGCTTTACGGTGATAGTCCTACCAGCGGCTCGCTTGTTAGGAAACAGAGTGCAATCACGTCGTGTCAGTAGGCTCCCGTCCCACGGTCCCTTTCCTCTTTGTTCCAAGACAGCAAGGCAGTTTTTATGGGCCGGTTCGCTCGTTAGGAAGCAGAGCACAGCGGAACAGAGCACGGGTAGTTGACTACTGTGCGTGTGCAATTAATCGGCGAAAGCAACGCGTAATTACCATGAAGGTGTCGCCGATGTTGATGACCATGGCGCCGGGGACGGGGCGGACGGGGCGCCAGTCGCCGTCGACGAGGACCTCCAGCCCGCCGACGTCGTCCTGGAGGAGGATGGTGAGCGCCGTGGGGTCGCAGTGCGGGCCCGTGCCCAGCGTGCGCTCCGGCTCCGGGCACGGCGGGTAGTAGTTGCACCGCATGATGGAGCTGCTGTCTGCGAAGAACTCCCGGTAGTACCCGCGCTTCTCCACGCCCAGGCTCAGCTCCAGCAGCTCCATGATCGTCAGCGACAGCTCCTTCATCTTCCCGCAGTACTCCTGGTACACCCTCCTGCAATCATCATACCATACGCGCGCGCGCGCACGTGTTCACTCGTCAGTACTCAGCACGCACGTACGGAGGGTTCGAGGACTGCCACTACCGCGTACGTACGACGTGAGCTCCGATCGAGCGTACGATCGCGCGGAAACAGAAAATGCAGTGGCGGGGATTAACTGGATAGGGCTCTGGGCGAGTGGATATATTACCCCATTGGCTCGTAGTCCGGCCCGAGGGTGCTGGTGAAGTAGTCCACCACGACGGGCGCGCCGGCGCCGGCGCGGTCGTGGAAGCCGAAGGACAGGGTCTCCTTCCAGGGGAGCTTGGAGGCGAACCGGTCGGCGTGCGCGCTCGTGTACCCGGACACGGTCCCCGGGATGCGCCGTGCGCGCTGCTTCTCGGCCAGCGGCAGACGGAAGAAGCCGCTGGCGCCGTCCAGCGCCGCGCGGGCCAGGGCGTCGTCCACGCCGTGCCCGGACACCTGGAAGAACCCGTGCGTGGCGCACGCCGAGGCCACCTGCGCCACGGCGCGGCGGAGCCCCGCGGCGTCGCCATTGCGCAGCACGCCCACGTCCACCACCGGCACGGCCAGCTCCTCGGCCGTGGTGGGGCGCACCTCGGCGTGCGGCCACACGAACGGGGCGGGGATCTTGGGCTCCCTCCGGAGGTCGTACACCGCGGTGGTTGCGCCACTGTTCTTGCTGACGACGGCCTTGGCCGAGGAGGGGGCGTCAATGCTGGGAGCGGGAGGGCGGAGGAGCAGGGGAGTTGCAGGGCTGGTGTCCATGGCCGCAGGCGAGCGCGCGCCGCAGTGTGGTGGATGCGTCAGGGATAGCTCTTGCTGAGCGGGCTGGAGCACCATGAGATGAGAGATGTGTGAGCTAGCTGCGAGCGAGTGTGCGGGAGAGCTGTCCGGGATGGTGGGGTATTTGTAATCGGGGGAGGGAGCGAGGGAGAAGGACAGTGGAGGAGGAATATATTTGGAGGGAGGCCAAGAGAAGAGGACAAGAAGGTGCATGCCACCAATCCACCATGAAGAGAATGGGATAAAAGCTTTTCCAGGTTTGATCCCTACAGGGCACCATCTCTGTCGCCGTCCGATCCTACTTTGAGATTCATGAGATCACAACTGGATGGTGATTAGGACGGCTAAATACGCGCTGAGGGGCCATTGCTGACTAACGGGCACCCGTGAGATGCATAACCGACGCCTCCTCCCCGCGCGCGGATGTTTTAACGTTATTTCAAACTTTTTTACTTAAGAAGATTTGCAACCAGCAGACTGAGAAAAGAGTTTTGTCTTGTTTGACTGGTTTTGACTTTGCTAATTTAAAGTCGAACTTAATCGGGTCTTCCTCTAGAAGTAAGAACAAATGTTACATTTAACTGTTCTTTGTCAAAAGAAATTTTATCGGCTTAGATGTTACATCAAGACAATACAAGCTCAATTCATGCTAACTCGGTTCAATTGGTAATGCTTTGTGTTTCTTCAGTGGAGTATAGAGTGCGGTTAAACAACGAGGAAACTTTTCAAACCCTCGATCGGGGTGTGACAAGGGGATCTCCTATCCCTTTATCTTTTCCTGCTATGCACTGAGTGACGGTATCCTGTACTAGGGACTCACCACGTGGTCTTTCAGCCAGAGGGCCGGGCCGAGAACCCCCATGACAGTTCACTAATAGGCCACTTCGGGCGGCTCATGACATATACGAGGAAGATTTCATAAAATTTGGTGATCAAGACAAAGACTCCTCTCCAACGACGTAGCCGACTAGGACTTTTGTTATCCTAGGCCTCCAGTGCATTATATAAGCCGAGACCAGACTAGTCGATAGATCATGACGACAGAACTATACACATCATCATCACCCCTAGGGTTTAGACCACAAACATACGATCTAGAGGTAGATCAACTCTGTACTCATTACACCAATAATATAAAAAGAGCAAGACGTAGGGTTTTACCTCCATCTAGAGGGCCCGAACCTGGGTAAAAACCTCGTGTTCCTTGTCTCCTATTACCATCGATCCGATCTCATAGCTCGCCCCCCACCCGAGGTCTGCCGGTTTTGACACCGATATTGGTGCTTTCATTAAGAGCCCACTATGTGATCGCAAAGGATCGATGGCTCGTCTGCGGATTGATAACAATTTTTTCTGGACAGCGGAGTCGTTTTCGCCGTCCCCGCCTGCTCGAGCGTCGCTTTAACGATTGCTTCAGTGGAATTGTGAGGAATTGAGTCTAGAAGTAAAGTTTCATCGCATTCCGATGAAGGAATCTCCGGCAATCTCCGATATACCGGAGCCCTGTCGAATCCGGACGCCGAGTTTGGGGCGAGTAGTCCATCAGTTAGCTCGGACACCTTTGGAAGATCCAACCGTTCATCTGCTTCGGAATTCCTATATCGGACGGGTTATTGATGAACAGGTTATTGGACGTCCTTTTTGATGGAAATTTTTTCTGGAGTAATGTGTTTTGTCCTCAAACACGTCCATACAAATTCTAAAGCCTTTTTGAGGCAATCTTCACCGTCGCATCGGTGCCAAACCAGCCCGACAACGTTGCTCCATGGCCGCCGACCCGCGTTAGACAGATCGTCGCTTCGTCGAGCCGAGGTCAACCTCATCGGATCATCAACACGGCGAGCCGACCAAGAGTTCGGCATCGCGAAGCCTAAATCATCACCCACATCGTCGCCCCACGGATTGCATGGGTTAAGCATGGCGGCGTCACCGCGCAGTCACTGCATGAGGCCAGTATTGACCGCGTCTCAAGTTCCGACCTAAATTGACGTCGACGCTTCTTCAAGCCGACGTCCACCGCGCCGACCTGCTTCGACACATCGGCTGGCATGGGGGCTCTAGCGTCACCTTATCGACCTGCTCCGTCACCTCGATTGGACTGGGGGCTTCGCCATCTCTTCTTCAACCTACTCCAGGGACATCGGCGTCACCAGTCAACCAACTTCGTCACGTTTGCTGGAACAGGAGCTTCGCCTCGCCACATCGACCGTGCTGCGTCGCCACTTCGTCAAGCCGAGCTCCTCGCTCGGTCACCTCGGGCTTGGGGGCAGGGACCTCGGTGAAGCCGAGGACTACCCACCATGTCGGCTACGTCAAAGTTTGATGGGCGTCCTCTTCCCGCCACAAGCCCGGAACACGTCATCAACACCGAGCACATTAACCAGGTAAGTCGCTTTCATGCTCAACTTTTTTCAATTTTTAATTTTCTGTGCGGTTAAACAAAAAAGTTGTTTTTAAGTTTTGTTAACAACACTTCTTTTCCCATGTCAACTGGGGCTCTTAAATTTATATGAGCCGTTTTATAATAAATGGTTTTCTTCTTGGTCATTGCAAAGTCTTTTTCTACTACTCCTTTTTCCGATGCAAGTGTGTGGTCAATAGCCGGGTAACCTGGTTTCTCTCTAAAGCAAGTCGAGTTTACTTCGCTAAACTGGCCCGAGAAGCAATCCGCCTTCAAGATAGGAGGTTGAAGGCGAAGGCTGACCCGCTTGAAGTCTGGAGATCGGATGTATCATGTTAAAGCACGGCGGAAGCACAAACTAATTTTAAGACCAATTTTCGGATTGTCACCAAGAAACTTGATTTAGTTTGGACGTAAAGTTTTTACTAAAGTTTTTTGGTTTTCAGAGCTTGTGGCGCCTTTAACCTATTTGTATGTTTTTATTATAGGAGGTGGGACATCCTATTGACCGAGGTGTCCTGCATAATAATTTAGCCTAGGAAATATTTTTCGACCCGTGAGGGAGTCCGGGACTAAGGGGTCCTTGGGCCGTTGGTTCATCTCCGGTGGGCCAACACAATGGGCCGCTCAAAGGCAATTACTAGAAGGCCGAATTACAGGACAATCCCGTGTTCGGAAGGAAGAGTCCTGAAGACTTGATGTGCTCTCCAAGAAAGAATGGGCGTATCTATGCCCGGATGGAAACCGACCATGTGTAACCCTAGGTACCCCTGGTGTCTATATAAACCAGAGGGCTTAGTTCGTAGAGGGACAAGTCAACTAATCTAGGGTTTAGCTCTTTTGATCTCGAGGTAGATCAACTCTGTAACCATCATACTCATCAATACAATCAAGCAGGACGTAGGGTTTTACCTCCTCACGAGGGCCCGAACCTGGGTAAACACCGTCTCTTTCGTCCCCTGTAACCATCGATCCTAGATTCATAGTTCGGGACCCCGTACCCGAGATCCACCGGTTTTGACACCGACATTGGTGCTTTCATTGAGAGTTCCGCTGCGAATCACCAAAGGATCGATGGCTCGCTTAATCATTGGCGAGGAGGTCTGTAACAAGGACGTCTTCGTTCCTGGTCAAATCTTCGCTTTCGGAAGCATCGTGCTTCATGCCGATCCCTCGGGCCGCCTTGGCCAGATCGGAAGCTTTCCCCCTGGTTCAGAAGTCAGGTTCGGGAACCTAGAGTTCACCGCCGACTCCCGGGGAGATCTTGTTTTAACAAGGACCTCTGCCCTCCTTAAAAGACACACGGCCCCTGACGCCTTGACGTCGGAGACAGGAAGCCCCGCCGCTGGGATAACCTTGGTCCCCAGCTCGGTCTTAAAACCTAACGTGGCCGATGCATTTGGGTCAGCCACGGCCGCATACACCCCGGGAGCACCGTCGAGCAAACCCGGGACGGCGGCACCGCTGACCGATCCCAGTCGCGCCGTTAGCACCGACCCAACCGAGGCCCCATCTCCGGGCAAGCTACTCGGTCGGATCCAAGCCTTGAGCATGACCGATCGCCAACCATCGGTTTACGACCAAATCGGGCTGAGGACCGACAATAGGGAAATTCACGTCCCTCCGATAACACACTTGGTCGCCACCATCGAGTGCCCGGCCGAAGACACGTCCCACCAGCCGGCGGAGTTGAAAACGGTGTACATCCCAGTCTCCGATCACTCGGGATCCGAACTCCCCCCCCGGACACTGACTTGAGACCGCCAGCCAGCCTAACGCACAACCTGGGGCCCGCTCGGCAAAACACTATTGGTGCTGCGTCCCCCAAGTCCGTTGAGGCGGAGATCGGAGGTTTCACAACTAATCCCGCAACGGTACAAAACACGGCCGTCAGTGCACCGAACACGCACCTCGCCGGGGCGCGAGATTTTTTCCCACCCACCACCCAGATCGAGCGCTTTCCAAGCACAAGAGAACCCGGTTCAATTAGCTTACGGGAGGTCAAACAACAGCCAGGGGAATCGGTCCATCATTTTTGGGCCAGATTCCTCCTCAGCAAAAACAGGATGAAGGGCGTTAACGACCAGGAAATGATTGCAACCTTCCAGCGGAATTGCCATGATAAAGGAATCCTCAACACCCTTGCCCGTCATCGAGTCCAAAACTTCCCCGAGCTAACATACTTGATGGAAAAGTACTGCGCCATGGAGAGTACGTGGAAAGAGCAACAATTTTATACAGAGTCGGTCCACACCGAATGTCGTGGTTTTATCACGGCAGATGTCCTAGTGCAAGGACTTAGGGGTGAAGCCATCGCTATGGCGGTTAACTCGAAGGGGTTGATCGGAACGAAAGACACAGGTTTACCCAGGTTCGGCCCCTCTCGAAGGAGGTAATAGCCTACGTCCTGCTTTGAGTTGTATTGATTGGATGTCGATTACAAGGGAGCGGATTCGCTTGACCGAGTAGTCGATCAAAGGTTTTCTGTCTTCAGCCGCCCAGGGAACCCGCCTTTATATACACAGGTCGAGGCCCTGGGCTTACAAGAGTCCGGGCCGGGTTACATCTAGTAACCGACCTTATCTCTAACTATCCTTGCCTTGTCTGGAAAGTCGTCTCCCGGCGGCTTACGACTCTGGGTCACACGTAGCCTTCCGGCTCTGGGCCTCCGCCAGGCCCGTTTAGCGAGTCCCTTCCAGGCCTCGTCTTGATCTTCCAACCTGCTTAAGGCCTCACTGTTAAGCCTCCAACTTCATGACTCGGCCCCTCCTGGGCGGGTCTCACCACGGGGTTATATCCCCAACATTAGGCCCCAGATTGATTTGAACTGGTTCATGTCAATCTTCAAGTCTTCTAGTTGGCGAGTCTTGCATTCTTCGTAAGCACCTGACCTGCAATAAATCTTCATGACCTGCCATGTGAAAACGGATGACGTCATCTCCGATAAATCCAAAAGATCTTGAATGACATCACAACGGATCTTTGGATTAACTAGTCAACCCGAGAATCGAGGTGTTTTCTTGGTCAATCATCATTTTGTCTCCTCGATTCCCGCGCGAGACGGTTGCTGTTCCACCCCCCTTATAAATAGGCACGTAGGGCCCTATCCTTTTTTCACTTTCCCCCGTCGCCGCCTCTCTCTTCTTCTTCCTCCAGACGCTCGCGCAGCCAAAGCCCCTCCGCGCCGTCCGGACCTCGCCGTCATCCTCAACAAGGGCTGCTGCATCACCCTGACTGTGTCCAGAGCTCACCGCCGCTCGCTCACCCCCTCTGCATCCTCCAGGTTCCATCTTCTTCCCCCTTTGGATCTGGATTAGTTCATCGGGTTTTCTTTGAGTCCGCCGCCATTCATCGGAGTTCTTGCCGTAGATGAGGAGAGGAAACACCCTCAGGTTTTCAACTGCTAGCCAAAAACCCGCGGTGCCCCGCTCAACATGTTTTCCCTATCCATCACAGATCACCCCTTCACGGGGATTCATATATGAACTGCCTGTTCTTCCATGAACACCTTTAGGTTTAGGAAATATTTTCCTTTTATTCCCTTCCGTAGATCTTGTAACTGCAACCGTCATTGGCGGAACTTGTTTGTCCATACTTAGCAATATTTTCAATATCTTACTGTCAATTTGACCCGCCATCATGCTGTCGGCTCTCCCTGTAGCGATGTAATCCGCCTCATTCCTGTAGCTTGGTGGCGGTTCATAACTTAGTAATGACCCGCCAAGTTGCGTTGTCATTTTAGAGTCATAGCTGTTTTGGTCATATAGCGTCCTTAACCCTCCGTGTCTGCATGCCTTTCCGCAGTGTTTAACCCACCATTATGGCTAAAGCCCCCGCCTCTTGCGATTGGGTAGGCTCCGGGGTCACCGAGGAGATTCTCAATGACTTTGTTGTCATGGCAGTTTTGCCGGCTCAGGATGTCATCCAGTGGCGGGTCCCAGGCGCTGAAATCACTCCTGAACCCAAAGATGGGGAGGTTATCGTCTTTAGAGATCATCTTCTCCGCGGCTTCTCACCGCCCGGATCAAAAAATTTCCGGGACGCCCATCATTTCTACAAGCTGCATCCTCAGGACATTGGCCGCAACTCTATTACCAATTTGTGCCAGTTCCAGATCTTCTGTGAAGCCTATCTGCAAGAAGAGCCGTTCGTTGACCTCTTTAGGGATTTTTCTATATCAACCACCAAACCGAGATTGCTGATGGACCAAGCCTTGCACTCGGTGGTGTTTCTATTCAGAGGCGGAGGGATGTGTCCTTTCCTATGGCGACTCTGCCTAGCCACCCCAAGGACTGGAATCATACTTGGTTTTACTGCAAAGACACTTCTCCAGCCGGAGAGAATCCTTTGCCGGGTTACTGTCCCTACCGGCTTTGCACCGACAGTGAACTTCCAGACCGGCTAACTGCTGCTGAGCGCGCCCAATATGGTCCAACTTTTTCAAAGATAAGGGCCCTGCTAGCCAACGGGTTAAGTGGTGTTGATCTGACCCGTTGCTGAGTCTCTTGGAGAATTCTACCGCTGAGCCGCCGCAGCGCCTTAATGTGTCAATATACTGGTGAGGTGAATGACCCTCAGCGCTTCAACCAGACCCCCCTGACAGACAAGGATCTCAACGCAATCGTCAAATCACTGTTGGGAGAGCCGCAAGAAGTTTGCAACAAGACGGGGCTAAGCCCTTTCTATGCCCGTAACCCGGCTCCTGAGGTAAAACTTTTATCTCAATCTTCAATCTTTCCCTTTAGATATCGCACTTTACTTTATTTAACCTCTCTACCAATGCATGTATTATATGAAGGCCGGCTCGTCTTTCTGGAATAAGAGACTAACCTCCACCTCCAAAAAGAAATCAAAAGCGACTAAGACCCGGGCTCCGGCTCGTAAGAAGAAGCAAACAACTGAGGAGCTATTTGGGCTGGATGACTCAGAGGTAGAACTTGATTCCCTTGGCCTTCTTTTCATGCAACTTATTGACGCTGACTCCTCTCAGGGTGACGCGGAGGCAAGCCAAGCTGGTGCTGCAGAGGTAACTATCATCTCCTCCGACTCGGAACCTCTGACAACAGAGAAAATCCGGCGGGTCATCCGGAAAGTAAAGTTTTCACATCCTCTTGCTCACTTGGATCCCGACTTTCTTTTGAAGAAGCAGCAACATGACGCTAGACGCCAGACCCGGAGCGGCGGCTCTGAAGACCTGGTGGCCGGCTTACCTGACACTCCGGCTCGTTGAAAACGTCGCAACGAGGTATTTCATAACTTATATTTGTACTTCTGCATATTAATCTTGCGCTGTCACTTGCTCATAATGCTTAATTTAACTGTGTCAGGAATCTCCTCCTTCGTCTGGCGACTCAACCGCCTCCAAACTGCCTCCCCTGGTTATCAACCCGGGGTAAATTCCTTTGCATCCTCTTTCTGCTTATTATTATTCTGCCCTTGCATATAACTGACAATGAAATCTTTATTCGCAGGGCCCAGGCTAAGAAGAGGAAATTGGGCGGGTCATCTTCCCGTCCGGATGTCTCAGAGCCGGAGGACCCGAGACTTGGTACTTCTGTGATTCCAGTGGAGCCCTCCGAGGCTGACCGAGGCACCCACGATGAAACTCCCCAGCTTACTGAGCCGACGGATGCCGATATTATGGTTCCTGAGGCCAATCTGGAGACGGATCCTAAGCCGCCCAGCCCCCTGCTGACAACTCAAGACGTGACTGCTCAAGAAGAATAGGTCACTATCACCGGCTCAGCATATACCGCTCCGGCCCCTTCCAACGTGTTATCCAAGCACATCAGGAAGGATGAGGCGCCTTCACCTGAGAAGGAGAAAGCCAAGCTTGATCTGCCCAACTTGGAGAAGCTGACTGCTAATGAATTGCATTCGGGCTATCCGAGCCTCCTTGCCACGAGCCGGGACATGGAGGCCAACCTAGTTGGTATGATGAAGAGGAAATATGAGGTGCTCCACTTTTCTACTCTCCGTATATCCTTACATAGCCCCCAAGAGCCGGCTTATTTTCTCAAAGATAAGCCGGGTCTTCAGTAATATGTAGACTTTGATAGACCAACGTGTAGCCCCCAAGGGCCAGGTCATTATACCAATAATGAGCCGGCACTTATTGCCTTGATAAGTGCAAAAATGCCAAGTGTAGTCCCCCAAGGGCCGGGTTATCTTTGAAGATGATCCGGGTCTTGCTTGTATTTGGAGAAATTTGAAAGAACTGATACACATTAGCCCCCAAATGTCAAGTATATTGCTTGCAATCTGCTTGAGACTTGTAACAACCCTCTGCAGTACCTCCAAGCACTATTATAAGCCGGACTGGCGGCTTAAAATTGATGATCTTGCTGTTTGACAATTTGTCGTGTGCAGGAATCTTTAAATGCGGCCGAGTCTAGCTTGACCGACCTTAGGAAAAGCCTGGCATTGCAACAAGAAGCCCGAGCTGAAGCTGACACAAAGTGGCGGCTCTCCTCGACAGAACTGGAGAAGATCAAGGCAGATTTTGAAGCATACAAGCAAACTACTGAAGCCAACCAATCCGCCTTGACCAAACGTGCAGAAGATGCCGAGGGCCGTCTTAAGCCTGTCACTGAAGAGCTGACCAGCCTGAAGCGCCATATAGCCCAGATGACCAAAGCCGTCTTTGGGAAGCATTGCTGACTAGTTTGTGAGCATTTTTCAAATACTCTTAGAGAGACTCGCCTGGCGACTTACCAACTTGATCTGTTTTTAGGCAAACGAACTCGCCAGCTTCCAGATGACAACTTGTTAAAGCTAAAGGCTTTATATGCTTTCACTGAACAACTGTACGCTGGAAGCCTCTTCACCATCAGGGCTGTGTTTGGCGAAAAAGGGGTTCCAAAACTGATCAAGGATGTACTGAATTGCCTCTCCACCGTCCCCAAGAACTTTGAAGAGATGAAGAAATCAGCCGCCCGCAAGGGTGCAATATCTGCTTTAAGCCGGGCTTTGGCATATGCGCCAAAGCTCAACCCAGAGGAAATGACGGGAGGCTTCCCGCAGCTGAAGGCCGGCGGCTCAGAATTCACTCAAGATGACTACGCCCGTTGCTTCAGAGCGTCTCGAGTGTTGGCCAGCCAGTTAGCAGCAGAAGCTGATCTGAAGACGTACCAGGCGGCTTACGATGACAAAAACACGCGAGTCCGGGCGCCCACATTTGAGCCGAAGGACCTGACTCCTCAACGTCATAAGCACATCTTTGCCCCTGATGTTGACCCGTCTCCAATCTTGCATGACGAAGCTGAATTTCAAGCTTTACTCAACTGCAATTGGGATGTGGACAACCTTCAGATCCAGGAAAACGATGACCCGGCGCAGGATGACCCGTCAACGAGCTAGGCGAAGAGCCGGTCTCCAATGAAGTTAACCCGGGTGAAGCTGAGCCGCCGGGTTATAACTTGTGTGAAAAACTTGAGTCACACATTTTGGGCCCTCTGGAGCCTTGTAATAGTCGTAGTAAAAACTTGATTGCCTGTGCCGTGCCTTCGTGCACGTTTTGAGCTTCTTCAATTTATATGCCGGCGGGTCAAATTTTTCCAGTATGAATGTCTTGGCATGATTATATGCCTCAGTATGAATTCATCGATTCCCACTAGCGGGTTATACTCCATGAGCAGTGCTAAGCCGGGATTACCCTAGAAACTTAGAGCCTTATCATGAAAAACTCCTACAAAATAACAAGCACAAAATACGTGTATAGCTTGTAGTATAATTTAGGCGGCTTTGACGGCACAGCCCAAAGAGATCAACTCTTTTATTTTAGAAAAAATCAAATTTTTTGCTTCAAAGAAGCTAGGCATGATGGCCTAAAATCCCATAAGCCGGCTCTCACGTGACATAAATCCATCGTTAAGAGTACGAGCGGGCCACATAGCGGAGAGACTACGACAGATAGGTGAGTTTATCCTCGCTCTCTGTAAGCCGGCTCTCACGTGACATAAGCCGCCGGTTTAACTTTGACAAGTTTAGGGTCTTAAAAAAGATTGACTATTAAGAGTACGAGCGGGCCACCTGGCGGAGTAGCAAGTTGCAAACAGGCAGGTTTAACTCAAATATGGCATATAAAGCCGGTCAAGAGGGTATGAAAGCTAAACCCAGTGGGTTGGAAGCCCCCAAATGACCTTATGAAGAATCAACTCTTTGCACAAAACTTGGTGCAGGAAACACGACAGAGGCCCCGAATTATAGGGATGCCGGCTTTATTATATTATAAAAAGTGGTATATACAATGACAGAAGTATGTACATTGATGAGAGCCGGTGGCTCAAGTGTAGTATGGCCGAAGATGAGCAATGTTCCACGGCCTGGCAGTTTCCTCCACAGAGGTGCGTGACTTGTCGCTCTCCCGTATATCAATAAGATAATAGGAACCATTGTTGAGATTTCTGCTGATCACAAAAGGTCCTTCCCAGGGAGGTGACAACTTATGCATATCTGACTGGTCTTGAATCAGCCGAAGCACTAAGTCGCCTTCTTGGAACGCCCGGGTCTTGACTCTGCGGCTATGATAGCGACGCAGATCTTGCTGGTAAATCACCGACTGTGCTGCTGCAAGATCCCGTTCTTCATCCAAGGCATCCAAAGCGTCCTGACGTTCCGTCTCATTATCAGTTTCAACGTAAGCCGCCACCCTGGGCGAGTCATGACGGATATCACTGAAGAGAACAGCTTCTGCGCCATAAACCATGAAGAAAGGCGTATAGCCTGTTGACCTGTTGGGGGTGGTCCTGATGCTCCAAAGAACTGAAGGTAATTCCTCCACCCAACAACCCAGCATTCGCTCCAAAGGAACCATAAGCCGGGGTTTTATTGCTCTCAAAATTTCCTGGTTAGCACGCTCCGCTTGGCCATTGGACTGTGGGTGAGCCATAGAGGAAACATCAAGGCGGATGTGTTCACCGTCACAAAACTCTTTCATAGCCCCCTTGGACAGATTTGTACCATTGTCAGTAATGATACTGTGAGGATAACCAAACCGAAAAATCAGCTTTTTAACGAACTGAACTGCTGTTGCTGTGTCACACTTACTGACCGGCTCTGCCTCAACCCACTTAGTAAACTTATCAATCGCCACCAAGAGGTGGGTCTTCTTGTCTTTAGACCTCTTAAACGGTCCAACTATATTAAGCCCCCAGACCGCAAACGGCTAGGTGATTGGAATCATCCGTAACTCTTGAGCCGGCACATGGGCACGTCGTCCAAATTTCTGACACCCATCACATTTACTAACCAAGTCTTCTGCATATGCATGAGCTGTTAACTAGTAAAAACTGTGCCGAAAAGCTTTAGCCACCCAAGATTTTGACCCGGCGTGATGACCACAATCGCCGGCATGTATCTCTTGCAAGATTTCATGGCCCTCCTCAGGAGAGACAGCGCTGAAAAACGCCAGTCACGCTGCACCTGTGCAACTTGCCATTGACAATAGTAATAGACTTAGACCGCCTCATAATCTGCCGCGCCAGGGTCTCGTCTTGGGGTAACTCGCCACGAGTCAAATACGCCAGATAAGGCAGCGTCCAATCAGGGATTGCGTGGAGAGCCACCACCAATTGTCCTTCCGGGTCAGGTATAGCAAGATCCTCCTCAGAAGGTAATTTAACCGACGGGTGATGCAGGACATCCAGAAACACATTAGGTGGCACCGGCTTACGCTGAGACCCCAGTCTTGATAATGCGACAGCCGCCTCATTCTTCTGACGATCGATATGATCCACCTGATAGCCCTTAAAGTGACCAGCAATAACGTCAACCGCCTGGCGATAAGCCGCCATGCGCGGGTCCTTAGAATCCGACGTGCCTGATACTTGCTGGGCCACCAGGTCTGAGTCGCCGAGACATCTGGCCCGGTTTAAATTCATCTCCTTGGCCACACGGAGCCCATGAAGCAAGGCCTCATATTCAGCTGCATTGTTAGTACAAGGAAACATTAGCCTTAACACATAACAAAATTTGTCACCTCGTGGGGAAGTTAAAACAACTCGAGCCCCCGAGCCTTCCAACTGTCTGGAGCCATCAAAGTGAATTGTCCAATATGTATTGTCCGGCTTCTCCTTAGGTGCTTGACACTCTGTCCAGTCATTGATGAAATCCACAAGGGCTTGAAATTTAACAGTCGTCCGGGGCACATACTTCAGATTAAGAGGCCCAAGCTCAATTGCCCACTTAGCAATCCTGCCGGTGGCCTCTCTGTTTTGAATGATATCTCCCAAAGGAACAGAGTTGACCACCCTGATTGGATGCCCAAGGAAGTAATGCTTCAGCTTGCGATTCACCATGAACACTCCAAACACCAGCTTTTGCTAATGCAGGTATCTTTGCTTGGATTCTGTCAAAACCTCGCTGACATAGTAAACCGGCCGCTGGACCGGATACTCTTTGCCTGCCTCCTTGCGCTCCACAACGACTGCAGCACTGACGGCTTTATTATTAGCCGCCACGTACAGGAGCAAAGGCTCTTTTTCCACGGGAGCAGCCAAGACGGGCGGCTCAACCAACTGCCTTTTGAGCGCCTCAAACGCATTATTGGCAGCATCGCTCCAGAGAAAGTCACCTGTCTTCTTCATCATCTGATACAAAGGAATGGCTTTTTCACCCAGGCGGCTTATGAACCGGCTTAAAGCGGCAATACGACCGGCCAAGCGCTGGACATCATTAATGCACGCCAGCTTAGACAAAGATGTGATGGCCTTTATTTTATCCGGGTTAGCCTCAATGCCCCGCTTTGAGACCAAAAATCCCAGGAGCTTGCCTGCAGGCACACCAAACACACACTTAGCCGGGTTAAGCATCATCTTGTAAACCCGCAGGTTATCAAAAGTTTCCTTCAAATCATCTAGCAGAGTCTCCTTCTTCCTTGACTTGACCACAATATCATCCACATAAGCATGAACATTGCGCCCAATTTGACTATGAAGACAGTTCTGCACACAACGTTGATAAGTCGCCTGCGCGCTTTTGAGTCCAAAAGGCATAGACACATAGCAGAAAGCTCCAAATGGCGTGATGAAAGACGTCTTCTCTTGGTCTTTGACTGCCATCTTGATCTGATGATAACCCGAGTAAGCATCCAGGAAACATAAGCTCTTGCAACCCGCCGTTGCATCAATGATCTGGTCGATACGGGGGAGAGCAGATGGATCAACCGGACATGCCTTGTTGAGATCTGTGTAATCCACACACATGCGCCACGTGCCGTTCTTTTAAGTACAAGCACGGGATTAGCCAACCACTCCGGGTGAAAAACTTCCATGATAAACCCTGCTGCCAAGAGCCGGGCTACCTCTTCTCTGATAGCTTTACGCCGCTCTTCGTTGAAACGACGGAGGAATTGTTTGACTGGTTTAAACTTAGGATCCACATTAAGGTGGTGCTCAGCGAATTCTCTCGGTACACCCGGCATGTCAGAAGGCTTCCATGCAAAGATGTCCCGATTCTCACGGATGAATTCGATGAGCGCGCTTTCCTATTTGGGATCCATATTAGCCCCGATAGTGAACTGCTGCGATGAGTTGCCAGGAGCAAAATCCACCAACTTGGTATCTTCTGCCACAAACTTCACGGGCGGGTCAGATTCCGTGTTGGGCTTCTTCAGCAGGGTCATATCCGCCGGGTCAACATTGTCTTTATAAAACTTTAGCTCTGCCTCAGCACAACTTGACTCCGCATATGCAACATCACCTTCCTCGCACTCAAGAGCAATCTTCCGATAGCCATGCACTGTAATCGTCCCCTTCAGACCAGGCATCTTGAGCTACAAGTAAACATAACAGGGCCGTGCCATGAACTTAGCATAAGCCGGCCTTCCAAATAGGGCGTGATACGGGCTCTTGATTTTAACCACCTCAAACCACAAAGTCTCCACCCTGTAATTGAACTCATCACCAAAAGTTACCTCCAGGGCAATTTTTCCAACTGGATAAGCCGATTTGCCGGGTACCACACCGTGAAAAATTGTGGAGGATGGCTTGAGATCCTTGTCAACCAGGTTCATCCGACGGAAAGTGTCATAATATAGGATGTTGATGCTGCTGCCGCCATCCATCAGCACCTTTGTAAACACATAGCCTCCTACCCGAGGGGCTACCACGAGGGCTAAGTGCCCCGGGTTATCAACTCGCGGCGGGTGATCCTCCCTACTCCATGATATTGTGTACTCAGACCACTTCAAGTACCGTGGAAGAGCCGGCATGGCTGCGTTAACCGCCCGCTTGCGCACTTTCTGATCACGCTTATCAAGGCTCATGGTAAAGACGTGATACTGGCCTCCATTAAGCTGCTTTGGGTTACTCTGATACCCTGATTGGTTGTTTTGCTGTTGGTCACCATTACCAGACTGCTGATTATGACCTCCGTGGTTACCTTGACCTCGATAACAAGAGTTTGAGCCGCCTGCACCAAAACCTGACCCATGAGAGCCGGAACCTGACCCGCCGGGCGGTCCATTGCCATTACCGTGATGCTTGTTAAGGCTGTAGTTCCGAAACTCCCGCATGATATAGCAATCCTTCCAAGCATGAGTGGATGGTTTATTGGGAAGACTATGCTTCGGGCAGGGGTCGTTAAGCATTGCTTCCATGTTGAAAGGCTTGCCTTTACCGAAAGGTGGTTTACCATTGCCCTTTCCACGGTTGTTCCCAGTATTATTATTGGCCACTAGATCCGACCCGCCGTCTGGATGCTTATGCTTACCGCCATTGCCTGGATTGTTATTCCCTGCCCCATTTTTCTGCTGACCCTTGATGTTGCCATTCTTTTTACCCTTAGCTGATTTCTCATCATCAAGTCCAGGATCCTTTTTGCTATCAGAATATGCATATTTAGTGAGGGCCTCCATGAGCTCACCCATGTCCTGGCAAGAACGTTTGAGCCGTCCAAGCTTCTGCTTAAGGGGCAAAAAATGACAATTTTTCTCCAGGATCAGAACTGCCTGAGCCGCCGTGATATTGTCAGACGAATGAATAATGGTTGAAACCCGCCGGACCCAATGATGGGCCGACTCATCCTCACGCGGCACGCAATGATCCAAATCAACGATCGTCATAGGCTGCTTGCACGTCCCTTGAAAATTCTTGATGAACTTTGCTTTCAACTCGGCCCAGGAATTGATGGTATTGGGTGGCAAACCCTTTAACCACGTACGAGCCGGTCCTTCCAACATCATGATGAAGTACTTAGCACAAACTGCATCACTGACATCTAACATCTCCATGGCTAGCTCATAACTCTCGATCCAGGCTTCTGGAGGCAGATCAGCTGTATAATTAGGCACTTTGCGCGGACCCTTAAAATCTTTCGGCAAGCGCTCGTTCCGCAGAGCCGGTGCTAAACACGGCACTCCCACAGCTCTGGAGGAGACTCCGGCTCCCACCGAGGTTGAAGGGGTCATCGGGGGCGGCTCTTGGAAAGTTGTTGCATCCGCCGCCTCCCGTTGAGCTCTAGCATTATCCACAATCGCTTGAGCATCAACAACGGGCGGGTCATCACGGGGCGGGTTCCGACGTCGCTCACTTCTAGAGACCTCCGGTGACTCCAAACGCCGGCTATAACTGCGGCTTGGGATGGGGGTTGAGTGCACACGACTCCGGCTGTAAGTATACTTCTCCTGTTGAGCCACTGCTGTCTGCAAGTACCCAATGGCATTCCTTGCCTCCTCGGCAAAAGGTGTCCCTTCAACAAGGGGGAGTGCATTGAGCCTGGCAGCCGCCGCTATCATGTTCTCCACCGGATTAGAGTAATGACCAGGTGGTGTCAGAAAACGCTGCGGCGGGGTCTGATTCCTGCGGGGCGGGTCTGGCTGCCGATGCTGAGTCGCCACCCTGTTCCCAGGTACTTCCGCCGTTCGGGTCATGGTCAGAGGCGCGTTCTGTCCTGCCCCCGGCGTGTTGAAAAGATTTCTGGGCTCATACTGATCAGGCAAGCGGGTCTGATGCCTCATCCGGAGAACCGCATCTGAGGCTTGTTGATCCAGATTGAGACGAAAAGCGTCCGCCCTGAGGCGCTCCGACTCAGCATCCATCTGAGCCTGCAACGTGTTGATTTCCTCCTGGGCCCTGGTCATCTGGTCCTTCAACCTCGCGATCTACGCGTTACGGTTTGCTTGGTTTTCCGCTGTGACCTCGGTTCCCATCAGAGTCGTAAGTTCGTTCATCAGATCCAGCAAAACTTGAGCCGGGGGCCTAGCTGACCCGCCCCCCGCCGCGCCGGCCGCCGCCGTCCCAGCCACCGTGCTGCCAGAAGCCGATGCCGATCCAGCCATGAAGACGACGGCTTGGCTCGGCGGCTCATAGGGCTCCGGGTCATGGTAACCCTCAAAGTAGCCCCCAAGCCTGCCGTTGTGAAGCTGGTAGATTGATTCCGCCTCTCCGCTCGTGGATCCTTCCTCGGAGCAGATGAGGGTTTCCTCCCACGACATAGAGCCTTCCTCAAGCTCCGCACCTTGGGTGAAGCCGACGAAGACGTGCTTCCGGCCCGGGTTGATCCGGGCGAGTTGCGCACGTCGGGCTGACTCGACGAGGTCGGTGCAGATGTTCGGCCCGGGCTTAGATCCGCCGATCTTGCCGATGAAGACGTGAATTCTGTTGGGGAACGTTGCATGGGAAACAAAAATTTTCCTACGCACACGCAATATCTATCCATGGTGATGAGCATCTACGAGAGGGAGAGTGGATCTACATACCCTTGTAGATCGCTAAGCGTAAGCGTTAAGAAACGCGGTTGATGTAGTCGAACGTCTTCGTGATCCAATCACGATCCGTCCCGCGAATTCCGATCTAGTGCCGAACGGACGGCACCTCCGCGTTCAACACACGTACGGCTTGATGACGCCTTCACCTCCTCGATCCAACGAGCGATGGTGAAGTAGTAGCTCGAGTCCTCCGGCGGCACGACGGCGTGGCGGCGGTGGTGGTGGAGGAATTTCAGCAGAGCTTCGCTAAGCGCTACGCGGAGAAGAAGAAGAACAAGGGAGAGGGACGGCAGCGCCAAGGCATAGATGGGTTCGGCTGCCCTCTTTCTCCCTCCATATATATAGGGGGGAAGGGAGGATGGGGGCGCCCCTAGATCCCATCTAGGGGTGGCGGCCAAGGCAGAGGGGGGGCGCCCCCTAGGGAAACCCTAGGGTGGCTTGGCCCCCAAGTTACCTAGTGGCAGCCCCTTAGGTGGGCTCCCCCACCCTTGGCCGAAGTGGTCTAGGGTTTGGGTGGTGCCCAGCCCCCTTGTGGGCTGGAGCGCCCCCTCACCTTGGCCCATGAGGCCCCCAACACTTGCCGGGGCCCCCCGAAACACCTTTCGGTACTCCGTCAATTTCCCGGTACCTCCCGGAACACTTCCGGAACTTGATTCCCTTTGTCCTATATATCAATCTTCACCTCCGGACCATTCCGGAGTTCCTCGTCACGTCCGGGATCTCATCCGGGACTCCGAACAACCTTCGGTAACCACCATAATTACTCAACTATACTTTTATCGTCACCAAACGTTAAGTGTGTAGACCCTGCGGGTTTGAGAACTATGCAGACATGACCGAGACACTCTCCGGTCAATAACCAATAGCGGGACCTGGATGCCCATATTGGCTCCTACATATTCTACGAAGATCTTTATCGGTTGAACCTCTATGTCAAGGATTCAGACAATCCCGTATGCAGTTCCCTTTGTCCATCGGTATGTTACTTGCCCGAGATTCGATCGTCGATATCTCCATACCTAGTTCAATCTCGTTACCGGCAAGTCTCTTTACTCGTTCCGTAATACAAGATACCGTGACTAACTCCTTAGTCACATTGCTTGCAAGCTTCTTGTGATGTTGTATTACCGAGTGGGCCCAGAGATACCTCTCCGTCATACGGAGTGACAAATCCCAGTCTCGATCCATGCCAACCAAACAGACACCCTTGGAGATACCTATAGAGCACCTTTATAGTCACCCAGTTACGTTGTGACGTTTGATACACACAAGGCATTCCTCCAGTGTCCGGGAGTTGCATGATCTCATGGTCGTAGGAACAGATACTTGACATGGATAAAGCAGTAGCAATAAACTGACACGATCAAATGCTATGCTTACGGTTGGGTCTTGTCCATCACATCATTCTCCTAATGATGTGATCCCGTTATCAAATGACAACTCATGTCTATGGTCAGGAAACCTTGACCATCTTTGATCAACGAGCTAGTCTACTAGAGGCATACTAGGGACACATTGTTGTCTATATACCCACACATGTATTTGAGTTTCCAATCAATACAATTATAGCATGGATAATAAACGATTATCATGAACAAGCAAATATGATAATAACTAAATTATTATTGCCTCTAGGGCATATTTCCAACAGTCTCCCACTTGCACTAGAGTCAATAATCTAGTTCACATCACCATGTGATTTACATTGTTATGAATCTAATACCCAATGAGTTCTGGGGTTCGATCATGCTTTGCATGTGAGAGAAGTCTTTAGTCAACGGTCTGCAACATTCAGATCCGTGTGTTCTTTGCAAATCTATATGTCGTACTGCAGATGCTACCACGCTCCACTTGGAGCTATTCCAAATGGCTGCTCCTACTATATGTATCCGGATTGCTACTCAGAGTCATCCCGATAGGTGTTAAAGCTTGCATCGACGTAACCCTTTACGATGAACTCTTTATCACCTCCATAATCGATAAATATTTCCTTTGTCCTCTAGTTACTAAGGATAACTTTGACTGCTGTCCAGTGATCCACTCCTGGATCACTCTTGTACCCCTTGACAGACTCATGGCAAGGCACACATCAGGTGCGGTACACAGCATGGCATACTATACAGAGCCTATGGATAAGGCATAGGGGACGACCTTCGTCCTTTCTCTTTCTTCTGCCGTGGTCGAGCTTTGAGTCTCACTCAACTCCACACCTTACAAATCAGGCAAGAACTCCTTTTTTATCTGATCCATTTTGAACTCTTTCAAAAATTTGTCAAGGTATGTTCTCATTGAAAGACTTATCAAGCGTCTTGATCTATCTCCATAGATCTTGATGCCCAATATACTAATAGCTTTTATCTGGGTCTTCCTTTGAAAAACTCTTTTCAAACAACCCTTTATGCTTTCTAGAAATTCTACATTATTTCAGATCAACAATATGTCAACCACATATACATATCAGAAATTCTATAGTGCTCCCACTCACTTTCTTGCAAATACAAGTTTCTCATAAACTTTGTATAAACTCAAAAACTTTGATCACCTCATCAAAGCGTATATTCCAACTCCGAGATGCTTGCTCTAGTCCATAGAAGGATCGCTGGAGCTTGCATACCTTTTAGCATCCTTAGGATCGACAAAACCTTCTGGTTGTATCACATACAACCTTTCCTCAAGGGAACGATGTTTTGACATCCATCTGCCAGATTTCATAATCGAAAAATGCAGCAACTGCTAACATAATTCCAACAGACTTCAGCATCGCTACGGGTGAGAGAGTCTCATCGTAGTCAACTCCTTGAACTTGTCGAAAACCTTTTTCGCGACAAGTCGAGCTTTATAAATGGTGACATTTACCATCGGCGTCTGTCTTCCTCTTAGAGGTCCATTTGTACTCAACGACCTGCCGTTCAACGGGCAAGTCTACCAAAGTCCATACTTTGTTTTCATACATGGATCCTGTCTCGGATTTCATGGCTTCTAGCCATTTGTTGGAATCCGGGCCCACCATCGCTTCTTCATAGTTTGTAGGCTCATCGTTGTCTAACAACATGATTTCCAAGACATGATCACCGTACCACTCAGGGCAGTACGTATCCTTGTCTACCTACGAGGTTCGGTAGTAACTTGATCCGAAGTTTAATGATCATCATCATTAGCTTCCCCTTCAATTGGTGTAGGCACCCCAGAAACATCTTTCTGCGTTGTGCTACCATCCAACTGAAGTGACGGTTCAACAACCTCATCAAGTTCTACTTTCCTCCCACTCAATTCTTTCGAAATAAACTTTTTCTCGAGAAAGGACCCGTTCTTAGCAACAAACACTTTGTGCTTGGATCTGAGATAGAAGGTATACAAAATGTCTCCTTAGGGTATTCTATGAAGATGCATTTGTCCGCTTTGGGTTCGAGCTCATTAGGTGAAAACCTTTTTCACATAAGCGTCGCAGCCCCAAACATTAAGAAATGACAGCTTAGGTTTCAGCCAAACCATAATTCATACGGTGTCATCTCAACGGACTTAGATGGTACCCTATTAAAGTGAATGTATTTGTCTCTAATGCTTTAACCCAAAAACGATAGTGGCAAAGCGATAAGAGACATCATAGTATGAACCATATCAAATAGGGCACGGCTATGACGTTCGGACACACCATCACTCTATGGTGTTCCAGGCGGCATGAGCTGTGAAACAATTTCCACATTGTCTTAAGTTGCATACCAAACTCTTAACTGAGATATTCACCTCCATGATCATATCGTAGACATTTTATCTTCTTGTCACGATGATCTTCAACTTCACTCTGAAACTGCTTGAACCTTTCAAACGTTTCAGACTTGTGTTTCATTAACTAAATATCCCCATATCTACTCAAATCATCAGTGAAGGTAAGAAAATAATGATATCCACTGCGTGTTTCAACACTCATTGGACCACATACATCAACATGTATCAATTCCAATAAGTCACTAGCCCGCTCCATCATACCGGAAAACGGGGTCTTAGTCATCTTGCCCATGAGGCATGGTCCGCATGTCTCACCGATTCGAAATCGAATGAGTCCAAAGATCCATCAGCATGGAGTTTCTTCATGCGCTTTACACCAATATGACACTTAGCGGCAGTGCCACAAGTATGTGGTACTATCATTATTAACTTTGTATCTTTTGGCATCAATATTATGAATATGTGTATTTCTACGATCAAGATTCAATAAACCATTCTCATTGGGTGCATGACCATTGAAGGTATTATTCATGTAAACAGAATAACCATTATTCTCTAACTTAAATGAATAACCGTATTGCAATAAACATGATCTAATCACGTTCATGCTCAACGCAAACACCAAATAACATTTATTTAGGTTCATCACTAATCCCGAAGGTAGAGAGAGCGTGCGATGGTGATCACATCAACCTTGGAAACACCTGGTATGGGTGAACCGATGTTGCTATACATCTCAGCCACCAACCAGGTCGTCAGCGCGGCACCCGTGGTAGAACGGGAGGCCGAGGGCCATAAATACCGGGTACAGAAACCAGTATAATACGTATCAGAAGTACTCACTCCGTGCAAGACCAGATAATCACATTATCAGAAGATAGCCTACACGGTGTTCATGGCCTCATGTAAGCTCAGACACTATTTTCAAGAGTGTTCGGTCACGGTGGCCTCCGAAGCGCCCCTGAACGATATAATCAATAACAGGGACGCCATCGGCCGCATAGCCAAGTGGGCCATCGAACTCCTCCCGTTCGAAATCAATTACAACCACACCCAGCTATTAAATCTCAGGAGTTGGCTGATTTTTGCCGAATGGACGGAGGCCGAGCTCCCTAGAGAATATATCACATACTCACACTGGAAAATGTACTTCGACGGATCCAAGACACTCGCCGGACTGGGGGCTGGAGTTATCCTCACATCCCCCACCGGCGACAACATCCGATATGTCCTCCAAATCATGTACGCCGAGTCAAATAATGCGGCCGAGTACGAGGCTCTGTTGCACGGACTCCGGATGGCAACTTCGATGGGTGTACAACGGCTCGAAGTACGGGGAGACTCTAATCTCGCCATCTCTCAAATCAACAACGGATTCGATGCTAAAACCCCAAAAATGGCAGCTTACAAAAATGCCGTCCTCAAGATATCCACACGATTCGAAGGACTAGAGTTCCACCATGTCTCCAGAGACAACAATCAAGCTGCCGACATCCTCGCCCGCATGGGCGCCAAGCGCGACCCCGTCCCTAAGAACACCTTCCTGGAGAGGCTCTTCAAGCCCTCTATGGTGTGGCAGGACGACAGCAGGGATGCTATAACTAATGGAGAGGAGCAGGTCATCCCCCCCACAGTCGAACTAGATGAGCAAATCATCGGCGGCCCCACGATTGAAGAAACTCCCTCGGCCCACGAGGTAATGGCTGTAATCGTACCGTGGACAGAAACCTTCCTTGCCTACCATCTGCGCAAAGAACTCCCTGACGATCAGATGGAGGCGAGGCGCATAATACGGTGATCAAAAGCCTACAAGGTCCATGAAGGAGAATTGTACAAAAAGAGCACTACGGGGGTCCTCCAACGGTGCATATCTGAAGAAGAAGGAAGGCAGCTCTTGGCAGAGATACACGCAGGCATGGGCAGCCACCACGCGGCAGCACGGGCCCTGGTAAGCAAGGCCTTTCGAGCCGGGTTCTTCTGGCCCACCGCCCGAACCGACGCCCACACAGTTGTTCAACATTGTGTCGGCTGTCAGCTCTTTGCAAATCAAAGCCACATGCCTCCTACGGCTCTTCGAACGATACCCATTACATGGCCTTTTGCAGTTTGGTGTCTAGATATGGTCGGACCACTTAAAGGGGGGACCAAGAAAAAGAACCAACTGGTCATGGTCGACAAGTTCACTAAATGGATCAAAACAAAACCAGTAAGTTCAGCAAAATCGGGACCGGTCATCGACTTCATATCCGGTATGGTACACCGTTACAGTGTCCCGCACAGTATAATAACCGACAATGGATCCAACTTTACCGCCCAGGAGGTAAAGGACTGGTGCGCGAACCTAGGCATCAAACTTGATTATGCCTCGGTGTATCATCCGCAGACCAATGGACAAGTTGAACGGGTCAACGGTCTCATTATGAGTGGTATTAAACCTCGTATGGTCCGATCACTTTAAGAATCTGATTGTCATTGGGTGGAGGAACTTGATTTTGTGCTATGGAGTTTGCGTACAACCCCAAACCGATCAACGGGATACACACCATTCTTTATGGTGTACGGGGCTGAAGCGGTACTCCCTTGTGATATCATCAACGACGCACCAAGAGTGCACATGTACGAGGAAAGAGAACTGAGCTAGATCGGCAGGATGACCTAGACGCCTTGGAAGGGGAGCGCGACATAGCCCGGGCCCGATCTACTTTCTATCAACAGCAGGCTCGTCCGTACCAAAGCAGGGAGGTTCGAGCTAAAGTTTATAATGTGGGCGAGTTGGTCTTACGCCTCCTAGAGAAACAGAAGCATAAAGTCAACCCCAAGTGGGAGGGCCCTTTCAAAATTGATGAAGTACTGACAGGAGGAGCTTATCGCCTTCGCAACCCGCACGACAATCGTCTCGAACCAAACCCATGGAACGCAGCTCGCCTTCGGTGCTTCTACGGCTAGACCGGTGTCGTCTTGTTCCCTACAAACCCTTGTATTTTCTTCCTTTTCTTTTTTTATCTACCTTTGTGGGATTGGCTAGATCTTCTCTAAGCTTATATTCGGCTTAACCGAACTATGACTTCATCGGTAAAGGTTTTACCCAGTAACACCTGGGGGCTCCTTATTGAAGCCATCTTACTTTCTCTAGCTATTTGTCTTATATGCACTCTTCCAACATCACTTTCGCGCCACTTATGCACCAATTAGGATTAAGATTTAGCCAAGCCGGGTTGCCTTGCTCCTGTGCTTACCCCCTACGTTCCTGATTGTTCGGCTAGGGGGTAAAGGGACCACCTCTGCGATTGCTACGACCGGATTACCCGGACACGTACCTCAGACAGGCGAAGCTGAAGGCTAGCATTCTTATGATACAAATTGGTTGGCCAAGAAGGAAAAAGGTAGGGTTGGATCTTCTCGCCGTACATAGGGACTATTCCCCCAAATAGTAAAATTATCTGCATAATACAGATACACGGCTATGACATCTACGGTTCACGTAGTAACCTAAAGAAAGGAACCCATAGAGGAACTATTTTCTTTGGAAGATGTTTCTTACGTTAAATAGTAATATAACATACCTCCCCATGCACATTTCGTCTGTTCGTACCACAAGGTCGGATTGCCTAGTTCCCCGAGACAATTCCCTGTTATCGCAGGATGGATAGTATGGAACACTCCTTAGCTATCAGCGATGGAGGCAGAGGCCGATGACCGGTTAAGACAATGTTTACAACACGGATATGGATGGTTTTGATAAAAAGTACATAGTTACATAGATTCAAAACTCAAGGCTATCATTCAAGATGGTCTATTATGGTGTCCAGGACACAATCTTCTTGTGACATACGAGCCGCGGGCATCACTTGGTCATAAACCAAGCTCACAGGCACCTCTTTATCATCCGGCCCTACAAGCCCAACCCGAGCGATATGTTCCAGGTTGAGTTTGGTAAAGTGGGTCTTGACCATGCCCCACGCCTCCCGGGCTCCCTCTCGGCAAGATGAAGTCTTCCATAGCTCAAAACGACTCCGAGCTCCTCTAAATTTCTCGGACAGTTCTCCCATCCCTTCCGGAGGCGTCTGAGCCGGCCAGTGGGCTTTAATCATGCTCTTCATAGCCTTCCAAGCCCGCTCATGCACAACGGAAAGTTCCTTTAACAAATCTCCTCCGTATGATCTGACTTCTTCCTCGGGACGCCCGGTCAGGAGACCTAGGCAGGAAATAAACGATGCTCCTTACACTCGATACAATACAAAACACTTGGTGGAGTTAAAGTTTAGATTTTCACTTACAGAACATGCCACCCTTCAATCTCTTATTCTCTTCGCGGGACTGTGTCAATTGCGCTTTCAAGCTCTTAATTTCTTTGGCTTGTCGCTGATTTTCCGCCTTGAGCTGGTTCTTATCGTCCAGACTTCGAGTCAATACGCGGTGCCCGGCCTCAAGTTGGGATTCAGCATACCTTTGGGATTTTCGGGAAGCATCCAAATCCTTCTGCAATTGCCCTATGGACTCGGCTGCTATGAAACAATCTTTCGTCAGAAAGATATGTCCTTTAAACAACCCCCGCACAAAAAGCAATACTTTGTACTCACCGTGCGCCTCTCTAGTGAATTTCTTCACCTGTTCAAGCTCGGTCTTAATATCCTGCAGCTCTGCTCGACTTGACTCGAGGTCTGCAGACAGCTTCTCGTTCTGTTGCTTTGAAACCTACACATGCACGAACATAGTTGTCAGACCCTTGAATTCGGCCGTTCCGTCCAAATTAAGGCTCAGGGGATACTGGGTTAAGAATTATGATCGGCCGTCCGAGCCGACCATTTAGCTGCAGGCTGGTGGATATTATTTTAGCGGCTCCATCAAGTCCCGCTCGAGCGGCCCCGAGGTATGAGTCCACGGAATTGAGGAAATTAAACTCCTGGTCAAAAAATATGGGGTGACGCAGTGCCTCCCCCCGTCGTCGGTGATTCATCGCACTCTCAACCTCGGAGTTGGTAACCGAAACATCCCCTGAGTCCTCGGGAGGTTGGCCCGTAACGGGAGCTCCCGCATCTACTTCGGAGTGTACCGGAGACCTTGGTCGAGGATTGCCCGACGCCTTCTCAGCATCTTCGGATGAAGGTGGTTCTACTCGCCTCTGGAGTATGTCAGTTAGAAACCGTGAGTATTTGAAACGGATAAAAACAAAGACCAAGCTGCAAGATTGAGTACCTGTTGGTAGGGGCAGCGGTCAGTAAAACTCCATCTGTAGTCTCTGGCTCAGGAGCCCGGCCATTAGGCACGGACCTTGCTGGGGTAGCTCCCAAGGATGACCGGCGTGTAGACAGGCGGCCCTTGGGGACAGAGGTCGATGAGATCGGAATTACGGGAGACGAATGTCTTTTCTGAGAAGAAGCCTTCTTCTTGCTGGTTGTAGCGGAAGGGAGCGATCCGAGGTGATCGGCTTGAAGGGCCAACTTGGATTCGTCAACGCTCCTCTGATAAAAGGTCCCGTCCTCGAACTCAATTGAAATCTCCGCATCATCATGAAATCCGGGGTTGTCGCTGCGGGAATAATCCTCTAGTTGTGGGGCGGGACATCTAATTGTCTCGACCTAATGCCTCCATTGCTATTTGGATAAACGCTTAGTTTCGGTCAGTAAAATCAAGAATTGATGGTCTAAGGAAGGGGAGTATGAATGGACTTACCCATTCGATGGGGTTATGAGTTGAGTAGCCCTCCCTGATCTTCAGGCGAACGGAATCTTCCTTTTCTCCTTTGAAGAGGTCGGCTAACATGACCGCCAACACCGCTTGGTCGGCAGGCCCTTGTCTTTGGGAACGGGTCGTGTCACTCATCCCATTGTAGCACCATAGGGGATGGATCCTCTGTTGCAGGGGTTGAACGCAACGGGTGATAGCGGCAACCATCACATCGATAATGGTCAGTTTGCTATGACCCATCAGCTTCACCTGGGCGGCTAGGCACTTTATCTCGGAGCTTTCCTCTTGGGAAGTGCTCCTCGGACGCCATTTGAATCATTTCTTTAAAGGAGCCTTGGAGTATTCAGGCAGACCCCTTCGAGCTGGGTCGAATAAGGGGACCTCTTTGATATAAAACCACTCTAAAGCCCATTCTTCAGATTACTTCTTTGGGGTCCCGATGAGGTACCCCGTCCATGCTATACGCCACACTTCGGCTCCGCCCACTTCCCAGATTGCCCCTCCCCGAGTTCGGGGGAAGAGGCAGAAGTACTTTCTCCATAGATCGAAGTGGGGCTCACAGCCGAGGAACATCTCGCAAAGGGCGACGAAGCCCGAGATGTGCAGGATGGACCCGGGGGTGAGGTTGTGGAGTTGGATCCCGTAGAACTCCAATAGACCCCTCAAGAAGGGGTGAATGGGGAAGCCCAGGCCTTGTAGGAGGAAGGAGGTGAAGCATACCCTCTCGTCTTGGCGGGGAGCGGGGAAGTTCTCCGCGAAAGCCATACCATTCGCGGAGGTCAACCCTGCGCGAGTGGGTGCCAGATCCGAAGCGGGGAGATATCCCTGCGTCTCAAGACTACGTAGCCGGAGGAGGGAAACAAAACAGCTTGCCCAGTCGTCGGGAAGGGAGCCATGAGGGCGTGAGGAAGAACCTGGGGCGCTCGCCATATCTCCAAGTTCGTTGATGCTAGAGTTTCTTGGAGACGAAGGGGGAAGAAGCGTTGCCTACGACAAGTTCGACTTGCTATAAATAGGCGTTTATCCCTCGGCTTGTTGAGGGTATTTCCGTAAAAGGACCGTTGAGATGCCTGCCCTCTATTGGAGCACAGGAATCGAGGGGTTTCATCGAACCTCGGGCAGGGAAATCAATGTTGTGGGTCCGTGCCATTTCCGACAGTTGAAGTTTCTTAACATGGCCAGGTTATCGTCCAACGAATCAGAAAAGAGGAGAACTCGCCTCGCAAGCCGAAGATCCTTGATGAACAAAGCTGCCGAACACGGAGTGCCTCGGCGTTGGAGGCAAGTTCGGGGGCTATTGAGGGAGTCCGGAACTAAGGGGTCCTCAGGCAGTTGGTTCATCTCCGGTGGGCCAACACGATGGGCCGCTCAATGGCAATTACTAGAAGGCCGAATTACAGGACAATCCCTTGTTCGTAAGGAAGAGTCTCGAAGACTTGATGTGCTCTCCAAGAAAGAATGGGCGTATCTATGCCCGGATGGAAACCGACCATGTGTAACCCTAGGTACCCCTGGTGTCTATATAAACCAGAGGGCTTAGTTCGTAGAGGGACAAGTCAACTAATCTAGGGTTTAGCTCTTTTGATCTCGAGGTAGATCAACTCTGTAACCATCATACTCATCAATACAATCAAGCAGTGTTGGATTTCGGGCTCCGCAAAACCCCAAGAAGTTTGAACACAGGGGCGTGTGCGAAGATCCCCAACAGCTTCAACCTCTAGCTCTCAGCTCGACTACCTAGCCGAACAAGCTCGCACACTCTCAGGAAGAAGACTAGCACACGAGGATTTACCCAGGTTCGGGCCGCTGCGAAGCGTAAAACCCTAGTCCTGCCTTTTGGTGGATTGCCTCACGAGGAGGTTGGTGGATGAACTAGTACAGTGGTCGGTCGCCTCGCGAGGATGCTCGGGCGGTGTTTTTTCCTCTCTCCCTCTACAGAGCAGCCTTGCCTCCATTTATAGTGGCGTGGGTCCTCTTGCCTTATCACAATGGCGGGAAGGGATCCCACAACGGCCAAATTCGAAAGGGGACAGGAGGTACATCATATCCTGACGAAAGGTGGTCTTCGCCTGCAAAGTAGCTGGTGGTGACGCGGTGGTGGGCTCGCTGGTGACATCCGTCCTGCCGCGCCCGCTGGCCTGGTCTCGCTGCATCGGAATGGAAACCTTTGGCGGACGCCTTGGGAATCTGCGCTCGCCCCTGCCTCCTTTGCACCAAAGAGGAAACTGTTTCTTCTGGCGCGCTGGTGCCCGCCTGGCCCGTCTGCGTCATCCTTGACCTCCCGAGGCCGAGCATTGCATAGAGATCTCCGCCGCTCAGAAGGGGGCCTGGGGAGGCCTCTTCCCTTCGAGGGCCTTGGCGCTGTCTCCCTCGCAAGCGGGGGGCTCTCGCGAGGGCCTTGTCTTGAGTCAGGCCACGCCAGGCCGTATGGATCGTCGGTGCGTGCCACGCCCTCGGCCGCGTGCAGACAAGTCTGGGTACCCCCGTTCCCAGAACGCCGACAAGCAGGACATAGGATTTTACCTCCTCACGAGGGCCCGAACCTAGGTATACACCGTCTCCTTCGTCCCCTGTAACCATCGATCCTTGATTCATAGTTCGGGACCCCCTACCCGAGATCCGCCGGTTTTGACACCGACAACCCGCTGCTCGGTATCTTTCCTGTCGACCCGCACCTCAGCGCTGGCAAAACACACACGACATCTAGACTGGTTCCCGAGGAGATACGATCCTAGGATGGGCCATGTTGCCCAATCCAAGTCTCGGGGGCTACTGCGATGACAATTAAATGCAGAAAATTTAAGTGCAAAACAGTTTCCGAGGAGATTACGATCCTTAGGTTGGTCGGCAACACCCATCCTGAGTCTCGGGGGCTACTGGACACCGCGTTTCTATTCCTGAAGTATGTTGTCGGGCAAGGACTTGATCCTCAGGTCAATTTTGCGAATCGACCTGAGTCTCAGGGGATACTAGGATCAACGGTTTTGTTTAATCCTTAAGGTGCATCTCGGATTTAGGCCGACACGCACCTTGAGGACAACTGGCTATACATCTCGGCAGAGAATAAATTGCACCAATCGGAAACATTCCATAAAGAATCAACCCAAGGCCGAGGTGGTGCCACCTCGGAAGAAGTCCGCCGTAAAGGTCGGATCCGAGGGGCTGGCTCTGTAGAGGGCTTTTCCGGCATTAAACTCGGCTGAACTCCTTCAAGTATTTTAAGAATGAGGTAATTTCTGACACCTCGGATGCAGATCGGTGTTGGAACTTGGCTGCAAAAAGACACCTCAGATGCACTCCGGAGTTGGAGCTCGGACGCAGGAGGACACCGTCGCACGGGAAAAACCTCAAAACCGAGGCGCGACGTAAAAATGACAAGGCATTGATAAAGGCCAGGAACTTAACGGGGCTCCTCGGATACCCGACGGGTGAATTCTTCGGATACAACTAGACAATCCTCAAGATCAGAGACAGGAAGAATCTGTTGAACCATCTTTCAAGACCGACGGCTGAAGACAAAGAATAGTTCGGAAGAATCGAGGAGCATCCCCAACTTGAAGACCGGTTCAGTGGGCTACTGACGGTGTCCTGGACTAGGGGGGCATACCACGTCGTCTCTGATGTCTACTATACAACTTTATTCTTGTAGACTCTATTGGGCCTACAAGCGCAGAGTTTTGTAGGACAATAGAAATTTTCCCTCAAGTGGATGACCTAAGTTTTTTTGACCATAAAACAGTAGGAGAGGCTCCTACTGTATATAATTAATCATAGGAAATTTACATCAGTTGTTACAACCCCCTATTAGAGGGGGGGGGGTATCCCAAAAGGGAGGAAGAAAATTAAAGGATGTAGAGTCTAGAAAGAAAGACCTAAGGTTTATCAATCCGTGGGAGGTGTAGGATGAAGATGGTCTCTCTCAAACAACCCTGCAATTAAATACAAGAAATCTCTTGTGTCCCCAACACACCCAATACAATGGAAAATTATATAGGTGCACTAGTTCGGCGAAGAGATGGTGATACAAGTGCAATATGGATGGTAGATAAAGGTTTTTGTAATCTGAAAATATAAAAACAGCAAGGTAACAAGTGTAAAACAACGTTGTATAGATGCTTGGAAATAAGGCCTAGGATTCATACTTTCACTAGTGCAATCTCCCATCAATGCTAACATAGTTGAATCATATGATCATCCCTGAACATGCAATAAAGAATCACTCCAAAGTTCCTATCTAGCGGAGAACAATAAGATGAAATTGGTGTAGGTAGTGGAACCACCTCAAAGTTGTTCTTTTCGATCAATCTTTTGGGCTATTCCTATAAGTTTAACAAACAACCCAAGAGTTCGTACTAGAACAACACCAATGATACATATCAATCGACCCTAATGTCACCTAGATACTCCAATGTCACCTCAAGTATCTGTGGATAAATTATGTGACATGCATCAAACAATTTCAGATCTATCATATTCAATCCAACACAAAGAACTTCAAGGAGCACCCCAAGATTTCTATCGGAGAATGTGGTATGAAAACGTGCAACCAACCCCTATGCATAGATCCCCAAGGTCACCGAAATCCGCAAGTTGATGCCTCAACATATATCAAGTGAATCAATAGAATACCCCAATGTCACTATGAGTATCCCACGCAAGACATACATCAAGTGTTCTCAAACCCAATATTCAATCCAACATAATGACATCTCAAAGGTAAAGATTCAATTCATCACAACAAGGTAGCAAGGGAATAACATTATATGATCCGACTATATTAACAAAGCCCGTGATACATCAAGATCGTGCCATCTCAAGAACACAAGAGAGAGAGAGAGATGGAACACATAGCTACTGGTACATACCCTCAGCCCTGAGGGTGAACTACTCCCTCCTCGTCATGGCCTCCGCCGGGATGACGAAGATGGCCACCGGTGATGGTTTCCCCTCTCCGGCAAGGTACTGGAACGTCTCCAGATTGGTTTTTCGTCGATACAAAGAGTTGCGGCGGCGGAATGGATAGTCTCTGTTTATTTCTGGGGTTTATGGGATTTATATGATTTTTCAGCGTTGGAATCACGCGCAACGGAGCCACGTGGGGCCCACCACATATCAGGGCGCGACCTAGGGGGGCCGCGCTCTGATGGCTTGTGCCCCACGTGTGGCTCCCCTCTGGTGGTTCTTTGCTCCAATATGGCTTATTTCCTCCAGAAAAAATCACCAAAAAGTTTCGGGCGATTCCGAGAACTTTCATTTTCTACACAAAAACAACACCACAGTAATTCTGCTGAAAGCAGCGTCAGTCCGGGTTAGTTCTAAATAAATCATGTAAAGTGCATCAAAACCATATAAAAGTATTGTAAACATAGGTGAATATGGCATGAATACTTCATAAATTATCGATACGTTGGAGACGTATCAGCATCCCCAAGCTTAATTCCTACTCGTCCTCGAGTAGGTAAATGATAAAAGAAATAATTTATGAAGTGTGAATGGTGGCATAGTATATAAGTTTGATCAATGATAATTCCAATCACTTTTTCTAGCATCATAACCAGCAACGTTTTCTCATATAACTTCTCATAATCAAGTAGCAAGTTATTCACATGTTGAAGTATAGACCATAAGCTCTCTTGAAAACTAGCAAACTATGTTTTCAGTCATCAAACAATTACAATCCATCTTATTTTCAGGAAGGGTCTATGTAAGAGCTTTGGTTTAGCAAATTTCACATACTAAACTATCATTTAGTCTTCCATGATTGCTGACACTCAAGGCATATTTTTAGAATAAATAGTTTCAGTCAAACACATAGGAAGATAGGGGATTAATGTTTCGCCTCCCAACTTATTTATCTTGGGGATATTGTCAACAAATAATGAATCATGATCACCTATATTCAACTGGATATATGTGTCTGGATCTTTCCCCACCACATGATGCTTGCCAACTAAGGAATTAATAAATTGGAATAGGGATGAACATTATTGACTCTTGCATAAAAGCAAAAGATAGGCCCTTCGCAGAGGGAAGCAGAGGTTGTCATGCGCTTTTTATTTTTGGATATGCAATCTCTTAATGAAAAGGAACGTCACTTTATATTGCCCATCGTGATAGCAAACTTTATTATGCAGTCCGTCGCTTTTATTTCTTTGTCATAACAAGATCGTACAAAGCTTATTTTCCCTTACAATAAAAGATCATAGATGTTTAGGAGCAATTTTTATTGCTTTGTGCACCGATGACAATTTACTCGAAGGATCTTATTCAATCCATAGGTAGGTATGGTGGACTCTCATGGAAGAAACTTGGCTCAAGGATTTGGATGCACAAGCTGTATTTCTACATAGTACGAAATTTTGGCTAGCAAAAGGTTCTAAACAAGCATCACATGTTAGAGGATCCATGACAATATAACTGCTACGTGAATATAAACAAACATAACCATTACGTTGTCTTCCTTGTCCAACGTCAACTACTTGATCAAGTTTGAAAATAATTAATGGGGGTTCACAATCATAGAAGATGTCCAAGATAGTGTATTTATATGTGAAACCTCTCTTCCTTCAATATTCTTTCATGAATTGTTTAAATGACCAATGCTATGTTTGCTAACTTCCAATAAATTTTACCGCTTATACTCCTAGTATGTGAAGTCACTACTCCCCATGGGACAAGAATATGAAGCATATATAATTTCACATTTATGACATTCAATTCATTCAAAGTTTACTCTTAGGATATAAGTGAAGCACAAGAGTAAACATCAAACTACTCTCAAAAGATATAAGTGAAGACCAATGAGTAGTTAAACAATTAAGTAGCTATGTGAGGACTATCTCTCAATAAAGATTTTCAGATCTGATTATTTTATTAAAACAACAAACTGAATAAAAATTCATTCCAAGAATAGCACATATCATGTGGACAAATAAAAATTTAGGCTCAACATAGGCTAACCGATATTTGTTTGATGAAGAGAGGTGGGATGCGTAGCATCCCCAAGCTTAGATGCTTGAGACTTCTTAAAATATTTACTTGGGGTGCCTCGTGCATCCCCAAGCTTGAGCTTTTGTATCTCGTTCAATCCTCTCATATCCCGATTTCACCTAAGTCTCAAAAACTTCATCCACACAAAACTCAAAAAGAACTCGTGAGATAGGTTAGTACACATAAGAAAAAATCAACACTTCATGTACTGCCAAGACAAGTTGCACAATCATTTTCAAACATAATCTACTGTTTAATATCATTTCCACAATTTATATCTACCAATATAGGCTATGGAAACTATAGGATAAGTAGATAACAAAACTATGACAGCAATCTGTACAAACAGAACAGTCTGTAGCAATAAATTAAACCAGTGTACTTCTGTAACTCAAATAATTATGAAAATTTACGACATGATAAAGAATTTATATGAAAATACTGTGTAAAAATTTCAAAAACTTTCCACGTTCCAGTAAAATATGAAAATCCAAACACTACAGCAAAAGTTTCTGTTTTTACACAGCACACATCAAACATGCATAGAGACATCTTAAGGCAATTCTTGGAACTTTTTATTGAAAAACAAGATTATAAATAACATATAACAGATAAAAACAAAATAAAATGATGCTCCAAGCAAAACACATGTTATGTGATGAATAAAAATATAGCTCTAAGTAAGATATACCGATAGTGTTGAAGACGAAAGAGGGGATGCCTTCCGGGGCATCCCCAAGCTTAGGTGCTTGAGTCTTCCTTGGATATTACCTTGGGGGTGCCTTGGGAATCCCCAAGCTTAGGTTCTTGTCACTCCTTATTCTCCTCATATCAGTGTCTCACCCGCAACTTGAAAACTTCAATCACGCAACTTAACGGAACTTCGTGAGATGGGTTAGTGTAATAAAGATAGATCATTCACTTAGGTACTGTCAAGACAAGATTCATAATTATTCTCACATAATACCTACTGTATTCTACCATTCCCGTAAATTATATCACTAAATATAAGCTATGGAAACACTAAAACAAGCAAACTATGCATGCAAAACAGAATCTGTCAAAAACAGAACAGTTTGTGAAGATCTGTAGTATAACCATATTTCCCTGTCTCTAAAACTTCTGAAAAATTAGGAAAACTTATATAATTTCCATATAAATACTTTGTAAAAATTTCAGATTTTTTTGACGCTCAGGTAAAATCAGAGAAATTCTTTACTGGAGGCAAAAGTTTCTGTTTTTGCACAGAATCAAATCAACAAGTATCCATACTATCCCAAAGGCTTTACTTAGTACATTATTCAAATAAAAGACACAAAACATGATTACTAAAGAATATTAATAATGTGAACACTCAAAAACAGAAAGTAAAAGTGTTGGGTTGTCTCCCAACAAGCGCTTTTCTTTAAAGCCTTTTAGCTAGGCATGATGATTTCAATGATGCTCACATAAAAAGTAGTAATTGAAACATGCAAGAGAGCATCATGAATCTCATGACAAGCACATTTAAGTATAACCCTCTTCCTATGCATAGGGATTTTGTGAGCAAAAAATTCATGGGAGCAAGAATCAACTAGCATAGGAAGGCAAAACAAGCATAACTTCAAAACTTTTAACACATAGAGAGGAAACTTGATATTATTGCAATTCCTACAAGCATATGTTCCTCCCTCATAATAATTTTCAGTAGCATCATGAAGAAATTCAACAATATAACTATCACATAAAGCATCCTTTTCATGATCTACAAGCATAGAAAATTTATTGCTCTCCACATGAGCAATTTTCTTCTCATTCATTGTAGTGGGAGCAAACTCAACAAAATAACTATCATGAGATACATGATTGACATAACCACATCCAATATTAAAATCATGATGACAAGTTTCATGGTTACTATCACTCTTTATAGCATACATGTCATCATCATAATCATCATATATAGGAGGCATGCCATCATCACAATAAATTTGCTCATCAAAACTTGGGGGACTAAAAATGCCATCTTCATAGAACATAGCATCCCCAAGCTTGTGGCTTTGCATATCATTAGCATCATGGATATTCAGAGAATTCATACTAGCAACATTGCAATCATGCTCATCATTCAAGGAATTCTCATTAATTATTTTCATAAACTCTTCCTCTACCAATTGAGCACAATTTTCCGAACCATCATTTTCACCAAAGACATTAAAAAGACGAAACAATTGAGGCAACCTAAATTCCATTTTTTTTGTAGTTTTCTTTTATAAAACCAAACTAGTGAAAAACAAAAAACTAAAAGATTTAATTGCAAGATCTAAAGATATACATTCAAGCACTCACCTCCCCGGCAACGGCGCCAGAAAACGGCTTGATGTCTACTACGCAACTTTATTCTTGTAGACTGTGTTGGCCCTCCAAGCGCAGAGTTTTGTAGGACAGTAGTAATTTTCCCTCAAGTGGATGACCTAAGGTTTATCAATTCTTAGGAGGTGTAGGATGAAGATGGTTTCTCTCAAACAACCCTGTAATTAAATACAAGAAATCTCTTGTGTCCCAAACACACCCAATACAATGGCAAATTGTATAGATGCACTAGTTCGGCGAAGAGATGGTGATACAAGTGCAATATGGATGGTAGATAAAGGTTTCTGTAATCTGAAAATATAAAAACAGCAAGGTAATAAGTGTAAAAGAGCGAGCAAAACGTTGTATAAATGCTTGGAAATAAGGCCTAGGGTTCATACTTTCACTAGTGCAATCTCCCAACAATGCTAACATAGTTGAATCATATGATCATCTCTCAACGTGCAAAAAAGAATCACACCAAAGTTCAAATCTAGAGGAGAACAATAAAATGAAATTGGTGTAGGTAGTGGAACCACCTCAAAGTTATTCTTTCCGATCAATCTTTTTGGCTATTCCTATAAGTGTCAAAAACATCCCTAGAGTTCGTACTAGAACAACACCAATGATACATATCAATCCACCCTAATGTCACCTAGATACTCCAATGTCACCTCAAGTATCCGTGGGTAAATTATGCAACATGCATCAAACAATTTCAGATCTATCATATTCAATCCAACACAAAGAACTTCAAGGAGCACCCCAAGATTTCTATCGGAGAACATGGTATGAAAACGTGCAACCAACCCCTATGCATAGATCCCCAAGGTCACCGGAATACGCAAGTTGATGCCTCAACATATATCAAGTGAATCAATAGAATACCCCAATGTCACTACGGGTATCCCACGCAAGACGTACATCAAGTGTTCTCAAAACCAATATTCAATCCAACATAACGGCATCTCAAAGGTAACGATTCAATTCATCACAACAAGGTAGCAAGGGAATAACATCATATGATCCGACTATATTAACAAAGCCCATGATATATCAAGATCGTGCCATCTCAAGAACACGAGAAAGAGAGATTGAACACATAGCTACTGGTACATACCCTCAGCCCCGAGGGTGAACTACTCCCTCCTCGTCATGGCCTCCGCCGGGATGATGAAGATGGCCACCGGTGATGGTTTCCCCTCTCCGGCATGGTACTGGAACGTCTCCATATTGGCTTTTCATCGATACAGAGAGTTGCGGTGGCGGAACGGAGAGTCTCTGTTTATTTCTGGGGTTTCTGGGATTTATAGGATTTTTCAGCGTTGGAATCACGCGCAACGGAGCCACGTGGGGCCCACCACATATCAGGGCGTGACCTAGGGGGGCGCGCCCTGATGGCTTGTGCCCCATGTGTGGCTCCCCTCCGGTGGTTCTTTGCTCCAATATGGCTTATTTCCTCTAGAAAAAATCACCAAAAAGTTCGGGCGATTCCGAGAACTTTCATTTTCTGCACAAAAACAACACCACGGTAATTTTGCTGAAAACATCGTCAGTCCGGGTTAGTTCTAAATAAATCATGTAAAGTGCATCAAAACCATATAAAAGTATTGTAAACATAGGTGAATATGGCATGGATACTTCATAAATTATCGATACGTTGGAGACGTATCAATCTCTCGGCCAGAGGGCCGGGCCGAGGACCCCCATGGCAGTTCACTAATGGGCCACTTCGGGCAGCCCATGACATATACGAGGAAGATTCGACAAGACTTGGTGATCAAGACAAGGACTCCTCTCCACCGATGTAGCTGAGTTGGACTCTTGTTATCTTAGTCCTCAAGTGCATTATATAAGGCGAGGCCAGGCTAGTCGATAGATCGTTACGACAGACCCATACACGTCATCATCACCCCTAGGGTGTAGACCACAAACATATGATCTCGAGGTAGATCAATTCTGTACTCAATACACCAATAATATAAAAAGAGCAGGACGTAGGGTTTTACCTCCATCTAGAGGGCCCGAACCTGTGTAAAAGCCTAGTGTTCCTTCTCTCCTGTTACCATCGATCTGATCTCACAACTCGCCCCCCTACCCGAGGTCTGCCGGTTTTGACACCGACACTGAGGGCCTTACAACTTATTGACTCATGTAGAGGAGAGTGATAAACTGAATGGAGTTAAGGTATGTCGTGATGCACCTGCTGTGACTAATCATCTCTATGCTGATGACTCCTTAATTTTGATGAAAACTAACATACAAAATGCTGCATGCTTAAAAGTTGCCCTTGATTTATATTTTTTTGGCATCCGGACAACTTGTTAGTTTGGAGAAATCTAGTATATTTTCCAGCTTGTGGTCGGTGAAGTAGAGGTATGTTTTTGTGCTGGTCAAGAAAGGCACTAATTTATCTTATTTTGAATTAAGTATTATGCCATGCAAGCTAATAAATCAACTTTAGTTATTGGCATTTGATCTGTACCATTACATCGTAAGGATATATTTAGGCATGCTACTATTTATCTGCCAAACTAGCCCAGCCTTCTCATGAAGTCATTATATGACATTCACAGGATGGGCATCATGCAAGGAATGTTTTTCGGGCTCTCTAGATAGAAGGTATTATTTTCATGGTAATTATGCAAAACAGTGAGTAATGGCGATTGTTTTATTGCAGCAAAGTTCCACATGTGGTTGATTGCTTGGATGTGGTGAGTTTGTGAATCAGAATAAGAAATATGAAAGGATGTAAACTGGATTTTAGATATATACTTACAATTTTTAAGTAACTAGCTGACTCTGGACCTTAAGGTACTGCAAATAAAGTTGTTCATCGCATGTACTGGGTTGATATTTTTGAAGACAAAGATAGAGCCGAAAACACCATATGTTTAATTATAAGATGTATAGCTCATGAGGAGAAATTAGTTTCTTGCTTTGAGTTGTGCAACTGTTAGCACATGTCTTTTTTTACTGAAAATCAAATGTTCTCAATTACTCACTAACGTGGGGATTCTTGCAGTAGAAATATTAATCGACTTGTGTCATGAGATAACAAAGTGTATCTACTCTATGGTTGGTCAAACAAGATCATAGATTGATGTTTCAAAACCATGCAAATTAGTTAGCTCCAGTGTGTTAAAGAGTTCTTGTGTTGTATAGTTTCGTACAACCAGAATAACATTTTATTGGTGCACAAAGAGGAGTTTAATTTGGGTAACAGTGTGGACAAACTACATGTTCAAAAACGGCCATCAAGTGCCTCGGCATGAGATCATTGGAGCACATACTGTCGTTCAAGCATATACTGTTGATGGAACTACTGATCAACCACACCAAAGACGTATTGAAGATATAGACAAGGATGAAAGTTAAACCTGGGCATACAACGGGCCGGCCCGGGCTTCGGGCCGGGCTTTAGAAAGCCCGAACTAAAAATCCCAGGCCCGGCCCGGCCAAAAAAAAACAAATTTCAGCCCCGAGCCCGGCCCGAACATACTAAAAAGGTGAATTTCGGGCCGTGCCGTGTAGGGCCTTCGTGTAAAACGTCCATTTTCCCAAGCCCGAGCCCGGCCCGAACTACTGATCGGGCCTCGTTTTCAAGCCCGGACCCGACCCGAACATAAAGCCCGGCCTGACCAGCGTTTTTTGGGCCGGGCTTGGGCCGGGTCACCGGGTCGGGCTGCCCATGCCGAGGTCTGGATGAAAGAAACCTTGTGTTTATGTTGTAGTTTGTGAAATTCTCCATCCGTCTGGAATTACTTGTCGCATAAATGGATAAAATGAGTGTATCTAGAACTAAAATACGTATAGATATATGCATTTCTCCGACAAGTATTTCCAGACGGAGGGAGTATGTGTCTAGCTAAAGGAGGATTATGGTTTGTTGACCATGCCAGTTATTTCGGTTTGATATCATCTGTCCATTCTCAGTTTACAAGTTATGACCTATGTTTCAAGGTCCATACTTATTTATGATGTGCTGGTCTTCTTATGTTGCTTTGGAGCTAGCAAGCATTTTTATTACCAGGCATCCCTTGCCACTTCAAAATTCTTATATATGAAAATACTAAGAATTTGAACGAGATCAAGGAGAAAACGACGCAGCGAAGAGCGCGGACCCCTCTAGTGAGTAGTGAAACGCAAGGAAAGTTTGGATTTAGTTGAGATTATTTTAAGATTTGATTTGAATGAGTTAATAGATAAAGTTGTTTTAAAAAAATACCGATTTGATTGAGTTAATGCACACGTCAAATTAGCCGGCTGTAAGATGGTTATGGGCGTAATATAGTGTTGATGGAAGTAAGGCGAGACTACTAACCTCCCTTTAAGAGTAGAGATTAACTTTATTACGTAGTTCATATTTTGTTTGTACGTTTTTTTGGATAACTGGTTTTCAGTTCAATGGCGGTTCACTTTTCTCTACTACTTATAAAAGAGCAAACATAATTTTTTCTAAAGGCACACCACAAACATACACGAACCCATTACCACCGCACGATTAGACCCACTAAACTTAACCTAACTGCTAGAGTTACCTTAATCCGTTTTGTGTGTGCATTTAGTAAATTGCATTGACTGGCCGTACTCCACCAGAGACGAAAATATATAAGGGCATGCACAATGGTGCTGAGGGAGAATTCATGAGAAAAGGCTTGTCTTCTTGTTTAAGAGATCATCTCTTAGCAGAGAGCGGAAGCGTGATACCACCCCTCCCCCTCCCCCCTTGCAACCCCCTCGCGACACCTCCCCAGGGAGCCGCCAGGGGGCGATCTCCACGCCCCAGCAGCCCCCATAACATGGCCTCCCCTCTGTCCCTGCCATCGGCATAGGCCACGGTGGCGGCGGGACCGTCGCCGAAGGGGGCGGGGAGCTGGATACGGCGGTGACCCTCATGGATCGGCTAGGGCGAGTCCAACGAGGGGCACGTGCGTAGCGGCCAGGGCGGCGCCCCTGGTCATGCGGGGGCAGTGCTTGCCTCCATGGCTGCTGCCGGGAACCGACGGGTTCTCCGGCGATGGTGGGCATGGTGGCGGCTGTAGATCTAGACCCCGCCCAGATCCGTCATCAATGGATGTTCGGTGACGTGACGAGGGCTCCGGTGTGGGGATAAAGGATCTCCACCAGAGTACCGGCAGTGGCATACGTCTTCATGGAGAGTCTCCGCACGGTTCCAGCCAACCGAGAGATCGGTACGACGCCGCTTCCGATGAAAATCGCGTTGGGCTGCGGTATTGGCGGACGATGGCGGTGTCTCTGACGTCGTTTCCTTATCGAGGCATCGTTGTTGCAGGTCATGTCAACTCGATCGGGATGTTGCCTGGGAAACCCTAGATCTGGGCTTACCGGATCAGACGATGATGATGCCTTCGATGTCGTTCTCCCTCCTAAGGGCATCGTTTTGGAGCAAGTGCTAGAAGGACAGGACAAGGAGAGGAGCGGTGTTACATCAACCGCAGGGCCGACGGCGGATCTCGACGGCATGGCGCTATGGAGTTTCGAAGACGTGCGTGTGTGGATGGATACGTGCAGGATGGTGGCGTTGTCTGGCGCCGTGGTGGCGTCAACGGCAGACCTGGCAAGGTCGAAGCATCAGTGCCTGCTCCGGAGATGGGTCGGTGGAAGATGATGGCGACGAGCTCTAAGAGTGCGTCGGACCGGTGTGTGCCCCAGTCCCATCATTGCAGCTTGGTTGGGGCCTCCGGCTTTAGATGTTAGGCTTTGGTGTGATGTCTGTTTCGTATTCAGCTCTTTTAGGGTGAGGCCTTCATGGCTTTCATTTGAATTCAAATGGTGGTTTGAACTCAATCTTGGCCTTGTTGACCTCAAAACCAAATATGCACAGAAAAAATATGAATGCATATGCTTCTAGTTCTCACAACCAAAATTCCGGGAAAAAAATGGGTTGTGACGGAAGTGGATATGGTAAATGTCATGGAACGATCATTAATCTCCTTGATGATGGCACTATAGATTCCAATAGGCTCATTCTCGATTTCACTCGCGACTGTCTTGGAATATAAGGCAACCTGCACCTTTTGAACTGCTAGGTCCGCTATAAGATCTAATCCTTCTCGGCATGCGAGGGCTTTCAAGAGATTCTGGATCAACCATAACCTTGAAAACAACTGTCGATGTGCCAATGTACAATTGGTTACCATGTGTGAAGAGCGCCCCAACTACACCAAATTCCTTGTCATGTAAGACACCACCATCAACATTCACCTTAGACTAGTGACCTCGTGACACAACCCAAAATTTTCCCAACTTTGGATGTGAACCTAGAAGCATATGCATTCATTTTTTTCATTGCATATTTGGTTTTGAAACAAACATGACCGACTCTTAAACCCTAAACCATTTTAATGTTTATTTGGAGGCCATGAATGTTTTCAATAAGATGATTTTTCAGAAAAGGCATAAGGGCAGGAAAGAAATTTCCTAAGTTTAATATTTACCCTATTTTGGTTGTGTGAACGAGGGTTTGAAAATAGTTTAAATTGGGAAAATAAATTATGAAAGCCCTGGATAAAGGAAATAAACAGGAAATAAAAATTAAAAGGGAAAATATTTTGCAAAAGGGCCCCATAGAAAATTTTGACAAAAATAATTTGTCAAAATCCACAAAGAAAAATGTTCATGCAATCAGGAATATTCCATAACTATTTTAGAAAAGGTCAGTTTCTGAAAGAAAAAAACAAACCCAAATTCAAATTTACAGCAGAGAGAACAGAGAATAAAAAGAAAAGAGAAAAAAGGAAAGGCCCAGCCAGCGAGCCACGCCAACAGAGGCCTAGCTAGCCAACTGAGCACGCCACACCGTACTCTCTCTCTTCTCTCTCACTTCCAGATGGGACCCACCGGTTAGGGTCACCCTACCTCGCGCAACATTCGCCCGACGCCCGAGCACACGACCCGAGCATGAACGTGCCCATGATCTCCACGTCGGGCGTTGACCGAGCTTGCCAGCCGCAACCAACATGTCCTACAAATACCCCCGAACCCCTTCTGTCAAACCCCTAAAGCAATTTCACCGGAGCACCGCTGGGCTGCCCGCAGCACCACCGCACTCTCCCCTTCGGCCGAGAGATCACCAGCGAGATTCTGGTGAGCCCAGACCACCCCAACCATCCTACCGCACCACGAGGACCACCACTCCACGGCGAACCTCCTGGACATCACCAGCACGCCTAGAGCCCCCGGCAACATCGACTTTGACGGAGCCCCAAGCTCAACGCCGCCGTCGTCTTGACTCCGGTGAGCTCCGTAAACCGTTCAATCGTCCACCTTGTCCAAACTGCTTCCCATTTTCGCGCTTATCTTGTTGGCCTTTTGAATAACCTATTTTCTACGGAAAACGAGCATGCCATCACCACCCAGAGCTTTTCACCGCTGTGCTCAACTCCGAAAAGCCCACCCCGTCACCTCCGTCCACCTCGGCGTCAACCAAGGCCACCAGGAGCACTGCCGCCGTCGTCCGCATCCATTCGACCACCTCCATCGCCAGGGAGAACCAGTTTGTCGAGTTAGAGCACGTGTCCACGTCCGAGCCGCGCTCGAGTTTTCCGGCGAAATTCCGGTGACTAAGCTACCACGGTGAGCCCAAATCTAACCCCGCTCTCCGATCTTGATCCAACGCATAGGGTTAGATTACTTAAACAAATTGGTATGTTTTGAGAACGTCCGTCAGATCTGGATCAAACAGATGTGTTTTAATTTTATTACAAAACGATGCCGGAATCAGAGAGTGCGAGTGTATAACATTATCCAGAACAAATTCGTTTAACTAAAAGAAATTGTAGTCCAAAGTCCAAATTGACTGATTCTTTTTGACTGATTCTTTTTGCACACTAAACCTTAGGAGATGAACTTTTTGTAAAATTTTAGAATAGTAAATTTGAATTTCAAACAAACATTTTGAAACTTAAAATGGCAGAACTTTAAAATTATAAAACAAAATTGAATGTTTCTTTTTGTTTTGAAACTACTGAAGTGTAGTTTAACTTAATCCACTGTTGGATAATTTTTTAAAATTTATAAAATTGATTCTGGATGGATACTTAATAGTACTAGTTTCACTTATAATTAGCTTTAATTAATAATTAAAATTATGGTAAAAGTAACCAAATTTGTCAATTGAAATTATAGATTTGTTGAATCTAATAGACCACCTAATAAACTTATTTGGTGTGATTTGAAACATGGTTTAGTATTAATAAACCTAGTTTAAATTATATGGAACCCTAGCTGGACTTATAAAAATAATTTGTAAGAAAATACTTGAACTAAGTTGAACTTAATGATTTGAATCATGATGACTTAAAGAATAAAAATATTGAGAAAAATAACATTTAACTTAGACAAGTTAAATTCAAGTAGACTTGAGTGAAATCTTAAGTAAAAGAAATTGAGCCTAGTTCAATCCAAACTGAAAACTCAAACTGGATGCTCAATTAAATGAGATCAAACCCAAACCATACCACCACCTTGTGATGTGTGATTGCTTCTCTGCATTCATGCAAGTGTTCCCTTTGCATGAATTGAGTTCTTATGACTGCTATGTGTTATTTTTCCGACAACCTTAGATTACAAGGAGTGCAACCCCTATGACTGTCAGGAGTTGATGAGTGACAACAATAACCAAGGCAAGTTCCACGTTGACCATGGTACCCAGTATTTTCATGCATTGTAGTATTTGTCGGCCCAGTGGATACCAGGGTACCACAACCCATCTTCCGCTAGCCCAGGTGTCGGTACTCGGAGCGGTCCCAAGGAGGTGGCCATGCCCATGCCGCCCCGAGGAAGTTACCTCGCGAGGGGCGTGTCTCGCAGGGCCCCCTCGCGTCCAAGGTCGGGCCCCTTGGGGGTGTTGATACGTCCAATTTGCATCATGATTTCCTACTGTTATTTTTAATGTTTTGTTGAATAATAATGCTTTAGGGAGTGATTAATGCCTTTTCTCTCATAATATGCAAGGTTTACACAAGGAGGGAGAATCCCGTCAGCTGGAATTCTGGACCTGAAAAAGCACATCAGAGATACCTATTCTGCACATCTCCAAATAAGCTGAAACTTTAAGGGAGTCGACGAAACACAATTCCAGCTGCCGCAAGTTCCAGAACCTCGAGATCCAATCTAAACACCATCACAGAGGGGTTCATCTTCCTCATAGGTGCCTCTCTGATGATGCGTGAGTAGTCCACCATAGACCTATGGGTCCATAGGCAGTAGCTAGATGGCTTCTTCTCTCTCTCTCTTATGATTCTCAATACAATGGTCTCTTGGAGATCTATTTGATGTAAACTTTTGCGGTGTGTTTGTTGGGATCCGATGAATTTTAAGTTCATGATCAGTTTCTATCCATGAATACTATTTGAGTCTTCTTTGATCTCTTATATGCATGATTACTTATAGCCACGTATTTCTTCTCCGAATCTTTGGTTTAGTTAGGCCGACTAGATCGATTTTTCTTGCCATGGGAAGAGGTGCTTTGTGATGGGTTCGATCTTGCAGTGTTCTTTCCCAGTGACAGAAGGGGCAGCAAGACACGCATGTATCGTTGCTATTAAGGATAACAAGATGGGGTCTATTCCTACATGAATAGATCTTGTCTACATCATGTCATCGTTCTTATTGCATTACTCCATTTTTCCATGAACTTAATACACTAGATGCATGCTGGATAGCGGTCGATGTGTGGAGTAATAGAGGTAGATGCAGGCAGGAGTCGGTCTATCTATCTTGGATGTGATGCCTATATAATGATCATCGCCTTGGATATCGTCATGACTATTCGATTTTCTATCAATTGCCCAACAGTAATTTGTTCACCCACCGTGCGCTATACTCATGAGAGAAGCCACTGAACCCTACGGCCCCCGGGTCTACTTTTCTATCATATTGCTTTCTGATCTACGTTTTTGCACTCTTTGTTTTCAGATCTACAAAACCAAAAACCCAAAAATATATTGCTGCATATTTACTCTTTTTATTTGTGTTCTTGAGAGATCTATCTCTCCTATCTATCACTACCTAATCTATCTTATTACCGTAGAGAGATTGACAACCTCTCTTTCGCGTCGGGTTGCAAGTATTTGTTGTTTGTGTGCAGGTGCTGCTTATTGGGTGGTGGTGATCCTCCTACTGGTTTGATAACCTTGGTTCATAACTGAGGGAAATACTTACCGTCGCTGTGCTGCATCATCCCTTCCTCTTTGGGGAAATACCGACGCAGTCTCAAGCCACGTCAATATGCACCTCTTATATGTGAAAGAAATTTGTGGATTATTTAAGCTTGCAGGTTTACCCGGAGATGAAGCTAAGAAGAAGGTATTCCCTTTATCTTTGAAGGGAAAAGCATTGACATGGTATAGGCTATGTGATGATATTGGATCATGGAACTGGAATCGATTGCAATTGGAATTCCATCAAAAGTTTTATCCCATGCATCTAGTTCATCGTGATCGGAATTACATATATAATTTTTGGCCTCGTGAAGGAGAAATCATCGCTCTAGCTTGGGGGAGGCTTAAGTCAATTTTATATTCATGCCCTAACCATGATATTCTGAGAGAAGTTATTATTCAGAATTATTATGGTCAGCTTTCTCATAATGATCAATCCATGCTCGATACTTCTTGTACTGGTTCTTTTATGAAGAAGACTATTGATTTCAAGTGCGATCTCTTAGAAAGAATTAAACGCAACTCTGAAGATTGGGAACTCGACAAAGGTAATGAGTCAGGTATAAAGCTTGAGTTTGATTGTGTTAAATCTTTTATGAATACCGATGTTTTTCACAAGTTTAGCACTAAATATGGACTTGACTCTGAGATAGTAGCCTCTTTCTGTGAAGCATTTGCTACTCATGTTGATCTCCCTAAGGAGAAGTGGTTTAAATATCATCCCCCTATTAAAGAAGAAATTAAAGAACCGGTCATAGCTAAAGATGAAACCATCATTTACAATGTTGATCCAGTTGTGCCTACCACTTATATTGAAAAACCACCTTTCCCTGTTAGGTTAAAGGAACATGCTAAGGTATCAACTGTGGTTCGTAAGAGTAATATAAGAGCACCTAAGACCTCTGAGCAAATTAAAGTAGAACCTAGTGTTGCTATGGTTAAAGATCTCTTGGTAGAAAATATTGGTGGGCATGTTATCTACATATGTGATGAAGCTGCTAGAATTGCCAAACCTGATGAAAAAGATAAACATAGACCCGTAGTGGGCATGCCTGTTGTCTCAGTCAAAATAGGAGATCATTGCTATCATGGCTTATGTGATTTGGGTGCTAGTGTGAGTGCTATCCCTTTTATCTTATACCAAGAAATTATGAATGATATAGCACCCGTTGAAATAGAAGATATTGATGTTACTATTAAACTTGCTAATAGAGACACCATGACACCACTTGGGATTGTTAGAGATGTTGAAGTCTTGTGTGGGAAAGTTAAATATCCTACTGATTTTCTAGTCCTTGGTTCCCCACAAGATGAATTTTGTCCCATTATCTTTGGTAGACCTTTCTTGAGCACCGTCAATGCTAAGATAGATTGTGAAAAACAAACTGTCGGTGTCAATTTTGTTGATGTGTCTCATGAGTTTAATTTCTCCAACTTTAGTAGACAACCTCGTGATAGAGAATTATCTAATAAGGATGAAATAATTGGTCTTGCTTCTATTGCCGTGCCACCTACTGATCCACTAGAACAATATTTGCTTGACCATGAAAATGATATGCACTTGCGTGAAAGAAATGCAATAGATAAAATTTTCTTTGAACAACAACCTCTCCTGAAACACAATTTGCCTATTGAAACTCTTGGAGGTCCTCCTCCACCTAAAGGTGATCATGTGTTTGAATTAAAGCAATTATCTGATACTTTGAAGTATGCTTATCTTGATGAGAAAAAGATATATCCTGTTATTATTAGTGCTAACCTTTCAGAACATGAAGAAGAAAGATTATTAAAAATTCTGAGGAAGCACCGGGCTGCTATTGGATATACTCTTGATGATCTTAAGGGCATTAGTCCTACTCTATGTCAGCACAAGATTAATATGGAACCTGATGCTAAACCCGTTGTTGATCACCAACGGCGATTGAATCCTAAGATGAAAGAAGTGGTAAGAACCGAAATATTAAAGCTTATGGAAGCAGGTATAATCTACCCCATAGCTGATAGTAGATGGGTAAGTCCCGTTCATTGTGTCCCTAAGAAGGGAGGTATTACCGTTGTTCCTAATGATAAAAAAGAACTCATTCCACAAAGAATTGTTACTGTCTATAGAATGGTAATCGATTTTAGAAAATTAAATAAAGCTACTAGAAAAGATCATTACCCTCTGCCTTTCATTGATCAGATGTTAGAAAGATTATCTAAGCACACACACTTTTGTTTTCTGGACAGATATTCTGGTTTCTCTTAAATACCCGTATCACAATCTGATCAAGAGAAAATCACCTTTACTTGTCCTTTTGGAACTTATGCTTATAGACGTATGCCTTTTGGTTTATGCAATGCACCTGCTACCTTTCAAAGATGTATGACTGCTATATTCTCTGACTTTTGTGAAAAGATTGTGGAGGTTTTCATGGATGATTTTTCCGTTTACGAAACTTCTTTTGATGATTGCTTAAGCAACCTTGATCGAGTTTTGCTTAGATGTGAACAAACTAATCTTGTCTTGAATTGGGAGAAGTACCACTTTATGGTTAATGAAGGTATTGTCTTGGGGCATAAAATATCTGAACGAGGTATTGAGGTGGATAAAGCTAAAGTTGATGCAATTGAGAAAATGCCATGTCCTAAGGATATTAAAGGTATTCGAAGTTTCCTTGGTCATGCTGGTTTCTATAGGAGGTTCATTAAAGACTTCTCTAAAATTTCTAGGCCTCTTACTAATCTTTTGCAAAAGGATATCCCTTTTGTTTTTGATGATGATTGTGTAGAAGCCTTTGAAACACTCAAGAAAGCCTTAACTTCTGCACCTATCGTGATGCTAGTGATTATGCTGTTGGTGCTGTTCTAGTACAAAGCGTTGATAAGAAATTGAATGTTATCCATTATGCTAGCAAAACTCTAGACAGTGCCCAACGAAATTATGCTACTACTAAAAAAGAATTTTTAGCAGTTGTGTTTGCTTGTGATAAATTTAGATCCTACATTGTTCATTCCAAAGTTATTGTTCACACTGATCATGCTGCTATAAAATATCTTATGGAAAAGAAAGATGCTAAATCTAGACTCATTAGGTGGGTTCTCTTGCTTCAAGAATTTGACTTACATATCATTGATAGGAAGGGAGCTGAGAACCCCGTAGTTGACAACTTGTCTAGGTTAGAAAATATTCTTGATGACCCACTACCTATTGATGATAGTTTTTCCGATGAGCAGTTAGCTGCAATAAATTTTTCTCAAAACACTCCTTGGTATGCTTATTATGCTAATTACATTGTCGCTAAATATATAACACCTAGCTTCACATACCAACAAAAGAAAAAAAATTCTTCTATGACCTAAGACATTACTTTTGGGATGACCCACATCTTTATAAAGGAGTAGACGGTATTATTAGATGTTGTGTAACTGAGCAAGAACAGGAACAAATCCTACGGAAATGCCATTCCGAAGCTTATGGAGGACATCATGCGGGAGATAGGACTGCTCACAAGGTATTGCAATCTGGTTTTTATTGGCCTACTCTCTTCAAGGATGCCCGTAAGTTTGTCTTGTCTTGCGATGAATGCCAAAGAATTGGTAATATCGGTAAGCGTCAGGAAATGCCTATGAATTATTCACTTGTTGTTGAACCATTTGATGTTTGGGGTTGTGATTACATGGGACCTTTTCCTTCCTCTAACGGGTACACTCATATTTTGGTTGCTGTTGATTATGTCACTAAGTGGGTAGAAGCTATTCCAACTAGTAGTGCTGATCATAACACCTCCATTAAAATGCTTAAAGAAGTCATCTTCCCGAGGTTTGGAGTCCCTAGATATTTAATGACTGATGCTGGTTCACATTTTATTCATGGTGATTTCCGTAAGATGCTTGCTAAATATGATGTTAACCATAGAATTGCATCACCCTATCATCCTCAATCTAGTGGTCAAGTTGAACTTAGAAATAGAGAAATAAAATTAATGTTACAAAAAACTGTTGATAGGTCTCGAAAGAATTGGTCTAAGAAACTAGATGATGCACTTTGGGCCTGTAGAACAGCTTATAAAAATCCTATGGGTATGTCTCCATACAAAATGGTATATGGAAAAGCTTGTCATTTGCCTCTAGAGTTAGAACATAAAGCATTTTGGGCAATTAAAGAACTCAATTATGATTTCAAACTTGCCGCTGAGAGGAGGCTATTTGATATTAGCTCACTAGATGAATGGAGAACCCAAGCCTATGAAAATGCCAAACTATTCAAAGAAAAAGTGAAAAGATGGCATGATAAGAGAATCCAAAAGCGGTAATTCAAAATAGGAGACTATGTTCTTTTGTTCAACTCTCGTTTAAGATTTTTTGCAGGTAAGCTTCTCTCCAAATGGGAAGGACCATATATTATCAAAGAGGTTTATCGTTCTGGAGCCATCAAGATTAATAATGCCGAAGGTACTAACCCGAAGGTGGTCAATGGACAAAGAATTAAACACTATATCTCAGGTACACCTATTAATGTTGAAAGCAATGTTATTCAAACCATGACACCAGTGGAACACATAAAAGAAACCTTCCGGAACACTCCAAAATTCTGAAAAATAGGAGGTATGTGATACGGTAAGTAAACGGACCCCGAAAAATCCGCAAAAAAATTTCCTGTCAGTTTTGGAATATTAGAAAAATTAGAAAAATAAAAAATAAACCGGAAGGCAACCGAGGTGAGCACGATACACCAGGGCGCGCCAGCCCTACCAGGTGTGCCCTGGTGGCTTGTGCCCACCTTAGACACCTTCCCGACTCCGTTTTCCTTCCATAGGCTTGCTTCCCAAGAATAAAAATTCTCTATATATACCCCTGACTGTTTTGACCACCACATCGCAAAAAAATCCTCTGTTCTTGTTTCGTGCTATTTTCTTATCAGATCTACCAAGCCAGGCATCATGTCTTCTCCCTCCTCCAATAACGTAGAAGAAGATGCCTGGCTGATGAAGATGGAGCTGAAGAGAGAGGAGCCAAAAGAAGCCAACAAGGAAGACAAGGGCAAGGAGGCTATGAAGGATCAAGCCCCAGAAGGAGGGCAATCCATGCTAACAGAGGAGGGGGAAGAAGATATCCTTCAACCTTATTACAGTCATCTCACCCCCATTGAAATTGAAGCTTTTAGGGCTTTCAAAGCAGTTCGTGTTCAGAATAAATTTCTCACTCGTGAAAATATTTTGCTAGAGGAGCACATCAATACCCTTCGGAGAGTCATCCGTAAATTGGAGTACCTATTGAGTCTGAAGTGTGATACTTCCTCACCACCACCTTCTTCATCACCACCACCAAAGGAGACTTCAGCACACGGGTATGGGCACTCCCCTTGGCTTGAGCTAAGCTTGGGGGAGGTGCCCCGGTATCGTATCACCATCACTTTTATTCGCCTTTACCTATTTTAGTTCGATCTTTAGCCCTTTTTCTTGATTTAGTTGAATAAAAGTTTAGCATGATCTATTTTCATGTGTTAGTTTCGTGGTCTATCTATCTATGTAATCGAGTGAGAGTTATATAATAAAGTTTAGTTTGAGCTTTTGTTTCTCTACTTTCTTGTTGCAATCAAAATAAAAGGAAAGAGAAATAAATGAAAGAATCATATGCTAATCTTATGGTAAGTAATGACATCACATAAGGAAAAGTATAAGTGGTAAAATTTATTGGAGATTGACAAACATAGCATTGGTCAATGATGCAATTCATGAAAGAATTAATAAGGGAAGAGAAGATTCACATGCAAATACACTATCTTGGACATGTTTTATGATTGTGAGCCCCCATTAAATATTATATGTCAAAATTGTTGACGTTGGACAAGGAAGACAACGTAATGATTTATGTTTGTTCATATTCACATAGAAGTTATATTGTCATAGATCCTTCAACATGTGGTGCTTGCTCAATATCTTTGCTAGCCAAAAATTCCGCACTAAGTAGAGATACTACTTGTGCATCCAAAAACCCAAAACCCAAATTCATGCTTTGAGAGTCCATCATACCTACCTATGGATCGAGTAAGATCCTTCAAGTAAGTTGGCATCGGTGCCATAAGGCACTAAAAATTGCTTCTAAACGTGTTTTGATCAATTAGTGTAAGAGAAAACTGAGCGCTATACGAACTTATGATGGCAAAGTAATAAAAGCGACGGAATGCATAATAAAGGTTGCTATCATAGGGGGCAATATAGCGTGACGTTCTTTTACATTAAGGGATTGGGCATACAAACCAAAAAGAGCGCATGACAACCTCTGCTTCCCTCTGCGAAGAGCCTATCTTTTATTTTTATGTATTTACTTTTATGAAAGAGTCAAAGTATTCTCCCCTATTCCTTTTTACTTTTTATTTTTGCAAGCATCATGTGGTGAGGAAAGATCTAGGCACATATATCCAGTTGGATGTGAGTGAGCATGAGTTATTATTGTTGACATCACCCTTGAGGTGAATAAGTTGGGAAGCAAAACTATAAGCCCCTATCTTTCTATGTGTCCGGTTGAAACTTTTTGCTCATGGGTATGCTGTGAGTGTTAGAAATCATAGAAGACTAAATGATGGTTGAGTATGTGGACTTGCCAAAAGGCTCCGACACGAGACCCTTCCTGAAAATATGATGAATTGTAGTTGCAAAGTTGACTGAGCACATAGTTTGTTGGTTTTCAATAAGGTTTATGCTTTATACTTCTATGTTGTGATGAATTGTTACTTGTTCATGAGAAGTTATATGATGAGGTTATATGAATAAGCTTTATGATAAAGTTTGTTGCTGTTATAATAATAAGCTTGATGCTACTATGTCCATATTTTGTTTTTGTCGACACCTCTCTCTCAAACCATGTGGACATGCTTTTCAATATCGGCTTTCGCTTGAGCACAAGCGAGGTCTAATCTTGGGGGAGTTGATATGTCCATTTTGCATCATGATTTCCTACTGTTATTTTTTATGTTTTGTTGAATAATAATGCTTTAGGGAGTGATTCTAATGCCTTTTCTCTCATAATATGCAAGGTTTACACAAGGAGGGAGAATACCGTCAGCTGGAATTCTGGACCTAAAAAAGCACAACCGAGATACCTATTCTGCACATCTCCAAATAAGGTGAAACTTTACGGAGAATATTTTTGGATTATATTAAAAATACTAGAGCATAACTACCGGAGGGGCCCACCCTGGTGAGCACAAGACACCAGGACGCGCCAGGCTTCCCAGGCGCACCCTGGTGTGTTGTGCCCACCTCGGCCCACCTCCGGTGCCCATCTTCAGGTATATATGGTCTTTTGACCTAGAAAAAAATAAGCAGAGGACTTTCGGGATGGAACGTCGTCGTCTCGAGGCGGAACTTGGGCAGGAGCAATTTTGCCCTCCGGCGGAGCGATATCGCTGGAGGAACTTCCCTTCCGGAGGGGGAAATCGAAGCCATCATCATCACCAACACCCCTCTCATCTTTGGGAGGCCAATCTTCATCAACATCTTCAACAACACTATCTCCTCTCAAACCCTAGTTCATCTCTTGTGTTCAATCTTTGTACCGGAACCACAGATTGGTACCTGTGGGTGACTAGTAGTGTTGATTACATCTTGTAGTTGATTACTATATGGTTTATTTGGTGGAAGATTATATGTTCAGATCCATTATGCTATTTAATACCCCTCTGATCTTGAGCATGAATATTATTTGTGAGTAGTTACCTTTGTTCTTGAGGTCACGGGAGAAGTCATGTTGCAAGTAATCATGTGAATTTGATATGTGTTCGATATTTTGATGATATGTATGTTGTGATTCCCTTAGTGGTGTCATGTGAACGTCGACTACATGACACTTCACCATCCTTGGGCCTAAGGGAATGCATTGTGGAGTAGTTATTAGATGATGGGTTGCTAGAGTGACAGAAGCTTAAACCCTAGTTTATGCGCTACTTCGTAAGGGGCTGATTTGGATCCAAACGTTTAATGCTATGGTTAGATTTTATCTTAATACTTTTCTCGTAGTTGCGGATGCTTGCGAGGGGGTTAATCATAATTGGGAGGTTGTTCAAGTAAGAACAGAACCCAAGCACCGGTCCACCCACATATCAAATTATCAAAGTAGCGAACACAAATCAAACCAACATGATAAAAGTGATTAGATGAAATTCCCGTGTACCCTCAAGAACACTTTGCCTATTACTAGAGACTGTTCTGGCTTTTCCTTTGCCACAAAAGGATTGGGCTACCTTGCTGCACTTTATTTACTGTTACCGCTACTTGCTTGTTACCAATTATCTTGCTATCAAACTATCTATCACCTACAATTTCAGTGCTTGCAGAAATTACCTTGCTGAAAATCGCTTGTCATTTCCTTCTGCTCCTCGTTGGGTTCGACACTCTTACTTATCGAAAGGACTACGATTGACCCCCTATACTTGTGGGTCATCAGGTGTTCGAGTGTGGCATCGCCTCGCGAGGCCACCTCCCTCAGGGCTGCCTCGCGAGAGGCTGGGCGTGCAGTGCCAACGGTAGGGTGCCATGCCTGTCACGTGGACAGTATGTCCTTGCAGATGAGGACAATGGAGACCGTGCCAGCCGGCACGGGCGGAGAGGCTTTCCCCTTTGGTGGTTAGGATGTAGCGCCAGCTTCCCCACCAAAGCGAGCTCTAAAAAGCTTGCCATTTTGGTGTAAGAGGATCATGATGGATCGGCGCTGCAGGACGGAGGTCATCGCCGAGCCCACCAGCGCGTCACGAAGACAACTTTTGCTGGCGGAGACCGCCTTTTGTCAGGATAGAATTGGGTTCCTGTCCCCCTTTGAATTCCTACCATGTGGCCACCCTTTCCCGCTGATGTTTTCGGGGAAGAGGACCGTCGGGCCCTAGGGACTGGGGGTACCTAGGCCCGTCTGCCTGCGGCCCAAGATGCGGCGCACGCTGTAGGCCCACGCGGCCCACCACTGGGCTTAACTAGCAAGACCCTCGCGAGGGCCCCCGCCTCGCGAGGCATACATCAGCAAGCGCCATTAAGAGTCTCGCGAAGCCCCCATCGCGAGGCCACCGCCTACGGCTGCCCCTGAGGCCTTCATGGGGCAGACTGGTCAAGGGAGGCCTGGCGGGACACCTGGCCTTGCATCTTCACATGGGCGACGTGCGCCATGCCAAGCAGCGCCAGGAGCCGCGCCAGCACGCGCGGATAGGGAAGCTTTCCTCTTTTGTGCTAAGGGAGCAGGGCCAGCTCGCCGGTTCCCAAAGCAGAGAGCCTAGTGCTCCTGCTCTCCTGTTACCATCGATTCGATCTCACAACTCGCCCCCCTACCCGAGGTCTGCCTGTTTTGACACCGACACTGAGGGCCTTACAACTTTATTGACTCATGTAGAGGAGAGTGATAACCTGAATGGAGTCAAGGTATGCCGTGATGCACCTGCTGTGACTAATCATCTCTATGCTGATGACTCCTTAATTTTGATGAAAACTAACATACAAAATGATGCATGCTTAAAAGTTGCCCTTGATGTATACCGCTTGGCATCCAGACAACTTGTTAGTTTGGAGAAATCTAGTATATTTTCCAGCCCTAGCACTAATGTTAATATGAAGGCTCTGGTCTGTTCAATTCTCAATATTATGGCTAAAGCATTGAATGATAAATACCTTTGGCTACCTGCTACATTAGATCCAGATAAAAGTGATAGTTTTCAATATCTTATTGACCAAGATATTCTGAGATTGGCAGGTTGGAAGGAGAAGTTACTTTCTTTAGGTGGAAAAGAGGTGTTAATCAAATCTGTTGCAAAAGCAATGGCAACTTATGCCCTCTCGGTATTCAAAATTTTGAAAAAAATGCAAAGGAATTACAAGTGTAATATCATGTTTTTGGTGGGGTGATCATGTAAGTCAAACGTATTGATATGTCCATTTTGCATCATGATTTCTTACTATTATTTATATTGTTTTTGGTCATTATTACACTTTATGATGCAATTCTAATGTCTTTTCTCTCTTAATTTGTAAGATTTACATGGAGAGGGACATTACCGGCAGCTGGCCTTCTGGACCTGAAAAGCTACAACAAAGATTCCTATTCTACAGAACACCAAATGACCTGAAACTTCACGGAGATTTTTTATTGAATATATAAAAAATACTGGAGTGAAGAAATACCAGAGGGGGGTTACCACCTGCCCACAAGGCAAGAGGGCACGACCACCCCCCAGGCGCGCCCGCATGCCTTGTGGGTCCCACAGGTGGCCTTCGGTGCCCATCTTCTGCTATATGAAGGGTTTTGACGTAGAAAATATAAGAGGAGGACTTTTGGGATGAAGCGCCGCCATCTCGAGGCGGAACCAAGGCAGGAGAACTTTTGCTCTCCGGCGGAGCGATTCCGCCGGGGAAACTTCCCTCTGGGAGGGGGAAATCGAATCCATCGTCATCACCAATGCTTCCTCCATCATGGGAGGATCAATCTTCATCAACATCTTCACCAGCACCATATCATCTCAAACCCTAGTTTATCTCTTGAATTCAATCTTTGTCTCCAAAACCTCAGATTGGTACTTGTGGGTTGCTACTAGTGTTCATTACGTCTTGTAGTTGATGCTAGTTGGTTTATTTGGTGAAAGATTATATGTTCAGATGCTTAATGATATTCAGTACCCCTCTGATCTTGAACATGAATATGATTTGTGAGTAGTTGCTTTTGTTCTCGAGGACATGGGAGAAGTCTTGTTATAAGTAATCAGGTGAAGTTGGTATTCGTTCGATATTTTGATGATATGTATGATGCTGCTTCCTTTAATGGTGTCATGTGAACATCGACTACATGAAACTTCACCATACTTGGGCCTAAGGGAAGGCATTGTGGAGTAATAAGTAGATGATGGGTTGCGAGAGTGACAGAAGCTTAAACCATAGTTTATGTGTTATTCCGTAAGGGGCTGATTTAGATCTATATGTTTCATGCTATGGTTGTATTTATCTTAATTCTTATTTTGTAGTTGCGGACACTTGCGAGAGGGGGTAATCATAAGTGTGTTGTTTGTTCAAGTAAGAACAACACCCTACCACCGGTCCACTGATACGTCCATTTTGCATCATGAATTCTTATTGATATTTATGTTATTATTGTCCATTATTCCTCATTATGATACAATTCTTATGCCTTTTCTCTCTGAATATGCAAGGTACATCACAAAGAGGGAAATCACTGGAAACTAGAATTCTGGACCCGAAAACCAAGAAAATGGGTGAAAATTCACTGGACTCCAAATGACCTGAAACTTCACAGAGAATTTTTATGGAATATATAAGAATTTTCAAGACAAAAATATACCAGAGGGGGGCCACCTGCTGGCCACAAGCCAACATGGCGCGTCCACCCCCTAGCGCGCCCTGTTGCCTTGTGGGGGCCCAGCAGGTCTCCCGACCCCCCCTCTTCTCTTATATGGTGTGTTTTACCCTATAAAAAATCATAAGGATACTTTCGGGACGAAGCGCCGCCGTTTGGAGGCGGAAACCTTGGCAGAGGCCCTTTTGATCTCCGGCAGAGAGATTCTGCCAGGGAAACTTCCCTCTGGGAGGGGGAGATCGAAGCCATCGTCATCACCAACGCTTCCTCCTTCGTGGGAGTACCAATCTTCATCAACATCTTCACCAAAACCATCTCATCTAAAACCCTAGTTCATCTCTTATATTCAATCTTTGTCTCAAAACCTTAGATTGGTACCTATGGGTTACTAGTAGTGTTGATTACATCTCGTAGTTGATGCTTGTTGGTTTACTTGGTGGAAGATATTATGTTCAGATCCTTGTTGTCCATTATTACACCTCTGATCTTGAACATGTTGATGATGTGTGAGTAGTTACTTTTGTTCCTGAGGACATGGGAGAAGTCTTGTTATAAGTAATCATGTGAAGTTGGTATTCGTTCGATATTTTGATGATGTGTATGTTGTTGCTCCTTTTAGTGGTGTCGTTTGAACGTCGACTACACAACACTTCACCATGTTATGGGCCTAAGGGAAGGAATTGTGGAGTAACAAGTAGATGATGGGTTGCAAGAGTGACAGAAGCTTAAACCTAGCTTATGCGTTGCTTCATAAGGGACTGATTTTGATCCACGCGTTTCATGCTATGGTTAGATTTATCTTAATTCTTCTTTCATAGTTGCGGATGCTTGCGAGAGGGGGTAATCATAAGTAGGTTGTTTGTTCAAGTAAGAACACCACCTTAGCACCGGTCCACCCACGTATCAAATTATCAAAGTAACGAACGCGAATCAACTCAACATGATGAACATGACTAGACAAAAATTCCCATGTGTCCTCGGGAGCGCTTGCTTAATATAAGAGTACTTTCATGCCTGTCCTTTGCTATAGAAAGGATTGGGCTACCTTGCTGCACCTTTGTTACTATTGCTACTTGTCGCTTGTTACGAATTATCTTGCTACAAAACTATCTATCATTGTTACTTACAACACTTGCAGAGAATACCTTGCTGAAAACTTCTTATCATTTCCTTCTGCTCCTCGTTGGGTTCGACACTCTTACTTACCGAAAGAACTACGATTGATCCCCTATACTTGTGTGTCATCATCCACCCACACATCAAATTATCAAAGTAACGAACGCGAGTCAACTAAACATGATGAACGTGACTAAACGACAATACCCATGTGTCCTCGAGAGCGCTTTACTTTATATAAGAGAACTTTCAGGCTTGTCCTTTGCTGCAAAAAGTATTGGGCCACTTCGCTGCACCTTTGCTACTATTGTTACTTGTTACTTGTTACGAATTATCTTACTACAAAACTATCTATCAATGTTACTTACAGCACTTGCAGAGAATACCTTGCTGAAAACCGCTTGTCATTTCCTTTCGCTCCTCGTTGGGTTTGACACTCTTACTTATCGAAAGGACCACGATTGATCCCCTATACTTGTGGATGATCACGTATGCACTGATTCTCTTGGTGGAAAATGTGTGTTTGAAGAAGGGAGGTATCTGTTTCCACGATATTCATTCTTTTAACCTTGCTTTATTGGCCAATTAAGCATGGCGTCTAACGGATAACCCCAATTCTTTATGTGCTACTTTTATTCCCTAATGGCGATCTCACCAATGCCACTTTGAAGAATAAATGCTCCTCCATATGGCAAAGTATTATGGCGGGTGTCAATTCTATTAAACATCGCCATATTTGGAGAGGTGGCAATGGTGAAAAAAATAAATATATGGGAGGACGCCTAGATTCCATAATCTCTATCCAGAAGAGTTTTAACAAGCAGAGGTAATCGACTTCTCTCTATAGTTTGTGGTCTACTTGATCCGACTATGGGATACTAGGACAACCGGCTTGTGAATCAAACTTTCTGGCTTGTTCATGCTCAAAGAATTTTAGCAGTGCCCCTCCTAACATATGAAATGGATGACTTCTTGGCTTGGAATCTCATCAAAAGTGGAACATGTTCTGTTCGATCAACATATCATGCAGAGAAGGATGATCAGTTCGGACATAAGTTGTCAAACGCTAGTGGAGTGGGTGCTTTGGATTCTAATTGCGCGTGGGACACTGATTGGAATCTATGTTGTCCTTCAAAGGTGAAACCTTCATATGTAGAGTCCTTCTTGGTGCCATTCCTCGCCGAGCGATCCTAGCGGACATACATTTGATAGCGGCGACTCAATATCTGGTTTGCAAGGTTGATGTTGACACTATAAAACATCTTCTAATTGATTGCTCCATGGCCATGGAACTATGGGCCTTTTTAGGACTTGGTGATGTCATTAGGAGATCTAGCCTAGACTACATGCTGAGCATCCCGAATGATGAGGTCTCCGTAATAGGCCAGTCTAGTTTAAAAGAAATTGCAGTGACCACAACTCGGTACTTATGGTGGCAACACAGGAAATTCCTTCATGGTGAACAACATCAATCAACTTCTCAGGTATGTTTAGCTATGAAAGCTCTTGCTGCAAATTTTTTTCTAGCCTGCTCACCGAAGACCAGTTAGAACCGAGACTCGATGAAATCACGGAAAGATTATGTGATGTTAAATGTGGATGCATCTTTTGTTACACACTTGTTACAAGGGGCAGGTGATGCAGTATTGAGGGATTCAAATAGAAAATTTGTACCAGCAACTAATGAGAAAATTAAGATCTTTTATGATGTTTCACATCAGAATTCTTAGCACTGAGGTTTAGCATGAACTTGGCACACACGGTTGGTAGTAATAAAGTTGATATGAACTCAGATAATATGGATGTGGTTTCAACGCTGCAAGAGAGGCACTCATTAGTAGGAGCTAGTGCTATTTTTTATGAATGCTATTTTATGGCCCTAGAGTTTACTCATATATGAACATTGTCACAGGGAATGTGATATTGTAGTGCATGAGTTAGCTACCTTGGTTAGGTTCTCTCTTCCTAATACTTGGCTAGATTCGGCCCTGGTTGGTGCAATTCCTATGCTTGCAAGTGATGCAACCATTATTGTGAATGAATAAAGGAGGTTTGAAGTGTCAAAAAGAAAGAATACAATACAAGCTCAAAAGAGTACATACTCGGTCTCTGCACCTAACAGGAGGCACACAACACCTTAAACTTATGGAATTCGTAATATCCAGGCCACACACATTGTCAAATGTTTTTAGATTTTAGCATATATGATAGAAAGGTGATAGAGTCAAAGCTATGATGTAACAACAATACGTTCAAGTAATGAGTCGAGGTCCTACGGGAGAAGTGAAATTCCATGGTGATCATATCGATAATGAAAATGTCCAACATGTTGCGACAAGTCCACACCATGATTAGTTCGTTGGTGGCACGCTAGGGATGCAAGATGCCTGATACAACGCGATGAACGCCTACAACCTCCTCTCCATGAGGGAGAAGGCCAAAACAGAAAACCAAGAACCGACTACTCATTACATCTACATCCATCTATGAGACCCGCCGCATGGATAAGTCGTGTTGTTCTCCAGGTATCCCCTTCTTCTTGGACCTATGCAGAACATCCATTGCTATAGGGTCATGCCATTGAACACCATGTTGTTCATGTGTGTCCAAAGGGTCTAGACAAGCAAGATCACCGTCTGAATGTCACTAGTGAGCCGCTCTGCATCTTCTTTGCTCGTCCACTAGTCCACCTGGTTGCGGTCCATTAAAGGGATCCACTCATGCTTTCCCTACCACCCGAGGATAACCGTACACACCTCTCTCGCAAGCAGACACCCCATAAGAATGTGTGGTACACTCTTTGCCTGTTGATCACAAAAAGGGCAAGCCGTCGGGTGCGACAGTCCATGCCGTCAACCTGTCGGTTGCCCAACATCTATCTCAATCCGCCAGTCACCCGAACACCTTGCATGTCATGGAAGCCCTGGACCTCCATATCATGGGAGCCCTATGCCACATCGTACATCCCACAAAGAATGCAAGATAGGCCGACCTAGAAGAGAAGCTTTCATCCTTCTCCCATGCCCAAACTAGATAGCCCTCCATCTCCTCGTCCAATTGAACGTCCCCAAGTTTATCTCCAAGAGTAAATGATTATTCTAGTTTTTGTTTCATGATTTGTATTTCCAACCACAAATTTTCAAATCTAAATTCAGAACACAAGTTAAAAAAAACAATTCAGCTGTGAACTCGTGATAGTGCTAATGGCCCCTATTGATAGCCCAATATGAAAAAAGGTCCATAATATATGATGATTTGCCTTTTTACAAATTTTATTTTGCAAATCTGAGACAAGGTGGGTGTTTTCTTCACATGATTTGCTCAATTATTTTATACTACTATTGGTTACTAATGTTTTCTTTGTGGGTGCACCACACAAAGGACGACTGCAGCAAATGCATCCTCTGGCCACAACAAATAGCTCATGTATTGGCACAGTAGGATGACGTGGAGAGGATAGCGGTTTGCATTGGGTGAAGCATAGGTTAGTGGAAGTACGATGCACGGCGCACATCACCAACAAGAATAGTAGCGTTCGCTTGCAGCATAATGAGCACCGATCAGAGTCGGTCTCCTAAATCTCTTGTGCGGCTGAGGCTTAGCTGTGGGTGATCGACCCCTCATCGCGCATAAAACTGTTCCGTTTCCAGACAGTGCTGCACTTTCTTTTCAGTTCCTCGCGTCATACGTTTCTCCAGAGCGTTCCCGGGTTTTGTCGAGATGTCCGCCGAGAAAAAGACAAGAAATAATAGTATTGGTCGACGACGCATGCATGCATGCGTGCATGCATGGTGAACAGTCAACACGAAGCCTCGCGCTGGATTTGGTGGCTGTTAACTCCTACTTTGTGGGGTGTTAAGTTAACCAGCCCCCGCTTTTAAGCTGTAGCTTAGACGTCGGTCCTTTGACCCGTCAACACGCGATGCTGCGGTGCATGATGGTCAGTTGCATGCATGAGACGCTGCTGCAAGCTGGAGCTGGGGCCTGCCTGGCATGGCATTGCCGTTGGCGTCTAGCACGCACGTACGTACGTACGTCTCTTGCATAGGAATAGTACTAGTACTCCTACATGTCAGCCTGGGCCTTGCATGCATCTGCGTACGTGTGCAGGATTCGGAGCAGGTCGTCACCGCGAGACGGCCGACACGTCTACTAGAAAACACCGCGCTGCCGCTGCCTGCCCACGGGCACAGAGCAGGCAATTGTGTGAGTGGTCATGACTCATGTGTACTTTTGCGAGGTGGAACCGTACGTGGGAGAGCACACGGGCCGGGGTGGCCGTTCGTCAGTCGGTGTGGTGTTGGTACCGGCTATCCGGCTATGGGCACCTGCAAACCAAACCCTCGAGTGGGCACCCAGGAAAAGCGTCCCGCCCCGGTGATTTTCCGGTGGATTGGATCGGACCGCGGTGTCCGCCGCTCCGTGAGCGCACGGGCTGTTTCGTTGGCCATTTTCATTTCCATTTCCATTGCGCCCGCGTGTCGCCCGCCGCATAGCAACACCTGCTCGCGTCTAAAATAGCATAACCAACCCCAGTATTTTTCTCCCGCTTCGGGCCGGGTGGAGGGGGGGACGGACACTATCGTCGAAACAACGCGCCAGCATTGGAGACGTCGAAGGGCATACGGGTGGGAATCTTGCTGGCTGAGAAGCAAGATTTTCAGCCGATATGCATGTGTCGTCCGTGTTCTTTGCTCTAACTTTTACCTCGGGAGGTGTCTGGCGATATTTGGCGCTTCGAGAGGGCAGCCACGCAGGCAGATCGTCACGTCCCATTCATTCGGTTTCCTTGCCCGGCAGAGAGGGCTTTTCTTGTCCTCCCTCGCGTCGGATCACTGCTTTCTACCCATTTCCCATTTCTCCTTTTGTCTTCTTCATCTTTTCCAACTTTCCTCATCCCAATCATGCGTGCGCCTTGGGGTTGCATCTAATATAGTCATGTGTTCCCCGAATTCACACTGTACTAAAGAAGAGGGTTCTAGTGTTTTTGCAGCTCCATTTGTTGCCACTTATTAATGATTTGCCACCACATGTCTTGATGGACCCACATGTCAACGAGACATCTGAGTGACAATTCCTGGAACCGGACATGTCCATGATGTGGCACTGGCAGCGAGGATATAGTGCATCTCTTCCTATGATGTCCACTCGCCACCCGCATCTGCCAACGACTCGGCATCGACCACCCCCACGACATTGAGCAACTTTGAACAGACAAGATGCCCCCAGGTATCGGCGATCATATTTGGCTCTAGAAAAATTAGGCTGCTTGGAACGACACGAATTCCAGGAATCAAGATCAGCATAGCTTCTACACACCTCGCTCCATCATCAACAACCTCACTCTATGGTCTCACCCGGTGGCGGAGCTAGCTAGGAAAAGCTGGGCGGGCCCGTGCGAGCTAGGACAGAGAAAAACATATACACATTGCCCTCGATGGCCTAATTTACCCTCACGTTTCACAGTTTTTCCTTTGTGTTGGGCGGGCCATAGCACAGTTTTGCCCCTGTGTAGCTCCGCCACTGGTCTCACCGGCAAGGAAGCCAACAGAAAAAGAGGCCGCATCCTGGTGGCGATCATAGTTATCATCACGTCTACACATGTTGTTGTAATTCTTCTTGTAATCAGTCAAACGATGGGTTGCAACCCCCTACCCTGTGGTGATTCCTCAATAAAAAAAATCCTCAAACAAAACTAGAGGGAAAAAAAAGCCAACTAAACTACCCTAAACTAACCAAAAAATAAATAAGTGGATAAAGGAGCAAACGAGGAGTCAACGACGCAAGAGCGATTTGCAGCCGCTAGACAAGTGATGATCTTATCAAGTTTCATATAGTTTCATCATGCTTTTTAAGTTTCATCAATAGTCAAATATGAAACCTGTAGTTTATCGAGATCAACCCCGGTGTTTACCTCATATAAGTTTCGAGTTGGTTCATGTCAGAAACTTGAACAAACAATCTGCAAATGGCAACATCCAAATCCTAACGAACTGAAGTGCGTGTTAATTTTAATGAAATGCGAGGTTATGTCTGCAAATGCGGCAGCAATTGAGGCCATCCTTTCTTCATGCATTGCGCACTGGATGCATTCTCCATTGTCGATGGCGCCCGACAACCGTAAGTGCCACAGGGATGACGTTCATTAGTGTTCTGTACAAAACGAGATGAACATGCAACCGACACCTAAAATCCAACCACAGTGGAGACTAGAGGTAAAGGCATGCAGACGCAGAGGTGCACAACACAGCTAGGCGAAGCCAGTCCAATCAAATTGGTCCGAATTGTCATGGAGCGTGCCACTGGCTAGCAAGGGAACAGGGCATCTTGGGTGCCCCAGAAGGCACTATTTGATACTCCTGGCACTGACTTGGACGTTTGCAATGAGTCGCTTGCTTGCACTGAAATCAATATTTACCAGTGCTCTGTCATCATACGAGGTACGCCTGCACCCGCACATCTGTTTTCTTCCTTGTTTTGTCGTTGTTCATCCATGTATTTACTCGGTGGAAGTACACCGTGCAGCTGACCTCAAAAGAGTGGAGCCTTTTTCATTTTGGACTAGTTGTCGTGGGAACGAGTCTGACAGTAGAAGGTAGGGGTACGTAAGGAGAGGGTAGAGTCCTAGCTACAGCGAGGGTGTACACACAGATGTATGAGTTCAGGCCCCTCTCGTGGAGGTAATAGCCCTACGTCTCAGGTGCTCGGGAGCTCTTTGTCGAGTGTAATAGGAGTATCGCTACAGGGAGTGCCAACCAACCCTTATGCCAAAGGGGAGGGGTGGCTTATATAGAGTGCGCTGCCCCTCATAAGTGTCCGGCATCTAAGGGTCAGATCGTGGCTATAAAGACGTACGTTACTGGTAACGTACAACATAAATGCTATCAATGGTCTTGATGAACGCCTGCCCGTTAGCCTCCCTGGGGTGACTTCTGGGCTTCTGTGGTCGACTGTCTTCTGGTCCTTCCGAGTGAAAGGTAAGCGTCGAGTGAAAGGTACCTCCGAGTGTATATTGTCGAGTGACTTGAATGTCTTGGCGATTTCAGTCGGAGACTTCCTTGTAGCTCTTAAGCTTTCTGGGGCAGTGTCCTTAGGTAGGGCATGTAACCCAGGCCTATGACCCTACCCTAGGTACATATCCCCATCATTAGCCCCCGAATGGATCGGGGTTCGAGTGTAAAAAGTGTCAATGCAGGTTCTGACAAGACACAAAAATTCCGAGTGCATTTTGAGGCTTCTTAGAAATCTGCGTCGATTGGAACCTTTATCGTTCGCCCTGCTCGATTCTGTCTTGAAGTATTTCCGAGTGAAACTGAGCTCGAGATCAGGTCCGAGTGATCTGCAGAGTCTTCTGATGTGACGGTTCGTTCCGTAGGGTCCAGATTTTACGGGATTCGAAAATTGATAAACGCGCGCCGAGCGGGGAAGACGCAACCGCAAAGGCAAGTGGGGGCACGACGCCTCGATTACCGCGCCGCCAAAATCGCCACGTACCGCGCCTCCTCTGGATTCGGGATACCCAGAGATCTGGCGGGCCCGCAGGTCAGTGACCCACACGGGCGGATATAAGGGGCGACGACGCCGGTGCTGGTACAGTATTCTTCCCCCAAATCTGCTCTTCTCCACCTCCTCCTCTGCTCAACTCTGCTCCAACGACCGCCGCCGCCATGACGAAGGGCAAGGCGGAGAAGCTCGAGCGCACCAAGAAGGGAGGAGCCAAGACAAAGAAGCCGTCGGGCGCCCGGTCGACGGTGCCGCCGGGATGGATCCAGGGGGATTTCCTCCAATCGACGGTCACGGCGGAGGATGTGCAAAATCTCGTCGACGACGGGTTGATTGCTGCGGAGTCCTGGAGATTGCCGAAGGGGGAGACCGAGCCAGAGCCACGCGACGGCGAGCAAGTTCTGCTTCTCACCCACGTCGAACGAGGTTTCTCCATGCCACCTCACCCATTCATCCGTAGTTTCATGAACTATTTCGGGGCGCAGCTCCACCACTTCCCTCCGAATGCAATTGCCTATCTTTCCTGTTTCAGAACTTTGTGCGAATGCTTCCTGGTCTGTCCTCCGCATTGGGGTTTGTTTAAACACATATTCTCTGTTAGATCTCAATCCGTCAAGAAAGCCAATCCCAGTGATAGCAAAACCAATGTAATCCAACTGTGTGGTGGCTTAGGGATCCAAAAGAGAGGTAGGAGTGCATTCCCCTCTATGACCTTTCCTGATTCTGTCCGGGGTTGGCAGTCGACATGGTTCTATTGCAAGGATGTTGCATCACCAAATATGTCGACTGGACTTCCTCCTTTCACCTTGGATCGACCTACCACCCCCAAACCACTGTACGTGACAAAGGTAGAGAAAATCCAGGTAGGGATCCTAGTGAACGCTGTATCTGATCTGATTCGCGGCGGAGTGACTGGCTTGGATCTCCTTGAAACGTTTCTCAGTCGACGAATCCAGCCTCTCCAAGCCCGGGATCACACCATGTGGCATTACTCGGGCCCTGAGGATACCACTCGGACTCATCCTGAAGAAGTTTCCGACGAGACCGTCTCTCAGTGGCTCAGGAGCATCACCGGAGCCTGTGATAATCCCGAGGGAGCCAAGCGAATTCCGCCCTTCTCTGCTTTGAACCCACCGAAGAACTTGGTGAGTTATATCTCTGTCGATTGTTTTAATATCTGTCGAGTAACTGGATCTTCAGTCGACTGACTTTGAAGCTTGTATCTTGCAGGAATTTACAAACATGTACTCGCCCGTGCCGAACGGAGAACAGCCTGACGAAGAAGAAGGGAGCGTAGATGGCAGCGCAGACGGCGATTACGCCGACGACAGCGAGAGCAGCGATGACGACCTGGAGGAAGGCGAGGTGGAAGCTCAGGTCCCTCTGCGCCCTGGGCGTCGCACCAAGCAGCAGGAAGACCCAGAGGTTGCCCCGAGCAAAACTGTGGCGTCGAGCACAAGGAACCCAAAGCGTGACCGCACCGCAACACCGGGGTCGACTGAAAAAGCTGCGAAACAACTCAAGCCGGACGCGCCAAAACCTCGGAAGGCCCTGCCTCGCATCAAGATTGCTGTGCATGTTGCCTCAACGTAAGTGTTTACTTTCCCGCAATTGTGATTGTGGCACTTCATGTCTCTACTGACCGAGTGGAGTTTATCCGCCAGAGCTGCTACCTCTGTGACGTCGCCCCAGCGAAATGATGGGGACCATATGGAAGTGGACACTCCTGATGCGGCCACCTCCCAACGAGGTATAACAAACCCACACTCTACTCTGTTTTTTGAAGAATAATCGTCGAGTGACTTGATTAAAATTGCCGATTGATAGCTGACGAAGTCATCGAACTGGAAGATGACGAGGAGCTGCAGCGAGGAACGCAAGATGAAGCTGTGCCTCTGGAGGCTCCACACGTACACACTCGGAGAACATCGTCAGGACAGACGCCCCATGGGCCGACTGCTGCGACGCCTCCAGCCCTTATGGCCCCGCTGTCGAGTGCTCCGCCAGCCACTTCAATTCTGGTGGCTTCAGCACCTATTGGACAACCTGAAGCACCACCTACTGCCTCAGTTACAGCACCAACTCATTCGACGCCCGCATACCCTTTGTATCACGTCCCGGAGGACCAAACTGGAGCTGCCAAGGAAGCTATGATTCAGGCTGGGCAGATGATGTTGCGAACAAAGGAGGCGTATGAAGCCAGCAAGTTAGCCTATGATGCCTGCTCAGCGCTTCAAGCCAACGTCCGAGTAAGTGCTATTGTAAGTTCATTTCCGATTGAATTCCTGTCCATCTTGATTTTACACCCACTGGGTGTTTTCTTCGCAAGTAGATCAGGTAGTTTCTGGTCCAGTGGGGGCACGCTGAGTGCACCCACTGGGTGTAGTCCCCGAGACCGCTGTCGAATGACGAAGGCATCGGCAGGGGTCTTAGAGTTGATTTGAAAGTTGCTTGTCACTCGACAGGACGGGCCTGGTCGAGTGATAGTAGGTCCAGTGGGGGCACGCTGAGTGCACCCACTGGGTGTAGTCCCCGAGACCGCCGTCGAGTGCTTGCATCGGCGGGGGTCTGATAGAGACAATGTTCACCTGCTTGCTTCTTTGTTTATACTCTGACAGGCCAGACCTGGTCAAGTGTTTTTGTATCCAGTGGGGGCACGCTGAGTGCACCCACTGGGTGTAGTCCCCGAGACTACTGTCGATCGTTGACGATGGGCAGTAGTCTTAAGAACCATTCTTCAGGTTTCATGGACATCATTTCCATCAACCATGATATGACGCTGTATAGGGTTGTAGGGTGGGGCGGCGGGCCGCCTTTCAGTCGACTGCACTTATGCTTTTCCACTCGGGAGTAGAGAAATATCCATGTCGACTGAACCCCTTTTTTGCTGATTTCAGAAAGCCTGTGGGCTCGGGACCAAGTACGTCGAGATGGAGAAGGAAAAGAATCGACTTCTGCTGGATCTGGAGCTGACGAACAACAACCTGGACCATGCACATACCGAATTGAAGACTTTTGGAGGTAATCTTTGTCGATCAATTGCATTATCACTTTCATCTTCCATCCTTTGAACCGAGTGAATCCACTCGAACAGACGTACGTGATGAGAACCGTCGTCTCCGAGCGTGACTCAACAATGTTATTTCTTTAGATACCATGAAGAAGGCGCTCAAGGACAAGGACAAATCACTTGCTGATGCTCAGAAGGAAGCGAAGGAGAAAACTGAAGCTGCTGAGAAGAAACTTGCTGCAGCCAGTAAACTGGAAGAAGAGAACGCCAAACTCAAGCAGGAACGATCCGACTGGATCAAAAAACTTGAAGTGCAGACCAAGGGAAAGAGTGCTCTGGAAAAACACTTAGGAGACTTCGCGAAGAAAATGTTTAGCATGCTTGAAGGTGACTTTTTTCTGTCGAATGAATTTCTTTGATTTCTTCAAAACGGTATTGTGATCACCTTTTCCCTTTCTCTTCATGCAGAATTCTGTCAAGACTTTGAGAAGGAAACTGAAGAGATCGAGCCCAATCTGGACCCCACGAAGTCACTCGTCGGGGACGCCGTGGCCATGGATATGTTTCGACTTGAAGCTCGTCTTAAGAGTGTCCAAGGATATGTCACTCGGCTGAAGGCTGCGTTCGAGAAGGTTGACAAGGAGTTGTGGCCTGAAGATTCTCTCCAGACTGACCTCAAGTCTATGATGACTCGCCTCAATGAAACCCCCAGTCGAGTGCAGGCGTGGAAGAAATCCGCTGCTCGTTGTGGTGCTGATGTGGCACTTTCACTCGTCAGGGTTCATTGCAAGGAGGCCAGGGAGGACAAACTGAAGGCTCTCCGAGTGATCAACACAAAGAAACTTCAGTTTGAAGATTTCATGGAGACTTTCATCGAAGCAGCCACTCGGATCGCCGACGGAATTGACCTGGACACCTTTGTCGAGCCCTCAAGCCCTACTGGAGCTTGAACAAGTGCTTTGCTTTCAGTTAAAACTTTATTTGCCTCGGTATGCCGAGTGATGGTGTAACCGACTAAACTTCGTTCAGGCCTCAAGCCTGAGAACTTCCCTTTGTGCGAACAAGTTCTTGCTGCGCTAGAGATTCTAGTCTTACTCGCATTTTGCTTTCCGACATTTGCTTGGCTGAATTTATTTAATTCTCGAATGGAACGGGTATTCTGCACTCGTAAGAATTTTAAACTTAGGCGAAGACTGGTTCGCGGCTAAGTTTCCGAGTGTATTGAATGTTATACACTCGGAAGGGTTTTTAACTTAGGCGAAACGGGTTCGCAGCTAAGCCCCCGAGAGAGAGGATCGCTCTTCACTCGGAGAAGTTTTAAACTTAGGCGAAGACTGGTTCGCGGCTAAGTTTCCGAGTGTATTGAATGTTATACACTCGGAAGGGTTTTTAACTTAGGCGAAACGGGTTCGCAGCTAAGCCCCCGAGAGAGAGGATCGCTCTTCACTCCGAGAAGTTTTAGACTTAGGCGAAGACTGGTTCGCGGCTAAGTTTCCGAGTGTATTGAATGTTATACACTCGGAAGGGTTTTTAACTTAGGCGAAACGGGTTCGCAGCTAAGCCCCCGAGAGAGAGGATCGCTCTTCGCTCGGAGAAGTTTTAGACTTAGGCGAAGACTGGTTCGCGGCTAAGTCTCCGAGTGTATTGAATGTTATACACTCGGAAGGGTTTTTAACTTAGGCGAAACGGGTTCGCAGCTAAGCCCCCGAGAGAGAGGATCGCTCTTCGCTCGGAGAAGTTTTAGACTTAGGCGAAGACTGGTTCGCGGCTAAGTCTCCGAGTGTATTGAATGTTATACACTCGGAAGGGTTTTTAACTTAGGCGAAACGGGTTCGCAGCTAAGCCCCCGAGAGAGAGGATCGCTCTTCACTCGGAGAAGTTTTAGACTTAGGCGAAGACTGGTTCGCGACTAAGTCCCCGAGTGTATTGAATGTTATACACTCGGAAGGGTTTTTAACTTAGGCGAAACGGGTTCGCAGCTAAGCCCCCGAGAGAGAGGATCGCTCTTCGCTCGGAGAAGTTTTAGACTTAGGCGAAGACTGGTTCGCGGCTAAGTCTCCGAGTGTATTGAATGTTGTACACTCGGAAGGGTTTTTAACTTAGGCGAAACGGGTTCGCAGCTAAGCCCCCGAGAGAGAGGATCGCTCTTCGCTCGGAGAAGTTTTAGACTTAGGCGAAGACTGGTTCGCGGCTAAGTCTCCGAGTGTATTGAATGTTATACACTCGGAAGGGTTTTTAACTTAGGCGAAACGGGTTCGCAGCTAAGCCCCCGAGAGAGAGGATCGCTCTTCACTCGGAGAAGTTTTAGACTTAGGCGAAGACTGGTTCGCGACTAAGTCCCCGAGTGTATTGAATGTTATACACTCGGAAGGGTTTTTAACTTAGGCGAAACGGGTTCGCAGCTAAGCCCCCGAGAGAGAGGATCGCTCTTCGCTCGGAGAAGTTTTAGACTTAGGCGAAGACTGGTTCGCGGCTAAGTCTCCGAGTGTATTGAATGTTATACACTCGGAAGGGTTTTTAACTTAGGCGAAACGGGTTCGCAGCTAAGCCCCCGAGAGAGAGGATCGCTCTTCACTCGGAGAAGTTTTAGACTTAGGCGAAGACTGGTTCGCGGCTAAGTCCCCGAGTGTATTAAATGTTATACACTCGGAAGGGTTTTTAACTTAGGCGAAACGGGTTCGCAGCTATGCCCCCGAGAGAGAGGATCGCTCTTCACTCGGAGAAGTTTTAGACTTAGGCGAAGACTGGTTCGCGACTAAGTCCCCGAGTGTATTGAATGTTATACACTCGGAAGGGTTTTTAACTTAGGCGAAACGGGTTCGCAGCTAAGCCCCCGAGAGAGAGGATCGCTTTTCACTCGGAGAAGTTTTAGACTTAGGCGAAGACTGGTTCGCGGCTAAGTCTCCGAGTGTATTGAATGTTATACACTCGGAAGGGTTTTTAACTTAGGCGAAACGGGTTCGCAGCTAAGCCCCCGAGAGAGAGGATCGCTCTTCACTCGGAGAAGTTTTAGACTTAGGCGAAGACTGGTTCGTGGCTAAGTCTCCGAGTGTATTGAATGTTATACACTCGGAAGGGTTTTTAACTTTGGCGATACGGAATCGAAGCTAAGCTCCCGAGAGAAAGGATCGCTCTTCACTCGGAGAAGTCTTTGAATGCGAAATTGTGCGATCGGAATCGACAATAGACTGCGGAATTCATTACTTAACAAGCGACATCGTCTGGAGCACTCTTATTACATAAAAATAACTCAGTCATCATGTATAAAAGCGTCGAAGCAAATCCGCGTTCCAGGCGCGTGGCTCATCAATATTCTTCTTCAAGTTGAAAAGATGGTACGCTCCGTTGTTCAGCACCTTGGTGACGACGAATGGGCCTTCCCACGCTGGGGCCAACTTGTGGGGTCGCTGCTGATCTACTCGGAGCACCAGATCACCTTCGTGGAATGAACGGCTCTTGACGTGCCTCGCATGGAAGCGGCGAAGGTCTTGTTGATATACAGTCGATCGGATTAGGGCCATCTCTCGTTCTTCCTCTAGGAGATCCACTCCATCCTGTCTTGCTTGCTCAGCTTCGTCTTCAGTGTAAAGATCCACTCGGGGAGAATTGTGAAGGACGTCACTTGGCAGAACGGCTTCAACTCCATACACAAGGAAGAAAGGAGTGCGTCCAGTCGACCGGTTTGGAGTCGTCCTCAAGCCCCACAGAATAGACGGCAATTCAGTGACCCAAGCTCCAGCAGCATGATCAAGATCTCGCATGAGCCGAGGCTTCAGTCCTTGGAGGATAAGGCCATTCGCTCGCTCAGCTTGACCGTTAGACTGGGGATGCGCAACGGACGCGTAATCCACCCGAGTGCCTTGAGAGGAGCAAAAGTATCTGAACTCTTCCGAGTCAAAATTAGAGCCGTTGTCTGTAATGATACTGTGGGGGACTCCATACCGGAATGTTATCTCTTTCATGAATTTGATAGCAGTGCGGGTGTTCAACTTCTTGATGGGTTTAGCTTCAATCCACTTAGTGAACTTGTCGACTGCAACCAGTAAGTGAGTGAATCCACTCTGGCCTGTTCTAAGGGGTCCAACCATATTCAAGCCCCATACAGCAAACGGCCAGACGAGTGGAATAGTCTTCAAGGCAGACGCAGGTTTGTGTGACAGGTTCGAATAGAACTAGCATCCTTCGCAGTGATCAACTATATCTTTAGCCATCTCATTGGCGCGTGGCCAAAATAAACCCGCTCGGTAAGCTTTGGCGACAATTGTCATAGAGGACGCATGATGACCACAAGTTCCCGAGTGAATCTCCTCCAAAATCAGTCGACCTTCTTCAGGAGAAATACACCGCTGAATCACGCCAGTCACACTTTCTCTGTAGAGTTGTCCATCCATAACAGTAAAAGCCTTGGATCTACGGACTATCTGTCGAGCTTCATCTTCATCATCTGGGAGTTCTCTCCTAAGAATGTACGCAATATAGGATACAGTCCAGTCGGGCGTGATCACTAAAATCTCCATGACCAGATCAATGACAGCTGGGACATCGACTTCAGTCGGATCAGAGGCGCTTTTTGCCTGTGGGGGCTCTTCAGTGAAGGGATCTTCCTGCACCGAAGGAGAATGAAGGTGCTCGAGAAATACATTGCTGGGGACAGGCTTCCGAGTGGATCCAATCTTTTCCCGCTCATCAGCTGCTTGATTCTTCACTCGGGGAACATGATGGAGTTCCAAACCTTCGAATTTCTTCTCGAGTTTCCTTACTGCATTGCAGTATCTAGTCATAGCGGGGTTCCTGACATCCCACTCTTTCATCACTTGATTGACCACCAAATCAGAGTCGCCATATACCATCAGGCTCCGGACGCCGAGTGAAATGGCCATACGCAACCCATACAAGAGTGCTTCATATTCAGCTTCGTTGTTGGAGGAATCAAAGTGAATCTGCAAGACGTAACTGAGTTTGTCGCCTTTTGGGGACACCAGTACTATGCCAGCACCAGACCCATTCAGCATCTTCGAGCCATCAAAGAACATGGTCCAGTGTGCCGAGTAAACTTGGACCGGCTGCTCCTGTTCAGTCCACTCGGCCAGGAAATCAGCGAGGGCTTGAGACTTGATTGCTTTCTTTGCTTCAAACTTGATATCAAAATAAAGGAGCTCAATAGCCCATTTGGCCACTCGACCAGACGCATCTCGATTGTGGAGAATTTCAGACAATGGAGCCTCACTGACGACTGAAATTGAGTGATCTTGAAAATAATGTGCCACCTTCTTAGCTGACAGATATATACCGTACACGAGCTTCTGGTAATGTGGATATCTTTGCTTTGAAGGAGTCAACACTTCAGAGATGTAATAAACAGGACGCTGGACTTTGTAAGCTTTACCTTCCTCTTCCCTCTCGACAGTGAGAACTGTACTGACGACCTGATTAGTAGCCGCTATGTACAATAGCAATGGCTCTTTACTATGCGGAGCAGCAAGCACCGGCTGGGTGGAAAGCAGAGCTTTGAGCTCGACAAACGCTGCTTCAGCTTCTGGAGTCCACTCGAATGTATCAGACTTCTTCATCAGTCGGTATAAAGGCAAAGCTGCCAAGCAACCTGTGAGCTTCTGGACATCGTGCACACGCTCAGGGCTTTTCATTCGGGTGATGGCACCGATCTTTTCAGGATTAACGTCGATTCCCTTTTCAGAAACGAGAAAACCGAGTAATTTGCCGCCAGGAACACCGAAAGTGCACTTAGTCGGATTTAGCTTGATATCATATCTCCTCAGATTGGCGAATGTTTCAGCTAAGTCAGACAACAGGTCGGAACCTTTGCGAGACTTGACGACAATGTCATCCATGTACGCTTCAACATTCCGAGGGATCTGATCGAGTAAACATTTTTGAATCATGCGCATGAAAGTAGCGCCAGGGTTCTTCAAACCAAAAGGCATGGTGATATAACAGAAACACCCGAAAGGGGTGATGAAGGCTGTCTTTATTTCATCCAGACCAAATAGACGGATCTGATGGTAGCCAGAGTAAGCATCCAGAAAAGATAGACGCTCACACCCCGCAGTTGAGTCGACAATCTGATCAATGCGGGGGAGTGGAAAATGATCTTTCGGGCAGACCCGATTGATATGTTTGAAATCAATACACATGCGGAGTGACTTGTCCTTCTTAGGGACCATAACGACGTTCGATAACCACTCGGAGTGGTAAATCTCACGTATGAACTTAGCCGCCAAGAGACGAGCCACCTCCTCGCCGATTGCTTTTCGCTTCTCCGTTGCCGACCGACGCAAATGCTCCTTCACAGGCTTGGCCCTCGGGTCAACTCTCAATCGGTGCTCAGCCAGTTCCCTGGGTACACTAGGCATGTCAGCAGGCTTCCATGCAAAGATGTCCCAGTTCTCACGGAGGAACTGGATGAGCTCGGCTTCCTATTTGCTGTCGAGTGTCGTCGAGATGTTGGTTGGGGCAGCAGTGGGATCTGTCGGGTGAATGTTCACTTTCTTCACTTCTCCTGCCGACTGAAAAGCTGACTCAGAAGCAGGCTTCTTAGCGCGCAACAGGTCGGAAGGATCAGCGTTTTTCTTGTATTCTTCCAATTCAACCATAGCCATCTGATGATCGGCGATCTTGGAGCCCTGCTGAAGGCACTCCTCAGCCCTCTGTCGATTGCCAGTGACTGTGATCACACCCTTGGGTCCGGGCATCTTCAACTTGAGATATACGTAACACGGACGGGCCATGAAACGGGCATAAGCCGGACGACCAAGGATGGCGTGGTATGCACTCTGGAAGTTCACCACTTCAAATGTCAATTTTTCCTTGCGAAAATGCTTATTGTCACCAAACACAACATCCAACGCTATTTGACCGAGTGAACGGGCCTTTTTCCCAGGGATGACACCATGGAACTGCATGTTGCTTTCACTGAGTCGGGACATTGGAATGCCCATCCCCTTGAGGGTATCTGCATATAGGATGTTCAGACCGCTCCCACCGTCCATCAAAACCTTGCGGAGTCGAGTGCCCCCCACAACTGGGTCCACCACCAGCGCTTGCCGCCCGGGGGTTGCAATATGCGCAGGGTGATCTGACTGATCAAACGTGATAGCAGTCTGAGACCACTTGAGATATGTGGGGGTAGAGGGAACCGCCATGTTAACCTCTCTGTTGATAACTTTCAGTCGACTCTTGCTCTCAACATCAGCAAAAATCAACAGAGTTGCATTGACTTCAGGAAACTCTTCTTTATCTTCTTCATCTTCCTTTTCAGGGTCTTTTTCACTCGACTGGCTCTCTTTGAATTGTTGGATCAGCAAACGGCACTGTCGAGTGGTATGCTTTGGCAATATTAAATTGCCCTCTTCATCTTTCCTCGTGTGGATTACACACGGTAAATCCATAACATATGTACCCGACTGATTCTTTGACTACTTGGGGGTGAACTTAGCTTTGGACTTTCCTTTATTTTCGGCCTGAGCCGCCAGAGCGGCCGCTTCTGCCGGAGCGGGGGGATCAACCTTGCGCTTCTGCTTCCGATTGGAATTTCCGCCTGCATCATTGTCGACTGCTTTTCCTTTACCGCTTCGGAGGCGGTCCTCTTCTTCACCATTGGCGTACCGAGTGGCAATCTCCATCATCTTGCTCAGAGAAATATCACCAGTGCGACCAAATTTCAGATAGAGCTCTCTGTATCTAACACCAGCCTTGAAAGCACAAACATCCTGGTGTTCGGAAACATTCTCCACCGTGTGATGCAGGGTGGACCAGCGCTGAATGTAGTCTCGCAAGGTCTCATTGGGTTTCTGAACACAGTGCTGCAAATCAATCAAACCAGCCGGACGTTTGCAGGTGCCTTCAAAGGTTCTGATGAACACTCGGGCCAAATCCTCCCAGCAATAGATACTAGAGGGAGCCAGACGATTCAACCAAGCTCTGGCCGAACCATCTAACATCAGGGACAAATGCTTCATGGCTATGTTGTCGTTTCCTCCACCAATCTGCACGGCCACTCGGTAATCATCTAACCATGTCTCGGGCTTCGTCTCGCCAGAAAACTTGCCAATTCCAGCCGCCAACCTGAAGTTGGGGGGAATCTCTGCAGAGCGAATGGCTCTGCTAAAACATTCGGGAACAGACACAACAGCTCCACTTCCACTCGGATAGTCTCCATTATAACCATCTCTGTGGGCTCTGCCTCTGTCGACCCGTCTTTGAGCGAGGACATCCCTTGCGTCAAATCCAGGATTCCGCTCATCACCGAACGGGCGCCTATCATCCTTGTGCCGGGGCACATATGAACCACTCCGCGGAGGAGAAAGCACTCGACGGCGGTCATCGCGGTGATAACGGGGAGCAAACTGATCTCGCCCCTGATCTCTGTACCGATCTTCACGGAAGTCTCCGCCTCTGTGGCGCAGGGGCGACCCAGGGCTGTGGGCCGACCGAATTGTTTCCGCCCTGGGCGAATTGCTATGTAACCTGTTCTGCGACTGAGAAACAACCGCATTCTACTGCTGCGCTGCTTCGAGCAGCGTTCTGATCTGTTGCAAACCTCTACCAGCTTCCGACCGTGATAGCTGTATAGAATCTGCAATCCTAGCAGCAGCCGCAACATTCAACACTGGAGTACGGAATACCTCGACGTTATTCCGCGATCCACTCGGAAACAACTATCGCTGATGTCGATTGGGACGCGGCGGACGCTGTCGAGCACGCTCGTCGAGTGCCTTCTGCATCTCTTTGAGTCGAAGGCGAGTCGCCTCCATGGCCTGGGCCTCAGTAGTCGTGCCGACGATGGGAGTACGGAGAACATCCTCATCCCGGTGCTGCTGTTCATTTGACGTTCCACCAATCTCGCGCCTGGCGTGGTTGAAGCCAGTCGGCGGACTCTGATGAGAGCCAGCCATAAAAACTTCAGCCGCAGGATCGCAGCTCTCGCACTCGGAGGGAACGCCAGACCGATCCGACGCCGAGTCGAACACGCCGAGAAGTGACTCGACGGGCTCGATGGCCGCAATCTGCGGGGACGAAGCCTGGCGGGCCGCTGCATGTCGAACCCAACGCTGTAGCCGTGAACGACCGGATCGCTTGCGGCGACGAACAGCATGGAGGGCCGACATGTACGGAGTCGACGGCTGAAGGAGAAGAACACTGCAGGAGCTTGCGCAGAAGTGCGTTGCTCCGCGTATTGGGAGCGCCTCAACATCTAGAGGCGCTTCCTGGAGCCATGCCGAACCGTCGGCGATGAAGGTGAGCGCTCCGAGACGGATCTCGCGGCCCAGGAACAAATCACCGCCGGAAGACATGACGAAGGAAAACAAATGCAACCTCGCCGGAAGTCGCTTAGACGCCTGCCCCACGGTGGGCGCCAACTGTCGTGGGAACGAGTCTGACAGTAGAAGGTAGGGGTACGTAAGGAGAGGGCAGAGTCCTAACTACGGCGAGGGTGTACACACAGATGTATGAGTTCAGGCCCCTCTCGTGGAGGTAATAGCCCTACGTCTCAGGTGCTCGGGAGCTTTTTGTCGAGTGTAATAGGAGTATCGCTACAGGGAGTGCCAATCAACCCTTATGCCAGAGGAGAGGGGTGGCTTATATAGAGTGCGCTGCCCCTCATAAGTGTCCGGCATCTAAGGGTCAGATCGTGGCTATAAAGACGTACGTTACTGGTAACGTACAACATAAATGCTATCAATGGTCTTGATGAACGCCTGCCCGTTAGCCTCCCTGGGGTGACTTCTGGGCTTCTATGGTCGACTGTCTTCTGGTCCTTCCGAGTGAAAGGTAAGCGTCGAGTGAAAGGTACCTCCGAGTGTATATTGTCGAGTGACTTGTATGTCTTGGCGATTTCAGTCGGAGACTTCCTTGTAGCTCTTAAGTTTTTTGAGGCAGTGTCCTTAGGTAGGGCATGTAACCCAGGCCTATGACCCTACCCTAGGTACATATCCCCATCACTAGTAGTAGCAGTAGCATATAATTTTCAAAAGAGCATGCAGCTTTGCTACGTCCACTCAACCCGACGGACATTGCAGTGCGAATTCCCTGCCAAAGTGCCCATCAGTCACTCTGATCTACTACTGCCTCTGTCCCCCGAGCAGTCTGACTATTCTTACGTTGGAAATCTTCTAGTAGTTCGTCGCATCATGTCATGCTAATTCACGAGTAGATAGACAATCTTTTTCTTTGTACAATTTTCTTCGTCATTTTGAGGCCCTTTCTTCTTCCTCGGCAAGGCATATTTGTTCATACACACACACACACACACAAATATATATGTCCACTCACAGTCACAGATAGTCCAAGAATCAAAGTTTATGCTGACTCCTCATCGGACCATGAGACGAACCGGATGGATACGTTGAACTCGGCCTGCTTGCTATCCACACCGATCTTATCCGTTGTTCCTCCCACCCATCGGAGAAGGGATCAAAGGAGGAAAAACTCTAGGCAGAGAGCTAGCGGCCGTTTCAGCTTCCCAAGGTGGTGGCGACCGGCGCCATCGATCACATCCAAAATCCCAATTACACCCTACTAAACCGTCACCGGTGGTGGTATTATTGAGCTTGCAGCGTTCGCAAGTGGGCGAACACACGGAGCACACACGCACGTGATGTGAGGTGAGTACGTCCCCGTCTACCCCTTGATTCGCCATGCAAAGTTATGGTGTTGGTTTGATGATGATATATGCCCCGGCCTCGCTCCCGCGTAGTACGTACGTGCGTTCATGTTAGGATCGGATGGGCGCGTGTATGCCTCCGCGCGTCTTGTCACCGCACTATACGTGTCCAGTCCGGTGAGGCCGGCTGCTCGATCTGCATCTGGTCGCTGGTTGGCTCCGGTGTGGGGCTACCTTCATAGATGCGGACCTTTCTGCGGAATTGGATCGTTTGGTGTGGCCCGATCACACGAGGGAAGTGTCTAGTGCTACGGGTCTTTTAGGGTATGCAGCCTTGCACGTCGTCTAACTGAAACATGCTACACACAGCAGGCTACCCCTTAGCGTTTCATGACACACATGCGTGCATGGTACTCACTTGCGTGGCATAGCGTACGGCTTGCTCATGGTATTCACTTGCGTGGCATCTCACGTCAAGACCATGATGCACATGCATGTGGCTGTTGGGATCCCGAAAAGTGATGACGATAACACATGATGACTTTGATTTGGTCATGCTTTTCGATTATCCAGTCTCAAGCTCCCGGGTGAAATGACTAGGTCTGACCCTGGTTGATTATATTTATACCTGGCCAGTGGCGAAGACAGGGGGACCAGCAGGGGCCCATGCCCCCCCTAACATATGTGATTTGCTACTAATATGCTTATGAACAGTACATGTTTAATGAATATTTGCTGCTAAAAACTCAGTTTTTCAGTGCCTGCCCCCCCCCCCCCCCCCCCCCTCCCAAATATGTTTTAAGGTCACTTGGCCCCCCTAATCAAAATTTTCTGGCTCTGCCGATGTACCTGGCAATGACAATGTATTTTTTGCAGCGTTATCTTGTTGAAGGAATTGCTCGGGTCTGATATTTGGGTTGAAAACCCAAGATCTGGCCTTCAATGGTTGGATCCACGACAATAGTCATTCCCTTTTTATAGAGTATAGACTGGTGTAGAACCTATCTCGTTGTTTCGTGATGTCAGGAGATGATTGGTGCGGATATGATCGTTACTATAGTTTGTTGATCACTTCGGGTTTTTCTTTTCTTTTTCCTCTGCTTAAGGATGGCTTCGTTCTTGCAGTGGCGGAGCTAGAGAAGAAATGCTGGAGGGGCTAAAGTCAAATACAACTATCTTGAGGGGGGCAAAGACTATACTTTTTCTAATTAAGCACTTCCAAAAAAATATTTCTTCAGACATTTTGTCAAGGTTGGGGGGGCCATGGCACCTGCAGCAATACATGTAGCTCCGCCGATGCGTTCTTGTATGACTTTGCTCTTTGGCAATATGATTCTCTGTATGTCTGTGCGCGCATGCGTGTTGGTGGTGTATGCATTCTAATTATGCATAGGCCGAGTGCGTGTTCATTATGTTTATATTTCTTTAATGCTTTATTTTGAGTCAATAAAATTCATTCTTCATCAAAAACAAATAAAGGTGGAAAAAAAGAAACTAAGGGCATGTCCAAAGCTGACCCACAAATGGCTCCGGTATATGTTCGTTTTATTTTCCGGACGTGGTCCACGGACATGATGAAGGAGACAGGCATGCAACCTTTTTAGCAAATTAATCCTTATTTGCCCGGTTGGGAGAAGAGACAAGAGTGGAGAGCATGCATGTGTGGAGAGAGAAGAGAGAGGATGACTACATGGTGGCTTTTTATTGGTCAAGTGGATGTCCGGACACCGGTATAGTTCCCCCACGTTTGTCTCCAGTTTACCGGAAAACGGACGTCTGGACCACTTGCGGACCGATGAGAGTCCCCGTTGGATAACAAAAGTTACAAACGGTCCGGACTCTACAGTCCGGACTCTACAATCCAGACATATACCGAAGCTTTGAGGGTCTCCTCTGGAGATGCCCTAACACGCGTATATATCCCTCAAACTAAAAACACATATTCAGAAACTGCCGTCGTGTCGTGTAAAATTGCAAGTTGCAAGTGTGAACACCTCCGCATTCCTGTGAGCATGCCAAGATGGCCCTGGAGATTTCTCTTCCTTGCCTGGGTCGAAATCGGGTGGACATCAATCAACTGTGCATGTCTGTGTACCTTCGTGCGTGAGGCAGGCCCATGTATCATCGTCTTGTCCTTGTTGCCAGATAATGTGGATTTTGCCTGGAAATATCTTTGCGCATAGCCTAATTTCCCATGTAGACCACCAACTTTTCCCAGCAACTTACAGAGATCTCCATGTGAGATTAACGCTTGATTAGATCTAACTTAGCATGAGTGAGCTTGCGGATTAATCCATGGGGTGCCCTTGCATCAATCATGCAGTGCTGCCCATGGTAGGGTCAAGGCAGCTAGCTAGCTAGGCCATAACTTACGATCGCAATCTGGAGTTCCTGGGGTGTCTGCTTATCGCAAGCTCCTTCTACGAGCCCCATGCTTTGCTGCCGCTGTGCTATCCATGTCTGTATCTATCTCTCTTAAACTGATCCGTTTGTTTTTATATAAATAACAACACGTCCATAGCAGATGCTGCTGTTGTTGGGTCTGGTTTTTGTCCACTCTGATGAGGCCCTTGCTTGGTGGGATCGATGAGCTACTGTGTTTCTCATCGAGATCCTACACGCTACGGTACAAAGATACTCTACATTGTTTCTCCCTTTGCCTAGAAACCAATGCAGATGCAGGTACTTGTACGTAGAGTAGTACTACTGCCGCACTATACTATCTGCTTTGTTCGCATGCATGCAGACGAGCGTCAGTACAAAGTTGCAGGGCCGTGCCGATGGCTGGCCGGACTCTTCGCTTGGCGGCATTGATGATGGGCCGATCGATCCCACCCAGGAGGGAGGAGGCAAAAATGCTACACTTACGTAAAAACCTACGTAAAGTTACGTGACTTGACTAACTACTAATCCCTCTACCCCTGATTTCAACTGGGTGGGGCCCCTTCCCTAATTTCCTCCAACGGAAAATAGCCACCTAAGCCATTACGTTACCTTACGTATAATAGCTACGTAGGTGTAGCATTGCTCGGGAGGAGGTGGAGAAGAAGAAGCAGACGGGAAGAGAAGAGAAGAGATCGGGGTTTTATTAAGTGTTGCTATAGAATGCGCAATAATACGCGCTAGCTCTTGTTGGTCGGATGGAACCGTCGGGGTTAAGATTTCGGAAGGCAGCGGCACGTGTGGGTGCCGGATGTGCGCATCGATCGGTCCAACTCCAACGACGACGCCGGGGGGGGCACTGTGCGCGCGCACTAGCGGTACGCGCATGTCGGATGCGGCACCGCCGTACGTGCGTGCCATGCGCCGTGCGGAGCCAACGAAAACGACGAGCGGCAACGACTGCTCACACGATGCCCCGATCGAGAGGCGCACGTACGCCTGCTAGGGATGGCAATGGGTACCCATTACCCACGTACCCTGTGGGTAAAAATCTTATTAGGGCAAGGGTATGGGTCAAAAAAATACCCATGGGTACATAAATGGGAAAATTTTAAAACCCATCGGGTATAGTGGGTACGGGTATGGTTTAATATAACCCATACCCGTGTACCCATATACCCGCATATAATCTAGAAAATAGGCATTAAATATTATTTATTCACATATTAAACGTATTATAAGTACATAAATCCCGCAACTAGCCAACGTCCAGAATGTGCTGCTTTTTATGAGTATATGTTTCATTTAGGAAGTGTTGTTGTTTATAAATTATTATTATAATTTATAGTTTATGACTATGTACTACTCAAATTGACGCGTTTCAAATCTGGGTAATTTTACCCGCGGGTACCCATTTACCCTGATGGGTGACGGGCATGGGAATACATTCTACCCGTCAACAGGTATGGGTACAGGTGATGGGTAAGGTTTGGGGCGACGGGTAAGGGTATGGGATGGCTCCACCCGTACCCAAACCAGGCGGGTGCCATCCCTAACGCCTGCCTGCCTGCCTACTGGGTGCGACTGCGTGCCACTGACAAGCAGTGCTGGGGCCTCAGCGAAAGCGCATAGCGACTCACACTCCGCTGTTTTGCAAATCAGGGGCGTCGCTACGCTAAGAGGGTGTTTGGTTGGGCTGTGGGCTGTGGAAAAGCTGCTGTGAGCTGTGGGCTGTGGAAAAGCTGCTGTGTCAGGAAAGCTGCTGTGAGCAGTGTTGTCGTTTGGTAAACTGGCTGTCTGAGCTGTGGCTTTCGAGTAAATGTCTGGAATACTCCTGAGATGCTGAGACAGTGTATATGTACTGATCGGGGTTGGAGGGGAGAGGGTTGTGGCCGCTGGTCGGGGTTGACGAACAAGGCGACGGGGGTGCCTGAGGTCACCGGGACGGGGTGAGAACGGACCGGCGCCGGCTTTCGCGGTCACCGGCAGCGGACGAGGCAGGCGGCGGAAACCCTAGCGCCGCCCTCGCTGCGCCATCTCCTTCCTGCAGGGGATAATGGCTCGGGCTGGGAAAAAACGGGGTTGCTGGGGGAATATATGGGATGGCATTTTATCTGTAAATAGAGCGAAGTGGTAGGGGTAGGGAGGGCGTGGGATCGGTGGAACGCGGTCGAACACAGCTGCAGCTGCTCGGGAGGAGCTTTCCCTTTCACGTACAGAAAAGCTACGGCTGCGTGTCCAAAGCCAAATGAAAGCTGGCTGTTTGGTTGGGCTGCTGGCTTTTAAGCCTGGAAAGCTGCCGCGAAGCCCAACCAAACACCCTCTAAGCAGCGGTGGCTGCCGCCGATTACCTACAGCGGTGGCTGCCGCCGATCATCTAAATCAGCGGTGAACAAGCGAGGCCGGATTTGATTCCCTACAGAGGTGGCTGCCGCCGATTACCGGGAGGCCTGTTTCGACCTAAATCAGCGGTGAACAAGCAAGGCCGGATTTGATTCCCTAGGTCTGTACTATGGCGGCCTTGATCGCTTTCTTTTTTCTTGATGATGCTAACTGGCGAACATTCGCTGAGAAGGACCCGGGCGAACGCCCTCGCAGGCATGCTCCATAGCGAACGACCACTGACTATTTTCTTTTCAAATACACAACACTAATTGATTCAGAAGTTTCATAGTACAGTTTACGTAGACATTCGATATGACAAAACTTAAAAGATAGCAGAACGGTAGCCTTCGCACAAAGGAACAACAACCAAGAAAAAAGAAATACAATCAAGACCGAAGAATCCCATGAGCTTGATATCAAAGCCCGCCATCTGTTTCCGGCACCACCACAGCAACCACCGAAAGAAAGGACGACGGATCATCTCCCCACCAATCTCGACGTGATTCCATTGCTGATATGCAGCTTTGCAGACCATTGTCGTTGAATAAATCAGACCGGGGCAACACCCCAAACATGTCATCAAACTCCAGATCTAGCACCCCGACACGACTAAGATGTCGGGAGAGGAAATCATACCTGTCTGTCACGAACCATGAACCCAACACACGATCCACCATCTTTGAGATGCCGCCGCTGCACAACACAATCTGCATCTGCTCCTGGACTACCTCTCAAACTCCGCACCGGCGTTGGAGCAAACGTCATCGCAACGGCGGAGCTCGAGGACACAAGTCCACAACGAGGATGCCGCCGCCGCCACGCAATCCTTGCTTTAATAGGCTGGTTTTCAAATGCAATCCTAACCATAGGACAAATCACCTTGTCGAGGAAGGATATGAAGATTCTTTATCCAGCACCACTATCGTCACCGCCGGAGCCAAGACTACGAACAACCCAAAAAACTAATCTACTAATGTCTAAACAATCCACATGCATGGACCCGGTGAACCCCTTAACCACTGACGATCTCAGAGGAGCCACCGGAGTACGGCAGCGGAAGAAGGCCCTCTGGCGGCGGTGGCAGGCTAGATCGCTTCTCGTTCTTCCGCTGGAAGAAATAAAATGATACAAAAAAATAATTGATCCAGAAGTTATCTAGTACCTAAATTCTACTCCCTCTGTATCAAAATATAAGATGTTTTTTGTCACTCTGGTACAGAGGAAGTACTTGCTGGAAGTTATATTTTTTGGTGACAACCTTGTAAAATATGTATCTACCATGCTATGAAATTTCGAGACCAAATTCGATTCATAAGTTGAGAAAAAAAGAAAAGATAAAAAGATTATGTATAGTACCATAGTTCAACTCCATTGTGAATAATCATTGTTGGTACTATTCATAGAGCTTTGGGCAAAGTTTTGAAATGAAGTTTTGGTGTATGATAATGCCAACTTGTCTTATTGTTGAAAAAATATACTCCCTTCATTTTTATTTACTTTGCATATTAGAGTTGACTGAAGTCAAACTTTGTAAAGTTTGACCAAATTTATAGAAAGGAACATAAATAGTTATCATAACAATTTTATATGACGTGAAAGTACATTCAGTAAATAATCTAATGGTATTAATTTGTTATTGTATATGTTAATATTTTTATTTATAAACTTAGTCAAAGTTTACAAAGTTTGACATTGACCAAAGCTAATACGCGGAGTAAATAAAAACGAAGAGAGTATTATTTTTTTGTTCTATTTTATGTGTATGTAGCACAAAAGTCCCTAAATAAGGAAGCACTAGATACTCTCTCCTTCACCCCCTCTCACTTACCGCCGCCGCCGTCTTCTCTTTTCATATTGCGTCATTTGTCACTTGTGGATCATGTTTTCTCGCTGGCACTTCATCTACTGAACTTCCCGCCCTAACTTTTCACTTATTGATTTTGGCTAGCCTCATCTTCACCACTCTCAATAATTCCGGCTCGAAGCAAGCCGAAATATAAGATTTTAGTGAGGAAAATGTTAATGTTTGTAGAGAAAAAGACAACTAACTGTTAGCACATCAATTCCTTTCTTCCTTTTCTTCTTCTTTTTTCTTACTTCCATTGTGAACTTTTGTGAGATGTTTTAAGTCACTTTTTTAGTTACCTAGAACGTCTTACAAAAGTTTACAGAGGGGGTATTATTTACCCAAACGACATTGTGTATGTGACTTTGACACACACGTGAACCTATTGGATTGGCTACTATGCATCACCTGTTTTGATCATGTTGAATGTCTCGAAGGAGCATAACATGAGAATTATCACAAGACAAAGGTTGACCTATGTCGAAGTGGCTCACGATGACATCGACAAGAGGGTCATCGCCTTTGGCACAACAACTTAGAATATATCAAAGGCTTGGGCTTCCTTTCTTTTCGAAAATAGCAAAGGCCCTTCTTCGTCTAATATACCCTAGGGTTTTTTCGACATGCCCATCTGCAATTTGTAATTTTTACACCAGTGTGTAGTATAAACCATCTTTCTACCAGTTGGTCGAAAAAAATAATCACGACAGAAGATTGATACCAGCTGTAGCAATTTTGACCATACCCCCATGGTAAAGACAACAAATAATCGTTTTTTGCTAGAGAGGAAAAACATGACAATACCAAAGCTAGACAGCCAGCATTTCTGTATATAAATAAACTCATGTGCTTGCAGCTTGTGGACGCACCAAATAAAAGCCGACCTCCTCCACGGCTGTCGCGACAGCGGCAGGGGAGAATCCCAGCCCGCACTCGCACTCGCTCTCACCGATCCATCCATGCCCCCGGCCCGGGTTTCTTTTTCTCTTCGCCCTAGCGTGAAAGGCCACATCGTCCGTACGCTGGCATCTCCTAGTTCTAGCTAGCATGGTATTCGATGGCACGATCGGAACCATGTGCGTGTGGGTGCGGTCGGCCCGGGCCCAAGCTGATGAGACGGCCGATCGATGTCGTCCGTGTGGGCACGAGTGGTGTCGTGACAACTCCTGTGGAATGGAATACGTACGTAGCAGCAAATAAGTACCGTCCGTACGGGGCATGTGTTGGCCCCTGATAGGCTCTGCCTGCCGCCTGCTACTGCTGGGTGCTGGCCAAGGCTCGGGTTATGATCAGTGATCACAGGTAGCAACGCCGCAGCTCTTGGTTTTGGACTATTGGCCACGCGTCCGTTTGAGTTAAAATGGACACAAATCGTGTCTAATGCGCGACCGCAAACGCCTGAGTGTCCGTTTTCTGTCTATCTGCGAATCATTTTTGATCTAAATTTGGATCGTGTTTGCGTTTAAACGGACAACGCACGGACGCACGGGACGTGCACCCTTATCCCCCCTGGCCCATCTGTTGGGGGCACAACATTCCCATTTCCACATTCTTCCCCAAAAACAATGCCGCCCTCCCCTCCCCTTCCCGTTCCATGGCCAGTGCCCCGCAGCAACCCGCTGCCGTCTCCGCCACCACCTCCGCCCGTCCTGCCAAGAAGAAGAAGAAACCAAAGGCGGAGCTCACGTTGGAGGAGCTTGACTGACTCAACCAATAATCGTCCAACAGGAGAGGAGGGGCGAAGCTACATGTAATACTGGGGGTGCCGCTGCCCCCAGCCATAGCTTAATTAGTGAAGGAATTTTTTTGTTAAGGCTTAAATTTAGTAAAGTGCATTCATTTGCCCCCCCCCCCCCCACCCAAAGTTGCATATTTTACGTTTGGCCCCTTGAGATCCTTCGCTAGGTCCGCCACTGCAGGAGAGCCCGGAGGGCTGGCGTTGTCGAGAAGAAAGTTGTGGCCAAGGAAGTCCTCGAGGCCGCCGCCGCGTAACGCAAGCCACCGTTGAGGGCAACGAGGCCCTCGTCATGAAGGCCACACATGCAGCGACGACGCACGCCCTCCTCAGGCTAGGGTTTAGCTGACTCGCGCCGACCATTCTTTTCGCCCCCGCCATGGCCGTGGCGAGCACATGCTCGTCGGCCGTTCGCCCTCCACAGGGCCTGCCGCCGAGCTCCTCTACAACACCGTAAAGGGGCCATGTTCATCCGGCGCACAAGCATGCAGTGACCCCGTTCTCCACGTCGCCGGACAGCGGCGTGATAACGCCGGCCACCCCCACCCCCACGACCGCCATCGACCTCAACGTCACGCCTGGTCCAGTGGCGCTTGCGAGTCGCCCACCGGGATGCAAAGGAAGCAGCCACGGGCGATTCCTACCGCCAACCTTCCCGATGCCCGCAACTGGTTCGACGGAAATGCTCTGCCCGACGTCGACGCAAGACGACCCCGACTTCAACGCTTTCAAGAAGAACGCCATCTACGAGGGCCATGGCCAAGCGTTTCACCCCGAGGGCCAAGGACAAGGCTTTGATCCCGACGAGACCCCGCGTCCAAGATATAGAGGCCGACGACATTGGCCATGGTATCCAAGAAGAAGAGTCCGACAACATTGGCCATGGTAACCAAGAAGAAGAAGCCGATGACCATGGCAACTCATGGCATGAATAAATCTATTGCGATGACGAAGAAGAGCGCGTATAGGAAGAAAAGCATTCACACGGGATCATACACCAAAGATGAGGACAAGTTGATTTGCGAGAGTTGGAAAGAAATAGGGCAAGATCCCAAGACCGGCGTCGAGCAAAAAGGTGCCATTGTTTGGGGTAGAGTCCATATGACCTTTCATGAACGTAGGAAGTTTCTGCCCTACAAGTTTGCGAGTACCCGTGGCATAAACTCAACCCAAAAGAGACGGGGGTTTATCCAACAAGAATGCAACAAGTTTTGTGCCGCACTTGAGAGAGTTGAAGCCCGTCCCGTGAGCGGCCTAGGCGTGGGCGACTTGCTATGAACTTCTTCTCTTCGTTCCTATGCCATGTTCATGTTTGTTGCATTTTGTGTCCTTCGCTATTTCATTGTGGCCTTCACTTTGATTGTGTAGTTATTCCAAACTTTGGAAGCCTTCAAGGCCCGACATGCGAACAAACCATTCACCCTCACCCATTGTTGGACACTCATCAAAGATTGCCCGAAGTTAAAAGATCAACATGCCGCTCTAAAGAAGTATGGAGGGCCGGCGGTCGTGGCTGGGGATGAAGATGGAGTGAAGAGGCCGAGGGGCAAGACCAACTCAAAGGTGGATGAGAAGCGTGATGCGACATCTTTCCCCTTGCAAGAAACTTTGTAAGGCATGATGAACCAAAAGGAAGCAAGGCACGAGAGGAAGGGCCAAGAAAAAGAGGAGCAAATGAAGGCCTACATCGAGCTCCAAACAAAGAAGCTCGACATGGAGGAGGCCATCAAGAGGAGGAAGCTCGATATCGGGGAGGCCGTCCAAACGAAGAAGCTCGAGATCGAGGCCACCAATGCAAACACCAAAGCAAAAGAGGTGGTACTAGATTTCATGACCGTGGACTTGAGCAAGATGTCCCTGAAAAGAAGAAATTGATTTGACAATAAGCAAAAGGAGATGCTAGATCAAGAAGATTGAGTCGCCTTGTGTGGCGCCATGAACTAGGGAGGCCGAGAGATATGAACTATGTCCATTTGTTGTGCGCTGGCAAGTGTGTCGGCCGCTGACTTTTGTTTGCCGACGTGAAACTATGGGGGTGTTCATTTTGTAGATTGGCATGTGTGTCGGCCGTTGGCGCTCTGGCCGACAAGAATTATGACCGCTGACATGAACTATGGCCGCGAAGCCAATTTCCGTTTTTTTATTTTGTTTGCAAAAAATTCATGCGGCCGGACGAAATGCGTCTGCTGGTTGGGTGCACTACCCAGCGCAAATGTTAAACGGCCGGACGCCGCCCGTTTTCGGACCCAAACAAACAGAATACACTCAAATCGGGCGTCCGTTTGGGCTCACCCATTGGAGTTGTCCTTAGAGCATCTACAGTTAGGGTCACCCAATTCGGCCCGTCAAACGCCTGCGGACATGCCCGGGTGCGCTCGCGGGCACTGAGCGGACACTCCTCATTTTGATGCGTCCGCACCCGTGTATCTCAAATATGGTCCCTCATATCCATGCAACACATGCATGTATAAAAATAAACAAAGGTAGATCAACAAAATAGTACCAAATCTACTTAAATCAGGCATAATTCAAGCCTAAACGATCATCGGAGAACCAAAATATGCAGTTTCAGTTGGACAATACATAAACATACGATAAAAAACTAAATTAAACGGGGAAGGTGGAGGAAATCACCATTTCCTTGCCACCCCTTCCCCTTGCGGTCAGCGGTGCTGCTTTTGCCATAGGTGTAGTGTGGGATCGAGAAGTGGCGTTTAGAGGGAGGGGGGAGGGTGAATAGAAACTTAACAAGATATATGAGTAGTTTCTGGTTCTCTTGAATTTTAGGTAGATTTTGCACAAGTTAAGTTGCATCCAAAGATTCCTACACATGCATATCTAGAGATTGAGCAGCGGAAAGTAAACATTATGCATTTGCAAGAAACATAAAGGATGACAGAGTAGGAAGATCAAACACAACGAAGACACGGAATTTTTTGGCGTGGTTCCGATAGGTGGCGCTAACGTATGTACACGTTGATGGAGACTTCAACCCACGGAGGGTAACGATTGCGCGAGTCCACGGAGGGCTCCACCCACGAAGGGTCCACGAAGAAGCAACCTTGTCTATTCCACCGTGGCTTACGTCCACGAAGGACTGGCCTCGCTCGGGGTAGATCTTCACGAAGTAGGCGATCTCCTTGACCTTACTAACTTCTTGGTTCAACTCCACATGATCCGGAGTCTCCCAAGCGACACCTAACCAATCTAGGAGACACCACTCTCCAAAAGGTAATAGATGTTGTATGGATGATGAACTCCTTGTTCTAGTGCTTCAAAAGATAGTCTCCTCAACACTCAATCACTCTCTCATAGAATTTGACTTGGTAGAAGAGGATGATTGAGTGGAAAGCAACTTGGGAAGGCTAGAAATCAAGATTCATATGGTGAGAATGGAATACCGTGATCTCAATACATGAGTAGGCGGTTCTCTCTCAGAAAATAAATGGTGGAAGTGCTGGTTTGTTCTGAGCGATCTCTCTACGAATGAGAGGGGGGGGGGGGGTGGAGGGGTATATATAGCCATCTCCAAAAATACAACCATTACAACATTACTTCCCAACTCGATGGAACCGAAGTAAAAAATCGGTTGCACCGACTAGTGCGAAATGTTCTAACTTTTAGCTTTTCGGTGAGACCGACTGACAAAATCTCGGTGCGAATGATTTTGTTGACCTAGGGCAGATCTGCATCTCGGTAGCTCCGACATATAAAACTCGGAGATTCCGAAGTAAAATATCTCATTTCCAGAGAGTTGGCACTGCTTTCCGGTTGTACCGAAACCGATCTCGGTGGCACCGAGGTGCTAGGGTTTTGGCTTGGGTTCTGTCTTGGGCTAACTCAGTGGGGCCGATTCTGAAAAGTTCTTGGCACCGAATTTGGTAGTTTATGTTTTTGACAGAATCTTTGTGAGAGTTTAGTTGAGGCTTTTGGTGGCAAATCTCTAATAGTATTGGCTTTCCTATGAACTCAATTGTGATTGCTCACATAAAACAAAATGTAGAGTCTTGAAGCTTTTGCCAATAGGATTCCTTTCCATCTTGAGGATACTTCTTACAATTCCCAACCACTTCTATCTTTGGATTTCATCTGAAGTAGACTAGATAAAACTGTTAGGCCAAGAGATAATGCATGTTGTCATTAATTATCAAAACCTCCAAGGGAGCATTTGTGCTTTGAATCTCCCTTTTTTTGGTAATTGATGACAACATACAATGAAACCTTAAATTTAGAGTATATAGTAATATGTGATAGCTTTGAGAGACATATGACTAAAGCAAGCTCCCCCTACAAGTGTGCAATTCATTTTAAGGAATAGTTGATTTTGGAATGCATGAACACACACATGGCAGAGAAGACATGACAAGTCATATGCACCTTGGCTATATGCATCAACCATATATGTGAATGAAGTATGTCCATGTTCATGACTCACTCTTGCAAAAAATATGTGCAAGAAGCAAGAGATTGTCCTGAACATGAAGAAGATGCATATACTTACCTTGAAATACCGGAGCATTCTAACTAGAGAAATAGACTTGAGAAAACAGGGTTAGATAACACAAGAATGTTTCTTTCATACAAATGCAAGATATTTCAAATGTACCAAGATATGGATGACATGTAGGAAATAGTATTCTCTTAAGATTGACATGTCTCCAAGAATATTTATATAACTTTCTCCCTTGAGTATGGATTTTCCTTCTTCCTCTCCCCCTAAATTTTAGCGTGTAAATATTGGGAGTAGGTAGGGCGAGACAAGTCTAAAACACGTAGTCAGTCAAATCCAGCTCACATAGTCTCTCTCCTTTAAATAGTCTTGATTTGGTCTCCCCCCTTACTGTTTCTCCCCCTTTGGGTAGCTTTAAGCTTTGATATTTCTCCCCCTTTGGCATCAATTTCCAAGAAGGGTCATAGGGTAAGGGATCCTAGAGATAAGGGTCATGGAGAAAAGTCTATAAAAGTGTGAAAATTTGGCAAATAAATCTGGTAATAGCAAAATTCGGAGACTCCGAAGCACGTTTGATCGGTAGGACCGAAATGAATGTTGAAGCTCAGAGGAATATAGATGGCGCCGAAGTGTTTCATGTCGGTTACACCAAAGAAATGCGGAACAATATAACTTTCATATCGGTGATGTCGATTTCTTTTAGTCGGAGATTCTGAGTTGCAAACAGAAACTTGGCAAAGTTATTCTTGTCCAATTTTGTCAAAGAGATTTTTCAGAAAACTTGACTTGATTTGCAAGAAAATTTCAATAAGTTTTGCAAGGAATTTTCAACTAGATTTGCAAGGAATTTTCAACAAGATTTGCAAGGAATTTTCGACAAGATGAAGATTGAAAGGTAGCAAGAAAACATGCAACTAGAAGATTAATCTCTCATGAACCTTCATATAGATGATGGTCGGCGACTAGGTCACCTATATTAGAGTATATCGACTTAAGGAGCCAAGTGATAACACTTGATCATAGGTCATACTCATCGTTAAGCGCAAAATGGGGTTACCATCTTTTGTTAACCATTTTGATGTTTTCATATCACTTTGAATTGCTTTGACTCATGACTTGGAGTAAAGCTTCTTCAAGGATATGATTACATACCTTTGAGTGATGTTGATGACGTAAGCATGTAGGTGGGCTTGTTTTGGATGCTCAAGTGTTGGAGTTTGGAGCTATCCTTCTTTCTTTTAAGTTGGTCCTCCTATATGGGTTAGTCATGCAACGAATAACATGAATATATCCAAATGACAAGAGTGAAGTTTTGTATCAAATGTTTGTCAAGGTATAGTTTGTATTGTCTTCTTCCTTCATCACAAAGAATGGTTGTTTATACTTGGTCATGACAAGATTGCTTATAGCTTGAGTTGATGGAAATCTTGTGGAGTGTAATCCATCCAAGTACCTACAAACGGGTTAGATACAACACAAGGGAGCATAGTTTTCCAAGATATGAAATAGTGTCATGTCAATAGTATCAAGGAATAGTCAAGTAAGCTCATGCCCTTGCATGCATCCGAATGAGTCTCTAGAACAAGTTTGAAGCATCAGTGATATTCAACTCACCCCTCAAGTGACAAAACACTTTCTCATCAAGTGGTTTTGTGAAGATATCCGCCAATTGCCTGTCAGTATGAACATGTTTGAGATTTATATCTCCTATGGCAACATGATCATGAATGAAATGATGATGAACTTGAATATGCTTAGTTCGAGAATGTTGCACGGGATTGTGTGCAATATTGATAGAACTCTCATTGTCACAAAACAATGGAAAAAGTTTCACATGTATTTCATAGTCTTTAAGAGTTTGGGTCATCCATAGCAATTGGGCACAACAAGATCCGGCGACGATGTATTCCGCTTCGGCAGTAGATAGAGATACCGAGTTTTGTTTATTGGAGGACAAAGACATAAGAGATCTCCCTAGAAATTGAAAAGTAACCGAGGTGGATTTTCTATCAACCTTATCTCACGCAAAGTCCGAGTCAGACTAGCCCATAAGGTCAAACGAAGAACCCTTGGGATACCAAATGCCAAAGTTTGGTGCATGTATCAAGTATCTCACAATTCTTGTCATGGACTTAAGATGACATTCTTGAGTGCAGCTTGTTATCGGGCACACATGCACGCACTTAGCATGATATCGGAACGATATGCACAAAGGTATAGCAATGAACCAATCATTGATCGATAAACTTTTTGATCAACTGATTTGTTCTCCTTAATGAGGTCAACATGTCCACTAGTAGGCATGGGGTTTTTCATACCTTTGCATTCTTGCATGTTGAACTTCTTGAACAATTCATTGGTATACTTTGTTTGAGAGACAATCGCGCCATCTCTCGTTTGCTTGATTGCAAACCAAGAAAGAATTTCAGCTCACACATCATAGACATCTCATATTTCTCGGACATCTACCTTCCAAATTTCTCACCAAATGTGTGTTAGTAGATCCAAAAATGGTATCAACCACATAAATTTGGCACACAAATAATTCACCATTAACTCTTTTAGTGAACAAGGTTGCATCAATCTTACCAATTTCAAAACCCTTTTTCTATAAGAAACTTCGTTAAGCATTTGTACCAAGCTCGAGGGGCATGTTTAAGACCATAGAGAGCTTTGCGAAGTTTATAGACATGATTAGGATTCTTAGGCTTCACAAATCTGGGAGGTTGTTTAACATAGACTTCCTCCTCAATTTCACCATTTAAAAAAGCACTTTTAATGTCCATTTGGTAAAGTGTAATATCATGGTGATTGACATAAGCAAGAACAATGTGAATGGACTCAAGTCTAGCAACGGGGGCGTATGTCTCATCATAGTCCATACCTTCGACTTGAGTGTAGCCTTGAGCCACAAGACAAACCTTGTTGTGTACTACTTGTCCGTCTTCATCTTTCTTGTTGAGAAACACCCATTTTGTTCCAATGATGTTGTGTTCGTCCTTGGGTTTCTCTACTAGAGTCCAAACGTGATTCCTCTCGAAGTTGTGTAGCTCCTCGTGCATGCATTTACCCAATACGAGTCTTCGAGAGATTCTTCCACCTTCATAGGCTCAATACTAGAGATAAATGAGTAATGCTAACAAAAGTTAGTTAAGCAAGTTTTAGAGTGAGTGATTCTCCCGTTTCTTATGTCACTAAGAATTTGCTCTACGAGATAATCATTGTCTACTTTTTCTCAAACTCGGGGTAGATTTTGCTTGTTGGATGGTGGAGCTTCCTCATCATCATCTTCTTCGTTGTTGTTGAAGTTGTCGTTCCCTTGTGGAGGTGATGAAGGAGGTTGAGGTGGATCATCTTGATGTATTTCTTCACTCCATTCATCTTGCCATGTACCACTTGTGGATGCCTCCATGTTATCTTGTGGTTCACCTTGACATGAGGTAGGGGCTTCCACTTGAGTTGATGAAGTACTTTCCTTGACTTCCATGGGACAAATCTTGCCTATGGAAAAGTCTAGGATTGCTTTCGAAGGTTCCTTATATCCTACATCATTTGGCAATTGTTCGACTTGCGAACCATTAATTGCTTGAAACTTCACATCTAACGTCTCTTCAACTTTTCGAGTGAAGTTGTTGTAGACACAGTAACTGTGAGAGTTTGATCCGTAACCGAGTAGGAAACCTTCATGAGATTTAGGAGCAAATTTAGAGCGATGATACTTATCAAGAATGTAGCACTTTGAGCCGAATACTCGAAAGTATCCAACTTGGGGTTTGTTACCGGTGAGTAGCTCGTATGCCGTTTTACCGAGAAGCTTGCGTATATAGAGTCGGTTTGTTGCATGACAAGCTTTTACACCGCTTCCACCCAAAAGTGTCATGGAGTTTTGTACTCGTCGAGCATCGTCCTAGCCATCTCTATGAGAGTCCGGTTCTTCCTCTAAAGAACTCCATTTTGTTGAGGCGTGTATGTAGCCAAGAACTCATGTGACATACCTTCTTCGTCAAGAAAAGTATCCACATTTGTGTTCTTGAACTCAGATCCGTTGTTGCTCTGAACTTTCTTGATCTTCACTTCAAACTGAATTTGGGCCTTCCGATCAAAGTTCTTGAAGACCTTTTGAGCCTGTGACTTGTCATCAAGAAAGAATACCCACGTAAATTTGGAAAAGTCATCAACTATAACTAAAACAAAGGATTTTCCAACGAGGTTCTTGTAAGCATTGGGACCGAAAAGATCCATATGAAGCATCTCGAGTGGTCTCTTGGTAGTCATGATATTCTTTATAGGATGACTTGCCCCAACTTGTTTTCCTGCTTGACAAGCACTACAAAGTCTATCTTTATCAAAGATAACATCTTTAACACCAAGTATGTGATCACCTTTGATGAGTTTGTCTAGATTACGCATACCAACATGTCCTAGCCTTCTATGCCATAACCAACCTTTAGAATATTTTGCTATAACACAAGTGCGAGGTTGGGTTTTCTTAGTGAAATCAACAATATATAGATCACCTCTATGAAAACTGGTAAAGACCATGCTATGATTGTCTCGACGAAACACTTGCAATCTGCTTTAGTAAATAACACAATGAAACCGAAATCGACAAATGTAGATACGAAAAGAAGATTGTAGCCAAGAGATTCAATGAGCATGACATTTTGAATGGAGCTATCATGAGATATGGCCACCTTACCAAGGCCAAGCACCTTACCCTTGGAGTTGTCTCCGAAGATCACGTACCTACGTGGTCCATCGTTTGATGTGATCTCATGGAACATGTCTCTATCTCCGGTCATGTGATCGGTGCATCCACTATCGAGAATCCATTCCTTTCCTCCGAACATATAGTCTTTGAAGTTTGCCATGAGACTTAAGTTCTTCATTGTCTTCTCAAACTAAATGTCGAATTCCTCATATTCATCATAGTAGCCATGTTCCAAATTTTCATCATCAAATGGGACATCCTTGTCATAAACATCAAGTGAGTCGTTAGAATTGTGATCATGACAATATTCAAGGTAATGAATGTAAATGGCTTCTAGAATGATATTGTTGATGGTCCTAACATCTCCTTTAGCACGCATGAGGTCACGAAGCTCAAAAAGACAATCATCAAACTTGGGATCACTAGGCCTCATTTTGTGGAATGCAATAGTTTTATGAAGAATTTCATCAAGATTCTTTAAAGAGAAATTTGGGTATCTCTTTTCCAAATTTTTCACACAGTATATGCACAAGTAAAGTTTTGCATGGAGCCAAGCACAATATTTGGTAATCCTCTAATGATGAGATTGATAGTCCTTATATTACGAAGCATGTCAATCTCTTCCTCGCGAGTAGGATGTAAGGGATCAATGGAAGGCGCATATGGAGTATGAATATACTTGCTCAAGTTAAATTCATCAAATATATCAAGCATTTCATCTCTCCAGTGACCATAGTACTACCCATTGAGAATAGACACTCTACATCTAATACTCCCAAAAGTAGACATATCCATCTTCCTTCAATGGTGATAAAATCAAAGAAATGGAGACCAAAGCTCTGATACCAATTATGGGATCAAGAAGTGGCGTCTAGAGGGGGGGGGCGGGGGGTGAATAGACACTTAACAAGATATATGAGCAGTTTTTGGTTCTCTTGAATTTTAGGCAGATTTTGCACAAACTAAGTTGCATGCAAATATTCATACACGTGCATATGTAGAGATTGAGCAGTGGAAAGTAAAAATCATGCATTTGCAAGAAATGTAAAGGATGGTAGAGTAGGATATCAAACACAATGAAGACACGGAGATTTTGGCATGGTTCTAATAGGTGGTGCTATCGTACGTCCACATTGATGGAGACTTCAAACCATGGAGGGTAACAGTTGCGCGAGTCCACGGAGGGCTCCAACCACGAAGGGTCAACATAGAAGCAACCTTCTCTATTCCACCATGACATACGTCCACGAAGGTCTATCCTCACTCGGGGTAGATCTTCACAAAGTAGGCGATCTCTTTGCCCTTACTAGCTTCTTGGTTCAACTCCGCACGATCCGGAGGCTCGCAAGCGACACCTAACCAATCTAGGAGACACCACTTTCCAAAAGGTAATAAATGGTGTATGGATGATGAATTCCTTGCTCTAATGCTTCAAAAGATAGTCTCCTCGACACTCAATCACTCTCTCATAGAATTTGGCTTGGCAGAAGAGGATGATTGGGTGTAAAGCAACTTGGGAAGGCTAGAAATCAAGATTGATATGGTGAGAATGGAATATCTTGATCTCAACACATGAGTAGGTGGTTCTCTCTCAAAAAATAAATGATGGAAATGTTAGTTTGTTCTGAGTGCTCTCTCTACAAATAAGAGGGGGTGGAGGGGTATATATAGCCATCTTCAAAAATCCAACCGTTACAACATTATTGCCCAACTCGATGGAACCGACGTAAAAACTCGGTTTCACCGACTAGTGCGAAATGTTCTAACTTTCAGCTTTTCGGTGAGACCGAATGATAATATCTCGGTGAGACCGATTTGGTTGAACTAGGGAAGATCCGCATCTCGGTGGCTCCAAGATATAAAACTCGGAGTTTCGGAAGTAAAATATCTCATTTCCACAGAGTTGGCACTGGTTTTTGGTTGTACCGAAACCGATATCGGTGGTACCGAGATGCTAGGGTTTTGGCTTGGAAATTCCCATGGGCTAACTCGGTGGAGCCGAATCTGAAAAGTTGGTGGCACTGGATTTTGTAGTTTAGGTTTTTGACTTGTGAGAGTTTGGTTGAGGCTTTTGGTGCCAAAGTTCTAAGCACTTTGAGCAACCAGGTCATTATGATTGGCTTTCCTATGGACTCCATTGTGATTGCTCACATAAAATAAAATTTAGAGTGTTGAAGCTTTTGGCAGTAAGATTCCTTTCCATCTTGAGGACGCATGCTTCTCACAATTCCCAGCCACTTCTATCTTTTGACTTCATCTGAAATAAACTAGATAAAACTATTAGTCCAAGAGATAATGTATGTGGTCATTAATTATTAAAACCTCCAGAGGAGCATTTGTGCTTTGAATCTCCCCCTTTTTGGTAATTGATGACAACATACAATCAAAGCTTCAATTTAGTTTATATAGTAATACGTGATAGCTTTGAGAGATATATGACTAAAGCAAGCTCCCCCTACAAGTGTTTCTTTTAAGGAATAGTTGCTTTTGGAATGCAAACACACACATGGCAGAGAAGACGTGACAAGTCATATGTACCTTGGCTATATGCATCAACCATATATGTGAATGAAGTATGTCCATGGTCATGACTCACTCTGGCAAACAATATGTGCAAGAAGCAAGTGATTGTTCTCAACGTGAAGAAGATGCATATACTTACCTTGAAATACTCCTCGCCTTCGCCTTCGCCGATGCCTCGCACTCTGACAACTCGATAGCGACCCGGAACGCTTTGGCGTTCTTCCATTGGAGCCGCCGTGCAGTTGACTGCACTGCTGCCAGGGAGCGCCGGAGGACGGACACAAATGAGCGCATCCATAGGATTGACTGACACGTGCGCTATTGCATGACACCTCGCTGACATGTCGCCCGCCACCATGGCCTCCCTCGGGCGTTGCCTCTCACACCGTGCGACCCATGCCCCCGACTCGGGCGTCCTCGTTTGGCGCGGCATCGGCGAGGGCATGATACATCTCCAATGTATCTATAATTTTTGATTGTTCCATGCTATAATATTATAATTCTAGGATGCTTTTGGGAGATTGTTTACCAATTCATATTATTTTTAAGAAGAAACCTATTAACCCAGTGCCCAGTGCTAGTTGCTGTTTTCTGCGTGTTTTTGACTTTTCAGGTTACAGTACCAAAAGAAGTCCAATTGCCCCGAAACTTTTTTCTAATTTACCTGGAAGCTTCGGGAGGAGACCGGAGGCCGCACGAGAGAGGGAGCACACAACAGGGCATGCCCAGGGGGTGGCCGTGCCCTGTCGTGTGCTGCCTCCTTCTGATGGCCCCCGACGCCCCTCTCTGGCCTACAAATTCTCATTAATCCCAAAAACCCTAGAGAGCCTCCCGAAATAATTTTTCCGCTGCCGCAAGTCTCTGTTCCGCCATGTGCCCATCTGGAGCCCTGTTTCGGTGCCTTGACGGAGGGGGGGATCGATCACGGAGGGCCTCTACATCAACCTTGCTGCTCCCATGGTGATGTATGAGTAGTTCCCTACAGACCTACGGGTCCGTAGTTAGTACCTAAATGGTTACCTATCTCTCTCTCTCTCTCTCTCTCTCTCTCTCTTTCTTTCTCTCTCTCCCTCTCTCTCTCTATCTCTCTCTTGATCTTCAATACAAAGTTCATCGCATCTTCGCGGTGATCTATTCGATGTAATCACTTTGTGCGGTGCGATTGGTGGGATCCGATGAATTGTGGGTTTATGATCAGATTATTCATGAAAAAGATTTGAGTCTTCTCTAATTTCTATTATAATTCTTATTTGTATGATCATCATAGCTTCATAAATCTCTCCGATCTATTAAAATAGTTTGGCCAACTAGATTGATATTTCTTTCAGTGAGAGGGGTGCGCTGTAGTGGGTTCAACCTTACGGATTTCTATATCCCAGTGACAAAGTAGGGGACAAGATACATCTTTGTGTTTTTGCCACTAAGGATAAAACGATGGGGTTAATTCATATTGATTGAATTATCTTTGTCTACATCATGTCATTGTTCTCCAAGCATTACTCTGTTTTACTTAATACTCTAGATGCGTGCTGGATAGCGGTCGATGGGTGGAGTAATAGTAATAGGTGTAGGCAGGATTTGGCCTATTTGCTTATGGAAGTGATGCCTATATACACATGATCATTTCTGTAATAAAGATTGCATAACTTTGCGCTTTTCTATCAATTGCCCAACAGTAATTTGCTTACCCACCGTATGCCTATTACATAAGAGATGCCACTAGTGAACACTACGCCCCCCGGGTCTATTCATCCATATATTTACAAAAGCTTTCAATACCTTGCTGCAATTTATTTCCCTTTATTTTATTTTGCAATTTACAACATTCAACTTTCATCGACATATCTCACTAGCTTGCAAATAACGAGTCCAAGGGGATTGACAACCCTCTTGCCCGCGTTGGGTGCAAGTGTTTGCTCTTTTGTGTGCAGTCACTGAAGACGGGGGCTGAGTGTTAATCCTATTAGTTCGATAAACCTTGGTTCTCTACTGAGGGAAATACTTAACTATACTGTACTACATCACCCGTTACTCTTCACGGAAAACCCAACGCAGATCACAAGTATCAGGAAGGATTTCTGGCACAGTTGTCGGGGAGTATCACCAACCTACTATCAAGTAACTTCGTACAAATTATCATTCACTTGTTCTAATTTTTATTTTCTGTTATATTGAGTTTGTTTCATAAAAAAAATCACAAAATCAAAAATATTTATCTTTGGTAGTTGCTAGTTTACTTCTTTGCTTGCTAGTTTACTTGTCCCGCTTGTTACTTTGCTTGCTCGGTCACCATGTCTCAAGATAATACTAAGTTGTGTGACTTCTCAAATACTAATAACAATGATTTTATTAGTACTCCTATACCACGCACCACTAGTGCGGAGTTTCATGATATTAATGTTGCATTGCTGAATCTTGTCATGAAAGAACAATTTTCGGGAAGTCCTAATGAGGATCCCGCTGCTCATCTCAATACCTTTGTTGAATTGTGTTATATGCAAAATAAAAAGGATATGGATAATTATGTGGTCAAATTAAAATTATTTTATTTTTCACTACGAGATAAAGCTAAGGCTTGGTTTTCATCTTTACCATGTAATAGTATTGGAACACGGGATAAGTGTAAAGATGCTTTTATTGCCAAGTATTTCCCTCCTGCTAAGATCATCTCCCTTAGAAATCAAATTATGAATTTTAAACAACATGATCAAGAACATGTTGCACAAGATTGGGAGAGGATGAAATTGATGATTAGAAATTGCCTTGCTCATGGTTTAAACTTGTGGATGATTATCAAAAATTTCTATGTTGGACTAAACTTTGTGTCTAGAAATCTTCTAGATTCTGCTGCAGGTGGTACCTTTATGGAGGTGACATTAGGAGAGGCCACCAAACTTCTGGACAATGTCATGACAAACTACTCTCAATGGCATACCGAAAGAGCTCCAACTGGTAAGAAGGTAAATTCTGTCAAAGAAATCACTACTTTGAGTGAAAAAATGGATGCTCTTATGAAAATGGTTGCTAGTAAAAATGCTCATGTTGATCCTAATGATGTGCCTTTGTATACCTTGATTGAGAAAAATGATGATGCTATTTATGTGAACTTTATCTCGCGAAACAATTTCAACAACAATGCTTATAGAGGGAATTTCAATGCTAGACCGTATCCCGGTAATCCCTCTAATAATTATGGCAACTCTTATGGACATTCGTATGGAATCTACCAATAATAATAGGATATCCTCTGATCGTGACAACACCATTAAAGAATTTATTAGTTCTCAAAAGATTTTTAACACTATGGTAGAAGAAAAGTTGCATGAAGTTGATGATTTGGCTAAAAACATGGATATGATTGCTCTTGATGTGGAAACTCTTAAAAATAAAACTTTGCAACCCAAGCATGATTTTAATGATATTATTAAATCTATCCAAATATCTATTAATGAAAGCAAGGAGAGGACCTCTAAGTTGAAAGCTAAGCGGGAATTCTTAGAAAAAGCTCTTCCACCCGATTTTTACCGGAATCATGATGAAGATCTTAAAATGATTGGTACTTATCCTATTGAATCTTTATATAATAATCTGAAATTAAATTATAAAGGGACTGAAGATGACTCAACTCTAGCTAGAGAGCGTCCCGTTTGCTTGGAGGGTGATGATTCTAATGTTAAAACTGAAAAAGTGGGTTTGGAGAGGTTAAAACTTTAACTAGTGATGTGCCAACTATCTTGGATTACAAGCACTTTAATTATGAAACTTTCTCTTTAGTAGAGTGTATTTCCTTATTTCAATCCATTATTAGCTCACCCAATGTCTGTGAACAAAATAAAGCTTTTACTCAACATATAGTAGAAGCGATGATTAAAGCATATGATGAGAAAGGTGAACTTGAAGTTTATATTCCTAGAAAATTGCATGATGAATGGGAACCTACTATCAAAATGAAACTGAAAGAATATGAATGCAATGCCTTGTGTGACCTTGGTGCTAGTGTTTCAACAATACCTAAGTGTCTTTGCGATGTGCTTGGTCTCACTAATATTCAAGATTGTTCCCTAAACTTGCATCTTGCAGATTCTACGATCAAGAAACCTTTGGGTAGAATAAATGATGTTCTTATACTTTCAAATATAAATTATTTTCCTATGGATTTCATTGTGCTTCCTATTGAAGCAATCCTACTTGTCCAATAATACTTGGAAGACCTTTCTTACCAACTATAGGTGCAATTATTGATATGAAAGAGGGAAACATAAGGTTCCAATTTCCATTAAAGAAAGGGATGAAACACTTCCCTAGGAAGAGGATTAAACCACCTTATGAATCTATCATGAGGGCTACTTATGGGTGGAGTGTCAAAGATGATAACACTTGAAACTATGCATTATGCCTAGCTAGGGGCGTAAAACAATAGCGCTAGTTGGGAGGCAACCCAATAGTTATCTTTATTTTTGCTTTTTAATTTATGTTTGTGTGTGATAACATGATTATTGCCTATGTAATGATTGTGTATTTATGTTTAAATTAGTGTTTGTGCCAAGTAAAGTCTTTGGGATGACTCACAAGATGAGTAGAATTGATACGGTGCAAAAACATAAACTTTAGCGTCAAGTGCAGAATTTCTCTGATTTTACTAGAATGTCTTTTTGATCTGAATTTTTTACACAGTATTTATATAAAAAATCATCAGGCTTTCCTAATTTTTCAATTTTTTATGGTGACAGAAGTATAGGTTCTCTACAGATCTTTACAAACTGTTCTGTTTTAAACAGATTCTGTTTTTTGCTTGCATAGTTTGCTTGTTTTGATGATGCTATGGATTGTATAGGGCGGTATAAGCCATGGAGAAGTTAGAATACATTACATTATTCAATAATAAAATAAGAATCAATTTATAACATTACCTAAAGTATTTTATATGTTTACTATACTAACGGATCTCACAAAGGTTTTGTTGAGTTTTGTGTGCTGAAGTTTTCAAGTTTTGGGTGCTATCACGATGGATGAAAGAATAAGGAGTGGCAAGAGCCGAAGCTTGGGGTTGACCAAGGTACCCCAAGATAATATTCAAGGAATACTCAAGCTTCTAAGCTTGGGGATACCCCAGAAGGCATCCCCTCTTTCGTCTCAATCCATCGGTGTGTCACTTGTAGCTATATTTTTATTCATCACATGATATGAGTTTTGCTTGGAGTGTCGTTTCCTTTAGTTTGCTTTTGTTTTAGTTTTCGACAATAATTTTTTTCTGGACACACCCACTTGAGAGAGACACAAGATCATCATGATTTGTTAGAATACACTTTGTGCTTCACTTATATCTTTTGAGCTTAGCAGTTGCTCTAGTACTTCACTTATATCTTTTAGAGCACAGTGGCGTATAGATTTTATAGAAATAATTGCACTCTCGTTCTTCACTTATATTTGTTGGAGTTAATAAATAGTGACAGTAATTTGCATGGGTTATAAGACTAGTCCAAAAATAATAGGTATCCAATGAGTGCATAATGAAAACCACATGTAGCACACAAAAGAGAAATTGTGGGTTATTGATATCGATGTAGTAATATGAAAGGGCATGAGTGCATGATCATTGGTTAGAAAAAGTATCGTGGATTAGAGGGTTTTAACTTGTTGTTCATCTAAACATTTTTATAGCATGGTGATGATGTGTAAGTATACTTATTCGTCGTTGAAATCCTAGTGTTGTTTAAGTCGGAGGCGCCTGATGGTTAACTCCTCCCAACCTCCTCCCTAGGGGCATGCGAGTAGTGCTTTGCTTCAAGAGAGTTATAAAATCTTGCAATAAGTATGTGATGTATGCACTCTCACCTTCTCATATTTGCTAGCCTCTTTGGTACCGTGCATTGCCCATTGTCACCTCGAGGATCGGTGCAACCTTCACCGGTGCATCCAAAGCCCGTGACATGATATGCTCTGTTGCACATAAGCCTTATTATATCTTCCTCAAAATAGCCACCATACCTACCTATTATGGCATTTCCATAGCCATTCCGAGATATATTGCCATGCAACTTCCACCGTTACTTCATATGACTAGTACTTTCATTGTCATATTTCTTTGCATGATCATATAAGCTAACTTAATATTTGTGGCAAAGCCACCGTTCATCATTTTTTATACATGTTACGCTTGATCATTGCACATCCTCGTACACTACCAGAGGCATTCATATAGAGTCAATACTATATTTTTCATGTTGAGTTGTAAGTAAATAAAAGTGTGATGATCATCATTATTAGGGCATTGTCTTAGTGAGGAAAGGATGATGGAGACAATGATTCCCCCATAAGTCGGGATGAGACTCCGCATGAAAAATAAAAGAAAAAAAGAAAAAATAGAAAAAAAGAGAAAGAGAAAGAAAGAAAGAAAGAAAAATAAAAGGAAAAAGGAAAAAAATAAATGAGAGAAAAGAGAGAAGGGACAGTGCTACTACTTTTTCCACAGTTGTGCCTTAAAGTGGCACCATGTTCTTCATATAGAGAGTCTCTTGTTTTATTACTTTCATATGCTAGTGGGATTTTTTCATTATAGAACTTGGCTTGTATATTCCGATGATGGGCTTCCACAAATGCCCGAGGTCTTCATGAGCAAGCAAGTTGGATGCACACTCACTTAGCTTCATTTGAGCTTTAATACACTTATAGCTCTAGTGCATCCGTTGAATGGCAATCCCTACTCCCCGCATTGATATCTATTGATGGGCATCTCCATAGCCCGTTGATACGCCTAGTTGATGCGAGACTTTCTTCTCCACTTTTACCCCTTTGAAACCTACCACCATATTCTATTCCACCTTTATGCTATATCCATGGTTCACGCTCATATATGGCATGAGTAATAAAAAGCTGAAGCGCGTTAAGAAGTACGATCCAATTGCCTGACTTGACACCATGGTGCTTGACATTTTTATTTATGTGGTGAAGATGGAGCCATTCTATTCTTATATGGTAAAATGAATAGGGGGTGAACATTCTTTAAGGATCGTATATTTTGAAAGTTGATGATTATGTTCATTATGTTTATAAGTATTACTATGTTGATGTTTGTTAATTCATCGTTTCTCAATGATCGTACCTGCGATAGATTACACGTTGGGTAGCATGTCACATCAAAAATACTGTTTTTATCATTTACCTACACGAGGACGAGCAGGAATTAAGCTTGGGGATGCTTATGTCTCCAACGTATCTATAATTTTTGATTGTTTCATGCTATAATATTATCATTCTAGGATGCTTTTTGGGTGATTATTTACAAATTCATATTATTTTTTAGCACTAAACTATTAACCCAGTGCCCAATGACACTTGCTTTCTTCTGCATGTTTTTAACTTTTCAGGTTTACAGTACCAAACGAAGTCTAATTGACCTGATTTTTTTATGATTTTTTAGGACCAAAAGAAGACCTGGAAGCTTCGAGAGGAGACCGGAGGCCGCACGAGAGAGGGAGCACACAACAGGGCACGCCAAGGGGGGCGGCCGCGCCTTGTTGCGTGCTGCCTCCCTCGGGTGGCCCCGACACCCCTCTCTGGTCGATAAATTCTCGTTAATCCCCAAAACCCTAGAGAGCCTACCGAAATAATTTTTCCGCCGCCATAAGTCTCTGCTCCGCCGTGTGCCCATCAGGAGCCCTGTTTCGGTGCCCTGCTGGAGGGGGGATCGATCACGGAGGGCCTCTACATCAATCTTGCTGCTCCCATGGTGATGTGTGAGTACTTCCCTACGGACCTACGGGTCCGTAGTAGGTACCTAGATGGCTATCTCTCTCTCTCTCTCTTGATCTTCAATACAAAGTTCATCGCATCTTTGCGGTGATCTATTCGATGTAATCACTTTGTGCGGTGCGTTTGTTGGGATCCGATGAATTGTGGGTTTATGTTCAGATTATTCATGAAAAAGATTTGAGTCTTCTTTGATTTATATTATGATTCTTATTTGCATGATCATCATAGCTTCGTAAATCTCTCCGATCTATTGAAATAGTTTGGCCAACTAGATTGATATTTCTTCAGTGAGAGGGGTGCGCTGTAGTGGGTTCAACCTTACGTATTTCTATATCCCATCGACAAAGTAGGGGACAAGATACGTATTTGTGTTGTTGCCACTCAGGATAAAACGATGGGGTTAATTCATATTGATTGAGTTCTCTTTGTCTACATCATGTCATTGTTCTCCAAGCATTATTCTGTTTTACTTAATACTCTAGATGCGTGCTGGATAGCGGTCGATGGGTGGAGTAATAGTAATAGGTGCAGGAAGGATTCGACTTATTTGCTTATGGACGTGATGCCTATATACACATGATCATTACTGTAATAAAGATTGCATAACTATGTGCTTTTCTATCAATGGCCCAACAGTAATTTGCTTACCCACCGTATGCCTACTACATAAGAGATGCCACAAGTGATCACTATGGCCCCCGGGTCTATTCATCCATATATTTACAAAAGCTTTCAATACATTGCTGCAATTTATTTCCCTTTATTTTATTTTGCAATTTACAACATTCAACTTTCATCAACATATCTCACTAGTTTGCAAATAATGAGTCCAAGGGGATTGACAACCCTCTTGCCCACGTTGGGTGCAAGTGTTTGCTCTTTTGTGTGCAATCGCTGAAGACGTGGGTTGAGTGTTAATCCTATTGGTTCGATAAACCTTGGTTCTCTACTAAGGGAAATACTTATCTATACTATGCTGAATCACCCGTTCCTCTTCACGGAAAACCCAACAGAGATCACAAGTATCAGGGCACAAGTACCCAACGGTGTCCGTGGAAACCCTCCCTAGGTAGATTGGATGTGATTGCGGGGGGGGGGGGGGGGCAACATACCTGGAGTGAGGCGGAGTGGGCGGCGCTGCCACCCATGTTGCATGATACTTCCTTTTTGTATGATCCGGTAACAAAAGAGAAAGTACCCCACACCTATTTCCCCAAAGAAGTGACCTTGGGTTATAAAACCCACGAGAGGAAGGTTCCCTTGAAGCAATGGACTCTAGCAAGAAATTGTTAAAGGAATAATTCCTTCTTTTGACTGGATCAATCAAGCTAATAGTGATGTAACACTTATAATAAAAATAAGGTACGAGTATGAGGTATTTAATGTTACAACCATGTATTTGTGTTGGGACCAGATATGATATTAATTTGTGCACTGGAAGTCAGCCATCGAGATGTGGTTTTTACGAATCGAAATGGGGGGTGTTTCCAAATTACATATTGACCGACACGAGTGCCCTGCATCAAGAATCAGTTGTCCTACCGCAGGCCCTATCCATTGCACTGGGTTGCCTTGATAATTAAGATTTATAAGATCATGCCACTCTCTTCCACTTACCTTTGTCGGTTGAGGCTATGGAGGAATTACAGTTGATCCAATTTGGATTGCAATCCCTCAATAGTAATGAACATGAACCGGATCAATGGTCATGGATCCCAGGGAAAGGGGTTTATTCTGCCAAAAGTTATTATACTATGATGCATGCTCACTTGCCACCTGATGAACCTTGCAAATGGTTGTGGGCAAGTAGATGCACAATGAAGATCAAAGTTCTTGCCTGTTTGCTTCTCAATAATAGGTTAAACACCAGAGATATGCTCCTTAGGAGACACTGGAGATCTCTTGATGATGACACCTTTTGTCCTATCTATCCCACTCAGACCTTGGAAATCAGAGATCATCTCTTTTTCAAATGTGTGTTTTCCACTAGGGTTTGGAATTACCTTCAAATAATATGGTCTGCCGGACTGTCACCCAAAGAGTGCATTTTGGCATCAAAGAGGAGCTTTGGTCATCCATTTTTCCTGGAGGTTGTCTTCACAGCTGCATGGAACATTTGGATTATTAGGAATGGCCAAATCTTTAGAAATGAGAGACCCACTTTCAGGACCTGGAGGAGTAATTTCATACATGATATTACACTACTATCACACAGGTTGAAGACCTCTGTAAGACCTCTACTGCTGGCATGGGTGAATGGCCTTCCTTAGTTGTTGTTGTTTGCATGATATGTACATATTCATGTATAGTTTTGTAAATAGGTAAGTTTTTATTTTCCTTGCTTGTAACAGACTCCTAGTGGTAATGAAACAAAAGGCTGTGGGGCTTTTGCCTCACAGTATTCAGTCAAAAAAATGGAAGATATTGAAAACTCTGTTGTGACGTTGACATGAAAAGTATACCACTCAAAATCACATATTCATCTCTGTTTTACGCAATGAGCTCTGGCACCTCTGCAAATCCATGCTTCCCTCTGCGAAGGGACAATCTATTTACTTTTATGTTATTTACTTTTCATCTTGAGTCAACTTCTTATTCCAACCTCAATCTATTAGTTGGCAAGCATCATCTGGTGGGGAAAGATGCAAACACATATATTCGGTCAAATATATTTGATCATGATTCATTATTGTTGACAATTATCTTCATGATAAGTATGTTGGGAGGCGAAACATTAAGCCCCTATATTTCTGTGTGTTCGATGGATGCTGTTTGTTCTAAAAATATGCTTTGAGTATTAGCAATCATAGAAGACTATATGATAATTGAGTATGTGGAGCTCTTAGACTTTGTTGAAAGTAAGATGCATTGAAATTGTTTGGTGACTAAGAACATAGGTTGTTAAGTTTCAAGAGAATGCATTGTTTGAATCATGTCATGTGAATTGATTGCTACTCTATTATGATAAAAATTTGCTGGTTATGATGCTAGAAAAGTTACTGAAATTATCAATGATCAAAATTATTCACTATGCTAGCATTCACACTTCATAAATTACTTCTTTTATCATTTACCTACTCGAGGATGAGTAGGAATTAAGCTTGGGGATGCCGATACGTCTCCAACGTATCGATAATTTATGAAGTATTCATTCCATATTTCCCTATGTTTACAATACTTTTAAATGGTTTTGATGCACTTTACATGATTTATTCAGAACTAACCCGGACTGACGCTGTTTTCAACAGAATTACGTGGTGTTGTTTTTGTGTAGAAAATAAAAGTTCTCGGAAATCGCCCGAAACTTTTTTATGTTTTTTCTGAGAGAAATTAAGAAATACGGGAGCGAAGAACCACATGAGGGGAGCCACCTGTGGGCCACAAGACAACAGGGCGCGCCCTGTTATCTTGTGGGGCCCACGTGGCTACGGTTGACGTGATTCCAGCGTTAAAAAAATCTTATAAATCCTGAAACCCTCGAAAGTTAACCTAGAACTTCCGCTCCACCGCCGCAACTCTATGTATCGAAGAAAACCCCATGTGAAGCCTTTCCAGTACCCTGCCGGACGGGGAAATCATCACCGGTGGCCATCTTCATCCTCCCGGCGGAGGCCATGACGAGGAGGGAGTAGTTAACCCTCGGGGCTGAGGGTATGTGTAACATCCCAATTTTCCTAAATTAGGATGTTAATAGATCATTCATATGCATCTCATATTTTTCTATGCATTATTTATTTTTCTGAAAATTCTGTTCATTATGCAACTCATGGCAAATTATTGGAGTGGAGATAACATGACTTCTCCCCTGTCAAATAAAAAGTTCATAATGTCCAGAATAATATTTGGATTTCATCTGAGGTGTTTTTGCAATTTTATAAATCCCAAATGATTTTAAATTTATTTTATAACTCTCCTTGTGTGGCCTATTTCATAAAAAAATATTTTCAAAAATTGCATTAGGTTGGAACTAGTGTTCCTATAGTTTATATTAGTAGCTTATATTTTACTGTATGTTATATTACTTTTTAGGAATTATATGGTATTTTATTTTTGCTAGAAAATAATTTTGTAGCTGTTTTCTTGAAAAGAAAAAAAACGCACTGTGCAGTTGGGCTACACATTGGCCCAACAGGGGCTTCGCACGCGCGCGCGCAAGCCGGCCACGACCCAGCTAGCGAAGCGGTACGCTGCCCTCACCCTCAGGCGCTGACTGGTGGACCCGAGCTGCAGGTCGTCTCCCTCCCCGAATCGGACGAACACGCACGCCGCAGCACGCGAACCCGAGCGCTCCAGCCGGATCGATCTCGTGTCCTGGTCGATCCCGTGCCCGCCCTGGACACCGCACGCGAGCCAAATCGCTCCAGGAAGCCCCGCACCCCTCTCCCGATCTATTCCCGTCGCCGCACGCCTCTGGACAGGCGAGTTGGATCTCGCCAGAAGCTCCGCAGACCACCGCCGTTCGCCGGACGCCCTCGTCGTCGTAAGAGCTTGCACAGCCGCGCCGTTTGATTCCCTTGACCCCCTCATCGCTCCGCGTCATTTTGACCCCGCCCCGTGGACCGCAGAGCACCGGAGGGACCGCCCGACGCCGTCGGAACCCGCCGGAGTTCACGTCGCCGCCGTCGCCTGCAGAGGAGACCCCCGCCTCCCGTAGGACCACCGTTGCCACCCCCGTCGAACGCCGCATCCATCCCTCATCTCACCTTCGCCGGACGACCGCCGGAGAAGCTCCACCGCAAACACCCGAGAGCACCGCCGTCGTTTTCGTCTGGTCGCGGTGAGCACGCACGCACCATTCCCCTCTCAGCCAATCCAAGCGCGCCACTTGGCAAGCGCTACAGTAACCGCAACAGCTGCACCTTTGTTGTGTTTATTTTGGGCAGATTTTAACCAGTTTTTCAATTAGCTATATCTTCTAATCTATATGCCCAATTTAGGTAATTCTTTTTCCTGTGCACTCACAATGACCAGTAGAATATAACAGAACCAAAATTTTGCATGTTTGTAATGTTCAGATTTGAACTTGACCAAATTTAAAATAAAACTTCCGGAGGCCATAATTTGCGAACTGTTTATTAAAATTTGTTGATTCTTTTTGTGTTGTGTTCCTATTGAATTCTAGATGATTTGTATCTATGGGTATGCTACTGTTTTTGTGGTTTTAAAAATGATTTCTTGCTGTTGATTTTATTTGGTGTTATTTGAATGAGGTGATTTATTTGTTGTGATTGTTTGAAACGTGTATATTGCCCGGAGTGCGACGCAAACTATTGTCAGGAGTGTGACCTTTTGAACCAGAACCAAGGCAAGTTGCACCTTGATCATCCTTCATCCTACTATTTTTCTATGCATGTAGTTCTATATCACATTACTATCTTATGCATGTGTAGGAATACTATGGTAGTATGTTATTGCTATTGAGATTCAGCTTAGTACAGCCTTATGTAGATCGTGGTAGTGTATTCTTGCTATTCTATGTAGACGGGGATTGGTTCGTGTATTCATTGAGATTATGTGAGGACTATGATATAACTTGTGTTGAAACTTAATATATATAATTCACCTCTGGGTGAATGTGGTATTGCTGGGTGGTTTCAAGAACATCATGGTTTTGACCCTCTGAATGTAAGTGGGATGCCGCCAAGGTTCAAAAAGATCAGACAGACTTAGTGACTAGTAGCTTCCATATGCGGCCACTGGCTATATGGGATCTGGCTTAGTTGGTCAGTTGTGGAAACCTTACCCGGATGTGCCAGCAGATGTAGTTATGATAGTTGGGATGGGCCTCCTGTGGGACAAGGTGACTGCTTCTGAAAGACTTCGTCTCAATCTTCGGGTTGGGTCCAGTGGGTAAAGCGTACTAAACTCTGCAGAGTATTAAAACTAATCATGATTAGCCGTGTCCCCGGTTATGGACAAATTTGAGCAGCTAGGCCATTACAGTTGTTGGATGATCTTGACAGATGTTACCCTTAATAAACTTGGTGGGAAACTTAATAATGGTAATAGGATGGAGTTGGTGTTGCCAATTCAACCATATGTATTTAATTGTAGCAAATGAATTAAAACTTGACTATTATGTAGTTATGAGGGCAAAATTAACTTCTCTACAAAATAACCATCAAGCCTTCCTTTGTTATACTATGCATGTACATGTAGGTCTGCTTTACTATTTCTCCTGTGTAACTTGCCAATACATTCAAAGTATTGACCTATACGGCTGCAACGTCTCATGTTGGAGGATATTCAGACGAAGAGTAAGGTACCGTTAGGGTCGCGAGTCTGCACTCAGCATCGCCAGTGGGCTATGATGGGACTCATCGTTATTTTCTGCTACTTTTCCGCTGTTTGATTGAATAAAGCTAGCTACGTGCTATGCAGATTGTTATACTTTATAAATTCTGGATCATACGTTGTAATAAATGATGCACTTGTTATTCTGGTATTCATCTATACTATGTGTGCTAGCGAATCGATCCAGGGACTAGCATGATAAGCACAGAGACTCAAATCCTTCGAGGTTTGGTCATTACAGATGATATCAGAGCCAGGTTGTTGACTGTAGGTCGTGACCCTAGAAAATGGATTAGAAAACCCCATCTGGAGCCTTTCCAGTACCCTGCCGGAGGGGGAAATCATCACCGGTGGCCATCTTCATCCTCCCGGCGGAGGCCTTGACGAGGAGGGAGTAGTTAACCCTCGGGGCTGAGGGTATGTTCCAGTAGCTATGTGTTTGATCTCTCTCTCTCTCTCTCTCTCTCTCGTGTTCTTGAGATGTCACGATCTTGATGTATCACGGGCCTTGTTAATATAGTTGGATCGTATGGTGTTTGTCCCTTGCTATCTTGATGTGATGAGTTGAATCTTTCCCTTTGAGATTTTGTTACGTCAGATTGAATATTGGATTTGAGATCACTTGATGTATGTATTCGTACTCAACTTGCGGATTCCCGTTGTGACAATGGGGTAATCTACGCATAGGGGTTGATACACATTCTTGTCCTACTTTCTCCGATAGAAATCTCGGGGTACTCTTTGAAGTTCTTTGTGTTGGATTGAATATGATGAATCTGAAATTGTTTGATGCATGTCAAATAATTAACCCGCGGATACTTGTGGTGACATTGGAATATCTAGGTGACATTAGGGTTGATTGACATGTATCATTGGTGTTATTTTAGCACGAACTCTAGAGCCGTTTGTGGCACCTATAGGAATAGCTCAATAGATTGATCGGAAAGGGTAACTTTGAGGTGGTTCTACTACCTACAACAATTTCATCTTATGTTCTCTGCTAGATATGAACTTTGGATTGATTCTTTGTTGCACGTTGAGGGATGATCATATGATTCTATTATGTTAGCATTGTTGAGAGATTGCACTAGTGAAAGTATGAACCTTAGGCCTTATTTCAAAGCATTTATACAATGTTTTGCTTGCTGTTTGCCACTTGCTACCTTGCCGTTTTTATATTTTCAGATTACAAAAACCTATATATACCATCCATATTGCACTTGTATCACCATATCTTCGTCGAACTAGTGCACCTGTACAATTTACCATTGTATTGGGTGTGTTGGGGACACAAGAGATTTCTTGTATTTGATTGCCGGGTTGCTTGAGAGAGACCATCTTCATCCTACACCTCCCACAGATTGATAAACCATAGGTCACCCAATTGAGATAAAATTGCTGCTGTCCTACCAAACTCTGCGCTTGGAGGCCCAACAGAGCCTACAATAATAAAGTTGTGTAGTAGACATCAAGTCCATGATCTTTGAACGCATGAGCTGGTACGACTACAAGACAAATTAGTTAAAGTAAGCTGGCAGGATCTACAACATGGCAAAATGAGGGCAATTCAAGGAAATAAGCTGATGGTAAGCCGGTCGCAGTATGCAAAGGGTGGCTTATGGATAAAAGGCAGCAAGACTAGGGACAAGGACTTGGTCGTTTTTTATCACCAGGTGCAAAAACACTCCGAAGGATTACGTAAATTCTATAGATCTAGTAAAGTTTCTGAAATTACTGAAAAAATATAAGGAAAAGACCTAGAAAATGGTGGCGCTGTTCGACCTTGATTACAGCAAGATGGATCTACATCTAAGAATGGATAAACTTTCTTTTGAATCCGAAGTACGGGTTGGGAAGATTCAACTCCATGGAGATAATGATTTTTAATCTAAAGTACCTAAGAACTCGAAGAACTCGAGGAATGGTGATGAACTGCGAAGAACTCGAAGCCCTCAAATCTGAGTGGAGCGGATTGGAGGAACTTACACATCTGAAGGTGACAGCTGCGGATGAGCTCGCGGTTGTGGGCGAACTTCAACTTCGTCGCAGATGATGCAGATGGTGGAGCACCCCTCCGGTGAGGTTCAACAGGGACGACTGCAGCGAGGAGCTCGAAGGGTTTGAGGAAGAAGAAGAGGCGCATGAGCGGGAGGGGAAAATGAACCCTGGAACCTCACCGGACTATTTATAAAGAGTGCGTGCGGGTCCCGAGGCGTTGCGACGACAAAATCGGGATATCCCGGATCTAATGGTATATGGATGTCTGATACGTCTCCAACGTATCTATTATTTTTGCTTGTTCCATGCTGTTATATTATCATTCTTGGATGTTTTACAATCATTTTATAACAACTTTATATCATTTTTTGGGACTAACCTATTGACATAGTGCCAAAGTGCCAGTTGCTGTTTTTGCTTTTTTTTTACTTCGCAGAAAATCAATACCAAACGGAGTCCAATCGCGACAAAACATTTTGAAGATTTTTTCTGGACCAAAATACACCCAGTGGGCCAAAGAAGTGCCGGGGGAGTGGGACGAGGAGACCACAACCCACCAGGGCGCGCCAGTGAAAGCACAATGTGCTCCCTTGGTGGTTTTGATAATTCATGACAACATACATTGTCTCTTGGACTAATACTTTTACCTAGTGTATTTCAGATAAAGTCCACTGAGAGGGTTGGCAAAAGGATTGTGGAGAAACCCCAATATGCAAGGAAATGGATTGGCAAAGCTTCGAGCAAGAGGGCTCTACATTTTACTTTGTGAGAAATCACTTTGAGTCCATAGGAAAGCCAATACTATTAAAAGGGGGTAAGGTACTGTTGGTGAACAAGATGCTCCACGTGCAGAAGAGATAGTCACCAAAAACACCCACAAGCTCTTCCACAAAAGTCTGTCCAAAGCCAAACATTCAAAATCGGTGCAACCAACAATTTCCACTCGGTGCCACCGATTCCCAAATTCAGACAGACCCATGCCAAACCCTAGCACATCGGTGCAACCGATTCCATTTCGGTGCCACCGAGTTTGGGTTGCCAACTTTCTGTTACCTCGATTCACAAAATCGGTACCACCGAGTTTGTTGGATCGGCGTCACCGAGTTGCGCAATATGACCGTTGGTTACCTTATCGGTAACACCGAGAATTATATATCGGTCTCACCGAGATTCAAAAGTTACTGCCTTTTGGTCACTTCGGTACCACCGAGATTCACACATCGGTGTCACCGAGTTGGTCACTTTAGGTCTAACGGTTGGATTTCTGGGGATGCCTATATATACCCCTTCACCACCACCCACTCGAAAGGGAATCACTCAGAACTATTCCATACTTGCCCCATCATATTTTCTGAGAGAGAGCCACCTACTCATGTGTTGAGATCAAGCTATTCCACTCCATCCATATGAATCTTGATCTCTAGCCTCCCCAAGTTGCTTTCCACCAAATCAATCTCTTCCACCATAGCCAAATCTATAAGAGAGTGATTGTGTGTTGAGCAGTCTATCATCTTGAAGCACAAGAGCAAGGAGTTCATCGACATTGTCGAGCCTATTACCTTTTGGAGGGTGGTGCCTCCTAGATTGGTTAGGTGTCGCTTGGGAGCCTCCTACTTCATGTTGTGGAGTTGAACCAAGAAGTTTGTACGGGCAAGGAGATCGCCTACTTCGTGAAGATCTACCCATAGTGAGGCTAGTCCTTCGTGGACGGAAGCCGTTATGGAATAGTCAAGGTTGCTACTTCGTGGACCCTTATGGGTGGAGCCCTCCGTGGACTCTCGCGACCGTTACCCTCCGTGGGTTGAAGACTCCATAAACGTGGACGTACGATAGCGCCACCTATCGGAACCACGGTAAAATCTTCGTGTCCCTCATGCGTTTGATCTCCCTATCTCAACTCCTTACTTCCATGTGCAATGTCTTTACTTTCCGCTGCCATACTTGTTGACATGCATGTGTAGGGTGTACTTGACTTGCTAGAATTGTTAAAATCTGCCAACAAATTAACTTGGGAAAAGGTTAGGTTTTTAATTCCTGCTAGTAGTCTATTCACCCCCCTCTAGACACACACTTCTAGTGATCCTACAAGTGGTATCAGAGCATTGGTCTCCATTGCTTCGGTTTCATGACCGTCGAGGAAGATGGATGTGTCTAGTATAGGAAGTTTGAGTTGTAGAGTGCCTATTCTTGATGGGGAGTACTATAGTCAATGGAAACATATGATGCTTGAGCTATTCAATGAATTTCATTTGAGCAAGTATGTTAAGAACCCCTATGTACCTCCCATTGATCCTTTACATCCCACACACGAAGAGGAAATTGATATGATATGCAATCTTAGAACTGTCAATCTTATCGTTAGAGGATTGCCTAGAATTGTGCTTAATCAAATGAAGAACTTTGAATGTGCTTATACTTTGTGGAATGACTTGGAGAAACGATATCCGAGTTATTCATTGAGTAATCTTGATGAAATTCTTCATAAAACTATTGCCTTTCACAAAATGACGCCTAGTGATCCCAAGTTTGATGACTATCTATTTGAGCTTAGAGATCTCATGCGTGCTAAAGGAGATGTCATAACTTTCAACAACATCATTGTAGAAGCCATTCGAATTAACAAGTTTGAACATTGTCATGATCACAACTCTAACGAATCTCTTGTTCCTTGTGACGAGGATTTCCCACTTGATGATGACAATGTGGAACATGGCTACTATGATGAAGATGAGTTGTTCGACATCGAGCATGAGAAGATCATGAAGAATCTAAGTCTCATGGCAAACTTCAAGGATTACATCTCCGGAGGAAAAGAGTGGATTCTCGATAGTGGATGCACCGATCACATGACTGGAGATAGAGAGATGTTTGAAGAGATCACACCATACCATGGACCGCGAAGGTATGTAACTTTTGGAGACAACTCCAAGGGTAAGGTACTTGGTCTTGGTAAGGTGGCCATATCCCATGATAGCTCTATTCAAAACGTCATGCTTGTTGAATCCCTAGGCTACAATCTTCTTTCCGTATCTAGACTTACCGACTTTGGTTTTAATGTGCTATTCATGAAAGTAGATTGCCAAGTGTTTCGTCAAGATAATCATAAAATGGTCTTTACCGATTTCCGTAGAGGTGATCTTTACATTGTCGATTTCACTAAGAGATCCAAACCTCGTACTTGTCTTATTGCAAAATCTTCTAAAGGTTGGCTTTGGCATAGAAGACTAGGACATGTTGGCATGCGTAATCTAGACAAGCTTATCAAAGGTGATCATATACTTGGTGTTAAAGATGTTATCTTTGACAAAGATAGAATTTGTAGTGCTTGTCAAGCTGGAAAGCAAGTAGGTGGAAGTCATCCCGTTAAGAATATCATGACTACTAGGAGACCACTCGAGTTACTTCACATGGATCTTTTTGGTCCTAATGCTTACAAGAGCCTCGGTGGAAATTCCTATGGTCTAGTTATAGTTGATGATTTTTCCAGATTTACGTGGGTATTCTTTCTTGATGATAAGTCGCAGGTACAAAAGATCTTCAAGAACTTCGTTCGCAAAGCGCAAAATCAGTTTGAAGTGAAGATCAAGAAGGTTCGGAGCGATAACGGATCGGAGTTCAAGAACACCCATGTGGATACGTTTCTTGACGAAGAAGGTGTTTCACATGAGTTCTCGGCTACGTAGACACCTCAAAAAAATGGAGTTGTTGAGAGGAAGAACCGAACTCTTATTGAGATGGCAAGAACGATGCTTGACGAATACAAGACGCCAAGACACTTTTGGGCAGAAGCCGTGGAAACAGCATGTCATGCCACGAACTGACTCTACTCGCACAAGCTTCTCGGTAAAACGGCATACGAGCTACTCACCGGTAACAAACCCCAAGTTGGATACTTTCGGGTATTCGGCTGAAAGTGCTACATTCTTGATAAGCATCATCGTACTAAATTTGCTCCTAAATCTCATGAAGGTTTCCTACTTGGTTACGGATCGAACTCTCACACTTACCGTGTCTACAACAACTTCACTCGAAAAGTTGAAGAGACGATAGATGTGAAGTTTGATGAATCTAATGGTTCGCAAGTCGAACAATTGCCAAATGATGTAGGAGATAAGGATCCTTCGGAAGCTATCCCAGAATTGTCCATCGACAAGATTCAACCCATGGAGGTGAAGGAAAGTACTTCGTCAACTCAAGTGGAAGCCCCTACTTCACGACAAGGTGAACCTCAATATGACATGGAGACATCCACAAGCGGTACATGACAAGATGAAGAAGAGGAAGTACATCATGAAGATCTACCACAACCTCCTTCACCACCACCTCAAGGAAACGACACCTTCAACAACAACGAAGATGAAGGAGATGATGATGATGAAGAAGCTCCGCCATCCAACAAGCCTAAGCTACCCCGAGTTCGTGCAAGAGTGACCAAGAACCATCCTCTAAACCAAATCCTTGGTGACATACAAACCGGGAGAATCACTCGCTCTAAAACTCGCTTAGCTAATTTTTGTGAGCATTATTCTTTCATCTCTAGCATTGAACCCTTGAAGGTAGAACAAGCTCTTGAAGATCCGGATTGGGTGAACGCAATGCATGAAGAGCTTCACAACTTTGAGAGGAATGAAGTGTGGACACTCGTGGAGAAGCCCAAGGACGAGCACAACATCATCAGAACCAAATGGGTGTTTCGAAACAAGCAAGACGAAGACGGTCAAGTCGTACGCAACAAGGCACATCTCATAGCCCAAAGATATACGCAAGTCGAAGGTATGGACTACGGTGAGACCTATGCCCCCGTCGCTAGACTTGAAGTTATTCGCATTCTTCTTGCTTATGCTAATCACCATGATATCACGCTTTATCAAATGGACATTAAAAGTGCCTTTTTAAATGGTGAGATTGAAGAAGAGGTCTATGTCAAACAACCCCCTGGTTTTGTAAATCCTAAGAAACCTAATCATGTTTACAAGCTTCGTAAAGCTCTTTATGGTCTTAAACAAGCCCCTCGTGCTTGGTATAAATGCTTAACGAAGTTTCTCATTGAAAAGGGTTTTGAAATTGGAAAAATTGACGCAACCTTATTCACTAAGAGAGTTAATGGTGGATTATTTGTGTGCCAAATCTATGTGGATGATATTATATTTGGATCTACTAACCCACAATTTAGTGAAAGATTTGGAAGGTTGATGTCCGAGAAGTATGAGATGTCCATGATGTGTGAGCTGAAATTCTTTCTTGGTTTACAAATCAAGCAAACGAGAGGAGGAACTTTCATCTCTCAAACCAAGTATATCAAGGACTTGATCAGGAAGTCCAACATGCAAGAGTATAAAGGTATGAAAACTCCTATGCCTACTAGTGGACATGTTGATCTTACCAAGGAGGACGAACCGGTTGATCAAAAAGTTTATCAATCTATGATTGGTTCATTGCTATATCTATGTGCCTCCCGTCCCGATATTATGCTTAGTGTTTGCATGTGTGCTAGATATCAAGCTGCACCTAAAGAGTGTCATCTTTTGGCTGTGAAACGTATTGTGAGATATTTGATACAAACACCAAACTTTGGCATTTGGTATCCCAAGGGATCTTCCTTTAACCTTGTTGGATATTCCGATTCGGACTATGCCGGTGACAAGGTTGATAGAAAATCCACGTCGGGTACTTGTCAATTTCTTGGTAGATCTCTTGTGTCTTGGTCTTCCAAGAAACAAAACTCGGTATCTCTATCTACTGCCGAAGCTGAGTATATTGCTGCCGGATCGTGTTGTGCACAATTACTATGGATGACACAAACGCTTAAGGATTATGGAATTCATGTTAAAAATGTCCCATTACTTTGTGACAATGAAAGTGCTATTAAAATTGGCCATAATCCTGTGCAACATTCTCGAACTAAACATATTCAAGTTCGACATCATTTCATTCGTGATCATGTTGCCAAAGGAGACATTGATCTTAAGCATGTTTGCACTAACAAGCAATTGTCCGAAATATTTACTAAGCCACTTGATAAGAAAGTGTTTTGTCACTTAAGAAGTGAGTTGAACATCATTGATGCTTCAAACTTGAGCTAAGCTCACTCGGATGCATGCAAGGGGATGAGCTTACTTGACCATTCCATGCCATCATTATCATGAACTTCATATATCTTGGAAATATATGCTCCCTTGTATTGCATCTAACCTTTTGTAGGTACTTGGAAGAACTTCATTCCACAAGATTTCCATCAACTCCAATCATAAGCAATCTTGTCATGACCAAGTATCCACAACCTCTCTTGATGATGGAAGGAAGAAGACAACAAAATCATATCCTTGACATATATTTGATGTGTTCATAATTGCTAATTCTCAATTGGTATCATGTCAAATGGATATATATTTCTCTTCCTTGCATGACTAACCTATGTAGGTGACAAGTGTACTAAAACAAGAAGGATTGCTCCCAACTCAAGATGATCTTCATCAACCTCGAGCATCCTCAACAAGTTCACCTACAAGCCACGTCATCAACATCACTCAAAGGTATGTACTCATATCCTTGAAAAGGCTTTACTCCAAGACATGAGCTAAAGCAACTCAAGTGATATGAAAACATTAAAATGTTTAATCGAAAAATGGTAACCCCATTTTTGAGCTTAACGATGAGTATGACCTATGATCAAGCATTCTTGCTTGGCTCCTATGTCAATATACTCTAATATAGGTGACCTAGTCACCGCCCATCATCTAGTTAGATTCACACATCAGTGTCACTGAGTTGGTCACTTTAGGTGTAACGGTTGGATTTTTGGGGATACCTATATATACCCCTTCACCACCACCCACTAGAAAGAGAAGCACTCAGAACTATTCCATACTTGCCCCATCATATTTTCTGAGAGAGAGCCACCTACTCATGTGTTGAGATCAAGCTATTCCACTCCATCCATATGAATCTTGATCTCTAGCCTCCCCAAGTTGCTTTCCACCAAATCAATCTCTTCCACCATAGCCAAATCTGTGAGAGAGTGATTGTGTGTTGAGGAGCCTATCATCTTGAAGCACAAGAGCAAGGAGTTCATCGACATTGCTGAGCCTATTACCTTTTGGAGGGTGGTGCCTCCTAGATTGGTTAGGTGTCGCTTGGTAGCCTCCTACTTCGTGTTGTGGAGTTGAACCAAGAAGTTTGTACGGGCAAGGAGATCGCCTACTTCGTGAAGATCTACCCATAGTGAGGCTAGTCCTTCGTGGACGGAAGCCGATATGGAATAGTCAAGGTTGCTACTTCGTGGACCCTTATGGGTGGAGCCCTCCGTGGACTCTCGCGACCGTTACCCTCCGTGGGTTGAAGACTCCATAAATGTGGACGTACGATAGCGCCACCTATCGGAACCACGGGAAAAATCTTCGTGTCCCTCATGCGTTTGATCTCCCTATCTCAACTCCTTACTTCCATGTGCAATGTCTTTACTTTCCGCTGCCATACTTGTTGACATGCATGTGTAGGGTGTACTTGACTTGCTAGAATTGTTAAAATCTGCCAACAAATTAACTTGGGAAAAGGTTAGGTATTTAATTCCTGCTAGTAGTCTATTCACCCCCCTCTAGACACACACTTCTAGTGATCCTACAGCCAGGGGGCCCCGGCGCGCCCTGCTGGGTTGTGCCCTCCTCGGGGCCCCTCTCCACCGCCTCTGATGCCTATAAATTCCCAAATATTCCAAAAACCCTAGGGGAGTCGACAAAACACAATTCCAGCCACCGCAAGTTCCAGAACCGCGAGATCCAATCTAAACACCATCACTGAGGGGTTCATCTTCCTCATAGGTGCCTCTCCGATGATGCGTGAGTAGTCCACCATAGACCTACGGGTCCGTAGGCAGTAGCTAGATGGCTTCTTCTCTCTCTCTCTCTCTCTCTCTCTCTCTTATGATTCTCAATACAATGGTCTCTTGGAGATCTATTTGATGTAAACTTTTGCGGTGTGTTTGTTGGGATCCAATGAATTTTGAGTTGATGATCAGTTTCTATCCATGAATATTATTTGAATCTTCTTTGCTATCTTATATGCATGATTGCTTATAGCATCGTATTTCTTCTTCGAATCTTTGGTTTAGTTAGGCCGACTAGATCAATTTTTCTTGCCATGGGAAGAGGTGCTTTGTGATGGGTTCGATCTTGCGGTGTTCTTTCCCAGTGACAGAAGGGGCAGCAAGACACACATGTATCGTTGCTATTAAGGATAACAAGATGGGGTTTATTCCTACATGAATAGATCTTGTCTACATCATGTCATCGTTCTTATTGCATTACTCCGTTTTTCCATGAACTTAATACACTAGATGCATGCTGGATAGCGGTCGATGTGTGGAGTAATAGAGGTAGATGCAGGCAGGAGTCGGTCTATCTATCTTGGACGTGATGCCTATATAATGATCATCGCCTTGGATATCGTCATGACTATTTGATTTTCTATCAACTAGCATGGTGGCCCTCGCAAATGCGAGGGCATCATAGTTAGTTTATTAAATGTTCTAAGTACTTATTTCAATGGTATACATTTTTTCATCTATTTACTATTTCATTAGAAAACATACGGTATTCTATTCATCAATATCTTCCTCGAGGTGCACATTTAATCTTCTTTTGTATAGGATTATGTTGGTAATAAATTAGAAAGGTATAATGAAACATTTTTCAAAAAAAATATCAAGGTAATTTAATTTCCTCACAGCATGTTTATATAGTTGGTCATTGAGTTTTGATAACACTTACAAAACAAACACACAATTTCCAAATATGCTAGATCAAATGTTTTGTGCTCGCTAGCACAGATCTATGGCTCCATGGTCATACCGAGCAATCCATTTTTGTATGGTCATACCCTCTTCGCAAAAAGTAGGCCTGCATCGAGATTCTTGTTTGCATAAATAATTGAATCTATCTATTTGAAATAACAAATTTAAAAACATTGGAGATAGAACTTTGCAGTGTGATGTAAACAGAGGAGGCATACCGGATATTAGTCAATGGAGTGAGCGAGCCATCCTATCAGTAAATCATCGAGGTATCACTGAACATCTGCACATGGAACATACCTAACATTAGGAACATCACGGAACAGGAGCAGGAGTTTATCCAACTAAACAGTGAGTTTTTACTTTCGAGTGAGTGGATGTCCTTTTCCCTCTTATACTTTTGTCCTACCAAAACATATGAAATTCTCATCTAATTCGAAGTATGTGATATTTCTTTGTTTCCCCTCATATCTGATTTCCACCTGTTCTGATATGTGACTTCTTTTATATGGATAATCTCAAATATGCATTTTTTCTTTATTTTTGATGAGTTGTTTTGAAATTAAAAGAGTACAAAGAAAATAATAAAAAATTCAAATCAATGCAATGATAACTCAACATGTTTAAATAGTATAGTTTATGTACTTTTCGATATTCAAAGTTACATAAGTTTCGTCACAAGTTTTCTAGATTTTCATTTATTTAAAAACATTGATAGCGCTGTTATTAAATATTTTCCACAAGTCATGTAACATATAATTACAGTGCCAAGGGTGACATAGTTTTGGCATCTTAACAAATAGTTGATTCCAATACATGTTTGAAAATATATCTCCTATATTTAATGGTTAGAAACCATAGAGCTGCAGAAAAGTGTGCTTCAGTGTTTGAGTATACCAAGAACGGAATGATGACTCAATGTTGAGCGGCAGGAAAATGGGGTATCTCCTATATTTAACAAATATGACCGTTGAAATATATCACATGGAGCTAGTCGTTCCCATGACTCGTCCTTTTATGCATTCCTTCTGTCAGGTCACGGTCATATTTACATGGGGCATCGGTTGGTAGCATGCATTTTGTGAGGAGTGATGTAACCACCAACATGTTCAATGATATTAGCACTTCATAACTTCAACTGACCTCAATGAGGCTTTTGGTTCTACAGAGGATTTTTTTTAGAATGTCATTAAGGCGTGACGTGACTATCACGTGACTGCTGAAGAGCATATCATAGATGCCCACATGGATGTCGTTCTTTCATTGCAACATGCGCGCCAGTGTCCGGTAACCAAAATCCAACGGTGCAAAACCAGTCCGGCTAGAAGACTCCACAAAGAACGTGCTATCTCTAACATCACACCTTTTTATTGGCATTCGTGTGATGTAATTTTATATATACCTTTAAATCTTAATTTATTATTTTTACTTTAATAGTGAGTTGAAAAAGTACAATATGATACACGTATTTTACTCCATCAACAACTATACACATACTTGAAACAGAAACAAATACTTTACAATAAATATGTTCTTTTGTTCGTATATGAATAATTGTCTCGTACATGCTGCTCCAGTTAGTGTGGTCATATTTCCATGTTACGTGTTAGTACAAGTCATCACAAAAAATGCATGCTAGTGTTGGATTATCTTGCCAAACAGTTTTAACTACGGACGCCCAGGCCTTATCTTGATTTTTTTTTGTTGAAAGATCGTTCTTTGGTTAAGAAAAATGGGAGTCCTTGTTTTCCACATGACCATGTGACACACAACTTTATTTTATTATGGGAATTGCTTTGCAGGTCCGATTGCCTACATACGTGACTCCTAAAAAATATGTACGTGACATGCATGACCTGGTTGTACATAACAATATTAGTACGTAAAACTAACATCTTTATATCTCGACCGTTAATATCTAAACTTAATGGTAGAAATAATTTAATCTATGTGGACTAATGTGGTGGCTCTATTTTTGTTCCGTATTTTCCTTTTAGTAGATAATAGATTGCCCAACAGTAATTTGTTCACCCACCGTGCGCTATACTCATGAGAGAAGTCACTAGTGAACCCTACGGCCCCCGGGTCTACTTTTCCAACATATTGTTTTCAGATCTATCTTTTTGCAATCTTTGTTTTTCAGATCTACAAAACCAAAAAACCCAAAAATATATTGCTGCATATTTTATTTGCCTTTTCTATTTGGTGTTCTTGAGAGATCTATCTCTCCTATCTATCACTACCTAATCTATCTTCTTACCGGAGAGAGATTGACAACCTCTCTTTCGCGTCGGGTTGCAAGTATTTTTGTTTGTGTGCAGGTGCTGCTTATTGGGTGGTGGTGATCCTCCTACTGGTTCGATAACCTTGGTTTCATAACTGAGGGAAATACTTACCGTCGCTGTATTGCATCATCCCTTCCTCTTTGGGGAAATACCGACGCAGTCTCAAGCCACGTCAAAAGGAATTTCTGGCGCCGTTGCCGGGGAGGAAGCGGTCTCTTCTACGTGCCAATCGTAGGCGCCGAGGGGACTCCATCATCATCTACCAGGTTCCTAATCACAAATCTCATCTCCTTGCAATTACATTATTTGCCATTTGCCTCTCGTTTTCCTCTCCCCCACTTCACCAATTTGCCGTTTTATTCGCCCTCTTTTTCGTTTGCCTTTTTCTTGCCGGATCTCTTCCTTGCTTGCAATCTTGTTTGCGTAGTCACGATGACTCAAGAGAACACCAAGTTGTGTGATTTTTTCAATACAAATAACAATGATTTTATTAGTACTCCGATTGATCCTCCCGCAACTAGTGCGGAGTCTTGTGATATTAATGCCGCTTTGTTGAATCTTGTCATGAAAGATCAATTTGCCGGTACTCCTAATGAGGATGCCGCGTCCCATCTAAACACGTTCGTAGAATTGTGTGATATGCAAAAGAAAAAAGATGTGGACAATGATATTGTCAATTTGGTTTTCCTCTTTGCCTCGCAATAGTATCGATTCTTGGAATAAGTGCAAGGATGCTTTTATTACTAAGTATTTTCCACCCACAAAAATTATTTCCCTTAGGACGCAAATCATGAATTTTAAGCAACTTGAGCATGAACATGTTGCACATTCTTGGGAAAGAATGAAGTTGATGCTAAGAAATTGTCCTACTCATGGTTTAAATCTCTGGATGATCATACAAATTTTTTATGCGGGATTGAATTTTGTCTCTAGAAATCTTTTAGATTCCGCCGCGGGTGGTACTTTTATGGAGATTACTTTGGGTGAAGCAACTAAATTGCTAGATAATATCATGGCTAATTATTCTCAATGGCATACCGAAAGAGCACCTACTAGTAAAAAAGTTAATTCGGTAGAGGAAATTAGTACTTTGAGTGATAAAGTTGATGCTTTGATGAAATTGGTTGCTATTAAAAATGCTCCTATTGATCTTAATGATGTGCCCTTGTCTACCTTGATTTAGAAAAATAGTGATTCCGTAGATGTGAACTTTGTCTCGCGAAACAATTTCAATAACAATGCTTATAGAGGTAATTTTAAACCTAGGCCGTTTCCTGGAAATTCCTCTAATAATTTTGGTAATTCCTATGGTAATTCTTCTTACAATAATAATAGGAACACCTCTGATATTAAGAGTAATATTAAAGAATTTATCAATGCGCAAAAGGCTTTCAATACTACGATAGAAGAAAAGTTGAATAAGATTGATGATATGTCTAGAAGCATTGATATAATTTCTCATGATATTGAAAATCTCAAGTTGAAAGCTTTTGTGCCTAAGATTGATGAATCTATTAAAGCTTTATATGTATCAATGGATGAAAGTAAGAAAAGAACCGCTATGCTTAGAGCTAAAAGAGAAATCTTAGAAAAATCGTTTTCTAGTGATTGCCTTCATAAAAAAGATGAAGATCTTAAAGTGATTGGTGTTTCTTCTATTGATTCCTTGTTTAGTAATATTAAAATTGATAATGAAGGGACTGAAGTAGAGTCAACTTTAGCTAGAAGGCGTCCCAATAATTTGGGGGGTGAAAATCTTGATGAAATTTTTGATAAAAGTGGGTTTGAAGAGGTCAAAACTTTAACAAGTGATGTGCCCACTATCTTGGATTGCAAAGACTTTAATTATGATAGTTTCTCTTTGATTGAATGTATTTCTTTGCTGCAATCCATGTTGAATTCACCCCATGCTTGTGAGCAAAATAAAGCTTTTACTAAACATATCGTTGATGCCATGATGAAATCTTTTGAAGAAAAGTTGGAGTTGGAGATTTCTATTCCTAGAAAACTACATGATGAGTGGGAACCTACCATTAAGGTCAAGATTAAAAATTATGAATGCTTTTCTTTGTGTGATTTGGGTGCTAGTGTTTCCTTGATTCCGAATTCTCTATGTGATGTGCTTGGTCTTACCAATATTGAAGAATGTTCTCTTAATTTGCACTTGGCGGATTCTACTATTAAAAAAACCATTTTGAAGAATTAATGATGTTCTTATTCTTGAAAATAGGAATTATGTTCCCATTGATTTTATTGTGCTTGATATTGATTGCAATCCGTCTTGTCCCATTATACTTGGTAGACCGTTTTTACGCACTATAGGTGTCGTGATTGATATGAAAGAAGGCAATATTCGTTTTCAATTTCCCTTGAGAAAGGGTATGGAACACTTCCCTAGAACAAGAATTAAGCCACCATATGAATCAATCATGAGGGCACCCTATGGATCCAAACCCAAAGATGACAATACTTGAATCTATGAGTTATGCCTAGCTAGGGGCGTAAAACGATAGCGCTTGTTGGGAGGCAACCCAATGAATAAATAAATTTTTGCTTTTTTCCTTTCTGTTTTTGAGTGTTGACACAATTATGCCTCTGTTATTATTGTGTTTTTATCGTTTATTTAGTGTTTGTGACAAGTAAAGCCTTTAGGATGATTCATAGGATGAGTAGAAGCGATGCTGAATCTGAAACAGGAACTTTGCGTCCAGTATATGAATTTTCATTTTTTGCTGGAACATGATCTTGAGCTGAAATTTTAACACAGTGTTTCTATACAAATTCCTTACGTTTTCCTATGTTTTAAGAATTTTTAGAGTTACAGAAGTATGGGTAGAGTACAGATTACTACAGACTGTTCTGTTTAAGACAGATTCTGTTTTCGTTGCATCGTGTGCTTGTTTTGATGAATCTATGGTTTATATCGGGGGGTATAAGCCATGGTAAAGTTAAAATAAAGTAGGTATAATTCAATAATAAAATATGAATGGGTTTGCAACAGTACCTAAAGTAGTGATTTGCTTTATTATACTAATGGATCTCACGAAGATTTTGTTGAGTTTTGTGTGATTGAAGTTTTCAAGTTTTTGGTGAGATCACGATGGATGAAGGAATAAGGAGTGATAAAAGCCTAAGCTTGGGGATGCTACCGCACCCCCAAGATATATCCAAAGAGTAACAAGCAGCTAAGCTTGGGGATGCCCCCAAGTGGCATCCCCTCTTTCTTCTAACGACCATCGGTATTTTACTTGGAGCTATATTTTTATTCGTCACATATCATGAGTTTTGCTTGGAGCGTCTTGTATCTTTGCTTGCTTTGTTTGTTAGTTTTTCCTTTGTATCCTTTCTGGACACACCTATTTGAGAAAGCCAAAATCATGCTATGATTTGTTAGAATTGCTCTTTGTGCTTCACTTAAACTTTTTGAGCTATATAATTGCTCTAGTGCTTCACTTATATCTTTTTGAGCACGGTATGATTGGAATTTTTTTGTAGAAATACTCTCATGCTTAACTTAGATTAATTTGAGAGTATGTAAATTTTGAAGAAACCCTCTCATGCTTCACTTATACCTTTTTGAGAGATGAAATCTTTATGCTCATGTGCTTCACTTAAATTTGTTTGAGCTTGCCAAAAAGCAATGGGAATATATCAAACTAGTCCCAAAGTGATAGATATCCAAGGAGGATATAATAAAAACTTTCATGAAGATCATTGGACAAATTAAACTTGATTCCTTGTAATAGTTTTGAAACATGATGATAGTAATATGTGATTCATGTTAGTGAGTAATTATGCTTAGTAGGAATATTGGTGTTAAGGTTTGTGATTCCCTATGCATGCACGAAAGTCAATAGTTATGCAATGAAATTACATCCTACTTGTGGTGCATTATTCGGTGTTAGTTATGTTCAATGCTCACTTATGTGAATTTTCGTTTCTTTGTTTGGTTGCTTCTCAATCTTTTTGCTAGCCTCCATTTGTACTAAGTAGAAATACTACTTGTGCATCCAAAATCCTTAAACCAAGTTTTGCCTTATGAGTCCACCATACCTACCAATATGCGGTATTTCCATGCCGTTCCAAGCAAATTTGTATGTGCCATCTCTAAATTTTCAACATAAATTTTCTCTTTTGTGTGCCCGTACCGCTCATGAAACGGTGGGGAGTGTCCAATATTTTTCCATGCTAGATGTATTATTCTCAAGATGAGTGTTTATTCACTTGTCATTGCACGAGAGTGCGGCGGTAATAGGGATGCCCATTCCCGAAATGAAAAAGAAAAAATATTTACTTTTTGTTGTCAAATAATAAATTTCTTGGAAAGTGTTGGTATGGAAGGCAACCGTGGATACGGCCCGCCATGGAAAGTGAAAGTTTGATGGAAAAAGGAATAAACTTTATTTTCTGTTTGGGAACCTCCTATGATATATCTAGCATGGAAAGTATTGTGAGCTACTTTGTCGTTTTCGTTGACAGGAAAAGCATGCCACCCAAAATATTTTTCTCTCTCAATTTAAAACTTTGAGCTCTGGCACCTCTACAAATCCCTACTTCCCTCTGCGAAGGGCCTATCTATTTACTTTATGCAATTTTTATTTTTACTTTGAGTCTCCATCTTCTCTTATAAGCACCAACTAGGGGGGCACTATGATCGTACTTGAGCATTGGGCATAGTTAATATTTGAGTGTGTTTCATGAATGGATCAATGATTGAGCATGATGGGCTAGGGATAACTTTCTTTAGTGTTGATATTTTGAAAGACATGGTTGCTTGTTGACATGCTTGAGTATTGAAGTCATTATGTTAAAACTAGACTATTGCTTTGAATCATTTACAAGTCCAAATGTCCATGCTATATTAAAGAAAGGAATATGATGAACATGTTAGGCAGCATTCCATATCAAAAATTCTATTTTTATCATTTACCTACTCGAGGACGAGTAGGTATTAAGCTTGGGGATGCTCATACGTCTCCAACGTATCTATAATTTTTGCTTGTTCCATGCTGTTATATTATCATTCTTGGATATTTTACAATCATTTTATAACAACTTTATATCATTTTTTGGGAATAACCTATTGACATAGTGCCAAAGTGCCAGTTGATGTTTTGCTTGTTTTTTTACTTCGCAGAAAATCAATACCAAACGGACTCCAATCGCGACGAAACTTTTTGGAGATTTTTTCTGGACCAGAAGACACCCAGTGGGCCAAAGAAGTGCCGGGGGAGTGGGCCGAGGAGAACACAACCCACCAGGGCGCGCCGATGATGCGTGAGTAGTCCACCATAGACCTACGGGTCCATAGGCAGTAGCTAGATGGCTTCTTCTCTCTCTCTCTCTCTCTTATGATTCTCAATACAATGGTCTCTTGGAGATCTATTTGATGTAAACTTTTGCGGTGTGTTTGTTGGGATCCGATGAATTTTGAGTTCATGATCAGTTTCTATCCATGAATATTATTTTAGTCTTCTTTGATCTCTTATATCCATGATTGCTTATAGCATCGTATTTCTTCTTCGAATCTTTGGTTTAGTTAGGCCGACTTGATCGATTTTTCTTGCCATGGGAAGAGGTGCTTTGTGATGGGTTCGATCTTGCGGTGTTCTTTCCCAGTGACAGAAGGGGCAGCAAGACACGCATGTATCGTTGCTATTAAGGATAACAAGATGGGGTCTATTCCTACATGAATATATCTTGTCTACATCATGTCATCGTTCTTATTGCATTACTCCGTTTTTCCATGAACTTAATACACTAGATGCATGCTGGATAGCAGTCGATGTGTGGAGTAATAGAGGTAGATGTGTTGGAAATATGCCCTAGAGGCAATAATAAAATGGTTATTATTATATTTCCTTGTTCATGATAATCGTTTATTATCCATGCTATAATTGTATTGATTGGAAACCCAAATACATGTGTGGGTACATAGACAACACTGTGTCCCTAGTATGCCTCTAATAGACTAGCTCGTTGATCAAAGATGGTCAAGGTTTCCTAGCCATAGACATGAGATGTCATTTGATAACGGGATCACATCATTAGGAGAATGATGTGATGGACAAGACCCAAACTATGAACGTAGCATATGATCGTGTCAGTTTATTGCTATTGTTTCTGCATGTCAAAGTATCTGTTCCTATGACCATGCGATCATGCAACTCACTGACACCGGAGGAGTACCTTGTGTGTATCAAATGTCGCAACGTAACTGGGTGACTATAAAGATGCTCTACAGGTATCTCCGAGGGTGTCTGTTGAGTTGGCATGGATCAAGACTAGGATTTGTTACTCCGTGTGACGGAGAGGTATCTCAGGGCCCACTCGGTAATACAACATCACAATGAGCCTTGCAAGCAAAGTTACTAAAGAGTTAGCCACGGGATCTTGTATTACGGAATGAGTAAAGAGACTTGCTGGTAACGAGATTGAACTAGGTATAGAGATACCGACGATCGAATCTCGGGCAAGTAACATACCGAAGAACAAAGGGAACTGCATACGGGATTAGCTGAATCCTTGACATAGAGGTTCAACCGATAAAGATCTTCGTAGAATATGTTGGAACCAATATGGGTATCGAGGTCCCGCTATTGGTTATTGACCGTAGAGGTGTCTCGTTCATGTCTACATAGTTCTCGAACCCGCAGGGTCTGCACACTTAACGTTCGATGACGTTTCGGTAGTATTGAGTTATATATGTTGGTGACCGAAGGTTGTTCGGAGTCCCGGATGAGATCCCGGACATCACGAGGAGCTCCGGAATGGTCCGGAGGTAAAGATTGGTATATAGGAAAGTGGTATTTGGGCTCCGAAAAAGTTTCGGGCACTTCCGGTAGTGTACCGGGAGTGACGAATGGGTTCCGGGGGTCCACTAAGTGGGGCCCACCCACCCCAGGGGTCACATGGGCCTAGGAGGTGGCGCACCAGCCCCTGGTGGGCTGGGCAGCAAGCGCCTAGAGGCCCTTGCGCAAGGGGGTGGGGAGAGGGCCAAGTGGGAGGGAGTCCTACTAGGACTCCACCTCCCTTGTGGGAGGTGGACTCCTCCCTCTTGTGGCCGGCCAAGCCCCTAGGGGAAACCCTAGGGCGCCCCACCTACCCCCTCTTACTCCTATATATAGTGGAGGGTTTTGAGGGCAGCCACCGCCTGAAAAGCCACGGCTGCCTCTCTCTCCCTCTAGATCTGTTCTCCACTAGATCGTCTCGGTCGTGCTTGGCGAAGCCCTGCCGGGACAGCTCCACCACCACCGCCACCACGCCGTTGTGCTGGCGGAGAACTCATCTACCTCTCCACCCTTGCTTGCTGGATCAAGGAGGTGGAGATCGTCATCGAACTGCACGTGTGCTGAACGCGGAGGTGCCGTCCGTTCGGCGCTAGATCGGAAGGACCGTGATTGGATCACGGGACGGATCGTGATTGGATCGCGGGACGGCTTGCGATTTGGATCGCGAAGACGTTCGACTACATCAACCACGTTTCTTAACGCTTCCCGCTTAGCGATCTACAAGGGTATGTAGATCCACTCTCCCCCTCGTAGATGTTCATCAGCATGGATAGATCTTGCGTGTGCGTAGGAATTTTTTTGTTTCCCATGCAATGTTCCCCAACAAGATGCATGCAGGAGTCGGTCTATCTATCTTGGACGTGATGCCTATATAATGATCATCGCCTTAGATATCGTCATGACTATTCGATTTTCTATCAATTGCCCAACAGTAATTTGTTCACCCACTGTGCGCTATACTCATGAGAGAAGCCACTAGTGAACCCTACGGCCCCTGGGTCTACTTTTCCAACATTTTGTTTTTAGATCTATCTTTTTGCAATCTTTGTTTTCAGATCTACAAAACCAAAACCCAAAAATATATTGCTTGATCTTTTATTTGCCTTTTCTATTTTGTGTTCTTGAGAGATCTATCTCTCCTATCTATCCCTACCTAAACTATCTTTTTACCGGAGAGAGAATGACAACCTCTCTTTCGCGTCGGGTTGCAAGTATTTGTTGTTTGTGTGCAGGTGCTGCTTATTGGGTGGTGGTGATCCTCCTACTAGTTCGATAACCTTGGTTTCATAACAGAGGGAAATACTTACCGTCGCTGTGCTGCATCATCCCTTCCTCTTTGGGGAAATACCGACGCAGTCTCAAGCCACGTTAATGTCTTGGGCCGCTGACGTACACCAGATTCGTTATCATGACATGGCATGTGATGAGATGCGAGGTTTGATCAAATGACAAGTGTAGAAGACTACCTTACTATGGATAAATCCAAAGTAACCTGGGGTCTAATGTTGGGGATGTTCCCCCTGGCATAAGCTGGCCTTTCTCACGACAAGTCATTCCAGGTATGGCCCGGATATAAGCCGGCCCATGTATGCTGAGAAATGATTGATACACTTCAAAGGGACCATAGGTACCGAGATGGCAGCCGGCCCAGGAGGCACCGGGTCGAATGCTGGAAAACGTAAGTCGGCATGCCCATAGCCGACTTAGGGAGAGTCCTACTATGATTAAGAGCAGAAGTTGTGCAAGACACGGATTCATTGTAACCTTGGAAGCTTGACTCGTCATATAAGGGCAAGCCCTGGGACGTCTTAAGACAGATTCAAGGAAGAAACCCTCGAGAGCTAGGTTAACGATTCCGCACCTTTGTAATCGGGATCATTACCATCAATAAAAATCAACCAGGACGTAGGTTTTTACCTCCATTGGAGGGGCCGAACCTGGGTAAACCCTGGTCTCTCATTCCCGACCAACCCCATCCAAGCAACCACCTAGTATCGATGGCTCCTATACTTAGTCCCTTCACAAGGACATCTGCTGTGACAAAACCACGACAATTACCTTTTGGAGAGTGGTGTCTCCTAGATTGGTTAGGTGTCGCTTGGGAGCCTTCAAGTAGTGTGGAGTTGAACCAAGAAGTTTGTAAGGGATAGGAGATCGCCTACTTCATGAAGATGTACCCTGAGTAAGGCTATTCCTTCGTGGACATAAGCCATGGTGGAATAGACAAGGTTGCTTCTTCGTGGACCCTTTGTGGGTGGAGCCCTCCGTGGACTCGGGCAACGTTACCTGATACTTGTGATCTGCGTTGGCTTTTCTGTGAAGAGGAACGGATTATTGCAACACAAAGTGGGTAAGTATTTCCCTCAGTTATGAAACCAAGGTTTATCGAACCAATAGGATTATCAATCCTTAACCGTCTTCAGCGACTGCACACAAATGAACAAACAACTTGCACCCAACGCGGGCAAGAGTGTTGTCAATCCCCTTGATCTCATTATTTGCAAGCAAATGAGTTGTGTAGATAATTATTGATAAATATAAATTGCAAAATAAAATAAAAGGTAAATTAAGGCAGCAAGGTAACTGTAGCGTTTGTAAATATATAAGTGAATAGACCCGGGGGCCATAGTTTTCCCTATCGGCATCTCTCATGTAGGCAACATATGGTGGGTAACAAATTACTGCTGGGCAATTGATAGAAAAGCGGATAGTTATGCGATTTTCACGGCAATGATCATGTGTATATAGTCATCACGTTCATAAACAAATAGGCCGACTCCTGCCTGCAACTATTACTATTAGTCCACTCATCGACCTCTATCCAACATGCATCTAGAGTATTAATTAAAACAGAGTAATGCATGGAGAATGATGACATGATGTAGACAAAGTAAACTCAAGCAATATGAATGAACCCCATCGTATTATCCTTAGTAGCAACAACACAAAGATGCATCTTGTCCCATACTTTGTCACTGGGATATAGAAACTCATCAGGTTGAACCTACCACAACGCACCACTCCCACCGATGAAATATCAATCTACTTGGCCAAACCACATCAATAGATCGGAGAGCATTACGAAGCTATAATGATCATGCAATTAAGAGACAATATATATGAGAGGTATCTCAAATACTTTTCATGAATAATCTGAACATAAACCCACAATTCATCGAATTCCAACAAACACACCGCACAATAAGATACATTGGATAGATCAAAGCGAAGATGCGATGATCATTGTATTGAAGATCAAGAGATAGAGAGATTGCCATCTAGGTACTAGCTATGGACCCGTAGGTCTATGGTGAACTACTCACACATCATCATGAGGGCAGCAAGATTGATGAAGAGGCCCTCTGTGATCGATCCCCCCTCCGGCAGGGTGCCGGAATGGAGCTCCAGATGGCCTCGCGACGGAACAGAGACTTGCGGCGACAGAAAAGGGTTTCGGGACTGCCTTTAAGTTTTTTGTACTATTAGAGAATTTATAGGCCAGAGAGGGACACTGGGAGAGCCACGAGGGGGCCACCACATATCAGGGCGCCCCCCACAGGGCGTTCCCTAAAGTGTGGTGGGGCCCTCGTGCGCCTTCCGGCCTCCTTCGGAAGCTCCCACGTCTTCTTTTGGTCTAGAAAAAATCATAAAAAAGTTTCGTGTCAATTGGACTTCGTTTGGTACTGTAAACCTGGAAAGCCAAAAACATGCAGAAAACAACAACTGGCAGTGGGCACTGGGTTAATAGGTTAGTTCTCAAAAATATTATAAATTGGTAAATAAAGACCCAAAAAGTATCCTAAATTATAATATATCAGCATGGAACAATAAAAAATTATAGATACGTTGGAGACGTATCAAGCATCCCCAAGCTTAATTCCTGCTCGTCCTCGAGTAGGTAAATGATAAAAACAAAATTTTTGATGTGACATGCTATCCATTATGTAAGCTTATGCATGTGTGTTCATTGAGGAAAGATGAATCAACAAATATTAACATAGCAATATCTAAAGTGTAAGAAACAGAATTATTAATGTTTAAAAGTATACGATCCTTAAGGAATGTTTACCCCCCATTCATCTTTATTATATTAGCAAGGCATGGCTCCATCTTCACCACATTAATACAAATGTCAAGCACCACGGTTTTCAAGTCAGGCAATTGGATCGTACTTTTTCAATATGCATCAACTTTTTATTCTTCACGTAATACATGAGCGTGAGCCATTGGACATAGCATTTCTGTGGAATAGAGTATGGTGGTAGATATAAATGGGTAAAAAGTGGAGAAGATAATCTCACATCAAGTAGGCGTACCAACGGGCTATGGAGATTCCCATCGATAGATGTCAATGCAAGGAGTAGGGATTGCCATCCAAATGATGCACTAGAGCTATAAGTGTATGAAAGCTCAAATGAAGCTAAGTGGGGTGTGCATCCAACTTTCTTGCTCATGAAGACCTCGGGCATTTGAGGAAGCCCGTCATAGGAATATATAAGCCAAGTTTGTAATAATGAATAGGTAATTCCCACTAGCATATGATAGTGATATATCATGAGACTCTCTACATGAACAACATGGTGCCACTTTGAGGCACAAGTGTGGTAAAAGATAGTAGCAAAGTCCCTTCTCTCTTTTTCTCTCATTTTTTTGAATGGATGGTGGGCTCATTTGGCCTCCCCCATCTTTATTTTTCGTCCAGAGTCTCATCTCGACTTGTGGGAGAATCATCGTCTCCATCATTCTTTCCTCAGTGGGACAATGCTCTAATAATGATGATATAACATCCCAAAATTCTAAATTTTGGAATGTTATATTAAATAAATTATTATGATTGTTTGCTTGGATGTTGTGTGATTTATTGTGTGAAATTGAGTGGAATTTGAAACTTTTCGAAAATTTAATGAGAGGGAATAAAAGGACTTTCCTAAATTTTCCCATTTTAAATCCCTATTCAATTTTGAGTTTGAATCCTTTCAAAACCCACTGATATACAAATAAAATGAGAGGAGCAAAATGACACACGAAAATCAGAGATACGGTTTTGATTCAAATTTTAAAATAAACACTATTTGTAATTTAATTGAAATCAAAATTCCTTTTCATTTTAGAGTTATTACAAAAAAATGATTATTTTAAAAGTATTTTACGTGGCCTTTAAAATATGTTCATATTGTAGAAAATTTTATACTGAATTTTTTTATATATAATATGCCTATATAATTTTTTGTTTTATTCTTTTCTTGTTCTTCGCTGTTTTTTGCAAAAAAAAAAAACAAATTCGAAAAAAAAACGCTCGCCAGGCCAACCGGCCCAGCCAGCATGCATACGCATAGCGTGCACTGTACGCGCGTGGCCGGCCGAAACCTATGGCCCATGCCCTCTCTCTTTTTCCTTATTTCATATATATGTTTAGTCCCATCTTATCTAGCCTAAGACCTTTAAACCTGCCTCCCACCTATAAATATAATCTATAGGAGCATCTAAAAATCATCCAATTCGAATTAAAACAATCTTTTGGTTTGAATAGGTTTATTAAATAAAAATATTTCCTTTTTTCCGACGGGATTTCTGGAACTCGTCTCATCTCTTAAGTTGTCTCTTCTCTGGATTTTAAAGGTATTCTTTTCATATTTTCTGGTAGAGTAATTAGACTATAGATTAGTCTCCATATTTACATATTAGTCCTATTTTTTTTTTGAGCCATAGCTCGTTTCTTCTGTAAATCAGCTTGGCCCTGATTTTTTAAATACCCATAACTTTTTACTCGTTCATCCAAATTAGATGAAACCAACGCCTAGATTTTCGTTTTGACCTCACCTATCGAGTCAACATATAAAATCAACCTTTTACAACTTTCAAATTTCGAAATTGTTCACATTCATATTAGAACTTCTTTTGATCATATCTTTTTATCCGTAGCTCCGTTTTCGACGAATCCAATTGCGCCAGATTCGTATCGAAATAATCTTTCCGTTCATACCATTAGTGATACCTTTTCAACATATAATTTTGATCATAGTCATATTACTCCACTAGTCCAGTATTGTTGCCACACAGCGTTCTAACCAGATTCAATGTCATATTGAATTACTTATATCTTTTTACCCGTTATTCCAAATCTAATAATTCTTTTTTCCACATGTTCATATTGACCTCCCATATCCAGTAACATCATTAGTTTCAACCTTTGAAGCTTTCAATTTGAGCAATTAAAATTTGAATTCAAACCTTCATTTGATCATATCTTGCAAACCGTAGCAGCTTTTGAATCGATTCCTTTTGCACCTAAACACATGTGTTATGTATTTTATGCTCATAATCACCATGCTCCAATTCAAATACTTTTGACCTCTCCGAATTCAAATTCAATTCATACTTCAATTCGCTATAACTTGTGTTGTAGTTCTCCATTTCAATCGATTCTTTTTGCAAACAAATTCTGATGTCATATGCTATCTGTCAAAAAAGATTCATGATGTTCTCCCTACGCTTTTGATCATATCCCATAGCATGTCAAACCTAAGCTTATACACCAATATTTCATCGTCCAGTAACTCTTTTGAGTTGATCGTTGGAAATATGCCCTAGAGGCAATAATAAAGTGGTTATTATTATATTTCCTTGTTCATGATAATAGTTTATTATCCATGCTATAATTGTATTGATTGGAAACTCAATTGCATGTGTGGATACATAGACAACACTGTGTCCCTAGTATGCCTCTAGTAGACTAGCTCGTTGATCAAAGATTGTTAAGGTTTCCTAGCCATAGACATGAGATGTCATTTGATAACGGGATCACATCATTAGGAGAATGATGTGATGGACAAGACCCAAACTATGCACGTAGCATATGATCGTGTCAGTTTATTGCTATAGTTTTCTGCATGTCAAGTATCTGTTCCTATAACCATGAGATCATGTAATTCACTGATACCGGAGGAATACCTTGTGTGTATCAAACGTCGCAACGTAACTGGGTGACTATAAAGTTGCTCTAAAGGTATCTCCGAGGGTGTCTGTTGAGTTGGCATGGATCGAGACTGGGATTTGTTAATCCGTGTGACGGAGAGGTATCTCAGGGCCCACTCGGTAATACAACATCACAATAAGCCTTGCAAGCAAAGTGACTAAAGAGTTAGCCACGGGATCTTGTATTACGGAACGAGTAAAGAGACTTGCCGATAACGAGATTGAACTAGGTATAGAGATACCGACGATCGAATCTCGGGCAAGTAACATACCGAAAAACAAAGGGAACAGCATACGGGATTAACTGAATCCTTGACATAGAGGTTCAACCCATAAAGATCTTCATAGAATATGTAGGAACCAATATGGGAATCGATGTCCCGCTATTAGTTATTGACCGTAGAGGTGTCTCGGTCATGTCTACATAGTTCCCGAACCCGCAGGGTCTGCACACTTAACGTTCGGTGACTTTTCGGTAGTATTGAGATATATGTGTTGGTGACCGAAGGTTGTTCGGAGTCCCGGATGAGATCCCGGACGTCATGAGGAGCTCCGGAATGGTCTGGAGGTAAAGATTTTTATATAGGAAAGTGGTATTTGGGTTCCGGAAAAGTTTCGGGTATTTCCGGTAGTGTACCGGGAGTGACGAATGGGTTCCGGGGGTCCACTGGGTGGGGCCCACCACCCCGGGAGGGCACCTGGGCCCAAGAGGTGGCGCACCAGCCCCTAATGGGCTGGGGAACCGACCCCATAAGGGCCCATATGCCCAAGAGGAAAAAAGGTGGAGATAGGAAGGAATAGGACTCCTTCCTAATATGAATCCACTTCCTAGTAGGAAGTGGGTTGGACTCCTCCTTGCCTTGGTTGGGCTGACCACTAGGGGAAACCCTAGGGAGGCTGCCTCCTCCCCCCTCTTTCCTATATATACTAGAGGAATGGAGCCCCCAAAGACACACAGCCACGTGCTAGTTCTCTATTCTCTAGCTCCTCCAACAAATAGATTCCGTTAGTGCTTAGGCGAAGCCCTGCCGGGATAACTCCACCACCACCACCACCACCACGCGGTCGTGCTGCTGGAGATCTCATCCACCTCTCCGCCCCCTCTTGCTGGATCAAGAAGGCGGAGATCGTCATCGAGCTGTACGTGTGCTGAACGCGGAGGTGCCGTCCGTTCGGCGCTTGATCGGGACAGATTGCGATTTGGATCGCGAAGACGTTCGACTACATCAACCGCGTTTCTTAACGCTTCCCGCTTAGCGATCTACAAGGGTACGTAGATCCACTCTCCCTCTCGTAGATGCTCATCACCATGGATAGATCTTGCGTGTGCGTAGGAAATTTTTTGTTTCCCATGCAACGTTCCCCATCAGTGGCATCATGAGCTAGGTCTATGCGTAGATGAGATCACGAGTAGAACACAAAGGAGTTTGTGGGCATTGATGCTCAGATTGCTTCCTCCCTTGGTCTTTTCTTGATTCAGCGGTATTGTGGGATGAAGCGGCCCGGACCAACCTTACTCGTACGCTTACGAGAGACTGGTTCCATCAACTGACATGTGACTTTGTTGAATAAAGATGGCTGGCGGGTGTCTGTCTCTCCCACTTTAGTTGGATCGGATTCGACAAAGGCGGTCCTTGAGAAGGTTGAATAGCAATTTGTGTATCACCGTTGTGGTTTTTGCGTAGGTAAGAATCGTTCTTGCTAGATACCCGTAGCAGCCACGTAAAACATGCAACAACAATTAGAGGATGTCTAACTTGTTTTTGTAGGGTATGTTGTTTTGTGATATGGCCAATTACATGATGAGATCTATGTGATGTATGAGATGATCATGTTTTGTATAGAATATCACGACTTGCATGTCGATGAGTACGGCAACCGGCAGGAGCCATAGGGTTGTCTTTATTTTATTTTCGCCGTTTTTGCTTTACTTTATCGCTATGAGTTAGCAATAGTCGTAGAAGCAACAGTTGGTGCGACAACCTCATGGCGACACGTTGATGGAGATCAAGATGATGGAGATCATGGTGTCATGCCGGTGACGATGGAGATCTTGCCGGTGCTTTGGAGATGGAGATCAAAAGCACAAGTTCATGGCCATATCATGTCACTTATGATTTGCATGTGATGTTAATCCTTTTATGCATCTTATTTTGCTTAGGACGACGGTAGCATTATAAGGTGATCCCTCACTAAAATTTCAAGATAAAATTGTGTTCTCCCCGAGTGTGCACCGTTGCGAAAGTTCGTCGTTTCGAGACACCACGTGATGATCGGGTGTGATAGACTCTACATTCACATACAACGGTTGCAAGCCAGTGTTGCACGTGCGGAACACTCGGGTTAAACTTGACGAGCCTAGCATGTACAGACATGGCCTCGGAACACAAGAGACCGAAAGGTCGAACATGAGTCATATAGTAGATATGATCAACATGAAGATGTTCACCATTGAAACCACCTCATCTCACGTGATGATCGGACTTGGATTGGTGAATTTGGATCATGTGACACTCGAATGACCAGAGGGATGTCAATTTGAGTGGGAGTTTTTAAGTAATATGATTAACTAAAACTCATTATCTTGAACCATAGTCTGAGTTGTCTTTGCAAAATTTATGTTGTAGATCAATGGCTCGCGCAGTAGCACCCCTGAATTTCAATGCGTTCCTAGAGAAAGCTAAGTTGAAAGATGATGGAAGTAACTTTGTAGACTGGGCCCGTAATCTGAGGATTATCCTCATGGCTTCCCAAAAGGCTTATGTCCTTGATGCACCGCTTGGTGAACCACCTGCTCCAGTAGAGGCTGCAGACGTTGCGAACGCCTGGCAGACACATTCTGATGATTAGTCAATAGTTCAATGTGCAATGTTGTATGGCTTAGAACCGAGACTTCAAAGACGTTTTGAACGTCATGGAGCATATGAGATGTTCCAGGAGTTGAAATTTATCTTTGAGAAGAATGCCCGGATCGAGAGGTATGAGACCTCCGATAAGTTCTATCCCTGCAAGATGGAGGAGAATGGGTCTGTCAGTGAACACATACTCAAAATGTCTGGGTATTCCAACCGTCTGGCTGAATTAGGGATGCCCCTTCCGCCAGAGGCGATCACTGACAGAGTTCTTCAATCACTGCCACCTAGCTACAAGAGCTTCGTGTTGAACTATAACATGCACGGGATGAACAAGTCAATCGCCGAGCTGTTTGCGTTGCTAAAAATCGCTGAGTCTTAGATTCAGAAGGAGCATCAAGTGTTGATGGTCAATAAAACCACTAGTTTCAAGAAGAATGGCAAGGGAAAGAAGGGTAACTTCAAGAAGAGTGGCAAAGCAGTTGCCCCTCCCGTGAAGAAACCCAAGGCTGGACCCAAGCTAGAAACTGAGTGCTTTCATTGCAAGGGAACTGGTCACTGGAAGCGGAACTGCCCCAAGTATCTGGCTGACAAGAAGGCGGCCAATACCAAATGAGGTATATATGATATACATGTTATTGATGTGTACCTTACCAACTCTCGTTATAGTGCCTGGGTATTTGATACCGGTTCGGTTGCTCACATTTGCAACTCAAAGCAGGAACTACGGAATAGACGAAGGCTGGCAAAGGACGAAGTGACGATGCACGTGGGAAATGGTTCCAAGGTTGATGTGATCGCCGTGGGCACGATCGCTCTTCGATTACCATCGGGATTAGTGATGAACCTGAATAATTGTTATTTAGTGCTTGCGTTAAGCATGAACATTATATCTGGATCTTGTTTATTGCGAGACGGTTACTCATTCAAATCAGAGAATAATGGTTGTTCTATTTATATGAGTAATATCTTTTATGGTCATGCACCTATTGTGAGGGGTTTATTCTTATTGAATCTCGATAGTGATGATACACATGTTCATAACATTGATGCCAAAAGATGTAGAGTCGATAATGATAGCGCCATTTTCTTGTGGCACTGCCGCTTAGGTCATATTGGTGTAAAACGCATGTAGAAGCTCCATGATGAAGGACTTTTGGGGTCACTTGATTTTGAATCACTTGACACATGTGAACCATGCCTCATGGGCAAGATGACTAAGACCCCGTTCTCCGGAACAATGGAACGGGCAAGTGACTTGTTGGAAATCATACATACTGATGTGTGCGGTCCGATGAGCATTGAGGCACGCGGTGGATATCGTTATTTTCTCACCTTCAACGATGACTTAAGTAGATATGGGTATATTTACTTAATGAAACACAAGTCTGAAACATTTGAAAAGTTCAAGCAATTTCAGAGTGAAGTTGAGAATCATCGTAACAAGAAGATTAAATTCCTACGATCTGATCGAGGAGGAGAATATCTGAGTTATGAGTTTGGCAGTCACTTAAGACAATGTGGAATTGTTTCACAATTGACACCGCCTGGAACACCACAGCGTAATGGTGTGTCCGAACGTCGTAATCAAACCTTATTGGATATGGTGCGATCTATGATGTCTCTTGCCGATTTGCCACTATCGTTTTGGGGTTATGCATTAGAGACAACTGCATTCACTTTTAATAGGGCACCATCGAAATCCGTTGAGACGACGCCATATGAACTATGTTTTGGCAAGAAGCCAAAGTTGTCGTTTCTTAAAGTTTGGGGATGTGATGCTTATGTCAAAAAGCATCAGCCTGAAAAGCTGGAACCCAAAGCGGAGAAATGCGTCTTCATAGGATACCCAAAAGAGACAGTTGGGTATACCTTCTATCTCAGATCCGAAGGCAAAGTTTTTGTCGCTAAAAACGGAACATTTCTTGAGAAAGAGTTTCTCTCGAAAGAATTGAGTGGGAGGAAAATAGAACTTGATGAAGTTGTTGAACCTTTACTTCAACCTGAGAGTAGCGCAGCGCAGAAAGATGTTTCTGTAGAGCCTACATCAGTTGCAGAGGAAGTTAATGATGATGATCATGAAGCTTCGGATCAAGTTGCTATTGAACCTCGTAGGTCGACAAGGACGCGTACTGCTCCTGAGTGGTACGACAACCCTGTCTTAGAGGTCATGTTGTTGGACAACGATGAACCTACGAGCTATGGAGAAGCGATGATGGGCCCGGATTCCGAGAAATGGTTAGAGGCCATGAAATCCGAGATGGGATCCATGTATGAAAACAAAGTATGGGCTTTGAAAGTATTACCTGAAGGGCGAAAGGCCATTCAGAACAAATGGATCTTTAAGAGGAAGACGGACGCGGACGGTAATGTCACCGTCTATACAGCTCGACTTGTGGCAAAGGGTTTTTCACAAGTTCAAGGAGTTGACTACGATGAGACCTTCTCACCCGTAGCGATGCTTAAGTCCGTCAGAATCATGTTAGCAATAGCTGCATTTTTCGATTATGAAATTTGGTAGATGGATGTCAAAACAACGTTCCTTAATGGTTTCCTTACGGAAGAGTTATATATGATGCAACCAGAAGGTTTTGTCGATCCAGAGAATGCTGACAAAGTTTGCAAACTCCAGCGATCCATTTATGGACTGGTGCAAGCATCTCGGAGTTGGAATCTTCGCTTTGATGAGGTGATCAAAGCGTTCGGGTATATACAAGTTTATGGAGAAGCTTGTATTTACAAGAAAGTGAGTGGGAGCTCTATAGCGTTTCTAATATTATATGTGGATGACATATTGCTGATTGGAAACAATATAGAAATGTTGGAAAGCGTGAAGGAATATTTGAACAAGAGTTTTTCAATGAAGGACCTAGGAGAAGCTGCTTTCATATTAGGCATCAAGATCTATAGAGATAGATCAAGACGCTTAATAGGACTTTCACAGAGCACATACCTTGACAAAGTTTTGAAGAAGTTCAAAATGGATCAGTCCAAGAAGGGGTTCTTGCCTGTATTGCAAGGTGTGAAGTTGAGTAAGACTCAATGCCCGGTGACTGCAGAAGATAGAGAAAAGATGAGTGTCGTCCCCTATGCTTCAGCCATAGGCTCTATCATGTATGCAATGCTGTGCACAAGACCTGATGTCAGCCTTGCCATAAGTATGGCCGGAAGGTTTCAAAGTGATCCAGGAATGGAAAACTGGACGGCGGTCAAGAATATCCTTAAGTACCTGAAAAGGACTAAGGACATGTTTCTTGTTTATGAAGGTGATCAAGAGCTCGTCGTAAAGGGTTACGTCGATGCAAGCTTTGACACTGAACCGGATGACTCTAAGTCTCAAACCGGATACGTATTTATTCTCAATGGGGGTGCGGTAAGCTGGTGCAGTTCCAAGCAGAGCGTGGTAGCTGATTCTACATGCGAAGCGGAGTACATCGCTGCCTCGGAGGCGGCGATGGAAGGTGTCTGGATGAAGGAGTTCATGACATATCTTGGAGTAGTGCCTAGTGCACTAAACCCAATGACTCTGTTCTGTGACAATACTGGTGCCATTGCTCTAGCCAAGGAACCAAAGTTTCACAAGAGGACCAGACACATAAAGCGACGTTTCAATCCATCCGCGATTACATCAAGGAGGACGACATAAATATTTGCAAAGTGCACACGGATCTGAATGTTGCAGACCCGATGACTAAACCTATTCCAAGGGCTAAACATGATCAACACCAGAACTGTATGGGTGTTAGATTCATTACAATGTAAATCACATAGTGATGTGAGCTAGATTATTGACACTAGTGCAAGTGGGAGACTGTTGGAAATATGCCCTAGAGGCAATAATAAAGTAGTTATTATTATATTTCCTTGTTACTGATAATCGTTTATTATCCAAGCTATAATTGTATTGATTGGAAACACATTGCATGTGTGGATACATAGACAACACTGTGTCCCTAGTATGCCTCTAGTAGACTAGCTCGTTGATCAAAGATGGTCAAGGTTTCCTAGCCATAGACATGAGATGTCATTTGATAACGGGATCACATCATTAGGAGAATGAGGTGATGGACAAGACCCAAACTATGAACGTAGCATATGATCATGTCAGTTTATTGCTGTTGTTTTCTGCATGTCAAGTATCTGTTCTTATGACCATGAGATCATGAAACTCACTGACACCGGAGGAATACCTTGTGTGTATCAAACGTCACAACGTAACTGGGTGACTATAAAGATGCTCTACAGGTATCTCCAAAGGTGTCTGTTGAGCTGGGATGGATTGAGACTGTGTTTTGTTACTCCGTATGATGGAGAGGTATCTCAGGGCCCACTCGGTAATACAACATCACAATAAGCCTTGGAAGCAATGTGACTAAAGTGTTAGCCACGGGATCTTGTATTACGGAATGAGTAAAGAGACTTACCGGTAACGAGATTGAACTAGGTATAGAGATACCGACGATCGAATCTAGGGCAAGTAACATACCGAAGAACAAAGGGAACGGCGTACGGGATTAACTGAATCCTTGACATAGAGATTCAACCGATAAAGATCTTCGTAGATTATGTCGGAACCAATATGGGCATCCAGGTCCCGCTATTGGTTATTGACCGTAGAGGTGTCTCGGTCATGTCTACATAGTTCTCGAACCTGCAGGGTCTGCGCACTTAACGTTCGGTGACGTTTCGGTTGTATTGAGTTATGTATGGTGGTGACTGAAGGTTGTTCGGAGTCCCGGATGAGATCCCGGACGTCACGAGGAGCTCCGGAATGGTCCGGAGGTAAAGATTGATATATAGGAAGTCCCGTTTTGGCCACCGGGAAAGTTTCGGGTATTTCCGGTAGTGTACCGGGAGTGCCGGAGGGCCATCGGGAGGGGCCACCCACGCCGGGAGGCCACATGGGCCTGAGGGGAGTTGCACCAGCCCTTAGTGGGCTGGGCAAACCATCCCCACAAGGCCCATGCGGCTAGGAAAGGTGGGAAAGGAAAAAACCCCAAGTGGAGAAGGTTTCCAAGTAGGAAGAAGGAATCCTACTAGGAGTAGGATTGGTGGGAGGCTCCACCTCCACCTCCTTTGGCCGAACCCCTAGGGGAAACCCTAGGGAGGCTGCCTCCTCCCCTCCCTCCTATATATACTAGAGGAATAGAGGCCTCAAAGACACAAGTCCACGTGCTAGTTCTCTTTTCCCTAGTTTCTCCACCAAATAGATTCCGACGGTGCTTAGGCGAAACCCTGCCAGAATAGTTCCACCACCACCACCGCCGCGCCGTCGCGCTGCCGGAGAACTCATCTACCTCTCCGATCCCTCTTGCTAGATCAAGAAGGCGGAGATAGTCATCGAGTTGTATGTGTGCTGAACGCGGAGGTGCCGTCCGTTCGGTGCTAGATCGTGATTGGATCGCGGGACGACTAGCGATTTGGATCGCGAAGACGTTCGACTACATCAACCGCGTTTCTTAACGCTTCCCGCTTAGCGATCTACATGGTTATGTTGATCCACTCTCCCTCTCGTAGATGCTCATCACCATGGATAGATCTTGCGTGTGCGTAGGAATTTTTTTGTTTCCCATGCAACGTTCCCCAACATCGAAATCCGTTGAGATGACGCCATATGAACTGTGGTTTGGCAAGAAGCCAAAGTTGTCGTTTCTTAAAGTTTGGGGATGTGATGCTTATGTCAAAAAGCTTCAGCCTGAAAAGCTAGAACCCAAAGCGGAGAAATGCGTCTTCATAGGATACGCAAAAGAGACAGTTGGGTATACCTTCTATCTCAGATCCGAAGGCAAAGCATTTGTCGCTAAAAATGGAACATTTCTTGAGAAAGAGTTTCTCTCGAAAGAATTGAGTTGGAGGAAAATAGAACTTGATGAGGTTGTTGAACCTTTACTTCAACTAGAGAGTAGCGCAGCGCAGAAAGATGTTTCTGTAGAGCCTACATCGGTTGAAGAGGAAGTTAGTGATGATGATCATGAAGCTTTGGATCAAGTTGCTATCGAACCTCATAGGTCGACAAGGACACGTACGGCTCCTGAGTGGTACTGTAACCCTATCATAGAGGTCATGTTGTTGGACAACGATGAACCTACGAGCTATGGAGAAGCGATGATGGGCCCAGATTTCGAGAAATGGTTAGAGGCCATGAAATCCGAGATGGGATCCATGTATGAAAAGAAAGTATGGGCTTTGGAAGTATTACCTGAAGGGTGAAAGGCTATTCAGAACAAATGGATCTTTAAGAAGAAGACGGACGCGGATGGGAATGTCACCGTCTATAAAGCTCGACTTGTGGCAAAGGGTTTTTCACAAGTTCAAGGAGTTGACTATGATGAGACCTTCTCACCCGTAGCGATGCTTAAGTCCGTCAGAATCATGTTAGCAATAGCTGCATTTTTTGATTATGAAATTTGGCAGATGGATGTCAAAACAGCGTTCCTTAACGTTTTCCTTAAGGAAGAGTTGTATATGATGCAACCAGAAGGTTTTGTCGATCCAGAGAATGCTGACAAAGTTTGCAAGCTCCAGTGATCCATTTATGGACTGGAGCAAGCATCTCGCAGTTGGAATCTTCGCTTTGATGAGGTGATCAAAGCATTCGGGTTTATACAAGTTTACGGAGAATCTTGTATTTACAAGAAAGTGAGTGGGAGCTCTATAGCGTTTCTAATATTATATGTGGATGACATATTGCTGATTGGAAACAATATAGAAATGTTGGAAAGCGTGAAGGAATATTTGAACAAGAGTTTTTCAATGAAGGACCTAGGAGAAGCTGCTTTCATATTAGGCATCAAGATCTATAGAGATAGATCGAGACGCTTGATAGGACTTTCACAGAGCACATACCTTGACAAAGTTTTGACGAAGTTCAAAATGGATCAGTCCAAGAAGGGGTTCTTGCCTGTATTGCAAGGTGTGAAGTTGAGTAAGACTCAATGCCCAGTGACTGCAGAAGATAGAGAAAAGGTGAGTGTCGTCCCGTATGCTTTAGCCATAGGCTCTATCATGTATGCAATGCTGTGCACAAGACCCGATGTCAGCCTTGCCATAAGTATGGCCGGAAGGTTTCAAAGTGATCCAAGAATGGAACACTGGACGGCGGTCAAGAATATCCTTAAGTACCTGAAAAGGACTAAGGATATATTTCTCGTTTATGGAGGTGATCAAGAGCTCGTCGTAAAGGGTTATGTCGATGCAAGCTTTGACACTGATCTGGATGACTCTAAGTCTCAAACCGAATACGTATTTATTCTCAATGGGGGTGCGGTAAGCTGGTGCAGTTCCAAGCAGAGCGTGGTAGCTGATTCTACATGCGAAGCGGAGTACATCGCTGCCTCGGAGGCGGCGAAGGAAGGTGTCTGGTTGAAGGAGTTCATGACAGATCTTGGAGTAGTGCCCAGTGCACTAAACCCAACGACTCTGTTCTGTGACAACACTGGTGCCATTGCTCTGGCCAAGGAACCAAGGTTTCACAAGAGGACCTGACACATAAATTGACGCTTCAATTCCATCCGCGATTACATCAAGGAGGAGGACATAAATATTTGCAAAGTGCACACGGATCTGAATGTCGCAGACCCGTTGACTAAACCTCTTCCAAGGGCTAAACATGATCAACACTAGAACGGTATGGGTGTTAGATTCATTACAATGTAAATCACATAGTGATGTGAACAAGATTATTGACTCTAGTGCAAGTGGGAGACTGTTGGAAATATGCCCTAGAGGCAATAATAAAGTGGTTATTATTATATTTCCTTGTTCATGATAATCGTTTATTATCCATGCTATAATTGTATTGATTGGAAACTCAATTGCATGTGTGGATACATAGACAACACTGTGTCCCTAGTATGCCTCTAGTAGACTAGCTCGTTGATCAAAGATGGTCAAGGTTTCCTAGCCATAGACATGAGATGTCATTTGATAACGGGATCACATCATTAGGAGAATGATGTGATGGACAAGACCCAAACTATGAACGTAGCATATGATCGTGTCAGTTTATTGCTATAGTTTTCTGCATGTCAAGTATCTGTTCCTATAACCATGAGATCATGTAACTCACTGACACCGGAGGAATACCTTGTGTGTATCAAACGTCGCAACGTAACTGGGTGACTATAAAGATGGTCTACATGTATCTCCGAGGGTGTCTGTTGAGCTGGCATGGATCGAGACTGGGATTTGTTACTTCGTGTGACGGAGAGGTATCTCAGGGCCCACTCGGTAATACAACATCACAAGAAGCCTTGCAATCAAAGTGACTAAAGATTTAGCCACGGGATCTTGTATTACGGAACGAGTAAAGAGACTTGCCGATAACGAGATTGAACTAGGTATAGAGATACCGACGATCGAATCTCGGGCAAGTAACATACTGAAGAACAAAGGGAACAGCATACGCGATTAACTGAATCCTTGACATAGAGGTTCAACCGATAAAGATCTTCTTAGAATATGTAGGAACCAATATGGGCATCCAAGTCCCGCTATTGGTTATTGACCGTAGAGGTGTCTCGGTCATGTCTACATAGTTCTCGAACCCACAGGGTCTGCACACTTAAAATTCGGTGACTTTTCGGTAGTATTGAGATATATGTGTTGGTGACCGAAGGTTGTTCGGAGTCCCGGATGAGATACTGGACGTCGCGAGGAGCTCCGGAATGGTCCAGAGGTAAAGAATTATATATAGGAAAGTGGTATTTGGGTTCCGAAAAAGTTTCGGGTATTTCCGGTAGTGTACCGGGTGTGACGAATGGGTTCCAGGGGTCCACCGGGTGGGGCCCACCCACCCCGGGGGGCCACATGGGCCCAAGAGGTGGCGCACCAGCCCCTAATGGGCAGGGGAACCGACCCCATAAGGGCCCATATTCCCAAGAGGAAAAAAGGTGGAGATAGGAAGGAATAGGACTCCTTCCTAATATGAATCCACTTCCTAGTAGGAAGTGGATTGGACTATTCCTTGCCCTGGTTCGGCCGACCCCTAGGGGAAACCCTAGGGAGGCTGCCTCCTCCCCCTCCCTCCTATATATACTAGAGGAATAGAGCCCCCAAAGACACACGACCACGTGCTAGTTCTCTATTATCTAGTTCCTCCAACAAATAGATTCCCTTAGTGCTTAGGCGAAGCCCTGCCGGGATAACTCCACCACCACCACCACCACGCCGTCGTGCTGCTGGAGATCTCATCCACCACTCTGCCCCCTCTTGCTGGATCAACAAGGCGGAGATCGTCATCGAGCTGTACGTGTGCGGAATGCGGAGGTGTCGTCCGTTCGACGCTAGATCGGGACGTATTGCGATTTGGATCGCGAAGACGTTCGACTACATCAACCGCGTTTCTTAACGCTTCCCGCTTAGCGATCTACAAGGGTACGTAGATCCACTCTCCCACTCATAGATGCTCATCACCATGGATAGATCTTGCGTGTGCATAGGAAAATGTTTGTTTCCCATGCAACGTTCCCCATCATTGATTCCTTCACCTTTCACCTTTCACCTTACAACACCATAAGAACCTATCTTTTTCTTATTAAACCTTAGTATGGTGTTATTTTCGCACGAAGACATGTTTTGATCTTACGTTCTTTCGGTTCTTCTTTTTTGGCATGGATGTTTACTGGATGTTTATTGAATGCTATTTGCTTACGATAGATTGCTCGGAGTGTGACGTGTAGAATTATCAAGATTGTGAGTGTGACTATCTTCATCAAGTAATACCAGGCAAGTTCACTTTGACCATGCTTTACATACCTATGCTTTTATTGCATTTAGTGTCACCATTTCACCATTCCCTCCAGTAGTGATATTGAATTCTTGTAGTTGAGTAGAATGCATGAGGTAGGAACCCAGTCCTTGTTACTAAAGCCCCGGGAACGTTAATTATTTTAATGCTACGCTAAAGTAGACGGGGTTTGGTATGAGTGTTCATGACGAATGTGAGAAGGAGGACTCTACATCAATAACGACAACTTCATGATGGCATCTTCAAGGCCTGCATCTTCATGACCTATAGATTTCAAGACTCGAGACAAGATTTCAATACACACTACTGGGTGGAGAATGGTTTGTGCGGCACCCTGGAGATCCTAGAGGATGCGTTGTGAGATGGAGTAGGCCAGTACTCATGCGGAAAGCTCCACCCAGACTCAAAGAGATGAATGAATACTTCATGCCCGGATGTTTACCTGTGCAGCCACAAGTCATTATGGGCTCTGGCTTGATTGATCATCATAGTGACTCTGACTGGACCAGTGCTACGAGAGGTAGAACTAAGGTAGGATGGATGGGCACTGGCAGTAGTTAGGCAAGCTCCTTGAAAGACCATGTTTCGTTCGTCCTGTTCTCAAACACCTGGCAGTGCGAGGACTTACAAGGAGGGAACAATTCTTGTGGGTAAAGTGCACAACACTCTATAGAGTTAAAAATCTAATCGATTAGTTGTGTCCCCGGTTACGAACAATTTGAGCCTCTGGACTTGGATCTATCTCTGAACTCTCAACACCGGACTGATAAATAATTGAGGGCAACTTATGATACTTGTGGGCTATGAGAAATTCGTAGTGAGGACTCCTGATATTCCTTTGTTGCAGGAAAAAGAAAACAAAAACCAGCTTTTATGCAAAAACTCAGACCCAGATCCACAAAGCTTTATTGCATATAGAATAGTTTTATGATCTGCTTTTTTATTGTGATCTTGCCAGTACATTCAACGTACTGACCTACACGGCTGCAATGTCTTATGTTGCAGATATTTCTATGACGTGTAAGAGTACGATATAGGCTTACGGTCTACAATCAACCTGCCGTTGGCGTTGATGGGACTCCACATCCTTAATGATTTGTTTCCGCTCTGATATAAGGTATACTATGGATCTACGGTATTTATTTTACATGTGATGTTATGGTATTTCATTGAAGTACTGTGTGTGCCAGCATACTGATCCAGGGATGGCACATATACATAGAGGCTTGAGTTGTTTTGAGTCGGGTCGCTACAGATATGGTATCAGAGCACATGTTGACTGTAGGACGTGACCCTAGAAACTGGAAATCCCTTTGGAAAGGATATCTCTAAAACTTTATTTATTTATAAAAAAGATCCTTTACTTCTCATCTTATCTAAGCTTTATCAAATGTTCTCTCTGACGTCAAATAGTTAGACAATACCCTTTCCCCTTTGACCACTCGAAGGATCAACGAAGACCACTTCGAGAAGGACGAGATATCGTAAACAACTGATGGCCACTTCAGAGTAAAGAGGATTTCACCATGCATTTGAAGAATTGAAGCTACACTAGTTGAAGACTCTGAAGACCCTGAAGCATTCCAATATTTAATTGACCTTTAGAGGACTAAACCCCTGTTATATACTCGCGTTAGAGACGATGATTTGTGAGCTGTCATTTGTGTGTGTGTTTTGACAACTAAAAATAAAACCTATTTCTTAAAAAAAACTACTCCCTCCGTTCCTTTATATAAGGTGTATTTGTTTTTTCAAAAGTCAAACGAGTGCATGTTTGACCGAGTTTTTAGAAAAATATATCAATATCCACATTACGAAATTTATTTCATTTGATCCATCATGAAAAGTAGTTTCATATTTTATCTATTAGGTGTTGCAGATGTTGTTATTTTATTCTATAATATTGGTCAAAGATTCCAATAGTTGACTTGCACGGAAACCAATACACCTTATATTCTGGAATGGAGGGAGTATATTGTTTGTGTATCTCCCTCTATCCCTCTCTCGTATCTCATCCCAAAAACCCTTGGACCCTATAGATGATGAATGAAGATGGACTTGCATTCTCTAGACCAATGACTCAGCTGTATGTAGAACGGTTGATACAGAACATGGAAGATGACATGAAAAAATACGGTGTTGGGAAGCGCATATATGGTTCCGTACTCCCTACGATACTTCGCACAAGGTGCTTTAACATGGTGGAAGATGCATCAATCTATACAAGGATGGAATGGAGCAAATGCTTGAGAAGAATTCAAGATGATTCTACTGAGGTCTTGTTTCATCCAGAAGCCCTATGACCGTAAAGTGAAGAAGCCTTGTGCATGCAAGATCTATGGAGAAATAGGACACAACCATGAACAGCACAAGGATTGATGCCCTCATTGTGAAGGAAATCACCAGGCTGAAGAATGCCCAACTAGGCAAATTACTTGTTTCTTATGTGAAGGAACCACACAGTATCCTTCTCAGTGCCACATTTTTCCCTGATGCAACAAACTATAAAGCAACAGAAAGAAGGTATGAAGGAAGCGCTCAGTAAAGGTTTGCAGGTACCAATGATGAAGGAAGATATACCAAACCCACTTGGAGATACCTCAATGGAGGAGTACACCAAGTCATGCTATTCATGTTGAGAAGAAGGACATATCTCCCAGATTTGTCCGAAGAAGTATTTGGAAGAATTCCGACAGTGGAGTTTGATCCACAGGAAATAGAAGGTTTGATCGGAACGAAGAAGTCCAGGAAGAGAAAACAAAGACATCCTCAGAACAACCCAATTTCTGCACAGAAGAACCAGAGTCATATGAGGTGTTTCAGATGCAAGGACTTGGGTCACTATCCCAATCACTTCCTATAAAACAAGCCAAGAACACACGAAGCTTACATAGTCACCAAGAAGCCCCGAGACTTGTTGGAAGTCATTTGTTTTCGTTGCAAGGAAGCAGGACATTATGCCATTGATTGTCCAGACCCTAAGAGAGCTGGGGCTGAGTAGTTGAGATCATAATTCTGGTAATAAGTGTAGTAGGAAGCACTCTTATTTTCAAGAGGATATGGAGTTGAATTATGTAACGGAAGTCTCAGAGATTGTTATGAATTCATGAATCAGTAAAATTAATGTGTCATGATTTCATATGTTGAAGTGTATGAGTTGTTGCTCTATAAACAAAGATTTTTGACCATTTTCGAGGATATGAGAAATATGGTCTATGGATGGATTTGTGCATTTCATTTTCAGGATGGTAGTACCCTGTGAGAACACCTGGCCAATGGAAAGGAAAATGCATTCCATGAAGTGGAGTTTGGATAAAATAAGTTTGCATTTTATCTCAGTATGTTGGTTACCCCAACAGTATGAATGAATGAAGCACTATTGGATTTAAAGGCGGTGTAATGTTGGAAATATGGAACTCTAGTAACTCCAAGGATGAGCTAAAGTTGTACACATGTTCAAGTGGGCCTACAACCCACAGATCCCAGGAATTAATAAGGATCAAGCACCACCTTGATGAAAGAAGAAAATTTGTAAGAAGTTGTGATTGGATCGACAGACGTTTCTTAGGAGGATACGAAAACCCAAGAGTTGTGAAGAAACGACAGGCGCTTTGTTCAGCTTGAAGAATCAACTGATTTATCCAAACTTCGTTCGTTAACAAGAGAAATTCTGCAATGCTTGTGAGGATGCCCAACTGTTAGAATGCGAGATTCGCTATACCTTATACAGGGAAATGATTCGGGTGCGGAATGGATTGATCACCCTGCCGACTTACTTCTATCATTCGCACTTGCTATTTTTCATGGTAAATCTGAGTGAGTTACCCATAGTAGAGAGACGACGATATCAAAACCTTGTTTAAACATTAGAATGGTAGGACGATGGATCCATGCACAGGCACCCGTTGCCAATCGTAGGTTATACAGTGAGATTCAACCTAGACCCATTTCCTGCAGGAGAAACCAGAAATTGTTGACCACCAAGAGATTTCCGATAGTTGTTTAGTACTGGCGACACACCTGTCAGCTAAGAAGACCCAGTCTCGTAAGAAATTTATTCTGATGAGAAGACTCAAGATTTTGAGGAAAATGGTATGCCTATACCGGAAGAGCATCAGTGAAGGATTCATACCAAAGATGTGAGAAGACCAACATTGCCAACCCAAAGGATGGAGTACGTGAGTTTTGTTGGAACCGTAACCATGCTTCTAATGGTGGTAGAAGCCCAGACCTTGTGATGACAGATCGATTTTCAAGAAGACCCTAGAGCCTAACCTTTTTTTATAGCCTCTTCGAATCTCGAGGACGAGATTCATTTTAAGGCGGGTAGTTTGAAACATCACGAAATTCTAAATTTTCGAATGTTATATTAAATAAATTATTAGGATTGTTTGCTTGGATGTTGTGTGATTGATTGTGTGAAATTGACTGGAATTTGAAACTTTTTGAAAATTTAATGAGAGGGAATAAAAGAACTTTCCCAAAATTTTCCATGTTAAATCGCTATTCAATTTTGAGTTTGAATCCTTTCAAAACCCTCTGATAAACTAATAAAATGAGAGGAGGAAAATGACACTCGAAAATCAGAGATATTGTTTTGATTCAAATTTTAAAATAAGAACTATTTGCAATTTAGTTGAAATCCAAATTCCTTTTCATTTTGGAGTTATTAAAATGAAATGATTTTTTTAAAAGTATTTTATTCTGCCTTGAAAATATGTTCAAGTTGTAGAAGATTTTATTCTGAAAATTTTAATATATAATATGCCTATATAAAATATATTTTTGTATTTTATTTTTTTCTTGTTCTTTGCTGTTTTTTCAAATAAAAAAACAAATTCGAAAAAAGAAAACGCTGGCCAGGCCAACCGGCCCAGCCAACATGCATGCCCATAGCGTGCACTGTACGCGCGCGGCCGGCCGAAACCTATGGCCCATGCGCTTTTTTTTTCTTATTTCGTATATGTTTAGTCTTACCTTATCTAGTCTAAGACCTTTAGACCTGCCTTCCACCTATAAATATAATTCATAGGAGCATCTAAAAATCATCCAATTCGGATTAAACCAATCTTTTAATTTAACTAGGTTTATTAAATAAAAATATTTTCTTCTCTCCGACGGGATTTCTGGATGTCGTCTCCTTTCTCAAGTTGTCTCTTCTCTGCATTCTAAAGGTATTCTCTTTGTATTTACTGGAAGAGTAATTAGACTATCAATTAGTCTCCGTATTTACATATTAGTCCTAGAATCTTTTAGCCATAGCTCTTTTCTTCCGTAGATCAGCTTGGCCTTGATTTTTTAAATAGCCATAACTTTTTACTCGTTCATCCAAATTAGATGAAACCAACACCTAGATTTTCGTTCTTGACCCCACCTATCCAGTAAACATATAAAATCAATTTTTTACAACTTTCAAATTTCAAAATTTGTTCACATTCATATTCAAACTTCTTTTGATCATATCTTTTTATCCGTAGCTCCGTTTCCGACGAGTCCAATTGCGTCGGATTCGTATGTAAGTAATCTTTCCGTTCATACCATTAGTGATACATTTTCAACATATAATTTTGATCATAGTCATATTACTCCACTAGTCCAGTATTGTTGCCACACAGCGTTCTAACCAGATTCAATGTCATATTGAATTACTTATATCTTTTGATCCGTTATTCCAAATCTAGTAATTCTTTTTTGTACATGTTCATATTGACCTCCCATATCCAGTAGCATCATTAGTTTCAACCTTTGAACCTTTCAAATTGAGCAATTAAAATTTGAATTCAAACCTTCATTTGATCATATCTTGCAAACCGTAGCACCTTTTGAATTGATTCCTTTTGCACCTAAACACATGTGTTATGTATTTTATGTTCATAATCACCATGTTCCAATTGAAATACTTTTGACCTTTCTGAATTCAAATTCAATTCATACTTCAATTCGCTACAAATTGTGTTGTAGTTCTCCATTTCAATCGATTCTTTTTGCAAACAAATTCTGATGTCATATGCTATCTGTCAAAGAACACTCATGATATCTCCCCTACACTTTTGATCATATTCCATAGCATGGCAAACCTAAGCTTATACATCAATATTTCATCGTCTAGTAACTCTTTTGAGTTGACTCCTTCACCTTTCACCTTGCACCTTACAACACCATAAGAACCTAGCCTTTTCTTATTAAACCTTAGTGTGTTGTTATTTTGGCACTAAAGCATGTTTTGATCTTACGTTCTTTTGGTTCTTCTTTTTTGGCATGGATGTTTACTGGATGTTTATTGAATGTTATTTGCTTATGATAGATTGCTCGGAGTGTGACGTGTAGAATTATCAAGATTGTGAGTGCGACTATCTTCATCAAGTAATACCAGGCAAGTTCACTTTGACCATGCTTTACATACCTGTGATTTTATTGCATTTAGTGTCACCATTTAACCATCTCCTCCAGTAGTGATATTGAATTCTTGTAGTTGAGTAGAATGCATGATGTAGGAACTCAGTCCTTGTTACTAAAGCCCCGGGAATGTTAATTATTTTAATGCTATGCTAAAGTAGACGGGGTTTGGTATGATTGTTCATGAGGGATGTGAGGAGGACTCTATGTCAATGACGACAACTTCATGATGGCATCTTCAAGGCCTGCATCTTCATGACCTCAAGATTTCAAGACTCGAGACAAGATTTCAATACACACTACTGGGTGGAGAATGGTTGTGCGGCACCCTGGAGAACCCAGTGGATCCATTGTGAGCTGGAGTAGGCCAGTACTCATGCGGAAAGCTCCACCTAGACTCAAAGAGACGGATGAATACTTCATGCCCGGATGCTTACCTATGCAGCCACAAGTCATTATGGGCTTTGGCTTGGTTGATCATCGTAGTGGCTCTGACTGGACCAGTGCTACGAGAGGTAGAACTACGATAGGATGGATGGGCACTGGTAGTAGTTAGGGAAGCTCCTTGAAAGGCCATCTTTTGTTCGTCCTATTCTCAAACACCTGGCAGTGCGAGGACTTACAAGGAGGGAATGATTCTTGTGGGTAAAGTGCACAACACTCTGCAGAGTTAAAAATCTAATCGATTAGCCATGTCCCCGGTTACGAACAATTTGAGCCTTTGGACTTGGATCTATCTCTGAACTCTCAACACCGGATTGATAAATAATTGAGGGAAACTTATGATACTTGTGGTCTATGAGACATCAGTTGGCGGAACCATGTCATATTTGATAAACTCCCGAGTGAAGACTCCTGATATTCCTTTGTTGTAGGAAAAAGAAAACAAAAACCAGCTTTTATCCAAAAACTCAGACCCAGAGCCACAAAGCTTTATTGCATATAGAATAGTTTTATCATCTGCTTTCTTATGGTGATCTTGCCGGTACATTCAATGTACTGACCTACACGGCTGCAACGTCTTATGTTGCAGATATTTCTACGACTAGTAAGAGTACGATATAGGGTTATGGCCTACACTCAACTTGGTGTTGGCGTTGATGGGACTCCACACCCTTAATGATTTGTTTCCGCTGTGATATAAGGTATACTCTAGATCTACGGTATTTATTTTACATGTGATGTTATGGTATTTCAGCGAAGCACTGTGTGTGCCAGCATACTGATCCTTGGATGGCACATATACACAGAGGCTTGACTCGTTTTGAGTCGGGTCGCTACAGATGATCATCACATTTTTATTTACTTACAACTCGATATGGAGAACTGGTATGAAGACATGACTCTGTATTAATGCCTCTGGCAGTGTACCAGGATGTGCAATGATCTAGCGTGACATGTATCAGAAATATGATGAATGGTGGCTTTGCCAGAAATACTATGTCAGCTCTATATGATCATGCAAAGCAATATGAGGATGAACAAACTAGTCATGTGAAGTGACAATGGAATTTGCATGGCAATATATCTCAGAATGGCTATGGAAATGCCATGATAGGTAGGTATGGTGGCTGTTTTGAGAAAGATATAATAAGGCTTATGTGCAATAGAGCGTGTCATGTCACGGGGTTTGGATGCACCGGCGAAAGTTGCACCGATCCTCGAGGTGAGGATGGGCTAAGCACGGTACCGAAGAGGCTAGCAAATATGAGAAGGTGAGATTGCGTATGTCCATGGTTTCACATTAGTCATAAAGAACTCATATACTTATTGCAAAGTTTTATTAGTTTATCATAATTCAAAGTACTACTCGCATGCCTCGAGGGAAGAGGTTGGGAGGAGTTAACCATCGCGCGCTTCCGACCCGAAACAACACTAGGATTTCAACGAGGAATAAAAATGCTCACACATCATGACCATGCCTCTTTAATTTTAAGATGAACAAAAAAGTCAACCTTTCTTAATATCGATACTCCTACGAGTTAAGAATTATGAACTCACACCTACTTCATATTACCACATCAATATCATTGACCCACAATTTCTCTATATGTGCTACATGATGGTTTTGATTATCACTCATTGAATACCTAATATTTAGGACTAGTCTTATGACCCATGCAAATTACCATCACTATTTATTAACTCTCAAACAAATATAAGTGAAGAACGAGAGTGAAATCATTTCTACAAATCTACACGCCACCGTGCTCAAAAAGATATAAGTGAAGTACTAGAGCAACTTCTAAGCTCAAAAGATATAAGTGAAGCACATAGAGTATTCTAGCAAATTATGATGAAGGTGTGTCTCTCTTCAATAGGTGTTTCCAGCAAACAATCATGGCAAACTTAAAGTAAAAGAAAACAAAAGCAAACGACGCTCCAAGCAAAACTCATATCATGTGATGAATAAAAATATAGCTTCAAGTGACATACCGATGGATTTGAGACGAAAGAGGGGTTGCCTTCCGGGGCATCCCCAAGCTTAGACGCTTGAGTCTCCTTTAAAATATTACCTTGGGGTGCCTTGGGCATCCCCATGCTTAGGCTCTTGCTACTCCTTATTCCTTTGTCCATCATGATAACACCCAAAACTTGAAAACTTCAATCACACAAAACTCAACAAAACTTCGTGAGATCTGTTAGTATAAGAAACATATTGCATACTTTAGGTACTCTTATAAATTGATTCCAATTTAATCAATGCATAATAGGTACTGTATTCTAATTTCTCCATGGCTTATACCCTCCGATACAATCCATAGCATAATCAAAATAAGCAACTATGCAAGGAAGAACATAATCTGTCTAAAATAGAACCGTCTGTAGCAATCTCTAGAGAACCTATACTTTTGTAACTCTAAAAATTCTGAACAATCAGTACAACCTCGTAAATTTGTATAGAAATACTGTGTCAAAATTTCAGATCATTATCATGCTCCAAAAAAATTGAAAATTCCTGTACTGGAGTCAAAGTTTCTGTTTTGTTTCAGCATCGATTCTACTCATCTTGTGAGTCATCCCAAAGGCTTTACTTGGCAAAAACACTAATTTAAGAATGAACACATAGTAATTACATAGGAAATAATCATGTTATCAAAAATAAACAGAAAGTTTAAAGCAAAAATTTAAAGACAACTATTGGGTTGCCTCCCAATAAGCGCTATTGTATTATACCCCTAGCTAGGCATAATGCATAGTTTCAAGTATTGTCATCTTTGACACTCCACCCAAAAGTAGCTCTCATGATTGATTCATGAGGTGGTTTAATTTTCTTTCTAGGGAAGTGTTCCATCCCTTTCTTCAATGGGAATTGGAACCTTATGTTTCCCTCTTTCATGTCAATGATTGCACCAATAGTTCGTAGGAAAGGTCTTCCAAGTATTATGGAACAAGTAGGATTGCAATCAATATCAAGAAAAATTAAATATACAAGAACATAATTTTTATTTGCAATAATAAGTACATCATTAATTCTGCCTAAAGGTTTCTTTATGGTAGAATCCGCAAGATGCAAGTTAAGGGAACAATCTTCAATATTAGTGAGACCGAGCACATCACAAAGAGTTTTAGGAATAGTTGAAACACTAGCACCAAGGTCACACAAGGCATTGCATTCATATTTATTGATCTTAATCATGATAGTAGGTTCCCACTCATCATGCAATTTTCTAGGAATAGAAACTTCAAGCTCAAGTTTCTCATCATATTCTTTTATCATAGCTTCTACTATATGTTCGGTAAAAGCTTTGTTTTGTTCATAAGCATTGGGTGAGCTAATAACGGATTGCAACAAGGAAATACATTCTATTAAAGATCAATTATCATAATTAAAGTCCTTATAATCAAAAATAATGGGCACATAACTAGTTAAAGTTTTGACCTCTCCAAACCCACATTTTTCAGTTTTAGCATCAAAATCATCACCCTCCAAGCAAACGGGACACTTCTCAACTAGAGTTGAATCATCTCTAGTCCCTTTATCATTTATATCTAGAGAGTTAAATAAAGATTCAATAGGAGAAATACCAATCATTTTAAGATCTTCATCATGATTCCGGTAAAAACAGGGTGGAGAGCTTTTTCTAAGAATTCTCGCTTAGCTCTCAATTTAGCGGTCCTCTCCTTACTTTCATTAATAGATATTTGGATATATTTAATAGCATCATTAAAATCATGCTTGGGTGGAAACGCTGTATTTTGAAGAGTTTCCACATCAAGAGCAATTCTATCCATGTTTTTAGCCAAAGTGTCAACTACATGCAATTTTTCTTCTACCGTAGTGTTGAAAACCTTTTGAGAATTAATAAATTTTTTAATTGTGTTCTCAAGATAAGAGGGCATCCTATTAGAATTGGTAAAAGAATTTCCATAAGAATTACCATAAGAACTTCCATAGTTGTTAGAGGAATTACCGGTATATGGCCTATAATTGAAGTTTCCTCTATAAGCATTGTTATTGAAATTATTTCGTGGACAAAGTTCACATGAATAGCATCATTATTTTGCTCAATCAAAGTAGACAAGGGAATATAATTGGGATCAACATGAGCATTTTTACTAGCAACCATATTCATAAGAGCATCCACTTTTTCACTCAAAGTAGAGATTTCTTCAACATAATTTACCTTCTTACCGGTTGGAGCCCGTTCGGTATGCCATTGAGAATAATTTGTCATAATGTTGTCCAGAAGTTTTGTGGCCTCTACTAAGGTCACATCCGTAAAGGTACCACCTACAGCAGAATCTAGAAGATTTCTAGACACAAAGTTTAGTCCAGCATAAAAGTTTTGGATAATCATCCACAAGTTTAAGCCATGAGTTGGACAATTTCTTATCATTAATTTCATTCTTTCCCAAGCTTGTGCAACATTCTCTTGATCTTGCTGTTTAAAATTCATTATTTGATTTCTAAGGGAGATGATCTTAACAGGAGGAAAATACTTGGCAATAAAAGCATCTTTACACTTATCCCATGTTCCAATACTATTACGAGGTAAAGATGAAATCCAAGCCTTAGATTTATCTCTTAGTGAAAAAGGAAATAATTTTAATTTCACAATATCATTATCCATATCCTTTTTCTTCTGCATGTCACATAATTCAACAAAGGTATTAAGATGTGACGCATGATCTTCATTAGGACTTCCCGAAAATTGATCCTTCATGACAAGATTTAGCAATCCAGCATTAATATCAAAAGCCTTCGCACTGTGGCGGGTGGTATAAGTGCACTAATAAAATCATTATTAGTAGTATTTGAAAAGTCACACAAATTAGTAGTATCTTGAGCCATGGTAACCGAGCAAGCAAAGTAACGAGCAAGACAAGTAAACTAGCAAGCGAAGAAGTAAACTAGTAACAAGCAAAGATAAATATTTTTGTATTTTTGATTTTTATGTGACAAGCTAAATATAACAACAAATAAAAAGATAAGAAGTGAATGAAAATTTGTATGAACTTACTTGATAGTTGTTGATGATATTCCCCGGCAATGGCACCAGAAATCCTTCCTGATACTTGTGATCTGCGTTGGGTTTTCCATGAAGAGGAACAGGTTATTGCAGCACAAAGTGGGTAAGTATTTCCCTCAGTTATGAAACCAAGGTTTATCGAACGATTATGAATATCAATCCTCAACCGTCTTCAGCGGCTGCACACAAATGAACAAACAACTTGCACCCAATGCGGGCAAGAGGGTTGTCAATCCCCTTGATCTCGTTATTTGCAAGCAAATGAGTTGTGTAGATAATTGTTGGTAAATATAAATTACAAAATAAAATAAAAGGTAAATAAAGGCAGCAAGATAATTCTAGAGTTTGTAAATATATAAGTGAATAGACCCAGGGGGGGCATAGTTTTCCCTAGCAGCAACTCTCATGTAGGCAGCATGCGGTGGGTAACAAATTACTGTTGGCCAATTGATAGAAAAGCGGATAGTTATGCGATTTTCAAGGCAATGATCATGTGTATATAGGCATCACGTCCATAAACAAACAAGCCGACTCCTGCCTGCACCTATTACTATTAGTCCACTCATCAACCGCTATCCAGCATGCATTCAGAGTATGAAGTAAAACAGAGTAATGCATGGAGAACGATGACAAGATGTAGACAAAGTAAACTAAAGAAATATGAATGAACCCCATCGTGTTATCCTTAGTAGCAACAACAAAAAGACGCATCTAGTCCCCTACTTTGTCACTGGGATATAGAAACTCGTCAGGTTGAACCTACCACAACGCACCACTCCCACCGATGAAATATCAATATACTTGGCCAAAGCACATCAATATATCGGAGAGCATTACGAAGCTATAATGATCATGAAATTAAGAGATAATATATATCAGAGGTATCTCAAATACTTTTCATGAATAATATGAACATAAACCCACAATTCATCGGATCCCAACAAACACACCGCACAATAGGATTACATCGGATAGATCAATGCGAAGATGCAATGATCATTGTATTGAAGATCAAGAGATAGAGAGATTGCCATCTAGGTACTAGCTATGGACCCGTAGGTCTGTGGTGAAATTCTCACACATCATCATGAGGGCAGCAAGATTGATGAAGAGGCCCTCCGTGATCGATCCCCCCTCTGGCAGGGTGCCGGAACGAAGCTCCAGATGGCCTCGCGACGGAACAGAGACTTGCGGCGACAAAAAAGGGTTTCGGGACTGCCTTTAGGGTTTTTGCAATATTAGACAATTTATAGGCCAGAGAGGGATGATACGTCTCCATCGTATCTACTTTTCCAAACTCTTTTGCCCTTGTTTTGGACTCTAATTTGCATGATTTGAATGGAACTAACCCGGACTGACGCTGTTTTCAGTAGAATTGCCTTGGTGTTATTTTTGTGTAGAAATAAAAGTTCTCGGATTGACCTGAAAATTTACGGAGAATATTTTTGGAATTAATAAAAAATACTGGCGAAAGAATCAACCGGAGGGGGTCCACCCATTGGCCACAATCCAGGGGGGCGTCCCCCCCTAGGGCGCGCCCAGGTGGCTTGTGGGCCCCCTGCAGCTCCTCCGACCTCAACACCAACTCCATATAAACCTATTCGGGGAGAAAAAATGAGAGAGAAAAGTTCATCGCGTTTCACGATATGAGAGAGAAAAGTTCATCCTGTTCTTCCTCGGGAGGGCAGATCTGGGGTCCGTTTTGGGCTCCGAAGAGGGGAAATCGACGCCGTCGTCATCACCAACCATCCTTCATCACCAATTTCATGATGCTCTCCGCCGTTCATGAGTAATTCCATCGTAGGCTTGCTGGACGGTGATGGGTTGGATGAGATTTACCATGTAATCGAGTTAGTTTTGTTAGGGTTTGATCCCTAGTATCCACTATGTTCTGAGATTGATGTTGCTATGACTTTGCTATGCTTAATGCTTGTCACTAGGGCCCGAGTGCCATGATTTCAGATCTGAACCTATTATGTTTTCATGAATATATATGTGTTCTTGATCCTATCTTGCAAGTTGTAGACACCTATTACGAGTTATGATCCGCATCCCCCAGGGTGACAATAACTGAGATTCTTTCCGGTGATTACCGTAGTTTGAGGAGTTCATGTATTCACTAAGTGGTAATGCTTTGGTCCGGTTCTCTATTAAAAGGAGGCCTTAATATCCCTTAGTTTCCATTAGAACCCCGCTGCCACGGGAGGGTAGGACAAAAGATGTCATGCAAGTTCTTTTCCGTAAGCACGTATGACTATATATGGAATACATGCCTACATTACATTGATGAATTGGAGCTAGTTCTGTGCACCCTATGTTATAACCGTTGCATGATGAATGCCATCCGACATAATTATCCATCACTGATCCATTGCCTACGAGCTTTTCACATATTGATCTTTGCTAAGTTACTTTTCCATTGCCACTGTTACGATTGCTACAAAACCGCTACTGTTACTTTTGCCACCGTTACCGTTACTTCCATACTACTTTGCTACTAAATACTTTGCTGCAGATATTAAGTCTTTCAGGTGTGGTTGAATTGACAACTCAGCTGCTAATACTCGAGAATATTCTTTGGCTCCCCTTGTGTCGAATCAATAAATTTGGGTTGAATACTCTACCCTCGAAAACTGTTGCGATCCCCTATACTTGTGGGTTATCAAGACCTTTTTCTGGCGCCGTTGCCGGGGAGCATAGCTCTAATCTTTGAGTCACTTGGGATTTATATCTGTTGATCACTATGAAGAATCTGAAAGACCCAAAAACCAAGATCTATCCCTCTACTACGAGGGGAGGTAAGGAACAGCCATCTAGCTCTGCACTTGATTCACCTTCTGTTTTGAGTAAATTTGCGACACCACCACCTGCTATTGATTCTGATATGTCGCAAGTAATTGATGATGCCACTTCTGCTATGCATGATGCTTATGATGATACTTTGCTTGATAATACTGTGCCACTGGGTGAATTTCTTGATGAACAAATTGCTAGAGTTAATGCTGAAACTGATGATATTTCTGAAACTGATGAAATTGTTGAAACTGAACACTATGAGACACCTGTTAGACCTAGCTCTCCTAGATATGAATTGCCTAATATACCTAAGGGTTATGTTATGGAGGGAGAGGTATCTAGGGACTTTCTTGCTTGTAAGGATAGAGATGATCTTAAGAAATTGCTATGCAAATGGAAGGAAAAATCTTTGAATGCTAGAATGCAATATGATCCTAAGTTTGCTACTTCACCTATCTGTGTTACTGATAAGGATTATGAATTCTCTGTCGATCCTGAGTTAATTACTTTGGTTGAATCTGATCCTTTCCACGGTTATGAATCTGAAACTGTTGTGGCACATCTTACTAAATTGAATGATATAGCCACCCTATTTACTCATGAGGAAAAAATTCGTTATTACTATATTCTTAAGTTGTTTCCTTTCTCATTAAAGGGTGATGCTAAGATATGGTTTAATTCTCTTGCTCCTGGTTGTGTGCGTAGTCCCCAGGATATGATATATTACTTCTCTGAAAAATATTTTCCTGCCCATAAGAAACAAGCTGCCTTGTAGGAAATATTTAACTTTGTGCAAATTGAAGAAGAGAGTCTCCCACAAGCTTGGGGGAGGCTTCTCCAATTACTTAATGCTTTGCCTGATCATCCTCTCAAGAAAAACGAAATACTTGATATCTTTTATAATGGACTAACCGATGCTTCTAGGGACCACCTAGATAGTTGTGCTGGTTGTGTTTTTAGGGAACGAACTGTTGAACAAGCTGAACTACTATTGAATAATATATTGAGCAATGATAATGATTGGACTATTCCCGAACCACCTCCAAAGCCAACTCCGAAGAAAAGAGGTATTCTATTTCTCAGTCCTGAAGGTATGCAAGAGGCAAAGAAATCTATGAAAGGAAAAGGTATTAAAGCTGAAGATGTTAAGAATTTACCACCTATTGAAGAAATACATGGTCTTGATACCCCGACACAGGTAGTAGAGGTAAATTCTCTCCGTAGATTTGATGAAGGTGATAGTCCTTATAATAAGTCTGCTTGCCAATGCTTGGATGAGTTTGATAACTTTATTGTTAAGCAAGAAGATTTAAATGTTTATGTTAGTAGACAATTGAAACATAACGCTTACATGCTTGATCGCTTAGGTGATTATATGAGTAGAACTATCAATGATCTTAAGCTTATTAGTAAACATGCTTCCATGGTAACTACTCAAGTAGAACAAGTACTTAAAGCACAAAATGATTTGCTTAATGAGATGAATGGTAAGAACAATGATCATTCTGTGAGAGTTCTGACTAGAGGTGGTAAAATGACTCAGGAACCTTTGTATCCTGAGGGCCATCCTAAGAGAATTGAGCAGGATTCTCAGAGAATTAATACTGATGCACCTAGTCGTCCCAGTAACAAAAGGAAAAAGAATGATGATAGGACTTTGCATGCTAGTGAACCTATTATAGATACACCTGAAAACCCAAATGATATTTCTATTTCTGATGCTGAGACACAATCTGGTAATGAACATGAGCCTAGTGATAATATTAATGATGATGTTCATGTTGATGCTCAACTTAGTAATGATAGTGATGTGGAGATTGAACCCGCTGTTGATCTTGATAACCCACAACCTAAGAACAAAAGATATGACAAAAGAGACTTTGTTGCTAGGAAGCATGGTAAAGAAAGAGAACCTTGGGCTCAGAAACCCATGCCCTTTCCTCCTAAGCCATCCAAGAAAAAGGATGATGAGGATTTTGAGCGCTTTGTTGAAATGCTTAGACCTGTCTTTTTGCGTATGCGCTTGACTGATATTCTGAAAATGTCTCCTTATGCTAAGTATATGAAAGATATTGTGACAAGTAAAAGAAAGATACCTGAAGCTAAGATTTCCACCATGCTTGCTATTTATACCTTTAAGGGTGGAATACCAAAGAAACTAGGAGATCCTGGAGTACCTACTATACCATGCTCTATTAAAAGAAACTATGTTAAAACTGCTTTATGTGACCTTGGAGCTGGTGTTAGTGTTATGCCTTTCTCTTTGTATCGTAGACTTGATTTGAATAAGTTGACACCTACTAAAATCTCTTTGCAAATGGCTGATAAATCAACTGCTTTACCCATCGGTATTTGTGAGGATGTGCCTGTCGTAGTTGCAAATGTTACTATCCTAACGGACTTTGTTATTCTTGATATTCCCGAGGACGACAATATGTCGATCATCCTTGGTAGACCTTTTTTGAATACTGCAGGGGCTGTTATTGATTGCAACAAAGGCAATGTCACTTTTCATGTTAATGGTAATGAGCATACGGTACACTTTCCGAAGAAACAACCTCAAGTTCATAGTATCAACTCCATTGAAAAAAATTCAACGATTATTATTGGAGATTTTGAATTCCCTCTCCCTACTGCCAAAAAGAAATATGATATACTTATTGTTGGGGACATGCATATCCCCATTGAGGTAACCTAGTGTTATTCGAAAATTCTCCGGTTCCGTGTCATTCGAAAAAAGTTTGTCAATAAGACTTGATCAACCTTATTGATGGATTCTTTTTGATGAGCATGAGATGGATGAATTTATGAGGCATAACCTTCTGTACCCAACTTTTACTTTCTGTTATTTAGATTAAATAAAGCAAAAATACTATTATACTTCTGTTTTCTGATTTATCCGTGCAATAAAAAATGACCTGAAAATAAAAAGTTCTCCAAATGCCCTGAAAATGTAGTATGATTTTTTCTGGAATATTTAAGAATTTCTGGCACTAAGAACACATCAGGGGGTTGCACCAGTGGGCCACAAGCCTACAGGGCGCGCCCACCCCCTGGGCGCGCCCCCCTGGCTTGTGGGTCCCACGTAGGCCCCCCTCACTTATTCCAGCACCCATCCACTTCGTCTTCCTCCAGAAAAAATCCCACCATTGCTCAAACCCGTGTCCTAGATTATTTTGCTGCCATTTTCGATCTCCTTGTGCAAAGCTCCATTTGCAAAACTGGTTTGAGGGATTGATCTTCGGTATGTGACTCCTCCAATGGTCCAATTAGTTTTTGTTTTAGTGCTTTATATATTGCAAATTTTTGCTGCTGTGGTGACCTTGTTCTTGAGCTTGAATGTCAAATTTGTATGGTCCCAAGTAGTTTTGATGCATGATATAGCCTCTAGGCACTTGTGGGAGTAGTTGCCATAAGTTTTGTTGAGTTTTGTTCACCTTTATTTTGAGTCACTAAAAATTTTAGAAATTCTTCAGAGAAAGAAATGATGAGGAGATTGTTAAGAGGCTCTTCAAGCTGGGGCTCTAAAGAAGATGAAAATGAGGTGAAGAAGAAGTCCAAATACAATCTTCCTCGCTTCGCGGAGGTTCGGCCATGTGAATGGCCAAGTGATGCATTCTTGAGGGCGGCCGGAATTTATGAAGATTTCTATTATTTGGCAGAGAATGCAGGCATCACCGACTTCCTCAACGATCAGTGTGACCAGTACCTCCTACTCACTAATATCTTCATGCAAAACTTTCACTTTTATCCTAGGAAGGATCCTCCCATGGTAGAGTTTTACTTGTATGATGTTCCTAAGAAGATGACACTTTACGATTTTTGAAATGTTTGCAAAATACCTTATGAGGGCAACATCAGTGAACCACGTCCTAGAGACATGGAGGACTTTATTGCCGCAACCACTGTGGGGGAAGAGAAAGGGGTATCAAAGGCAAGAGCAGCTAGTTTACATTTTCCTGTTCTACGCTATTATTCATTATTTGTGGGGAGATGTTTAGTTGGTCATGTGGAGAGTGGAGGCCTTAGTGCTCCCGACCTCGCCATTCTGCGCCATGCTTTACTTGCTGATAGAACTTTTAGTCTGGGCGCTATGGTGGCCCAACGGTTGAACTTAAACCGTTTGAAGGGCCCCGTATTCGGAGGTATCTATGCATCTCGTCTAGCCAAACACTTTAAGATACCCATTAGGCTTGATGAGGAAGAGGAAATGCTGCTACCCACAAGATATTTAGACTATGACAGTATGGTAGCACATGATTTTATTAGGAAGGATAATGATAAGAGGCTGCTTTACAACTTAGTATTTAGTTAGGGCACTTGTGAGATTATTGATCTGCCTGCTTCTTCTTTGTTCGATATCCATTCAGGCGGGTACACTATTATGCCCGAGGACATCTACAGATATTGGGGTCTGTCGCAACCCCCAGCACCTGAGCCGGCACCAGCCCTTGATCCATATCAGGATCCAGTTTTTCAGTGGGAGCCACAGGAGCTCGCCAACCAGTGGAACTCTCAGGACCCTCCGGAGTATCCAGGAGATGGTTATTTTCAGCCATGGCCCTAGACCAACTTAGGCCAAAAGCCTAAGCTTGGGGGAGTACGTATTTCTCACCGACATTACATTCATGTTCACACACTCATCTTACCTTTTAGTTTGTTTAGTTGTACCATTAAAAGAAAACCCAAAAAGATTTCTCGTTATTCTTTTGCTTGTTGGGAGCTTTCCCGTGTAAATAGTTTTTCTCGTTCTTGTTTTGAAATTTATTTTCTTTGAGTCGTAAGGAGAAGACCACAATGAAATGTTGAGTGGCTCTCATATGCATTATTGTTTATCTATCAGAGAGGCCATATTACCTAGCCTTCTCCTTTGAGTTATTGTTTGCAGATTCCAGATTAGTCCCATGCACGTGCACTCTTATTATTATTCACACCGTTCGGTCATGCAAGTGAAAGGCAATAATGACGATATCTGATGAAGTGATTGAGATGGAGAAAAGCTGGTATGAACTCGACCTATTTTGTTTTTGTAAATATGATTAGCTCATCGTTCTGAATTCAGCTCATTATGGATGAAACATGTTTGCAATGACAATTAGAGATTATAGTTACTCATGCCATGCTTAATTAGCTAAGAGTGTATAATGGTTTGTCTTGAGTGCCAACATGCATTTTTAAAATGGTTGTGATGTAGTATGATAGAATGGTATCCTCCTCTGAATGATTCAAGTGGCATGACTTGGCACATGTTCACGCATGTAGTTCAAACAAAATCAACATAGCCTCCACGATATTTATGTTCATGGTGATTTATATCCTACTCATGCTTGCATTCAATATTGGTTAATCTCAATGCATGTTTATGACTGTTGTATCTCTCTAGTTGGTCGCTTCCTAGTCTCTTGCTAGCCTTCACCTGTACTAAGCGGGAATACTGCTTGTGCATCCATTTCCATAAACCCAAGGTTGTTCCATATGAGTCCACCATACCTACCTATATGCGGTATTTACCTGCCATTCCAAGTAAATTTGCATGTGCCAAACTCTAAACCTTCAAATAATATTCTGTTTTGTATGCCCGAATCGCTCATGTAGTGACTAGGGGCTGTCAGTATCTTCCATGCTAGGTGGGTTATTCTCACGATATGTGTTGATTCACTATCATTCACGAGAAAGTGGCTGGTATTCGGGATTCCCAGTTCCATGCTCAAAAATCAAATCAAAATATAATGAAACAAAACTCCCCCAGGATTGTTGTTTGTATGGACGGTACCCGTGGATTCGGCTCGCCGTGGAGTGTGATTGATTGGTGGAGGGGGAGTAAAAACTTTACTATTCTGTTTGGGAACCGCCTATAATGTATCTAGCATGGAAGATACCGAGATCTCTCGGTTGTTATGTTGACAATGAAAGCATACCGCTCAAAATTATTATTCATCCCTATTTTAAAAGCCCGAGCTCTGGCACCTCTGTAAATCAATGCTTCCCTCTGCGAAGGGCCTATCTATTTTACTTTACTGTTGAGTCATCCTCCTCCTATAAAAAGCACCAGTTAGAGAGCACCACCGTCATTTATATGCTTTGTTATTAATTGATATTGATTATGACTGTGACTGAATCTCTTTTATCATGAATTACAATGTCTAGTCAGTCCTTGTTCTTCAGAGGTTGTCTGCATTTATGTTTTGCGGTCTCAGAAAGGGCTAGCGAGATACCATTATATCATATTGTATTATGATTGTTTTGATAAAATTGTTGTCATCCGAGATTTATTATTATTGCTCGCTAGTTGATCATGCCATTGATATGAGTAAATGTGAGACCTAAATGTTATTGTGAATGTGGTTAGTCTATAATCTTTGCTGAAAATCTGAACATCAGTTAGACATATTTACAACAACAAGATCAAACAGAGTTTGTAAAAGTTTTTCTTTGTCACTTTCAGTTTGTCAACTGAATTGCTTGTGGACAAGCAATGGGTTAAGCTTGGGGGAGTTGATACGTCTCCATCGTATCTACTTTTCCAAACTCTTTTGCCCTTGTTTTGGACTCTAATTTGCATGATTTGAATGGAACTAACCCGGACTGACGCTGTTTTCAGCAGAATTGCCTTGGTGTTATTTTTGTGCAGAAATAAAAGTTCTCGGATTGACCTGAAAATTTACGGAGAATATTTTTGGAATTAATAAAAAATACTGGCGAAAGAATCAACCGGAGGGGGTCCACCCATTGGCCACAAGCCAGGGGGCGCGCCCTGCAGGCTTGTGGGCCCCCTGGAGCTCCTCCGACCTCAACTCCAACTATATATATTCCTATTCGGGGAGAAAAAAATCAAGGAGAAGAGTTCATCGCGTTTCACGATACGGAGCCGCCGCCACCTCCTGTTCTTCCTCGGGAGGGCAGATCTGGGATCCGTTTTGGGCTCCGGAGAGGGGAAATCGACGCCGTCGTCATCACCAACCATCCTTCATCTCCAATTTCATGATGCTCTCCACCGTTCGTGAGTAATTCCATCGTAGGCTTGCTGGATGGTGATGGGTTGGATGAGATTTACCATGTAATCGAGTTAGTTTTGTTAGGGTTTGATCCCTAGTATCCACTATGTTCTGAGATTGATGTTGCTATGACTTTGCTATGCTTAATGCTTGTCACTAGGGCCCGAGTGCCATGATTTCAGATCTGAACCTATTATGTTTTCATGAATATATATGTGTTCTTGATCCTATCTTGCAAGTTGTAGACACCTATTACGAGTTATGATCCGCATCCCCCAGGGTGACAATAACTAGGATTCTTTCCGGTGATTACCGTAGTTTGAACAGTTCATGTATTCACTAAGTGCTAATGCTTTGGTCTGGTTCTCTATTAAAAGGAGGCCTTAATATCCCTTAGTTTCCATTAGGACGCCGCTATCACGGGAGGGTAGGACAAAAGATGTCATGCAAGTTCTTTTCCGTAAGCACGTATGACTATATATGGAATACATGCCTACATTACATTGATGAATTGGAGCTAGTTCTGTGCACCCTATGTTATAACCGTTGCATGATGAATGCCATCCGATATAATTATCCATCACTGATCCATTGCCTATGAGCTTTTCACATATTGATCTTTGCTAAGTTACTTTTCCGTTGCCACTGTTACGATTGCTACAAAACCGGTACTGTTACTTTTGCCACCGTTACCGTTACTTCCATACTACTTTGCTACTAAATACTTTGCTGCAGATATTAAGTCTTTCAGGTGTGGTTGAATTGACAACTCAGCTGCTAATACTCAAGAATATTCTTTGGCTCCCCTTGTGTCGAATCAATAAATTTGGGTTGAATACTCTACCCTCGAAAACTGTTGCGATCCCCTATACTTCTGGGTTATCAAGGGACGTCGGGAGAGCCACGAGGGGGCCACCATATGTCAGCCCCCCCCCCATAGGGCGCACCCTAATGTGTGGTGGGGCCCTCGTGCGCCTCCCTGAAAGAACATTTGCTCCCTTGGTGGTTTTGGTAATTAATAACAACATATAAGTCATTGAACTAATGTTTCCACTAAGTATATTTCTGGAAAAGTTCAATGATAGGGATGTCAAAAGGATTGTGGAGATTGTGGAAATACCCCAAGATGCAAGGAAATGGATTGCCAAAGCTTCAAGCAAAGAGGACTCTACATTTCACTTTGTGAGAAATCACTTTGAGTCCATAGGAAAGCCAATACTATTAAAAGGGGGTAAGGTTTTGTTGGTGAACAAAATGCTCATACGTGCACAAGTGATAGTCACCAAAAACACCCACAAGCTCTTCCACAAAAGTCTGTCCATAGCCAAATATTCAAAATCGGTGCAACCAACACTTTCCACTCGGTGCCACCGATTCCCAAACTCAGACAGACTCAGCCAAACCCTAGCCACTTCGGTGCAACCGATTCCATTCCGATGCCACCGAGTTTAGGTTGCCAACTTTCTGTTACGCAAATTCACAATATCGGTACCACCGAGATTGTTGGATCGGCGTCACCGAGAATGTCAATCTGACCGTTGGTCACCTTATCGGTGCAACCGAGTTTCCTATATCGGTCTCACCGAGATTCAAAAGTTGCCACCTTTTGGTCACTTCGGTACCACCGAGATTAACACATCGGTGTCACCGAGTTGGTCATTTTGTGTGTAACGGTTGGATTTTTGGGGATGCCTATATATACCCCTTCACCACCACCTACTCGAAAGAGAAGCACTCAGAACTATTCCATACTTGCCCCATCCAGTTTTCTGAGAGAGAGCCACCTACCCTTGTGTTGAGGTCAAGATCTTCCACTCCAACCATATGGATCTTGATTTCTAGCCTCCCCAAGTTGCTTTCCACCAATCCCATCTCTTCCACCAAGCCAAATCTGTGAGAGAGTGATTGTGTGTTGAGGAGTCTATCATCTTGACGCACAAGAGCAAGGAGTTCATCGTCATTACCGAGCCTATTACCTTTTGGAGGGTGGTGCCTCCTAGATTGGGTAGGTGTCGCTTGGGAGCCTCCTACTTCATGTTGTGGAGTTGAACCAAGAAGTTTGTAAGGGCAAGCAGATCGCCTACTTCGTGAAGATGTACCCATAGTAAGGCTAGTCCTTCGTGGACGGAAGCCGTTATGGAATAGTCAAGGTTGCTACTTCGTGGACCCTTATGGGTGGAGCCCTCCGTGGACTCTCGCGACCGTTACCCTCCGTGGGTTGAAGACTCCATAAACGTGGATGTACGATAGCACCACCTATCGGAACCACGGGAAAAATCATCGTGTCTACTCATGCTTGTTATTACTTTCCGCTGCTATACTCTTAGACTTGCATGTGTAGGGTGTACTTGACTTGCCATGAAATGCTAAAAACTGCCAACTCTAAAATTTGGGAAAAGGCAAAACCTTTATTTGGTCAAGTAGTCTAATCACCCCCCCTCTAGACATACTTTCAGTCCTACAAGTGGTATCAGAGCTTTGGTCTCCATTGCATTGGTCTCACAACCTAGGAGAGTATGGCGTCTAGTGAGGGTAATTATCACCATAGAGGTCCGTACTTTGATGGCACTAATTTTGCTAGTTGGAAGCACAAAATGAAAATGCATATTCTTGGTCATAACCCCGCCATTTGGGCTGTTGTTTATGTTGGCTTGCAAGGTGAATTCTTTGGTGATGGAAAGGAACCGGATCGTGAAGCCACCGTAGAAGAATTGAAGATGTTGCAATACAATGCTCAAGCATGTGACATTCTCTTCAACTGCCTATGCCCCGAAGAATTCAACAAAATCATCCGTCTTGAGAATGCAAAAGAGATTTGGGATACTTTGGTTGATATGCACGAAGGAACCGAGTCCGTGAGAGAATCCAAGTTAGATGTTCTTCAAAGTCCGCTTGACAAGTTCAAGATGAAGGATGGTGAAGGAGTCGCAGAGATGTACTCTAGGCTAGCTCTCATCACCAATGAGATTGCCGGCTGAGGAAGCGAAGAAATGACCGACAAATTCATCATCAAAAAGATACTTAGAGCTTTGGATGAGAGATATGACACCGTGTGCACATTGATCCAAATGATGCCCAACTATAAAGATCTCAAGCCTACCGAAGTCATTGGAAGGATTGTTGCTCATGAGATGTCACTCAAAGACCAAGAAGAGCTTCACCACAAGTCTAGCGGTGCTTACAAAGCCACAAGTGATGCTCCCGCAACTTCAAGCGACAACCTCATCACCAATGAAGAGATAAGTCTCATGGTCAAGAAATTCAACAAGTTCTACAAGAATAGAGGCAAAGAAAGAAGCTCCAACTCAAGATATGATGAGAAGCATTCGTCAAGTCGTGACCGCAATTGCTACAATTGTGGGAAGCCCGGACACTACTCCAATGAGTGCACGCTCCCTACAAACTAAGAGAAGAGTCACCTCGAAGACGAAGCTCAAGGAATGAATCACCTCAAAGAGAGAGAAGGAGTAGAGATGATCGTTATGAACGAAGACCCTCAAGGAGAAGTAGAGATTTGGAGAATAAGGACAAGTACACCAAGAGCTAAACAAGAAGAAAACATCAAGCTCATGTTGGTGAATGGGTTTCCGGCTCCGACTCCGACAACAACTCCGAGAGAAGCTATCACTCCGACTCCGACTATAGTCAAGATGATAGTGTTGCCGGAATTGCTCTAGTGACTACCAACTCCTATGATCTATTTGATTCACCAAACGAAGGGAGTGGAAGTTACTTCATGGCTAAAGGCCCCAAGGTATCACACCCCGAGTATCTTGATTTTAAAAGTAATGAAGATGACTTGCTTTGTGATGATGACTTGCTATTTGATAAAACTAGTGTTGTTAGTCAAAATGAACTTGATAATTCACATGCTAGTCAAGATAAGTCAATTGATGATGATAAGATGAAAATAGAAGAACTAACTAAAGAACTAAAAACTCTTAAGTTAGCTCATGAATCTACTCTCGAAGATCATAGAGAGCTTGTGAGAACTCATGAGAAGCTACGCTTCGAGAAGCTCAATTTGGAGCAAGAGCATGAGTTTCTTAAAGCTATCAATGACGATCTCCGAAAGAAGACTTCATCTTATCTGGCCAAATGACTACTCTTGTCTACATTCATGCCTCAATTTAAAACTAAGCAATCTAGTAACAAAGGCAAGAAAGGTTCTTCATCTAGTAGCAACAATAAAAATGCTAAACCTAATGATGTTGCTTCTAGTAGTTCTATTGATTCCACTAATGATGATTCTCTTAGCCAAGTTACACTTGAGCAAGAAAATGCTTTATTGAAAGGAATTATAGAGAAAGGTATCTACAAGAGTCTTGCCGGGTGTAAGCAATTTGAGGAAATTGTACGCAAGCACGGAGGATACCGAAAGAACCATGGTGTTGGCTACTTCAACGCTAATGGAGTTGAATGGGAAGAAGGTCAATACCCCGAGCCCAAGTTTGTTCCTCAAAAGGAGAAGTATGAAAATACTCTTCCCAAGAGAACAAACACTCAAGATGACCTTCCACCACAAGACCACAAGCTCAAGGGCAAGAACAAGCTTCAAGAGGACATTGACTCATATGAAGATGGATCCCTAGCTTTGGTGGAGTGGGTTCCCAAGACTACGTCAAGCTCAACTTCTACAAAGGCCACTACAACACCAAGGATCCCCATCAACTTGATGTGGGTCCCCAAGAAGAAGAACTAGTAAGTTCTTGAGGGGTGACTCCGCCAATGAAATTCACTCACATTCATTATTGGCAAGAACTATTTGCAATCAACATCAACTCTATGCAATAGTTCAAGGAGTCACACATTCCCTCAAAGGTAAGCAAGGGACAAGGTAATCAACAAATCAATGGACATCATTACACATGCTTTGCACTCAATGTCCATAGATATCCTTGTATTTGTCTCTTGTGTGTTGGGACTAACCCATGTAGGTGAGAAGAGTAAGGAAACAACAAGGATGCTCCCAACTCTTGGTGATCTTCATCGACCTTGAGCATCCACCACTACCTCACCAACATGAAGTCTTCATCGACAAAACCCAAGGTTAGTTTATCCCTCTTATGGGGAGATGTCACATCAAGGGGGAGCTTTACTCTAAGACTTGAGTCAAAGCATCTCTTAGCATGTGACAACATTAAATGCTTTATGTAAAAGTGGTAACCCCACTTGTGCTTAAACGATGAGTATGACCTATGATCAAGTATTTTTACTTGGCTCCTAAGTCAATATACTCATATATAGATGACTTCGTCATCGCCCAAGTGCTTGTTAGATGCTAGTGTGTATGTGCATGTTGTCATGATTTCATTTGACATCCTATTGTGTGAGCATGTTGGTCTGCATTTATTTTCCCATTCGAGGACATCCAATTGTTGCCATTTGGTTTTTGATTTATCTTTTGCCAATTGGATGGACAAGAATGCCTAGGATCACTCTTTAGCTATCTATGCTTTCTCACCTCATATTCCATTCATGCTACATCACAAAATTTCAACAAGTACTTTTCGATCCCTCTGTGTGTGGAGCACTCGGAGTTCCGTATCGACAAGGACTGACCGTTAAAACCTCCCAAGTGCATCTCGGTGGAACCAACCCACAATTCTCGGTCTCACCGAATGCCTAGGGTTGATCTGGTTTTCTATCTCGGTACTACCGATTCCATATTCTCGGTTACACCGAGTTTCCCTGTCAGCTGACAGTTGAGAAACTCGGTGACACCGAAAATTTAGAATCGGTGTCACCGACAGTGAAGGGTATATAACCTGTGGTCCCGACGGTTCGAAAATTCAATCTTCAATCGTCGCGCCCCAAACCCTAAACTGCCGCAGAAGGACCCTCTGGTCGTCGCCCTTGTCTCCCCGCGCTCCTCCACCGCTGGGATCCTCGCCTTCGACGGGCATCTTTGCCGCCGTCGCCGCCGTAGCGGGTCCGTCACCGAGTTAGGGTACGGATTCGTTCTTCCTTGCGCTCCCCGTCTGATTCTCGCGCATTGGATTCAATATTATCTATAGGCCACCATTTGCAATCCTCTCAATCCTCTAAAAACTTCCTGTAGTTAGAGAACGATCGATTTTCTAGGGTTTGCCGTCCGCCCAATGGAACTCGGTGGAACCGAAGTGAACAAATCGATGTCACCGATTTGCCTGTCTGCGCTGCTGAGAACTTTCTCGGTGAAACCGAGTACTTCTTTTCGGTCTCACCGAAAAGAGTGCCAAGTTTCTGTTAAGGAGAAAGTCAGTCTCGGCAGCACCGAAATTTTTGCTTCGGCTATACCGATTTTCATGTGACAGAATGCAAACCTTGAGAATCTTTTGTTCAAACTTTCAAAAACCCGCTGATAATTTTGTGATGACTCATCTTCTTCTGCTCCTCTATATTCTATTCACAGGGTCTGTATGTCAAGTGCTGAGGATAGTGAGAACAATTTCCAAGAGGAGAACATTGTGATGAGTTAAGGCACTAGTCCTGAGTGTAGCTCATCTTTAGATCCAGGCACTCCCAGTTCTCATGGGTTGCCCAAGGCTGCAACTAGGACCAGGAAGAAGCTGAATTCAGATGAGGAGGATTCAGACTTTGTGCCAGAGGAGGTTTTTGCTAAGAAGCAAGAGAAGGCTGCCAAGAAAGCTGCAAATGAAGCCACCTCTTCAAGGAGAGCTGTCAGGAAAGAGTATGCTAGCTCTGAAGCTATGAGAGCACCTGAGGGTGCTAGGGCAAAAATGGCTCTTCACCTTGAGTCACCCCCAAGAAAGTCATTGCCTAAGAAGGCAGGTGAGAAGAAGAGAGCTAGGAAAAGGATTGTCTATGTCACTGGTAGGCAGACCTCCATGTTTGAAGACCCTGAGGAGGCTGCTGGTGCTGCTGCTGAGGAGGAGGAAGAGCAAGTTGTCACGGCCCCTCCCAAGAAGAAGCAAAAGAAACTTATGTATGATGCTATGCCAAAGAGTGGCACATCCAAGAGCACCAAGTCTGCCCCCAAGAAGGCTGCTGCTGAAAAGCCTAAGAGGTCTTCAAGGCAAATTCCAGTTTATGAAAAGAACAAGGGAACCACCTCCAGAGTAGAGGATGAAGATGCTATGACTGCCCTGATGAAGCTTAGACCACACCTTCCAGTACATAATGCTAGCTACCCACTTGCTGAGGATATGAAGAAGAGGAAGGATTCTGGTTTGAGGGCTTGGAGAGCTGCTGATCCATATGCCCAAAGGAGGAAGACAGCTGTGGACTACAGATTCTACACCAAAGAGCAACAGGATTTCTATGAGACTGTGCTTTTTGACAAGAGCCCAGCTGTGAGTGATATGAGGTATGTGGACTGGAAATTCATCAAGGAGAATAAATACTATTTTCCAAGTGTCCAAGACAATTTCCACTGCATTGGTTTGGATGAGTTTGTTGGCAGAGAGTTCACTGCTTGGAATGATGAGATGATCATGCAATTCTACTCCACTGCACATTTCTATGGAGATGGTAGGATTGTATGGATGACTGAAGGTGCAAGATATGAGTCCACTGTTGAGAAATGGGCTGCAATCTTAGGAGTCCCAGAGGTACAGGATGGTGACTTGGATGTCTACTCATAATCCAAGGCAAGCCACAATGCTATGGCTAACATGTACAATGAGATCCCTGCTGCTCATGTGAAGTCTCACAAGCTTGGATCCATCTACTTTCTTCAGGCTGGCCTCCGTACCATGAACACTATTCTGAGGCATACCTTGATGCCCAAGTCAGGAGATGACAAGATGATCCGAGGCTACTCCATCAACATGCTGATTCATCTTGACGGTCACACGAGGATTAGAGTCATGGACTTAATTGTTGAGACAGTTAAGAGGGTTGCTGCTGATCAGAAGCGCTCTTGCTGCTATGCACCCTACATCCAGATGCTCATCAACTCTAAGCTGGAGAAGCACATATTTGCTCTGGACAGATCCCACTTGCCCCTACAGCCAGATCTCGAGGACAACATTGTGGTGATGGACCCAGAACATCCCACATCAGCTGCAGCTCAGGCAGAGGCAGAGGCAGCTAGAGCCACTAGTGCTCAGGTCCCTAGATCCTGGAATGAGCAAATGGATCTGTTGATATCATCAGTTCAGGGCATGCAGAAGGACATTAAGGACATCTTGAACAACCAGAACAGTCTTGTCGGGATCTTTGAGAACAGGATCAAGACCCTTAATGATAAGGTGGATGGGCTGACTAAGACAGTCAATGAGCTCAAGAAGGAAGTTGACTCAGTGCCTCTTCCTCATTCTTCAGATGATGATGATGATGACGATGAGGATGACTCACCTCTCAGGCCAGGCACACAGTTTACTACTCAGGCCAGATCAGCCACTGTGCCAGCTCCAGAGTTGAGGCCCTCTTCATCAGCTCCTGCTACTGTCACCTCAGCTCCTGCTCCATCAGCTTCAGTTCCTCCAGTTGCCACTCCAACTCCATCCACGACATCTGCAGAGATCTTTGCCGACGCTGTTCTCTCGACTCCTTCATCAACCATCGGAGGAGATCAGCCCAAGAACGTTTAGATATATGCCTTTGAACTTTTTGGTAACTTGTTGCCAAAGGGGGAGAAGTGTATATAGATCTTTAGGCTTCGAGTGAGAGAGCGTTTGGTTTTTATTGCTTTTTCAAAAACAATTGTCTTTTGGTTGCTCGTGTTGAACTTATGTGTGTTTTGATCATACTCTTAATGTGTGTTGTGCTACTATTTTCTATCATCTAAATGCTTATGAGATGATCATTATCTTTGTTTGGTTGTGTTGTGCTATGATGTTCATTCTAATTATTCTCGCACACCACCAAGATGTATGTGACATGGAAGAAGTGCCCCATATACCTAATCGATTGTGCATTTGCATTCAAACGCAAATTTAAAATAATGCACAAATTTAGGGGGAGCTCTTGCTTATCACATATTTCTAAAAGCAATGATTATGTTCATTGATTATATCTTTGTCGAAGCTTTGATCTATATGTTGTCATCAATTACCAAAAAGAGGGAGATTGAAAGCACATTTGCTCCCTTGGTGGTTTTGGTAATTAATAACAACATATAAGTCATTGAACTAATGTTTCCACTAAGTATATTTCAGGAAAAGTTCAATGATAGGGATGGCAAAAGTATTGTGGATATTGTGGAAATACCCCAAGATGCAAGGAAATGGATTGGCAAAGCTTCAAGCAAAGAGGACTCTACATTTCACTTTGTGAGAAATCACTTTGAGTCCATAGGAAAGCCAATACTATTAAAAGGGGGTAAGGTTTTGTTGGTGAACAAAATGCTCATACGTGCACAAGTGATAGTCACCAAAAACACCCACAAGCTCTTCCACAAAAGTCTGTCCATAGCCAAATATTCAAAATCGGTGCAACCAACACTTTCCACTCGGTGCCATCGATTCCCAAACTCAGACAGACTCAGCCAAACCCTAGCCACTTCGGTGCAACCGATTCCGTTCCGGTGCCACCGACTTTAGGTTGCCAACTTTCTGTTACGCAAATTCACAATATCGGTACCACCGAGATTGTTGGATCGGCGCCAGCGAGAATGCCAATCTGACCGTTGGTCACCTTATCGGTGCAACCGAGTTTCCTATATCGGTCTCACCGAGATTCAAAAGTTGCCACCTTTTGGTCACTTCGGTACCACCGAGATTAACACATCGGTGTCACCGAGTTGGTCATTTTGTGTGTAACGGTTGGATTTTTGGGGATGCCTATATATACCCCTTCACCACCACCTACTCGAAAGAGAAGCACTCAGAACTATTCCATACTTGCCCCATCCAGTTTTCTGAGACAGAGCCACCTACCCTTGTTTTGAGGTCAAGATCTTCCACTCCAACCATATGGATCTTGATTTCTAGCCTCCCAAGTTGCTTTCCACCAATCCCATCTCTTCCACCAAGCCAAATCGGTGAGAGAGTGATTGTGTGTTGAGGAGTCTATCATCTTGAAGCACAAGAGCAAGGAGTTCATCGTCATTACCGAGCCTATTACCTTTTGGAGGGTGGTGCCTCCTAGATTGGTTAGGTGTCGCTTGGCAGCCTCCTACTTCGTGTTGTGGAGTTGAACCAAGAAGTTTGTAAGGGCAAGGAGATCACCTACTTCGTGAAGATCTACCCATAGTGAGGCTAGTCCTTCGTGGACGGAAGCCGTTATGGAATAGTCAAGGTTGCTACTTCGTGGACCCTTATGGGTGGAGCCCTCCGTGGACTCTCGCGACCGTTACCCTCCGTGGGTTGAAGACTCCATAAACGTGGATGTACGATAGCACCACCTATCGGAACCACGGGAAAAATCATCGTGTCTACAATTGCGTTTGATCTTCCTACCCTATCCTTTCTACTCATGCTTGTTATTACTTTCCGCTGCTATACTCTTAGACTTGCATGTGTAGGGTGTACTTGACTTGCCATGAAATGCTAAAAACTGCCAACTCTAAAATTTGGGAAAAAGGCAAAACCTTTATTTGGTCAAGTAGTCTAATCACCCCCCCCTCCAGACATACTTTCGGTCCTACACACCTGACCTCCTTTCGAAGCTCCCAGGTCTTCTTGTGGTCTAGAAAAAATCATCAAAAAGATTCGTGGCAATTGGACTTCGTTTGGTACTGTAAACCTGAAAAGCCAAAAACACGCAGAAAACAGCAACTGGCACTGGGCACTGGGTCAATAGGTTAGTGTTCAAAAATACTATAAGTTGGTAATTAAAGACCCAAAAAGTATCCTAGAATGATAATATATCAGCATGGAACAATAAAAAATTATAGATACGTTGGAGTTGTAACGTCTCCAACGTATCTATAATTTTTGATTGTTCCATGCTGATATATTATCATTCTAGGATACTTTTTAGCATGGAATAATCATCATGAGTGCTTTTTATGTTTACATTACCAAACGAAGTCCAATTACAACGAAACTTTTTGATGATTTTTTCTGGACCAATAGAAGACCTGGAAGCTTCAGAAGGAGGCCAGGGGCCGCACGAGGGCCCCACAAGCCAACAGGGTGCGCCCCAAGGATGGGCGCCCTGATGGCTTGTGCCTCCCTCGAGTGCCTCCCGACACCCCTCTCTGGCCTATAAATTCTCTTTCACCCTAAAATTAACAGAGGCAGTCCCGAAACCCCTTTTCCGCCACCGCAAGTCTCTGTTCCGTCGCGAGGCCATCTAGAGCTCCGTTCCGGGACCCTGCCGAAGGGGGGATCGATCACGGAGGGCCTCTACATCAACCTTGCTGCCCTCATGATGATGTGTGAGTAGTTCACCACAAACCTATGGGTCCATAGCTAGTACCTAGATGGCAATCTCTCTATCTCTTGATCTTCAATACAATGGTCATCGCATCTTCGCTTTGATCTATCCGATGTAATCCTATTGTGCGGTGTGTTTGTTGGGATCCGATGAATTGTGGGTTTATCTTCAGATTATTCATGAAAAGTATTTAAGATATCTCTGATATATATTATGTCTCTTAATTGCATGCTCATTATAGCTTCGTAATGCTCTCCGATTTATTGATGTCCTTTGGCCAAGTAGATTGATATTTCATCTGTGGGAGTGGTGCGTTGTGGTAGGTTCAACCTGACGAATTTCTATATCCCAGTGACAAAGTAGGGGACAAGATGCGTCTTTGTGTTGTTGCTACTAAGGATAACACAATGGGGTTTATTCATATTGCTTGAGTTTACTTTGTCTACATCATGTCATCGTTCTTCATGCATTAGTCTGTTTTACTTAATACTCTAGATGCATGCTGGATAGCGGTCGATGAGTGGAGTAATAATAATAGGTGCAGGCAGGAGTCGGCCTATTTGTTTATGGATGTGATGCCTATATACACGTGATCATTGCCATGAAAATCGCATAACTATCTGCTTTTCTATAGATTGCCCAACAGTAATTTGTTACCCACCGTATGCTGCCTACATGAGAGATGCCGGTAGGGAAAACTTTGGCCCCCGGGTCTATTCACTTATATATTTACAAATCCTACTATTACCCTGCTGCCTTTATTTACCTGTTATTTTATTTTGCAATTTACAATTATTTACAATTATCTACACAACTCATTTTCTTGCAAATAATGAGATCAAGGGGATTGACAACACTCTTGGCCGCGTTGGGTGCAAGTTGTTTGTTCATTTGTGTGCAGCCGCTGAAGACGGTTAAGGATTGATATTCCTATTGGTTCGATAAACCTTGGTTTCATAACTGAGGGAAATACTCACCCACTTTGTGCTGCAATAACCCGTTCCTCTTCACGGAAAACCCAACACAGATCACAAGTATGAGGAAGGATTTCTGGCGTCGTTGCCAGGGAATATCATCATCAACTATCAAGTAACTTCACAAAAAAAATCATTCACTTTTTCTTCTTTTTATTTGCTGTTATATTTAGCTTGTCTCATAAAAAATAAAAAATACAAAAATATTAACCTTTGCTCGTCACTGGTTCTCTTGTTTGAAGTCATGGCTAGTTCTTCTTCCGCTCGCGTTACTCCTAATAATGATGTAGTGAATTTTAAACAAAGGGGAGGAGAAAGCTTGAAAGATGCATGGTATAGGATTTTCTTAGCTCGAAATAAAGAAACTAAAAAGTTGTCCACCACTACCTTGCTTCATAATTTTTATGTTGCGTGACAACTTGGTATAGGTTTGTCCTTGACACCATCACCGGTGGGAACTTCCTAATGTGTCACACATTGGATGCTTATAATGCGATTGAAAATATTGTAGGGGCACCACGCGTTACCGTTAATGAAACTAGTTTAACTTTGGAGCAGGTTATGCAAAGGCTTGATGCTATTGAGAAGAATATGATCTCAAATAAGCCAATTGAGGAGTTGGATAAAAAGCTCCATAATCATATCACTCAACTTGGGTCACGGGTAGGAATGACTTTGAAAGCTCTAAAGGAAAAAGGCACTATTATTGATGAGAGGATAGAACAAGGTCTAAATAGAATTGATAAAATGGAGGAGGTCATTGAAAAAGTAGGTTCCGCTTTCACACCTACTAAAACTAATGCTAGTACTCCTCGAAACAAAAACCCCAAGTTCATATATATTCCTAAGAGCATTATTACACCTCCTACCAAAAGAAACGAGGACCTAAACATGATCAATGTTCATCCCAACTTTATAAATCTGATCAAAGATCCTATTGCCCCTATTATCCATGGTTGTGTTATTGAGGAGCTTGATGTCAAAGATGACAATACTTGAAACTATGCATTATGCCTAGCTAGGGGCATAAAACAATAGCGCTTGTTGGGACGCAACCCAATAGTTATCTTTAAATTTTTGCTTTAAACTTTCTGTTTGTTTTTTATAACATGATTATTGCCTCTTTAATTATTGTGTTTTTGTGTTTAAATTAGTGTTTGTGCCAAGTAAAGCCTTTGGGATGACTCACAAGATGAGTAGAATCGATACAGAAACAAAACAGAAACTTTTGACTCTAGTACAGGAGATCGATAATGATCTAAAAAATTTACATAGTATTTCTATACAAATTTTCTAGGTTTTCCTAAATTTTTAGAATTTTTAGTGTTACATAAGTATAGGTTCTCTACAAATTGCTACAGACTGTTCTGTTTTAGACAGATTCTGTTTTTGCTTGCATAGTTGCTTGTTTTGATTATGCTATGGATTGTATCGGGGGGTATAAGCCATGGAGAAGTTAGAATACAGTACCTATTATGCAATTATGAAATAAGAATCAATTTATAATAGTACCTAAAGTATGCAATATGTTTCTTATACTAACGGATCCCACGAAGTTTTATTGAGTTTTGTGTGATTGAAGTTTTCAAGTTTTGGGTGTTATGATGATGGACAAAGGAATAAGGAGTAGCAAGAGCCTAAGCTTGGGGATGCCCAAGGCACCCCAAGGTAAATTTTAAGGAAGACTCAAGCGTCTAAGCTTGGGGATGCCCCGGAAGGCATCCCCTCTTTCGTCTCAGTCCATCGTTATGTCACTTGAAGCTATATTTTTATTCGTCACATGATATGAGTTTTGATTGGAGCATCGTTTGATTTTACTTTCAGTTTGACACAATCATTGTTTGCTGGACACACCTATTTAAGAGAGACACACCTTCATCATAATTTGTTAGAATACTCTATGTGCTGCACTTATATCTTTTGAGCTTAGCAGTTGCTCTAGTACTTCTTTTATATCTTTTTGAGCACGGTGGCGTGTAGATTTTATAGAAATAATTTCACTCTCGCTCTTCACTTATATTTGTTTGAGAGTTAATAAATAGTGATGGTAATTTTCATGGGTCATAAGACTAGTCCAAAAATATTAGGTATTCAATGAGTGATAATCAAAACCATCAAGTAGCACATATAGAGAAATTGTGGGTCAATGATATTGATGTAGTAATATGAAAAAGGTGTGAGTTCATAATTGTTGACCCGTACAAGTGTCAATATTAAGAAAGGTTAACTTTTTCTTCAGCTAAATATTAAAGAGGCATGGTGATGATGTGTGAGCATTTCTCTTCCTCGTTGAAATCCTAGTGTTGTTTCGGGTCGGAAGCGCGCGATGGTTAACTCCTACCAACCTCTTCCCTCGGGGCATGCAAGTAGTATTTTGATTTATGATAAAACTAATGAAACTTTGCAATAAGTATATGAGTTATTTATGACTAATGTGAAACCATGGACATACGCAAATCCCACCTTTTCATATTTTCTAGCCTCTTCGGTACCGTGCATAGCCCATTCTCACCTCGAGGATCAGTGCAACTTTCGCCGGTGCATCCAAACTCCGTGGCATGATACGCTCTGTTGCACATAAGCCTCATTATATTTTCCTCAAAACAGCCACCATACCTACCTATCATGGCATTTCCATAGCCATTCCGAGATATATTGCCATGCAAATACCGACGTCACTTCACATGACTAGTTCGTTCATCATCATATTGCTTTGCATGATCATATAGAGCTGACATAGTATTTGTGGCAAAGCCACCGTTCATCATATTTTTGATACGTGTCATGCTAGATCATTGCACATCCTGGTACACTACCAGAGGCATTCATACAGAGTCATATCTTCATATCAGTTATCCATATCGAGTTGTAAGTAAATAAAAGTGTGATGATCATCAGTATTAGAGCATTGTCCCAGTGAGGAAAGGATGATGGCGACTATGATTCCCCCACAAGTTGGGATGAGACTTCGGACGAAAAATAAAGATGGGGGAGGCCAAATGATCCCACCATTCAAAAAAATGAGAGAAAGTGAGAGAAGTGACTTTGCTTCTATCTGTTTCCACACTTGTGCCTCAAAGTGGCACTACGCTCCTCATGTAGAGAGTCTCATGATATGTCATTTTCATATGCTAGTGGCCCATGCAAATTATTTTTGGACTAGTCTTGTGACCCATGCAAATTAACGTCACTATTTATTAAGTCTCAAACAAATATAAGTGAAGAGCCAGAGTGAAATTATTTCTATAAAATCTACACGCCACCGTGCTCAAAAAGATATAAGTGAAGTACTAGAGCAACCGCTAAGCTCAAAAGATATAAGTGAAGCACATAGAGTATTCTAACAAATTATGATGAAGATGTGTCTCTCTCAAATAGGCGTGTCCATAAAACGATGATTGTGGAAAACTAAAAGTAAAAGCAAACAAAAAAAACGATGCTCCAAGTAAAACTCATATCAAGTGATGAATAAAATTGTAGCTTCAAGTGACATACCGATGGATTGAGACGAAAGAGGGGATGCCTTCCGGGGCATCCCCAAGCTTAGACGCTTGAGTCTTCCTTAGAATATTACCTTGGGGTGCCTTGGGCATCCCCAATCTTAGGCTCTTGGCGCTCCTTATTCCTTTGTCCATCGTGATAACACCCAAAACTTGAAAACTTCAATCACACAAAACTCAACAAAACTTCGTGAGACCCGTTAGTATAAGAAACATATTGAATACTTTAGGTACTGTTATAAATTGATTATTATTTCATAATTGCATAATAGGTACTGTATTCTAACTTCTCCATGGCTTATACCCCCCGATACAATCCATAGCATAATCAAAACAAGCAAGCTATGCAAGCAAAAACAGAACAGTCTATAGCAATCTGTAGAGAACCTACACTTCTGTAACTATAAAAATTATGAAATATTAGGAAGATATGAGGAATTTGTATATCAATACGTTGTAAAAAATTCAGATCATTATCACGCTTCTGTAAAAAATGAAGATCCTATACTGGAGTCAAAAGTTTATGTTTTGTTTCAGCATCGATTCTACTCATCTTGGGAGTCATCCCAAAGGCTTTACTTGGCACAAATACTAATTAAAAAATAAAAACAAAAAAACTAAGAAGTAAATAATCATGTTATAAAAAACTAACAGAAAGTAAAAAGCAAAAATAAAGATAACTATTGTGTTGCCTCCCAACAAGCGCTATTGTTTTACGCCCCTAGCTAGGCATAATGCATAGTTTCAAGTGTTGTCATCTTTGACACTCCACCCATAAGTAGCTCTCATGATTGATTCATAAGCTGGTTTATTTCTCTTTCTAGAGAAGTGTTCCATCCCTTTCTTTAATGGGAATTGGAACCTTATGTTTCCCTCTTTCATGTCAAAAATTGCACCTATGGTTCGTAGGAAGGGTCTTCCAAGTATTATGGGACAAGTAGGATTGCAATAAATATCAAGCACAATGAAATATATAGGCACATAATTTTTATTTGAAATAATAAGCACATCATTAATTCTACCTAGAGGTTTCTTAATAGTAGAATCCGCAAGATGCAAGTTAAGGGAACAATCTTCAATATTAGTGAGACCAAGCACATCACAAAGAGATTTAGGAATAGTTGAAACACTAGCACCGAGGTAACACAAGGCATTGAATTCATATTTATTTATCTTTATTTTTATAGTTGGTTCCCACTCATCATGCAATTTTCTAGGAATAGAAACTTCTAGCTCAAGGTTCTCATCATAAGCTTTTATCATAACTTCTACTATATGTTCGGTAAAAGCTTTGTTTTGTTCATAAGGATTGGGTGAGCTAATAATGGTTTGCAACAACAAAATACATTATACTAAATATAAATTATAATAATTAACGTCCTTGTAATCCAAAATAGTGGGCACATCACTAGTTTTGACCTCTCCAAACCCACGGTTTTTAGTTTTAGCATCAAAATTATCACCCTCCAAGCAAACGAGACGCTTCTCAACTAGAGTTGACTCATCTCTAGTCCCTTTATCATTTATATTCAGAGAAGTAAACAATTATTCATTAGGAAAATTACCAATCATTTTAAGATATTCATCATGATTCCGGTAAAAACCGGGTGGGAGAGATTTTTCTAAGAATTCCCGCTTAGTTTTCAACTTGTGGTCCTCTCCTTACTTTCATTAATAGATAATTGGATAGATTTAATAGTCTCATTAAATTCATGCTTATGTGGAAAAGCTTTACTTTAAAGATTTTCTACATCCAGAGCAATTCTATCCATGTTTTTAGCCAAAGCATCAACTACATGCAATTTTTCTTCTACCACAGTGTTGAAAACCTTTTGAGAATTAATGAATTCTCGAATTGTGTTCTCAACATAAGAGGGTATCCTATTAGAATTTATAGAAGAATTTCTATAAGAATTACCATAAGAATTTCCATAGTTGTTAGAGGAATTATCGGGATACGGTCTAGAATTGAAATTTCCTCTATAAGCATTGTTATTTAAATTATTTCGCGAGATAAAGTTCACATCAATAGCATCATTATTTTGCTCAATAAAAGTAGACAAGGTCATATCATTGGGATCAACATGAGTATTTTTACTAGCAACCATATTCATAAGGGCATCCACTTTTTCACTCAAATTAGCGATTTCTTCAACAAAATTTACCTTCTTACCAATTGAAGCTCTTTCGGTATGCCATTGAGAATAATTTATCATAATGTTGTCCAAAATTTTTGTCGCCTCTCCTAAGGTCACATCCATAAAGGTACCACCTAGAGTAGAATCTAGAAGATTTCTAGACACAAAGTTTAGTCCAGCATAGAAGTTTTGGATAATTATCCACAGATTTAAACCATGAGTAGGGCAATTTCTTATCATCAATTTCATTCTCCCCCAAGATTGTGCAACATGTTCTTTATCTTGCTGTTTAAAAATCATTATTTGATTTCTAAGGGAGATGATTTTAGCAGGAGGAAAATACTTGGCAATAAAAGCATCTTTACACTTATCTCATGTTCCAATACTATTACATGGTAAAGATGAAAACCAAGCTTTAGCTTTATCTCCTAGTGAAAAGGGAAAAAAATTAATTTTACAATATCATTATGCATATCTTTTTTTTGCATATCACATAATTCAACAAAGGTATTAAGATGTGAAGCGGGATCCTCGTTAGGATTTCTTGAAAATTGATCTTTCATGACAAGATTTAGCAATGCAGCATTAATATCAAAAGCCTCCGGACTAGTGGCGGGTGGTATAGGAGTACTAATGAAATCATTATTATTAGTATTTGAGAAGTCACACAAGTTAGTAGTATCTTGAGACATGGTGACCGAACAAGCAAAGTAACAAGCAGGGTAGGTAACCTAGCAAGTAAAACGAGCAAAGAAGTAAACTAGTAACATGCAAAGATAAATATTTTTGAATTTTCGTTTTTTATGAAACAAACTAAATATAACAGCAAATAAAAAGATGAATAAGTGAATGATAATTTGTGTGAAGTTACTTGATAATTGGTGATGATATTCCCCGGCAACGGCGTCAGAAATCCTTCCTGATACTTGTGATTTGCGTTGGCTTTTCCGTGAAGAGGAACGGGTAATTACAGCACAATACGGGTAAGTATTTCCCTGAGTTATGAAACCAAGGTTTATCAAACCAATAGGAATGTCAATCCTCAACCATGGAAGATAATATGTTTAGCATGGAAGATATTGAAATCCTTTGTCGTGATGTTGACAGGAAAGGCACATCACCAAAATATATTCGTCTTTGTTTTAAACTTTGAGCTCTCGCACCTGTGCAAATCTCTGCTTCCCTTTGCGAAGGGACATTCTATTTACTTTTATGCTATTTACTTTCATGTTATTTACTTTTCATGTCGAGTCAATTTCTTATTTCAACCGTAATCTCTACTTGGCAAGCATCATGTGGTGGGGAAAGATCCAGGCATATATATCCAGTCAAATATGTTTGATCATGAATGATTATTATTAACAACTAGCAAAGTGGCCCGCTCATTGCGCGGGCTAGAAATTTCAAAAGTTTAATACCATGATTATATTATTTGGCGCGTGAATATTTCTATTCAAACCTAAAAATCTCACATAGTTGTAAAATTTTAAAGTAAATAAATTTGTTTGTAACATATTGTGGGCAGTGTGATTGTTATCTTAAAAATAATGCATTATAATTGAAAACAGTAATGCTTGAGAAAGGCTTAGAATATTTGATTTTTTATAGTCATTTGAAAATTTGTTTTTGTATCATAATTACGAAGATGTGTCGGTTGCTAGATATTTAATTTAGAACTTATCTGTCAGTTGATCTGTTCGAGTGCAACCATGATTACATATTGGTAGTGTCCTATCTGCTTGTAGATTTACGTATAGTTATGATGATCATATGCGGTGACTGGTTTACATATTAATTATGAAAATGAAGAACTATGGGTTTTGATGCTTTAGCTAATAGAGGATTCGAAAGATAAACGATTGAATAATTAGTGTCTTTAGAAAATTTAACTTATCTCTCTCTTTATATGTTAAATATCACCTTTTTTATAAAAAGTGTGGGAATCATATTTATCATTTAAAAACATATTAACAGCCAAATTTGAATTTGAATTTTCTATGCAATTTTGCATTGACGAAACAATGGATTGATTTTCCTTGAGAATTTTGAGCATACCAAAATTTAATTATAGTGTGCTTTAATACATATTACATGAAGTGGTGATCATATAGATAAACGATGTTATGTTAACAATGGCAAATTATTATTTTGTTTTAACATGCTATATGACATTTGATAGACCTATTCACTTTCGTACTCGTATTCGACATTTTGTATCGTAATTCCCTCAACTAATATATGGTATGAGTTATACAAGTGATGATTCTACATAGGAGAACCTCTCCTGCATTCCCACACATAATATACAGGTGCACATGATTGAGTGGATGTTGCGCTCGAATATCGTGAAACTTGCAATCTCTCTGGAATGATGTTGGAGTTGGAGAAGTTACCTCAAATTTAAGTTACTCAATAAATGGATTCAATATTGTTGATGTAAATATTGGTTTCAACAGAATTGCTTCCATGCCAGATAAAGTAAATAAGTCACTAAATTTTAAACTCCAAGTTGCAACTGAATAAGACATATAGTAGATTGAGGACATCCCGAAACCCACATGGCCAACAATGCTGACTATTTCATAGTATAGGATGAGATCTCTAAGACACTCATATATATATCTGAACACATGTTGTACCTCTCTAAACATAACAAAATTCATGTTATATTTTATCTTGTGACTCGTGAGCTGACTGATGCCTTAATTAATTGATGGTATATATTAGTGCATGAGCGCTGTTTATTTACTATGCAACATTAATCAACAACACTCATGTGCGTACTCAAATAGGCACCTTGATTTAAAGTGCAAAACCAAAATGCGCACATAAACCTCTACAAGTTGTAGTTTACAGTTCTCCCATATGGATACTCTGGCTATATCTCCATTAGATATACAAAGACTAAATGATAATATTGACGAAGATCACACTTGGCGATAAAGTTCAACAAAGAAGAGATGAACAATCTTTCTACCCTTGTTGCTAATTTAAAACCAAGGCTAAGATGCATCCCATGTAAGTGAAGTGTCATGACATCGAACAACAACACCATGCATTAACTATGCCTCCTCTGTCCACACCATTGTTCGATAGTGTGGAAACTCCATGACTGTGGAAGGGCCTCCTCAAGGAACCTTTTCTCCTTGTGTAGACCTTGAGTCATAGGGAAACCCATGATACTTGTGTGGTATTTTATTTGTCATGTGTTATCCTTCGCTCACTCTTCCTTGTCCCATCTCACTCTCTCCGCCTCTCATGCACGTGTGAAAAGGTCGCATGCCATGAGGCACCATAGTCAATCAAGGCCTGAAGTGGATGAAATTGAAGGACTTTAATAAAAAGAATATCTCAACAAAACAATGGTGGAAATACTCCAGCCACTAATCATCATATTTTTTCATATCTTTCTTTCTTTTCATGCATAATTGTTGGCTATAATATGGCAGGAAAAATGATGATAACATGTGTTGATCGCTCCTAGCTATTGTACTGAAGGGAATTTATGTTGTTAGTGCCTAAATCGGCTCAACATATTAACTGTCAGTGATGACTTGGGGAATTTGAGGAATCAAGTATCTACCTGAGTTGAAGATGCACTAAGTTTGTAGTGCGGTAGTCATGCACCCGGGAGGCACAACCATGATCTTGTACTACCGGGTCTCCTGACTATGTCCTACAAATATAGAGATCATACACTGTATTGTATATACTATATAAAAGAATTAGAGGCTCCAATCGGAAGGAACACATGTGCTAGCTATTACTATATGTTCGTCCGGATGCAAAGCTCAATCAGCTCGCCGTGTGCATGTTGCAAGTGAACTTGGCCGATGACGCTGATTTGCATGCATCAAATATTTGTTAAGCTGAAATTTACTATGTGCATGAAGGAGTGGGTAACCGATCTGAAACTTTCAATTTACATGAAGGGTTAACCCATCAATCTGAAACTTCTAATGTGCATGAAGATTAGGCGGTCCATTAATTTACGTAATCTGCTGCCTCGCGGATGTTTAGTTGAGGTGCGTCCGTTTCCGGCCAGTCGCAAGATTCAAGCAAGCAAGATATGTAAGCTTGCACGCACATCTTGTGCGTCCCATCAGATGCCTCCATCCGTAGCCAAAAGCACCGGCGAGAAACCTCACCCAGACGAGGATGATATTGAGTATTATCCCAGACCAAGAGTCTCGCTAGAGAGATCACATCATGGACAGTCATGGGATGGCGGCAGCAATATCAGAGGATGGGTAGGATTTCTTCTTCTAGTTTTTTAATAATGGTGATGACATATAAACGAATGGATGTTTCTATTTTATCGTGTAGGGATGGAGAGATGGAGTAGTATGAAATATGAATCGAATAGTTTCAAAATAATTAATCTAGAGATCGTCTACTAAGAATAACTGGGGCAGGTAATGAAATAAAAAGACACTATGTGTATGCGGCCGATCACATCCTTGGATCCCAATTGCTTGCCATGGCCAGATAAAACGGGCACCTCCAAAGAAGCTTGTCAAGCAAGATGATTGATCCCATAAAAAGCAGGCAGATTGATTGTTTTTGGAGAAGAGACAATACGTACCAAGGGGCTAGGTAATTAATTCCTCCACCGGTCAGACACGCACGCAGAAAACGTAAATTAATCACGCCCTTGGCTTCCGATTGCTTGCCGGCTAGGAACGCGTGTCTCCAACGAAGCTAGTAAAGTAAGCACATTGGTTGATTTCTTGGGGAAGATAGTATGCGTTCTGAGAAGTTAGCTAATTAATACCTCCATCGGCCAGAGACGCACACATGAAACGCATATTGGTCTTGTTTTTTTTGGGAGGTTAGCAGATAAGAAGAAGTCCGCTAATCAAATCCTCCTCTGACCGTGTACTCAGGTAGAAAAAGGAGACTGAGCCACGCAGGAGGCCTATCTTTTTTTTTTCTTAATCTTAAATAAAGAAAACCTGGAGATTGGATCTGGACGTGCGGAGGCCTATTATTTTTTCTTAGATTCCTTTTTCCTCAGCTCTCTATCTTGTCCGTTAATTATCTATTTAAAGATAGTGGCCCACCAAATCAACGACCAGATATTTCTAATTATTCTGGTAATTTCTAGATTAATTCTCCTTTTTTTGTTAACCCGTCAAATACTTTTTATATATAATAGATTATCTCTATGATAAGTAAGTTGTGAGGCGAAACATTAAGCCCCTATCTTCCTCCGTGTTTGATGAATGCTATTTGTTCTAAAAATATGCTTTGTGTACTATAAATCATAAAAGACTATATGATAATTGAGTATCTGGATCTCTTACTTAGACTTTCTAGAAAACAATATGAATTGTAATTGTTTGGTGACTAAGAACATATGTTCTTAAGTTTCAAGAGAACGCATTGTTTGAAACATAACATGTTAATTGATTGCTACTTTATCATGATGAGTTTTATGGGAAAGAGTTGTTTTTTATGATGCTAGGAAAAGTGTTTGGAATTATCATTGATCAAATTTACACACTATGCTAGCATTCACACTTCATAAAATGTTTCTTTTATCATTTACCTACTCGTGGATGAGTAGGAATTAAGCTTGGGAATGATCAGACATCTCCAACGTATTGATAATTTAGGAAGCATTCATGCCATATTAACCTATGTTTACAATATCTTTATATGGTTTGATGCACTTTATATAATTTAATTGGAACTAATCCAGACTGGCGCTGTTTTCAGTAGAATTACCATGGTGTTGTTTTTTTTTTGCAGAAAATGAATGTTCTCAGAATCGCCCAAAACTCTAGTGCTGTTTGTGAAACCTATGGGTTTGGCTCAATAGATTGATCGGAAAGATAAATTTGAGGTGGTTCATTGCCTACGACAACTTCTTCTTATGTTCTCCGCTAATAGGAACTTGATACGTCTCCAATGTATGTATAATTTATGAAGTATTCATGCCATTTTCACCTATGTTTTCAAGACTTTCATATGGTTTTGATATACTTTATATGATTTATTTAGAACTAACCCGGACTAACGCATTTTCAGCAGAATTACCGTGGTGCTGTTTTTGTGCAGAAAATGACAGTTCTCGGAATAGGCCGAAACTTTTTGATGATTTTTTCTGGATTAAATAAGCAATATTGGAACGGAGAACCACTAGAGGGAGCCACCTGTGGGCCACAAGTCATCAGGGCGCTTCCCCCAGGCCGCGCCCTGATGTGTCCTGGGGCCCACGTGGCTTTGTTGCACGTGATTCCAACGCTGAAAAATCCTATAAATCCCAGAAACCCCAGAAATAAAGAGAGAATGTCTGCCTCACCGCCGCAACTCTCTGTATTGACCAAAAACCAATCTGGATCTGTTCCAGTACCCTGCCGGAGAAGGGAAACCATCATCGGTGGCCATCTTCATCATCCCGGCGGTGGCCATGACGAGGAGGGAGTAGTTCACCCTCGGGGCTGAGGGTATGTACCAGTAGCTATGTATTCAATCTCTCTCTCTCTCTCTCTCTCTCTCTCGTGTTCTTGAGATGTCACGATCTTGATGTATCACGGGCTTTGTTAATATAGTCGGATCATATGATGTTATTCCCTTGCTACCTTGTTGTGATGAATTGTTTCTCTACCTTTGAGATTTTCTTATGTCGGACTGCATATTGGATTTGAGATCACTCGATATATGTCTTGCATGTGGATACCCGTGGTGACAATAGGGTGTTCTATTGATTCACTTGATGTATGTTTTGGTACTCAACTTGCAGATTCCCGAGGTGACATTGGGGTAATCTATGCATAGGGGTTGATACACGTTCTTGTCCTACGTTCTCTGATAGAAATCTTGGGGTACTCCTTGAAGTTCTTTGTGTTGGATTGAATATGACAGATATGAAATTGTTTGATGCATGTCGCATAATTTACCCACGGATACTTGAGGTGACATTGGAGTATCTAGGTGACATTAGGGTGGATTGATATGTGTCATTGGAGTATCTAGGTGTCATTAGGCTGTTTGTGACACTTATAGGACTAACTCAAAAGATTGATCGGAAAGAATAACTTTGAGGTGGTTCTACTACCTACATCAATTTCATCTTATGTTCTCCGCTAGTTAGGAACTTCCGAGTGATTCTTTGTTGCACGTTGAGGGATGGTCATATGATTCAACTATGTTAGCATTGTTGGGAGATTGCACTAGTGAAAGTATGAACCCTAGGCCTTGTTTCCAAGCATTAATATACCGTTTTTCTCGCTGTTTACTATTTTCTACCTTGCTGTTTTTATATTTTCAGATTACAAAAACCTATATCTACCTTCCATATTGCACTTGTATCACCATCTCTTCGCCGAACTAGTGCACCTATACAATTTGCCATTGTATTGGGTGTGTTGGGGACGCAAGAGATTTCTTGTATTTGATTGCAAGGTTGTTTGAGAGAGACCATCTTCATCCTACACGTCCCACGGATTGATAAACCTTAGGTCATCCACTTGAGGGAAAATTGCTACTGTCCTACAAAACTCTGCTCTTGGAGGCCCAACAAAGTCTACAAGAATAAAGTTGCATAGTAGACATCAAGCCATTTTCTGGCACCGTTGCCGGGGAGGTGAGTGCTTGAAGGTATATCTTTAGATCTTGTAATTAAATCTTTTAGTTTCTTGTTTATCACTAGTTTGGTTTTATAAAAGAAAACTACAAAAAAATGGAGTTTAGGTTGCATCATTTGTTTCGTCTCTATAATGTCTTTTGTGAAAATATGGATTCAGAAAATTGTGCTCAGTTGGTAGAGGAAGAAATTATAAAACTACTTGATGAGAATTCCGTGAATGATGAGCATGATAGAAATATTGTTAGTATGAGTTCTCTGAATATCCATGGTGCTAATGATATACAAAGCCACGAGCTTGGGGATGCTATGTTTGATGAAGATGATATTTTTAGTGCCCCAAGTTTTGATGAGCAAATTTATTATGATGATGGCATGCCTCCTATCTATGATGATTATTGTGATGACATGTGTGCTATTAATATTAATGACAACCATGAAACTTGTTATCATGATTTTAATATTCAATGTGGTTATGTCAATCAAGTATGTCATGATAGTTGTTTTGTTGAGTTTGCTCCCACCATTATGTATGAGAAGAAATTTGCTTATGTGGAGATTGATAAATTTTCTATGCATGTGGATCATGAATATAATGCTTTATGTGATAGTTATGTTGTGGAATTTATTCATGATGCTACTAAAAATTATTATGAGGGAGAGGAACATATGCTTGTAGGAATTGCAATAATATCAAGTCTCCTCTCTATGTGTTAAAAGTTTTGAAGTGATGCTTGTTTTGTATTCCTATGCTACTTGATTATTGCTCCCATAAATTGTTTGCTCACAAAATACCTATGCATAGGAAGTGGGTTAGACTTTAATGTTCTTGCCATGTGATCCATGATGCTCTTTTGCATGTTTCAAATACCACTAGTAGAAAACAGGCCATTAGTCCCGGTTGGGAAGGGCCTTTAGTCCCGGTTCCCCAACCGGGACTAAAGTATAGAGACTAAAGGGTCCAAGACTTTAGTCCCGGTTGGCTACGAACCAGGACTAAACCCTGGCCACGTGGTCGGCAGCGCGCGCCAGGGCATGGGGACCTTTGGTCCCGGTTGGTAACACCAACCGGGACAAAGGTTTAGGGGTTTAGGTGTTCATTGTTTATTTTTCCTTTTCATTTTGTGTTTTCCATTTAATTCTTTTTCATTTCAAACAAATTTTACGCTACTACATACTGTACACGTTATGCATATATAATAGAATTTCTCGTAGAACCGATCATATATCATAAAATTTATCGTACAAGCAATCATATATCATAGAATTTCTCGTACGACCACATGCATACACACACATATATATATATATACAATTTGGTATATACAATTTCTCGTACAATTTGCAGATCATTTGTGGATCGGGTAATGGTATTCTCCGTCGGGAGATATGACCTGCTGAAGCAAAAATCCCGCAATTTACTCTTGAATTGCTCGTATGCGGTCCGTTGGTAGGAGCTTATCCCGCATCTCGTGCATCTTTAAAGAAGGATATCAATATGAACATGTTAGTTGTGTGTATATGTATTAGATCATGATAAAAAAATATGAATGGTGTTTACGTACCCAAAGATCTCTTGCACTCTTGCTGCTTTCGGTCATAAAGCGAATGTTCTCGCAAACGTAATATGCACATAGATTAGTCCCCTGTGCCTGCCTCATGCACTTTACGAGAATAGAATTCAATCAGATAATAATGAAGCATGACAATGGTATTGAAACTAGAATTAAAGAGGTGCGCGGACGTAGCTAGTACTACTTAATTACCCCGGGCTTTCGCCATCTCAACTCTGGTTTCCATTCACCGGTGACCTCTTTGATGAAACGTTTCCAAACCCTGCCCGGCAAACAAAATGAATAAAGGAGTTATTAATTACTTGATATCAGGAAATGAACTAATAAAGAAGCCGACATAGTGCGTCAATGATTGAAATTACCTTTCGAGAAATGAATGCAAGCTTATGTAATCTTCAGGGTCTTTACTTAGCGAGTCCAGTACTTCAACAGTTCCATCGTCAACTCTAATGATTAGAAGGATCCAGTGGTAGCCGCGCACACGATTTGTATATGCGGGCATGCATAACTCATCAACTACACTTAACATCGAGTATATATATATATATATATATATATATATATATATATATATATAAGCAAAAATAGAATTTGTAGTACAAGACAGTAACACTCACTGGAAGTTCCAAGGTAAAAGTATTTCTGGTTTGTACTTTAGGGCCTTCAAAAACCTTAGATGCATTTTCTCCATGTCTTTAGGGTTCCTTCTCAACACTTCTTCATTAACGTTATTTGGGTCAATGAACCCAATGCCATAGACTCCAGCTCTTTTCAATTCAAAAATCTGCATTCTGCATAATACCACACAAAAGAATATAGTGAGTATAATAACAGGCAATGAACGAGCTGAGCTAGAGACTTAAATTACAGAAAGAAATCACTTACAGACAATAGCAACTGACGATAGATTTGTCGAGTGCTTTTTGATTGAATAACTGAAAAAATTCTTCATTTTCAATCCACAAATCTTTTTCATGGATGTAATGCTCTTTCTCGACTTTCACCATGAGGCTCTCTTGCCCGTCCTTTACTTCTCTCATGTACCAGTCATGCAATTTGTACATTTGCGTTGTTAGAAGCTTCTCGTCGTCAGGACTGACCAGAGGTTTCCCGGGGACATATTGCCATGCTATTTCCTTCGGATCCAACGGTGGAAATTCCTCTATCTCTAGGAGTTGTTCAATGGTGATACCGAGCAATCTAGCATTCTCTCTATCAGCGTCGGTTATTACCACATTATTGGCACTCACCTTGAGCGGGCTGATCGATTGGACTGCCTGTTCTCCGAGCTGGGGAACAGTTTTCCCGCATTTACTGCTACCGCTCGACTTCTGTCTTTTGTGGGATTCATAGGACTTGGTAATACAGCGTTCATAGTCTGATACCGGCCTTTTCTCTGCCGGTTTAGCTGCATCAATAAAGTGTTGTATGACCTCGTCGGGTACTTTCTCCTTTGGCGGCGGGGGCGCCTTCGGTCCAAAATGGGCCCGCAAAGCGAGATTCACTGATTCATCGAGTTCCTCGTCAGTCATATCGTAAGCTAAGTTCTTTTTGGCAGGAGGCTCGGGTTTCTTCTTTTGTGTTCTCTTCCACTTTGGAGACGGCGGATATCGATATCGCGGACGTCTCGCGCTAGGCTCTGTCTCGGGGTGGGATGGACTCTGCTGACATGGCGGAGCTTGATATCGCGGACTCGCCATGCACTCCGTCTCGGGGTGGGATGGATTTGGCTGGCGCGGCGGAGATGGATATGGCGGACTCACCCTGCGCTCCGTCTCGGGGAGGGTTGGAGTCTGCTGACGCGACGGACTTGGAGGAGGAGTCGGTGGCCTTGGCACCGAGTTTAGAAACACGATGCATTCCTTTTTCCACACAATGATACCACGTATGGCTTCTCCTAGTGTCAGCTCCCCTTGACCTCCAGTGTGATCAAGCTCTAGTGTATCATATCCCGACAGAACTTGATCCACCCCGACACGAGCATAGCCAGGTGGAATCGGATTGCCGTGGAGGAGTGCTTCAGGTGCATTCGGTAAAGCAAAGCCGTGCGCCACCTGCATGGATATGTTCTTGAGTTTCATGTGTAGCTCACAAGGTGTCGACTCTAGGATATCATCCACGGGGTAGCGAGCCAGCAGTGCATCATCGGCCGGGACCCCCATGGAACCCAGGCTGCTTTTCGGCATAGATGATGGAATGGTACCATCCAATGCTGGATCTGGTTGCTGCTGCTGCTGCTGAGACGCGCCTTGCTGGCTAAGTTTGTTACTTTGCTCCTGCTGCATGTTATATTTGCGTTCCAAGTCCTGAATCAGATCTACTTCATGCTTCTTCTTTCTGCCACGACTTCTGTAGCTGTCGTTCCAATCCGCAAACCACAGAAGCCACGGAACCATGCCTTTGCCTCGTGTTCGTCCCGGGTGTTCACGATTCTTGAGGGCGCACGAAAGCTCATCCTTCTCTCTCTCGGGCTCGTACACACCCGCTCGAGCTTCTGCTATTGCTTTAAGTAAATCGTCCGTGGCTTCTTTAAGACTTGCATGTTCAAGAACCTCCCCTGTCTTTGGGTCCAACTTTCCCCCATGTGCATAAAACTTAGTCCTGCACCTCTCGGGCCAAGTCTCTGTTACTGGAGTGACCCCTGCAGCCTTCATGTTTCTCTCAGATTCATCCCACTTAGGCAACCCATACTTGTAGCCGCCTGGCCCCAGACGATGGTGCCACGTTTTTTTGTCGGCATTTATCTTGTTTATTCTCGACCGTTCCTTAGCTACTTGTGATTCCTTGAACTTCACAAATTCGTCCCAGTCATCTGCTAACTTCACATATTCTCCTTTGAATTCTGGAGTCTTCCTTCCGTCTTCCACGTAACTTTTCCATAAACTTTTCTTCCAAGACTGGAATTGTGTGGCCATCTTCTTAAGAGCACACTTCTTGACTTTCTCCCGTTGGACATCTGTGAGACCCTCTGGTAGGGTGAAATGTTTCATGAGCATCTCCCAAAGCAGATTTTTTGCTCTTTCGCTGACAAAAGAAACTGCTTGGGTATCTTTTGGCTGATTCCATTCTTGAACGGTGATCGGGATTTGGTCCCTAACGATAACTCCGCATTGACGTATAAATTTGTCCGCATTCTCTTTAGGAGCAATCGGTTCGCCATCTGCTCTGATTTGATCGATGTTAAACTTTACGCCTTGTTTCAACTTTCTTGTCGGGCCACGTTTAACCCTTGTAGAAGATTTGCTCGATCTGGAGGGCTAAAGGGAAGAAAGATTCGTTAATATATACAAATCAATCAATACATCTGATGATCACTAGAGGGCAAATTAATACCTCGCCGGACTCTATTAAATGAACAAAAATTTCTTCGCCATCATCATTGTCAGCTGGTTCGCCTTCGTCTCTTGGTTGTTCTTCCTCAATTCCCTCACCAGATGGGTTAAGGTATTGTGATCCATCATCTACTTCATTCTCTTCGTTTCCGGAGCGTATCAGGTCGTACATGGCATTCTCTTGATCATGGTCTCTGTCTCTACCGTCCATAGCTTAACTAATCCAGAACAAATATAAAACAATTAGAATGCATTCAATAAGTAGAACCAGAGATATGCAAATCAATACAAGGCAATGCAACAATACGATCATATAATATCACTAATACATCATCGAATAGTATCACTAATACATCATCGAATATAATATCACTAATACAAATCTAGTTGAAGTCTCGCGGCGCAGGCGGTGGACACCCAAAGATAAGGAACTATGACAGGATCATAGCTCGGGTGTGATCCTTGAAGAACCCGCCAGGTATTGGAGAACCTGGCATCCAACGCAGCCATGTAGCGTCGGACGTGCTCGTCCTCCTCCCTGACACGGCGACGTACCACCTCCGCGGGGGCCGGCTCCCTCTGCACCGACAGTGGTCCACGCGACCGCCACCAAATAACCTCTGGGTCGACGACGGGACCCTCATTCCTCACCAAGCTCCGCGCCCCGGAAGGCAGCAGCTCCCAGTGCCAGCCCGGCGGAGCCCAGTCCCGGACATGGCGCCTCTCAAGCAGGCTGTTTCCACCGAGTCGACGACGAGGATGCTGGCCGGGCATCGTCGACTCAACGGCTACGCTATGCAACTAAACATTTAAATATGTAAACATCATATATATGCCTAATATAAAATCATCGATATCGTCGGGGACTCTCCCTCATCGACGATCGTCGGGGGGTACTCTCCCTCACCGACGATCGTCGGGGACTCCTCGATATCGCGTCACCGACGACCGACGATACTACATAAAAAATAACTAAACAATAAAAACAACTAAAACAACTAAATTAACTAAATTAACTACCACTTCATCCTAAAGTCAAATTCTAAGCATCTACATCTACATACTAAGCATCTACATACATAGTACATATATACATACATTCATTAAGCATCTAATACATAGTACATATATACATACATTCATTAAGCATCTAAAACTGAAAAAAATGAACACAAAAATTATAAGGGAGAGGAGGAGAGCTCACCGGCCGGGAATCGTAGGGGCGGAGGGAGGCGAGGAGGATGCCGAAGACGGAGGAGGGGCGCCGGAGTTGGAGGAGGATGCCGGAGACGGAGGAGCGGCGCCGGAGATGGAGGAGGACGCCGGATGAGGGGAGGAGTGGTGCCGGTGTGGGCTCGGGCGGCCACGGCAGCGCGTGGAGGAGCGGCGGCGGCGCGTGGAGGAGGAGAGCGGCGGCAGCGCGTGGGCAGAGCGGCCGGACGGCGACGTCGATCGAGGGCGCGGGCGGGGCAGCCTGGCGGCGTCGTCGAAGCGGGTGAAGACGGGGTGATTTAGGGGAGGAAGAAGAGAGGTTTAAATAGCCCGGGACCTTTAGTCCCGGTTGGTGGCACCAACCGGGACTAAAGACCCTTTAGTCCCGGTTGGTATCACCAACCGGGACTAAAGGTCCTCCCTTTAGTCCTGGTTGGTGATACCAACTGGGCCTAAAGAGGCCTTTTCGGCGGCCCAAATTCGCGCGGGAAGGGACCTTTAGTGCCGGTTGGTGATACCAACTGGTACTAAAGGTCTATTTTCTCTTTTTTTTGTTTTTTTGTTTTTATATTTAGTCCCGACTGTGGTGGGAGTTTAGTCCCACCTCGCTAGTTGAGGAGCACGACGACCAGCTTATAAGCCCCGCTGTGAGAGAGGCATCACGAGCCTCTCTCAAACCGAACATGTGCCTACTATGTCGCTATTACTAAAGTGAAAATAGATGCTCTTATAGACAAAATTCAATCTAAATTCAAAGTGCTAGTTAATTCAAATCGCTAGTTAACTAGCACTTTGAATTTAGGTTGAATTTTCTCTATAAGCGCATCTATTTTAATTTTTGCTATTTTTTATGTTATTTTTTTGCATATTAAAAGTTCTTAACAGAAAATAATTTATGAATATTCTTTTTGCTATTAAAGTTTTTAACAAAAATAACTTTGATAATTTTAGTTGCATAAATTTTATATAATATTAAGTTAAATAACTTTGATCGGACGAAAACACGTCTATTACAAAGGGATTTCAATTTTTTAAACATATTTTAACTCAAGACTTTTTCTGCATTCAATATGCACCATTCGAAGCCACATCATCACTTTTCAACCCTTTTCTGACTTTATTTGCTATTTTTCATGCATTTCATGATTTATTTTGAGCTAAAATGACACTGAATTGAAAAGCACTGCAAATGAACTCTGAAATGGTTGAAAGTTGGCATGGTATCATAATTTCACCCACATAGCATGTGCTAAAACGTTGAGAGGGTTACAGGAAAAACTGGATGCACTTCGTGTACAAACTGGACAATCTCTTTCGAAGTATCAGGGTTTCGGACGAAAACTCATCTATTACAAAGGGATTTCAATTTTTTAAACATATTTTAACTCAAGACTTTTTCTGCATTCAATATGCACCATTCAAAGCCACATCATCACTTTTCAACCCTTTTCTGACTTTATTTGCTATTTTTCATGCATTTCATGATTTATTTTGAGCTAAAATGACCCTGAATTGAAAAAGCACTGCAAATGAACTCTGAAATGGTTGAAAGTTGGCATGGTATCATAATTTCACCCACATAGCATGTGCTAAAAAGTTGAGAGGGTTACAGGAAAAACTGGATGCACTTCGTGTACAAACTGGACCATCTCCTTCGAAGTATGAGGGTTTCGAACGAAAACTCATATGTTACAAAGGCATTTCATTTTTTAACTTATTTCAACTCCAGACTTTTTGTGCATTCAATATGAACCATTCTAAGCCACATCCTCAAATTTCAACCCTTTCTAACTTCATTTGCTATTTTTCATCCATTTAATGAATTGTTTTGAGCTAAATGACCCTGAAATTAATAAGCACCACAAATGAACTCTGAAAAGGTTGAAACTTGGCATGGTATCATCATTTCACCCACATAGCATGTGCTAAAAAGTTGAGAGGATTACAACATAAAATAGATGCACTTCGTGTACAAAACTGGACCATCCCCGCTACTCACTAGAGAAGAAAAGTGATGACGGTGCAGCCAATCACATCCCAGAGTGGGATCTTGGGGTATAAATTTTTTTGTTTGCGTGTGTCCCTTCATTATTGTGCCGTAACCATGGACAATCTTCATCATTTAACAGGATGCTTGGGTCAGTCTTCACTGCGAAGGGAGGAATTTCATCAAACTTTTCATAATCTTTTGACATGTCTGTCTTGTCCTCCACTCCCACGATGTTTCTTTTCCCAGAAAGAACTATGTGGCGCTTTGGCTCATCGTATGATGTATCCGCTTTCTTATCTTTCCTTTTTCTCGGTTTGGTAGACATGTCCTTCACATAGAAAACTTCTGCCACATCATTGGCTAGAACGAATGGTTCGTCAGTGTGCCCAAGATTGTTGAGATCCACTGTTGTCATTCCGTACTGCGGGTCTACCATTACCCCTCCTCCAGTCAGATTGGCCCATTTGCACCGGAACAAAGGGACCTTCAAAGCACCTCCATAGTCAAGTTCCCATATCTCCTCTATGTAACCATAATATGTGTCCTTTTCCTTGGTGTTTGCCGCATCGTCAAAGCGGACACCACTGTTTTGGTTGGTGCTCTTTTTATCTTGGGCGATCGTGTAAAATGCATTCCCATTTATCTCGTACCCTTGGAAAGTCAATATAGTCGAAGATGGTCTCTTGGCCAACAAGTACAAGTCATCTTCAACATTGGCGGCATTCATGAGATGTGTTTGCAACCAACCGCCGAAAGCTTCAATGTGTGTACGTTGAATCCAGGGGTCAGACTTCTCCGGGTTCTTCGAGCGTATAATATCCATGTGTTTCTCGATATATGGGGTGACCAAGGTAGAATTCTGTAGAACTGTGTAGTGTGCTTGGGCCCAAGAATGCCCGTCCCTACATATTATTTATTTTGGTCCAAGCGTGCCTTTTCCACGCAGTCTCCCCTCATGCCGCGATTGAGGAACACCAATCGGCTTAATGTCAGGAATAAAGTCAACACGAAACTCAATAACCTCCTCTGTTTCATGGCCCTTGGAGATGCTTCCTTCTGGCCTAGCACGGTTATGAACATATTTCTTTAAGACTCCCATGAACCTCTCAAAGGGGAACATATTGTGTAGAAATACAGGACCCAGAATGGCAATCTCTTCGACTAGGTGAACTAGGACGTGCGTCATAATATTCAAGAAGGATGGTGGGAACACCAACTCGAAACTGACAAGACATTGGACCAAATCATTCTGTAAGCTTGGTAGGATTTCCGGATCGATTACCTTCTGAGAAATTGCATTGAGGAATGAACATAGCTTCACCATGGCTAATCGAACATTTTCTGGTAGAAGCCCCCTCAACGCAACCAGAAGCAATTGTGTCATGATCACGTGGCAGTCATGAGACTTTAGGTTGTGGAATTTTTTCTCTGCCATATTTATTATTCCCTTTATATTCGACGAGAAGCCAGACGGGACCTTCATACTGAGCAGGCATTCAAAGAAGATTTCCTTCTCTGCTTTGGTAAGAGTGTAGTTGGCAGGACCTTGATACTGCTTTGGATGCATGTCGTCATTTTCGTGCACACGTTGTTGGTCCTCCCGTGCCTCCGGTGTATCTTTTGTCTTCCCATACACGCCCAAGAAGCCTAGCAGGTTCACGCAAAGATTCTTCGTCACGTGCATCACGTCGATTGCTGAGCGGACCTCAAGGACTTTCCAATATTCTATCTCCCAAAATATAGATTTCTTCTTCCACATGGGTGCGCGTCCCTCAGCGTCAGTCGGAACAGATTGTCCGCCAGGACCCTTTCCAAATATTACTTGTAAATCCTTGACCATATCAAGTATTTCATCACCAGTATGGAGGACGGGCTTCTTCCGGTGATCTGCCTCACCTTTGAAATGCTTGACTGTCTTTCTTAAGGCATGCTTGGTTGGAAGAAATCGACGATGAACCAGGTACACATTCTTCTTGCATTTGTCCAAATATATACTTTCAGTCTCATCTAAACAGTGCGTGCATGCATGGTATCCCTTGTTTGTCTGTCCTGAAAGGTTACTAAGAGCAGGCCAATCATTGATGGTTACAAATAGTAACGCTCGCAGGTCAAATTCCTGCTGTTTGTGCTCATCCCCCACACGTACACCTTTTTTATTCCACAGCTGTAAAAGTTCATCAACTAATGGCCTTAGGTACACATCAATGTCGTTGCCGGGTTGCTTAGGGCCTTGGATGAGCACTGGCATCATAATGAACTTCCGCTTCATGCACAACCAAGGAGGAAGGTTATAGATACATAGAATCACAGGCCATGTGCTATGATTGCTGCTCTACTCCTCAAATGGATTAATGCCATCTACACTTAAACCAAACCATAAGTTCCTTGGGTCATGTGCAAAGCCCGGCCACTCTCTCTCGATTTTTCTCCACTGCGACCCATCAGCGGGTACTCTCAACTTCCCGTCTTTCTCACGGTCTTCTTTGTGCCATCGCAATGACTTGGCATGCTCTTTGTTTTGGAACAAACGTTTCAACCGTGGTATTATAGGAGCACACCACATCACCATGGCAAGAATCCTCTTCTTGGGGCGCTCGCCCTGAACATCATCACCAGGGTCATCGCGACCGATCTTATATCGCAATGCATTGCATACCGGGCATGCATTCAAATTCTCATACTCACCGCGGTAGAGGATGCAGTCATTAGGGCATGCATGTATCTTCTGCACCTCCAATCCTAGAGGGCAGACAACCTTCTTTGCTTCGTATGTACTCTCGGGCAATTCGTTGTCCTTTGGAAGCTTATTCTTCATTATTTTTATCAACTTTTCAAATCCCTTGTCAGATACACTATTCTCTGCCTTCCATTGCAGCAATTCCAGTGTGGTACCGAGCTTTGTGTTGTCATCTTCGCAATTTGGGTACAACCCTTTTTTGTGATCCTCTAACATGTGCTGTAACTTCAACTTCTCCTTTTCACTTTCGCAGTTACTCTTTGCATCAGCAATGGCCCGACCAAGATCATCAGCGGGCTCATCTGATGCCTCAGCTTCTTCTTCTTCATTCTCTTCCCCCATTGTAGTACCATCATATTCAGGACACCCAGGATAGTTGTCGTCATCCTCTTCTTTTTCATTCTCTTTCATTAGAACCCCTCTTTCTCCGTGCTTGGTCCAACAATTATAGCCGGACATGAAACCGGACGTAAACAAGTGGACGTGAATCTGTTTTGAGCTAGAGTAAGTCTTATCATTCTTACACACACCACATGGACAACACATAAAACCATCCCGCTTGTTTGCCTCAGCCGCACACAAAAAACTCTGCAGGCCATTAATGAACTGGGGAGAGCGTCGGTCATCGTACATCCATTGCCGGTTCATCTTCATTACACAACACCGAAAAGACCAAATTATTACAAGTTCATACATAAAGTTCATACACACTTATTTTCTCATAAAACAACATACAACTATCTAGATAAAACATTTAAATGCAACAACAAATGCGATCAAAATCGCAACTAAGGTAGCAATTGATCCAAGAGCATAATGATACCAAGCCTCTTTATTAATGGCATATTTTCTAATATTTCTAATCTTCAAGCGCATTGCATCCATCTTGATCTTGTGATCATCGACGACATCAGCAACGTACAACTCCAATTTCATCTTCTCTTCTTCAACTCTTTTCAATTTTTCTTTCAAATCCTCATTTTCTTTTTCAACCAAATTTAACTTCTCGACAATAGGGTCGGTTGGCATTTCTGGTTCAACTACCTCCTAGATAAAAATATCTATGTCAACTTGATGGGCATAATTGTCATTAACACGAAATGCAACAAATAGTTATAAAAGAGAATATACCACATCCGAATCATAAACCGGACGAGGGCCGACGGTCACGGATGTCATAACCATGGCACTATATATAACAACAATCATACAAGTAAAAAAATTATGCAAGTAACTATCTAAATCATACAAATACGATTTTTTTAATAAAAATGATAAGAACACAAGAAGAGGCTCACCAAGGTGGTGCCGGCGACGGGACGGTGCGGGCAATCGACGGTGGTTAGGACGGGGACGGGAAGGCACACTAAGTAAACCACACCTACACATATGCAAACTAAGGAGTTAATTTGAGCTCAAATTGCATATAAATCAAAAAAACTACCACATAATTACACCCAAACTAAAACCCACAAATCACTATACTTATAAAGCATTGCATGAGCTGATCAAGCAATAAGAGATGAAAGGACAAAGTTGCTAACCTTTGTGGACACTTGGATGGATTGGGGTGCCTCAAATCTTGACAAATCTTGGCAAAAATGGAGGGAGGAGCTCGAGCTAGGGGAAGAACAGAGAGGGGAATTCGAATGGAGAAAACAGAGAAATGGAGTCGGGCTGGACGAAGTGTTTATATAGGGAAATGTAACACCCTGGTTTTCGCTCCTGTTTTTTTCCTTCGCGGGATTTGACTCCCGTCTTTTTTCTCGGTGTTATCGGATTTCTCTAGCTCCTGGGTATCTGAAGATGGTCATTTAGCCTTGCCTTTCCTATCCAACCAGACGTTCTATCCAGTCCAACCTTGCCACCCAAGATCTGTCTCCGGACTTTGCCATCGAAACCATGCCTTCCGAGTCACCGGAAGGGAAACCCTAATCCTTTCAGTTACAAAAGAACCCCAATTTCCTTTGCTCTTCTGCCTCCCAAACCTTTCCCAGTTATCATCCCACCTCTATAAACCCTGGATATGTAAAAATATTGCCAAGTCATTTGCAATATTTTTCATTTATAATTAATTCCTTTTTGTGCCAGTTAAAGGAATTAAATCCAGGAAAATATCTATCCATCTCCAAAGTTCATGAAAACTTGTGGGGATATTCTTTGTGATCATATTGAGCTCCCATAAAAATATTGGCCATAATTAAATAGGAGAAATTGCATTTTCCTATTTAATGCCAATATTGCATTTTGGGCCCTTTCTAAAGGAACTACCATTTTGGTAGCCAGGAAAAATCCCAAATAATTTGTGGAGCTTCTCATATCTATATCTTCACCATTTCCATCAAGAACCCAAGTTCCATAGTTCAAAGTTTGAGCACAACATCAATTTGCAAATTTTGTCCAGTTGGGCAAATTGCAAAGGAAGTGCTTGAACCCTTGATCTATTTGAGCTGAAATTTTTCATGGTGATTAACATGGATAAATAACTCATGGAAACCAAAGACCAGCTCAATCCCTCTATCCATTCATCCACAGAAATTTTCCTAAGTTTCTGCCCATTTGGAACCTTTGTGAAGCAAGTGGTATGAAACTTTTATAGTGGCTTCATATGTTCAAATCACTCACCTCCTCCAAATTTAAGCTCAATGCAAGCTAGTATGTAAGTGCCACATCAAAGTTTGCATTTCTGACCAGTGGGGTCCATTCTACAGCAAGTGCCACTTATCCTCATCCTAATGAGCTGCAAATATGCAGAGAGGATCATCTTAGTGGGTGATCACTCTCAGCCAAAAACCAGGGTCTGTCTCCTACTCAATCTCCCTCAGCTCAAATCAAACAGTTTGCTGTTAGAATCTTCTTCTGCATGTTTCTCTCATCTCAGCTCTACCTAGATGGTTCCAGCTACCTCTATCATCTATTTGAGCAGCGAGGAGAGAGTTGGACAAAGTCCTAGAGCCATCCAGTGCCCTGGACACGCGGTGACCTTGGTGACCACGCATCAGAGCGCGCCAAAACGGTGCTCTGCACTCTGTCAACTTCGTGCAGTTGCCTCCGGCCTACCCTCACTTGTCTGAGCGTGTCTAGTGGATCCGCCACGGCCGCGTGCCCCTCTCTAGTAGGTTCCCTCTCCCCTTTCTTCCTCCTCGCGCCACGGAGAGCCCCGCCACCGTACTGTCCCGCCCGTGACCGCGTCGTCGTCGTCTTCCTCTGTCTTCTTCCGCTCCGAGTCCTCCCGAAGCTGCTGCTGACTTCTTCACCCTCCCAGAGCCCTTGCTGACATCGCCTCCTTCCTTCGCGTGTCACCGGAGCTCCAGGGGAACGATAGGAACGCCACGACGGCCGTCCCTATCCACCCGCTCGGCCGGCTATAAAAGCCGCGGCCCGAGCCCTCCCCGAGCACCGCCAGCACCCGCGGCCTCCTCCTCTCCCTCCCAGCTACCTCCCCGGCGTCTCATTCCAGCCCGAGGACCTCCCCTCGCCACCCATGGCCGCCATTGCCGCCGACGGCCTCTGCTCAAATTCGAGTGAGCCGGAGCTCCCCCTCCCCTCCTTTCCCACCAGAGGACCCCCGCAGCCACGGCGAAGCCCTGCCCAAGCTCCTTCCTACCCATCCATCGCCGTAGCCCGAGCTGCCCATCGCCTGTAGTGGCCGCCCTCCGCGGCTGAAGATGAGCTCGCAGCCGCCCTCCTCGAAGACCGCCTCCTACCTGGATGGACGAGGCTCGTCGCCCTGGTCGCGCCGGTGGCCGGACCTCGGCCAGAGGTGGCCTGTGCCGCCGGGAGTCGTCGCCGGCGCGCACCTCTTCTCTGCCCAAGTCGCGAGGTGGAAGAAGGGACGAGGAGGAGGGAGTCAACGCCCGCGGGGCCCGCCCGTCAGCCAGACAAAAGTGTTGGCCCCGGGCCCGCTTGTTTTTAAGTGGAAGCATATTCTCAGTAATACGTCTTCCTCTTGGGAACGCGTACTCCCGAGCTGCGTCTGGTAAGAATACGTTTCTTCCACTTTGAAAGCGTATTCCGCCAAAGTGCGCTTTCAAATCTCAGTCGCCGGCCGAAAGGGTTAAATAGCGGACGTTCACCCGTTAGTAGCAGAAAAGCTCAGTTTTTATTTGTTTTTCTGCCTAACGAACGAACGGCCCTAACTTTTTAACCTTAACTCTGATTCAGGTGAATCCAACGCCCACATCTTCAGCTCGTCGAGCCCGTCCCGATGGTATCATTTTCATAATGCTTACACATTCTAAAAATGACCATTTTGCCCTTGCCCTTCTACCAGCCCTCCGAGAGAGAACGGTTTCCGGCCATCCTTTCTGCGGACTCTCCGCACTTCTTCCCGGAGTATCCTTCACCCCCAGGCAAGCCGACCATCTGATATATGCCCTAAAGCATTGCTCTGTCTTATTATTGCGTGTTTAATTAATGATATGCTTGTGCTAGAAATAATTAAACTCCTGCCATTTCGATATTTTCATTTACATTACCTGCTATTGCTCATCTTATCATTGCACTAATGACTTGTCATGATATTATATGGAGATAGGTGGTTATGTTTTTATCATGCTTAGCTACTGCCATCTCAAGTTATTGTGATAAACAACCAAGCTTGTTAAATACTTGCTAAGGCTAAACCTAGTCGGTTGATCTAGAGTCACCTGTCCGGGCTTATCCGTGCAGCCACATTTGCCGGTATGGGACGGCCTTGACTTGGTCTGATCGCGTACTCTTTCACCGGTACCTCCAGACAGGGAAGGTTATGCGCACACGCTACCCTGGCCCGGTAGGCGGCGATAACCTTGTGAGCCCAGTTGATTGTTTAACCCGAGAGTCCCCGTTTGGGACAGTTTGTGTGGCCACGACGGTGGCAGGTGTCACGAGGTGACACAGGGGCCACCCAGGGCAGGACTCCGGGGGAGGATGAATGCCGGTGGTACGATGGGAGAGTCACGGGTCAGGCGGGTTTCGTTGGAGCAACACTGGTCCACCCGAATGGGGTCACGAGGCCAGGTGCTCCATGGTGTGGGTAAAGTGCGCAACCTCTGCAGAGTGGAGAATCTATTCGAATAGCCGTGTCCACGGTATTGGACAGTGCGTCCAGGCCTCACTAGGTGGTCAACCGTAGTAATGATAATAATGATGGAAGAACTTGTCCTATGATCAGAAGTACTCGATGACTCGTGAGTATTCCGAGGGTTGTGGGACAACCCGTAAGAGAGTAAGTTGGATCTGGTTAAGAGTTGGATTGGATCCCGAGAATGTTCGGAGTATGGATTATTTACTTGCCATGCTTTACTTTACTCTAGTAGTATCACACTGGATAATCCTGTTACAACATGATAATTAATATTGCTAGATAGGTATGCTATGTCATGATGATTAATATTGCTCTAATAACAAATGCATGCTTGAATGCCATGGATTGCATTGCTTGGTGTATATGTTAGGTTGGTTTGCTTGCGAGTACATTCAAAAGTACTCAGCGGCCTTTAACATGGCCATGTTCACATAAGGATCCGTTGTCCGTCGTCGAGGAGCCGGAGTGTTCGCGGGCTAGGAGAGTAACCCAGTCAGATCCCTGTGGATTGGAGCCGCACCAAGACCATGCTGCCTTAGATAGAGCTTTTCCGCTGCCATCACTCTTGTAATATATCTTGTAAGACTGATATATCCATTAATAGAAATGCCTGTGTTCATGATACTTGTTGTAAACGCGCATGCCAGAGTGATTTCCTGTGCTGGCGTGTGCGGCGACCGTCTGGCTACAGTGGTAATCAGGCGGGGCGCCACAACGGATGGTATCAGAGCAGCCAGGCTGACCATAGGTTACCCTAGCCAGACTTCACTGTCTTGTGTTTAGTAGAAAGCCCAGATGGAATTCAGCCATCTTTGCCACCTGGCACGGCTACTATTGATCATAAGGCAACCCCATAGGTCTTTGGCTCCATCAGACCCCAACTCTCGTGTCCCTTGCCTCCGGTGTGACACGCTCGCACCGGGCAACGACCCGTGAGCCCTGAAACCCCTAGGTAAACCAGATATCCTTACCCTGCTTACTAACCATGGCATTTCTCTCCTTAACTCTAGTTTCCTTTGGGAAATGCTTATAAATTCCATCTTTCCCCGATAACCCTAGGATCGTTGACCAAGCCACTTTGGCTATGGTCCTGCATCGAGTGTGATGTTCTCTAAGGAAGTAGTAGGAGCTTGACACCAGTGCTACCAGAAGCATTGTGTGGTTTCGCTTCTAAATCCTTAGAGGTACATCGAGTGCGCTATAATAGTTATACTAGTGGATCCTTGGCCACATGTGTAAGGTCTGCAAAAATTTGAGCTTTATTTGCTTCCTGTTTTTTTTCGCAGTTCTTGTTTCTTTTGTCGATTCCGTCTCTCCGCTCCGACTGGATCCATCCGCAAGAGTTGCTTAAGAAGATCAGCATGCAACTGGGATAATACCCAATAATCCCAATTCAGCAAGGGTCCTGTCCAGCCAACTACCTGATATTCGGAACATTATCACCGGATCTGTCAAGAATGAAGAATGGGTCAGAAGCAGAATCCGTGTGCAACAGACAAGGCCAGAATATACCTGAGAGAGTTTGCCTCAGAACAAATCACGCCTGAGGAACAGGCAGATGAGCTACTAAGAATGAACATCCGTAAGGACAAATTATTCCGTCCGCGACACAAGGATTATTTCAGTCAGTGGGGTGAACCTTGAGTCTTTTCTCAGTGGACCCAAGAATCATTTATCACCCACCGAGGACATAATTCAAGAAGGTGAAGGTGCCGAGAGCAACAACTAAACTCTGGTATGATAATACGAATTTCAAAGCATATCTTGGAGTTCACCGGTACAAATACAAAGTTTTCTGTGCACTGTGAACAAGGTTTGCAAGGAATATGGATAAGTTTGCGGTTGCCAGAATCAATGAGAACTTCACATGCTTGGAAGCTCAGTTGAACCAAATGGAATTACCTGTCAACTGCTTATTATCGGCAACACCTGGGTTGAATGCAAAGGGTATTCTGAATTAATTAACGACATGAAGTCTGCACCAGTTGTGCAACCTTTACAGCAACAATGATCAGACCAACAGGAGACAAGCGATGTGCGCGACCATCGGAATATCTTCAGTCAAGGTATGGCCTATACTAAGTTTTGGCACCGCTATGGGTAAAATTCCGGATAGTTCGGAAGGAAGCCAGAACCGGCCATAGATCCGACGATACATCACAACAAAAGGCTTCTGGTATAAGGAACCCAGCCTTCATCCGCAAGCTACCGAGAAGAGCTTACGATACCAGACTGCCAATCTTCCTCCGTACGTCACTTGGTGAGAAAAGCTTCTGGGGTACGGCACTCCCATCTTCCATAGCGGGCTACCGCGGAAAACTTCCGGCATAAGGCACCCGACCTTCCGCAGTAAGCCACATGAAGAAAAACTTTCGAGGCACGATACCCAGCCTTCTTCAGCACACTACCCTGGTAGAAGCTTCGAGCATAAGGAATTCAGTCTTCTTCAACACGCCATCGTGCCTGCAACAAGCTTGTCAGGAGCACGAACTAGTCTGGACACAGATCCGCCTCAGAACTCAGTGGTTATGAAAGGAATTATCTTACCCCTGCATGTGTTGCAAGCATGCAGTGCAGTGGATCAGTTCATGTGAACCACTCGTACACGGGAATGACTGTGTCCAGAGAAACAGTGGCCCCATACTTCAAGGAAGGATATGAGCACAGCAGTCCCTACGAGGTATGCAAGAGTAAGTTCTGAGAACAAGCCCGACAAACCGGGAAAACAATCAAGGAGCCGTGTTGGCAGGTCATTACAGGTCCATCAAAGGAGTCCACAAGCATAAAGAAGTTGTGGACAAACAACCTCCATGACGGTCAACAAGATACAGCTTCACGAACATGGTGGTATTACCAACCCTTGTCAGACTCGTGCATATGCGGCCATAGCAATGCCCTACCTGCGGCTACAAACGAGCTTGCCGCACTCCTCATGAATATGGGCTATCAACCAAGATAAGAGGCTATGCTCCGAAAGATACACCAAATGACAGCCATACTATGCTCAGCTCAGTTGTCATAGCACGAACTACAGAGGCTATATATGACAGAGCCCTTTCCACGAGTGACAGAGTTTGAAACAAGGCATTCAGATAGAATGGCTCAAAGCACGTCAGCAGCAACAGCTCATAGACATCATGACATCATTGGAATAAGAGAGTACTGTCTATGATTACTTTGTGATCATGCCTGACATTTCAGTTAGGGATGCGACAGTAATAACCTGGTCATACTGGATTGTGGAACACTTAGGACAAAGTCAGAATGCCTAAGGCAGAGAGAAACATTAGAATGGAACCCACAGCCAGACTGAGCAATTTGACATGGCAAAAAGAAAGTCATCCCACCCACTCGAGGTCATACGAGCACGTAGGCCTTGCACCAGGAAAGGAGGTCTTGCCCATGAGAGTCAAGGTACGAAGTATCGCAATAAAACCGTAGCAGTTACTTCCAGGCCATGGAAACCGAGCCGTCTATTGGTACTACTCGCTACCCCACTCAGCAACACCACTACCAGGACAAAAGGTACACCTGACAGGAAAGAGAAGGATTCAAGAAAGCTGTGTGCAGAGACAACACATGGTCCATCAGAAGAGGCAGTTAAAAGGTCAGTGAACCAGCGAAGACAGGACAACTGATGGATCCAAGTCGCACACAGGTAAGTCCCCCTTCACCGGGAGGTAAGCCCGGAAATCTCGAGGACAAGATTTTCTTAAGGGGGGTAGGTTTGTAACATCCTGGTTTTCGCTCCTGTTTTTTTTCCTTCGCGGGATTTGACTCCCGTCTTTTTTCTTGGTGTTATCGGATTTCTCTAGCTCCTGGGCATCTGAAGATGGTCATTTAGCCTTGCCTTTCCTATCCAACCAGACGTTCTCTCCAGTCCAACCTTGCCACCCAAGATCTATCTCCGGACTTTGCCATCGAAACCATGCCTTCCGAGTCACCGGAAGGGAAACCCTAATCCTTTCAGTTACAAAGGAACCCCAATTTCCTTTGCTCTTCTGCCTCCCAAACCTTTCCCAGTGATCATCCCACCTGTATAAACCCTGGATATGTAAAAATATTGCCAAGTCATTTGCAATATTTGTCATTTATATTTAATTCCTTTTTGTGCCAGTTAAAGGAATTAAATCCAAGAAAATATCTATCCATCTCCAAAGTTCATGAAAACTTGTGGGGATATTCTTTGTGATCATATTGAGCTCCCATAAAAATATTGGCCATAATTAAATAGGAGAAATTGCATTTTCCTATTTAATGCCAATATTGCATTTTGGGCCCTTTCTAAAGGAACTACCATTTTGGTAGCCAGGAAACATCCCAAATAATTGGTGGAGCTTCTCCTATCTATATCTTTACCATTTCCATCAAGAACCGAAGTTCCATAGTTCAAAGTTTGAGCACAACATCAATTTGCAAATTCTGTCCAGTTGGGCAAATTGCAAAGGAAGTGCTTGAACCCTTGATCTATTTGAGCTGAAATATTTCATGGTGATTAACATGGATAAATAACTCATGGAAACCAAAGACCAGCTCAATCCCTCTATCCATTCATCCACAGCAATTTTCCTAAGTTTCTGCCCATTTGGAACCTCTATGAAGCAAGTACCAGTTTGGTGTACCCAAATGGTATGAAACTTTTACAGTGGCTTCATATGTTCAAATCACTCACCTCCTCCAAATTTAAGCTCAATGCAAGCTAGTATGTGAGTGCCACATCAAAGTTTGCATTTCTGACCAGTGGGGTCCATTCTACAGCAAGTGCCACTTATCCTCATCATAATGAGCTGCAAATTTGCAGAGAGGATCATCTTAGTGGGTGATCACTCTCAGCCAAAAACAAGAGTCTGTCTCCTACTCAATCTCTCTCAGCTCACATCAAATAGTTTGCTGTTAGAATCTTCTTCTGCAAGTTTCTCTCATCTCAGCTCTATCTGGATGGTTCCAGCTACCTCTATCATCTATTTGAGCAGCGAGGAGAGTGTTGGACAAAGTCCTAGAGCCATCCAGTGCCCTGGACACGCGGTGACCTTGGTGACCATGCATGAGAGGGAGCCAAAACGGTGCTCTGCACTCTGTCAACTTCGTGCAGTCGCCTCCGGCCGACCCTCACTTGTCTGAGCGTGTCTAGTGGATTCGCCACGGCCGCGTGCCCCCTCTCCAGCAGGTTCCCTCTCCCCTTTCTTCCTCCGCGCGCCACGGCGAGCCCCGCCACCGTACTGTCCCGCCCGTGACCGCGTAGTCGTCGTCTTCCTCTGTCTTCTTCTGCTCCGAGTCCTCCCGAAGCTGCTGCTGACTTCTTCACCCTCCCAGAGCCCTTGCCAACATCGCCTCCTTCCTTCGTGTGTCGCTGGAGCTCCAGGGCGACGATAGGAACGCCACGACGGCCGTCCCTATCCACCCGCTCGGCCGGCTATAAAAGTCGCGGCCCGAGCCCTCCCCGAGCACCGCCAGCACCCGCGGCCTCCTCCTCTCCCTCCCAGCTACCTCCCCGGCGTCTCATTCCAGCCCGAGGACCTCCCCTCGCCACCCACGGCCGCCATTGCCGCCGACGGCCTCTGCTCAAATTCGAGTGAGCCGGAGCTCCCCATCCCCTCCTTTCCCACCAGAGGACCCCCGTAGCCACGGCGAAGCCCTGCCCAAGCTCCTTCCTACCCATCCATCGCCGTAGCCCGAGCTGCCCATTACCTGTAGTGGCCGCCCGCCGCGGCTGAAGATGCGCTCGCAGCCGCCCTCCTCAAAGACCGCCTCCTACCTGGATGGACGCGGCTCGTCGCCCTGGTCGCGCCGGTGGCCGGACCTCGGCCAGAGGTGGCCTGTGCCGCCGGGAGTCGTCGCCGGTGCGCGCCTCTTCTCTACCCCAGTCGGGAGGTGGAAGAAGGGACGAGGAGGAGGGAGTCAACGCCCGCGGGGCCCGCCCGTCAGCCAGACAAAAGTGTTGGCCCCGGGCCCGTTCGTTTTTAAGTGGAAGCGTATTCTCAGTAATACGTCTTCCTCTTGGGAACGCGTACTTCCGAGCTCCGTCTGGTAAGAATACGTTTCTTCCACTGTGAAAGCGTATTCCGCCAAAGTGCGCTTTCAAATCTCAGTCGCCGGCTGAAAGGGTTAAATAGCGGACGTTCACCCGTTAGTAGCAGAAAAGCTCAGTTTTTATTTGTTTTTCTGCCTAACGAACGAACGGCCCTAACTTTTTAACCTTAACTCCGATTCAGGTGAATCCAACGCCCACGTCTTCAGTTCGTCGAGCCCATCCCGATGGTATCATTTCCATAATGCTTTCACATTCTGAACATGACCATTTTACCCTTGCCCTTCTATCAGCCCTCCGAGAGAGAACGGTTTCCGGCGATCGTTTCCGCGGACTCTCCGCACTTCTTCCCGAAGTATCCTTCACCCCCAGGCAAGCCGACCATCTGATATATGCCCTAAAGCATTGCTCTATGTTATTCTTGCGTGTTTAATTAATGATATGATTGTGCTAGAAATAATTAAACTCCCTCCATTTCGATATTGTCATTTACATTACCTGCTACTGCTCATCTTATCATTGCACTAATGACTTGTCGTGATATTATATGGAGATAGGTGGTTATGTTTTTATCATGCTTAGCTACTGCCATCTCAAGTTATTGTGATAAACAACCATGCTTGTTAAATACTTGCTAAGGCTAAACCTAGTCGGTTGATCTAGAGTCACCTGTCCGGGCTTATCCGTGCAGCCACATTTGCCGGTATGGGACAGCCTTGACTTGGTCTGATCGCATGCTCTTTCACCGGTACCTCCATACAGGGAAGGTTATGCGCGCGCGCTACCCTAGCCCGGTAGGCGGCGATAACTTTGTGAGCCTAGTTGATTGTTTAACCCGGGAGTCCCCGTTTGGGACAGTTTGTGTGGCCACGACGGTGGCAGGTGTCACGAGGTGACACAGGGGCCACCCAGGGCAGGACTTCGGGGGAGGATGAATGCCGGTGGTACGATGGGAGAGTCACGGGTCAGGCGGGTTTCGTTGGAGCAACGCTGGTCCACCCGAATGGGATCACGAGGCCAGGTGCTCCATGGTGTGGGTAAAGTGCGCAACCTCTGCAGAGTGAAGAATCTATTCGAATAGCCGTGTCCACGGTATTGGACAGTGCGTCCAGGCCTCACTAGGTGGTTAACCGTAGTAATGATAATAATGATGGAAGAACTTGTCCTATGATCAGAAGTACTCGATGACTCGTGAGTATTCCGAGGGTTGTGGGACAACCCGTAAGAGAGTAAGTTGGATCTGGTTAAGAGTTGGATTGGATCCTGAGAATGTTCGGAGTATGGATTATTTACTTGCCATGCTTTACTTTACTCTAGTAGTATCACACTGGATAATCATGATAATTAATATTGCTAGATAGGTATGCTATGTCATGATGATTAATATTGCTCTAATAACAAATGCATGCTTGAATGCCATGGATTGCATTGCTTGGTGTATATGTTAGTTTGGTTTGCTTGCGAGTACATTCAAAAGTACTCAGCGGCCTTTAAAGTGGCCAGGTTCACATAAGGATCCGTCGTCCGTCGTCGAGGAGCCGGAGTGTTCGCGGGCTAGGAGAGTAACCCAGTCAGATCCCTATGGATTGGAGCCGCACCAAGACTATGCTGCCTTAGATAGAGCTTTTCCGCTGCCATCACTCTTGTAATATATCTTGTAAGACTGATATATCCATTAATAGAAATGCCTGTGTTCATGATACTTGTTGTAAACGCGCATGCCAGAGTGATTTCCTGGGCTGGCGTGCGCGGCGACCGTCTGGCTACAGTGGTAATCAGGCGGGGCGCCACAGGAAAGCTTTAGTCCCGGTTGGTTATATAAACCGGGACTAAAGGTCAACCTATAGTCCCGGTTTGTATCACAAACCGGGACTAAAAGGGCTCGTGGGGGCCCCAGGCTGACACCAGCCTGCCACCACTCCTTTAGTCCCGGTTTGTGATACAAACCGGGACTATAGGTCTAGTATGAACCGGGACTAATGGGGCCCGTACACCCCGACCGCTCCTAGCCGTTGGAACCGGGACTCATGGACACATTAGTCTTGGTCCAAAGCCAAACCGGGACTAAAGGTTGAAACGGAAGGCCTGTTTTCTACTAGTGTACTATTCCTATGTGAGCATCATTGAAATCATCATGCCTAGCTAAAAGGCTTTAAAGAAAAGTGCTTGTTGGGAGACAAACCAACACTTTTACTTTCTGTCTTTGAGTGTTCACATGATTAAGCTACTGTATTAATCATGTTTTGTGTCTGTTATTTCAATAATGTGCCAAGTAAAGCCTTTGGGATAGTATGGATACTTGTTGATTTGATTCTGTGCAAAAACAGAAACTTTTGTGGAGTATAGCATCACAACTAGGCAAGTCAACATGCCCATCATCATATTCATCAAAAATTGGTGGCACATCTAGGCATGAAGAAGACATAGCATGTGGTGTGTCCATAAGGTGATCAACATCATGCAAGCAATCAATGTCCACTAGTGGGACAAGAGCATCACCTTCACCTAACTTACCTTTTTCATTCCACTCATGTGGTGTAGGTGAGGTTGCATAGACCAACTTGTGGTCATCTTCATCGTGATGGAATCATGTGGGGGGGTGCTTCATATACCACCTTGGCCATCGTTTTGTCCAAGGCGAGGACGAAGTCGTCAAGGGCCGACGCGTCATCGAATATGGGACCTAGCACCAAAGGAGAAGACACAATAGAGGAAGAGGTTAAGTTGTTAGAAATCGAAATGGCCTCACATGCCCTATCAACTACCTCACTCGCTCTATGTGGTGGTGGCTCACTCACTCCCTCTAGGTAGTTGCACTCATACTCACATATGGTGGAGTCACTCATCTCACTCAAGTGGTGGGGGTTGTGTCTCTCCTCACATGGGAATTGGGGCAACTCATCATATATGGGGCTAGCGATGAAGGCACTCTCACTCTCAATATGGTGGCAAAAGTCTCTCAACTCAACTCCAAACGTCACTGTGGTCGAAGGGAAAATCCCATGCTCAACCAACTCGTCACTGTCGCCATGATTGAAGGCCGAAGCTGGCACATCATCACTCTCGCCTCCAAAGATGGAAACATCATCCATGCTCGCCACCTTGTCGCTCGCCTCCAAAGCATGTTCCTTGAGTGGCTCCATAGTTGTAGTCGTCGCCGCACCATCTTCAAAAAGAGTCATGGTATACGTGGCATCGTTAATGCCACAAAGAGGGATGGCGGTGAAGTCGAACTTGGGAGCGTCGTCTTGGAGCTCATCGGGATTGGATATCTTGGTGGTACCATCCTCGTACTCGTAGTCGTGAAGCTTGGTCGTCGCGAAGTGTGCTTGGGGTGGAGAAGCCTTGGCCTTCTTGAGTTCTTTAACCGCCTTGAGAGCACCAATGCAGAGATCATCGAGAGACTTGAAGGTGTTGTTGAAGATAGTCTTGGCGATGTCGTTGTTCAATCCCGTCATGAAGTGGAACTTCATCCAAATGGGGTCGTCCACTCCGGCTCGTCGCAAGGCTTACGTCAACTCCATGAAGTACTCGTCGAGGGACTTGGATCCTTGTATGGTGTTCTCCAATTGGCGTTGAAGATTTTCCGTGTACTTGGAAGGCACAAATTCTCGCCTCATAGCTTTCTTCGTCTTGGACCAACTCATGTCTAAGCTATTCGAAGGTGTGTGAAGCCACCATGTTGATGCGTAGTCGTGGAAGTTTCTTGTGGCACACTTCATTTGATCTTCGGAAGGGGCTTGAAGTAGCTTGAGGTAGGTGTCCATCTTGCGCTCCCACTCGAGGTGCTCTTCGGGGTCATGAGTCCCTTAGAATGGAATGTCGAAGTCATAGTAGCTCGTGAAAGTCGTAGTCTTGAGCGTGGGGAGCTTCTCTTGAGGTGCTTGTCGGCGAAGATGCCGCATATCCATAGGCAAAGATGCCTTGAAGTCACTTGGTGAAGATGCCAAGGTAGGTGGTGAAGTCATCAAGTGGTGGTTGGTGTCGAGTTCGTGACCTTCACTCTTGTTCTTTGTTGGACGCCTTGATGTTGGCATCGTTATTTCTTCATGTCGTTGATGGTGTCGATGCCGAGGTGATCTTGCCGAAGATGGAAGCTCGGAAGCATGTGCACTCGAGCGTCTTCTCGAAGATGAGGAAGACCTCTTGTCGGTGTTGATGAGGACCTTGAGCTCCTCCATTTGAGCATCCAACTTGGCGTCGATGGTTTTCTTCATGGCATCGAACTCGTCATTGTTGTTGTAGACCGAAGGAGATGATGTGCTTTGCCTATCCATCACACGACTTGAGCAAGGGTGAGTAGGAAATGAGATAAACAATACCAATATACCGTTCCCAAAGTTGAGGATGTATCCCGTTTCACTCAATGTGGAATGAAAGAATAGGGGAATTGGTACCGTACCTGTTCACTCACACCTACAATGTAAAGCTTATCGAGTGGATTGGTTAGGACAAGTGGAACAAAATTCAAGCAAATGTCAATCCAAGATATCGAAAATGTTGAGGAAGATTCACAAAATTGCAATGCAAAGCAAATAGATCAATAGCTATGGTGGCACTGGGAACACACACACGGAGATAAATGGGATCCGCGCAACGAAGGAATGAGCACAAAATGTGAGAGACCCGAGAAAAGCTCGTATTGCATGGATACTAGAAGAGACAATAGCTCGATTGCTCAAATGGGTTAGATACGCGCTTGTGCACCATCCTATGAGAGTAAACGTGCCGTCTTCAATCCCAAGTATGCTATGTATGTATGATCCAAGAGTATGAACTATGCAAAATGGCTCAATGCTATTGCTATTGCTTACAAGCTCGATTGTATCTCCTCTTTTTCTTAAAAGCTTTTTCTCTTTTGCGCTTTTTTTCACAATGCTTGATGCTCGAACCAAGATATGAGACAAGTATGATGGATATGCATGGGAGAGACTTATGGCACTATGTAGATAACAAGATGTTTGCACGCTAGAACTAGCTACGCGGCATAAGAGTATCACTACGGTGCAAACGTGGCCCGACAATTCTCAACTCGCTTGTCTCAATGGGTAAGGTACGCAATAGGCTCGAAGCGATCAATGCAATGGCAAGGAAATGGACAATGATGTCGTCGAGATTACCGTCCTTGCTTACGGTTGGAGTGCCAAAAGGCAAAGTGGCCAATGTCGATGTCGAGGCCGAGGCGATGATGAGTAGCGGCGTTGTCGATGTAGAACCGTCCCTAATTAGCCGAAACACCTTAGGAAACGGAAACCGCAACTCAAAATCTCAAACAAAATTGGGTTAAAATGGCGAAAGTTTATGGTCGAAAAGCTATGCGGAAGTTGTGGTTGTGGCCTAGGCAAAGATGTCAAATATGTAAAATTTTGATGGAGTCAAATGGTTTTGCAAGTATTTTTGTGGGATGGAGGGTGTCAATATCTACAAAACAAGCTAAAGAAAGTTAAAATCGGAGTTCGGATGAATTAGTTATGGCCGAAACAAGAATCAGCCTCCGTCAGTTTCTACACGTGTCGGACGTCCAAGAGATGACGGACATCCAAGGGTCGCACGTCCGGACGGTCCGGAAATCCGAGAAATCGGCTCTGTTTAGGGGGTCTAGACGTCCGATGGGTCTGGGCCAGATCGGGATTTCAGATCCGGGACGCATTTTAGGGCGGAAATATTGATTTTCGGGGTCAAAATTGATGGGGGAAAAGAAAAATTAAGTGGATTTCGCGGTGGGAAAGCTAGATCACTTGCTAAACACGAATTCCATGGATCAAAATCAACAAAATCTCACAAGAACCAACAAATCACAAAAATTTGGTGAAGCTATTTTTGGTAGGGATTTTCGAATTGGGGCAAAAACACACAAAATTAGGCGAGAAAACAAAGGGGAGGACTCCAAATTCGTGAGAAACGTGGCTCTTGATACCAATATGATATGGGGCACACCCGTGTGTGTCGATCTTTCACGATTTGAAGGGGGATTCCACGAAGAACACGGGGAAGAATGAGGAGAAATCACAAGAGAAACACTCAAGAACAATTCCAATCATACATCCACTATGCTCACATAGACACAAGATCCACAAGGGTACAAGAACAACAAAGGAAAATATGATACATGGTAGAGTTCATCCCAAATCCCATAGGGAGATGAGGCCTTGGAATCCCAGAGGATCTTCCCGTGCAAGGGGCCTTGACATCCACTAGGGGTCTTCTCTCATAGAGGCATCTACTCCATGGGAGAGGTAGTGGAAGGAGCAAAGGCTCATCTATCTATGAGCTAAATCATTGCTAACCCTAGCTAGAGGTGGGGGAAGAGTATTTATAGTCTTGGCCACGAAGGGGTAAGTGGAGAAGGGATACAAGGCCCAAGGCCCGCGGCTGCACACAGGCAGGTGTCGGACATCCGAAGGACGTCGGTCGTCCGAAGGCTCGGGAGGGTTCGGATGTCCGGAGCGTGTCGGACGTCCGAGGCACGGTCGTCCGGAGAGCGTGGGATTTCCGAGATTTCGCCGCGGGTGCCTTGGCGCCGGATTTCCGGAGGATCTCGGACGTCCGTAGGCTGGGATGTGTCGGACGTTCGGGCGGCCTCAGTCGTCCGACCGCTGTAGAGTTCTGCTCGTCTTCTGGCTGGGCTGGACTCTAGGCGTCGGACGTCCGGAAGACGTCGGACGTCCGGAAGCTGTAGACTCCGTAGCTCCATCTTCTTCCATCTTCGCTTCCATGCTTCCCTTGCGGATGGTGTAGTCGTTCCTTGACGCTTGCACTCCTCCTTGTCATCCGTGAAGGTCCGACAATACCTATGTATGCACACAGAAGGAGTGTCAAGTAGTATACCATCCTCGAAGGGGTCAAGTGGACACGTGTAAAGGAGATGATTCACCTTTATGTATGTGAAGTAGAGGTCGCACGTGTCACTTTCCAAAGGACTCTTGACATGGTGATGTCCGTAGGATGCTCCGCATCAAGGGAAGTATGGGTATACTACAGATCTTCAAAGACTGTTCTGTTTTTGACAGATTCTGTTTTGCATGCATAGTTTGCTTGTTTTAGTGTTTCCATAGCTTATATTTGGTGAAATAAATTACGGGAATGATAGAATACAGTAGGTATTATGTGAGAACAATTATGAATCTTGTCTTGACAGAACCTAAGTGAATGATCTATATTTATTATACTAACCCATCTCACGAAGTTCCGTTAAGTTTTGTGTGATTGAAGTTTTCATGTTTTGGGTGAGACACCGATATGCGGAGAATAAGGAGTGACAAGAACCTAAGATTGGGGATGCCCAAGGCACCCCCAAGGTAATATCCAAGGAAGACTCAAGCGCCTAAGCTTGGGGATGCCCCAAAAGGCATATCCTCTTTCGTCTTCAACACTATTGGTATATCTTACTTAGAGCTATATTTTTATTCGTCACATAATATGTGTTCTGCTTGGAGCGCCATTTTATTTTGTTATTATTTTCTTTCTATTATTTATAATATTGTTTTTCAATAAAAAGTTCCAAGAATTGCCTTTAGGATGCTTGAATTGCATGTTTGATGTGTGCTGTGTAAAATCAGAAACTTTTGCTGTAGTGTTTGAATTTTCATATTTTGCTGGAACATGGAAAGTTTCTAAAAAATTTGCAAGGTATTTTCATGTAAACTCTTTATCTTTTCCTAAATTTACATAATTTTTAGAGATACATAAGTGCACTTTGTAAATTAATTGCTACAGACTGTCTTGTTTAGACAGATTGCTGTTATAGTTTTGTTATCTGCTTCTCCTATAGTTTTCATGACTTATATTAGTAGATATAAATTGTGGAAAATAATAGTATACAGTAGATAATGTTTGAAAATTATTATGGAACTTGTCTTGTCAGTACATAAAAAGTTGATTTATTATTATGTGCACTAACCTATCTCACGAGTTCTTTTCAAGTTTTTTGTGGATGAAGTTTTTGAGACTTAGGTGAAACCAGGATATGAGAGGATTGAACGAGATACAAAAGGTCAAGCTTGGGGATGCCCAAGGCACTCCAAGTAAATATTTCAAGAAGTCTCAAGCATCTAAGCTTGGGGATGTTACACATCCCACCTCTCTTCGTCAACTATCGGTTAGCCTATGTTGAGCCTAAATTTTTATTCGTTCACATGATATGTTCTATTCTTGGAGTGCTATTTTTGTTTAATTTTCTGTTTGAATAAAATACTAAGATCTGAAAATATTTATTGAGAGAGAGATTCCTCACATAGCTACTTTATTGTTTGACTACTCATTGATGTTCACTTATATCTTTTGAGAGTAGTTCGAAATTTACTCTTGTGCTTCACTTATATCCTGAGAGTAAACGTTGAATGAATTGAATGTCATAAAAGTGTAATTATATATGATTCATATTCTTGTCCAATGGGGAGTAGTGAATTCACATACTAGGATTATAAGCGGTAAAATTTATTCGAAGTTAGCAAACATAGCATTGGTCATTTAGAATATTCATGAAAGAATATTGAAGGAAGAGAGGTTTCATATATAAATACACTATCTTGGTCATCTTCTATGATTGTGAACCCCCAATAATTATTTTCAAATTTGATCAAGTAGTTGACGTTGGACAAGGAAGACAACGTAATGGTTATGTTTGTTTATATTCACATAGCAGTTATATTGTCATGGATCCTCTAACATGTGATGCTTGTTTAGAACCTTTTGCTAGCCAAAACTTCATACTAAGTAGAAATACTACTTGTGCATCCAAATCCTTGAGCCAAGTTTCTTCCATGAGAGTCCACCATACCAACCTATATATGGTATTTCACTGCCAATCCAAGTAAATTTGCATGTGCCACCTCTAAAAATTCAAATAATCATTCGCTTTGTGTGCTCGTACCGCTCATGGAGCGACGGGGCGGTCATTATCTGCCATGCTAAGCGGGTTATTCTCAAGATAAGTGTTTATTCACTTATCATTGCACGAGAGAGGCCGGTAAAAAGGATGCCCAGTCCTCCATAATACAAAAATAAATAAACAAGAACTCCCCCTAGAAAGTTGATTGTTTGGATGGTACCCGTGGATTCGGCTAGCCATGGAATGAGTTTGAATGGTGGAGGGGGAGTAAAATTTCAATTCTATTTGGGAACCGCCAATAATGTGTTTAGCATGGAAGATATTGAAAACTCTGTTATGATGTTGACATGAAAAGTATACCACGCAAAATTACATATTCATCTCTGCTTTAAAACAATGAGCTCTGGCCCCTCTGCAGATCCCTACTTGCCTCTGCAAAGGGCCTATCTTTTACTTTTCATGTTGAGTCAACTTCTTATTCCAATCTATTAATTCTTTAGTTGGCAAGCATCATGTGGTGGGGAAAGATCCAGACACATATATCCAGTTGAATATAGGTGATCATGATTCATTATTTGCTGACATTAACCCCGAGATAAATAAGTTGGGAGGCGAAACATTAAGCCCCTATCTTCCTATGTGTTTGACCGTAACTATTTGTTCTAAAAATATGCTTTGAGTGTCAGCACTCATGGAAGACTAAATGATAGTTGAGTATGTGGAATTTGCTAAACCAAGTTCTTATAGACCCTTCCTGAAAATAAGATGAATTGTAATTGCTTGATGACTGAAAACATAGTTTGCTAGTTTTCAAGAAAGTTTATGGTCTGTACTTTAACAAGTGAATAACTTGCTACTTGATCATGAGAAGCTTTATGAGAAATACTTGCTGGTTATGATGCTAGAAAAGTGGCTGAAATTATCCTTGATAAATATTATACATTATGCTAGCATTCAAACTTCATAAATTATTTCTTTTATCATTTACCTACTCGAGGACGAGTAGGAGTTAAGCTTGGGGATGCTGATACGTCTCCAACGTATCTATAATTTATGAAGTACTCATGCCATATACACCTATGTTTACAAAACTTTCATATGGTTTGGATTTACTTTATATGATTTAGTTAGAACTAACCCGGACTGACGCTGTTTTCAGCAGAATTACCGTGGTGTTGTTTTTGTGCAGAAAATGAAAGTTCTCAGAATCTCCCGAAACTTTTTGATGATTTTCTCTGGAGGAAATAAGCAATATTGGAATGAAGAACCACCAGAGGGGAGCCACCTTTGGGCCACAAGCAATCAGGGCGCCCCCCAGGCCGCGCCCTGATGTGTGCTGGGGCCCACGTGGCTCCGTTGCGCGTGATTCCAACACTGAAAAATCCTATAAATCTCAGAAACCCCAGAAATAAAGAGAGACTCTCCGCCTCGCCGCCGCAACTTTGTATCGACGAAAAACAAATCTAGAGCCGTTCTAGTACCCTGCCGGAGAGGGGAAACCATCATCAGTGGCCATCTTCATCATCCCGGTGGAGGCCATGACGGGGAGGAAGTAGTTCACCCTCGATGCTGAGGGTATGTACCAGTAGCTATGTGTTCAATCTCTCTCTCTCTCTCTCTCTCTCTCTCTCTCTCTCTCTCTCTCTCTCGTGTTCTTGAGATATCACGATCTTGGTACTCAACTTGCGGATTCCCGAGGTGACATTGGGGTAATCTATGCATAGGGGTTGATACTCGTTCTTGTCCTGCGTTCTCGGATAGAAATCTTGGGGTTCTCCTTGAAGTTCTTTGTGTGGGATTGTATATGATAGATCTGAAATTGTTTGATGCATGTCACTTAATTTACCCATGGTAACTTGAGGTGACATTGGAGTATCGAGGTGACATTAGGGTGGATTGATATGTGTCATTGGTGTTATTTTAGTACGAACTCTAGGGCTGTTTGTGACACTTATAGGAATAGCTCAAAAGATTGATCGGAAAGAATACCTTTGACGTGGTTCTACTACCTACACCAATTTCATCTTATGTTCTCCGCTAGTTAGGAACTTCGGAGTGATTCTTTGTTGCACATTGAGGGATGATCATATGATCCAACTATGTTAGCATTGTTGGGAGATTGCACTAATGAAAGTATGAACCCTAGGCCTTGTTGGAAAGCATTAATATACCGTTTTGCTCGCTTTTTACTATTTGCTACCTTGCTGTTTTTATATTTTCAGATTACAAAAACCTATATCTACCTTCCATATTGCACTTGTATCACAATCTCTTCGCCAAACTAGTGCACCTATACAATTTACCATTGTATTGGGAGTGTTGGGTACACAAGAGATTTCTTGTATTTGATTGGAGGGTTGTTTGAGAGAGACCATCTTCATCCTACACCTCCCACGGATTGATAAACCTTAGGTCATCCACTTGAGGGAAAATTGCTACTGTCCTATAAAACTCTGCGCTTGGAGGCCCAACAAAGGCTACAAGAATAAAGTTGCATAGTAGACATCAGAACTTTGGAGTGATTCTTTGTTGCACGTTGAGGGATGGTTACATGATTCAATTATGTTAGCACTGTTGAGAGATTGAACTAGTGAAAGTATGAACCCTAGGCCTTGTTTCCATGCATTGATAAACCGTTTTTCTTGCTATTTGCCACTTGTCACCTTACTATTTTTATTGTTTTCCATATTACAAAAACCTATATCTACTCCATACTACACTTGTATCACAATCTCTTCACCGAACTAGTGCACCTATACAATTTACCATTGTATTGGGTGTGTTGGGGACACAACATATTGCTTGTATTTGATTGCAGGGTTGTTTGAGAGAGACCATCTTCATCCTACACCTCCCATGGATTGATCAACCTTAGGTCATACACTTGAGTGGAAATTGCTACTGTCCTACAAAACTCTGCGCTTGGAGGCCCAACACGAGTCCACAAGAATAAAGTTGTGTAGTAGACATCAATGCCCTCCTGGCTCGTGGCTCCCTCGTGGGTCTTCTCGCATCATCCCTGAGATCCTAGGGTCTATTTATGCTCAAAAATAACCCTCGTAAAGTTTCATCCAATTTGCACTCCGTTTGGTATTGATTTTCTTAAAATTCCAGAAACAGGGAAAAACAGGAATAGGCACCGGGCACCTGGTTAATAGTTTAATCCTAAAAATAATATAAAATAACATATAATTGCATATAAAGTATCCAAGATTGATAATATAACAGCATGAAACAATCAAAAATTATAGATACGCTCGAGACTTATCAGCATCCCCAAGGTTAATTCCGGCTCGTCCTCGAGTAGGTAAATAATAAAAGCATAATTTTTGATGTGGCATGGTACCCCCATGTAATCTCTTTAAGGTATAATTATTGAGAAAAGATGAAGTACTTGATATCAACATAATAATATCCATGACCATAAGAGACATAATCATTACTGTTATTCAAGATATACGATCCTTAAAGAATGTTCTCCCTACTCATTTTTACCATACTAGCATGGCATGACTACGTCTTCACCGCATAAGTATAAATCATAAGCACCTCGGTGTCAAACGAGGCAATTGTATCATACTTCTAACATGCTTCAGTATTTTCAACTTCACGCAATAAATGAGTGTGAGCCAGGGATATGGCATATAGGTGGAATAGAGTATTGTGGTAGAGATCAAAGTAGTCAAAAAAGGAAGAAAGTCTCTCATCAACTAGGCGGATCAACGGTCTATGGAGTTGTCCATCAATTGAGATCAATGCGAGGAGTAGGGATTGCCATGCAACGATGCATTAGAGCTATAAGTGTATCAAAGCTCAAATGAAACTAACTGGGCGCACATCCAACTTGCTTGCTCAGGAAGACCTCAGGCATTAGCGGAATCCTGTCATCGTAATATACAAGACAAGTTCCATAATAAAAAAATTCCCACTAGTATATGAAAGTGACAAATCAGGAGATTCTCTATAGGAAGAACATGGTGTCACTTTGAGGCACAAGTGTGGTAAATGGATAGTAACATTCTCTCTTTTTTGTCATTTTTTCATGGTGGGCTTATTTGGTCTCCCCCGGTTTTTTATTCATCCGGAGTCTCATCCCGACTTGTGGGGGAATCATAGTCTCCATCATTCTTTTCTCACTAGGACAATGCTCTAATAATGATGATGATCACACTTTTATTTACTTACTACTCAAAATTAGAACTCGATAAAGAACAAGATGACTCTATATGAATGCCTCTGGCACTGTACCAGGATGTGCAATGTTCTAGCGTAACATGTAATAAATGATGGATGGTGGCTTTGCCACAAATACTATGTCATCTCTATATGATTATGCAAAGCAATATGATGATAAATACACAAGTCATGTGATGGAACGGTGGTAGTTCCATGACAATATATCTCGTAATGGCTATGGAAATGCCATAATAGATATGTATGGTGGCTCTTTTTAGGAAGATATAATGATGCTTATGTGTGATAGAGCATATCATATCACGGGGTTTAGATGCGCCGGCAAAGTTTGCACCGACTCTTGAGGTGAGAAAGGGCAATGCACAATACCGAAGAGGCTAGCAAATTATGGAAAGGTGAGAGTGCCTATATCCATGGACTCGCATTAGTCATAAAGAACTCATATACTTATTGTAAAGCCTTATTAGCTCTCTCGAAGAAAATTACTACCGCATGCCCCGAGAGAGGAGGTTGGGAGGACTTAACCATCTCGCGCCCCCGATTCTAACAAGACAATAGGATTTCCTTTCAGACATAAAAGTGCTCAAACCTCATCATCATGCCATGAACAATATTTAAATGAGAAGTAAATAAAAAACTTTAATGCCGATATTTCTACTAACCTATGATCATGAACCAACATCCTTTCATATTACTACAGCAATATAATCAAACCATACGTCTCTTATTTGGTGGGCTACATGGAAGGTTTTTATTATATGTCCCTTGAATACCTATCCTTTTTGGACTAGTCCTATAACACATTCAAATAACCATTCATATTTCTTAGTCTCTCAATAATATTTAAGTGAAGCATTAGAGTGCAACTATTCTATAAAATATAACCACCGCCTGCTCTAAAATATATAAGTGAAGCACATAGAGTATTCTAACAAATTATGATGAAAATGTGTCTCTCTCGAAAGGTGTGTCCAGCAAACAATGATTGTTGCAAACTAAAAGGAAAACAAACTATAATACACGACGCTCCAAGCAAAACTCATATCATGTGATGAATAAAAATATAGCTCCAAGTGACATACTGATAAATTGGAGATGAAAGGGGGGATGCCCCGGAAGGCATCCCCAAGCTTAGAAGCTTGGGTTTTCCTTGAATATTACCTTGGGGTGCCTTGGTCATCCCCAAGCTTAGGTTTTTGCCACTCCTTATTCTTTCATCCATCGTTGTCTCACCCAAAAGTTGAAAACTTGAGCACAAAAAACTCAACAGAAACCTCATGAGATCCGTCTGTATAATAGACATATCAAAAACTTTACGTATTGTTGAAAATTGACTCATATTTAATTATTGCATAATATTTACTATATTATAACTTCTCCATGACTTATACCCCCCCGGTATAATCCATAGCAAGATCAAAACAAGCAAACTATGCAAGCAAAAACAGAATCTGTCTAAAATAGAACATACTGTAATGATCCATACTAAAACCATACTTATGTAACTCTGAAAATTCTTATCAATTAGGAGAACTTGAGAAATTTGTATACCAATACTGTTTAAAAACTACAGATCAAAAAGTCACTCTAGTAAAATCAGAGAAATTATATACTGGGTGCAAAAGTTTTTGTTTTTGAACAAAATCGAGTGAACTATCATCCAAGTTATCCCAAAGGCTTTACTTGGCAGAAACACTATTCAAACATAAAGACACAATCATTACGGTAGCAATAACCATGTCATCTCACCAAAGCAGAATATAAAAAGAAAAAATTTAAGATAACTATTGGGTTCCCTCCCAACAAGCGCTATTGTTTTATGCCCCTAGCTAGGCATAATGCATTGTTTCAAGTATTGTCACCTTCATATCGAACTCCTCAATTATTTAACCATGCTTGCTAGGAGGTTTAGAATACAAGTTATTAATAGTCACACTCGTAGGGACAAAATAAGGAGGTTTGTTTTTAATGACAGATTTCTTTATTATATCAATGAAGTTTGGGTGCACACTAATCATTTTAAGATCCTCGTTCCCTTTACTGGATGCGGCACTTTTATTCTTAGGGACATAAATAACCTTGGGATTCTTATTAGGAGGAGTACTATCGAGAATTTTTGTGGAAGAAAAAGCGGAACCCGGTTTATTGATGATTTCTTCCAACTTATCAATTCTAGATGGACTTTGTCCTAACCGTTCACTAATCATTGGTTCATTCTCTTTTAGCATTTGTAGAATAATTCCTACTTTCGAACCAACTTGACTGTGGACCTTTTTGTCTAAATTTTCAATATGCTCAATGGCAGGCATTTTATTTTCAATAGCACCTAGCCTACACTTAACATCTTCCAAAGTCAATATAGTTTCATTAATAATGATAGGTGGTGATCCCACTAAATTTCTCATAGCATTGAAAGAATCCATGGTGTGACTCATCAAGAAAATACCTCCGGTAATAGTGTGAAGCGCAAATGTATACCAAGTAGTAACACCCACATAAAAATTACGAAGCATAAATAGTGGTGGATTACTTACGAGTTGATTTACTTTGAGCATCGAAAATCCTATACCAAGCATATTTTAAACTTTTCCTCCCCTTTGTTTCAAATTAAGCACTTCATTTTCGGGAGTACAACCAACAAGAGAAGAACTAGCCATAGTAACAAGCAATCATACTAACTAGCAAAAAGAAATATTTTTGTGTTTTCGATTTTTTAGAAGCAAATATAAGTAAAAGTAAAAAAGGCAAATAAAAAGTATAACAAGTCAATGATAGTTTGTATGAAGGGACATGATGAGAATTTGATGATATCTCCCCGGCAACGGTGACAGAAAATCTTTTTGCTACTTGTGAGTTGCGTTGGGTTTTCCGCCGAAGAGGAAGGGTGAAGCAATATAGTAGCGATAAGTATTTCCCTAAGTGAGAACCAAGGTTATCGAGCCACTAGGAGAATCATGGCAAATTCTCATCGTTAGCACCTACACACACAAAACGAAACACTTGCACCGAACGCAGGCAATAGGGTTGTCAATCCCCTTGAAATTGTTACTTGCAAGAATTAATTATGATAGTGAAAGATATAGAAAAAGTAAAAGTAAATAAATGCAGCAAGATATTTAGGGTTTTAGAAATATGACTAAATAGACCTGGGGGCCATGGTTTTCTCTAGAGGTTTCTCTCGTGAACGCATAGCATACGGTGGGTAAACAAATTACTGTTGGGCAATCGATAGAAAAGCGCATAGTTATGATGTTATTCATGGCAATGATCATGTATATAGGCATCACGTCTATGACAAGTAGATCGAAAAGATCCTGCATCTACTACTATTACTCCACCAATCGACCGACTCCTGTCTGCATCTATGGTATTAAGTTCATGACAAATAGAGTAGCGTATTAAGCAAGATGACATGATGTAAAGAAAGTAAGACAGGAAATCTATTCAGACCCTGTCTTTTTATCCTTAATGGCAACAACACAATATGTGTCTTGTCCCCTTCTGTCAGAACGATATAGAGCACTGTAAGATTGAACCCACCACAATGCACTCCTCCCACTGAACAAAACTCAATCTAGTTGGCCAAACCAAATGGATACATCAAAGAGAATTACCAAGCTATAACAATGTTGCATAATAAATTTCAGAAAAGACTCAGTTACTTTCAATGAATAATCTGATCGTAAACCCACAATTCATCGGATCCAAACAAACACACCGCAAACGAAGATTGCATCGGATAGATCTTCGCGAGAATCGCAGAGAACATGGTATTGAAGATCAAAGAGAGACAAGAAGCCATCTAGCTACTATCTATGGACCCGTAGTTCTGTGGTAAACTACTCACACATCATCATGGAGGCAGCAAGGTTGATGTAGATGGCCTTCGTGATTGATTCCCCCTCCGACAAAGTACCAGAAAAGGCCTCCAGATGGGCGGAAGAACAGAGGTTTGTGGCGGTGGAAAAAGTTTTTCGGGTATCTCTTTGTTGGTTTTGGGGTAATTGAAGATATATAGAAGTAGAATTAGGTCAGGAGGGTGGATGAGTGGCCCACGAGCTCGGAGGGCGTACCCTACAGGCTCGTGGCTCCCTAGTGGGTCTTTTGGCCTCCTCCCAAAGCTTCTAGGGTCTCTTTATGTCCGAAAAAAACCCCATACAATTTCATCCAATTTGGACTTTGTTTGGTATTGATTTACTGAAAAGTCCAAAAATAGGCAAAAAAAACATGAGCTGGCACTGGGCACTGGGTTAATAGGTTAGTCCCAAAAAATGATATAAAATAGCATATAATTGCATATAAGGTATCCAAGATTGATAATATAATAGCATGAAACAATCAAAAATTATAGATATGTTGGAGATGTATCACTAGCCTTACCTAAACCCAATATATTTTCATGGACTAATTGCGGCATAATTTTTTATTTAAGTTTTTTCCACCTGCAAGATTTATGCAACTTTGTTCTCAGATTACATGTTTCAAGCAGGAAAGACGTGAGCCACTAGAGCTTGCGTGGGATAGAATTAAGATAGCTATAAGAAACTGTCCTAACCATGGGATGGAGGAATGGCTGCTCCTTCATATGATTTATAATGGTTTAAATCCTATGTCAAAAATCATGCTTCATACAGCTACAGAAGGAGCAATCATGGAAAAATCCATAGATGATGTCAAGAAGCTACTTGATGATATGCAAGAGAACCATGCCCAATGGCATGTTGAAAGGACTACCAGTAAGAGGGTGAATGCGATTGAACAAAACAACACGGAGTTGACAACTAAGCTTGATGAACTCATCTCCCTTACAAAAGATAAAGAAGAGGTAAACATAAATGCCCTCACTAATCAAGACGTTAGTGATGTGAATTTCATTGCTCGCAATAGCTAAAATCCCTACTCACTACGGGAATCACAGAATTTGTCGTCTGTCAACTCGTTGTCGTCAGCTAGCGGACGGCAAAGACGGTCTTTGCCGTCAGCTTCACACAAGCTGACGGCAAAGAACGGACTGACGGCACAGATAGTACTTGCCGTCAGCCAACTCTTTGCCGTCCGCTAGCGGATGACAAAGAGAGTAAAAGCAGACGGCAAAGAGCCCACCTGGGCCCCGCTGGGACCGTGGGGTTGATTAGGTCAACTGGACTGTCAGCTCACTCTTTGCCGTTTGCTTGGAGGCTCTTTGCCGTCCGCCAGCAGACGACAAAGAGCCTGGGTACTAACGGCCGTTGCCCGACCCCCCACCCCCTCTCTCTCTTTCTCTCTCTCTCACCCACGAGCTCATCTTCCCCCCCCCCCCGCCGCCCCTCTGCCTCCCGCCGACCGGCCGCCCCCGCCGCCCCGGCCGGCCATCCTCGACGCCCCTGCCACGCCCGGCGGCCCTGCCACGCCTGGCCGCCCTCGCCGCCCTACCCCGCCTAGCCGCCCCCGCCACCCCTGCCCCACCCGGCCGCCCTGACATTGCCCGGCCGCCCCCGCCGCTCGGCCCGCCACAAAGCCCGCCCGCCCCCCTTCGGTGAGTACTTAGGGTGTTTTTTTCCTGTTTTTCATCTAATTAGATTAGTTAGATAGCTACTGTTAATTAGGTTAGTTAGGTTAGAAAAGAAGAAGAAGAAGAAGAAGAAGAAGAAGAAGGAAAAGAGGAGAAGAGGAGAAGAAGAAGAGGAAAAAGGAAAAGAAGGAGGAAGAAGAAGAAGAAGAAGAAGAAGAAGAAGAAGAAAAAGAGGAGAAGAGGAGAAGAAGAGGAAAAACAGAAGAAGAGGAGAAAGTAGAAGAAAAAGAGGAGGAGAAGAAGAGGAGAAGAAAAGAAGAAGAAGAAGAAGAAGAAGAAGAAGAAGAAGAAGAAGAAGAAGAAGAAGAAGAGAAGAAAAGGAAGAAGAACAGGAGAAGAAGAAGAAATAGAGGAGAAAAAGAATAAAATAGAAGTGGAAAAGTAGTTATATAGAGAGATATTTTTCTATTGAGATTGAATATTCGTGTTGATCGTGTGGATTTAAATGTGCAGTTGTTTCGTCACTGCGAGGTTCTGGTGTTCGACGACCTCCAAGTGCGTTCGATAGCCTCCCCTACTTTCGTGGGTGAGCACAACTGACATCTCCTCCTCTCCCTTCATTTGCCTATTCCGGTCTTCATGTCGATGATACTTGCTAGCTATAGGTAGATTCAATCATCAGTATGCGTGACTAGTATGCGTCTCCCGTTTGAAAGGGCGGCATCTATAAATATGCATGGCTTTGCATATTTATAACCGCCATCCTTTTGAATTGTCCACGTTATCCATGGATAACCCAAGTATGTATAGATTGGGTTCGTTTTCCCATGCTCTGCTCCGGATCCGATGCAGAATTTCGTCAGTGCCTCCCTATTGTTCTCCGGGTGCACATCCTCTCTGTTTAATGCCGAGATGTGCATAGGGAGAACAGCGGGGAGGTGCTGCCGAAATTCTACGTCGGATCCGGAGCATAGCATGGGAAAACGAACCCAACCTACACATACTCGGGTGGGATTAGGACCTATCTTTACCTATTAGCGTGTAGGTTGCATGGACGTAATAAAATTGACAAACTTGATTAACTGATGAATATATATATATATATATATGGTAAATTATATATATATATTTCTTGTGTGTTTAGTAGCTAGGCAAGATGAGTGATCGTGCGTGGATGTACACCGGTCACACTAGTCAGGAAGACATGACCAATGAATGGTTAACAAAAACCAAGGGGTTTGTGAAAGCCACATTTGCAAATGGCCAGAGAAAAACCTGGTGCCCCTGTATTAGGTGCGACAACTTTAAACAGAGGACAGAGGATGAAATGTGTAAACACCTATAAAAGTGGGGTTTTACGCCTGATTATACGGTGTGGACATTTCATGGTGAGTCTGCCCAACGTACCAGAGCTGAGGTGGTTCGTCGTCGCACCGACAAGCATGGTACCGGGATCGAAGACATGGTGCAAGACTTTGATGATGCTCGGGATTCGGACGATGAGATGGAGGAATCTGCAAAGGCCTTCTATGAAATGTTGGAGTCTTCAAAACGTCCTCTCTGCGAGCACACTGAGCTTTGTCAGTTGGATGCCATCGCGCAAGTAATGGCGCTGAATGCTGAACTCAACTTGGGCAGAGAATGCTACGATGCGATGATGACACTATTTGGATGCTTTCTACCCAAAGGCCATGTCATGCCTGCAAACCTATACCAGTCGGACAAAATCCTCCGTGTAGTTAAGATGCCCTATGAGAAGATAGATGCCTATGAGAACAGATGTGCCTTATTTAGGCTTGAGTATGCGGGCTTGAACTATTGTCCCATTTGCAAGTCTTCGAGGTGTGTTGTGGTAGACAACGGTATGGGTGAGAAGAGGCGGACCAAAATCCGAGTTAATGTTCTTCGGTACATGCCAATCATACCAAGGCTTCAACGTCTTTTCATGGTCGAAGAGACGGCCGAACAGATGACATGACATAAAATGGGCAAAAGAACCGAACTAGATGCAGATGGGAATCAGATGTTGGTACACACATCGGATGCTTTTGCGTGGAAGCACTTCGATGCATTACATGAGGATAAAGCGGCAGATCCAAGGCATCCTCGAGTTTGCGTCGCCACGGATGGGTTCAATCCGTTTGGAATGACGACAACCCAATACAGTTGTTGGCCTATATTTGTCATTCCACTCAATCTCCCCCCCGGACAGATTATGCAAATAAAGAACATTTTCCAGACGTTGATAATTCCAGGGCCCAACTATCCGGGGAAGAATATGAATGTGTACATGTAGCCACTTAAGGATGAATTCCAAGAAGCTTGGGATAATGGGTTCTAGACATACGACGCCGCATGAAAACAAAACTTCACAGTGCATGTCTCGTACATGTACTCGATGCATGACTTGCTGGCGTATGCGGTGTTCGCTGGCTGGGGTACGCATGGAAGGTTCCTATGCCCCACATGCAAGGCAGCTCTTTAGTTTCATTGGCTGTAGGCGGGCCGCAAGTTTTCTTGCTTCGACTTGCATAGACAGTTCATGAATCCTCACCATAAGTTCAGAAAAGAAAAGAAGAACTTCATGATGTTGTCAAAAACTCTGCACCACCTGCGTTGACAGGCCAACAGATCCTGGATCAGTTAAACGCTCTCGAGCCTGATCCAGAGCGTCCAGGGTATTTCAAGGGGTATAATTCGAAACACGTCTGGACTCACAAGACATGCTTGTGGGATCTGCCTTACTTCAAAGACCTCCTTCTTCCACACAACATCGACGTGATGCACACTGAAAAGAATATCGGAGAGGCCCTTTTTGGTACATTGTTCGGCATAAAGGGGAAGTCAAAGGATAATCCTAAGGCTAGAGTCGATCAGCACACTCTATTATGTGATAGACCGTTACGAAACATGCGACAACCGAAAGGAAAGCAGAACTGGACGAAGCCAAAGGCCTGGTTCAATCTTACAAGGGGAGCTATGAGGGAAATTATCTTGTGGGTGAAAATGCACTTGATGTTCCCTGATGGGTATGCAGCGAATCTAAAGAGGGGAGCGAGCTTTCAAAAATTGAAAACATTTGGTCTCAAGAGTCATGATTGGCACATATGGCTTGAGCGGGTAATGTCGGTGACGTTGCGTGGCTTTATCCCTGAGGATGAATGACTAGTACTGGTAGAGCTGAGCTATTTCTTCCGTGTTCTTTATGCGAAAGAAATATCGCCTGGCATGCTAGATGACATGGAAAAGTTTGCGCCGGAGTTGCTCTACAAGTTAGAGAAGATCTTTCCACTGGGCTTTTTTAATCCAATGCATCATTTGATTTTACATCTCCCTACCGAGGCAAGATTGGGGGGCCCGTGCAAAATCATTGGTGCTATGCAACCGAGAGGATGCAGAAGACGCTTCGAGCAAAATGTAAAAATAAACATAGAATTGAAGCATCGATGGCCGAGGCATTCATTACTAAGGAGGCGGCAAACTTCGTGACAGCACACTATGATGCCAAAAATTATCATTTGCATAATCCGAAGCCTCGGTACAATGCTGGCGACCCTAAAAAAGGTCGATCCAGCCTCAGCCTATTCATAGGGAAGCTCGCACCAATCGGTGCTTCGAAACCAATAGCGTTGGATGTCGAAGAATGGCGGACCATTTCATTGTATATCTTCAACAACCTAACAGAAGTGCGGCCGTACATTGAGTAAGTTGTCGGTACATTGTTTCGCAACTTCTAATTCCTTTGAACTGCTCTTATTCCTGTATATTTGATACAGTCGATACGTCGCCAAATTCTCGGATCGAGCGGTGATCCAAAAGGATTCCATCGAAGAGTATGAGCTTCTAGCAAAGCATGGAGGCGGCTATCCCGGTTTTCATCTCTTGGTTCAAACAAACGTCAATTACCATTAATATACCATTTCATTTTTGGTATAATTTGCGGCTAATGCGACAATCCTTTCGTATTAAACTTGTAGGCTAATTCAGAGTCTATGGACGCCGAATTGAGATGAGTCGCTAATGGTTTTGACTATAAGGTCCTTTCATTTGAGAAATACGACATCAACGGGTATTGCTTTCGTAGCTTTGGCAAAGAGCTATCTATGCCCGACCGAAAATCTACAAATTCTAGTGTCTCTGCTTGAAAGTGCTAGTTATCGACTAGAGGGGGTGAATAGGCGATTTTTATGAAAGGCTTCGAAACAATGTATGTATACGAAATATGTGGAAGCGGAACAGGATCAGGTAGGGATAGTAATCAATGATCTAATCAAGGCATGCAATGCAGTGAAGACATACAGGCAAGTTAAACATTATCATCATGCACACTAAGATGAGTCAAAGACAAACTTAGATAGAATGAAGATAAACAGCGAAAATGAGTGTCTTCAGGATAAGTCTTCAAACAATGAACAAGCAAAGGCTTCACGATACAGAACAGGAATGTAAGAAAGTGAAGGATAGAACCAGTTGCTTGACGAAGACACGGGATTTGCTGGACCAGTTCCAGTTGCTGTGACAACTGTACGTTTGGTTAGGGAGGCTGAGATTGAACTCAGAAGACCTCGTCTTCACCTTATTCCCCTTGAGCCAAAGTCACTTAGACATTGCCCAATCACTCTGGTAAGTCTTCAGGGGAGACTTCCGAAACCCGTACAAACTTGGTCACCTGGCAGTCCACAATGACTCTTGGACGCTCTAGACCCAGACGCCTAACCGTCTGGAAGATCACAGTCTTCAAGTGTAATAAGTCTTTAGTTCTCTCAGAACAGAATAACTTCAGTGATGCTCAAACATTCTAGCTCTAGGTGTTTAGGTGTATCCTCGCAGGATGTTTCTCTCAATGTCTTCGAGGTGGGTTGCTCCAAAACGACAACAGCCGTATCTCTCTCTGAGCAGCCGCCTTCATATGGTGGAGTGGGTGGGCTATTTATAGCCAGCAGGCAATCCGACCTGATATGACCGAAATGACCCTGGGTCACTGGCCAACCGACACATGTCACAACGGTTGGATTTCAAACGCACGCGGCAGCTTTACTTGGGCTACAAGTAAAGCTCACTCAACCAACTCTAGAAGAGATTTCCTCTCATTGTCTTCGCTGGAAGACATAGTTATGGGTTGAGCATCACATCAGCATCTCACTTCAATCATATCGACCCCACTTAACAGTACGGTGGTTCCTATGACTCAGGAAAGAAGAAACAAAACTACCAAAACACTTCGTCTTCGCATTTCATTGTCTTCGGACGAATGTCCACTGGTAGAAAACAGGGCACTAGTCCCGGTTCCAGAGGGCCTTTAGTCCTGGTTCTGGAACCGGGACAACACGATCGGGACTAATGCCCAAAACCTGTAGTCCCGGTTTGCTTACGAACCGGGACCAAAGGGACTCCACGTGGCCGCTGCGGGGCGCCCAGGCAGGAGGACCTTTAGTCCCGGTTGGTAACACCAACCGGGACCAAAAGGAGGCCACGCGTCAGCAGCTCGCAGGCGCTGGGGGTTTTGTTTTTTTTAAGGGGGGGTTAGGCTTTTTGGAGGGTTAATTTAGGGGTTTCATATTGTGTTAGCTAGCTAATAGAGAGAAGTGACCTCTCTTTCTCTGTGCTTGGTCGACGCTAGCTACTATACATATAGAGAGAACTCGACGCTAGCTAGTAAGCAAATGAAGGAAACCATTAATTACACAAGATCGTCATGAACATATATAGAGAGAAGTGACATCTCTTTCTCCGTGCTTGGTCGAACAACAAGTTTTCGTATATCTATCCGACGCTACTACATATGTACAATATAACATCTCTTACAATCCCTAACACCTAATATCTAATTTCACATGGTATTCCCCGTGTTCAGGTATGACGTGGTCAAGAAAGAATCTAGCCAATTCCTCCTGAATTGCTTGTATGCGATCATGTGGTAGGAGTTCATCCCGCATCTGCCAGATCTAATTTAAAGAAGGGGGTCAATACATATATATGAATGAAACTCAACACAATTGATGGTAATATGTAAAATAAAATTGTGAATATTGTTTACGTACTTCAAATTGTTTCTCAGAGAAGCCCCGCTCAGAGGTATAGTAGCGAATGAACTCGCATACGTAGTATCCACATAAAGTAGTCCTAGGTGACTGGTACAAGCACTTTACGAGAATAGAGTTCAATCAAACTGATAAGCAAGCATGATAATGGTATTGATGAAACTAGAATCAATGAGAGATGCGCGGAAGTAGCTAGTACTACTTACTTTGGGGTGCGTAAATCGCAGCTCCTTCTTCAGACCCGGAACCATAGTGGTGAACTTTTTCCAAACCCTGGCAGGCAAAGAAAATGATTACTTGATGTCAGGAAATGAACGAAAGTTGCCGATATGGTCCCGGTATTGATTGAACTTACTTCTGGAGCATTGCAGTCATGTCCGCATAATACTTGGGATCTTTACAGAGCGAGTCTAAGAAAGTTACTAATGCCCCGTCAAGGTTAATGGATAGCAGAATATAGTGGAAGCTGCGCACGCATAACTCATCAATTACATTACTTAACCTCGAGTAAGCGAAACCGAATATGCACAAGACAGTAACACTCACTTGAAGTTGTAAGGAAAGAGTATTTCCCTTTTGTTTTGATGTCTAAGGAACGATTCTAGCATGTTCTTCTCGGTATCTTTGGCCTCGTTTTGTACCGACCATTCATTTACGGTATTTGGGCTAATGAACCCAATGTCATAGATTTGTGCTTTTTTGCATTCGACCATCTTCAATCTGCATAATATAGTGAGGATAATTATATATACATGCAATGAACGAGCTGAGCTAGAGACTTAATTATAGAAGTAATACTTACAGACAGTAGCAAGTCATGAGTTGTTTGTCTAGGGCCTTTTGATTGTATAACTGAAATACATCCACAAATTCAACAGGCAGCAGGTCGACTCCAGGGAAGTCGTGCTCTTTTTTAATACCGACAAACAAACTATCGGTCCAGGACTTCCTGCAGGTTTCCATGTACCAGTCATGCAATATTTGCATCATCGTTGTTAGATGAGGATGATCAGGTTTGACGAGAGGCTTCCTGTGCTCATATCTAAAGTCGTCTACTACTACCTCAACCGTTTCAAATTGTACATCATCGGGCAGGTAATCATCAAGAGTGGTACCGGGCAGTAGCACCAGATGATTAGCGATATCGCTAGACACCTTGAGCGGGGGGCACGATTGCTTCTCCTGTTCGCCGAGCTGGGGAATTGTTTTCCCACTTCTTCGTTTTTTCTCTCTTGCAGCACTGCAAGTACTTCCCGACCGCTGCGCTTCAGCATGTGTCTTAGTAACTATGCGGTCATAGTTGGATAGCCGAGTCTGTGGTGGTCGCTTTAGGGCATGCAGAGTTCGCTTCGCTTTCACCGGATCTACCGTTTCCTTCGGAGGTGGATCTTTCCATGCAAAATGGGCCTTCACTTCGGCTGCACTGATTTTAGCGTTTTCCTCTTCGCTCCTCTCATATGGTAACTTTGGAAGAGGCTGGAGGCTTGGACCAAATTTGAATTTCTTCCCGCCTATTGTACTGCTAGCCGCCGGAGCGGCGGCGGCGACTCTCTTCCCCCGTTGCTGACGCGCCGAAGGAGGCATAGTGCCCTGACGCGCCGGAGGAGGAGGAGGAGGAGGCGGAGTGCCCTGACGCGCCGGAGGAGGTGAAGGAGGAGGCAGAGTGCCCTGACGCGCCGGAGGAGGCGGAGTGCCCTGACGCACCGGAGGAGGAGAAGGAGGAGGCGGAGTGCCCTGACGCGCCGGAGGAGGAGGAGGCGGAGTCTGCTGAGGCGTCCAGTTTGGAAGCTTGATGAACTCTTTTCTCCATAGACAGGAACTCCTCAAAGCATTTTCCAAAAGAATAATATCCTCTTCACCTGTAGGGTTGTCAAGCTCCAGCCTCTCAAATCCATTCATTATTTCATCCACCGTCACAACATCATAGCCATGTAGAATCGGACGTCAATGGAAAGTTCCCTCAGCAAGAGGAGGTACAACAGAGCCGACCGCCGCCTTGAAGGTCAGGCTCTAGCATTTCTTCATTAGCTCGCAATGTTCAGCCGCCGTGATACTATCCACGGGGTAGCGAGGAGCCGTGAAATCAGGCTGAATGAGCTGCATGGAAGCCACGCTGCTTCTCCGCTGAGATGGTGGGGTAGCGTCAAAGGAAGCATCTTCGTGCCGCTCAGATGGTTGGCCGGTAGCTCGCTGGCTCTCAAGTTCCTCTAGTTTTCCTAATCTTGCACCGAGCTTCTGCATTTCGCTTGCTTCCTGTTTCCTTTTTCTCTCTCGGCTTCTATAACCACCGCTGTCGGGAAACCCATGCTTCCACGGAACGGAGTCTGGTGTGCCTCGTGTTCGTCTAGGGTGTTCAGGATTCCCGAGGGCCTCTGTCAGCTTGTCCTTCTCTCTGTCGGGAATGAACGTCCCTTCCTGCGCTGCCTTGATTACTGCGTGAAGCTTCCGGAAGGGTATTGCAAGTTGCTCGTCAGTCCAAACACACTCCCCTGTTTCTGGGTCCAAAGTTCCCCCAACCCCAAAGAACCAAGTCCTTGAACGATCTGGCCAGTGCAATGTCGCTGGTTGGACATTCTTAGCAAGCAGGTCTTGCTCAGCTTTGTCCCACAATGACTGGACTTTGTAGTAGCCACCTGACCCCGTGTGATGGTGAAACTTCTTCCTTGCAGCATTTTTCTTGTTTGTCAGTGACCATTTCTTAACCTTCTCCGATTTCTTGTAGGCCACAAATTCGGGCCATTGATCTCTTATCTTCTCATATCGACCGACGAATTTCGGAGTCTCCTCTTTCTCGACAAACTTTGTGTTCAACTCTTTCTTCCAGTTCCTGAATAGTTCTACCATCTTCTTAAGAGCAAACGCCTTGACCTTTCGCTCTATAACAGGGTTATTCGGATCCTCCTCTCGTGGTAAGCTGAAATTTGCCATCAGCTCGGTCCAAAGATCATCTTTCAGTCTATCATGGACATAAGAAACTTCAGGGTCCTTATTATTCTTATTCCATTGATGGGTGTTGATCGAGACATGGTCCCTAAGAACAACTCCACACTGATGTACAAATGCGTCCTTGGTCCACTTGGGAGCAATCGGTTGGCCATCTTTCGCGACTTCTGTGATCGTGAACCTTTCATCTGGGTGCAATCTTTTCTTCGGGACTCGTCTCCTTACCTCGTCGGACTTTGAAACAGTTGAGGCTCCCTCCTCCGTTCGGTCACCGGAGCCGTGATCATGATCTCCTTCCTCCGCCGTTCGGTCACCGGAGCCGTGATCATGGTCTCCTTCCTCCGCCCTTCGGTCACCGGAGCCGTCATGATCTCCTTCCTCCTCCATTGTTGGATCACCGGAGCCGTCATCCTCTCCTTCCTGATAATCGGTGTCGTTGAGATGCGACAAGGGATCACCTCCGGCGCGGATTATATCCCCGAACAACTGTTCTTTTTCTAAGTCTCTTTGATACATAGTTTCTGCAAATATTATACAACGTGGCAATATACAAACATGAGATATATATGCAAATCAATACAATGCAATGCAACAATACGATCATATAATATCACTAATACATCTCGAATATTATTATATAATATCACTAATACAGATATAGTTGACGTCTCGCGGCGCAGGCGGTGGACACCCAAAGAGAAGGAACTATGACAGGATCATAGCTCGGGCGAGATCCCTGAAGAACCTGCCAGGTATTGGAGAACCTGGCGTCCAATGCAACCATGTAGCGTCGGACGTGCTCGTCCTCCTACCTGACACAGCGACGTACCACCTCCGCGGGGGCCGGCTCCCTCTCCACTGACAGTGGTCCACGCGACCGCCACCAAAGAACCTCTGGGTCGACGACAGGACCCTCATTCCTCACCAAGCTGGGCGCCCCGAAAGGTAGCACCTCCCAGTGCCAGCCCGACGGAGCCCAGTCCCGGACATGGCGCCTCTCAAGCAGGTGGTTGCCATTGAGTCGACGACGAGGATGCGGGACGGGCATCGTCGACTCAACGGCTACGCTATGCAACTAAACATTTAAACATCTAAACATCATATATCTGCCTAATATAAAATCATCGATATCGTCGGGGACTCTCGCTCCTTCACCGACGATCGTCGGGGACTCCTCGATATCGCGTCACCGACGACCGACGATACTACATTATTTCCAACTAAAACAAATAAAACATAAAAAAAAACTAAACAACTAAAACATAAAACAACTAAATTAACTGAAACTGAACATCTAAAACTAAAACTAAACAACTAAAACAACTAAAACTAAAACTAAACAACTAAAACAACTAAAACTGAACATCTAACAAAACTAAAACTAAATTAACTGAAACTGAACATAAAACAACTAAAACTAAACTAAACAAACTAAACTAAACTAAACTAAACAAACTAAATTAAACTAAAACTGAACATGAACATCTAACAGGATTTGGGGAGCTCACCGGGGGGCTGACGAGGAGAGCGGCGACGGCGACGAGCGGCGACGGCGTCGGGTCAGGGCGGCGGCAGCGCAGCGCAGGGGCGGCGGCGGCGGCGGCGCAGGGCAGGGGCGGCGGCGGCGGCAGGGCAGGGGCGGCGGCGGCGGCAGGGCAGGGGCGGCATCGAGGGCGTCGGGGTAGGGGCGGCGTCGAGGGCGTGGGCGAGGGCGTCGACGGCGAGGTGGAGCAGCCTGACGGCGTCGACGGGGCAGAGGGCGGCGAGGGCGGCGACGGCGAGCTCAGGCAGCCTGGCGGCGTCGATGTGCTCGGCGTTGTCGGGGGCAACTGCAGATGAAATCTGAAAAATTCCTAAGTCCCTGCTTATATACCCAACCCTTTAGTCCCGGTTGGTGGCTCCAACCGGGACGAAAGGCCCCCTTTCGTCCCGGTTGGTGCCACCAACCGGGACTAAAGGTCAATTTCAGCAGCCCAAAGGTCGAGAAGCAGAGACCTTTGGTCCCAGTTGGTGGCTCCAACCGGGACTAAAGGGTGGCATTGGTCCCGGTTGGTTCCACCAACCGGGACGAAAGTGACGCATTGGACCCGGTTGTAGCCACCAACCGGGACTAAAGGGTTGGTCCTGGCTGTGGTGGGAGTTTAGTCCCACCTCGCCAAGCGAGGGGCGCTCGCACCGGTTTATAAGCCCACCCCTCTCTGCCTTGTTGAGTTACTCGCGTAGTGGAAATAGATGCCCTTATACGGGAGGAAATTTGACCTGAAATCAAATTGAATTTCACTCTGATTTCAGGTCGAATTTTCCCTATATAAGCGCATCTATGTTCATTTTTGCTATTTTATGTTATTCACTTTTTCTTCGCGTGTGTCCCTTGCTTATTGCGCCGTAACCATGGATTTTCGTTTAACAGGGTGCTTGGGTCAGCCTTCACTTTGAAGGGAGGAATTTCATGAAACTTTTCATAATCTTCAGACATGTCTGTCTTGCCCTCCACGCCCACGATGTCTCTTTTCCCTGAAAGAACTATGTGGCGCTTTGGCTCATCTTATGATGTATTCGCTTCCTTATCTTTTCTTTTTCTCGGTTTGGTAGACATGTCCTTCACATACAAAACCTGCTCCACATCATTGGCTAGGACGAATGGTTCATCTGTGTACCCAAGATTGTTCAGATCCACTGTTGTCATTCCGTACTGTGGGTCTTCTTGTACCCCGCCTCCTGACAGATTGACCCATTTGCACCGAAACAAAGGAACCTTAAAATCATGTCCATGGTCAAGTTCCCATATGTCCACTATGTAACCATAATATGTGTGATTTCCCCTGTTGGTTGCTGCATCAAAGCGGACACCACTATTTTGGTTGGTGCTCTTTTGATCTTGGGCGATCGTGTAAAATGTATTCCCATTTATCTCGTACCCTTTGTAAGTCAATATAGTCGAAGATGGTCCCCTGGCCAATGAGTACAGCTCATCTGCAACAGTGGTGTTACCCATGAGATGTGTTTGCAACCAACTGCCGAAAGTCCTTATGTGTTCACATGTAATCCAGTCGTCACACTGCTCCGGGTGTTTGGAGCGCAGAATATTCTCGTGTTCATTGACATACGGGGTCACCAAGGTAGAATTTTGTAGAACAGTGTAGTGTGCTTGAGTCCAAGAATGCCCGTCCCTACATATTATTGAATTCGCTCCTAGCATGCCTTTTCCAGTCAGTCTCCCCTCATACCGCGATTGAGGGAGACCAATCGGCTTAAGGTCAGGAATAAAGTCAACACAAAACCCAATGCTTTCCTCTGTTTGATGGCCCATGGAGATGCTTCCTTCTGGCCTAGCATGGTTACGAACATATTTCTTTAAGACTCCCATGAACCTCTCAAAGGGGAACATGTTGTGTAGAAATACAGGGCCCAGAATGCCAATCTCGTCGACTAGATGAACTAGGACGTGCGTCATGATATTGAAGAAGGATGGTGGGAACACCAGGTCGAAACTGACAAGACATTGCACCAAATCACTCTTTAACCTTGGTAGGATTTCTGGATCGATTACCTTCTGAGAGATTGCATTGAGGAATGCACATAGCTTCACAATGGCTAATCGAACGTTTTCCGGTAGAAGCCCCCTCAATGCAACCGGAAGCAGTTGCGTCATAATCACGTTGCAGTCATGAGACTTTAGGTTCTGGAACTTTTTCTCTGCCATATTTATTATTCCCTTTATATTCGACGAGAAGCCAGACGGGACCTTCATACTGAGCAGGCATTCAAAGAAGATTTCCTTCTCTTCTTTGGTAAGAGCGTAACTGGCAGGACCTTCATACTGCTTTGGATGCATGCCGTCTTTTTTGTGCGCACGTTGCTGGTCCTCCCGTGCCTCTGGTGTATCTTTTGTCTTCCCATACACTCCCAAGAAGCCTAGCAGGTTCACGCAAAGATTCTTCGTCACGTGCATCACGTCGATTGCAGAGCGGACCTCTAGGTCTTTCCAATAGGGTAGGTCCCAAAATATAGATTTCTTCTTCCACATGGGTGTGCGTCCCTCAGCGTCATTCGGAACAGATAGTCCGCCAGGACCCTTTCCAAAGATTACTTGTAAATCATTGACCATATCAAGTATGTGATCACCAGTACGGAGGGCGGGCTTCATCCGGTGATCTGCCTCACCTTTGAAATGCTTTCCTTTCTTTCGACATCGATGGTTGGTCGGAAGAAATCGACGATGCCCCAGGTACACATTCTTCCTGCATTTGTCCAAATATATACTATCGGTGTCATCTAAACAGTGCATGCATGCATGGTATCCTTTGTTTGTCTGTCCTGAAAGGTTACTGAGAGCAGGCCAATCATTGATGGTTACAAACAGCAACGCATATAGGTCAAATTCCTCCTGTTCGTTCTCATCCCACACACGTACACCTTTTCCATTCCACAGTTGTAAAAGTTCATCAACTAATGGCCTTAGGTACACATCAATGTCATTGCCGGGTTGCTTAGGACCTTGGATGAGCACTGGCATCATAATGAACTTCCGCTTCATGCACAACCAAGGAGGAAGGTTATACATACATAGAGTCACAGGCCATGTGCTATGCTTAATGCCCTGAACCTCAAAAGGATTAACACCATCTGCACTTAAACCAAACCATACGTTCCTTGGGTCACCTGTAAAGTCCCCCCACTTTCTCTCGATCTTTCTCCACTGCAACCCATCACCGGGTGCTCTCAACTTCCCGTCTTTCTTACGGTCTTCCTTGTGCCATCGCATCAACTTGGCATGCTCTTTGTTTCTGAACAAACGTTTCAACCGTGGTATTATAGGAGCATACCACATCACCTTGGCAGGAACCCTCTTCCCGGTGCGCTGGCCCTCAACATCACCAGGGTCATCTCGTCTGATCTTATACCGCAATGCACAGCATACCGGGCATGCGTTCAAATCCTTGTACGTAGAAGCTTATTCTTCATTATTTTCAGCACCTTTTCAGATGCAATCATTAGGGCATGCATGTATCTTCTGCACCTCCAATCCTAGAGGGCAGACAACCTTCTTTGCTTCGTATGTACTGTCGGGCAATTCGTTGTCCTTTGGAAGCTTATTCTTCATTATTTTCAGCACCTTTTCAAATGCCTTGTCAGATACACCATTTTCTGCCTTCCATTGCAACAATTCCAGTGTGGTACCGAGCTTTGTGTTGTCATCTTCGCAATTTGGGTACAACCCTTTTTTGTGATCCTCTAACATGCGATCGAACTTCAACTTCTCCCTTTCACTTTGGCATTGTCTCTTTGCATCAACAATGACCCAGCGAAGATCATCATCGGGCACATCGTCTGGTTCTTCCTCTTGATCTTCAGCTTCCCCCATTGCAGTATCACCATATTCAGGGGGCGGATAGTTGTCATCATCCTCTTCTTCTTCGTTGTCTTCCATCAGAACCCCTCTTTCTCCATGCTTGGTCCAAACATTATAGCGTGGCATGAAACCCTTCTCAAACAGGTGGACGTGAAGGGCTCTCGAGTTAGAGTAATCCTTCGTATTCCCACAGATAGTACATGGACAATACATAAAACCATTCTGCTTGGTTGCCTCAGCCACTTCGAGAAAATTATGCAGGCCCTTAATGTACTCGGAGGTCCGTCGGTCACCGTACATCCATTGCCGGTTCATTTGCGTGCATTATATAATTAAGTGTATCAAAAACCATTACAGAACATCATGAATAGAGAAGTGACCAAATTAATAGAAGTTCATCATCACATTAAAATCAAAGTACAGTAGTGACCAAAATAAATACATAAAATTCATACTTCTTGAGCATTTGAAATGAGCTAAACTAGCAGTGAGAGATAAAACGATGAAGTCGTTAACCTTTTAGAACACTTGTGTAGTTGGTGCACCGCCAAACCTAAACAAATCTTAGGGAAAATGTAGCTTGGAGGTCGAGCTTGGAGAGGAGAAAACTTAAGTGTGGCTGCGGCATTTCATCGAACACCTCATGTGCATAGGATGTGAGAACAGAGAGCAACACACCTCCCAAACGCCGCCCAGCCAAAAAATAGAGGAGTGAGCGGGCAGGGGCGAGCATATATAGGCGATGTATAAGTCCCGGTTGGTGGCTAGCACCGGGACTAAAGGTGAATCTTTAGTCCCGGTTCCAGCCAACAACCGGGACTAAAGGGTAGCGAGGACCTTTAGTCCCGGTTCGTGTCTGGAACGGGACTAAAGGTGTCACACGAACCGGGACTAGTTCCAGCCGAGGCCCGGCCGGCGCCCTGGCCTCACGAACCAGGACTGATGCACCCATCAGTCCCGGTTCGTAACACGACCGGGACTAATGCAATATTCTGGCCCGTTTCAAAGCCCTGTTTTCTACTAGTGGTCTTCGAATACCACCAATGGCTTCAGCCGTCATCAATGTCTTCGGACATTTTTGGGGTTCGTATTCGACGGCTAAACCGAAACTCCAGGGACTTCTATCTGTGTTAACCTATGAACTCTCACAAACACATTAGTCCCTCAACCACGTTTGTCTTCAATACTCCAAAACCAACAAAGGGTGGCACTAGATGCACTTACAATCTTCCCCTTTTTGGTGATTGATGACAAACTGGTTGAAGTTTTCAACGGGGATAAATGTATGTGAAGATAAGGTTTTGAAGATTTTGATTACAGGATATAGAGAGCTCCCCCTGAAGATGTGTGTCGGCGTCAAAACCGGCGGATCTCGGGTAGGGGGTCCCGAACTGTGGATCTTGGATCGATGGGTGCCAGGAGACAAGGGAGGCGATGTTTACCCAGGTTTGGGCCCTCTCTATGGAGGTAATACCCTACGTCCTGCTTTGTTTGTATTGATGATGGTGTATCGAGTACAGAGTTGATCTACCTCGAGATCGTATATAGTGCTCTAAACCCTAAGAGCTATGCTCGTATGATGATATGATCTATGATGATCTGATTGTCCCTAATGACTAGCCTGGCCTCGGCTTATATAACACACCAGAGTCCTAGTCGGCTACGTCGGTGGAGAGGAGTCCTTTTCTTGATCACCAAGTCTTGTGGAATCTTCCTCGTATGCATCATGGGCTGTCCGAACTGGCCCATTAATGAACCGCCCTGGGGGTCCTCGGCCCGACCCACTAGTCGGGAGACGACGTGGTGAGTACCCCCTAGTCCAGGACACCGTCAATGTGCACATGAAAATTTTGCTTTGAATGCAAGTGCACATGGCAGGTTGTAGTTTGTGGAGATCTCCCCCTATATATCTTGTAATCCAGTCACTATGCATTAACAGATATGTCGAAGATAATGAAATGCACAATGAAAAATGGGCGTCTGCAAAATGACCTTAAGAGCATGAAAATAACTTGAGGAAGCGCCAAAGAGTATGGTAAACATAAAGTGCAGACGTCCATCAGGACTTAAGTTTTACAACCCAAAACAGCAAATGTTCAGAAAACGAGAGTTGTAAACATAGCAAAAGATAACACCCAGCCCATATTAATAGACCCGTTTGAAGACTATCATCCAATGCTTCTTCCCCTTTGTCATCGAATGACCAAAAAGGGACGAAGACATTGAAAAAACTACACGTCCCCAGCAGGTGTCGATGAAGACGGTGCAGTGGACTCTTGGGGTGCTGGTGCAGTTGAGCTTGCTGCAGTGTCGCTACGCCGAGTCGATGGAGGCAGGGAGGTGGCATCATCAGCTTCATCGGCAAGCCTGACGTTGACGGAGGGAGCTGAAGAGGAGAAATCACTGTCTTCAAGGGATGGAGTCTTGCGTCATTTCTCCGCACAGGGAGGTGGTGCACCAAATCTATAGCAAGGGTGAAATCCATCTTCTCGAAGCTCGTCCTCAGGAGCCAGCATAGTCAAAGTCCTCCATGAGCGGCGACTGATTTCATAAGCCACAAACAAATTTTTGGTGGCGAGGTTGCGAACGTGATTGACATCTTGCATCATGGAATGCACCTGGCACCGAGCCCATTCATGGTGCCTATCTTGCTTTTGGATCAGTGAAACAAGAAGTTCACGATTAGTGAGTGCACGTTCTCTCCTTGGTAGGCATTGGCGAGGCAGAGTACTAGCAGTGGCGTCAGTGTTGGTAGCACCGGATCTTGGTTGTCGAAGAGCACCAATAAGTCTTGCCCTTGATGGATCAGAGGAAATGTGAAGACCTTCAATATCAGCAGTGCCACTAGTGCCTTCGACAATTGGATTCTTGCTCTTGGATGGATACAGATCTGCTGGCACAACTTCAATATCTGGAAGATAAACACCATGGTTGCAAGCAGAGGGAAGAAACCTGGTGTTGGTTCTGTATATGATGAAGCGCATGATCCAGGGAGCATATATCTTCGGCTCGAGGACATTGAAACCATTGGCAGCAAGGTTGCGAAGGAACAAGTCTTGAAGATTGAACCTGATGCCATACACAATGTTGTAGAGCAATGTCTTCAGAGGCCCTTCAATCTTGTGAGATGAGTTGTGCCCTTTAATTGGCCAAATGGTGTGCCGAAGAATGTGGTAGAGAGTCCTTGGCAAGTACTGAAGATCATCACAAAGAACAAAGTGGGCAATTCTGCATCTTGAGCCAACGGTTGCATCATTGTGAGCATTTCAGTCATGTTGGGTTCTCGCATTTGGAATAGGCTTCGAGTGGCAGCCACATAGGCTTCAGAGCGAGGATCCAAGCCTTCACCAGAGGCAGCAAGTGGTGTTGCGGGAAAGAATTCCAGTGGTGAAGCAGTGACATGATCGTCCCGTATCATGAAGTCCATCTGCCAAGTGTTCATATCACGACCGAAGCCAGAGATGTGGAGAGTTGCGTAGAACTGGAGGATGAGTTCCTCATTCCAGTCTTCATGGTCATTGCAGAAAGGCAGCAAACCCACATCTCGAAGACAATCCAGTGCTTGACCAAAACAGGGAAGACCTTTCATAGCTTCAAAGCTGAGATGTTTGTGGGGAAAGATCCTATTCTGACCATAGAGCACACACATGTAGTACTGACGTTGTGGAGCACTCCAGAACCTGTCAGACTGTATTCTTTCACGCTTGTATGGATTGTGGTCGGAGTCAAAGAAGGTGTTGTTCAGCCTGAACCTTTCCAACTCGAAGACCAAGGGTCTCGCAGGGCCAGACTGGCGAAGACTTGGAAGATGTGGCATGGGGTTCATGACATTGGGGCGTCGATCAAGGTGGAACTCATACTGAGGTCCCTTTCTTGGTGGTGCAACAAGGCGAGGCCATCGTGTAGGAACCATCTCTCCTTCCCGATTGCGAGCCATCACAATGTTTTTTTCATTGTCTTCAGTGGATGGTGTGGCTGAGACAGGAGATGCATGAGGGGATGGGGCATTGGCTTCGCCCATTGTGGCATCGGCAGTAACGTCTTCAGCGGCCATGCCTTTTGGTGCAGATTGGCTGGGAGGAACATCTTCAATCCTCAGCACTTCTTCGACTGGTGCAGTCGGTGAAACATGTACTTCATCTTCAGGAATAGGAGACATAAGAGCACGAGGTCCTCGACGAAGACGTTTCAGTGGTGAAGTGCTGGTGGTGGTTTCAATCTCCAAAGGAGCAAACGGAGATTCTGGTGAGGTTAAAGCTGGTGGGAAGAAAGGAGGTGATGGTGTACCGAGCTCAGTTTCAGCTACATTTGGTCGGAGAGGAGTCCCAATGTCCACAAATTCACTAGTTGGTTGTGGGGAGGAAACCATTGGGGCATCCACCTGTGGAACATGTTCTGGCTCAGCATAGTCTGCATTGCCAATGTCTTCATGAGCTAAGTCTTCAGCTGCTGCAGTGTCTTCAGTAGCTGGAATATCTTCTGGTTTCTGAGTCTCTATGGAAGCAGACTCATGCAGAACGACCTGTCTCTCAAGGTTTTCTGATGCGGGAGGAGCCATTGAGATTGGCTTAATGAGCAGGGGCTCTTGCTGAGGAGCAGTGGTTGACGTCAGAGGAGTAGGGGGTACTGGTTCTTGAGCTGGCTCCGAAGACTTGGATTTTCTTGACTTCAACCTCTTCAGAGGTTGGGCTTCAGAAGCAGCTACCTTGCTCTTCTTGGCTTCAGCTTCGGCCTTCTTGGTATTCTTGCTATCAGCAGCAGAGGAAGACGGAGGTGCATGAGGGCCAGAGAAGCCAGCCGGAAACACAATGCCACGGTGTTCAGACGGTGTGGGAGGAGGCACATCCGAAGACATTGAACCTTGCCTGGAGCATGCAATGATTTCGGGAGCAAGAGCAGGCTGACCAAGAGCCTTTCTTTTTAGCATGTCGTTGTGAGCTTGGACCATAATCGTAGTCTTTCTCTTTAGGTGCGCTAGGGCGCCTTTGACACTTCCACTCAAATTTAGCTTTGAGATCTGCCATCATCAGTTGTCCCTAAATCTGAGGAGCGGAGAGCCTGTGCACATTCTGCTTGAACAACTCCTTTTCATGGCTAATCTTGGCCTTCATCTGCTTGGCTTTCTAAGCCACAGTCAGTTCCTCATTTACCAGCCCTTGGAAGGTGACACTTAGTCCAATTGGAAGCTGGAGGGCATCGATGGTGAGAGATGGATCTACGAACCATTCATCAATGAAGTGTTTGAAAATGACAGGATCAATGAGAGGTAAGTCTTCGAGCAGCTTGGCTTCCTCTTCTTTCTGCTGGATGAGCCTTGCTAAGGCTTCATCGTCGAACTCATCGTCAGATAGTTTAATCATATTTGCAGCGTCTATTAATGATAGAGTTGGCTTCGGAGCTCTGGAGGCAACAACTTTCCTTTGCATTCGCCTATGAAGGCGATCTTCTTCCTTAGGCTCTTCTGGATTAACAGAGGGAGAGCGCAAGGCTTGAGGTGTGGGGACAGTCGGCTTGGGAGGCTTTGAAACCTTGGGCTTTGAAGCCAGCAACTTCTTCAGAGGCTTCGGCCTTGGGGCTGGTGGATGCTCTTCATCATTTTCATCAGAGCCAGACTGTGTATGATCTGGGCAGCCAAGAATGCTTGATGGATGAGGATTGCTAGGCATTGGGGGCCTGAACATGCACGGATAGAACCCCATATTGATGGCTTCTGCCTTAGTCTTCGGATGAAGATTTCTATAGACAATGTCCGTCCATGGTGCTTTTTCAGCACACTTCTCAGCATAATCCTGAGTCGCAAAGTGGTAGTTGAACCACTCCTCACTCCAATATCTTTGAATCCATTGGATTCGATTCTTGCGCTGACGATACGTTTCCCCTTCATCTGACTTGTATTGCTCATATAGATCTGGAGGAAGATCTTTAGCTGTATTCTTTCATCTCTGCTTCCCTCCCTTCTTGACTGGTTTATCATCTGCCATTGACTTCGACAAAGGCTTCACAGAGGTGCGCAGATAAGAACAAGTACCAGGCGATTCCACATGTATCTGCAAGTAGTCTGCAAACGAATTCAGACTATGAGATCCAAGCGATTCTGCTGCGGACATGTACCTGTGAAAGAGTTAGGGATGCAAGGGAAGAGGAGAGGTCATATGCATTCTTAGAAGATTTGGAAGATAGCACAGTGTTTAGAAGACATTGACCTTTTACCAAAGACATTCAGTTATAGTACATATGGTGATTTCAGATTTCTACAAGTCCAAGGATTCGTACAAGTGAGGAATCAAACCAATCTTTAGACCAAAAAGTGAAAGTATTGGGCAAAATAGAGATCTAGATCTAGATGCGGTTGAGTGGAAAGTGAAGAAACAACAACCGACTATTTTCAGTAGAAATTTCAGATCAAAACATGCGGTAAAAATAACTTTTTATTTACCGCAGTGAAGAACGCGATGAACAGCTCGATGAGGCGGAGAGGCCGAGATGTTCGATCTTCCTCACCCTAACTTGGTGGAGACAGACAGCTATGGCAGCGGCGTGAAGGAGATGTACGCGGCCGGCGTGAGTACGTCGTCGGAGAAGGCGTGGCAGCTAAGCACTTCATCTCCGGCGGTGATGGAATCCAGCGACGGCGCTAGGGTTTGAGGACGAGGGTGGCGGAGGAGGAAGGTAATAATGGAGCGGTGGCACTTGCATTTAAAGAGGTGAAAACATCCGAACCGTTTGGACGGATGTGCCCCTGACTCCTTGGTTTAAGTGGACACACGGCATACATGCACCCCACCTGACAACCCACTACCATAATCGAAGCGGCGATGCGGGAGTTGTTGCTAAAGACATGGAGATAGTTGAGATTTGAGAATTAAATATGTGGTTGATTTGTCTTCGACTGACAAGGACATAGTGAAGACAGTCAACACGTGTCAATATAGAATGCATATGACTGGATTAGGACAGTCTTAGACAAGATAAGAACAGATGAGAATGTCAGGTCCGATCACATTTGCCTAGAAAAATAATTGAAGACAAGGATATAGGACAAATGCTGTATAGGACAAAGCTCTAATCCAAATGTAGATCTGCAAATAGTTTTCAACTGAAACACACGTGCAAACAAAATTTTGTTCCGAAGACATTCAGCTCTCGAAGACATGTGAAGGAGATGATATAAAACACAATGTCTTCGAGTTTGGTTGGTGGCGTTACCCACCGTATAAGAATGTTTGACTCAGACACGGCGCACAATTATCGTGGCGCTCTGAAGTCATATTCTTTGTTAACGTATTCACACTCAGATTGTAAGTCTTCATGAATTGAAGACATACGTTACATCGTGTGTTGTGCATCAAAGTCAAACATGCATGAGCGTTAGGATGTATTCCCATTCAAAGGACATTCGAGGATTCTAAGATATTTATCTCACACCACAACTTGCAAAACCTCTTCTCATCCAAAGGCCTCGTGAAGATATCTGCCAGTTGATCTTCAGTGTCTGCATGCTTGATGTGTAGGAGATATGCCCTAGAGGCAATAATAAATGTTATTGATTATCTCCCTGTTCATAATTAGGTTTATGTTCCATGCTATAACTGCTATGGTTCTCGAGTCTACAATAACCACGAGGCTCGGAGGAAGACTCATATGCACGTGTGGAATAATAAACGGTAAAATGTATTCCTAGTCTGGCCTCTAAGACTGGCTCAAGTATTGCATGATGATCCTGTTTTCCTGATCATGGGCATGGCTATGCCGGCAATTTTGAGGGCACGATGTTAGAAGAACATTTGTGTTGAATCGACCCGAATTGATGTTATGCTATGAGATTCATTCGTCATAAGTTAATGGTTTATAACACAGAGATGGTTAACGTTTGCATGATTCCTTAGACCATGAGAGTATCGAGTTTCTTCATGCTTGCTTCATGAACTTTGGGGTTTGTTAAACGTCATCCGTAAATGGGTGGCTATTACGGCGGCTTACGGGTTCATGGAAAAGTGTGTCAAGTAACTTAATAGCTCAAGATTGGGATTTGCTCCTCCGACGATGGAGAGATATCTCTGGGCCCTCTCGGTGTTACGGTATCCATCATCGTCTGGCCAGACAGAGGGTCATTTGATCATAGGGATGCCGGAACATGGAAACGAGAAAAGAGAACAATACCGGTAACGAGGTAACTGGCATAGTGGACAAGTTGTTGATCCACGGGGATGCCTACATGTCTCACCTCGGGTATTTGTAACATATCGCGAAGCAACAGGAATAGCACACGGCAACTGGAGGTTCACTCGAATATTCATTCGTGTGGGTATAGGGATCAATATGGGTGTCCACGGCTCCGATGTTGATCATTGATCGGAAGGTGTTCCGGGTCATGTCTATGCTTCACCGAACCTATAGGGTCACACGCTTAAGGGTCATCTATCTGCTGAATACTAGACAGGGAGTCTGAGAGAAAATCACCGAAAAAGTTTTCGGACACCGGAAAAGTTTCGGACAGCAGAAAAGTTCCGCAGAGAGAACACCGGAACAGTTTCGGTAAAACTGAAAAGTTGTTTCAGGGGATAACATAAAGTCAAAGTGGTTTTGGCACATGCCTGATAATTCTTGGAGGGTGCCAGAATCATTCTGTAAACTTTCTGGAATTTTCCGGGATGAAAACCGGAAATGTTCCGGAGCTGCCGAAACCGCTTCAGATGCTTTTCGCAGATGAAAATCACTAAACCGGAATTGTTCCGGATCGCATTGAAAATTATTTTAGTGGATACTGGAAATGTTCTAAGCCCACATAAATATTTTCAGTTCGACCAGACGCTGAAAAATGTCGTCATGAATAGTGAAAGTGCTTTTTGGTTGCTTCTTGGAGAAGCTACCTTGAGGGCATTTTGGTAATTTTCATAGTGGATGGAAATATCTGAAAATATCTGGATAACACTATTTATGAATAGTGGAAACACTATTCATGAATAGTAGAATCACTATTATGAATAGTGAAAATATCTGAGGGCATTTTGGTACTTTTACCATTGTCTCTCACCCTATAAATAGAGGTGGAGGGTGCTCTCAAATATGACATCCTTGCTCTCATACACATGCCATAGACTTGTCAGGCTTCTCTCTCCCTCCCAGCGAAATAGTTTCGTAGAGCCGAAAGGCTGTCTGGGTTCCGGCAGGAACTAGTTCTGGACGGCGAAGCCCTGCCGGATAGATGACACCGTATGTGTGCAACTCTGTAGAGAGATCGTAGTTTCGGTCTTAGTTCGAGAGTGCCTCCCGAAGGGCTGTCCGTGTGACCGTCCGAGTTTCGAAGGTCCTCCCGAAGGGCTGTCCGAGTGACCGTCCGAGTTTCGATGGTCCTCCCGAAGGGCTGTCCGTGACACCGTCCGGGGGACTGTCCGGCCGCCTCCCGGAGGGCTGTCCGTGGGGCAGATGATGGTATACATCCTCGCGGTTGGGAGGTTGTAAATCCTAGCTGTGGGGATCTGCACCGCCGATCGTCATCGACTCTACTTCCGCTGCGCTACGAGTCGGTAACGAAACAGATCAAACCTTGTATGCAGTCTCCATAGTGATCCTGGGCTGGTACGTAGGTCGGAAATTTTTTGTTTTCTGCTGCGTTACCCTTCATGATGTTCATGTCGCCCTTCATCACGTGATCCCGAAGAAAATGATGCCGTATCTGAATGTGCTTAGTCTTCGAATGCTGTACAGGGTTGTAGGAGATCTTGATTGCACTCTCGTTGTCGCAGTAGAGAGGTACATGCTTCAGGTTGATGCCATAGTCCTTGAGAGTCTGCTTCATCCAGAGAAGCTGAGTACAGCATGCTCCAGCAACAATGTATTCGGCTTCGGCAGTAGAGAGTGAAACACAGTTCTGCTTCTTCGAAGACCAACATACGAGAGATCGTCCAAGAAAGTGACAAGTGCCTGATGTAGACTTGCGATCAATTCGGTCACCAGCGAAGTCAGAATCTGAATAGCCAATCAGCTCAAACTTCAAACCCTTTGGATACCATAATCCTAGCGTTGGGGTGTGATCCAGATATCTAAGTATTCGCTTCACAGCAAGGTAATGCGACTGCTTTGGTGCCGCTTGAAATCGGGCACGCATGCAAACGCTAAGCATTATATCCGGCCTAGATGCACATAAGTACAATAAAGACCCAATCATGGAGCGATATACCTTCTGATGGAAATCTTTACCATTTTCGTTAGTGCAGAGGTGACCATTGGTAGGCATAGGCGTCTTGTAGCCTTTGGCTTCATTCATGTCGAATTTCTTGAGGCAGTCCTTGAGGTACTTCTCCTGTGATATGAAAATGCCATTTGGTTGTTGTCGAATTTGAAGTCCTAGGAAGAATTTCAGTTCTCCCATCATCGACATTTGATACTTCTCTTGCATCATATAAGCAAACTCATCACTGTATTTGTTGTTAGTACAGCCGAAGATAATGTCGTCCACATATATTTGGCATACAAACAACTCATCATCATAGGATTTAGTGGAGAGTGGGATCGAGTGAACCAGGTTTGAAGCCTTTCTTCTTGAGGAATTCCTTGAGTGTGTCATACCAAGCTCTTGGTGCTTGCTTGAGGCCATAGAGTGCCTTGTTGAGCTTGAAGACTTTGTCAGGATGCTTTGGATCTTCAAACCCTGGTGGTTCAGCAACATATACTTCTTCCTCAATCTTACCATTGAGGAATGCACTTTTGACATCCATTTGATACAAGCATATGTCATGATGGTTAGCATAACCAAGCAGTATACGAATGGCTTCGAGCCTAGCAACAGGTGCAAAGGTTTCACCAAAGTCAATACCCTCGACCTGTGTGTAACCTTGGGCCACAAGTCTAGCCTTGTTTCTGACGACTTGGCCGGACTCATCTTGCTTGTTGCGGAAGATCCACTTGGTACCGATGATGTTGTGCTTCCTTGGATCAGGACGCTTTACGAGCTCCCACACATTGTTCAGCTCAAACTGGTGAAACTCTTCCTGCATGGCTTGAATCCATTCTGGTTCCTTGAAAGCTTCATCTACTTTGGTGGGCTCTGTGATGGATACAAAAGCAAAGTGCCCACAAAAGTTAGCCAATTGAGTAGATCTTGAGCGAGTAAGTGGACTTGGTGCATTTATGCTGTCAAGCATTCTCTCAATTTGGACTTCATTTGCCACGCGCGAATGTGCAGGGCGAAGACTCTATTCAGGCTGCTGAGCATTTTCTTCATCAGCAACATTGTCTTCGGGTTCAGTATTGTCTTCGCGCTGAGTAGATGGAGGAATGATGACTTCTTCTTCAACCACATGTTCTTCAGGCACAATTTCTCCAGTGCCCATCAGTCTAATAGCTTCATCGGGAGGTAATTCATCTAGCACAGGAGGCAGGTGCTCTCTTTGCGAGGCATTAGTTTCATCGAGTCGCACATCTACAGTTTCAACAACCTTGTTGTGAAAGATGTTGAAGACCCTGTAGGTGTGCGAATCCTTTCCATAACCAAGCATGAAACCCTCATGTGCTTTCGGTGCAAATTTAGAAGTGTGGTGTGGATCCCTTATCCAGCATCATGCACCGAAGACTTTGAAATAACTTACATTGGGTTTCTTACCGGTGAGAAGCTTAAAAGATGTTTTCTTGAAGAACTTGTGAAGATATACCCTGTTGATGATATTGCATGCAATGTCATTGGCTTCAGGCCATAGCTTTCGTGGTCTCTTGTATTCATCAAGCATGGTGCGAGCCATCTCAATAAGAGTCCTATTCTTGCTCTCCACACACCATTCTGCTGAGGAGTATATGGAGCAGAGAACTCATGAGTGATACCAAGGGTATCAAAATAGGTGTCCAGGCCTGTGTTCTTGAATTCAGTGCCATTCTCACTCCTGATGTGTTGATCTTGATGTTGTAGTTGTTCATACACCTATTTGCAAAGCGCCTGAAGACATCATGCACTTCAGTCTAATAGAGTATAATATGCACCCAACTGAATTCAGAATAGTCATCAACAATTACGAAGCCATATAGATTTGCAGTCGTAGAGAAGGCGGAATAATGAGTGGGGCCGAATAAGTCCATGTGTAGCAGCTCGAAGGGACGAGTGGTCGTCATGATTGTTTTCGAGGGGTGTTTGGCCCTGGTCATTTTACCGGCTTCACAGGCACCACAGAGGTGGTCCTTCTTGAACTTGACACCCTCGACGCCAATGATGAGCTTCTTCTTGGCGAGTGTGTGTAAGTTCCTCATCCCAGCATGTCCTAGCCTTCTGTGCCAAAGCCAGCACTCCGAAGCTTTTGCTAGAATACATGAGGAAACATGTGGTCCTGCAGAGAAGTCTACCATGTACAAGTCACCTCTTCGAAAACCTTCAAAGACTTTGGTTTTTTCAGAGGCCATTAGTACCACACATCGAAATTTGCCGAATATGACGAGCATATATAAGTCACAGAGCATTGAGACAGACATCAAGTTGTAACCAAGGGATTCGACAAGCATGACATTTTCCATGTGCCGGTCCCTTGAGATAGCAACTCTACCTAGCCCCAATACTTTGCTGCTGCTTTTGTCAGCAAAAACGATGTGATCTTTTGTTGGAGGTCGAAGAGTTTGCTCCATCAATAGGCTTCGATCACCAGTCATTTGACTTGTGCATCCACTGTCCATAATCCATTCAGTGGCATTGGATTTGTCTCCCTGCATTGAGAATTAGTCGAGTTCACCAAAGCATGTAAGAGCAACATGGTAATTTGAAGATATAGCAGTAGACAGTGGAAAGTATTCTGAACGAGGTATGCATTAGTTATCTTGTGTTCAGACAAGAATGTTTTCGGGTCTCCAGAGATGATCTTCGGGATAGGCTTCTGTCTATCTGGAGACCCAATGCTGCATAGAAGATATTAGTTCTTCTTAACCACCCACATGCGAAGGGGTGGCTTAGAAGCAATGAGACGTAAGGGAGCATCAAAGAATTTAGGCAAAGATGCCCTAATAGTATGTTTCACAGGAGGGTTAGTGTACTCAAATGAATAAGCAGAGAAATTCTTGGTTGGATGAACATAGCGGTTCATGCCATTGTATACATATTCATGAGTCATCCGAGTCTTCTCCTGCGAAACAACATGGTTAGTGCCATTATATGAAGACTTATGTCTTCTCGAAGACATTGATCTAGAGTTTGTCTTCTTCTTGGGAGATGTCATCAAGACATTCAGGCGAAGCTTCTCAAGAAGACATTTGGGAACCCAGATCTTCTTCATAGGATAACCATTCATGCAGTTAGTTCCAATAAACCTGGCAAACACTTCACCATTTTGGCATTTGAACAATTTATAGTTGGAATCAAAGGATTCATCAATAATGAGAGGATTCGCACAGTTGAAGCCTGATAATGTGGAAGGATCGATTGAAGGAACTTTTGCTGCAACCCATGTGGTTTTGGGGTACTGCTCAGGTGTCCAGTAGGATCCATCAACATTGAGGTTTCTTTCGAAACCCACACCCTCTTTCCTAGGGTTTTTGTTCAGTATAGTCTTCTTCAAGACATCACAAAGAATCTGATGTCCTTTCAGACTCTTGTACATGCCAGTTTCAAGCAATGTCTTCAACCTGTCATTGTCATCAGTGATAGCAGTGGCTTCCTCAGATGAGGGGTTAGATGCCACAGATACAGTTGAAGATAAAGCATTTTCAAAAGCATTTGAACATTCAGCAGTTGAATCATTAGCTTCACGGGCAATACAGTTTAAGCATGGAGCATCGAATTCATCCTGAGCGGTACTGATCTGCTCTGCTAAGAGTGAGTCGTTTTCCTTCCGTATGTCATCATGTGCTTCCCTCAACTTTTCAAGATCAATCTTTTTCTGAAGATATTCAAGAGAAAGCTTCTCATGATCAGTTGAGAGGGCATCATGATGACTTTGGAGATCCTCAAACCTTGAACGAAGACTACACATGTCTTCAACAATAGTTTCGTTTAGACTCATCTCTTCGCGTAATAGGTCGTCGCTTTTTTCTAGAGTAGTTTGCATTTTCTCCATGGCATGTTGTTGCTTGGTGGCAATTTTTACAAGTTAAGCATAGCTAGGTTTCATGTCATTATCAGATTCAGCTTCAGATTCAGAGTCATGATGTCAGGATTTTGAAGATACCTTGGAGGCTTTTGCCATGAAGCAGTAAGCAGGAGTAGCATCATCATCACTAGCTTCGGTGTGGAGGAAGGAGCCGTTATCTTCGGGTTCGAAGACAGACGTGGAGAGATATGCCGAAGCCATTGCTAGTCCAACTACTTCAGCATCAGATTCCTCCTACGATGCTTCCTCGGCCTCAGAGCCAGACTCAGACTGTGAATCCATCTCTTTTCCGATGAAGGCATGTGCTTTGCCAGTGGAGCTCTTCTTATGTGACGAAGACTTTGCATACTTCTTCTTGTTCTTGTCATCCGAGTCATAGCTCTTGCTCTTCTTCTTGGATTCCCTTTCCCTTTGAGGACAATCAGCAATAAAGTGACCAGTCTTCTTACACTTGTGACAGGTTTGCTTCTTGCTGTCCTTCGAAGATATTTCACCAGATCTCTTGGAATAACGCCTTGAAGATTTTGCATAGCGTTTTGACTTGGCAATTTTTCGGAATTTCCTGACAAGGAGAAGTTCCATTCCAAAGTCTTCAGCACCATCAGAACTGCAGTCAAAGTTGTCTTCAGATGAGGACACAGCCTTGGCCTTCAATGCACGAGAGCGAATGTAGCTGGGTCCGTAGATATCTCTCTTTTCAGCTTGTTGGAATTCATGCGTGTTCAACCTCTCGAGGATATCGGCTAGATCCAAACTCTTGAAGTCAGGGCGCTCTTGGATCATGAGTGCAAGAGTATCAAAGGAACTATCGAGTGATCTGAGTAGCTTCTTCACGACTTCATGTTTTGTGATATTAGTGGCACCAAGTGCATTCAGCTCATTTGAGATGTCGGTGAGTCGATCAAATGTAAGTTGAACGTTTTTGTTGTCGAGTCTCTTGAAGCGGTTGAACAGGTTGCGAAGCACATCAACACCAGAGTCTCTTTGAGATGAGACACCTTCATTCACTTTGGACAACCATTCCCAGATTTGCTTAGCGGTGTTCAGTGCACTCACACGGCCATATTGTCCCTTGGTCAGATGACCACAGATGATGTTCTTGGTGGTGGAGTCCAGTTGTGCGAACCTCTTCACATCAGCAGCAGTAACACCTTTGCCAACTTCGGGAATGCCCGCCATGAGGACATACCATAGGTCGTTGTCAATGGCTTCGAGATGCATGCACATCTTGTTCTTCCAATAGGGGTAGTCAATGCCATCGAAGACAGGGCACGCAGCGGAGACCTTGATTATCCCTGCAGTCGACATAGCTAAAACTCTATGGTGGTTAAACCGAAACACAGAACAAGGGAGTACCTTGCTCTAATACCAATTGAAAGTGCTAGTTATCGACTTGGGGGGGGTGAATAGGCGATTTTTATGAAAGGCTTTGAAACAATGTATGTATACGAAATATGCGGAAGCGGAACAGGATCAGGTAGGGATAGTAATCAATGATCTAGTCAAGGCATGCAATGCAGTGAAGACATACATGCAAGTTAAGCATTATCATCATCCACACTAAGATGAGTCGAAGGGAAACTTAGATAGAATGAAGATAAACAGCAGAAATGAGTGTCTTCAGGATAAGTCTTCAAACAATGAATAAGCAAAGGCTTCACGATACAGAACAGGAATGTAAGAAAGTGAAGGATAGAACTAGTTGCTTGACGAAGACACAGGATTTGTTGGACCAGTTCCAGTTGTTGTGACAACTGTACGTCTGGCTAGGGAGGCTGAGATTGAACTCAGAAGTCCTCGTCTTCACCTTATTCCCCTTGAGCCGAAGGCACTTAGATAGCGTCCAATCACTCTGGTAAGTCTTCAGGGGAGACTTCCGAAACCCGTACAAACTTGGTCACCTGGTAGTCCACAATGACAATTGGACGCTCTAGACCAAGACGCCTAACCGTCTGGAAGATCACAGTCTTCAAGTGTAATAAGTCTTCAGTTCTCTCAGAACAGAATAACTTCAGTGATGCTCAAACATTCTAGCTCTAGGTGTTTAGGTGTATCCTCGCAGGATGTTTCTCTCAATGTCTTCGAGGTGGGTTGCTCCAAAACGACAACAACCATATCTCTCTCTAAGCAGCCGCCTTCATATGGTGGAGGGGGTGGGCAATTTATAGCCAGCAGGCAACCCAACCTGATATGACCGAAATGACCCTGGGTCACTGGCCAACCGACATGTGTCACAACTGTCGGATTTCAAACGCACATGGCAGCTTTACTTGGGCTACAAGTAAAGCTGACTCAACCAACTCTGGAAGAGATTTCCTCTCATTGTCTTCACTCGAAGACATAGGTATGGGTTGAGCATCACGTCAGCATCTGACTTCAATCACATCGACCCCATTTAACAGTACGGTGGTTCCTATGACTCAGGAAAGAAGAAACAAAACTACCAAAAGACTTCGTCTTCGCGTTTCATTGTCTTCGGACGAATGTCTTCGCATACCACCAATGGCTTCAACCGTCATCAATGTCTTCGGACATTTTTGGGGGTCGTCTTCGACGGCTAAACCGAAACTCTCACAAACACATTAGTCCCTCAACCACGATTGTTTTCAATACTCCAAAACCAACAAAGGGTGGCACTAGATGCACTTACACTGCTATCGGCGAAGGAGGTATCGAGTATTATGGAAGAGTTGAAGCAATTTATGAACTTCTATTCTATGGTGAAAACCCACCGAACATGTGGTCTTCAAATGTTATTTGTTCCAGCCGAAGGAAACTAGAAGGACTCATGAACATATAGGGCTAGTCGAAATCAAACAAAGCGCCCATTTAGATGTTCCCGATGTCTATATTACGGCTCAATAGGCGACCCAAGTTTTCTATCTACCGTGGGCCTACCAAACTAATACAAATCTGAATGGTTGGGATGTCGTTTATGAAGTGCTGCCACGTAACAGACCACCTCCCCCAATGAAGAGGATTATGAAGCGCACATTAACCCAGACACATATGAAGGAGAATTCTTCCAAGAAACACGTCTTTCCAAAAAATGTTTCAAGAACCGCTCTACTTCTTCACCCCAGAACATGGAAGTAGACAGCGACAGTGAATCCGACTTCACCCCTGAGTCAGAACAAGAAGAGCCGGAAGAAGAAGAGGTTACTGTTGTGGATGACCTGTCAATGCTTGACCGATTACAGAAACGCCTTCCACCTGTTGATGCCGCTGAACCCGATGAGCACGTCATTAATGATGACACGCGTGATAGTGATGATGATGATGCATTTATTGACGATCCAGACGATTATTAGTTTGTATGCATCCCAAGTTAAATTATATACATATTATTATTCATGTCAGGTATTCAATTTTTTTATGTTGTACTAATTTCGTTTACTTTTTGTCATGGCAAGTGTTCAAAGATGGTGGGCGCGGGTCCAGAGCGCTCCGCGGGTTCTTCTTCGTCGGTGGCCCGCGGGAGGGCTACTTCCATTCCACCCCTATCTCTCCGAAGAGCGTTGATAGACAGTATGGGGACACCGGCGAGCGCTTCTTCATCGGCGACGTTGCCCACTAGGAGAGGAGGTCGGGGAGGGAAGAAGAGAGGTACATGATGTGGCCGCGGGAGAGGTAGACTGACTGCTACCCCTTCCTCACCACCACCCCCAGCTCATTCACACGAGCACATGACTGCTAGGGTGGACCCGTTTGAGGTGGAGGCTACAGGGACTCCGGACCACGAGCCTCGGGTCGACGGGCCTTCGGCCCACGAGACTCCGGTCCCAGAGGCTTTGACCCACGAGACTCCAGCCCATGAGACTCCGGACCATGACGAGGATCGGGCTACGTCCCAGGAGACGTCCGGAGGGGGTACCCGACCGGAACCGCCTAAGGGGCCGAGTGGCCATGCTGATGGTGGCGGGGATGAGTTTACTGATAGTGAGGGCGAGGTGGTTGAGGGGGTCACCGTGTACCTGCGTGGTAGTACACGGCTCCCGCCCCTGTCGTTGAACCGCGAGTAGAGGCCGGTGATTAGGCCTGATGGGGAGAAGTAAGTGCATTTACTCTTTTTGTACCATTTGCCTTCACATTTCTTCAAATATCTAATGCGTTGGCCTTGTCATACTGCAGGGGTTGGGATCACGCCAAGGGAGTCCGCAGGCCCAACACTGTCCTTGGTGTGCTTTGCCAGCAAAATTTCCCGGGGTTTGTCACGTTGCCCGGTGAGGGTCAGCTTCCACAGCTAGGATTGAGCTGGGAGCACTACAAGGCTGCCCAGGCCCCGTCGAAGGAGATGATCGATGGTGTCTTGTGCCTCACGAGGGCCGAGATGGTGATCAGAAGCTTTTGGGTAATTTCTCCTTTACACAATTAAAAATTAACAATAGCTAGTTATTGTACTAATCAGTGTTGTTTCATTTCATTGCAGACCTTCTACAGGTGTGAGGAGGGATACGAGGAGGCGGCGTCAAAGGTTATCGATACCGTGTGCAAGTGCCTATTACAGAACTTACGGCATGAGGCTCGGCCGCAGGCTGTTCGAGACTACTACGCCACGCGTGGTGTTAAGAAGGACAAGTCGTCGTGCCACGAAAAGTTTCTGAAGAAGCATCATTACATGAAGGTAATTACCTATTCTTAAGGCCTTGTACTTAGTTTCCTTGATTAGATTCGTAGGCATAGCACTCAAATATCTCTTTACTAACTTAGGTGCCCCCGAGATGGTATGCGGATAAGATGGATTGTTGGGAGGCGTTGGTGGATGAGTGGTGCACAGACCACTGGCGAGCCGTCCACGACAGTGCGAAGGACCGGCGTGCCCAGATGTTTGGTGTGCCACACCATCAAGGTAGCGCTAACTTATTTCAGTTCGGGAGGAACTGGGTATGTGGTTTGCTTCATGATTCATGCAATTCATTCTTCATGATAGCTTGAGCCCTTTACTAATACTTTGTTCCTCTCTTTTAGGCGCGACACAATAACATGGAGGTGCCAAAGGTGTACGACCTCTATGCCATGGCCCATACTGCCTCGTACAAGAAGGCGAAGGCATTCTCTGAGTCTGACCTGGACCATCCAGAAATGTTCACCAACATCTCCTCCCACCACAAGCTCGTGAGGTACAACGAGGAGGGGAAGGCGAGGAAAGGGGAGGACCTTAACCCGAGCCAACAACCTTTGGATCAAGAGCTGGTGATGATATCTGGTGGCGGGAGGCCCCATGGCTCGATAGCCATTGGAGATGGACTGATACGTTGTCCTCAAACCCTTCGGGAGATCAAGGCGCACCAAATGAGCTCCTGTCCAGAGATAAGGACTCGTCCATAGCTAGTCAATCTCGCCAACGAGGTTAGTTATAAGGACTCAGATATCTTTCCTCCATTACATTGTGTGTGCGGCCATCGATGATTACAATGCAAACGAGTAGTGGTGTTGCAGGCTGCTCTTCAGAAAGAGAGAGCGACAAACCAGGCGCTTCTAGAGGAGAGGGACCGGGTGGCGGCGGAGAAGGAACTGGCCGCGGAGGAGAAGACGGCTAGGTTGTTGGAGGAGGAGAGGGCACGGAATGAGGCGGCTCACCGGGCCATGTACGAGCTCCTCGTGGTAAGTTTCTTCTGCATATTAGCCAAATCATGCACGTAAATATTCTTTCATTACTAACTAATTTGACTGACTCATCAGAACCAAATGTGCAGTCTGTGTGCGAGAAGACCGGTCAGACCCCTTCGCCGATGCCAGTCATTACTGCGGCGGGAACGGTGAGTTTTATTTGAGTATCATCATGCTAGTCTTAACATTTGAGTGTCATCATGCTAAAGAGACATTGAAAATGATCTTTGGTGTAGAATAACTCCCGAGCCGCATCGCACACCCCTTCTCCAGGCGAAAGCGGCCCGAGGAACCCCGGTGCTTCACATCCGTGATGACGACGACGGTAAGTTTCCTCTATTGTTTTTCTTAACAAATGCATATTTAGTTTCATACTCCCTCCGTCCCAAAATAAGTGACTCGACTTTGTACTAACTTTGTACTAGAGTTAGTGCAAAGTTGAGTCACTTATTTTGGGACGGAGGGAGTACATGCTAGTTAGCCCTATTATGCCACATACTTAGCTTATTTCCCCAACAAAGACATACTTAGCTAATTATCCTCCGAAATGACATAATTTAGCTTATTTAGTCCATTTATGATATAATTAGCTTAGTTCGGTCAAAAATGGCATAATAACCTTGGTTAGCTCATAAATGTCATATACTTAGCTTATTTTCCTCCAAAATGTCATATACTTAGCTTATTACCTAAGCTAGATCTAAAATGACACAAACAAGGAATAAGAAGAAGAAAAACAAGGAAGAGGAGAAAAAGAAAGAATAGAAGAACAAAGAGAAGAAAAAGAAATAATAAAAGTAGAAGAATGAGAAGGAAAAGGATAAAAAGTTAGAAGAAGAGAAGAAAGGTGAGCTTCTTCTTTCTTTCTTCTTATTATTTTCCTTCTTCTTCTTCTTCTTCTTCTTCTTCTTCTTCTTCTTCTTCTAGTTTTCTAGTCTTCTTCTTCTTCTTCTTCTTCTTCAAGTCTTCAAGTCTTCTTCTTCTTCTAGTCTTCTTCTTCTTCTTCTTCTTCTTCTTCTTCTAGTCTTCTTCTTCTTCTTCTTCTTCTTCTTTTGCTCCTACTTCTACTAACTTTATTATTCCCATTTTGCAGATTTCATTCTCTTCATGGAAGCTGGCATTGATGGACTGCCTATGTTTAGTTTTTGTTTTGATTTGTGTTGATGAACAATGTGAAAATATATATGTATGTATATATGGATGAACAGTGTGACTGCTTGAACTATGTATGGATGAACAGCTGGCATTGGTTCTTTTAATATTTATTGGTTCTTTTGATGGCCTATGTGACTGCTTGAACTATATATATCATATGTGTTGTGAAAATGAAGAGAAATAACAGAAAACAAATTATAAAGAGGTAATATAGGCACTTTGCTGTCTGCCAGCCGACGGTAAGCGGACGACAAAGGTGCCACGTGGCAGCAACCTGTGCAACTTGGGAGCACCAGGTCTGACCCATTTGGTCACTTTGCCGTCCGCTGTAGCTGCCGGCAGACGGCAAAGAGTGGCCTGGTAGACGACAAAGGTGGCGGCAGGAGTGACATCTGTCACATGACTGCTGACGTCAATATGCAGACGGCAAAGGCAGCTGTGCGTTTGCCATCGGCAAGCAGACGGAAAAGTCTGCCGTTGGCCACCTAACGGGGCTAGCAGCTGTACGTTGCCGTCCAGGAGCGTTGCCGTCAGCCTACCTAACACTCCCGACGGCAAAGTTCTTTGTTGTCCGCTGCTCATATGCAGACGGCAAAGAAGCTCTTTACCGGAACTTTCAACGCCGATAGTGGGGCTGTCAGCCAGCAGACGGCAAAGATGTTTGCCGTCCATGGTATGGTCCTTTGCCGTCCACCATGATGGATGGCAAAGAAGCTGATTCCTGTAGTGACTTGAGAAAAGTCTGCCGTTGGCCACCTAACGGGGCTAGTAGCTGTACGTTGCCATCCAGGAGCGTTGTCGTCAGCCTACCTAACACACCCGACGGCAAAGTTCTTTGTCGTCCGCTGCTCATATGCAGACGGCAAAGAAGCTCTTTACCGGAACTTTCAACGCCGGTAGTGGGGCTGTCAGCCAGCAGACGGCAAAGATGTTTGCCGTCCGTGGTATGGTCCTTTGCCGTCCGCCATGGCAGATGGCAAAGAAGCTGATTCCTGTAGTGACTTGAGATATAATAAGTATGCTCCTAGACTTCATTGTCCTAACAATAATAGTGGAGCACCTAGTAATTTTAATGGAGCTAGTAGCAGCAATAGAAATACTCTTGATGATAACCTGAAATGTATTATTGCTTGTCAAACTGAGAAGAATGAAAGCATCATTTTTTTAAAGAACCATGATAACTTGCTTGGTCAGTTGACCAGTAAGATTGTTGGACTAACAAATGATATGCAGATGCTAGATGGAAGATCCAAGAATATGGAAGCACAAGTGGCTAAAATTGCAGAGAGCCAAACCTTAATCCTATCTAAGTTTGTAGGTAGCCAGAACCTAACCCGGTTGTAGACGTTAATATGGTGAGAAGCAACGAAGGAAAGGCCGAGAGCTTGACAAAATCCATGTGCCAGAGTACACCTACACCATTGCAGACTTCGTAAAGATGATAGCAATGAAGCATCCACTACCCGAGGTATAAAATGATGAGGAATAATGTCTTTGTTGATCATGTTGCAGCTAAGGTACGCGAGCTAGATGATGAAAGAAAGAAGCTTTTCAGCAAGCTACCAGCTAAGCAAGAAGCCACTTTTGAGCCTACTATAGAGATGGAGATTGGTTTGAATAAATTCAATGCTTTATGTGATCTAGGGGCTAGTGTTTCAACTATCCGTAAGTATGTTTATGATAGTCTCAATCTAGTTCCTTATGCTAACACTAAGATTAGGCTAATTCTACTTTTAGGCAAGCAGTAGGAATTAAGGATCGAGATATAATTCAGATAAACAATTACCATGTCATGATTGGTGTCGTGATAGTTGATATGCCTGAAGATCCTATTCCTCCAATAATTATCGGTAGACCTTTTCTAAGGACTATTAAAGCTGTGATAAATGTGTTTGAGGGAAATGTTAGATTTGACTTACCTGTTAAAGATCCTTTGCGATATTTCTCGAGGAAAAAAAATGAAGACCTACACCGGAGACGACATTGTTGTCAATGCTAGAAACTATGGTCTCAGTGTATTTGCACCACCATATTCTTCACTAAGGTCAAGCTAACTAACTAAGAACAAGTGCTTCGTGGGTGGCAACCCACCAAAATAAAATAAAAAAGTAAGTTCTATTTTTGTTTCAATAAAAAGAGTGTTGAAGTTCTATTTGAAGAAGTTAAATTTGGAAGAATCGTTCTAATGAAGGCATTGTTATGTGCAATCAAATTGTTTGTTGTATTGACGCTTGAATGCCTTAATATATGCATACGTATTGTGTTGGAACTAACCCCAATAGGAATTTGAAGAAAAATATTTTTTTTGGGAGAGATAGAACAAAAGACAACCTTTCATGCGACTAGAGCCGGTCGTATGGGCGGTCGTATGACTTCTTGGCAGTTCCAGCAAAAAAAATGCAGAGGCAACAGATCGAAAGACGGCGTTTCATGCGACCAGAGTCGGTTGTATGGGCGGTCGTATAGTCTTTGTCAGGATAAGATCCACTTGACAGCTGGCACTAGCACAACAAGGGTTGGAATGACAAAATTCATCGTAACTCTCATTTTCCTCACTTGGTAGGCGAATCGCACTGGCAAAACCCTAACTCTTCAGTCAGACCAATTTCGTCAATGACCAGAAGAACTTTGGCTTTATCGCTGAAGAACTAGACTGCACTGTAAGATATTTCCAAACTCTTCACTCGAAGATATAGGTATGTTTTGGATAAGAGCATCACTTCAGAAATACGCCTATGTATTAGCTAGACCCCCTTTGACAGTATGGTTTTTCCTATGACTCAAATACAGAAGAAATAAACTATGAAAACAAACTCTTCAAGCTTTTAATTCTTCACTTGAATTTCTTCAAAGGATGCACACAATTCTTCACTTGAAGAAATACATTTCTATGGGTCGTATTTCGTTGGTTAAACCAAATCTTCAGAGACTATATCTCATGTGTACACTCACAAACACATTAATCCCTTAACCCATTTGTCTTCAATGCTCCAAAACCACTAAGCGGGCACTAGATGCACTTACAATCTCCACCTTTCTGGTGCTTAATGAAAAATTGATTAAGTTTTCAATGGGGATAAATAATAGGAATTGTACGTACAGAGTATAAGAATTTGATTACATGATATAGAGGAACTCCCATGACAATGTGGATATGATGAATTTGCTTTGGATTGCAAATGGACATGGCAGGTTGAAATTGTGGACATATCCCCTATATCTTGGAATCCAAGAACACACTAAATATATAATTTGAAGAAATTGCAATGCATCATGAAAAATAGTATCTGACAAAATTTAGCATGTGTGCTTAGATATAACTTGAAGCCAAAGCATGCAAAAATATGTTCAAGAACGCCAGACCACCATCAGACTTAAGTTTACAACTCACTACAATAAACACTCCAGAAGAACGAGAACTGCAACTTAAACAAAAAACAACCCATATATATATATACCCACTTGAAGACTAACTCAAATTTCTCCCCCTTTGTCATCAAATGACCAAAAGGAGACGAAATTGAGATCTAACACCCCTAAAGAAAAATCAACGAGATGAAGGACAACGTTGGTGTTGTGGTCGCAATCTGGAGAGGGGCCGGTAGTAGTGTTCTCAAGGTTCTAAAATTCATCAGTTGCATGCGATGAGGGAAAGGAATTTGGCACAAGTGGATTAACTGTAACTTTCTTGAACTTCTTCTTAGGAGGAATAGACCAATCGAAGTTTTGTTGAAATTCCGTTTCTTCAAGTTCATCATCAGTCTTGAGATGCGAGAGGATGGCCCAAGTGCGGTCAATGATCTCATGCCCATACTAGTGGTTCTTCCTAGCAAGCTAATGAGAAGCTCTCTTTCTGTCATAACACAAGGAGCTTCAGCTTGGGTAATTTGCTGTGAAGAATCAGCTCTTGTGTTTTGAGATGTGTGGTCATCATCTATTGACTGAGAGGTTGGCTGATGAAATTGCTGAAAGCACATTGTGCTCCCTTGGTGGTTTTGATAATTCATGACAACATACATTGTCTCTTGGACTAATACTTTCACCTAGTGTATTTCAGATAAAGTCCATAGAGAGGGTTGGCAAAAGGATTGTGGAGTTTGTGGAGATACCCCAAGATGCAAGGAAATGGATTGGCAAACCCTCAAGCAAGAGGACTCTACATTTTACTTTGTGAGTAATCACTTTGAGTCCATAGGAAAGCCTATACTATTAAAAGGGGGTAAGGTACTGTTGGTGAACAAGATGCTCCACGTGCACAAGAGATAGTCACCAAAAACACCCACAAGATCTTCCACAAAAGTCTGTCCAAAGCCAAACATCCAAAATCGGTGCAACCAACAATTTCCACTCGGTGCCACCGATTCCCAAACTCAGACAGACCCATGCCAAACCCTAGCCAGTCGGTGCAACCGATTCTGCATCGGTGCCACCGAGTTCAGTTGCCAACTTTCTGTTTAGCCATTTTCAGTCTTCGGTACCACCGAGTTTTGCCAGTCGGTCTCACCGAGTTTTTGGACCAACTCTCTGGATAGCCATTCACAAGAATCGGTACCACCGAGAATTGTGAATCAGCGCCACCGAGTTTCTGGACCAACTCTCTGGTAAGCCATGGTCAAGAATCGGTACCACCGAGATATGAAAATTGGCATCACTGAGTTGCGCAATCTGACCGTTGGTCACCTAATCGGTACCACCGAGAGTTATATATCGGTCTCACCGAGATTCAAAAGTTACTACCTTTTGGTCACTTTGGTACCACCGAGATTCACACATCGGTGTCACTGAGTTGGTCACTTTAGGTGTAATGGTTGGATTTTTGGGATGCCTATATATACCCCTTCACCACCACCCACTCAAAAGAGAAGCACTCAGAACTATTCCATACTTGCCCCATCATGTTTTCTGAGAGAGAGCCACCTACCCTTGTGTTGAGATCAAGCTATTCCACTCCATCCATATGAATCTTGATCTCTAGCCTCCCCAAGTTGATTTCCACCAAATCAATCTCTTCCACCATAGCCAAATCTGTGAGAGAGTGATTGTGTGTTGAGGAGTCTATCATCTTGAAGCACAAGAGCAAGGAGTTCAGCGACATTGCCGAGCTTGTTACCTTTTGGAGGGTGGTGCCTCCTAGATTGGTTAGGTGTCGCTTGGAAGCCTCCTACTTCGTATTGTGGAGTTGAACCAAGAACTTTGTACGGGCAAGGAGATCGCCTACTTCGTGAAGATCTACCCATAGTGAGGCTAGTCCTTCGTGGACGGAAGCCGTTATGGAATGGTCAAGGTTGCTACTTCGTGGACCCTTATGGGTGGAGCCCTCCGTGGACTCTCGCGACCGTTACCCTCCGTGGGTTGAAGACTCCATAAATGTGGATCTACGATAGCACCACCTATCGGAACCATGGGAAAAATCTTCGTGTCCTTCATGCGTTTGATCTCCCTATCTCAACTCTTTACTTCCATGTGCAATGTCTTTACTTTCCGCTGCCATACTTGTTGACATGCATGTGTAGGGTGTGCTAGACTTGCTATAATTGCTAAATTCTGCCAACTAATTAACTTGGGAAAAGGTTAGGTTTTAATTCCTGCTAGTAGTCTATTCACCCCCCCTCTAGACACTCTTCTAGTGATCCTACAAGTGGTATCAGAGCATTGGTATCCATTGCTTCGGTTTAATCGCTGTGGAGGAAGATGGATGTGTCTAGTATAGGGAGTTTGAGTTGTAGAGTGCCTATTCTTGATGGGGAGTACTATAGTCAATGGAAACATATGATGCTTGAGCTATTTAATGAATTTCAATTGAGCAAGTATGTTAAGAGCCCCTATGTACCTCCCATTGATCCTTTACATCCCACACACGAAGAGGAAATTGATATGCTATGCAATCTTAGAACTGTTAATCTTATCGTTAGAGCATTGCCTAGAATTGTGCTTAATCAAATGAAGAATTTTGAATGTGCTTATACTTTGTGGAACGACCTGGAGAAACGATATCCAAGTTATTCATTGAGTAATCTTGATGAAATTCTTCACAAAACTATTGCCTTTCACAAAATGACGCCTTGTGATCCAAACTTTGATGACTATATATTTGAGCTTAGAGACCTCATGCGCGCTAAAGGAGATGTCATAACTATCAACAACATCATTATAGAGGCCCTTCGCATTCATAAACTTGAACATTGTCATGATCACAACACTAACGAATCTATTGTTTCTTGTGACGAGGATTTTCCACTTGATGATGACAATGTGGAACATGACTACTATGATGAAGATGAGTTGTTCGACATCGAGCATGAGAAGATCATGAAGAATCTAAGTCTCATGGCAAACTTCAAGGATTACATGTCCGGAGGAAAAGAGTGGATTCTCGATAGCGGATGCACCGATCATATGACCGGAGATAGAGAAATGTTTGAAGAGATCACATCAAACCATGGACCGCGAAGGTACGTAACATTTGGAGACAACTCCAAGGGTAAAGTACTTGGTCTTGGTAAGGTGGCCATATCCCATGATAGCTCTATTCAAAACTTCATGCTTGTTGAATCCCTTGGCTACAATCTTCTTTCCGTATCTAGACTTGTCGACTTCGGTTTTAATGTGCTATTCACGAAAGTAGATTGCCAAGTGTTTCGTCAAGATAATCATAACATGGTCTTTACCGGTTTCCGTAGAGGTGATCTATACATTGTCGATTTCACTAAGAGATCCAAACCTCGTACTTGTCTCATTGCAAAATCTTCTAAAGGTTGGCTTTGGCATAGAAGACTAGGACATGTTGGCATGCGTAATCTAGACAAGCTTATCAAAGGTGATCATATACTTGGTGTTAAAGATGTTATCTTTGACAAAGATAGACTTTGTAGTGCTTGTCAAGATGGAAAGCAAGTAGGTGGAAGTCATCCCGTAAAGAATATCATGACTACTAGGAGACCACTCGAGTTACTTCACATGGATCTTTTTGGTCCCAATGCTTACAAAAGTCTCGGTGGAAATTCCTATGGTCTAGTTATAGTTGATGATTTTTCCAGATTTACGTGCGTATTCTTTCTTCATGATAAGTCGCAGGTACAAAAGATCTTCAAGAACTTCGCTCGCAAAGCGCAAAATCAGTGTGAGGTGAAGATCAAGAAGGTTCGGAGCGACAACGGATCGGAGTTCAAGAACACCCATGTGGATACCTTTATTGATGAAGAAGGTGTTTCACATGAGTTCTTGGCTACGTACACGCCTCAACAAAATGGAGTCGTTGAGAGGAAGAACCGAACTCTTATTGAGATGGCAAGAATGATGCTTGACGAATACAAGACGCCAAGACACTTTTGGGCAGAAGCCGTGGAAACAGCATGTCATGCCACAAACCGACTCTACTTGTACAAGCTTCTCGGTAAAACGGCATACGAGCGGGTATTCGGCTCAAAGTGCTACATTCTTGATAAGCATCGTCGTATTAAATTTGCTCCCAAATCTCATGAAGGTTTCCTACTCGGTTACGGATCAAACTCTCACACTTACCATGTCTACAACAACTTCACTCGAAAAGTTGAAGAGACGGTAGATGTGAAGTTTGATGAATCTAATGGTTCGCAAGTCGAACAATTGCCAGATGATGTAGGTGATAAGGACCCTTTGGAAGCTATCCAAGACTTGTCCATCAGCAAGATTCGTCCCATGGAGGTGAAGGAAAGTACTTCATCAACTCAAGTGGAAGCCCCTACTTCACGATAAGGTGAACCTTAATATGATATGGAGGCATCCACAAGCGGTACATGACAAGATGATGAAGATGAGGAAGTACATCATGAAGATCCACCACAACCTCCTTCACCACCACCTCAAGGAAACAACACCTTCAACAACAACGAAGATTAAGGAGATGATGATGATGAAGAAGCTCCACCATCCAACAAGCCTAAGCTACCCCGAGTTCGAGCAAGAGTGACCAAGAACCATCCTCTAAACCAAATCTTTGGTGACATACAAACCGGGAGAATCACTTGCTCTAAAACTCGCTTGGCTAACTTTTGTGAGCATTATTCTTTCATCTCTAGCATTGAACCCTTGAAGGTAGAACAAGCTCTTAAAGACCCGGATTGGGTGAACGCAATGCATGCAGAGCATCACAACTTCGAGAGGAACGAAGTGTGGACAGTCGTGGAGAAGCACAAGGATGAGCACAACATCATCGGAACCAAATGGGTGTTTCGGAACAAGCAAGACAAAGACGGTCAAGTCGTACGCAACAAGGCATGTCTCGTAGCCCAAGCATATACGCAAGTCGAAGGTATGGACTACGTTGAGACCTATGCCCCCGTCGCTAGACTTTGAGCTATTCGCATTCTCATTGCTTATGCTAATCACCATGATATCATGCTTTATCAAATGGATATTAAAAGTGCATTTTTAAATGGTGTGATTGAAGAAGAAGTCTATGTTAAGCAACCACCTGGTTTTGTGAATCCTAAGAAACCTAATCACGTTTACAAGCTTCGTAAAGCTCTTTATGATCTTAAGCAAGCCCCACGCGCTTGCTGCAAATGCTTAACGAAGTTTCTCATTGAAAAGTGTTTTGAAATTGGTAAAATTGACGTAACCTTATTCACTAAGAGAGTTAATGGTGAATTATTTGTGTGCCAAATCTATGTGGATGACATTATCTTTGGATCTACTAACCCACAATTTAGTGAAAGATTTGGAAGGTTGACGTCCGAGAAGTATGAGATGTCCATGATGTGTGAGCTGAAATTCTTTCTTGGTTTGCAAATCAAGGAAACAAGAGAAGGAACTTTCATCTCTCAAACTAAGTATACCAAGGACTTGATCAAGAAGTTCAACATGCAAGAGTGCAAAGGTATGAAAACTCCTATGCCTACTAGTGGACATGTTGATCTTACCAAGGAGGATGAACCGGTTGATCAAAAGGTTTATTGATCTATGATTGGTTCATTGCTATATCTATGTGCCTCCCGTCCCGATATTATGCTTAGTGTTTGCATGTGTGCTAGATATCAAGCTGCACCTAAAGAGTGTCATTTTTTGGCCATGAAACGTCTTGTGAGATATTTGATACAAACACCAAACTTTGGCATTTGGTATCCCAAGGGATATTCCTTTAACCTTGTTGGCTATTCCGATTCTGACTATGCTGGTGACAAGGTTGATAGAAAATCCACCTCGGGTACATGTCAATTTCTTGGTAGATCTCTTGTGTCTTGGTCTTCCAAGAAACAAAACTCGGTATCTCTATCTACTGCTAAAGCTGAGTATATTGCTGCCGGATCGTGTTGCACTCAATTACTATGGATGACACAAACGCTTAAGGATTATGGAATCCATGTTTAAAATGTTCCATTTGACGAGGATATGTACTTAGGGTAGGGTGCCAGGCCCGTCCTACATACCCCACCTAAGGACACCACATTGGAGGACTACAAGACTACGAGAGAGATTCCGACTGAACTAGCCATGACGTATGAGTCACTCGGAAGACCCCCCCCCCCTCCACTCGACGGTCAGCTCTCACTCGGAGGGGCCGCCAATCACTCGACCGCAGAAGACCAAGAGTCTCCCCAGGGAGGCCAACGGGCAGGCGTTACGCTCGCCGCCTTAACTGGCATTTATTGTATACGTTACCAGTAACGTCCCCCCCTTTATTACCTACAATCAAACCCCTAAATGCCAGACGTTTATGAGGGGCAGCGCACTCTATATAAGCCACCCCTCCCCACTAGCACAAGGGTTCGCAATCCTTTGTAAACACAATGCACGTATCACTTGACAGAGTAAGCTCCCCGGAGCACCTGAGACATAGGGCTGTTATCACTTACGAGTGAGGCCTGAACTCATACATCTGTGTGTACACCCTCGCCGTAGCTAGGACTCTGCCCTCTCCTTTCGTACCCCTACCATCTACTGTCAGGCACGTTCCCACGACAGTTGGCGCCCATCGTGGGGCCGGCGTCTAAGCGACTTCCGGCGAGGTTGCAGTTTTTCATCTTCACCATGTCTCCCGACGGCGGTTTGATCCTGGGCTGCGAGATCCGTCTCGGTGCGTTCACCTTCATCGCCGACGACTCCGCATGGCTCCAGGAAGCCCCTCTCGACGTTGAGGCTCTCCCCGTCCGCGGGACGACGCACTTCAGCGCGAGTTCATGCGGCGTTCTCCTTCATCAGCCGTCGACCCCGTACATGTCGGCTCCAGCGTCGTCCACTCTCCCCGCTGTTCGTCGCCGCAAGCGATCCGGTCGTTCGCGGCTCCAGCGATGGGTGAGGCACGCGGCGGCGCGCCAGGCGTCGACTCCGCAGATCGCGGCTATCGAGCCCGCCGAGCCACTTCACGGCGCGTTCGACTCGGCATCAGATTCATCCGAGTACCCTTCCGAGTGCGAGAGCTGCGATCCTGCAGCAGAAGTTTTCATGGCGGGTTCTCATCAGAGCCCACCCGGCTATGGCCGTGGCGGCCGCGAGCGTGGCGGCCCGTCGAATGATCAGCAGCGCAGGGATGAGGAGGTCCTCCAAACCCCCATCGCCGGCACGACTGCAGAAGCCCAGGCTCTGGAGGCTGCGCGTCTCGCCACCTTGGCAGAGCGCACGCGCCTCGAGGAGATGCAGAGGTCACTCGACGAGCGCACTCGACAACGCCGCGAGCGTCAGTTGTTCCCTCCAGCCGAAGACAATCGTCAGGTATACCGTACTCCGATCCAGAATGTTGCAGCGGCGGCTAGGATTGCAGATTCTATACAGCCGTCCGATTCAGAGGCCGGCAGAGGACTCGAGCAGATCCGAACCCTGCTTGGGGCGGCTCGACAGCAGAACTCCGCTGTCTCTCAGTCGCGCAACAGGATTCACAGCAAATCAGTTAGAGCAGACACAGTCCAATCGGCCCACAGTCCAGGGTCACCTCAGCGTTGCAGAGGCAGAGATTACCGCAACGATCAGTACAGAGATCAGAGGCGAGATCAGTTTGCTCTTCGGCATCACCATGATGACCACCGTCGAGTGCCTACTCCTCCGCGGAGTGGTCCATACGTGCCCCGGCACTATGATGACAGGCGCCCGTACGGTGATGAGCGGGACCCTGGGTTTGACGCGAGATCCATTCTCGTTCAGAACCGGGTCGACAGAGGCAGATACAACAGAGGTGGCTATGACAGAGATTTTCCGAGTGGCAGTGGTACAGCTGTTTCTGGTCCAGAGTGTTTCAGCAGAGCCATCCGATCTGCTGAGATGCCCCCCAACTTCAGGTTGGCGGCTGGGATTAGCAAATTCACTGGCGAGTCGAAGCCGGAAACATGGCTAGACGATTACCGAGTGGCTGTTCAGATCGGCGGAGGCAACGACAACGTGGCTATGAAGCATCTGCCCCTGATGTTGGATGGTCCGGCCCGGGCGTGGCTTAATCAGTTGGCTCCTTCTAGCATCTATTGCTGGGAGGATCTTGCCCGAGTGTTTGTCAAGACCTTCGAAGGCACCTGCAAGCGCCCTGCCGGTTTGCTCGAGTTGCAGCACTGTGTCCAGAAGCCGAATGAGACCTTGAGGGATTACATTCAGCGGTGGACCACTCTTCATCACACGGTGGAAGGTGTTTCCGAGCACCAGGCTGTTTGCGCCTTCAAGGCCGGAGTCAGATACAGAGAGCTCTATTTGAAGTTTGGTCGGACAGGAGATATGTCCCTGAGCAAGATGATGGAGATTGCCACCCGATACGCCAACGGCGAGGAGGAGGATCGTCTCCGCAGTGGCAAGGGTAAAGCAGTCGACAGTAATCCCGGCGGCGGAAATTCCAGTCGGAAGCAAAAGCGTAAAGCTGACGGCTCTGTCCAGGCAGAAGTAGCCGCTCTGGCGGCGAAAGGGAAAGTGAAGCCAAAGGGGCAGTTTGTTCAGAAGAAGTCCAAGAACCAGTCGACAGATGTCCTGGATATGCCATGTCCCATTCACTCACGGAAGGATGAAGAAGGCAACTTGATCCTGTCAAAGCATACCACTCGACAGTGCCGATTGCTGATCCAAGGGTTCAAGGGAGAGCAGTCGAGTGACAAAGATCCTGAGAAAGAAGAGGACGAAGATAAAGAAGACTTTCCTGAGATCAATGCCACATTGGTGATTTTTGCCGATGTAGAAAGCAAGAGTCGATTGAAGGTCATCAACAGGGAGGTCAACATGGCTGCTCCAGCTACCCCCGAGTACCTCAAGTGGTCCCAGACAACTATCACCTTCGATCAGTCGGACCATCCCGCTCATGTCCCTACCCCAGGTCGACAGGCGCTGGTGGTGGATCCGGTGGTAGGAGGCACTCGGCTCCGCAAAGTTCTCATGGATGGAGGAAGTGGCCTGAATATTCTGTACGCTGATACCCTCAAAGGGATGGGCATTCTGATGTCCAGGCTCAGCGAAAGCAATATGCAATTCCACAGGGTCATCCCTGGGAAGAAGGCCAAGTCAGTCGGACAGATTGCGCTGGATGTGGTGTTCGGCACTGACAAGAACTTTCGCAAAGAGAAGCTGACATTTGAGGTTGTAGACTTCAAGAGTGCATCTCATGCCATCCTTGGCCGTCCAGCGTATGCACGTTTCATGGCCCGCCCGTGTTACGTGTATCTCAAGCTGAAGATGCCCGGGCCCAAGGGTGTGATCACAGTCACAGGCAATCGACAGAGGGCTGAGGAGTGCCTCCAACAGGGCTCCAAGATCGCCGACATGCAGATGGCTGTAGTCGAGTTAGAAGAGTACAAGAAGACTGCTGATCTGTTGCGTTCCAAGAAGCCCACCACCGAGTCAGCTTTTCAGTCGGCAGGAGACTTGAAGCAAGTGCACATTCACCCGACAGATCCTACTGCTGCTCCGACCAACATCTCAATCACACTCGACAGCAAATAGGAAGCCGAGCTCATCCAGTTCCTCCGTGAGAACTGGGACATCTTTGCATGGAAGCCCGCTGACATGCCTGGTGTACCCAGGGGACTGGCTGAGCACCGTCTGAGAGTGGATCCATAGGCCAAGCCTGTAAAAGAACACTTGCGCCGGTCGGCAACAGAGAAGCGGAAGGCAATCGGCGAGGAGGTGGCTCGACTCTTGGAGGCCAAGTTCATTCGCGAGGTCTACCACTCCGAGTGGCTTGCGAATGTCGTCATGGTCCCCAAGAAGGACAAGTCGCTCCGAATGTGTATAGACTTCAAGCATATCAATCGGGCCTGCCCGAAAGATCATTTCCCGCTCCCCCCGCATCGACCAGATTGTGGACTCGACTGCAGGGTGCGAGCGTTTGTCTTTTCTCGATGCATACTCTGGCTACCATCAGATCCGTCTGTTTGGTCCAGACGAAATAAAAACGGCCTTCATCACCTCTTTCGGGTGTTTCTGTTACATCACCATGCCTTTTGGTCTGAAGAATGCTGGCGCTACTTTCATGCGCATGATTCAGAAGTGTCTCCTCGACCAGATCAGTCGGAATGTCGAGGCCTACATGGATGATATCGTAGTCAAGTCTCGCAAAGGTTCCGACCTGCTGACTGACTTGGCGGAAACACTCGCCAACTTAAGAAGATATGACCTCAAGCTGAATCCAACCAAGTGTACTTTTGGAGTTCCGGGTGGAAAGTTACTCGGTTATCTCGTTTCCAAACGAGGAATCGACATCAACCCCGAGAAGATCGGTGCCATCGTCCGAATGAAACGCCCCGAGCGTATTCACGATGTCCAGAAGCTTACTGGTTGCCTGGCAGTGCTGAGCAGATTCATTTCTTGTCTCGGAGAGAAGGCACTCCCTTTGTACCAACTGATGAAGAAATCCGATACGTTCGAGTGGAATTCAGAGGCAGAAGCAACGTTTGTCCAGCTCAAAGCCCTGCTCTCCACCCAGCCGGTGCTTGCCGCTCCACACAGCAAAGAACCCCTGCTCCTGTACATTGCAGCCACCAATCAGGTGGTCAGTACAGTTCTTACTGTCGAGCGAGAAGAAGAGGGCAAGGCCTACAAAGTCCAGCGCCCAGTTTATTACATCTCTGAAGTGTTGACTCCTTCTAAGCAAAGGTACCCACATTATCAGAAGCTTGTCTATGGTATATATCTATCACTGAAGAAAGTGGCGCACTATTTTCAAGATCACTCAGTCTCAGTCGTCAGTGATGCGCCTTTGAATGAAATCCTCAACAATCGAGATGCGACTGGTCGAGCGGCCAAATGGGTCATTGAACTTCTTTATTTTGATATCAAGTTTGAAGCGAAGAAAGCCATTAAATCTCAAGCACTTGCTGACTTCATGGCCGAGTGGATAGATCAGCAGCAGCCAGTCCAGATCCACTCGGAACACTGGACCATCTTCTTTGACGGCTCGAATATGCTGAACGGTTCTGGTGCTGGTGTGGTATTGGTGTCTCCCAAGGGCGATAAACTCAGCTATGTCCTCCAGATTCACTTTGATTCCTCCAATAATGAAGCTGAGTACGAAGCACTCCTTTACGGGTTGCGTATGGCCATCTCGCTCGGCGTCCGTCGCCTGATGGTATACGGTGACTCGGATTTGGTGGTCAATCAAGTGATGAAGGAGTGGGATGTCAGAAACCCCGCCATGACCGGATATTGCAATGCAGTAAGAAAGCTTGAGAAGAAGTTTGAGGGTTTGGAACTCCATCACGTTCCCCGAGTGAAGAATCAGGCAGCTGACGAACTGGCAAAAATCGGTTCCACTCGGAAGCCTGTGCCCAGCAATGTGTTCCTGGAGCATTTGCACTCTCCTTCGGTACAAGAGGACCCCTTCACCGAAGAGCCCCCGCAGCCTATAAGCGCCTCCAATCCGACTGAAGTTGATGTCCCAGCAGTCATAGATCTGGTCAGTGAGATTCTGGTGATAACTCCCGATTGGACGGTGCCCTACATCGCGTACATCCTCAGGCGAGAACTTCCAGAAGACGAAGTTGAAGCTCGACAGATTGTCCGCAGATCCAAAGCTTTCACTGTTATGAATGGGCAGCTCTACAGAGAGAGCGTAACCGGCGTGGCTCAGCGATGCATTTCTCCCGAAGAAGGTCGACTGATTCTGGAGGAAATTCACTCGGGAACTTGCGGCCATCATGCGTCCTCTCGGACGATTGTTGCCAAGGCCTACCGAGCTGGTTTCTTCTGGCCGCGCGCCAATGAGATGGCTAAGTATATTGTGCAGCACTGTGAAGGATGCCAATTCTATGCAAACTTGTCGCACAAGCCTGTGTCTGCCTTGAAGACCATCCCACTCGTCTGGCCGTTCGCTGTATGGGGATTGGATATGATCGGACCTCTCCGCACGGGCCAGAGTGGTTTCACGCACCTTCTGGTAGCAGTCGACAAGTTCACTAGATGGATTGAGGCCAAGCCTATCAGGAAGCTGAATTCTCGCACAACCATCAAATTCATGAGGGAAATAATATTCAGATACGGAGTTCCCCATAGTATCATCACGGACAATGGTTCTAATTTTGATTCGGAAGAGTTCAGAGCCTTTTGCTCCTCTCAAGGCACTCGGGTGGATTACGCATCTGTTGCGCACCCCCAGTCAAACGGTCAGGCCGAGCGAGCAAATGGCCTTATCCTTCAAGGGTTGAAGCCTCGACTCATGCGCGAACTCGATCACGCAGCTGGAGCTTGGGTTACAGAATTACCGTCTGTTCTGTGGGGCTTGAGGACAACTCCAAATCGGTCAACTGATCGCACTCCTTTCTTCATGGTGTATGGGGCTGAAGCTGTCCTGCCGAGTGATGTTCTTCACAATTCTCCTCGGGTGGACCTTTACTCGGAGGTTGAAGCTGAGCAAGCACGCCAGGATGCTGTGGATCTCCTTGAAGAAGAGCGGGAAATGGCTTTGATCCGGTCGACTACATACCAGCAAGATCTGCGTCGCTTTCATGCAAGGCACGTCAGGAGTCGGACCTTCCACGAAGGTGACCTCGTGCTCCGAGTGGATCAGCAGCGGCCTCACAAGCTAGCCCCCGCGTGGGAAGGCCCTTTCGTCGTCACCAAGGTGCTGAACAATGGAGCCTACCACCTCTTCAATCTCAAGAAGAACGCTGACAAGCCACGGGCCTGGAACGCGGATCTGCTTCGTCGGTTCTATACCTGAAGGTTGATCTGTCTGATGTAATAAGAGTAAACTGTTTTGATTATCAAGGATACGACTCCTGCAGTCTTTTGTCGATTCCGATCGCACAATTCTGAGTTCAAGAATACTCCGAGTGCGAGCGATTTTCCACTCGGGGGGCTTGGCCGCGATTCCGCATCGCCTAAGTTTAAATCTACTCCGAGTGATGGGCGATCCTCTCACTCGGGGGCTTAGCTGCGACTCCGTGTCGCCCAAGTTCAGAACCTCGTCGAGCGAATAGCATCGCATTCGCTCGAAAGCTTAGCCGCGGTTCCGCATCGCCTAAGTTTAAATCTACTCCGAGTGATGGGCGATCCTCACACTCGGGGGCTTAGCTGCGACTCCGTGTCGCCTAAGTTCAGAACCTCGTCGAGTGAATAGCATCACTCGAAAGCTTAGCCGCGGTTCCGCATCGCCTAAGTTTAAATCTACTCCTAGTGATGGGCGATCCTCACACTCGGGGGCTTAGCTGCGACTCCGTGTCGCCTAAGTTCAGAACCTCGTCGGGTGAATAGCATCGCATTCACTCGAGAGCTTGGCTGCGAATCCGCTTCGCCCAAGTTAAAACGCTACTCCGAGTGACGAGCGATCCTCTCACTCGGGGGCTTGGCTGCGAATCCGCTTCGCCCAAGTTAAATCGTACTCCAAGTGACGAGCGATCCTCTCACTCGGGGGCTTGGCTGCGAATCCGCTTCGCCCAAGTTAAAACGTTACTCCGAGTGATGAGCGATCCTCTCACTCGGGGGCTTGGCTGCGAATCCGCTTCGCCCAAGTTAAAACTCTACTCCGAGTGATGAACGATCCTCACACTCGGCGGCTTGGCTGCGAATCCGCTTCGCCTAAGTTATAAACATACTCCGAGTGACGAGCGATCCTCTCACTCGGGGGCTTGGCTGCGAATCCGCTTCGCCCAAGTTAAAACGCTACTCCGAGTGATGAGCGATCCTCTCACTCGGGGGCTTGGTTGCGAATCCGCTTCGCCCAAGTTAAAACGCTACTCCGAGTGATGAGCGATCCTCACACTCGGGGGCTTAGCCGTGATTCCACATCACCTAAGTTATAAACTACTCCGAGTGACGAGCAATCCTCACTACTAGGAAAACGGTTTTTAACGACGGTAAATGTGGTTGTTAAAAGCCGGATTGTGGTCGTTAAAGGTCATTAACGACCACAATCTGTTGGTCGTAGTAGGCTCCGTCGTTAAAAGTATAACGACCACATACCTTTTGTGGTCGTTATTCTTGTAACGACAGGATGGTGTGTCGTCGTCAATCCCAAGGCAATAACGACCACAGTTGTAGTATTAACGACAACTTTTGTCATCGCTAATAACGTTACCATGGTAACAAAAGTATCATTACCAGCCACTCTCTTCACCACTTTGATATCCTTCAGAACCACTTGTATTAATTAGTATAAGTTTCCGTTCAGCAATCACTTTATGCAGCATCCAACATTTCAATATTAACATCCACATTAATATAGAAACAAAATAATCTGAATTGAAAGGATCATAGACTCTTTTATTAATAGAAATAACAAAATTCCGACATAAAATTCTTAAATTAAAATGTTTAAGAAATTTGAGTCAAAAGCACTCCTTATATGACCAATGCACTTGCTCATATCTATTTGAAAAAAAGGAAACTAGAAAATATAATATTTATTAATCTTCAATCCAGGGACACCATCCTTGTTTGAATGGATATCATTTTTCATCGGTGAATATAATGCCTCTGGTGCGTCTATATCTTTACGGTGGACCATCAGTCCTACAAAATGTCAAGTAGTTTATGAAAGTCAGTCCTTGTAAATAAATTGGCACAACGTATAACATCATATAAAAGCAATGTATCCGAACAACTTAGTTGATCATGCTGCCTTTCGTGAGAACTATCACTTGAGATCTAGCAGACATAAGACGCTTAATTTCTGACACTTCTTGCACCATGCCATTGAACTTTTCTTCGAGTACTTGTTTCGCTTGCTTGGAAGCCTGAAGTTTAGAAACCAATTCAGCCTTACTAAATGTTGGTCCTCACAAATCTCTTGCTCTAATTCCACCACCAATGCGAACTACGCGATCACGCTGCTTAGATGAGTCACATTTCTGCATGACTTCATCAATTGAAAGACCAGGATTCAACTGAACTATGGTCTTAATTCGTGCCTGAAGTGCCAACGGTAATTTATTGGCATTAACTTATTGGTAATTTATTGTAGAAGTTATTGCATTTAAATTAAGTCTTACATGTTTGGCGGAGGCTGTAGAATCAACGAAGGTTGTACCCTTCTTGTGAGTCTTAGAAAATTGTTTGTCCATAGTTGGTGGCTTGTTTTCCTTTCTTCCCTATTTCAACAGAGGCAAGTAGCTATTATAAGCATTGTTTTTAAGGCGGTAAGGCGAGGCGAGGCGCTGGGGGGGCGCCTCACTGCCTAAGCGCTAAGGCATAAGGCGAGGCGACGCCTTAGAGAGTTCTATGCAACAAAATTAAGTAGAATTTGGTAGGCATTAGGCAACTAGGCATACAGCCATACACACCTTGCTGCTGCCTGCTGTCTTGGAGAGGTGCTGCTTGCTTGCTGTCCTGGAGGAGGGAGAAGCTGCAGGAGAGGAGGGGGAGGAGGTACTGCAGGAGAGGAGGGGGAGGGGGATCTGCCGGAGAGGAGGGGGGAAGCTGCTGGAGAGGAGGGGGAGAAGCTCAGATCCAGCCTGAGGTGGGGGTGGGGGGAAACTGAAACTGATTACAGCTCTCTCTTTCTCTCTCTCCCTGCTAGTAACTGTTGGCGCCAAAACAGACTTTCCCTCCCTTTTCTTCCCTCCCAGATCTCTGTTTCCCGCCTGAACCTCCCAGCCCTGTCTAAGGCGTCCTCATTTGCCTAAGGCAGGCAGAGTGGCGCCTAGGCGGACGCCTTGGACGCCTTATGGACTAAGGCGGACGCCTTAGACACACAGGTAAGGCAAGGCCGACGCCTTGGCTCCTGGGGGTGCCCTGACGCCTAGGCGTCGCCTAAGCGACGCCTTAGGGACGCCTTAAAAACAATGATTATAAGTCGAAATAAATGACAAGACAAGTCACACTGGGCTTATATTATTGGAAATGAAAAATGCAAGTCCTAAATAGGTGCGCATAAAAACAGAACATCATAAGTACAACAGTACAGTAGTTCAGATTATAATGTTGGAGCCTATAACCAAACTTACCTAATTGAGTCAAAAATATGTTTCAGAGCTGCGCTAGTAATATTGGACCATGCCTTTACCCTCATTGAGTAATTCTAGGATTACAGAGGATTCTACCCAAGTGGTGTAGAAAACTTTTGGAAAGAGCACGGTGATTCAGTTCAAGCATGTTGCCATTTCGCAGTGTTCCTCTGGACAAAGTTGCCATTTCAGTTACAGCTGAATCAGTTTAAGAAACGGGAAAATGCTGCAGGAAGGATATAAAACATACACCTGGTGTGTGTAATTCACAGGAAGTGCTTAATGATGTAATACAAAAAATTAATCTTATCAATTCTATTGAATACAAACTGCACTTTATAGTGTTGTTGCATTGTTGATCCATCTGATTAAACTTAACTATCTAGAGCCCAGCATGCCAAGTTCTACCAGATTATATACATGAAATAGTTGTGAGATGGTTAGAAATATTAGGTAGTTAGTGTCCTATTTTTCTGGGTGAACAGATATTACACAGAAATAAAACACAAAGAAAGAAATGACCATCAAGTATATAGCCTTGCAAATTCTGTCTGCATAATAATTCTAAACAATGGAATGATTGAAGCAGCACATAATCTACAAGAAGATATGGAAACATGTAACGACCATACTCTGCATTTATGTTTTCTCATACGGTGGGTGCCAAGCTGCCGGCGTAGGAGACCAAAACGAAGATGGTGGCTGCTCCCCAGGATGAATTCTTAGGTCAATCCGTATTTGAGGACTCAAGCACATGGCAGGCATGGCAAGAGGCCTGTGGTGTAGCAAAGTTGGGGCGACCCGCACCTAAAAATGGTCGGAGGCTGGGGGCACACTGGGCGGAGATGTATGATGCGGAGCCCCCACCGAGCCGGCTGCGTCAATGCCGCGATCCAACCAGCGAGCCACCGCGCCAGGCAGGGGATGGCTGCGGCCGCCGATACCGATATGAGCAGCGGGCGGCCCACCCCACCGGACCTACCGCGGAGGATGCCGACGGCAACTGCGACCTCACCGACATCACCTCCAGCTCGGCCGGAATCCGCTACTGTGCGCTCGATGTTGGGAGGGAGACGGGAGATCAGAAGTGGGGGAGGACTAGCCGAGTAGGAGGAGGAGGCGGCGGCGGCTGGAGGGCCCGGCGGCTGCTGACGGTGGTGGCGGGAAGGGAGAGAGGCGGCGGGGAGAGATTTGTGGGGATACATAAACTTTTTTCTTTTTTACAGTACGGAGTACTGCTTATCGTCCTATTTATCCGTCATTTCATTAGCAGATAAGGACGCGGAATTATATCCTCTATGCATAACAAAACAACGACCGCCAGAACTATATCGTCCTATCGAGGAGTCACGGGGCTAATTTTGAGGTGGGACTGAACTCATCGTACCAATAACAACCAAGAGTTGTTGATCGTTGGTCGTTATTGACCTAATCTCTAGTAGTGCCTCTCACTCGGAGGCTATCTGCGAACCAGTCTTCGCCTAAGTTTTGATACTCACTCCCGAATGACGAGCGGTCCTCTCACTCGGGGGACTTAGCTGCGAGTCAGTCCTCGCCTAAGTCCGAAATCAATCAAACAAATTTAAGACCCCTGCCGATGTCGCCGTCACTCGACAGCGGTCTCGGGGACTACACCCAGTGGGTGCACTCCGCGTGCCCCCACTGGACCAGAAACCACTCAACAAGACCTGATCTACTCGAGAGGAAATCAAGCAAAGGACTGAAAAGCAAATTCAGATAAATCCAGAGTATTCAGCATGGATAAAAGTTGCCCATGCAAATGACGAAAGTACTCGGGCCCAAGACCCGAAAGAAGTTTTAACGATACACCACCACTCGGCATACCGAGGCAAATTAAAGTTTTTGATCACCAGCAAAGTTTTTTCAAGCTCCAGTGGGACTTGCAGGCTCGACGAAGGTCTCCAGGTCGATCCCGTCAGCGATCCGAGTGGCCGCTTCGATGAAGGTCTCCATGAAGTCCTGGAACTGGAGCTTCTTTGTGTTGGCCACCTGAAGTGCTTTCAGTTTATCCTCCTTGACCTCCTTGCAATGGACCTTGACGAGTGAGAGCGCTATGTCAGCTCCGCAGCGTGCAGCAGATTTCTTCCATGCCTGCACTCGACCAGGGAGCTCGTCAAGCCGAGTCATCATTGACTCGAGGTCAGCCTGAAGTGAGTCTTCCGGCCACAGCTCCCTGTCGACCTTCTCCATTGCACCTCGCAGTCGAGCGACGTACTCCCGGACGCCTGCGACTCGAGCTTCAAGCCGGAACATGTTCATAGCCACAGCATCTCCGACAGGTGACTTGGAAGGGTCCAGATTGGGCTCGACCGCCTCGGTCTCCTTCTCGAAGTCCTTGCAGAATTCTACATGAAGAAGATGGAAAAAATTAGTCATGATACTGTTCCCTGAAAATCAACGGAATTCACTCGACTGGATGAAGTTGGGATTAATGGAATTCACTCGACTGGAGAAAATTACCTTCAAGCAAAACATACATCTTCTGGGCGTAATCCCCCAGATAGGTCTCCAAGCCCTTTGCTCTCTTGGTTGCATGGTCAAGTCTTTTGCTCCAGTCAGCTCGCTCCTGCTTCAGCTTCGTGTTCTCTTCCTCAAGCTTGCTGGCCGCGGCGAGCTTCTTCTCGGCAGCTTCAGTCTTCTCCCTCGCCGTCTTCTGAGCATCGGCGAGTGATCTGTCTTTGTCCTCCAGCGCCTTCTTCATGATATCTAAAGAAATAGCATTGTTGAGTCGCGCTCGGAGTCGACGGTTTTCAGCACGCACGTCTGCTCGAGTGGAGTCACTCGGTTCAAAGATAGAAGAAACAAATAATGAAGTACTAGATCAACAAAGTTTACCTCCTGAAGCCTTCAGATCAGCTTGCGCACGCTCCAGGTCTCTCCTCGCCAGTTCCAAGTCGAGTTGAAGCTGAGTCTTCTCCTTCTCCAAGTCAGCGTATCGAGTACCGAGCTCGCAGGCCTTCTGAGATCAACGACAAAAACAATTCAGTGGACAGAAATATGGGCTTCGAGTCCAAGTTCTAAGACTCCCGCCGACTGCCCGCAGTCGACGGCAGTCTCGGGGACTACACCCAGTGGGTGCACTCAGCGTGCCCCCACTGGAACGGTATCCACTCGGAACGGTCCGCCCGATCCGAGTGACGGCCAAACATAAAAAAAAACAAGGCAAAAGTTCTAAGACTCCCGCTGACTGCCCGCAGTCGCTGGCAGTCTCGGGGACTACACCCAGTGGATGCACTCAGCGTGCCCCCACCGGAACGGTATCCACTCGGAACGGTCCGCCCGATCCGAGTGACGGCCGAACAAAAAAAAAGATTGTCCACTCGACCAGGTCAGCCCTAGCCGAGTGCGTGACAAGCGATTACCAGTCGACACACAGAAAACTCCCAACGGGTGCAGAAGTCAAGTCATGGTAGACGGAAAGCGACACAATCAAAAAGCGCACTTACAAGTGCACTTACTTGGACGTTCGCCCGAAGCGCTGAGCTAGCGTCGTAAGCCAGCTTGCTGGCCTCGTACGCCTCCTTCGTACGCCACATCATATGTTCGGCCTGCATCATCGCCTCCTTAGCAGCTCCAGTCTGATCTTCTGGAACACGGTGCAGAGAGAAGATGGTCTGTGAAGGGAGCGGCGATGTAGTCGGAAGGAGTGGCGCTTGCGAGGCTGACGCTTGGGAGACAGGCGCTTGTGGCGGACTGGCGAGCTCCACGGCCATCTGGGCCGGTGCTGTAATCGGTTTAGTCGGAGACGGGGCTGCGGGGTCGGTATCCATTGGCTCTGCATGTCACCAGTCGACATATCACATGACTGTCGAATGGTTTGAGAAGAATGTCAAATGGCAATATGCCATACCTTGGCGAGAAGTAGCTGCGTCCGGCGTGTCCTTCTCCGCGCTTTCCTCTCCTCGCCCCGGCGATATCACCGAGGTAGCGGCCCTGACGATCAAGATCCACTCGGTCAGCAAAAATATGAAGTTCAGCAACAAGTTAAGCGAAGAGCAAGGATACTTACGTTGAAGCAATCGGCACGTCAACCTTGATTCTGGGGAGAGCCTTCCGAGGCTTGGTGGTGGTGACCTTGGGCTGCTTGGCAACCTTTTCAATCGGCTCTGGCGTCAACGTCCGACTGCGCTTCGAGCTCCTGGTGGTCGACCCCCCGGCCCGACCCCGGTCGAGTGTTGGGTCGTGACGCTGCTTGGAACGCCCTTCAGTACGCGGAGGAGACACGACTTCAACTTCATCGCTCCCCGACGAGTCGTCACCGTTGCCTTCGCTGTCCTCGGCGTAGCTGATGCTGTCGCTGTCGCTCTCGCTCCCCGCTCCTTCAAGGTTCTGACCGTCATTCGGCACGAGTGAATACATGTTCGTGAGCTCCTGCAAAGATTCAAGTCAGTCAGCTGAAGACATATTCACTCGACAATGACATGACTCACCACATTCGGCGGGTTCGCAGCTGAGAAAGGCGATACTCTTTTGGAACCCCGGGGGTTGTCTCGCGCACCAGTGATGCCGCGCAGCCATAGCGTGATGGTTTCCTCTGAGACATCTTCCGGGTGGGTACGAGTGGTATCGTCGACTCCTGAGTAATGCCACATCGGATGGTCCCGCGCCTGGAGCGGTTGGATCCGTCGACATAGGAACACCTCCAACAGATCCAAGCCGGTCACTCCATCACGAATCAGATTCACAACACTGTTCATCAAGATCCCCACATTGGCCTTCTCTTCCTCGGCCACGGTCAGAGATGGGGGCGCAGTGGGTTGATCCAGCGTGAAGGGAGGAAGGCCGGTCGACATGTTTGAGGACGCGACGTCGTGGCAGTAGAACCAGGTCGACTGCCAGCCCCGCACCGACTCCGGAAGGGTGAGCACTGGGAATGCACTCCCCGTCCTCTTCTGAAGACCCAAACCCCCGCATAGCTGGATGACGTTGGTCCTATTATCACTAGCGTGGGCCTTCTTTACCGACTGAGAACGGATGGTAAAGATGTGCTTGAACAGACCCCAGTGGGCGGGACAACCCAAGAAACACTCACACATCGTCACGAACGTAGCGAGATACGCAATTGCGTTGGGAGGAAAATGATGCAACTGAGCCCCGAAGAAATTCAGAAAACCGCGGAAGAAGGGATGCGGGGGCAGAGCAAAACCTCTCTCCAAATGGGTGGTCAGGAGGACCCGCTCACCCTCGCGCGGCTCCGGCTCCGCTTCCGTCCTCGGCAACCTCCACGACCCGGCCGCAACCAGGCCGTCGGCGACGAGCTTCTCCACGTCCAACACCGTCACGGTTGACGGCAGGAAATCGCCCTGCATCCATCCGGGTGACGCTGCGGCCCGGGCGCTCGAGGGCTTCTTCCCCTTCGTTGTCTTCTTGGGCGCCATTGTCGCAGCGGCGAGCGGATTCGATCTGAGCAGCGCAGCGGCGGAGCAGAAGAAGCGGAGGAGACGAGGGGAAAATGAGCGCACTGTCGCAAATTCCCCTCCCCTCTCGTTTTTTATGTCCGTCGACCCGAGTCACTGACTCGTGGGCCCGCCAAATCCCTGTGTATCCCACTAACGGAGGAGCTGCGATATGTGGCCATAAAGGTGGTGCGAGGATCGAGGAGCCGCTTCCCCGTCGGTTGCGTCATCCCTGCTCGGCGCGCGTTCCCCAAAATTTCGAATCCCGCGAAATCCGGGCCGGACGGAGCGTCCTGTCACATCTGAAGATCCTGTTGACCATTCGGACTCGAACCTGCATCTAAATTCACTCGGAAGAAATGACAAGCTGAATAGATCAAGGCAGACGTTGGAAGGCCCAGTCGTCACAGGTATCGGAAAGATCTCGAAGCTCATTCAGAACGCTGAGTTCGACAGAACCTGCACTGCACCTTCTCCACTCGAGCCCTGATCCATTCGGGGGCTAATGACGAGGATATGTACTTAGGGTAGGGTGCCAGGCCCGTCCTACATACCCCACCTAAGGACACCACATTGGAGGACTACAAGACTACGAGAGAGATTCCGACTGAACTAGCCATGGCGTATGAGTCACTCGGAAGACCCCCCCCCCCTCCACTCGACGGTCAGCTCTCACTCGGAGGGGCCGCCAATCACTCGACCGCAGAAGACCAAGAGTCTCCCCAGGGAGGCCAACGGGCAGGCGTTACGCTCGCCGCCTTAACTGGCATTTATTGTATACGTTACCAGTAACGTCCCCCCCCCTTTATTACCTACAATCAAACCCCTAAATGCCAAACGTTTATGAGGGGCAGCGCACTCTATATGAGCCACCCCTCCCCACTGGCACAAGGGTTCGCAATCCTTTGTAAACACAACGCACATATCACTCGACAGAGTAAGCTCCCCGGAGAACCTGAGACGTAGGGCTGTTATCACTTACGAGTGAGGCCTGAACTCATACATCTGTGTGTACACCCTCGCCGTAGCTAGGACTCTGCCCTCTCCTTTCGTACCCCTACCATCTATTGTCAGGCACGTTCCCACGACACCATTACTTTGTGACAATGAAAGTGCTATTAGAATTGGTCATAATCCTGTGCAACATTCTCGAACTAAACATATTCAAATTAGACATCATTTCATTCATGATCATGTTGCCAAAGGAGATATTGATCTTAAGCATGTTCGTACCAACAAGCAATTGGCCAATATCTTTACTAAGCCACTTGATGAGAAAACATTTTGTTATTTGAGGAGTGAGTTGAACATCATTGATGCTTCAAACTTGAGCTAGTCTCACTCGTTTGCATGCAAGGGCATGAGCTTACTTGATACTTCCATGATACTCTTAACATGCTATCTTATACCATGGAATTCTATGCTCCCTTGTATTGCATCTAACCTTTTGTAGGTACTTGGAAGAACTTCTTCCACAAGATTGCAAACAACTCCAATCTTAAGCAATCTTGTCATGACCAAGTATCCACAACCCCTCTTGATGATGGAAGGAAGAAGACAACAAAACCATATCCTCGACATATATTTGATGTGATCATATTCGCTAATTCTAAATTGATATCATGTCAAATGGATATATATTGCTCTTCCTTGCTTGACTAACCTATGTAGGTGACAAGTGTACTAAAACGAGAAGGATTGCTCCAAACTGAAGATGATATTCATCAACCTCGAGCACTCTCAACAAGTTCACCTACAAGCTACGTCATCAACATCACTCAAAGGTATGTACTCGTATCCTTGAAAAGGCTTTACTCCAAGTCATGAGATAAAGCAACTCAAGTGATATGAAGACATTAAAATGCTTAATCGAAAAATGGTAACCCCATTTTGAGCTTAACGATGAGTATGACCTATGATCAAGCATCCTTGCTTGACTCCTAAGTCAATATACTCTAATATAGGTGACCTAGTCACCGCCCATCATCTAGTTAAGTATCTTGGTTGATTCATTCTCAATTTGTAAGATTTCTTGGAACCACTCAAATCTTCTCTAGTTAATATATCTTTGTAAAGTCTTTTGCATTTCCTTTGAAAATCATTTTGATACTTTGTTACAAAATTTTCAAAATTAATTTGCAAGTTTCTCAAACATTGCCAAGTTTCTGTTCTAGCCTCGGAGCCTCCGATACAAGTAACTCGGTTCTACCGACCTAGCAGATGAGCTGCATAACAACATCTCGGTACCACTGACTTGTTTGTCTCGGAGCCACCGATTTGAAATTTTCCTAGTCTGTGTTCATGTCAGTAAATCTGTGTTTCCTTAGTGATCCTATTGTGATACTTTCATTTCTTCAATGATCCCTTCATTAAAAAATTTTGGGGGAGAAACTTTATTCAAGGATCCCTAACTCAAAGGAGGAGAAGTCTTACAAGCTCTCAGTTTAGCCAAAGGGAGAAAAAATATTTTCAATGATTCCCTCCGTTTTTAATGCTATCTATAATTTTCATTTCTATGAACCCTACATTCTATGACCCTTGTTCTCAAGGATCCCTACTTAATCGATGATCCCTGTATCTGGCCCTATGTATGACCTTTTTGGAAATTAATGCCAAAGGGGGACAAATACCAAAGCTTCAATGCTAAAAGGGGAGATACATGCTTATGCAAAGGGGGAGATATAATCAAGGGGGAGAGGAGAATATGCAAAGTTTATACTTATATAGACAAGGTAAGAATACCAAAGTAGGGGAGAAAAATATGGTTGGAAGAAAAGATGTTATTTCATTTGATTACTCATGTTAGACCTTTCTCAACCTATCCAATCCCAATATCTACATGCTAAGATTCAGGGGGAGAGAAAGTTCAAAATGATCTTGGAGACATATCAATCTTAAGGAGTACTATCTTCTATATGTTCTCCATATCTTGGTACTTTTGAGTTCTATTGATTTTGATTAGTAGAATACTCTTGTGTTTCCTAACATTGTTTTCTCAAGTGTGTTTCTACTACAAGAATGCTCAAGAACTCAAGGTAAGTATATGCATCATATATTTGATCAAGATGATCTCTTGCTTCTTGCACATATTGTTTGCAAGAGTGAAGTCTTGAACAAGGATACATATCATTCATATAAATTTGATGCATATAGCCAAGATACACATGACTCATTATATCGCTTCTACAATATGTGTGTCCATGCATTCCAAAGCAACTATCCTTTAAAGGGATTGCACACATTTAGGGGGAGCAAGTCTAAGTCATGTGTCTCTCAAAGTCTTCATAATATCCTTGCATATCTTTATTTGAAGCTTTGATTGTATGATTGTCATCAATTACCAAAAAGGGGGAGATTGAAAGCACATTGTGCTCCCTTGGTGGTTTTGATAATTCATGACAACATACATTGTCTCTTGGACTAATACTTTCACCTAGTGTATTTCAGATAAAGTCCACAGAGAGGGTTGGCAAAAGGATTGTGGAGTTTGTGGAGATACCCCAAGATGCAAGGAAATGGATTGGCAAAGCCTCAAGCAATAGGACTCTACATTTTACTTTGTGAGAAATCACTTTGAGTCCATAGGAAAGCCAATACTATTAAAAGGGGGTAAGCTACTGTTGGTGAACAAGATGCTCCACGTGCACAAGAGATAGTCACCAAAAACACCCACAAGCTCTTCCACAAAAGTCTGTCCAAAGCCAAACATCCAAAATCGGTGCAACCAACAATTTCCACTCGGTGCCACCGATTCCCAAACTCAGACAGACCCATGCCAAACCCTAGCCAGTCGGTGCAACCGATTCTGCATCGGTGCCACCGAGTTTAGTTGCCAACTTTCTGTTTATCCATTTTCAGTCTTCGGTACCACCGAGTTTTCCCAGTCGGTCTCACCGAGTTTTTGGACCAACTCTCTGGATAGCCATTCACAAGAATCGGTACCACCGAGAATTGTGAATCGGCGCCACCGAGTTTCTGGACCAACTCTCTGGTAAGCCATGGTCAAGAATCGGTACCACCGAGATATGAAAATCAGCGTCACCGAGTTGCGCAATCTGACCGTTGGTCACCTAATCGGTACCACCGAGAGTTATATATCGGTCTCACCGAGATTCAAAAGTTACTGCCTTTTGGTCACTTCGGTACCACCGAGATTCACACATCGGTGTCACCGAGTTGGTCACTTTAGGTGTAACGGTTGGATTTTTGGGATGGCTATATATACCCCTTCACCACCACCCACTCGAAAGAGAAGCACTCAGAACTATTCCATACTTGCCCCCATCATATTTTCTGAGAGAGAGCCACCTACCCTTGTGTTGAGATCAAGCTATTCCACTCCATCCATATGAATCTTGATCTCTAGCCTCCCCAAGTTGATTTCCACCAAATCAATCTCTTCCACCATAGCCAAATCTGTGAGAGAGTGATTGTGTGTTGAGGAGTCTATCATCTTTAAGCACAAGAGCAAGGAGTTCATCGACATTGCCGAGCCTATTACCTTTTGGATGGTGGTGCCTCTTAGATTGGTTAGGTGTCGCTTGGGAGCCTCCTACTTCGTGTTGTGGAGTTGAACCAAGAAGTTTGTATGGGCAAGGAGATCGCCTACTTCGTGAAGATCTACCCATAGTGAGGCTAGTCATTCGTGGACGGAAGCCGTTATGGAATAGTCAAGGTTGCTACTTCGTGGACCCTTATGGGTGGAGCCCTCCGTGGACTCTCGCGACCATTACCCTCCGTGGGTTGAAGACTCCATAAACGTGGATGTACGATAGCACCACCTATCGGAACCACAGGAAAAATCTTCGTGTCCTTCATGCGTTTGATCTCCCTATCTCAACTCTTTACTTCCATGTGCAATGTCTTTACTTTCCGCTGCCATACTTGTTGACATGCATGTGTAGGGTGTGCTAGACTTGCTATAATTGCTAAAATCTGCCAACCAATTAACTTGGGAAAAGGTTAGGTTTTAATTCCTGCTAGTAGTCTATTCACCCCCCCTCCCCCTCTAGACACTCTTCTAGTGATCCTACAATTGCCCATCCAAAGGACGAAGACCTTCAACAACAACAGTCTTGCCCTTGCCCAAAACTGAATCAATTGTGCTTTGAATAACTTCCATGGGTGGCATATAAGATTTAACTCAAGGGATTGCGCTTGTCAGCCCGATAGTTGACGCCAGATCTCTGTATGATTATTCTCATAATCCAGGGTGCATATTGATTAACTCAAATGGTGTTTGTGTATCATCTGCCAAGTTGCGAATGAAGAAATTACAAGCGTCAAACGAAACCGAATGACCGATGCTGAATAACACATTTTCATTATGCCCACTGATACGCCTCCAACATATCTATAATTTTTGATTGTTCCATGTTATTATGTTATCATTGTAGAATACTTTTTAGGCAATTACTTGCTGATACTTGTGATCTGCGTTGGGTTTTCCATGAAGAGGAACGGGTGATTGCAGCACAAAGTGGGTAAGTATTTCCCTCAGTTATGAAACCAAGGTTTATCCAACCAATAGGAATATCAATCCTCAATCGTCTTCAGCGGCTGCACACAAAAGAGCAAACAACTTGCACCCAACTCGGGCAAGAGGGTTGTCAATCCCCTTGATCTCGTTATTTGCAAGCGAATGAGTTGTGTAGATAATTGTAAATTGCAAAGTAAAATAAAAAGTAAATAAAGTCAGCAAGGTAATAATAGTGTTTGTAACCCCAAGCTTGTAGGCAGCATACGGTGGGTAACAAATTACTGTTGGGCAATTGATAGAGAAGCGGATAGTTATGCGAATTTCACGGCAATGATCATGTGTATATAGGCATCACGTCCATAAACAGATAGGCCGACTCCTGCCTGCACCTATTACTATTACTCCACTTCAAGAGCGCTTCTATGCTTGTCTCTCTACGTATTAAGTTCATGACAAACAGAGTAATGCATGGAGAACGATGACATGATGTAGACAAAGTAAACTCAAGCAATATGAATAACCCCATCGTGTTATCCCTAGTAGAAACAACACAAAGACGCATCTTGTCCCCTTCTGTCACTGGGATGTAGAAACTCGTCTGGTTGAACCTACCACAACCCACCTCTCTCACCGATGAAATATCAATCTAGTTGGCCAAACTATTTCAATAGATCGGAGAGAATTACGAAGCTATAATGATCATCCTATTAAGAGACATAATATATATTAGAGATATCTCAAATACTTTTCATGAATAATCTGAACATAAACCCACATTTCATCGGATCCCAACAAACACACCGCACGATAGAATTACATCGGATAGATCAATGTGAAGATGCTATGATCATTGTATTGAAGATCAATAGATAGAGAGATTGCCATCTAGGTACTAGCTATGGACCCGTAGGTCTGTGGTGAACTACTCACACATCATCATGAGGGCAGCAAGGTTGATGTAGAGGCCCTCTGTGATCGACCCCCCCACCGACAGGCGGCAGGTTGCCGGAACGGAGCTCCAGATGGCCTCGCGACGGAATAGAGACTTGCGGCGGCACAAAAAGGGTTTCGGGACTGCCTCCAGGGTTTTTTGGATATTAGAGAATTTATAGGTCAGAGAGGGGCATCGGGAGAGCCACGAGGGGGCCAACACACATCAGGGCGCCCCCCAGGGCACACCCTGTTGTGTCCTGGGGCCCTCGTGCCGCCTCCGGTCTCCTCTCAACTCTCCCAGGGCTTCCTTTTGTCCAGAAAAAAGTCATCAAAAAGTTTCATGGCAATTGGACTTCGTTTGGTACTGTAAACCTGAGATGTAAAAAACATGCAGAAAACAACAACTGGCACTGGGTCAATAGGTTAGTGCTCAAAAATATTATAAATTGGTATATAAAGAACCAAAAAGTATCCTAGAATGATAACATATCTGCATGGAACAATCAAAAATTATAGATATGTTGGAGACGTATCAAGCATCCCCAAGCTTAATTCCTGCTCGTCCTCGAGTAGGTAAATGATAAAAACAGAATTTTTAATGTGACATGCTATCCATTATGTAATCTTATGCATGTATGCTCATTGAGAAATGATGAATTAACATAGCAATACTTATAAGTATAAGAAACAAAATCATCAATCTTTCAAAGTATATGATCCTCAAGGAATGTTTACCCCCCATTCATCTTATTATATTAGCAAGGCATGGCTCCATCTTCACCACATTAATACAAATGTCAAGCACCACGGTGTCCAGGTCAGGCAATTGGATCGTACTTTTCAATATGCATCAACTTTTTATACTTCACACAATACATGAGCGTGAGCCATTGGACATATCATTTAAGTGGAATAGAATATGGTGGTAGATATCAAAGGGGTAAAAAGGTGAAGAGGATAGTCTCACATCAACTAGGCATACCAACGGGCTATGGAGATGCCCATCGATAGATGTCAATGCAAGGAGTAGGGATTGCCATGCAAATGATGCACTAGAGCTATAAGTGTATGAAAGCTCAAATGAAGCTAAGTGGGGTGTGCATCCAACTTGCTTGCTCATAAAGACCTCGGGCATTTGAGGAAGCCCGTCATAAGAATATACAAGCCAAGTTTATAATAATGAAAAAGTAATTCCCACTAGCATATGAAAATAACATAACATGAGACAGTCTATATGAGGAACAAGGTGCCACTTTGAGGCACAAGTGTGGTAAAGGATAGTAGCAAAGTCCCTTCTCTCATTTCCTCTCATTTTCTCTTTTTTTATCAGAATGGTGGGATCGTTTGGCCTCCCCCATCTTTATTTCCTCACTGGGACAATGCTCTAACAATGATGATCATCACACTTTTATTTACTTACAACTCGATATGAAGAACTGATATGAAGATATGACTCTATATGAATGCCTCTGGCAGTGTACCAAGATGTGCAATGATCTAGCGTGACACGTATCAAAAATATGATGAATGGTGGCTTTCCCACAAATACTATGTCAGCTCTATATGATCATGCAAAGCAATATGATGATGAACGAACTAGTCATGTGAAGTGACGATGGAATTTGCATGGCAATATATCTCGGAATGGTTATGGAAATGCCATGATAGGTAGGTATGGTGGCTGTTTTGAGGAAAATATAGTGAGGCTTATGTGCAACAGCGCGTATCATGTCACGGGGTTTGGATGCACCGGCGAAAGTTACACCGATCCTCAAGGTGAGAATGGGCTATGCACGGTACCGATGAGTCTAGCAAAATATGAATAGGTGAGATTGCGTATGTCCATGGTTTCACATTAGTCATAAAGACCTCATATACTTATTGCAAAGTTTTATTAGTTTTATCAAAAATCAAAGTACTACTCGCATGCCCCGAGGGAAGAGGTTGGTAGGAGTTAACCATCGCGCGCTTATGACCCGAAACAACACTAGGATTTCAACGAGGAATAGAAATGCTCACACATCATCACCATGCCTATTTAATTTTTAGACGAACAAGAAGTTAACCTCTCTTAATATTGACACTTTTACGAGTCAACAATTATGAACTCACACCTTCACTATTTATTAACTCTCAAACAAATATAAGTTAAGAGCGAGAGTGAAATTATTTCTATAAAATCTACACGCCACCGTGCTCAAAAAGATATAAGTGAAGTACTAGAGCAACTGCTAAGCTCAAAAGATATAAGTGAAGCACATAGAGTATTCTAACAAATTATGATGAAGGTGTGTCTCTCTTAAATAGGTGTGTCCAGCAAACAATGATTGTGGCAAACTGAAAGTAAAAGCAAACAAAAACAAACGACGCTCCAAGCAAAATTCATATCATGTGATGAATAAAAATATAGCTTCAAGTGACATACCGATGGATTGAGACGAAAGAGGGGATGCCTTCCGGGGCATCCCCAAGCTTAGACGCTTGAGTCTTCCTTAGAATATCACCTTGGGGTGCCTTGGGCATCCCGAAGCTTAGGCTCTTGCTACTCTTTATTCCTTTGTCCATCGTGATAACACCCAAAACATGAAAACTTCAATCACACAAAACTCAACAAAACTTCGTGAGATCCGTTAGTATAAGAAACATATTGCATACTTTAGGTACTGTTATAAATTGATTCTTATTTTATAATTGCATAATAGGTACTGTATTCTAACTTCTCCATGGCTTATACCCCCCGATACAATCCATAGCATAATCAAAACAAGCAACTATGCAAGCAAAAATAGAATCTGTCTAAAACAGAACAGTCTGTAGCAATCTGTAGAGAACTCATACTACTCTAAATCTAAAAATTCTAAATAATTAGGAAAACCTCGAAAATTTTTATAACAATACATTGTAAAAAATTCAGATCATTATCATGCTCCAGTAAAAAAAACAAAATTCCTGTAAATGAGCCAAAACTTTCTGTTTTGTTTCAGCATCAATTCTACTCATCTTGTGAGTCATCCCAAAGGCTTTACTTGGCACAAACACTAATTTAAACCTAAAAACATAATGATTATAGAGGCAATAATTATGTTATAAAAAACAAACAGAAAGTAAAAAAGCAAAAAATTAAAGATAACTATTGTGTTGCCTCCCAACAAGCGCTATGGTTTTATGCCCCTAGCTAGGCATAATGAATAGTTTCAAGTGTTGTCATCTTTGACACTCCACCCATAAGTAGCTCTCATGATTGATAAATAAGGTGATTTAATTCTCTTTCTAGGGAAGTGTTCCATCCCTTTATTTAATGGGAATTGGAACCTTGTGTTTCCCTCTTTCATGTCAATAATTGCACCTATAGTTCGTAGGAAAGGTCTTCCCAGTATTATGGGACAAGTAGGATTGTAATCAATATCAAGCACAATAAAATATAGAGGAACATAATTTTTATTTTCAATAATGAGCACATCATTAATCCTAACTAGAGGTTTCTTAATGGTATAATCCGCAAGATGCAAGTTAAGGGAACAATCTTCAATATTAGTGAGACCAAGCACATCACAAAGAGATTTGGGAATAGTTGAAACACTAGCACCAAGGTCACAAAAGGCATTGCATTCATATTTATTTATCTTTATTTTGATAGTTGGTTCCCACTCATCATGCAATTTTCTAGGAATAGAAACTTCAAGCTCAAGTTTCTCATCATAAGCTTTTATCATGGCTTCCACTATATGTTTGGTAAAAGCCTTGTTTTGTTCATAAGCATTGGGTGAGCTAATAATGGTTTGCAAAAAGGAAATACATTCTACTAAAGAGCAATTATCATAATTAAAGTCCTTTTAATCCAAAATAGTGGGCACATCACTAGTTAAAGTTTTGACCTCTCCAAACCCACATTTTCCAGTTTTAGCATCAAAATCATCACCCTCCAAGCAAACGGGACACTTCTCAACTAGAGTTGACTCATACCCAGTCCCTTTATCATATATATTCAGAGAATTAAATAAATATTCAATAGTAGAAGTACCAATCATTTTAAGATCTTCATCATGATTCCGGTAAAACCGGGTGGAAGAGCCTTTTCTAAGAATTCCCGCTTAGCTCTCAGCTTAGCGGTCTTCTCCTTACTTTCATTAATAGATATTTGGATAGATTTAATAGTCTCATTAAAATCATGCTTATGTGGAAAAGATTTACTTTTAAGAGTTTCTACATCAAGAGCAATTCTATCCATGTTTTTACCCAAAGCATCAACTACGTGCAATTTTTCTTCTACCATAGTGTTGAAAACCTTTTGATAAATAATGAATTCTCTAATTGTGTTCTTAACATAAGAGGGTATCCTATTAAAAAATTTAGAAGAATTTCCATAAGAATTACCATAAGAATTTCCATAGTTGTTAGAGGAATTACCGGGATACAGTCTAGAGTTGAAGTTTCCTCTATAAGCATTGTTGTTGAAATTATTTCGCGAGACAAAGTTCACATCAATAGCATTATTATTTTGCTCAATAAAAGTAGACATGGGTATTTATATTCAGAGAAGTAAATAAATATTCAATAGTAGAAGTATCATTGGGATCAACATGAGCATTTTTTACTAGCAACCATATTCATAAGAGCATCCACTTTTTCACTCAAAGTAGCGATTTGAAAGCACAACATGCTCCCTTGGTGGTTTTCATAATTCATGACAACATACATTGTCTCTTGGACTAATATTTCTACCTAGTGTATTTCAGGTGAAAGTCCATAGGGAGAGATGGCTTGGCAAAAAGGATTGTGGAGAAACCCCTAGATGCAAGGAAATGGATTGGCAAAGCTTCAAGCAAGAGGACTCTACATTTTACTTTGTGACAAATCACCTTGAGTCCATAGGAAAGCCAATACTATTAAAAGGGGGTAAGGTACTATTGGTGAACAAGATGCTCCACGTGCACAAGTGATAGTCACCAAAAACACCCACAAACTCTCCCACAAATTCTGTCTAAAGCCATTCATGAAAATCGGTGAAGCCAACATTTTCCACTCGGTTCCACCGATTCCCAAACTTAGACAGAGCCATGCCAAACCCTAGCATCTTGGTACTACCATCCTTCCATTCGGTGCCACCGAAATCAATTGCCAACTTTCGGGTATCCTATTTTCAAGAATCGGTACCACCGAGTTTTGCCAATCGGTCTCATCGAGATTTGGATCAACTTACTGGTTAGCCATTCTCAAGAATCGGTACCACCGAGTTTTGTGAATTCGTCTCACCGAGTTTTGGACCAACTTTCAGGTTAGCCGTTGTCAAGAATTGGTACCACCGAAATTTGAGAATCGGTCTCACCGAGTTGTGCAATCTGACCGTTGGTCATCTTATCGGTACCACCAAGATTTCTGTATCGGTCTCACCGAGATTCAAAAGTTTCTACCTTTGGAGCAACTCGGTACCACCGAGTTTTATACTTCAGTGTCACCGAGTTGGTCACTTTAGGTGTAACGGTTGGATTTTTGGGGATGCCTATATATACCCCTTCACCACCACCCACTCGAAAGAGAAGCAATCAGAACTATTCCATACTTGCCCCATCCAATTTTCTGAGAGAGAGCCACCTACTCATGTGTTGAGATCAAGCTATTCCACTCCATTCATATGAATCTTGATCTCTAGCCTCCTCAAGTTGCTTTCCACCAAATCAATCTCTTCCACCAAAGCCAAATCTGTGAGAGAGTGATTGTGTGTTGAGGAGTCTATCATCTTGAAGAACAAGAGCAAGGAGTTCATCAACATTGCCGAGCCTATTACCTTTTGGAGAGTGGTGCCTCCTAGATTGGTTAGGTGTCACTTGGGAGCCTCCTACTTCGCGTTGTGGAGTTGAACCAAGAAGTTTGTACGGGCAAGGAGATCGCCTACTTCGTGAAGATCTACCCATAGTGAGGCTAGTCCTTCGTGGACGGAAGCCGTTATGGAATAGTCAAGGTTGCTACTTCGTTGACCCTTATGGGTGGAGCCCTCCGTGGACTCTCGCGACCGTTACCCTCCATGGGTTGAAGACTCCATAAACGGGGACGTACGATAGTGTTGGGGAACGTTGCTGGGAAACAAAAAATTTCCTACGCACACGCAAGATCTATCCATGGTGATGAGCATCTACGAGAGGGAGAATGGATCTACGTACCCTTGTAGATCGCTAAGTGGGAAGCGTTAAGAAACGCGGTTGATGTAGTCGAACGTCTTCGCGATCCAAATCGCAATCCGTCCCAATCTAGTGCCGAGCGGACAGCACCTCCGCGTTCAGCACACGTATAGCTCGATGATGATCTCCGCCTTCTTGATCCAGCAAGAGGGGGCGGAGAGGTGGATGAGATCTCCAGCAGCACGACGGCGTGGTGGTGGTGGTGGTGGTGGTGGTGGAGTTATCCCGGCAGGGCTTCCCCTAAGCACTACCGGAATCTATTTGTTGGAGGAACTAGAGAATAGAGAACTATCACGTGGCCGTGTGTCTTTGGGGGCTCTATTCCTCTAGTATATATAGGAGGGAGGGGGGAGGAGGTAGCCTCCCTAGGGTTTCCCCTAGGGGTCGGCCGAACCAGGGCAAGGAGGAGTCCAATCCACTTCCTACTAGGAAGTGGATTCATATTAGGAAGGAGTCCTATTCCTTCCTATCTCCACCTTTTTTCCTCTTGGGCATATGGGCCCTTATGGGGTCGGTTCCCCAGCCCATTAGGGGCTGGTGCAACACCTCTTGGGCCCATGTGGCCCCCCGGGGTGGGTGGGCCCCACCCGGTGGACCCCCGGAACCCATTCGTCACTCCCGGTACACTACCGGAAATACCCGAAACTTTTCCGGAACCCAAATACCACTTTCCTATATATAAATCTTTACCTCCGGACCATTCTAGAGCTCCTCGTGACGTTCGGGCTCTCATCCGGGACTCCAAACAACCTTCGGTCACCAACACATATATCTCAATACTACCGAAACGTCACCGAACGTTAAGTGTGCAGACCCTGTGGGTTCGAGAACTATGTAGACATGACCGAGACACCTCTACGGTCAATAACCAATAGCGGGACCTGGATGCCCATATTGGTTGCTACATATTCTATGAATATCTTTATCGGTTGAACCTCTATGTCAAGGATTCAGTTAATCCCGTATGTTGTTCCCTTTGTTCTTCGGTATGTTACTTGCCCTAGATTCGATCGCCGGTATCTCTATACCTAGTTCAATCTCGTTATAGGCAAGTCTCTTTACTCATTTCGTAATACAAGATCCCGTGGCTAACTCTTTAGTCACTTTGCTTGCAAGGCTTATTGCGATGTTGTATTACCGAGTGGGCCCTGAGATACCTCTCCGTCACACGGAGTAACAAATCCCAGTCTTGATCCATGCCAGCTCAACAGAAACCCTCGGAGATACCTGTAGAGCATCTTTATAGTCACCCAGTTACGTTGCGACGTTTGATACACACAAGGTATTCCTCCGGTGTCAGTGAGTTACATGATCTCATGGTTATAGGAACACATACTTGACATGTAGAAAACTACAGCAATAAACTGACACGATCATATGCTACGTTCATTGTTTGGGTCTTGTCCATCACATCGTTCTCCTAATGATGTGATCCCATTATCAAATGACATCTCATGTCTATGGCTAGGAAACCTTGACCATCTTTGATGAACGAGCTAGTCTGCTAGAGGCATACTAGGGACAAAGTGTTGTCTATGTATCCACACATGCAATTGAGTTTCCAATAAATACAATTATAGCATGGATAATAAACGATTATCATGAACAAGGAAATATAATAATAACCACTTTATTATTGCCTCTAGGGCATATTTCCAACAGATAGCACCACCTATCGGAACCACGGGAAAAATCTTCGTGTCCCACATGCGTTTGAACTCCCTATCTCAACTCTTTCATTCCATGTGCAATGTCTTTACTTTCCGCTGCCATACTTGTTGACATGCATGTGTAGGGTGTGCTAGACTTGCTATAATTGCTAAAATCTGCCAACCAATTAACTTGGGAAAAAGTTAGGTTTTTAATTCCTGCTAGTAGTCTATTCACCCCCTCCCTCTAGACACACACTTCTAGTGATCCTACAAGTGGTATCAGAGCATTGGTCTCCATTGCATCGGTTTCATCACCGTGGAGGAAGATGGATGTGTCTAGTGTGGAAAGTTTGAGTTGTAGAGTGCCTATTCTTGATGGGGAGTACTATAGTCAATGGAAATTTAAGATGCTTGAGCTATTCAATGAATTTCATTTGAGCAAGTATGTTCAGAACCCCTATGTACCTCCCATTGAGCCTTTACATCCCACACACGAAGAGGAAATTGATATGCTATGCAATCTTAGAACTGTTAATCTTATTATTAGAGGATTGCCTAGGATTGTTCTTAATCAAATGAAGAATTTTGAATGTTCTTATACTTTGTGGAATGACTTGGAGAAACGATATCCAAGTTATTCATTAAGTAATCTTGATGAAATTCTTCATAAAACTATTGTCTTTCACAAAATGATGCCTAGTGATCCCAAGTTTGATGTGTTGGAAATATGCCCTAGAGGCAATAATAAATTGGTTATTATTATATTTCCTTGTTAATGATAATTGTTTATTATCCATGCTATAATTGTATTGATTGGAAACTCAAATACATGTGTGGGTACATAGACAACACTGTGTCCCTAGTAAGCCTCTAGTTGACTAGCTTGTTGATCAAAGATGGTTAAGGTTTCCTAGCCATGGACATGAGATGTCATTTGATAACGGGATCACATCATTAGGAGAATGATGTGATGGACAAGACCCAAACTGTAAACGTAGCATTTGATCGTGTCAGTTTATTGCTATTGTTTTCTGCATGTCAAGTATCTGTTCCTTTGACCATGAGATCATGCAACTCACTGACACCGGAGGAATACCTTGTGTGTATCAAACGTCGCAACGTAACTGGGTGACTATAAAGGTGCTCTACAGGTATCTCCGAGGGTGTCTGTTGGGTTGGCATGGATCAAGACTGGGATTTGTTACTCCGTATGACGGAGAGGTATCTCAGGGCCCACTCGGTAATACAACATCACATTGAGCCTTGCAAGCAATGTGACTAAAGTGTTAGCCACGAGATCTTGTATTACGGAACGAGTAAAGAGACTTGCCGGTAACGAGATTGAACTAGGTATAGTGATACCGACGATCGAATCTCGGGCAAGTAACATACCGAAGAACAAAGGGAACATCATACGGGATTAACTGAATCCTTGACATAGAGGTTCGACCGATAAAGATCTTCGTAGAATATGTAGGAGCCAATATGGGCATCCAGGTCCCGCTATTGGTTATTGGCCGTAGAGGTGTCTCGGTCATGTCTACATAGTTCTCGAACCCGCAGGGTCTACACACTTAACGTTTGGTGACGATTAGTATAATTGAGTTATTATGTTGGTGACCGAAAGTTGTTCGGAGTCCCGGATAAGATCCCGGACATGACGAGGATCTCCGGAAGAGTCCGGAGGTAAAGATTGATATATGTGATAATAGTGTTTCGATCTCCGGAAGAGTTTCAGAGTTCACCGGAATGGGTTCCGGATGTTTGCCGAAGTGTTCGGGTGCAGCAACACTTTATATGGGCCAAAGGGATAAAGCCCACAAGGTATTGGAAAGTGCAAAAAGTAGTTTTGCTGCCGCGTAAGCGGTACTACCGCTTGGTGAAGCGGTACTACCGCCCGAGCGGTACTACCGCTTGTGTGAAGCGGTACTACCGCCCAAGCGGTACTACCGCTTGTGTGAAGCGGTACTACCGCTTGTGCGCGGCTGTGCACGGTTCGGCAGGGATCCGAGTTGGACTCTTTCCCTGCGGGCCAAACCGACCTTGTGCGGGCAAAACCGACCTGGAGGAGGCTTTTACTCCAAGTTTAGACCCCAAGGCTCAACATATAAATAGAGGGGCAGGGCTAGCACACGGGACACATCAGGATTTCCCAAGCCGTGTGCCGGCAACCCTAGCCCTCTAGTTCCTCCGTCATAATCTCCGTAGTGCTTGGCGAAGCCCTGCAGAGATTGTTCCTCACCACCATCACCACGCCGTCGTGCTGCTGGAACTCAACCACTACTTCACCATCGCTCGCTGGATCGAGGAGGTGAAGGCGTCATCAAGCCGTACGTGTGTTGAACGCGGAGGTGCCGTCCGTTCGGCACTAGATCGGAAGGATCGTGATTGGATCGCGGGACGCTCGGCGATTTGGATCGCGAAGACGTTCGACTACATCAACCGCGTTTATTAACGCTTCCGCTTAGCGATCTACAAGGGTATGTAGATTCACTCTCCCTCTCGTAGATGCTCATCACCATGGATAGATCTTGTGTGTGCGTAGGAAATTTTTTGTTTCCCATGCAACGTTCCCCAACAGTGGCATCATGAGCTAGGTCTATGCGTAGATGAGATCTCGAGTAGAACACAAACGAGTTGTGGGCGTGGATGTATACATATTGCTTGCCGTTACTAGTTGATATTTGATTCGGCGGTACTGTGAGATGAAGCGGCCCGGACCGACATTACGCGTACACTTACGCGAGACAGGTTCCTTCAACTGACATGTAACTTCGTTGCATAAAGATGGCTAGCGGGTGTCTGTCTCTCTCACTTTAGTTGAATCGATTTCAATGAAGAGGGTTCTTTTAGAAGATCAAAAAGCAATCACTACACCACGTTGTGGTTTTGCGTAGGTAAGAACGGTTCTTGCAAACCCGTAGCAGCCACGTAAAATTTGCAACAACAATTAGAGGACGTCTAACTTGTTTTTGCAGGGTATGTTGTGATGTGATATGGCCAATTACATGATGAGATATATGTGATGTATGAGATGATCATGTTTTGTATAGAATATCACGACTTGCATGTCGATGAGTACGGCAACTGGCAGGAGCCATAGAGTTGTCTTTAATTATTGTATGACCTGCGTGTCAATCATTAAGCGCTATGTAATGCTTTACTTTATCGCTAAACGTTAGCTATAGTCGTGGAAGCAACAGTCGGCGCGACAACCTTATGGCGACACGTTGATGGAGATCAAGATGATGGAGATCATGGTGTCATGCCGGTGACGATGGAGATCATGCCGGTGCTTTGGAGATGGAGATCAAAAGCACAAGTTCATGGCCATATCATGTCACTTATGATTTGCATGTGATGTTAATCCTTTTATGCATCTTATTTTGCTTAGGACGACGGTAGCATTATAAGGTGATCCCTCACTTAAATTTCAAGATAAATTGTGTTCTCCCCAAGTGTGCACCGTTGCGAAAGTTCGTCGTTTCGAGACACGCCGTGATGATCAGGTGTGATAGACTCTACGTTCGCATACAACGGGTGCAAGCCATGTTGCACGTGCGGAACACTCGGGTTAAACTTGACGAGCCTAGCATGTACAGACATGGCCTCGGAACACAAGAGACCGAAAGGTCGAACATGAGTCATATAGTAGATATGATCAACATGAAGATGTTCACCATTGAAACCACCTCAACTCACGTGATGATCGGACTTGAGTTGGTGGATTTGGATCATGTAACACTCGAATGATCGGAGGGATGTCAATTTGAGTGGGAGTTTTTAAGTAATATGATTAACTAAACTCATTATCTAGAACAATAGTCTAAGTTGTCTTTGCTATATTTATGTTGTAGATCATGGCTCGCGCAGTAGCACCCCTGAATTTTAATGCGTTCCTAGAGAAAGCTAAGTTGAAAGATGATGGAAGTAACTTTGTGGACTGGGCCCGTAATCTAAGGATTATCCTTACGGCTTCCCAGAAGGCTTATGTCCTTGATGCACCGCTTGGTGATCCACCCGCTCCAGTTGAGTCTCTAGACGTTGTGAACGCCTGGCAGGCTCGTTCTGATGATTACTCAATAGTTCAATGTGCAATGTTGTATGGCTTAGAACCGGGACTTCAAAGACGTTTTGAACGTCATGGAGCATATGAGATGTTCCAGGAGTTGAAGTTTATCTTTCAGAAGAATGCCCGGATCGAGAGATATGAGATCTCCGATAAGTTCTATGCTTGCAAGATGGAGGAGAACGGGTCTATCAGTGATCACGTGCTCAGAATGTCTGGGTACTCCACCCGTCTGGCTGAGTTAGGGATGCCCCTTCCGCCAGAGGCTATCACTGACAGAGTTCTTCAATCATTGCCACCTAGCTACAAGAGCTTCGTGTTGAACTATAACATGCACGGGATGAACAAGTCAGTCGCCGAGCTGTTTGCGATGCTGAAAGCCGCTGAGTCTGAAATTCAGAAGGAGCATCAAGTGTTGATGGTCAATAAAACCACTAGTTTCAAGAAAAATGGCAAGGGTAAGAAGGGTAACTCCAAGAAGAGTGGCAAAGCAGTTGCTCCTCTCGTGAAGAAACCCAAGGCTGGACCCAAACCAGAAACTGTGTGTTTTCATTGCAAGGGAACTGGACACTGGAAGCGGAATTGCCCCAAGTATTTGGCTGACAAGAAGGCGGCCAACAACAAACAAGGTATATATGATATACATGTTATTGATGTGTACCTTACCAACTCTCGTTGTAGTGCCTGGGTATTTGATACCGGTGCGGTTGCTCATATTTGCAACTCAAAACAGGAACTGCGGAATAGACGGAGGCTGGCAAAGGACGAAGTGACGATGCGCGTGGGAAATGGTTCCAAGGTTGATGTGATCGCCGTCGGCACGCTCGCTCTTCGATTACCGTCGGGATTAGTGATGAACCTAAATAAGTGTTATTTGGTGCCTGCGTTAAGCATGAACATTATATCTGGATCTTGTTTATTGCGAGACGGTTACTCATTTAAATCAGAGAATAATGGTTGTTCTATTTATATGAGTAATATCTTTTATGGTCATGCACCCAATGTGAGGGGTTTATTCTTGTTGAATCTCGATAGTAATGATACACATGTTCATAACATTGATGCCAAAAGATGTAGAATTGATAATGATAATACCACTTTCTTGTGGCACTGCCGTTTAGGTCATATTGGCGTAAAACGCATGAGGAAGCTCCATGCTGATGGACTTTTGGAGTCACTTGATTTTGAATCACTTGACACATGTGAGCCATGCCTCATGGGCAAGATGACTAAAACTCCGTTCTCTGGAACAATGGAACGGGCAAGTGACTTATTGGAAATCATACATACTGATGTGTGCGGTCCGATGAGCATTGAGGCGCGCGGTGGTTATCGTTACTTTCTCACCTTCACTGATGACTTAAGTAGATATGGGTATATTTACTTAATGAAACACAAGTCTGAAACATTTGAAAAGTTCAAACAATTTCAGAGTGAAGTTGAGAATCATCGTAACAAGAAGATTAAATTCCTACGATCTGATCGAGGAGGAGAATATCTGAGTTATGAGTTTGGCAGTCACTTAAGACAGTGTGGAATTGTTTCACAATTAACACCGCCTGGAACACCACAGCGTAATGGTGTGTCCGAACGTCGTAATCGAACCTTATTGGATATGGTGCGATCTATGATGTCTCTTGCCGATTTGCCACTATCGTTTTGGGGTTATGCATTAGAGACAGCTGCATTCACTTTAAATAGGGCACCATCGAAATCCGTTGAGACAACGCCATATGAACTTTGGTTTGACAAGAAGCCAAAGCTGTCGTTTCTTAAAGTTTGGGGATGTGATGCTTATGTCAAAAAGCTTCAGCCTGAAAAGCTGGAACCCAAAGCGGAGAAATGCGTCTTCATAGGATACCCAAAAGAGACAATTGGGTATACCTTCTACCTCAGATCCGAGGGCAAAGTGTTTGTCGCTAAAAACGGAACATTTCTTGAGAAAGAGTTTCTCTCGAAAGAATTGAGTGGGAGGAAGATAGAACTTGATGAGGTTGTTGAACCTTTACTTCAACCTGAGAGTAGCGCAGCGCAGAAAGTTGTTTCTGTGGAGCCTACATTAGCTGAAGAGGAAGTTAATGATGATGATCATGAAGCTTTGGATCAAGTTGCTATCGAACCTCGTAGGTCGACAAGGACGCATACTGCTCCTGAGTGGTACGGCAACCCTGTCTTAGAGGTCATGTTGTTAAACAACGATGAACCTACGAGCTATGGAGAAGCGATGATGGGCCCGGATTCCGAGAAGTGGTTAGAGGCCATGAAATCTGAGATGGGATCCATGTATGAAAACAAAGTATGGACTTTGGAAGTATTACCTGAAGGGCGTAAGGCCATTCAGAACAAATGGATCTTTAAGAGGAAGACGGACGCGGACGGTAATGTCACCGTCTATAAAGCTCGACTTGTGGCAAAGGGTTTTTCACAAGTTCAAGGAGTTGACTACGATGAGACCTTCTCACCCGTAGCGATGCTTAAGTCCGTCAGAATCATGTTAGCAATAGCTGCCTTTTTCGATTATGAAATTTGGCAGATGGATGTCAAAACAGCGTTCCTTAACGGTTACCTTAAGGAAGAGTTGTATATGATGCAGCCAGAAGGTTTTGTCGATCCAGAGAATGCTGACAAAGTTTGCAAACTCCAGCGATCCATTTATGGACTGGTGCAAGCATCTCGGAGTTGGAATCTTCGCTTTGATGAAGTGATCAAAGCGTTCGAGTTTATACAAGTTTACGGAGAAGCTTGTATTTACAAGAAAGTGAGTGGGAGCTCTATAGCGTTTCTAATATTATATGTGGATGACATATTGCTGATTGGAAACAATATAGAAATGCTGGAAAGCGTAAAGGAATATTTGAACAAGAGTTTTTCAATGAAGGACCTAGGAGAAGCTGCTTTCATATTAGGCATCAAGATCTATAGAGATAGATCGAGACGCTTAATAGGACTTTCACAAAGCACATACCTTGACAAAGTTTTGAAGAAGTTCAAAATGGATCAGTCCAAGAAGGGGTTCTTGCCTGTATTGCAAGGTGTGAAGTTGAGTAAGACTCAATGCCCAGTGACTGCAGAAGATAGAGAAAAGATGAGTGTCATCCCCTATGCTTCGGCCATAGGCTCTATCATGTATGCAATGCTGTGCACAAGACCCGATGTCAGCCTTGCCATAAGTATGGTCGGAAGGTTTCAAAGTGATCCAGGAATGGAACACTGGACGGCGGTCAAGAATATCCTGAAGTACCTGAAAAGGACTAAGGACATGTTTCTCGTTTATGGAGGTGATCAAGAGCTCGTCGTAAAGGGTTACGTCGATGCAAGCTTTGACACTGATCCGGATGACTCTAAGTCGCAAACCGGATACGTATTTATTCTTAATGGGGGTGCGGTTAGCTGGTGCAGTTCCAAGCAAAGCGTGGTAGCAGATTCTACATGCGAAGCGGAGTACATCGCAGCCTCGGAGGCGGCGAAGGAAGGTGTCTGGATGAAGGAGTTCATGACAGATCTTGGAGTAGTGCCTAGTGCGCTTAACCCAATGACTCTGTTTTGTGATAATACTGGTGCCATTGCTCTAGCCAAGGAACCAAGATTTCACAAGAGAACCAGACACATAAAGCGACGTTTCAATTCCATCCGCGATTACATCAAGGAGGACGACATAAATATTTGCAAAGTACACACGGATCTAAATGTTGCAGATCCGATGACTAAACCTCTTCCAAGGGCTAAACATGAACAACACCAGAACTGCATGGGTGTTCGATTCATTACAATGTAAATCACATAGTGATGTGAACTAGATTATTGACTCTAGTGCAAGTGGGAGACTGTTGGAAATATGCCCTAGAGGCAATAATAAATTGGTTATTATTATATTTCCTTGTTAATGATAATTGTTTATTATCCATGCTATAATTGTATTGATTGGAAACTCAAATACATGTGTGGGTACATAGACAACACTGTGTCCCTAGTAAGCCTCTAGTTGACTAGCTTGTTGATCAAAGATGGTTAAGGTTTCCTAGCCATGGACATGAGATGTCATTTGATAACGGGATCACATCATTAGGAGAATGATGTGATGGACAAGACCCAAACTGTAAACGTAGCATTTGATCGTGTCAGTTTATTGCTATTGTTTTCTGCATGTCAAGTATCTGTTCCTTTGACCATGAGATCATGCAACTCACTGACACCGGAGGAATACCTTGTGTGTATCAAACGTCGCAACGTAACTGGGTGACTATAAAGGTGCTCTACAGGTATCTCCGAGGGTGTCTGTTGGGTTGGCATGGATCAAGACTGGGATTTGTTACTCCGTATGACGGAGAGGTATCTCAGGGCCCACTCGGTAATACAACATCACATTGAGCCTTGCAAGCAATGTGACTAAAGTGTTAGCCACGAGATCTTGTATTACGGAACGAGTAAAGAGACTTGCCGGTAACGAGATTGAACTAGGTATAGTGATACCGACGATCGAATCTCGGGCAAGTAACATACCGAAGAACAAAGGGAACAGCATACGGGATTAACTGAATCCTTGACATAGAGGTTCGACCGATAAAGATCTTCGTAGAATATGTAGGAGCCAATATGGGCATCCAGGTCCCGCTATTGGTTATTGGCCGTAGAGGTGTCTCGGTCATGTCTACATAGTTCTCGAACCCGCAGGGTCTACACACTTAACGTTTGGTGACGATTAGTATAATTGAGTTATTATGTTGGTGACCGAAAGTTGTTCGGAGTCCCGGATAAGATCCCGGACATGACGAGGATCTCCGGAAGAGTCCGGAGGTAAAGATTGATATATGTGATAATAGTGTTTCGATCTCCGGAAGAGTTTCAGAGTTCACCGGAATGGGTTCCGGATGTTTGCCGAAGTGTTCGGGTGCAGCAACACTTTATATGGGCCAAAGGGATAAAGCCCACAAGGTATTGGAAAGTGCAAAAAGTAGTTTTGCTGCCGCGTAAGCGGTACTACCGCTTGGTGAAGCGGTACTACCGCCCGAGCGGTACTACCGCTTGTGTGAAGCGGTACTACCGCCCAAGCGGTACTACCGCTTGTGTGAAGCGGTACTACCGCTTGTGCGCGGCTGTGCATGGTTCGGCAGGGATCCGAGTTGGACTCTTTCCCTGCGGGCCAAACCGACCTTGTGCGGGCAAAACCGACCTGGAGGAGGCTTTTACTCCAAGTTTAGACCCCAAGGCTCAACATATAAATAGAGGGGCAGGGCTAGCACACGGGACACATCAGGATTTCCCAAGCCGTGTGCCGGCAACCCTAGCCCTCTAGTTCCTCCGTCATAATCTCCGTAGTGCTTGGCGAAGCCCTGCAGAGATTGTTCCTCACCACCATCACCACGCCGTCGTGCTGCTGGAACTCAACCACTACTTCACCATCGCTCGCTGGATCGAGGAGGTGAAGGCGTCATCAAGCCGTACGTGTGTTGAACGCGGAGGTGCCGTCCGTTCGGCACTAGATCGGAAGGATCGTGATTGGATCGCGGGACGCTCGGCGATTTGGATCGCGAAGACGTTCGACTACATCAACCGCGTTTATTAACGCTTCCGCTTAGCGATCTACAAGGGTATGTAGATTCACTCTCCCTCTCGTAGATGCTCATCACCATGGATAGATCTTGTGTGTGCGTAGGAAAATTTTTGTTTCCCATGCAACGTTCCCCAACATGATGACTATCTATTTGAGCTTAGAGATCTCATGCGTGCTAAAGGAGATGTCATAACTATCAACAACCTCATTGTAGAAGCCATTTGCATTCATAATTTTGAACATTGTCATGATCACAACCCTAACGAATCTCTTGTTCCTTGTGACGAGGATTTCCCACTTGATGATGACAATGTGGAACATGGCTACTATGATGAAGATGAGTTGTTTGACATCGAGCATGAGAAGATCATGAAGAATCTAAGTCTTATGGCAAACTTCAAGGATTACATGTCCGGAGGAAAAGAGTGGATTCTCGATAGTGGATGCACCGATCATATGACCGGAGATAGAGACATGTTTGAAGAGATCACACCAAACCATGGACCGCGAAGAATACTAGGACATGTTGGCATGCGTAATCTAGACAAGCTTATCAAAGGTGATCATATACTTGGTGTTAAAGATGTTATCTTTGACAGAGATAGACTTTGTAGTGCTTGTCAAGCTGGAAAGCAAGTAGGTGGAAGTCATCCCGTAAAGAATATCATGACTACTAGGAGACCACTCGAGTTACTTCACATGGATCTTTTTGGACCCAATGCTTACAAGAGCCTCGGTGGAAATTCCTATGGTCTAGTTATAGTTGATGATTTTTCCAGATTTACGTGGGTATTCTTTCTTGATGATAAGTCACAGGTACCAAAGATCTTCAAGAACTTCGTTCGCAAAGAGCAAAATCAGTTCGAAGTGAAGATCAAGAAGGTTCGGAGCGATAACGGATCGGAGTTCAAGAACACCCATGTAGATATCTTTCTTGACGAAGAAGGTGTTTCACATGAGTTCTCGGCTACGTACACTCCTCAACAAAATGGAGTTGTTGAGGGGAAGAATCGGACTCTTATTGAGATGGCAAGAATGATGCTTGACGAATACAAGACGCCAAGACACTTTTGGGCAGAAGCCGTGGAAACAGCATGTCATGCCACAAACCGACTCTACTTGCACAAGCTTCTCGGTAAAACGGCATACGAGCTACTCACCGGTAACAAACCCCAAGTTGGATACTTTCGGGTATTCGGCTCAAAGTGCTACATTCTAGATAAGCATCGTCGTACTAAATTTGCTCCTAAATCTCATGAAGGATTCCTACTTGTTTACGGATCGAACTCTCACACTTACCGTGTCTACAACAACTTCACTCGAAAAGTTGAAGAGACGGTAGATGTGATGTTTGATGAATCTAATGGTTCGCAAGTCGAACAATTTCCGAATGATGTAGGTGATAAGGATCCTTCGGAAGCTATCCAAGACTTGTCCATCGGCAAGATTCGTCCCATGGAGGTGAAGGAAAGTACTTCGGCAACTCAAGTGGAAGCCCCTACTTCACGTCAAGGTGATCGTCAACACGACAAGGAGGCATCCACAAGCGGTACATGACAAGATGAAGAGGAGGAAGTACATCATGAAGATCCACCACAACCTCCTTCACCACCACCTCAAGGAAACGACACCTTCAACAACAACGAAGATGAAGGAGATAATGATGAAGAAGCTCCACCGTCCAATAAGCCGAAGCTACCCCGAGTTCGAGCAAGAGTGACCAAGAACCATCCTCTAAACCAAATCTTTGGTGACATACAAACCGGGAGAATCACTCGCTCTAAAACTCGCTTAGCTAATTTTTGTGAGCATTATTCTTTCATCTCTAGCATTGAACCCTTGAAGGTAGAACAAGCTCTTGAAGACCCGGATTGGGTGAACGCCATGCATGAAGAGCTTCACAACTTCGAGAGGAACGAAGTGTGGACACTCGTGGAGAAGCCCAATGACGAGCACAATATCATCGAAACCAAATGGGTGTTTCGGAACAAGCAAGATGAAGACGGTCAAGTTGTACGCAACAAGGCGCGTCTCGTAGCCCAAGGATATACGCAAGTCGAAGGTATGGACTACGGTGAGACCTATGCCCCCGTCGCTAGACTTGGAGCTATTCGCATTCTTCTTGCTTATGCTAATCACCATGATATCACGCTTTATCAAATGGACATTAAAAGTGCATTCTTAAATGGTGAGATTGAAGAAGAGGTCTATGTCAAACAACCCCCTGGTTTTGTGAATCCAAAGAAACCTAATCATGTTTAAAAGCTTCATAAAGCTCTTTATGGTCTTAAGCAAGCCCCACGTGATTGGTATAAATGCTTAACGAAGTTTCTCATTGAAAAGGGTTTTGAAATTGGTAAAATTGACGCAACCTTATTCACTAAGAGAGTTAATGGTGAATTATTTGTGTGCCAAATCTATGTGGATGATATTATCTTTGGATCTACTAACCCACAATTTAGTGAAAGATTTGGAAGGTTGATGTCCGAGAAGTATGAGATGTCCATGATGTGTGAGCTGAAATTCTTTCTTGGTTTGCAAGTCAAGCAAATAAGAGAAGGAACTTTCATCTCTCAAACCAAGTATACCAAGGACTTGATCAAGAAGTTCAACATGTAAGAGTGTAAAGGTATGAAAACTCCTATGCCTACTAGTGGACATGTTGATCTTACCAAGGAGGACGAACTGGTCGATCAAAAATATTATCGATCTATGATTGGTTCATTGCTATACCTATGTGCCTCCCGTCCCGATATTATGCTTAGTGTTTGCATGTGATGTCTACTACACAACCTTCTTCTTGTAGACTCGTGTTGGGCCTCCAAGCGCAGAGTTTTGTAGGACAGTAGCAAATTTCCCTCAAGTTGATGACCTAAGGTTTATCAATCCGTGGGAGGCATAGGATGAAGATGGTCTCTCTCGAACAACCCTGCAACCAAATAACAAAGAGTCTCTTGTGTCCCCAACACACCCAATACAATGGTAAATTGTATAGGTGCACTAGTTCGGCGAAGAGATGGTGATACAAGTGCAATATGGATGGTAGATAAAGGTTTTTGTAATCTGAAAATATAAATACAGCAGGGTAGCAAGTAACAAAAGTGAGCACAAACGGTATTGCAATGCTTGAAAACAAGGCCTAGGGTTCATACTTTCACTAGTGCAATCTCTCAACAATACTAACATAGTTGAATCATATGTAAATCCCTCACGCGTGACAAAGAGTTCACTCCAAAGTCACAAATAGCGGAGAACAAACGAAGAAATTATTGTAGGGTACGAAACCACCTCAAAGTTATCTTTTCCGATCAATCTTATGAGCTATCCCTATAAGTGTCACGAACAGCCCTAGAGTTCGTACTAAAATAACACCTTAAGATACACATCAACCAAAACCCTAATGTCACCTAGATACTCCAATGTCACCACAAGTACCCATGGGCTTGATTATACGATATGCATCACACAATTTCAGATTCCTCATATTCAATCCAACACAAATAACATCAAAGAGTGCCCCAAAGTTTCTACCGGAGAGTCAAGACGAAAATGTGTGCCAACCCCTATGCATAGATTCCCATGGTCACGGAACCCGCAAGTTGATCACCAAAACATATATCAAGTGGATCAATAGAACATCTCATTGTCACCACAGATATCCCATCGCAAGACATACATCAAGTGTTCTCAAATCCTTAAAGACTCAATCCGATAAGTAAACTTCAAAGGGAAAACTCAATTCATCACAACTAGATAGAGAGGGGCAACACTCCATATGATTCATCTATATTAATAAAGCTCGCAGTACATCAAGATCGTGCCATCTCAAGAACACGAGAGAGAGAGAGATCAAACACATAGCTACTGGTACATACTCTCAGCCCCGAGGGTGAACTACTCCCTCCTCGTCATGGAGACCGCCGGGATGATGAAGATGGCCTCCGGTGATAGTTTCCCCCTCCGGCAGGGTGCCGGAACGGGCTCCCGATTGGTTTTTCGTGGCTCTGGAGGCTTGCGGCGGCGGAACTCCCGATCTAGGTTTCTTTTCGGCGTTTTGGGTATTTATAGGAGTATATGGCGTTGGTCCCATGTCCAGAAGGTTCCCGAGGAAGTCACAAGCCAGGGGGGCGCACCCTAGGGGGGGGGCGCCCCTGGGGCTTGTGGCTTCCTCGGCCTTCCCCTCCGGTGACTCTTCGCTCCAGTAATTTTTATATTTTCCAAAAATATTCTCTGTAAATTTTCAGCTCATTCCGAGAACTTTTATTTTTGCACAAAAACAACAACACGGTAGTTCTGCTGAAAACAGCATTAGTCCTGGTTAGTTCTAATCAAATCATACCAAAATCATATAAAATTATTGCAAACATGGCATGAATACTTCATAAATTATAGATATGTTGGAGACGTATCAGCATCCCCAAGCTTAATTCCTGCTCGTCCTCGAGTAGGTAAATGATAAAAGAAATAATTTATGAAGTGTGAATGCTAGCAAGCGCACAAGTTTGATAATTTCAATCACTTTTTCTAGCATCAATATAAACCATAAACAGTAGCTCATCGCATGATCAAGTTACAAGCTATTCACATGTTAAAGTATTGACCAGAAAGTTTCTTGAAAACTAACAAACCATATTCCTAGTCATCGAACAATTGCAATTCATCTTATTTTTAGGAAGGGTCTATGTAAGAGCTTTGATTTAGCAAATTCAACATACTCAACTATCATATAGTCTTCCATGATTATTGACACTCAAAGCATATTTTTAGAACAAATAGCATCCATCGAACACAGAGAAAGATAGGGGCTTAATGTTTCGCCTCCCAACTTATTTATCATATAGATAATTGTCAACAATAATAATTCATGATGAAATATATTTGTGTGGATATATATGTCTAGATCACTCCCCAACACATGACGCTTGCCAAGAGAAAAAGGCGAAATATAGGAAGTGGTGAAGATCACCATGACTCTTGCATAAAGGTAAGTACTTAGAAAGTAAAATATAGGCCCTTCGCAGAGGGAAGCAGAGGTTGTCATGCGCTTTTTGTTTTTGGATGTGCAAACCCTTAATGCAAAGGAACGTCATGTTGTATTGCCCTTTGTGATAGCAACCTTTATTATGCAGTCCGTCGCTTTTATTTCTTTACCATCACAAGTTCGTACAACACTTATTTTCCCTTACAATAAAAGATCATACATATTTAGGAGCAATTTTTATTTCTTTTTGCACCGATGACAACTTACTTGAAGGATCTTACTCAATCCATAGGTAGGTATAGTGGACTCTCATGGAAAAACTGGTTTAAGGGTGTTTGGATGCACAACTAGTATTTCTACTTGGTGCGGAAGTTTTGGCTAGTCTGAGGTGGAAGCAAGCACCACATGTTGGAGGGTTCATAACAATATAACTTCTATACAAATATACCCAAACATAACTCATTACGTTGTCTTCCTTGTCCAACTTCAACTAATTTGCTCAAGTTTGAAAATAATTAATGGGGCTCACAATCATAGAAGATGTCCAAGATAGTATATTTATATGTGGAATCTCTCTTCCTTCAATATTCTTTCATGAATTGTTCAAGTGACCAATGCGGTGTTTGCTAACTTTCAATAAATTTTACCACCTATACTTATTATGTGTGAAGTCATTACTCCCCATGGGATAAGTATATGAAGCATATTTAATTTCATATTTATGATATTCAATTCATTCAACCATTTACTCATAGGATATAAGTGAAGCACGAGAGTGAATGACAAACTACTCCAAAAAGATAAAAGTGAAGATCAATGAGTAGCCAACAATTAAATAACTATGTGAGGACTCTCTCATCTAAGAATTTCAGATCCAATGATTTTATTCAAACAGCAAAACAAAATAAAAATAGCACTCCAAGAATAGCACGCAACATGTGAACGAATAAAAATTTAGGCTCAACATAGGCTAACCGATAATTGTTGATGAAGAGAGGTGGGATGCGTAGCATCCCCAAGCTTAGATTCTTGAGACTTCTTGAAATATTGACTTGGGGTGCCTTGGGCATCCCCAAGCTTGAGCTTTTCTATCTCGTTCAATCCTCTCATGTCATGGTTTCACCTATTCTCAAAAACTCCGTCCACACAATAACTCGAAAAGAACTCGTGAGATAGGTTAGTACACATAATAATAAATCAACTCTTTATGTACTTCCAAGACAAGTTGCATAATAATTTTCAAACATTAGGTACTGTATACTATCATCTCCACAATTTATATCTACCAATATAGGCTATGGAAACTATAGGATAAGTATATAACGAAACTATGACAGCAATCTGTCCAAACAGAACAGTCTATAGCAATTTATGAAAACAGTGTACTTCCATAACTCAAAAAATTATGAAATTTAGGAAATGCTAAATAATTTATATGACAACACTGTGTAAAAATTTCAGAAACTTCCCACGTTCCAGTAAAATATGAAAATTCAAACACTACAGAAAAAGTTTCTGTTTTTACACAGCACACATCAAACATGCAATGCAAGCATTCTAAAGGAAATTCTTGGAACTTTTTATTGAAAAACAAGATTATGAATAACACCTAACATAAAGTAACAAAATATAATGACGATCCAAGCAAAGCACATATTATGTGACGAATAAAAATATAGCTCCAAGTGAGGTTACCGATAATGTTGAAGACGAAGGAGGGGATGCCTTCCGGGGCATCCCCAAGCTTAGGCGCTTGAGTCTTCCTTGGATATTACCTTGGGGGTGCCTTGGGCATCCCAAAGCTTAGGTTCTTTTCACTCCTTATTCTCCTCATATCGGTGTCTCACCCAAAACTTGAAAACTTCAATCACACAAAACTTAACGGAACTTCGTGAGAAGGGTTAGTGTAATAAAGATAGATCATTCACTTAGGTACTGTAAAGACAAGATTCATAATTGTTCTCACATGATACCTACTGTATTCTATCATTCCCATAATTTATACCACTAAATATAAACTATGTAAACACTAAAACAAGCAAACTATGCATGCAAAACAGAATCTGTCAAAAACAGAACAGTCTGTGAAGATCTATAGTACAGCCATACTTCCCTGTCTCTAAAAATTCTGAAAAATTAGGAAAATCTAGGAAATTTGTATATAAATCATGTGTAAAAAATTCAGATCAAAAGCACGTTCCAGGGAATTTAAAAAATTCCTGGACTGAGAGAAAAAGTTTCTGTTTTTGCACAGAATCAAGTCAACTATCATCCACACTATCCCAAAGGCATTACTTGGCACTTTATTGAAATAAAAGGCACAAAACATTATTACTACAGTAGCTTAATCATGTTAAAACACAAAAACAGAAAGGGTAAATGTTGGGTTATCTCCCAACAAGCGCTTTTCTTTAGTGCCTTTCTAGCTAGGCATGACATTGATACACTTCCAAACCCAATTCCGATGGAAATTTTATTCATACTCTAAAAGATATAAGTGAAGTTCATAGAGCATTCAACAATTGATGAAGATTAACCAATACCCAAGCTCAAAATATATAAGTGAAGGACACGAAGCATTCTATAAAGCCATACTCAAAAAGATTTAAGTGAAGCACAAAGAGCATTCTACCAAGCTATACTCAAAAGATATAAGTGAAGTACAAAGAGCACTCTACAAAGCCATACTCAAAAGATATAAGTGAAGCACACGAAGCATTCTACAAATCAATGAAGGACTATCTCATACTAGAAGGGTGCATAAAAGAAAAAGGAAAAGAAAAACACTAAAGACGCATATCATGTGAACGAAACAAAAATCGAGGTATACCGATAATTGTTGAAGAATAAAGATGGGATGCCTTCCGGGGCATCCCCAAGCTTAGATGCTTGAGTTTCCTTGAAATATTTACTTGGGGTGCCTTGGGCATCCCCAATCTTGAACTCTTGTCTCTCCTTATTCTTCTTATATCGATACCTCCTCGATCTTCGAACACTTCATTCACACAAAACTTAACAAAAACCTCGTGAGATCCGTTAGTATAATAAAGCAAAATACTACTTTAAGTACTGTTGTGAACTCATTCAAAATTCATATTAGCATTATATCTACTGTAGTCCAACTTCACCATGGTTCATACCCCCCGGTACTACTCATAGATTCATCAAAAATAAGAGAACAACGCATAGAAAACAGAATCTGTCTAAAACAGGACAGTCTGTAGCAATCTGGAAACTTCGTATACTTCTGTAACTCAAACAATTCTGAAAATTTAGGAAAAATTAAAAAAATTGTATAGCAGTACTGTGTAAAAATTTCAGAAACTTTTGACGTTCCAGTAAGAAATGTAAATTCATGCACTACAGTCAAAGTTTCTGTTTTTGCACCGCACAAAGCAAACAAGCAATCTAATCATCCTAAAAGCAAATCTTGGCACAATATTTTTATAATACAATGGATATATACAGGGGATAATTATTTTTGAGAAGCTTCCATTAAAAATTCTACATTGTTTCCATGAGCATGAACACAAGTGTTCAAGGTCGACCCTCACTTCTCCAATGCACAACTTTCCAATCACTTCTCTTTTTGAAAAACTTCTTAGGCAAGAGGCAAGTAATTCTTTTTGTATTTTTCATTATTTAATTTTTTTGTATGTTTCACCCACAACTAAATAAAGCAAAAAGGGAAAACAAAATCTACTTAGTGAAGAAAGCAAACAAGCACACACGAGAATATCAACCCCACGCTATTGTTCCCCGGCAACGGTGCCAGAAAAGAGCTTGATGTCTACTACACAACCTTCTTCTTGTAGACTCATGTTGGGCCTCCAAGCGCAGAGTTTTGTAGGACAGTAGCAAATTTCCCTCAAGTTGATGACCTAAGGTTTATCAATCCGTGGGAGGCGTAGGATGAAGATGGTCTCTCTCGAACAACCCTGCAACCAAATAACAAAGAGTCTCTTGTGTCCCCAACACACCCAATACAATGGTAAATTGTATAGGTGCACTAGTTCGGCGAAGAGATGGTGATACAAGTGCAATATGGATGGTAGATAAAGGTTTTTGTAATCTGAAAATATAAAAACAGCAAGGTAGCAAGTAACAAAAGTGAGCACAAACGGTATTGCAATGCTTGAAAACAAGGCCTAGGGTTCATACTTTCACTAGTGCAATCTCTCAACAATACTAACATAGTTGAATCATATGTAAATCCCTCACGCGTGACAAAGAGTTCACTCCAAAGTCACAAATAGTGGAGAACAAACGAAGAAATTATTGTAGGGTATGAAACCACCTCAAAGTTATCTTTTCCGATCAATCTTATGAGCTACCCCTATAAGTGTCACGAACAGCCCTAGAGTTCGTACTAAAATAACACCTTAAGATACACATCAACCAAAACCCTAATGTCACCTAGATACTCCAATGTCACCACAAGTACCCATGGGCTTGATTATACGATATGCATCACACAATTTCAGATTCCTCATATTCAATCCAACACAAATAACTTCAAAGAGTGCCCCAAAGTTTCTACCGGAGAGTCAAGACGAAAACGTGTGCCAACCCCTATGCATAGATTCCCATGGTCACGGAACCCGCAAGTTGATCACCAAAACATATATCAAGTGGATCAATAGAACATCCCATTGTCACCACAGATATCCCATCGCAAGACATACATCAAGTGTTCTCAAATCCTTAAAGACTCAATCCGATAAGTAAACTTCAAAGGGAAAACTCAATTCATCACAACTAGATAGAAAGGGGAAACACTCCATATGATTCATCTATATTAATAAAGCTCGCGGTACATCAAGATCGTGCCATCTCAAGAACACGAGAGAGAGAGATCAAACACATAGCTACTAGTACATACCCTCAGCCCCGAGGGTGAACTACTCCCTCCTCGTCATGGAGACCGCCGGGATGATGAAGATGGCCTCCGGTGATGGTTTCCCCCTCCGGCAGGGTGCCGGAACGGGCTCCCGATTGGTTTTTCGTGGCTCTGGAGGCTTGCGGCGGCGGAACTCCCGATCTAGGTTTCTTTTCGGCGTTTTGGGTATTTATAGGAGTATATGGCGTTGGTCCCACGTCCAGAAGGTTCCCGAGGAAGTCACAAGCTAGGGGGGCACGCCCTAGGGGGGGGGGGGCGCCCCTGTGGCTTGTGGCTTCCTCGGCCTTTCCCACCGGTGACTCTTCGCTCCAGTAATTTTTATATTTTCCAAAAATATTCTCCGTAAATTTTCAGCTCATTCCGAGAACTTTTATTTCTGCACAAAAACAACACCACGGTAGTTCTGCTGAAAACAGCGTTAGTCCTGGTTAGTTCTAATCAAATCATACCAAAATCATATAAAATTATTGCAAACATGGCATGAATACTTCATAAATTATAGATACGTTGGAGACGTATCAGCATGCGTGCTAGATATCAAGCTGCACCTAAAGAGTGTCATCTTTTGGCCGTGAAACGTATTGTGAGATATTTGATACAAACATCAAACTTTGGCATTTGGTATCCCAAGGGATCTTCCTTTAACCTTGTTGGCTACTCCGATTCGGACTATGCCGGTGACAAGGTTGATAGAAAATCCACCTCGGGTACATGTCAATTTCTTGGTAGATCTCTTGTGTCTTGGTCCTCCAAGAAACAAAACTCGGTATCTCTATCTACTGCCGAAGCTGAGTATATTGCCGTCGGGTTGTGTTGCGCACAATTACTTTGGATAACACAAACGCTTAAGGATTATGGAACCCATGTGAAAAATGTTCCATTACTTTGTGACAATGAAAGTGCCATTAAGATTGGTCATAATCCCGTGCAACATTCTCGAACTAAGCATATTCAAGTTCGACATCATTTCATTCGTGATCATGTTGCCAAAGGAGATATTAATCTTAAGCATGTTCGCACTAACAAGCAATTGGCCGATATCTTTACTAAGCCACTTGATGAGAAAGTGTTTTGTTACTTGAGGAGTGAGTTGAACATCATTGATGCTTCAAACTTGAGCTGAGCTCACTCGGATGCATGCAAGGGGATGAGTTTACTTGAACATTCCATGCCATCATTACCATGAGCTTCATATAACTTGGAATTCTATGCTCTCTTGTATTGCATCTAACCTTTTGTAGGTACTTGGAAGAACTTCATTCCACAAGGTTGCAAACAACTCCAATCATAAGAAATCTTGTCATGACCAAGTATCCACAACCCTTCTTGTTGATGGAAGGAAGAAGACAACTGAACCATATTCTTGACATATATTTGATGTGATCACATTTACTAATACTCAATTGAAATCATGTCAAATGGATATATATTGTTCTTCCTTGCATGACTAACCTATGTAGGTGAAAAGAGAACCAAAACAAACTAGGATTGCTCCCAACTCAAGATGATATTCATCAACATCGAGCATCCTCAACAAGTTCACCTACAAGCCACGTCATCAACATCACTCCAAGGTATGTACTCATATCCTTGAAAAAGCTTTACTCCAAGTCATGAGATAAAGCAACTCAAGTGATATGAAAACATTAAAATGCTTAATTGAAAAATGGTAACCCCATTTTGAGCTTAACGATGAGTATGACCTATGATCAAGTATTCTTTGGCTCCTAAGTCAACATACTCTAATATAGGTGACCTAGTCATCGCCCATCATCTAGATTAAGTATCTTGTTTGGTTCATTCTCTACTTGCAAGATTTCTTGGAACCACTCAAATCTTCTCTAGTTGATATTTCTTTGTAAAGTCTTTTGGATTTCCTTTGAAGATCCTTTTTGGCATTTTATTACAAGTTTTCCAAACTCATTTGCAAGTTTCTAAAACACTACCAAGTTTCTGTTTACTCTTTGGAGCCTCCGATCCAAATAACTCAGTTCTACCGATTATGCAGATAGGCAGCAAATACACATCTCGGTTCCACCGGCTTATTTGCCTTGGAGCCACTGACTTTGCTATCTTTTCTATCCTTTGTTTAACTTAGCAATTCTCCATTTCTTTGATGATCCCTTATTTCAAAAAAAGTGGGAGAGAAACTGTACTCTAGGATCCCTAACTCAAAGGAGGAGAAGACCTACAAGCTATCAGTGAAACAGGGAGAAATTATTCACTATGTTCCATCAGTTTTTAATGCTCTCTATGATTCTACACCTTCCATGATTCCTACATTCTATGACCCTTGTTCTCAAGTATCCCTTCTAACTCCATGATCCCTGTGTCTGACCCTGTCTATGGACCTTTTTGGCAATTGATGCCAAAGAGGGAGAAATACCAAAGCTTCAAATAGCTAAAGGGGGAGATACATGCTTATGCAAAGGGGGAGATACAATCAAGGGGGAGAATATCAAAGGCTTATGCTTACATAGACAAGGGGAGAATACCAAAGTAGGAGGAGAAGTTTCGTCGTTTACCAAAGGAGAGGGAATTTGATACTCTTATCTCTTATTTGTTATTCTCATGTTAGAATTTTCTCACCCTATCCAATCCCAATATCTATATGCTAAGATTCAGAGGGAGAGGGTGACCTACTATTTCATATCTAAGGGAGAAAGTTCTAAAATGATCTTGGAGACATATAAATCTTAAGGAATACTATCTTCTATATGTTCTTCACATCTTGGTACTATTGAGCTCTATTGCTTTTGATTGGTAGAATACTCTTGTGTTTCCTAACATTGTTTTCTCAAGTGTATTTCTACTACAAGAATGCTCAAGAACTCAAGGTAAGTATATGCATCATATCTTTGATCAAGATGATCTCTTGCTTCTTGCACATATTGTTTGCAAGAGTGAAGTCTTGAACAAGGATACACCTCACTCATATTTATTTGATGCATATAGCCAAGATACACATGACTCATTATATCCCTTCTACTATATGTGTGTCCATGCATTCCAATGCAACTATCCTTTAAAGGGATTGCACACATTTAGGGGGAGCAAATCTAAGTCATGTGTCTCTCAAAGTCTTCATTATATCCATGCATATCTTTATTTGAAGCTTTGATTGTATGTTGTCATCAATTACCAAAAAGGGGGAGATTGAAAGCACAACATGCTCCCTTGGTGGTTTTGATAATTCATGACAACATACGTTGTCTCTTGGACTAATATTTCTACCTAGTGTATTTCAGGTGAAAGTCCATAGAGAGAGATGGGTTGGCAAAAAGGATTGTGGAGAAACCCCTAGATGCAAGGAAATGGATTGGCAAAGCTTCAAGCAAGAGGACTCTACATTTTACTTTGTGAGAAATCACCTTGAGTCCATAGGAAAGCCAATACTATTAAAAGGGGGTAAGGTACTGTTGGTGAACAAGATGCTCCACGTGCACAAGTGTAGGACTGAAAGTATGTCTAGAGGGGGGGGGTGATTAGACTACTTGACCAAATAAAAATTCTTGTGTAGCTCTTGGTGTACTTGTCCTTCTTCTTCGAGTCCCTACTTCTCCTTGAGGGTCTTCGTTCATAACGATCATCTCTACTCCTTCTCTCTCTTTGAGGTGATTCATTCCTTGAGCTTCATCTTCTAGGTGACTCTTCTCTTTGTTTGTAGGGAGCCATGCACTCATTGGAGTAGTGTCCGGGCTTCCCATAATTGTAGCAGTTTCGGTCACGACTTGACGAACGCAACTTCATATCTTGAGTTGGAGCTTCGTTCTTTGCCTCTATTCTTGTAGAACTTGTTGAATTTATTGACCATGAGGCGTATCTCTTCATTGGTGACAAGGTTGTCGCTTGAAGTTGCGGAAGCATCACTTATGACTTTGTAAGCACCACTAGACTTGTTGTGAAGCTCTTCTTTGTCTTTCAGTGTCATCTCATGAGCAACAATCCTTCCAATGACTTCTGTAGGCTTGAGATCTTTGTAGTTGGGCATCATTTGGATCAATGTGCACACGATGCCGTATCTCTCATCCAAAGCACTAAGTATCTTCTTGATGATGAATTTGTCGGTCATTTCTTCGCTTCCTAAGCCGGCAATCTCATTGGTGATGAGAGCTAGCCTAGAGTACATCTCCGCGACTCCTTCACCATCCTTCATCTTGAACTTGTCAAGCTGACTTTGAAGAACGTCCAACTTGGATTCTCTCACGGACTCGGTACCTTCGTGCATATCAACCAAAGTATCCCAAATCTCTTTTGCATTCTCAAGACGGCTGATTTTGTTGAATTCTTCGGGGCATAGGCAGTTGAAGAGAATGTCACATGCTTGAGCGTTGTATTGCAACATCTTCAATTCATCCGCGGTCGCTTCATGATCCGGTTCCTTTCCATCACCAAAGAATTCACCTTGCAAGCCAACACGAACAACAGCCCAAACGGCGGGGTTATGACCAAGAATATGCATTTTCATTTTGTGCTTCCAACTAGCAAAATTAGTGCCAGCAAAGTACGGACCTCTACGGTGATAATTTCCCTCACTAGACGCCATACTCTCCTAGGTTGTCAAACCAATGCAATAGAGACCAAAGCTCTGATACCACTTGTAGGACCGAAAGTATGTCTAGAGGGGGGGTGATTAGACTACTTGACCAAATAAAAATTCTACCTTTTCCCAATTTTAAGTGTTGGCAGATTTTAGCAATGATAGCAAGTCAAGCACACCCTACACATGCATGTCTAAGAGTATAACAGCGGAAAGTAACAACAAGCAAAGTATAGTAGAGGGTAGGAAGGAAGATCAAACTCAATTTGTCGACACAAAGATTTTTCCTGTGGTTCTGATAGGTGGTGCTATCGTACGTCCACGTTTATGGAGTCTTCAACCCACGGAGGGTAACGGTCGCGAGAGTCCACGGAGGGCTCCACCTATAAGGGTCCACGAAGTAGCAACCTTGACTATTCCATAACGGCTTCTGTCCACGAAGGACTAGCCTCACTATGGGTAGATCTTCACGAAGTAGGCGATCTCCTTGCCCGTACAAACTTCTTGGTTCAACTCCACAACACGAAGTAGGAGGCTCCCAAGCGACACCTAACCAATCTAGGAGGCACCACCCTCCAAAAGGTAATAGGCTCGGCAATGTCGATGAACTCCTTGCTCTTGTGCTTCAGGATGATAGACTCCTCAACACACAATCACTCTCTCATAGATTTGGCTATGGTGGAAGAGATTGATTTGGTGGAAAGCAACTTAGGGAGGCTAGAGATCAATATTCATATGGATGGAGTGGAATAGCTTGATCTCAACACAAGGGTAGGTGGCTCTCTCTCAGAAAACATGATGGGGCAAGTATGGAATAGTTCTGAGTGCTTCTCTTTCGAGTGGGTGGTGGTGAAGGGGTATATATAGGCATCCCCAAAAATCCAACCGTTACACCTAAAGTGACCAACTCGGTGACACCGGTGTGTGAATCTCGGTGGTACCGAAATGACCAAAAGGAAGTAACTTTTGAATCTCCGTGCGACTGATATATAACTCTCGGTGGTACCGATTAGGTGACCAACGGTCAGATTGTGCAACTCGGTGACGCCGATTTTCATATCTCGGTGGTACCGATTCTTGACCATGGCTTACCAGAGAGTTGGTCCAGAAACTCGGTGGCGCCGATTCACAATTCTTAGTAGTACCGATTCTAGTGAATGGCTATCCAGAGAGTTAGTCCAAAAACTCGGTGAGACCGACTGGCAAAACTCGGTGATAGCTAAACAGTTAGTTGGCAACCCGAACTCGGTGGCAAAGAAGTGTAATCGGTTGCACCGATGTGCTAGGGTTTGGCATGGGTCTGTCTGAGTTTGGGAATCGGTGGCACCGAGTGGGAATTGTTGGTTGCACCGATTTTGGATATTTGGCTTTGGACAGACTTTTGTGGAAGAGCTTGTTGGTGTTTTTGGTGACTATCTCATGTGCATTGGAGCATCTTGTTCACCAACAGTACCTTACCCCCTTTTAATAGTATTGGCTTTCCTATGGACTCAAAGTGATTTCTCACAAAGTAAAATGTAGAGTCCTCTTGCTTGAAGCTTTGCCAATCCATTTCCTTGCATCTTGGGGTATCTCCACAATCATTTTGCCATCCCTATCATTGAACTTTTCCTGAAATATGCTTAGTGGAAACATTAGTTCAATGACATATATGTTGCTATTAATTACCAAAACCACCAAGGGAGCAAATGTGCTTTCAACAAGTGATAGTCACCAAAAACACCCACAAACTCTCCCACAAATTCTGTCTAAAGCGATTCATGAAAATCAGTGAAGCCAACATTTTCCACTCGGTTCCACCGATTCCCAAACTCAGACAGAGCCATGCCAAACCCTGGCATCTCGGTACTACCATAATTCCATTCGGTGCCACCGAAATCAGTTGCCAACTTTCGAGTATCCTATTTTCAAGAATCGGCACCACCGAGTTTTGCCAATCGGTCTCACCGAGATTTGGACCAACATTCTGGTTAGCCATTCCCAAGAATCGGTACCACCGAGTTTTGTGAATTGGTCTCATCGAGTTTTGGACCAACTTTCTGGTTAGTCGTTGTCAAGAATTGGTACAACCGAAATTTGAGAATCGGTCTCACCGAGTTGTGCAATCTGACCGTTGGTCATCTTATCGGTACCATCGAGATTTCTGTATCGGTCTCACCGAGATTCAAAAGTTGCTACCTTTGGAGCAACTCGGTACCACCGAGTTTTATACTTCGGTGTCACCGAGTTGGTCACTTTAGGTGTAACGGTTGGATTTTTGGGGATGCCTATATATACCCCTTCACCACCACCCACTCGAAAGAGAAGCAGTCAGAACTATTCCATACTTTCCCCATCCAATTTTCTGAGAGAGAGCCACCTACTCATGTGTTGAGATCAAGCTATTCCACTCCATTCATATGAATCTTGATCTCTAGCCTCCTCAAGTTGCTTTCCACCAAATCAATCTCTTCCACCAAAGCCAAATCTGTGAGAGAGTGATTGTGTGTTGAGGAGTCTATCTTCTTGAAGCACAGGAGCAAGGAGTTCATCGACATTGCCGAGCCTATTACCTTTTGGAGAGTGGTGCCTCCTAGATTGGTTAGGTGTCGCTTGGGAGCCTCCTACTTCATGTTGTGGAGTTGAACCAAGAAATTTGTACGGGCAAGGAGATCGCCTACTTCGTGAAGATCTACCCATAGTGAGGCTAGTCATTCGTGGACGGAAGCCGTTATGGAATAGTCAAGGTTGCTACTTCATGGACCCTTATGGGTGGAGCCCTTCGTGGACTCTCGCGACCATTACCCTCCGTGGGTTGAAGACTCCTTAAATGTGGACGTACGATAGCACCACCTATCGGAACCACGGGAAAAATCTTCGTGTCCTTCATGCGTTTGATCTCCCTATCTCAACTCTTTATTTCCATGTGCAATGTCTTTACTTTCCGCTGCCATACTTGTTGACATGCATGTGTAGGGTGTGCTAGACTTGCTATAATTGCTAAAATCTGCCAACCAATTAACTTGGGAAAAGGTTAGGTTTTTAATTCCTGCAAGTAATCTATTCACCCCCCCCTCTAGACACACACTTCTAGTGATCCTACACGACTTCTTCAACATAATTTACCTTCTTACCGGTTGGAGCCTTTCGTTATGCCATTGAGAATAATTTGTCATGAGGTTGTCTAGAAGTTTTGGCCTCTCCTAAGGTCACATCTATAACGGTACCACCTGCAGCAGAATCTAGAAGATTTCTAGACACAAAGTTTAGTCTAGCATAGAAGTTTTGGATAATCATCCACAAATTTAAGCCATGAGTAGGAAAATTTCTTATCATCAATTTCATTCTCTCCCAAGCTTGTGTAGCATGCTCTTGATCTTGCTGTTTAAAATTTATTATTTGATTTCTAAGGAAGATGATCTTAGCAGGATGAAAATACTTGGCAATGAAAGCATCTTTACACTTATCCCATGTTCCAATACTATTACGAGGTAAAGATGGAAACCAAGCTTTAGCTTTATCTCTTAGTGAAAAAGGAAATAATTTTAATTTCACAATATCATTATCTAGATCCTTTTTCTTTTGCATATCACATAATTCAACAAAGGTACTAAGATGTGACGCGGTATCCTCATTAGGACTTCCCAAAAATTGATCCTTCATGACAAGATTTACCAATGCAGCATTAATATCAAAAGGCTCCGCACTTGTGGCGGGTGGTATAGGTGTACTAATAAAATCATTGTTATTAGTATTTGAGAAGTCACACAACTTAGTAGTATCTTGAGACAGGGTGACCGAACAAGCGAAGTGACAAGCAGGACAAGTAAACTAGCAAGCGAAGAAGTAAACTAGTAACAAGCAAAGATAAATATTTTTGTATTTTTTATTTTTATGAGACAAACTAAATATAAAAGAAAATAAAAAAATAAAGAAGTGAATGAAAATTTATGTGAATGTACTAGATAGTTGGTGATGATATTCCCTGGCAACAGCGCCAGAAATCCTTCCTGATACTTGTGATCTGTGTTGGGTTTTCTGTGAAGAGGAACGGGTGATTGCAGCACAAAGTGGGTAAGTATTTCCCTCAGTTATGAAACTAAGGTTTATCGAACCAATAGGAATATCAATCCTCAACCGTCTTCAGCGGCTGCACACAAAAGAACAAACAACTTGCACCCAACGCGGGCAAGAGGGTTGTCAATCCCCTTGATCTCGATATTTGCAAGCAAATGAGTTGTGTAGATAATTGTAGATAATTATAAATTGCAAAATAAAATAAAAAGTAAATAAATGCAGCAAGGTAATAATAACATTTGTAAATTTATAAGTGAATAGACCTAGGGGCCATAGTTTTCCCTAGCGGCATGTCTCATGTAGGCAGCATACGGTGGGTAACAAATTACTGTTTGGCAATTGATAGAGAAGCGGATAGTTATGCGATTTTCACGGCAATGATCATGTGTATATAGGCATCACGTCCATAGACAGATAGGCCGACTCCTGCCTGCACGTATTACTACTACTCCACTTCAAGAGCGCTTCTATGCTTGCCTTTCTACATATTAAGTTCATGACAAACAGAGTAACGCATGGAAAACAATGACATGATGTAGACAAAGTAAACTCAAGCAATATTAATAAACCCTATCATGTTATCCTTAGTAGCAACAACACAAAGACGCATATTGTCCCCTTCTGTCACTGGGATATAGAAACTCGTCAGGTTGAACCTACCACAACGCACCTCTCTCTCACCGATGAAATATCAATCTAGTTGGCCAAACTATTTCAATAGATCGTAGACAGTTACGAATCTATAATGATCATGCAATTAAGAGACATAATATATATCAGAGATATCTCAAATACTTTTCATGATAATCTGAACATAAACCCACAATTCATCGGATCCCAACAAACACACCACACAATAGGATTACATCGGATAGATCAAAGCGAAGATGCGATTATCATTGTATTGAAGATCAAGAGATAGAGAGATTGCCATCTAGGTACTGGCTATGGACCGTAGGTCTGTGGTGAACTACTCACACATCATCATGAGGGCAGCAAGGATGATGTAGAGGCCCTCCATGATCGATCCCCCCTCCAGCAGTGTGCCAGAACGGAGCTCCAGATGGCCTCGCGACGGAACAGAGACTTGCGGCGGCGGAAAAAGGGTTTCGGGACTGCCTCCAGGGTTTTTAGGATATTAGAGAATTTATAGGCTAGAGAGGGGCATCGGGAGAGACATGAGGGGGGCAGCACACATCAGGGCACGACCCCCCCAGGGCGCGCCCTGTTGTGTGATGGGGCCCTAGTGCGGCCTTCAGTCTCCTCTCGACTCTCCCAGGTCTTCTTTTGGTCTAGAAAAAATCATCAAAAATTTCATGGGAATTGGACTTCATTTGGTACTGTAAACCTGAGATGTAAAAAACATGCATAAAATAGCAACTGGCACTGGGCACTGGGTCAATAGGTTAGTGCTCAAAAATATTATATATTGGTAAATAAAGACCCAAAAAGTATCCTAGAATGATAATATATCAGCATGGAACAATAAAAAATTATAGATACATTGGAGACGTATCACTTGCTGATTGATTTTATTTTTGAGCACTAACCTATTACCTAGTACCAAGTGCCAGTTGCTGTTTTCAGCGTGTTTTTTGGCTTTTCAGGAATACTTTACCAAACGAAGTCCAAATACCCCGAAACTTTTTGATGATTTTTTCTGGACCAAAATAAGACCTGGAAGCTTTGGAAAATGACCGGAGGGCACACGAGGTGCCCCCAATCCATCAGGGCACGCCCAGGGGGGTGGTCTCGCCCTGATAGCTTGGGTCCACCTCCCCAGCCCTCTGGCATCGTTCTCTGGCATATAAATTCTCAAATATCTCGAAAACCCTAGAGAGCCTCCCAAAACAATTTTCCTCCATCGCAAGTCTCTGTTCCGTCGTGTGCCCATCTGGAGCCCTGTTCCGATGCCCTACCGGAGGGGGGATCAATCGTGGAGGGCCTCTACATCAACCTTGATGCTCCCATGGTGATGTGTGAGTAGTTCACCGTAGACCTACGGGCCCGTAGTTAGTACCTAGATGGCTATCTCTCTTTCTATGTTCTTCATTCCCAGATCACCGTGATTCCCGCGGTGATCTATCTTATGTAATAAATCTTTGCGGTGTGTTTGTTGGGATTCGATGAATTGTGGGTTTATGTTCAGATTATTCATGAAAATATATTGAATACTTGCTGGTATTTTATTTGCATGAATCCTATAGCTTCATAATGCTCTCCGATCTATCGGTTTGGTTTGGCCAACTAGACTGATTTATCTTCAAGTGGGAGGTGTGCGTTGTAGTGGGTTTAATCTTGCGGTGCTCAATCCAGTGACAGAAAGGCACATGACACGTATTGTATTTCTTCCACTAAGGGTAAAATGATGGGGTGCATTCATATTAATTAGATTTACTTTGTCTACATCATGTCATCATCCTCCAAGCATTACTCTGTTTTTACTTAATACTCTATATGCATGTTGGATAGAGGTCGACGGGTGGAGTAATAGTAGTAGATGCAGGCAGGAGTCGGTCTACTTGTTTATAGATGTGATGCCTATATACATGATAATTGCTGTGAATAAATATTGCATAAATATTGTGCTTTTATATCAATTGCCCATTAGTAAATTGTTTACCCATTGTATGCTTTCTTCGAGAGAGAAGCCTCTAGCGAACACTATGGCCCCGGGTGATACAAGTGTAGTATGGATAGTAGATATAGGTTTTTGTAATCTGAAAATATAAAAACAGCAAAGTAACAAGTAGTAAACAGCGAGAAAAACGGTATATTAATGCTTGGAAACAAGGACTAGGGTTCATACTTTCACTTGTGCATTCTCCCAACACAAACAGCCCTAGAGTTATTCTTTCTGATCAATCTTTTGAGCTATTCCTATAAGTGTAACAAACAACCCTAGAGTTCGTACTAAAATAACACCAATGATACATACCAATTAACCCTAATGTCATCTAGATACTCCAATGTCACCTCAAGTTTATGTGACACGCATCCAACAATTTCAGATCTATCATATTCAATCTAACACAAAGAACTTCAAGGAGCACCCCAAGATTTCTATCGGAGAACGTAGGACAAGAACATGTATCAACCCTATGCATAGATTACCCAAATGTCACCTCGGGAATCCGCAAGTTGAGTACCAAAACATACATCAAGTGAATCAATAGAACACCCCATTGTCACCAGGGTTTCCACATGCAAGACATATATCAAGTGTTCTCAAATCCAATATTCAATCCAACATAACGAGATCTCAAAGGGAAAGTTTCAATTCATCACAACAAGATAGCAAGGGAAACACACCATATGATCCAACTATATTAACAAAGCCTGCGACACATCAAGATCGTGCCATCTCAAGAACACGAGAGAGAGAGAGAGAGAGAGAGAGATTGAACACATAGCTACTGGTACATACCCTCAGCCCCAAGGGTGAACTGCTCCCTCCTCGTCATGGCCTCCGTCGGGATGATGAAGATAGCCACCGAAGAAGATTTCCCCTCTCCGGCAGGGTACTAGAAAGGCTCCAGATTGGTTTTTCGTCGATACAAAGAGTTGCCGCGGCGGATCGGAGAGTCTCTCTTTATTTCTGGGGTTTCTAGGATTTATAGGATTTTCAGCGTTGGAATCACGCGCAACGGAGCCGCGTGGGCCCCACAAGCCACCACGGTGTTGCCTGTGGGGGCAGCGCCCTGATGGTTATTCGCTCCAATATTGCTTATTTCCTCCAGAAAAAATCATCAAAAAGTTTCGGGCAATTCCGAGAATTTTCATTTTCTGCACAAAAACAATACCACGGTAATTCTGCTGAAAACAGCGTCAGTACGGGTTAGTTCTAAATAAATCATATAAAGTAATCAAAACCATATAAAGTATTTTAGACATAGGCAAATATGGCCTGAATACTTCATAAATTATCGATACGTTGGAGACGTATCAGCATCGCCAAGCTTAATTCCTACTTGTCCTCGAGTAGGTAAATGATAAAAGAAATAATTTATGAAGTGTGAATGCTAGCATAATGTATAATGTTGAGCAAGGATAATTTCAGCCACTTTTCTAGCATCATAACCGGCAAGTATTTCTCATAAAACTTCTCATAATCAAGTAGCATGTTATTCACATGTTAAAGTATAGACCATAAACTTTCTTGAAAACTACTAAACTATGTTTTTAGTCATCAAACAACTACAATTCATCTAATTTTTAGGAACGGTCTATGTAAGAGCTTTGGTTTAGCAAATTCCACATACTCAACTATCATTTAGTCTTCCATGATTGCTGACACTCAAAGCATATTTTTAGAACAAACAATTTCAGTCAAACACATAGGAAGATAGGGTCTTAAAGTTTTGCCTCCCATCTTGGGGATAACGTCCGCAAATAATAAATCATGATCACCTATATTCAACTGGATATATATGTCTGGATCTTTCCCACCACATGATGCTTGCCAACTAAATAATTGAGGTTGGAATAAGAAGTTGACTCAACATGAAAAGTAAAAGATAAGCCCTTCACAGAGGGAAGCATAGATTTGCAGAGGTGCCAGAACTTATTGTTTAAAACAAAGATGAATATATTTTGGGTGGTGTGCCTTTCCTGTCAACGTCACGACAAGAGATTTCAACATCTTCCATGCTAATCACATTATTGGCAGTTCCCAAACAGAATTGAAATTTTACTCCCCCTCCACCATTCAAACACATTCCCTGGCTAGCTGTATCCACGGGTAGCATCCAAACAATCAACTTTCTAGGGGGAGTTCTTGTTTATTTATTTTTGTATTATGTATGATTGGGCATTCTTTTTACCAGCCTCTCTCATGCATTGACTAGTGAATAAACACTTATCCTGAGAATAACCCTCTTAGCATGGAAGATAATGACCGCCCCGTCGCTCCATGAGCGGTACGAGCACACAAAACGGATGTTCATTTGAATGTTTAGAGGCGGCACATGCAAATTTACTTGGAATGGTAGTGAAATACCATATATAGGTAGGTATGGTGGAATCTCATGGAAGAAACTTGGCTCAAGGATTTGGATGCACAAGTAGTATTTCTAATTAGTACGAAGTTTTGGCTAGCAAAAGGTTCTAAACAAGCATCACATGTTAGAGGATCCATGACAATATAACTGCTACGTGAATATAAACAAACATAACCATTACGTTGTCTTCCTTGTCCAACGTCAACTACTTGATCAAGTTTGAAAATAATTAATGGGGATTCACAATCATAGAAGATGTCCAAGATAGTGTATTTATATGTGAAACCTCTCTTCCTTCAATATTCTTTCATGAATTGTTTAAATGACCAATGCTATGTTTGCTAACTTCCAATAAATTTTACCGCTTATACTCCTAGTATGTAAAGTCACTACTCCCCATGGGACAAGAATATGAACCATATATAATTTCACATTTATGATATTCAATTCATTCAACGTTTACTCTCAGGATATAAGTGTAGCACAAGAGTAAATTTCGAACTACTCTCAAAAGATATAAGTGAACATCAATGAGTAGTCAAACAATAAATTAGCTATGTGAGGACTATCTCTCAATAAATATTTTCAGATCTGAGTATTTTATTCAAACAGCAAACAAAAAGAAAAATGGCACTCCAAGAATAGCACATATCATGTGAACAAGTAAAAACTTAGGATCAACATAGGCTAACCGATAGTTCTTTTATGAAGAGAGGTGGAATGCATAGCATCCCCAATCTTAGATGCTTGAGACTTCTTGAAATACTTACTTGGGGAGCCTTGGGCATCCCCAAGCTTGAGCTTTTGTATCTCTTTCAATCCTCTCATATCCTGGTTTCACCTATTCTCAAAAACTTCATCCACACAAAACTTGAAAAGAACTCGTGAGGAATGTTAGTGCACATAAGAAAAAATCAACTCTTTATGTACTGCCAAGACAAGTTGCATGATAATTTACAGATATTATCTAATGTTTACTATCATTTCCACAATTTATATCTACCAATATATGCCATGAAAACTCTAGGATAAGTAGATAACAAAACTATGACAGCAATCTGTCTAAACAGGACAGTCTGTAGCAATTAATTTACAAAGTGCACTTATGTATCTCTAAAAATTATGACAACTAGCAAAGTGGCCCGCTCGTTGCGCGGGCTAGAAATTTCAAAAGTTTAATACCATGATTATATTATTTGGCGCGTGAATATTTCTATTCAAACCTAAAAATCTCACATAGTTGTAAAATTTTAAAGTAAATAAATCAGTTTGTAACATATTGTGGGCAGTGTGATTGTTATCTTAAAAATAATGCATTATAATTGAAAACAGTAATGCTTGAGAAAGGCTTAGAATATTTGATTTTTTATAGTCATTTGAAAATTTGTTTTTGTATCATAATTACGAAGATGTGTCGGTTGCTAGATATTTAATTTAGAACTTATCTGTCAGTTGATCTGTTCAAGTGCAACCATGATTACATATTGGTAGTGTCCTATCTGCTTGTAGATTTACGTATAGTTATGATGATCATATGCGGTGACTGGTTTACATATTAATTATGAAAATGAAGAACTATGGGTTTTGATGCTTTAGCTAATAGAGGATTCGAAAGATAAACGATTGAATAATTAGTGTCTTTAGAAAATTTAACTTATCTCTCTCTTTATATGTTAAATATCACCTTTTTTATAAAAAGTGTGGGAATCATATTTATCATTTAAAAACATATTAACAGCCAAATTTGAATTTGAATTTTCTATGCAATTTTGCATTGACGAAACAATGGATTGATTTTCCTTGAGAATTTTGAGCATACCAAAATTTAATTATAGTGTGCTTTAATACATATTACATGAAGTGGTGATCATATAGATAAACGATGTTATGTTAACAATGGCGAATTATTATTTTGTTTTAACATGCTATATGACATTTGATAGACCTATTCACTTTCGTACTCGTATTCGACATTTTGTATCGTAATTCCCTCAACTAATATATGGTATGAGTTATACAAGTGATGATTCTACATAGGAGCAACTCTCCTGCATTCCCGCACATAATATACAGGTGCACATGATTGAGTGGATGTTGCGCTCGAATATCGTGAAACTTGCAATCTCTCTGGAATGATGTTGGAGTTGGAGAAGTTACCTCAAATTTAAGTTACTCAATAAATGGATTCAATATTGTTGATGTAAATATTGGTTTCAACAGAATTCCTTCCATGCCAGATAAAGTAAATAAGTCACTAAATTTTAAACTCCAAGTTGCAACTGAATAAGACATATAGTAGATTGAGGACATCCCGAAACCCACATGGCCAACAATGCTGACTATTTCATAGTATAGGATGAGATCTCTAAGACACTCATATATATCTGAATACATGTTGTACCTCTCTAAACATCACAAAATTCATGTTATATTTTATCTTGTGACTCGTGAGCTGACTGATGCCTTAATTAATTGATGGTATATATTAGTGCATGAGCGCTGTTTATTTACTATGCAACATTAATCAACAACACTCATGTGCGTACTCAAATAGGCACCTTGATTTATAGTGCAAAACCAAAATGCGCACATAAACCTCTACAAGTTGTAGTTTACAGTTCTCCTATATGGATACTCTGGCTATATCTCCATTAGATATACAAAGACTAAATGATAATATTGACGAAGATCACACTTGGTGATAAAGTTCAACAAAGAAGAGATGAACAATCTTTCTACCCTTGTTGCTAATTTAAAACCAAGGCTAAGATGCATCCCATGTAAGTGAAGTGTCATGACCTCGAACAACAACACCATGCATTAACTATGCCTCCTCTGTCCACACCATTGTTCGATAGTGTGGAAACTCCATGACTGCGGAAGGGCCTCCTCAAGGAACCTTTTCTCCTTGTGTAGACCTTGAGTTGTAGGGAAACCCATGATACTTGTGTGGTATTTTATTTGTCATGTGTTATCCTTCGCTCACTCTTCCTTGTCCCATCTCACTCTCTCCGCCTCTCATGCACGTGTGAAAAGGTTGCATGCCATGAGGCACCATAGTCAATCAAGGCCTGAAGTGGACGAAATCGAATGACTTTAATAAAAAGAATATCTCAACAAAACAATGGTGGAAATACTCCAGCCACTAATCATCATATTTTTTTCATATCTTTCTTTCTTTTCATGCATAATTGTTGGCTATAATATGGCAGGAAAAATGATGATAACATGTGTTGATCGCTCCTAGCTATTGTACTGAAGGGAATTTATGTTTTAGTGCCTAAATCGGCTCAACATACTAACTGTCAGTGACGACTTGGGGAATTTGAGGAATCAAGTATCTACCTGAGTTGAAGATGCACTAAGTTTGTAGTGCGGTAGTCATGCACCCTGGAGGCACAACCATGATCTTGTACTACCGGGTCTCCTGACTATGTCCTACAAATATAGAGATCATACACTGTATTGTATATACTATATAAAAGAATTAGAGGCTCCAATCGGAAGGAACACATGTGCTAGCTATTACTATATGTTCGTCCGGATGCAGAGCTCAATCAGCTCGCCGTGTGCATGTTGCAAGTGAACTTGGCCGATGACGCTGATTTGCATGCATCAAATATTTGTTAAGCTGAAATTTACTATGTGCACGAAGGAGTGGGTAACCGATCTGAAACTTTCAATTTACATGAAGGGTTAACCCATCAATCTGAAACTTCTAATGTGCATGAAGATTAGGCGATCCATTAATTTATGTAATCTGCTGCCTCGCGGATGTTTAGTTGAGGTGCGTCCGTTTCCGGCCAGTCGCAAGATTCAAGCAAGCAAGATATGTAAGCTTGCACGCACATCTTGTGCGTCTCATCGGATGCCTCCATCCGTAGCCAAAAGCACCGGCGAGAAACCTCACCCAGACGAGGATGATATTGAGTATTCTCCCAGACCAAGAGTCTCGCTAGAGAGATCGCATCATGGACAGTCATGGGACGGCGGCAGGAACATCAGAGGATGGGTAGGATATCTTCTTCTAGTTTTTTAATAATGGTGATGACATATAAATGAATGGATGTTTCTATTTTTTCGTGTAGGGATGGAGAGATGGAGTAGTATGAAATATGAATCGAATAGTTTCGAAATAATTAATCTAGAGATCGTCTACTAAGAATAACTAGGGCAGGTAATGAAATAAAAAGACACTATGTGTACGCGGCCGATCACATCCTTGGATCCCAATTGCTTGCCATGGCCAGATAAAACGGGCACCTCCAAAGAATCTTGTCAAGCAAGATGATTGATCCCATAAAAAGCAGGCAGATTGATTGTTTTTGGGGAAGAGACAATACGTACCAAGGGGCTAGGTAATTAATTCCTCCATCGGTCAGACACGCACGCAGAAAACGTAAATTAATCACGCCCTTGGCTTCCGATTGCTTGCCGGCTAGGAACGTGTGTCTCCAATGAAGCTAGTAAAGTAAGCACATTGGTTGATTTCTTGGGGAAGATAGTATGCATTCTGAGAAGTTAGCTAATTAATACCTCCACCGGCCAGAGACGCACACATGAAACGCATATTGGTCTTGTTTTTTTGGGGAGGTTAGCAGATAAGAAGAAGTCCGCTAATCAAATCCTCCTCTGACCGTGTACTCAGGTAGAAAAAGGAGACTGAGCCACGCAGGAGGCATATCTTTTTCTTTTTCTTAATCTTAAATAAAGAAAACCTGGATATTGGATCTGGACGTGCGGAGGCCTATTATTTTTTCTTAGATTCCTTTTTTCTCAGCTCTCTATCTTGTCCGTTAATTATCTATTTAAACATAGTGGCCCACCAAATCAACGACCAGATATTTCTAATTATTCTGGTAATTTCTAGATTAATTCTCCTTTTTTTGTTAACCCGTCAAATACTTTTTATATATAATAGATTTAGGACATGATAAATAATTTATATTAAATACTGTGTAAAAAATTCAGAAACTTTCCATGTCCAGTAAAATATGAAAATTCAAACACTACAGCAAAAGTTTCTGTTTTTACACAGCACACATCAAACATGCAATTCAAACATCCTAAAAGGCAATTGTTGGAAATTTTTATTGAAAAACAAGATTATAAATAACATAAATAAAATAATAACAAAATAAAATGGAGCTCCAAGAAAAACTCATATTATGTGACGAATAAAAATATAGCTCCAAGTAAGATATACCAATAGTGTTGAAGACGAAAGAGGGGATGCCTTCCAGGGAATCCCCAAGCTTAGGCGCTTGAGTCTTCTTTGTATATTACCTTGGGGGTGCCTTGGGCATCCCCAAGCTTAGGTTCTTGTCATTCCTTATTCTCTTCATATCGGTGTCTTACCCAATACTTGAAAACTTCAATCACACAAAACTTAACGGAACTTCGTGAGATGGGTTAGTATAATAAAGATAGATCATTCACTTAGGTACTGTCAAGAAAAGATTCATAATTGTTCTCACATAATACCTACTGTATTCTATCATTCCCATAATTTATATCACTAAATATAAGCTATGGAACACTAAAACAAGCACACTATGCATGCAGAACAGAATCTGTCAAAAAACAGAACAGTCTGTGAAGATCTATAGTTTAACCATACTTCCCTGTCTCTAAAAATTCTGAAAAATTAGTACAATGCAGAGAATTTGAATATAAATACCATGTAAGAATTTCAGAATTGTTTGACGCTCCAGTAAAATCACAGAAATTCTTTACTGGAGGCCAAAGTTTCTATTTTTGCACAGAATCAAATCAACAAGTATCCACACTATCCCAAAGGCTTTACTTGGCACATTATTGAAGTAAAAGACACAAAACATGATTACTACAGTAGCTTAATCATGTGAACACACAAAAACAGAAAGTAAAAGTGTTGGGTTGTCTCCCAACAAGCACTTTTCTTTAAAGCCTTTTTAGTTAGGCAAGATGATTTCAAAGATGCTCACATAAAAGTAAAGAATTGAAACACATTGGGAGCATCATGAAGCATATGACAAGCACATTTAAGTATAACACACTTCCTATGCATAGGGATTTTGCAAGCAAACAATTTATTGTAGCAATAATCAATTTGCATAGGAAGGCAAAACAAGCATGACTTCAAAACTTTGAACACATAGGGAGGAAACTTGACATTATTGAAATATACATAAGCATATCTTCCCCTCTCATAATAATTTTCAGTACCATCATGAAGGAATTCAACAATATAACTATCACATAAAGCATTCTTTTCATGACCTACAAGCATAGAAAAATTATCACTCTCCACATAAGCAAATTACTTCTCATTCATAATAGTGGGAGAAAACTCAACAAAATAACTATCATGTGACACTTGATTGACAAAACCACATTGAATATTAAAATTGTGATAACAAGTTTCATGGTTCTCATTACTCTTTATAGCATACATGTCATCACAATAATCATCATAGATAGGAGGCATGCCATCATCATAATAAATTGGCTCATCAAAACTTGGGGGACTAAAAATTTCATCATCAAACATAGCTTCCCCAAGCTTGTGACTCGGCATATCATTAGCATCATGGATATTCGGAGAATTCATACTAGCAACATTGCAATCATGCTCATCATTCAAGGAATTCTCATTAAGTATTTTCATAAATTCTTCCTCTACCAACTGAGCACAATTTTCCGAACCATCATTTTCAAGAAAAATATTAAAAAGACGAAGCAATTGAGGCAACCTAAACTCCATTTTTTTGTAATTTTATTTTTTAAAACCAAACTAGTGAAAAACAAGATTCTAAAAGATTTAATTGCATGATCTAAAGATGTACCTTCAAGCACTCACCTCTCCGACAACGGCGCCAGAAAATGGCTTGATGTCTACTACGCAACTTTATTCTTGTAGACTATGTTGGGCCTCCAAGCGCAGAGTTTTGTAGGATAGTAGCAATTTTCCCTCAAGTGGATGACCTAAGGTTTATCAATCCATGGGAGGTGTAGGATGAATATGGTCTCTCTCAAACAAACCTGCAATCAAATACAAGAAATCTCTTGTGCCCCCAACACACCCAATACAATGGCAAATGTATAGGTGCACTAGTTTGGTGAAGAGATGGTGATACAAGTGTAGTATGGATAGTAGATATAGGTTTTTGTAATCTGAAAATATAAAAACAGCAAGGTAACAAGTAGTAAACACCGAGCAAAGCGGTATATTAATGCTTGGAAACAAGGCCTAGGGTTCATACTTTCACTAGTGCAATCTCCCAACAATGCTAACATAGTTGAATCATATGATCATCCCTCAACGTGCAACAAAGAATCACTCCAAAGTTCCTATCTAGCGGAGAACATCAGATGAAATTGGTGTAGGTAGTAGAACCTCAACGTTATTCTTTCCGATCAATCTTTTGAGCTATTCCTATAAGTGTCACAAACAGCCCTAGAGTTCGTACTAAATAACACCAATGATACATACCAATTAACCCTAATGTCACCTAGATACTCCAATGCCACCTCAAGTTTATGCGACATGCATCCAACAATTTCAGATCTATCATATTCAATCCAACACAAAGAACTTCAAGGAGCACCCCAAGATTTCTATTGGAGAACGTAGGACAAGAATGTGTATCAACCCCTATGCTTAGATTACCCAAATGTCACCTCGGGAATCTGCAAGTTGAGTACCAAAACATACATCAAGTGAATCAATAGAACACCCCATTGTCACCAGGGTTTCCACATGCAAGACATATATCAAGTGTTCTCAAATCCAATATTGAATCCAACATAACAAGATCTCAAAGGGAAAGTTTCAATTCATCACAACAAGTTAGCAAGGGAAACACACCATATGATCCAACTATATTAACAAAGCCCGTGATACATCAAGATCGTGCCATCTCAAGAACCCAAGAGAGAGAGAGAGATTGAACACCTAGCTACTGGTACATACCCTCAGCCCCAAGGGTGAACTACTCCCTCCTCATCATGGCCTCCGTCGGGGTGATGAAGGTGGCCACCGGAGATGATTTCCCCTCTCCGGCAGGGTACTAGAAAGGCTCCAGATTGGTTTCTTGTCAATATAGAGAGTTTCCGCGGCGGAACAAAGAGTCTCTCTTTATTTTTGGGGTTTCTTGAATTTACAGGACTTTTCAGCGTTGGAATCACGCGCAACGGAGCCACATGGGCCCCACAAGCCAACACGGTGCTGCCTGTGGGGGGGCGCCCTGATGGCTTGTCGCCCACTGGTGGCTCCCCTCCGGTGGTTCTTTGCTACAATATTTATTATTTCCTCCAGAAAAAAACATTATAAAGTTTTGGGCGATTCTAAGAACTTTCATTTTCTGCACAAAAACAACACCACGGTAATTTTGTTGAAAACAGCGTCAGTCCGGGTTAGTTCTAAATAAATCATATAAAGTAAATCAAAACCATATAAAAGTATTATCGACATTGGCAAATATGGCATGAATAATTCATAAATTATCAATACGTTGGAGAATTATCAGTTCTCACTGAGGGAAATACTTACCTTCGCTTTGCTGCATCATCCCCTCCTCATTGGGGAAAACCCCAACACAGTTTACAAGTATCAGAGCAAATTTCTGGCGCCGTTATCGGGTTGTATCATCAAATTCCTACCAAGTACCTATTTACAAATTATCATTCACTTGTTCTAATTTTTATTTTCTGTTATATTTTTCTTACTATAAAATCAAAAATACAAAAATATTCATCTTTCCTAGTTCACTTGTTTCGTCGCTATGTCCAGACCACCTGCTAATGTTCCGGAATTTGAAGTACAATACTTTAAACAAAAACAAGGGGAGAATCTAAAAGATGCATGGTACCGTATAATAGAATCTCATCGTAATGCTACTATAAAAAATGATATGAAGATCCTTCTTTGTAACTTTTATGTAGGACTCGGTAGGCCACATAAGGAAGCTCTAGACTTTGATGCCAAAGGAAATTTTATTGAGATGGATTCTAATGCTGCTTGTGAGATAGTAGAAGGAATGGTAGGAACTCCTCCATTACCTCAAATCCCTTCTTTTACACATGAAGGAATCCAAATATTAGAGAATCTAGAGGATTTGCAACAAAACATAAGTTTGATACAAAAAGTTAACGAACCTATCGAAACTTTAGGCCCTAGCCTTCATCGCAAGAATTCTTTCCTTACCACCACTAATAAAAAGCTTGAGTCCATAGAGAAACTTATGACAACACTTTCAGAGGATACGGTTAAAAGGAAGAGCCTCCCGGGTTTGAAAAGGGGCCCGCTAAGGTAGCCAATCTGGACGATAGCAAGGATGACAACACTTGATACTATGCATTAAGCCTAGCTAGGGGCATAAAACGATAGCGCTTGTTGGGAGGCAACCCAATAGTTATCCTTTAATTTTTGTTTTTTACTTTCTGTCATGGTGTGATAACATGATTATTGATGATGTAATGATTGTGTTTTTATGTTTAAATTAGTGTTTGTGCCAAGTAAAGCCTTTGGGATGACTTGAATGATAAGTAAAATTGATACGGTGCAAAAACATAAACTTTTGTGTCGAGTGCAGAATTTCTCTCATTTTACTGGAACATCTTTTTGATCTGAATTTTTTACACAGTATTGGTATACAAATTCCCCAGGTTTCCTATTTTTTCAGAATTGTTGGTGTTATAGACGTATGGTGATTGCGCAGATCATTACACTGTTCTGTTTTAGACATATTCTGTTTTTGCTTGTATAGTTTGCTTGTTTTGATGATCCTATGGATTGTATCGGGTGGTATAAACCATGGAGAAGTAAGAATACAGTACCTTATGCAATAATGAAATATGAATCAATTTATAATAGTACCTATAATTTTTTATTTACCTATCATACTAACGGAACTCATGAGTTTTCTGTTGAGTTTTGTATGCTAGAGTTTTCAAGTTTTGGGTGCTATCACGATGGATGAAGGAACAAGGAGCGGCAAAGAGCCTAATATTGGGGATGCCCAAGGCACCCCAAGGTATATTCTAGGAAGACTCAAGCATCTAAGCTTGGGGATGCCCCGGAAGGCATCCCCTCTTTCATCTCAATCCATCGGTATGTCACTTGGAGCTAAATTTTTATTCATCACATGATATGTGTTCTGCTTGGGGCATCTTGTGTTTTAGTTTGATTTTTTTAGTTTTCCACAATCATTGTTTGCTGGACACACCTACTTGAGAGAGACACATGTTCACCATAATTTGTTAGAATACTCTATGTGCTTCACTTATTTCTTTTGAGCTAAGCAGTTGCTCTAGTGCTTCACTTATATCTTTTAGAGCACGGTAGCGTATAGATTTTATAGAAATAATTGCACTCTCATTCTTCACTTAATTTTTTTTGAGAGTCTAATATATAGTGACGGTAATTTGCATGGGTTATAAGACTAGTCCAAAAATAATAGGTATTCAAAGAGTGCATAATCAAAACCTTCATGCAACACATAAAAGAGAAATTGTGGGTTAATGATATTTTTGTGGTAATATTAAAGGGCGTGAGTGCATGGTTGCATGGGTGTTAATTTGATGTTCATCTAAATATTGGTTATGGCATGGTGATGATGTGTGAGCATTCTTTTTCCTCGTTGAAAACCTAGTGTGGTTTAGGTCGGGGGCGCGCGATGGTTAACTCCTACCAACCTCCTCCCTAGGGGCATGCGAGTAGTACTTTGCTTAGAAAGAGCTAATAAAGATTTGCAATAAGTATGTGAGTTCTTTATGACTAATGTGAATCCAGGGATGTACGCACGCTCACCTTTTCATATATGCTAGCCTCTTTGGTACCGTGCATTGCCCATTCTCACCTCGAGGATCGGTGCAGCTTTCGCTGGTGCATCCAAACCACGTGACGTGATACGCTTTGTTGCACATAATCCTCATTATATCTTCCTCAAAACAGCCACCATACCTACCTATTATGACATTTCCATAGCCATTCCGAGATATATTGCCATGCAACTTCCATCGTTACATCATATGACTTGTGCACTCATTGTCATATTGCTTTGCATGATCATGTAGCTCACATAGTATTTGTGGCAAAGCCACTATTCATCATTGTTTACATGTTACCTAGATCAATGCACATCCTGCTATACTGCCAGATGCATTCATATAGAGACATATTGTTTAGTAGTTTTTCACATCGAGTTGTAAGTAAATAAAAGTGTAATGATTATCATTATTAGAGAACTGTCTCAGTGAGGAAAGGATGATGGAGACAATGATTCCCCCACAAGTCGGGATGAGACTACGGACGAAAAAAAATAAAAAGAAAAATAGAGAGGGAAAGAAAAGATAAAATGAAAGAAAAGGAAAAAAAAGGAAGAAATAGAAAAAAGAAATAAATGAGAGATAAAGAGAGAAGGGACAGTGCTACTATCTCTTTTTTCACACGTGTGCTTAGAGAAAGCACCATGTTTTTTATATAGAGAGTCTCATGTTTTGTCATTTTCATATACTAATGGGAATTTTTCATTATAGAACTTGGCTTTTATATTCTGATGACGAGCTTCCTAAAATGCCCGAGGTCTTCATGAGCAAGCAAGTTGGATGCACACCCACTTAGTTTCATTTGAGCTTTCATACACTTATAGCTCTAGTGCATCTGTTGCATGGCAATACCTACTCCTCGCATTGATATCGATTGATGGGTATCTCCATAGCTCATTGATCCGCCTAGTTGATGCAATACTTTCATCTCCACTTTTACCCCGTTGAAACCTGCCACCATATTCCATTCCACCTATATGCTATGTCCATGGTTCGCGCTCATGTATTGAGTGAGGTATACAATGCTGAAGCGCATGAAAAAGTATGATCCAATTGCTTGGCTTAACACTGTGGTGCTTGCCATTTGTATTGATGTGGTGAAGACGGAGCCATGCCATGCTAATATGATAAAATGAATGGGGGGGTAAACATTCTTTAAGTATTGTATATTTTGGAAGTTGATGATTGTGTTTTTTACACTTATGGATATTACTATGTTAATGTTTATTGATTCATCGTTTCTCAATGATCATACGTGAAAAGTTTACATGTTGGGTAGCATGTCACATAAAAAATTCTGTTTTTATCATTTACCTACTCGAGGACGAGCAGGAATTAAGCTTGGGGATGGTGATACGTTTCCAACGTATTTATAATTTTGTATTGTTCCATGCTATTATATTATCATTCTAGGATACTTTTTACGCAATTACATGTTGATTTATATTACTTTTGATCAATAACCTATTAACCCAGTGCCAAGTGCCAGTTGCTGTTTTCTGCGTGTGTTTTGGCTTTCAGGAATACTGTACCAAACGAAGTCCAAATACCCCAAAACTTTTTGATGATTTTTTCTGGACAAAATAAGACCTGGAAGCTTCAAAGGAAGACCGGAGGGCACACAAGGTGCCCCCAAGCCATCAGGGCGTGATACGTCTCCAACGTATCTATAATTTTTGATTGTTCCATGCTATTATATTATCTGTTTTGGATGTTTTATATGCATTAATATGCTATTTTATATTATTTTTGGGACAAACCTATTAACCTAGTGCCCAGTGCCAGTTTCTGTTTTTTCTTGTTTTTGAGTATTGCAGATAAGGAATATCAAACGGAGTCCAAACGGAATAAAATCTTCGCGATGATTTTTCTTGGACCAGAAGAAACCTACCAGACTTGGAGAGGAGGGCAGGAGACCTGCCGGGAGCCGACAAGCCACCAGGGCGCGCCCCTAGGGGGGGCGCCCCCTGGCTTGTGGCCCCCCAGCAAGCCTCCTAACCCTATTCTTCCTCCTATAAATTCCCAAATATTCCCACAATACCAAAAAGAGCCACGATAATACTTTTCCGCCACCGGAAGCCTCTATTCCCGTGAGATCCCATCTTGGAGCCTTTTCCGGTAATCTGCCGGAGGGGGATTCGATCACGGAGGGCATCTACATCAACTCCATTGCCCCTCCGATGATGCGTGAGTAGTTCACCTCAGACCTTCGGGTCCATAGCTAGTAGCTAGATGGCTTCTTCTCTCTCTATGTTCTTCAATACCATGTTCTTCATGATCTTCATGGAGATCTATCTGATGTAATACTCTTTTGCGGTGTGTTTGTCGAGATCCGATGAATTGTGGATTTATGATCAGATTATCTATGAATATTATTTGAATCTTCTCTGAACTCTTATATGCATGATTTCATATCTTTGCATGTCTCTTCGAGTTATTGGTTTGGTTTGGCCAACTAGATTGGTAATTCTTGCAATGGGAGAAGTGCTTAGTTTTGGGTTCAATCTTGCGGTGTCCTCACCCAGTGACAAAGTAGGGGTAGCGAGGCACGTATTTGTATTGTTGCCATCATGGATAAAAATATGGGGTTTTCATCATATTGCTTGAGTTTATCCCTCTACATCATGTCATCTTACTTAATGCGTTACTCTGTTCTTCATGAACTTAATACTCTAGATGCAGGCAGGAGTCGGTCGATGTGTGGAGTAATAGTAGTAGATGCAGAATCGTTTCAGTCTACTTGACACGGACGGGATGCCTATATGCATAATCATTGCCTTGGATATCGTCATAACTATGCGCTTTTCTATCAATTGCTCGACAGTAATTTGTTCACCCACCGTATTATTTTCCTTCAAGAGAGAAGCCTCTAGTGAAACCTATGGCCCCGGGGTCTATTTTCCATATTATATTTTCAGATCTATAAACCAAAAATACCAAAAATACTTTGCTGCAATCTTTTTACTTTTTGTTTTAGTAATCTTTTATATCTATCTCTATCAGATCTCATCCTTGCAAATAACCGTGAAGGGATTGACAACCCCTTTTCTGCGTTGGGTGCAAGTGTTTGATTATTTGTGTAGGTACATCTATTGGGGACTTGCTTGTATCTCCTACTGGATTGATACCTTGGTTCTCAACAACTGAGGGAAATACTTATCTACTTTGCTGCATCACCCTTTCCTCTTCAAGGGAAAACCAACGCAAGCTCAAGAAGTAGCAAGAAGGATTTCTGGCGCCATTGCCGGGGAGATCTACATCAAGCCTACCAAGTACCCATCACAAACTCATCTCTTGCATTTACATTATTTGCCATTTGCCTCTCGTTTTCCTCTCCCCCACTTCTAAAACGATTTTAAGAAAAAAAACCAAAAAGATTTGCCTTTTTATTCGCCCTTCTTCCATTCGTCTTTTTGTTTGCTTTTTGTTTGCTTGTGTGCTAGATCGATTTGTTGCCACTATGTCTGAATCTGGGAAGGTTGTCATTGAAAACTTTGAGGGTATTGCTAGTACAAATCTTGAGGAAAAATTTGGATCTTTCTCTCTAGATCATGAAACTAAACCTCCTCCTAATTATAAAGCTAAAACTTTTCAAGTGGGAGACGGTAATATTATTGGTAAGAGTATTATTCAAGAGTTCTTTGATTGTACGAGAGTAATGCCTATGAATAAGAGATCTATTCTTCTTAGCACTAATTGTTATGCGGATGTTGTTTTCATGCTCATTGAAAAATTGGAAAGAAAATTTGTGCACATTCATCCCGTTTTGCAAAAGGTGTTTTATGATCTTCCCAAAATTAATCATCCTAAGGCTAAAAAGATTGCCACTATCATCCTTATGCGTTAATTTGATTTTATCATACATGAAGCTAGGGAAATTTTTGCTTTCTATAAAAAGGATATTGAACATCCTCCGATTGAAGAAATCCTACACGATAAAGAAACCTTGTGTAGCTTTGAATCTAGGGATTATCAATCTTACCGTGACAATCTTAGAAGAAGAGTTCCCTATCCTGAAATTACCCAAACTATTTACCTTGAAACCTATGATGAATTTGATTGGATCACTAGGGGCATTTATGTAGGATTCAATGATGATTGGTTAGAAGAAAAAATCAGGGAACCCATTAAAAATGAGATACGTGTTTTATATGATGATATTTACGGTGATGAGCCAGATTGTGAGTTTATGAATGTCAAGGTTACCAATCAAGTCCTTTTCATGAATTAAGGTCTCCTATTAGAAGGAAAAGGAAAGAAATAAAGGATTTTCTAAAAAGGGTTTTGGAAGATATGGTTGAGAATGGATTGCATACCAAAGATGACAATACTTAGATCTATTGCGTTATGCCTAGCTAGGGGCGTTAAACAATAGCGCTTGTTGGGAGGCAACCCAATTTTATTTTTATGCTTTTGCTTTTGTTTTCTGTTTTTGAGTGCTTTACACATTATTACCTTTGTAGTAATGGTGTTTTTTTGTTTTAATTAGTGTGTGAGCCAAGTAAGACCTTTGGGATGGTCTATGGTGATTGTTGATTTGATTTTGCTGAAAAACAGAAACTTTTGCACTCAGTACAGGAATTTTATAAATTCACCAGAGCGTCGAATGAGTCTGAAATTTTTACACAAGATTGATACACAAATTTTCCAGATTTTCCTAATTTTTCAGAATTTTTGGAGTTGCAGAAGTATTCGAAGTCTACAGATTGCTACAGACTGTTCTGTATTTGACAGATTCTGTTTTCTTTGTGTTGTTTGCTTATTTTGATGTATCTCTGGGTTGTATCGGGGGGTATGAACCATGGATAAGTTGGAATACAGTATATATTACACCAATATAAATAAAGAATGAGTTCACAACACTACCTTAAGTGGTGATTTATTTTTCTTATACTAACGGATCTCACGAGTTTTCTGTTGAGTTTTGTGTTGTGAAGTTTTCAAGTTTTGGGTAAAGATTTGATGGACTATAGAATAAGGAGTGGCAAGAGCCTAAGCTTGGGGATGCCCAAGGCACCCCAAGACATATTCAAGGATACCAAAGAGCCTAAGCTTGGGATGCCCCGGAAGGCATCCCCTCTTTCGTCTTCAATCCATCGGTAAATTTACTTGAGGCTATATTTTTATTCACCACATGATATGTGTTTTGCTTGGAGCGTCTTGTATCATATGAGTCTTTGCTTTTTAGTTTGCCACAATCATCCTTGGTGCACACATCTTTTGAGAGGGACACGCATAAATCGTGAATTTATTAGAATACTCTATGTGCTTCACTTATATCTTTTGAGCTAGGCAATGTTGCTCTAGTGCTTCACTTATATCTTTTTAGAGCACGGTGGTGTTTTTATTTTATAGAAATAATTGAACTCTCGTACCTCACTTATATTATTTTGAGAGTCTTTAAACAGCATGGTAATTGGTTTAGGTTATGAATTTAGTCCTAATATAATGGGCATCCAAGAGGGATATAATAAAAACTTTCATATAAAGTGCATTGAATACTATGAGAAGTTTGATTCCTTGCATATAATTTTGAGATATAAAGATGGTGATATTAGAGTCATGCTAGTGAGTAATTGTGGATTGGTAGAAATACTTGTGTTAAAGTTTGTGATTCCCGTAGCATGCACGTATGGTGAACCGTTATGTAACGAAGTCGGAGCATGATTTGTTTAATGATTGTCATCCTTTGTGTGAGGGTCAGGAGCGCACGATGGTTAACTCCTACCAACCTCTCCCCTAGGAGCATGCGTCTAATACTTTTCTTCAATAACTAATAGACTTTTGCAATAAGTATGTGAGTTCTTTATGACTAATGTGAGTCCATGGATTATACGCACTCTCACCCTTCCACCATTGCTAGCCTCTCTAGTACCGCGCAACTTTCGCCGGTGCATTAAACCCACCATATACCTTTCCTCAAAACAGCCACCATACCTACCTATTATGGCATTTCCATAGCCATTCCAAGATATATTGCCATGCAACTTCCACCGTTTCGTTTATTATGACACGCACCATCATTTTCATATTGCTTTGCATGATCGTAAGATAGCTAGCATGATGTTTTCATGGCTTGTCCATTTTTTGATGTCATTCGCTAGGCTAGATCGTTGCACATCCCGGTACACTACCGGAAGCATTCATATAGAGTCATATTTTGTTCTAGGTATCGAGTTGTAATTCTTGAGTTGTAAGTAAATAAAAGTGTGATGATCATCATTATTAGAGCATTGTCCCATGATAGAAAAGGATGAAGGAAGCTATGATTCCCTCACAAGTTGGGATGAGTCTCCGGACTTTACAAATAATAAAAGAGGCCAATGAAGCCCAAATAAAAAAAAGAGGCCAAAGATGCCCACCAAAATAAAAAAATGAGAGAAAAGAGAGAAGGGACAATGTTACTATCTTTTTTTCCACACTTGTGCTTCAAAGTAGCACCATGATCTTCATGATAGAGAGTCTCCTATTTTGTCACTTTCATATAACTAGTGGAATTTTTCATTATGATGCACACCCACTTAGTTTCTTTTTGAGCTTTCATACACTTATAGCTCTAGTGCATCCGTTGCATGGCAATCCCTACTCACTCACATTGATATCTATTGATGGGCATCTCCATAGCCCGTTGATACGCCTAGTTGATGTGAGACTATCTTCTCCTTTTTCCTCACAACCTCCACCATATTCTATTCCACCTGTAGTGCTATATCCATGGCTCACGCTCATCTATTGCATGAAAGTTGAAAAGGTTTGAGAACATAAAAGGTGTGAAATAATTGCTTGACTTGTCATCGGGGTTGTGCATGATTTAAATACTTTGTGTGGGGAAGATGGAGCATAGCCAGACCATATGATTTTGTAGGGATAACTTTCTTAGGCCATGTTATTTTGAAAGGACACAATTGCTTTGTTAGTATGCTTGAAGTATTATTGTTTTTATGTCAATATTAAGCTTTTGTTTTGAATCTTACGGATCTGAATATTCATGCCACAATAAAGAATATTACATGGATAAATATGTTAGGTAGCATTCCACATCAAAAATTCTGTTTTTATCATTTACCTACTCGAGGACGAGCAGGAATTAAGCTTGGGGATGCTTGATACGTCTCCAACGTATCTATAATTTTTTATTGTTCCATGCTATTATATTATCTGTTTTGGATGTTTTATATGCACTAATATGCTATTTTATATTATTTTTGGGACTAACCTATTAACCTAGTGCCCAGTGCCAATTTCTATTTTTTCCTTGTTTTTGAGTATTGCAGATAAGGAATATCAAACGGAGTCCAAACGGAATAAAATCTTCGCGATGATTTTTCTTGGACCAGAAGAAACCTACCAGACTTGGAGAGGAGGGTAGGAGACCTGCCGGCAGGCGACAAGCCACCAGGGCACGCCCCTGGGGGGGGCGCCCCCCTGGCTTGTGGCCCCCTAGTAGGCCTCCTAACCCTATTCTTCCTCCTATAAATTCCCAAATATTCCCCCAATACCAAAAAGAGCCATGATAATACTTTTCCGCCGTCGGAAGCCTCTGTTCCCGTGAGATCCCATCTTGGAGCCTTTTCCGGTAATCTGCCGGAGGGGGATTCGATCACGGAGGGCATCTACATCAATTCCATTGCCCCTCCGATGATGCGTGAGTAGTTCACCTCAGATCTTCAGGTCCATAGCTAGTAGCTAGATGGCTTCTTCTCTCTCTATGTTCTTCAATACCATGTTCTTCATGATCTTCATGGAGATCTATCTGATGTAATACTCTTTTGCGGTGTGTTTGTCGAGATCCGATGAATTGTGGATTTATGATCAGATTATCTATGAATATTATTGCTTGAGGGGTAGCGAGGCACGTATTTGTATTGTTGCCATCAAGGATAAAAAGATGGGGTTTTCATCATATTGCTTGAGGTTATCCCTCTACATCATGTCATCTTACTTAATGCGTTACTCTGTTCTTCATGAACTTAATACTCTAGATGCAGGTAGGAGTCGGTCGATGTGTGGAGTAATAGTAGTGGATGCAGAATCGTTTCGGTCTACTTGACACGGACGTGATGCCTATATGCATAATCATTGCCTTGGATATCGTCATAACTATGCGCTTTTCTATCAATTGCTCGACAGTAATTTGTTCACCCACCGTATTATTTTCCTTCAAGAGAGAAGCCTCTAGTGAAACCTATGTCCCCCGGGTCTATTTTCCATATTATATTTTCAGATCTATAAACCAAAAATACCAAAAATACTTTGCTGCAATCTTTTTACTTTCTTTTTACTTTTCATTTTAGTAATCTTTTATATCTATCTCTATCAGATCTCATCCTTGCAAATAACCGTGAAGGGATTGACAACCCCTTTTCTGCGTTGGGTGCAAGTGTTTGATTATTTGTGTAGGTACATCTATTGGGGACTTGCTTGTATCTCCTATTGGATTGATACCATGGTTCTCAACAACCGAGGGAAATACTTATCTACTTTGCTGCATCACCCTTTCCTCTTCAAGGGAAAACCAACGCAAGCTCAAGAAGTAGCAGGGCGCGCCTAGGGGGGTGGCCACGCCCTGATAGCTTGGGGCCACCTCCCCGGCCCTCTGGCATCATTCTCTGGCCTATAAATTCTCTAATATCTGGAAAACCCTAGAGAGCCTCCTGAAACACTTGTTCCGTCGTGTGCCCATCTGGATACCTCTTCCGGTGCCCTGCCGGAGGGGGGATCGATCATGGAGGGCCTCTACATCAACCTTGCTGCTCCCATGGTGATGTGTGAGTAGTTCACCGCAGACCTATGGGTTCGTAATTAGTATATAGATAGCTATCTCTCTTTCTATGTACTCACTCTTTGCGGTGTGTTTGCTTGAATCCGATGAATTCAGGGTTTATGTTCAGATTATTCATTAACATATATTGAATACTTGTTGGTATTTTATTTGCATGATTGTTATAGCTTCGTAATGCTCTCCGATCTATCGGTTTTGTTTGGCCAACTAGATTGATTTATCTTCAAGTGGGAGTGGTGCGTTGTAGTGGGTTTAATCTTGCGGTGCTCATTCCTAGTGACAGAAAGGGACATGACACTTATTGTATTGCTGCCACTAAGGGTAAAACGATAGGGTTCATTCATGTTAATTGGATTTAATTCCTATAGTAGAATCTGATCCTTTCCACGGTTATGAAAATGAAGCTGTTGTCGAACACCTTATGAAACTGAATGATATCGCTACTCTATTTACCAATGATGAAAAGACGTGCTACTATTATATCACCTTTCTCTCTAAAAGGCAAGGCCAAGGAATGGTTTCTTTCTCTTGCTCCTAGTTGTATGCGTAGTCCCCAGGATATGCTCCATTATTTTTCTGCAAAATATTTTCCTGCTCATAAGAAACAAGCTGCCTTATAGGAAATATTTAACTTTGTGAAAATTGAAGAAGAGAATCTCCCTCAAGCTTGGGGAGGCTTCTCCAGTTACTTAGAGCTTTGCCTGATTGTCCTCTTAAGAAAACTGAAATTCTCGATATCTTTTATAATGGACTAACCGATGCTTCTAGGGACTTCCTAGATAGTTGTGCTGGTTGTGTTTTCAGGGAAAGAACTGTCGGTCAAGCTGAAGAATTATTGAATAACATATTGCAAAATGCCGATGATTGGACACTTCCTGAACCACCTCCAGAACCTATTCAAAAGAAGAGAGGTATTCTATTCCTCAACCTTGAAGATATGCAAGAAGCAAAAAGTCTATGAAGGAGAAAGGTATTAAAATTGAGGATATCAAGAAACTACCGCCTATTGAAAAAATACATGGACTTGATAACCCGACAGAGGTAGTAGAGGTAAACTCTCTCTGTTGCTTTAGTGAAAATGATATACCTTACAATAAGACTCCTGAACAATACATGGATGAATATGATAATTATGTTGTTAAGCAAGAACACTTCAATAACTATGTTAAAGATCAATTGAGACGTAATGCTATGATGATAGACCGCTTAAGTGACTTAATATTTAGAATTGCTAATGATGTGAAAGGTCTAGGTAAACATGCTTCTATGGTTCAGACTCAACTAGACCAAGTTGCTAAGTCACAAAATGATTTGCTTGCTGAAATAAACGATAATATGATTGATCATGTTTTAGAGTAATGACTAGGGGAGGTCATATGACCCAAGAACCTCTCTACCCAGAAGGTCATCCTAAAAGAATAGAATAGGATTCTCAGAGAATTAATGTTGATGCACCTAGTTCCTCTAATAGGAAAAAGAAGAAGAAAAATGATAGGAACTCGCATGCTTCTAGTGAACTTGTTATAGAAACACCTACTGAGAAACATAATGATGTTTCTATTTTTGATGCTGAAACACAATCCGGTAGTGAACATGCACCTAGTGATAATGAAAATGAATATGAAAGTAATACTGTGCATGTAGATGCTCCACCAGATAGTAATAAAGAACATGATAATGATGTAGAGTTAGAACCTGCGGAGGATCTTGATAACCCACCTCCTAAAAATAAATGTTATGATAAGAGAGACATTGTTGCTAGAAAACATGGAAGGGAAAGAGATCGATGGGTTCAAAAACCCATGCCATTCCCTCATAAGCCTTCTAAGAATAAGGATGATGAAGATTTTGAACGCTTTGCTGAAATGATTACACTCGTCTTATTGCGTACTCATTTGACCGACATATTGAAAATGCCTCTGTATGCTAAGTATATGAAGGATATTATTACTAAAAAAAGAAAGATACCCGAAACTGAAATTGCTACTATGCTTGCCAATTATTCTTTTGATGGAGGAATACCTAAGAAGCTAGGAGATCCTGGCATACCCACAATACCTTGCTCTATTAAAAGAAATTATGTTAAAACTGATTTTATGTTATTTAGGAGCCGGTGTCAGTGTTATGCCTTTCTCCCTTTATAAAAGACTTGATTTGAGTAAGCTTACACCTATTGAGATATCTTTGCAAATGGCTGATGAGTCCACCACTTTACCTATTGGAATTTGCGAGGACGTTCCTGTTGTGGTTGCAAATGTTACTATCTTGACATACTTTGTTATTCTTCATATGCCCGAGAACGACAATATGTCGATCATCCTTGGTAGACCATTCTTAAATACTGCAGGGGCTGTTATTGATTGCCATAAAAGCAAGGTTACCTCTCACGTCAATCGCAAGCAACATACCGTGCATTTTCCGAAGAAGCAAACTTTGGTTAATAATATTAATGTCATTGAGCATACTCCCACTGGTATCATTGGAAGTTTTGCTATTGCTCTACATACTGTCAAGAAGAAATATTATAATCTTATTGTTGGGGAGATGCCAATCCCCATTGAGGTAACCTAGTGACATACAAAAATTCTTCGCTTGCATGTTAACCGGAAGCGGTTGTTAATAAGACTTGATCAACCTAATTAATAGATCCTTTTCGGAAGGCATGTGATTGATGAATTTAGTACTCACAATTCTCTGTATCAAACGTTTATCCTTTGTTATTTTCATTTTACATAAAATAAATTAGCATGATTTTCCGTTTTTCTGCATTTTCCGTGCATAGTCTCAGATTGACACCAAATTTTAACATAATTTTTTCTGGAATAACTAAAAAAATTGGCATAAAAATAACAGCAGGGGACTACACCTGTGGGGCACCACACATCAGGGCGCCCCCCTAGGACACGCCCTGATGGCTAATGGGGCCCACAGGCCGCCCCTGCCTTATCCCTTCGTCCCACTCTCCCTCCTACCTCCAGCAAAAATTTCCTATCCATCTCTCTCCTGTGTTCTTCACCCACAAAGTGAAATTTTTGATCTCTTTGCTCGGAACTCTGTTTCCGAAACTGTTTTGAGGAATTGTTCCTTGGTATGTGACTCCTCCATTCCTCCAATTAGTTTTTGTTTTAGAGGTTTATATTTTGCAAAATATGCTGCACTTGGTGCTACAGAAAATGAGCTTTCATGTTGAATTCTTTGAGTTCCAAGTAGTATGAATGCTTGATATGGCCTTTAGGCTTCCATATGAGTAGTTGCTATCAATCTTGCAAAGTTTTATTGACATAAATTTGTGGCTCAAAAATTTCAGAAATTTGTGCTTAGGAAAATGAATTTCTTGAGGAAATGTTCTTCATGCCGGAGCCCCAAGAACTCAGGACCGAGACATCAACCTTATTCGCAACACGGAGGTTAGGCCATGCGAATGACCACATACACCCTTCATGAATGAAGCGGGTTTCTATGAAGAGTTCATGCAATTCATTGATAATACCGGCCTCACCGATTTCCTCACAGATAAGTGTGTCCAACACTATGACCTTACCCATACATTTACGCAAGGATTTCGTTATCAATCGCATGCTTCCAGAGTGTTATTTAAACTTTATGATAAATCCTTTAGCATGACTCTAGAAGATTTCTCTATTGCTTGCAAACTTCCACTTTGGGGTTCGACCGAGAAACCTTCAAAAATTGATTATAATATGTTTCTCGAGAGTCTATGCATTGGAGAAGATAGGGGAGTAACACAGGCACGAATTAAAAGCATACAGTTTCCCTCCATTTGTTACTTTGCATTGTTTATTGGGAAATGCGTAGTAGGAAAACAAGATTGTAGTGCTTTGTGTGCCCCTGATTTAAGCCTTACTCTTACTACTGTAACTGGTAAACAACACTAACCTTGGTGCAATTGTTGCCCGAAGGTTGAATTCTATCTCTAGCAATGGTGATTTGTATGGACAGATTTATGCCTCCCGCGTAGCTGCGAAGCTGGGAGTGTCGCCTCAACCTAATGATCCTATCCTGCCTAAAAGATATTTAGACTTTGACGCTATGCGATATCATGAGTGTATTGTAAACCGCGCTAGGGGTTATGAGTATAATTTAATATTTGGGAAATGTACGCCTATGCCTGTCACTTTGCCTGCACCTGCCCTCTTTGATTTTCAGGCTCCACAGCGTTACTATGTTCTTGAGGAGGAAGTGCTGGAATACAAAGCTGCAGTAGAGGCTACTCGTTTAGCGGAGGAGGCGGCCAGGAACGCTTCCACAAGTTATCATTTTAACCATTTTCCAAACTATTAGTGGTGATCACCAAGCTAGGCAAACGCCTAAGCTTGGGGGAGTACGTATTTCTCACCGACATTACATTCATGTTCACACACTTCATATAAATTGTCGGTGTTCATCCTCTTTCATTGTATATCCATATTAGTTTTATTTTTCCTCTTTGTTCTCGTGTATTTGAAAAACTTTGGAAAACCCAAAAATATTTCTCACTTCTTTTTAGTTTTCTTTTCCCGTATTAATTATCTTAGTACTAAAAAAAAACCCAAAAAGATTTCCTTTGCATGTTGGGAGCTTTCCCGTGTAAATAATTTTTCTCGTTCTTGTTTTCCCTTAGTTTATTTGCTTGCGTGAGAAAAACAAAAACTCCAAAAATATTTTAGTGTGTTTCTCTGAATTTATTTTCTTTTTGTTGAGTCTTTGAAATGAGAAGACCACGATGAAAATATTGAGTGCCTCTTATACGCTTTATTGTTGATCTCACAAAGAGCCAATATTACCTTGTCTTCTCCTTTGTCCAAAACTGCCCTGCAAGTTCTAGCTTAGTCCATGGTATTCTTGCACTATTATTATTATCACATCATTTGGTCATGCAAGTGAAAGGCAATAATGACGATATTTGACGAAGTGATCATGCCAAGCGAAGCTGGTATGAACTCTTCTTGTTTTCCTTTTTGTAAATATGTTTAGCTCGTTTGATCTCGATTCAGTATATTATGAGTGAACATGTTAATGATGACAATTAGAGATTATAGCTTTTCATGCCATGCTTAAATAGCTAGTAGTGAATAAGGATTTATCTTATAGATCAACATGCATTAAAATGGTTATGATGTGGTATGGTAGTATGGTATTTCCCTCTGAGAAATTCAAGCGGCTTGACTTGGCCCATGTGCAAACATGTAGTTGATTCAAAACCAATGTAGCCTTCATGATGTTTAAATTCAGAGTGTTCATATCCTACTCATGCTATGTCCAATGTTAATTATTCGCAATGCATACCTATGACCGTTTTCGCTCTCTAGCTGGTCACTTCCTAACCTATTGCTAGCCTTCGCCTGTACTAAGCGGAAATGCTGCTTGTGCGTCCAAAACCTTTAAACCAAGTTATTCCACATGAGTCCACCATACCTACCTATACGCGGTATTACCCTGCCGTTCCAAGTAAATTTGCATGTGCCATCTCTAAACATTCAAATAAACATCTATTTTTGTGCACGCATCTCGCTCATGGAGCGACGAGGCGCTCAGTATTTTCCATGCTAAGTGAGTTATTCTCAAGACGGTCGTTTATTCGCGGTCATTGCATGAGAGAGGCTGGTAAAAAGGATGCCCAGTCCTGTATAATCAAAAACTAATTAAACAAAACTCCTTGGGACAGTTGATATGTTGGCAGGCATCCATGGATTCGGTCAGCCATGGTTTGTGTATGGATGGTGGATAGGAGTAAACTTTACTATTCTGTTTGGGAACCGCCAATAATGTGTTTAGCATGGAAGATATTGAAAACGTTTGTCGTAACGTTGACAGGAAAAGTGCACCACTCAAAGACGACATTCCAATTCTGTTTTAAAATTTGAGCTCTAGCACCTCTGCAAATCAATGCTTCCCTCTACGAAGGGCCTATCCATTTATTTTTATGTTGAGTCATCACCCTCTTATTAAAAGCACCAGACCGAAGAGCACTATTGTCATTTTTATGCATTGAGTCTAGTTAATGTTGGATACGAGCATGACTGGATCTTTCCTATTCTGAATTATAATGTTTAGTCGCTGCTTGAACCTCAGAGGTGCTGTGCATTATGTTTTGTGGTCTCAGAAAAGGCTAGCGAAATACCATGTCACCATATTATGTCATGATCGTTTTGATAAATTGTTGGCATGTGAGATATCTTATTATTTGCTAGCTAGTTGGTTATGTATTGCCATGAGTTGATATGATGTTTAATTGCTATCATGGAAATGGTAATTTATAATTTATGCTGAAAACTTGAACACTAGCTAAGCACGTGTATAACGACGAGAACAAAAGAGTTTGTAAAAGTTTTCTTTATTACTTTCAGTTTGTCAACTGAATTGCTTGAGGACAAGCAATAAGCTAAGCTTGGGGGAGTTGATACGTGTCCAACGTATCTACTTTTCCAAACACTTTTGCTCTGGTTTTGACCTCTAATTTGCATTATTTGAATGAAACTAACCCGGACTGACGATGTTTTCTGCAGAACTACCTTGATGTTATTTTTGTGCAAAAATAAAAGTTCTCAGAATTGGACGAAACCTTTTGTGAATTATTTTTGGGAATTATGATGAATTATAGAGCAAAGAACTGTCGGAGGGCGTGTGCCAGGGGGCCACCATACATCAGGGCACGACCCCCCTAAGCCGCACCCTGATGGCTTGTGGGGCCCTCGAGGCTCCTCCGACCCTAATTCCAGTCCTATAAAATCACATCTTCGGAGAAAAAATTAGAGAGAATTTTTCATCATGTTTCACGAGGCAGAGCCGCCGCCACCTCCTATTCTTCCTCAGCAGGGCTGATCTGGAGTCCGTTTGGGGCTCCAGTGAGGGGAAATCATCGCCGTCGTCATCACCAACCCTTCTCCATCAACACCGCCATGATGCTCACCACTGGGAGTGAGTAATCCCTTTGTAGGTTTGATGGACGGTGGTGGGATTGGATGATATTGATCATGTAATCGAGTTAAGTTTGATAGGGCTTGATCCCTAGTATCCACTATGTTTTGAGATTGATGTTGCTATGACTTTGCTATGCTTAATGCTTGTCACTCGGGCCCGAGTGCCATGATTTCAGATCTGAACATATTATACTCCCTCAATTTCTTTTTACTCTGCAAATAAGATTTGGTCAAAGTCAAGCTAAACAATGTTTGACCAAGTTTATACAAAAAAATATGAACATTTACAATGCTAAACTTATATAGTATGGAAGTTAATTTGATGATGTATGTAATAATGTTGATTTCATATTGTAAATATTAATATATTTTTCTATAAAGTTAGTCAAACTTTATAAAGTTTGACTTTGACCAAATTTTATATGCTAACTAAAAAGAAACGGAGGGAGTATTTTCTTTGAATATAAGAATGATTTGGATCCTATCTTGCAAGTTGTATGCACCTATTACGTGTCTTGATCCGCATACCCCAAGGTGACAATAATTGGGATTCTTTCCGGTGATTGCTGTAGTTTGAGGAGTTCATGTATTCACAATGTGTTAATGCTTTGTTTCGGTTCTCTATTAAAAGGAGGCCTTAATATCCCTTAGTTTCCAATAGGACCCCGCTGCCATGGGAGGGTAGGACAAAAGATGTCATGCAAGTTCTTATCACAAGCACGTATGACTATATACGGAATACATGCCTACATTATATTGATGAATTGGAGCTAGTTCTGTGTCGCCCTAGTGTGTAACTGTTATATGATCAATGTCATCTAAATCATTATCCATCATCGATCCACGTGCCTACGCTTTACATATACTGAATCTTTCTAAGTTACTATTGTTACTGCTACTGTCACAACTGCTACAAAATTGCTGTTGTCACTACTATTGTTACTTTTGCTACTACTTTTTGCCGTGCTACTAAACCTTTGCTGCAGAGAGATATCCCAGGTGCGGTTGAATTGACAACTCAACTGTCAAGGCCAATAAATATTCTTTGGCTCCCCTTGTGTCGAACCAATAAATTAGGGTGAAATACTACCCGTGAAGTCTGTTGCGATCCCCTATACTTGTGGGTTATCATGTACGACTACGCCGCTGACGTCCAGCCACTTGCCACAGAGTATCCAGACAAGCAAACCCCCTTGAGCATTCCTATATCGCCCATTCCTTCTCTCTCATGCTTGCATTAGATTTTTCTACATTTGTTGATAGCTCATATTCTGAGGCATAGCCAATTTTTGAAAAACTATTGTTGTACCTTACATCTACCCTATATGCTTAGTATAGGTTGGTTAGTGATCCACCAGTGACCCCACTTGTCCCTGTTGCCCCCGATTCATCATCAACGACTCGATCAACGTGATAGACGTCCTGAGCCCGACACATCACCTCACACCCCCTTAGTTGTATGACTCTGCGGAGCTACTATCGAGTACCGAGGGTGACACCTTGTGACGTACTCTTGATGCTAAATCTGTAGTGTAGTTAAGCGGGAGTGGACTACTGAGGGCAATTCCTCCTTCACCTCTTTCGATAACGACTCTGCCGTGCAACACCTCAAGCGTGAACCATCGAGGTTGATTCCTCTCTGGTCACCTTGACGATTACATCGAGTGGGATCCATCGTGGGTGATTCCTCGGATTACCCCTTGATGTTATAGACACACGATTACTTTGATTATACTATAGAACCATGTTGAGGTCGGGATGACCTGGAGGGTGCTTGTGTAATAATGACGAGACACGACCGGGCATTATTGGCCCTTGCCGTAAGTCCTCGAGATGGGGTGAGGGACCACATATCGTGGATCATTGATCGTCACCGTAGCTAACAAAACATTAATGGGTTTGGATATGTGATCTGAGAAGGCCTCTGGCCTGTTTTGCGCTAACCACCACGCGGGAATCGGTATGGGCACTCTACATCGTACATTCGCCTGAAAGCTCTTCAGACGTCACAGTTAAGCGGCACACGTCCGGGTGGCCCGCGTAAGCATCGTCTTTGTATTAAGAGGTGACAGGACTGACACCGGCCGTCCTCGCAACACGCAGGATTGCAAAGGGCAATTGGCCCATGACAGATCGCATTTAGGATGTAGACCGGCGTGTGGCCTCTTTGTTGAGCCTAGGTAGGACTACGGCGTGTCGATCAGCCGAGGTCGGGCATGACCTAGAAATTGTGTCCGGCCAGAATTAATCGAGTGTGTTCGGCAAGTTGGTGCACCCCTATAGGGAAGTATATCTATTCGAATAGCCATGTCCACGGTAACGGACGCTCGGAGTTGTATCCTGATCTAATACAACTAGAATGGTGACTTTAAAATGAATTGATGGCTCCAAGATTACTTTCTCGTAGGGAGTCGAGGAAGAATCTCTAGGCGTTACTAAATAAACTTGCTACTTATAATATGCTAATCTACACTCTTCTAATGCTGCAAGACGCTGAAGATGCTAGTCTTCAATAGGACTAGGCCTTCCCCTCTATTCTGGCATTTCTGCAGTCAGTCCAAAGATATAGTCCCATTCCTTTGATACTAATGCATATTTTAGTATAGATCTGATGCAAGTTTTGCGAGTACTTTGGATGAGTACTCACGGTTGCTTTGCTCCCCTTTTCCCCTTGATACGATTGCTACGATCAGATGACGGAGCCCAGGAGTCGTATGATCCCGTCGACGACTACAACACCACTGATGGAGGCTACTACTACGTCGAGGCTGCCCCCAACTAGCAGTAGGATAGGAAGCTACAGGCAGGAGGCCTTGCCTTTTTGATCTGATGCTTATGTTTGTGCTAGCCTTCTTAAGGCAAACTTGTTTACTTATTTCTGTACTCAGATATTGTTGCTTTCGCTGACTCGTTTGTATTCGAGCTTATGTATTTGAGCCCTCGAGGCCCTGGCTTGTAACATAAAGCTTGTATGACTTTAATTTGTGCCTAGAGTTGTGTTGTGATATCTTCTCGTGAGTCCCTAATCTTGATCGTGCGCATTTGCGTGTATGATTAGCGTATGATCAAAATGGGGGCTCGCAACGGACATCGCACACGGTTACTCTAGCACACCCGTGTCTGACATGGATAAAATTGTAGACAGTTGTTTCATCATGTTTGTTTGCTATTTATATATACCATCATTTGCGGGGAAAAGGTAAAAAAAATGCAAAAATAGGGTCCCAACACAACCACACCAGCTAGTTGCCCAAATACACGAAGAGGGTGGTGTCATGTTCAAATTCCCAATGCACAACTTTGATGTGGCACATGATGCATATGCATGCCTAAAAGCGTCGAGAGCGGCAGAAAAGGGATCATGACATAAATGTAGGGTGTTGGCCCCTCCACTATGTGCCAAAGGAGGGAATCCTATGAACGCATGACCTAGCTCAAACTTTGTCTCACATTTAGCCATGCATGTCTTTCCGTATGACAACCAAGAGAATCTATACCTTAATTTTGGTCAAACCAGCCCCTCTTATTGCCGGTCAAGAGGGATATTGACCGTGCGGGCCCACGGGTTGGTGCATCGTCTAAGATCAGGTTAGAGGGACTAGAAGAATAGCATCACCTGCATGTGGCAAAATGTATATAGGAAAAGGGTGGTTAGGTGTTTAAATACACAATGCACAACACTTTGATGTGGCATGCATGTGACTCGCAAAATTGGACAAGCCCCCTTGGATATGTACATGTATAAATACTAGCTAGTCGGTTAAGGCCGTAGGGGGCCTCCCCCCCCCACACACACGTACACTTCGTGTCAGCGGGACGCATGCACTCATATTATACTTAGGCCGGACATGTACAACATGACCTACCATAACATGGACCGAGGGAATCTATGTTGGTTAAACCAACCCCTCTTGTTATCGGTCAAAAAGGGATAGACAACGCAGGTCGACCCACAGATGGCGCGTCATTGAAAACCGCACAAGAGGGGCGAGAACGTAAGCACCGACTGCTTGCGTGTATACATGAAGAGGTCATGTGTGCGATGTGTTTTAATTACCCAAATGTACAACTTTGATGTGGCGCATAACTCACGAATCAAACAACCCCCATGGAAGCTAGGTAATAAATAAAGGACGGCGCACATAGAGTGTCGGCCCACCCACCACTTCACGCATGTGGGAGGGAATTAATCATGAGTCTGCGTTGGCTCGAAGTTTGCTTAGACATGTCACCATGACCCACCGTAACACGAGCCAATACGAATACATTCATGTGCAAGTACCCCTCTCGTTGCCGGTCAAAGGGATGACATATAGACCCTAGGGGGCCATCGATAGGCGTGTCATCGAAAATCGCACAAGGGATACATGCATGGTCGATCAGAAGACCAACACCACCTTCATGCGGCCCAAATATATGTACATATGTGACGTGATGTGTTCAAATCCCCAATGCACAACTCTGACGTGGCACCAGCTAGTTGAAAGACATACGGTGGTTCACCCGATTAAGGCCGACAGGAGGGAGAACAACGCATGTGCTCAACTTTGGTCTGGCGAGTGCATGCCACCACCTATCGTAGCACAGACCAAGAGCAGTCGATCATGGTCAACCCTTCTCGTTGTGGGTCAAAGGGACAGACCATGGCAAACTTAGTTAATTTCAATGTGGGCCTCCAAAATTTTGTCAGGAATTAATGCAACGAACACTCTTTTAAATAAAATTCATGCACATTATATGTTGAAACAACAAATCTTATTGAAATCAATAAAAAGTCACAAAACATGGAATATGAAAAAAAAACATTCTTAATATTTAGAAAACTACAAATCTAATCGAAATCGATAAAAAGGCACACCATATGTTGAAATAACAATTTTTCAAAACAAGAAATAACAGAAAATTGCAAAAACATGGAATTTACAGAAAAAATCATTCACAATGTTTAGAAAACAACAAATCTCCTTGAAATCAATAAAAAGGCACACACTATGGTGAAATAACAAATTTTCTAAAGAACAAATAACAAAAAACATTCGCAATATTTACAAAACAAGGACCACAAGATTTATTTAGCTGGATTGGCAGATCTCTACAAGCATTTAGTGCTAAGTGCCTGTAATGATCATATCACACCACCTAAATGAACCTTGTGATATAGCAACTTCCCACAGGGTCACCCATCCTTGGACTACTCCAGTCCCAGCACGCTTAACTTATGAGTTTCATTTGGATGGGCTACTGGCTGGGAAGCTGCACCTTGCTGATAAGGCTTGCCTCCTCGCATTTATAAGGCTCTCCCCAATGGTCACCTTGTGGGACCAGCTACGTATCGCAGATGTTTCTGTATTAAAAACCATGTGGGATTGTGGCATGGAGGCGCAGCCACCGTCTACAGAGACTGATATGCTGACGTCTCGCTCTTTCTCGGTGGATGGCGATTGGGGGAGTGGCGGGAGACGGTTTGCGAGGAGTGGTGGGAGAAGCGTGTTTGAATAAAACAAAATTAATATAAAAAGGATAACTTAGGAAAGAACGAAGCTCGAGCTAGCACGACACGTTCGCACACAGTGCTTACACAAGTACGGGTTCCACGTGGTTGTCTAGAACTGCTTTAAATTATGCTTGGTTCGTTTGACATTTTTTATGCACTAACTAAGTTTTTTATGCATTTAATACGCATAATTCAAATTTAAACTACAAACGCATGCTCCAGTGCACCAAAATGGGTTGAAAAATCATATTTTCCTCCTTGCGTGCATGTTTAGGTCCCATGCAAGGAATGAGAATGAATTTCAAACATCTTGGCGTCGTGGCTAGGCCGCAAACATTGAGAATCTTGGTTTTTAAATTCCCGTAAATTCGAAACTCGTCTGAAATTCATGAAATTTTTCCTGGTGCCATGCCACGGCACATTTACGCCATGGTAAAAAAATTGACCACTTTGGGACAACTTTTGGGGCAAGCATCTTACAAACCGAAGCTTCTCACAAGAATCATCGTGGTTTTCGATAGGTAAAGTGTCACATTGGTGGGCGAAACGTCATTTTTCAGTGCCTCATCTCGCCTTGAATTTTTTTCTAGAGGCAACATAGAACAATACGAGTGTCATGCAAAAATATGGAATTATCTATGGTTTGTTTGTCGTTTTTATTGCTTTAACTGAGTTTTCTATGCATTTAATATACATAATGCAAATTTGAACTACAAACGCATGCTCCAGTGCACCAAAATGGGTTGAAAAATTATATGTTGCTCTGTGGTTGCATGTTTAGGTCCCATGCAAGGAATGTGAATGAATTTCAAACATCTCGACATCGTGGCTAGGCTGCAAACATTGAGAATCTTGGTTTTTAAATTCCCATAAAACCAAAACTCGTCCGAAATTCAAGAAAATTTTCATGGTGTCATTCCATGGCACAGTTACGCCGTGGTAAAAAAATTGACCAATTTGGGACAACTTTTGGGGCAAGCATCTTACAAACCGGAGCTTCTGACAAGAATCATCATGGTTTTCGATAGGGAAAGTGTCACCTTTGTGGGCGAAACGACATTTTCCAGTGCCTCTTCTCGCCTTGATTTTTTTTCTAGATGCAACATATAACAATACGAGTGTCATGCCAAAATATGGAATTATTCGTGGTTCGGTTGGCTTTTTTGCATTAACTGAGTTTTCTATGCATTTAATACACATAATTCAAATGTGAACTACAAACGCATGCTCCGGTGCACCAAAATGGGTTGAAAAATCATATTCCCTCCTTGGGTACATGTTTAGGTCCCATGCAAGAAATTAGAATGGATTTCAAACAACTCAGCGTCGTGGCTAGGACGCAAACATTGAGAATCTAGGTTTTTAAATTACCGTAAATCCAAAACTCGTCTGAAATTCATGAAAATTTTCCTGGTGTCGTGACACGACACATTTACATTGTGGTAAAAAAATTGGCCAATTTGGACAAGTTTGGGGCAAGCATCTGATAAATCAGAGATTGTGACAAGAATCATCGTGGTTTTCGATAGGGAAAGTGTCACCTTTGTGGGCGAAACGACATTCAGTGGCTCTTCTCGCCTTGATTTTTTTCTATAGGCAACATAGAACAATACAAGTGTGGTGCTAAAATATGGCTACAAGCACAAAACTTTTCCATGCACTTCATATACATAATTCAAATTTGAACTACAAGCACATGCTTTGCTGCACCAAAATGGGTTAAAAAATCATATCTGAGTCCTTGGGTGCACGTTTATGTCCCATGCAAGGAATATGAATGAATTTCAAACATCACATCGTCCTGTCTATGCCGCAAACATTGAGAATCTTGATTTTAAATCCCAGTAAACCCCAAACTTGTCTGAAATTCAAGAAACTTATCCCGGTGTCATGACACGGCACATGTAGGCCGTGGTACCATATCTTTTCCAATTTGAGAAGGCGCACACATTAGCAGGCAACGTAGACATTTTGGAACAGATAGTTGCCAGGCTATAATCGCAAACGGTTGTTTTATGTTAATCGTGTGCGTTCCGCTAAGGATTTAAGTGGTTACCAACTGTCCCATTTTTTAATGGAAATGAGGTGCCGTGCGGGCAGCTGTTTGATTAGAAGGGACGTGTGCAAGAAGTCAACCACGCATGCTCGACGGGACGCGTGCGAGAAGTCTACTTTGTAGGCTCCTCGGGAATTGCGCCTTTGTAAGAGCATAATTTTCCCTAAGCAGTTTTGGTGGTTGATGACAGTGCGTTTGTGGACTAACCGTGTACATTAAGCTTTCAGAGATTATCAGGTGGCACGAGACGGTTATCTTCCCCTCAAGTAGTAAATCAAAAGACGGTGTCTCTTCCTTTCGAAGTTAGGTTGGTGGACCTTAGTCGTAGGAAAATCCGTACTATTAAGAGGGGATCCGCATCCTGAATGGTTGGGAGGAATTATCACGTACACTTTGCACCCCGTCCGTTTCCCGGCACAATGGAGCTTTTTCTGCCCCTCAGGCTCCAAAGTCTATCTTAAGCGGAAGTATTGCTCTTTCGAGCGGTAGTACCGCTCCAGCAGTACTACCGCCCTGAAGAGACGCTTGAACTACCGCTTATCTTTTTTAAGCGGAAGTACCAAGCGGTACTACCGCCCTGAAGTTCCGCTTATCTTTTTTAAGCGGAAGTTCCGAGCGGTACTACCGCCCTGTAGTACCGCTTATCTTTTTTAAGCGGAAGTACTGAGCGGTACTGCCGCCCTGAGGATCCGGGGTCTCTTTCTCGCATCCTTTTTCCTGCCGGTCTTCTGGGACTTCTAAGCGGAAGTACCGCTCCCTCCAGAGTGGTACTACCATCCTAAGCGGAAGTACCGCTCCTTTCTGGACGGTACTACCGCTTAATTGTTCCAGCACGCATATAAGCGGAAGTACCACCCCCTAGGACGGTACTACCACTTATGCTCGTATTCAGGCAGAAAAACGGCCACATTTCCCCCACCTATATAAGTGACTCTTCTTCCCCATTGAGACTCACCTCTTCCAACAAAAAGCTCCATTGTTGCTCCTAAGCTTATTCTTGCTCCTTCTCCCTCCCTAGCCATCAAATCTTGTTGGGGCTCTAGGGTTTGGAGGAGAGGGCCTTGATCTACACTTCCACCGAGAGATATTTGATTCCCCCCATCAATACCTTGTGGATCTTGTTACTCTTGGGTGTTTGAGCACCCTAGACGGAAGAGGTCACTTCGAAGCCATAGTCCATTGTGGCGAAGCTTCGTGGTGTCGTTGGGAGCCTCCAATTAAGTTGTGGAGATTGCCCCAACCTTGTTTGTAAAGGTCCGGTTGCCGCCTTCAAGGGCACCACTAGTGGAATCACGGCATCTCGCATTGTGTGAGGGCGTGAGGAGAATACGATGTCCCTAGTGGCTTCTTGGGGAGCATTGTGCCTCCACACCGCTCCAACGGAGACGTACTTCCCTTTACCGGGAACGAACTTCGGTAACACATCCTCGTCTCCATCGGTTCCACTTGTGGTTACTTCTTATCCTTACTTTGTGCAAGCTATTAGTGTTGTTTATCTCCTTGCTTGTATGGTTATTATTGTTAGCATCATATAGGTTGCTCACCTAGTTGCATATCTAGCCAACCTATTTGTTGCTAAGCCTAACTTGTTGAAGAAAAGTTAAAAAGTGGTAGTTGCCTATTCACCCCCCCCCCTCTAGTCAACCATATCGATCCTTTCAGTTGGTATCAGAGCAACGTCTCTTTATTAAGGGTTTCACCACCCGAAGAGTATGGCTGGCAAAGAGTTGGGGTCTAGTGAACTCCCCGAGGCCGTGGGTGTGAACACGGTCTCGCGTGAGGATTTGAATGAGGCCATAACCTCTCTCAAATCTTCCATGACGACCGAGGTCAAATCCATGTTCAACGAATTCCTTGATACTCTTAAACTTTCCACCGATGCGGTACAAGTGGCTAATCCCACTAACTCGACATCGGATGTCAACTCCGGTAAGGAGGGGCTAGTAATGAGAAGGACACTCATTCTCAAGGACTTAATGGGTCAGGGACTTTTGCCTCAGTTCCCCTCCCTTGGTCTATGGAGGACCGGTGCACCCACCTCATATAGTTAACCACGGTCCTCCTCCTAAACTTGTTAAGAATGATTTTGCTAATTGGGTTTTATGTATCAAGTCTCATTTGGATCACAGCTCAATTCAACTCATGAGAGTCAATGAAGAAGGATACTATCCTCGTGATCCACGCAACCTCACCCCAAGAGAAGAGGCTGATAAACAACCAAATTCCTCCGCCTTGTTCATTCTCCAAGCTACTGTTCCTACCAAAGACCTGGCTCACCTGCGCCCCTTCACTGTTGCTAAAGAGTGTTGGGAACACATTATCACCATGTACAAGGGCAGCTCAGGCATTCAACGATCGAACTATGAGGTGTTGCTCGATCAGTCAGATGAGTTTGTAATGGGTGATGATGAGGAACCGCATGAGCTCTACAGAAGGGTGACTACTCTTGCTGTTGCCCTCCGAGATCATGGCAGCAAGGATGTGGATGACACCTGGATCAAGCGTAAGTTTCTGAAGGCTATCATGCCCTTCAACAAGGCCATGTCCGCCGTCATCCGCCAAAGGCCGGACTTCCACACCTTGTCCTCTGGGGATGTGTTGGATGAATTTATTGCAATGAACATCCTAAACACGACCGCTGACAATGCTCTTGCTCACATGCAATGGTCAAAGAAATCATCTCCTAACCTTGAATTGAAGGCCAAGGTCAGTCAAGAGGAAGAAGAAGAAGAAGAAGAGCGTTGCCCCGAGGACACCAAATATGCTTACCATGAGCATATGGCTCTAGCGTCTAGGCAATTTTGGGGCAACAAGAGAAACACCAGGCCTAACTTCTCCAAGAACAACTCAAGCGGGTCAAAGGGCAAGCAACGTGTGAGGACCTGCTACAATTGTGGTAATGTGAGTCACTTTGTGGTGGATTGTCCATATGAGAAGAGGGAAGACAATGGTGGCAAGCTCATTCGCAAAGATAAGGCCAAGTCTTTCCCCAACAAGACCAACTTCACCAAGAAGACTCCTCACAAAGTGTTGGTGGCTCAAGAAGAGTATGCCTCGGATGATGATGTTGATGACGAAGACACAAGTGGCGAAGGAATGGCAATGGCATCTGTGGCAATTGCATCCTCTACCCCAACAAAGGTGTCACTCTTCGATGCCCCCAATGAGAACCACATCGCTAGGTGCCTCATGGCAAAAGGTATCACCAAGGTAACCTCCAACGCCAAAACCTCAAACATTAAGACTCCTGTTTCTTCCACTCCGTCTTTGTTAGATTGTGTGGATGAACATGAGGAGGCGAAAGAGGGTGAGAATGAGTTTGACAAGTTCTTGTGTAAACTCAAGGGAGAATCCAAGAAGCACTTCGCTGCTCTCTTGGAACAACTTGGTGAGTCCAATGACACGATTGAGTCTCAAGAAGAATTTCTTGAGGAGATGAGAGGCCATAGTCATGATTATGCCGACGAGATAGCAGATCTTTCAATTGCTCTAGAGGAAGAGCGAGGTCTTGATTTGACTCTTAAGGAGTCACAAAATGACGACCTTGCTAAATTACGTAAAGATTATGATCATGCTATTGTTCTGAACTGTGTTCTTAAATCTGAGAAGGTTGCACTTGGGGTTGACCATGCTCGACTCAAGGATGAGTTTGTCTCACTTGACAATGCTCACAAGGCATTGAAGAGCATTCATGCTTCTCTTAAAGAGTCGCATGATCAACTCCAAGTAAAACTCACTAAGGAAATTGCCACGTTTCCTCCCTTTGTTTTAATTGATAATGCATCTTCTACTAACCCGTGTTGTGAGCATGCACATCTTGTGGAGGAAAATGCTAAGCTGAAAGAGCAGCTTGAGAAAGGCCTTGTGACATGTATACAAGGTGAGAAGAATCTCAATGACCTTTTGAGCAATCAAAAGGAAGTGATTGCAAAGGAAGGAGTTGGGTTTGCACCCAAGTCCAAAAAGAAGAAGAAGAAGAAGAAGAAGAAGAAGAAGAAGAAGACCACGCAGGTTCCTCCGCTCAAGGAAACATTTGTCAAAGTGGGGAACATTACTCATGAGAAGAAGAAAGACAAGGTTGTGAGTGATAGTGCCAAGAAGGGCAAGATCACTCTCTCCAACAGGGCCGGCGATTTTAACCCCTCCTATGTTTTGTGCCGTGCTAGTGATGGGCATGTTTATGCCAAATATGTTGGTTCTTCTTATGAGTATATTGAGTGGTCTATTTGGGTTCCTAAGACCCGTGTCACTAACATGAAAGGACCCATTCAAGAATGGGTACCTAAATCCAAGCCTTGATCTATTGTAGGGCTTTGCTTTCGGGGGAGTCTCATGGTTGCTCGATAGCGGAGCAACAAATCATATGACCGGAAGCAAGGACTTGGTGGTGGATGTTCGACCCGATGCATCCGTGGCCACCCAAGTCTCATTTGGCGATGACGCAATCTCAAAGGTATTGGGTCTTGGCAAGGTGGTTATCTCTCCGACCTTAACCATTGAGAGAGTCATGCTTGTTGAGACCCTTGCATACAATTTACTTTCCGTTCGTCAACTTGCACTCATGGGTTTTAGTACCTTCTTTGGCATTGATACCGTGACCCTTTTGTGGAGCAAGACTCTTAAAGTAGCCTTTGTTGGGCATGTCGAAAACGGTCTCTATGTGATTAACTTCTCGGAGCAACCCACTAAGACCGCGACATGTCTAATGGCTAAAGTTGATGTGGGATGGCTTTGGCATCGCCGACTAGCCCATGTCAATATGAGATCTTAGCAAAGTCTCCTCAAAGGGGATCACATTCTTGGACTAACAAATGTGAGTTTTGCCAAAGATCGTACTTGCAGTGCTTGTATCGAAGGAAAGCTACATGAAAAGGCTCATCGTCCAACTACTACAATCTACTCAAGGAGGACCTTAGAGCTCCTTCACATGGACCTCTTCGGGCCTCCATCTTTTGACAGCCTTGGAGGAAGAAGATATTGCTTGGTGATTGTGGATGATTACTCAAGATACACATGGGTATATTTCTTCAAGAGGAAGAGTGAGACACAACAGACTGTCATCAACTTTGCAAATGAAGTCCAACGTCAACATGAAGCAAAGATTTTGATGATTAGAAGTGACAACGGCACTGAGTTCAAGAACTACACCCTAGATGAGTTTCTCAGTGATGAGGGGATAAAACACCAATATTACACACCTTACACCCCTCAACAAAACGGTGTTGCGGAGAGGAAGAACCGGACGTTGATGGATGCGGCAAGAACCATGATGGTAGAGTTTAAATCTCCATACAACTTTTGGGCCGAAGCCATCAACACAGCATGTCATGCATCAAATCGGCTCTATCTCCGCAAAGGCTTGAACAAGAATCCTTATGAGATTCTTACCGGGAACAAGCCCAACCTCAAATACTTCCGGGTGTTCGGTTGTAAGTGTTTCATTCTCAAGAAAGGTGTTCGTTTGTCTAAATTTGAATCTAGAGCTCATGAGGGCATATTTGTTGGTTATGCTGCAAACTCTCATGCTTACCGTGTCCTCAACAAGTCCATCGGACTCATTGAAGAGACGAGTAATGTAGAGTTTGATGAAAATAATGGCTCCCAAGTGGAGCAAAGTGGTCTTTGTGATGTAGGTGATGAAATTCCTCCCCAAGCTATAAGAAGAATGGGTGTGGGATACTTCCTACCTGTTGAGGAACCCCTTGTGGCTAAAGGAGAAGGACAATGTTCCACTCAAGTGGAACCATCACCGACGCATGACCCACACGCTTCCGAAGAACAAAGTGAAGGCCCTCAACCCCGGGATCAAGATCAAGGGCAAGATCAACTTGCTAGTGATGTCTCTACTTCACATGATGCTCAAGATCTTGTTCACACCCCCGTGCAAGCTCAAGTTCAAGATGAAACTCAAGACCAAGATCAACTTCAAGATCAAGGTCAAGCTAAAGATCAAGATCATGCTCAAGATCATGAGCAAGCCGGTGCTAGTACTGAAGCTCGTTAAGTTACCAAGCCTCAACTTTCCATGGAGGAAATTCTTGAAAGACGAGCTGCTAAGATTGCTTCCAAACTTAAGACCAAGCAACACCTCCTAGAGAACGTCTACGGAAGCTTGAAAAGAGGGGTAACTACTCGTAGTCAATTAACAAACTTTTGTGCACATCATGCGTTTGTTTCTTGCTTTGAACCCCTCAAGGTACAAGATGCGCTCGAAGACGAGGATTGGCTTGAAGCCATGCATGATGAAATCAACAACTTCGAGCGCAACAAAGTGTGGAGATTGATGCCAAGACCAAAGGAGAATCACAATGTCATTGGAACCAAATGGATCTTTAAGAACAAGCAAGATGCACATGGCATTATTATTCGCAACAAGGCAAGACTAGTGGCTCAAGGCTACTCCCAGGTCGAGGGTATCGACTACGGTGAAACCTTTGCTCCTGTTGCTCGCCTTGAATCTATTCACATGCTGCTTGCTTATGCCTCTCATCATGACTTCCTATTATATCAAATGGATGTAAAGAGTGCTTTTCTTAATGGTCCTCTTAAGGAGTTGGTGTATGTCAAGCAACCCCCGGGGTTTGAGGATTCCAAGTTCCCCAATCATGTATACGTTCTCAATAAGGCACTCTATGGCCTTAAACAAGCCCCACGTGCGTGGTATGAGCACCTTACCGAGATGTTGCAAGATCGTGGGTTTGAAATTGGGAAAATCGACCCCACTCTTTTTCCTAAGAGGGTTAACGGGAACTTGTTCGTATGCCAGCTATACGTAGATGATATTATCTTTGGTTCTTCTAACAAAGCTTTCAATGATGAGTTCGCCGCACTAATGACCAAAGAGTTTGAGATGTCTATGATGAGAGAATTGAAGTTCTTCCTTGGATTCGAAGTCAAGCAACGAAGCCAAGGAACCTTCATCAACCAAGACAAATACACTCAAGACATGCTCAAGAGGTTCAAGATGGATGAGCTCAATCCTTCGAAGGCCAACACTCCGATGCCACTCAAATGCCAACTTGACAGTGATCCCAATGGTAAAGCTGTGGATCAAAAGGTATATCGCTCCATGATTGGATCTCTGCTTTACCTTTGTGCATCTAGGCTGGATATCATGTTGAGTGTGGGAATTTGTGCACGATTTCAATCCGCGCCTAAGGAGAGTCACTATGTGGCTGTCAAGCGAATCTTTCGATATTTGGCTCATACCCCAAACTTTGGCTTATGGTACCCCAAAGGTGCTTCATTTGATCTCATTGGATATACTGACTCGGATTGGGCGGGAGACCGTGTGGAAAGGAAGTCCACTTCCGGAGGTTGCCAATTTCTTGGCCGCTCTCTGGTAAGTTGGTCTTCCAAGAAATAAAACTGTGTTTCTCTCTCGTCCACCGAGGCCGAGTATGTAGCCGCCGCAAGCTGTTGTGCTCAGATTCTTTGGATGAGGCAAACTTTAAAGGATTATGGGGTCAACTGTGAAAAAGTGCCTCTTTACTGCGACAATCAAAGCACAATCAAGATCTCCAACAACCCGGTTCAACACTACAAGACAAAGCATATTGAGATTCGTCATCACTTCATCCGGGATCACATCAAGCATGGAGACATAGATCTTATTCATCTCTATACTAAGGAACAGCTTGCAGATATATTCACGAAGCCACTGGATGAAGCAAGATTTTGCGAGTTAAGGCATGAGCTAAATATCATTGATTCAAGCAACGTGGCTTGACTTAGTGCACACCCCACCACACTCATCATCATGTCTTGGTTAGGTGTAGGCATGGACATAGGGGGAGTCTAGTTCTCTCAATGAACTATCCCTCCTCCTATTATGCATAAATTGATCAAGTCTTTCACATTAGTCATTTTTGATGACACTTGTGCTTCAAAGACGAGTTTTGGTCATGGGCCCAAGGTTAAAATCTTCGCGGTGCCATACCAATTGACTCAAACATAGGTGGCTTCGGCCACCGCCCCCACCTCCTAGTGAGGCATTTACATTACTAGAGCATATTAGTTCGAATTTGTTGTTTCAAGTCTTTGTCTCTTCGGGTTTGGTTTCTCATAAAGACTTGGAGTAACTTCTTGCATGTTTTTAGTAGAAAGTCTTGATGCTCTTCATCGTCTCTTTTTTTGGGGGGAGCAGTTTTTTGGTCATAAGCGGTACTACCGCTTGGGTGGACGGTACTACCGCTCCAGCGGAAGTACCGCCCGCACCCGCGGTACTACCGCTTCGAGGGGCCCACGGTCGATTCAAGTGATGGGCAGGGGGAGTTCTAACTCCCCCCCCCCCCCATACCCATTCACCGTTTCTTCTCCGGCCGTGGCGACCAAATCTCTCCCGGAGGCCGGCTCCGGATCTCCCATTCCGTGTCGGTCTTCGCATTTCCGTCCGGTGGGATTGCTCCCCATCTCATCCTCGTGCCATGGACCCCGGTATTGCCCTCGATCTTCCTCTTTTTGACCTAGTTTTCTTGAATCTTGCATCTAGGGCAATGCGTGCGATTTCTAGTGTTTCTCGCTATATCTTGGCATGAGTAGGACGTGAGATGTGTACTAGAGATTCATACATGTGTTTTTCACTCGTTTTGTGTCGAATCCATGGCCACTCCCCTACCGTGGGATCATCCCGTCACCAGGGCGGTACTACCGCTCGGGCATGCCCGGTACTACCGCTCCGAACGGTACTACCGCTCCTGCCCAAGCGGTACTACCGCTGGTCACTGTATTCCCTACTCCCTGTGACTGTATCATCTCTAGTATATTTTGCTTGGCTTTTGCTGGTTATTTACATTTGGTGTGTCTCTTGCCATTCCTTCTTTGTGAGTTCAGGTGATGATGGCTCTGCTATGGGTGCTCGTCGCGTGAATCCGAGCCGTGGTGGTTCCAAGCGGTACCGCACGTCTGACGAGGCTGAAGCTGGCTCAAGTGCTCAACCCCAGCGGCAGTCCATGAAGAAAGTTGCCAACAAGAAGCAAGCAGTCAAGGATCCTCAGGATATGTCTGGCACCGAGTTCTATGAGTTTCGTCAGCTCAATCCTTATCGCCATCCTCAGGACCCCGCGTTTGTTGGTCGTCCCTTCTGGAACAAGGCTCAGTCTCTCATTTACGTTGGAATCCTGAAGGCCAAGATGAACCTCTATGTGCCTCATGTCAAATCCATCGACACGGAGCATATGGTCAGCAACCCTCACTCTGCCTACTTTGCTGAAGCTCGTGCTCTTTGCCAGCAATGGGGTCTGGATCCCATTATTGCGTTCAACAAGGATTTTGACTCCGAACTTCTGGCTCAGTTCTTTGCCACCATTCACTTTAACAATGATGAGGAGAGGACCCTGATTTGGATGACAGGTAGCAGGGTCATGCGTTCCAACTGGAAGACCTTTATGAACTCTTTGGGTTATGCAGACTCAGGGGAAGATGAGCCAGTTGGTCTCCGACCGCACACTGAAGTTCAAGCTATTCACAAGTTGTAGGACCGAAAGTATGTCTAGAGGGGGGGTGATTAGACTACTTGACCAAATAAAATTTCTACCTTTTCCCAATTTTAGAGTTTGCAGATTTTAACATTCATGGCAAGTCAAGTACACCCTACACATGCATGTCTAAGAGTATAGCAGCGGAAAGTAACAACAAGCATGAGTAGAAAGGAAGGGTAAGAGGATCAAACGCAATTGTAGACACGATGATTTTTCCCGTGGTTCTGATAGGTGGTGCTATCGTACGTCCACGTTTATGGAGTCTTCAACCCACGGAGGGTAATGGTCGCGAGAGTCCACGGAGGGCTCCACCCATAAGGGTCCACGAAGTAGCAACCTTGACTATTCCATAACGGCTTCTGTCCACTAAGGACTAGCCTCACTATGGGTAGATCTTCACGAAGTAGGCGATCTCCTTGCCCTTACAAACTTCTTGGTTCAACTCCACAACACGAAGTAGGAGGCTCCCAAGTGACACCTAACCAATCTAGGAGGCACCACCCTCCAAAAGGTAATAGGCTCGGCAATGATGATGAACTCCTTGCTCTTGTGCTTCAAGATGATAGACTCCTCAACACACAATCACTCTCTCGCAGATTTGGCTTGGTGGGAGAGATGGGATTGGTGGAAAGCAACTTGGGGAGGCTAGAAATCAAGATCCATATGGTTGGAATGGATGATCTTGACCTCAACACAAGGGTAGGTGGCTCTCTCTCAGAAAACTGGATGGGGCAAGTATGGAATAGTTCTGAGTGCTTCTCTTTCGAGTGGGTGGTGGTGAAGGGGTATATATAGGCATCCCCAAAAATCCAACCGTTACACACAAAATGACCAACTCGGTGACACCGACGTGTTAATCTCGGGGGTACCTAAGTGAGCAAAAGGTGGCAACTTTTGAATCTCGGTGAGACCGATATAGGAAACTCGGTTGCACCGATAAGGTGACCAACAGTCAGATTGCCCATTCTCGGTGGCACCGATCCAATAATCTCGGTGGGACCGATATTGTGAATTTGCGTAACAGAAAGTTGGCAACCCAAACTCGATGGCACCAAAGCAGAATCGGTTGCACCGAAAGGCTAGGGTTTGGCTAATGTCTGTCTGAGTATGGGAATCGGTGGCACCAAGTGGAAAGTGTTGGTTGCACCGATTTTGGATATTTGACTTTGGACAGACTTTTGTGGAAGAGCTTGTGGGTGTTTTTGGTGACTATCACTTGTGCACGTATGAGCATTTTGTTCACCAATAGTATCTTAGCCCCTTTTAATAGTATTGGCTTTCCTATGGACTCAAAGTGATTTCTCACAAAGTAAAATGTAGAGTCCTCTTGCTTGAAGCTTTGCCAATCCATTTCCTTGCATCTTGGGGTATCTCCACAATCTCCACAATCCTTTTGCCAATCCTATCATTGAACTTTTCCTGAAATATACTTAGTGGAAACATTAGTTCAATGACTTATATGTTGTTATTAATTACGAAAACACCAAGGGAGCAAATGTGCTTTCAATCTCCCCCTTTTTGGTAATTGATGACAACATATAGATCAAAGCTTCGACAAAGATATAATCAATGAATATAATCGTCGCGTTGAGAAGTATGTGATAAGCAAGAGCTCCCCCTAAATTTGTGCATTATTTTAAATTTGCGTTTGAATGCAAATGCACAATCGATTAGGTACATGGGGCACTTCTTCCATGTCACATACAACTTGGTGGTGTGCGAGAATAATTAGAATGAACATCATAGCACAACACAATCAAGCAAAGGTGAAAGATCATCTCATAAGTAGCATAATGATAGGAAATAGTAGCAGCAACCATTAAGCATATGATCAAAACACCACATAGTTCAACACAAACACATCAAAAGACCAATTGTTTTTGAAAAAGCGATAAAAACCAAACGCTCTCTCACTCGAAGCCTAAAGATCTATATACACTTCTCCCCCTTTGGCAACAAGTTAACAAAAAAATTCAAAGGCATATATCTAAGCGTTCTTGGGCTGATCTCCGGTTGATGAAGGTGTCGAGAGAACAGCGTCGGCGAAGATCTCAGCAGATGTCGTGGATGGAGTTGGAGTGGCAACTGGAGGAATTGGAGCTGATGGAGCTGAGGTGACAGTAGCAGGTGTTGATGAAGAGGGCCTCAAGTCTGGAGCTGGCACAGTGGCTGATCTGGCCTGAGTAGTGAAGTGTGTGCTTGGCCTGAGAGGTGAGTCATCCTCATCATCATCATCATCATCATCATCTGAAGAATGAGGAAGAGGCACTGAGTCAACTTCCTTCTTAAGCTCATTGACTGTCTTGGTCAGCCCATCCACCTTATCATTAAGGGTCTTGATCCTGTTCTCAAAGATCCTGACAAGACTGTTTTGATTGTTCAAAATGTCCTTAATGTCCTTCTGCATGCCCTGAACTGATGATATCAACAGATCCATTTGCTCGTTCCTGGATCTAGGGACTTGAGCACTAGTGGCTCTAGCTGCCTCTGCCTGAGTTGCAGCAGATGTGGGATGTTCTGGGTCCATCACCACAATGTTTTCCTCTAAATCTGGCTGTAGGGGCAAGTGGGGTCTGTCCAGAGCAAAGATGTGCTTCTCCAGCTTGGAGTTGATGAGCATCTGGATATAGGGTGCATAGCAGCAAGAGCGCTTCTGATCAGCAACAACCCTCTTCACTGTCTCTACAATCAAATCCATGACTCTAATCCTGGTGTGTCTGTCAAGATGGATCAGCAAGTTGATGGAGTAGCCTCGGATCATCTTCTCATCTCCTGATTTGGGCATCAAGGTATGCCTCAAAATGGTGTTCATGGTACGGAGGCCAGCCTGGAGGAAATAGATAGAACCTAGCCTGTGGGACTTCACATGAGTAGCAGGAATCACATTGTACATGTTAGCCATAGCATTGTGGCTCTCCTTGGATTCAGAGTAGACATCCAAGTCACCTTCCTGTACCTCTGGGACTCCTAAGATGGCAGCCCAATCATCAATAGTGGATTCATATCTAGCTCCTTCAGTCATCCATACAATCCTAATATCTCCATAGAAATGAGCAGTGGAGTAGAATTGCATGATCATCTCATCATTCCATGCTGTAAACTCTCTGCCAACAAACTCATCCAAGCCAATGCAGTGAAAGTTGTCTTGAACATTTGGAAAGTAATCTTCATTCTCCTTAATGAACTTCCAGTCCACATATCTCATGTCACTCACAGCTGGACTCTTGTCAAGCAGCACAGTCTCATAGAAATCCTATTGCTCCTTGGTGTAGAATCTGTAGTCCACAGTTGTCTTCCTCCTTTGGGCATATGGGTCAACAGCTCTCCATGCCCTCAAACCAGAATCCTTCCTCTTCTTCATATCTTCAGCAAGTAGATGGCTGGCATTATGTTCAGGAAGGTGTGGTCTAAGCGTCATCAATGCAGACATAGCATCCTCATCCTCAACTCTGGAGGTAGTTCCCTTGTTCTTCCCAGAAGCTGGAATCTGTCTAGATAACCTCTTTGGCTTTTCAGCAGCAGCCTTTTTGGGGGCAGACTTGGTGCTCTTGGATGTGCCAGTCTTTGGCATAGCATCTGCCATAAGCTTCTTTTTCTTCTTGGGAGGGGCCTTCTCAACATGTTCTTCCTCCTCCTCAGCAGCAGCACCAGCAGCCTCCTCTGGGTCTTCAAACATAGAGGTTTGCATGCCAACAACATAAACAATCCTCTTCCTTGCTCTCTTCTTCTCCCTTGCCTTCTTAGGCATAGACTTCTTGGGAGGCACAACTGTCGTCATGGTAGCTCTGGAGCTCTCAGGTGCTCTCAATATCTCAGAGTTAGCATACTCCTTCCTGACAGCTTTCTTCCTTGAAGAAGTGGCTTCATTTGCACACTTCTTGGCAGCTTTCTCTTGCTTCTTGGCAAGAATTTCCTCTGGCGCAAAATCTGAATCCTCCTCATCTGAATTCAGCTTCTTCCTGGCCCTAGTAGCAGCCTTGGGCAACCCATGAGAACTGGGGGTGCCTGGATCTGAAGAGAAACTGGACTCGGGACTAGTGCCTGAACTCATGGCAATGTTCTCCTCTTGGAAGTTGTTCTCACTGTCCTCGGCACTTGACATACCGACCCTGTGAATAGAGTATAGAGGAGCAGAAGAAGATGAGTCATCACAAAAAGTAGCTGTTTTTGAAAGTTTGAACTTAAGATTTCTCAAATTTTGCATTCTGCCAAATGTATGTCGGTACAGTCGAGACAAAATTTTCGGTCACATCGAGACTAACAACCTGCTTTCCAGGAACTTGGCACCATTCTCGGTTACACCAAAAATAGGCACTCGGTTCCACCGAGGTGTTCTCAGTGTGCCAGAAAACCAAATCGGTGATACCGATTATTTTGCATCGGTTCTACCGAGATACATGAGGCGGACGGCAAAACCTAAAAAATCCATCATTCGCTATTCTATTGAGTTTTCTCGTGGATGGAAAGATGTGCAAGCAGTGGCTTATAGATAAATTTACTTCATTGCGCAAGAATTAGATGGGGAGCGCAAGAAGAATCGAATCCGTACCCTAACTTGGCGACGGATCCGCTACGGCGGTGACGGCGGCGAAGATGCCCGTCGATGGCGAGGATCCCAGCGGCGGAGGAGCACGGGGAGACAAGGGCGACGACTAGGGGGTCCTTTGCGGCAGCTTAGGGTTTTGGGCCGCGACGGTTTGAAGATTGAATTTCGAAACGTCGGGTCCACAGCATATATACCCCTCACTGTCGGTGTCACCGATTCTAAATTTTCGGTGTCACCGAGTTCCTCAACTGTCAGCTGACAGGGAAACTCGGTGTAACCGAGAATATGGAATCGGTAGTACCGAGATGGAAAACCAGATCAACCCTAGGCATTCGGTGAGACCGAGACTTGTGGGTTGGATCCACCGAGATGCACTTGGGAGGTTTTAATGGTCAGTCCTTGTCGATACGGAACTCCGAGTGCTCCACACACAGAGGGATTGAAAAGTACTTGTTCAAATTTTGTGATGCAGCATGAATGGAATACGAGGTGAGAAAGCATAGATATCTAGAGAGTGGTCCTAGGCATTCTTGTCCATCCAATTGGCAAATGATAAATCAAGAGCCAAATAGCAACAATTGGATGTCCTCGAATGGGTAAATAAATGCAGACCAACATGCTCACACAATAAGATGTCAATTGAAATCATGACAAACATGCACATACATACTAGCATCTAACAAGCACTTGGGCGATGACGAAGTCATCTATATATGAGTATATTGACTTAGGATCCAAGTAATAATACTTGATCATAGGTCATACTCATCGTTTAAGCACAAGTGGGGTGACCACTTTTACATAAAGCATTTAATGTTGTCACATTCTAAGAGATGCTTTAACTCAAGTCTTAGAGTAAAGCTCCCCCTTGATGTGACATCCCCCCATAGGAGGGATAAACTAACCTTGGGTTTTGTCGATGAAGACTTCATGTTGGTGAGGTAGTGGTGGATGCTCAAGGTTGATGAAGATCACCAAGAGTTGGGAGCATCCTTGTTGTTTCCTTAATCTTCTCACCTACATGGGTTAGTCCCAACACACAAGAGACAAATACAAGGATATCTATGGACATGGAGTGCAAAGCATGTGTAATGATGTCCATTGATTTGTTGATTACCTTGTCCCTTGCTTACGTTTGAGGGAATGTGTGACTCCTTGAACTATTGCATGGAGTTGATGTTGATTGCAAATAGTTCTTGCCAATAATGAATGTGAGTGTATTTCATTGGCGGAGTCACCCCTCAAGAACTCTCTAGTTCTTCTTCTTGGGAACCCACATCAAGTTGATGGGGATCCTTGGTGTTGAAGTAGCCTTTGTAGAAGTTGAGCTTGAAGTAGCCTTGGGAACCCACTCCACCAAAGCTAGGGATTCATCTTCATATGAGTCAATGTCCTCTTGAAGCTTGTTCTTGCCCTTGAGCTTGTGGTCTTGTGGTGGAAGGTCATCTTGAGTGTTTGTTCCCTTGGGAAGAGTATTTTCATACTTCTCCTTTTGAGGAACAAACTTGGGCTTGGGGTATTGACCTTCTTCCCATTCAACTCCATTAGCGTTGAAGTAGCCAACACCATGGTTCTTTCGGTATCCTCCGTGCTTGCGTATAATTTCCTCAAATTGCTTACACCCGGCAAGACTCTTGTAGATACCTTTCTCTATAATTCCTTTAAATAAAGCATTTTCTTGCTCAAGTGTGACTTGGCTAAGAGAATCATCATTAGTGGAATCAATAGAACTACTAGAAGCAACATCATTAGGTTTAGCATTTTTATTGTTGCTACTAGATGAAGAACCTTTCTTGCCTTTGTTACTAGTTTGTTTAGTTTTAACTTGTGGCATGAATGTAGACAAGAGTAGTCGTTTGGCTAGATAAGATGAAGTCTTCTTTCGGAGATCGTCATTGATAGCTTTAAGAAACTCATGATCTTGCTCCAAGTTGAGCTTCTCGAAGCGTAGCTTCTCATGAGTTCTTACAAGCTCTCTATGATCTTCAAGAGTAGATTCATGAGCTAACTTAAGAGTATTTAGTTCTTTAGTTAGTTGTTCTATTTTCATCTTATCATCATCAATTGACTTATCTTGACTAGCATGAGAATTATCAAGTTCATTTCGACTAACATCACTAGTTTTATCAAAGTGCAAGTCATCATCACAAAGCAAATCATCTTCATCACTATTGAAATCAAGATACTCGGGGTGTGATACCTTGGGGCCTTTAGCCATGAAGCAACTTCCACTCCCTTCATTTGGTGAATCAAATAGATCATAGGAGTTGGTAGTCACTAGAGCAATACCGGCAACACCATCATCTTGACTATAGTCGGAGTCGGAGTGATAGCTTCTCTCGGAGTTGTTATCGGAGTCGGAGCCGGAAACCCATTCACCAACATGAGCTTGATGTTTTCTTCTTGTGTAGCTCTTGGTATACTTGTCCTTCTTCTCCGAATCTCTACTTCTCCTTGAGGGTCTTTGTTCATAACGATCATCTCTACTCCTTCTCTCTCTTGGAGGTGATTCATTCCTTGAGCTTCGTCTTCGAGGTGACTCTTCTCTTCATTTGTAGGGAGCCGTGCACTCATTGGAGTAGTGTCCGGGCTTCCCACAATTGTAGCAATTGCGGTCACGACTTGACGAACGCTTCTCATCATATCTTCAGTTGGAGCTTCGTTCTTTGCCTCTATTCTTGTAGAACTTGTTGAATTTCTTGACCATGAGGCTTATCTCTTCATAGGTGACAAGGTTGTCGCTTGAAGTTGCGGGAGCATCACTTGTGGCTTTGTAAGCACCGCTAGACTTGTTGTGAAGCTCTTCTTTGTCTTTGAGTGTCATCTCATGAGCAACAATCCTTCCAATGACTTCCGTAGGCTTGAGATCTTTGTAGTTGGGCATCATTTGGATCAATGTGCACACGGTGTCATATCTCTCATCCAAAGCTCTAAGTATCTTCTTGATGATGAATTTTCGGTCATTTCTTCACTTCCTAAGCCGGCAATCTCATTGGTGATGAGAGCTAGCCTAGAGTACATCTCAGCGATTCCTTCACCATCCTTCATCTTGAACTTGTCAAGCTGACTTTGAAGAACATCTAACTTGGATTCTCTCACGGACTCGGTTCCTTCATGCATATCAACCAAAGTATCCCAAATCTATTTTGCATTCTCAAGACGGCTGATTTTGTTGAATTCTTCGGGGCATAGGCAGTTGAAGAGAATGTCGCATGCTTGAGCGTTGTATTGCAACATCTTCAATTCATCCGCGATCGCTTCACGATCCGGTTCCTTTCCATCTCCAAAGAATTCACCTTGCAAGCCAACACGAACAACAGCCCAAACGGCGGGGTTATCACCAAGAATATGCATTTTCACTTTGTGCTTCCAACTAGCAAAATTAGTGCCATCAAAGTACAGACCTCTACGGTGATAATTTCCCTCACTAGACGCCATACTCTCCTAGGTTGTGTGACCAATGCAATGGAGACCAAAGCTCTAATACCACTTGTAGGACCGAGAGTATGTCTAGAGGGGGGTGATTAGACTAGTTGACCAAATAAAATTTCTACCTTTTCCCAATTTTAGAGTTTGCAGATTTTAACATTCATGGCAAGTCAAGTACACCCTACACATGCATGTCTAAGAGTATAGCAGTGGAAGGTACAACAAGCATGAGTAGAAAGGAAGGGTAAGAGGATCAAACGCAATTGTAGACACGATGATTTTTCCCGTCGTTCTGATAGGTGGTGCTATCGTACGTCCACGTTTATGGAGTCTTCAACCCACAGAGGGTAACGGTCGCGAGAGTCCACGGAGGGCTCCACCCATAAGGATCCACGAAGTAGCAACCTTGATTATTCCATAACGGCTTCCGTCCACGAAGGACTAGCCTCACTATGGGTAGATCTTCACGAAGTAGGCGATCTCCTTGCCCTTACAAACTTCTTGGTTCAACTCCACAACACGAAGTAGGAGGCTCCCAAGCGACACCTAACCAATCTAGGAGGCACCACCCTCCAAAAGGTAATAGGCTCGGCAATGATGATGAACTCCTTGCTCTTGTGCTTCAAGATGATAGACTCCTCAACACACAATCACTCTCTCATAGATTTGGCTTGGTGGGAGAGATGGTATTGGTGGAAAGCAACTTGGGGAGGCTAGAAATCAAGATCCATATGGTTGGAATGGATGATCTTGACCTCAACACAAGGGTAGGTGGCTCTCTCTCAGAAAACTGGATGGGGCAAGTATGGAATAGTTCTGAGTGCTTCTCTTTCGAGTGGGTGGTGGTGAAGGGGTATATATAGGCATCCCCAAAAATCCAACCGTTACACACAAAATGACCAACTCGATGACACCGATGTGTTAATCTCAGTGGTACCGAAGTGACCAAAAGGTGGCAACTTTTGAATCTCGATGAGACCGATATAGAAAACTCGGTTGCACCGATAAGGTGACCAACGGTCAGATTGCCCATTCTCGGTGACGCCGATCCAACAATCTCGGTGGGACCGATATTGTGAATTTGCGTAACAGAAAGTTGGCAACCCAAACTCGGTGGCACCGAAGCAGAATCGGTTGCACCGAAAGGCTAGGGTTTGGCTAATGTCTGTCTAAGTATGGGAATCGGTGGCACCGAGTGGAAAGTGTTGGTTGCACCGATTTTGGATATTTGACTTTGGACAGACTTTTGTGGAAGAGCTTGTGGGTGTTTTTGGTGACTATCACTTGTGCACGTATGAGCATTTTGTTCACCAACAGTATCTTGCCCCCTTTTAATAGTATTGGCTTTCCTATGGACTCAAAGTGATTTCTCACAAAGTAAAATGTAGAGTCCTCTTGCTTGAAGCTTTGCCAATCCATTTCCTTGCATCTTGGGGTATCTCCACAATCTCCACAATCCGTTTGCCAATCCTATCATTGAACTTTTCCTGAAATATACTTAGTGGAAACATTAGTTCAATGACTTATATGTTGTTATTAATTACCAAAACCACCAAGGGAGCAAATGTGCTTTCACAAGTCCAATCTCGTGCGCTACCAGCGGTTTGTAAGGACTCACAAGGGTACTCGCACTGAACTCATCCCATTTCTGGACATTATGCACCGTATCTTTTGCAACTCTCTGTTTCCTTGTGTGGGGAACTTGGATCAGGTTCACTCTTATCTCGTGAATCTGCTTCTTATGTGCATCAAGGAAAAAGGCAAAGATTCCACTTTGGATGTTTCCCACGTCATGTGGAGGGAGCTTCGCTCAGCAATTCTTTACAGGAAGGTGCCTATCTACGGTCCCTATATGTTCAAGCTCATTGAGGATACTTGGTCTGAGCAGTTCCCTGGTGAGCCTCTGGTCACTGATCACATGGTGACTCACGGTATTCTTAAGCTACATGTGAAGGAGAATTGGGGCGTTGCGCCTTCTGTGCCAGAGATTGCCCCCACTGACTCTGATGATGAGTCCGAGCCTGACTATACTGATGCCACCTATGCTCCTCGCTCTGAGACTGTTCCCTCTTGGGCTGCCAAGCTCAAAACCAAGATGAAGAATCTTCTCTGCTTTCAGATCAAGGGACAGTACAAGGCCCATGTGGAGGCCAAGAAGGCTCGCAGCCGTGACAAGAGGATCATGAGGAAGCTTGGTCTGCAGATTGACAGCGAGTCTGAGGAGAGGATTACTGATGAGGAGGAATGGATCAAGAAGAACTGCCCCTATGCTGAGTCAGAGGATGATGTGCCTGCTGCTACTGAAGAGGAGGAAGATGATGAGCCTGACGAGTGACTATTCTGTGTCTATCATCACTTGGTCTTACTTTAGACCTCTGTGCCCCTTTTGGTGTCTCGATGCCAAAGGGGGAGAGAGTGTTTAGGGATTTGCTACTGCTGAGTCACGAATATTTCTCCTTTTATCTGCGCATCTCTTCTCTCGTGAACTCGTTTATTTGCATTGGTTGCTTGCTTTGCTTTATGGTGTCAGACTCATGAGTACTATCTATGGTGTAAGACATATGCTACCTCTTATATCCGTTATGTCTACATTATTGTGAGTTCGTATTTCCTTTACTTGCTTACCTGCTTATCACTCATTCCGTTTGTATGCAAGCATTGGGCCACGTCTATAAAATATAGGGGGAGTGTTGATCCTAGTGTGTGCTCTTTGTATTCCAAAAGCAAATTCAAATAGGGCACACATCTAGGGGGAGCCTGTCTACATTTTGTAGATGTTGGGTTTGCCATAGTCTTACTATATTTCTTCTTGGCAAATCCCGCATTGTCATCAACCCACCAAAAAGGGGGAGATTGTAAGAGCATAATTTTCCCTAAGCAGTTTTGGTGGTTGATGACAGTGCGTTTGCGGACTAAACATGTGCATTAAGCTTTCAGAGATTATCAGGTGGCACGAGACGGTTATCTTCCCCTCAAGTAGTAAATCAGAAGACGAAGTCTCTTCCTTTCGAAGTTAGGTTGGTGGACCTAAGTCGTAGGAAAATCCGTACTATTAAGAGGGGATCCGCATCCGGAATGGTTGGGAGGAATTATCACGTACACTTTGCACCCCGTCCGTTTCCCGGCACAACGGAGCTTTTTCTGCCCCTCAGGCTCCAAAGTCTATCTTAAGCGGAAGTACCGCTCTTCCGAGCGGTAGTACCGCTCCAGCAGTACTACTGCCCTGAAGAGACGCTCGAACTACCGCTTATATTTTTTAAGCCGAAGTACCGAGCGGTACTACCGCCCTGAAGTTCCGCTTATCTTTTTTAAGCGGAAGTTCCGAGCGGTACTACCGCCCTGTAGTACCGCTTATCTTTTTTAAGCGGAACTACTGAGCGGTACTGCCGCCCTGTGGATCCGGGGTCTCTTTTTCGCATCCTTTTTCCTGCCGGTCTTCTGGGACTTCTAAGTGGAAGTACCGCTCCCTCCAGAGCGGTCCTACTGTCCCAAGCGGAAGTACCGCTCCTTTCTGGATGGTACTACCGCTTAGTTGTTCCAGCACGCATATAAGCGTAAGTACCGCCCCCTAGGACGGTACTACCACTTATGCTCGTATTCAGGCAGAAAAACGGCCACATTTCCCCCACCTATATAAGTGAGTCTTCTTCCCCATTGAGACTCACCTCTTCCCACAAAAAGCTCCATTGTTGCTCCTAAGCTTATTCTTGCTCCTTCTCCCTCCCTAGCCATCAAATCTTGTTGGGGCTCTAGGGTTTGGAGGAGAGGGCTTTGATCTACACTTCCACCGAGAGATATTTGATTCCCCCCATCAATCCCTTGCGGATCTTGTTACTCTTGGGTGTTTGAGCACCCTAGACGGAAGAGGTCACTTCGAAGCCATAGTCCATTGTGGTGAAGCTTTGTGGTGTCGTTGGGAGCCTCCAATTAAGTTGTGGAGATTGCCCCAACCTTGTTTGTAAAGGTCCAGTTGCCGCCTTCAAGGGCACCACTAGTGTAATCACGGCATCTCGCATTGTGTGAGGGCGTGAGGAGAATACGGTGGCCCTAGTGGCTTCTTGGGGAGCATTGTGCCTCCACACCGCTCCAACGGAGACGTACTTCCCTTTACCGGGAAGGAACTTCGGTAACACATCCTCGTCTCCATCGGTTCCACTTCTGGTTACTTCTTATCCTTACTTTGTGGAAGCTATTAGTGTTGTTTATCTCCTTGCTTGTATGGTTATTATTGTTAGCATCATATAGGTTGCTCACCTAGTGGCATATCTAGCCAACCTATTTGTTACTAAGCCTAACTTGTTGAAGAAAAGTTAAAAAGTGGTAGTTGCCTATTCACCCCCCCCCCCCCTCTAGTCAACCATATCGATCCTTTCAGCCTTTGACCGCCTCCCTTTGCCCGCCTCGCTCCCAACTTCTGAATTAGGCGGTCGACCCACTATTTATCATGCGGTTAATGCACCTGGATGGAGGGAGTAGTTTGCTTATGATCACATTGCCCCACTCAATGTAACAATTCTTTTGTTCATGCCTCGCCGGGAACGTGACTTTTAGCCTGTTTTCGAATCGTATACATGTACTTACGAACGACAAATTGACAATGGCAACGGATAATAATTTTCTTACATATTCAGTGTAATTTAAAATGCCACATGCAGCAATTCCCCAAAGACATGGGGGCAAAAGAAGAAGGAAGAAGATGCAGAAGAAGGAAGGCACACACAACGATCTGGGTCGCCGCTCTCTAATTCTTGATGGGTTGCTGGGCGCGGAGTTCCTCCAACTCCTCCTTAATCGCCTCCACGACCTTCATGTCATGTCGCCTCTCCTCCACCATCTTCCGCATAGTGGCTATGGCACATGGCTTTTGCTCGAGAGCGTCAATTCTCTCCTTCACATACACATGACTACCTTTGGCAGCAGCCAAGGATTCATGCATCAACTTCTCGTTCTGGATGCGGAATTTCGCCCAGTCATCCATAAGTACCTCGGCGAGGCCTTTCAGCTTCTCCGTCGATGCAGTGCTCTGCTCATGCAGCTTCTTCCAACCGGCGGTAAGCTTCTTATTGTCGCACTCGTTGCGGAGCTTCACCTTCTCGCCTGTAAGTTTCACGATGAAGTCGGTTGCCTTGTTAAGCGCCACATTGCTCTTCTCCAGCAGATTCACCAAGCCGGCGATCACCTCCTCCTTCTCGCTGGCTGAGGAATCCAACATTGTCATGTCATCCAGTTCGCCTCCGAGGCCAATGCGCTTGTGAGAGCCCTCGCCTCTCCGCGAGAGATCGTTCGAGCCTCCGCGGCATTCCTGGACATCTCTGATGCGGCTAACGGGGACAGGAAGCGGGACCTCTCTGTTGCTTCTGCGGCCTTGGTCTTGGATGCCTGGTTATATCTCGAACTCCTCTTACCGGCCATGGCAGATGCAAGGAACGACTAACAAGAAAGACCTGTTTTGGGGGTTGATGAGGAGAGGAATGTGCAGTGATTTTCGACTAGGTTATTTTATAGCCTACTGGTAAACAGGTGCTAAGTGGGAACACATTTAGGTTTGCTAGGTGTGAACAGATTTGCAATTAATTATAGCATGGGAATTTGGAATGTGAAGGGAAACACGCTTAAATATTCTGATGGTTTTCGTTTCGAAGCCCGAAACGGTTCAGAAACCATGTGGGATGGAGGACGTGGGCCCGCATTCTCGAATGTGAACGTGTCTGCCCACTATCACACATGGTCCACACATCATCATCGTGCCCCATGGATGGGCCGGTGTGCTTCCCACGGTGCCACCCATATGTGAACAAGACGGTTCGATACGCTACATGGGCCTTTTCCTCTGGTTTATCTAATGCCTGACCCCTAATTGAGCACAATAGCACATTCAGCCCACTGGCCAAAGCCTTACTTCACTAAGCAGGAGAGTTGAGTTCGATCCAAAACTAGCCACTTTTTATTTTTATTTTTTTGTAAATTCAAATGCCTTTTAAAATATTATTAAATTTCAAACCCTAACTCTAAATCTTTTTCTTTGTCACTTCCTTTTTTTGTAAATTCAAATGTCTTTTAAAATATTCAAATCTTTCAAGCCCTAATTCTAAATCTGACATGTTATATATGGAAATCGCTCGGAAAAATGTGCATATCTCAAATATGCTATGATCTTGCATGTTACTCATTTCTTGAACTCCCTGGATACACTTCAAAAATCGTCCAATCATTATGTTTTTTACGCAACACCACTTATCATATTTTTTGTCGTGTGGAGATTTCAAGGAATTTGCTGATATCCTCGAGTGTTTATAAGAGGGTGATTTTTTTCCACCCGTTGAACGCACGGGCATGTTTACTAGTAAAAGACAAAAAAATCCGACTGGCTTGTATGTTGTCTATCGGTCTTCACACACGATTCAGATAATATAACTGGCATGTTTGCCGGGTATCACACACATATTTTTACGTCGAACCATTTCTGGTATTTTGGATCATCGCACACAGTTCATCCGAGTGACATGTATGATGTCTATCGCACACATAATCATATGAGTAATCGTTTGTGTTCCGCTGGATCATCGCAAACAGTTTATCCGAGTGAACTGTATGTCATACATCGCACACATCTGTATTTGGTTGACCGTTTGTGTTATTTTGGCTAATCGCAAATAGTTCATGAGTACCAACTGTTTTCCACGTATCGCACACGCAATTTTTTTCTAAATCGTATTTGATGGATCCACCATCGCACATAGTTCGCGTTATTGGCGACAGAGCTCGAACTATACCGTTTACAATTTGTGCTTCACACACAGTTTGGTCAAAGGGTCTCAGATTGATGTGTCGTCTTAGCACCTTCCTGCAGTACTAAATGATCCCATTCATCTCCTCCAATCTGGGTTATCTTCTATCCCTTCTAAACCTCCATAGTGTAGGGCCTCCCAGGAGCGTCGAAGATCACAATGTGTCCGGTAATGAGCTCATTGAATTCCAATCTCACGTTGCAAGGGACGGTCTTTGTAAGAAAAAAAACAAAAAAAACACAAGGCATTAGTGGAAATAGTAACAAAAACAAAACAACAAGCTATATTAGAAGGTTCATATAATTTGTTAACGCTGCAGGAACAAAACACGGCTGGAAGTAGATGCCAAACAGCGTGCTAGTTGCAAGGCTGGTTGCGCACCTTGACTTGCACACTCGACATGGTGGTGGTTGCGCCATTCTACACAAAACATATTTCAAACTAAGTATATAATCGGATTCTAGACTAGTGAACCAACACTAAGTATAATCTGTTTCTACACTAATAAATCAATTTATACTAACCATAATTGGATACTACGATGCTAAATATAATTCTAGACTAGTAATTGTATACACAAATAAACAAAATCAACGGAGGAAGACACATATAAACAAATTCTACACCGCCAATCTAATTTATAGGAGTTCATTTTATTTATTCCTCGCATTCCAGACTACACTACCAAATTAAGTTGAACTTGACTCATTAATATTCTAGACACTCAAAAAATTTCTACTCAAAATGCACTATTGAAATCGGAATTTACATCGGATTATCACTAAAATTTCTACACAAAGCAATCCATGGAACTAACTCTCGATTCTACATCACACAAATCAATTCATTATATATATGTACTAAAATTTCTAGAAAAAGCAATCCTAAATCAACTTATACATGAATCCCATATGGAATCCGCACAGACAGAGGAGGTGCAAGTGGAGAGGAAGGAGATGCAATGGGAAGGGAAGGAGAGGATTGAACCTTGCTTGCTGCCGGCGGCGCGGCAAGGGGCGACGACGGGCGGATGCGGCTAGTCGAGGGGGAGTGTAAGTGGGTGAAATGAGAGGGCGGTGACTTAGGTCTTTTACTAAGGCGTGGAGTTGACACAGGTGGGTCATTGCTGGCGTGGGCCTAAAATGCAACGCCATAGCTAATAACAACCCAAATAAAAAAAGACTAAGATTGATGAAAGACTTAACATAATTAAATACTCAAAATTAGAGCTGGTAGTAATAATTATATCAAAAATATAATATAAAATGTTCATTATTTTTTACTAGTATAATCAATAAATACTTAAAATACTAGAAAAAGTGAAAAAAATATTTCTGGCGTAACATAACTTGGCACGTCAGCACTAATTAATTAACTACGGCGTGCACAGAAATCCTACGCCACCACTATCTTCCAAACGGTGAGTACAGGTGGGCCAATAGATTTGTGACGTTTCCTAGAAAAGCCATGCCCGCACTAACCGTGTATAGCTGGCGTACCAATTTAGCCGACGCCAGCACTATTTGAAAAAAATAATGTTGGCGTTGTTTGAAAATGGCGCACCACCAACAAAAGTTGTGGCTAGCAGTTTTTCCACTAGTGATACTCTCTGTAGTCTCATACTTCATCCCCATTCTAATCCTCGCACGAGGTACTCCACCATGAATACAAATACAAAGTTGCACGTGGGGTCTTACTCCTTCTTGGAGGCCCGAACCTAGGTAACTTCCTCGTGTGATCCCCGATTTGGTACTTCCTCTCGTGTTCGCCATCCTACCGAGGGTACTCACGGGTCTATGCATTGTCAGTCCCGACAACTAGGACGTCGGACACCGGCTTGACCTTAGGGCCTATCAGCCAAGGCGTGGCCAAGTCCCCTTGTCCTGCACGAGGCCCTCCTTGCAGAAGGTTCTCATCTTGGCATGCAAGTCAAGAAGCACCCCCTCATCTGATCTGGACTCTAGCTCAGTTAGCCAACCAAATAAACCTAGGCCTCGTCCCACTTTATAAGGCAAGGTCAGGGTAGTTCAAGCCAGCCAACCATCATCATAGTATCGATAGAATTATCACAACATACATTGTAACCCCTACATACAAGGCGTTTTCCTCCATCAATCAAATCCAAAGTAGGAGTAGGGTATTAACTCCGTGAAGAGGGCCCAAACCTGGGTAAACTCCCCGTGTGTGTTCCCCTGTGGTACTTCCGGTCCTGGGCACCACACTATCGGGACTATTGACGGTTTTGAGTACCGTTAAACTTAAAAATTGACTTAAGACAAGACTAAGTGACTTTCTGTTGATGAAGGCGATAGTATATTTGTAAGATTTTAATTTGAGATGGCTTTCTATATGAGACATCTCTTACCACCAATTTGCATCTCATATCCTTCTTCATGACTCTATAAGGGATATCAAATATTCAAGACTTTAGTGTAGCTTCTTGAAAAATCTTCTAGTATTTTTTTAGTAAGTCTATCATTTCCCATGAAAATAATATTTCTAGAAATTTACATTATTGAAGGGACTATCTGGCAAAACATCCTACACTTTCCTAAAATATCCAATGGGTCTATTATTTAAGCCTACCTAAACCTAAATCTCCACCCATGCCTCCCACTCCCCTCCACCGCCTCCGCCGCCGCCCCTCTCACACAATTCTCCGTGATCTCTAGTAATTTTAGTTCTTTGTATGGTCTCTACGTCTTTGTTGACACCATACCTTCCCCCATTAGGCACCATACCTTTGGTCGGGATCTCACCTTGCCATCTGACCTCCCCCCACCGCTGATTGTCAATTTGTTGCCAATTGAAAGCGTTGATCCATTCCTCCTAGTTTTAGCTTTGAGCTCGCAAGAACCCATGGCACAAACCACCAGATCTAGATAGATGAAAACTCCCTCAACGTATGCCGCTTCTCGTCAAGATGCTCTCCAGATCTAAGGTGGTCCTCGATGGATGCCCATGGTGTAGATCTCACGACAAAGATGGATCACGAAGTTCGACCAGATTGCCCCCAATCTAGGAGAGAAGGCACAACATATACGGTACCTTATTAGCAAATCCTATAAGTGTTATCGAAATCATCCATCGAGAATATATATCCTCACAATGTTTAACGGGGGTGATTGCAGGCTACCAGATCTACAGATGATAACACCCTCGGCTCTCATTGCGATGCACATATATATTGTTGTGCAATCATTGCTCACTATATCTACGACGGGCCTTAAGTGAATGTCCATAGCATAAATTGAATGATGGAAATGGATCATGACGCCCAACTAGATCGATTAAATACTACAAGGTTAAGCATGACAGATGAGGTACATAATTTATAGACCTACACCATTCGCAAAATCATGGATTGAAAATAATTCTCTTCGTGGCCTTAATGATGAGGTGATCACATACCACCGGGTATAATATATCACAACATCCTTGCTTTTTCATCTTTGTGTAAATCTAACGACGAAGATGGATCATGATGCTGACTAGATGTCCTAAAAAACACGAGATCAATCATGATAGATCATGCACCTAGCTACTTAGTAGATCTGCAAAGCATCTGGAAATCATGCTTTGAAAAATGAAAGAAACGATACAACTCAGTAGTTAGATTACCAGGGCAAAGTTATGACATTTACATGCCATATCTATGGGAGCAGCCAGGGCTAGAGCACCTTCATCCATTTTATGGAGCTGTGATTCCAACATCAGGTAAGTCTTGTGTTAGCTTTGTGGGATGAACACCTTTCAAAAATATTTATCTTAACCTATCGATTGATTGATATGGAATAAGTATAAATCACTCTCTTAGAAGTTAACAAGAGGGCATTGTCATTTTTCAAATGACTTCATATGGAGATGATGTGAGTTGTTGGGAGACAATTAACATAGACCATGCCTCATTTATATCCTACTAGTGTCTTGGGGTTTGTGAAGTTACACTGGCACCCTCTTCACAAAAACACTTAATACCTGGTTGAATGTTCGAAATTAATAGTAGAAATTTATATTAATAACATATATACTCCTTTTATAGCATACCATCTGATCCTGGCTAGTTTAGTCAAATGAACTGAATAATTGCATGCCTATTCCTAGATACATGTCGTTTTGGACATTGACTTTGTCTCTACATACACATTTGATTATTACATTATACATGATTATACTAGTAAAATAAGATTCAAATTATGTGAGTGGAGAATTTTTCATGTCAAGAAATTGCTAGCTAAGGTGGTTAAAAATTTTATTTTGCCAAAACAATAGGTTGTGTGTTCCCAAACATCAACTAACTTCATGGTTTTGTTATTTATGAGAACAAATACAAGAACATCGATAAAAGTAAAAGAAAAGAAATACAATAAAAATAATATAAGTGGGGTTCAAAAACACAACCAATTTCCTTCACAAACAATAGCTAACCACCTGAGGTAGCAATGTTTTCAATCAATCCTAGAATGGTTTTCTTGGTTGACACGCATAGACACTTTGACAGGCTCCGGTCGCGGACTAGGACACACCATGGGAACCACTGCAAAGTATTGAGATGTTAGTGGCTGTCCTTCCCTTCCCAGCTAGCTGGTTTTATTTTCCTTGGTTGTTCAGCCTTGTATTGCTTTACTTCTGTTGACACTTGATTTGGTTGGCTGGCCAATGGTTGTTTGGTATCAAACCGAATGTGTGGCGTCCCGCCTGATTACCACTGTAGCCAGACGGTCGCCACGCACACCAGCCCAGGAAATCACTCTAGCATGCGCGTTTACAACAAGTATCATGAACACAAGCATTTCTATTAATGGATATATCAGTCTTACAAGATATATTACAAGAGTGATGGCAGCGGAAAAGCTTTATCTAAGGCAGCAGGGTCTTGGTGCGGCTCCAATCCACAGGGATCTGACTAGGTTACTCTCCTAGCCAGCGAACACTCCGGCTCCTCGACGACGGACGACAGATCCTTAAGTGAACCTGGCCATGTTAAAGGCCGCTGAGTACTTTTGAATGTACTCGCAAGCAAACCAAACTAACATATACACCAAGCAAAGCAATCCATGGCATTCAAGCATGCATTTGTTATTAGAGCAACATTAATTATCATGGCATAGCATACCTATCTAGAAAAATTAATTGTCATGCCATAACAGGTTTATTTAGCAAGATAACTACTAAAGTAAAATGCAGTAGGGTAAGCGTAACAAGTAAGTGATTCATACTCTGAACAATCTCAGGATCCAATCCAACTCTTTCGGTCATCCGACCGTCTCTTTCATAGCCATCCCATGGCTAACATATCATGTTCCTGACATCACCCGATGTCTATGCATCTTTACTGTAAGTCTGATAACCCTACTCTTCTTCCGGGTTGTCCCACAACCCTCAGAATACTCGTGAGTCCCTGAGTACTTCCGATCATAAGACGAGTTCTTCCATCATTATTATCATTACTACGGTTGACCACCTAGCGAGGCCTGGACGAACTATCCAATACCGTGGACGCGGCTATTCGAATAGATTTTTACACTCTGCAAAGGTTGCGCACTTTACCCACACCATGGAGCACCTGGCCTCGTGATCCCATTCGGGTGGACCAGTGTTGCTCCAACGAAACCTGCCTAACCCGTGACTCCTCCACCGTACCACCGGCAATCATTCTCCCCCGGAGTCAAACCCTGGGTGGCCCCTGTGTCACCCCGTGACACCTGCCACCGTCGTGGCCAACTAAACTGTCCCAACTGGGGACGCCGGCAAATAACTCAACAGGGCTCACAAGGTTATCGCTGCCTACCGGGCCAGGGCAGCGCGCGCGCATAACATTCCTTGTCTGGTGGTACCGGTAAAAGAGCACGCTATCAGACCAAGTCAAGGCCGTCCCATACCGGCAAATGTGGTTGCATGAATAAGTCCGGACAGGTGACTCCAGATCAACCAACTAAGTTTAGCCTTAGCAAGTATTTAACAAGCATGGTTGTTTATCACAATAACTTGAGATGGCAGTAGCTAAGCATGATAAAAACATAACCACCTATCTCCATATGATATCACGACAAGTCATTAGTGCAATGATAAGATGAGCAGTAGCAGGTAATGTAAATGACAATATCGAAATGGCAGGAGTTTAATTATTTCTAGCACAAGCATATCATTAATTAAACACGCAAGAATAACACAGAGCAATGCTTTAGGGCATATATCAGATGGTCGGCTTGCCTGGGGTCAAAGAATACTCCGGGAAGAAGTGCGGAGAGTCCGCGGAAAGGATCGCCGGAAATCGTTCTCTCTCGGAGGGGGCTGTTTGGAGGCAAGTGCAAAATGGTCATTTTCAGAGTGTGCAACCATTATGAAAATGATACCATCGGAGCGGTCTCGACGAACTGAAGACGTGAGCGTTGGTTTCACCTGGATCGGAGTTACGAGGAAGAAGTTACAAGGGTTTTTCTGTCAGGGACCTATTTGTAAAAAGAATATTTCCACCGGGGTCCCAGGCAGCTCAGCGGGGCGTGCACTTTGGTGAAATACGTTTCCCAGAGGGGAAAGCGCATTCTGCGATGGGGCGCCTCCACTTATATGACGTGGCCGGCTCCTCTCACTGACTGGTGGGGTCGGGGCCCACCCGTCAGATCTTTCTCTCTCCTCCTCCTCTTTCTCCTTCCTCCTCCCCTTCTCTCCCCGACGCCGTGGCAGGGCACTGGCTCCGGCGTGGCCCCGGCGCTCCGGTGAGCCTTTAGGCCAGGCGACGGCGCGGCTGGGGTCGTCGGCGAGCCGCAGTTCCAGAGGTGGGTGGCGCGGGCACCGGGGATGACTAGAGAGGCGGCGGCAAAGGACGGTAGTGGGTGGCGGGCGCGAGCCAAGGGGGCACTCCGGCGAGCAGGGCGGCTGGGAAAAGGGTCCGGCGGGGTCACCGGAGGGAGGCGCGCGCGAAGATGGGCTCAGACGGGGCTGGGGGTGGCCGAAGGTGGGGATTGGAGGCGGAGGCAGTGGGTGGAGCTTCGGGAAGATTAGGGCTCTCCGGCGAGGGGTCCGGCCAGGTGAGGGCATGTGGGTGGACTAGAGGGAGAGGGGAGTGCTGTGAGATGCTGAGAGAGCTCGGGGCTCGACTATTTATAGCCGAGCGAGCTCGCCGGATAGGCTCGGCCGCCGTGGCCTTCCTATACGCTTACTGGAGCTCCGGCAACACGCGGAAGGAGGAGACGATGTCGGCAGGGCTTCTGGGAGGGCGAAGAAGCCTCGAGTATGCTCAAGAAGACTCGGGGAAGAAGAGGACAGAGGAAGACGACGACGGCGGTCACGGGCAGAACAGTGGCGGAGCTCGTCGCGGCGCGGCGAGGAAGAAACTGGAGGGGGAAGGTGCTGGAGAGGGTGCATGTGGCACCTGTGGAGACGATGGACATGTCCAGACGGGCGGAGGCCGGCCGGAGCTTGCTGGCCGAGGCGACCGAAGCGCAGAGCGCCGTTTGGACGTGCTCACTGTGTGGTCACCACTAGCACCACGTGTCCAGAGCACCTATTTGACTCGAGGATATGTCAAGCAGATGCATCAGAGATCAGCGACTTGACTTGAGAGGGTTTGGATGGGAGTGGGGGCAAGAGATGACAGATGAGAGCTCACAAGGGTTCTGACCAGCAAGTGTTTGACATGTGGTGTGGCCACCACAGTGCTGCTCTTGGCCTGGTCTTTGGCAGAGGTTAAACATACACTAGGGTGAACATGATTACAAAGTTTCAACACAAATGGATAACTCCAGATGGTACTTCCTTTGTAACCATGCACTCTGGCCAGAAATGGAGATGATGATGCTAGGGAAAAATGGCTACATGGATTTGGCTCAAATTTGGTGGAGAGTGATGATTTGGACATATGAAACCACTGTAAAGGTTTCATACCATTTGGGTACACCAAAATGGTACTTTCTTCAGAGTGCTTCCAAATGGACAGAAACTTAGGAAACTTGCTGTGGAATAATGGATGGATGAATTGAGCTGATATTTGGTTTCCATGGGTGATTTATCAATGTTAACCACCATGAAAAATTTCAGCTCAAATAGCTCAAGGGTTCAAGCACTTCCTTTGCAATTTTCCCAACTGGACAGAAATTGCAAATTGATGTTGTGCTCAAAATTTGAACTATGGAACTTGGGATTTTGATGGAAATGGTGAAGATATGGATAGGATATGCTGCATAAATTATTTGGGATTTTGCCTGGCTACCAAAATGGTAGTTCCTTTAGAACGGGCCCAAAATGCAATATTGGCATTAAATAGGAAAAGACAATTTTCCTTATTTAATTATGGCCAATATTTTTGTGGGAGCTCAATATGATCACAAAGAATATCTCCTCAAGTTTTCATGAAATTTGGAGATGGATAGATATTTTCCTGGATTTAATTCCTTTAACTGGCAGAAAAAGGAATTAATTATAAATGAAAAGTATTGCAAATGACTTGGCAATATTTTTGCATATCCAGGGTTTATAGATGTGGGATGATCACTGGAAAAAGTTTGGGAGGCAACCGATCAAAGGAAATCGGTGTTCCTTTGTAACGGAAGAGATCAGGGTTTCCCTTCCGATAACTCGGAAGGTAGGGTTTCGACGGCAAAACCTGAGAATAGATCTTGGGTGGCAAGATTGGACTGGAGAGAACGTCTGGTTGGATAGGAAAGGCAAGGCTAAATGACCATCTTTAGATACCCAAGAGCTAGAGAAATCCGATAACACCGAGAAAAAAGACGGGAGTCAAATCCCGCAAAGGAAAAAAAACAGGAGCGAAAACTAGGGTGTTACAAACGTACCCCCCTTAAGAAAATCTCGTACTCGAGATTTCCGGGCTTACCTCCCGGTGAAGGGGGACTTACCTGTGTGCGACTTGGATCCATCAGCGGTCTTGTCTTCGTTGGTTCACTGACCTTTTAACTGCTTCTTCTGATGGACCATGTGTTGTCTCTGCACCCAGCTTCCTTGAATCCTTCTCTTTCCTGTCAGGTGTACCTTTTGTCCTGATAGTGGTGTTCTTGGGTGGGGTAGCGAGTAGTACCAACAAACAGCTCAGTTTCCATGGCCTGGAAGTAACTGCTTCGGGTTTTATTGCGATGCTTCGTACTCTGACTGTCGTGAGCAAGACATCCTTTCCTGGTACCAGGCTCACGTGATCGTATGGTCTTGAGTGGGTGGGATGACTTTCTTTTGCCGTGTCAGAATGCTCAGTCTGGCTGTGGGTTCCGTACTGATGTTTCCTTTTGTCTTCGGCATTCTGACTTTGTCCTTAGGTGATCCATAATCCGGTATGACCAAGTTATTACTGTCGCATCCCTAACTGAAATGTCAGGCATGACCACAAAGTAATCATACATAGTAATATCTTATTCCAATGATGTCGTGACGTCTACGAGCTGTTGGTGCTGATGTGCTTTGAGCCATTCTATCTGAATGTCCTGTTTCAAACTCTGTCGTTCGTGGAGAGGATTCTGTCATATATAGCTTCTGTAGTCCTTGCTATGACCACCGAGCTGAGCATAGTATCGCTATCATCCGGTGTATCTTTCGGAGCATAGCCTCTTGTCTTGGTTGATGGCCCGTATTTAGGATGAGTGCGGCAATCTCTCTTGTAACCGCAGGTAGTGCATTGTTGTGGCCGCATATGCAAGAGTCTGACGAGGATTGGTAATAATACTCTGTTCCTGAAGCTGTATCATGTTGACCGTCACGGAGGTTGTTTGTCCACAGCTTCTTTGTTCTTGAGGGTTCCTTTGATGGACCTGTAATGACCTGCCAATACGGCTCCTTAATTGTTTTCCCGGCTTGTCGGGCTTGTTCTCACAACTTACTCTTGCATACCTCGCAGGGGTTGATGTACTCATATTCTTCTTTTAAACATGGGGCCAATGTTCCTCTAAACACAGTCATTCCCGTGTACGAGTGGCTCGCATGAACTGATCCACTGGACTGCAAGCTCACAACATATGCAGGTGTAGGATAAATCCTTTCATAACCACTGGGTTCTGAGGCGAATGTGTGTACAGACTAGTTCTTGCTTCTGACACCCTTGTTGGGGCACGATGGTGTGTTGAAGAAGGCTGAATTCCTTATGCTCGAGGCTTCTACCGGAGTAGCGTGCTGAAGAAAGCTGGGTATCGTGCCTCGAAAGTTTTCCTTCATGTGGCTTACTGCGGAAGGTCGGGTGCCTTATGCTGGAAGTTTTCCGCGGTAGCACGCTGTGGAAGATGGGAGTGCCGTATCCCAGAAGGATCTCTCACCGAGTGGCGTACCGAGGAAGATTGGCAGTCTGGTATCGTAAGCTCTTCTCGGTAGCTTGCGGGGGAAGGCTCGGTTCCTTATACCAGAAGCCTTGTGTACATAGTCGGATCTATGGCCGGTTCTGGCTTCCTTCCGAAGTATCCGGAATTTTACCCATAGCGGTGCCAAAACTTAGTATATGCCATACCTTGGCTGAAGATATTCCGATGGTCACGCACATTACTTGTCCTTCTGCTGGTCTGATTATTGTTGCTGTAAAGGTTGCATGACTGATGCAGACCTCATGTTCACAATTAATCCTGAATACCATATGTTTCCGGTAGTACATAGTCGGCGGATAATTCCATTTGATTTAGTTGAACTTCCAAGCATTTGAAGTTCTCAATTATTCTAGGCAACCATAAACTTATCCATATTTCTCGCAAACCTTGTTCACCGTGCCCAGAATTTTTTTTATTTGCATCGGTGAATTCCAAGATATGCTTTGAAATTCGTATCATCATACCAGAGTTTAGTTGTTGCTCTCGGCACCTTCACATTCTTGAAATATGTCTTCTGTGGGTAATAAATGATTCTTGGGTCCATTGAGAGAAGACTCGGGGTTCACTTCACTGACTGAAATAATCCCTGTATCGTGGACGGAATAATTTGTCCTTACTGATGTTCATTCTTAGTAGCTCATCTGCCTGTTCCTTAGGCGTGACTTGTTCTGAGGAAAACTCTCTCAGGTATATTCCGGCCTTGTCTGTTGCTCATAGATTCTGCTTCTGACCCATTCTTCATTCTTGACAGATCCGGTGTTGCTGTCCTGAATATCGAACAGTTGGTTTGGCTTGACTCTTGCTGAATTGGGATAATTGGGTACTATCTAAGTTGTATGCTGATCTTCTTGACAGCACTTGCGGATGGATCCAGTCGGAGCGAAGAAACGGAACCGACAAAAGAAACAAAAACCGCGAAAACCAAAAAGAAAATAAAGCTCAAATTTTGCGGACCTTACACACATGGCCGAAGATTCACTAGTATAACTAATATAGCGCACTTGATGCAGCTCTAAGGATTTAGAAGCGAAACCACACAATGCTCCTGCTAGCACTGGTGTCAAGCTCCTACTACTTCCTTAGGGAACATCAAACTCGACGCACGACCATAGCCAAAATGGCTTAGTCAACGATCCTAAGGTTGTCGGGGAAAGATAGAATTTATATGCGTTTCCCAAAGGAAACTAGAGTTAAGAAGAGAAATGCCATGGTTAGCAAGCAGGGTAGAGATATCTGGTTTGCCTATGGGTTCAGGGCTCACGGGTCGTTGTCGGGTGCGAACATTTCACACCGAAGGCAAAGGCCACGAGAGTTGGGGTCTGATGGAGCCAAAACCTATGGGGTTGCCCTATGATCAATAGTAGCCGTGCCTATCTGGCAAAGATGGATGAAATCCATCTAGGCTTTCTACTGAGCACAAGACAATGAAGTCTAGCTAGGGTAACCTATAGTCAGCCTGGCTGCTCTGATACCATCCGTTGTGGCGTCCCGCCTGATTACCACGATAGCTAGACGGTCGCCACGCATGCCAGCCCAGGAAATCACTCTGGCATGCGCGTTTACAACAAGTATCATGAACACAGGCATTTCTATTAATGGATATATCAGTCTTACAAGATATATTACAAGAGTGATGGCAGCGGAAAAGCTCTATCTAAGGTAGCAGGGTCTTGGTGCGGCTCCAATCCATAGGGATCTGACTGGGTTACTCTCCTAGCCAGCGAACACTCCGGCTCCTCGACGACGGACGACGGATCCTTAAGTGAACCTGGCCATGTTAAAGGCCGCTGAGTACTTTTGAATGTACTCGCAAGCAAACCAAACTAACATATACACCAAGCAAAGCAATCCATGCCATTCAAGCATGCATTTGTTATTAGAGCAACATTAATTATCATGGCATAGCATACCTATCTAGAAAAATTAATTGTCATGCCATAACAGGTTTATTTAGCAAGATAACTACTAAAGTAAAATGCAGTAGGGTAAGCGTATCAAGTAAGTGATTCATACTCTGAACAATCTCAGGATACAATCCAACTCTTACGGTCATCCGACCGTCTCTTTCATAGCCATCCCATGGCTAACATATCATGTTCCTGACATCACTCGATGTCTATGCATCTTTACAGTAAGTCTGATAACCCTACTCTTCTTCCGGGTTGTCCCACAACCCTCAGAATACTCGTGAGTCGCTGAGTACTTCCGATCATAAGATGAGTTCTTCCATCATTATTATCATTACTATGGTTGACCACCTAGTGAGGCCTGGACGAACTGTCCAATACCGTGGACGCGGCTATTCGAATAGATTTTTACACTCTGCAGAGGTTGCGCACTTTAGCCACACCATGGAGCACCTGGCCTCGTGATCCCATTCGGGTGGACCAGTGTTGCTCCAACGAAACCTGCCTAACCCGTGACTCCTCCACCGTACCACCGGCAATCATTCTCCCCCGGAGTCAAGCCCTGGGTGGCCCCTGTGTCACCCCGTGACACCTGCCACCGTCGTGGCCAACTAAACTGTCGCAAATGGGGACGCCAGAAAATAACTCAACTGGGCTCACAAGGTTATCGCCGCCTACCGGGCCAGGGCAGCGCGCGCGCATAACCTTCCCTGTCTGGTGGTACCGGTAAAAGAGCACGCGATCAGACCAAGTCAAGGCCGTCCCATACCGGCAAATGTGGTTGCACGAATAAGTCCGGACAGGTGACTCCAGATCAACCGACTAAGTTTAGCCTTAGCAAGTATTTAACAAGCATGGTTGTTTATCACAATAACTTGAGACGGCAGTAGCTAAGCATGATAAAAACATAACCACCTATCTCCATATGATATCACGACAAGTCATTAGTGCAATGATAAGATGAGCAGTAGCAGGTAATGTAAATGACAATATCGAAATGGCAGGAGTTTAATTATTTCTAGCACAAGCATGTCATTAATTAAACACGCAAGAATAACACAGAGCAATGCTTTAGGGCATATATCAGATGGTCGGCTTGCCTGGGGTCGAAGAATACTCCGGGAAGAAGTGCGGAGAGTCCGCGGAAAGGATCGCCGGAAATCGTTCTCTCTCGGAGGGGGCTGTTTGGAGGCAAGTGCAAAATGGTCATTTTCACAGTGTGCAAACATTATGAAAATGATACCATCGGAGCGGGCTCGACGAACTGAAGACGTGAGCGTTGGTTTCACCTGGATCGGAGTTACAAGGAGGAAGTTACAAGGGTTTTTCTGTCAGGAACCTATTTGTAAAAATAATATTTCCACCGGGGTCCCTGGCAGCTCAGCAGGGCGTGCACTTCGGTGAAATACGTTTCCCAGAGGGGAAAGCGTATTCTGCGATGGGGCGCCTCCACTTATATGACGTGGCCGGCTCCTCTCACTGACTGGTGGGGTCGGGGCCCACCCGTCAGATCTTTCTCTCTCCTCCTCCTCTTTCTCCTTCCTCCTCCCCTTCTCTCCCCGACGCCGCGGCAGGGCACTGGCTCCGGCGTGGCCCCGGCGCTCCGGTGAGCCTTTAGGCCAGGCGACGGCGCGGCTGGGGTCGCCGGTGAGCCGCAGTTCCAGAGGTGGGTGGCGCAGGCACCGGGGATGACTGGAGAGTCGGCGGCGAAGGACGGCAGTGGGCGGTGGGCGCGAGCCAAGGGGGCACTCCGGCGAGCGGGGCGGCTGGGAAAAGGGTCCGGCGGGGTCACCGGAGGGAGGCGCGCGCGAAGATGGGCTCAGATGGGGCTGGGGGTGGCCGAAGGTGGGGATTGGAGGCGAAGGCAGTGGGTGGAGCTCCGGCAAGATTGGGGCTCTTTGGCGAGGAGTCCGGCCAGGTGAGGGCATGTGGGTGGACTAGAGGGAGAGGGGAGTGCTCTGAGATGCTGAGAGAGCTCGGGGCTCGGCTATTTATAGCCGAGCGAGCTCGCCGGATAGGCTCGGCCGCCGTGGCCTTCCTATCCGCTTACTGGAGCTCCGGCAACACGCGGAAGGAGGAGACGATGTCGGCAGGGCTTCTGGGAGGGCGAAGAAGCCTCGAGTATGCTCAAGAAGACTCGGGGAAGAAGAGGACAGAGGAAGACGACGACGGCGGTCACGGGCAAAACAGTGGCGGAGCTCGTCGCAGCGCGGCGAGGAAGAAACTAGAGGAGGAAGGTGCTGGAGAGGGTGCACGCGGCGCCTGTGGAGACGATGGACATGTCCAGACGGGCGGAGGCTGGCCGGAGCTTGTTGGTCGAGGCGACCGAAGCGCAGAGCGCCGTTTGGACGTGCTCACTGCGTGGTCACCACTAGCACCACGCGTCCAGAGCACCTATTTGACTCGAGGATATGTCAAGCAGATGCATCAGAGATCAGCGACTTGACTTGAGAGGGTTTGGATGGGAGTGGGGGCAAGAGATGACAGATGAGAGCTCACAAGGGTTCTGACCAGCAAGTGTTTGACATGTGGTGTGGCCACCACAGTGCTGCTCTTGGCCTGGTCTTTGGCAGAGGTTAAACATACACTAGGGTGAACATGATTACAAAGTTTCAACACAAATGGATAACTCCAGATGGTACTTCCTTTGTAACCATGCACTCTGGCCAGAAATGGAGATGATGATGCTGGGGAAAAATGGCTACATGGATTTGGCTCAAATTTGGTGGAGAGTGATGATTTGGACATATGAAACCACTGTAAAGGTTTCATACCATTTGGGTACACCAAAATGGTACTTTCTTCACAGTGCTTCCAAATGGACAGAAACTTAGGAAACTTGCTGTGGAATAATAGATGGATGAATTGACCTGATATTTGGTTTCCATGGGTGATTTATCAATGTTAACCACCATGAAAAATTTCAGCTCAAATAGCTCAAGGGTTCAAGCACTTCCTTTGCAATTTTCCCAACTGGACAGAAATTGCAAATTGATGTTGTGCTCAAAATTTGAACTATGGAACTTGGGATTTTGATGGAAATGGTGAAGATATGGACAGGAGAAGCTGCACAAATTATTTGGGATTTTTCCTGGCTACCAAAATGGTAGTTCCTTTAGAAAGGGCCCAAAATGCAATATTGGCATTAAATAGGAAAAGACAATTTTCCTTATTTAATTATGGCCAATATTTTTGTGGGAGCTCAATATGATCACAAAGAATATCTCCACAAGTTTTCATGAACTTTGGATATGGATAGATATTTTCCTGGATTTAATTCCTTTAACTGGCAGAAAAAGGAATTAATTATAAATGAAAAATATTGCAAATGACTTGGCAATATTTTTGCATATCCAGGGTTTATAGATGTGGGATGATCACTGAAAAAAGTTTGGGAGGCAACCGATCAAAGGAAATCGGGGTTCCTTTGTAACGGAAGAGATCAGGGTTTCCCTTCCGATAACTCGGAAGGTAGGGTTTCGACGGCAAAACCTGAGAATAGATCTTGGGTGGCAAGGTTGGACTGGAGAGAATGTCTGGTTGGATAGGAAAGGCAAGGCTAAATGACCATCTTCAGATACCCAGGAGCTAGAGAAATCCGATAACACCGAGAAAAAAGACGGGAGTCAAATCCCGCAAAGGAAAAAAAACAGGAGCGAAAACCAGGGTGTTACAAAATGGCTTCACATATTTAAAGTTGGGCAAGCACCTTTCATATAAAAATATCCTAAACCATGGCGCTAACTGTCAGTTAACGAACCAGGTGATGACATCTCATCTCAACACCATCCAAGTTAGCATGGCTCCAAAAAAGCCAATACAAATCCCCCCCCCCCCCCCCAACACACATATGTTACTACTACCTCAAGGCCTCAATGGTAGTGGTGCCTAACCCCTAGGGGTCGGAGGTGCAATATTGTTTTGGAAGGGGCCATACATTTTATTTTATTGTGGGAAAGACCATGTAGAACAAAAGTCAGACGTGGTACTATTTTGATTCACAACGTGTGAACACAGATAAAAAAATCGCGCGTTGAATTCTTATGGACCTCCACATAACTTGCATCTTCGAAATTTGAGGCCCTCCTCTGCTCTCATACTCGAAACCACTATTTTTGAGCTCTCTGTGGGTGCCTCTTTGCTGACAAAGTTTAGGTGGTTGGCAACTTGAAAAACCTGAAGCTTCTTGCAGGCCACCTATTTCTCAAGAGAGCAACTCGTTTAATCCTGGGCCAAGACCATGAAACCTTATGTTGATTCCCTTAGGATGGAGTTGCAGTTCTTTCGTACATTAGATATTAGTCCATGTGAGGTTGAGGGTATGAAGGCAGTGTAAAGATAGAACATACATCTACCGCGTGACAAAATTTAATATAAATTCAATTTACAACTGAGAAGTAAAAAAGACAAATCATGCTATGAATAATTGTTTATTCAAAATCGGTTGTGAATTAGGGCCATCAACACCACCACAACTCTATTTCTTATTTTTGTTTCTGGAATTGTGAATTGAACTTGTTTTTAGTGAAATTGTATGCCATGTTAATGTATCTAGCGTGTATTCGATTATTTTCAATTTTTGTGAACATTTGATATGTGTTTTTGGCTTTCGGTTGTACAAAAACTCGAGGCGGATAGGATACTCTCCAAGAGCTGGTCATGGCAGAGAATGTATTTTGTGCACCAAGAGCTCTTGTACAGCCCATGCACCAGAACATAAAATCAATACTAAAGTTCTAGAAAATAAATAAATTAATTGAGTACATAGACGTTGTACACATTTAATGTGTCACAAATTTTCAGTTAGAAGTTCAACTCGAGGCTTGAGAAACATAAATCACAAATTTGGTTGTGGTGGTGTTAATTGCCCAATTCATAGCCCAATTTGATTAAACTAGCATCTGTAGCATGATTTAGCTTTTTTTTTGTTTCTCACATTGTGAGTTGAATTTGTAATTGAAATCTTTTGACATTATAGATAAACATTATGTCTATATGATCATTTTCTGAAACTTTATCATATAGATTTATATTGACCGAGGACCAGGTGCACAAGAACTAACTGTGCACAGGATAAGTCCTTAGTCCTCGGTCATGGCAATTGATAATGTATCCTCCTGTGCACCCATGGTTTCTATGCAACCGGTGCACCCAATTAGAAAAAAACATTACAGGTTTCCAATTTTTTTGAAAATAATTTAGCATATAGGTACAACATAGCTAGGATTAGATAGGTAATAATAACTAGCTCATTCGCAAAAAAAAAGGTAATAATAACTAGCTGATGCTTTCCATAGTTTTTTAAACAAAACAATCTTCTGATGATTGCTTGCTTTGAACAGCTGTAAAACACTTCCAGTAGGACTAAGTTGTTTTGGGTAAACCTCCTTAATTTTCTGAACAACTATAGATATTTCAAGATTTATGCTGAAATTTAACTTTCAAATATACGGAGTATTAGTAAAAAAATCTACCATGATTCACTAGTTACAGGGTAACTGTACAAGTTGTCTGAAATCATACAGATTAAATAGCCAAAAGTTTCATGTAAACTTTTCACTCACTCTGCCTCCAACTATGGCATGGCAGTCTTCTAGATTTGAGGCTAGATAAGTTATTGACTTCTGTAGCATATATATAGTCCATGGTCCATAACATGGTTATGAATTGGCTAAGTAAATAAACATAAGAACAATATTTAAAAACGCTTGTATACAAATCAATGTGATCGAAGTATGCAGTTACAGATCTATAATCTATTCTTATAGTGGCGTGTACATTCACATTATCAGATATGCACAGTAGATTGAGACAGGGAGAGGAGAGATCATGAGCGAAATGATGCGGAGACGTGCAACTTTTAGCATTCAACGAGGATGTCTCGGCACCATATCATCGTATAGCAAAATAACACATCCAAGGGCGACAGTTAAAACATGAGGCGTTCAAATGGTAACATGCAACTTTTCTTAAGACTGACAAGTACTTTTCTTAAGACTGACAAGTACTCCCAAGAGGACAATACTGTCTGAAGCATCCTCAAGTTACATTGACAAGTACTATAAATAAATTTGACCTCGCAGAGGTTAAGGTAACAATAAAAAATATCATTAAGCCCCCCTAATCTTCCTACTTCATCACAATTTGTTTGCAGATGTTTTTGACTGCTCCTCCATGCTCAGCACCTCTGCAGCAGAAAGCATCATGTCCACAAGATGTGTCATGTGTAATTGGAATGATGCTGAGGGGAATGCACTGTTCTTCTCATAATCTGTCTCCTCAGCTCTCCCCATATCCTGAGGTGTCATGGAGACTTCTGTCGAATTGCTTAGTGTGGAGCATGGTACATGTGAGGTCAAGGGTATGGAGTTCTTGGGCTGAGAGACGCCTTTTTGTGCAGTCCAGTTTCGTGGTTTCTGTTTTTTACTTTCCAGCAAACGTTTCATCTGATCGGAGACATGCTTTGGAGCAGATGGGCGCCCTTACCCTGCTACTGCCACCAGCAACGTGGTGCTTGAGGCTGGTGACACCACCGCTGCGCCCAATCATGGGGCAGTACCTGCACTTCCAGTGTTTGTTTTCGTCAATCATGGTACCATGTTCCCATCCTTTTTTATCCCTTATTTTCAAGAAACCATGTGCATTCTGCAAAATTTAAGAGTGTTATATAGTTGTACAGGTGGAACCAAAGTATGCTGCAACCTTGCCAGAGTTGAAGCCAAAGAATGAGGTGCATACAACACGAGATTTTTGTCTATTGGTTGTGTTAATTATTTTCCTTCAAAATGTTATCAAGTTCAGGTAATGGATGACAATTCATGGTAAGCAATTTTTTCAGTCCACGGAGCTGAATGATAAAATCTAGCAGAAATCTATAAGATCTGTAGTTCTTCCAGAGAAAGAAATTATGGCAGATTTACCAAGAACAACAGATCTCCACAAGAAACTTAGCCCAACTCGAACCCGTTGATACAGAATCGTATCACAGAAAGACAACCTAGTCCTATGCTAATCCATTGATACACAATCACATCACAGAAAAAATAACTCTAGAATCCATTAACACAGAACTGCATCGCAAAAGATAAAGCCGTTGATAATTCCAGGCAAGAAATAATAGATTAGCAATCTATTATTTCTTGCCTGGAATTATCAACGGCTACTTCTACAGGACACCCTGATTTTGGCTCATAGGTGTAGATACACCTATTATGTAACATATATAAAAAACACATTTTCAAATGTTAAAAAATTCAAATAATAATTTCGCGTGTGCATCCGGATATTCTGATCACACACAAAATTTTGCAAAGAAAGAATATTTTATGTGACATGTATAAAAAATATAAAAAAATATCCCGTGAATAGTTATAATCAAGCATAAAAAATTGACTTTTTTACACAAGCCACAAAAAATGTCCTTTCTCGCCGAAACTTTGTGCACGAACATATAATGTCCGGATATACACACGGGAATTTTTCTTGATTTTTTTAACTTTTAAAATGTGTATTTAGACAATAGATGCATCTACACCTATGAGCCAAAGTGAATTTCCGTTGATTCCTAAATCGTGACGTGGACAAGTTATATCTTTTCTAGGTACATGTATCCATTCTGTGGTGTTTCTACGCTCTCCCTCCATGAAAAAAAGTTGGGGCGAAGCCAGGAAAAAAGATCATCGGGGTCAACCATAGTTTGGAAAACAGGACCGGTAATCGAACCGGTGAGGTCGTCGGTTTATGTTTTTATCAGTCGGGCCGCCGATTCATCGGTTCACTATTTGATATTTTGGCCATAAAAATATAGTAATAAATGTATGCACCATCATAGTACATCACGTAATCTAATTATCAAAATTTGCATTAAAAAATTCAGTACAAGAGGATGGTTACCACAGTCGTCTTCGAGATTTGGAGATTGGAGAAGAAGCGGAGCCGGCCGCCGGGTTGTGAAGCAGCGGGCCAGGTTACGGTGGTGTCATGTACTCCCGTCGTCTGCCCGTTTCCCATCTGCAAACTCGAGCGGCCGCCAGTGCAGGCGTGGAATTGAGCGCTGAGCAGGCCGGAGCAGGCATGTAATTGAGTAGGGCGTAGCAGGCATGGATTCAACTTTAGTGGCACTTATAGATCAGATCTACTCACGAAATCATCACTTTTTGCAGAGGTGAAGATTGGAGATTAGGGACGGCGGCGGTTCAGGTCTTCAGGCGATGAGGGCGGCGGCAGTTCACGTTTCAGGGAGGAACGATCGATCTCTATTTTCTTAGACTACTACTCACAATGGGGAGTAACATAGAGTAGTAACATACATATGTTACTAGTTTAAGTTATTACCTCCACAGTGGATAGTAACATAGGGTAGTAACATTGAACCTTTCATTTATTAGCTTATAGACTCATCCTGCCTTGGTATGCATTATGTTACAGTAACATGCTAAGTTACTCAATTTCTCTCTTTTCTTATTAATTAGTTGCCACATCATATTTTTTGCTTAGGTGGCATCTATGTTACTATATATGTTACTCCCATTGTGGGTAGTGTTAGAGAGAGAGATCGAGCGATCACACTTAGACAAGCGAACGAGCTGTTTTGTTTTTGGGCTGCACAAAGTAATGGGCTATAGTAACGTAGGGGCTGCTGGGACTGGGGTCAAATTGTTTTTTCACCTAGGTCTTTTTTTCCTTGGCTATAGATGTACAAGGGCTTGGAATTGACCCCGGCATGACAACTGTAGCTCCGCCACTCTTTAAAGTGCCCATTTATGATTGGATAATTCAGTATATGACACTTCTTCTTTTTTTGAACACAGTTCAGATGCAAACGCTCATATATACGCGCATACACTCAATCCTATGAACGCACACACGCACACCCTATCCCTATGAGCACTTTTGAGAGACTGAGCCGACATATCATCTTGAGATTTACAAAGTCACCGTAGGCGCCTCGTCGTCGACGAGAACGTCTCCTCCCACTGAATGCGCATCGTCGGAAATCCTAAAATAAATCCACGAATAATGCAAGCACCAGGCTTGAACCCTGGTGGGATGTGGATACCATTCTCCCTATAACTATCCAACCATAGGTTGGTTCGCCGGTACATGACACTTCTAACTTCGCGTACCTGAACATGCTACCGCAAAATATAACATGCAGAAAATACCACTAAAAAGGGTTAATTAGATAAATGTCATTGCCATTATGGCAGTTGCCAAAGTATTCATGTGCTTACAGTAGTATTTTTCGTAAAAAAGTTAGGGGCTTTAGAAGGAAGGCAGTAAACTCTTTCCTTCCATCGTTTCGTATCAACAAATTAGAGCTGGAGGCCTCCCATCTCAAGCTGTTTCTTTGGTTAAAAAGTTCGGGTGTTAATTGATATGGACAAAACTGAAGGTGCAAGTTTGCTTGGCTGGACGTGACAGATTGACTGTTAACAGATTGGCTGAACCAACAAAATTACTGGAAACAGCATGGAGATGTTGCGGCACATGATGCAAATTTTGGAACCAACCTGATTTACATGATTATGGAAATGTAAAATCACATGCTTACAAAGTCAAGGTACCAGAAGGGTACAAGCGGGAGATACCAATATATTCACAGTACCGTGGGCTTCTGACCGTTCTTCCTTTTTTTTTTTTTTGAAAAGAAGGAACGGAGCTCCGGCCTCTGCATCAATTGATGCATGCAGCCATATTATTAAAAATGTACGTGAACAAAGTCTTAGATCCAGCAAAGCTCACAATCTGAGCAATAAAAAGAAACAAAAGCTGCAAATAAAAACTGCCACATCCGGCGAAACCAAAAGCAGGCTACGATGCATATACACCTAGCCTATGATTAGCTCGCCATCCAAATCGGCTGAAGATAGCCCGTGCGACCATCTCCCACCGGTTGCACCCAGTATCCATAAGCTCCCTGGAGTCCGCATGAGTGAGTAAGGACCACGTACGGATCCAAGCCGTGGCTCTGTATATAACCTGCAAAAAATTGTTGAAGATCTTGCCATTAAAAATCATATCGTTTCTAGTGTTCCAAATAGCCCACAATAAAGCACTTATTCCAATCCGGATATTATTCGCTATTGTTCCGTCTACTCCACTGAGCCACGTCCCAAATAGCATATTGATACTCGTTGGTGGATTAATCTTGAAGGCTATATGAACCGTGCGCCATAAAAGTTTTGCTAGTGGACAATCGAGAAAGAGGTGTTTAATTGTTTCATTTTGATAACAATAGCAACATCTAGGGCTACCTCCCCATCTTCGCTTTATCAAGTTATCCTTGGTTAGTATAACTCCCTTGTGTACAAACCACATAAATACTTTAATTCTAAGCGGAATTCTGACCGTTCTTCCATATACTAGCTACGGTATGGTTACTCCTATAATCTAGCATTTGGCTTTGTGGCAAAAAAATATTAAAGAATTGGATGCCTACTGGATCTGAAAGATTTTAACATGGTTCCACTTGTTATCTCCTATTTTCACATGAAAACTAAGAGTATATGATAAATCTGAGTCGTTAATTTCAATGAGTGGGTCTGAATAACTCTTACCTTCTTACCTCTACTGTGAAAAAGAAAGGTAAGAGGGGACATGTTAAAATTGCTCGTTCCGGTATTGGTGAGGGAATGTTGAGAGGACCTTGGAAACACAAAAGGTTTATTATTATGAAGAAAACTCGCATGCATGTAAAATGAAACAACTTTAATTACGATGGAAGACAAATGTACCTAAACTCAGAGGATTCCATGCAAACACAGTGCCGGAAGCGATGGCAGCAAACACAAGTCCCACTTGTAGAATTGCATCATAGTACACATCTGCACTAGAAACTGGTTTTAAGCAATATCCATATTAAATAAAAATCATCACCGGTAAAGACAACAACAAGTCGTGTCAAAGATAGTGATAACATAAAAATCTTTCTAAACCCAAGATCGTGTGCGAACTCGACATATTGTTATCTTCCTTAGACGACAATCATAATTACTCATACGTGGATCTTTGGTGTGTTCGACCTCATGGTGGTATGAGATGTTCGGAAGTTGAATCCGCTGACGAGTGTACACATTCACAAGCTTCCACTGGCTATTGTACTCAATAAGAACAACCCAATTTCCATTTGCATTTTCATATTCCTTACGCTCAATTGATGGCATCCTAACATCCCATGAATCATTATCATTTAGCATCAACTTGCTCAAGGTGAGCGTGTCGTCGTCCTCGGGCCAGCGAGCAGGGTCGCAGTGAAGAAAATACGGAACATCAAATGGCTTCTGAACCTGTTGGGTTATTTGCAATGATCGTATTTGTTGAATCGAGAATGTTCTTGAATGAACCTGTCATGCTAGCCCCGGTTATGACGTCGCACGATCAATGATTTTCTCCACAATGTCATCTTTTAGATAACGGAAAAAATAACGGGATCGGAACATGTGTGTTCCCTCCATCAAGAAGACGAACAATGGAAAAAGGAGGTGAAAGCAAATGGGGAGGAAGAGCATGTGACAGCAGTTTCGAATCGAGAGGGATAGGCGAACATGCGGTGGATGGTTGGCACGAGTGTACGAAGAGGTGAGGGACGAAGTGGAGTGAAGTAGTATACCAAGAGGCAGTGCAAAAAGAAAAACCAGCCTAGCTAGACGTGCATTCTGGAACTTACTAGACAAAAGGACTCGTTGTCTTCTCACTAACATGTGAGGCTGACCACATGTCAACAAAACATAGTGAGTCATTTCTCAAAACATCTGTCCGGAGGTGTATTTCTTCACTTATTTTAATGGTATGTAGTTGAATGTTAAAGCACTACTAATTGGTATATAGAGAAAAATTATTATACTAGTAGTATATATATAGGCTGGAGCTTCAACGCTTGCTTGATTGACCAGTTGCTTCTCACTCTCTCACCCTCTCCAGATTGAAAAAAAATACAGCGGTGGCTTCTCTCTCTCTCTCTCCTCACCGGTGGTCACAGATCCAGCCAGATCCCGTCTGCCGGGGAAGGGGAGGGGATGCAACGTTGATGCGGTCGGCGGCGGTGAGTGAGGACACACACTGATGGTTGTGTCATCCTGTTGACCCGGCACCGGTGCGGGATGGCCTTCGTTCCCTTGCTCGTTGTCGTAGTGTGGGTAGAGGATGACGGCCACGAGCGAGGCCACTTCCCGCCGACCCTCCGGTATATTACCTATTTTCAAATTGTCCTTCACTATTTCAGGAAGGTCCAAAGATGACACGTCAATCACAAATCCTTCGACCAAACTATATGCGGTGCATGAATCGCAAACGGTATAGTTCTACCTCCGTCGCCAATAACGCGAACCGTGTGTGATGGCGGATCCAACAAATACAATTTAGAAAAGAGATGAGTGTGCGATACGTGGCATATAGTTGATCCAGACAAACTGTTTGCGATGAGCCAACATAAATCAAAGGGTTAAGCAAATACGAATGTGTGCGATGTACGGCATACAGGTCACTCGGATGAACTGTTTGCGATCAACCAAAACAACAGAAACGATTCGGCAGATCAAGGTGTGTGCGATAGACGGCATACAGGTCACTCAGATAAACTGTTTCTGATCAGCCCAAATAACAGAAATGGTTAGATAGACCAAGGTGTGTGCGATAGACGGCATGCATGTCACTCAGAAGAACTGTTTGTGATCATCCCTCATAACAGAAACATTTAGCCAGATCAAGCTGTGTGTGATAGACGACATATAGGTCACTCGGATGAACTGTCTACGATGAGTGAAAATAACACAAACGATTCGTATTAACAAGATGTGTGTGATACCCGGTAAACAGGTGAGTAATAAGAATAGTGGTGTAAGACCGATAATAACACAGACGATTCCTTCTATTAGGCTGTGTGTGTTGTGGGCAAATGGTTCATGGTAAAAGAATTGTCAGCAATTATTGAAATCATCAGTGATGGGTTCGATAGTTTAATCCGTATGTGATGTGATTTCCTCAGTCTGCACCCACATCTATGCTCTGTGTACAGAACAACATGATTGCATAACCAAATTAAACATCCGAATACATAAGTGACTACACACATAACATTGGCACACCTCAATAAACAATTACACACATAAAAACATGATTGCATAACCTAATTAAGCATCCAAATACATAAGTGACTACACACATAACATTAGCATACTTCAATAAACTATTACATGCATAATAAACTATGAGCAATGATCATCAACTCATCTACTTCCTGTGACGCTTGCTACCACCGCTCTGGTTGTGGCTCGAGCCCTCGTCATCTTCAGGTAGGAGGCACTTCCTCATGTCAACGATCTTCCTGTACATATCATAGCATGTGTATGTGTCCTTGGCCGCAGACTGAAGGTGATCTTCATCCAGTCTCCTCACCCAGACCTTGTATAAGTGAACCTTGTTCTTCTCGGACTTGGCCCTCATGTCTTCGTAGTAGGGATCAATGATGGCCACAGCGAGGTCAACCAGGGAGTCCTTGTCATCCTTGTCGCCCCAAACCCTGTAGTAGTTGTAGATGTCGACAAGCTTCTGGCAGCCCAAGCCCGAAATCTCGAGCACCTTTAGATCGTTGATGGTGTCCACCGTAGCGAACCTGTAGCCGGGGATGTTGACAAACCTAGTGAAACGATTGCAAGGAATTGTGGCCAAGCAGTAGTGGTAGAGGAGGACGTGATGACGCACGCACAATTGGTCGACAACAACCTTTTGATCATGCCCGGCACGACCGTCCGTGTACGCGAGGTGGAAGCTGCTACTTGTGAGTTGCATTGGGATTTTCCCCGAAGAGGAGAGGGGATGCAGTAGAGTAGAGATAAGTATTTCCCTCAATGAGAACCAAGGTTATCGAACCAATACGAGAACCAAGCAAACTCCGTTCAATAGCACCTACACACACAAAACCAAACACTTGCACCCAACGCGGGCAAGAGGGTTGTCAAGCCCCTTGAATCGTTACTTGCAAGGATTGAATCTTGATAGAGATAAATAATGTAAAAGTAAAATAAAATAAAAATAAATAAATTGCAGAAAGTATTTCTAGGTTTTTTTGCATTTATGTTTAAGTAGACCCAGGGGCCATAGTGTTCGCTGGAGGCTTCTCTCTCGAAAATAGCATACGGTGGGTAGACAAATTACTGTTGGGCAATTGATAGAACTGCGCATAGTTATGACATGTTATTCACAGCAATGATCATGTATATAGGCATCACGTCCATAAACAAGTAGACCGAAACGATTCTGCATCTACTACTATTAGTCCACGTCGAGAGCGCTTCTATGCTTGCCTCTCTAGGTATTAAGTTCATAACAAACAGAGTAATGCTTGGACCTGATGTAGACAAAATAAGACAAGCAATATGTTCAGATCCGGTCGTTTTATCCGTAATGGCAACAATACAAATACATGTCTTGTCCCCTTATGTCACGAGAATATAGAGTGCCGCAAGATTGAACCCACTACAACGCACCACTCCTGCTGAAGATAAATCAATCTAGTTGGCCAAACCAAACCGATAGATCGGAGAAAATTACGAATCTATAACAAGCATGCATAATAGAATTCATAAAATACTCAATTATTTTCAATGAGTAATCTAATCATAAACCCACAATTCATCAGATCCCAACAAACACACCGCAAAAAAAGATTACAACGGACAGATCACCGCGTGGATCGCGGTGAACATTGTATTGAAGATCAAAGAGAGAGAAGAAGCCATCTAGGTAGTAGCTATGGACCCGTAGATCCGCAGTGGACTGCTCACGCATCATCATGGAGGCAGCAAGGTTGATGTAGATGGCCTCCGTGGTTGATTCGCTCTCCGGTAGAGTACCGGGAAAGGTCTCCAGATGGCCTCCCATCGGACCAAAGGCTTGCGGCGGCGGAAAATGGGTTTCGGGTAGCTCTCTGTTGGTTTCCCGATTTTAGAGAATTTATGGAGGTGGAATTAGGTTAGACGGAGCCATGGGGGGCCCACAAGGCATCAGGGCGCGCGCCCTGTTTCCTTGACATCTCCTTGTCTCGCTTCCTGACTCCTCCCGAAGCTTCGTGAGTCTCTTTTTTCCAGAAAAAATCGTCAAAAAGTTTCGTAGCGTTTGGACTTCGTTTGGTACAGATTTCTGGAAAAGTAAAAGAGGAAAAAAACATCAACTGGCACTTGGCACTGCGTTAATAAGTTAGTTCCCAAAAATGATATAAAATAGCATATAATTGCATACAAAGTATCCTAGAGTGATAATATAATAGCATGGAACAATAAAAAATATAGTTACGTTGGAGATGTATCAGCATCCCCAAGCTTAATTGCTCCTCATCCTCGAGTAGGCAAATGATAAAAACTAAATTTTTGACGCGACATGCTACCCAACATGTAATCTCTTTTAAGTATGATAATTGAGAAACGAGAAACTAATTGATATCAACATAATAATACCCATAAACATAAATAACATAATCACTACTTCTCAAAATATGCAATCCTTAAAGAATGTTATTCCCTACTCATTTTATCATATCAAGCATGGCATGACTTCGTCTTGCCGCATAAGTATAAACCATGAGCACCCCGGTGTCAAACCAGGCAATTGGATCGTACTTCTAACGCGCTTCAGCATTATCAACTTCATGCAATACATGAGCGTGAACCATGGATATAGCATATGGGTGGAATAGAGTATGGTGGTAGATATCAAAGGAGTCAAAGTGGAAAAGAAAGTCTCGCATCAACTAGGCGGATCAACTAGCTATGGATATGCCCATCAATCGATATTAATGCAAGGAGTAGGGATTGCCATGCAATGGCTGCATTAGAGCTATACGTGTATGAAATATCAACGGAAGCTAAGTGGGTGTGCATCCAACTTGTTTGCTCATGAAGACGTCGGGCATTTGAGGAAGCTCATCATCGGAACATACAAGCCAAGATCTATAATGAAATATTCCCACTAGTATATGAAAATGAGAACTCAGGAGACTCTCTATATCAAGAACATGGTGCCACTTTGAGGCACAAGTGTGGTAAATGGGTAGTAACATTGCCCCTTCTCTCTTTTCTCACATTTTTTCATGGTGGGCTTGTCTCTCTTTTTTCGCCTCCCCCATTTTATTTTTATTTCATTCGGAGTCTCATCCCGACTTGTGGGGGAATCACAGTCTCCATCATCCTTTACTCACTGGGACTATGCTCTAATAATGATGATCATCACACTTTTATTTACTTACAACTTAACATAAAACAATATGACTCTATATGAATGCCTTTGGCAGTGTACCAGAATGTGCAATGATCTAGCGTAACATGTAAACAATGATGAACGGTGGCTTTGCCACAAATACTATGTCAGCTATATAATCATGCAAAGCAATATGATGATGAACACACAACTCATATGACAGAACGGTGGAAATTGCATGGCAATATATATCAGAATGGCTATGAAAATGCCATGATAGATAGGTATGGTGGCTGTTTTGAGGGAGATATAAGGAGGCTTGTGTGTGATAGAGCGTATTATATCATTGGGTTTGAATGCACTGGCGAAGGTTGCACCGACTCTCAAGGTGAGAATGGGCAATGCATGATACGGAAGAGGCTAGCAATTACGGAAAGGTGAGACCGCGTATATCCGTGCATTCACATTAGTCATAAAGAACTCATATACTTATTGTAAATCCTTATTAGCTCTCTCGAAGCAAAGTACTACCGCATGCCCCTAGGGAGGAGGTTGGTAGGAGTTAACCATCGCGGGGCCCCAATTCGAACAACACGATAGGATTTCATTTTAGACATAAAAATGCTCACACATCATCACCATGCCATAGTTAATACTTAGATGAATAGGAAATTGATAAGTCTCCAACGTATCGATAATTTATGAAGTATTCATGCCATATTTGCCTATGTTTACAATACTTTTATATGGTTTTGATGTACTTTATATGATTTATTTAGAACTAACCCGGACTGACGTTGTTTTCAGCAGAATTACCGTGGTGTTGTTTTTTAGCAGAAAATAAAAGTTCTCGAAATCGCCCGAAACTTTTTTATCATTTTTTCTGGAGAAAATAAGAAATACCGGAGCGACGAACCACCGGAGGGGAGCCACCTGTGGGCCACAAGCCAACAGGGCGCGCCCACCCCTCCTGATGGCTTGTGGGGCCCATGTGGCTCCGGTTGACGTGATTCCAACACTGAAAAATCCTATATATAGAAACCCTCAGAAATAAACCTAGAACTTCTGCTCCGCTGCCGCAACTCTCTATATGGACGAGAAACCCATCTGGGGCCTTTCCAGTACCCTGCCGGAGGGGGAAATCATCTCCGGTGGCCATCTTCATCATCCCGGCGAAGGCCATGACGAGGAGGGAGTCGTTCACCCTCGGGGCTGAGGGTATGTACCAGTAGCTATGTGTTTAATCTCTCTCTATCTCTCTCTCTCCCTCTCTCGTGTTCTTGAGATGGCATGATCTTGATGTATCGCAGGCTTTGTTAATATAGTTGGATCATATGGTGTTCTTCCCTTGCTATCTTGTTGTGATGAATTGAATCCTTCCCTTTGATATTTTGTTATGTCGAATGGATTGAATATTGGGTTTCAGATCACTTGATGTATGTCTTGCATGTGGATACCCATGGTGACAGTGGGGTATTCTATTGATTCACTTCATATATGTTATGACATCAACTTGCGGATTATGGTGACCTTGGGGATCTATGCATAGGGGTTGATTACACGTTCTTGTCCTACCTTCTCCGATAGAAATCTTAGGGTACTCTTTGAAGTTCTTTTTGTTGGATTGAATATGATGAATTTGAAATTGTTTGATGCATGTCGAATAATTAACCCACGGATACTTGAGGTGACATTGAAGTATCTAGGTGACATTAGGGTTGATTGATATGTATCATTGGTGTTATTTTAGTACGAACTCCAGGGTTGTTTGTGACATCTATAGGAATAGCCCAATAGATTGACCGGAAAGGGTAACTTTGAGGTGGTTCTTACTACCTACAACAATTTCATCTTATGGTCTCTGCTAGATATGAACTTTGGAGTGATTCTTTGTTGCACGTTGAGGGATGATCATATGATTCTATTATGTTAGCATTGTTGAGAGATTGCACTAGTGAAAGTATGAACCCTAGGCCTTATTTTCAAGCATTTATACAACATTTTGCTCGCTGTTTGCCACTTTATACATTTCTGTTTTTATATTTTTCAGATTAGAAAAACCTATTTCTACTATCCATATTGCACTTGTATCACCATCTCTTCGCCGAACTAGTGCACCTATACAATTTGCCATTGTATTGGGTGTGTTGGGGACACAAGAGATTTCTTGTATTTGATTGCAATGTTGTTTGACAGAGACCATCTTCATCCTATACCTCCCATGGATTGATAAAGCTTAGGTCATCCACTTTAGGGAAAATTGCTACTGTCCTACAAAACTCTGCACTTGGAAGCCCAACAACGTCTACAAGAATAAAGTTGCGTAGTAGACATCAAGCTATTTGTTGGCGCCATTGCCGGGGAGGTGAGTGCTTGAAGGTATATCTTTAGATATTGCAATTAAATCTTTTAGTTTCTTGTTTATCACTAGTTTGGTTTCTCTACCTTTGTGATGTTTTTCTTGAAAATGATGGATCGGAAAATTGTGCCAAAAGTGTTCGAAGAAGAGTTTAAGAAAATGTTTGGCATTAAATCCTTGAATGATGAGCATGATAGCAATGTTGTTAGTATCAATTCTATGAATATCCGTGATGCTAATGATATGCAAAGCCACAAGCTTGGGGATGCTATGTTTGATGAAGATGATATTTTTAGTCCCCCAAGTTTTGATGAGCGAATTTATTATGATGATAGCATGCCTCCTATGTATGATGATTATATTGATGAAAGTGGGTTTGGAAGAGTGTCAACTCTAGGTACTAATGATCCCACTATTTTGGAGGGTGTTGAATCTTATTGTAATGATCATGAAAGTGTATTTGGAGAGGTCACAAATTTGTTTAATGATGATTCCACTACTTTGGAAGAGGTTTCAATTGATTATGACAACCAAGTTGATATCTATGATGATTATGATGATGACATGTATGCCATAAAGAATAATGATAACTATGAAACTTGTCATCATGATTTTAATTTTTAATTTGGTTATGTCAATCATGTATCTCATGATAGTTATTTTGTTGAGTTTGCTCCCACTACAATGAATGAGAAGAAAATTGCTTATGTGGAGACTAATACATTTTCTATGCTTGTGGATCATGAAAAGAATGCTTTATGTGATAGTTATATTGTTGAATTCCTTCATGATGCTACTGAAAATTATTATGAGGGAGTAACATATGCTTGTAGGAATTGCAATAATATCAAGTTTCCTCTCTATGTGTTCAAAATGTTGAAGTTGTGCTTGTTTTGCCTTCCTATGCAAGTTGATTCTTGCTACAATAAATGGTTTGCTTGCAAAATCCCTATGCATAGGAAGTGGGTTAGACTTACATGTTCTTGTCATGTGATCCATGATGCTCTTTTGCATGTTTCAAATACTATTCCCTTGTGAGCATCATTGAAATCATCATGCCTAGCTAAAAGATTTTAAAGAAAAGCGCTTGTTGGTAGACAACCCAACACTTTTTATTTCTGTTTTTGTGTCTACACATGATTAAGATACTGTATTAGTCATGTTTTGTGTCTTTTATTTCAATAAAGTGCCAAGTAAAGCCTTTGGGATAGTGTGGATACTTGTTAGTTTGATTCTGTGCAAAAACAGAAACTTTTACGTCCAGTGCAGAATTTCTCTGATTTTACTGGAGAGTCCAAAAATTCTAATGTTTTCACATAGTATTGCTATGCAAATTCTCTGTGATGTTCAAATTTTTCAGAATTTTTAGATATAGGTAATATGGATTTCATTCAGATCTTCACAAATTGTTCTGTTTTTGACAGATTCTGTCTTGCATGCATAGTTTGCTTGTTTTAGTGTTTCCATAGCTTATATTTAGTGGTATAATTTATGGGAATGATAGAATAAATTACGTATTATGTGAGAACAATTATGAATCTTGACTTGACAGTACCTGAGTGAATGATCTATCATTATTACACTAACAAATCTCAAGAAGTTCCGTTAAGTTTTGTGTGATTGAAGTTTTCAAGTTCTGGGCGAGGCACCGATATGAGGAGAACAAGGAGTGGTAATAACCTAATATTGGGGATGCCCAAGTCACCACCAAGGTAATATCCAAGGAATACTCAAGCGTCTCATCTTGGGGATGCCCCAGAAGGCATCCCCTCTTTCGTCTTCAACACTATCGGTATATCTTACTTGGAGCTATATTTTTATTCATCACATAATATGAGTTTTGCTTGGAGCATCATTTTTTTTTGTTAAAATTTTCTTGCTATTATTTATAATCTTGGTTTTCAATAAAAAGTTCCAAGAATTGCCTTTTAGGATGCTTGAATTACATGTTTGATGTGTGCTGTGTAAAAACAGGAACTTTTGTTGTAGTGTTTGAATTTTCATATTTTACTGGAACATGGAAAGTTTCTGAAATTTTTACACAATATTTTCATATAAATGTTTTATCATGTACTAAATGTCCGTAATTTTTGGAGTTACATAAGTACACTTTGTAAATTAATTGCTACAGAATGTCCTGTTTAGACAGATTGTTGTCATGGTTTTGTTATCTACTTCTCCTGTAGTTTTCATGACTTATATTGGTAGATATAAATTGTGTAAATGATAATATACATTAAATAATGTTTGAAAATTATTATGCAACTTGTCTTGGCAGTACATAAAGTGTTGATTTATTCTTATGTGTACTAACCTATCTCACGAGTTCTTTTCAAGTTTTGTGTGGATGAAGTTTTTGAGACCTAGGTGATACCGTGATATGAGAGGAATTAACGAGACACAAGAGCTCAATATTGGGGATGCCCAAGGCACCCCAAGACAATATTACAAGAATTCTCAAGCATTTAAGCTTGGGTATGCTACGCATCCCACCTCTCTTCATCAACAATTATCGGTTAGCCTATGTTGAGCCTAAATTTTTATTCGTTCACATGATGCGTGCTATTCTTGGAGTATATTTTTGTTTTGTTTGCTGTTTGAATAAAATATCAGATCTGAAAATATTTATTGAGAGAGGGAGTCCTCACATAGCTACTTGATTGTTTGACTACTCATTGATCTTCATTTATATCTTTTTGAGAATACTTTGATGTTCACTCTTGTGCTTCACTTATATCCTAAGAGAAAATATTGAATGAAGTGAATGTCATAAATATGAAATTATCAATGTGCTATATTCTTACTAGCAGGTTCACATTTGGTTTATAAAGTAAAATCTATTGAAGTTTGACAATCACAATATTGGTCATACAAGCAATTCATGAATGATTAGTATAAGGAAGAGAACTTTCACATACAAATATATTATCTTGGACATCTTTTATGATTGTGAATACCCATTAATTATTTTCAACCTTGATAAAATAGTTGAAGTTGGACAAGGAAGATAATGTAATGGTTATGTCTGGGTATATTGCATAGAAGTTATATTGTTATGAATTCTCCAACATGTGGTGCTTTTTTAGAACCTTTTGCTAGCCAAAACTTCGTACTAAGTAGAGATACTACTTGTGCATCCCAATCCTTGAGCCAAGTTTCTTCCATGAGAGTCCACCATACCTACCTATATATGGTATTTCACTGCCATTCCAAGTAAATTTACATGTGCCACCTCTAAACATTCAAATAAACATTCGTTCTGTTTACTCGTACCGCTCATGGAGCGACGGGGCAGTCATTATCTTCCATGCTAAGCAGGTTACTCTCAAGATGAGTGTTTATCCACTTGTCATTGCATGAGAGAGGCTGGTAAAAAGGGTGCCCAGACCTGCAGAATACAAAAATAAATGAACAAAAACTCCCCCCAAAAAAGCTAATTGTTTGGAAGGCAACCGTGGATTCGTCCAGTCATGGAATGTGTTTGAATGGTGGAGGGGGGGTAAAATTTCAATTTTGTTTGGGAACCGCCAATAATGTGTTTAGCATGGAAGATATTGAAAACTCTGTTGTGATGTTGACAGGAAAAGTATACCACTCAAAATTACATATTCATCTCTGTTTTAAAACAATGATCTATGGCACCTCTGCAAATCCATGCTTCCCTCTGCAAAGGGACAATCTATTTACTTTTATATTATTTACTTTCATGTTATTTACTTTTCATGTTGAGTCAATTTCTTATTCCAACCGCAATCTACTAGTTGGCAAGCATCATGTGGTGGGCAAAGATCCAAACACATATATCCAGTCAAATATATTTGATCATGATTCATTATTGTTGACAATTATCTTCATGATAAGTATGTTGGGAGGAGAAACTTTAAGCCCCTATATTTCTATGTGTTTCATGGATGCTGGTTGTTCTAAAAATATGCTTTGAGTATTATCAATCATAGAAGACTATATGATAATTGAGTATGTGGAGCTCTTACTTAGACTTGATGATGCATTGAAATTGTTTGATGACTAAGACCATATGTTGGTAAGTTTCAAGAGAATGCATTGTTTGAACCATGACATGTGAATTGATTGCTACTCTATCATGATGGTTTTTATGAGAAAAGGTTGCTGGTTATGATACTAAGAAAAGTGACTGAAATTATCAATGATCAAAACTATTCACTATGCTAGCATTCACACTTCATAAATTACTTATTTTATCATTTACCTACTCGAGGACGGGTAGGAATTAAGCTTGGGGATGCTGATACGTCTCCAACGTATCGATAATTTATGAAGTATTCATGCCATATTTGCCTATGTTTACAATACTTTTATATGGTTTTGATGTATTTTATATTATTTATTTAGAACTAACCCGGACTGACGTTGTTTTCAGCAGAATTATCATGGTGTTGTTTTTGTGCACAAAATAAAAGTTCTTGGAATCGCCCGAAAGTTTTTTATGTTTTTTCTAGAGGAAAAAGGAAATGCCGGAGCGAAGAACCACCGGAGGGGAGTCACCTGTGGGCCACAAGCCAACAGGGCGCGCTCACGGGGTGGGCGCGCCCTGATGGCTTGTGGGGCCCACGTGGCTCCGGTTGACGTGATTCCAACGCTGAAAAATCCTATATATACAGAAACCCTCAGAAATGAACCTAGAACTTCTGCTCCGCTGTCGCAACTCTCTGTATCGATGAAAAACCCATATGGAGCCTTTCCAGTACCCTGCCGGAGGGGGGAAATCATCTCTGGAGGCCATCTTCATCATCCCGGTGGGGGCCATGACGAGGAGGGAGTAGTTCACCCATGGGGCTGAGGGTATGTACATGTAGCTATGTGTTTAATCTCTCTCTCTCTCTCTCTCTCTCTCTCTCTCGTGTTCTTGAGATGGCACGATCTTGATGTATCGCGGTCTTTGTTAATGTAGTTGGATCATATGGTGTTCTTCCCTTGGTATCTTGTTGTGATGAATTGAATCCTTCCCTTTGAGATTTTGTTATGTCGGATTGAATATTGGATTTGAGATCACTTGATGTATGTCTTGCATCTGGATACAGATCACTTGATGTATGTCTTGCATCTGGATACCTGTGGTGACAATGGGGTATTCTATTGATTCACTTGATATATGTTATGGCATCAACTTGCAGATTCTGGTGACCTTGGAGATCTATGCATAGGGGTTGATTGCATGTTCTTGTCCTACCTTCTTTGATAGAAATCTTGGGGTATGAAAGCACAACTTCTCCCTAGGTGGTTTTGGTAATTAATAACAACATATATTTCATTGGACTAATGTTTCCACTAAGTATATTTCAGGAAAAAGTTCAATGTTGGATTGGCAAAGGATTGTGAGGAGACCCCAAGATGCAAGGAATAGGATTGGCCAAGTTACAAGCATGAAGACTCTACATTTTACTTTGTGAGAAATCACTTCGAGTCCATAGGAAAGCCAATACTATCAAAAGGGGGTGAAGTAATAATGGTGAATGAAATGCTCAAAATGATCAAGTGTTAGCCACCAAAAACACTCACAAGCTCTCCCACAAATATTCTGTCTTAAACCCTACCACTCAAAATCGGTGCCACCAACAATATCCTATCGGCTACACCGAGTCAAGACCCTAGACAGAAACCCTGGCCAAAACCCACTTCTCGGTACTAGCAAGTTTTATATCGGTGCAACCGAGTTTCAGTGACCAACTTCATGTTGCCTCATTCACAAGAATTGGAATTTCCAGGAATTGTGAATCGGTCTCACCGAGTTGTGTAACTGCCCTCGGCCACTCATATCGGTACCACCAAGAATTCTATATCGGTCTCACCGAAAACGCCAAAGTTGCCACATTTTGCACTAGTCGGTGCAACCGAGTTTTCACTTCGGTTTCACCGAGTTGGGAAATAATGTTGTAACGGTTGGATTTTTGGAGATGCCTATATATACCCCTCCACCACATGCCACTCGAAAGAGAAGCACTCAGAACAGACCCACACTTCCCATATCCAAATTTCTGAGAGAGAACCACCTATCCTTGTGTTGAGGTCAATATCATCCACTCCAACCATATGGATCTTGATTTCTAGCCTCCCCAAGTTGCTTTCCACCCAATCAATCTCTTCTACCCAAGCCAAATCTGTGAGAGAGTGATTGAGTGTTGAGGAGACTATCATTTGAAACACAAGAGCAAGGAGTTTATCGTTACTATCGCATCTATTACCTTTTGGAGGGTGGTGCCTCCTAGATTGGTTAGGTGTAGCTTGGGAGCCTCCTACTTCGTGTTGTGGAGTTGAACCAAGAAGTTTGTAAGGGCAAGGAGATCGCCTACTTCGTGAAGATCTACCCCGAGTTAGGCTAGTGCTCCGTGGACGTAGGCCATCATGGAATAAACGAGGTTGCTACTTCATGGACCCTTCGTGGGTGGAACCCACCGTGGACTCTCGTGACCATTACCCTCCGTGGGTTGAAGTCTCCATAGACGTGGATGTACGATAGCGCCACCTATCGGAACCACGGAAAAAATATTCGTGTCTCGAAATTGCGTTTGATCTTCCTACCCTTATCCTCTTACATATGCTTGTCTTTACTTTCCGCTGCAATACTCGTAGGCATGCATGTGTAGGGTGAACTTGATATCCTAGATTTGCTAAAATCTGCCAACCAATTAACTTGGGAAAAGGTTAGATTTTCATTCCGTCAAGTAGTCTAATCACCCCCCTCTAGACCTGCTTTTGATCCCTACAAGTGGTATTGGAGCTTTGGTCTCCATTGCATTGGTCTCACAACCAAGGAGAGTATGGCGTCTAGTGAGGGAAACTATCACCATAGAGGTCCATATTTTGATGGTACAAATTTTGCAAGTTGGAAGCACAAGATGAAAATGCATATTCTTGGTCATAACCCCGCTGTATGGGCTGTTGTTCGTGTTGGCTTGCAAGGTGAATTCTTTGGCGATGGAAAGGAACCGGATCGTGAAACGATCGCGGAAGAATTGAAGATGTTGCAATACAATGCTCAAGCATGTGACATTCTATTCAACTGCCTATGCCCCGAAGAATTCAACAAAATCAGTCGTCTTGAGAATGCAAAGGAAATTTGGGATACTTTGGTTGATATGCACGAAGGTACCGAATCCGTCAGGGAATCTAAGTTGGATGTGCTACAAAGTCAGCTTGACAAGTTCAAGATGAAGGATGGTGAAGGAGTTGCGGAAATGTACTCTAGGCTTGCTCTCATCACCAATGAGATTGTCGGCTTAGGAAGCGAAGAAATGACCGACAAATTCATCATCAAGAAGATCCTTAGAGCCTTGGATGGAAATTACAACACCGTGTGCACATTGATCCAAATGATGCCAAATTACAAAGATCTCAAGCCTACGGAAGTGATTGGAAGGATTGTTGCACATGAGATGTCACTCAAGGACAAATAAGAACTTCACACCAAGTCAAGCGGTGCTTACAAAGCTACAATACATCAAGTGACAACCTTGTAACAAATGAAGAGATAAGCCTCATGGTCAAGAAATTCAACAAGTTCTACAAGAGTAGAGGCAAAGAGAGAAACTCCAACTCAAGATATGAAGAGAAGCGTTCATCTAGTCGTGACCGGAATTGTTACAATTGTGGAAGGCCCGAACACTACTCCAATGAGTGCACACCCCCCCCCCCCCACAAAAGAAGAGAAGAGTCACCTAGAAGAAAGAGCTCAAGCGATGAGTCACCTCGAAGAGAGAGAAGGAGTAGAGATGATCGTTATGAACGAAGACCCTCAAGGAGAAGTAGGGACTCGGAGAAGAAGGACAAGTACACCAAGAGCTACACAAGAAGAAGACATCAAGCTCATGTTGGTGAATGGGTTTCTGGCTCCGAATCCGACAACCACTCCGAGAGAAGCTATCACTCTGACTCCGACTATAGTCAAGATGAAGGTGTTGCCGAACTTGCACTAGTTTCCTCCAACTCCTACGACATATTTGATTCACCAAATGAAGGGAGTGGAAGTTGCTTCATGGATAAAGGCCCTAAGGTATCACACCCCGAATATATTGACTTCAATAGTGATGAGGATGACTTACTTGGAGATGATGACTTGCTATTTGATAAAACTAGTGATATTAGTCAAAATGAGCTAGATAATGATCATGCTAGTCAAGATAAGTCATGTGATGATGATAAGAAGGAAATAGAACGATGAACTAAAGAATTAAACACTCTTAAGTTAGCCCATGAATCAACTTTAAAAGATCATAGAGAGCTTGTAAGAACTCATGAGAAGCTACGCTTCGAGAAGCTCAATTTGGAGCAAGAACATGAGTTTCTTAAAGCAATCAATGACGATCTCCGAAAGAAGACTTCTTCTTATCTAGCCAAACGACTACTCTTGTCTACATTTATTCCACAAGTTAAGACAAAGCAATCTAGTAACAAAGGCAAGAAAGGTTCTTCAACTAGTAGCAATAAAAATGATAAATCTAATGATATTGCTTCTAGTAGTTCTATTGATTCCATTAATGATTCTCTTAGCCAAGTTACACTTGAGCAAGAAAATGATCCATTGAAAGGGATTATAGAAAAGGGTATCTACAAAAGTCTTGCCGGATATAAACAATTCGGGGAGATTGTACGCAAGCATGGAGGATACCGGAAGAACCATGGCATTGGCTACTTCAACGCAAATGGAGTTGAATGGCAAGAAGGTCAATACCCCAAGACCAAGTTTGTTCCTCAAAAGCAGAAGTATGAACATACTCTCCCCAAGGGAACAAAAGCTCAAGATGACCTTCCACCACAAGACCACAAGCTCAAGGGCAAGGACAAGCTTCAAGAGGAGATTGACTCATATGAAGATGAATCCCAAGCTTTGGTCAAGTGGGTTCCCAAGGATACCACAAGCTCAACTTCTACAAGTGCTACTTCAACTCCAAGGATTCCCATCAAGTTGATGTGGATCCCAAAGAAGAAGAACTAGAGAAGTTCTTGAGGGGTGACTCCGCCAACAAAATTCACTCACATTCATTTTTGGCAAGAACTATTTGCAATAAACTCCAACCTTATGCAATCGTTCAAGGAGTTACACTGTCACAGCCCTAGAATTTGTTTGCAAATATTTAAATTAGTTGCATCAGTGAGCATCCATGCATCATGTTCAAATTCCTGAAACCTGAAATGGGGCTGACCTAACCAAACCCCAACTGGATTAAACCAAATTCAAAACAGAATTGAGTCAATGAATTCATATGGCCTTCATAAAACCCTAACAAGTGGGATTTACCTCAAATCAAATAACTGGTCCAAACCAACAAAATCTAGGTTTCAAAAGAAATATTTGAAACCAGTGAAGAATATTGTTGGAATCATTTTAGTTACTTCTGGTTTTCATAAATAAATAAAGTTGCCCAAAATAAATAAATAAAATGTTCTCTGTGTGTGGAATAAGCCACTCAACCACATGAACAAGTTTTCAGAATTTTCAAAAATGAATTGTTATGGAATCATATCAAATAAGTCTAAATAAATAAAAAAACAGAAATAAATGGAAAGAAAGAGAGAGAGAGAAGAACTTACCTGGCAGGCCCAAGCCCAACTGGCCTTGCCAGTCGTCTTCCACCTCTGCCTACTGGCAGAGGCGAGACAGGGCACGGCGCCGCGCGCGCCACGCCTTCTGCTTGCCTGCTCCCTTCCCCGCCGGCGCGACGTGCGGGATAAGCCCTCTGATCTCGCTGACCCCTATGTTCCTCCCCCTCGCTCTCCCTCGCTCTCTTCTCCCATGGCCGACCGCCACCGTCACTTCCGCTCGTCGCTGCTGTAGCCACCGTCGTCACCTCGCCTCTCCGACATGTCCACCGGGTCCACTACGTCGCCCTGAAGCTCCCCGTCTACTCACGCAAGCTCGGACGGCCTCCATCGTCGCCATCATCGTCTCCCTTGCCGCTCCGACTGCCGGATCATCACCGTCGATTCGCCGCGCTCCGCCGTCCCCGAGCCCACTGAGATCACCGGCCGATTCGCAGTGAGCTACTCCCCTTTTCCCCTAACCCCACGCCCCCGCGTGCGTCCCCAAGCTGTTGTTTTCGCCATGGCCGAGAGCTCCTCACCGCCGGCTGTGTTGCCGTCGCGGCCAGGGCCCGGTCCGGTCGCTTCCGAGTTCACGGTAGAACTCCTCATGCTCCCAGGAACCCGTAGAGGATCCCAGCTGGCCTCCCCATGCCTTGTAACCTCGCCTGCCTCATCCCAGTGCTCTGGCCGCCGCAGATGAGCTCGCCGCCGGCAGCTCCGGCGACCCCCTCCCATTCCGTTTGCTCCATCGGATGCGGACGAGCAAGAGCTCCTCCCTGGTGCCCTCAGCACGCCAAATGGACGCCGGGAGCATAACTCCGGCGAACTTCTGCCGTCGGATTGGTCACCGCCGGTGGAGCTCCGGTGACTACCGACGTGGCAACGTCATTAGTGACTAATGACGTCGCTAATTAGCAGCCCCAGCCACTGACAGTGGGCCCAGAAGCGAGTCAAAGCCCTACTCAACGCGGGATTAGTCCTGCTTTGCCTCTGGGTCACTGACCAATGGGCCCCACTGGTCAGATTTGACCTGAGACGACTTAGTTGATTGCTGATGTCACTCTGACGCGATGCTGACGCAATAAACCTTTTCTGGTATTTCAAATATCCAGGAAATTCCAGAAAATGTTTAAAACTTCTAAAAATCATAGAAAATAATCTATAACTCGGATGAAAATAATTTATGTATGAAAAATGATCAGAAAAATCCAATGAATCTGTTTATGCCATGTTCGTGCATGCTGGAGCAAGTTAACATCACCAAGTAGGACATTTCATGATTAGGATAAATTAATAAATAGTGTTGGAGTTGGAATTTAATATATATTGGAATTCCACTTCACTTAATATGACTATTTATTGCACTAGGTTAATTCAATGCTTTAACATGCCATAGCATACAACGTGTTTGTTGCATTGCATTGAATGTGTTCCTTTTCTGTTTGTCGGTGGTGTTCCTTCTCGGTAGACGATGGTCCCGACGTTGTAATCGTTGACACTAATGAAGAGAAATGCTATCTTCAGAACTGTCAGGCAAGCAACCCCTCCTTGAGCATCCCGATAATATCCTACTCTCTCACTCCTGCTCTCTTTTACTGCATTAGGACAACAACGATTCAATTGTTACCTGTTCTCGGTAGTTGAACCCATTCCTTTGCATGACCTGTCTTTGCCACAGTAAATAGTTGAAACCACTTAGCATGAGTAGCAATTGCTTGAGCCTTGTTGTGCTTACTCATCCATGCTTGCTTACTGTGCCTACTATGCTTAGAGTCATGTCGTGTCCGGTCTGATCCATCTGGGCGATGAATCGGAATGGCAGTGTTCATATCCTACTGTGTGAGAGCTAAGTGTGTGAACACGATTTGGTAAAGGTAGCGACGAGGGGCCATGTAGGAGTACATGGTGGGTTGTCTCATTGGGACCGTCCTTAAGAACTGAGTTCTTTGTATGTTATCCAAGACAAGATACTACCGCACATTGGGATACTTAATTGACCCTCTCGGCTTATTAATTGCCTTGACCTCTGTCCAGGAGTTGCAACTAGTTTCTGGCATTTGTAGGAAAAGTGTTGGCGGCCGTGCATAGCGCTGCCCGACGGGGTGGGCTTTGATGCGGTATAGACATAGTGGCACGGTGTACCAAGTGGCACCCGAACGGTGGGCTTGGGAACCCTGCGCACATCGTTTGAGGCCGTAGCGGAAACTTCGGCCGGACTTCCGTGCGGGTTCAGTCTCAAATAGGCGATAAACCTAGACTAGGGTCTTGTGTGATTGACGGTCGTGGCCGACTCCCTCGCTAGGCTTCCGCTTGAAGGTTGCCGAGGTGCCCTTTTACGTGCATATGGCGATAAGTGGCGAGAGCGTGTGTGAAGAAGTGCACCCCTGCAGGGTTATCAATTTGTTCGAATAGCCGCGTCCTTGGATATGGACTACTTGGAGAACTTATGTGGTTCATAGACAAGTGAAATGGATACATTAAAATGCGCAAGATAAGTGTGAGTGCTATGGACTTCCGTAGGAAGACGGGAGTGGATCCATAGTGGTGTATTGATATGGTGAATATGTGGACTCGTGTGCGTTTTCTCCCTCCAAATAAAGTACTTGTAGTCGTAGTACAGGTTAGCCAAGAGTCAAAGCTGGCTTACTGCAGTAAACTCCACAACCCCTTTTGTTGACAATGATGCATATGTAGATAGTTATGATGTAAGTCTTGCTGAGTACCTTTGTACTCACGGTTGCTTAATTTATGTTTTTCAGAGGAGACACCAGTCTCATTAGTGATTCTTACGACGTAAAGTTCGATGTTGACCGGGTTAGCTTGGGAATCCCAGACAGAGATCTGGCTCCTTTGGTAGGATCGTTGTAGCTTTTCAGTCTCTTCCAGCCGCTTTTAGTAGATGTCTGTGATACGTCTCCAACGTATCTATAATTTATGAAGTATTCATGCCATATTTACAATAATTTTATATGATTTTGGTATGATTTTATTAGAACTAACCCGGACTGACGTTGTTTTCAGCAGAACTACCATGGTGTCGTTTTTTGTGCAGAAATAAAAGTTCTCGGAATGGGCTGGAAATTTACGGAGAATATTTTTGGAAAATATAAAAAATACTGAAGCAAAAAGATACCGGAGAGGAGTCCCGAGGCATCCACAAGCCTAGGGGGCACCCCCCCTAGGGCGCGCCCCCTGGCTTGTGGGTCCCCCGGGAACCCCCTTGACGTGAGACCGACGCCAAAAATTCCTATAAATACCAAAACCCCCAGAAAGAAACCTAGATCGGGAGTTCCGCCGCCACAAGCCTCTGTAGCCACGAAAAACCAATCGGGAGCCCGTTCCGGTACCCTGCCGGAGGAGGAAACCATCACCGGAGGCCATCTTCATCATCCCGGCGGTCTCCATGACGAGGAGGGAGTAGTTCACCCTCGGGGCTGAGGGTATGTACCAGTAGCTATGTACGATCTCTATCTCTCGTGTTCTTGAGATGACACGATCTTCATGTACCGCGAGCTTTATTAATATAGATGAATCATATGGAGTTTTCCCCTCTCTATCTTCTTGTGATGAATTGAGTTTTCCCTTTGAAGTTCTCTTATCGGATTGAGTCTTTAAGGATTTGAGAACACTTGATGTATGTCTTGCGATGGGATATCCGTGGTGACAATGGGATGTTCTATTGATCCACTTGATGTATGTTTTGGTGATCAACTTGCGGGTTCCGTGACCTTGGGAATCTATGCATAGGGTTTGGCACACGTTTTCGTCTTGACTCTCCGGTAGAAACTTTGGGGCACTCTTTGAAGTTCTTTGTGTTGGATTGAACATAATGAATCTGAAATTGTGTGAGGCATATCGTATAATCAAGCCCATGGGTACTTGTGGTGACATTGCAATATCTAGGTGACATTAGGGTTTTGGTTGATGTGTATCTTAAGGTGTTATTCTAGTACGAACTCTAGGGCTGTTCGTGACACTTATAGGGATAGCTCATAAGATTGATCGGAAAAGATAACTTTGAGGTGGTTTCGTACCCTACAATAATTTCTTCGTTTGTTTTCCGCTATTTGTGACTTTGGAGTGAACTCTTTGTCGCACGTGAGGGATTTACATATGATTGAACTATGTCAGTATTGTTGAGAGAACTTGCACTAGTGAAAGTATGAACCCTAGGCCTTGTTTTCAAGCATTGCAATACCGTTTTTGCTCACTTTTTTTACTTGCTACCTTGCTGTTTTTATATTTTCAGATTACAAAAACCTATATCTACCATCCATATTACACTTGTATCACCATCTCTTCGCCGAACTAGTGCACCTATACAATTTACCATTGTATTGCGTGTGTTGGGGACACAAGAGACTCTTTGTTATTTGGTTGCAGGGTTGTTTGAGAGAGACCATCTTCATCCTACGCCTCCCATGGATTGATAAACCTTAGGTCATCCACTTGAGGGAAATTTGCTACTGTCCTACAAAACTCTGCGCTTGGAGGCCCAACACGAGTCTACAAGAAGAAGGTTGCGTAGTAGACATCAAGCTCTTTTCTGGCGCCGTTGCCGGGGAGGTGAGTGCTTGAAGGTATATCTTTAGATCTTGCAATTAAATTTTTAGTTTCTTGTTTTTCACTAGTTTGGTTTTATAAAAGAAAACTACACAAAAAATGGAGTTTAGGTTGCATCAATTGGTTCGTCTTTTTAATGTCTTTCGTGAAAATGTTGGTTTGGAAAATTGTGCTCAATTGGTAGAGGAAGAATTTATGAAAATACTTAATGAGAATTCCTTGAATGATGAGCATGATTGCAATATTGCTAGTATGAATTCTCTGAATATCCATGATGCTAATGATATGCAAACCCACAAGCTTGGGGATGCTATGTTTGATGAAGATGATATTTTTAGTCCCCCAAGTTTTGATGAGCAAATTCATTATGATTATGGCATGCCTCCTATCTATGATGATTATGATGATGACATGTATGCTATAAAGAGTGATAGTAACCATGAAACTTGTCATCATGATTTTAATATTCAAAGTGGTTATGTCAATCAGGTATCTCATGATAGTTATTTTGTTAAGTTTGCTCCCACTATTATGAATGAGAAGAAAATTGCTTATGTGGAGAGTGACAAATTTTCTATGCTTGTGGATCATGAAGATAATGCTTTATGTGATAGTTATATTTTGAAATTCCTTCGTGATGCTACTGAAAATTATCATGAGGGAGGAGTATATGCTTGTAGGAATTGCAATAATATCAAGTTTCCTCTCTATGTGTTGGAAATCTTGAAGTTTTACTTGTTTTACCTTCCTATGCTAGTTGATTCTTGTTCCCATAAGTTGTTTGCTCACAAAATCCCTATGCATAGGAAGTGGTTAGACTTAAATGTGCTAGTCATATGCTTCATGATGCTCCTGTTATGTTTCAATTCTTATCTTTTATGTGAGCATCATTGAAATCATCATGCCTAGCTAAAAGTCATTCAAGAAAAGCGTTTGTTGGGAGACAACCCAACACTTTTACTTTCTGTTTTTGTGTGTTCACATGATTAATCTACTGTAGTAATCATGTTTTGTGCCTTTTATTTCAATAAAGTGCCAAGTAAAGCCTTTGGGATGACTCACAAGATGAGTAGAATTGATGCTGAACCAAAACAGAAACTTTTGACTCCAGTACAGGAATTTTAATTTTTTTACTGGAGCGTGATAATGATCTGAAATTTTTACACAGTCTTAATATACAAATCCTTCAGATTTTCCTAATTTTTCAGAATTTTTAGAGACAGGGAACTATGGTTACACTACAGATTTTCACAGACTGTTCTGTTTTTGACAGATTCTGTTTTGCATGCATAGTTTGCTTGTTTTAGTGTTCTCATAGCTTATATTTAGTGGTATAAATTATGGGAATGATAGAATACAGTAGGTATGATGTGGGAACAAGTATGAATCTTGTCTTGACAGTACCTAAGTGAATGATTTATCTTTACTACACTAACCCTTCTCACGAAGTTCCGTTAAGTTTTGTGTGATTGAAGTTTTCAAGTTTTGGGTGAGACACTGATATGAGGAGAATAAGGAGTGAAAAGAACCTAAGCTTGGGGATGCCCAGGGCACCCCCAAGGTAATATCCAAGGAATACTCAAGCGCCTAAGCTTGGGGATGCCCCGGAAGGCATCCCCTCTTTCGTCTTCAACACTATTGGTATATCTTACTTGGAGCTATATTTTTATTCGTCAAATAATATGAGTTTTGCTTGGAGCGTCATTTTATTTTGTTGTTCTCTGTTAGGTGTTATTTATAATCTTGTTTTTCAATAAAAAGTTCCAAGAATTGCCTTAGGATGCTTGCATTGCATATTTGATGTGTGCTGCGTAAAAACAGAAGCTTTTGCTGTAGTGTTTGAATTTTCATATTCTACTGGAACATGGAAAGTTTCTGAAATTTTTACACAGTGTTTTCATATAAATTATTTAGCATGTCATAAATTTTCATAATTTTTTGAGTTACAGAAGTACACTGTTTTCATAAATTTCTACAGACTGTTCTGTTTGGACAGATTGCTCTCACAGTTTCGTTATCTACTTATCCTCTAGTTTCCATAGCCTATATTGGTAGATATAAATTGTGGAAATGATAGTAAACAGTAGATAATGTTCGAAAATTATTATGAAACTTGTCTTGGCAGTACATAAAGAGTTGATTTATTATTATGTGTACTAACCTATCTCACGAGTTCTTTTCAAGTTTTGTGTGGATGAAGTTTTTGAGAATAGGTGAAACCGGGAAATGAGAGGATTGAACGAGATACAAAAGCTCAAGATTTGGGATGCCCAAGGCACCCCAAGTAAATATTTCAAGAATTCTCAAGCATCTAAGCTTGGGGATGCTACGCATCCCACCTCTCTTCATCAACAATTATCGGTTAGCCTATGTTGAGCCTAATTTTTTATTCGTTCACATGATGCGTGCTATTTTTCTTTTTCTTGCTGTTTAATAAAATACTTAAGATCTAAAATTCTTAGATGAGAGAGTCTTCACATAGTTATTTAATTGTTGACTACGCATTGATCTTCACTTATATCTTTTTGGAGTAGTTTGTCATTCACTCTCGTGCTTCACTTATATCCTATGAGTAAATGGTTGAATGAATTGAATTTCATAAATCTGAAATTAAATATGCTTCATATACTTATCCCATGGGGAGTAATGACTTCACACATAATAAGTATAGGTGGTAAAATTTATTGAAAGTTAGTAAACACCGCATTGGTCACTTGAACAATTCATGAAAGAATATTGAAGGAAGAGAGATTCCACATATAAATATACTATCTTGGAAATCTTCTATGATTGTGAGCTCATTAATTATTTTCAAACTCGAGCAAATTAGTTAAAATTGGACAAGGAAGACAACTTAATGAGTTATGTTTGGGTATATTTGTATAGAAGTTATATTGTTATGGATCCTCCAACATGTGGTGCTTGCTTCCACCTGATACTAGCCAAAACTTTCGCACCAAGTAGAAATACTACTTGTGCATCTGTCGGTGTACTAAAGTTTGGGTCTTTAGTACCCCATGCTTGTGCACGGACGGTTGTAGCCACACCAACGGCAAGGCCTGCCGGGGGACAACTGAATGCAAGTGCAAGACTGTCGAGAAAGCATTCAAGTCAATAATCAGAAGACAGAAGACCAAAGGCTAGGATCCCGGCAAGATCTTGCCGGGATGGCCTGCGGAGCCCCGGCAAGACTCGCACCCGGTAAGACCTCGCCACCCTGTCACCGCTCCAGCGCAGCGACCAGCTTGTCCTTTAGTTTTTGTCCTCCTGGATGCGTGTCGAGGCGCTAACGGCGGATGGGGTTAAGCGGTGCTGATGGGACGGGCTCTTTTCCCGTCCCCAAGAAGCTAAGGGACACCTCAACGGAGCATTTAATGCATTTGTCCCAAGTCGTCAGTATTAGGTATGATAATACTGTAGTAGCTTTACACCTCTTGTACTTCGCCACTGTTGGTGACCCCTTCGACGTATAAAAGGAGGCCCAAGGCGTAGCTACAGAGGGGGAGGACCTTCTGGCCCATTCTGCATGCGTAGCTGCTGCTCGAACGTACTGTTCATCGCAAGCGCTCCTGAAGCTTGGGCTAAAACACATCCAATACAAACAAAGCAGGAGTAGGGTTTTACGCTTCTCAGCGGCCCGAACCTGGGTAAAAATCCCTCGCATTGATCGTTGGATCTGCTCTTTGTGCAAGCCTTTTTCCCTGTTGAACCAGAAAAGGGATCCACGCAATCCCATAGGTGTCGTACGCCGACATCTTTGGCGCGCCAGGTAGGGGAAAGAGATTGCGCGAACCTGATCCAGCGATCAGTGCGCCAGTTTCTTTATCATCTTCATCGCCATGGCTCCCAAGAAGAAGGGTTTTACGGCGGTTGGCCCATCCGCGTCCGGTGCACCTGTAGCTACACAGACGGGCGACGGTGTGGACGTAGGCGGAGGGGCGGAGGTCTTGAGCCTCCACGACATTCTGGTGATGAAAGCCAAGCGAGCGGCGTCGTTCGCAGCGGCGACGGCAACCCACGCGCCGCTAGATCTAAGGACATAGTTGTGCTGCCTACGGGCGGCATAGCAAACTCCAAGGACGGAAGGGCGCCTTCTAAGACACCCACGCCGGCGCATGCGCCGCGGCCTTCTCAGGTCGCACGCGATGAACAACGCCGCGACGTTGGTGGTTCTAAGCGTCCCCAAGGAAAGACCCATGAGCATCACTCTCAAGATGCGCCGGGCCAGCATGCACGCCAAAACGCTGGTGGAAGCGGTGCGCGGTCGCGGGACTGTGATGGAGCTCCTTCTAACACGATTAGGAGTCAGAGCACCTCACGTTCCTCACACCTTTCGCCGCCGCCTACACCAGCAGAAGCATTGGCGCGAGCACAGCTGCTCCTGAATTTTCCTCCTGCTGCGGAGAAGCTCGAAGAATGGAGAGCTGCTATTCAGAGCCTCGTCGGCCTCGCTAATGAAGATGGGCCACAGCGGGCGGAGCCTTCGCGGCGGCAGTCCATCGAGCCGGCGCGTGCCGATGGCGAAAAGACTGGAGGTGGTACGACCACGATGCACTCTCCTCCACGGCGGCAACAGCGGTCGCTGACTCGACGGATCGACGCCTGTGATGATGATTCAACGGCGTCGTCTGATCCGCGAACTCGCCGCGATCAACGTCAAGTTCTTCGGGAACAAAGCAAAGAGGACGCTCGGACTACCATCGAGCGGCGGCGGGAAGCGTGCCATCAATCTGATAGGCGTGCAGGACCCACTGTAGACAAGCCTGCGCCAGGGTATCCTGGTGAACTACCTTATGAGGTGGGTTGTCCAGCTTTTACCCGTGAGCTGCGGCGAGTCCAGTGGCCCAATTCCCGAACGTTCAAACCGGAGGTCCCGGAGAAATACGACGGCAAGACTCACCCGTCGGAGTTCTTGAGCATCTACACCATTGCGGTGCAGGCTGCCGGGGCTCGCGACGACAAGATACTCGCCAACTACTTCCCGTTGGTACTTAAGCCCAACGTCAGGTCGTGGTTGATGCATCTGCCGAAAAATTCCATTTCTTCCTGGGCAGATCTGTGTCATGAGTTTGTTGGTGCCTTTACCGGAGGCCACCAAACTCATGGCCAGGAAAGTGATTTGCATCTCATCCCCCAGAAAGAGGGCGAAACTTTGCGCAAGTACATACAGAGATACAGCCGTGTACATCACAACATCCCAGACGTTCATCCTGCCGCTGTTGTCAGCGCGTTCCATCAGAACGTACGCAACCGCAGGATGCGCGAAGAGCTGGCGATGAAAAAAGTTAGGGATGTTGCCGAGCTCTATGCTCTGGCTGATAAATGTGCTCGATCTGAAGAAGGGAGGAGATTCCCCGGCGAGGATGTTGGCGCAGGAGTCGACTCTGAAGACGAAGATGCCGCCGCCCCGGCAAAGAAAGGCCGACGGCGTAACAGGAAACGCAAGGGCAAGGCCGTGCTTGCTGTCGAGGAATCCGGCAACCTCGACACCGCCAAGAAGGTCAGGGTTGACGGCCCCGGCAAGGAGGTTGCCGGGTGCGCCTCCTGTCAGGCCTTGGCGGCTGCCGACAAACCGGAGGGCTCCGACAAGCAGTACTGCAAGATCCACCGCACCAAGGGCCATGATCTCCAAAACTGCTGTCAAGTTGAGCAGCTTGTCGAGAAGCAGAAAGCCGAGTATGAAAGGCGAGATAAGGAGAAGGTCCAGGATGGCGCAGAGGGGTCCGGCAAGAAACGCGGTGGCCGAGGAGGTCGCCGCGGCAAGGCCAAGCAAGAGAAGGAGAGGCCTGCTCGAGGCCGCGACAAGGAAGAGGGGGGTGATGATGACAACGAAGAGGACGACGAGTCCAGCGAGCACGAATTTCAAAGAGCTACAGAAGTCATGTGCATTGACGAGGGCGCCTCGTTGCATTCTTCTCACCGCCGGGTTAAACAGTGGGCGCGTGAGGTTAATGCGACAGAGCCATCTGTCGATGCCCGGAAACCATTGAAGTGGTCCAACATGCCTATCATTTTTGACGCTGAGGATCACCCTGATCGCACAACTGCGGTCGGGTGTCTGCCATTGTTGGTTTCACCAACGATTCGCAACCTCAAAGTGACAAAGATGTTAGTTGACGGTGGGGCTGGTTTGAACTTGATCTCACCCGATGTGATCAAAAGGTTGCAAATTCCTGATGAAGATCTCGAGGAAATGGGCACGTTTCAGGGGATCAATCCAGGAAGGAGCAAGCCGAAGGGTAAGATCACACTACCGGTAACATTTGGTAGTGACTTGAACTACAGAACAGAGAAGATTGTTTTCGACGTCGCCAGGATTCCATTGCCATATAATGGGATCCTTGGGCGTCCAGCGCTGGCCAAGTTCATGGCGGCATCGCACTACGCTTATAATACATTGAAGATGCCCGGGCCGATGAGCGTCATCACTATCAACTCCGACAAGAAGGATGCGCTTATCTGCACCGACCAACTTTACCGGGAGGCAGTTGCAGCACCTGCCGCCAAGGCACTTGCCCCTGCCGCTGAAGCTCCTGGGGGGAAGAAGACCGGCAAGACCTCTAGCACACACTCCGGCAAACGCACCTCCTCGGAGTACTGCGCTCCTGTTGAGAATGTGCCAGAGAGCTCCACCGGCAAGAGCAAGAAATCCAAGGCAGTTCCACCAGAAACTAAGAAGGTGCCCGTCAAGGAGGAAGGTACGGGAGGAACTTTCACCATAAGTTCCACCCTCGACGACAAATAGGAAAGCGCGCTCATTGCCTTCCTGCGGGCGAATGTCGATGTGTTTGCATGGCAACCATCTAATATCCCTGGTGTTCCTAGGGAGGTGATTGAGCACCATCTTGCTATCTGTCCTCATGCACGGCCCGTCAAGCAGAAAGTTAGGAAGCAAGCCTTGGAGCGGCAAGAATTTATTGCCGAGGAAATCAGGAAGTTGGAAGCGGCAGGTTTGGTTAGAGGAGTGCTCCATCCAACATGGTTGGCCAATCCAGTTGTAGTGCGCAAGGCGAATGGAAAATGGAGGTTGTGTATTGATTATACAGATATCAATAAAGCCTGTCCAAAAGATCCTTTTCCCCTGCCACGCATCGACCAGATTGTGGACACCACTGCCGGCCGCGATTTTCTTTCATTTCTTGACGCCTATTCAGGATATCATCAGATCTTCATGGCAAAGGAAGACGAAGAGAAAACCGCATTTATCACCCCATGTGGTACGTATTGCTTCTTACGTATGCCTTTCGGGTTGAAAAGTGCTGGTTCAACATTTGCAAGAGCGGTCCAGATTGGTTTTGAGCCCCAGCTACATAGAAATATGGAAGCTTATATGGATGACATAGTTGTCAAAACCAAGGACAAGGCGACGCTCATACAAGATTTAGAAGAGACATTTGCAAATCTGCGCAAGATCAATTTGAAGCTCAATCCTGAGAAGTGTGTGTTTGGCGTTCCGTCCGGCAAGCTTCTCGGATTCTTTGTATCTCAACGTGGAATCGAAGCAAATCCCGACAAGATCAAGGCCATTGAGCAGATTGAAGCGCCAAGACGTGTCAAGGATGTACGTTGACTTGCCGGCTGCGTTGCTGCTCTGAGTAGGTTCATCTCCAAATCTGCTGAGCGCGCCCTACCCTTTTTCAAAATCTTGAAAAAGTCAGGTCCAATGAGATGGACTCCGGAAGAGGAGGCAGCGCTACAGGATTTGAAAAGGTAGCTCTCCTCTCCGCCAGTACTAGTCACGCCAAAACCACAAGAGCCGTTGCCGCTAATCAAGTGGTGAGTGCTGCGTTAGTGGCAGAAAGAGAAGTCGATGAAGAAGCAGCGGCAGCAGCAAGACCGCCAAGCTACAAGCTGGGATCTTCCCCGGCAGAGTCTGGTGCTGATAAAGTAGGATCTGCGCAGTCAGATGAAGCAACACAGAAGAAGAAGTTGGTGCAGCGCCCAGTTTATTTTGTCAGCTCCCTTTTGCAGGGGGCTAGGTCAAGATATTCTGGTGTGCAGAAGTTGCTCTTCGGCCTCCTTATGGCCTCGAGGAAGCTGCGCCATTATTTTCAGGCACATGAGATCACCGTCGTCACTTGCTTTCTGTTGCAGTGGATTTTGCGAAATCCCGATGCAACCGGCAGGATTGTGGAGTGGGCTTTGGAACTGTCAAGTTTTGGTCTCAAGTTTGAAAGTACTTCAACCATTCAGAGCAGAGCTTTGGCGGAGTTCATTGCGGAATGGACTCCAACGCCAGACGAAGAGATTCCAGAGACAACTCTCCTCGGCAAGGAAACGAATCAAGAGTGGATTGTGTATTTTGATGGGGCTTTCTCGCTGCAAGGCGCCGGTGCTGGCGTGCTGCTTGTCGCACCCACCGGAGAGCACCTCAAATATGTAATTCAGATGCATTTTCCCCGAGAGAGATCGACAAATAACACTGCAGAGTATGAGGGGCTGCTTTCCGGTCTCAGGATCGCAGCGGACCTTGGAATTAAGAAGCTCATCGTCAGAGGTGATTCGCAGCTTGTCATCAAGCAGGTGAACAAAGATTATCAGAGCCTGTTGATGGAAGCTTACGTAGATGAAGAGAGGAAGTTGGAGGAGCGCTTTGACGGTCTGGAAATGGAGCACGTACCTCATGCGGAGAACAACATTGCTGACGACCTGTCAAAGCGTGCTGCCCTTAAGTTATCTGTGGAACCAGGAACTTTTGTGCTCCGATTGACTCAACCATCCGTAACACCATCGATGGGACAAGAAAAAAGGAGGAAGTTGAGTTCCGGCAGGTATTTTCCGGTAGAGCTTCCAGGGGCCGCCGGCAAAGAAGTTGCCGGGAACGACACCAAGCTTGCCGGTGAGCGACAGGCTCCGGCAGGGCCTCAAGCTCTTGCCGTAGAGGCAACCGCTCCCGCCGAGCTCGCCGGGGTGCAACAGGCTCCGGCAGGGCCTCGAGCCCTTACCGTAGAGACAAAAGCTCCCGCGGCAGAGGACACGCCTTTAGTCCTTGCTGTCGAGCCTCAGGCTCCAGCATGGGCACAGCACATTGTTCAGTTCCTTCAAACAGGGGAACTTCCCGAAGAACAGGAAGAAGCGGAGAAAGTAGCCCGTCAGTCTAATATGTACCAGTTCGTGGACAATGTCCTGTACAAAAAGAGACCGAACGGTGTGAAATTGAAGTGCATTCCTCGGGAGGATGGACTGGAGCTGTTGGCAGAGATACATGGAGGCATATGTGGCTCCCACATAGGATCAAGAGCTCTTGTTGGTAAGGCATTCCGGCAAGGTTTCTTTTGGCCCACTGCTCTCCAGGATGCAACTGCACTAGTAACCAAGTGTGAAGCGTGCCAGTTCCATTCATAGAAATTGCATCAACCGACTCAAGCTCTTCAGACAATCCCTCTCTCCTGGCCATTTTCGGTCTGGGGGCTCGACATTTTGGGCCCTTTCCCCCGTGCTACCGGGGGCTTTGAGTACTTGTACATCGCAATCGACAAGTTCACAAAGTGGCCGGAAGTGGAAGCAGTGAGGAAGGTGACAGCACAATCAGCCGTCAAGTTCTTCAAAGGACTAGTTTGCCGTTTTGGTGTACCAAACAGGATCATCACTGACAACGGCACGCAGTTCACGAGCCAGACCTTCATGCAGTACGTCCAAGACCTTGGCGGCAAAATCTGTTTTGCTTCTGTTGCTCATCCAAGAAGCAACGGCCAGGCGGAAAGGGCAAATGCTGAAGTGTTGCGAGGCCTCAAGACAAGGACTTTCGACAAGCTGCGCAAGTGCGGAAGACGCTGGATTGATGAGCTGCCGGTGGTTCTTTGGTCAATCAGAATGACACCAAATCGAGCCACCGGCCAGACACCCTTCTCCCTAGTATACGGGGCGGAAGCAGTTCTCCCCACAGAACTCACGTACGGGTCACCTCGAGTGCTCGCCTATGATGAGCTTGAGCAAGAGCAGTTGCGACAAGATGACGTTACGCTCCTTGAGGAAGATCCTCTTCAGGCTGATGTGCGAGCTGCACGCTACCAGCAAGCCTTGCGCCGCAACCATAGCCGCAAGGTTCATGCCCGAAGTCTTGAGGAAGGCGACCTTGTTCTTCGGCGCGTTCAGTCGGCCAAGAATTCCAACAAGTTGACGCCAAAGTGGGAAGGCCCTTATCGGGTAGTACGAGTCACCAGGCCTGGCGCAGTCCGCCTGGAGACCGAAGATGGAGTTCCAGTGAGTAATTCCTGGAATATTGAACATCTTCGTAAGTTCTATCCATAAGGCGCGGTTGCCGGGTCTCCCGGCAACCCCTTTTGTACGAGTCTTGCCGCCAAGGCATTTAATCCTTTGTACAAAGCCAGGCGCAGACCCTGTGCGTAGTTGAATAAGATTAAGTGTTTTACAATTCTTGTCAATTTTCATGTTTACTTATATGCATGCTTATCTGAGACATTGTATTACACCTGCTTCCGGTAAGCATTGACGAACCGCCAAGGTTCCATATCTCTGTTTTCTCTTCTTTCTTTTTCTCAAAGGACAGAAGGTTCCCTCGCATGCAAGTTTGCCGGGGGGAATGATGGTATGGATACCGACAGGCGACGTTCAAGGTTGACATCTTGCCGGAAGGAGTACAGCAACGAAAAGCTAAGTTGTAGAAACTTTAAACAAATTTTTGTTTTGTAAGGTTATTCTCCTTGAACGATTCCGGCCTATGTATGGGAAACCTGCACGCGAAGGAACCTTGTCATGATCGGTTGCGCCCTTATTTTGTTTCGAGTCCGCTCAACAGTTTAAGTGGCTGCACTGAAAACGTCAAGGTTTCTTGCCGGTAGCGGCACCTCCAGCAGGCTGCTAAAGTCCCGCACCTAGCGCTCGCGGCAAGGGTGCGCGCGCCGGCAAGTCCCTAATAAGCGTAGGGCTTTTTCCGTACAAAAAGAAATCAGACAAGGGAAATAGCATACATTCATCCAGAGCATAGCAAGTTATATTACATTAATAGTTGCCGCGATTCTAACATGAGACAAAATTGTCTTTGGCATGGAATGGTGGCAACAACGAGAAGTGAAGCGGCTAGTCTCTGCGCTCGCCTTCAACCCTCTTGACTTGACCCACCTTGTCGACGATGGGCGCGACAAGCTCTTCGAGTGCCTTGAGGTCCACGCCCTTCGGCAAGCGGTCAAGAACGTTGGTGAGGTTGATGCCAGGGTTCTTGTGCACCACTTTGATGAGCACCTTGCGGAGGACGGCCCGGCAGAGTTTGCGGGATTCGTTGGCCAGATGGGTTGCTCGATCAGACTGGAGTAGCTTGAGCGCATCGATCATGCCCTCGAAGAACAAGGTCACCTTGGCACTCGGAGACACTCTTTCATCAGAAGAATACCTGAAGTTCTGTAGGCCCATGGAGGATAGTTCTGCTGCAAGCCTTTCTGCAACATCGACAAGGCGTTCAGTCCAGATCTTGACGCCTTTCTCGAAGTCATTATAAGTGGCGGCGGCGCTCTTGAGAAGGTCCTTCTCATTCCGGAGATCTTTGATTAAGACTTTCTCACGAGCCTTGCTGTTCTAAAGAGTCTCCTCTAGCGTGGCCAGCTTCAGCTTCAGATCGGCGATAGAGTCATTGGCTAAGGTGAGTTGCTTGGTCTTGTCGGATATGGCGGTTTGCATCTCCATCAAGCTGTAGAGAGTCTTCTCTCTTTCGGTTTTGAGCATCGAGATCTCCTTGCCGTGATCCTCAAGGTCCGCCTCTAGCCTCTTCACCTTATCGTCAAGCTCATTCTTGGCAGCCTCTGCAGCTTCAGCAGCATTGATGGCTTCCTTCAGCTTGCCGGCGTGGTCAGTGGCAAGAGCCTTGAGTGTTTCCTTGTGTTTCTGCTCCAGCTCTTGGGTCCGCTGCGCGACAAGCCTTTCAATCTCTTCGTCCCTGCTGCGAAGCTTGTCGGCAAGCGCCTTCTCGCGGGCGACAAGGTCCTCTTCACAGGCATCAAGCCCGATGCGGCGCTCTGTTAGGCGGGCTCCCTCTGCAGCGGCCTGTTGTGCGGCCTCCTCTTGTGCCTTCTCAACATCGGACTGCTTCATGAGGAGCTCATTCCAGCTTTGATTCAGCTGCTCCTGACTCGCCTTCAGCTCCTGAAAGGCCTCAGCGTACCAGACTTGTGTTTCCTCGACGCGCTTCTGGAAATCTACCTCCGCTGCTTCGACAACTGCGGCCCTGGAATCCAGCTTCTCTTTCCGGGCGCGGTGAAGCGCTTGGAGCTTCTGAAAGTTGTTGCTCATGGCCTGGAGGAGTTTTTCTTCTTCGGATTTGCTGCTGCTGGTGCGCGGCTCGTCGACAATCTTGAGCCCAGCAGCGGCGATGACGTCTTCATCAAAGATTTCCCCTTCAGTTGGCACCCCAATGCTTGCCGTTCCTGGTATGCTGACGAACAAGTTGTCGCCAACCTTGAGGTATTTGCTTGACGAAGGGGCACCGGATGTTGACGGTTGATCCTCAACAGCCGCCTCACCGGCAGCTGGGGGCTCCGTGGCCGACGTAGCGCCTGGCGCACCTGCGACAGGAATGCCGTCAGTATGGTCACTAGACTCCTCGCCGGCCTTCTCAGCAGACTCCTTGGTTGGCTTTTCCTGTGCGGCCTTGGCGGCCTCGGCGGCAGCATCCTTGGCGGCCTCGGCGGCAATTCTTGGCGGCCTCGTCAGCGGCAACTCTGCCGGCCTCGGCGGCAATTCTTGGTGGCCTCGTCAGCGGCAACTCTGCCGGCCTCGGCGGCAGCATCCCTGGCGGTCTCCTTGATAACGGCGTCAACATCCATGTGTTCTGTCGAGGGAAGGTCTGAAGGCCAAGAAAACAAACAAGATAAGGCTGAGGTGGAAGTTCAAGAAGACAAAAAGAAAGACAGAATAACAAGTGTTCTGAGGCAAACGGTTTACCTGCGTCAAGCTGTTGAGAGATGGTTTCTCCTTTCCCGGCAACATTGGTTGCCGACGAAGGATTACCGGTGCCTGCGCTTGCTGGCTCCTCTTCAACGCGAATGGGCTCGCTAGTGGAAACCCTTGCCGGAGATTCATCTCTGGGCGGCATGGATGACGGAGGCGGCACGTTAGGGATGGCTTCTGATGGTGCTCCTTGCTGCCGCTCCTCTCCTACAAGCCCGGTGATGTCAGTAGTGAAGATACACACCCCGACACTTGCCAGCGGAAAGTGAGTAGTGAACTCACGCTGGGGGCTGCGTCGGGAGCTGCATTGAGAGCTTGACTCCGGGCTGATGGTGATCAGCTCTGGCGCACCTGTGGTGCTTGCTGGCGGCTCATCGGCCGTTGAAGTCTTCGCCTTCTTCGCCATCCTTTGCGCCAACGTTTCCGTATCTCTGTGGGGACAGGCCAAAGTAAGACAAATTAGTTAAGCAAAACCAGAAATTCAGAAGTTAAAAGATGTGACAGGACCCTTACTCTTCTCCTTCCGAGCTAAAGGCAGAGAGGTCGAAGTCAACTTCCGCCACGGTGTCTGTGTGAGGAGGTGAAGGAGTGGTCCTGGGTCATTTGGCTGCGGCAGAAGAGGAAGATTGGTGAGCTGAGGCACCAGGGGTGGCCTTCCGAAGAACACGCTTCTTCTTCTCGGGAGCTGGGGGCTCCTCGTGCAGCTGCTCCTCGGATGTATCTTCGGCAGAAGGGCCCTCGGCAGCTGTGCCACTCTACTCTCCGGCAGCCTCGCCCTGCCCGGCAAGTTTTTCCTCCGACATCACCTCTTCTTCACTGGCTTCCCCTTCCGCGAAGCCAGCGCTGCCGGCCTCCGCGGCAAGATTCGCCTCTTCCGCCCTGCTGGCGATATACGCCACTTCTTCCTCAGTGGTGGGGCGGATGAGGTTTGTTTCTTCCCGGATGGCCCTCTCTGGCAAGTTGTCGAAGAATTCTTGTGCCTGCTCTGCGGTTGGCTCATCCGAAGTTCCGTCAAGGCCGTGAGCATCACACACCGACATCATGGCGATGATTGAGGCCAGGGCGGAGTTGTTGCACAAAGGAATTACGCCAGCCGGCAACTTGAATCTCGCGTCAGTCCTGAACAGTTTTTGGCAGAGAGCTGTGTGCTGCATGACCGTCAAGTTGTTATTCAGACCAGGGCGCAACCTCATGATATCTGCCGCATTTCGGAACTCCCAGGCTGGTCTCCCTTTCTTCTGCAGAGGGGCGATGCGCCGGCGAAGGAAATTAGCGCCGATCATTTCTATTGTGAGCCCGGCAACCTTGAGGCAGTGGATCCTGGTAACTGCAATTCTGAGCTTCTCATCTTGAGGATCGAGGGCGCTCCAATCGTTACCGCGTGCCATTTTTGTTTGTCGGGGTGAACAGAAGGGCTGGGGATCTTTCTCCTGAATCCAGCACCACTTGGCCCGCCATTCTTCCCACTTCTCGCGGTAGACCCCGTCTGGGTATATCTCCTTGTTCCATGACCTTGGAATCCAGGTGATAAAACCAGAAAGGGCCTCTCCCTTTTGAATGCGGGTAACGAAGTAATGGCGGAAGAGGGCTGTGTTGGGGACTACTCCGGCAAAATTTTCACAAAGATGGGCAAAGACTGACATGCATGTCACGGAATTTCGGCGTAAAATCCAAGAGATGGAAGCCGTATGTGTACATGATGTCGACGAAGAAATCAGAAAACGGGGGACAGAGCCCGCAGTAAAAGTAGTCGACAAAGAAGGGGAATTTATCTGGGCCACCCTTGGAGGAACCTGGGCTCACGCGAGTAGCAGGATGAGCCTTCGTCTCCCTCGCCCACATACACATGTATCGGTCCTTCAGAGCGCTCGCATCAAGCGCCGAAGTGAAGACGGCGTGTTTCCTCCGCATCTTCACCAGTTCGCTCTCTGGGATGGCGGCTTTCACCTCCTTGCCCTTGATCGCCTTGGGCGGCATGGTGGCTATGGGAGCGGAGGCCGAGGACGGTGAGGGCATGCAGGCGGCGGACGAGTGGAAGAGGCTCTGTTTCGAGCTTGAGGAAGGAGACGGCGGCAGTTTCCAGATTGGAAAGGACAAGAGGTAAATGAGCAGCACCTCTGCAGATTCCTTTTTATGGGGAAGGCGCGAGGCTGCCTCTTTACTAGTCAATATGAAAATGCTTTTGCGAGCGCGCGGCTATTACGGCCGCTCCACGCACGTATCCCACGTCCCGCATTCAACGTGCATCGTGGGGGGCGCAATAAGCAGAATGATTACAATAGCTAACTCCTGCCACACGTGCCCATGCACTGTTTGGGCCTAGCCCAACAATGCCTCGCACCCGTGTATGGCCTAGGCCCGGGGGCTCCTGTCGGTGTACTAAAGTTTGGGTCTTTATTACCCCATACTTGTGCACGGACGGTTGTAGCCACGCCAATGGCAAGGCCTGTCGGGGGACAGCTGAATGCAAGTGCAAGACTGTCGAGAAAGCATTCAAGTCAATAATCAGAAGACAGAAGACCAAAGGCTGGGATCCCGGCAAGATCTTGCCGGGATGGCCTGCGGAGCCCCGACAAGACTCGCACCCGGCAAGACCTCGCCACCCTGTCACCGCTCCAGCGCAGCGACCAGCTTGTCCTTTAGTTTTTGTCCTCCTGGATGCGTGTCGAGGCGCTAACGGCAGATGGGGTTAAGCGGTGCTGATGGGACGGGCTCTTTTCCCGTCCCCAAGAAGCTAAGGGACACCTCAACGGAGCATTTAATGCGTTTGTCCTAAGTCGTCAGTATTAGGTATGATAATACTGTAGTAGCTTTACACCTCTTGTACTTCGCCACTGTTGGTGACCCCTTCGACGTATAAAAGGAGGCCCAAGGCGTAGCTACAGAGGAGGAGGACCTTCTGGCCCATTCTGCATGCGTAGCTGCTGCTCGAACGTACTGTTCATCGCAAGCGCTCCTGAAGCTTGGGCTTAAACACATCCAATACAAACAAAGCAGGAGTAGGGTTTTATGCTTCTCAGCGGCCCGAACCTGGGTAAAAATCCCTCGCGTTGATCGTTGGATCCGCTCTTTGTGCAAGCCTTTTTCCCTGCCGAACCGTAAAAGGGATCCACGCAATCCCATAGGTGTCGTACGCCGACAGCATCCAAACACCCTTAAACCAGTTTTGCCATGAGAGTCCACCATACCTACCTATATGCCGTATTTACCTGCCGTTCCAAGTAAATTTGCATGTGCCAAACTTTAAACCTTCAAATAATATTCTGTTTTGTATGCCCGAATCGCTCATATAGTGACTAGGGGCTGTCAGTATCTTCCATGCTAGGTGGGTTATTCTCACGATATGTGTTGATTCACTATCATTCACGAGAAAGTGGCTGGTATTCAGGATGCCCAGTTCCATGCTCAAAAATCAAATCAAAATATAATGAAACAAAACTCCCCCAGGATTGTTGTTGTATGGACGGTACCCATGGATTCGGGTCGCCGTGGAGTGTGATTGATTGGTGGAGGGGGAGTAAAAACTTTACCATTCTGTTTGTGAACCGCCTATAATGTATCTAGCATGGAAGATACCGAGATCTCTTGGTTGTTATGTTGACAATGAAAGCATACCGCTCAAAATTATTATTCATCTCTGTTTTAAAAGCTCGAGCTCTGGCACCTTTGCAAGTCAATGCTTCCCTCTGCGAAGGGCCTGTCTTTTACTTTCTAGTACTTACCTTTATGCAAGAGTCATGGTGATCTTCACCACTTCCTATATTTCGCCTTTTTCTCTTGGCAAGCGTCATGTGTTGGGGAATGATCTAGACATATATATCCACACAAATATATTTGATCATGAATTATTATTGTTGACAATTATCTATATGATAAATAAGTTGGGAGGCGAAACATTAAGCCCCTATCTTCCTCTGTGTTCGATGGATGCTATTTGTTTTAAAAATATGCTTTGAGTGTCAATAATCATGGAAGACTATATGATAGTTGAGTATGTGGAATTTGCTAAATCAAAGCTCTTACATAGACTCTTCCTGAAAATAAGATGAATTGCAATTGTTCGATGACTCGGAATATGGTTTGTTAGTTTTCAAGAAACTTTCTGGTCTATACATTAACATGTGAATAGCTTGTTACTTGATCATGAGAAGTTTTATGAGATGAGCTACTATTTATGGTTTATATTGATGCTAGAAAAAGTGATTGGAATTATCATTGATCAAACTTGTGCACTTGCTAGCATTCACACTTCATAAATTATTTCTTTTATCATTTACCTACTCGAGGATGAGCAGGAATTAAGCTTGGGGATGCTGATACGTCTCCAACGTATCTATAATTTATGAAGTATTCATGCCATGTTTACAATAATTTTATATGATTTTGGTATGATTTTATTAGAACTAACCCGGACTGACGCTGTTTTCAGCAGAACTACCATGGTGTCGTTTTTTGTGCAGAAATAAAAGTTCTCGGAATGGGCTGGAAATTTACGGAGAATATTTTTGGAAAATATAAAAAATACTGGAGCAAAAAGATACCGGAGAGGAGTCCTGAGGCATCCACAAGCCTAGGGGGCGCCCCCCCCCCCCAGGGCGCGCCCCCTAGCTTGTGGGTCCCACGGGAACCCCCTTGACGTGAGACTGACGCCAAAAATTCCTATAAATACCAAAACCCCCAGAAAGAAACCTAGATCGGGAGTTCCTCCGCCGCAAGCCTCTGTAGCCACGAAAAACCAATCGGGAGCCCGTTCCGGCACCCTGCCGGAGGGGGAAACCATCACCGGAGGCAATCTTCATCATCCCGGCGGTCTCCATGATGAGGAGGGAGTAGTTCACCCTCAGGGTTGAGGGTATGTACCAGTAGCTATGTGTTTGATCTCTCTCTCTCTCTCTCGTGTTCTTGAGATGACACTATCTTGATGTACCGCGAGGTTTATTAATATAGATGAATCATATGGAGTTTTCCCCTCTCTATCTTCTTGTGATGAATTGAGTTTTCCCTTTGAAGTTTTCTTATCGGATTGAGTCTTTAAAGGATTTGAGAACACTTGATCTATGTCTTGCGATGGGATATCCGTGGTGACAATGGGATGTTCTATTGATCCACTTGATGTATGTTTTGGTGATCAACTTGCGGGTTCCGTGACCTTGGGAATCTATGCATAGGGGTTGGCACACGTTTTCGTCTTGACTCTCCGGTAGAAACTTTGGGGCACTCTTTGAAGTTCTTTGTGTTGGATTGAACATGATGAATCTGAAATTGTGTGATGCATATCGTATAATCAAGCCCATGGGTACTCGTGGTGACATTGGAGTATCTAGGTGACATTACGGTTTTGGTTGATGTGTATCTTAAGGTGTTATTTTAGTACGTACTCTAGGGCTGTTCGTGACACTTATAGGGATAGCTCATAAGATTGATCGTAAAAGATAACTTTGAGGTGGTTTCGTACCCTACAATAATTTCTTCGTTTGTTCTCCGCTATTTGTGACTTTGGAGTGAACTCTTTGTCGCACGTGAGGGATTTACATATGATTCAACTATGTCAGTATTGTTGAGAGAACTTGCACTAGTGAAAGTATGAACCCTAGGTCTTGTTTTCAAGCATTGCAATACCGTTTTTGCTCACTTTTGTTACTTGCTACCTTGCTGTTTTTATATTTTCAGATTACAAAAACCTATATCTACCATCCATATTACACTTGTATCACCATTGTATTGGGTGTGTTGGGGACACAAGAGACTCTTTGTTATTTGGTTGCAAGGTTGTTTGAGAGAGACCATCTTCATCTACGCCTCCCACGGATTGATAAACCTTAGGTCATCCACTTGAGGGAAATTTGCTACTGTCCTACAAAACTCTGCGCTTGGAGGCCCAACACGAGTCTACAAGAAGAAGGTTGCATAGTAGACATCAGTCTGTACCTAGACATATAACTTCCGCTTGTTGTTTGTATGCTCTGAATGATGGGTCATGCGACCCCCTGCTTGTAACATTATACTATATTGGCTCGTCGGAGCCTTCTACATAAATGTTGTGTTGTTGAATGGTTATGTTGTGATGCCATAGTTGTATCTATGCATATCGGGCATGTCGTGCGTACGTGTGACATGCAACGGTATGTATGGGACCCGACACCTAGTTGTGTGCCTTAGGAGTACTCTTTATAGGGAACTGCCTCTTTGTGCTTCCACCGAGCCTTGGTAGCTTGCTACTGCTCCGGACACATTGATTGACCGGCGTGTATCCTTCTTGCTGTTGTGTCTGTCCCTTTGGGGAAACGTCTCGCAGTGTAATGGACTCCTTGTAGCCTGCTATGACTCGTCTACGCACAGTTAATGACAGAAATGTCTCACGGCGTAATGGAGTCCATGTAGCTTGCTATGACTCGTCTACACATGCTGGAGGCTGACACCTGCATTGCTGGGTTATGTACGCTTGTCCCTGTATGGATGTGCTACTTGGGTTCTACGACTAGTCATGTCGGCCCGGGTTCTTTGACATTTGAATGCTAGCGACATATTCACATACGTGAGCCAAAAGACGCAAACGGTCCCGGCCCAGGGAAGGTGGCAGCCGTGGGGATAACCGTGCTTGAGGCCGCAAAGTGATGTGATGTGTTACATGCTAGATTCTTATGGCTTAGGATCGGGGTCCTGACAGCGTTGGTATCAGAGCTTGATAGCCTATAGGATTACCAAGCCAAACTGGTCGATGTTTGAGTCTAGAACTGCTTTAGTTATATAAGGGAATTGATTGTGGAAGGGAACGTAAAATTCTTTTTACTCCTTTCCTCATGTCATTCTAATTCTGAGTCACCCTCTTCTTTATTCTACGGGGTTAAGAATTAGGCTTCTCATCTATCTATCAGGATGATGAGTTACTATGCTGGAGACCTTATAGGAAAGTTGTTGTCTTCCTGGATCAATGTCTCCATAAGAATTCAGTTGTTTTGTAGTCAGTTTTCATGCAGGTTGCCTCATATTTCATACCCGTACAGCCATTATGCTGTCCGAGTTATCCAAGGTTTATAAAATCTGATGCAATTGCACACTCCTTTGCCCTGATCTCGATGTCCTTTAGGCCAGACAAAGCACACTAATTATTGTGTTGGGGTACTCCATTACCTTGACGATTTTGTTGAAGTGTTAGGAAACCGTGTTATCTCAGAGAACCACCCAACAGTCTAATTGTGTCTTTTGTTCTCAGTGTGATAAATCTGGCCATCGTTATCGAAAGCATGTTGTGATGCTACTTAGTCAATAGGTATTCTGTTTCTGGGTTTTTGAACCCAAGGATCATTCTGCTTACTCCCGTTGATAGTATTTGCTCGTTCCTTTAGGATATTAGTAACCTTGTTTTAGTCTTCAAGGTTTGTGGTACATCATTCTTCCAATACCATGAACCAGTTATGGCAGAAGTTCCTCATGAACTGAAGATCACAACAAGAGTGCTCTTCATGAGTCCTTCATTCTATAGTTGTGAGTCTGCCAATCCTACCTTTCTGCATGGGTTATCTGGAAGAAACATGTTGAACGTTGTTCGACGTATTCAATCTATGCATCTACAACTCAGAAAATCATGTTCTCTTGAGTTGCCCCTCTTCAATTGTATTCTGACCTTCATCTATCAATGGATAGTCAAGGGTAGTTATGCATTCATAATCATTGATGCCTATTATTCTTGTGGTCTGTCAAGCCATTCTATTCTGGAATGAATAGGAGAAGCAAACTCCAGTACCTCATCCATATCCAGGATTGGGTCAAAGGAGCTGTATTCCGCAGATCAAACTGCCAATCCAGCTTTTGCTCTGTTCTACCCTTAGGTATTACCTTCTTCATGTCAAGATTGTCATGAGAATTGCACAACCTCTTATGGAATCTTGATGTAGTGATACTTCTCGCCATCATTGTTCATTCCTTGGTCTCCGTGCTGGTTGTAGCCGGAACGTTGACAAGTGAACAGTGATGTGTGAAATCAATACTCCTAGCAAACCCATTGCTTGGAAGTTAATGGACAATAATTTCATTCTTGGCGTGTTGGTTATTGAATCACCATTCTAAGATTGATCGTGCTACCTAGTCTATCTTTCATGGTGCACTCCTCAATCAATGAGTTCGGATTGTGTCAATCCTTCACTCTTTCGATCATATCGTCTTGCCCTGAAAAGCAAGATTGTTCTCAAGCTCAATAACATATTGGTGGTTCGTGATTTTCTGAATATCCTCTCGGAAGTATCACCAGGTTGTTCCTGACCGTTATGTTGAGTTCGTGATCAAGTTGGTTTTCCTATAAACCACCCCTTCTCCAAGAATCTGTGTTAGATACTCCTGAGCTAGTTGGTTAAGCTAAACAACAACTTGGAGAGTTGGAAGATAAATGCTTCGTCTGACTTAGTTCATTCCAAGGGGATATCTTCTTTCGTGGTTGTGTGTGCTGAAGAAAGGCTATATCTTCATCGATTGATCCTTGTGATCAATTGTTGCATCTATCGTCTTGCCCAATCTTTGATTTGAGTATGGGCTATCATCAAATCTAAATCAGAACCAACGACTATCGTAATGTTATTTTACTCCTGGATGTATCCTCAAGCAGATACCATTATATCCTTGGTTCTGACCGATGCTATCACCTTGTTCACATAGTTATGGACTTCCATGTTCATGGAAATCTCGAGGTACTGTTGTTGAGCCCATCGACAACATTGTTTATACTCACCATGATTCATGATGAACATAAAGCTAGCATTGGAAACGTTATAGGCAATATCTTCGTGTCTCGTACATGGCGTATATGTTAAGTGTAAGAAGTGACTCCCTCTCAGTTCACGTGCATTAGATGCAAGGTGCCGCCGTGAATTCGAGGAAAGTTATTTTGCTTCCTCCAGAATCATCTCAAGTCAGTCACGCATGTGCGAAGTATGCTATGGTTTGATAGCTTTGCAACCTCCATTCCATATGTATCTCCTAGCACACCAAGCCAGTGGTGGACTTGTTAAAGGAAAAGAAGTTAAGTGTTATTCCTGAAGAGCTCAGACGGACTTGCACCCAGCTTCGTTATCCGCAATGATGGTTCCCAACCAGAACTCGGAAGTGTTTTGTTGTACGACCTCTATGTGATCGTGCTTGTCTTGGACAGTGTGTTCACACGTGAGTCTTGCAATCTAGCTCATCTTTTGGAGTTGGCCTCCGTAGTTCATTTCCCGAGAATCTCGCAACATCCTCTCGTCGATTTGTGTTGCAAACTTTCTCCCTCGGACATGCTGAGTCTGGAGTATTCAATCACCAATCAAATCTGAATCTCAGGCAGATATGATGGTTGGGATGTTTTACAAGAATTATAATATTGGTCTACCTATAACCCGCTAAAGCGATGTTGTGGCTAACGCACCTAGCCGGAAGGCCTATTATTATAGTATCTTGTATCACCAACATTAGCCACCTCCCCATGAGGACCTTGGATGACTTGCTTTAGAAGTTATTCCTCCTGAACCCTTGGAACCCCGAAGTCCGACCTTTACTTGATGTTCTAGGTACCAAGCATTATCTATAATTGGGGTATACTAGTACAACAAGGAGAACATTAGAAGCGGAGTGCTAAATGTCTCTCGGTCGATCATCCAGATTTTGTTCCCTTGGCATAGCTAAGGTGAAATCTGAGAAAGTGATGTCTTCCTTTGCATCAGCATCCTCCATTGTTATTCATCATGGTAGTATGATGTGTCACCAGGATCTTTGGCATGGATGTAAGTAAAACCTTGATGAATATGGAAATGCTCAAGTTCTTGAGAGCACGCTCAGACACTGGGTTATACCTCGGTATCAATTGGAAGTGCCCTCCGTTTGCCGAGTTGTTCTATAACTCTAGTTTCATTTCAAACTGAGTATGCCACTCGTTTGAACTCTTTCAACCGATCGTTGTGAATTTCCTTAGGCTGGTATGAAGAGTTTCAATGATCTTTGGATCAAAAGTAATTCTTTTTGCCACTTAAGGGATAATCCTACGAGTCACCTTCCCTAAGGTGCCCGTTATGGTATGAAGGACAACTAACTGCTAGCTACTTTGAAGCCCATGCTCCATCCCAGCTAAGCGTGGAATTGTTGCCTACCAATTGAACCTCTTTCATTTACCTCATTCCATCACCCCTGATATGTGTTTTGTGTCTCGGCTCAAGAGACGTTCTTACGTCTCACTCTATGAGTTGATCGTGAGCTGCTCGATCTCCGAGAAGATCGATTCTAGTAGAGCTTTTCAACCTTTTGTTGTGGTGCTGGATGAAGGTCCCGAGAGGAAAGATGTCAAGATCATCAGGATGCAATGAATCAACACCTTCGAGAATGGCAATTGTTTCATGAGGACTGTGATAGCTAGTGTCCCCTCTGTCCTCTTACCCTACGCCTGAATCTCGGGACGAGATTCTCGTTTAGTGGGGGTGAGTTGTCACAGCCCTAGAATTTGTTTGCAAATATTTAAATTAGTTGCATCAGTGAGCATCCATGCATCATGTTCAAATTCCTGAAACCTGAAATGGGGCTGACCTAACCCAACCCCAACTGGATTAAACCAAATTCAAAACAGAATCGAGTCAATGAATTCATATGGCCTTCATAAAACCCTAACAAGTGGGATTTACCTCAAATCAAATAACTGGTCCAAACCAACAAAATCTAGGTTTCAAAAGAAATATTTGAAACCAGTGAAGAATATTGTTGGAATCATTTTAGTTACTTCTGGTTTTCATAAATAATAAAGTTGCCAAAAATAAATAAATAAAATGTTCTCTGTGTGTGGAATAAGCCACTCAACCACAGGAACAAGTTTTCAGAATTTTCAAAAATGAATTGTTATGGAATCATATCAAATAAGTCTAAATAAATAGAAAAAATAGAAATAAATTGAAAGAGAGAGAGAGAGAGAGAGAGAAAGAAGAACTTACCTGGCAGGCCCAAGCCCAACTGGCCTTGCCAGTCGTCTTCCACCTCTGCCTACTGGCAGAGGCGAGACAGGGCACGGCGCCACGCGCGCGCCACGCCTCCTGCTTGCCTGCTCCCTTCCCCGCCAGCGCGACGTGCGGGATAAGCCCTGAGCTGTCGTCCCGATCTCGCTGACCCCTCTATTCCTCCCCCTCGCTCTACCTCGCTCTCATATCCCATGGCTGACCGCCACCGTCACTTCTGCTCGTCGCTGCTGTAGCCACCGCCGTCGCCTCGCCTCTCCGACATGTCCACCGGGTTCGCTACGTCGCCCTGAAGCTCCCGTCTACTCACGCAAGCCCGGACGGCCTCCATTGTCGCCATCGTCGTCTCCCTTGCCGCTCCGACCGCCGGATCATCACCGTCAATTCGTCGCGCTCCGCCCGTCCCCGAGCCCGCTGAGATCACCGGCCGATTCGTAGTGAGCTACTCCCCTTTTCCCCTAACCCCACGCCCTCGTGCGCATCCCCTAGCTGCTGTTTTCGCCATGGCCGAGAGCTCCTCACGGCCGGCTATGTTGCCGTTGCGGCCAGGGCCCAGTCCAGTCGCTTCCGAGTGCACGGTAGAACTCCTCATGCTCCCAGGAACCCGTAGAGGATCCCAGCTGGCCTCCCCATGCCTTGTAACCTCGCCTGCTCATCCCAGTGCTCCGGCCGCCGCGGATGAGCTCACCGCCGGCAGCTCCAGTGACCCCCGCCCCTTCAGTTTGCTCCATCGGATGCGGACGAGCAAGAGCTCCTCCCAGGTGCCCTCAGCACGCCAAATGCACGCCGGGAGCATAACTCCGGCGAACTTCTACCGTCGGATTGGTCACCGCCGGTGGAGCTCCGGTGACTACCGACATGGCAACGTCATTAGTGACTAATGACGTCGCTAATTAGCAGCCCCAGCCACTGACAGTGGGCCCAGAAGCGAGTCAAAGCCCTAGTCAACGCGGGATTAGTCCTACTTTGCCTCTGGGTCACTGACCAGTGGGCCCGACTGGTCAGATTTGACCTGAGACGACTTAGTTGATTGCTGACGTCACTCTGACGCGATGCTGACGCAATAAACCTTTTCTGGTATTTTAAATATCCAGGAAATTCTAGAAAATGTTTAAAACTTCTAAAAATCATAGAAAATAATCTATAACTCGGATGAAAATCATTTATATATGAAAAATGATCAGAAAAATCCAATGAATCTGTTTATGCCATGCTCATGCATGTTGGAGCAAGTTAACATCACCAAGTAGGACATTTCATGATTAGGATAAATTAATAAATAGTGTTGGAGTTGGAATTTAATATATATTGGAATTCCACTTCACTTAATATGACTATCTATTGCACTAGGTTAATTCAATGCTTTAACATGCCATAGCATACAAAGTGTTTGTTGCATTGCATTGAATGTGTTCCTTTTCTGTTTATCGGTGGTGTTCCTTCTCGGTAGACGATGGTCCCGACGTTGTAATCTTTGACACTAATGAAGAGAAATGCTATCTTCAGAACTGTCAGGCAAGCAACCCCTCCTTGAGCATCCCGATAATATCCTACTCTCTCGCTCCTGCTCTCTTTTACTGCATTAGGACAACAACGATTCAACTGTTACATGTTCTCGGTAGTTGAACCCATTCCTTTGCATGACCTGTCTTTGCCACAGTAAATAGTTGAAACCACTTAGCATGAGTAGCAACTGCTTGAGCCTTGTTGTGCTTACTCATCCATGCTTGCTTACTGTGCCTGCTATGCTTAGAGTCGTGTCGTGTCGGGTCTGATCCATCTGGGCGATGAATCGGAATGGCAGTGTTCATGTCCTACTGTGTGAGAGCTAAGTGTGTGAACACGATTTGGTAAAGGTAGCGATGAGGGGCCATGTAGGAGTACATGGTGGGTTGTCTCATTGGGACCGTCCTTAAGAACTGAGTTCTGTGTATGTTATCCAAGACAAGATACTACCGCACATTGGGATACTTAATTGACGCTCTCGGCTTATTAATTGCATTAACCTCTGTCCAGGAGTTGCAACTAGTTTCTGGCGTTTGTAGGAAAAGTGTTGGCGGCCGTGCATAGCGCTGCCCGACGGGGTGGGCTTTGATGCGGTATAGACACAGTGGCACGGTGTACCAAGTGGCACCCGAACGGTGGGCTTGGGAACCCTGCGCACATCGTTTGAGGTCGTAGCGGAAACTTCGGCCGGACTTCCGTGCGGGTTCAGTCTCAAATAGGCGATAAACCTGGACTAGGATCTTGTGTGATTGACGGTCGTGGCCGACTCCCTCGCTAGGCTTCCGCTTGAAGGTTGCCGAGGTGCCCTTTTACGTTCATATGGCGATAAGTGGCGAGAGCGTGTGTGAAGAAGTGCACCCCTGCAGGGTTATCAATCTGTTCGAATAGCCGCGTCCTTGGATATGGACTACTTGGAGAACTTATGTGGTTCATAGACAACTGAAATGGATACATTAAAATGCGCAAGATAAGTGTGAGTGCTATGGATGGCCTTCCGTAGGAAGACGGGAGTGGATCCATAGTGGTGTATTGATATGGTGAATATGTGGACTCGTGTGCGTTTTCTCCCTCCAAATAAAGTACTTGTAGTCGTAGTACAGGTTAGCCAAGAGTCAAAGCTGGCTTGCTGCAGTAAACTCCACAACCCGTTTTGTTGACAATGATGCATATGTAGATAGTTCTGATGTAAGTCTTGTTGAGTACCTTTGTACTCAGGGTTGCTTAATTTATGTTTTTGCAGAGGATACGCCAGTCTCATTAGTGATTCTTACGACATGAAGTTCGATGTTGACCGGGTTAGCTTGGGAATCCCAGACAGAGATCTGGCTCCTTTGGTAGGATCGTTGTAGCTTTTCAGGCTCTTCCAGCTGCTTTTAGTAGATGTCTGTACCCAGACATATAATTTCCGCTTGTTGTTTGTATGCTCTGAATGATGGGTCATGCGACCCCCGTGCTTGTAACATTATACTATGTTGGCTCCTCGGAGACTTCTACATAAATGTTGTGTTGTTGAATGGTTATGTTGTGATGCCATAGTTGTATCTATGCATATCGGGCATGTCGTGCGTACGTGTGACGTGCAACGATATGTATGGGATCCGACACCTAGTTGTGTGCCTTAGGAGTACTCTTTACAAGGAACTGCCTCTTTGTGCTTCCACCGAGCCTTGGTAGCTTGCTACTGCTCCGGACACTTTGATTGACCGACGTGTATCCTTCTTGCTGCTGTGTCTGTCCCTTTGGGGAAACGTCTCACAGTGTAATGGAGTCCTTGTAGCCTGCTATGACTCGTCTACGCGCAGTTGATGACAGAAATGTCTCACGGCGTAATGGAGTCCATGTAGCTTGCTATGACTCGTCTACACATGCTGGAGGCTGACACCTGCATTGCTGGGTTATGTACGCCTGTCCCTGTATGGATGTGCTACTTGGGTTCTACGACTAGTCATGTCGGCCCGGGTTCTTTGACATTTGAATGCTAGTGACATATTCACATACGTGAGCCAAAAGACGCAAACGGTCCCGGCCCAGGTAAGGTGGCAGCCGTGGGGATAACCGTGCGTGAGGCCGCAAAGTGATGTGATGTGTTACATGCTAGATTCTTATGGCTTAGGATCGGGGTCCTGACAGCGTTGGTATCAGAGCTTGACTGCCTGTAGGATTGCCAAGCCAAACTGGTAGATGTTTGAGTCTAGAACTGCTTTAGTTATATAAGGGAATTGATTGTGGAAGGGAACGTAAGATTCTTTTTACTCATTTCGTCATGTCATTCTAATTCTGAGTCACCCTCTTCTTTATTCTACGGGGTTAAGAATTAGGCTTCTCATCTATCTATCAGGATGACGAGTTACTATGCTGGAGACCTTATAGGAAAGTTGTTGTCTTCCTGGATCAATGTCTCCATAAGAATTCAGTTGTTTTGTAGTCATTTTTCATGCAGGTTGCCTCATATTTCATACCCGTACAGCCGTTATGTTGTCCGAGTTATCCAAGGTTTATAAAATCTGATGCAATTGCACACTCCTTTCCCCTGATCTCGATGTCCTTTAGGCCAGACAAAGCACACTAATTATTGTGTTCGGGTACTCCATTACCTTGACGATTTTGTTGAAGTGTTAGGAAACCGTGTTATCTCAGAGAACTACCCAACAGTCTAATTGTGTCTTTTGTTCTCAGTGTGATAAATCTGGCCATCGTTATCGAAAGCATGCTGTGATGCTACTTAGTCAATAGGTATTTTGTTTCTGGGTGTTTGAACCCAAGGATCATTCTTCTTAATCCCATTGATAGTATTTGCTCGTTCCTTTAGGATATTAGTAACCTTGTTTTAGTCTTCAAGGTTTGTGGTACATCATTCTTCCAATACCATGAACCAGTTATGGCAGAAGTTCCTCGTGAACTGAAGATCATAACAAGAGTGCTCTTCATGAGTCCTCCATTCTATAGTTGTGAGTCTGCCAATCCTACCTTTCTGCATGGGTTATCTGGAAGAAACATGTTGAACGTTGTTCGACGTATTCAATCTATGCATCTACAACTCAGAAAATCATGTTCTCTTGAGTTGCCCCTCTTCAATTGTATTCTGACCTTCATCTATCAATGGATAGTCAAGGGTAGTTATGCATTCATAATCATTGATGCCTATTATTCTTGTGGTCTGTCAAGCCATTCTATTCTGGAATGAATAGGAGAAGCAAACTCCAGTACCTCATCCATATCCAGGATTGGGTCAAAGGAGTTGTATTCCGCAGATCAAACTGCCAATCCAGCTTTTGCTCTGTTCTACCCTGAGGTATTACCTTCTTCATGTCAAGATTCTCATGAGAATTGCACAACCTCTTATGGAATCTTGATGTAGTGATACTTCTCGCCATCATTGTTCATTCCTTGGTCTCCGTGCTGGTTGTAGCCGGAACGTTGACAAGTGAACAGTGATGTGTGAAATCAATACTCCTAGCAAACCCATTGCTTGGAAGTTAATGGACAATAATTTCATTCTTGGCGTGTTGGTTATTGAATCACCATTCTAAGATTGATCGTGCTACCTAGTCTATCTTTCATGGTGCACTCCTCAATCAATGAGTTCGGATTGTGTCAATCCTTCACTCTTTCGATCATATCGTCTTGCCCTGAAAAGCAAGATTGTTCTCAAGCTCAATAACATATTGGTGGTTCGTGATTTTCTGAATATCCTCTCGGAAGTATCACCAGGTTGTTCCTGACCGTTATGTTGAGTTCGTGATCAAGTTGGTTTTCCTATAAACCACCCCTTCTCCAAGAATCTGTGTTAGATACTCCTGAGCTAGTTGGTTAAGCTAAACAACAACTTGGAGAGTTGGAAGATAAATGCTTCGCCTGACTTAGTTCATTCCAAGGGGATATCATCTTTTGTGGTTGTGTGTGCTGAAGAAAGGTGATATCTTCATCGATTGATCCTTGTGATCAATTGTTGCATCTATCGTCTTGCCCAATCTTTGATTTGAGTATGGGCTATCATCAAATCTAAATCAGAACCAACGACTATCGTAATGTTTTTTTACTCGTGGATGTATCCTCGAGCAGATACCATTATATCCTTGGTTCTGACCGATGTTATCACCTTGTTCACATAGTTATGGACTTCCAACTTCATGGAAATCTCGAGGTACTGTTGTTGAGCCCATCGACAACATTGTTTATACTCACCATGATTCATGATGAACATAAAGCTAGCATTGGAAACTTTATAGGCAATAACTTCGTGTCTCGTACATGGAGTATATGTTAAGTGTAAGAAGTGACTCCCTCTCAGTTCACGTGCATTAGATGCAAGGTGCCGCCGTGAATTCGAGGAAAGTTATTTTGCTTCCTCCAGAATCATCTCAAGTCAGTCACGCATGTGCGAAGTATGCTATGGTTTGATAGCTTTGCAACCTCCATTCCATATGTATCTCCTAGCACACCAAGCCACTGATGGACTTGTTAAAGGAAAAGAAGTTAAGTGTTATTCCTGAAGAGCTCAGACGGACTTGCACCCAACTTCGTTATCCGCAATGATGGTTCCTAACCAGAACTCGGAAGTGTTTTGTTGTACGACCTCTATGTGATCATGCTTGTCTTGGACAGTGTGTTCACACGTGAGTCTTGCAATCCAGCTCATCTTTTGGAGTTGGCCTCCGTTGTTCATTTCCCGAGAATCTCGCAACATCCTCTCGTCGATTTGTGTTGCAAACTTTCTCCCTCGGACATGCTGATTCTGGAGTGTCCAATCACCAACCAAATCTTAATCTCAGGCAGATATGATAGTTGGGATGTTTTACAAGAATTACAATATTGGTCTACCTATAACCCGGTAAAGCGATGTTGTGGCTAACGCACCTAGCCGGAAGGCCTATTATTATAGTATCTTGTATCACCAACATTAGCCACCTCCCCATGAGGACCTTGGGTGACTTGCTTTAGAAGTTATTCCTCATGGACCCTTGGAACCCCGAAGTCCGACCTTTACTTGATGTTCTAGATACCAAGCATTATCTATAATTGGGATATACTAGTACAACAAGGAGAACATTAGAAGCGGAGTGCTAAATGTCTCTCGGTCGATCATCCAGATTTCGTTCCCTTGGCATAGCTAAGGTGAAATCTGAGAAAGTGATGTCTTCCTTTGCATCAGCATCCTCCATTGTTATTCATCATGGTAGTATGATGTGTCACCAGGATCTTTGGCATGGATGTTGGTAAAACCTTGATGAATATGGAAATGCTCAAGTTCTTGAGAGCACGCTCAGACACTGGGTTATACCTCGGTATCAATTGGAAGTGCCCTCCGTTTGCCGAGTTGTTCTATAACTCTAGTTTCATTTCAAACTGAGTATGCCACTCGTTTGAACTCTTTCAACCGATCGTTGTGAATTGCCTTAGGCTGGTATGAAGAGTTTCAATGATCTTTGGATCAAAAGTAATTCTTTTTGCCACTTAAGGGATAATCCTACGAGTCACCTTCCCTAAGGTGCCCGTTATGGTATGAAGGGCAACAAACTCCTAGCTACTTTGAAACCCATGCTCCATCCCAGCTAAGCGTGGAATTGTTGCCTACCAATTGAACCTCTTTCATTTACCTCATTCCATCACCCCTGATATGTGTTTTGTGTCTTGGCTCAAGAGACGTTCTTACGTCCCACTCTATGAGTTGATCGTGAGCTGCTCGATCTCCGAGAAGATCGATTTTAGTAGAGCTTTTCAACCTTTTGTTGTGGTGCTGGATGAAGGTCCCGAGAGGAAAGATGTCAAGATCATCAGGATGCAATGAATCAACACCTTCGAGAATGGCAATTTTTTCATGAGGATTGTGATAGCTAGTGTCCCCTCTGTCCTCTTACCCTAAGCCTGAATCTTGGGACGAGATTCTCGTTTAGTGGGGGTGAGTTGTCACAGCCCTCGAATTTGTTTGCAAATATTTAAATTAGTTGCATCAGTGAGCATCCATGCATCATGTTCAAATTCCTGAAACCTGAAATGGGGCTGACCTAACCCAACCCCAACTGGATTAAACCAAATTCAAAACAGAATCGAGTCAATGAATTCATATGGCCTTCATAAAACCCTAACAAGTGGGATTTACCTCAAATCAAATAACTGGTCCAAACCAACAAAATCTAGGTTTCAAAAGAAATATTTGAAACCAGTGAAGAATATTGTTGGAATCATTTTAGTTACTTCTGGTTTTCATAAGTAAATAAAGTTGCCAAAAATAAATAAATAAAATGTTCTCTGTGTGTGGAATAAGCCACTCAACCACAGGAACAAGTTTTCAGAATTTTCAAAAATGAATTTTTATGGAATCATATCAAATAAGTCTAAATAAATAGAAAAAAATAGAAATAAATGGAAAGAGAGAGAGAGAGAGAAGAACTTACCTGGCAGGCCCAAGCCCAACTGGCCTTGCCTGTCGTCTTCCACCTCTGCCTACTGGCAGAGGCGAGACAGGCCACGGCGCCACGCGCGCGCCACGCCTCCTGCTTGCCTGCTCCCTTCCCCGCCAGCGCGACGTGCGGGATAAACCCTGAGCTGTCGTCCCGATCTCGCTGACCCCTCTATTCCTCCCCCTCGCTCTCACTCGCTCTCTTCTCCCATGGCCGACCGCCACCGTCACTTCCGCTCGTCGCTGCTGTAGACACCGTCGTCGCCTCGCCTCTCCGACATGTCCACCGGGTTCGCTACGACGCCCTGAAGCTCCCCGTCTACTCACTGTCGTGGTATTCTTGCTGGGGGTGCGTGATTCACGGCAGATGCCATGAGAGGGCTTATGAGTTGGGGCTACGATAGGACGCCGGTGGGTTCCGGAGGCGAGGTTGGCACGAGCGAATGCGGGACACAAGACGTACCCAGGTTCGGGGCCCTCCGGAGAGGTAACACCCCTACTCCTGCCGTGTGAGCTGATAAGCACAGAGGTTACAGAGTCGCTCCTGGAGCTGTTTGGACGGAGGAGGGAGAAGGGGCTAAGCCACCGTTCTGCCTCTCCTGTGCGAGTGTTCGTGATCTGGAGAGAGCTAGCTAGGGTGAGAACTGATCTTACCGCACTAACTCGAACTCTCAGCCACTAAAACCTGACCCCCCTGCACGGAGGCCTCCCTGGGGGTCTTATAGGCCGACCCCCAAGGTTACAACGGTAACGTACCAGAGGCGCGGGCCCCTGGTGTCATTGACCAGGATCCGGTGGCCGGGTCGCCGGGTCGCCAGATGCCGGGATGCCGGGTCGCCAGGTGCGCCGCACCTGCCTGGCGCGGGCATCGTGACGGGTCTTGTCTCGTCAGTCTGGGTTCGAGGCACTGCGGCGCGTCTTGTCCATCATCAGAGGGAGGTCGGCGCCGCCGTTTCTACAGGACCGCGCCTCACTGACACCGCCCGCCTCGGGCGGGGGCGCAAGGAAAGCTGCAGTCTCACCTGCTCTGTCAGGGTAAGGGGAGGAGTGTTGTAGCACCGCTTGCTTTGTCGCTAAGGCTTCGCCGCCTCGCGGCCAGCCGGCATGGGCCAGCCGGCCAGGCCGGGTTGCCACGCCGAGCCGGCTCGCGCTGGGGAGCCGGCGTGCTTGGCAAGCCGGCCAGAGGGACTTGTCTTGCTTTGATGATTTTCCGAAAGCGATTCGGGCTCCGTTGCCTACCCGGGGGTCATCCCCCCGACAGTAATCCCCAAAGTTGTGAAGGTTCGCCGGCGTCAGGCAGGGGAGCCTTTGCAGCTTACCACCCTGAGGAGCCGGCTCTGTCGATGAAGCGCCGGAGTCCGGCCGGGTGGCTTCGCCTGGCAGCTTGCCGGCTTCACGGCGGCGGACGCCGGGAACACCCGCTGGGGGGCCGGCCTCCGGGGGCCAGGTCGCGGCACCCCGGCCTGAGTAGTTAATGGAAACGCCCGCCAGATGGGTCTTGCTTCGTATGCCGATTTGCGCCCGCCGCAGCTCGACGGGCTGCCACGTGCGGCCTTGCGGTGGGCGATGCCTGCCAGCCCACGCGCGCGACGGGACGTGACCGCGGCTCGGGCCCGCCACTACACGCCCTCAGCCCGCGCGCGGGGGATTCGCTGCGGCGACCGTTGGCGATTGCGCTTCCCCGCGTAGTTACTGCGCGTGGGGAACGCGCGCGAGCAGTGCGGGGGAGTGGGGATTGCGGGCGCAGCCGATCCCACTCCCCCACGATTTCGCGTGGTTATAAACGAGAAGGGGGGAGTGCGACGGAGACCCCCGCGCTCGCATCCCTGCCCCTTGCTCCTCCTCTGCTTCCTCTCCTTCTCCACCGTGCCCGGGCGAAGTGCTGCCGCCGTCGTCGCCTCGCCCACGCCTGCTGCACGCCGCGACCCGAAGCCCGCAGCGCGCCGCCTTCCTCCTCTCTTCCTCCTCTCCATCGCCGAATCTCGCCGCCCGCGGAAAACCCTCCCCAATGGCGCTGCCGAAAGGCTCTTGGGAGGGCTCCATCATGACGGAGCAAAACATCCGGTACCTCCGCCGCATGAAGCGGCTGCCGCCGGCGGAGGCGCTGCTCGCGCGCGCCGGGCCCGGAGAGGGTGCCGGCGCCGCAGGAGGGCGAGCATGTGGTCTTCTTCTCGCACTTCGAGCGCGGGCTCGGCCTCCCCGCGAGTCTCTTCTTCCGCGCGTGGCTCGATTTCTTCGGGCTGCAGCCGCATCATCTCGGCGCCAATGCCGTGTTGCAGGTAGCCGGCTTTGCCACGCTCTGCGAAGGCTATCTCGGGATGCTGCCGACTGTGAAGCTGTGGGCGATGATGTTCTTCCTCAAGCAGTAGGGAGCGTCAGTCGGCGCCATGTCCGACTGCGGCACAGCGGTGGTCACCGGCCGGCCAAACGGGCCGTTTCCCAAGCTACCACTTGAGGACTCGGCCAAGAAGTGGCAGTCGACGTTTTTCTACGTCTGGAAAGTCGACCCGGCTGTCGATGTCATCAACCTTCCGCCATTCTTTGATGCGCCGCCGCTCGAGAAGCCGAATTGGGGGTACCGCTCCAAGGAGCCGTCGAAGGAGATGGAGAAGATCTGCGGCCGGGTCAGGGAGCTGACGAAAAATGAAGGGCTGAAGCCGGCTGATCTCATCGCGGCCTTCATTGCCCGCCGGGTTCTGCCGCTGCAGCGCCGGGCACACCGGATTGGCGACATGAGCGGCCGGCACGACCCGACCCGGATGTTGACCAAGGAGCTGACGCCAGCTGGGATCGTCCAGCGGGTCAACTACATCTCCAAGGCTGCGCTGAAGGAGGGGGAGTGGAGCTTCGGGAAGGCGCCTTATCACCGGCAGAACCCGGTGCCCGCGGTGAGTCCCTGGTCTTTATATTTTGTCGCTTCGACGTTATTCTAGCGTCCTGACGCCGCGGGATGGCCGCAGCTATTCGCCAGCCAGCGGAACCACGACGGGCCGAACGCCCAGATCCTGCTGGCCGACCTGCCCGACTCGGATGTGGAGGAGGCCGGCGCCGAGGCGGAGGAGGGGGCGGTCGAGGCGCGCCTGGCCGACGCCGCAGCCGGCGGGTCGCGGGTTGCAAGTAAGTCTCCGCCTCCAGATCTACTACGGGACTGGCCGGATGACGACGAGGAGAGCCTGACCGACGCCCATGGTGCAGCGCCCTCAGCTGGGGAGGACGCCAGCGTCGACCCCCCAAGACGGCTGCGGAAGGCGGCTGGCGCCAGGCCGGCTCGCGCGGCGGCGACCGCCAGCCGGCCGCACGGGAAGGAGGTGGTCGAGGCGAGACCGGCCGCGAAACGCCCGGCGGCGGAGCCGGCGCGCGCGAGGGCCATCGTGAAGAAGAAGCGCCGGCTCGCCCCGTCCGTAGGGCCGAGGCGGGAGCCCCCCGACGGTCATCGGGTAAGTGCTCCTTGCCTTATTTGTGGGGCGCCAACTGTCGTCTTGTGGATTATCTTTTTTCTTCCTCATGCCTTCGCCGTGACGAATCCGCCGTGTACAGGTCGGCTCTTGACTTGGCGGTGGCGGCGACGGAGGCCGCGGCGGGCGAGGTCACCTGGAGGAAGACCAGGAGCAGCACCGTCGACCCTCCGCCGAGTCGGTCCGGGGAGGAAGAACTCGAGGCCCGCCAGTCCGGCCAGGATCTTGAGGCGGCGACGCGTGCCACCTGGCGGGACCGGGCTGAGGCCGAGAAGGCGATGCGGGAGGCCTCGGCCCAGGCGTGGGAGAGGGCCTCCGCGACGCGGGCCAGGCCTACCGCGGATCCGGCCTGGCCGGAGATGGAGACGGGCTCGGCGCCGGCGGTGACTGTCATTGAGCCGCAGCCGGCGGGAGCGGGCGATCCGGAGACGAGGGCGGAGCCGGCCGGCGGCGGGTCGGACGTTGACGAGGAGATCGTCGTGGACACGCCGCCCCGGGCCAACCCGGCAGAGGGAGGCGAGGACGGCGGGGAGAGGCGCGAGGTGGACTCCGCGCCATCCGGCCACGCGCGGCCGACGCCGGCCGCAGGGGCCGCGTCAGGAGGCACCGGCACCCTGGTGGTCGTGCCGCCCCAAGCCGCCATGGACCCAGAGCGGCCGGGTGGAAGCGGATCCGGCGCCGGGACCGCACTTCAGCTTCCGTGGGCGAGCTCCAGCGAGGCCGTGGTCGGGCCGCGAACCCGGGAGGACGATGCGGCGGATGCCTTGCGCTCGCAACTTCGCGGCCGGGACGAGCGCCTGCAGGCCTTCCTCCGGGAGGAGCTGGACCTGGCACGGCAGCTGGAGCAGGCGATCGCGGTGTGCTTTTTCTTCTATCTTGATTGTTGAATCAGTGGGGGCGCGCCAGCGCACCCACTGGGTGTAGCCCCCCAGGTTCGGCCGGGCTGCGGAGTAGCCGGGTCGAATCTTATGGCCGTCTTTTGCATTATCTTAATCTTCTGTCTGCGCGCAGCATCTGTACGACCTGCGGGCCAACGCGTTCAACCGGCTCCGGGAACGGTACCGCGAGGCCAGAACCCGGCTCGCCGCCTCGGAGGAGGAGCTGCATCGGGTCCAAGGTATGCCTTCGTGCCTTCAGTGGGTGCGCGCCAGCGCACCCACTGGGTGTAGCCCCCGAGATTCGGGCCGGACCGCGGAGCAGCCGGGTCGAATCTTAGAGCCTTGACTTTCTCTTCTAATCCTTGCTTCCGGCATCTGACCGGGAATCTTGTTGCGCAGCCGATGCGGCCGAGGTGCCAGGCCTTCGAGGCCGGCTTGCGGAAGCCGGCCAGCAGCGCGACCTCGCCGTCGGCAACCGCGGCCGGCTCCAGGCCGAGGTGGACCGGATGGTGGCCGAGAAGGCCAGGGCGGAGGAGGCCCATCAGGCAGAGCTGGGCCGGTTGGCGGAGGAGCGCGGCAAGGCGGCCGAGGAGCTGGCGGACGCCGGCAGGAAGATCGCCCAGCTCGAGAAGGATCTCGAGGGCCAGGCTCGCGTGTCGGAGATACGGGAGAGCGGGATGTTGGGCGAGGCGCAGCACCTTGACGAGACCTTCGCCCGTAAGTATCATTTCTTTCTTCGGGCCGGCTGGCGAAGCCGGCAAGTTGCCTTCTTTGACTGACTTGTTTCTTTCCTTTGCCAGGAGTCTTCCCGGAGACACAGGAGGCGGCTGATGCGGCCGTGTACGCCCACCGGGCCGAGTAGCGCGAGCTGGGGGCGGAGATCGACGCGTACGCCGCCTGGTCCTTCTCGGAGCTTGTTCTTGCCGGCGAGGCCCGTCTTCAGGCCGTGGAGGAGCAGATGCCCCGCCTGTTCGAGGCTGGCTTGGGCATGGCGAGCGGCCTCTGGCCAAGCGCGGTGGCGCCGAACAGCGTCACCCGGCTGGCGCGGTGGCTGGAGGCCGGCGTGGAGCGACTCAGTGCGTGGAGGGCCTCCGCGGCCCGGGCCGGCGCGGAGACGGCGTTGCGCTTCGTCGTGTCGTGGTATCCAGGCATGGACCTCGACCGTCTGGCGGCGCAGCGGGCCGGCGCGGAGGAGGACTTGGCGGCGCGGGCGTAGCGGATCGCTGGGCGGGCCAGCTACTTGGCAGCGTTCGCCCCGCACGACGAGTTCGTCGTCGAGCGGACGGAAGACGGCGAGGAGCTCCCTGCCGACACGCTCGGCCTTCTGCTCGACGACCTGGACGGCAGCTCGGCCGAGACGGGCGCCTATGCCGACGACGAGACTGACGCGGACGACGACGCCACGGCGGAGAGGACGGCGGAGAGCGCTGGACCCAACCCGGCGGCTGCGTCCACCTTGGCTGGGCCGACGTCGGCCGGAGACGACGCGGGTGCCGCTTAGGGCCTTTGTTTTTTCTATGCTCAAACTTTTGTTATGTAGTAGGTCCACCCACTGGGGGTGTAGTTCAATGTAATGAACTCGTGGCCGAAGGCCCATGCTATATATAAATTTGGCATGCGATTTGGCGCCAACTGTCGTGGTGATTTCACTTTCTGCTGTTCGGCCTTGGGCCTTTTCCTATTTGTCGTTTCTCTGGGCTTCCTTCCCGCTAGCCGGACAGCCGGGTTGCGGACTGTGGCTAGGATGGGAACTCGTCTTTGAGGGCGAACGCACAGTACTTAGGCTTTTTCGGACGTTGAGCGCGAGCGAAACACCCACTGGGCCGGCTGGTGGCAGGCGGCGAGGCCACCTGGCGCATAGCCGGTCGAGCGGCGAACAAGCGAGATAAAACGGGTTAAGCCGGGTTGGCCGTGTCGGGCTGTCTCCTTAGTCGTTCTTGCGTAACGATGCTTCCGGCCTTTGGCTCTTGCCGGCCGGACAGCCGGGAGCCGGCTGTGGCTGGCGAAGAGAGGGCTTTGGCGGATCGTACACTCCGAGACGGACTAAGTGAAAAAAAGACGGGGCGTGGTCTAGCCGGCTAGCCCCCGAGCCCTCGAGCCGGCTATGCCGACTCGGTGGGGGAATTAGAAAAAACATGGTTGTGTAGACACAGAATAAAGCGGGAAAAAGGGAGCCCCCGAGCCGGCTGCGCCGACTCGGCAGGAAACATAAGAACGGGGGAGCTGCCTGCTTTGATTAAGTCCAAAAGATGGTGATGCATACATACATAGGTTTAACTGTAAAACGGACGGAGGAGCTCCGCGTTCCAGGGCCGGCTGGACTCCTCGCCGGCTGCATCTCGCTTGTGCTTGTTCGGCTTCTGCGCGTCGATGAGGTAGTATGCATTCCGGTCGCAGAGGGCCTTGCTGATGATAAAGGGGCCTTCCCAGGGGGAGGTCAGCTTGTGCTGCCCGGCTGTTCGCTGGACGAGCCGGAGTACGAGGTCGCCTTCGCGGAACGCGAGGGGCTTGATCTTCTTGCTATGGTAGTGGCGCAGGCCTTGTTGGTAGATGGCGGACCGGCTGAGGGTCAGGAGGCGCGCCTCCTCGAGCAGATCGACGCCATCTTCGCGTGCTTCTTTTGCTTCAGCTTCGGTGTACATCGCCACCCGGGGTGAGTCGAACTCGACGTCGGTTGGAATGATGGCTTCGGCTCCGTAGACGAGGAAGAACGGGGTGAACCCGGTGGAGCGGTTCGGCGTCGTCCGGAGGCTCCAGAGGACGGTCGGCAGCTCGTCGAGCCAGCTGCCAGGTGAGCGCACGAGCGGCTCGACGAGTCGCGGATTGATGCCGGCTAGGATGAGGCCGATGGCCCACTCGACCTGGCCGTTCGACTGGGGATGGGCGACGGATATCAAGTCGAGCCGGATGCCGGATGCAGAGCACTAGTGAGCCAGCGCGCCCTTGGCGAAGTTGGTGCCGTTGTCGGTGATGATGCTGTGCGGCATGCCGTAGCGAACCGCGATATGTTTGATGAATCGGACGGCCGTGGACCCGTCGAGCTTCTTGATCGGCCTGGCCTCGATCCACGGATGGCTGGGCCGGGTCGAAGCGCTGCTGCTGCTCGTTCGCCGCGGTGATGAAGTCGCGGATGCGCTGCTGCTGCTGCAGCAGCTCCTCGCCCTCCAGAAACTCGAGATCAGCAATCGCGTCCTGCGCTGCGCGCATGTTCTTGACGGGGGTGTCGTAGACGGGTCGGCCTGCGCCTAGCGCACGGCCGAGTGCGCCCCCGCGGATCCGCACCTCCGCGACCCGGCTAGGCTCGACGGCAGGCGGAGTGAGGCCATGCGCGCTGTCGAATTCTCGCTGGGCGGACTCCAGCCGGCGCCGGGTTGCCGCAAGCTCCGTGACCTCGAGCAGCAGATGCTGGCGGCCCTCGTTGAGCTGGGCCGCCGCAGCAGCCGCGTCGGCGTCGGGCGTGATGGGGGCTTGCAGACTCCGGATCGTGTCGTGGAGCAGGTCAGTCCGGCGAGGCGGAGCCGTAGCAAAGGCGGCGGCCGCGGCAGCCTTCTCCTTGGCGCGCGGGGAGCCGGAACTGGTGCCGATGGTGAGCACCTCCGCGTGAACGCAGAGAGCAGCGACGTCGTCGGGGAAGGCGCGGCTAACGGGGACAGGCGAGTCCGCGCAGTTGCACACTTCGCTGGGAAACACGTCGGGGACGAGCGCGATGAAGACGCGCAGCGCGCCGAAGGGGACGATGAAGCAGCCTACGGGGCCGGCGACGTCCGCGCCCAGCGCAGCGCTGCAGCCGGCCGGTTTGGCCGTGCGGGGCGCACGGACCAAACCGTGCACGATGCGCTTGCCGGAGCTGGTGAAGGGCCTCGTCCGGAACTTGACTCCGGCCGACGCCGCGAGCAGCCCCACGGTGGGCGCCAACTGTCGTGGTATTCTCGCTGGGGGTGCGTGATTCATGGCAGATGCCATGAGATGGCTTATGAGGTGGGGCTACGATAGGACGCCGGTGGGTTTCAGAGGCGAGGTTCGCACGAGCGAGTGCGGGACACAAGACGTACCCAGGTTCGGGGCCCTCCGGAGAGGTAACACCCCTACTCCTGCCGTGTGAGCTGATAAGCACAGAGGTTACAGAGTCGCTCCTGGAGCTGTTTGGACGGAGGAGGGAGAAGGGTCTAAGCCACCGTTCTGCCTCTCCTGTGCGAGTGTTCGTGATCTGGAGAGAGCTAGCTAGGGTGAGAACTGATCTTACCGCACTAACTCGAACTCTCAGCCACTAAAACCCGACCCCCCTGCACGGAGGCCTCCCTGGGGGTCTTATAGGCCGACCCCCAGGGTTACAACGGTAACGTACCAGATGCGCGGGCCCCTAGTGTCATTGACCAGGATCCGGTGGCCGGGTCGCCGGGTCGCCAGATGCCGGGATGCCGGGTCGCCAGGTGCGCCGCACCTGCCTTCCGCGGGCATTGTGACGGGTCTTGTCTCGTCAGTCTGGGTTCGAGGCACTGCGGCGCGTCTTGTCCATCGTCAGAGGGAGGTCAGCGCCGCCGTTTCTACAGGACCGCGCCTCACTGACACCGCCCGCCTCGGGCGGGGGCGCAAGGAAAGCTGCAGTCTCACCTGCTCTGTCAGGGTAAAGGGAGGAGCACTGTAGCACCGCTTGCTTTGTCGCTAAGGCTTCGCCACCTCGCGGCCAGCCGGCATGGGCCAGCCGGCCAGGCCGGGTTGCCACGCCGAGCCGGCTCGCGCTGGGGAGCCGGCATGCTTGGCAAGCCGGCCAGAGGGACTTGTCTTGCTCTGATGATTTTCCGAAAGGGATTCGGGCTCCGTTGCCTACCCGGGGGTCATCCCCCCGACACTCACGCAAGCCCGGATGGCCTCCATCGTCCCATCGTCGTCTCCCTTGCCGCTCCGACCGCCGGATCATCACCGTCGATTCACCGCGCTCCGCCCGTCCCCGAGCCTGCTGAGATCACCGGCCGATTCGCAGTGAGCTACTCCCCTTTTCCCCTAACCCCACGCCCTCGTGCGCGTCCCCTAGCTGCTGTTTTCACCAAGGCCGAGAGCTCCTCACCGCCGGCTGTGTTGCCGTTGCGGCCAGGGCCCGGTCCGGTCACTTCCGAGTGCACGGTAGAACTCCTCATGCTCCCAGGAACCCGTAGAGGATCCCAGCTGGCCTCCCCATGCCTTGTAACCTCGCCTGCCTCATCCCAGTGCTCCGGCCGCCGCGGATGAGCTCACCGCCGGCAGCTCCGGTGACCCCCGCCCCTTCCGTTTGCTCCATCGGATGCGGACGAGCAAGAGCTCCTCCCTGGTGCCCTCAGCACACCAAATGGACGCCGGGAGCATAACTCCGGCGAACTTCTGACGTTGGATTGGTCACCGCCGGTGGAGCTCCGGTGACTACCGACGTGGCAATGTCATTAGTGACTAATGACGTCGCTAATTAGCAGCCCCAGCCACTCACAGTGGGCCCAGAAGCGAGTCAAAGCCCTAGTCAACGCGGGATTAGTCCTACTTTGCCTCTGGGTCACTGACCAGTGGGCCCCACTGGTCAGATTTGACCTGAGACGACTTAGTTGATTGCTGACGTCACTCTGACGCGATGCTGACGCAATAAACCTTTTCTGGTATTTTAAATATCCAGGAAATTCCAGAAAATGTTTAAAACTTCTAAAAATCATAGAAAATAATCTATAACTCGGATGAAAATCATTTATATATGAAAAATGATCAGAAAAATCCAATGAATCTGTTTATGCCATGTTCATGCATGTTGGAGCAAGTTAACATCACCAAGTAGGACATTTCATGATTAGGATAAATTAATAAATAGTGTTGGAGTTGGAATTTAATATATATTGGAATTCCACTTCACTTAATATGACTATTTATTGCACTAGGTTAATTCAATGCTTTAACATGCCATAGCATACAACGTGTTTGTTGCATTGCATTGAATGTGTTCCTTTTCTGTTTGTCGGTGGTGTTCCTTCTCGGTAGACGATGGTCCCGACGTTGTAATCGTTGACACTAATGAAGAGAAATGCTATCTTCAGAACTGTCAGGCAAGCAACCCCTCCTTGAGCATCCCGATAATATCCTACTCTCTCGCTCCTGCTCTCTTTTACTGCATTAGGAGAACAACGATTCAACTGTTACATGTTCTCGGTAGTTGAACCCATTCCTTTGCATGACCTGTCTTTGCCACAGTAAATAGTTGAAACCACTTAGCTTGAGTAGCAACTGCTTGAGCCTTGTTGTGCTTACTCATCCATGCTTGCTTACTGTGCCTGCTATGCTTAGAGTCGTGTCGTGTCGGGTCTGATCCATCTGGGCGATGAATCGGAATGGCAGTGTTCATGTCCTACTGTGTGAGAGCTAAGTGTGTGAACACGATTTGGTAAAGGTAGCGATGAGGGGCCATGTAGGAGTACATGGTGGGTTGTCTCATTGGGACCGTCCTTAAGAACTGAGTTCTGTGTATGTTATCCAAGACAAGATACTACCGCACATTGGGATACTTAATTGACCCTCTCGGCTTATTAATTGCCTTGACCTCTGTCCAGGAGTTGCAACTAGTTTCTGACGTTTGTAGGAAAAGTGTTGGCGGCCGTGCATAGCGCTGCCCGATGGGGTGGGCTTTGATGAGGTATAGACACAGTGGCACGGTGTACCAAGTGGCACCCGAACGGTGGGCTTGGGAACCCTGTGCACATCGTTTGAGGCCGTAGCGGAAACTTCGGCCGGACTTCCGTGCGGGTTCAGTCTCAAATAGGCGATAAACCTGGACTAGGGTCTTGTGTGATTGACGGTCGTGGCCGACTCCCTCGCTAGGCTTCCGCTTGAAGGTTGCCGAGGTGCCCTTTTACGTGCACATGGCGATAAGTGGCGAGAGCGTGTGTGAAGAAGTGCACCCCTGCAGGGTTATCAATCTGTTCGAATAGCCGCGTCCTCGGATATGGACTACTTGGAGAACTTATGTGGTTCATAGACAAGTGAAATGGATACATTAAAATGCGCAAGATAAGTGTGAGTGCTATGGATGGCCTTCCGTAGGAAGACGGGAGTGGATCCATAGTGGTGTATTGATATGGTGAATATGTGGACTCGTGTGCGTTTTCTCCCTCCAAATAAAGTACTTGTAGGCATAGTACAGGTTAGCTAAGAGTCAAAGCTGGCTTGCTGCAGTAAACTCCACAACCCCTTTTGTTGACAATGATGCATATGTAGATAGTTCTGATGTAAGTCTTGCTGAGTACCTTTGTACTCACGGTTGCTTAATTTGGTAGGATCGTGAAGTTCGATGTTGACCGGGTTAGCTTGGGAATCCCAGACAGAGATCTGGCTCCTTTGGTAGGATCGTTGTAGCTTTTCAGGCTCTTCCAGCCGCTTTTAGTAGATGTCTGTACCTAGACATATAACTTCCGCTTGTTGTTTGTATGCTCTGAATGATGGGTCATGCGACCCCCCTGCTTGTAACATTATACTATGTTGGCTCCTCGGAGCCTTCTACATAAATGTTGTGTTGTTTAATGGTTATGTTGTGATGCCATAGTTGTATCTATGCATATCGGGCATGTCGTGCGTACGTGTGACGTGCAACGGTATGTATGGGATCCGACACCTAGTTGTGTGCCTTAGGAGTACTCTTTACAATGAACTGCCTCTTTGTGCTTCCACCAAGCCTTGCTAGCTTGCTACTACTCCGGACACATTGATTGACCGGCGTGTATCCTTCTTGCTGCTGTGTCTGTCCCTTTGGGGAAACGTCTCATAGTGTAATGGAGTCCTTGTAGCCTGCTATGACTCGCCTACGCGCAGTTGATGACAGAAATGTCTCACGGCGTAATGGAGTCCATGTAGCTTGCTACGACTCGTCTACACATGCTGGAGGCTGACACCTGCATTGCTGGGTTATGTACGCCTGTCCCTGTATGGATGTGCTACTTGTGTTCTATGACTAGTCATGTCGGCCCGGGTTCTTTGACATTTGAATGCTAGCGACATATTCACATACGTGAGCCAAAAGACGCAAACGGTCCCGGCCCAGGTAAGGTGGCAGCCGTGGGGATAACCGTGCGTGAGGCCGCAAAGTGATGTGATGTGTTACATGCTAGATTCTTATGGCTTGGGATCGGGGTCCTGACACACACATTCCCTCAAAGGTAAGCAAGGGACAAGGTAATGAAAGAATCCATGGACATCATCATGTATGAACTGCACTCCATGTCCATAGATATCCTTGTATTTGTCTCTTGTGCGGGACTAACCCATGAAGGTGAGAAGAGTAAGAAAACAACGAGGATTGCTCTGAATTCAAGATGATCTTCATCAACTTTGAGCATACACCACTACATTACCCACATGAAGTCTTCTTCGACAAACCCAAGGTTAGTTTATCCCTCTTAGGAGGGATGTCACATCAAGGGGGAGCTTTACTCTAAGACTTGAGTTAAAGCATCTCTTAAAGATATGAACACATTAAATGCTTTATGTAAAAGTGGTAACCCCACTTGTGCTTAAATGATGAGTATAACCTATGATCAAGTATTCTTACTTGGCTCCTAAGTCAATATACTCATATATAGATGACCTCGTCATCGCCAAAGTGCTTGGTAGATACTAGAGTGGTTTTGCATGTTTGCCATATTTCTTTTGACATCTAGTGTGAGCATGTTGGTCTGCATGTCTTTTCTCATTCGAGGATATCCAATTGTTGTTATTTGGGTTTCATTTTTATTTGGCAAATTGGATATACAAGAATGCCTAGGACCCCTCTCTAGCTATCTATTTACTTACCGCTGCAATACTAGTAGGCATGCATGTGTAGGGCGAACTTGATATACTAGATTTGCTAAAATCTGCCAACCGATTAACTTGGCAAAAGGTTAGGTTTTTATTCCGTCAAGTAGTCTAATCACCCCCCCCCCCTCTAGACCTACTTTCGATCCCTACAGGGTACTCTTTGAAGTTCTTTGTGTTGGATTGAATATGATGAATCTGAAATTTTTTGATGCATGTCGAATAATTAACCCACGGATACTTGAGGTGACATTGGAGTATCTAGGTGACATTAGGGTTGATTGATATGTATCATTGGTGTTATTTTAGTACGAACTCTAGGGATATTTGTGACATCTATAGGAATAGCCCAATAGATTGATCGGAAAGGGTAACTTTGAGGTGGTTCTTACTACCTACAACAATTTCATCTTATGTTCTCCGCTAGATATGAATTTTGGAGCGATTCTTTGTTGCATGTTGAGGGATGATCATATGATTCTATTATGTTAGCATTGTTGAGAGATTGCACTAGTGAAAGTATGAATCGTATACCTTATTTTCAAGCATTTATACAACATTTTGCTCGCTGTTGGCCACTTTATACCTTGCTGTTTTTATATTTTCAGATTACAAAAACCTATTTCTACTATCCATATTGCACTTGTATCACCATCTCTTCGCCGAACTAGTGCACCTATACAATTTTCCATTGTATTGGGTGTGTTGGGGACACAAGATATTTCTTGTATTTGATTGCATGGTTGTTTGAGAGAGACCATCTTCATCCTACACCTCCCACGCATTGATAAAACATAGGTCATCCACTTGAGGGAAAATTGCTACTGTCCTACAAAACTCTGCACTTGGAGGCCCAACAACGTCTACAAGAATAAAGTTGCTTAGTATACATCACAAATAACAAGCTTTAATTACCAATATTTCTACTAACCAACGATCATGTACTCATGGCCTTTCATATTACTACATCAATATAATCAACTCATGTTACTTCTTTAGCGAGCTACATGAAAGTTTTTATTATATCCCCCTTGAATACCTATCCTTTTTGGACTAGTCTTATAACACATGCCCATTGCCATTCCTATTTCTTATATACTCTCAAAATATTTAAGTGGATCATGAGATTACAATTATTTCTAGAAAATCTGGACGTCGTCGTGCTCTAAAAAGATATAAGTGAAGCACTAGAGCATCTGCCTAGCTCAAAAGATATAAGTAAGCATATAGAGTATTCTAACAAATTATGATGTCCGCGTGTCTCTCTCAAATATGCAAACGATGATTTTGGAAAACTAAAATAAAAACAAAATCGCTCCAAGCAAAACACATATCATGTGATGAATGAAAATATATATAGCTCCAAGTGACACACCGATATATTGGAGACGAAAGAGGGGATGCTTCTGGGGCATCCCCAAGCTTAGATGCTTCGTCCATCCTTGAATATTACCTTGTGGTGCCTTGGGCAACCCCAAGATTAGGGTCTTTCCGCTCCTTATTCCTTCATCCATCGTTCTCTCACCAAAAACTTTAAAACTTCAGCACACAAAACTCAACAAAACCTAGTAAGATCCGTTAGTATAATAGACATATCAAATACTTTAGGTACTATTATAAATTGATTCATATTTCATTATTGCATAATAGTATTGTATTCTAAATTCTCCATGGCTTATATCCCCCGATATAATCCATAGCATCATCAAAACAATCAAACTATGCAAGCAAAACAGAATCTGTCTAGAACAAAACAGTATGTAATGATCTGTAATAAAACCATACTTATGTAACTCCAAAAATGCTGAACAGTTAGGACAACCTGGTAAATTTGTATACCAATACCGAATAAAAGATTCAGATCCAAAAAACATTCCAGTAAAATCAGAGAAATTCTGCACTGGGCGCAAAAGTTTCTGTTTTTGCACCGTATCATTTCTACTATCTTCCAAATCATCCCAAAGGCTTTACTTGGCACAAACACTAATTTAAACATAAAAACACAACCATCAAAGTAGAAATAATCATGTCAACACACCAAAACAGAAAGTAAAACAAAAACTTAAAGATAACTATTGGGTTGCCTCCCAACAAGCGCTATGTTTTATGCCCCTACCTAGGCATAATGCATAGTATCAAGTATTGTCATCCTTGACATCCAACTCCTCAATTTTGCAACCACGCTTCCTAGCAGATTTGGCATATAAATTATTAATAACCACGCTCCTAGGGAGAAAGAGAGGAGGCTTGATGATAGGTTCCTTTATTACATCTATGAAATTGGGGTGCACCCTAATCATTTTAAGATCCTCGTTCCATTTACTAGGTGTACCACTCGTTGGCGTAGGAACATACATAACCTTGGAGCTTTTATCTATAGGAGTCTTATCAATAGTTTTAGTAGGAACGAAAGCGAAGCCCACTTTATTAAGGATTTCTTCCAACTTATCAATTCGGGAAGGACTCTGTCCTAGCTTTTCACTAATATTTGGCACACTATCTTTTAGCATTTTTAGAGTAGTTCCTACTTTGGAACCAAATTTAGTAACTTCATTATGGAACTTCTTGTCAAGATTTTCAGTGTGCTCAATGGTAGGCATTTTATTTTCTATAGAGTCTAGCCTACGCATAACATCTTCTAATGTCAATACGGTTCAATTAATAATAATTGTGGATGGTCCTACTAGATTTTCCATAGCATTGAAAGCATCCAAAGTGTGAATTGTTAAGAAGTTACTGCCGGTAATAGCGTGAAGCACAAATCTATACCAAGTAGTAACACCCGCATAAAAAATACGAAGTAAAATAGTGGTGGATTGCTTACAAGTGGATCTATTTTGAGCATTGCAAATCCTATACCACGCATCTTTTAAACTCTCTCCTCCCCTTTGTTTGAAATTAAGCACTTCATTTTCAGGAGTACATGAAACAATAGAAGAACTAGTCGTAATGACAAGCAAGCAAACAAGTAAACTAGATAACTAAGAAAACAAGCAAACATAAATATTTTTATATTTTTTATTTTTATATAAAGTAAAATATAACAACAAATAAAAAGAAGAACAAGTGAAAGATAATTTATGTGTAGGGACCTGACGAGATTTTGATGATGTCTCCCCGGCAACGGCGCCAGAAATTCTTCCTGATGCTTGTGAGCTGTGTTCGGATTTTCCCCGAAGAGGAGAGGAGATGCAGCACAGTAGAGATAAGTATTTCCCTCAGTGAGAACCAAGGTTATAAAACCAATAGGAGAACCAAGCAAACTCACTTCAACATCACCTACACACACAAAACCAAACAGTTGCACCCAAGGCGGGCAAGAGGGTTGTCAAGCCCCTTGAACTCGTTACTTGCAAGGATTAAATCTTGATAGAGATAGATAATGTAGAGTTAAAATAAAATAAAAGTAAATAAATTGCAGAAAAGTATTTTTAGTTTTTCTGTGTTTATGTTTAAGTAGACCCGGGGGGCCATAGTGTTCGCTAGAGGCTTCTCTCTCAAAAATAGCATACGGTGGGTAGAAAAATTACTGTTGGGCAATTGACAGAACTGTGCATAGTTATGACATGTTATTCATGGCAATGATCAAGTATATAGGCATCACATCCATAAAAAGGTAGACCGAAACGATTCTGCATCTACTACTATTACTCCACTTTGAGAGCGCTTCTATGCTTGCCTCTCTAGGTATTAAGTTCATAACAAACAGAGTAATGCTTGGAGCAAGGTGACAAGATGTAGACACAATAAGACAAGCAATATGTTCAGATCCTGTCGTTTTATCCTTGATGGCAACAATACAAATGCGTGTCTTGTCCCCATCTGTCACAAGGGATATAGAGCACCGCAAGATTGAACCCACTACAATGCACCACTCCCACTGAAGATAAATCAATCTAGTTGGGCAAACCAAACTGATAGATCAGAGAGAAATACGAATCTATAACAATCATTCATAATAGAATTCAGAAAAGGCTCAATTACTTTCAATGAATAATCTGATCATAAACCCACAATTCATCGGATCCCAATAAATGCACCGCAAAAGAAGATTACATCGGATAGATCACCGCGGGAATCGCGGTGAACATTATATTGAAGATCAAAGAAAGAGAAGAAGTCATGTAGGTACTAGTTATGGACCTGTAGGTCTATGGTGGACTACTCATGCATCATCATGGAGGCAGCAAGGTTGATGTAGATGGCCTCCGTCGTTGATTCCCCCTCCGGAAGAGTACTAGAAAAGGTCTCCAGATGGCCTCCCGTCGGAACAGAGGCTTGCAGTGGTGGAAAAGTGTTTCGGGTGGCTCTCTATTGGTTTCCCGATTTTAAAGAATTGATGGAGGTGGAATTAGGTCAGATGGAGCCACGAGGAGCCCACAAGGCATCAGGGCGCGCCTACCCCCTAGTCACGCCATGTTGCCTTGTTGTCTCCTCGTCTCGCTTCTTGACTCCTCCCGAAGCTTCCTGGGTCTCTTCTGTCCAGAAAAAATCATCAAAAAGTTTCATAGCGTTTGAACTTTGTTTGGTACAGATATCCTGGAAAACCAAAAACAGGCAAAAAAATAGCAACTGGCACTTGGCACTGGGTTAACCGGTTAGTTCCCAAAAATGATATAAAATAGCATATAATTGCATATAAAGTATCCTAGATTGATAATATAATAGCATGGAACAATCAATAATAATAGATAGGTTGGAGACGTATCAGAAGCCGACCACTTTGTACTTGTCATCCTTAGAAAGTAACTCCTCCATAGTGTTGATGGAGTCCTCCACCACGGGCGGGTTGTGGTGCACACCACCATGAGGTCCGTCTTCCTGGTGTGGGTGTCCACATGATGCACACCGTACTCCATTGGAGCGCCGCTGGATATCCTCTCTGTATGTGTCGTCGTGGGTGTGCATATTGTGTTTTGGGGTGCGATCGAATGGTTGAAGAGACTATGGTTAATGGCCGCAGGTATAAATGGGGGTCAGAGGTCCTGGAAAACCAGCATGTCCACATGGCAGTTTTGCAGTGCGTGATTAAGTTCCGAATTAGTAGATGCTACCAAAGGGAGTGGGGGTGCCATGTGCAAAAAGGAAGCGACTCATAGAATGGCAGAGGCAAATAGATCTCTTGCACATTTTCGTTAATCCATGAACTCAATGGAAGTTGTTCTAACTATTCGAGTTAATTACATTGTGTTGTTAGTGTAATTCCTTCTAATTCTAAATTAGAGAAAGAGGGGCCAATTTCAAATTATATTAGAAAGATAGAAAGGCCATGAGGATGGTAAAATAAAAAAATATTTTTAATTAGTTCTCCTTTTTTGGAATTTTCTTATTATCCTTTCTTTTTTTACAGAATATTTTTCAAACTAAAAAATACAATGGTCAATATTCTTCCAGCATGGCACACGTAACTGCATCGTGGCGACGCGTGCGGTGCAACAACATGCATATGGCACCCCAAACATGATCGTGGCCCGTCCCCAACCGCTAGCAAAGTTCGGCGGAGGGGCGCGAGAGCGGAGCACGCCGAGGGGCGCGAGAGTAGAGCGCCCGGAGGAATGCGAGACCAAAGCGCCCAGAGGGACTCGAGGTCGAACCCGAACACTTTGTACTTATCCGCGTCAAGCAACAGCTCCATAACGTGGATGGAGTTCTCCACCCATATCGGATGGTTGGTGTACACCACCGAGAGCTCCGTGAACCTTCTGTGCGTGTCCACTACGGCATGCATAGTGAACTGTCGCTCATCGTCGGCATGCCGCTGGGAGCGCCATTGGAGCCGTGCAGGTTACACTCTCTGTATTTTTGGTCGTGGTTGTGCTTCTTAAGGTCCAGATATTAATCGTCCATTGCATATTAAGGAAAAAATAGTACTACCAATATATGAGTCTCATACGATGCCATTTGAATGATTGTATCACAAATGACAGAAATATTATAAAGGTTCAAATTCCAGCATTACAAGTCTCAAATTCTCAGATTACATGGTTCAAACTGATATTAGAAATGAAATTCAGCTTATTCGGAAACTTTATCATGCAGCTCTAGACACCCGCGCTGATTAGTGGAACATGAACATATGAGAGGTTCAAACTGATATTACAACTAGTTTCGCTACTTCAATATTTCTGCAAAGGGATCCACCACTGACATATCATGTGGGCTTGACATAAGGACTTCCTATTAGTCTATCAATTGAAGTTCCAAACTGAAATTGAACTTCTGTAGAGCCTATTCCTATATGTCGTAGTCACCGACACTTATTAGAAAACCATTCTTTTTTGCACGATAAATGTAGGAAAAATCTCATTACCTTTAGCACACTTGCTCTCACAACAAAGAACCTGGCGAATATAATCTCCGGTAAGTTCCCTCGGTGGGAGTTCAAAGTAACTTCTGAGAGATGGAGATCAAAGCATTTGATGGAATTGTCATATTGCATCACATTATCCACTATCGGGCCCAATCGTATCTGTAAAAGAAGAGAATCTATTAGTGCTTGAACACACAAGGACCTCTTTGATTTGCAGGGTTTCTAAAATACATGAATAGAGTGACATGCCATCTTCGATCATGCATGATTAACATGGGCATTTGATTACAGTCTAGGAAAACACAGGATTCTTCACAAGAGGTCGGAGTGGATAGAATTTTTTCTTTAAAAACTATTACAGATGAATCGAAATGAGAAATACATATGGACTGTAATCGCATGAATCAAGCAACCACTATAGGAAAAAAAAAGCATCTATGTATTGAAATCCTCTAAAATTCCTTTAGAAATTATAGTACATTCGTCATTGTAAACTTGGAAAAAGGGGCCAAAAATTGAACTCCCTTGTGGTTAACATTTAACAGGAAAGGAGCATCACCTAGATATATAGCTTATCGAGGCACAAAAAGCATCTCGGGAATCTGACAACTTGGTCCACGTCGGGGCCAATAGATTCTAGTGCCAAGACCTTCATTGTGCGCAGATACGGGGTCGAGCTTGTCAGAATCATTTTCTGGATGACAGACGAACATACATCTGGAAAATAGAAAAAATGTTAATTTCAAGAAGGAAAATAAGGCGACTGTTGTACCTGGACGGTTGTGGATCCAATAACAAGTTCAGAGAATTTAACAGGCGAGTGGCCAAACACTGTCAACTTAGGCGCATAAACGACCCTGATTCTGGTTGGACCTCGTTGATCAACTACAAGTAATCTCTCAAGTAAAGGCACTTCCTCAATGACCATTTGGTGATTCACCTTGTGTGATCTGTGGCAGCACCAACAATACACACAAATTGTCCGGAGACTCATGGAGGTGATGTGGAGGCTACGCAACCCATTGATCGCCTGAAGATGAAGGTACTCGAGTGTAGTATAGCCGTGGAGCGGGCGCTCCATGTCGTCCTTGGGTATGCAGATGGCGACTAGCTCGAGGTGCTTCAGTTGAGGGAGCAAAAGAGTGGGCTCGACGTTAATCTGAGGGAAATGACAGCTCATGAACCTGGCACTGCATAGCGTTGGCGCGAGGCGCAGGACGGAGGGTGGGAGCAAGCGCATATGTCCATCATTGAAAGTGAGCTCCTCGAGCTAATTTAGGGCGGTCGATAAGAACCACTCGTCAAGCTTGGCTTGGTCCTTGCCGTTGGAATGGAACCTGCCCATGGTAATGCCTATGATTGGGCCACAATGTGTCCTGAGGATCTAGGACAATGCATCCAAGCGTCAATGAGGCCGAGAGGGGCACAACACCATAGGGGGCACCACTATCGGGTGGACGGTTGTCCGCACGCCATCTATGAGTAGGGGGGAGATGATGACTATCAACATATCATCGGGGAGGCTGCTGATGAAGTCTAGGCCAGTCAAAGGAGCTTGCAGTTCTGTCTCAACCCGCCTCCGCTTGATGGCAGCCTCGTCCTCCACCTTCAGAGTCTTGTCGGCAGCGGCATTTTCTGACATGAGTAGAGTAGTGGCAGGATGGGGATTATGTAGTTAGAACATCACAGAAGAATAGTGTATTGGTAATTAGAAGTTACTAGGTAGGAATAGACTTAACAGATTCAGAAAATGAAACCCCAATTGGTTGCTTAAATACTACATGATTACTTTGATATTGCTTGTAAGTCAACATGCAGATACTTGAAAGAACACTTACTTCGAACAACGTCTGGACGGATGATGTCGTCGGGGAAGTTAGCATTTATCATATGACCTGACTCTTTTAGGTGCAGTGTAATTTTAGTACCAGCTTTCAGTACATAAAACTTCGAAATTTCTGTCCAAAGGCCCACGTCAAAATAGGAGTAACAATCTTCATCAAGTTTTACAGAAACAACAATTGTAAATCCATGGTTTTTGTTCAATATGACATCCCTGGAGTCTTCAGTTATGTAAATGGCAAGATTTTGTAATACAGTTGTTGTTGCAAAGCAAGAGATGTGCTGCAGGAAATGATAAGATTGTTAAAGAATAGGGTAACATGCTAATATGGGAGTAATTAAAAGAACAGTACACAAGTTGAAATGAAATGACAAAAAATTATAAATAAACAAATAATGTAACCATGTTGTGATGCAAATATGAGATTAATCGAAAGAACAATACATCATTAATTTGCCTAATGTAGAAGAAGAAGAAACCCCCTTTGACGTATATGCTGCATGTGGCACCTTTTATCCAAATGTATCAATATATAGTGTAGGTTCAGAAAATTAGGTCATGCCAACCGAGTTAGGGTGAGATTGAACATATCGTGCGCTTCATGAAGTCATCTGGTACGGTGAGATGGAACTCCTCGGCTGTCTGGCGAAGCCGGCATAGCCCTGATGTGTCCTTGCACTTTACGCTCTATGAATGAAAACCCTTGAATCAGCTAGAAGAAAAATGAATCCATGGTGATTTCGGACGAGTGATTAAAAGGGGCAGACGGACTGGGATAAGAGATGAGCGAATATTTTAGTAAATTAGTTACCTGGTTCTACATGAGCAAAACAAACCCAGTGCCAAAGATTCCCCAATCGGGCGGAGCTGGGTCGACGGCGAGTAGTGTCAAAAAAACTGAGTGCCGTTAGGCCACGGCAAGCGGCAGTGGCGAAATGCAATGAGGTTTGGCGGCGGCGGCAGGCGTTGAGCTAAGTGGTTGTCGCGACGATAGGCGGTGACATGCAGAGTCACGGAGGAGTACTGTAGTGTAGGTGCTACTAGGGACAGGAAAGGGAGGGGGCGGGCGGGGGTGAGGGTTTTGTGACGTGGTTGTGGTGAGGCAACGGTTTGGTAGACCCAATCATGTGTGATAAATCATAAATATCACTCCAGAAAAATGTGCTTCGGAGGCAATGGTTTGGTAGACCCAACCGTGTACGATAAATCGTAAATATCAAACGTTTTGAGGGCGATACGGATAGCCGTTCGATATGTGTAGATCTTATAGTGCAGACGTACGATCTGTGGGGATGCTTTCTGGCCACTCAGAACACAAGTGACGCTGGACCATGAAATTCATCGCACACAGTTCCAATCTGGGGGGAAAATTACTCACGCTAAACATTCACCCTAATATGCACCGTACGCGTTCAATTTTTTTGCCAACTCCCACATGATTGTGTGTTCTGGGCAAACGGTTGCTAGTATAAAACGGTGTGGGAAGACAGAAAGTGACACAGACGATTCACGATAATAAGATGTGTGTGATGTGGGAAATCATAGGTTGGTCCAAGAGAAGCATAAAATCGAATCAACCAAACTGATTGCAGCTTAAGACTGCAAATACATTGCACAACTATTTCATTACACATAGTCTCACAAACATATAGTTCAGCCGATAAACATATATACTCAAGCATAGATATAATACGCACAAACTAGCTAGCTTCAATCCAACATCTCATCTTCATGCTCAATAATTAAGATTCTCCAGGTACTCAGCATACGGGGCGTGTGCCACCCTGCGAGAATACTTCTGCCTAAATGTCGGTGCACTAGTACAGGGGTATCCAGTGCCCGTGACTTATGCACAGGCAGTAGTAGCAAAACCCATCAACACAAGCTACCACACCACCAGGCAAGCATTCAAGACCCAGACTCCGGCAGCAGCAACCTAGAAAAGGCCAACCAACGCCGGCAAGCTCAATGCAATGGCCCGGGAGGGGCCTAAGACGTGCCAGCCACGTCCCTGGTGCCTGCCGGGGGCCGAGGCGCGCGCATCTTCAGGAAGACCCGGCAAGCCATCCCCCGGCAAGCGCGAGCCGATCGGCCACCGCTCCACCGCATCACGATGCCAGTCACTTGTCGGTACGGTGTCGAGCCCTCAGGTGGCTAAGTGGCTCTCGCTAAGCACGTGGCGACGCACCGAAAGATGGATCATGCCCAGTTGACACCCGTCCAGAGGCGTGTCAAGACACTAAGCAACAGCCAGCTAAGCGGTGGTAAAAGCCTGCCGGGGATGCACCCCTGCGCGCCACCTAGACTAGCAATCATGGTATTTTGTCCTAAATGCCAGAGTTAGGTATGATAGCTCTGTTAGCTATCTAATCGCTAGATAATGTATGGTTTGCCATTGTGGTTGCCCCTTGCCCTATAAAAGGAGGCCCAAGGCAACCTAGCTCAAGATTCGGACTTTTGGACACTTGTACTCACGTAGCAGCTCTCCCCGACGGCAGCCCTTGCCGGGATTGAGCACTGCGTGTTCTTCGTGTTCCTCTGATCAATCCACTAAAAGCAGGAGTAGGGTTTTACGCTTCACAGCGGTTCGAACCTAGGTAAAAACACCAACGTCCCGATCGTCGCGCTGCCTCATGGTCTCCGCTCTTTGTGCAACGTGACCTCCCCCTGCCGAACCACAAAGGGGCCTCTAGTCCCGTAGGTGATCGTGTGCATCTGTGCCCCGACATCTTTGGCGCGCCAGGTAGGGGGCGCGTTGTTTGTGCGAACCCGAGTTCGTGAGCAGCGAGTCGATCTTCATCATCGCCTTCTTCATCCATGTCTCCAAAGAAGAAGTCCGGCGCGACCGTGCATCCCTCCACTTCAAAGGCTCCCTCGCATGCAACCGTGGGCGCCATTAGCACCGCGGCGGTTGCGGGTGAGGCGGGCGCCGTGGGCGACACGGCTAGCGCAGGCGGCGCCACCGTCGTATCCCCCGCGGCCGAGGTTGGAGCGGGGAACGCCGGACAGGAGCAACAACAGCAACATCCTGGCGAGCACGCCCCTGGTACCGCAGGCGGAGGAAACATCCAGTCTCCACCTCCCCACCGCGCGGATGGCCGTGGCCGCCACAGCGGCGCTCTATCCAGAGCAAGCCGCGATCCCCCATCTGCGCCTGTCACTAGCGCGGCTACTGGGCGCACGCCTCGTCCAGAACAAGACGGAGCGCCGAGCGGGGCCGCGAACCCGCGGGCTCGGCCTCCCCCACGTCAGACCGCCCCGGCGAGTGGTGTACGGTGACAGGGACGCGGTGATGCCCCTCTTGGTTCCACCAGGAGCCGGGCGACGTCGCGGTCCGCCTCTTTCACCATGCCGGACACGCCATCGGAACCAATGGCGCGAGCCCAGCTGCTGCTAAACTTCCCGCCGGCGGCTGATAAGATGGATGAGTGGAGGGCAACCATCCAGAGTTTGATATCCTTTGTCAAAGCCAACAAATCTCAGCATGCAGAGCTATCGCGATGCACACGTACGGCAACGGCGGCCCGGGCCGGCGATCGTGTCGAGGGAGCCACACCAACGGTGTAGTCCCCTCCGCGACAACAGACCTAGGAGCAGCCACGGCGGGTTTCACATGTTGACGAGCTCGACGAGGCATCTATGGCCTCGTCCGGCCCGCGCGATCGCCGGGACCAGTGGCATGTCCTGGAAGATCGGCGGAAAGAAGATGCACGCATCACCATAGAGCGGCGCCGAGAAGCACACGGTCAGTCTGACAAGCGCAACGGCCCAAGTACTGGCGACCCCGCGCCCAGTGCTGGCGGGTACCTGCCTAACGAGGTTGGGTGCCCTGCCTTCACTCGTGAGCTACGGCAGGTCCACTGGCCATCGGCCCGAACTTTCAAGCCAGAGCTGACGGAGAAGTACAACGGAAAACTGAACCCGGCAGAATTCCTGGGCATCTACACGATAGCCGTTCAAGCTGCCGGAGGAAGGGATGAGAAAGTGCTCGCCAATTACTTCCCTTTGGCACTCAAGCCAAACGTGAGGTCGTGGCTGATGCACCTGTCGGAGAACTCCATTTCGTCAAGGGCTGACTTGTGCAACGAGTTCGTTGGCGCCTTCACAGGTGGCCACCGGGAGCCAGGACAGTCCAGCGACCTTCAAGTCCTTCCGCAAAAGGAGGGAGAGACTTTGAGGAAGTACATCCAGAGATTCGTCGAGTGCACCGCAACATTCCGGAGATACACCCCGCTGCCGTGATTGTTGCGTTCCATTCGAACGTGCGCAACAGGAGAATGCGGGCCAAGATGAACTTTAGACTCCCCAAGACCGTAAATGAGCTGTACACATTGGCGGACAAGTGTGCTCATGCTGAGGAAGGAAGGTGACTACCCGGAGAGGAGGCTGGCGTCGAAGTCGATTCAGATGATGACGACGATGCCCCTGGCCCGAAGGGGAAGAGCCGGAAGCGCAACAAGAAGCGTAAGGGAAAAGCAGTGTTGGCCGTTGAGGGCTCCGATGATCTCAGTACCGGCAAGAAGGCCAAAGCCGAGGCCCCCGGCAAGGGAGCTGCCGCGTGCGCTGATTGTCGGGAGGCCACTGCCGCTGAGAAAACTGGAAGATCCGACGGGTCATACTGCAAAATCCACCGCACTAAGGGCCATGATCTCCAAGAATGCCACAAAGTCGAGCAGCTTGTCGAGAAGCAGAAGGCCGAGTACGAGAAGCGTGACAAAGAGAAAGGTCAAGACGGTGCTGCCGGGAAGAGCCATGGCGGCAGAGGAGGCCGCCGCGGAAAAGCTCTGCAGCAGAAGGAAAGGCCTGCCAGAGGCCGTGAGAAGAAACAAGCAGAGGATATGAGTGAGGATGGGGATGACGAGGAGGATTCCAGTGATCGAGAATTCCAGAAGGCAACCGAAGCAATGTGTTTTGACGAGGGTGCATCTTTGCATTCCTCTCACCGACAGCTCAAGCAATGGGCGCGCGAGGTCAACGCTGTGGAACCAGCTGCAGAGTCCAAAAGGCCACTCAAATGGTCCCGCACGCCTATCATCTTTGATGAAGAGGACCATCCTGATCGCACCACTGCGGTCGGATGTTTTCCGTTGTTGGTCTCCCCAACAATCCGCAACCTCAAAATCACCAAGATGTTAGTTGACGGCGGGGCAGGATTGAACTTAATCTCCCCAAAAGTGGTTGAAAGGCTGCAGATCCCTGACGGAGAGCTCAATGCTATGGGTACATTCCAAGGAGTCAACCCCGGCAGGAGCCGACCCAAGGGAAAGATCACTTTGCCTATGACGTTTGGTAGGGAGTTGAACTACCGGACCGAGAAGGTGGTGTTTGACGTGGTTGAGCTTCCCCTGCCTTACAATGCAATTCTTGGTCGCCCAGCCCTGGCTAAGTTCATGGCAGCATCCCACTATGCTTACCACACTTTGAAAATGCCGGGCCACATTGGAATCGTCTCCATCCCATCTGACAAGAAGGACGCAGTCATATGCGTGGACAAGATGTATCGGGACGTGGTAGCAGCTGAGGCTGAAGAAATCCCAGCTCCCGCCAAGGAATCGAAGAAAGCAAAGAAGCCTAGCGTGAACGCCGGTAAGGACTCTGGGAAGCGCGCCTCTTAGGAGTGCGCTGCACCTGATGATGACCTGTCGGAGAGTTCCGCTAGCACGAAGTCCAAGGTCACCTATCCTGAGACAAAGAAGATCCCGGCAGGGCTGGATGGCACTGGTGGCACGTTCACCATCAGCGCCACCCTTACTGACAAATAGGAAAGCGCGCTCGTCGCCTTCCTGCGGGCGAATGTCGATGTGTTTGCTTGGCAACCATCTGACATCCCCGGTGTTCCCAGGGAGGTGATTGAGCACCACCTTGCTGTCTGCCTCCATGCTAGGCCTGTCGGGGATATTACCCACGGTTTGACCCGTCCAGTAGAATGACCCGGCCCATCATTTGGCGGCTTATACGGGCGCCGTGTTTTATCGGGTCAACCTGGATGGCAAGGCCCAAGGCCCGGCGTGCACCCCGGTGGAAGGCGGCTCATGGAGAGTCCTGGAGGGCCGGCTCACAGAGAAGGCCCTCACAAGAGAAACAAGACTTGGATTAGGACTCAAGAGAGACTAGTCCTATTCCTACTCCCAATAGGACTCTACATGTAAACGTACCTCTTCCACTTATATAAGGAGGGGTAAGGTGCCCACCTTGGGGCAAGTTCAACTCATTAGAGATAGACAGATTAGAAACCTTAGAGGTAGTGATTCCGCACCCTTGTAATCGAGGTCTATCCATCAAATACACACAAAGCAGGACGTAGGCTATTACCTCCATCGGAGGGGCCGAACCTGGGTAAACTCGCGTCTCTCGATTCCGACCAACCCCTCTCAAGCCGCCACATAGTTGTGATGGCCTCACACCTAAGTTCTCTCACGAGGACATCTACCGGGTTGACAAAACCACGACAGTTGGCGCCCACCGTGGGGCCAGCACACGGTGGTGTTGTGTTCTTGAAGGGATCTTTTCAGAGATCGAGAGGCTCGCGATGTGCCGGATGAGGAAGAGCCAGCGCAGAAGGATCACATTGTCGACGAGCAGTCAAAACGACATATAAAAGATTTGAGATCGAGAGAAAATTAGGGTTGCATGTTCTACGGCCGCCGCACGCGCCGTGGTGACCCGCCGAGTCCGAGACAAAGTCCTAAGATAATGGATGCAGCAGCCCTTGCGAGGCACAAATGACGGGGCAGTACACCACATACTAATTAGTACACAGGTCAAACTCCAACTGACATAAAGTACTAGTAATCAACTAGTATAATCCCTGAGAAGAGATAAATCAATATGCGTTTTGACGTATTTTGGAATCAACTTGGTGTGCCAACGTCTGTTGCTGCACACGTGAGCCCATCAATCCAACATCCGCTGCTGCCAAAGAAATTATTAGGTGATATTTTTTCGATTCGTCTGACTCAAATAAATTTTCTTGAGGATTATTTCTGCCTGCACGCATTGTTTTGTTTGCAGATTATCTGTGATCGAACAGCGAGTTTTGATCAAATGTTGTGCCGTAAAGACATGGACACAGGCGGGTTAATGGCCAGCAGTCGTTACTGCATGACGACACCTTCAAGATCAGATATTCAACGATGACTCAATCTAAGATCAGAATATTAAGAAGGAATTGAGTCTGCCCTTATGCGTCGAGCGACTTATCCAATCTGAAGAAAAAAATCAATCTCCGTTGTAGCAGCGTCCATTGTAGATTAGTACCGGAGACGTCCTGAAAGATCGACCGATACGCCATCATGAAGGCACGAGAAATTTGTGTTGCTCCGGCCGTACTCATCGAGTCCTAGAAGAAAAAGGAAACAATCTAGTCTGTCCGAACCAAAGACCAGATTGGAGGAAAAAACAAAAACAACCAGGCTCAAAAGCCGAAGCCTGTGCAGTACATGTGCATGCATGCGTGCCACGAGCTACAGATCAATACAAATAAAGGGACCGGCAGCAAGCTAGCCACGATCCTGTTTTCTCATGGAGTTTTTTTCCCCTCGAAGCCTGCTACTAATTCTCATGCACTATGGCATGGTCTCCAATGGGCCATCGTGTTTCACGAGAAGATCAAAGTCAAAACAGGACAAGAGTGTCACATCAATTTTTTAGGAGTCACATAGGACTACTCATGTGCTGTTTACTACGAACGCCAGTGTCCCTGCTGTCCAACGGACACGAGTGGAGTCCGCTGGCTGGACGCCTCTGCGACCCGGCTGGACGTGCGTCACTATAAAGTATTATCCATCGCCGACGCCCGCGTTCGTCCGACAAAAGAAATCAGGTGCTATTTGCCCTATCTATTTATCAATACATATTAAATTCCTTCGAGAACAATTACTTTGGCCTATAGTATTTTTACGCATGGCAACTATCCAAAACAAAAGTGGCATTATACCACGGATACGGAGCACGTACCAGCATCATTCTGCACTGGCGTTCGTTTGTACCGCGTTGTTTGATGGACACGCATGCAAGTCGCCACCCCCGCGGTTCAGCCTACAACAACGCCGCGGCCGACTCACACACACCGCCGCCCCTGCGGCCAACTCGCGCGTCCGCGCCAGTTTACAACACCGTGGTGGACTCACATCCGCGCTAGATTATAACGCCGCGGTCGTCTCTCGCGACCGCACCGGTTTACAACGCCGCGGCTGTCTCTCGCGACCGCACCGGTTTGACAACGCCGCGGCCGACTCCCGCGTCCGCGCCAAGCTAAGGGCCAACTCCCGCATCTACGTCAACACGCCGGGTCGTCCGGTGGACGCTCGCTTGCATATGGATCATCTATTGCCCAAATAAATCAGGTGACATAAAATCGTGGATACGGAGCTTGCGCCAATATCATTTTGGACCGGTGTTCACCCGTGCCATGCTGCACGGCCGACTCACGCGTCCGCGCCGTCTTCAAATGCCGCGGCCGACTCTCCTGTCGGCACGGGCTTACAACGCCATGGCCGACTCGCCGTCCGCACCGGCCTGCAACACCACCGGCGACTCGCCGTCCGCACCGGCCTACAACGCCACGGGGTGACTCGCCGTCCGCGCCGGCCTACAACGACACAGGCGACTCGTCATCCACGCCAGTTTACAAACGCCATGGCCAACTCTCATCTGCGATATTAAGCCGGTTTGAATGCCGCGGCTGATTTCCACGTCTACAACAACACGCTGGTGCCACGCCTGCTCACTCAAGCCGCCCAACGGATGCTTCTGAGTCGCCGTCCCTGCGGTCCAGTCTACATTGACACGCCGGTGTCGTGCCTGCTTGCTCAAGCCGCCCAACGAATACACGAGAGCCACCGCCCCCGCGATCCAGTCTACTCCAACAAACACTGGAGCAAAGGAGAAATATATATATCTATTGTCAGCCTCTAGCTGCGCAGGGTTGCCCAATGGGTAGGCACATTGGCCTATTGTCCCTACGGTCCGGTCTGCTTAAGCACATCGGAGAAATAAGAATCAAACATGGAGGAAATATCCCTGGAGAAGCTACAATTTGAGCCGGCCACTATCGAGCCAGCAATTCAAAGCCAGTGACAAAGAAAAAGGGAAATGGCCCTGGAGGAGCCAGGAGAGACGGACTACATGAGAATAAAGCATGGGTCAAGAGGCATATGCACTCAATTTGGCCACGATATTTGCCAAAGACATACGATGAGCATCACGAAGATCATCAGCTCACTACGTCGTCTCCAGTTTGGATAAAATCCATCGTTCAGCCGTCAACCTTATGTCGGCTTATGCCACAGTCAAGTATGAAGACTCTCAAGCCGCCTCCTCGAGTCAACTTAAGACTTGGGGGCAACACAGACATGACTCGGCAGATACGACCGGGTTGAAAAATTCAAGAACCCCGGGTCTTTACAGGGAAGATAACCCGGTCCCAGGGGCTGCTGCCTTATTGGTCAAAAATTAAAAGTTGCCCAAGAGGACTAGCTGCCACGATGCGCAGTTCAAACATGGGTGCCCTGCCTTGTTGGCGAAACATTAAAAGTCGCCCAAGAGGACTAGCTGCCACGATGTGCAGTTCAAACATGGGTGCCCTGCCTTATGGACGGAAAATTAAAGGTTGCCAAAGAGGACCAGCTGCCATGATGCGCTGTTCAAACATAGGTATCCTCCTTTATTGGATCATCATGTTATGATCAATGGAATAAAGCCGGCTTATCTGGACCCCAGATGTTTTGTAGTAGTAGCATTGTCTCCTATATATCCTATGCTGAGCTTTTCCATGATCATAGGTCACTTGGGGGCTTCCAACTCATCGAGTTTAGCTTTCTCACCCTTTTGATCCGACAAAGACGACACAAAATGGTTAAACCTGCCTGTATGCTTGATGCGACTCCGATCAGGTGACCCCGTGTACTCTTGATAAGTCAATCCATCTGGACCCTGAACTTATCAAGGTTAAAACACCGGCTTGAGTCACGTGAGAGCCGGCATACAGAGAGCTAGGATAAACCATGGGTTATCACACCCGCTTCATTGAAGCAAGACTCGAGCCTCGAAAGCCGGTCTTTATGTCATGCCTTGAAAACTGGCACTTTATATTCTGTTATCATATACATGCATCATCCTGCATTCCATCATCATACATACATATCAAGTCGGTCATCAAACCGGGTTACATCGTAACTTCTGCAGGAACAAATAGATCTATGATAGCCAAAATGGCTGGACCTTCATCATGGTTTATCATAACCAGTATTAAATGATTGGGGTTTTTCAAAGCCAGCTCGGAAGAATTGACTATTCCCGAAGAGCCGCCCTATCACATATAATGTCGGGTCATCTAATTGACCGGCCCTTGGATTTTTCCAACTTGTGCTTTGTATTAAACTACAACACTTACGGATTTCTCAAACATATATTTGCCGGGTTGCACCGCAACCACGAGCAGGGATTTCATTTCAAGGACAAAGGAATTGTTCCAAGATATTCATACAGACAATAAAATACCGGGTTACATTACAACCACGGTCAAGGATTCATTCAAATCAAATCAATATCAGTTCAATAAAACTTTTGAAGTGCATTGTGATGGGTTATATTATCCTCACACAGTCCCAAGTCGCTGCAGGCATACGACCCGGCACTTGAGGGCTACACTACTCAGATCAAAATTTCTAAAGTCCCAAGTCACTGCAGGCATGCGACCCGGCGCTTGGGGGCTATAGTATTCAGCTGTTTAAACAGATTATAAGGTCTAATTTGAAGACCCGGCCCATCACATACTGATGAGCCGGCCCTTGGGGGCTACACATGTGAAATGCAAGACATTCAGTCCATATCTGGCGACTCAGATGACAACCTGGATTTCTCCAAAGTTATCTATTTACAACATTCAAAACCAAGTTCAAAAGTCCCAGATTGTTGCAAGCAAAACAACCCGGGCCTTGGGGGCTACACTGGCTGAAGTTTTATAAGTATAAGACAATTACAAGTCCCAGGCTGCTGCGGGCAAGACAACCCGGCACTTGGGGGCTACACAGTCAAAGATGTTATTGCAAATCACCAAGCCATCATGAACTGATAAACTTGGAGCTTGGAGGCTACAGGTAATATGGATATATCAAAAAAAATTGAAGAACACTTTCAAGCTGTCAATTATGAGCGAGACTGGTTTCATTTCTTCATGGAACTGAAGCACTAAAAGACCGGCTCAACATCAGATGGATCTTTTATTCCCAATAATTTTATCAAGTCAACTGGAGCCCAGTTGTTTGACCTGGCGTCACCAACAATCATGACCCGACAGAATCTATATAAGCAACCCGGCTTCACAAGTTGGCAAGTTTTACATCCATAAATCAGCAATATTTTCATCCTAAGTTGGCATCCACCACGTCTAATGACCCGGCAAGATCCCCACGTCCCATGAAGTGGTTAACAACGGACGAATTTCTATTCCCAATATTTTCATCAAAAGCTGAAGCAACGGAAGCCGGCTCAACCTCATATGGTTTTCTTATCTCCAAAATTTTCATCAAGCTAAAGCATTGGAGGCCGACTCAACGGCATATGGGTGTTTTGTTCCCAATATTTTATTGCAAAGGACACGTACCTGCAAGATGATTGTGAAGACGGCTTGTTAATATGAAGAAGAAACCCGGATTTTCAAGGAGCCACTTCATTAAATTAAGTCGGCCAGGGGAGCAAGTCGGTCGCTTAACATATTTATTAATCTTATTTCAGGAGTGTAACACCCTGGATTTTGCCCATTTCTTTTTCTTTTGATTTTGGTCTGGTTTTGCTTTTCCGTGGTTTGGTAGTCTTGGAACCTGAAAGGATCACCCTTGATTCCTCTTCCCCAGTGGCTTGCCAACCTCTAAACCCATCCCAAGACCTTTCCATTTCCATCTTGAATCAATCCCAATAATCTTTTCTTGGGAATATTCCTTTTTCTATCAAAGGAATAACCCTGTCTGCCTTGGGTTGTGAAGCAACCCACATCTCCATCATTCCAAAAATTTCCAAATAATTCCCATAAATTCTTTGGATCAAATATTCCTCAGATATGTCAAAACCCTTCCTTGTCATGTTCAAAAATATTCCTCCAATATTCTTTTTCCTATTCTGCTCCAGGTGGCATTTTGTGAAGCAAGTGCCAGTTATCTTTGCTTCCTTGCTCCCAAACTTTTTGGGCACTCTTTCCTATCCATATCATTGCCACATGCCAAAATTCAACTCAATTTGGTTGGTAAATATTTCTTGGCAAATTTCCAAAGTTTCTGATCCAAAGGAAGCTTTGTGAAGTAAGTGCTAGCTAAGAGTATGCAAATGAGTTGAAATTTGGCAGGCATCTTTATATGCTCAAATTAACTCTATCCTCAAGATTTGAGCATCATCCCATCTTCTGTGTGACCACAGCATCAAATCTTTGTTTCTGGTCATATTTCCCTGTTGTGAAGCAACTATATTTTATAGTGCTTCACAATTGCTGGAAATTTACCAGAGCATTCTCCTACCCATATAGCCTATCTCCACCAAATTTTGGCTCATTCCATCTAGGAATTTTCCCTCAGGAATTTTCCTAAGATTCTGGTCAGAGAGGTCCATTATGAAGGAAGTACCTTTTTGGCTTGCCCAAATGGTATGAAATTTTTATGGCACTCTCATAGGACCAAATCATTCATCTCCTCAAAATTCCAGCTCCATCCAATCAAGTATGTGAGTGCCACATCCAGATTTGCTTTCTGGACCAGTTTGGTCAGTTGCAAAGCAACTATGTTAAATCTTGACTCTTTCCTTCTCAAACTTTCCAGGACAGTAGTCCTTCCTACCCTGAATCTCCTAGACATCTTGTTTGACTCTTATCACCTTCCTGTGGAGCACAGTAATGTGGCCAAGTTTGCTACAGCAAACTTGCAGTGACCTTAGCCATCACTCCATTGACCCATTTTCTGATCTATCTCTTCCAGGCTACCTTGGGGAGCAAGGACTACACCCCAGACAAGGTGTGCCAGCCTCTCTTGTCCCCTCCGAGCAAGTACGTGTGGTGACCACCGTCCTGGCACGCCATGGACGCGAGCTGCGTGTTTGCTAGCTCGGGCCCCTCCTCTGCGTGTCCAACAGCTTCCCCTCGTCGCCCTCTTCTCCCTGGACCCCTCTCCCCCTCTAGTCCCTTCCTCCTCGTGCCTCGGCGAGTCCCGTCATCCTCCTGTGCCGCCCGTGTCCGTCGTCGTCTTCCGTTTCGGGCTCTCCCGAACCTCCCTGACCTTCCCCGAGACCTTTCCTCTCTCCGCGAAGCCCCTCGTCGCCGCAAGCCGCCAGCCCCCCCCCCCCCCCCCCGAGCGCCAGGACGGCGATAAGCTCGCCACGGCGGCCGTGGTTATCCACTCGTCGTCGGGCGGCTATAAAAGCCGTGGCCTCGAGCCCCTCCGAGCATAGCCAGCGCCCGCAGCATCTCCTTCTCCCTCCTAGCATCCTCCTCAGTCCCTCCCTCAAGCCCAAGGAGCTCCCCTGCCCTCCAATGGCCGTCATGGTCGCCGGCCTCTTCCTCCTAAATTGGCCCACGGCAGAGCCCCTCTCACCCTCCCACCGCCATCAAGGGAGCCCTGAACTCCGGCGAAGCCCCTCACCTCTTCAGCGCCTCGCCTCCGCCCCCGTAGCGCCATGCCCATCTCCACCCGACGCCACCGTCCGCTGGGTTCGAGCTCGCCGCTCATCCTGTAGCCGTTGGAGTCCGTGGGTGGGATGGATGGATGCGTCGTGCCTCGGGGAGCACTCCGGTGGTCCGAGCTCCACCGGAGGTGGCCGGAGCCGACCGGACGAGCGCCGTCGCCGTGCGGTCTCACCCCTCCTCTGCCTCAGTCGGGGGTTGAAGAAGGAGCGAGGAGGAGAGAGAGAGGGAGCCCTGACGGGTGGGCCCCGGCCCCACCTGTCGGCGAGAGTGGGCCGGTCCAGCTGGATTAAGTGGAAGCGCCCCGGCGCAAATACGTTTCCCTTGCTGGAAAACGTATTTTCAGCTAGTGCGCAACCGGCTGGGCTGCCCAGGGACCCGGATGCTAATATTCTTTTTGCAGATTAGTCCCTAAAATTCCTCGGGTCATATCTTTTCATCCGTAACTCCAAATCCGGTGATTCCAAAGCCCACGTCTTCGTCTCGTCGAGCCCGTCATGTTAGTATCATTTTCATGGTGTGTTCACACAGTGAAAATGACCATTCCGCCCTTGTCCGTAAACAGTTCCCCTCCGAGAGAGAACTGTTTCCGGTAATTCCTCCGCGGCCTTTCCGCACTCCTTCCCGGTGGATCCCTCATCCCAGGCAAGCCAGGACACCCGTTCCATGAAGTATTTCAATAGCGTTACATATTTAATTAAATTGCTTGCATTTACAAATGAATTACTTTCATTTACTTGCTATATGATAATTCATAGTAATTAATTTAAATGCCTAGTTGCTGCCATCCTAAGTATTGTGATGAACCATTATATTTGCTAAGGCTAAACTTAGTCGGTTGATCTGGAGTCACCTGTCCGGGCTTATCCGTGCAGCCACATTTGCCGGTATGGGACGGCCTTGACTTGGTCTGATCGCGTGCTCTTTCACCGGTACCTCCAAAGAGGGAAGGTTATGCGCGCGCGCTACCCTGGCACGGTAGGCGGCGATAACCTTGTGAGCCCAGTTGATGTTGATTGTTTAGCCCGGGAGTCCCCGTTTGGGACAGTAGACCCCGTTTGGGTCTACATAGTTTGGCCACAATGGTGGCAGGTGTCATGAGGGCACAGGGGCCACCCAAGGCTGACCTCCGGGGGAGGAAGAGTGCCGGTGGTACGATGAAAGAGTCACGGGTCAGGCAGGTTCTATTGAAGCAATGCTGGTCCACCCGAGTGGGATCACGAGGCCAGGTGCTTCATGGTGTGGGTAAAGTGTGCAACCTCTGCAGAGTGTACAAATCTATTCGAATAGCTGCGTTCACGGTATTGGACAACCCGACCAGACCTCAGTAGGTGGTCAACCGTAATATTGATAAGAATGATGGATGAACTCGTCTTGTGGTCGGAAGTACTCACTGAGTATTCCGAGGGTTGTGGGACAACCTAGAAGAGAGTAAGTTGATAATCGGTAACAGTAAGTAAACTACTTATGCATTTAACAGGATAATTGCCATGCTATTGTTTCCTGCATTGTTTGGTTGTCGTGAGCTTGCGAGTACATTCAAAGTACTCACCTGGCGTATCATGCCAGTTTGCAGGTCATGTCAGGTTTGCTTCCTTGTCGTGGATGTCAAGTTTGGGAGCTAGGATAAGCGTTCCAGCCAGAGTCCCTGCGGAGTGGAGTCCATCACCGCAGTCGTTGTTCCGCTGCCAAGAGTACTCCGCTTCCTCAGGTTGTTCCGCTATTAGCATAGAGCTACCCTGGGTAGGCGTAGTCTCGCCGTGCCGATGTAATCCATGTCCCCTTGTAACCTCATCCATAGCAATGTAGAGCTGATTTGTTCTATGCCAACAGTGCCGTATTCCAGAAGACTTCTCCTTGGGCTGGAATACGGGGCATTCCGGTCCCCTCTGAGCCGGGGTGCCACAAGGAGCTTACCATGAATAAATTCAAGCTAACCTGGGAGCTATGTCGGGGATATTACCCACGGTTTGACCCGTCCAGGAGAATGACCCGGCCCATCATTTGGCGGCTCATACGGGCGCCGTGTTTTATCGGGTCAACCTGGACGGCAAGGCCCAAGGCCCGGCGTGCACCCCGGCCGAAGGCGGCTCATGGAGAGGCCTGGAGTGCCGGCTCATAGAGAAGGCCCAAGAAGAGAAAGAATTCCCTCACAAGAGAAACAAGACTCGGATTAGGACTCAAGAGAGACTAGTCATATTCCTACTCCCAGTAGGACTCTACATGTAAACCTACCTCTTCCACTTATATAAGGAGGGGTAAGGCGCCCACCTTGGGGCAAGTTCAACTCATTAGAGATAGACGGATTAGAAACCTTCGAGACTAGAGGTAGCGATTTGGCACCCTTGTAATCGAGGTCTATCCATCAAATACACACAAAGCAGGACGTAGGCTATTACCTCCATCGGAGGGGCCGAACCTGGGTAAACTCGCGTCTCTCGATTCCAACCAACCCCTCTCAAGCCGCCACATAGTTGTGATGGCCTCACACCTAAGTTCTCTCACGAGGACATCTGCCGGGTTGACAAAACCACGACAAGGCCCATCAAGCAAAAGGTTAGGAAGCAAGCCTTGGAGCGGCAGCAGTTCATTGCCGAAGAAATCAAGAAACTTGAAGCAGCTGGTTTGGTCAGAGGAGTTTTGCACCCAACTTGGCTAGCCAACCCGGTAGTGGTGCGCAAGGCGAATGGGAAATGGAGGCTATGCATAGATTTCACTGACTTGAACAAAGCATGCCCAAAAGACCCTTTCCCCTTGCCACGCATCGACCAGATTGTTGATTCCACTTCCGGGTGCGAGTTGCTTTCCTTCTTGGACGCATACTCCGGATACCACCAGATTTTCATAACTAAGGAAGATGAGGAAAAGACCGCGTTCATAACTCCGTGCGGCACGTACTGCTTTGTACGGATGCCCTTCGGGTTAAAGAGCGCTGGTTCTACCTTTGCCAGAGCCGTGCAGATTGGATTTGGACCTCAGTTGCACAGAAACGTGGAAGCTTACATGGATGACATAGTCGTCAAAACCAAGGATGAAGCAACTCTCATACAAGACTTGGAAGAAACTTTTGCAAACTTGCGCAAGCTCAACTTGAAGCTCAACCCTGAGAAGTGTGTGTTTGGCGTTCCATCCGGCAAGCTGCTTGGGTTCTTCGTATCTCAGCGAGGAATAGAAGCTAATCCCGACAAGATCAAAGCAATCGAGTAGATACAAGCACCCAAGACCATCAAGGACATCAGACATTTGACCGGATGCATTGCCGCGTTGAGTAGGTTCATCTCCAAATCCTCTGAACGCGCCCTGTCGTTCTTCAAAATTCTGAAGAAGGCTGGCCCGATAAAGTGAACCCCAGAAGCAGAGGCAGCACTGTGGGATCTGAAAACTTACCTTTCTTCCGCTCCCACATTGGTCGCTCCTAAACCACAAGAACTGTTGCTGCTATACTTGGCGGCAATGAATCAAGTAGTTAGTGCAGCGCTGGTGGTGCAACGAGAAGTGGATGAAGGTGCAGCCGCTGCGGCTGATGCTGCCAGGGACAAAACCGAAGCATCCGCGGCATGACCCAATGCAGACCCAGGGGAACCTCAGCAAGCTAGCAAAGGCAGTTCCAAGGAAGTGACGAAGAAGAAAGTGCTGTAGCGGCCAGTGTACTTTGTCAGCTCCTTGTTGCAGGGGGCTAGGTCAAGGTACTCTGGAGTGCAAAAGCTGATCTTCGGCCTCATCATGGCCTCGAGGAAGCTGCGCCACTACTTCCAAGCCCATGAGATCACAGTTGTCACTCGCTTTCCGCTACAACGCATATTGAGGAACCCCAAAGCCACTGGCAGGATAGTTGAGTGGGCACTTGAGCTGTCAAGTTTTGGATTGAAGTATGAGAGCACTTCCATAGTTCAGAGCAGGGCGTTGGCAGAGTTCATTGTAGAATGGACACCCACACCAGATGAAGAGGTTCCAGAGACAATTCTCCCCGGCAAAGAAGCACCCAAGGATTGGATCATGTACTTTGACGGTGCTTTCTCGCTCCAGGGTGCCGGGGCAGGCGTGCTCCTCGTCGCCCCCACCGGAGAGCACCTCAAGTATGTGGTTCAGATGCACATTCCCTGGGAGGAAGCCACCAACAACACCGCTGAATATGAGGGAGTCCTTGCCGGACTCAGAATCGTGGTGGAGTTGGGAATCAAGAAACTGATCATCCGAGAAGATTCACAGCTCGTGGTGAAACAAATCAACAAAGATTATCAAAGCCCATTGATGGAAGCATACGTGGAAGAAGTGAGGAAACTGGAGGAGCGCTTTGATGGGTTGCAAGCAGAGCATGTGCCCCCTGCAGAAAACATCATCGCTGATCACCTATCAAAGTGCACCACACAAAAGCTTCCTGTGGAACCAGGGACTTTTGTCCTCCGCCTCACTCAACCATCGGTATCCCCATCAGCGATGGCCAGGAAAAGAAGAAAGCTGAACTCCCGCAAGCATTTCCCGGCAGAGCTTCCCAAAGCCGCTGGTAGAGAGGCTGCCGGGGGAAGTCCCGTTTCGGTTGGTGAGCAGCTTCCTCCCGCAGAACCTCAGGCTCTTGAGGTCGAGGTAAGCGCTCCCACGAACGAGGATATGCCTTTAGTCCTCGTTGTCGAGCCACAGGTTCCAACCTGGGCACAACATATAGTCCACTTCCTCCAAGCAAGAGAACTCCCCGAAGAGCAAGAAGAGGCCGAAAAAGTAGCCCGTCAGTCAAGTATGTACCAGTTAGTCGATGACACCTTGTACAGAAGATGACCGAACGGTGTGAAATTGCGGTGCATCTGCCGGGAGGATGGACTGAAGTTGTTGGCGGAGATTCACGGAGGCGTATGTGGCTCTCACATTGGATCTAGGGCTCTTGCCGGAAAAGCCTTCCGGCAGGGTTTCTATTGGCCCACTGCCCTCCAAGATGCAACTGAGTTGGTCACCAAGTGTGAAACCTGCCAGTTCCATTACAAGAACATCCATCAACCAGCGCAAGCTCTCCAGACGATCCCTTTATCCTGGCCATTCTCGGCCTGGGGCTCAATATTTTGGGCCCCTTTCCCTGCGCTGTCGGGGGCTTTGAGTTCTTGTTCGTAGCAATCGACAAGTTCACAAAGTGGCCTGAGGTAGAGCCAGTGAGGAAGGTGACCGCGCAGTCAGCTATCAAGTTCATGAAAGGACTGGTGTGTCGTTTTGGAGTGCCCAACAGAGTGATCACCGACAACGTCACCCAGTTCACGAGTCGCGCCTTCATGCAATACATCCAAAGCCTTGGAAGCAAGGTCTCCTTCGCCTCTGTTGCCCATCCAAGAAGCAACGGGCAAGTCGAGAGGATGAATGCTGAAGTGCTGCGAGGGCTCAAGACAAGGACTTTCGATAGACTGCGAAGAAGCGGCAAGCGCTGGATAGATGAGCTGCCGGTGGTTCTTTGGTCCCTCGGCATGACACCAAATCGAGCTACCGGCCAGACGCCCTTCTCCCTAGTGTATGGGGTGGAAGCAGTGCTCCCCACGGAACTCATATACGGATCACCTCGAGTACTTGCCTACGACGAAGTAGAGCAAGAGCAGCTACGGCATGACGATGCCATGCTCCTCAAGGAAGATCGTCTTCGGGCTGTTGTGCGTGCTGCACGCTACCAGCAAGCCCTGCGCCGGTATCATATCCGTAGGGTCCATGCCCGGAGCCTTGAGGAAGGCGACCTTGTCCTTAGGCGCGTTTAGTCCGCCAAGGGTACCAACAAGTTGACACCGAAGTGGGAAGGCCCTTACCGGGTAGCACGAGTCACCAGACCTGGCGCAGTCCGTCTGGAGACTGAAGATGGCACCAAGGTGCTTAACTCATGGAATATTGAGCATCTTCGTAAGTTCTACCCGTGAGGCGCGGCTGCCGAGCTCAGTCCTCGGCAGCCACCTTTTGTACAAGCTTTGCCGAAGTTGCATGTAACCCTTTGTACAAAGCCAGGCGTAGACCCTGTGCAACAATAATAAAGCTAGGCATTGCATCATATCATTGCATTGCATGTTCGTTATGCATTTTTTATGATTGCAATATCATCGCCTTTTTAAGTTCTAGAGATTTGCTAGAGTGCTTGTTGAGCATATAATCCTTGTTGCCGCATTCTCTCTTCAAGGGATAGAGGCCTTTTGCCCTACGTGTTTGACCACCAGGAAAACATAGAAGGAGGGCAAAGGAGCAAGGACGGTGGCCCAACGTACTCTAGACAGGGATACTGCCTAAAAAGATAAGTCTAATCGCATATCCCAAGTTTTATGATTGTTTGCTCCCTTAAAGGAAACCCTTGCTCTCCTTTCGGATGTGTTCGGTGGAGTCCCCCACGTGGTGAAAACCCTTGTCGGGACGAGTCGTTCCCCAGCTCCTGATACTTATCGGCCCCGAGGGGCCGCGCCGATACCGACAGGGAGCCCTGCCGGGGAACAATGCCAGCCTGCTGCCGGGGGCTCTCTCCCTTTTTGGCGCTCGTGGTTAGTAGTGACCCGGCAAGCGGTTCCGTGCGGCAAGGACAAACATATTGACACAGTAGAAACAAAGGGGGAAAAGGATAGTACTCAGGGAAGAGAAATAACATTCATTCATTCATTTGTTGATATAAAATGGATCAAGATACATTGGAGCGCTCCTTCCTAATAAATCTTTATTTGACTTTCTCCCCTAGGAGCAAGCTACAAAAGGAAAAAAAGGTGAAAGGGAGACCTAAGAAGAAGCCCAGCCTGACCCCGTCAAGGCTGTCAGGGAATGGCTCGGCAGGACCACCGGCAAGGAAGACGAAGCCGAAGTCCACGAGCCTGCCAAGGTCCTGCTGAGAAGGAGAGGCGGCGCCCAAGTCAAGAACCCCCGGCAAATCATTCTACCGGGGGAAGGGGGAGCTCGCTGACGGTGATGGTGCGGCCGGCGGTCAGCTTGAGCCCAGGTCGTCGTACTCCGACTTGACGGCCTGGAGCTCGTTGTCGCCGTCTTCACCAACACCGTCCTCCTCGTCGCTATCGCTCGAGGAGGAGTTTTCGTCATCACTCGAGCTCTCTTCATAGCAGCCGAGACGAGCTCCCGAACGCCCATAGATCTTGACGGAGAGCGTGTCGGCCTCCACCAGCTTGAAGCGGAGGACGTACCCGCTCGTGAAGTTATGAGCGCGGGCGAAGGTCTTCCACCCGCGCCTAAGGAACATGACGCGGGGCGTCGGGTACTCGACGTCGGCCCGCACTGCGCCATTATAGCAGCCGTGCACGCGCAACCACATCGCGCGCGTCTTGTCGACCTCCATCACCCTGGCAAAAGGATGAGGGAGTCGCAAGCGGTGTCGAGGAGGGCCACGCAACCCGATGACGAACTCCAGCGCCGTGCTTTCAGTATGTTCCGATGTTGGAGAAGGCACCGCCACCAGAGGAGGGTCAGAGGCGGCGCTCCGCCTCCCCCGGCCATGAGCCCCACGCTGGCCCCGGCCTCTTCCGGCCCTCCCGCCGCACGCGCTGGGGCCGCCTCCCGTCGCCGCGGCTGAAGCAGCGACATGATCTCTAAGGGAAGCTCTCGTCGCCCTAGTGGAAGCTGAGAGCCGCCCTCGCCCCCTCATCATGGCGAGAACTAGCACATCCAAGGATGAACCAGAAGAGAAGGACAAGCAACGTGGACTTGGGAATAAGGAGGATATGGAGATGGATGAGCATCGCCGCCGTGACCCCCTAATTTATAGGGGAGAGCACGGGGGTTGGCTCTGCTCCGCCCTAGAGCGGGCGCCCATCTCCACCAATCCCACTACCCACGAATCACAGGCGAACAGGTAACTGCCACATTGCTCCAATCCATGGCGCTGCAGTTTCTGCCACACCCAGACCTTTAAGTCACGCGCACCCACCGCAAGCTCCCCGCTATGCATGCGGCGCGCATGGCGGAAACGGCCTGAGGTAGTGGGTCAGTGTTGACTAGTAAATTGGCGGTTACTCCCCCACATTGCGCGCATGTGCATAAATTTTGGGCCTGCCCAACGACACCGGGCAAGCGCGTGTGGGCCAGACCCGGGGGCTCTTGTCGGTGCACTAGGACAGGGGTATCCAGTGCCCCTGACTTATGCACAGGCAGTAGTAGCAAAACCCATCAACACAAGCTACCACACCACCAAGCAAGCATTCAAGACCCAGACTCCGGCAGCAGCAACCTACAAAAGGCCAACCAATGCCGGCAAGCTCAATGCAACGGCCCAGGAGGGGCCCAAGACGCGCCAGCCACGTCCCTGGTGCTTGCCGGGGGCCGAGGCACGCGCATCTTCAGGAAGAACCGGCAAGCCATCCCCCGGCAAGCGCGAGCCGATCGGCCACCGCTCCACCGCATCGCGATGCCAGTCACTTGTCGATGCGGTGTCGAGCCCTCAGGTGGCTAAGTGGCTCTCGCTATGCATGTGGCGACGCACCGGAAGACAGATCATGCCCAGTTGACACCCGTCCAGAGGCGTGTCAATACACTAAGCAACAGCCAGCTAAGCGGTGGTAAGAGCCTGTCGGGGATGCACCCCCGCACGCCACCTAGACTAGAAATCATGGTATTTTGTCCTAAATGCCAGAGTTAAGTAAGATAGCTATGTTAGCTATCTAATTGCTAGATAAAGTTTGTTTTGCCAATGTGGTTGCCCCTTGCCCTATAAAAGGAGGCCCAAGGCAACCTAGCTCAAGATTCGGACTTTTGGACACTTGTACTCACGTAGCAGCTCTCCCCGACGACAGCCCTTGCCGGGATTGAGCACTACGTGTTCTTCGTGTTCCTCTGATCAATCCACTAAAAGCAGGAGTAGAGTTTTACGCTTCACAGCGGCCCGAACCTAGGTAAAAACACCAGCGTCCCGATCATCGCGCTACCTCACGGTCTCCGCTCTTTGTGCAACGTGACCTCCCCCTACCGAACCACAAAGGGGCCTCTGGTCCTGTAGGTGATCGTGTGCATCCGTGCCCCGACACTAAAAGACCCAACGGCTCGTCCTCTTGCATGCGCCAGAACACTTGCATACGCATTGTTGAGCATTTGGTCTCAGAACGGGCATCCATAGCCCCCATTCTTCGGACACGCCTGTTATACTTTCCAGCCTTATGTTCCCTGAGATTTTGCCTCTTGAACCTCTCTTGGACTTCTTCATCCTCGTTGTCGACATCATCAGATAGCACCTATACATATAGTAAAAAAACATGGCGTCGATATATTTTATAATGTGAATTCAGCAAGTTAGAGTTTATGGAACATAATATATCATGTGACAGCGTGAACCCTAAATCCTCAAGTGATCTTGATGAAAGAAATGCATAAACTGAAAGCACACAACTTAGTGCAACAAAATTAACTCATGCATGCCTTAAATACATGAACTGATAATTGTCAAAAAACATAGAAACATTCAAGTGAATACTACATGTCAAAAAGTAGGATTAGGATTTCATGGAAAAATTTCTACACAGATCCAAAGATTTTGGTTCAATTTTTTTAGCACAATCAGCTTTCTACATACCAATCTAGGAAAAAATAGGGACCTCCCTCCAATTCGGCCTTCCCCCTTTCCCGAAGTGGGAAAAGGGGCGCCACCGCCACTTGGGCCCAAGTAGCCTTACACCACTTGGCCTTTTAAGGCTCGTTGATATTAAATTAAATATACAAGCTTCCTAACTATTTTAACAGCCTTTTATTATTAATTTAACATCTCCGGAAACATTTTCCACCAATATATTATTTATTGGTAATACCCGGTATTGCCCGATAGTCTCCGAAACCCTTCCGGTGACCCCGGAACGCTTCCAGATCCTCTCAAAACTATTTTGAATATTAATGAAACAATTTCAGAAATATGTTATCATTACTACTGCACTACTAACACTCAGCAGATCGTGATTACCTTAAGCTTGTGACCCCATAGGTCCGATAACTCCTAGACATGAATGAAACCCATTCGTTCAATGACCAATAGTGGAACCGTGGACGTCCATATCGATCCCTATGAGTACACGAATGATATTCGAGCAAACCATTAGTTACCGTGTGACATTCACTTTGCTTCGCGATACTTTAAAAAACCTGAGCAGCATCAGTATACTCTTGAGTCATTCACATGCTCATTATACCGTTATTCTTGTTAGTGGTTTTGTTCTTCTTTCTCGCTGATGTGTTCCGGCATCCCCGTGACATAGTCACCTATGTCTGGCCAGACGATGACGGAGGCCATCACACCGAGAGGGCCCTAAGAATATCTCTCCATCATCGGAGGAGCAAATCCCACTCTCGAGCTATCTAGTCCCTTGTCAAACTTTCCAACGAACCTGTAAGTTGTTGTTATGATCACCTAGTTACTGATGATGTTTGAGCAACCCCAAAGATCAACGGACGGAAAGAAGTGACTACGATACTCTCATGGTATAAGGAACATAAAACACATGTTAACACTCCGTGTTATAACAATTGATTTCAGGCGATATTATCTCAAAGTATAACAAACAAGTTTGGGTTATTTGAATATGATCGTTCTTCTAACTTCATACTCTCAATGTTGTTTTAGGATAATCTTACACTTAACTATATCCTAAGATCTGGAAAACATGATCACCAACAACACTTGAGCCAGTCTTAGAGGCAAGACTAGGAACCTTTATTTTACCGTTTATCACTCCACACTTGCATATGAGTTTTCCACTGAATCGCATATTCCAGAATCATAGCAGTTATATCATAGAATATAAACTATTAATTATGAATATGGAACTATAATAATACAATATTATTGCCTATAGGGCATATTTCCAACACAAATAGCCCTAGAGGTTGTCGGGCACGCATGCGAGCACAATGCAAAATTTACTACGATATCGTCAAGTGGGTTTCCCGCTTAGAATTCGATGCTTTGGTGGAAGACGCTGAGATGGAAACAGAAAACGAGCATGAGCAATGCCCCATATCACCCCTCCGGAAGTCTGAGGTGAGGTGGATGTCATCTGTATCAGTGCTTAGGAAGGGAAGCAACTGGCGGGCGACATTTCTAGTTAGCTAGGATAATTTTTGGAAACTATAAATCCCTAGTTAGAGTTACTACTAAGTACTACTAGTATAGTAGTAAGACTAGCTAGTTAAGTCGGATATGATGGTTGTGACCATGGACTACATTACTCTATCTCTGAACCACGCCTCTGAGTTTGTTGTGAATGTTGAACTTGTTTGTGAATGTTTTGAATGTAGTAGTACTATATTCTGGGCTTTTTGTTGTCACGATTTAATTAGGAACAATCATAAATAAAAAGTGAAATGATACTAAAAGAATACAAATTGTTGGTCAGCTCTTGCATTCGAATCCATAGTTCACCATATTTTTAACATATTGCATGCCACCCGTCGCCAACGAGGTTTATCTGGCATACATCTGGGACCAGCAGGTTTCAACTTGGTCGTGGCTCGCAAAGCCCAACTACAAATCATTCAAGAGAAGGAACGGATTTGGGATGCCTCATTCTTTCATGCAAAAAAGAAAGGATTTTACAGACACAGACGAACAGTAGGGACCCACCAAGGCTCACATGGCCATGCGCAAGCAAACCCCTATTTTTTGGCAAAAATAAATGCCCCATCAGCCGCTTCCTAATATAATGCTCACATATGTGACCTACTAGGTTGTCAACATAGTCTATAAAAGACCGGATTACACAAGAAGAAGCTGACACCGGGGATCAAGCACGCATCATTTTTCAAGTTGGTATCAACTGGGTTGTGGCCCATGGAGCCCAAGTATTATTTTTTATTAGAACATGCCCAACCCGTCTTTATTTTTTAAGAAAATCCTTAGTCCCATGTTTTCTCTCCCGGCACAACTATGTATTGGGCCTCAAAGGATTGTTTTTTCTCGAAAAGGCTTTGAGGAACTTTAAGTGATATTTTTTGTAGGTTGGCCCTGCAGCTAATAGGTTGTAAATTCTAAGTTAAAAAAATAGAGACTGGCTGAAGGCTGACATTTGGGACCCATAAGGTTTTAGCACACGCAAGGCATTGTCAACTTAGTCGACAAACGATTCTTCCAGTCATGCTTGTTGGATGACATCCAGCGATTGTCCTACTTCTTGAATATCTTGTGTTCTTCTTCCACCCACCCAACCAAACCAGTGCCAGTGGAACCGCCTGCTCCTGCCTCCTTCATCCGCTAGCATTGTCACCCATGCCTCGCCCCAACACCCTACCGTAAACCTCGGTTGGGTCATCCCTCTATCTCTCTAAACCTCCTATTATTCATGTGTTCTTAAATCTCCCGTCTTCTTCCTCCTCCAGCTGCCCAAACCAATGCCAACCAGATTGCTTGTTGTCCTACCCCCACGATAGGCGGCGCTGACATGTGGTTCGCTACCGCCCAAGCCATCCATCTACCCCCCCACCATCTCCTGTTCTTTCCACCCGCGATCATCTGTGGCCGTGATGTCAACCGTGCGCCGATGTCTTTGGCTTCGGCGCTAACACGAAATTGAATGACGTGAAACAAATGTTCAGGCACGTGATAAATAAGAAAAGGTCGAGAAAGGTATAACTTCATACTGCAATGCTGACATATGGGTCCCATCGGGTTCTCAACATAGTCAATAAACGAGAGAATTGTGGTACATGCTGACACCGGGGACCCAACAGGTATCAACATTTGTTTCGCGTGATTCAATTTTGCATTAGCACTGAGGATCCTACATCAACTAATTATAGTGGGATCATATGCCCGTATGACCCATAACATCGCATCTAGTAAACAATTCTTATCTAGATATTTGAGTAGGTCATAAGGTGCAAAATAAATGTTCCTATAAAGACAATAGGTGCAAAATAAATTCTCCTAAAAGGACAATACGTGCAAAATAAATCCTCATAGCATTTCTTTTATGTTTTCTCTTCTTTTGGTAGCCTTGTACTTTCTGAACTACTTTTCCAAGCTTATCTCCTTAATATTAATGGAGATCTAGTAAAAAGATTACATGTTGCAACCTAGGAACAACTATAATTCCAGAGTTGGAATGACTTTGAATACAATTTGGCTATTGGTTGTTGATACGTCTCCAACGTATCTATAATTTTTGATTGTTCCATGCTATTATATTATCATTCTAGGATACTTTTTGAGTAATAATTTGCCAATTTATATTATTTTTTAGCACTAGCCTATTGACCCAGTGCCCAGTGCCAATTCCTATTTTCTGCGTGTTTTTTACTTTTCAGGTTTACAGTACCAAACGAAGTCCAATTGCCCTGAAACTTTTTTATGATTTTTTCTGGACCAAAAGAAGACCTGGAAGCTTCGGGAGAAGACTGGCGGCTGCACGAGGGAGGCACAAGCCAACAGAGCGCGCCAAGGGGGGTGGCCACGCCCTGATGGCTTGTCCCTCCCTGGTGGCCCTCTTGACTCCGTTCTCTGGCCTATAAATTCACATATATTCCAAAAACCCTAGAGGGCATCCCGAAACACTTTTTCCACCGCCGCAAGTCTCTGTTCTGCTGCGATCTCATCTGGAGCTCCGTTTCGGCACCCTACCGGAGGGTGGATCGATCACGGAGGGCCTCTTCATCAACCTTGCTGCCCTCATGATGATGTGTGAGTAGTTCACCACAGACCTACGGGCCCGTAGTTAGTACCTAGATGGCTATCTCTCTCTCTCTCTCTTGATCTTCAATACAATGATCATCGCATCTTCGCTTTGATCCATCCGATGTAACTCTTTTGTGCAGTGCGTTTGTTGGGATCCGATGAACTTGTGGGTTTATGTTCAGATTATTCATGAAAAGTATATGAGTCTTCTCTGAAATTATTATGATTCTTATTTGCATGATCATTATAGCTTCGTAATTCTCTCCGATCTATTGATTTGCTTTAGCCAAATAGATTGATCTTTCTTCAGTGAGAGGGGTGCGTTGTAGTCGGTTCAACCTGACGGGTTTCTATATCCCAGTGTCAGAAGGGGACAAGATACGTCTTTGTGTTGTTGCCACTAAGGATAAAACGACGGGGTTTATTCATATTGATTGAGTTTACTTTGTCTACATCATGTCATCGTTCTCCATGCATTACTCTGTTTGTCATGAACTTAATACGTAGAGAGGCAAGTATAGAAGCGCTCTTGAAGTGGAGTAATAGTAATAGGTGCAGGCATGAGTCGGCCTATTTGTTTTGGATGTGATGCCTATATACACATGATCATTGCCGTGAATATCACATAAATATGCGCTTTTCTATCAATTGCCCAACAGTAATTTGTTTATCCACCGTATGCTTACTTTCATGAGAGATGCCGCTAGAGAAAACTATGGCCCCCGGGTCTATTTACTTATATATTTATAAACGCTACAATACCTTGCTGTTTTATTTGATTTTATTTTATTTTGCAATTTACAATTATCTACTATTATCTACACACTTCACTTGCTTGCAAATAATGAGATCAAGGGGATTGACAACCCTCTTGCCTGCGTTGGGTGCAAGTTGTTTGCTCTTTTGTGTGCAGACGCTAAAGACGGTTGTGGATTGATATTCCTATTGGTTTGATAAACCTTGGTTTCATAACTTAGGGAAATACTTACCCGTATTGTGCTGCAATTACTAGTTCCTCTTCACGGAAAACCCAACGCAGATCAAAAGTTTCAGCTGTGTGTGCTCCTTCCCTTTGTAATGTTATTGAGTTCATAAATCTAGGAAAAAATCTCGGGAAAACAAAAAAGCTCTCATGTTTAATTTTGTTCAAAAGGTACATAAAGCTTGTGAATCCTTGATAGAGGCCTCAATAATAGACTGAAGTGGAAAAGGCTAGTTGCGGCGGTGCAAAGTATTCAAAGGGATCATGAAATAAGCTCATCTGCATCCCCTGATCGTAGCAACAAAAATGTTGGCGAGACGAAGAAAAGTGTAAGGAAGTAAGATTTTGATCTCGAAGAGCATCTCTAGCCCTTCCTCCATAAAGCTATAACTTCTAAAAAATGTTTAAGGAATTATACCTCTTTGATAACTTCCCCCACCCCCCAAACCCTTCAATCCTCAACTATTTGAGGAGTTACCCCTCAAAACTCCCGCTCTTTGCTCAGATTTGAGCAGCTCCCATCCATTCTCCCTAAACCTTCTTTGCCCTCCCGCTCACTAGAGTTCATGGCGCAACCGCTAGTGCATCACTCGAACAGTTGTGGACCGGCAATAGATTCCCTTTGTCATCCCCTCTTATCCAAACCTTAGGCATTGCAAAAACCACCCCTCCTGTTGGGGATATAACCCCGTGGTGAGACCCGCCCAGGAGGGGCCGGGTCATACCTGACGGCTCGTAGCCAAGACCTATAAGGTGGGCCGGAAGATGAAGGCCAGGCCGCATGGCGGCTTACCTGACGGGCCAAGACGAAGGCCCAGAGACAGAAGATGGTGTGAAGACCCGGGCGGTTAAGCCGCCCGGAGACGGCTTGCCCAAGACGGCAAGGCGGCTTAGAGACAGGATCAACTATGATGTATGAGTCGGTTTAGGACTCGTGTAACCCAGAGCCTCGACCTCCTATATAAAGGTGAGACTCTGGGGCGGTTTAGACAAGAAACCAATCGATCGAGAACTAGGTTAAGTGAATCCTCTCCCTTGTAATCGATACTCCAATCAATACAGCACAAGCAGGACGTAGGCTTTTACCTCTTCTCGAGGGGCCGAACCTGGGTAAACTCGTATCTCTCGTCTCGACCAACCCCTTTGAGTCCACCGTCTTAGAGATGGCCTCGAACCTAAGTCTTCGGACATCTGCCGTGACAAAACCATGACAGTTGGCGCCCACCGTGGGGCTAGCGCTCGGTGGTGTTGAGTTCTCAAAGGGCTCTCGCCCAGGGATCGAGGGGTACGCTATTGGCAGGATGACCAAGAGTCGCCGCGGCCGGCTCTACATCGACGACGCCGGCTGGGGCCCTGAGGCCGACTCCATCGAGTATGGGTTCCAGGTCCCCTTCGGCGGAATCCACGTCTTCATCGGCAAGATCGGCGGATCTGAACCCGGGCCGGACATCTGCACCGACATCGTCGAGCCGGCCCGGCGCGAGCCACCCGCCCGTGCTGACCCGGGCAGGAAGCATGTCTTTGTCGGCTTCACCCAGGGCATGGAGCTTGAAGGTTCTATGTCATGGGAAGATACCCTCATCTGCTCAGAGGATGGATCCTCGAGTGGAGAGACGGAGTCAATCTATCAGCTTCACAATGGTGGGCTTGGGGGCTGCATCGAGCATTACCCCGAGTCAGAATATCATGAGCCGGAGGAATATGAGCCGCCGAACTGCGCTGCCGTCTTCATGGCGGGTTCAACACCGGCCCCCAGTAGCACAGCCGCCGGCGCGACCGGGTCAGGAGCTGGCAGGCCGCCGGCTCAGGTTCTCTTGGATCTGATGAATGAGCTTACAACCCTGATGGAAACCGAGGTCACTGCTGAAAACCAAGCGGCCCGCAACGCGGAGATCACGAGGTTGAAGAACCAGATGGCCGGAGTCCAACAAGAAATCAACACGCTGAAGGCCCAGATGGATGCTGAGGCGGAGCGCCTTAGGGCGATGCTTTCCGCCTTGAGCTAGAGCAGCAGTCTGCAGCGGCGGTTAATCGGATGAGGCATCAATCCCGCCTGCCGGATCAATATGAAGCCAGGAATCTTTTTAACACGCCAGGGACGGGACGGAATGTGCCTTTGACCATAACCCGGACGGCGGAAGTACCTGGAAGCCGAGCGGCGGTTCAGCATCAACAGCCAGACCCGCCCCGATGGAACCAAAACCCGCCACAGTTTTTTCCGACGCCACCGGGTCATTATTCTAACCCGGCGGAGAACATGGTGGCGGCGACCACCAGGCTTGATACAATTCCCATCCCCGACGAGGCGCCTTTTGCAGAGGAGGTGCGGAACGCTATTGGATACCTGCGGACGGCGTTGGCCCAGCAGGAGAAGTATACTTACAGCCGGAGCCGCGTGCATTCAACTCCCATCCCCAGCCGCAGCTACAGCCGGCGTTATGAGTCGCCGGCGGTTTCTAGCAGTGAACGACATCGGAACCCGCCGCGAGTCGATCGGGCGGCTCTGGATGCTCAGGCGCTGGTGGATCAGGCAAGAGCACAGCGGGAAGCGGCAACTCTGGCGGCGGCAGCGGCTCATCAGGAACCCACAGTTGCACCTTCTGTCTCAGTAGGGGCAGGATTAACCTCCAGGGCTGTGGGAGTGCCGTGTCTAGCATCGGCTCTACGGAAAGAGCGTCTGCCGAAGGATTTCAAAGGTCCTCGCAAGGTGCCCAATTATACTGCTGACCTACCTCCAGAGGCTTGGATCGAAAGCTATGAGCTGGCCATGGAGATGTTAGACGTCAGTGATGCAGTATGTGCCAAATATTTCATCATGATGCTGGAAGGGCCGGCTCGCACGTGGTTGAAAGGCTTGCCACCCAACACCATTAATTCCTGGTCTGAATTAAAGGCGAAATTCATCAAAAATTTCCAAGGAACGTGCAAGCAGCCCATGACGATTGTGGATCTGGACCATTGCGTGCAGCGTGATGACGAGTCGGCTCATCACTGGGTCCGGCGGGTCTCAACCATCATCCACTCTTCTGAACAGATTATGGCGGCTCAAGCAGTTTTGATTCTGGAGAAGAATTTGTTGGAAATATGCCCTAGAGGCAATAATAAATTGGTTATTATTATATTTCCTTGTTAATGATAATCATTTATTATCCATGCTATAATTGTATTGATTGGAAACTCAAATACATGTGTGGGTACATAGACAACACTGTGTCCCTAGTAAGCCTCTAGTTGACTAGCTTGTTGATCAAAGATGGTTAAGGTTTCCTAGCCATGGACATGAGATGTCATTTGATAACGGGATCACATCATTAGGAGAATGATGTGATGGACAAGACCCAAACTGTAAACGTAGCATTTGATCGTGTCAGTTTATTGCTATTGTTTTCTGCATGTCAAGTATCTGTTCCTTTGACCATGAGATCATGCAACTCACTGACACCGGAGGAATACCTTGTGTGTATCAAACGTCGCAACGTAACTGGGTGACTATAAAGGTGCTCTACAGGTATCTCCGAGGGTGTCTGTTGGGTTGGCATGGATCAAGACTGGGATTTGTTACTCCGTATGACGGAGAGGTATCTCAGGGCCCACTCGGTAATACAACATCACAATGAGCCTTGCAAGCAATGTGACTAAAGTGTTAGCCACGAGATCTTGTATTACGGAACGAGTAAAGAGACTTGCCGGTAACGAGATTGAACTAGGTATAGTGATACCGACGATCGAATCTCGGGCAAGTAACATACCGAAGAACAAAGGGAACAGCATACGGGATTAACTGAATCCTTGACATAGAGGTTCGACCGATAAAGATCTTCGTAGAATATGTAGGAGCCAATATGGGCATCCAGGTCCCGCTATTGGTTATTGGCCGTAGAGGTGTCTCGGTCATGTCTACATAGTTCTCGAACCCGCAGGGTCTACACACTTAACGTTTGGTGACGATTAGTATAATTGAGTTATTATGTTGGTGACCGAAAGTTGTTCGGAGTCCCGGATAAGATCCCGGACATGACGAGGATCTCCGGAATAGTCCGGAGGTAAAGATTGATATATGTGATAATAGTGTTTTGATCTCCGGAAGAGTTCCGAAGTTCACCGGAAGAGGTTCCGGATGTTTACCGAAGTGTTCGGGTGCAGCAACACTTTATATGAGCCAAAGGGATAAAGCCCACAAGGTATTGGAAAGTGCAAAAGTAGTTTTGCTGCCGCGTAAGCGGTACTACCGCTTGGTGAAGCGGTACTACCGCCGGAGCGGTACTACCGCTTGTGTAAAGCGGTACTACCGCCCGAGCGGTACTACCGCTTGTGTGAAGCGGTACTACCGCCCAAGCGGTACTACCGCTTGTGTGAAGCGGTACTACCGCTTGTGCGCGGCTGTGCACGGTTCGGCAGGGATCCGAGTTGGACTCTTTTCCTGCGGGCCAAACCGACCTTGTGCGGGCAAAACCGACCCGGAGGAGGCTTTTACTCCAAGTTTAGACCCCAAGGCTCAACATATAAATAGAGGGGCAGGGCTAGCACACGGGACACATCAGGATTTCCCAAGCCGTGTGCCGGCAACCCTAGCCCTCTAGTTCCTCCGTCATAATCTCCGTAGTGCTTGGCGAAGCCCTGCAGAGATTGTTCCTCACCACCATCACCACGCCGTCGTGCTGCTGGAACTCAACCACTACTTCACCATCGCTCGCTGGATCGAGGAGGTGAAGGCGTCATCAAGCCGTACGTGTGTTGAACGCGGAGGTGCCGTCCGTTCGGCACTAGATCGGAAGGATCGTGATTGGATCGCGGGACGCTCGGCGATTTGGATCGCGAAGACGTTCGACTACATCAACCGCGTTTATTAACGCTTCCGCTTAGCGATCTACAAGGGTATGTAGATTCACTCTCCCTCTCGTAGATGCTCATCACCATGGATAGATCTTATGTGTGCGTAGGAAATTTTTTGTTTCCCATGCAACGTTCCCCAACAGTGGCATCATGAGCTAGGTCTATGCGTAGATGAGATCTCGAGTAGAACACAAACGAGTTGTGGGCGTGGGTGTATACATATTGCTTGCCGTTACTAGTTGATATTTGATTCGGCGGTATTGTGAGATGAAGCGGCCCGGACCGACATTACGCGTACACTTACGCGAGACAGGTTCCTTCAACTGACATGTAATTTTGTTGCATAAAGATGGCTAGCGGGTGTCTGTCTCTCTCACTTTAGTTGAATCGATTTCAATGAAGAGGGTTCTTTTAGAAGATCAAAAAGCAATCACTACACCACGTTGTGGTTTTGCGTAGGTAAGAACGGTTCTTGCAAACCCGTAGCAGCCACGTAAAATTTGCAACAACAATTAGAGGACGTCTAACTTGTTTTTGCAGGGTATGTTGTGATGTGATATGGCCAATTACATGATGAGATATATGTGATGTATGAGATGATCATGTTTTGTATAGAATATCACGACTTGCATGTCGATGAGTTCGGCAACTGGCAGGAGCCATAGAGTTGTCTTTAATTATTGTATGACCTGCGTGTCAATCATTAAGCGCTATGTAATGCTTTACTTTATCGCTAAACGTTAGCAATAGTCGTGGAAGCAACAGTCGGCGCGACAACCTTATGGCGACACGTTGATGGAGATCAAGATGATGGAGATCATGGTGTCATGCCGGTGACGATGGAGATCATGCCGGTGCTTTGGAGATGGAGATCAAAAGCACAAGTTCATGGCCATATCATGTCACTTATGATTTGCATGTGATGTTAATCCTTTTATGCATCTTATTTTGCTTAGGACGACGGTAGCATTATAAGGTGATCCCTCACTTAAATTTCAAGATAAATTGTGTTCTCCCCAAGTGTGCACCGTTGCGAAAGTTCGTCGTTTCGAGACACGCCGTGATGATCGGGTGTGATAGACTCTACGTTCGCATACAACGGGTGCAAGCCATGTTGCACGTGCGGAACACTCGGGTTAAACTTGACGAGCCTAGCATGTACAGACATGGCCTCGGAACACAAGAGACCGAAAGGTCGAACATGAGTCATATAGTAGATATGATCAACATGAAGATGTTCACCATTGAAACCACCTCAACTCACGTGATGATCGGACTTGAGTTGGTGGATTTGGATCATGTTACACTCGAATGATCGGAGGGATGTCAATTTGAGTGGGAGTTTTTTAAATATGATTAACTAAACTCATTATCTAAGAACAATAGTCTAAGTTGTCTTTGCTATATTTATGTTGTAGATCATGGCTCGCGCAGTAGCACCCCTGAATTTTAATGCGTTCCTAGAGAAAGCTAAGTTGAAAGATGATGGAAGTAACTTTGTGGACTGGGCCCGTAATCTAAGGATTATCCTTACGGCTTCCCAGAAGGCTTATGTCCTTGATGCACCGCTTGGTGATCCACCCGCTCCAGTTGAGTCTCTAGACGTTGTGAACGCCTGGCAGGCTCGTTCTGATGATTACTCAATAGTTCAATGTGCAATGTTGTATGGCTTAGAACCGGGACTTCAAAGACGTTTTGAACGTCATGGAGCATATGAGATGTTCCAGGAGTTGAAGTTTATCTTTCAGAAGAATGCCCGGATCGAGAGATATGAGATCTCCGATAAGTTCTATGCTTGCAAGATGGAGGAGAACGGGTCTATCAGTGATCACGTGCTCAGAATGTCTGGGTACTCCACCCGTCTGGCTGAGTTAGGGATGCCCCTTCCGCCAGAGGCTATCACTGACAGAGTTCTTCAATCATTGCCACCTAGCTACAAGAGCTTCGTGTTGAACTATAACATGCACGGGATGAACAAGTCAGTCGCCGAGCTGTTTGCGATGCTGAAAGCCGCTGAGTCTGAAATTCAGAAGGAGCATCAAGTGTTGATGGTCAATAAAACCACTAGTTTCAAGAAAAATGGCAAGGGTAAGAAGGGTAACTCCAAGCAGAGTGGCAAAGCAGTTGCTCCTCTCGTGAAGAAACCCAAGGCTGGACCCAAACCAGAAACTGTGTGTTTTCATTGCAAGGGAACTGGACACTGGAAGCGGAATTGCCCCAAGTATTTGGCTGACAAGAAGGCGGCCAACAACAAACAAGGTATATATGATATACATGTTATTGATGTGTACCTTACCAACTCTCGTTGTAGTGCCTGGGTATTTGATACCGGTGCGGTTGCTCATATTTGCAACTCAAAACAGGAACTGCGGAATAGACGGAGGCTGGCAAAGGACGAAGTGACGATGCGCGTGGGAAATGGTTCCAAGGTTGATGTGATCGCCGTCGGCACGCTCGCTCTTCGATTACCGTCGGGATTAGTGATGAACCTAAATAAGTGTTATTTGGTGCCTGCGTTAAGCATGAACATTATATCTGGATCTTGTTTATTGCGAGACGGTTACTCATTTAAATCAGAGAATAATGGTTGTTCTATTTATATGAGTAATATCTTTTATGATCATGCACCCGATGTGAGGGGTTTATTCTTATTGAATCTCGATAGTAATGATACACATGTTCATAACATTGATGCCAAAAGATGTAGAATTGATAATGATAATACCACTTTCTTGTGGCACTGCCGTTTAGGTCATATTGGCGTAAAACGCATGAGGAAGCTCCATACTGATGGACTTTTGGAGTCACTTGATTTTGAATCACTTGACACATGTGAGCCATGCCTCATGGGCAAGATGACTAAAACGCCGTTCTCTGGAACAATGGAACGGGCAAGTGACTTATTGGAAATCATACATACTGATGTGTGCGGTCCGATGAGTATTGAAGCGCGCAGTGGTTATCGTTACTTTCTCACCTTCACTGATGACTTAAGTAGATATGGGTATATTTACTTAATGAAACACAAGTCTGAAACATTTGAAAAGTTCAAACAATTTCAGAGTGAAGTTGAGAATCATCGTAACAAGAAGATTAAATTCCTACGATCTGATCGAGGAGGAGAATATCTGAGTTATGAGTTTGGCAGTCACTTAAGACAGTGTGGAATTGTTTCACAATTGACACCGCCTGGAACACCACAGCGTAATGGTGTGTCCGAACGTCGTAATCGAACTTTATTGGATATGGTGCGATCTATGATGTCTCTTGCCGATTTGCCACTATCGTTTTGGGGTTATGCATTAGAGACAGCTGCATTCACTTTAAATAGGGCACCATCGAAATCCGTTGAGACGACGCCATATGAACTTTGGTTTGGCAAGAAGCCAAAGCTGTCGTTTCTTAAAGTTTGGGGATGTGATGCTTATGTCAAAAAGCTTCAGCCTGAAAAGCTGGAACCCAAAGCGGAGAAATGCGTCTTCATAGGATACCCAAAAGAGACAGTTGGGTATACCTTCTACCTCAGATCCGAAGGCAAAGTGTTTGTCGCTAAAAACGGAACATTTCTTGAGAAAGAGTTTCTCTCGAAAGAATTGAGTGGGAGGAAGATAGAACTTGATGAGGTTATTGAACCTTTACTTCAACCTAAGAGTAGCGCAACGCAGAAAGTTGTTTCTGTCGAGCCTACATTAGCTGAAGAGGAAGTTAATGATGATGATCATGAAGCTTTGGATCAAGTTGCTATCGAACCTCGTAGGTCGACAAGGACGCGTACTGCTCCTGAGTGGTACGGCAACCCTGTCTTAGAGGTCATGTTGTTAAACAACGATGAACCTACGAGCTATGGAGAAGCGATGATGGGCCCGGATTCCGAGAAGTGGTTAGAGGCCATGAAATCCGAGATGGGATCCATGTATGAAAACAAAGTATGGACTTTGGAAGTATTACCTGAAGGGCGTAAGGCCATTCAGAACAAATGGATCTTTAAGAGGAAGACGGACGCGGACGGTAATGTCACCGTCTATAAAGCTCGACTTGTGGCAAAGGGTTTTTCACAAGTTCAAGGAGTTGACTACGATGAGACCTTCTCACCCGTAGCGATGCTTAAGTCCGTCAGAATCATGTTAGCAATAGCTGCCTTTTTCGATTATGAAATTTGGCAGATGGATGTCAAAACAGCGTTCCTTAACGGTTACCTTAAGGAAGAGTTGTATATGATGCAACCAGAAGGTTTTGTCGATCCAGAGAATGCTGACAAAGTTTGCAAACTCCAGCGATCCATTTATGGACTGGTGCAAGCATCTCGGAGTTGGAATCTTCGTTTTGATGATGTGATCAAAGCGTTCGAGTTTATACAAGTTTACGGAGAAGCTTGTATTTACAAGAAAGTGAGTGGGAGCTCTATAGCGTTTCTAATATTATATGTGGATGACATATTGCTGATTGGAAACAATATAGAAATGCTGGAAAGCGTAAAGGAATATTTGAACAAGAGTTTTTCAATGAAGGACCTAGGAGAAGCTGCTTTCATATTAGGCATCAAGATCTATAGAGATAGATCAAGACGCTTAATAGGACTTTCACAAAGCACATACCTTGATAAGATTTTGAAGAAGTTCAAAATGGATCAGTCCAAGAAGGGGTTCTTGCCTGTTTTGCAAGGTGTGAAGTTGAGTAAGACTCAATGCCCAGTGACTGCAGAAGATAGAGAAAAGATGAGTGTCATCCCCTATGCTTCGGCCATAGGCTCTATCATGTATGCAATGCTGTGCACAAGACCCGATGTCAGCCTTGCCATAAGTATGGTCGGAAGGTTTCAAAGTGATCCAGGAATGGAACACTGGACGGCGGTCAAGAATATCCTGAAGTACCTGAAAAGGACTAAGGACATGTTTCTCGTTTATGGAGGTGATCAAGAGCTCGTCGTAAAGGGTTACGTCGATGCAAGCTTTGACACTGATCCGGATGACTCTAAGTCGCAAACCGGATACGTATTTATTCTTAATGGGGGTGCGGTTAGCTGGTGCAGTTCCAAGCAAAGCGTGGTAGCAGATTCTACATGCGAAGCGGAGTACATCGCTGCCTCGGAGGCGGCGAAGGAAGGTGTCTGGATGAAGGAGTTCATGACAGATCTTGGAGTAGTGCCTAGTGCACTTAACCCAATGACTCTGTTTTGTGATAATACTGGTGCCATTGCTCTAGCCAAGGAACCAAGATTTCACAAGAGGACCAGACACATAAAGCGACGTTTCAATTCCATCCGCGATTACATCAAGGAGGACGACATAAATATTTGCAAAGTACACACGGATCTAAATGTTGCAGATCCGATGACTAAACCTCTTCCAAGGGCTAAACATGAACAACACCAGAACTGCATGGGTGTTCGATTCATTACAATGTAAATCACATAGTGATGTGAACTAGATTATTGACTCTAGTGCAAGTGGGAGACTGTTGGAAATATGCCCTAGAGGCAATAATAAATTGGTTATTATTATATTTCCTTGTTAATGATAATCGTTTATTATCCATGCTATAATTGTATTGATTGGAAACTCAAATACATGTGTGGGTACATAGACAACACTGTGTCCCTAGTAAGCCTCTAGTTGACTAGCTTGTTGATCAAAGATGGTTAAGGTTTCCTAGCCATGGACATGAGATGTCATTTGATAACGGGATCACATCATTAGGAGAATGATGTGATGGACAAGACCCAAACTGTAAACGTAGCATTTGATCGTGTCAGTTTATTGCTATTGTTTTCTGCATGTCAAGTATCTGTTCCTTTGACCATGAGATCATGCAACTCACTGACACCGGAGGAATACCTTGTGTGTATCAAACGTCGCAACGTAACTGGGTGACTATAAAGGTGCTCTACAGGTATCTCCGAGGGTGTCTGTTGGGTTGGCATGGATCAAGACTGGGATTTGTTACTCCGTATGACGGAGAGGTATCTCAGGGCCCACTCGGTAATACAACATCACAATGAGCCTTGCAAGCAATGTGACTAAAGTGTTAGCCACGAGATCTTGTATTACGGAACGAGTAAAGAGACTTGCCGGTAACGAGATTGAACTAGGTATAGTGATACCGACGATCGAATCTCGGGCAAGTAACATACCGAAGAACAAAGGGAACAGCATACGGGATTAACTGAATCCTTGACATAGAGGTTCGACCGATAAAGATCTTCGTAGAATATGTAGGAGCCAATATGGGCATCCAGGTCCCGCTATTGGTTATTGGCCGTAGAGGTGTCTCGGTCATGTCTACATAGTTCTCGAACCCGCAGGGTCTACACACTTAACGTTTGGTGACGATTAGTATAATTGAGTTATTATGTTGGTGACCGAAAGTTGTTCGGAGTCCCGGATAAGATCCCGGACATGACGAGGATCTCCGGAATAGTCCGGAGGTAAAGATTGATATATGTGATAATAGTGTTTTGATCTCCGGAAGAGTTCCGAAGTTCACCGGAAGAGGTTCCGGATGTTTACCGAAGTGTTCGGGTGCAGCAACACTTTATATGAGCCAAAGGGATAAAGCCCACAAGGTATTGGAAAGTGCAAAAGTAGTTTTGCTGCCGCGTAAGCGGTACTACCGCTTGGTGAAGCGGTACTACCGCCGGAGCGGTACTACCGCTTGTGTAAAGCGGTACTACCGCCCGAGCGGTACTACCGCTTGTGTGAAGCGGTACTACCGCCCAAGCGGTACTACCGCTTGTGTGAAGCGGTACTACCGCTTGTGCGCGGCTGTGCACGGTTCGGCAGGGATCCGAGTTGGACTCTTTTCCTGCGGGCCAAACCGACCTTGTGCGGGCAAAACCGACCCGGAGGAGGCTTTTACTCCAAGTTTAGACCCCAAGGCTCAACATATAAATAGAGGGGCAGGGCTAGCACACGGGACACATCAGGATTTCCCAAGCCGTGTGCCGGCAACCCTAGCCCTCTAGTTCCTCCGTCATAATCTCCGTAGTGCTTGGCGAAGCCCTGCAGAGATTGTTCCTCACCACCATCACCACGCCGTCGTGCTGCTGGAACTCAACCACTACTTCACCATCGCTCGCTGGATCGAGGAGGTGAAGGCGTCATCAAGCCGTACGTGTGTTGAACGCGGAGGTGCCGTCCGTTCGGCACTAGATCGGAAGGATCGTGATTGGATCGCGGGACGCTCGGCGATTTGGATCGCGAAGACGTTCGACTACATCAACCGCGTTTATTAACGCTTCCGCTTAGCGATCTACAAGGGTATGTAGATTCACTCTCCCTCTCGTAGATGCTCATCACCATGGATAGATCTTATGTGTGCGTAGGAAATTTTTTGTTTCCCATGCAACGTTCCCCAACAGAATTGCCATTTTACACCACTGAAGCAGAAGCTTGGCCGGCTCAAGCGCACGTGCCAGGATATGGAGGAGCTCATGGAGGCTCTCACCAAGTATGCAGACTCCGATAACATGAGAAATCGGGTCAGGGTAAGAAAAACAACAATGGCAAGGGTCAACAGCAAAACGCGGCCGGAAATAGCAACCCGGGCAAGCGGAAAAACCCGGACGGCGGGTCAGAATTGGTGGCGAACACCAGCACTGGGAACAATCGTGCTAAGGCAATGGGAATTTCAGGCCACCCTTTAACAAGGGCAAAGCTCCTTTCAGCCTGGAAGAGATGCTCAACAAACCTTGTCCGGAGCACAGCCGGCCTGATAAGCCAGCAGGCCATACATGGAAGGATTGCAGTATTATGCGGCAGTTTCGGGATTACAGCCTTCAACAGCATCGGAATAACGGTAATGGGCCATCAGGCAGCTCAGGGCCGGGCGGATCAGGAGCCGGCTTTGGTGCTGGCGGCTCAGGATCCGGGTACCAGGGTCAAGGCAATCAAGGAGGTCATCAGCAGCAGTCTGGCGGTGGAGGCCAGCAGCAGAATAACCAATCGGGGTACCAGACTAACCCGAAACAGCTCAGTGGGGGTCAGTATCATGTTTTTACAACCAGCCTCGACAAGCGAGACCGGAAGGTGCGCAAGCGGGCGATTAATGCAGTCATGCCGGCTCTCCCGCAGTATTTGAAGTGGTCCGAGTATGACATAACTTGGAGCAGGGAGGATCACCCGCCGCGTGTTGATAACCCGGGGCAATTGGCTTTAGTAGTTGCCCCCCAGGTTGGAGGGTATGTGTTCACTAAAGTGCTTATGGATGGTGGTAGCAGCATCAACATCCTGTATTATGACACTTTCAGCCGGATGGGTTTGCTTGATAAGGATCTTAAGCCCTCTTCAACAGTTTTTCACGGTGTGGTACCCGGAAAATTGGCTTATCCAGTAGGAAAGATTTCTTTGGAGGTAGCTTTTGGTGACGAATTCAACTACAGGGTGGAGTCTTTGTGGTTTGAAGTGGTCAAAATCAAGAGCCCATATCACGCTCTGTTTGGACGGTCGGCTTACGCCAAGTTCATGGCTAGGCCTTGCTATGTTTACTTACAGCTTAAGATGCCCGGGTTGAACGGGACGATTACCGTGCATGGTGATCGGAAGACGGCTCTTGAGTGTGAGGAAGGTGACGCAGCTTATGCAGAGTCAAGTTGTGCTGAGGCAGAGCTCAAGTTTTATAAGGAAAATGTTGACCCGGAAGATATGACTCCACTGAAGAAGCCTAACACGGAATCTGAGCCGCCACTCAAGTTCGTGGCGGAAGATACCAAGTTGGTGGACTTTACGTCGGGCGACTCATCACAGCAGTTCACCATCGGGGCTACCATGGACCCCGCATAGGAAAGCGCGCTCATCGAATTCATCCGTGAGAATCGGGACATTTTTGCATGGAAGCCTTCTGACATGCCGGGTGTACCGAGAGAGTTCGCTGAGCACCACCTTAATGTGGATCCTAAGTTTAACCCGGTCAAATAGTTCCTCCGGCGGTTCAATGAGGAGAGGCGTAAGGCTATTGGAGAAGAGGTGGCCCAGCTATTGGCGGCAGGGTTCATCGTGGAGGTTTTTCACCCGGAGTGGTTAGCTAACCCGGTGCTAGTGCTTAAGAAGAACGGCACGTGGCGTATGTGTGTGGATTACACGGACCTTAACAAGGCCTGTCCAGTTGACCCGTTTGCCTCCCCCGCATCGACCAGATTATTGATGCAACGGCGGGTTCTGAGAGTTTATGCTTCCTGGACGCTTATTCAGGATATCATCAGATCAAGATGGCAGTTAAAGACCAAGAGAAGACGGCTTGCATTACGCCTTTTGGTGCTTTTTGCTATGTGTCTATGCCTTTCGGGCTCAAGAGTGCCCAGGCGACTTACCAGCGTTGTGTGCAGAACTGTCTTCATGGTCCAATTGGGCGCAATGTTCATGCTTATGTGGATGATATTGTGGTTAAGTCAAGGAAGAAGGAGACTCTACTTGACGACCTGAAGGAAACGTTCGACAATTTGCGGGTTTACAAGATGATGCTTAACCCGGCAAAGTGTGTTTTCGGTGTGCCTGCAGGCAAACTTTTGGGATTTCTAGTCTCTGAGCGCGGCATTGAAGCTAATCCGGACAAGATAAAGGCTATCACTTCCCTGTCTGAGCCGGCGTGCATCAACGACGTTCAGCGCCTGGCGGGTCAAATCGCTGCGTTAAGTCGGTTCATAAGCCGCCTGGGTGAGAAGGCTATTCCTCTGTATCAAATGATGAAGAAAACAGACAATTTTGTCTGGAGTAAGGCAGCGGGTGAAGCGTTTGAGGCGCTCAAGAAGCAGCTGGTTGAGCCGCCGATCTTGGCCGCTCCGGCTGAGAAGGAACCTTTACTCCTCTATGTGACAGCTAACAACAGGGCAGTCAGCGCCGCGATTGTTGTGGAGCATAAGCTGGCAGGAAAGGAATACCCGGTTCAGAGGCCGGTTTACTACGTCAGTGAAGTCCTGATCGAGTCCAAGCAAAGGTACCCGCATTGGCAGAAACTGATATATGGGGTGTTCATGGCAAATCGTAAGTTGAAGCATTATTTCCTGGGACATCAGATCACTGTGGTTAGTTCTGCCCCGTTGGGTGACATAATTCAAAATAGAGAAGCCACTGGCAGGATTGCTAAGTGGGCATTGGAGCTCGGGCCTCTTAATTTGAAATATGTGCCTCGCACGGCTGTCAAGTCTCAAGCCTTGGTGGACTTTATAAATGATTGGACAGAGTGTCAGTCGCCCGAGGAGAAGCCGGATAACACATACTGGACAATTCACTTTGATGGATCCAGGCAATTGGAAGGGTCAGGGGCTGGAGTTGTCTTAACTTCCCCTAGAGGTGATAAGTTTTGTTATGTGTTAAGGTTGATGTTTCCCTGTACTAACAATGCAGCTGAGTATGAGGCTTTACTTCATGGCCTCCGTGTGGCTAAGGAGATGAACCTGAGCCGGGTTAGATGTCTTGGCGACTCAGACCTCGTGGCTCAGCAAGTTTCAGGTACGTGGGATTCCAAAGACCCACGGATGGCGGCTTATCGTCAGGCGGTGGACATCATTACTGGACACTTCAAGGGTTATCAGGTGGATCATATTGACCGTCGCAAGAACGAGGCGGCTGATGCCTTGTCAAGGTTGGGCTCTCAGCGCAAGCCGGTGCCGCCTAACGTTTTCTTGGATGTGTTGTATCATCCGTTTGTTAAGCTACCTTCAGAGGAGCATCTGGCCATACCTGACCCAGAGGGGCAGCTGGTGGCGGCTCTGCATGCTATCCCTGACTGGACGCTCCCTTACTTAGCGTACTTGACTCGCGGCGAGTTACCCGAGGACGAGACCTTGGCAAGACAAATCATCAGGCGATCTAAATCCATGACTATCATCAATGGCGAGTTACACAAGCGCAGTGTCACTGGTGTTTTCCAGCGTTGTGTTTCTCCTGAAGAGGGTAAGGAGATCTTAAATGAAATTCACGCCGGCGATTGTGGTCATCATGCCGGCTCAAAATCTTTGGTGGCTAAGGCTTTCCGGCATGGTTTCTTCTGGCTGACGGCTCATAAGGACGCAGAAAACTTGGTCATCAAGTGTGATGGATGTCAGAAGTTTGGGCGACGTACTCACGTTCCGGCTCAGGAATTGCGGATGATACCAATTACCTGGCCGTTTGCAGATTGGGGGCTTGATATGGTCGGGCCCTTCAAGAGATCTAAAGACAAGAAGACCCACCTTTTCGTGGCGGTGGATAAGTTTACTAAGTGGGTTGAGGCTGAGCCGGTCGGCAAGTGTGACGCGGCTACGGCGGTTCAATTTGTCAAAAAGTTGATCTACCGTTTTGGTTACCCTCACAGTGTCATCACGGACAATGGCACAAACCTATCCCAGGGGGCTATGCAGGCGTTCTGTGAAAGCGAGCACATCCGGCTTGACGTCTCTGCTGTTGCTCATCCACAATCCAATGGTCAGGCGGAGCGTGCTAACCAGGAGATCTTGAGAGGCATCAAGCCCCGGCTTATGGTTCCTCTACAGCGAACGCCGGGTTGTTGGGTAGAAGAGTTACCATCAGTTTTATGGAGCATCAGAACTACTCCCAATAGGTCAACAGGCTATACGCCTTTCTTCATGGTTTATGGTGCAGAAGCCGTGTTACCAAGTGATATACGTCATGACTCGCCGAGGGTGGCAGCATACGTTGAGGCGGATAATGAGACAGCGCGTCAGGACGCGTTAGATGCTTTGGATGAAGAGCGTGATCTGGCGGCGGCTCGATCGGCGATTTATCAGCAAGACCTGCGTCGTTATCATAGCCGCAGAGTTAAGACCCGGACGTTTCAGGAAGGCGACTTGGTGTTGCGTCTGATTCAAGATCAGACGGATGCACACAAGCTATCTCCCCCATGGGAAGGACCCTTTGTGATCAGCAGAAATCTCAACAATGGGTCATACTATCTCATTGACGTACGAGACGAGTCACGCACTTCTGGGCAGGAGACCCACCGGCCGTGGAATATTGCTCATCTACGGCCTTACTATACCTGAGTCATCGACTCCCACCATTGTACATCATCATTGTATATATCACTTATACATATATATAATAAAGTTGGCATCCCTGCAAGTCGGGGCCTCTGCCGTTTTCTATATCTCAGATTGAGCAAAAGTGGATACAACCATAAGGTCACTTGGGGGCTTCTAACCCGCCGGGTTCAGCTTACACACCCTCTTGATCGGCTCTTCAGCCACCGTAAGGCCGGGTTATATACCCAAAAAGTTGACTCCGTCAACAAGGTCATTTGGGGGCTTCTAACCCGCCGGGTTTAGCTTACACACCCTCTTGATCGGCTCTTCAGCCACCGCAAGTTTGAGTTAAACCTGCCTGTATGCTGCTGCTGCTCCGCTAGGTGACCCGCCGAACTCTTACCAATCACTCTCGCTAGAGACCCTGTACTGGTCGAGGTTAAACCGGCGGCTCTTGTCACGTGAGGGCCGGCTTACGGAAGCGAGGATAAACTCACCCATCTGCTGCCGACTCTCCGCTATGTGGCCCGTTCGTACTCTTAAACAGTTACTCTTTTAAAAAGACCCTGCACTGTTTAAGGTTCAAACGACGGATTTATGTCACATGAGAGGTAGCTTATGGGCCCTGGGGGTACTCATGCCCTGCTGCGTCTCTCTCTGGTTCGTTACGCTCTTATCAGTTAATCTCGCCTAGAGACCCTGAGCCGCTCAAAGCAATTGACGGTCACTCTCACTAGAGACCCTGTACTGTTGAGAGTTCAAGTAGCGAATCCACCCAGAAGAACCGGCATATGAGTTTTCACAAAAAGAAAGCAAGATTATACGAGATTTAACATCTTCGGGTTGTGCTTTTTCAAGCCGCCCTTACAGCAATACAGAGCATATTTTGTCTTGTTTCTTTTGCATGGTCTATCTCTTAAGATGAGCCGCCGTGCAATCTGACATGAGCAGAACACAAGACAGATAAGCATGCATCAAGTTGTGCAAAGATTCATACGTGCGCGATGGCACGGCTCTGGCAAACAAGTTTTTTCTATGCCTATTACAAATTCCACAGGGAGCCCAAAATACCACGGACTTAAAGTTTTTGTACACTGCTAGCCTTGGCGGGTCAAGAAGCCGGGTTATCAATTTCAGAAGCAAGATTTCAGCTTGATGGTGGGTCATCCTGCGTCGGGTCTTCGACCTCTTCGATCTGAAGATTGTCCACATCCCAGTTGCAGTTTGTTAAAGTTTCAAACTGAGCCTCGTCAAAGAGGGGAGACGGGTCAATTTCAGGAGCAAAGAGTTGCTTACGGCGTGCAGGTGTCAAGTCCCTAGCTTCGAAGGTTGGGCAGCGCACTCGTTTGCTGTCCACACCGTAAGCCGCCTGGTATGTAGTCAGATCAACTTCGTCCGCCAGTGTTGATGCGAGTACTCTGGAGGCCTTCATACACTTGGCATAGTCAGCTTCTGTGAAATCTGAGCCGTCGTCTTTCTTGGACGGAAAGCCATCCATCATCTCTTCTGCAGTCAGTTCAGGGGCAAAGGCCAAAGACCGGCTTAGCGCGGCCATTGCTCCCTTCCTGGCGGCTGATCGTTTGAGCTCTTCGATTTTCTTAGGCAGAGTTGATAAGAGTTCTATCACTCCCTTCATGAATTTGGGGATGTTTTCTTCGTTCAGCATTACTTTGATGGTATAAAGGGTCCCACAGTATAGCTGTTCTGCCAAGGAATATACTGCTTTTAACTTCAACAAGTTGTCTGAAGATAGTTGGCGGCTTCTTTGACCTGCAAGGAAAGATTTTGGTGTTATAAGCCGCCCGCACAAGTTTTTAAACAAGGCAAGGAAATTTGCTAAGTATTCAGTGCTTACCAAAGATAGCAGACGTCATCCTAGAGATATGGCGCTTGAGGGTTTGCAGCTCATCGGACACACGCTTGAGTTGCTGGTCAGCATCGTCTGCGCGCTTGGTCAGGGCGGCTTGGGTAGACTCAGCGCTCTTTTTGAAAGCCGCAAAATCAGCTTGTACCTTCTCAAGCTCCTTAGCGGCAACCCTCCATTTTTCTTCCGCCTCAGACCGGGCGGTTTGTTGCGAAGCAAGGTTTTCCTTTAAGCCGGTCAGATCAGACTCGGCTGCCTCCAAGGCTTCCTGTATTGCACAAAAAACAAAACAGTTCAGGAGGTTTAAGTCGCCAGGATAAGATATTCATAGATGATTGATGAAGCTGGTATGCTACAAGTCTCAAGCAGATTGCAAGCAATATACTTGACACTTGGGGGCTAATGTCTGTGCTTTCTCTCCAAGTCTACAATGAAGTTCCGGCTCATCTTCGTAAAGTTAAGCCGGCACTTGGGGGCTACACACGGCGCTTTCCAAGTTTACAGGGAAGTTCCGGCTCATCATTTTTATACTGACCCGGACTTGGGGGCTACCCTTGATCTACTCTTCAACTAAGTACCGGCTTAATATATATATTTACCCAATACTTGGGGGCTACAAGCTAGGCAATTTGAGTTATGACAAGGATTGGAAGATCCGGTCTACTATTTGCAATATTAAACCAGTTCTTGGGGGCTACATAAGGGTACAAAGAAAAAGCAAGACCAGGAGGAGTACCTCATATTTTTTCTTCATCAGACCAACAAGTTTGAGCTCCATGTTCCGGCTTGTGGAGAGGCGGTTCAGATAACCCGCATGTAACTCATCTGCAGTTAGCTTCTCCAACACGGGGAATTCAAAATCAAGCTTCTCAGGCGAGGAAGCTTCAGCCTTGCTGGTGTGTTTTGTCAGTACATGAGGCTCGGGAGATTGATAACTCATCCCAGTGATGATAACGTCTGGAAGAACTGTGTCTTCGACGGCTATTGAAGGACTGGGCGGCTTAGGATCGGCCCTTGGAGGACTTTCAGTTGCCATGTCATGATCAGCCGGCTCAGAGGGCTGATGTGTATCTTCAGGCGCATCTTTCATAACGTCAGTGGGCTCAGCATGAGTTGAAGGGGAGCCCGGCTTAGCAATCTCCGGCTCTTGGGCAGTAGGAGCAGCGGTAGACCCGTCGGTCTTCCTTCGTTTTGCTTGAGCCCTGGAAAACAAAAAGAGTGTCACATAGAGGACAAGGATGGTAAAAAGGTATGGTGCAAATACAAAGGTACGCACTCTGGGTTGATCTTCAGAGGAGGCAGCTTGGTTGCAGTAGAGTCGCCAGATGAAGGAGGCATCTCCTAAAAGAAGGTTAAGACGATGAAAGTTGAGTAAGGTTATAATGAACGAACTAAGAAACTTGACTTAGTTAAAAGAGTACCTCAGCCGGCCGTTTCCGCGGAGCCGGAGAATTTGATAAGCCGGCCAAAAACTCTTCAGAGCCGGCGCTCCGGGTCTGACGTCAGGAGTTGTGCTGTTGCTTTTTCAAAAGAAAATTGGGGTCTAAATAAGCAAGAGGATGAGAAAATGGGACTTTCCGGATGACCCGCCGTATTTTCTCTGGTGGAAAGTTTTCTGAGTCAGAGGAAATGTAGGTTACCTCAGGGGCGTCTGCATGGCTTGTTTCCATTTCTTCCTGTGAATAATTGTTGTCAATAAGTTGCATAAAGAGACGGCCAAGGGAGTCAAGTTTTACCTCTGAGTCATCAAGCTCAGGCGGTTCCTGAGCGGCAGTTTTCTTCTTTTGGACGTGGGTTTTACCCACCTTAGGTTTCCTCACAGGAGGGTTATACTTCTTCTTCCAGAAAGAAGAGTCGGCCTGTGCATAAGCCGTCGAAAAGGTTAAAGGGAGCAAGGTAAAAGGTTAAGACAATAATGGCCAATTTTGTGGAAAAAGATTTCTTACAGCTGGAGCTGGGTTCTTGACATAGAAAGGTTTCAGCCCAACCTTGTTGCAAATTGCTTGCTTTTCGCCAAGAAGTGTTTTGACGGAGGACTTGATGTCTTGTTCTGTCAGAGGGGTGGTATTGAAGCAGAGAGTATCGTTGGGCTCACCCGTGAATTGGTGCATGAGTCGGTCACGCCGGCTCAGTGGCAAGATCTTCCAGCTAACCCAGCAGCGGGTTAAGTCGACGCCAGTTAAGCCGTTGGCCATTAAGGCCGTGATCTTCGCGAAAGCTGGAGCATATTTCGCTCGCTCTGCGGCGGACATCCGGTCTGGGAGATCTCCAGTGTTGCAAAGCCGGGTAGGACGATAACCCGGCAGTGGATTTTCTTCTTTGGGAGAAATGTCCTTGCAGTAAAACCAAGTCTTGTTCCAATCCTTGGGGTGATTTGGCAAGATAGCTGCTGGATAAGGCAAATCTCTCCGTCTCTGGATAGAGACGCCGCCAAGCTCCAAACTTGGTCCAGCCGCCACTTCAGTTTGGCGGTTGACGTAGTAATAATCACGGAAGAGGTCAACAGACGGCTCTTCTTGCAGGTAAACTTCACATAAGACTTGAAACTGACACATATTGGTGACAGAGTTTGGGCCTATGTCTTGAGGGTGAAGTTTGAAAAAGTGAAGAACGTCCCGGAAGAATTTTGACCCGGGCGGGCTAAACCCACGAAGGAGGTGATCAGTGAATACGACAACTTCTCCTTCCTTGGGAGTAGGTCTTATCTCTGGCCCGGGAACCCGCCAATGTATAACTTCCTGAGCCGGCAGGATACCCGATTCTACAAAGTCGAGTAGAAGTTGCTCGGTGACTCCGGAGCCGACCCAATCGCAGGATGAGGGAGCTCTCGACATAATGGCGGATCAAACTGCGAGAAGGCGCAGAATATGGCGGGTTAGAAAAATATTAACTAGTCAGGGCAGCTGTGGTCAACATAGTGGTGAGGTGTTAAGCCGCCAAAGTGTTTTTATCAGAGAGCCGCCAATGCAATGGCGGGTTAGATGGACAAGGCGATATTGGAAAATACAGTTAAGTGCAGATAAACAGGTTTCTCATATTGCTTCTATAGCTGCAAGATCTACGGGCGAAGGTAAAATGAAATATATTCAAAAACCTAAAAAGACAGAGGAAGAACAGGCGGACAGCGCGCAGTGGAGATTGGTATGTAGATCTAAAGTAAGCGGGCATTGACAATAAAAGGATGGCCGCGACGGATAAGCAGCAGTACAAGATTCAAGCGGATGCTTGGGGGGTTTGCACTACGAAGAACACCTTGATGAACAGCAGGAAAAAACAATGACCTCAGGGGACCCTAATGGAGATGACTCCAGATTTAATGAGAGCTGAGAAGGGTACCTCGTGGATGCGGACGGGCTGGCGGAGTTCTGGTCCAAGTCAGGTCGATGCAGCGGCCGGTGTTGGGGACGACGGCGAAGTCCGGTTAGGTGCGGCGGAGCTCCGGAGGTGCGGCTGTTGGAAGGAGGAAGAAGAAGACGTGGCGGCGGAGAAGGAAAAAGGGGGCCCCTTCGTATCCCTATTTAAGAGGTGGGATGGCAAACAGTGCGCGCGAAAATTGAGGAAGCACGGTGATGATTGACCGAAGAGGGCGCCTCGATTTTCGGGCTGACCCTTCAATGAGAGGATCCGTTGCAGATGTCACAGAATCTTTTTAGCATATTCGACGTGACGTCACAGCGGGTTATGAGTTTTCTTTTTCAGGTGATAAAATGTAAGACGCGCCGCCGAATAAGTTTGAAGATTGACATGAGCAGGCTCAAATCAATCTGGGGCCTAATGTTGGGGATATAACCCCGTGGTGAGACCCGCCCAGGAGGGGCCGGGTCATACCTGACGGCTCGTAGCCAAGACCTATAAGGTGGGCCGGAAGATGAAGGCCAGGCCGCATGGCGGCTTACCTGACGGGCCAAGACGAAGGCCCAGAGACAGAAGATGGTGTGAAGACCCGGGCGGTTAAGCCGCCCGGAGACGGCTTGCCCAAGACGGCAAGGCGGCTTAGAGACAAGATCAACTACGATGTATGAGTCAGTTTAGGACTCGTGTAACCCAGAGCCTCGACCTCCTATATAAAGGTGAGACTCTGGGGCGGTTTAGACAAGAAACCAATCGATCGAGAACTAGGTTACGCGAATCCGCTCCCTTGTAATCGATACTCCAATCAATACAGCACAAGCAGGACGTAGGCTTTTACCTCTTCTCGAGGGGCCGAACCTGGGTAAACTCGTATCTCTCGTCTCGACCAACCCCTTTGAGTCCACCGTCTTAGCGATGGCCTCGAACCTAAGTCTTCGGACATCTGCCGTGACAAAACCACGACACCTCCCCTCCCCCAGTTTTGGCCTGACATGTCTCAAATGTATCTATAAAAAAAAATTCACGCTAGTATATTATCATTTTTATACAATTTTATAACAATTTATATTATTTTTACGGACTAACCTGTTAATTTAGTGCCCAGTGCCAAATCATGTTTTCTGTTTATTTTTGGTTTCGCGGGAAATCAATATCTACGAGACCAAAATACCTTGCCGATTTTACAAGATTTTTTAGCAACAAGAAACACTGGAATCTTCGAGAGAGATCGAGACGAGCCACGAGGGGGCCACACAGATAGGTGGTACAGCTGGGGGTGGTCGCGCCCCTTGCCCGTGTGGGGCCCTACTTACCGCCTTGGCCTGATTCCGCCACCTTAAATCCCTATAAATACTAAAACAATCTGTCGTGCCACCATAAGAATTTTATCACCGCCGCAAACCTATGTTCCAAAGTGATTTCGTTTGGATCCCTGTTCCGGAGCCCTGCCAGAGGAGGAAGCCATTGCCACGGCCATCTTCTTCAACATTGTAGCCACCATGACCATGTGTATGTAATTCCCTTAGGACCTACGGGTCCATAGTAGTAGCTAGATAGTTTTATGTCTCTCTCTCTCTCTCTCTCTCTCTCTCTTGGATCTTTAATACCATGTTCTCGTTCTTGATCAAGGTCAATTTGATATAATTGGTGGTTATTTGTTGAGACATGATGAAATGTCACTTTATGATCAGATTGTTCATTGAAATCAATTGAAACTTTTTGGGTTTTGTTGTTTCATAATTAAATAGCTTTGTATACTCTTCGATCTATCTATCTTCTTTGACCAAGTTCGATGGGTTTTTCCTCAGAGGGAGTTGTGCTTTGCAGTAGGTTCAACCTTGCGGTGCTCTAATGCAGTGATAAAAAGGGCCAAGACACGTATTGTATTGTTTTCACTAAGGATAAAACAATGGATTTTTGTCATATTGATTGACTTCTTCCTGTCTACATTATGTCATCTTTCTTATTGTGATACTCTGTTTCTTTCAAACTTAATACCTTGAGATGCATGTTGCATAGAGGTTTTGGGGTGGAGTATAGTAGTAGATGCGGTTAGATTAACGGTCTAGTTATCATAGACGTAATGATTATATGAGATTATGCCATGAATGATCATAGTCATAAATATTTCAATCTTTTCAATTGCCCAACTATAATTTGTTTACCATGCCATTCGTATGTTAGTATGTTTTCGAGAGATATGCCACTAGTAAACCTATGGCCCCGGGTCTATTCTCCATCAATACTTTCTTCTACAAAATTTTCTCTTTTATTTGCCTTACTATTTTACCACAACCATCTATCTCTATTTGCTTTTAATATTGTAACTAGCAAGACAAGGGACTTGACAACACTCTTGCCACGTTGGGGGCAAGTTTTATTGTGTTTGTGTGCACGTGTTATTTATCCTGTTATCTTAGAATCTCCTTCTGGTTCGATAAACATTGGTTCTTAACTGAGGGAAAACTTTGTTGTTGTTCTACATAATCCTTCCTCTTTGGGGAATCCAAAAAACTCCTGCGGGAGTAGCAAAGAATTTTTGGCTTCGTTGACGGGGAATCCTTCTACTACCAAATTGGGTGCATTCACACAAACTCCTTATTTACTTGCTTTATTTCTTGCATGGTTACTTTTGCTTCTTGTTTTGCATGCTAAAAATTATCCAAAACACCCAAAAAATACCTCTTGTTGCTATTTCTTCTTTTGTTGCAATCATGTCTACTCTTGAGAACACCAAGTCGTGTCACTTTTCTAGTAACAATAGTTATTATTTTATTAGTACTCATATTACTCCTTCCGCCACTTGTGCGGAGCCTTATGATATTAAAGCTCCTTTGTTGAATCTTGTTATGAAAGGCCAATTTTTTCAAAAATATAGTGACGATGTTGCTGCCCATCTTAATACTTTGTTGAATTATATGATATGTAAAAAAGATCTAAAGATGTGGACAATGATATTATAAAATTGAAACTATTTCTTTTTTCCCTTAGAGATAGAGCTAAGGAGTGGCTAGTGTCTTTACCTAAAAATAGTATTGATTCTTTGACAAATGTAAAGATGCTTTTATTGGCAAGTATTTTTCCTCCTGGAAAAATTATATCTTTGAGGAATCAAATTATAAATTCTAAACAACTTGATCAAGAACATGTTGCCCAATCATGGTAAAGAATGAAACGTATGCTAAAAAATTCCCTACTCATAGATTAAGTCTTTGGATGGTAGTACAAAATTTCTATGCAGGGCTAAACTTTGTTTCCAAAAACCTTCTAGATTCTGCTGCAGGTGCTACATTCATGCGGATAACACTTGGTGGGGCTACTAAGATTCTTGACAACATTATCGCAAACTACTCCCAATGGCACACTGAGCGAGCTCCAACTGGTAAGAAGGTAAATTTTGCCGAGAAAATTTCATCTCCCAATAAAAGTGTTGATGCTATTATGTCCATGCTCGCTACTAAAAGATAATTCCATTGTCTACTTTGATGCTACTATTGATCCAAATGATATGCCATTGTCTACTTTGACTGAGCTAAGTAAAGATAATATGTGAACTTTATCTAGAAGTAATTTCGACGATAGTAATAATCCTAGACCATATCCCCGTAATCCCTCAAATTCCTATGGAAATTCTTATTATAATACATTGCAAGAAATTGAGAAGTCTGCTAAAAAAACTATGCAGGCTCAATACAAACAAAAGGAATCCTTTTCTAGAGAGATTAAGGAATATTCTCCTATGCTAAAATAGATAAGTACGCAAATTGATGATATTAATAGAAAATTCATTAATCTACAATTACAACTTGTGCAAGCTAAAAATATTTTGGGGAAAATGTCTGATAAGAAAACCATGCTAGGTAATAGACTGGCAGCTAATCCTGAATCACACTGTCTTTCTAATAATGATGAGGATATTAAAACTATAGGTGTGTCACCCACTAAATCTTCGTTTATAAATATTAAGAATATTTAAAATGATAAAAATGACTCGAGAAGAGTCACCTTTAGATAGAAGGAGTCCCAATTGTCCAGAGGTTAAAAATCTTGATGTTAAAATGATAAAAGTGGGTTTGGATAGGCCAAGACTTCGGGTAGTGTTTCACCCACTATTTTGTATTTCTAGGACTTCAATTATCATGATTGTTCTATTATTGAAAGTATTTCCTTGATCCAATCCATGTTAAATTCACCCAATGTTTATGATCAAAATAAACATTTTACTAAACATATCGTAGAAGCACTTACTAAGGATAATGAAGAAAAGCTTGAACTTGAGATTTCCATCCCTAGAAAAATTATATGATGGATGGGAACCTACTATAAAATCAAGATTAACAATTATGAATGCAATGCTTTATGTGATTTAGGTGCTAGTGTGTACACTATGCCTAAAGCACTTTATGGTGTTCTTGGTTTTGATGCTATGACTAAATGTTCATTGAATTTTCACCTTGCAGATTCAACCATTTAAAATTCTATGGGAATAATAAATTATGTAATTATATTGCCAATATAAATTATGTTCCCGTGGACTTTATTATTTTGGATATTGAATGTAATCATCCATGTCCTATTATACTTGGAAGACCCTTTTTAAGAACGATAGGTGTGATTGTCAATATGAAGGAGGGCAACATAAAGTTCCAATTACCATTGAAGAAAGGTATGGAATACTTCCCAAGAAATAGATTTAAGCCTCCTTATTAATCTATCATGAGAAACACATATGATCTATCTTTAGATGATAAAACTTGATAGTTTGCGTTATGCCTAGCTAGAGGGCATTAACCTGCAGTAATTATTTTTTGGATATATTCCTTTATTTTTTATGCCAAGTTAAGCCTTTGGGATGTTGCAAATGCATGTTTGTTAGGTTCTTTGTAGAAACAGAAACATTTGCATCCATCGCCTAAATTGTTTGTCTGTACTGCAACGTGATCAATTCTTAAAATATTTACACAATACTGCATTACAAATTGACTGTTATGTCTTAATCTCAGAATTTTCTGAGTTACAAAAGAATAGATAACATTAGATCTTTACACAATGTTCTCTTTCTGACAGATTGTTGTTATGTTTTCTTTGACTGCTTGTTTTAGAATTTCTAATGCATATATTTGGGCCTATAAATTAGTTAAATAATAGGATGCAATATCCTTTATTTTTAAATAAAAATGTATCTTGTCTTGACAGTACATGATCGGGAGATTTATTTTATATGTACTAACCTATCTGATGAGTTTTGTTGAGTTTTATGTGGATGAAGTTTTAAAGATCATGGGGAGATATCGATATGAGATGAATAAGGAGCGGCAAGAGCCTAATCTTGGGGATGACCAAGGCACCCCAAGGTAATATCCAAGGAGACTTAAGCGTCAAATCTTGGGGATTCCTTCCTCTTTCGTCTTCAATAAATATCAATATGTCTCGGTTGGACCTATGTTTTAAATTTCTTCACATGTTATGTGTTATTCTTAGAGTGTCTTTTGCTTTTATTTTATTTTTTTAATAATCACAATCATTATGTTTTGCTCACACTTTTTAGAGAGACACGCATTGGTCCATTATTTATAGAATGCTCATTGATTTTCACTTGTATCTTTTTGAGTTGAGGCCTTTATAGAATTTGCTCTTGCACTTCACTTATATATGTGAGAGCATGGTGATAAATTATGTTTTTGTAGAAGATATTAGGAATCTCTTGCCTCACTTATATCTTTTTAGAGAGTTGAATAGTAATTGGTAATTTGCATGAATTATGTGGTTGGTCTTAAAAATTATAGGTATGTAGAAGTGGTATAATAACTGCATGAGCTTGTAGATCATTGAACTTGATAATTGGGGTTCCTTGCAATAATTTTGAGATAAGGCATGGGTAATTTATTTACGTGTACCTAAAAGAACTTGAGATAATTAGTGGAGAGATGTAATAACGTCATACATGTTAATACTTGCCATCATTGAAGTGAAACTAATTATGAAGGGTCTAAATTGAAGAACATTATAAGTAACCACCTTTTGTAGAGTGGTCCGGAAGCCTAGCGGACTTCGGTTCATCAAACTCAACCCTTGGAGTGATTATTTTTATGGTTAACTCAGTGTAGAGTATGAAGTATTAGAGATATATTTTGATTTACGAGTTGCGGTATTTTAAAGCACTTTCACCTATACATGGTTCTGCTAGCCTCATTGGTATCGTACATTACCCTCTCTCACCTCGAGACATGGTGCATCCTTCGCCGGTACATTCAAATCCCATAGGAGAACTTCCTCTTGTTATCCTACACATAAACCACCTCCTTCATCAAAACAACCGCCATACCTACCTATGATGGCATTTCCATAGCCATTCCATGGTATTGCAACTTCCATTGTTACTATTCTCTACATGACTTGAGCATTCATTGTCATTTTGCTACACTATCAGAGGTATTCATATGAGTTCATTATTTTCATTTCTGAGTTGTAAGTAAATAAAAAATGTGATGTCTATTAGGGTGTGCCTCTACATGTGAGATAAAAAAAGAAGAAAGAGGCCAAAGTACCCAGAAAAAGAGGCCAAAGAGCCCACCAAAAAATAAGAGAAAAAGAGAGAGAGGACACATACTACTATCCTTTATACACACTTGTCCTTCAAAGTAGCGCCATGTACTTCATGTAGTGAGTTTTCATGATTTCCATTTTCATATGCTAGTGGGATTTTACATTAAAGAACTTGGCTTGTATATTCCAATGACAAGCTTCCTCAAATGCTCGAGGTCTTCATGAGCAAGCAATTTGTATGCACACCCACTTAGCTGCATTAGGAGAACCTTCATACACTTATATCTCTAGTGCATCCATTGCATGGCAATCCTACTCCTCACATTAAAATTGATTGTAAGGCTTCTCCATTTCCTAACGATCGGTCGCATTGATGTGAGACTTCCTATTTTTTGTCTTCTTATAAATCCCCGTCATCATTCTGTCTGCCATCCAAAGTGCTAAGACCAAGGCTTATAAGTTGATCAATGAACAAAGTGCAAAGGATTGAAAAGAGTTTGTCATAAATATTGATTGCTTGAATGAAACTCTAGGTTGTGTTATAATAAAATGTTTGAATATGAAAAGGCCTTGATTGATTGGGGACATGAATATGACATAGAGTGTTTATTTTGTATTTCAGAAAAACATTAAACCATGAAAAGCAATAGTGATTTTTGTTTACATATTTTGATGTGAGACGAAGATCCTTTATCAACTCCAATGGAACTTATCATGCAGGTACTGACATGATAAGTTTCATTGGAGTTGATATGGACTCCTTGTTTCATGTTAAAATGCATGTAGATGAAGATGGAATCCTAGTAGGGAAAGGGGCGGGAGAAGGTGCATTCCAGGGAAACAACGTTTGTGGTTTTAGTAGTGACCTACAAGAGACCAGGCCTGAAGATGTGTCGAAGTAGTAGATATAATATTTTTATGTTTTCTGGCCAGCGCCATTGTTTTTCTTGGATTTTATGGGTATGATACATGTGTGCTCTCTACAATGATCTCATAAGGAGAAATAAATTTGTATGTAAATAGTTTTCACCTCATCTGCATGCTTAGGAGTTAGTTTTTGATTCTACGTACCATGCGTCGAGGGAATATTTAGTGAATTAGATCATCTCTACCACTTCCCTCAAATTAACTCATGCAATTATACCCTAAGATTTAACTCCTAAAATTTGAGGAGTAAAAGCTTTTGTGCCTAGCCCTTAATTCTTAACTCCTAAAACATCAAACCTGCACAAATAGTCACTTCAAACACAAATTTGAACTGGATTTATATACATTAGTAGGTAGTTATAAAATACGTTGTCGCATTAAACATAAAAAATACCTAGAGTAAACTAAATGCAACTTCATTAGATCTAAAATGATCTAAAACGAGATACAACTACTCCTCGACAGAGGAGAGGTCGATGATCGGCACCTTGCTAGAGCCTCGCGCCTTATGGTCAAGGGTGCCCCTCCTAATACATGACATAGGGTAGTTGTCGAGGTCGTGATCCACGAACGTACATCCTGATCCCTCTCCATCGTCGCCCATGTCGCACGGTTCGGGGTGATCTCGGGCTCGGACTCCACCAACACCTTACTGGTGAGGTGCTCCTCCATCGCTTGGTGGTCTACTAGAATATCGATCGCGGTGCACTCGGTCACGAGTTGGGCCTTGCCATCGTGGTGCTCTGCCTCCTCCATGAGTGTGCGCTCGTACTAACGCTCGGCCACCTCAATAGCCACACCTCGATGTCTTCCTTCATCATCTCCTCGTCTGCCTCCTCATCCTCCTCCTCCAACAACGACGAGGTGGAGCTCGAATCAACGGTCGTGTTCTAGACGGCAATGATTGTTGCATTTTTGCCACGAGGGCGCATCGATAGATACATCGAGATACTAGGGATGTTCCTCACCATTGATAGGGGTTCGGGGTGGCTGGCGGTGCTCATGATTTGTGCGGCGGGCATGGTGGGTTGCCATTTGGGGCTAAATCGATAGGATTCGGGCGGCAATTGCTAGGGTTTGGGAAGGAGGGGTGGCAGAGCCTATTTATAGTCGGCCCGTGGCTGTTCAGGCAGTGCGCTGACGGTTGCGGCATGAATCTCCAGTGTAAGGTAGGAAAATAAGGTTTAGGGAGAGTGGGTGGTGATACGTCCATTTTGCATCATGTTTTCCCACTGTTATTTATAATGTTTTGGATCAATATTTCACATTATGATGCAATTCTTATGCCTTTTCTCTCTTATTTTGCAAGATTATTTGAAGAGAAAAATTGGTGGCAGCTAGAATTCTGGACCTAAAAGAGCTACAACAGAGATAGCTATTCTCCGGAGCTCCAAATGACCTAAAATTTCACGGAGTTTTATTTTGGAATATATAAAAAATACTGGAATAAAGAAGTGCCAGAGAAGATCTATCGTGTGCCCACAAGACAGGGGGCGAACTCTACCCCCCAGGGCGCGCCCTGCCCCTTGTGAAGCTCACGGGGGCCCTTTGGTGCCCGTCTTCTGCTATATGAAGCCATTTGACCTAGAAAAAATAAAGAGAAGACTTTCGGGACGAATCTTCACCGACTCGAGATAGAATTTGGGCAGGAGCACTTTTGCTCTCCGGCAGAGCGATTCCGCCAGGGAAACTTTCCTTCGGGAGGGGGAAATCGAAGCCTTCGTCATCACCAACACTCCTCGTCGTGAGGGGACTCATATCCATCAACATCTTCACCGGCACCATATCATGTCCAAACCCTAGTTCATCTCTTGTATTCAATCTTTGTCCCAAAACCTCATATTGGTACATGTGGGTTGCTAGTAGTGTTGATTACATCCTGTAGTGATGCTAGTTTGTTTACTTGGTGAAAGATCATATGTTCAGATTGTTAATCATATATTTATCTCCTCTGATCATGAACATGAATATGATTTATGAGTAGTTCTGTTTGTTCTTCAGGGCATGGGAGAAGTCTTGTTATAAATTATCATGTGAAGTTAGTATCCGTTCAATATTTTGATGACATGTATGTTCTTCCTCTAGTGGTGTCGTGCGAACGTCAACTACATGACACTTCACCATAATAGGGCCTAGGGGGAGGCATTGTGGAGTAGTAAGTAGATGATGGGCTGCGAGAGTGACAAAAGCTTAAACTCTAGTTTATGCGCTATTTCGTAAGGGGTTGATTTGGATCCATATGTTTCATGCTATGGTTAGATTTATCTTAATTCTTCTTTTGTACTTGCGGATGCTTGCGAGAGGGGGTAATCCTAAGTGGGTTGTTTGTTCAAGTAAGAACAACACCCGAGCACCGGTCCACCCACATTACAATTTATCAAAGTAGTGACCGTGAATCAACTAAAACATGATGACCATGACTAGACAAAATTACCATGTGTCCTCGAGAATGCTTTGCTCATTATAAGAATTACTCTTGGTGTGTCCTTTGCAAAATAATGATTGGGAAACCTTGATGTACCTTATTACTTTGGTTACTAATTACTTGCTACAAATTACCTGACTATCAAACTATGTGTTACTACTCTTTTAGAGCACTTGCAGATAATTCCTTGCTGAAACCGCTTATCAATTCCTTCTGCTCCTTGTTGGGTTCGACACTCTTAATTATCGAAAGGCCTATGATTGATCCTCTATACTTGTGGGTCATTAGGTGGGAGTTTCTCAAATTTGATTAGGGATAACTCCTCAAATATTTGAGGATTTAAATGTTTTGGGAGAAGGGCTAAGGATTCCTTTAGCTTGTCTATCTTCGAGATCAGAATCCAACATCCTTTTTTTTCTTCGTCTCTCCAACATTTTTGCTAATGTGATTTGGGGTGCATGCATCTAAGCTTATTTCACGAGCCATTTCAAAACATTTCCTTCCCACAACTAGCCTTTTTTGCTTCAATCTCTCATTTGAGGCATATGTCAAGGCTTTTAAATCGCCATCCACCTTTAAAATGAAGCACCAGAGATTTTGCACTTTGCCGAGACTTTTTCCCTAGTTTTATGAACTTGGTAATGTTATGAAGGAAAAGAGTGCACATAACCAATAGCTAAAAATAAATCTCATGTTGTATTTTCAAGGCCCTTTGTTTCCAACTCTGACATGGTAGTCTTTCTTAGGTTTCAGCATGCCTTTCTTAGGTTCCATACCGTGTCCTGTTTCGATGTCACGTTGGGCAGTGCTAAGATGACAAATTTGGTTGTGGCATGTTTGGTAGCCTGCATCACCCCCAAACAAGCCCAGTGGGTGCGAGAAAAACCCATTTGGTAGTGTACATGGAGGCCTTAAAACTGCCCAAAGTCTGTCTCGCAAGAAACGCTCGAATCGGTCGTTTCCAATGAGCCAGGTTGAGTCGGGCGCAAAAGTGGGGCACGGTGAACACGGCGGTGCAGGGGAAATCTGGGCAAAGATGGTAGGAGATGGAAATCCCCCGATGCGGGATGACCCAAAATCCATCATCACCCCTCCCCCCAATGTACTCGCTCACTTCTCGCGCTCGGGAAAACCTAGCCTCAGTTCTGGCCTTGCTCGGCGTCAGCGTTGGCAGTGACTTCAATCTCTAGCAACAGGACCTACTTCTCCCCTTCATCTCGACTTTGTCTCGTCCTCCTCGCTCGCGCCATGGGTGGGTCATCAGCTCCAAAGGGGGTAAGCAACATACAGTCCCCACCTCTGTTAGGTCGTTTGTTAGGAAGTTGGGTACAGTGTATGATCAATTGTGTCATTGCTCATCGCACCATCGATGTCACCTAAGTTATGGATAAACGGATGAAGCTAGTTGTTCGGACAGCAACACTGATAGTTGTGATTCAGTCCTGGCTCATGTTGGTCCACAAGAGAGCTATTCATCAGAGTGATAAGCATGCCACTCGTTATGGTCCAATGTTAATCCGAGATAGGGAGAGGATGACAAATCTGGACTACATCAACAACTGCAACGACATAGATGCTTTCTAGATGCTTTGAATGAAAATAGCACCTTTCTGCAAGCTTGAGGTGACTTTTAGGAACAGGAGCTGCTACAAGATAACATCCACACCACTATGAAAGAGCGAGTTGTCATGTTCCTCCATGTTGTAGGTCATAAGGTTCAAAGTTATTGACAACACATTTAGTAGATCAATGGAGACTATTTCTAGGTATTTCGAGCAAGTCTTGTATGATGTTGGGGAGATATGAGGAGAGATGATCAAGGCACCAATGGGGCAAACTCCTAGCAAGTTTTGCACGAGCTCAAGATGGTATCTGTATTTCAAGGTGAGTGCTACTCGTAATTCATGCCTTGACATGCTTGTATTATTCTGATACAGCCATAACATCATCATCTCATGCCATTTTAAGGATTGCATTGGCGCAATAGATGGTACTCGTGTGACTGCTAGAGTGTCGAGATTACATGTTGCAGCATGCACAGGTAGAAAGCACTATACAAGCTAGAATGTTCTTGTCGTTGTTGACTTTGATCTGAAGTTCACATATGTGTTAGCTGGCTGGGAAGGATCATCCCGTCATGCTAACATTCTATCTGGCAGCATGGCTCGACCTGATGACACAATATTCGTGATGGCAAGTTCTACCTAGGAGATGTTGGCTATGCATGTCGGTCTGGTGTTCTTTCACCCTTCGGAAAAACCAGGTACCATTCGAACAAGTTCTCTTTCAGGAACTGCCCTAGGACTACATAGGAATTGTTCAATCTCGCACACTCTAGCCTTAGAGTTACAGTTGAGAGGTCATTTGGACCTTGGAAGAATAGATTTAAGATCCTGGATCAGATGTCATTCCACACTTTTCCTACCTAGGTTAGGCTTGTTCTTGCATGTTGCATCCTCCATAACAAAGTCCTGCAATGGGGTCATGATGAGCTTGTCCCGGAGGAGGAAGGTGTGACGGTTGAGGATGTTGATACATCTGTCCATGGTGTGGAGGCATTTGACAATGAGGCTTGGAAGAACACAAGGATGGAGCGGGCTGAAGCAATGTGGGCAAACACAGGTCATACAAGGATCTAAAGAAGAAGCAACGGCAAAGAAGAAGACGAGGATGGACTTCCACCTAATTCGACATCAATGAACTTCCCCTAAGGCATATCGTTGTTAATTGGTACTACTATTTGCTAATAGTTAGGATGAACTACCTTTTTTACTAATAGGACCGAAAGATCGTTTTGATCGTGTGTGATAAGATCATTAGTCATTACTAGTGGGAAGGGATGGTCAGCTACCAAACAACATGCACAAATGGTGTTTGGCATGTATTTACTAGACCTGACTCAACTAAGTCACACATGAAAAGACATAAAAAAACAATGCAACTAACCAAACACGCCTTTCGTATTCAGGCTCTTCGTTTCTTGGTCCCATTTGATTGCTATATCATGGAACCTAGAGCAAGCAAACCAGTGCTTCTTTGCTCTCCAGTTTGCCCACATTTATGGGGTTGAAAATTGGTTCTGGCTTCGAAATACACAAGTACTCCCTCCATAAAGAAATATAAGAACCTTTAGATCACTAAAGAGGGAGTACAATTCTACCACATTCCCAAACTGAATACATCTCAACGGTAACGGATAAACTCATGCTTTACAAGTTACGATCGATATAAAGGGGGGCGAAACAAACTATGTTAACCAGGAGAGGTTACAAAATGGCATGCTCTCTCTACATGGATATTGTCACAGCAACCCACAAAAGATTACAAGCAGAATAAAGTTATCCGATGTTACAGTGAAATAATTAGCTTGGTTGTTGGTCATAGAATGGGAGACCAAGCACGGTGGGCATGGTAACAATGTTCGCCTGTGTATCTACAACCTCAGGATCCGACTTCCTTTTCTTCTTCTTCGTGTCACCAGCATTCTTGCTGCTTTCATCAGCTATTGCACCTGAGTTCGTTTCGCGAATCCTTTCAAGACTCTTCGGGATCTGGTTCTGTCCATAGTCAGTCACAGGGTATGTTGTAACAGGGTTCGACATGGATGGATGAGCGACTTGCACGGCCACTGTGCTTTGTGTTACAACAGGGTGACTATCTGGCAGTTTTGCTGCCGCAGCAAGCCTTTTCCGCTTCAGTCTCTCCTCGTTCAAAACCTGTTTTAATTGAAAATAACAGCAAAATTAGTAAGCATCATCTTGTGCAGTTTACTTTGAAGAGTGCATAGAAGGCTACATTACGCAAATGAGTTTTCTGGAAAAATACGATGACAGGTTTCATACTATCATGGGATGCTTTCAAGTTTAAACCCATATGTGCTCATCATTATTAATTTCTAACTCTAACCATGAATATTTAGAGTAAATAAGGAAAAAGGACATGTACAATGATGACCTTCTGCTGGTTGTGTAACGTTCCCTTTCGCTCCTTCGATCTAGATATGGCATCTTTGATTCCAAATTTATCCATGTAACCTTGTGGCCATAACTCTGCAAGCTGGTCCCAAGAAAATAGTATCATAATAAGCATACTAAAGACAAATGCAGATGCTCATGAGATAAATTGGGCAGCCATAACAAAGTTCCTTCAAAAGCAGAGCCTCACTCTGTTACTCAAAACCTATATTGAAAGCCCCTTGGCAAATCACAGACCCCAATCCACATAAATATTTACAGTGTATACAGCTGAAAACTGCCTATTGTAAAAGAAGTTACAGGCATTATTGGACAATTTTTTATTAATATAAGACCAATGATACCACCCCATGATGCAAACTGAAATAACAAGCAGAATGGACATTACACATTTAGCTAAGTCATATTTCTTTTGGCTGAAAATTTTATTTGCTACACAAACAGTAATTTTGCCTTGCTCTTCCCAAATGAAAGCACTACAAGAAAACTCACAAATGCTGACGAGCAGTGACAATTATCTCAACTGAAACTGAGGGGAGGCCCCGACAGCAATTTTTATTTAGAGGAAATAATATTTACAAGAGAGTGGTGACAAAATTTCTGAACGACAAAACTGAGGGCCGAGACTAAAATCTCTTTACATAGTAAAATATAAAATGAAGAAAACAATATTAAAGGTTCAGGAGCCCAGGGCTAATACCTCAACATATAGTTTCCTGCTTTGAGGACCCTTGTCTTCATCCATACCCTGACAAGCACGCAGGGAGACATTTGTCAACTAAACCAAAGGAGGAATGCAGCTAGAATCTCACTGAATCCACATTTATGTGTTTCGCTATTAAAATGGTACAAAATAAATAAGAACCAAAAGAAGTTGTCACAAAAAAAAGTTCAATTTCTCAATTATTCCCTAATGGACAACTGGATAGTATTATGTATGTCCGAAAGTTCTTATTTATTTCCATATTGAATTAGTAAGAATAATATTTGTGTCTGCTTCAAACTTACGATGGACCAGAGCAAGGGTTACGATAAGAGAGGGAGGGGGGAGATTCCATTTACTGCAGAGTTAATAGCAGAATGAGGGCGTAAATGAAAAAATGGGAGAGAAGAGACATTATGCCTTTTCATGTGCGGTTAATCATATAGCTGAGCTCAAGAGCATATATGTTCCGTGGGAGGCACGAGGCCATAGGACACGGGGGCGGGGGCAGGGGGGGAGGCAAACCTAATCGGGCATGACTACACTTCCTTTAACTTTTTATCCTACTGTTGCATTGTAGTTTTTTTTAAGATACAGAAAGATCCGAAATAGGTCGAAAAAAAAATTGTTCCGAGGGAACCTTCTACTGAGACTTGACTATATAGGCTGTAAACAGGTAAACTCGGTACTAAACCCCCCCCCCCCCCCCCGTGTCCTTGTAAATAAATAAAAATGATCATCAACGGTGCAATTTGTCCAAACACCAAAATACGATAAGATCGCAGATTTATACCTCAACATACAGATCGTACAGATCACATATTCTGTCCTCCAGTGCACTATCCATTGCAGACTTTCCTTTTAAATCTCTTATTTCGTCAGTGACGGCCTGAAAATCATCAGCTGAGCCATCCTGTTGTTCATTGACCTGGCAGCACATATAAGTAAAAAGAGCATCTAACATCAAAAGTAACAAACGCGAAAGCTAACATCAGGAAGATAATGGAAGTTTCGTACTTATTACACAGTGATATATCTTTACCTTGGCCTTGGCAGCCATACTTGCTTTTACCATTTCATAGATCTCCATTTTTACTTGCTGCAACCTATCAGCCTTCTCTTGCTTAGCAGAGAGTCCTGATTTTACCAATTCCTTCATGTTTCTCTGTTCATAAGTAACATGAGTTAGAGATGGAAACAAGCGATGCACAAAGGATGATAGTGCAACGATCACTTACAGGATCAGTTCACCACATAGAATACCAACATAAGCATGATACACAAAGGATGAAAGGATGACAGTGCCACGGTCACTACAGACTAATGGACAATAACTAGCAACATCTCATTTTGTTTTTACTGCGGTTCATCCAGACAGTAGATTTATTACTCATGGTGGTGGTAGTTGTAGTATTTGAATTCTGAAAGGATATTCTGTAGCGAATTTATTGTTCATTTCTAACAAACTTTTACAACGGTGAAGAAGTATTGAAAAGGCTTTTTTAACTTCTTAATTATACTTTCTCCAATTTGATGAGAAATATACTAAACTGAAACATACTACCGAATGTAATTGGCATATACCACCTATGTTCCAATATAAGTGATGTTTTAAGTTGTGTTAAGTCAAATTCCTGTAACTTTGACTACTAAAGAGTAAAGACTAACACATAGAAAACTATTTACATTATAGATCTTTTGAAAACGATAATTAGATCCCGTATGAAAAAGCTCCTCCATAACATAATACCATGTGATCTATTTGACTATTATATTTCTATAAAAATGATGGTTTTACATTACTTACTGGAGATCATGACAGTGTCCAAAACAACATATATTTAGAACAAAGCAAGTAACATCTTCCTTTTTCCAATTTGGCATATATAAAATACATGTTTCAAAACAAAGCAACACAGCTACTAAAAATTCAGGAGCCAAGCGCCAACGACATGCTTAATTACTTCCATATAAGACCACAACTCACCTTCAACGTCCTACGCACAACAAGGTGTCCAACTATGCCCATGAGCCGATCTATTAACTCATTTTCTTGTACCTTTCCATGATTTGTCTGCAAACAACAATATTACAAATCCAAGCAACACAGCTTTAAAGTTCACTAAAGTGAAAAATCAAAAGGTGTTAGCATAGTTTACTAAGTTTTGTATTACCTCCGTCCCAAAATAAGTGACGTGGAACTAAAACCACGTCACTTATTTTGGGACGGAGGGAGGAAGTTTTATTTGCAAAAATGGAAGATCAATTAGTACAAATGAACTACTACCACACTAAATCTCTACCTAATAATAAAGGGGCTATCGCTTCTTCCTCCCTAATTTTCGTCCGTTTTCGTCCGTCACCTGCGCTTCGTACGTCGTTAGTTTTTCTGAGAAGTCGAGGTGGTTCATATCGATACTTTGGGCGTCCTCGCTCCAGCGATACTGGGCCAGGAGCGCCTTCTAATTTTTTTTTTGGTGGGCCGAGAGCATGTGGGTGGGCTTTTTAGAATAAAAAGGAAAAATACTGCTTGGATTGTGGATCGATCTCAAGATCAACGCGTAACAACCAAACAACACAGCCACCTGAGCTAGCTCATGGCTATGCAAGAAACAGGTTCGTTTACAAACAAAAATAGTCCCACCTCGCTATTTTATAAAAAATCTGAACAATTTATATACTTGCCCGAGTTGCCTGGACAAACAAGGAGCCACTCAACACAGCCACCTGAGCTAGCTCATGGCTATGCAAGAAACAGGTTCGTTTACAAACAAAAATAGTCCCACCTCGCTATTTTATAAAAAATCTGAACAATTTATATACTTGCCCGAGTTGCCTGGACAAACAAGGAGCCACTTGAAGAAACAAAAAACAAGCGGTAATCCGCAAGACATGCACGCTTTGTGCTAGATGGCTACATAAGATCTAATGGGATTGTGTGGGCTGCATGAGATCAAGAAAGACATACTAAGAGCGAAAGAGATTGTGGGCTGTGGCTGCTCTGCATATATGAGATAAAGAAAGAAAGAGAAATGTTGACATGCTAAGAGCGAAAGAGATTGTGGGCTATGGCTGCTGCATAAGATAAAGAAAGAAGATTGCGGCTGCATGAGATAAAGAAAAAAGAGAGAGGGAGAAATATTTAAATGGGATTGTGGGCTATGTTGCTGCATCAAGACCCTTCTCGGTAGAAAGACAAAAGTTGTGCATCGTTCATGCAACGTTTTTTTCTTTCTAATCCAATATTTTAAGAGAAAAACAAGATATTCCTTCCAATCACCATCTGCCTTGATTGCCGACATTCGTGAGGTAGGCCTGACAAACCCGAAGCGAGAGAGTAGGTTTCAGGATTATGAAAAAATAAGCGTTCCTTACCATTGGTGTTAAGGCTTCTTTCATGACTAATGCGCAGCTGATAATGCTTTTCTTCTAAACTTCGGCATGCGCCTCTTTGCCGCCGCCGGGTGGCAACGTATAGATATATGTCAATTTTCTCTCCCGTTGCAACGCACGGGCATTTGTGCTAGTTCATACTGAAATAATTAACCATGGTATCACAAAAAATATAAAAAATTACCACTAGTATAAGACGCCCTGTAAAATGTAAGTTCATAGAACGAAAAACAGCATGACCCATGTGTCTACATTTATTCTGTTTATAAACATTAATTTTCTAAAGACATATAAGGTTAACATTTTTCTGAACTTCACTAGTCAAGAACGTACATAAATAAGAAATCACATGGAATACCGACATTCGCAACTCAGATGCATATGAATCACAAGAAAATCTGGTGGTGCTGCTACATACCGATAGCCTTGCAACCTTGGCAAGCTTTTGCTTTACTTCTGCAGGCAAGCGTCTTTGAGCTGATGCCTGAACATTTGGATCAGCCTCACTAATATCAATAGCTGGCGATTTGTCTGCAAGGAAAATTCAAGTCTATAGTTACTACCGCCGCAATTACAGTCTACAAGGATATTCAAGGGGACTGATATAATACTCACAATCAGCAGCAATCTTTTGGAGATCCCGAATGGCTCGCTCAAGCCTGGTGCCTTTAGGTTTGGTGCCTGCACTCTCCCTGCCAGTGATCGGGTGCTGAAAAATCAAAACAAAATGTGACTTAGCATGCATCCAAGCCCCAGTTTGATGGTTATTACTTACTCCCTCCGTTCACAAATATAAGATGCTTTGGATATTTCAATATGGACTACATACGGACTGAAATGAGTGAACCAACACACTAAAATGCGTCCCCGTCCATATATATCCAAATCAGAAAAAAGTTTAAACATCTTATAATAGTGAACGGAGGGAGTATTTTATTATGCAAATGTGTTCGCTAGTACAGTAAACGGGATAGAATTCCTACCATTGCCTGTGTAGGATAGGCAGTACCAGACACATCCATGCCAGAGAAGTCACTCGTTCCAGTTTTATCTTTGCGATATATTTTGCTGGTCGGATCTTCATTTTCCCCATTGTAAGTCTGTTTTTGTTGAAAATTAAGTTGTGTTGAAGGATCTTTATCTCTGTGTGCTGAAGCATAGTCATATGTCTCACTGGTTGTTGACTTATTACCAAAATCAGTAGGCTGGAATGCTGGAGCTCTATGCTTTTCTAGGTCTTTTAGTTCTTTTGAAGAGGAATATGACACATCCTTACTAGATATCTTTGTACGTTTTGTAGCATCAACACCTGTGGCAAAATCAGTCGATCTCCTTTTTAGTACTCTGGTTGCGCTGGGTTTAGTCTTCACCACTCTGCTGCCTTCATGGTAATATTCACCATTGCCAGTAGCTACTTTTTTCCCACCGCTTGCTTTCCCAGGCATGTTTCTGATATTCAAATAATCACCTGTAGCACCCTGGTTATTTTCAATATGATCAGCTGACTGGTCTTTGCTTCTCCTTTTCTTTGGTGCGGCATTTGCTGATGTACCAGGTTCACTGCAAAAGATGGTTGATGTAACATCCATGCTAACATATATGTAATGCATGTGCATAAGTAAAATTGTGTTGCTGCCAATCTGATATGCTGATTCAGTAAAGCTGGCTCAGAACATCCGTGCTGCCACATATGAAAATTGCCCCAATATTATTAACTCGTTCTTTTCATCGTTGTTTGTTTTGTTCCAGCTAGGGCTGTAACCAACACAATCATGCTTTGCTTCAAGTTTGATCAGTACATTAAATTATTATAAGCCCAACCTTACATACCACAGTTGTAACATGATGTGTCCTTATTCAGACAGCACAAGATTGTATAGTTAATAGCTAAAGAAAAGGCACAAGTGATTGCAGCCAAAGTATTTTGTGATAAATCGAACAGTAGGCTAAATAGACATGGTATACTAGCCTAAATGGTGAAAGTTTGTTGCAATCGAAAAGGTGGCCCCCACGTCATCCAGCAAGATATCATGCTAAAAAACCAGACATCCATTATGATGGTATGGATGTACTCTACCAGCTAACAGAAGAAACGACGGCATGAATTTTCTATTAAATAATAACAAAAAAAAGGAACCTTACATCTGTTCCAATGTTCCTTTGTTAACAAAAAACCCAGTGTGCTTAGTTGTCAGATTATCAACTTCAAAATACTCATCCTGCAAGCATAAGAAACATGAAAAACAATCACCAATCAGTGACAAATCTTTCTCGGTGCATATAATGAATTAGCAATGCAGAAAAAATGTTTCAATATGTCAACTTTACTAGGATAATTCTATAAGCCTGCCTACCATGAGGTAAACTGAGTCGGTGTAAGTAATTAGACAAAGAATTATCTAATATGCTGTGAATATTCAGTCGATCGTTTCCCGACATACAAGTCACATTATGTGTATACACAAGAATGAACTACTGCTGCAATGCTGAAAGGGCCATGGAGTTGTCAAATCAAACTAATAAAAAAGATATGTTTTCCTCCTAGCACTAGACTAAGTTCAGGCAGATACAACAGATAGCAAAAACGAAGTGCACAATGATGATGAAGATGGGAATGGGTTCGACATCGTCAGCAAGCAAAGAGTTTGTTTTAGTAGCAATATTATATCATCTCTGCATGATTACACCACAATATACACAGCAAGTAGAAGTTTATTAGTGCATGCACATCAATCAGATCAGAAAAGATACAAAAGAATCATATGGTCCTTCTCATATATATAAGATAGGGCTAAGTAGCATTGAGCAACCAACCAATTCAGCATCATCAATAAAAGAATCATCAGTGTCATATTGATCGTCGTCCGGTACATCATCAAGATCTTCTTCATCGCTGCTATGTTTACCCTGGCAGTTTGAATAGAGTCAGAACTCAGTGCATGGACAATATGGAGTGAAATAATGTCATTCGTTACCATGTAAAGGCGCTCAATTTTCTCGATAACAGCATTGAACCGATTTGGCTGCGCTGGATCCTCTGGGTCATTTTCTGCAGGGTGTGCCTGATTTGAATAGTATAATAAATTCGCTGTTAAACACACAGAGCACTCCTCAAATGTTCAGCATACACTATGTGAAACCAAAATGCTTGGTGAAGAGCAATGTATGTGGGAATGATAAGGTTGTGGCATAACCAATTACTACAAGAATTACTAAGACAGAAGGAAATGACACTGAACTACTGAAATATGGCACAGTTTGCTTCTAGTGCAACGCTCTTGCAGCTATTTGGTCAGAGAAAACGAGCACACCGATGCAATTATGCATCTAACCGTAGAGCAAATCTGCGCAGCAAACTATCACACCCAAATCAATCAACAGACAGACAACACCCAAAGCAGGAGCACTGCTTACCGCAGCAGGCGGGCCCAGTTGTGCGGCAACTGCAGGCTCCGCCGGCACCGCTGCCAGCGGCTGCGAAGGTGCGGCCGCGGCGTGCCCAGCCTCCTTCAGCAGCTTCTTCCACGACACGATGGTGGTCTCCCCGGACCGGAGCTCCACGGAGAACACCTGCCTGCGGCACCCCGCCGCGGCTCCCGCAACCGCGGCGGAAGGCAGCTGCTGCGCGGCGAGAGGCTGCGGGGCCGCGACAGCTGAGGGCGCGGCGGCCGGAACCCTAGCGACGGCCGGCGCGGCGGAAGAGGAGGAGGGGGCAGGGACGGGGCCTTCCATCGCGACGCGAGGAGGGACCGTATCGGGAGGTCACAGCATTAGATCGAGAGGCCGCGGCGACAGCTAGGGTTTTGGAGGGCTGGGTGTCACGGGGTGGAGGAGCGAGGAGCGAAGGGAGACGAGAGCGCCCACGGTTTCGCGTGGGGAGAGGATTAAAGGAGGCGAGAAGCCGAGGAGGCCCTCGGATTCGGTCGGGGAGAAGGCGGCGGGTGGCGCGGGGATGGGAGCGAATGCGGGACGGCGGCGCGCGACGGGGCGGGGTGTGGGATAACCGCCGGGTTGTGTAGCTTTCTCGTCGCCGTTGGCTCGCGGTCTCGCCGCCGTTGGCTCGTGGTTTTAGAGGAGGGAGCCGCGCGTGGGCTTTGGACCTGTTTTTCCTTCCTTTACCTGCTTTTACAGGTTCTGACTCACGGTATCCTCGGTCCACAGTTGTTAAAGTCGCACCGGCCCATGGTTTTGGGCCAACGTTTCTAGCCCGTACTAGCCGTGTTAAGGAACCTTTTTCTTTTTTTTTTTTTTTTTTGCGGGAAGTTAAGGAACCTTTTTCGTGTTCAAGGATAGATTTGACCTTAAAAAAAGCACGAGATAGTGTGGTATAGATCCATTGATACACCAACAATAAAGTTATGTACTTCCTCCATTCACAAATATAAGATGTTTGATATTTCAGCATAGACTACATATGAACTAAAATTAATGAACAAATACAATAAAACGTGTCTATATAAATCTGATTCGTTAAAAAGGTTAAAACATTTTATATTTGTGAACGGAGCGACTACACAAAATATGGTACCATTCATATTAAACTTTGAACTTTGTAAGAAGTTTATTTGGAAGTGTAGCACAATTTGCAAACAGTGCTTTATATTTGATTGATGAGTCTCAGTTCTCGCTTTATATCTCTCTCCACACCCGCGATCAGTTTTAGTTATTTTGGAAATCCTATAATACATTGAACCAGTTTTAGAGTGATTATGCATGTTCAAAAATCTCAAAGAGTTCGGGAAATAAGTGATGTACCTAATGAATATTATATTTAAGAAATCTGTAAAAAATCTCAAAGAGTTTGAGAAATAAGTGATTATACATTGATCAGGTCTCGCCGCCGTTGGCTCGTGGTTTGAGAGGAAGGAGCCGCGCGTGGGCTTTGGACCTGTTTTTCCTTCCTCTGCTTTAGGTTCTGACTCACGGTATCCTTGGTCCACAGTTGTTAAAGTCGCACCGGCCCATAGTTTTGGGCCAACGTTTCTAGCCTGAACTAGCTGTGTTAAGAACCTTTTTCGTGTTCGAGGATAGATTTGACCTTTTTTCCTCACAAAAAAATGATAGATATTTTTTTTTGCGTGTGACAAAAGGTGATAGATTTGACCTACCACCCCTCGAAAAAAGGATAAAATTGACGTAATGACCACGTCGGAGGTGCATTTCACATTTTAGCACGAGATAGTGTGGTACAGATACATTTATAAACCAACAATAATGTTATATACTCCCTCCATTCACAAATACTATAAGATATTTTGATATTTCAACATGGACTACATATGAATTGAAATGAGTGACCATATACAATAAAGTATGTCTATATACATCCGATTCAAAAAAAGGGTTAGAACATATTTATACTATTTGTGAACGGAGCGAGCACAAAAAACATGGTACCGCTCATATTAACTTTGTAATACTCCGTCCCACAATATAAGACGTTTTTGCAAAATCGTCTTATATTGTGGGACGGAGGGAGTACTTTGTAAGAAGTTTATTTGAAAGTGTAGCACAATTAGCAATAGGGGTTTGTATTTGATTGATGAATATTGGTCGGTTCTCGATTTACATCCCTCTACACACTTGCAAGTAGTTTTAGTTATTTTGGAAATCCTATGATGATACATTGAACCATTTTTAGAGTGATTTTGCATGTTCAAAAATCTCAAGGAGTACGAAAAATAAGTGATGGACTTAATAAATATTACATAAAATAAACCTACAAACAAAATGATTCGAAACAGCCTAGACGATGTCGTCTAGCACACTTCAACATTTTAAAAACCGAGATGTGACAAAACATTACCCTGGTTTTACATAATCCTATGTTGTGTTATTTATGTGTTTCTTTGCTACGTTCAATGGGACATGAGAAAAGTAGTAAGGGGTGTGTGAGACTGGATAGAGATGACCAAAGACGGCAAGCAAGGTCACAAGGTCACAGTGGCCTCCCCGATGGGTTCTACCATAGGGGACAATCACTAGTAGAAAACGGACCTTTCGTCCGCAGCTTTAGTCTCGGTCGGGTTTAGAACCGGGACTAATGTTACCATTAGTCTCGGTTCCAACGGCTAGGAGCGGACGGGGGCAGGGCCACCTCTAGTCCCGGTTCGTGAGCGACTTCTAGTCCCGATTGGTGACACCAACCGGGACTAGAGGGTTGTGTCAGGGTTGCGTCAGGCTGGGGCCCCCGCGAGAACCTTTAGTCCCGGTTGGTGTCACCAACCGGGACTAGAGGTGGACCTACCAACCGGGACTAAAGATGTCCCTATATATAGATGCTTCTTCCAGCCCGAGCCCAAGCTCTCCTTTCTCTCCTCTCTGTTCCCTTCCCCTAGCTCGAGCTCATCATCCATTGTTGCCAAGACAAGATTGGAGGCACCCCATCGTTCTAAAAGGTTAGCAATTTCATCCTTTCATCCCTCATTGCTAGTTTAGCTCGTTTCATGCTCTATAAGTATAGTGATTTGTGGGTTTTAGTTTGGGAGAATTGTGTGAAGTTATTGATTTATATGCAATTTGAGCTCAGATTAACTTGTATAATTTTCTTACTTGTATGATTGTTTGTTATATATAGTACCTTGGTTTTGATATCCGTCCCTGTCGGCCCTCGTCCGGTTTATGATTCGGATGTGGTATATTATCTTTTATAACTATTTTGTTTCATTTCGTGTTTTTATGACAATTATGCCCATCAAGTTGACATAGATATTTTTATCTAGGAGGTATGTGAACCAGAAATTGCAACCGACCCTCTTGTCGAGAAGTTAAATTTAGTTGAAAAAGAAAATGATTATTTAAAACAAAAATTGAAAAGAATTGAAGAAGAGAAGATGAAATTGTAGTTGTATGTTGCCGATGTCGTCGATGATCACAAGATCAAGATGGATGCAATGCGCTTGAAGATTAGAAATATTAGAAAATATGCCATTAATAAAGAGGCTTGGTATCATTATGTTGTTGGATCAATTATTACCTTAGTTGCGATTTTGATCGCATTTGTTGCTGCATTTAAATGCTTTAGCTAGATAGTTGTATGTTTTTTATGAGAATAAGTGTGTATGAACTTTATGTATGAACTTGTATTAATTTGGTCACTTCGATGTTGTGTAATGAAGATGAGTCGGCAATGGATGTACGATGACCGACGCTCTCCCCAGTTTATTAATGGCGTGCATAGTTTTCTGCGTGTGGCTGAGGCAAACAAACGGGAAGGTTTTATGTGTTGTCCATGTGCTGTCTGTAAGAATGATAGGAATTACTCTACCTTAAAAGTCCTTCACATCCACCTGCTTCAGTCCAGTTTCATGTGCGGCTATAACTGTTGGACCAAGCACGGAGAAACAGGGGTTATAATGGAAGACAATGAAGAAGAAGAGGATGATGACAACTATGGGTTCCCTAAATACGATGGTACTGCAACGGGGGAAGAAGCTGAAGAAGAGGCATCAGATGAGCCCGCTGATGATCTTGGTCGGGCCATTGTTGATGCAAAGAGAAACTGTGCAAGTGAAAAGGAGAAGTTGAAGTTGCAGCGCATGTTAGAGGATCACAAAAAATTGTTGTACCCAAATTGCGAAGATGACAAGAAAAAGTTGGGTACCACACTGGAATTGCTGCAATGAAAGGCAGAGAATGGTGTATCTGACAAGGGATTTGAAAAGTTGCTGAAAAAGTTAAAGAATATGCTTCCAAAGGACAACGAATTGCCCGACAGTACGTACGAAGCAAAGAAGGTTGTCTGCCCTCTAGGATTAGAGATGTAGAAGATACATGCATGCCCTAATGACTGCATCCTCTACCGCGGTGAGTACGAGAATTTGAATGCATGCCCGGTATGCGGTGCATTGCGCTATAAGATCAGCCGCGATGAACCTGGTGATGTTGAGGGCGAGCGCCCCAGGAAGAGATTCCTGCCAAGGTGATGTGGTATGCTCCTATAATACCACGGTTCAAACGTTTGTTCCAAAACAAAGAGCATGCTGACGTGGCTTAAGCTGCGTCGGTATTTCCCCAAAGAGGAAGGGATGATGCAGCACAGCGACGGTAAGTATTTCTCTCAGTTATGAAACCAAGGTATCGAACCAGTAGGAGGATCACGCAACACTATGTAAACAACACCTGCACACAAAGAACAAATACTTGCAACCCGACGCGAAAGAGAGGTTGTCAATCTCTCTACGGTAAAAAGATAGATTAGGTTGTGATAGATTGGATAGATAGATCTCGCAAGAACACAAAATAAAAGAAGCAAATAAAAAGTGCAGCAAGGTATTTTTGGGGTTTTGGAATAAAATATCTGAAAACAAAAGCGGCAAAAAGATAGATCGGAAAGCAATATGTTGAAAAAGTAGACCCGGGGGCCGGAGGATTCACTAGTGGCTTCTCTCATGAGTATAGCACACGGTGGGTGAACAAATTACTGTTGGGCAATTAATAGAAGATCAAATAATCATGACGATATCCAAGGCGATGATCATTATATAGGCATCACGTCCAAGATAAGTAGACCGACTCGTGCCTGCATCAACTACTATTACTCCACACATCGACCGCTATCCAGCATGCATTTAGTGTATTAAGTTCATGGGAAAACGGAGTAATGCAATAAGAACGGTGACATGATGTAGACAAGATCTATTCATGTAAGAATAGACCCCATCTTGTTATCCTTAATAGCAACGATACATGCGTGCCTCTCTGCCCCTTGTGTCACTGGGAGAGGACACCGCAAGATTGAACCCATCACAAAGCACCTCTTCCCATGGCAAGAAAAATCGAACTAGTTGGCCTAAATAAACCAAAGATTCAAAAAAGAAATACGAGGCTATAAGTAATCATGCATATAAGAGATCAAAGAAGACTCAAATAATATTCATGGATAGAAACTGATCATGAACTCAAAATTCATCGGATCCCAACAAACACACCGCAAAAAGTTTACATCAAATAGATCTCCAAGAGACCATTGTATTGAGAATCAAAAGAGAGAGAGGAAGCCATCTAGCTACTGCCTACGGACCCGTAGGTCTATGGTGGACTACTCACGCATCATCGGAGAGACACCAATGAGGATGATGAACCCCTCCGTGATGGTGTTAGATTGGATCTCGCGGTTCTGGAACTTGCGGCGGCTGGATGTATTTTTCGTCGACTCCCTTAGGGTTTCTGGAATATTGGGGTATTTATAGAGCTCAGAGGCGGTGGAGGAGGTTCCCGAGGCGGCCAGAACCCATCAGGGCGCGCCTAGGGCCCCTCGCGCGCCCTGGTGGGTTGTGGGCGGCCTGGGCTCCCTCCTGGTTACTTCTTTGGCCCACTGGCCTTCTTCTGGTCCAAAAAAATTCTCCAAAAAGTTTTGTCGCGATTGGACTCCGTTTGGTACTGATATTCTGCGAAGTAAAAAACAAGCAAAAACAGCAACTGGCACTTTGGCACTATGTTAATAGGTTAGTCCCAAAAAATGATATAAAGTTGCTATAAAATGATTCTAAAACATCCAAGATTGATAATATAACAACATGGAACAAGCAAAAATTATAGATACGTTGGAGACGTATCAACATCCCCAAGCTTAATTCCTACTCGTCCTCGAGTAGGTAAATGATAAAAACAGAATTTTTGATGTGGAATGCTGCCTAACATGTTCATCACATATTCTTTTCTTTTATAGCATGGACATTTGGACTTTTAGATGGTTCAAAGTAATAGTCTTGTTTTGACATAAAGACTTCAATACTCAAGCATGCCAACAAGCAACCATGTCTTTCAAAATATCAACACTAAAGAAAGTTATCCCTAGCCCATCATGCTCAATCATTGATCCATTCATGAAACACACTCAAATATTAACTACACCCAATGCACAAGTATGATCATAGTGCCCCCTAGTTAGTGCTTTTATAAGAGAATATGGAGACTCGAGTTAAAAATAAAAAAATGCATAAAGTAAATAGATAGGCCCTTCGCAGAGGGAAGTAGGGATTTGTAGAGGTGCCAAAGCTCAAAGTTTAAATTGAGAGAGAAAAAATGTTTTGAGTGGCATGCCTTTCCTGTTAACAAAAACGACAAAGTAGTTCACAATACTTTCCATGCTAGATATATCATAAGCGGTTCCCAAACATAAAGTAAAGTTTATTCCTTTATCCACCATTCTTCCACAATCCATGGCTAGCCGTATCCACGGTTGCCTTCCATACCAACACTTTCCAAGGAATTTATTATTTGACAACATAAAGTAAATTTCTTTTTTTTTTCATTTCGAGACTGGGCATTCCTATTACCGCCTTACTCTCGTGCAATGACAAGTGAATAAACACTCATCTTGAGAATAACACATCTTGCATGGAAAAATAGTGGACACCCCCTACCGTTTCATGAGCGGTACGAGCACACAAAAAGGAATTTTCTTTTGAAAATTAGAGATGGCACATACAAATTTGCTTAGAACGGCATGGAAATACCGCATATAGGTAGGTTGTTGGGGAACGTTGCATGGGAAACAAAAAATTTCCTACGCACACGCAAGATCTATCCATGGTGATGAGCATCTACGAGAGGGAGAGTGGATCTACATACCCTTGTAGATCGCTAAGCGGGAAGCGTTAAGAAACGCGGTTGATGTAGTCGAACGTCTTCGCGATCCAAATCGCAAGCCGTCCCGCGATCCCATCACGATCCGTCTTGCGATCCAATCACGATCCGTCCGATCTAGTGCCGAACGGACGGCACCTCCGCGTTCAGCACACGTAAAGCTCGATGACGATCTCCGCCTTCTTGATCCAGCAAGAGGGAGCGGAGAGATAGATGAGTTGTCCGGCAGCGCGACGGCGCGGCGGCGGTGGTGGTGGAACTATTCCAGCAGGGCTTCGCCTAAGCACTGCTGAAAACTAGAGGAATCGATCTATCGGGAGAGAGGGCTGCACCGTGGCCTTTTTTGGGTTGAAGTGCTATGGCCCTCTCTCCCTCTAGTATATATAGGAGGGAGGGGAGGGCCCGGCGCCTTAGGGATCCTCCCCTAGGGTCGGCCGAAGTGGGGAGGAGAGGGAGTTGGACTCCAATCCTACTCCTAGTAGGACTCCTCCCCCACTTGGAAACCCTTCCCCCTTTGGGCTTTTGCCTTTTCCTCTCACCCCAGCCACATGGGCTTTAGTGGGGACTTCGAACAGCCCACCAGGGGCTGGTTTGCCTCCTCCCGATGGTCCCCCGGTACCCTCCCGGCACTCCCGGTACACTACCGAAGAACCCGAAACTTTTCCGGTGACCAAAACGGGACTTCCTATATATCAATATTTACTTCCAGACCATTCCGGAGCTCCTCATGACGTCCGGGATCTCATCCGGGACTCCGAACAACCTTCGGTCACAACCATACATAACTCTATACTACCGAAATGTCACCGAACGTTAAGTGTGCAGACCCTGCGGGTTCGAGAACTATGTAGACATGACCGAGACACCTCTACGGTCAATAACCAATAGCGGGACCTGGATGCCCATATTGGTTCCTACATATTCTATGAAGATCTTCATCGGTTGAACCTCTATGTCAAGGATTCAGTTAATCCCGTATGTTGTTCCCTTTGTTCTTCGGTATGTTACTTGCCCGAGATTCGATCGTCGGTATCTCTATACCTAGTTCAATCTCGTTACCGGCAAGTCTCTTTACTCATTCCGTAATACAAGATCCCGTGTCTAACACTTTAGTCACATTGCTTGCAAGACTTATTGTGATGTTGTATTACCGAGTGGGCCCTGAGATACCTCTCCGTCACACGAAGTAACAAATCCTGGTCTTGATCCATGCCAACTCAACAGACACCCTCGGAGATACCTGTAGAGCATCTTTATAGTCACCCAGTTGCGTTGCGACGTTTGATACACACAAGGTACTCCTCCGGTGTCAGTGAGTTGCATGATCTCATGGTCATAGGAACAGATACATTGACATGCAGAAACAATAGCAATAAACTGACACGATCATATGCTACGTTCATAGTTTGGGTCTTGTCCGTCACATTATTCTCCTAATGATGTGATCCCGTTATCAAATGACATCTCATGTCTATGGCCAGGAAACCTTGACCATCTTTGATCAACGAGCTAGTTTACTAGAGGCATACTAGGGACACAGTGTTGTCTATGTACCCACACATGTATTTGAGTTTCCAATCAATACAATTATAGCATGGATAATAAACGATTATTATGAACAAGGAAATATAATAATAACCAATTTATTATTGCCTCTAGGGCATATTTCCAACAGTCTCCCACTTGCACTAGAGTCAATAATCTAGTTCACATCACCATGTGATTTACATTGTTATGAATCTAACACCCAATGAGTTCTAGGGTTCGATCATGCTTTGCATGTGAGAGAGGTTTTTAGTCAACGATCTGCAACATTCAGATCCGTGTGTTCTTTGCAAATCTATATGTCATACTGCAGATGTTACCACGCTCCACTTGGAACTATTCCAAATGGCTGCTCCACTATACGTATCCGGATTGCTACTCGGTGTCATCCGGATTGGTGTCAAAGCTTGCATCGACGTAACTTTTTATGACGAACTCTTTATCACCTCCATAATCGAGAAACATTTCCTTAGTCTTCTAGCTACTAAGGATAATCTTGACCGCTGTTCAGCGATCCACTCCTGGATCACTCTTGTACCCCTTGACAGACTCATGGCAAGGCACACACACGTGCGGTACACTGCTACTTCTTGAGCATGCGTTGGTTTTCCCTTGAAGAGGAAAGGGTGATGCAGCAAAGTAGATAAGTATTTCCCTCAGTTGTTGAGAACCAAGGTATCAATCCAGTAGGAGATACAAGCAAGTCCCCAATAGATGTACCTACACAAATAATCAAACACTTGCACCCAACGCTATAAAGGGGTTGTCAATCCCTTCACGGTTACTTGCAAGGATGAGATCTGATAGAGATAGATAGATAGGATTGCTAAAACGAAAAGTAAATCAAAAGTAAAAAAGATTGCAGCAAAGTATTTTTGGTATTTTTGGTTTATAGATCTGAAAGTATAATATGGAAAATAGACCCGGGGGCCATAGGTTTCACTAGAGGCTTCTCTCATGAAGGAAAATAATACGGTGGGTGAACAAATTACCGTCGAGCAATTGATAGAAAAGCGAATAATTATGAAGATATCCAAGGCAATGATTATGCATATAGGCATCACGTCCGTGTCAAGTAGACCGAAACGATTCTGCATCTACTACTAGTACTCCACACATCGACCGACTCCTGCCTGCATCTAGAGTATTAAGTTCATGAAGAACAGAGTAACGCATTAGGTAAGATGACATGATGTAGAGGGATAAACTCAAGCAATATGATGAAAACCCCATCTTTTTATCCTCGATGGCAACAATACAAATACGTGCCTCGCTACCCCTACTTTGTCACTGGGTGAGGACACCGCAAGATTGAACCCAAAACTAAGCACTTCTCCCATTGCAAGAATTACCAATCTAGTTGGCCAAACCAAACCAATAACTCGAAGAGACTTGCAAAGATATGAAATCATGCATATAAGAATTCAGAGAAGATTCAAATAATATTCATAGATAATCTGAACATAAACCCACAATTCATCGGATCTCGACAAACACACCGCAAAAGAGTATTACATCGGATAGATCTCCATGAAGATCATGAAGAACATGGTATTGAAGAACAAAGAGAGAGAAGAAGCCATCTAGCTACTAGCTATGGACCCGAAGGTCTGTGGTGAACTACTCACGCATCATCGGAGGGGCAATGGAGTTGATGTAGATGCCCTCCGTGATCGAATCCCCCTCCGGCAGATTACCGGAAAAGGCTCCAAGATGGGATCTCACGGGAACAGAGGCTTCCGGCGGCGGAAAAGTATTTTCGTGGCTCTTTTTGGTATTGGGGGAATATTTGGGAATTTATAGGCCGAAGAATAGGGTTAGGAGACCTGCTGGGGGGCCACAAGCCAGGGGGCGCCCCCCCTAGGGCGCGCCCTGCAGGCTTATCGCCTCCCGGCAGGTCTCCTGCCTTCATCTCCAAGTCTGGCAGGTTTCTTCTGGTCCAAGAAAAATTATTCCGAAGATTTTATTTCGTTTGGACTCCGTTTAATATTCCTTATCTGCAATACTCAAAAACAAGGAAAAAACAGAAACTGGCACTAGGCTCTAGATTAATAGGTTAGTCCCAAAAATAATATAAAATAGCATATTAATGCATATAAAACATCCAAAACAGATAATATAATAGCATGGAACAATCAAAAATTATAGATACGTTGGAGACGTATCATACACAACATGGCATACTATACAGAGCCTATGGATAAGGCATAGGGCACGACCTTCGTCCTTTCTCTTTCTTCTGTCGTCGTCGAGCTTTGAGTCTCACTCAACTCCACACCTTACAAATCAGGCAAGAACTCTTTCTTTGACTGATCCATTTTGAACTCTTTCAAAATCTTGTCAATGTATGTACTCATTGAAAGTTTTATTAGACGTCTTGATCTATCTCTATAGATCAAGATGCCCAATATTTAAGTAGCTTCATTCCAGGTTTTCCTTTGAAAAACTCCTTTCAAACAACCCTTTATGCTTTCCAGAAATTCTACAGCATTTCCGATCCACAATATGTCATCCACATATATTTATCAGAAATTCTATAGTGCTCCCATTCACTTTATTGTAAATACAAGTTTCTCATAAACTTTGTATAGACCCAAAAACTTTGATCACCTCATCAAAGCGTATATTCCAACTCCGAGATGCTTGCTCCAGTCCATAGAAGGATCGCTGGAGCCTGCATACATTTTAGCATCCTTAGGACTGACAAAACCTTCTGGTTGTATCACATACAACCTTTCCTCACAGAAACCGTTAAGGAAACTCTGTTTTGACATCCATCTGCCAGATTTCATAATCGAAAAATGCAGCAACTGCTAACATAATTCCAACAGACTTTAGCATCTCTACGGGTGAGAAAGTCTCATCGTAGTCAACTCCTTGAACTTGTGAAAAACCCTTTGCCACAAGTCGAGCTTTATAGACGGTGACATTACCGTCTGTGTCCGTCTTCCTCTTAAATATCCATTTGTTCTAAATGGCCTTTCGCCCTTCAGGTAATACTTCCAAAGCCCATACTTTGTTTTCATACATGGATCCCATCTCGAATTTCATGGCCTCTAACCATTTCTCGGAATCCGGGCCCATCATCGCTTCTTCATAGCTCGTAGGTTTACCGTTGTCTAACAACATGACCTCCAAGATAGGATTGACGTATGATGACCCACAAGTATAGGGGATCTATCGTAGTCCTTTCTATAAGTAAGAGTGTCGAACCCAACGAGGAGCAGAAGGAAATGACAAGCAGTTTTCAGTAAGGTATTCTCTGCAAGCACTGAAATTATCGGTAACAGATAGTTTTGTGATAAGATAATTCGTAACGGATAGCAAGTAACACATGTAACAAAGGTGCAGCAAGGTGGCCCAATCCTTTTTGTAGCAAAGGACAAGCCTGGACAAACTCTTATATAAAGAAAAGCGCTCCCGAGGACACATGGGAATTTCTGTCAAGCTAGTTTTCATCATGCTCATATGATTCGCGTTCGTTACTTTGATAATTTGATATGTGGGTGGACCGGTGCTTGGGTGCTGCCCTTACTTGGACAAGCCTCCCACTTATGATTAACCTCTCTCGCAAGCATCCGCAACTACAAAAGAAGAATTAAGATAAATCTAACCATAGCATGAAACATATGGATCCAAATCAGCCCCTTACGAAGCAACGCATAAACTAGGGTTTAAGCTTCTATCACTCTAGCAACCCATCATCTACTTATTACTTCCCAATGCCTTCCTCTAGGCCCAAATAATGGTGAAGTGTCATGTAGTCGACGTTCACATAACACCACTAGAGGAGAGACAACATACATCTCATCAAAATATTGAACGAATACCAAATTCACATGATTACTTATAACAAGACTTATCCCATGTCCTCAGGAACAAACGTAATTACTCACAAAGCATATTCATGTTCATAATCAGAGGAGTATTAATTATCATTAAGGATCTGAACATATGATCTTCCACCAAGTAAACCAACTAGCATCAACTACAAGGAGTAATCAACACTACTAGCAACCCACAGGTACTAATCTGAGGTTTTGAGACAAAGATCGGATACAAGAGATGAACTAGGGTTTGGAGAGGAGATGGTGCTGGTGAAGATGTTGATGGAGATTGACCCCCTCTCGATGAGAGGATCGTTGGTGATGACGATGGCTTCGATTTCCCCCTCCGGGAGGGAAGTTTCCCCGGCAGAACAGCTCCGCTGGAGCCCTAGATTGGTTCTGTCCAAGTTCCGCCTTGAGACGGCGGCGCTTCGTCCCGAAAGCTCCCTTATGATTTTTTCCAGGTCAAAACCCTCCATATAGTAGAAGATGGGCACCGGAGGCCTGCCAGGGGGCCCACAAGCCACAGGGGCACGCCCAGGGGGTAGGGCGCGCCCCCCTGGCTTGTGACTCCCTGGTGGGTCCCCTCTGGTATTTCTTTCGCCCAATATTTTTTATATATTCCAAAATAATTCTCCGTAGATTTTCAGGACTTTTGTAGTTGTGCAGAATAGGTATCTCAGATTTGCTCCTTTTCCAGTCCAGAATTCCAGCTGCCGACATTCTCCCTCTTCATGTAAACCTTGTAAAATAAGAGAGAAAAGGCATAAGTATTGTACCAAAATGTGTAATAACAGCCCATAATGCAATAAATATCGATATAAAAGCATGATGCAAAATGGACGTATCAGCTCCCCCAAGCTTAGACCTCGCTTGTCCTCAAGCGAAAGCCGAAATCGATAAATATGCCCACATGTTTAGAGATAGAGGTGTCGATAAAATAAAATACGGACATGAAGGCATCATGGTTATATTTAGAACAGCAACATATATTGACATATGATTTCTTATGCTAGAGTAACAATTCATTCACAAGGTAAAGTATGAATCAAGAACTCTATTGAGAACCAACAAACTATGATATCTGTCATTGAAGCAATTCCAATTTATCATAACGTAGGAAAGAGTCAACAGAATAGCTTGTAAAGCAAATCCACATACTCAATCATCTTTTAGTCTTTCATAATTGCTAACACTCATGCGGTACCTATGAGGTCAAAGCTTCAATCGGACACAGAGAAAGATAGGGGCTTATAGTATTGCCTCCCAACTATTTACCTCAAGGGTAATGTCAACAGAAATAACTCATGCTCACCCACATCCGAGTGGATATATGTGTCTAGATCATTCCCCAACACATGACGCTTGCCAAGAGATAAAGGCGAAATAAAGGAAGTGGTGAAGATCACCACGACTCTTGCATAAAGGTAAGTACTAGAAAATAAAGGTAACAGATAGGCCCTTTGGAGAGGGAAGCAGAGGTTGTCATGCGCTTTTATAGTTGAATGCGCAATCCCTTAATGCAAAAGAACATCACTTTATATTGCCCCTTGTGATAAAGAACTTTATTATGCAGTCTGTCTCTTTTATTTCTTCCATATCACAAGTTCGTATAAAGTTTATTTTCCTCACACTAATAGATCACACATATTTAGAGAGCAATTTTTATTGCTTGCACCGATGACAACTTACTTGAAGGATCTTACTCAATCCATAGGTAGGTATGGTGGACTCTCATGGCAAAACTGGGTTAAGGGTGTTTGGATGCACAAGTAGTATCTCTACTTGGTGCGGAAGTTTTGGCTGATATGGGGTGGAAGCAAGCGACACATGTTGAAGGATCTAAAACCATATAACTTCTATTCGGAAATAAGCAAACATAACCCTTTATGTTGTCTTCCTTGTCCAACATCAACTTCTTAGCATATAATATTTTAATGAGTGCTCACAATCATAAAAGATGTCCAAGATGATATATTCATATGTGAACCTCTCCTTCTTTATTACTTCCTTTTAATTGCAACAATGACCAATAGCTTTGTTTGTCAACTCACAACAAATTTCAATCGACATACCTCTTATATGTGAAGTCATCACCCCTTCATAAGATCATCATATATACTCTTTGCTTTTATTCTATACTTCTTTCTATTTCTTTTTCTCAAGATCATAGCAAGCAAGCAAATCCCTCATCTCAAAACTACTCTTTATTTTATAACTCTCGGACTTGCGTACATAGGGGGAACATAAAGCAAAACTCAAAGCTAGATCACACTAAAGACTTTATTGTACTAGATCAAGGTATAACCAAAAGGGTCGAACTAAGAAAAACGATAAAAGTAAAAGATGTGATGGTGATACGATACCGGGGCACCTCCCCCAAGCTTGGCGCAAGCCAAGGGGAGTGCCCATACCCATGTGTTTAGTTGTCTTTCTTCGGAGGTGGTGATGTTGGAGTTGTTGATGAGGTTGGAGGCTTGTCTAGTTTCCTCTTAAGCATAAAATTTTGTTCCCTCAGATCGTCTACTTCCTGCTCGAGCTTCAATATCCTTTGACATAATTCTTGCTTGCTCTCCTGCAGGAAACGAGAAGGGATAAATAGAACCTTGGGTTTTCTCCTTGTATTTGGGAGGCTCGATTTCCTGAACTCCACATGCATATCTCCTGGTCGAGGCAGGGGGTCTCCTCTTCATCCGAGCTTTCTTCCTCATACTTGCCTTCTAGTTCCTCCTCCGAGAACAATCCATAAGGATCTAAGTCCCCATAGAGCTTGGGATTGGAAAGATAATGCGATACATAGCTCTCCCCATCGGAATCTTGGGACGACATCATGCTCTAAATCTGCTGCAGAAACAACTCAAAACGAAAACAGGAGGTATTGTCGTGATACGAAGGTCAAAACCTCCGAGAGATTATATAATGAATTTTTACCGACCTGAAGGAGTATACCACAAGAAAACGGAGTCCGGAGGGTACACGGGGTGGCCAAAAGACACAGGGGCGCGCCCAGGGGGGTAGGGCGCGCCCCCTGGCTTGTCGCCTCCTCGTGCACTCTTCAGACTACTTTAAATTTTCCTAATTCATTAAATATTCCAAAACGGATAAAAATTGCTATTGGAAAAGTTTTGGAGTCGTTTTGCTTACCGTAACACATACCTATTCCTTTTCGGAGTCTGAAACGTTATGGTAGGTCTCCCTAATGTACTCCTCCGGAGTCATGGTATTGATAATATTGGTTTCAACATTTATGGGAGTACCTAAGATATAATGTTTGATTCTTTGCCCGTTTACCACCTTCGGATTTGTGCCTTCGGCGTTGTTGATCTTGATGGCACCGGAACGATATACTTCCTCGATAATGTAAGGCCCTTCCCATTTAGAGAGAAGTTTTCTTGCAAAAAATCTTAAACGAGAATTGTATAGCACGACATGGTCACCTACATTGAATTCACGCTTTTGTATCCTTCTATCATGCCATCTCTTGACTTTTTCTTTAAACAACTTGGCATTCTCATAGGCCTGGGTTCTCCACTCATCAAGTGAGCTAATGTCAAATAACCTCTTCTCACCAGCAAGTTTGAAATCATAGTTGAGCTCTTTAATTGCCCAATAAGCTTTGTGTTCTAGCTCTAGAGGTAAGTGACATGCTTTACCATAAACCATCTTATACGGAGACATACCCATAGGGTTTTTATAAGCAGTTCTATAAGCCCATAATGCATCATCAAGTTTCTTAGACCAATTCTTTCTGGATCTATTAACAGTCTTCTGCAAGATCAATTTAATTTCTCTATTGCTCAATTCTACTTGACCACTAGACTGAGGGTGATAAGGGGATGCAATTCTATGATTAACATCATACTTAGCAAGCAATTTACGGAAAGCACCATGAATAAAGTGTGAACCACCATCAGTCGTTAAATATCTAGGGACTCCAAATCTAGGGAAAATAACTTCTTTAAGCATTTTAATAGAAGTGTTATGATCAGCACTACTAGTTGGAATAGCTTCTACCCACTTAGTAACATAATCAACAATAACTAGAATATGAGTATACCCGTTAGATTGTGGAAAAGGTCCCATATAATCAGAACCCCAAACATCAAATGGTTCAATAACAAGAGAGTAATTCATAGGCATTTCCTGACTTCTACTAATATTACCAATTCTTTGACATTCATCACAAGACAAGACAAACTTACGAGCATCCTTGAAGAGAGTAGGCCAATAAAAACCAGATTGTAGTACCTTATGTGCAGTTCTATCTCCGGCGTGGTGTCCTCCGTAGGACTCGGAATGACACTTGTGAAGGATATGTTCCTGTTCATGCTCAGGTACACAACGTCTAATAACACCATCTACTCCTTCTTTATAAAGGTGTGGATCATCCCAAAAGTAATGTCTTAAATCATAGAAAAACTTTTTCTTTTGTTGGTATGTGAAGCTAGGCGGTATAAATTTAGCAACAATGTAATTAGCATAATAAGCATACCATGGAGCATTACGCGAAGCATTTATGACCGCTAATTGTTCATCAGGAAAGCTATCATCAATAGGTAGTGGGTCATCAAGAACATTTTCTAACCTAGACAGGTTGTCGGCTACGGGGTTCTCAGCACCCTTCCTATCAATAATATGCAAATCAAATTCTTGTAGCAAGAGAACCCATCTAATAAGTCTAGGTTTAGCATCTTTCTTTTCCATAAGATATTTAATAGTAGCATGATCAGTGTGAACAGTTACTTTGGAATCAACAATATAAGGTCTGAACTTATCACAAGCAAACACAACTGCTAAAAATTCCTTTTCAGTGGTAGCATAGTTTCTTTGAGCACTGTCCAGAGTTTTACTAGCATAATGGATAACATTTAATTTCTTATCAACTCTTTGTCCTAGAACAGCACCAACGGCATAATCACTAGCATCACACATAATTTCAAAGGGTAGGTTCCAATCAGGTGGTTGAACAACAGGTGCGGAAATCAAGGCATTCTTAAGAATTTCAAATGCTTCTACACAATCATCATCAAAAACGAATGGAACATCTTTTTGCAAAAGATTGGTGAGAGGCCTAGAAATCTTAGAGAAGTCTTTAATAAACCTCCTATAGAAACCAGCATGACCAAGGAAACTTCTTATACCTCTGATATCCGTAGGACACGGCATCTTTTCAATAGCATCAACTTTAGCTTTATCCACCTCAATACCTCTTTCAGAGATTTTGTGCCCCAAGACAATACCTTCATTAACCATAAAGTGGCACTTTTCCCAATTCAAGACAAGATTAGTTTCTTCGCATCTCTGCAAAACTCGATCAAGGTTGCTCAAGCAATCATCAAAAGAAGTTCCATAAACGGAACAATCATCCATGAAAACCTCAACAATCTTTTCACAAAAGTCAGAGAATATAGCCATCATACATCTTTGAAAGGTAGCAGGTGCATTGCATTAACCAAAAGGCATACGTCTATAAGCAAAGGTACCGAAAGGACAAGTAAAAGTGGTCTTTTCTTGATCCTCTCTTGACACAGGTATTTGAGAGAAACCAGAATAACCATCTAGAAAGCAAAAATGTGTATGTTTGGATAGTCTTTCTAGCATTTGATCAATAAAAGGTAGAGGGTAATGATCTTTCCTAGTAGCTTTATTTAATTTCCTAAAATCAATTACCATTCTATATCCTGTAACAATTCTTTGCGGGATCAATTCATTTTTATCATTAGGAACAACGGTAATACCTCCCTTTTTAGGGACACAGTGAACGGGACTAACCCATCTACTATCAGCAATAGGATAAATTATACCTGCCTCCAGAAGCTTTAGTATTTCATTTCTTACCACTTCTTTCATTTTAGGATTTAACCGTCGTTGGTGATCAACAACTGGTTTAGCATCAGGCTCCATATTAATTTTATGCTGACATAGAGTGGGACTAATGCCCTTAAGATCATCAAGAGTATATCCAATAGCAACACGGTGCTTCCTCAAAGTTTTCAATAATCTCTTTTCTTCATGCTCTGAAAGGTTAGCACTAATAATAACAGGATATATCTCCTTTTCATCAAGATAAGCATATTTCAGAGTATCAGGTAATTGTTTAAGCTCAAACACGGGATCACCCTTGGGTGGAGGAGGATCCCCAAGTATTTCAATAGGCAGGTTGTGTTTCAAAATAGGCTGCTGATCAAAGAAAATCTTATCTATTTCATTCCTTTCATTCATATGCATATCATTTTCATGGTCTAGCAAATATTGTTCTAAAGGATCAGTAGGAGGCACAGCAATAGAAGCAAGACCAATAATTTCATCTTTACTAGGCAATTCTTTGTCATGGGGTTGTCTACGAAATTTAGAGAAATTGAACTCATGAGACACATCCCCAAAACTTACAGTAACAGTTTCTTTCTCACAATCTATCCTAGCATTAACAGTATTCAAGAAAGGTCTACCAAATATAATGGGACAAAAATCATCTTGTGGGGAACCAAGAACAAGAAAATCAGTAGGATACTTTATTTTCCCACACAAGACTTCAACATCTCTAACAATCCCAATTGGTGCAATAGTATCTCTATTAGCAAGCTTAATGGTAACATCAATTTCTTCTAACTCAGCTGGTGCAATATCATTCATAATTTCTTGATATAAGGTAAAGGGAATTGCACTCACACTAGCACCCACATCACATAAGCCATGATAACAATGATCTCCTATTTTAACAGAAACAACAGGCACGCCAAAAATAGGTCTATGTTTACCTTTAGTATCAGGTCTAGCAATTCTAGCAGCTTCATCACAGAAATGAATAACATGCCCATCAATATTATCAACCAAGAGATCTTTAACCATAGCAATACTAGGTTCAACTTTAATTTGTTCAGGAGGCGTAGGTGTTCTAGTACAACTCTTATGAACCACAGTTGAAGATTTAGCATGTTCCTTTATTCTAACAGGGAAGGGCGGTTTCTCAATATAAGCAGTAGGAATAACAGGATCATCATTATAAATAATAGTTTCTTTCTCAACTTTAATAGGTTCTACTGCTTTCACTTCAATGGGAGGATGATATTTAAACCACTTCTCCTTGGGGAGATCAACGTGAGTAGCAAAAGATTCACAGAAAGAAGCTACTATCTCAGAGTCAAGTCCATATTTAGTGCTAAATTCACGAAAAGCATCGGTGTCTATAAAGGATTTAACATAATCAAACTTAAGGTTTATACCTGACTCATTACCTTCGTCGAGTTCCCAATCTTCAGAGTTGCGTTTAATTCTTTCCAATAAGTCCCATTTGAATTCAATATCTTTCTTCATAAAGGAACCATCACAAGAAGTATCGAGCATGGATTGATCATTACGAGAAAGCCGAGCATAAAAATTATGAATAATAATTTCTCTTGGGAGCTCATGATTGGGGCATGAATATAACATTGACTTAAGCCTCCCCCAAGCTTGAGCGATTCTTTCTCCTTCACGAGGCCAAAAATTATAAATATAATTCCGATCACGATGAACCAGATGCATAGGATAAAACTTCTGATGAAATTCCAATTTCAATCGGTTGTAGTTCCATGATCCAATATCATCACATAGCCTATACCATGTCAATGCCTTCTCCTTCAAAGATAAAGGAAAGACCTTCCTCTTGACATCATCCTCGGGCAAACCTGCAAGCTTAAATAATCCACAAACTTCATCCACATAGATTAGATGCAAATCAGGATGTAGTGTTCCATCTCCTGCATAAGGATTAGCTAGCAGTTTCTCTATCATACCCGAAGGAATTTCATAATAAATATTTTCAGTAGGTGCAGTAGGTTGAGGAGCATCTCTTTGTGCTTCCAGTCGAGGTGAAGATACCCCGAACAAGCCCCTCAAAGGATTATTTTCCATAGTAACAAGTGACAGTAAATTTCAGCACAGTATATAAATTTTTCCTTACCAAATTCCACTCACCAAAGGCGCTTCACTCCCCGGCAACGGCGCCAGAAAAGAGTCTTGATGACCCACAAGTATAGGGGATCTATCGTAGTCCTTTCGATAAGTAAGAGTGTCGAACCCAACGAGGAGCAGAAGGAAATGACAAGCAGTTTTCAGTAAGGTATTCTCTGCAAGCACTGAAATTATCGGTAACAGATAGTTTTGTGATAAGATAATTCATAATGGATAGCAAGTAACAAATGTAACAAAGGTGCAGCAAGGTGGCCCAATCCTTTTTGTAGCAAAGGACAAGCCTGGACAAACTCTTATATAAAGCAAAGCGCTCCCGAGGACACATTGGAATTTCTGTCAAGCTAGTTTTCATCATGCTCATATGATTCGCGTTCGTTACTTTGATAATTTAATATGTGGGTGCACCGGTGCTTGGGTGCTGCCCTTACTTGGACAAGCCTCCCACTTATGATTAACCTCTCTCACAAGCATCCGCAACTACAAAAGAAGAATTAAGATAAATCTAACCATAGCATGAAACATATGGATCCAAATCAGCCCCTTACGAAGCAACGCATAAACTAGGGTTTAAGCTTCTATCACTCTAGCAACCCATCATCTAATTATTACTTCCCAATGCCTTCCTATAGGCCCAAATAATGGTGAAGTGTCATGTAGTCGACGTTCACATAACACCACTAGAGGAGAGACAACATACATCTCATCAAAATATCGAACGAATACCAAATTCACATGATTACTTATAACAAGACTTATCCCATGTCCTCAGGAACAAACGTAATTACTCACAAAGCATATTCATGTTCATAATCAGAGGAGTATTAATTATCATTAAGGATCTGAACATATGATCTTCCACCAAGTAAACCAACTAGCATCAACTACAAGGAGTAATCAACACTACTAGCAACCCACAGGTACCAATATGAGGTTTTGAGACAAAGATCGGATACAAGAGATGAACTAGGGTTTGGAGAGGAGATGGTGCTGGTGAAGATGTTGATGGAGATTGACCCCCTCTCGATGAGAGGATCGTTGGTGATGACGATGGCTTCGATTTCCCCCTCCGGGAGGGAAGTTTCCCCGGCAGAACAGCTCCGCCGGAGCCCTAGATTGGTTCTGTCCAAGTTCCGCCTCGAGACGGCGGCGCTTCGTCCCGAAAGCTCCCTTATGATTTTTTCCAGGTCAAAACCCTCCATATAGCAAAAGATGGGCACCGGAGGCCTGCCAGGGGGCCCACAAGCCACAGGGGCGCGCCCAGGGGGTAGGGCGCGCCCCCCTGGCTTGTGACTCCCTGGTGGGTCCCCTCTGGTATTTCTTTTGCCCAATATTTTTTATATATTCCAAAATAATTCTTCGTAGATTTTCAGGACTTTTGGAGTTGTGCAGAATAGGTATCTCAGATTTGCTCCTTTTCTAGTCCAGAATTCCAGCTGCCGGCATTCTCCCTCTTCATGTAAACCTTGTAAAATAAGAGAGAAAAGGCATAAGTATTGTACCAAAATGTGTAATAACAGCCCATAATGCAATAAATATCGATATAAAAGCATGATGCAAAATGGACGTATTACGTACCACTCAGGAGCAGTACACGTCCTTGTCGACCTACGAGGTTTGACAGTAACTTGATCCAAAGTTTCATGATCATCATCATTAACTTTCTCTTCAACAGACATAGGCTCCACAGAAACAACTTTCTGCGCTGCGCTATTCTCTGGTTGAAACAAAGGTTCAACAACCTCATCAAGTTCTATCTTCCTCCCACTCAACTCTTTCGAGAGAAACTCTTTCTCGAGAAAGGACCCGTTTTAGCAACAAACACTTTGCGCTTGGATCTGAGATAGAAGGTTTACCCAACTATTATGTTAGGGTATTCTATGAAGATGCATTTGTCCGCTTTGGGTTCAAGCTCATTAGGTGAAAAACCCTTTATTCACATAAGCGTCGCAGCCCCAAACATTAAGAAATGACAGCTTAGGTTTCCGCCAAACCAAAATTCATACGGTGTCATCTCAACGGACTTAGATGGTGCCCCTTTTAAAGTGAATGTAGTTGTATCTAATGCATAACCCCAAAACGATAGTGGCAAATCGATAAGAGACATCATAGTTCGCATCATATCAAATAGAGCACGACTACGACGTTCGGACACACCATCGCACTACGGTGTTTCAGGTGGCGTGAGTTGTGAAACAACTTCCACATTGTCTTAAGTTGTATACCAAACTCGTAACTCAGATATTTACCTCCACAATCATATCGTAGACATTTTATCTTCTTGTCACGATGATCTCAAACTTCACTCTGATTTTGTTTGAACTTTTCAAACGTTTCAGACTTGTGTTTCATTAAGTAAATATCCCCATATCTACTCAAATCATCAATGAAGGTAGGAAAATAACGATATCCACCGCACGCTACAACACTCATTGGACCGAATACATCAACATGTATCATTTCCAATAGGTTACTTGTCCGCTCCATCATACCGAAAACGGGGTCTTAGTCATCTTGCCCATGAGGCATGGTCCGCATGTCTCAACCGATTCGAAATCGAATGAGTCCAAAGATCCATCAGCATGGAGTTTCTTCATGCGTTTTACACCAATATGACATTTAGTGGCAGTGCCACAAGTATGTGGTACTATCATTATTAACTTTGTATCTTTTGGCATCAATATTATGAACATGTGTATCACTACGATCAAGATTCAATAAACCATTCTCATTGGGTGCATGACCATTGAAGGTATTATTCATGTAAACAGAATAACCATTATTCTCTAACTTAAATGAATAACCGTATTGCAATAAACATGATCTAATCACGTTCATGCTCAACGCAAACACTAAATAACATTTATTTAGGTTCATCACTAATCCCGAAGGTAGAGAGAGCGTGCGATGGTGATCACATCAACCTTGGAAACACTTCCAACACTCATCGTCACCTCACCCTTAGCTAGCCTCCGTTTATTCCGTAGCTTTTATTTCGAGTTACTAACATTTAGCAACCGAACCGGTATCCAATACCCAGGTGCTACTAGGAGTACTAGTAAGGTACACATCAATAACACGTATATCAAATATACTTCTGTCGATGTTGCCAGCCTTCTTATCTACCAAGTATCTAGGGTTGTTCCGCTTCAGCGACTGCTCTTCTCATAATAGAAGCACTTAGTCTTGGGTTTGGGTTCAACCTTGGATTTCTTCACTGGAGCAGCAACTGACTTGCCATCCATGAAGTTTCCCTCCTTGCCCTTGCCCTTCTCGAAACTAGTGGTTTTACTAACCATCAACATTTGATGCTCCTTCTTGATTTCTACCTTCGCGGTGTCAAACATCGCGAATAGCTTAGGGATCATTATATCCATCCTTGGCATTTTATAGTTCATCACGAAGCTCTAGTAGCTTAGTGACAGTGACTTGGAGAACTATATCAATCACTATCTTATCTGGAAGATCAACTCCCACTCGATTCAAGCGATTGTAGCACCCAGACAATCTGAGCACATGCTCACCGATTGAGTTATTCTCCTTCATCTTGCAGGCAAAGAATCTTGTTGGAGGTCTCATACCTCTCAACACGGGCACGAGCCTGAGATCCCAATTTCAGCTCTTAGAACATCTCATATGTTCCATGACGTTCAAAACGTTTTGGAGCCTCAATTCTAAGCCGTAATGCATGACGCACTGAACTATCAAGTAGTCATCAGAACGTGCCTGTCAGATGTTCACAACATCTACATACGACGCTTGAGGGGGTGGCGCACCGAGCGGTGCATTAAGGACATAAGCCTTCTGTGCAGCAACAAGGACAATCCTCAGATCACGGACCCAGTCCGCATTATTGCTACCATCATCTTTCAACTCTATTTCTCTAGGAACATATAAAAATTCAAGGGATCTATAGCGCGAGCTAGTAATCTACAACATAATTTGCAAAGACATTTGGACTATGTTCATGATAATGAGTTTAGTTAATCATATTACTTAAAAACTCCCACTCAAATTGACATCCCTCTGGTCATTCGAGTGTCACATGATCCAAATTCACCAACCCAAGTCCGATCATCACGTGAGATGAGATGGTTTCAATGGTGAACATCTTCATGTTGATCATATCTACTATATGACTCATGTTTAACCTTTCGGTCTCTTGTGTTCCGAGGCCATGTCTGTACATGCTAGGCTCGTCAAGTTTAACCCGAGTGTTCCGCACGTGCAACACTGGCTTGCACCCGTTGTATGTGAACGTAGAGTCTATCACACCCGATCATCACGTGGTGTCTCGAAACGACGAACTTTCGCAACAGTGCACACTCGGGGAGAACACAATTTTATCTTGAAATTTAAGTGAGGGATCACCTTATAATGCTACCATCGTCCTAAGAAAAATAAGATGCATAAAAGGATTAACATCACATGCAAATCATAAGTGACATGATATGGCCATGAACTTGTGCTTTTGATCTCCATCTCCAAAGCACCGGCATGATCTCCATCGTCACCGGCATGACACCATGATCTCCATCAACGTGTCGCCATGAGGTTGTCGTGCCGACCGTTGCTTCAATGACTATTGCTAACTCATAGCGATAAAGTAAAGCAAAAACGGCAAAAATAAATTAAAGACAACCCTATGGCTCCTGCCGGTTGCCGTACTCATCGACATGCAAGTCGTGATATTCTATACAATACATGATCATCTCATACATCACATATATCTCATCATGTAATTGGCCATATCACATCACAACATACCCTGCAAAAACAAGTTAGACGTCCTCTAATTGTTGTTGCATGTTTTACGTGGCTGCTACGGGTATCTAGCAAGAACAATTCTTACCGACGCAAAAACCACAACGGTGATACAAAATTGCTATTCAACCTTCTCAAGGACCGCCTTTGTCGAATCCGATCCAACTAAAGTGGGAGAAACAGACACCCACCAGCCATCTTTATGCAACGAAGTTACATGTCAGGTGATGGAACCGGTCTCTCGTAAGCGTACGAGTAATGTTGGTCCGGGCCGCTTCATCCCACAATACCGCCGAATCAAGAAAAGACCAAGGGAGGAAGCAATCTGAATATCAACGCCCACAAACTCCTTTGTGTTCTACTCGTGATCTCATCTACACATAGACCTAGCTCAGATGCCACTGTTGGGGAACGTTGCATGGGGAACAAAAATTTTCCTACGCACACGCAAGATCTATCCATGGTGATGAGCATCTACGAGAGGGAGAGTGGATCTACATACCCTTGTAGATCGCTAAGCGGGAAGCGTTAAGAAACGCGGTTGATGTAGTTGAACGTCTTCGCGATCCAAATCGCAAGCCATCCTGCGATCCCATCATGATCCGTCTTGCGATCCAATCACGATCCATCCGATCTAGTGCCGAACGGACGGCACCTCTGCGTTCAGCACACGTACAGCTCGATGACGATCTCCGCCTTCTTGATCCAGCAAGAGGGAGTGGAGAGGTAGATGAGTTCTCCGGTAGAGCGACGGCGCGGCGGCGGCGGCGGTGGAACTATTCCAGCAGGGCTTTGCCTAAGCACTGCTGAAAACTAGAGGAATCGATCTATCGGGAGAGAGGGCTGCACCGTAGCCTTTTTTGGGTTGAAGTGCTATGGCCCTCTCTCCCTCTAGTATATATAGGAGGGAGGGGAGGGCCCGACACCCTAGGGATCCTCCCCTAGGGTCGGCCGAAGTGGGGAGGAGAGGGAGTTGGACTCCAATCCTACTCCTAGTAGGACTCCTCCCCCACTTGGAAACCCTTCCCCCTTTGGGCTTTTGCCTTTTCCTCTCACCCCAGCCGCATGGGCTTTAGTGGGGGCTTCGGCCAGCCCACTAGGGGCTGGTTTGCCTCCTCTCACAGCCCATGAGACCTTTTGGGGCGAGAGGCCCCCTCCCGATGGTCCCCCGGTACCCTCCCGGCACTCCCGGTACACTACCGAAGTACCCGAAACTTTTCCGGTGACCAAAACGGGACTTCCTATATATCAATCTTTACCTCTGGACCATTCCGGAGCTCCTCGTGACGTCCGGGATATCATCCGGGACTCCGTACAACCTTCGGTCACCACCATACAAAACTCTATACTACCGAAACGTCACCGAACGTTAAGTGTGCAGACCCTGCGGGTTCGAGAACTATGTAGACATGACCAAGACACCTCTACGGTCAATAACCAATAGCGGGACCTGGATGCCCATATTGGTTCCTACACGAAGATCTTCATCGCTTGAACCTCTATGTCAAGGATTCAGTTAATCCCGTATGTTGTTCCCTTTGTTCTTCGGTATGTTACTTGCCCGAGATTCGATCGTCGGTATCTCTATACCTAGTTCAATCTCGTTACCGGCAAGTCTCTTTACTTGTTCCATAATACAAGATCCCATGGATTACACTTTAGTCACATTGCTTGCAAGACTTATTGTGATGTTGTATTACCGAGTGGGCCCTGAGATACCTCTCCGTCACACGGAGTAACAAATCCCAGTCTTGATCCATGCCAACTCAACAGACACCCTCGGAGATACCTGTAGAGCATCTTTATAGTCACCCAGTTACGTTGCGACGTTTGATACACACAAGGTACTCCTTCGGTGTCAGTGAGTTGCATGATCTCATGGTCATAGGAACAGATACATTGACATGCAGAAACAATAGCAATATACTGACACGATCATATGCTACGTTCATAGTTTGGGTCTTGTCCATCACATCATTCTCCTAATGATGTGATCCCGTTATTGTTGGAAATATGCCCTAGAGGCAATAATAAACTGGTTATTATTATATTTCCTTGTTCATGATAATCGTTTATTATCCATGCTATAATTGTCTTGATTGGAAACTCAAATACATGTGTGGGTACATAGACAACACTGTGTCCCTAGTATGCCTCTAGTGAACTAGCTCGTTGATCAAAGATGGTCAAGGTTTCCTGGCCATAGACATGAGATGTCATTTGATGACGGGATCACGTCATTAGGAGAATTATGTGATGGACAAGACCCAAACTATGAACGTAGCATATGATCGTGTCAGTTTATTGCTATTGTTTCTGCATGTCAAGTATTTGTTCCTATGACCATGAGATCATGCAACTCACTGACACCGGAGGAATACCTTGTGTGTATCAAATGTCACAACGTAACTGGGTGACTATAAAGATGCTCTACAGGTATCTCCGAAGGTGTTTGTTGAGCTGCCATGGATCAAGACTGGGATTTGTTACTCCGTGTGACGGAGATGTATCTCGGGGCCCACTCGGTAATACAACATCACAACAAGCCTTGCAAGCAATGTGACTAAAGTGTTAGCCACGGGATCTTGTATCACGGAACAAGTAAAGAGACTTGCCGGTAACGAGATTGAACTAGGTATAGAGATACCGACGATCGAATCTCGGGCAAGTAACATACCGAAGAACAAAGGGAACAGCATACGGGATTAACTGAATCCTTGACATAGAGGTTCAACCGATAAAGATCTTCGTAGAATATGTAGGAACCAATATGGGCATCCAAGTCCCGCTATTGGTTATTGACCGTAGAGGTGTCTCTGTCATGTCTACATAGTTCTCGAACCCGCAGGGTCTGCACACTTAAGGTTCGGTGACGTTTCGGTATAGTTGAGTTATGTATGTTGGTGACCGAAGGTTGTTCGGAGTCCCGGATGAGATCCCGGACGTCACGAGGAGCTCCGGAATGGTCCGGAGGTAAAGATTGATATATAGGAAGTCCCGTTTTGGTCACCGGAAAAGTTTCGGGTATTTCGGTAGTGTACCGGGAGTGCCGGGAGGGGTACCGGGGACCATCGGGAGGGGTGTCTCGACCCAAAGGGCCTCATGGGATGTGGGAGGAGTCAAGCCAGCCCTTAGTGGGCTGGCCGAGCCCCCCACTAAGGCCCATGCGGCTAGAGGTGGGAAAACACAAAGGTGGAAAGAGTTTCCAAGTGGAGGAAGAGGAATCCTACTCCTAGTAGGATTGGAGTAGGACTCCTCCACCTCTCCTCCTTGCGGCCGCACCAAGGGGCAGCCCTTGGGCCGCCGGCCTCCCTCCCCTTCCTCCTATATATACTAGAGGGAGAGAGGGCAAAAGCACTTCAACCCTAAGCCACGGTGTAGCCCTCTCTCCCAATAGATCAAGTCCTCTAGTTTTCAGCGGTGCTTAGGCGAAGCCCTGTTGGAATAGTTCCACCACCACCACCGCCGCGCCGTCGCGCTGCCGGAGAACTCATCTACCTCTCCGCTCCCTCTTGCTGGATCAAGAAGGCGGAGATCGTCATCGAGCTGTATGTGTGCTGAACGCGGAGGTGTCGTCCGTTCGGCACTAGATTAGAAGGACCGTGATTGGATCGCGGGACGGATCGTGATTGGATCGCGAGACAGATCGTGATGGGATTGCGGGACGGCATGCGATTTGGATCGCGAGACGGATCATGATGGGATCGCGGGATGGCATGCGATTTGGATCGCGAAGACGTTCGACTACATCAACCGCATTTCTTAACGCTTCCGCTTAGCGATCTACAAGGGTATGTAGATCCACTCTCCCTCTCGTAGATGCTCATCACCATGGATAGATCTTGCATGTGCGTAGGAAAATTTTTGTTTCCCATGCAACGTTCCCCAACAGTTATCAAATGAAATCTCATGTCTATTGCCAGGAAACCTTGACCATCTTTGATCAACGAGCTAGTTTACTAGAGGCATACTAGGGACACAGTGTTGTCTATGTACCCACACATGTATTTGAGTTTCCAATCAATACAATTATAGCATGGATAATAAATGATTATTATGAACAAGGAAAAATAATAATAACCAATTTATTATTGCCTCTAGGGCATATTTCCAACATAGGTATGGTGGACTCATAAGGCAAAACTGGGTTTAAGTATTTTGGATGCACAAGTAGTATTTCTACTTAGTACAAGTGGAGGCTAGCAAATAGATTGTGAAGCAACCAACCAAGAAACAAAAATTCACATAAACGGGCATTGAGCATAACTAACACCGAATAATGCACCATAAGTAGGATGTAATTTCATTGCATAACCATTGACTTTCGTACTTGCATAAGGAATCACAAACATTAACACCAATGTTCTTACTAAAGCATAATTACTCACTAACATGACTCACATATTACTATCATCATGTCTCAAAACTATTACAAGGAATCAAGTTTAATTTGTCTAATGATCATCATGAAAGTTTTTATTATATCCCTCTTGAATATCTATCACTTTGGGACTAGTTTCATATATTGCCATTGCTTTTGACAAGCTCAAACAAATTTTAGTGAAGAACATGAGCATAAAAGTTTCATCTCTCAAAATAGTATAAGTGAAGCATGAGAGGATTTCTTCAAAATTTACGAACTCTCAAATTAATATAAGTGAAGCATGAGAGTATTTCTTCAAAATTTCAAAGCACACCGTGCTCAAAAAGATATAAGTGAAGCACTAGAGCAATTCCATAGCTCAAAAAAAAATAAGTGAAGCATATAGAGCAATTCTAACAAATCATAGCATAATTTTGGCTCTCTCAAATAGGTGTGTCCAGCAAGGATACTAGTGACAAACTAAAAAGCAAAGCAAGCAAAGACTCAAAAATACAAGACGCTCCAAGCAAAGCTCATGATATGTGACGAATAAAAATATAGCTCCAAGTAAAATACCGATGGTCGTTAGAAGAAAGAGGGGATGCCACTCGGGGCATCCCAAGCTTAGTTGTTTGATTCTCTTTGTATATATCTTGGGGGTGTTGTAGCATCCCCAAGCTTAGGCTCTTTTCACTCCTTATTCCTTCATCCATCGTGATCTCACCCAAAACTTGAAAACTTCAATCACACAAAACTCAACAAAATCTTTGTGAGATCCGTTAGTATAATAAAGCAAATAACCACTTTAAGTACTGTTGAAAACTCATTCAAATTTTATTATTGAATTATACCTACTGTATTTTAACTTTACCATGTCTTATACCCTTCAATACAAACCATAGATTCATCAAAACAAGCACACAATGCAACGAAAACAGAATCTGTCTTAAACAGAACAGTCTGTAGTAATCTGTACTCCAACCATACTTATGTAAATCTAAAAATTCTGAAAAATTAGGAAAACGTAAAGAATTTGTATATAAACACTGTGTTAAAATTTCAGCTCATTATCACACTCCAGTAAAAAATGAAAATTCGTGCACTGGAGGCAAAGATTATGTTTCAGATTCAGCATTGTTTCTACTCATCTTATAATCATCCTAATGGCTTTGCTTGGCACAAACACTAAATAAAACATAATAACACAATCATAAAAGAGGCATAATTGTTTCAACACTCAAAAACAGAAAGAAAAGGAAGAAAATAATTTATTCATTGGGTTGCCTCCCAACAAGCGCTATCGTTTTACGCCCCTAGCTAGGCATAAGGCATAGATTCAAGTATTGTCATCTTTGGTTTTTGCTCCATATGATGCTCTCATGATTGATTCATATGGTGGATTAATTATTGTTCCAGGGAAGTGTTCCATACCCTTTCTTAATGGAAACTGAAATTTAATATTGCCTTCTTTCATATCAATCACGACACCTATAGTGCGTAAAAACGGTCTACCAAGTATGATGGGACAAGACGGATTGCAATCAATATCAAGAACAATAAAATCTATGGGCACATAGTTCCTATTTGCAAGAATAACAACAGCATTAATTCTTCCCAAAGGCTTTTTAATAGTACAATCCGCCAAGTGCAAATTAAGAGAACATTCTTCAATATTGGTAAGACCAGGCACATCACATAGAGATTTAGGAATCGTGGAAACACTAGCACCCAGATCACATAAAGCAAAGCACTCATAGTTTTTAATCTTGTCCTTAATGGTAGGTTCCCACTCATCATGTAATTTTCTAGGAATAGAAATCTCTAACTCCAACTTTTCTTCAAAAGATTTCATCATAGCATCAACGATATGTTTAGTAAAAGCTTTATTTTGTTCATAAGCATGGGGTGAATTCAACATGGATTGCAGCAAAGAAATACAATCAATCAAAGAGCAACTATCATAATTAAAGTCCTTGCAATCCAAAATAGTGGACACATCACTAGTTAAAGTTTTGACCTCTTCAAACCCACTTTCATTAATTTTTTTCATCAAGATTTTCACCCTCCAAATTATTGGGACGCCTTCTAGCTAAAGTTGACTCTACTTCAGTCCCTTAATCATCAATTTTAATATTACTGAACAAGGAATCAATAGAAGAAACACCAATCACCTTAAGATCTTCATCATTTTTATGAAGGCAATCACTAGAAAACGCCTTTTCTAAGAATTCTCTTTTAGCTCTAAGCATAGCGGTTCTTTTCTTACTTTCATCCATAGAAACATATAAAGCTTTAATTGATTCATCAATCTTAGGTGCAAAAGCTTTCAACTTGAGATTTTCTACATCATGAGAAATTCTGTCAATGCTTCTAGACATATCATCAATCTTATTCAACTTTTCTTCTATCATAGTATTGAAAGCCTTTTGCGCATTGATAAATTCTTTAATATTACTCTCAAGATCAGAGGGGTTCCTATTATTATTGTAAGAAGAATTACCATGGGAATTACCATAATTATTAGAGGAATTTCCAGGAAAAGGCCTAGGATTAAAATTACCTCTATAAGCATTGTTATTGAAATTGTTTCGCGAGACGAAATTCACATCTATGGAATCACTATTTTGCTCAATCAAAGTAGACAAAGGCACATCATTAAGATCAATAGGATTATTTTTACTAGCAACCAACTTCATTAAAGCATCAACTTTTTCACTCATGGTACTAATTTCTTCAACCGAAATAACCTTTTTGCTAGTAGGTGCTCTTTCAGTATGCCATTGTGAATAATTTGCCATAATATTATCTAGCAATTTAGTAGTCCACCCAAAGTAATTTCCATAAAAGTACCACCCGCGGCGTAATCTAAAAGATTTCTAGAGACAAAATTCAATCCCGCATAAAAAATTTGTATGATCATCCAAAGATTTAAACCATGAGTAGGGCAATTTCTTAGCATCAATTTCATTCTTTCCCAAGATTGTGCAACATGTTCATGCTCAAGTTGCTTAAAATTCATGATTTGAGTCCTAAGGGAAATAATTTTTGCGGGCGGAAAATACTTAGTAATAAAAGCATCCTTGCACTTATTCCAAGAATCGATACTATTGCGAGGCAAAGAAGAAAACCAAATTTTTGCACGATACCGCAAGGAGAAAGGAAATAATTTCAACTTCACTATATCATTATCCACATCTTTTTTCTTTTGCATATCACACAATTCTATGAATGTGTTTAGATGGGACGCGACATCCTCATTAGGAGTACCGACAAATTGATCTTTCATGACAAGATTCAACAAAGCGGCATTAATATCACAAGACTCCCCACTAGTGGCAGGAGGAGCAATCGAAGTACTAATAAAATCATTATTATTAGTATTGAAAAAATCACACAATTTGGTATTTTCTTGAGTCATCGTGACTACGCAAACAGATTGCAAGCATGCAAGAGATCTGACGAGAAAAGGGCAAACGAAAAAGAGGGCGAATAAAACGGCAAATTTGGTGAAGTGGAGGAGAGGAAAACGAGAGGTAGATGGCAAATAATGTAATTGCAAGGATATGAGATTTGTGATTAGGAACCTCATAGATGTTGATGGTGTCTCCTCGGTGCCAGAGATTGGCAAGTAGAAGAGACCGCTTCTTCCCCGGCAAAGACCTCAGAAATTCCTTTGAAGTGGCTTAAGACAGCGTCGGTATTTCCCCAAAGAGGAAGGGATGATGCAGCACAGCGACGGTAAGTATTTCCCTCAGTTATGAAACCAAGGTATCGAACCAGTAGGAGGATCACACAACACTATGAAACAACACATGCACACAAAGAACAAATACTTGCAACCCGACGCGAAAGAGAGGTTGTCAATCTCTCTACGGTAAAAAGATAGATTAGGTTGTGATAGATAGATCTCGCAAGAACACAAAATAAAAGAGGCAAATAAAAAGTGCAGCAAGGTATTTTTGGGTTTTTGGAATAATAGATCTGAAAACAAAAGCGGCAAAAAGATAGATCGGAAAGCAATATGTTGGAAAAGTAGACCCGGGGGCCGCAGGATTCACTAGTGGTGTCTCTCATGAGTATAGCACACGGTGGGTGAACAAATTACTGTTAGGCAATTGATAGAAGATCAAATAATCATGACGATATCCAAGGTGATGATCATTAGTTAGGCATCACGTTCAAGATTAGTAGACCGAAACGATTCTGCATCAACTACTATTACTCCACACATCGACCGCTATCCAGCATGCATCTAGTAGACAAGATCTATTCATGTAGGAATAGACCCCATCTTGTTATCCTTAATAGCAACGATACATGCGTGCCTCGCTGCCCCTTTTGTCACTAGGAGAGGACACCGCAAGATCGAACCCATCACAACGCACCTCTTCCCATGGCAAGAAAAATCGATCTAGTTGGCCTAACTAAACCAAAGATTCGAAGAAGAAATATGAGGCTAGAAGTAATCATGCATATAAGAGATCAAAGAAGACTCAAATAATATTCATGGATACAAACTAATCATGAACTCAAAATTCATGGGATCCCAACAAACACACCGCAAAAAGTTTACATCAAATAGATCTCCAAGAGACCATTGTATTGAGAATCAAAAGAGAGAGAGGAAGCCATCTAGCTACTGCCTACGGACCCGTAGGTCTATGGTGGACTACTCACGCATCATCGGAGAGGCACCAATGAGGATGATGAACCCCTCCGGGATGGTGTTAGATTGGATCTTGCGGTTCTGGAACTTGCGGCGGCTGGATGTATTTTTCGTCGACTCCCCTAGGGTTTCTGGAATATTTGGGTATTTATAGAGATCAGAGGCGGTGGAGGGGGTTCCCGAGGCGGCCACAACCCATCAGGGCGCGCCTGGGGCCCATGGCGCGCCCTGGTGGGTTGTGGGCGGCCTGGGCTCCCTCCTGGTTACTTCTTTGGCCCACTGGCCTTCTTCTGGTCCAAAAAAATTCTCCAAAAAGTTTTGTCGCGATTGGACTCCGTTTGGTACTGATATTCTACGAAGTAAAAAACAAGCAAAAATAGCAACTGACACTTTGGCACTATGTCAATAGGTTAGTCGCAAAAAATGATATAAAGTTGCTATAAAATGATTCTAAAACATCCAAGAATGATAATATAACAGCATGGAACAAGCAAAAATTATAGATACATTGGAGACGTATCACATGCCAAGTTGTTGCGATGGCACAAAGTAGACCGTAAGAAAGACGGGATGTTGAGAGTACCCGCTGATGGGTCGCAGTGGAGAAAAATCGAGAGAGAGTGGCCGGATTTTGCAGATGACGCAAGGAACTTATGGTTTGGTATAAGTGCAGATGGCATTAATCCTGTTGGGGAGCAGAGCAGCAATCATAGCACCTGGCCTGTGACTCTATGTATCTATAACCTTCCTCCTTGGTTGTGCATGAAGTGGAAGTTCATCATGATGCCAGTGCTCATCCAAGGCCCTAAGCAACCCGGCAACGACATTGATGTGAACCTAAGGCCATTAGTTGAAGAACTTTTATGGTTGTGGGATTTAAAAGGTGTACGTGTGTGGGATGAGCACAAACAGGAGGAATTTGACCTACGAGAGTTGCTGTTTGTAACCATCAATGATTGGCCTGCTCTTAGTAACCTTTCAGGACAGACAAACAAGGGATACAATGCATGCACACAATGTTTAGATGAGAGTGAAGGTATATATTTGGATAAATGTAAGAAGGTTGTGTACTTGGGACATCGTCGGTTTCTTCTGATCAAGCATCTCTTAAGAAAGAAAGGCAAGCATTTCAAATGTGAGGCAGATCATCGGAAGAAGCTTGGCCACCGTACTGGTGATGATATACTTGATATGGTCAAGGATTTAAAAGTAATCTTTGGAAAGGGTCCTGGCGATCAATCTGTCTCGAATGACGCTAACGGACTCGCCCCCATGTGGAAGAAGAAATCTATATTTTGGGAGCTACCCTATTGGAAAGTCCTAGATGTCCGCTCTGCAATCGACGTGATGCACGTGACGAAGAATCTTTGTGTTAACCTGCTAGGCTTCCTGGGCTTGTATGGGAAGACAAAAGATACACCGGAGGCACGACAGGACCAACAACGTATGAACGAAAAAGACGACATGCATCCAAAGCAGTATCAAGGTCCTGCCAGCTACTCTCTTACCAAAAAAGAGAAGGAAATCTTTTTTGAATGCCTGCTCAGTATGAAGGTCCCGTCTGGCTTCTCGTCGAATATAAAGGGAATGATAAATATGGCAGAGAAAAAATTCCAAAATCTAAAGTCTCATGACTGCCACGTGATCATGACACAATTACTTCCGGTTGCATTGAGGGGGCTTCTACCGGAAAATGTTCGATTAGCCATTGTGAAGCTATGTGCATTCCTCAATGCAATTTCTCAGAAGGTAATCGATCCAGAAATCCTACCAAGGTTACATAATGATTTGGTCCAATGTCTTGTCAGTTTTGAGTTGGTGTTCCCACCATCCTTCTTCAATATTATGACGCACGTCCTAGTTCACCTAGTCAAAGAGATTAGCATTCCTAGGTGGGATTTATCTGAGGCCCAGATGCTTGCTCAAGGGGTCATTCCAAAAACACAGAATTGGCCCGAGAGGGCCAGGACATGGTTTTATGCGCATGGGGGAAAGTTGGATCCAAAAACTAGGGAGATTCTTGAACTGGCATCTCTTAAAGAAGCCTCGGAGGCTTTACTTAAAGCAATAGATGATGCTCAAAAGGGGGTGTACATCCCCGAGAGAGAGAACGAGGAGCTTACACGCGCCCTCGGGAATCCTGAACACGGAGGACGAACACGAGGCAAAGGCGTTGTTCCGTGGGTTCAGGGGTTTGCGGACTGGAACGACACTTACAGAAGCCGTCAGAGAAAAAAGAAGCAGGATGCAGACCGGCTTCAAAATTTAGAAAGAAAGAACGCGGAGTTGGAACACATGTGTAAGCGGCATGACGAGAAACTGGCCACTATTAGCCAGCAAATTCCGTCTACGCGGCAGGAGCAAGCTGCAGATTCACCATTGGATAGTACCATCCCGTCTTTGCAGAAAAGCAGCGTGGGTTCCACGGTCGGCTTTGCTTTACCGAATGCACCTGAAGCAACCATCCATGGCAATCCGATTCCAGCTGACTATGCTCGTGTCGGGGTGGATGAGGTTCTGTCGGAATATGCCTCACTCGAGCTTGACTTCCCTGGAGGTGAAGGGAGCGGACACTAGGAGAAGTCATACATGGTGTCATTGTATGGAGAAAGGAATGCAGCGTGTTTTCAAACTCGACGCCAAGGCCATCGACTCCTCCTAGCAATACACCTCTAAGTCCGCCACGTCAGCCGACTCCACCCCACCTCGATACGGAGCCCAACGCGATCGCCACATCGATCTGCGCCACGTCAGCCAACTCCACCCCTTATGTCCCAGCAGCAGCAAGGCCTAAAGCGGAAGAGAGCACCAAAGAAGAAACCCGAGCCTACTGCGAAAAATAAGTTAGCTTACGGCATGATTGATGAGGAAAACGCTACGATCGTGACTACCCAAGTGAAGGCCCATTTTGCACCGAAGGTGCCCCCGCCGAAGGAGAAAATATCGGAGAAAACCGTAGAGCACTTTCTGGAACTTCTAGAGCGACCCCCGCAACATGTACTGAATAGGCCTTCAGACTATGAACGCGCTATTACCAAGTCATATCATGAACAAGTGTGAAGCTCGTCGACAAATACAAGTGGTAATAAAAGCAGGAAAATAGTTCCCCGTCTCGGAGAACAGGCAGTGCAGTCGACCCCCTCCCCCCCCCCCCCGCTTAAGGTCAGTACCGATAAGGTAACGGTCAACGTTGCTAAAGAATTTGGTTGCACTGTTGAACAACTCCGAGGCACCGAGGAATTCCCCATGGCTGAATTAGCAAGGAAATATGTCCCTGGGGACACTCTGGTCAAACCTGAGCAGGTTAATCTTCTATCAACACAAATGCAAAGTTTGCATGAGTGGTACATGCGAGAAGTAAAGCAAGGGCGACAGATGCTCATGGTGAGGGTCAAGAAAGAGCAGTTCTTCACTGAATCATTGATAATGATTGAGTTTTCAGAAATTTTTCAGTTATACAATCTCGACGCACTCGACAAATCTATCGTTAGTTGCTATCGTCTGTAAGTGATTTCTTTCTGTAATTTAAGCCTCTAACTCAGCCCATCCATTGCCTGTAATTATCCTCACTATATTATTTTATACGCTATTATGCAGAATGAAGATTCTCGAATGCCGAAAACAGGGAATCTTTGACATTGGGTTCATTGACCCACATATCATTCATGAAATGGTGGTAACGGACTTCGCCGATGAAACAGAGGATAACTTACTAATGTTTTTCAAGGAACAAAATACCAAAACATATATACTATTTCCTTACAACTTCTAGTGAGTGTTACTGTCTTGTACTACAAATTCTATTTTGCTTACTCGATGTTAAGTGTAGTTGAGTTATGCATGCCTGCTTATATAAACGTGTGTGCAGGTTCCACTGGATCCTGCTGGACATTAAAGTTAACGCTGGAACTATTGTAGTCTTTGACTCACTAGGTAAAGACCAAGAACAGTACAGAAGCTTGCATTCGATGCTCGACAGGTAATTTCAATCAGTATAGGCCTCTTTCGTTCATTTCCTGATATCAAGTAATTAATAACTCCTTTATTCATTTTCTTTGCAGAGCAGGGTTTGCAACAGGTTCACCAAATAGGTTGTCGGTGATGGGAAAGAGAACCTGATATGGCGACGGGGCAAGGTAATTAAATAGTACTAGCTAGGTCCGCACACCTCTTTAATTCCAGTATCAATACCATTATCATGCTTGATTGTTATCTGATTGAATTCTATTCTCGCATAGAGCTTGAAACAAGCAAAGGGGACGAATTTATGTGCATACTACGTTTGCGAGAACATTCGCATGACGACCGAATGGCGCAGAGATCAAAGAGCACTTCGGGTATGTAAACACTATTCACAATTTGTTTTTATCATGATCTAATACACACACACACACACACACACAACTAATATATTCATGTTGATCTCCTTCTTTAAAGATGACAGAGATGCGGGATAGGCTCCTACCAAAGAACCGCCTAAAAGCAATTCAAGAGGAAATCGTAGGATTTTTGCTGGAGGAGGTCATAGATGAAAGAGGAGAATACCATTACGGCACCTAATGCCTGCATGTAATGATCTGCAAACCGTAGGAGAAATTGTATATACCAAATTGTATATATATGTGTGTATGCATGCATGGTTGTACGAGAAATTATATGATATATGTATGGTCATATGAGAAATTATATTATATATATGCATAATGTGTACAACATGTAGTAGCGTAAAATATGTTTGAAATGAAAAAGAATTGAATGGAAAACACAAAGGAAAAATAAACCATAAACCATAAACCCCTAAACCCCGACCAAAAAAAAATCATCACCCTTTAGTCCCGGTTGGTGATACCAACCGGGAGTAAAGGTCCTCCAGCCCCCGGCGTGCGCATGCGGCCACGTGGAGGGCTTTAGTGCCGGTTCGTGGCCAACTGAGACTAAAGGGTGAGGGCCTTTAGTCCCGATTTATTAGTCCCGGTTGGCGAACCGGGACTAAAGGCCTCCGCCAACCGGGACTAAAGACCATTTCTCCACTAGTGAATGATAGACAATAATCCCCCTTCCAACACATCTTACAACTTTCACCGCATTATGCTCTCCAAACAAAAAGGTGTTGAGTTGGAATCTCGTACTAAGGATTCTTGTGGTTTTGATGAGTATTGGTCGGTTCTCGCTTTACATCCCTCTACACACCTGCAAGTAGTTTTAGTTATTTTGGACATCCTATATGATACATTGAACCATTTTTAGAGTGATTTTGCATGTTCAAAAATCTCAAGGAGTACGAAAAATAAGTGATGGACCTAATAAATATTACATAAAATAAACCTACAAACGAAATGATTCGAAACAGCCTAGACGATGTCGTCTAGCACACTTCAACATTTTAAAAACCGAGATGTGACACAACATTACCCTAGTTTTACATAATCTTATGTTGTGTTATTTATGCTTTTCTTTGCTACGTTCAATGGGACATGAGAAAAGTAGTAAGGGGTGTGTGAGACTGGATAGAGATGACCAAAGACGGCAAGCAAGGTCACAAGGTCACAGTGGCCTCCCCGATGGGTTCTACCATAGGGTACAATGATAGACAATAAGCCCCCCTTCCAACACATCTTACAACTTTCACCGCACTATGCTCTCCAAACAAAAGGTGTTGAGTTTGAATCTGTTGGGGAACGTAGTAATAATTCAAAAAAATTCCTACGTGTCACCAAGATCAATCTAGGAGATGCTAGCAACGAGAGAGAGGGAGTGCATCTTCATACCCTTGAAGATCGCTAAGCGGAAGCGTTGCAAAGAACGCGGTTGATGGAGTCGTACTCGCAGCGATTCAAATCGCGGAAGATCCGATCCAAGCGCCGAACGGACGGCGCCTCCGCGTTCAACACACGTACAGCCCGGAGATGTCTCCTCCTTCTTGATCCAGCAAGGGGGGAGGAGAAGTTGAGGGAGAGCTCCGGCAGCACGACGGCGTGGTGGCGGTGGAGCTCGTGGTTCTCCGGCAGAGCTTCGCTAAGCACTACGGAGGAGGAGGAGGTGTAGGAGAGGGGAGGGCTGCGCCAGGGGCAAGGGATGCAGCTCCCATGCGCCTCCCCACTATATATAGGGGTGAAGGGGGCTGGTTTCTTGCCCTCCAAGTCCATTGGGGCGTTGGCAAAGGTGGGAGGAAAGAAATCCCATCCTTTCCCTTCCCCACCGATTGTTATCCCCCTTTTTAGGGATCTTGATCTTATCCCTTCGGGATATGATCTTATTCCTTCTAAGGGGGTATCTTGGTGCGCCTTGACCAGGGGTGTGGGGCCTTGCCCCCACTACCCACGTTCATGTGGGTCCCCCCATGCAGGTGGGCCCCACTCCGGAACCTTCTAGAACCTTCCCGGTACAATACCGAAAAATCCCGAACATTTTCCGGTGGCCAAAATAGGACTTCCCATATATAAATATTTACCTCCGGACCATTCCGGAACTCCTCGTGACGTCTGGGATCTCATCCGGGACTCCGAACAACTTTTGGTAACCACATACAATTCCCATTACAACTCTAGTGTCACCGAACCTTAAGTGTGTAGACCCTACGGGTTCGGGAACCATGCAGACATGACCGAGACACCTCTCCGGCCAATAACCAATAGCGGGATCTGGATACCCATATTGGCTCCCACATGTTCCATGATGATCTCATCGGATGAACCACGATGTCGGGGATTCAATTAATCCCGTATACAATTCCCTTTGTCCATCAGTATGTTACTTGCCCGAGATTCGATCGTCGGTATCCCTATACCTTGTTCAATCTCGTTATCGGCAAGTCTCTTTACTCGTTCCGTAACACATGATCCCGTGACTAACTCCTTAGTCACATTGAGCTCATTATGATGATGTATTACCGAGTGGGCCCAGAGATACCTCTCCGTCACACGGAGTGACAAATCCCAGTCTCGATTCGTGCCAACCCAACAGACACTTTCGGAGATACCTGTAGTGCACCTTTATAGTCACCCAGTTACGTTGTGACGTTTGATACACCCAAAGCATTCCTACGGTATCCGGGAGTTGCACAATCTCATGGTCTAAGGAAATGATACTTGACATTAGAAAAGCTCTAGCAGACGAACTACACGATCTTGTGCTATGCTTAGGATTGGGTCTTGTCTCTCACATCATTCTCCTAATGATGTGATCCCATTATCAACGACATCCAATGTCCATGGTCAGGAAACCATGACCATCTATTGATCAACGAGCTAGTCAACTAGAGGCTCACTAGGGACATGGTGTGGTCTATGTATTCACACATGTATTACGGTTCCCGGTTAATACAATTATAGCATGAACAATAGACAATTATCATGAACGAGGAAATATAATAATAACCATTTTATTATTGCCTCTAGGGCATATTTCCAACAGTCTCCCACTTGCACTAGAGTCAATAATCTAGTTACATTGTGATGAATCGAACACCCATAGAGTTCTGGTGCTGATCATGTTTCGCTCGTGGAAGAGGTTTAGTCAACGGATCTGCGACATTCAGATCCGTATGTACTTTACAAATATCTATATCTCCATCCTGAATGTAACCACGAATGGAGTTGAAGCGGCGCTTGATGTGCTTGGTCTTCTTGTGAAACCTGGGCTCCTTGGCAATGGCAATAGCTCCAGTGTTGTCACAGAAGAGAGTCATCAGGACCGATGCATTGGGAATCACTCCTAGGTCGGTGATGAACTCCTTCATCCAGACTCCTTCTTGCGCTGCTTCCGAAGCAGCTATGTACTCCGCTTCACATGTAGATGCCGCCACGACGCTTTGCTTGCAACTGCACCAGCTGACTGCCCCACCATTCAAAATATACACGTATCCGGTTTGTGACTTGGAGTCATCCGGATCTGTGTCGAAGCTAGCATCGACGTAACCCTTTACGACGAGCTCTTCGGCACCTCCATAAACGAGAAACATATCCTTAGTCCTTTTTAGGTACTTAAGGATATTCTTGACCGCTGTCCAGTGTTCCATTCCGGGATCACTTTGGTACCTCCCTACCAAACTTATGGCAAGGTTCACATCAGGTCTGGTACATAGCATGGCATACATAATAGAGCCTATGGCTGAGGCATAGGGGATGACACTCATCTTTTCTCTATCTTCTGCCGAGGTCGGGCATTGAGCTGTGCTCAATCTCACACCTTGCAATACAGGCAAGAACCCCTTCTTGGACTGATCCATATTGAACTTCTTCAATATCTTGTCAAGGTATGTGCTTTGTGAAAGACCAATGAGTCGTCTCGATCTATCTCTATGGATCTTGATGCCTAATATGTAAGCAGCTTCTCCAAGGTCCTTCATTGAAAAACACTTATTCAAGTAGGCCTTTATGCTTTCCAAAAGTTCTATATCATTTCCCATCAACAATATGTCATCCACATATAAAATGAGAAATGCTACAGAGCTCCCACTCACTTTCTTGTAAATACAGGCTTCTCCATAAGTCTGTATAAACCCAAACGCTTTGATCACCTCATCAAAGCGAATGTTCCAACTCCGAGATGCTTGCACCAGCCCATAGATGGAGCGCTGGAGCTTGCATACCTTGTCAGCATTCTTAGGATCGACAAAACCTTCCGGTTGCATCATATACAATTCTTCCTTAAGGAAACCGTTAAGGAATGCCGTTTTGACGTCCATTTGCCAGATCTCATAATCATAAAATGCGGCAACTGCTAACATGATTCGGACGGACTTCAGCATCGCTACGGGTGAGAAAGTCTCATCGTAGTCAACTCCTTGAACTTGTCGATAACCCTTAGCGACAAGCCGAGCCTTATAGACGGTCACATTACCATCCGCGTCAGTCTTCTTCTTAAAGACCCATTTATTTTCTATGGCTTGCCGATCATCGGGCAAGTCCACCAAAGTCTATACTTTGTTCTCATACATGGATCCTATCTCGGATTTCATGGCTTCAAGCCATTTGTTGGAATCCGGGCCCGCCATGGCTTCTTCATAGTTCGAAGGTTCACCGTTGTCTAACAACATGATTTCCAGGACAGGGTTGCCATACCACTCTGGTGCGGAACGTGTCCTCGTGGACCTACGAAGTTCAGTAGTAACTTGATCCGAAGTTTCATGATCATCATCATTAACTTCCTCTCTAGTCGGTGCAGGAACCACAGAAACATTTTCCTGCGCTGCACTACTCTCCGGTTCGAGAGGGGGTACAATTACCTCATCAAGTTCTACTTTCCTCCCACTTACTTCTTTCGAGAGAAACTCTTTCTCTAGAAAGGATCCATTCTTGGCAACAAAGATCTTGCCTTCGGATCTGAGGTAGAAGGTATACCCAATAGTTTCCTTAGGGTATCCTATGAAGACACACTTTTCCGATTTGGGTTCGAGCTTTTCAGGTTGAAGTTTCTTGACATAAGCATCGCATCCCCAAACTTTCAGAAACGACAGCTTAGGTTTCTTCCCAAACCATAATTCATACAGTGTCGTCTCAACGGATTTAGACGGTGCCCTATTTAAAGTGAATGCGGCAGTCTCTAACGCATATCCCCAAAATGATAGCGGTAAATCAGTAAGAGACATCATAGATCGCACCATATCCAATAGAGTGCGATTACGACATTCGGACACACCATTACGCTGAGGTGTGCCACGCAGCGTGAGTTGTGAAACAATTCCACATTTCCTTAAGTGCGTGCCAAACTCGTGACTCAAATATTCTCCTCCACGATCAGATCGTAAGAACTTTATTTTCTTGTCACGTTGATTCTCTACCTCACTCTGAAATTCCTTGAACTTTTCAAAGGTCTCAGACTTGTGTTTCATTAAGTAGACATACCCATATCTGCTTAAGTCATCAGTGAGGGTGGGAACATAATGATAGCCACCGCGAGCCTCAACGCTCATTGGACCGCATACATCGGTATGTATTATTTCCAACAAGTTGGTTGCTCGCTCCATTGTTCCGGAGAACGGAGTCTTAGTCATCTTGCCCATGAGGCATGGTTCGCACGTGTCAAATGATTCATAATCAAGAGACTCCAAAAGTCCATCTGCATGGAGTTTCTTCATGCGTTTGACACCAATATGACCAAGGCGGCAGTGCCACAAGTATGTGGGACTATCATTATCAACCTTACATCGTTTGGTATTCACACTATGAATATGTGTAACATCACGTTCGAGATTCAATAAAAATAAACCATTGACCAGCGGGGCATGACCATAAAACATATCTCTCATATAAATAGAACAACCATTATTCTCGGATTTAAATGAGTAGCCATCTCGCATCAAACGAGATCCAGATACAATGTTCATGCTCAAAGCTGGTACTAAATAACAATTATTGAGGTTTAAAACTAATCCCGAAGGTAGATGTAGAGGTAGCGTGCCGACGGCGATCACATCGACCTTTGAACCATTCCCGACGCGCATCGTCACCTCGTCCTTCGCCAATCTCCGCTTATTCCGCAGCTCCTGTTTTGAGTTACAGATGTGAGCAACCGCACCGGTATCAAATACCCAGGAGCTACTACGAGCGCTGGTAAGGTACACATCAATAACATGTATATCATATATACCTTTGACGTTGCCGGCCTTCTTATCCGCTAGGTACTTGGGGCAGTTCCGCTTCCAGTGACCGGTTCCCTTGCAATAAAAGCACTTAGTCTCAGGCTTGGGTCCATTCTTGGGCTTCTTCCCGGCAACTGATTTACCGGGCGCGGCAACTGCTTTGCCGTCCTTCTTGAAGTTCTTCTTACCCTTGCCTTTCTTGAAACTGGTGGTCTTATTCACCATCAACACTTGATGTTCCTTTTTGATCTCCACCTCCACTGATTTCAGCATCGAATATAACTCAAGAATGGACTTCTCCATCCCTTGCATATTGAAGTTCATCACAAAGCTCTTGTAGCTAGGTGGAAGCGACTGGAGGATTCTGTCAATAACCGAGTCATCCGGAAGATTAACTCCCAGCTGAGACAAGCGGTTGTGCAACCCAGACATTTTGAGCATGTGCTCGCTGACAGAACTATTTTCCTCCATCTTACAACTGAAGAACTTGTCGGAGACTTCATATCTCTCGACCCGGGCATGAGCTTGGAAAACCATTCTCAGCTCTTGGAACATCTCATATGCTCCATGTTGCTCAAAACGCTTTTGGAGCCCCGGTTCTAAGCTGTAAAGCATGCCGCACTGAACCAGGGAGTAATCATCACTACGCGACTGCCAGGCGTTCATAACGTCTTGAGTTGCTGGGAAAATGGGTGCGTCACCTAGCGGTGCATCAAGGACATATGCTTTCTTGGAAGCTATGAGGATGATCCTCAAGTTACGGACCCAGTCCGTATAGTTGCTTCCATCGTCTTTCAGCTTGGTTTTCTCTAGGAACGCGTTGAAGTTGAGGGCAACATTAGCGTGGGCCATTGGATCTACAAGATAGATTGTAAAGACAATTTTAGACTAAGTTCATGATAATTAAGTTCATCTAATCAAATTATTTAATGAACTCCCACTCAGATAGACATCCCTCTAGTCATCTAAGTGATACATGATCCATATCGACTAGGCCGTGTCCGATCATCATGTGAGACGGACTAGTCATCAATGGTGAACATCTCCATGTTGATCGCATCTACTATACGACTCATGTTCGACCTTTCGGTCTCTCGTGTTCCGAAGCCATGTCTGTACATGCTAGGCTCGTCAAGTCAACCTAAATGTTTCGCGTGTGTAAATCTGGCTTACACCCGTTGTATGCGAACGTTAGAATCTATCACACCCGATCATCACGTGGTGCTTCGAAACAACGATCCTTCGCAACGGTGCACACTTAGGGGGAACACATTTCTTGAAATTTTAGTGAGGGATCATCTTATTTATGCTACCGTCGTTCTAAGCAAATAAGATGTAAAAACATGATAAACATCACATGCAAATCATAAAGTGACATGATATGGCCAATATCATCTTGCGCCTTTGATCTCCATCTTCGGGGCGCGGCATGATCACCATCATCACCGGCACGACACCATGATCTCCATCATCATGATCTCCATCATCGTGTCTTCATGAAGTTGTCTCGCCAACTATTACTTCTACTACTATGGCTAACGGTTAGCAATAAAGTAAAGTAATTACATGGCATTTTTGATTGACACACAGGTCATACAATAAATTAAGACAACTCCTATGGCTCCTGCCGGTTGTCATACCCATCGACATGCAAGTCGTGATTCCTATTACAAGAACATGATCAATCTCATACATCACATATATTTCATCACATCCTTTTGTCCATATCACATCACATAGCATACCCTGCAAAAACAAGTTAGACGTCCTCTAATTGTTGTTGCAAGTTTTACGTGGCTGCTATGGGTTTCTAGCAAGAACGTTTCTTACCTACGCAAAAGCCACAACGGTGATATGCCAATTGCTATTTACCCTTCATAAGGACCCTCTTCATCGAATCCGATCCGACTAAAGTGGGAGAGACAGACACCCGCTAGCCACCTTATGCAACAAGTGCATGTCAGGCGGTGGAACCAGTCTCACGTAAGCGTACGTGTAAAGTCGGTCTGGGCCGCTTCATCCCACAATGCCGCCGAATCAAGATATGACTAGTAACGGCAAGCAAATTGACCAAATCATCGCCCACAACTACTTGTGTTCTACTCGTGCATAGAATCTACGCATAAACCTAGCTCATGATGCCACTGTTGGGGAACGTAGTAATAATTCAAAAAATTTCCTACGTGTCACCAAGATCAATCTAGGAGATGCTAGCAACGAGAGAGAGGGAGTGCATCTTCATACCCTTGAAGATCGCTAAGCGGAAGCGTTGCAAAGAACGCGGTTGATGGAGTCGTACTCGCGGCGATTCAAATCGCGGAAGATCCGATCCAAGCGCCGAACGGACGGCGCCTCCGTGTTCAACACACGTACAGCCCAGGGACGTCTCCTCCTTCTTGATCCAGCAAGGGGGGAGGAGAAGTTGAGGGAGAGCTCCGGCAGCACGACGGCGTGGTGGCGGTGGAGCTCGTGGTTCTCCGGCAGAGCTTCGCTAAGCACTACGGAGGAGGAGGAGGTGTAGGAGGGGGGAGGGCTGCGCCAGGGGCAAGGGATGCAGCTCCCATGCGCCTCCCCACTATATATAGGGGTGGAGGGGGCTGGTTTCTTTCCCTCCAAGTCCATTGGGGCATTGGCAAAGGTGGGAGGAAAGAAATCCCATCCTTTCCCTTCCCCACCGATTGTTATCCCCTCTTTTTACGGATCTTGATCTTATCCCTTCGGGATATGATCTTATTCCTTCTAAGGGGGGATCTTGGTGCGCCTTGACCAGGGGTGTGGGGCCTTGCCCCCACTACCCACGTTCAGGTGGGTCCCCCCATGCAGGTGGGCCCCACTCCGGAACCTTCTAGAACCTTCCCGGTACAATACCGAAAAATCCCGAACATTTTCCGGTGGCCAAAATAGGACTTCCCATATATAAATCTTTACCTCCGGACCATTCCGGAACTCCTCGTGACGTCCGGGATCTCATCCGAGACTCCGAACAACTTTCGTTAACCACATACAATTCCCATTACAACTCTAGCGTCACCGAACCTTAAGTGTGTAGACCCTACGGGTTCGGGAACCATGCAGACATGACCGAGACACCTCTCCGGCCAATAACCAATAGCGGGATCTGGATACCCATATTGGCTCCCACATGTTCCACGATGATCTCATCGGATGAACCACGATGTCGGGGATTCAATTAATCCCGTATACAATTCCCTTTGTCCATCGGTATGTTACTTGCCCGAGATTTGATCGTCGGTATCCCTATACCTTGTTCAATCTCGTTACCGGCAGGTCTCTTTACTCGTTCCATAACACATGATCCCGTGACTAACTCCTTAGTCACATTGAGCTCATTATGATGATGTATTACCGAGTGGGCCCAGAGATACCTCTCCGTCACACGGAGTGACAAATCCCAGTCTCGATTCGTGCCAACCCAACAAACACTTTCGAAGATACCTGTAGTGCACCTTTATAGTCACCCAGTTACGTTGTGACGTTTGATACACCCAAAGCATTCCTACGGTATCCGGGAGTTGCAGAATCTCATGGTCTAAGGAAATGATACTTGACATTAGAAAAGCTCTAGCAGACGAACTACACGATCTTGTGCTATGCTTAGGATTGGGTCTTGTCCATCACATCATTCTCCTAATGATGTGATCCCGTTATCAACGACATCCAATGTCCATGGTCAGGAAACCATGACCATCTATTGACCAACGAGCTAGTCAACTAGAGGCTCACTAGGTACATGGTGTGGTCTATGTATTCACACATGTATTACGGTTTCCGGTTAATACAATTATAGCATGAACAATAGACAATTATCATGAACAAGGAAATATAATAATAACCATTTTATTATTGCCTCTAGGGCATATTTCCAACAGAATCTCGTACTAAGGATTCTTGTGGTTTTGAGGAATTCATCTATGGGAGAACCAAGAACAGGGAGCCCTATCCAGCTATTGTTTTTTTTGTCTGAGTCATTTAATGATCACGAATAACATGACGAAGCCTCTTCGTCACCCACTATACCCTTACCCACCTCATCCACCAGCAAATTACTTCGTCATCTTTGCACGATTACTATGAACTCGATGCTTTGATGCCATTATGGCATACCCTGTATCAATGTTTCTATTTGTACGGGACGATAGCCCTCTCCATGTTGTCTCCATCAAATGAACTACATGGCTATGTAGGCGGGTCATATGGAACGAAAGTTGCTAGAAACTCGTGTTGGCTCAACCGTCGAAGATGCGGTGATGTGATGTTCATCTTTGAGTTTAGAATTACAAACTGAAAACAATGGACAAATGGATGGATACAATCCACCTGAACCGGTTTGTTTTTTGGCATAGAAATACTAGGAGTAGCCTATTCGATCTATTCCAATTGAATAAAAAAATATAGTTGGGCTTGCGGCCACAATTCTCCATGAAATGTATTTTAATAAAATGACAACCAAATTTCAAGAATGATATCCATGCGACCTTGAACTGAAACAACAATTCCAATCCTCAATGCCAAACTCAATTATGAAAGTCCACATGGGAGTAACACACGTCGAGCTAGCATTCTAAGAAATTCTATATTTTCTCTTGGTCATTGAGATTTGTGGTTAATTCATAGCACTATTTGAGGATAGATAGTAATGATTGAAGTTTTTCTACTTGGAAATGGAAATGATTCAAGTTTTACTATTTGGAATTACCTTAGGCTTAATTTCTATTACTTTAGCAGGATTTTTTGTGACTTTGCATTCACAAGACATGCGTGAGGCTAGTTAGATGGTTCGGTGTTTTGATGATCCCATCTTTATTGGCCGGGACTTCTGTATTTACCACACACGTGTTGGGCAATAACTTATTTTGGAAGAAAAAACAAATCACACCACACACTTAGCTCGGAGTCAAACAAGCAATAAAAGAAGGATTGGACAAATGGGACTACCATGATCTTCCGTAATGCCAAGCACAACTATACCCAAGCGAGTGAACAAAACATGAAGCTGACTAAAGAGACACAAGTAGGAACGAGGAACGAGACCTGCTTATGGCGTGCAATCTACACGGTTTCAGGTTATCAAGAGTAGGGTGAAAGTGGATCAAATTTAGATGAATAATGCTCATATCGTATCCTATTCCATATTTATTTTGGGTCCGTAAGTGGAACGAATGCAGATTTGACCAGATTATGCGGATTTGAACATGATACGGTAACATAAAGGACTCTACCGGAAACGGTCACATACCACATGTCTACATAAGAAATATATGAATGCTACTTAAATTACACGAAAACAATGAGCAACTATTAATACTTATACACTTTAAACACACATAAAACAATAGAAGGTACTAAAATAAAAGAAATGAATAGCTGCAAACACATGTCTCATCTCGTAAGCAGAGAAAATCATTCACATATTATTTTCTTGCGTGGTAAAAGGAGTTTATTCAATATTATAGAGTTACAATTGAGAGACACGGGCTCCTCAATACATGGGGGGCTATGGTTAAGCCATACCGCGTAATGCACTCCATATGGTTGTAGTTTATCAGTCGATCTGCCAAAATGTTTTGTTCCTTCGTATCTTCCGCGGAATAAACTCCCTACTAGACATCAACGATATGATCTCTTGAAACTATCTCTCCATATGTCGGGTGATCCACATCAGTACTAGACAGGGTCATCAAGGCCTCCAAAGAATCCGACTAAACAATGACCGAAAGAGCAGTATGTTGGATGACAACGACCATACCTTGCATTAAAGCATGGATCTCTGTTTCGAGGGCGTCGTTACAGTGGAAGATGAAACGACAGGCTGCAAATATAACCGACCCGTCACGTCTATGCATGATCATAACAGTTGTCGTTGAATTGTCCACGATGAAGAAAGAGACATCAACAGAAAGCGCCAGAGGTCCACTGGGGGTGGAGGCCATGGGAGAGCAGGCACCGGCGGCGTCACATGAATAATGCCCCTTCCCCTTCAACAGTCATTTTACATTTTAATATCTCATCAACAGAAGTATGTCCAATGGACTTTCAATAGTTGTTCAAGAAGCCCTCCAAACAGAAATAGATGTTCAAGTACTTCACCGTTGTTTCACATATTAATACTTGAAACTTCACTCATAAACCGGATATTCATATTTAGAAGGGCAAATTATCCAGCTAGGAAAAAAGGATTATCCTACGGCGCCATATATTAATAATGACATAACCTATACCGTATCCTATCGATCATACTCGAATTCGAATTGGTTTGTGCTTTGGATGTTAAAAATCATCTCTTACCGTATCCTATAGAAAATGGATTCAGAAAGAGTTTCATGCGGAAATTGTCCTACTAAGGGCGTGTTCGGCAACCATCTAGCTTCACAAAACTTCACGTATCTAGCTTTTCTTCCCAGCTTCCCACTCCACGCGGCGAGAGAAATCTGTTCGGTAGCGTCGCTAGCTTCTTGCATCGCTAGGGCCTGTTTTAGCGCCATAATGGGCTGGCTGGGCCGGCTGGAACCAGCCCAGGTCGGCCAGTCTGTGTACGAGAGAGGGAAAACTGTACCGATTCGAGGGGGAGACGGTCGTGTAGTTCTGTTTCGAACGAAAAGTTTTCTTTGGCGGTGGCAACTCTCTGTAAATATGGCGAACTCCACGCTTCTTGGTTTGGTGGAGCTGGGCTTTCCCAGCTTCGCTTTTTTGCACTACCGGCTGCTCCAGCTTCGCAGATTCCACTTGTGGCAGATAAAACGTTCGGCTCGTCTCCACTCCAGCAATTTGTGAAGCGTGGAGCGGGAGAAGATCAGAATACGCCCTAACTGTACTTTTAACAATTTAACCCTTGTTTGTAAAAAAAAACTACTTCTTCCGTATGAAAATACTTGTCGGAGGTATTTTCAGACGGAGGAAGTACATTTTTAACCCGTAATCAAGAGCGTCAAGGAGACGTGAGACCGATCCCTAATCAAACCAAGACCTTTCCACCGCTTTTACAGGCTTTCAGCGCTCAAATCAAATCGGATACCGGAGCAAGCAAACCAGCCAACGGAAGCCCGAGCCAAGCGAAGCAAACAGAGCACTTGCCGTTTCCGGCGCCCACCCCTGAACCACCCCGAAAGCCCCCTCATCACCATTCCTCTTCCTCCCATGGCGGCCTCCTTTACTCCTCCTCCTCCCCATTCCCCACCACCACCACCACCGCCATTCCCCAATCGCACCGCGCCCGCACCGGCCCCCAGAGCGCCCGAAGAAACGAGCCCTTCCTGGCGCCGCCGGAGGAATAAGAAGGAGGAGGGATGGGGCGCGGGAAGATCGAGATCAAGAGGATCGAGAACCAGAGCAACCGCCAGGTGACCTTCTCCAAGCGCAAGAACGGCATCCTCAAGAAGGCCAAGGAGATCAGCGTGCTCTGCGACGCCGAGGTCGGCGTCGTCGTCTTCTCCAGCGCCGGCAAGCTCTACGACTTCTGCTCCCCCAAGACCTCGTGCGTGCCGTATCTGCCCCTTTCCCGTCCTGAATCTCGCTTTTTAAGGAGCACTTTTCTCGGCTCTTTCGTAGTATACTGTTTGTGACTTGTGCGTGCTTTAATTTTGGCGTTGGGTTCTTCTCTGTTGGCAAATATGCAATCCTTAGCTGCTTGTCGGTGTTTAGATGGGTGTACATTTATAGTCTCTGCAGATAGGTAAAATATCAGTTCATATGCTGCTACTCGTATCAATAATTTGCAATGAACGGAATTGTGTTGGTCTAAATGTTTTCTGCTTGACTGGTTTCGTGTACGTTTAGAGTAAGTTTAAGTGGGTAGGACCAAACAACTCATACTCCCCTTTTCCTGGACTGGATGACATTTTCGGAATCTAGAATCACTCGTTTCTGTTAATGGCCCGCTTAGCAACATCCTTCCCTGTATTCATGCATCGTTTTGGTGGGGCATAGGCTATCAAGAATCTTGGAGAAGTACCAGACCAACTCCGGGAAGATACTGTGGGATGAGAAGCACAAGGTAATTCTTGGCCTCCAAAACATATATCAATGAATGCTTTTCTAGAGTTGTTATCCTAAAGCCTGGCTGAAAATCCTGTTCCAACAGAAGTCTTTTCAGAGCTTTTTTTTTTTAAGAATGAAGGGGTTACCCCCCAATTTTCATTTCTGAAAATTGATAAAATGTTTTCAGAGCTAGAATACCACTTGTATTTTGTTGAATCGACTGAGTGGAATGACCTGTAGTTCAGAAAAAATAACAGTAGAATGACTTATCACTGATGGACACATTCAATGTTTCAGAGCCTCAGTGCGGAGATTGATCGAATCAAGAAAGAGAACGATAACATGCAGATCGAGCTCAGGTAATTTCTTGGACAGAATGTTTCTTTTTCCTTGGATATCCTGTATACTGAGATTGCAATCGCCCATTCTGATGGTACAGACACTTGAAAGGCGAAGATCTGAACTCGCTGCAGCCCAAAGAGCTCATCATGATTGAGGAAGCACTTGATAATGGGCTGACAAGTCTGCACGAAAAACAGGCACTATGATTGAGGAAGCACTTTATAAGCATTATCACTACTTAAATGTTTTGGTTTCTGATGTTGCTTTATTCTGTTGGTGCAGATGGAGCACTATGACAGGCTCATGAAACATGTATGACCTAGTTTTGGATATATGATTACGTGTTGTGCATATTTGTTGATCATAATGCAGTTCTTTCACACTTGTTCTCACCCACTGTTTTGTTGGCCAACTGCAGGGTAAGATGCTGGAAGATGAGAACAAGTTGCTGGCCTTTAAAGTGGTAAGTGATCTTGCAGATGGCTCACTGGCGTAGCTTCTGTTTTGAATAAGCTGCATCTGTTTTTGCTGAAGTTAAACATGTAAGCTGAAAAGTGAAAACTATATCTGCGAACTGTTAAAATGCTGATTGTTTTTCATAAGTTTTTGCATGAACACTCATCAAACAGTATGCATCATCATCAGAGGCTGGGGGTAATGGAAGCTTCCATTTTTCCAAAAAAACTTATCAAACAGTAGGTGCATTCTATGTTTTGTTAGGAACATACATGAAATTTCTAAATGAGCTGAATGCACGCACACTCAACGATCCTTCCATCAATAATGAATGTTGACAATCATTCGGCAATACCACCTGATTAACCATGCAGCCCCCACCTGAATTTTCATTGAAAAAGAGCCCAAAACGCGCAAATAGAGCATTGAGTGGGGGATAGGGGCTGCAGGTTCACTACATTATGCATGAGTATCGTGTACAAGTTATATTTGCACTAGTTGTTACCAAAGGAACTGTCTAGGCTGAAGGCTTTCCTAACCGACCGTCTGTTTTTGTTCATCTTCATCCAGCACCAGCATGATATCGCCTTGAGCGGGAGCATGAGGGATCTTGAGCTTGGGTACCATCCAGACAGGGACTTTGCAGCCCAGATGCCGATCACCTTCCGCGTGCAGCCTAGTCACCCCAATCTGCAGGAGGACAGCTAGGCTCCTGACCCTCCACGCCACTCCATCAAATGATCTTAGCCACCACTGGCTTGTATGTCCATCATGCATTTTGCCAGCTGTATCCTTCGTTTGTTATCTGTTTGGATGAACAACTGAACATGTTATACGTAGTAGCTTGATGATGTGCCGATACAGTCGGGCTCTAGAACGCCACGCAGCCGCCGCCTGCCGCCTGCCGGTCTGCTCTCACTGTAAGTTTGCACCACCACTGGAGCTGAAGTATCTGTAGACTGGTATTGTATCTGCATGTTGTTTCCCTGATCATTGCAATTGCCGGACGGTGAATAGTTTGTAATGACAACAAAAATAGTGTGGAAAATCTTGATTTGGTGTGAGCTTTATCTCATTCAGCATATTTCTACAAGTTCCATTCGTTATTTCATCACAAGGTAATGTGGTACACAATCCATTTTTACACCAAGAAGAAAAGCTATTGTACAATACTCTGAACTTCAGTTACAAGGTGTAGTTTACTGCAGCTGCAGTATGCAAAATGTGAAAGTACATAAATTCCAGTCCAGCTTCAGCTTCGTTTATCAACCCCTGACCCAGCCTCATCTGAGCATGTCGCCGAAGTCCAGGAACGGGCCGCTCAGCACCGACGAGGCACTGAAGTTGCCTTCGCCTTGGTCGAAAGCGATCCTCTGGCCGTACGGCTGCGGCCGATCCGGCAAGTCCGGCACGTCCACGTCACCCTCCAGCATCCTCAGCGCCTCCGGCATGGTGGGGCGGCACACCACCGTGACGTGCGCGCACAGGATGCCGACGAGCACGAACCTCTCCATGGCCGCCACGGTCGCCCGGCAATCATTCTCCCGAAGCAGAGCCTCGGCGAGCACCTCCCTCGTCCGGCCGGCCTTGACGAGCGTCCACGCCCAGTCGGTGACCAGCACCATCCCGGACGGCTCCGCGAGGTCCAGCGCGGGCCGGCCGCTCATCACCTCCAGCACCAGCACGCCGAAGCTGTACACGTCGCTCCTCTCCGTGAGCTGCCCGTACAGCGCATACTCCGGCGAGAGGTAGCCGTGCGTGCCGGCCACGCGCGTCGTCAGGTGCGACTGCCCGTCCCGGCTCCGGCGTGCCAGCCCGAAGTCCGCCACGCGCGCCCGCATGTCCTCGTCCAGGAGTATGTTGGTCGCCTTGATGTCGCGGTGGTAGATCCCCGGCTTCACGCCGTAGTGCATGTACTCCAGCCCCCTCGCCACGTCGAGGACCACGCTCCTCCGCTGCGCCCACGCCAGCACCGCTCCGTCCTGCTGCCGGAAGATGTAGCGGTCGAGCGAGCCGTTGGGCATGTAGTCGTACACGAGAAGCATCTGCCTGCTGCCATGGTCGTCGGGGTCGTCGGCGTCGGTGATGCAGCACCCGCGCAGCGGCACCAGGTTCCGGTGCCGGAAGTGGCTGATGATCTCCACCTCGTTCGCGAACTCGTCGTCCCCGCCGTCCACGTCCGGGTCCAGCATCTTCTTGACGGCCACCACGGACCCGTCCGCGAGCACGCCGCGGTACACGACGCCGAACCCGCCGCGGCCGATGATGTTCCGCTCCGCGAACCCGCCGGTCGCCTTCGCCAGCTCGCGGATACCGAACAGCACCGAGCCGGTGTTGGGTCGCTGCCGCGACGGCCGCCGCTCAGCCGACAAACCGCGGTTCTTGCTGCTGATGCCGTCGTGCCGCCTCGTCCAAACAAGCAGCGCTATGAGGAACACAAGGAGGACGGAGGCGATCGGGATGATGGTTGCAACTGCGATGTTGGTGTGGCTAGTGGAGCCGGAGGCAGGCGAGGCTGTGGGTGGTGGGGTGGAGAGAGCGAGGCCGAAGGCGCATGCGGCGGTGGAAGGGGAGGTGGGGCCGGCGGAGTTCGATACGCCGGCGGCGTAGAGGGCGGTGAGGTAGAAGCAGTTCAGGGAATTGGAGGTCTTGCCGGCGGCAGCTGTGAGTCGAGCCAAGGCATGAATTCCGGCGGCGAGGCAGCCGTAGCAGAGGGACGCGTCGGTGAGGTTGGAGCCGCAGGAGGAGTTGAGTTCCCCGGCGGCCACATCGCCGACGGTGTCGACGTACTGCGCGGCGGTGGTGACCCCTGCGCAGTAGGACGGGGAGATGGCGAACTGGGACGGGACAGGGAAGCAGACCGGCACCAGGGAGCGCGGGAGCGAGAGCGGCGGCGAGGCGAGCGCGTCGGAGAAGGCGTGGATGCAGGCGGCCGAGGCAGGTGCGGACGGGAGGCGGAAGAGGCCGGTGTCGCGGAGGCGCGCGGCGAGGCCGATGCCGAGCACGGAGAGCAGGGTCATGCAGCAGGCGGTGACGTTAGACACCGGCGGCGCGCACGGCGCGCGGTCCCACGGGAACGTGCTCACGTAGCCCATGTCGAGCGGACACGCCGGCGGCGAGTTGACGCCCCCCGCCGCCTGGCGCAGCGCCAGCACGAGGAGGAGGAGGAGCCGGATAAGGCCCGCGACCGTCGCCATTGGTTTCGCCGGACGAGCAAGCGGCAGAGCGCGAAGAAAAGGCGTGAACCGAATCAACTGATCCAGTCGGGCAAATTGCTCGGCACTCGAGTCTATGGCTTGTGGGGGCAGCCTGACAGCTCGGCGTGGGACCCAGGTGGCAGTGGGCGAGCAATCCAATTTCAGTCTGAGACACGGGACTACGGGAGAGCGCTTATGCAGAGTGGCCTAGCAGATTTCTCATTTCTCGGTTGGTCAACCCCTGGTTAAAAGCTCATCTGTCTGGGCACAGTTTCTCTTCAGGCGCTGTACTATAGCGGCAGGTCGTCGCTCATGGCGAGAATCATGAGAGAGTTGGTTCCGTGTGCACTTTTTTCTCACGGGGCTCGACACCTTTGCAGCGGCAATTTGATCTGGTGATAACGATGCTTGATCAGGCAGAAGAACTGGCTGATAGTTTATCATGTCATCATGCCATCTGGTCGCCCATCTCCGGTTATCATTGCTGCGGGGTGTGTTTGTGAGGCATCGCGGCGCTCGAAAGGAAAGGATAAGAGCAGGGTTAATAGTACAGCGAGCTGCTGGCTATAAGCCATTGCTTGTCATTTATAGCCCATTTTATAGTCAACATGCACAATAGTTGATTAAAAAAGTGTACTACTTATTTATTATATGGTCCACCTTTCACTCTCACAAAGTGCCTAGGAACACGTGCTAGAGCTGCCTCTTCGCCAAGAGCCCGCTTACCTTCTCTTTCCTCCAACTAAGCAAAAATATACTAGTTTATTTCTTATAGCCCGCTGACTCAGCTCTATTGTACTTGCTCTAATTTAACCCCTTTAAGAGCAACCAGGGCACATCGGGGATGTTTGAAAGGTCAGATTAGCAATGCCCGAATTATAGCGAGATCACTAATTGACGAGTACACATTTCAAAGATCACTTCCATCTTTCCAGGTTGCGACAAGTGGCGCACTGCATGTGTGCCGCTTGTCGCAACCTGAGAGTTTTGTCTTTTTTCGTAGATCTGTATTTTCAAAACGTTTTATCTCTTAAACCGTGCGTTCAAATCCCGAACCGTTTTCATTGTTGGGTTCCTCACGTCGAGATTCAAAACTAGATCCCACGTTGATAGGTTTTGACGAACTTTTTTGTAGAAAAAAACCGGACGAAAAACCGCGCCTCTCGCGATAGAAAAAAACAGAAAACGCATTTTTTTCCTTTCCGAGAAGCATGGCGGTGCCTCTCGCGAAGACAAAAACGTGCCTCTCATGGAAGCAAAACCGTGCCTCTCTCGAAAAAAACCGCGTTTTTTTCCCTTTCCGAGAGGCACGGCCGTGCCTCGCGCGAAAACAAAACCGTGCCTCTTGCGAAAAGTAAAACCGTGCCTCTTGCGAAAAGAAAAAAACCCAGAAAACACATTTTTTTTTCTCTTTCCAAGAGGCACGACCGTGTCTCTCACGAAAGCAAAACTGTGCCTCTCACAGAAACAAAACCGTGCCTCTCGCAAAAAAAATAAAAAACAGAAAACGCGTTTTTTTCCTTTCAGAGAAAAAAAACATGTTTTTTCACGCAATTTTTTTAATTATTTTTTCGTCCGAAAGCTAAGAAAGCCCGATGAAAAACCGGAACACCAAAAAAACCCCGAAGAAAAACCAATCTAAAAAGCCAAAAACGTGTGCGAAAAAAAAAATCCAAAGGGAACGCTCAAAGCGCGACATGTGGCGACGGCTGAGAACGCGCCAAATGACGGCACGTGGGAGTGATCATTGGGAGGCTTCCGAGGAAGTGCTCCCTATTTAGTTGCTCCCGGATTGTAGATACTCTAATTTAACCCGTGTAAGAGGGTCGTTCTCTCGCTGAAGGCAGTGGCCTAAATGGCCCGGCCCAGCTCGTGCGAGGCCACTGCCTCTTTTTTTGACCTTTCTTTTTCATTGTTTTCTATTTTCTTCCTTTTTTACACTTTCAAAAATTCTAAACATATATATTACAAAATATAATATTCATAATGTTTTGAAAAAATGTTAATCATGCATTTGAAAAATAATAAATGTGTATAGAAAAATGTTGATCATGTATATAAAAAATATACAATGGTTGTGAAAAAAAGTTGATCATGTATTAAAAATATGTTAAACAAGTATTTTTAAAAAAAGTTAATCAAACGTTAGATTTTTTTTGAATGTGTGTATAAAAAATGTTGACCATGTATTAAACAAATCATGAAATCTTTTTATCATCTATATGAAAATACTAATCAAGCATTTTATAAAATGTTGAACAAGTATTTTAAAAATATTAATCAATCATTTTATAAAATTTTGAACAAGTATTTTAAATGTTGAGCAAGTATTTTAAAATGTTGAACAAGCATTTTGGAAATGATAAATGTGTAAATAAACGTTAACCATGCATTAAAAAAAAGTTAATGTTGCATCTAAAAAATGGTGATAAAGCATTTGAAAAATGTTTAATGTTCATAGAATTTTTTTGACCACATATTAGAAAAATATTAATCTTGTATTTGAATTTTTTTAATCAACCATTTGAAAAAAGTTTAAAGACCGTATAAGAAAAATGTTGATCATGTATACAAAAAATGTTAATCTTGTATTTAAATTTTTTTAATTAAGCATTTGGATTTTTTTTAAAAATATGTATAGAAAAAAGGTTGACTATGTATTAAAAAATGTTAAAGTTTTATTGGAAAATATTAACATTGTATTAGAAAAATGTTATTGACTTGTTCAGCAGCCACTGCGCCCTCGACTCGGTCGACGGCCTCCTCCTCCTCCAGAGGGACGAGGACACCGGCATCCGCCTCGTCCACCCGTTCACCGGCGATATCGCCGAGCTCCCACCGCTCGCCACCCTCCTCCCGCAGCTGGAGAACGACCCCTCGGTCCCTCGTGGTTCTGATCCTTACTGGTGGTGGTCCTTTGTCAGATACTGCGTCTGTGCTACCGTGTCCTGCAGTGCCGGAGCCATCACCGTCATGCTTGTGTTCCATCATCTGCGACGTGTAGCCTTCGCTACCCCCGAGGATCGGCAATGGACGATGCCAAGCTGGGAAATCCCAGTAAACATTGCACCCTTGTCGCTCCAAGGTAAGCTATACTTGGTGCAATTTCCTTGGGATAATGGCTCGCTGGTCTTCCAGATGGAGGTTGGTTCACCGCCGCTGCCGCCAAAGATGATTGCCACATGCCCGGCAGATAAACTCTACGGCGGCTACCATCTTGTAGAATGCGACTCGCAGATCCTGCTTGTCGGGTATACCGACAGCTCCATGTCACATATTTTGATCTACAAGCTCGAAGACCTCATCTTGGAGAGGTTTATCCCGGTAAGAAGCATCGGGGACCGAGCCCTCTTCCTTGAGGATCACAGCCTGAGTGTCTCCTGCAAGGCACTGCCAACCATCATTGCTGAGACAGTTGTGCATACATATCCACGGAACGGCCGTTTTGCGCAATACCGTCTCAGTACCGGTGCTTGGTCTGAACCATTAGATGGATATAGCGATGGCTTTAGCCCAGGTCCTTTGAGCCTCATCCATCATGTTATTAGTTGCTGCATTCGGAATGTTTGGTATGCCAGTGGCCCTATTTTGTGTGTCATCACAATCAGTACTGATCACAATTGTTCCCTGGATCATCTTATTTACTGGGTCATTCTTCTTGTGGTCCTTTTAGGAACAAAGGGCTGGTATATTCTGAAAAGGAAACCAGAAAACCCGGATGGCTTTGCTGGAAGGTGAAGAGAAAGCTTCGCATTTGGGTAAATCTTATGTAAATCTTATGTATTACGGTCATGTCAAGTCAATGGTCTGTCTGCCCTGCAACCGGTCTTGAATGGCTTCAGTGAATTGTTTGTTGAGCCTACAGAGTGACCTCCTAGGAGGACAATAGACCACAAAATACCCTTACTACCAGGCACTAAACCTGTCAATCATTAGAGAAGGGACAAAGTTCAAGATAAGACTATCTTGCCTGTTTGGGTCACAATTAATCCTCGGTCTTTTGTAGTACTAACAACATGATAGTTTTAGTTACCACCTTTGCTTTTATTCTCTTATTATAATAAATAACCAACCAGCCACAATAGTTTATTCCCTCGATCAACACCCAACTGAAGAAAACCTCGACACTCAGAAACTCAGAATACTCCCAGTTCACAAGCAGCTCTGAAGAGGTGCTTTGTGCTACTTACAATCCCATTGTTTTCTGTACAGATGGTATACACCATTGATATTTGCACACCTGTAAAACATTTTCTGCACAATAAATCAATTGTTTATCCACTGGTACTTACTTTATGCACTTTGACTTGGATATTTTCAGCTAGGAATTTAGCAGCTGCAAATGACATCTCACTATAGAACTTGTAATCAGTGGAAGTGTATTTTGTGCCTTTGGTAGCTTATTTTGCTGTTCTATTTGTGGGGCGCAAATTGTTCATGAGGTGTTTTCAAAATTTGTGCAGTGATAAAATCCTGTAACACTCGTCTTGTTGAAGACCATGTACTCCATTAGATTCTCTTTTTTACCAAACAAGCTAAATGATTATGCTGGGAGAAACATGCTAGAGGAAGCGAACAGGGCAAATGTTAATTACCCTCAAGTTACTTCAGACGCAGCAGCTGCCTTTTTTATTTCTTTTTCTTGTATATGTGCTCAATGGTCTTTGTACATGTTTGTTTCGGCTTTTACATTTGATCATGCATATTGGTGCAATTGGTATAATCCCTGATCTTACATCTCCTTTTCTACTTTTTTTTGCTAGGCGTGAATGGCCTTCTATATATCTGTTAAACAAGCTACCCGCGGCCGGGCCTACGTACTTGTGTATCAAGTTAGGATAGAGATAGATTGATCTTGTATAGGTTTAAACCTTCTTTCTTATCTCTTATCTCTATCCTCTCCCCATGTATCTTTATCTCACGGTTGCATCTAACCAACCGAATGTTGTAAACCCTACGAGATCCAAGTCTCGGCCGTATCAATATAAATACCATGTTGGCACCCATGTATGGGTGTTGAGACGCTTCATACAATTTTAACATGGTATTCAGAGCCTACCTCTTCCCCACCATCTAGCGACCATCCTCTCCTCTCGCCACCGCACCCTTTCATCCACCGATCATCCTCCAAGCCGCGTCCACCATGTCCAGCTCCAGCCAAGTTCCCTCCACCGGCCTAAACAACACCATCTCCGAACCCCTTACCCGAACAAACTACATCCTATGGCGAGCCCAGGCTCGCTCCCAGATCATGGGGACGAGACTATATGGGTATGTCGATCAGACGATTGCCGAACCAACCAAGACAATCACCACCAAAACTTCAGAAGGGAAGGACCAGGTTGTTCCCAATCCCGCATACACCCCCTGGCTGATTCAAGATCAGCAGATTGTGGCATATCTTCCCCGTAATCTATCAAAAGAGGTATTAGTCCAAGTCGCCTCCTTAGAAACCTCACATGCCATCTGGTCGGCTCTAGCAAATATGTTCTCTGCCCAGTCTAGATCGCGTGTAAACAATTGCCATATTGCTCTCTCCAATGCTCAAAAATGAACCCAAACCGTCGCTGCTTTCTTTGGCCAGATGCACGCGCTTTCTGATGAACTTGCAGCAGCGAGCAAACCCATATCAGAGGAAGAACTCCTCTCTTTCATTGTCGCCGGGCTAGACATGGATTATCAGCCCTTGATCTGTGCCTTAGACATCCGAACAGACCCACTTTTCATAGATGAGTTGTTCGGCATGGTTTCTAACTTCGACTAGAGAGTCTAGATGTTTCATGGCACAGCTTCCAGTGCCTTCAAATCCTCCGCAAACGCTGCTACTAGAGGGCGTGGTGGTTCTCCCAGGAACTACCGCAGCTCTCCCAGGTACGGGGGTGCGGGAGGACCACACAACGACAAGAACACAGGGGGTGGTGGCCCTCACAACTCCAACAACGCCGGCTCCTACAACAACAAGGCCGGCTATGGAAACGGGGGAGGTGGTGGCGGCGGTCACTACTAGAACTCCGGCAACAACAACAACAACAACTCCCAGCGCCCCTTCTACTCCAACAACAGGGGCTGCCAGGGAGGCTATGGTGGTGCCTTTCAAGGCTACGGCGAGTATGAAAACAAATGTCAAATCTGCAAGAAGAACAACCATATTGCAAAGGATTGTGAGTGGCGCTATGCCGAGAACAATTCTCAACGCAAGAAGGTTGCAGCTACCGTCGACACTTCTTCATATGGTGTGGACACAAACTGGTATGCGAATACTGGTGCCACCGACCACATCACCCATGAGCTCGAGAAAGTAACAATGCACGAGAAGTATCGTGGCCATGATCAAGTCCACAACGCCAATGGTGAAGGTATGCAAATAGATCATGTTTGTCGGTGTAAGTGAACAGGGGGTGTTCCTTATCCCTGGACATGCACCAGCGAGTTGCAGCCTCCAGGCGGGAAGGGCATGGCAGAGAAGAAATCCACTTATGAGCCGCATCTAGACCCAGGTTTCCGGCAAGGATTACTTGCCGGGAACAGGTCTACGCATCACCGGCAAGCTCAAAGGCCGGCAAGATCAGGATAGGATTTCCGAATCCAGCGAGCCTTCCTGGGAGAAGACCTCCAGGCAGGCCACCGAGAAGACCCGATGTTGGACTCCCGACAAGATGCTTGCTGGGGGACAACTGGGAACAAGCACAAGACTATCAAGAAAGCGTTCTAGTCAATGATCAGAAGACAGAAGACCGAAGGCTGGGATCCCGGCAAGATCTTGCCGGGATGGTTTGCGAAGCCCCGGCAAGACTTGCGCCCGGCAAGACCTCACCACCCTGTCACCGCTCCAGCGCAGCGACCAGCTTGTCTTTTAGCTGTTGTCCTCCTGGGTACGTGTCAGGTGCTAACGGCGGATGGGCTTAAGCGGTGCTGATGGGACGACCCCTTTTTCCGTCCCCAAGAAGCTAAGGGACACCTCAACGGAGCATTTAATGCATTTGTCCTAAGTCGTCAGTATTAGGTATGATAATACTGTAGTAGCTTTACACCTCTTGTACTTCGCCACTGTTGGTGACCCCTTGGACGTATAAAAGGAGGCCCAAGGCGTAGCTACAGGGGGGGAGGACCTTCTGGCCCATTCTACATGCGTAGCTGCTGCATGAACATACTGTTCATCGCAAGCGCTCCTGGAGCCAGAGTTAAAACACATCCAATACAACTAAGCAGGAGTAGGGTTTTACGCTTCTCAGCGGCCCGAACCTGGGTAAAAATCCCTCGCGTTGATCGTTGGATCTGCTCTTTGTGCAAGCCTTTCTCCCTGCCGAACCGTAAAGGGATCCTCTCGATCCCATAGGTGTCGTACGCCGACATCTTTGGCGCGCCAGGTAGGGGAAAAGGTTGCGCGAACCCGATCTAGCGGTCGGCGCATCAGCTTCATCGTCCATGGCGGCTTCGCTCTACTTACAGAAAGCTAAGTCCTAAAACTTTGGTTGCTTTTTGTTGCGTAGCCTTATCCTTGATGGTAGTTTTGTATAACCTGTGCGCGAGGGAGCGCTCTAGAAACACTCTGCACTCCTGGTTGTTCTGGGTCCGCCCAACAACACAGATGCAGCTGCGGTTGTCTCTAGAGCGTTAAGCTCCTGAAGAGGCGGCGTTCTCGATAGGCTGCTAGACAGGACCCGATCCTAAGCGCCATCGACCAGAACGTGCACATTCGGAGAGTATTCCAGCAAGCGTAGGGATTCATTGTACAAAAGTGCAATTGTTCAAGGAAAAGGCTCGATGAGTTTTGTTTTCGGATTTTTGTGTAAACCCGTATGCTGAGGAGCCTCCCCGGGGCTAGTTGCGCTCCTAGTCGCCTCGAGTCCGCTCGGCGATGTGAGCAGCTGCACTAAAGCTGGGAAGGTAAACATTTTCGGGAGGCGGCGTTCCCGGCAAGCCGCTAAGGACTCGTTCCTCAAAGCACTGCTGACTGGATCGTGCGCACCGGAAAGTGTTCCGGCAAGCAAGGGAACATTCGACAGAAGTCGAGATTACAACAAATTAATCATAAACCAGAAGCTAATTAATTTGTTGTGCTAAAACGCTGTCGTGGCATTACATGTCCAATCAGTGTTGCAGGAATACACATGGAAGGCGGGCTCGGGGGCTGGCTGCGTCCTAGAGAGTAACCTTCTAGAGAGCTGTCGGTCATCACCACGAGCGCGGCCTTGCTATGCGAGATGAACAGCAGAAAAAGCTAAGTTACAAGAAACTTGTGACAGTTGCATTTCTTTTGCTGTCCTCACTTGCTCCTTACACCTACACGCGAAGGAGCCTTCCCGGGGCCAATAGCGCCCCTAGTTGTCTTGAGTCCGCTCGACAACTTAGGCAGCTGCACAGACACCGGGAAGGTAAACCTTTTCGGGAGGCGGCGTTCCCGGCAAGCCGCTAAGGACCCGTTCCTCCAAGCGCTACCGACTGGAGCGTGCGCACCGGAAAGCTTTCCGGCAAGCATGGGTCGTCTTGATTGATTTTTTGTCCTTGTACATCAATCTGCACGCGAAGGAACTTTGTCGTGGTGATCCCGCGCTCTAGCTTCGCCTTGAGTCCGCTCGGCAGGCTTAGCAGCTGCGTTCTGACCCGGCAAGTCGCCTTGCCGGCGGCGGCATTTCCAGCAGGCTGCTAAAGTCCCGCACCTAGCGCTCGCGGCAAACATGCGCACCGGCAAGGTTTCCAAACAGCGTAGGATATAAGATATATGCAAGGACGGAATTAATCAAGAGGGAAGCAACATTCATTTAGCATAAAGAAACATGTCTTGCATACATAAAGATTGGCATGACTAAGATTAATTATTCCTTTACATGTGCCATTGCAGCAACGGCCGCCGAGAAAGCCGAGGGCGCCGTGCTGGGGGCCGGCAAGACAGCAGTGAGGCATTCGCAGTAGACGGCGGCGACAGCAGGGATGACTGTATGAATCGAGCACCGCACCCGCGGTACCCTTTGTGGGGAAGGCTCGGGGGCTGGCTCTTCATCGCACGGTGTGGCACTCTCTTTCGGGCACATGACTCCTGCTACCGTCCTGCTCTGTCTGCCCACGCTGCCGGCAAGCCCAAGGCCCGGCAAACCGCAAGCTCTCTTGCGTCATCATCAGCGTGCAGTTAAAAGTCATGAGTGACGGTTGCTTCTCGCCGCGCGTATACCGGTGCATGTTTTTGGGCCTAGCCCAGACAAACACTGTGCGCGCTTGTCCGGCCCAGGCCCGGGGGCTCCTGTCGGTGTAAGTGAATAGGGGGTGTTCATTATCCCTGGACATGCACCGGCGAGTTGTAGCCTCCAGGCGGGAAGGGCATGGCAGAGAAGAAATCCACTTATGAGCCGCATCTAGACCCAGGTTTCCGGCAAGGATTACTTGCCGGGAACAGGTCTACGCATCACCGGCAAGCTCAAAGGCCGGCAAGATCAGGATAGGATTTCCGAATCCAGCGAGCCTTCCTGGGAGAAGACCTCCAGGCAGGCCACCGAGAAGACCCGATGTTGGACTCCCGACAAGATGCTTGCTGGGGGACAACTGGGAACAAGCACAAGACTATCAAGAAAGCGTTCAAGTCAATGATCAGAAGACAGAAGACTGAAGGCTGGGATCCCGGCAAGATCTTGCCGGGATGGCTTGCGAAGCCCCGGCAAGACTCGCGCCCGGCAAGACCTCGCCACCCTGTCACCGCTCCAGCGCAACGACCAGCTTGTCTTTTAGCTGTTGTCCTCCTGGGTACGTGTCAGGCGCTAACGGCGGATGGGCTTAAGCGGTGCTGATGGGACGGCCCCTTTTTCCGTCCCCAAGAAGCTAAGGGACACCTCAACGGAGCATTTAATGCGTTTGTCCAAAGTCGTCAGTATTAGGTATGATAATACTGTAGTAGCTTTACACCTCTTGTACTTCGCCACTGTTGGTGACCCCTTGGACGTATAAAAGGAGGCCCAAGGCGTAGCTACAGGGGGGAGGACCTTCTGGCCCATTCTGCATGCGTAGCTGCTGCACGAACGTACTGTTCATCACAAAGCTTTGCAACTAGTATTTCTACCAAAGCTTTGCAACTTGTGTTTTCTGATGTGTGGGATCCGGCCCCAACCTCTGTTGGTAGGCATTCATATTATGTCAGTTTCATTGATGACTACATAAATTTTACTTGGATTTATCTTCTTAACAAACGTTCTGACGTTTTCCAAGTTTTTTTAAAAATTTCAAGCACTTGTTGAACGCCAATTTGACACCAAAATCCTTTGTCGGTGTACTAAAGTTTGGATCTTTAGTACCCCATACTTGTGCATGGACGGTTGTAGCCACGCCAGTGGCAAGGCCTGCCGGGGGACAGCTGAATGCAAGTGCAAGACTATCGAGAAAGCATTCAAGTCAATAATCAGAAGACAGAAGACCAAAGGCTGGGATCCCGGCAAGATCTTGTCGGGATGGCCTGCGGAGCCCCGGCAAGACTCGCACCCGGCAAGACCTCGCCACCCTGTCACCGCTCCAGCGCAGCGACCAGCTTGTCCTTTAGTTTTTGTCCTCCTGGATGCGTGTCGAGGCGCTAACGGCGGATGAGGTTAAGCGGTGCTGATGGGACGGGCTCTTTTCCCGTCCCCAAGAAGCTAAGGGACACCTAAACGGAGTATTTAATGCGTTTGTCCTAAGTCGTCAGTATTAGGTATGATAATACTGTAGTAGCTTTACACCTCTTGTACTTCGCCACTGTTGGTGACCCCTTCGACGTATAAAAGGAGGCCCAAGGCGTAGCTACAGAGGGGAGGACCTTCTGGCCCATTCTGCATGCGTAGCTGCTGCTCGAACGTACTGTTCATCGCAAGCGCTCCTGGAGCTTGGGCTTAAACACATCCAATACAACTAAAGCAGGAGTAGGGTTTTATGCTTCTCAGCGGCCCAAACCTGGGTAAAAATCTCTCGCGTTGATCGTTGGATCTGCTCTTTGTGCAAGTCTTTTTCCCTGCCGAACCGTAAAAGGGATCCACGCGATCCCATAGGTGTCGTACGCCGACATCTTTGGCGCGTCAGGTAGGGGGAGAAGGTTGCGTGAACCTGATCTAGCGATCAGCGCGCCAGTTTCTTCATCATCTTCATCGCCATGGCCCCCAAGAAGAAGGGTTTTACGGCGGTTGGCCCATCCGCGTCCGGTGCACCTATAGCTACATAGACGGGCGACAGTGTGGACGTAGGCGGAGGAGGCGGAGGTCTTGAGCCTCCACGACATTCTGGTGATCAATGCCAAGCGAGCGGCACCGTTCGCAGCGGCGACGGCAACCCACGCGCCGCTAGATCTAAGGACGGAGCTGTGCTGCCTACGGGCGGCGTAGCGAACTCCAAGGACGGAAGGGCGCTTTCTAAGACACCCACGCCGGCGCATGCACCGCGGCCTTCTCAGGTTGCGCGCGATGAACAGCGCCACGACGTTGGTGGTTCTAAGCGTCCCCAAGGAAAGACTCCTGAGCGTAACTCTCGAGATGCGCGGGACCAGCATGCACGCCGAAACGCTGGTGGAAGCGGCGCGCGGTCGCGGGACTGTGATGGAGCTCCTTCTAACACAGTTAGGAGTCAGAGCACCTCACGTTCCTCGCACCTTTCGCCGCCGCCTACACTAGCAGAAGTGTTGGCGCGAGCACAGCTGCTCCTGAATTTTCCTCCTGCTGCGGAGAAGCTCGAAGAATGGAGAGCTGCCATTCAGAGCCTCGTCGGCCTCGCTAATGAAGATGGGACGCAACGGGCGGAGCCTTCGCGGCGGCAGTCCATCGAGCCGGCGTGCGCCGATGGCGAAAAGACTGGAGGCGGTACGACCACGATGCACTCTCCTCCACGGCGGCAACAGCGGGCGCTGACTCAGCGGATCGACGCCTATGAGGACGATTCAACGGCGTCGTCTGACCCGCGAACTCGCCACGATCAACGTCAAGTTCTTCGGGAACGAAGCAAAGAAGACGCTCGGACTACCATCGAGCGGCGACGGGAAGCGCGCCATCAATCTGATAGGCGCGCGGGACCCACTGTAGACAAGCCTGTGCCAGGGTATCCTGTTGACCTACCTTATGAGGTGGGTTGTCCAGCTTTTACCCGTGAGCTGCGGCGAGTCCAGTGGCCCAATTCCCGAACGTTCAAACCGGAGGTCCCGGAGAAATACGACGGCAAGACTCACCCGTCGGAGTTCTTGAGCATCTACACCATTGCGGTGCAGGCTGCCGGGGCTTGCGACGACAAGATACTCGCCAACTACTTCCCATTGGTGCTTAAGCCCAACGTCAGGTCGTGGTTGATGCATCTGCCGGAAAATTCCATTTCTTCCTGGGAAGACCTGTGTCATGAGTTTGTTGGCGCCTTTACCGGAGGCCACCAAGCTCCTAGCCAAGAAAGTGATTTGCATCTCATCCCCCAGAAAGAGGGCGAAACTTTGCGCAAGTACATACAGAGATTCAGCCGCATACATCACAACATCCCAGACGTTCATCCTGCCGCTGTTGTCAGCGCGTTCCATCAGAACGTGCGCAACCGCAGGATGCGCGAAGAGCTGGCGATGAACAAGGTCAGGGATGTTGCCGAGCTTTATGCTCTGGCCGATAAATGTGCTCGAGCTGAAGAAGGGAGGAGATTCCCCGACGAGGATGCTGGTGCAGGAATCGACTCTGAAGACGAAGACGCCGCCGCCCCAGCAAAGAAAGGCCGACGACGTAACAGGAAACGCAAGGGCAAGGCCGTGCTTGCCTTCGAGGGATCCGGCAACCTCGACACCGCCAAGTAGATCAAGGTTGATGGCCCCGGCAAGGAGGTTGCCGGGTGCGCCTCCTGTCAGGCCTTGGCGGCTGCCGACAAGCCGGAGGGCTCCGACAAGCAGTACTGCAAGATCCATCGCACCAAGGGCCATGATCTCCAAAACTGCCAGCAAGTTGAGCAGCTTGTCGAGAAGCAGAAAGCTGAGTATGAGAGGCGAGATAAGGAGAAGGCCCAGGATGGTGCAGAAGGGTCCGGCAAGAAACGCGATGGCCGAGGAGGTCACCGCGGCAAGGCCAAGCAACAGAAGGAGAGGCCCGCTCGAGGCCGCGACAAGGAAGAGGGGGGTGACGATGACAACGAGGAGGACGACGAGTCCAGCGAGCACGAATTTCAAAGAGCTACAGAAGTCATGTGCATTGACGGAGGCGCCTCGTTGCATTCTTCCCACCGCCGACTTAAACAGTGGGCGCGCGAGGTTAATGCGACAGAGCCATCTGTCGATGCCCGAGAACCATTGAAATGGTCCAACACGCCTATCATTTTTGACGCTGAGGATCACCCTGATCGCACAACTGCGGTCGGGTGTCTGCCATTGTTGGTTTCACCAACGATTCGCAACCTCAAAGTGACGAAAATGTTAGTTGACGGTGGGGCCGGTTTGAACTTGATCTCACCCGATGTGATCAAAAGATTGCAAATTCCTGATGAAGATCTCGAGGAAACGGGCACGTTTCAGGGGATCAATCCAGGATGGAGCCAGCCGAAGGGTAAGATCACACTACCAGTAACATTTGGTAGTGATTTGAACTACAGAACAGAGAAGATTGTTTTTGACGTTGCCAAGATTCCATTGCCATATAATGGGATCCTTGGCCGCCCAGCGCTGGCCAAGTTCATGGCGGCATCACACTACGCTTATAATACATTGAAGATGCCCGGGCCGATGAGCGTCATCACTGTCAACTCCAACAAGAAGGATGCGCTTATCTGCACCGATCAACTTTACCGGGAGGCAGTTGCAGCACCTGCCGCCAAGGCACTTGCTCCTGCCGCTGAAGCTCCCGTGGGGAAGAAGACCGGCAAGACCTCTAGCACACACTTCGGCAAACGCACCTCCTCGGAGTGCTGCGCTCCTGTTGAGGATGTGCCAAAGAGCTCCACCGGCAAGAGCAAGAAATCCAAGGCAGCTCCACCAGAAACTAAGAAGGTGCTCGTCAAGGAGGATGGTACGGGAGGAACTTTCACCATAAGTTCCACCCTCGATGACAAATAGGAAAGTGCGCTCGTTACCTTCCTGCGGGCGAATGTCGATGTGTTTGTATGGCAACCATCTGATATCCCCGGTGTTCCCAGGGAGGTGATTGAGCACCATCTTGATGTATGTCCTCATGCACGGCCCGTCAAGCAGAAAGTTAGGAAGCAAGCCTTGGAGCGGCAAGAATTTATTGCCGAGGAAATCAGGAAGTTGGAAGCGGCAGGTTTGGTAAGAGGAGTGCTCCACCCAATATGGTTGGCCAATCCAGTTGTAGTGCGCAAGGCGAATGGAAAATGGAGGCTGTGTATTGATTATACAGATATCAATAAAGCCTGTCCAAAAGATCCTTTTCCCTTGCCGCACATCGACCAGATTGTGGACTCCACTGCCGGCTGCGATTTGCTTTCATTTCTTGACGCCTATTCAGGATATCATCAGATCTTCATGGCAAAGGAAGACGAAGAGAAAACCGCATTTATCACCCCATGCGGTACGTATTGCTTCTTACGTATGCCTTTCGGGTTGAAAAGTGTTGGTTCAACGTTTGCAAGAGCGGTCCAGATTGGTTTTGAGCCCCAACTACATAGGAATATGGAAGCTTATATGGATGACATAGTGGTCAAAACCAAGGACAAGGCGACGCTCATACAAGATCTAGAAGAGACATTTGCAAATCTGCGCAAGATCAATTTGAAGCTCAATCCTGATAAGTGTGTGTTTGGCGTTCCATCCGGCAAGCTTCTCGGGTTCTTTGTATCTCAACGTGGAATCGAAGCAAATCCCGACAAGATCAAAGCAATTGAGCAGATTGAAGCGCCAAGACGCGTCAAAGATGTGCGTCGCCTTGTCGGCTGCGTTGCTGCTCTGAGTAGGTTCATCTCAAAATCTGCTCAGCGCGCCTTGCCCTTTTTCAAAATCTTGAAAAAGGCAGGTCCAATGAAGTGGACTCCGGAAGCGGAGGCAGCGCTGCAGGATTTGAAAAGGTACCTCTCCTCTCCGCCAGTACTAATCGCGCCAAAACCACAAGAGCCGTTCCTGCTATATCTAGCGGCAACGAATCAAGTGGTGAGTGCTGCGTTAGTGGCAGAGAGAGAAGTCGACGAAGAAGCAGCGACAGCAGCAAGACCGCCAAGCGACGAGCTGGGATCTTCCCCGGCAGAGTGTGGTGCTGATAAAGTAGGATCTGTGCAGTCAAATGAAGCAACACAGAAAAAGAAGATGGTGCAGCGCTCAGTTTATTTTGTCAGCTCCCTTTTGCAGGGGGCTAGGTCAAGATATTCTGGCGTGCAGAAGTTGCTCTTCGGCCTCCTTATGGCCTCGAGGAAGCTGCGCCATTATTTTCAGGCACATGAGATCACCGTCGTCACTCGCTTTCCGTTACAGCGGATTTTGCGAAACCCAGACGCAACCGGCAGGATTGTGGAGTGGACTTTGGAACTGTCAAGTTTTGGTCTCAAGTTTGAAAGTACTTCAACCATTCAGAGCAGAGCCTTGGCGGAGTTCATTGCAGAATGGACCCCAACGCCAGACGAAGAGATTCCGGAGACAACTCTCCCCGGCAAGGAAACAAATCAAGAGTGGATTATGTATTTTGATGGGGCTTTCTCGCTGCAAGGCGCCGGTGCTGGCGTGCTGCTTGTCGCACCCATCGGAGAGCACCTCAAATACGTAATTCAGATGCACTTTCCCCGGGAGAGATCGACAAATAACACTGCAGAGTATGAAGGGCTGCTTGCTGGTCTCAGGATCGTGGCAGACCTTGGAATTAAGAAGCTCATCGTCAGAGGTGATTCGCAGCTTGTCGTGAAGCAGGTGAATAAAGATTATCAGAGTCCATTAATGGAAGCTTATGTCGATAAGGTGAGGAAATTGGAAGAGTGTTTTGACGGTCTGCAAATGGAGCACGCTCCTCGTGCGGAAAACAGCATTGCTGATGACTTGTCAAAGCGCGCTGCCCTTAAGTTGCATGTGGAACCAGGAACTTTTGTGCTCCGGTTGACTCAACCATCCGTAACACCATCGATGGGACAAGAAAAAAGGAAGAAGTTGAGTTCCGGCAAGTATTTTCCGGCAGAGCTCCCAGAGGTCGCCGGCAAAGAAGTTGCTGGGAACGACACCAAGCTTGCCGGTGAGCGACAGGCTCCGGCAGGGCCTCAAGCTCTTGCCGTAGAGACAAACGCTCCCGCCAAGCTTGCCGGGGAGCAACAGGCTCCGGCAGGGCCTCAAGCCTTTGCTGTAGAGACAAACGCTCCCACGGCAGAGGACATGCCTTTAGTCCTTGTTGTCGAGCCCCAGGCTCCAGCATGGGCACAACACATCGTCCATTTCCTTCAAACAGGAGAACTCCCCGAAGAACAGGAAGAAGCGGAGAAAGTAGCCCGTCGGTCTAATATGTACCAGTTTGTGGACGATGTCCTGTACAGAAAGAGACCGAACGGTGTGAAATTGAAGTGCATTCCTCGGGAGGATGGACTGGAGCTGTTGGCAGAGATACATGGAGGCATATGTGGTTCCCACATAGGATCAAGAGCTCTTGTTGGTAAGGCATTCCGGCAAGGTTTCTTTTGGCCCACTGCTCTCCAGGATGCAACTGCACTAGTAACCAAGTGTGAAGCGTGCCAGTTCCATTCAAAGAAATTGCATCAACAAGCTCAAGCTCTTCAGACAATCCCTCTCTCCTGGCCATTTTCGGTTTGGGGGCTCGACATTTTGGGCCCTTTTCCCCGTGCTACCGGGGGCTTTGAGTACTTGTACGTCGCAATCGACAAGTTCACAAAGTGGCCAGAAGTGGAAGCAGTGAGGAAGGTGACAGCACAATCAGCCGTCAAGTTCTTCAAAGGACTAGTTTGCCGTTTTGGTGTACCAAACAGGATCAGCACTGACAACGGCACGTAGTTCACGAGCCACACCTTCATGCAGTACGTCCAAGACCTTGGCGGCAAAATCTATTTTGCTTTTGTTGCTCATCCAAGAAGCAACGGCCAGGCGGAAAGGGCAAATGCTGAAGTGTTGCGAGGTCTTAAGACAAGAACTTTTGACAAGCTGCGCAAGTGCGGAAGACGCTGGATTGATGAGCTGCCGGCAGTTCTTTGGTCAATCAGAACGACACCAAATCAAGCCACTGGCCAGACACCCTTCTCCCTAGTATACAGGGCGGAAGCAGTTCTCCCCACGGAACTCACATATGGGTCACCTCGAGTGCTCGCCTATGATGAGCTTGAGCAAGAGCAGTTGCGGCAAGACGACGTTACGCTCCTTGAGGAAGATCATCTTCAGGCTGCTGTGCGAGCTGCACGCTACCAGCAAGCCTTGCGCCGCTACCATAGCCGCAAGGTTCATGCCCGAAGTCTTGAGGAAGGCGACCTTGTTCTTCGGTGCGTTCAGTCGGCCAAGAATTCCAACAAGTTGACGCCGAAGTGGGAAGGCCCTTATCGGGTAGTACGAGTTACCAGGCCTGGCGCAGTTCGCCTGGAGACCGAAGATGGAGTCCTAGTGAGTAATTCCTGGAATATTGAACATCTTCGTAAGTTCTATCCATAGGGCGCGGTTGCCGGGTCTCCCGGCAACCACCTTTTGTACGAGTCTTGCCGCCAAGGCATGTAATCCTTTGTACAAAGCCAAGCGCAGACCCTGTGCATAGTTGAATAAGATTAAGTGTTTTACAATTCTTGTCGATTTTCATGTTTACTTATATGCATGCTTATCTGAGACATTGTATTACACCTGCTTCGGTAAGCATTAACGAGCCGCCAAGGTTCCATATCTCTATTTTCTCTTCTTTCTTTTTCTCAAAGGACAGAAGGTTCCCTCGCATGCAAGTTTGCCGGGGGGGGGATGATGGTATGGATACCGACAGGCGACGTTCAAGGTTGACATTTTGCCGGAAGGAGTACAGCAACGAAAAGCTAAGTTGCAGAAACTTTAAACAAATTTTTGTTTGGTAAGGTTATTCTCCTTGAACGATTTCGGCTTATGTATGGGAAACCTGCATGCGAAGGAACCTTGTCATGATCGGTTGCGCCCTTATTTTGTTTCGAGCCCGCTCAACAGCTTAAGTGGCTGCACTAAAAGCGTCAAGGTTTCTTGCCGGTAGCGGCACCTCCAGCAGGCTGCTAAAGTCCCGCACCTAGCGCTCGCGGCAAGGGTGCGCGCGCCGGCAAGTTCCTAATAAGCGTAGGGCTTTTTCCATACAGAAAGAAATTAGACAAGGGAAATAGCATACATTCATCTAGAGCATAGCAAGTTATATTACAATAATAGCTGCCGCGATTCTAACATAAGACAAAATTGTCTTTGGCATGGAATGGTGGCGATAACAAGAAGTGAAGCGGCTAGTCCCTGCGCTGGCCTTCGACCCTCTTGACTTGACCCACCTTGTCGACGATGGGCGCGACAAGCTCTTCGAGTGCCTTGAGGTCCACGTCCTTCGGCAAGCGGTCAAGAACGTTGGTGAGGTTGATGCCAGGGTTCTTGTGCACCACTTTGATGAGCACCTTGAGGAGGAAGTCCCGGCAGAGTTTGCGGGATTCGTTGGCCAGATGGGTTGCTCGATCAGAATGGAGCTGCTTCAGGGCGTCAATCATGCCCTCGAAGAATAAGGTCACCTTGGCACTCAGAGACACTCTTTCATCAGAAGAATACCTGAAGTTCTGCAGGCCCATGGAGGATAGTTCTGCTGCAAGCCTTTCTGCAACATCGACAAGGCGTTCAGTCCAGATCTTGACACCTTTCTCGAAGTCATTATAAGTGGCGGCGGCACTCTTGAGCAGGTTCTTTGATTAAGACCTTCTCACGAGCCTTGCTGTTCTCAAGAGTCTCCTCCAGCGTGGCCAGCTTCAGCTTCAGATTGGCGATAGAGTCATTGGCTGAGGTGAGTTGCTTGGTCCTGTCGGATATGGCGGTTTGCATCTCCATCAAGCTGTAGAGAGTCTTCTCTCTTTCGGTTTTGAGCGTCGAGATCTCCTTGCCGCGATCCTCAAGGTCCGCCTCCAGCCTCTTCACCTTATTGTCAAGCTCGTTCTTGGCGGCCTCTGTAGCTTCGGCAGCATTGATGGCTTCCTTCAGCTTGCCGGCGTGGTCAGTGGCCAGAGCCTCGAGCGTTTCCTTGTGTTTCTGCTCCAGCTCTTGGGTCCGCTGCGCGACAAGCCTTTCAATCTCTTCGTCCTTGCCACGAAGCTTGTCGGCAAGCGCCTTCTCGTGGGTGACAAGGTCCTCTTCATGGGCATCAGGCCCGATGCGGCGCTCTGTTAGGCGAGCTCCCTCTGCAGCGGCCTGTTGAGCGGCCTCCTCTTGTGCCTTCTCAACATCGGACTGCTTCATGAGGAGCTCGTTCCAGCTTTGATTCAGCTGCTCTTGACTCGCCTTCAGCTCCTGAAAGGCCTCAGCATACCAGACTTGTGTTTCCTCGACGCGCTTCTGGAAATCTACCTCCGCTGCTTCGACAACTGCGGCCCTGGAATCCAGCTTCTCTTTCCGGGCGCGGTGAAGCGCTTGGAGCTTCTGAAAGTTGTTGCTCATGGCCTGGAGGAACTTTTCTTCTTCGTATTTGCTGCTGCTGGTGCGCGGCTCGTCGACAATCTTGAGCCCAGCAGCGGCGAAGACGTCTTCATCAAAGATTTCCCCTTCAGTTGGCACCCCAATGCTTGCTGTTCCTGGTATGCTGATGAACATGTTGTCGCCAACCTTGAGATATCTGCTTGAAGAGGGGGCTTCGGATGTTGACGGCTAATCCTCAACAGCCGCTTCACCGGCAACTGGGGGCTCCGTGGCCGGCGTAGCGCCTGGCGCTCCTGCGGCAGGAATGTCGTCAGTATGGTCACTGGACTTCTTGCCGGCCTTCTCAGCAGACTCCTTGGTGGCCTTTTCCTGTGCGGCCTTGGCGGCCTCGGCGGCAGCATTCTTGGCAGCCTCGTCAGCGGCAACTCTGTCGGCCTCGGCGGCAGCATCCCTGGCGGTCTCCTCGATAACGGCGTCAACATCCATGCGTTCCGTCGAGGGAAGATCTTAAGGCCAAGAAAACAAACAAGATAAGGCTGAGGTGGAAGTTCAAGAAGACAAAAAGAGAGACAGAATGACGAGTATTCAGAGGCAAACGGTTTACCTGCGTCAAGCTGTTGAGAGATGGTTTCTCCTTTCCCGGCAACATTGGTTGCCGATGTAGGATTGCCGGTGCCTGCGCTTGCCGGCTCCCCTTCAACGCGAATGGGCTCGCTAGTGGAAACCCTTGCCGGAGATTCATCTCTGGGCGGCATGGATGACGGAGGCGGCACGTTAGGGATGGCTTCTGATGGTGCTCCTTGCTGCCGCTCCTCTCCTACAAGCCCGGTGATGTCAGTAGTGAAGATACACACCCCGACACTTGCCAGCGGAAAGTGAGTAGTGAACTCACGCCGGGGGCTACGTCGGGGCTGCATTGAGGGCTTGACTCCGGGCTGATGGTGATCAGCTCTGGCGCACCTGTGGTGCTTGCTAGCGGCTCATCGCCCGTTGAAGTCTTCGCCTTCTTCGACATCCTTTGCGCGAACGTTTCCATATCTCTGCGGGGACAGGCCAAAGCAAGACAAATTAGTTAAGCAAAACCAGAAATTCGGAAGTTAAACGATGTGACAGGACCCTTACTCTTCTCCTTCCGAGCTAAAGGCAGAGAGGTCGAAGTCAACTTCCGCTACGGTGTCTGTGTGAGGAGGTGAAGGAGTGGTCCTGGGTCGTTTGGCTGCGGCAGAAGAGGAAGATTGGTGAGCTGAGGCACCAGGGGTGGCCTTCCGAAGAACACGCTTCTTCTTCTCGGGAGCTGGGGGCTCCTCGTGCAGCTGCTCCTTGGCTGTATCTTTGGCAGAAGGGCCCCCGGTAGCTGTGCCACTCTGCTCTCCGGCATCCTCGCCCTGCCCGACAAGTTTTTCCTCTGACATCACTTGTTCTTCACTGGCTTCCCCTTCCGCGAAGCCAGCGCTGCCATCCTCCGCGGCAAGATTCGCCTCTTCCGCCCTGCTGGCGATATATGCCACTTCTTCCTCAGTGGTGGGGCGGATGAGGTTCGTTTCTTCCCGGATGGCCCTCTCTGACAAGTTGTCGAAGAATTCTTGTGCCTGCTCTGCGGTTGGCTCATCCCAAGTTCCGTCAAGGCCATGAGCATCACACACCGGCATCATGGCGATGATTGAGGCCAGGGCGGAGTTGTTGCACAAAGGAGTTACGCCAGCCGGCAACTTGAATCTCGCGTCAGTCCTGAACAATTTTTGGCAGAGAGCTGTGTGCTGCATGACCGTCAAGTTGTTATTCAGACCAGGGCGCAGCCTCATGATATCTGCCACATTCCGGAACTCCCAGGCTGGTCTCCCTTTGTTCTACAGAGGGGCGATGCACCAGCGAAGGAAATCAGTGCCGATCATTTCTATTGTGAGCCCGGCAATCTTGAGGCGGTGGATCCTGGTAACTGCAATTGTGAGCTTCTCATCTTGAGGATCGAGGGCGCTCCAATCGTTACCGCGCGCCATTTTTGTTTGTCGGGGCGAACAGAAGGGCTGGGGATCTTTCTCCTGAATCCAGCACCACTTGGCCCGCCATTCTTCCCACTTCTCGCGGTAGACCCCGTCTGGGTATATCTCCTTGTTCCATGACCTTGGAATCCAGGTGATAGAACCAGAAAGGGCCTTTCCCTTTTGAATGCGGGGAACGAAGTAATGGCGGAAGAGGGCTGTGTTGGGGACTACTCCGGCAAAATTTTCACAAAGATGGGCAAAGACTGACATGCATGTCACGGCATTCGGCGTAAAATCCAAGAGATGGAAGCCGTATGTGTACATGATGTCGACGAAGAAATCAGAAAACGGGGGACAGAGCCCGCAGTAAAAGTAGTCGACAAAGAAGGGGAATTTATCTGGGCCACCCTTGGAGAAACCTGGGCTCACGCGAGTAGCGGGATGAGCCTTCGTCTCCCTCGCCCACATGCATAGGTATCGGTCCTTCAAAGCGCTCGAATCGAGCGCCGAAGCGAAGACGGCGTGCTTCCTCCGCATCTTCACCAGTTCGCTCTCCGGGACGGCGGCTTTCACCTCCTTGCCCCTGCTCGCCTTGGGCGGCATGGCGGCTATGGGAGAGGAGGCCGAGGACGGTGCGGGCGTGCAGGCGGCGGACGAGTGGAAGAGGCTCTATTTCGAGCTTGAGGAAGGAGACAACGGCAGTTTCCAGATTGAAAAGGACAGGAGGTAAATGAGCAGCGCCTCTGCGGATTCCTTTTTATGGGGAAGGCGCGAGGCTGCCTCTTTACTAGTCAGTATGAAAACACTTTTGCGAGCGTGCTGCAGTTACGGCCGCTCCGCGCACGTATCCCACGTAGCGCATTCAATGTGTGTCGTGGGGGCGCGATAAGCGGAATGATTACAATAGCTAACTCCTGCCACGCGTGCCCGTGCACTGTTTGGGCCTAGCCCAACAACGCCTCGCACCCATGTATGGCCTAGGCCCGGGGGCTCCTGTCGGTGTACTAAAGTTTGGATCTTTAGTACCCCATACTTGTGCACGGATGGTTGTAGCCACGCCAGCGGCAAGGCCTGCCGGGGGATAGCTGAATGCAAGTGCAAGACTATCGAGAAAGCATTCAAGTCAATAATCAGAAGACAGAAGACCAAAGGCTGGGATCTTGGCAAGATCTTGCCGGGATGGCCTGCGGAGCCCCGGCAAGACTCGCACCCGGCAAGACCTCGCCACCCTGTCACCGCTCCAGCGCAGCGACCAGCTTGTCCTTTAGTTTTTGTCCTCCTGGATGTGTGTCGAGGCGCTAACGGCAGATGAGGTTAAGCGGTGCTGATGGGACGGGCTCTTTTCCCATCCCCAAGAAGCTAAGGGACACCTAAACGGAGTATTTAATGCGTTTGTCCTAAGTCGTCAGTATTAGGTATGATAATACTGTAGTAGCTTTACACCTCTTGTACTTCGCCACTGTTGGTGACCCCTTCGACGTATAAAAGGAGGCCCAAGGCGTAGCTACAGAGGGGAGGACCTTCTGGCCCATTCTGCATGCGTAGCTGCTGCTCGAACATACTGTTCATCGCAAGCGCTCCTGGAGCTTGGGCTTAAACACATCCAATACAACTAAAGCAGGAGTAGGGTTTTACGCTTCTCAGCGGCCCGAACCTGGGTAAAAATCCCTCGCGTTGATCGTTGGATCTGCTCTTTGTGCAAGCCTTTTTCCCTGCCGAACCGTAAAAGGGATCCACGCGATCCCATAGGTGTCGTACGCCGACATCCTTGCCATCCAATCTGATTGGGGTGGTGAGTACGAGAAATTAGACCCATTTTTTCAAACCCTTGGAGTTTCTCATCATGTTTCTTGACCACACGCACACCAACAAAATGGTTCTGCCGAGCACAAACATAGGCATATTGTCGAAGTAGGCCTTGCCCTTCTTGCTGGTGCATCCATGCCTCTCAAATTTTGGGATGAGTCTTTCCTCACAGTTGTTCATCTCATCAATATGCTTCCTAGTCGTGTCATCAACAATGAAACACCCATGCAAAGGCTTCTCCACACTAGACCAAATATGCATCTCTTCGTGTGTTTGGTCGTGTTGGTCCTATTCTTCGCCCCTACAACAATCGCAAACTCATATTTCGCTCTAAGCAATGTGTGTTTCTCGGTTATAGTGCTCAACATAAGGGTGTTAAATGTCTTGATGTACCCACGGGCAGAGTCTATATTTCTAGGGATGTTGTTTTTGATGAAACTGTTTTTTCCTTTTGCTCATCTTCATCCCAATGCCGGTGCCCTTCTTCGTCAAGAAATACTACTTCTTCCCTCTCATTTATCCGGTATGCATTTAGGGGATGATAGTTGTAATGATCACATGACTAACCTTTCTAATGGTGCAAATGAGACTTGTCATGCTACAGGGCAAGATGGAGCAGTAGCACAAAAAAAATTCGGCAACAAATGGTGCAAAATTCACTTCATATTTCATGTGTCCCAGGCTTGGACACCGGATCCTCTCCGGGATCCGCGTCGTCAGCGCTAGCGCGACCAGCCTCAGGATCGACTCCCTGTCAGGAGGACAGGGGCGGCGGGCCAACAGTGCCACACCCATCTCCGTCCGCCACGCAGCCGCCTGCAGACCCAGCCGCTCACGAGGGCGCGCCGTGACAATCAGCATCGGGGGACTGGCTGGACCACCTGACCTCACGGTTCCCCGCTGAGCCGCGGATCTACAAGAGGCGGGGCCCTAGCGCGACAACACCTGGATCTTCTATGCCTAGTTCGCCGCCTTCACCATCAACAGCGGTCGCAGACGATCCCGTGGGCGAATCTGAGATAGAATCTGCATCGGGATTAACTCCACGGGAGCAGTCTCCTGGATCTTCGGTGGCTGGGTCCGATGCGGTCAACCTGCAGCCACCACCTATCACTCCGCGACGAACAAGACTTCAAGCGGGGGTAATCCAGCCTATCGATTATAAAGTGAAATATGGTTTAAATTGTTCCACAAGTGAACCCAGTACATTTCATGAAGCACAAAGTGACCCCAAGTGGGAGAAAGCTATGGAAGAGGAGTTTCAGGCACTCCAGAAAAATAACACCTGGCATTTGGTGCCCTCCCATCAAGGTAAATTTTTTGATAGATTGCAAATGGGTCTATAGAATAAAAAGAAAGTCTGATAGAACAATAGATCGTTATAAAGCTAGGCTTGTTACAAAAGGGTTCAAGAAAAGGTATGGGATAGACTATGAGGATACTTTCAGTCCAGTGGTGAAAGCTTCTACTATTTGTCTTGTTCTGTCTATTGCTGTTTCTAGAGGATGGAGTCTCAGGCAGCTAGATGTGCAGAATGCGTTTCTTCATGGCGTTCTGAAAGAGGAAGTGTATATGAAGCAACCTCCTGGTTTTGATGATAAGAACAAACCTTTTCATGTGTGCAGGCTTGATAAATCTCTGTATGGATTAAAGCAAGCTCCCAGGGCATGTTACTCTCGTTTAAGTTCTAAACTGCAAACACTTGGTTTTGTTTCCTCTAGATCTGACACATCGTTGTTCATCTATAATAAGGCAAAAACATCCATATTTGTTCTTATTTATGTTGATGATATTATTATGACAAGTTCCTCAAATGAAGCTCAAGAGTCTCATTTTCCTCTAGAACGGTGCTTATCTTTTTTTTTTTGAATTTTCAACCGGGGGGGGGGGGGAGAGTTTCCCCCACCTTAATATACTGATCGAAGTGGGCTAAAATCCTATTACAACAGAAAGAGAGGGAAAAGGGGGTGGGGCACACGCGCCCCAGCCCCCTGCGGAACACTACCGCCTGGGGTTACGAGCCACCATAACAGAAAGCCTGGTGTCCACGTCGCGGCGACGTTCAAGGGGCAGGCGACCGCGCCAGAGAGTCGCGACCTCACGGCAGTAGCTCAGCGCGCGGTCCAGGGACGGGTCCTGATGCTGGAATATCACCGCGTTCCGGTGTTTCCAAAGCTGCCAGTAGCACAGAAAGATGAACTCCACAGGTGACCCAACCACCGAGGTGGACGTCCTAGCAAGGGCCGCTAGTGCCTCCACACTGACACCCGAGACGGACACCCCGACCCCCTGCCAGAACCTGCCCGCGAACGGGCAATTGAAAAGCAGGTGGTCAGCAGTTTCCAAGGGAGCGGCACACAGGGGACACCCGACGCCCCCCTTGTCGATGATGTGCTTCCTGGCAAGAACATCGCGAGTGTGTACGTGACGCTTGTTGGGGAACGTTGCATGGGAAACAAAAATTTTCCTACGCACACACAAGATCTATCCATGGTGATGAGCATCTACGAGAGGGAGAGTGAATCTACATACCCTTGTAGATCGCTAAGCGGAAGCGTTAAGAAACGCGGTTGATGTAGTCGAACGTCTCCGCGATCCAAATCGCAAGTCGTCCCTCGATCCAATCACGAACTAGTGCCGAACGGACAGCACCTCCGCGTTCAACACACGTACGGCTTGATGACGCCTTCACCTCCTCGATCCAGCGAGCGATGATGAAGTAGTAGATGAGTTCCGGCAGCACGACGGCGTTGTGATGGTGGTGAGGAACAATCTCTGCGGGGCTTCGCCAAGCACTACGGAGATTATGACGGGAGAACTAGAGGGTTAGGGTTGCCGACACACGGCTTGGGAAATCTTAATGTGTCCCGTGTGCTAGCCCTGCCCCTCTATTTATATGTTGAGCCTTGGGGTCTAAACTTGGAGTAAAAGCCTCCTCCAGGTCGGTTTTGCCCACACAAGGTCAGTTTGGCCCGCAGGGAAAGAGTCCAACTCGGATCCCTGCAGTACCGCGCACAAGCGGTAGTACCGCTCACGAGCGGTAGTACCGCTTGAGCGGTAGTACCGCTTCACCCAAGCGGTAGTACCGCTTACGCGGTAGTACTGCCTTACCAGCGGTAGTACCGCTTAAGGCAGCAGCAAAACTTCCTTTTGCACTTTCCAATACCTCGTGGGCTTTACCCCTTTGGCTCATATAAAGTGTTGCTGCACCCGAACACTTCGGTAAACATCCGGAACCTCTTCCGGTGAATTCCGGAACCCTTCCGGAGATCAAAACACTATTATCACATATATTAATCTTTACCTCCGGACTCTTCCGGAGACCCTCGTCATGTCCGGGATCTTATCCGGGACTCCGAACAACCTTCGGTCACCAACAAAATAACTCAACTATACTAATCGTCACCAAACGTTAAGCGTATAGACCCTGCGGGTTCGAGAACTATGTAGACATGACCGAGACACCTCTACAGCCAATAACCAATAGCGGGACCTGGATGCCCATATTGGCTCCTACATATTCTATGAAGATCTTTATCGGTCGAACCTCTATGTCAAGGATTCAGTTAATCCCGTATGCTGTTCCCTTTGTTCTTCGGTATGTTACTTGCCCGAGACTCGATCGTCGGTATCTCTATACCTAGTTCAATCTCGTTACTGGCAAGTCTCTTTACTCGTTCCGTAATACAAGATCCCGTGGCTAACACTTTAGTCACATTGCTTGCAAGGCTCATTGTGATGTTGTATTACCGAGTGGGCCCTGAGATACCTCTCCGTCACACGGAGTAACAAATCCCAGTCTTGATCCATGCCAACCCAACAGACATCCTCGGAGATACCTGTAGAGCATCTTTATAGTCACCCAGTTACGTTGCGACGTTTGATACACACAAGGTACTCCTCCGATGTCAGGGAGTTGCATGATCTCATGGTCAAAGGAACAGATACTTGACATGCAGAAAACAATAGCAATAAACTGACACGATCATATGCTACGTTCGTAGTTTGGGTCTTGTCCATCACATCATTCTCCTAATGATGTGATCCCGTTATCAAATGACATCTCATGTCCATGGCTAGGAAACCTTCACCATCTTTTGATCAACGAGCTAGTTAACTAGAGGCTTACTAGGGACACAGTGTTGTCTATGTACCCACACATGTATTTGAGTTTCCAATCAATACAATTATAGCATGGATAATAAACGATTATCATGAACAAGGAAATATAATAATAACTAATTTATTATTGCCTCTAGGGCATATTTCCAACAGTCTCCCACTTGCACTAGAGTCAATAATCTAGTTCACATCACTATGTGATTTACATTGTAATGAATCGAACACCCATACAGTTTTGGTGTTGTTCATGTTTAGCCCTTGGAAGAGGTTTAGTCATCGGATCTGCAACATTCAGATCCGTGTGTACTTTGCAAATATTTATGTCGTCCTCCTTGATGTAATCGCGGATGGAATTGAAACGTCGCTTTATGTGTCTGGTCCTGTTGTGAAATCTTGGTTCCTTGGCTAGAGCAATGGCACCGGTATTATCACAAAACAGAGTCATTGGGTTAAGCGCACTAGGCACTACTCCAAGATCTGTCATGAACTCCTTCATCCAGACACCTTCCTTCGCCGCCTCCGAGGCAGCGATGTACTCCGCTTCGCATGTAGAATGAGCTACCACGGTTTGCTTGGAACTGCACCAGCTAACCGCACCCCCATTAAGAATAAATACGTATCCGGTTTGCGACTTAGAGTCATCCGGATCAGTGTCAAAGCTTGCATCGACGTAACCCTTTACGACGAGCTCTTGATCACCTCCATAAACGAGAAACATGTCCTTAGTCCTTTTCAGGTACTTCAGGATATTCTTGACCGCCGTCCAGTGTTCCACTCCTGGATCACTTTGAAACCTTCCGGCCATACTTATGGCAAGGCTGACATCGGGTCTTGTGCACAGCATTGCATACATGATAGAGCCTATGGCTGAGGCATAGGGGACGACACTCATCTTTTCTCTATCTTCTGCAGTCACTGGGCATTGAGTCTTACTCAACTTCACACCTTGCAATACAGGCAAGAACCCCTTCTTGGACTGACCCATTTTGAACTTCTTCAAAACTTTGTCAAGGTATGTGCTTTGTGAAAGTCCTATTAAGCGTTTCGATCTATCTCTATAGATCTTGATGCCTAATATGAAAGCAGCTTCTCCTAGGTCCTTCATTGAAAAACTCTTGTTCAAATATTCCTTCACGCTTTCCAACATTTCTATATTGTTTCCAATCAGTAATATGTCATCCACATATAATATTAGAAACGCTATAGAGCTCCCACTCACTTTCTTGTAAATACAAGCTTCTCCGTAAACTTGTATAAACTCGAACGCTTTGATCACCTCATCAAAGCGAAGATTCCAACTCCGAGATGCTTGCACCAGTCCATAAATGGATCGCTGGAGTTTGCAAACTTTGTTAGCATTCTCTGGATCGACAAAACCTTCTGGTTGTATCATATACAACTCTTCCTTAAGGAAACCGTTAAGGAACGCTGTTTTGACATCCATCTGCCAAATTTCATAATCGAAAAAGGCAGCTATTGCTAACATGATTCTGACGGACTTAAGCATCGCTACGGGTGAGAATGTCTCATCGTAGTCAACTCCTTGAACTTGTGAAAAACCCTTTGTCACAAGCCGAGCTTTATAGACGGTGACATTACCGTCCGCGTCCGTCTTCCTCTTAAAGATCCATTTGTTCTGAATGGCCTTACGCCCTTCAGGTAATACTTCCAAAGTCCACACTTTGGTTTCATACATGGATCCCATCTCGGATTTCATGGCCTCTAACCACTTCTCGGAATCCGGGCCCATCATCGCTTCTCCATAGCTCGTAGGTTCATCGTTGTCCAACAACATGACCTCTAAGACAGGGTTGCCGTACCACTCAGAAGCAGTACGCGTCCTTGTCGACCTATGAGGTTCGATAGCAACTTGATCCAAAGCTTCATGATCATCATCATTAACTTCCTCTTCAGCTGATGTAGGCTCTACAGAAACATCTTTCTGCGCTGCGCTACTCTCAGGTTGAAGTAAAGGTTCAACAACCTTATCAAGTTCTATCTTCCTCCCACTCAATTCTTTCGAGAGAAACTCTTTCTCAAGAAATGTTCCGTTTTTAGCGACAAACACTTTGCCTTCGGATCTGAGGTAGAAGGTATACCCAACTGTCTCTTTTGGGTATCCTATGAAGACGCATTTCTCCGCTTTGGGTTCCAGCTTTTCAAGCTGAAGCTTTTTGACATAAGCATCACATCCCCAAACTTTAAGAAACGACAGCTTTGGCTTCTTGCCAAACCAAAGTTCATAAGGCGTCGTCTCAACGGATTTTGATGGTGCCCTATTTAAAGTGAATGCAGCTGTCTCTAATGCATAACCCCAAAACGATAGTGGCAAATCGGCAAGAGACATCATAGATCACACCATATCCAATAAGGTTCGATTACGACGTTCGGACACACCATTACGCTATGGTGTTCCAGGCGGTGTTAGTTGTGAAACAATTCCACATTGTCTTAAGTGACTGCCAAACTCATAACTCAGATATTCTCCTCCTCGATCAGATCGTAGGAATTTAATCTTCTTGTTACGATGATTCTCAACTTCACTCTGAAATTGTTTGAACTTTTCAAATGTTTCAGACTTGTGTTTCATTAAGTAAATATACCCATATCTACTTAAGTCATCAGTGAAGGTGAGAAAGTAACGATAACCACCGCGCGCCTCAATGCTCATCGGACCGCACACATCAGTATGTATGATTTCCAACAAGTCACTTGCCCGTTCCATTGTTCCAGAGAACGGCATTTTAGTCATCTTGCCCATGAGGCATGGCTCACATGTGTCAAGTGATTCAAAATCAAGTGACTCCAATAGTCCATCAGCATGGAGCTTCCTCATGCGTTTTACGCCAATATGACCTAAACGGCAGTGCCACAAGAAAGTGGTATTATCATTATCAATTTTACATCTTTTGGCATCAATGTTATGAACATGTGTATCATTACTATCGAGATTCAATAAGAATAAACCCCTCACATCGGGTGCATGACCATAAAAGATATTACTCATATAAATAGAACAACCATTATTCTCTGATTTAAATGAGTAACCGTCTCGCAATAAACAAGATCCAGATATAATGTTCATGCTTAACGCAGGCACTAAATAACAATTATTCAGGTTCATCACTAATACCGATGGTAATCGAAGAGCGAGCGTGCCGACGGCGATCACATCAACCTTGGAACCATTTCCCACGCGCATCGTCACTTCGTCCTTTGCCAGCCTCCGTCTATTCCGCAGTTCCTGTTTTGAGTTGCAAATATGAGCAACCGCACCGGTATCAAATACCCAGGCACTACAACGAAAGTTGGTAAGGTACACATCAATAACATGTATATCATATATACCTTGTTTGTTGTTGGCCGCCTTCTTGTCAGCCAAATACTTGGGGCAGTTCCGCTTCCAGTGACCAGTTCCCTTGCAATGAAAGCACACAGTTTCTGGTTTGGGTCCAGCCTTGGGTTTCTTCACGAGAGGAGCAACTGCTTTGCCACTCTTCTTGGAGTTACCGTTCTTACCCTTGCCATTTTTCTTGAAACTAGTGGTTTTATTGACCATCAACACTTGATGCTCCTTCTGAATTTCAGACTCAGCGGCTTTCAGCATCGCAAACAGCTTGGCGACTGACTTGTTCATCCCGTGCATGTTATAGTTCAACATGAAGCTCTTGTAGCTAGGTGGCAATGATTGAAGAACTCTGTCAGTGATAGCCTCTGGCGGAAGGGGCATCCCCAATTCAGCCAGACGGGTGGAGTACCCAGACATTATGAGTACGTGATCACTGATAGACCCGTTCTCCTCCATCTTGCAAGCATAGAACTTATCGGAGATCTCATATCTCTCGATTCGGGCATTCTTCTGAAAGATAAACTTCAACTCCTGGAACATCTCATATGCTCCATGACGTTCAAAACGTCTTTGAAGTCCCGGTTCTAAGCCATACAATATTGCACATTGAACTATTGAGTAATCTTCAGAACGAGCCTTCCAGGCGTTCACAACGTCTAGAGACTCAACTGGAGCGGGTGGATCACCAAGCGGTGCATCAAGGACATAAGCCTTCTGGGAAGCCGTAAGGATAATCCTTAGATTACGGGCCCAGTCCACAAAGTTACTTCCATCATCTTTCAACTTAGCTTTCTCTAGGAACGCATTAAAATTCAGGGGTGCTACTGCGCAATCCATGATCTACAACATAAATATAGCAAAGACAACTTAGACTATTGTTCAAGATAATGAGTTTAGTTAATCATATTACTTAAAAACTCCCACTCAAATTGACATCCCTCCGGTCATTCGAGTGTAACATGATCCAAATCCACCAACTCAAGTTCGATCATCACGTGAGTTGAGGTGGTTTCAATGGTGAACATCTTCATGTTGATCATATCTACTATATGACTCATGTTCGACCTTTCGGTCTCTTGTGTTCCGAGGCCATGTCTGTACATGCTAGGCTCGTCAAGTTTAACCTGAGTGTTCCGCACGTGCAACATGGCTTACACCCGTTGTATGTGAACGTAGAGTCTATCACACCCGATCATCACGGCGTGTCTCGAAACGACGAACTTTCGCAACGGTGCACACTCGGGGAGAACACAATTTATCTTGAAATTTAAGTGAGGGATCACCTTATAATGCTACCGTCGTCCTAAGCAAAATAAGATGCATAAAAGGATTAACATCACATGCAATTCATAAGTGACATGATATGGCCATGAACTTGTGCTTTTGATCTCCATCTCCAAAGCACCGGCATGATCTCCATCGTCACCGGCATGACACCATGATCTCCATCATCTTGATCTCCATCAACGTGTCGCCATGAGGTTGTCGCGCCGACTGTTGCTTCCACGACTATTGCTAACGTTTAGCGATAAAGTAAAGCATTACATAGCGCTTAATGATTGACACGCAGGTCATACAATAATTAAAGACAACTCTATGGCTCCTGCCAGTTGCCGTACTCATCGACATGCAAGTCGTGATATTCTATACAACACATGATCATCTCATACATCACATATATCTCATCATGTAATTGGCCATATCACATCACAACATACCCTGCAAAAACAAGTTAGACGTCCTCTAATTGTTGTTGCAAATTTTACGTGGCTGCTACGGGTTTGCAAGAACCGTTCTTACCTACGCAAAACCACAACGTGGTGTAGTGATTGCTTTTTGATCTTCTAAAAGAACCCTCTTCATTGAAATTGATTCAACTAAAGTGAGAGATACAGACACCCGCTAGCTATCTTTATGCAACGAAGTTACATGTCAGTTGAAGGAACCTGTCTCGCGTAAGCGTACGCGTAATGTCGGTCCGGGCCGCTTCATCTCACAATACCGCCGAATCAAGTATCAACTAGTAACGGCAAGCAATATGTATACACCCACGCCCACAACTCGTTTGTGTTCTACTCGAGATCTCATCTACGCATAGACCTAGCTCAGATGCCACTGTTGGGGAACGTTGCATGGGAAACAAAAATTTTCCTACGCACACACAAGATCTATCCATGGTGATGAGCATCTACGAGAGGGAGAGTGAATCTACATACCCTTGTAGATCGCTAAGCGGAAGCGTTAAGAAACGCGGTTGATGTAGTCGAACGTCTCCGCGATCCAAATCGCAAGTCGTCCCTCGATCCGATCACGAACTAGTGCCGAACGGACAGCACCTCCGCATTCAACACACGTACGGCTTGATGACGCCTTCACCTCCTCGATCCAGCGAGCGATGATGAAGTAGTAGATGAGTTCCGGCAGCACGACGGCGTGGTGATGGTGGTGAGGAACAATCTCTGCGGGGCTTCGCCAAGCACTACGGAGATTATGACGGGAGAACTAGAGGGTTAGGGTTGCCGACACACGGCTTGGGAAATCTTAATGTGTCCCGTGTGCTAGCCCTGCCCCTCTATTTATATGTTGAGCCTTGGGGGTCTAAACTTGGAGTAAAAGCCTCCTCCAGGTCGGTTTTGCCCGCACAAGGTCGGTTTGGCCCGCAGGGAAAGAGTCCAACTCGGATCCCTGCAGTACCGCGCACAAGCGGTAGTACCGCTCACGAGCGGTAGTACCGCTTCACCCAAGCGGTAGTACCGCTTCACACAAGCGGTAGTACCGCTTACGCGGTAGTACTGCCTTACCAGCGGTAGTACCGCTTAAGGCAGCAGCAAAACTTCCTTTTGCACTTTCCAATACCTCGTGGGCTTTACCCCTTTGGCTCATATAAAGTGTTGCTGCACTCGAACACTTCGGTAAACATCCGGAACCTCTTCCGGTGAATTCCGGAACCCTTCCGGAGATCAAAACACTATTATCACATATATTAATCTTTACCTCCGGACTCTTCCGGAGACCCTCGTCATGTCCGGGATCTTATCCGGGACTCCGAACAACCTTCGGTCACCAACAAAATAAATCAACTATACTAATCGTCACCAAACATTAAGCGTGTAGACCCTGCGGGTTCGAGAACTATGTAGACATGACCGAGACACCTCTACGGCCAATAACCAATAGCGGGACCTGGATGCCCATATTGGCTCCTACATATTCTACGAAGATCTTTATCGGTCGAACCTCTATGTCAAGGATTCAGTTAATCCCGTATGCTGTTCCCTTTGTTCTTCGGTATGTTACTTGCCCGAGATTCGATCGTCGGTATCTCTATACCTAGTTCAATCTCGTTACTGGCAAGTCTCTTTACTCGTTCCGTAATACAAGATCCCGTGGCTAACACTTTAGTCACATTGCTTGCAAGGCTCATTGTGATGTTGTATTACCGAGTGGGTCCTGAGATACCTCTCCGTCACACGGAGTAACAAATCCCAGTCTTGATCCATGCCAACCCAACAGACATCCTCGGAGATACCTGTAGAGCATCTTTATAGTCACCCAGTTACGTTGCGACGTTTGATACACACAAGGTACTCCTCCGATGTCAGGGAGTTGCATGATCTCATGGTCATAGGAACAAATACTTGACATGCAGAAAACAATAGCAATAAACTAACACGATCATATGCTACGTTCGTAGTTTTGGTCTTGTCCATCACATCATTCTCCTAATGATGTGATCCCGTTATCAAATGACATCTCATGTCCATGGCTAGGAAACCTTCACCATCTTTTGATCAACGAGCTAGTTAACTAGAGGCTTACTAGGGACACAGTGTTGTCTATGTACCCACACATGTATTTGAGTTTCCAATCAATACAATTATAGCATGGATAATAAACGATTATCATGAACAAGGAAATATAATAATAACTAATTTATTATTGCCTCTAGGGCATATTTCCAACAACGCTGAACAATGAGCTAGCAGAAGAACTTGACCCACGACGGGGCCCCCGAGCCCCAAATCAGGTCGGCATGGGGGGCGCCCACACCACCAAACCGCAGAAGACGGTACACCAAGCTCGAAGACAGCCCCGCCTTCGCCGTCCCCCACTAGTGAAGAAGGCGCGTGTCGGCACCGCTCGAGGCGTTGTCGCCCCTCAGCATGCCCGAGAGGGCGGCAAGTTTGCCCGCGCCCGCACTCGTGAGACGAAGGACAAGGAAAGCGGAGAGGCCACAGGCACGCACGTGCCAGACAGTGACCTCGATGTCTAGGGTGTGCGTGAGCAGGGCCGGGAAGGCGGTGGCCACCACCCCACAAGGGAGCCAGTCGTCCCACCAGAACGAGCAGGAGCGCCCATCCCTTACACGGACTGAGCTCAGAGCTCGGTAGAGAGGGAGCAGCCGGTCCAGGGTACCCCTGTGCTCGCCCATCTGCAGCGGCCTGTGGGCGAGGAGGGAGCGGCCGTCGGCACACCCCCAGACCCAAGCCGCCCAACGCGACTTGGGGCAGGAGTGAAGGCGGTGGAGCATCTTCAAGAAGAGATAGTTGTTTTGCGTGGCGAGGTCACACACTCCGAGCCCGCCCTCCGACTTGGCGCGACACACCCGTTCCCAAGCCACCAGGCATTGAGCCCCCGAGGCCCGCTCCGCCGCGTTCCACAAGAAGGGGCGACGGAGGGTGTCAAGTTCCCGGATCACCGCCGGTGGAAGGAGGAGGGCCACCATGGCATAGGTAGGAAGAGCGTCGAGGACGGCGTTAATCAGTGTCAGGCGGCCCGTAGTCGACAGGAGCCGCGCCGCCCAACCAGCCAGGTACTTGTCCACCTTCGCGATCATGGGGAGGAAGTCGGCGTACCGCAGCTTCTCCCACGAGAGCGAAAGGCCCAAGTAGGTCTGCGGGAACACACCAGTAGAGCAGCCAAGCGCCGCAAACACCCCCTCGAGGACCGTGGCCTCGACATGCATCGGGACGGGGGTGCTTTTGGAGAAGTTGATGACCAGCCCCGTGGCGTTAGCGAACTGGTCCAGGAGGAGCCTGAGCCGGCGCGCACCGTCGACACACGCCCTCATGATGATGAGCGTGCCATCGGCGTACTGGAGGACCACAGGGGGCTCCCCCGGCAGAAGGGGATGCCCCAGCACGACGTCCTGACGGATAAGTCGTTGGAGAACGGCGGCGACGAGGAGGAAGAGGCAGGGGGGCCCAGCTCCCCCTGCCGGAGCCCACGGTGCTTATCTTGCCCAACCCTCACTCGTGGATAACCAAAAATACAAGCTAGCAAGCCGCTCACTAGACTAATTAATTTAGCCTTCACAATTCATGCCCAGTTTTGTTAACTTGAAATATAGCCATGCCACTCGAGTACAGCTATACGGGCACAAATGCTGGTCAGGACAAAAAGAGGCCAGGCCAGGGACAGTTCCAGCCGCTGCTTTTCTTTCTCTGCATCAAAAGCCATCCTATCGTCGACCCACACACGATTAAACGATAGTACGATACTGAACTTATCTATCTATCTATCTATCTATCTATCTATCTACTACCCCTATAAAAGCACGAAGAGGCAAATCCAAATCACAATCTGAGTCGTTAATCACATGATCAATGATCTAAAATCTTCGTTAACGAAATAACGAAGTCTTGTTAACGCTAATCCGCACGTCCTCTCTTCGCCCGCCCGCCCGCACACTTCGGCTCCGCCCGCCCGCACACTTCGGCTCCGCCCGCTTAGATTTCGTTCACGCCCGCACCCCCCACCCACACGCACACCGCACGCCGTTCCTCAACCACGCCACACCTCTGTAACTGCACCCGTGCGCACGGCCGGCGGAGGCCGCGCACACGCACCCGACTGGGAGGCCAGACGGCGGAGGCCGCACGCACGCACCCGTCGGGGAGGCCGGACGGCGGAGGCCGCGCGCACGCACCCGTCGGGGAGGCCGGACGGCGGAGGCCGCGCGCACACACCCGTCGGGGAGGCCGGACGGCGGGGGCCGCGCGCATGCACCCGTCGGGGAGGCCGGATGGCGGGGGCCGCGCGCACATAGCGGGGAGGGCAGACGGCAGAGGCCGTGCCTACGCACCCGACGGGGAGGCCGGACGGCGGGGGCCGCACGCACGCAACGGGGAGGTCAGACGACGGAGGCCGCACTGGGGTTGCGCCGGCCGAATCTCCGCAGGGCAGAGAGGCTGCACACGCCCCCTGACACCAGGCGACCATGGGTTGCGCTGCTTGCGCCCTCCGATTTTCCGCTCGGCGGGGGCAGCACGACCTCGACGCTTCGACCTGGGACTGCCGACGCGGACTCCTCCCGCCCTGCATCCCCAAGATCCTCATTTGTGTTGTGGTGGGAGCGGAAGAGGCAGTGCGCCGAGGCAGTCTTCAGAGAAGAAGCCATAGCCACCAACCTCGAGGTAATCCCTAAGTTAGTTTCCACTCCTCCCTATCCAAATCCTAATTTAATTTTCGCTCATCCCTTTCCCAGTCACCGGCGGGAGCGTCTCCTCCTCCACCTACCACGAACCCTCTCAGCCCACAGGATGTCGCCCACGCCTCCCTCACCCTGTCGCCGGCGGATGAGATGGCCTGGAGACGGCGACCTTCAGTCATGATGGGCCACAAATCTTCTTCCTGGTTTGATTTGAGAATCGATATGTGGGGATTTATTTTGGTTGCTTGATCCCTTTTTACAGGTTCTGTGAACTCCATCTGAAGAGGGAGTTCGAGTGCAATTCAGAGAGAGCTGGTACAAATCTCTCCTCTTTCACTGGTACCCTCATACAGTTCGAGTGCAATTCAGAGTAGCATTTTGGGGGTAAATTTTGTGTGAGGTGCTATGCTAAACTGCAGATAGGAATTCAAATATTCAATGAATATCATGCCTTACTGTCAAGATGAATAAGGGATGACTCGGATATTGTTTGAGTATGTTTCTCCTGAAGCTAACTTACCAACATCTGAACGACTCTGACTACTGCGTACAAGTCCAGCTATAAGCATCTGAGCACCACGTGGAATTCTAAAAGGTCTTTTTCTATATTGTGAGACCCTGTTTTTTTTTGACCCAGAAACAGTAGGAGAGGCTCCTACTGCAATTAAATTAATAAAAACAGTACTTACATGTGTACACAAAGGGAAGCCCTTTGTGTGGGCTTCAGGCAAGGCTACTGGACAGAAGAACAGAAAAGAAGAGTATAGTGAGACCCTGTTTGGAACATGATGCTTTCGTGAATCAGCAAATACATGTTTTCCAATATAGTTCATATATTTTTAGGATGGATTAATCAGCATCTACGGGTTTTTTTGTGATCCATTGCGAGGCATACGGGTGCTTAGATTTTGATATTTTTTTCAGTTTGTGTCACGAATGTTTAGTGCAAATGCTGACACCCGTGGCCATATCACCTGGTTGCCCGTTTTTCTTTTCTTTATGATGCATCAATCACAAGTATAATCATATATGTGATCAATTCTTTCTGACAGATTCACACTACGGAGAAGGCCACTGCGCAATCTGCTGTGACCCAACTACGATAGACACCAGCTGCGGAAGGTGATGTTTTTAAGTTCAATGGATTGAGTTTATGAACCAAATGGTTGTCCAGTTGCTTCTGTTGTTTGCAACACAAGCATATAGAGCTACAATATCGAGCAATGGAGAAAGCGCTTTTCTGAGACTGCACATTGATAAACACCACTTATCAAGCTTCACCATCAGAGGAGATCAAACTCTTAAAAGGTTGTAAGCGAAGAGAATGTACCTCAGAATGGGGTTGCTTGCTATTATGAAAGCGGGGTGCACTTGGTGTGTATACATCATTGAGTGAATTCAAGCTTGCTTCCCTTCACATACGCACAAGAAGATTTCACAAAAAAATTAGCAGTCAAGGAACATCTGAGAAGCACAATTAGCAGCTCCCCTCCTCTTGATTTCCCTTTCCCCTTTCTCTCAATAGTACTGTTTTCCTTGTTAGAAGAGGTCCTATGTTTGATTTCAATGAATTCTTCAGGTCCTAGGGATTTCAGAAGGAGATGTTTGTGCTGACTTCTGTGGGATGTATAGGTTTCATTGGCATCATCTATGCTATAATCCCAGCCATATACATGTGACTCTGACTTGTAGAGTTATGTACACGTTTAGCCATTTGTTTGCATGTAGGTGATTTTTGAGGACTTGTCGGAGCATGCTATCACATGGCTGCCTGAAGGAGATGATCAAAGCTGGCCTGGAGCAGGTGAGTGCCAACATAAAGGAGTCGGATATATCTCAGCTCGGGCTGTAAGCTTCCTTTTTCCCATCCCACATTTTGTCATTGAGCTCAACTATAATAGCAAAATGGATCACTTGGCAGTTCCATCAGTTTTCTGCTATGGTGATTAAAATTAATTGATGAAACATCATTTTATTGAATCTAAGACAAGGACAAAACCCTGCTAAATAAAGTTTTATTGATTAAAACTACTCTTCCACTTTTTACTTGAAGTTCACGGACAGAATGTACTGAAACCTGTTCATGTTACCTGAGATGTCTACCAACTATGACGATATTCGTACATGTATGAAGAAAATAGGTGGATCATTTGTCCCTCTCACGAATAGGGTCATGCTAGATACATAGATGATTCTTGATCAAGATGTATAAACCACTAGGAGATATAAATTCCTTAAACCAATATTTCTCCTGGCCGGTGTCTTTGGCTGACCCCAAAAATGGGCATGTCGCAAACCTGGCTTGCCTTGAGATGTATCAAATCTGGTAGCAGCATAGCTTGCGAAAGCTAAGCTCGATTCGGTGGATTGATTGAATCCATTTCTCCGACAAGTATTTTCGGACGGAGGGAGTACTATCGTATAGAAATATGTTGTTAAAGGATTAAGAGGTGGATAAGTTTGTGGCTTTAGTTACTGAATGTCCAGATCCGTCTTGCTTCTCAGCCAGGGCCTACATTTAGAGAAGACATATTTATATGTAAAGTATTTAAGGTCAATTACCTCCCCCTGTTGTAATGCTCATCATCTTAATTCATATATTGTTATATATATGCACCATGGTTCATGATTCTGTAGGAGATATGCCCTAGAGGCAATAATAAATGTTATTGATTATCTCCCTGTTCATAATTAGGTTTATGTTTCATGCTATAACTGCAATGATTCTCGAGTCTGCAAATAAAACGAGTCTTGGAGGGAAACTTATGTGCACGTGTGGGATAATAAACGGTAAAAAGTATTCCTAGTCAAGCCTCTATGACTGGCTCAAGTATTGCATGATGATCCTGTTTTCCTGATCATGGGCATGACTATGCCGGCAATTTTGAGGGCACAATTGTTGGTAGAACACTTGTGTTGAATCGACCCGAATTGATGTTATGCTATGAGATACATTCGTCATTAGTTAATGGTTTATAACACAGAGATAGTTAATGTTTGCATAATTCTTTAGACCATGAGAGTGTCGAGTTTCTTCATGCTTGCTTCATGAACTTTGGGGTTTGTTAAACGTCATCCGTAAATGGGTGGCTATTACGGCGGCTTACGGGTTCATGGAAAAGTATGTCAAGGGACTTGATAGCTCAAGATTGGGATTTGCTCCTCCGACGATGGAGAGATATCTCTGGGCCCTCTCGGTGTTACGGTATCCATCATCGTCTGGCCAGACACAGGGTGATTTGATCACAGGGATGCCGGAACACGGGAACGAGAAAAGAGAACAATACCGGCAACGAGGTAACTGGCATTGTGGACAAGTGTTGATCCACGAGGATGCCAACATGTCTCACCTCGGGTTATTGTAACATATCGCGAAGCAACAGGAATAGCTCACGGCAACTGGAGGTTCACTCGAATATTCATTCGTGTGGGTATAGGGATCAATATGGGTGTCCACGGCTCCGATGTTGATCATTGATCGGAAGGGGTTCCGGGTCATGTCTATGCTTCACCGAACCTATAGGGTCACACGCTTAAGGGTCATCTATCTGTTGAATGCTAGACAGGGAGTCTGAGAGAAAAACACCGAAAAAGTTTCGGACGCCGGAAAAGTTTCGGACAGCGGAAAAGTTCCGCAGAGAGAGGTCACCGGATGAGTTTCGGTGAAACTGGAAAAGTTGTTTCAGGGGATACCATAAAGTCAAATTGGTCTTGGCACATGCCTGATAATTCTTGGAGGGTGCCAGAATCGTTCTGGAAACTTTTTGGAATTTTCTGGAATGAAAACCGGAAATGTTCCGGAGCTACCGAAACCGCTTCAGATGCTTTTCGCAGATGAAATCACTAAACCGGAATTGTTCCGGCTTGCGTTGAAAATTATTTTGGTGGGTACTAGAATTGTTCTAAGCCCACATGAATATTTTCAGTTCGATCAAACGCTGAAAAATGTCGTCGTGAATAGTGAAAGCACTTTTTGGATATTTTTGAGAAAGGCATATTCCTTTTGAGAAAGGGATATTCCAAAGGCATATTCCTTTTGAGAAAGGGATATTCCCCTTGGGATTTCCTATAAATAGGAAGGGAGATGGCTGCCATCTTCACATTCTTGCTCTCACATACAAAGCCATGCATGATCTGGCATTCTTCTCTCCCTCCCAGCGAAATAGTTTCGTAGAGCCGAAAGGCTGTCTGGGTTCCGGCAGGAACTAGTTCTGGACGGCGAAGCCTTGCCGGATAGATGACACCGTATGTGTGCAACTCTGTATAGAGATCGTAGTTTCGGTCTTAGTTCGAGAGTGCCTCCCGAAGGGCTGTCCGTGTGACCGTCCGAGTTTTGGAGGTCCTCCCGAAGGGCTGTCCGAGTGACAGTCCGAGTTTCGGAGGTCCTCCCGAAGGGCTGTCCGCGACACCGTCCGGGGGACTGTGCGACCGCCTCCCGGAGGGCTGTCCACGGGGCAGATGAGGGTATACATCCTCGCGGTTGGGAGGTTGTAAAATCCTAGCTGCGGGGATCTGCACCGCCGTTCGTCATCGACTCTACTTCCGCTGCGCTACGAGTCGGTAACGAAAATGATCAAACCTTGTATGCAGTCTCCATAGTGGTCCTGGGCTGGTGCGTAGGTCGGAAATTTTTTGTTTTCTGCTGCGTTACCCTACAGTGGCATCAAGAGCCATGCTATGCGTAGATGCAGGTTGCGATCTAGAATACATAGAGATGTATGGGTGTTGTACAATATGATTAGGTAGTAGATGAGATCTATTGCTGAAAATTATTTGTGCGGGTAGCAGATGAAGTCTGTTACCCGATGTTCTTGTTGCTTCCCTAGAATTTGCATATTTCTGATCTTGATAACAGTATGGTGGAGTTTCAATGTTCTGGCAATCCGCGATCCTGATTGATCAACGAAGTGCTAACAGTTCATTGAATTCCACCGTAGTTAAAAAGAAAGATGAAATTTCGCAGACAAAAGGGCAATGCAGATATGATCTGCACGGGGGTCACGCGTATGACGAAGTTTAGTATGGGGCTCGAGATTTTATTATCTCGTGTTTCATACACCCTGGAATGTTAATCTAGCGACTTGGATTATCATGCTTGATGATGGAAGTTGGTAGCTTCGGTTTGTTTCGAAACCTTAGAAGCCACGTAAAATAAAATTTTGCATGAACCGATTAGAGGCGTCTAACTTGGTTTTGCAGGATGGTTTGCATGTGCATATGATGTGGTATAGCAGTGTTCATAATAATTTGATTATGTATGAGATGACTATATGATGTAAATTGATTAACATGACCTGCGTGTCATGATTCGGCATGATGGCTGGAGCCATATGATTGCACTTTAATGACCTGCGTGTCAACCTTATGTAATGCACTTATTTTATTAGCTATAGAGATAGCAATATTATCTGGTGCACCGACAAGGTGGTGGCAATCTTCGCAAAGGTGAACACCGACGCGAATGCCGAAGACGAAGAAATGAGACTTCTCTGTCAGAAAGGGCTATACCATATCATGCTATTATGAATTGCCTGAGATGTTTATCCCTTATGATGCACCCTTCTTGATTGCGTGGTAGTCGCTTTTATTAGGGTGATCTCTCACAAAAATATCAAGTAGTTAGTGTTCTCCTAAGTGTAGCACCGTCACGGCATCTTTCCTTTCGGGGTATCACATGGATGCATGGGTACGAACGATTGTACGGGTGTGAGGCGGGTGAGTTGAGACCTCGCAGCGTGATCACTTGGTTGTCTTGACGTTCAGGCATGAAAGTCATGAGCTCGGAACACACGCATCGAAAGATGAACAAGAGTCACATAGAGATGTGATTGGCAAGTTGGCCTACCAAATGAAATTCTCGTCACTTGAGATGGATGCATCCTTGGCGTTGAATTGAAATTTGGATCTTGAATCACTCACAATCAATTATGAGAGATATTGATTTGAGTGGGAGCGCACTGTAGAATTACCTTGTTTAATTCTCAGTGCAATTAATCTTGAACACTGTCTAAGTGTGATTTGCATAATAAGTAGAATAATGGCTCGCGTTTCCACCTTCCCTATTAAAATTGAATAGCTGTTAAATATCTGGTTAAAACTTTACGGTTGGTAACGTAATGTGAGGATTGTCCTCAAGAGTGCCGAGAAGGACTTTGTCCTATCGCATACTTTCGGTATTCTCCCGCTAATGCTATGGATGATATGACTCTCGTCCTTCGATCCAAAAGCTAAAATTCCGTTACGGTCAAGTGAAATATGTTTGCTTCCATGAGACCCGAACTTCGAAAGTTTTGGGATAGTTATGTGATATTCATGGAACTGAAAATTAATTTTCAGATACAAACAAAGGCTGAAAGATATGAGATATCTAAAGCCATGTTTGTTTGCAAACTATTAGTAAAAGTGTTTACTAGGCATTTGACTGATAAGAGAGGGATCCAGGAGAACGCCTGTCATATGATGAAAGGTGAATAAAACAACAACTTAAAGAGAAAGGAAGTGTCCGAAGGGTGTTAGTGAAACTTTCACGCCTAGGAAGTCCGGGGCTATCGCCACTCTTAAGTTGGGTGCTTCTTCTGAGAGTAGGAGAAATACTAAAAGTTAAACTGTTAGAAGTATAATGGCAAATAAGAAAGAAGACTGGAATATCCAGCTCATGTATGAATGTCATACAAGTTTTTGATGTATAGAAGGCTGGTCAAAGATATAGTTCTTGGGAATTATGGTTAAACATGTTAATCACTAATTCTTGGGTATTGTGAGTTAATCACAAAGATACCCGCTTGATTGCATTCTGTTGCAACTCGATGTAAGAACTACTATGGCCTGAAAGACTAGCCAGGAATGAGGTTAAGATACACATAGGGAACATAGTAAAAGTTACTATGCCTTCCATCGGTGTATTCCCTATGTATTTACTTTCATAATTCATTTTAGAGTTTCACACTCTAGCCCTTTGCATAAGGTATCTTGCAAGAAGGTTGTTCATAAGAGAACTTTTGATGTTCGGTGTTATGAATAACATAATGGCCATACTTTCATTATGAATGAGACGTATGTTATGAATATTGATATTAATACATTGCCTCTGTATTTACTTTCATAATTCATTTTAGAGTTTCACTCTAGCCCTTTGCATAAGGTATCTTGCAAGAAGGTTGTTCATAAGAGAACTTTTGATGTTCGGTGTTATGAATAACATAAGGGCCATACTTTCATTATGAATGAGACGTATGTTATGAATATTGATATTAATACATTGCCTCTGTATTTACTTTCATAATTCATTTAGAGTTTCATACACTCTAGCCCTTTGCATAAGGTATTTTGCAAGAAGGTTATTCATAAGAGAACTTTTGATGTTCGATGTTATGAATAAAATGAAGGGCCATGCTTCCATACAGGATGGGATGTATGCTATGAATATTGATGGTAATATGATACATCCATAACACTGACGCTAAATGTCGCAAGACTAAAAGAATACCACACAAGTGTGGCATTGCATTTGGTCACATTGAAGAAACCCGCATGGAAAATTCCATTGTGATGGATTTTGAAGTCGTTTGATTTTGAATCATCTCACACTTGCAACTTTCCTCTGAAAAGTGAAGTGACTGAAATACCGTTCACAGGCCATAAGGAACGAGCAAAGAACATATTGGTGATCATACATTATGATGTGTGTAGTCCAATAAATGTTGTTGCAAGTAGTGGATTTGTCTATCTTCAGAAATGTCTCAAGTAGATATATGGATATTTACTTGTTGAGACGTAAGTCTGGATCTTTTGAATTCATTCATAAGGTTTTCAAAAATGAAGTAGAAGTTATTGTAACAACAAAATTATGTTTCTACAATTCGATTGCAGAAAGGAATATTTGAGCTACAACTTTAGCGAATGTCTAATGAGTTATGAAAGGGGTTTCATAACTTGCACCTCCTGGAACACCACTGCAAGTGGAAAGTCCGTGAAGATGTAATCGAACCATTTATGACATGGTAAGATCAAAGATGACATAAATAAAATTGCCATTATCCCTTTTAAAGTGATGCTTTAGAGACTGCGGCTTTTTCACTGAAAAGAGCTCCATCAGGTCTGTTGAAATGACGCCATGGTATGGTACGCCCAACCATGTTATATCTTTTCTTAACATTTGGAATATGGGGCTTGTGTAAAAGGTTACAAACCTATTCCAAATCAGACAAGTGCTACTTTGTAAGGTTATCCCAAGTCATTTGGTATTTCCCCACCACTATACCGAGGCAAAGGGTTTTGCCGCAAAACGGTATGCTTTTAAAGAGAATAGTTCTTACAAAAGGTGAGTGGGAGGACAGTGCAACTCGACGAGATAACCAGTATCTTCGTCATCAGGTCAAAGGAAAGGAACCTTGGAAGTGATTCCGGCGTTTCCTACTGCGACTGATACGGAAGCCTCTACATGAGATGTATGGACTTCGGTCGAACTTGCAGCTGAACCGCGTAGGAAAAACTCGTGCAAACCTCTCAGGTGCGCATACGAGATATTGTTGTTAGACAACATTATACCTACGATACACAAGGAAGCGTTGATGGGCCCTGACTCCGGAATTGGTTAAATGCCAAATACAATCCGAGATAGTTTCCATATAAGTGGTTCGAGATTAAAATCTTGATACACCTTACGGAAGACTTAGAGTCTAACGAATATTTATGGAACTAAAAACTGATACGGATAAAAATGTTTTATCCATAAAGCTCGACTTGTTGAAATAACAAGTTCAAGGAGTTGACTACGATGAGGTTGTTTCACCGTAGCGATGCTTGAGGTCGGTTCGGGTTGAACTAGCAATTAATTCATATATCAATCATGAGATATGAAACATGGATGACAAAAGGATTTCCATCTGATGGAAATGAAACCTAGGACTTATATGTGATACAGTCCAAAGTAAATTGTTGATCCAGAGGATGCTAGTAAGTATGCAAACTTCAGAGTTCCAGCGATGGACAGAAGAGAGTAAAGTGGAGTTGGAATCTTCGTTTTTGATGGAATGGTCAAAGGGGTTTGACTTCATCAAATGGGTATCGAAGATACTTGTGATTCAAGAAAGTAAGTGGGAGCATAATAATATTTCTAAAAACCTTGTGTACTTGACACATTGTTAATTGGAAATAAATTTCTTGACACGAATTAGGACTTCATTTGAAAATAGTTTTTCGATGAAGTGCTTAGGCTAAATAGCCTCAATATTAGGCATGATGATCTATGGAGATAGATTTACCTAATGGGACTAAGCAATGAATACATATTGACAAGGTGCTAAAACCTTTTAGCATTTAAAACGCCAAGGAGTGATTCTTGCCGAAGTCACATGGGAAGAGTTTTGCAAGACTCGGTGTCTCAAAACACAGATGAGCAAAAATACATGATGGTGATTCCACACACTCTTGTGTTTGGATTAATCATGTATTCCATGGTATGTAAAACAACCAGATATGTCCAATACTCCAAAGTTGTTGCGAGTATAGATACCAAAGTGATCAAAAGTACTGATCATGGGACAACAGTGAAAGATGTCATTAGGTACTAGAGTAGTACTGATGACATGTTTTCTCGCAAGCAGAGATTATGAAGTGCTCGTTGTAAGTAATTACATCGATACAGTCTTCATCAATGCTCCATGCGATTTTCGATTTAAGTTAAGGGTTTTGTGTGATACACAATACGGTGGCACGGTAAGTTGGAATTGTTCTTAACAGGTTACTGTGGCGAATTCTATAACAAAGGCTAAGTATGTTGACGCTTTAGAAGCGACAAAGAAGTTGTTGAATCATATAGTTCATTCATGAACTTAGTATGGTTCCAAGATGGCTTTGGTCTATGGGACACTATTGCAGATAGTTGCTCCATAGCTCAGTCTGAGGAATCAGGTTTCGACCAATGATTCACACATATGCAAAGCCAAGTCCACACAAAATATGAATTTTGTGAAAGCGTGAAAACGCGAGGATATGCAAAGTTACACACGGAGCTGAAGTTGTCAGATCCGTTGGACATCAGGCTATACCACAAGCGAAGCATATTTTACACCGGTATGCCATAGGTGTAAAGTGCATTAGCGTTGACTAGATTATTGACTCTAGTGCAAGTGGGAGTCTGTAGGAGATATGCCCTAGAGGCAATAATAAATGTTATTGATTATCTCCCTGTTCATAATTAGGTTTATGTTCCATGCTATAACTGCAATGATTCTCGAGTCTGCAAATAAAACGAGGCTTGGAGGGAAACTCATGTGCACGTGTGGGATAATAAACGGTAAAAAGTATTCCTAGTCAAGCCTCTATGACTGGCTCAAGTATTGCATGATGATCCTGTTTTCCTGATCATGGGCATGACTATGCCGGCAATTTTGAGGGCACAATTGTTGGTAGAACACTTGTGTTGAATCGACCCGAATTGATGTTATGCTATGAGATACATTCGTCATTAGTTAATGGTTTATAACACAGAGATAGTTAATGTTTGCATAATTCCTTAGACCATGAGAGTGTCGAGTTTCTTCATGCTTGCTTCATGAACTTTGGGGTTTGTTAAACGTCATCCGTAAATGGGTGGCTATTACGGCGGCTTACGGGTTCATGGAAAAGTATGTCAAGGGACTTGATAGCTCAAGATTGGGATTTGCTCCTCCGACGATGGAGAGATATCTCTGGGCCCTCTCGGTGTTACGGTATCCATCATCGTCTGGCCAGACACAGGGTGATTTGATCACAGGGATGCCGGAACACGGGAACGAGAAAAGAGAACAATACCGGCAACGAGGTAACTGGCATTGTGGACAAGTGTTGATCCACGAGGATGCCAACATGTCTCACCTCGGGTTATTGTAACATATCGCGAAGCAACAGGAATAGCTCACGGCAACTGGAGGTTCACTCGAATATTCATTCGTGTGGGTATAGGGATCAATATGGGTGTCCACGGCTCCGATGTTGATCATTGATCGGAAGGGGTTCCGGGTCATGTCTATGCTTCACCGAACCTATAGGGTCACACGCTTAAGGGTCATCTATCTGTTGAATGCTAGACAGGGAGTCTGAGAGAAAAACACCGAAAAAGTTTCGGACGCCGGAAAAGTTTCGGACAGCGGAAAAGTTCCGCAGAGAGAGGTCACCGGATGAGTTTCGGTGAAACTGGAAAAGTTGTTTCAGGGGATACCATAAAGTCAAATTGGTCTTGGCACATGCCTGATAATTCTTGGAGGGTGCCAGAATCGTTCTGGAAACTTTTTGGAATTTTCTGGAATGAAAACCGGAAATGTTCCGGAGCTGCCGAAACCGCTTCAGATGCTTTTCGCAGATGAAATCACTAAACCGGAATTGTTCCGGCTTGCGTTGAAAATTATTTTGGTGGGTACTAGAATTGTTCTAAGCCCACATGAATATTTTCAGTTCGATCAAACGCTGAAAAATGTCGTCGTGAATAGTGAAAGCACTTTTTGGATATTTTTGAGAAAGGCATATTCCTTTTGAGAAAGGGATATTCCAAAGGCATATTCCTTTTGAGAAAGGGATATTCCCCTTGGGATTTCCTATAAATAGGAAGGGAGATGGCTGCCATCTTCACATTCTTGCTCTCACATACAAAGCCATGCATGATCTGGCATTCTTCTCTCCCTCCCAGCGAAATAGTTTCGTAGAGCCGAAAGGCTGTCTGGGTTCCGGCAGGAACTAGTTCTGGACGGCGAAGCCCTGCCGGATAGATGACACCGTATGTGTGCAACTCTGTATAGAGATCGTAGTTTCGGTCTTAGTTCGAGAGTGCCTCCCGAAGGGCTGTCCGTGTGACCGTTCGAGTTTTGGAGGTCCTCCCGAAGGGCTGTCCGAGTGACAGTCCGAGTTTCGGAGGTCCTCCCGAAGGGCTGTCCGCGACACCGTCCGGGGGACTGTGCGACCGCCTCCCGGAGGGCTGTCCGCGGGGCAGATGAGGGTATACATCCTCGCGGTTGGGAGGTTGTAAAATCCTAGCTGCGGGGATCTGCACCGCCGTTCGTCATCGACTCTACTTCCGCTGCGCTACGAGTCGGTAACGAAAATGATCAAACCTTGTATGCAGTCTCCATAGTGGTCCTGGGCTGGTGCGTAGGTCGGAAAATTTTTGTTTTCTGCTGCGTTACCCTACAGATTCTACTGTTTCTATACGCGTTTGCAAAGTTTGTCGGTATTATTATGCAGAGACAACCTGTCATGGTTCCGCGTTGATGTGTTCTGTAATTTCTCAATTTCTTTTGCTTTGAAACAATGTTGATTGGCTGAGAGAATGGTTCTGCGTGGCTTACACACTCAGACCTACTTGAATGTTGAGTTTTATTAGCAAATCCATTTAGAACAGTGTTGACATTTTTACAATTTGCTACAGAAGGTTGTGTACTACAGGGTCTATAGCCAGAAACCAAAGAAAGCAACTCAGATGTTTCTCCCTGCCAATAATCAAGATTGACAAGGATAGGAGGGCAGATGGATTATGCTGCCATGTAATCGATCAATTTTTCATTTCCTTGCTGCTTTCTTGTTTCCTGATATTCAGTAGCCATGTACTTTTAGGAGTTGGGATGTGATTTCACATGCATTGCTGATGGTATTTGATCCTTTTGCCGGTTCAGGATGAGCTATTTTGTGTAGAGTTTCTATTGGCCGTGGAAAGACTGCCTATGCATGGCTCAGTTTTATTGAGCTTAGATGAAAAGCTGAGTGGGCCACCTAAATTCGTACCAAACAAAAAAAGGGCTAAGTAGAGCCCCAAATTAGATACACGATGGGATGTCCATCTTGGTCACTATTAGATTTTGTCATGTGTCATCTAAGAGCTACTATTACGCTTATTTTTCAATTTATTTGCAGACCTGGAATAACCCTTATTTGAGCATAGGACATGCCTGTACGTTTTGTGAAAGTAACAGGAGAGGCATGCTATTTAAAATTGATAGATTGCAAATTTTGTTATACCTCCATTGGTTAGGACCTGACCATGGAAGAATGAACACTAAATGATGTCAAATGAACTACATCGGTCAGGATCTCGTAGCAAGTGTTATTCTCGATCCACTAGCTCAGGCCTCTTCTAATGTAAAAGTGCTTAGATGAGGTGCTAAGTGCATTAAATAACTTAGCAACTCAACTCCCCAATGCATATGTGCTAGCTTCTTGTTGCTAAGCTCACTTTATTTAATGATTTAGCACCTAAACTCTTTCATGCATTGGTCAACTGTGATGCTGTGGACCGAGGTCTGCAGGGGAGGAGCGGAATAGCAAGTGGTGTTGAGGGGGCACAGGAGCCAGGGTAGTAGGGCAAATCAAATGACGCACACGTCCCGATTGTACAACTTAGGAGGGGGGCGATAGAAGAATGTGATCGCCCGGGTGACTTCTTTTCAAGAGTACGCAATAGCTTACCTTAGATTTATTGAAGGCAAAAATATGTAGAAGAGACCGGGTGACTTCTTGTGTCGCCCTATTGGGAAGGGGCACGTTGGTTCATGAAATAACCAACATGTCTTTTTGACTTAGGAATTCTAGGCACATTGCATCAAATGTGAAATTCTTAAGAGAGTTATTTTTGTCATGATAGAAATATTTATTTTTCAAGTATAGCATGCTTTCAGTCGAGACGTGCGTTGCACGTGCATGTTTACTAGTAATTTAAACGCTCCTTGTTAGGCCATCATCATATCACACGATTCCTAGACCGAGCAACCGCTCGTGTTAACTAGTAGGACTAGTATTTAGCCTACAAAATGTAGCATGTTCACGTTCAAACGGGGATTAGCTAATTAATTCATACACATGCGAACCTCTGCCGCGAAAAGGAACGGCTCTCCGGGCCTCCGTCGCACGAAAATTGTTCGTCGCCTTTCCTCCACAGGTTCGGGGCCGGTCAAAACCGGGCGCAATGAGTGGTTCCACTAACCCGGCATCAATTTTGAGCACTGAAAAATCGTGGTACTGCAGCCGTAAAGAATCAGTGATACGGCGACGGAGAGCCATCCAACACACGTAAGATCGGCGGACCACTTTGAATCGAAAAAGGATGGACGAAAGCCGGCCCGAAATATGCCAGCGCCGCACGTACAGCCTCTCCCTATAAAAGAGCCGGCCGGTCGATGCAGACGAAGCACCGCCACCGCAGCAGCAACGAGCGATCAGCTCCCGCCGAGCCCTCTCGACCGGCCGTGCTTGCCTCCGGTGCTGCGCCCTGCTTGGTCTAGTCGAGGAGCTCCCTTCAGAGAAAGGTAACTGATTTAACTCGAAGCGCACGCACCAGGGTCGAGCTAGCTAGTTGCTCACACTGCTGCGATCTTACCGTATCTAGGTATCGTTCGTACATCGTGCTAGAGCACTGTGGAGAGGTAGGTATACTCTGTTTTACCGTTGACTGGCTGAAAACGCTGCGGGTGGTGGGCTTAAAAGCATGATCGTTAGTCGGCTGTGAGCAATTAGCATGTGCCTGCTCTGTTGACTGTTGTGCCGACGAGGTAGGGCAAAAGGTGATAGTTGGCTGGCTCCTTCTCGGAAGACTACGCTGTCATGTCCACCACCAACATGCATAGCATTAGCAAATGCTTAAGATTACATGCGTCAACTCTGTTTCCAAAGAGGGTTTGGATTTCTAGCCCGAGCACTAGCAGCAGCTTCCCGCGTTCCCGCCAGCCACCGGGAATGGCGACAGGTCCAGGCCGGCTGCCGGCACCCACTTTGCGCAGTGCGCAGGCTCCTCCTATAAATTGCACCCGTACCCTCGGCACCCAGAGCCAGACCAGTGAGGCACCCACCACCACCTCGCGCTCGCTCGGCAGCAGACATTTACTCAGTCTCTGATGCACTGCACAATATCGCATCTCTAGCGCGCAGAGTGCACTACACTTACTGTGGTCTGGCCTCCTCTTAACTAGTTCTCACCTGCACGCCTACTCTCTCTGTTGGCAGCAGTTAAGCCTAGGGAGAGGTCGATCGGGATGGCGGACAAGGTCGTGGCCACCTACTACTACCCGCCCATGGAGGTAGCCGCCGCCGAGCTCGGCCAGATCGCCGGGTCCAAGCTCGATGACGATGGCCGCAACAAGCGCACCGGTAAGTGAAACCCACGTCTAATTTCATCTCGTGGTGTACGTATATATATATATATATATATATATATATATATATATATATATATATATATATATATATATATATATATATATCGTACTTAATTGTTGGTCTCTCTGACGTCAATGTGATGTGTGCAGGCACGATGTGGACGGCGAGCTCGCACATCATCACGGCGGTGATCGGGTCCGGGGTGCTGTCGTTGGGGTGGGCAATCGCGCAGCTCGGCTGGGTGGCCGGGCCCGCCGTCATGGTCCTCTTCTCGCTCGTCACTTACTTCACCTCCTCGCTGCTCGCCGACTGCTACCGCTCCGGCGACCAGAGCACCGGCAAGCGCAACTACACCTACATGGACGCCGTCAACGCCAACCTCAGCGGCGTCAAGGTGCAGATCTGCGGGGTGCTGCAGTACGCCAACATCGTCGGGGTGGCCATCGGCTACACCATCGCCGCCTCCATCAGCATGCTGGCCATCAAGAGGGCCAATTGTTTCCACGGCAACGGCCACGCTGACCCCTGCAAGGTCTCCAGCGTGCCCTACATGATCATCTTCGGCGTGGCCCAGGTCTTCTTCTCCCAGATCCCCGACTTCGACCAGATCTCCTGGCTCTCCATGCTCGCCGCCGCCATGTCCTTCACCTACTCGTCCATCGGCCTCGGCCTCGGCATCGTCCAAGTTATAGGTAGGTGATTATGCACACTCATCGATCGACGAGTGATTCTGATACCACAATCATAGTAGTAGTTAGCAATGTGTTAACCAATTACGCATGCATGCATGCAGCCAACGGAGGCGTGAAGGGCAGCCTGACCGGCATCAGCATCGGCACGGTGACGCCCACGCAGAAGGTGTGGCGCAGCCTGCAGGCGTTCGGGGACATCGCATTCGCCTACTCCTACTCACTCATTCTCATCGAGATCCAGGACACCATCCGGGCGCCGCCACCTTCAGAGTCCACGGTCATGAAGCGCGCCACCATGGTCAGCGTCGCGGTGACCACGGTCTTCTACATGCTTTGCGGCTGCATGGGCTACGCGGCCTTCGGCGACGCCGCGCCGGGCAACCTCCTCACGGGGTTCGGCTTCTACGAGCCCTTCTGGCTCCTCGACGTGGCCAACGCCGCCATCGTCGTCCACCTCGTGGGCGCCTACCAGGTATACTGCCAGCCCCTGTTCGCCTTCGTGGAAAAGTGGGCAGCGAAGAGGTGGCCTGAGTCGACGTTCATCACCGGCGAGGTCGAGGTCCCGCTCTTCCGGGCGTACAAGGTGAACATGTTCCGCGCGACGTGGCGGTCGGCGTTCGTGGTGGCGACGACGGTGGTGTCCATGATGCTGCCCTTCTTCAACGATGTGGTGGGGTTCCTGGGCGCGCTGGGGTTCTGGCCGCTGACCGTCTACTTTCCCGTGGAGATGTACGTGGTGCAGAAAAAGGTGCCAAAATGGAGCACGCGGTGGGTGTGCCTCCAGATGCTCAGCGTCGGATGCCTCGCCATCTCCCTTGCCGCCGCCGCCGGATCCATCGCCGGCATCAAATCCGACCTCAAGGTGTACCACCCATTCAAGACATAATTGACGTTTGACGATCGTGCACGCACAAACAATACCTGAAGGTGCAGGATTGAAGAAAGGGAAGTTATTGGCCTTCAAACAAATCAAAGAAGTGAACATAAAATAACCCAGCATTTCGTCTCTTCGTTTTTTTTGTCTTAGATCTTTCTTGAAACTACCCAGGATCCAAAATCTAACTAGTTCGAAAGTGAAGAAAAACTAGAGGTACAAATTAATAAATTTGAACAACCAATGTAACATTTACAAACCAGATGGAAACACAGTACTCGAAAGTGTCGGTCGAAAGATGTACGGTAGTTCTGGTACTCTTTTTATGTGAAGGTAGAACAACGCAAAAGTACCGGGCAAAATCAGTTGCCTCAAAGCATGTACAACCAGATTTGGCAAATCCCACCCCTCAAACGGTCGCAGACATGTTCGGACGCATCCGCGGACACCGACTGGTCATGTCTTAAATTTTCCTCTTCACATCCGCACACCTCATATCCGCACCCTATATCCATATGACGCATGCAACATGATGAGCTACACAAAGTGATCAAACAACGGACAACAAAATCGACATCAAATGGACAACTAAATGCACACAAATGAACTGTATATCATACAAAAGATCAACGGAGTTCATCACCGGACAAGTTCTTCTTCAACAACTAAAAAAGGATAATCAACATAGAAGGAGGAGTGTCTCCACCGCTTCCTCGTCGGGCCTTTGCCCTTCCGATCGCCGATGCGGCTATAGGCGTCCGCGGCCGATGGAGGATCTTGATCGTCGTCGGAGGAGGTGGAGATGTTGTCATCGCCGTCGTCGGACGAGGAGTCGGAGAGGACGATCAGCCCCTTCATCCGATGGACGGCCCTGTTGTGCTGCCGCTTCTACTTGGCCACCTGAGCCGCCTTCTCCGCTCTCTCCTTCACCTCGCGCTTCGACTGCTCAATGGCAAACCAGAGCGCCGCGCTCTTCCCCCATAGGAGGCGAGCGTCCGTCTCTGACGACGTCAGTGACCGACGGTAGACCTAAGCAAGGAGCTGCTCGTCCACGTCGGGCTCCGCCGGCAACCCACGGCGACGGCGCACGGACTGCTCCGTCGCGTCCCTCTAAATTAGCCGCTGCCACTCGCGGCGGCCAACACGCGCCTCCCATTCCGGAGTGCGCGTGTGGGCGGTGGCGCAGGCACTAGCACCCTTAGATCACTAGTAGAAAACAGACCTTTCGTCCGCCCCTTTAGTCCCGGTTTGATTACGGCCCGGGACTAATGTGACCATTAGTCCCGGTTTGATTTCAGCATCATTAGTCCTGGTTCATTTGCTACCTATAGTCCCGGTTTGTGATACAAACCGGGACTAAAGGGGTGGTGGCAGGATGGTGTCAGCTGGGGCCCCCACGAGCCCCTTTAGTCCCGGTTTGTATCACCAACCGGGACTAAAGGCCCCCCCTTTAGTCCCGGCTGGAGATACCAACCGGGACTGAAAAAAAAATTCAAATTTTTTTTCAAATTTTTTTTTTTCAAATTTTTTTCCCAGCCCTTCAGTCCCGGTTGGTGTCTTCAACCGGGACTAAAGGTCTATCTTTAGTCCCGGTTGGAGATACTAACCGGGACTAAAGGGGGGGCCCCTGCGAGCCCCTAAATCTTAGAAAAATCATAACTAAATCATTCTAATTCAGAAAAATACAAATAATATATCAAAATTTGCAGAAAAAAAGATTTGTCCGAAGAAACAACAAGTTTTCCGTTTTGACAATTTTTTAAAATCACCAAATTCCAAAGGGAAAATAGAGTTTTTGGACGTTTTAGGGTTTAGGGGCTAGGGTTTAGATTTCTAAGTTTAGGGTTAGGTTTTAGGGTTTGAACCTTTAATTTTACTGTTTATAATAGAGTTTCGGACGTTTTAAGTCCCGGGTTTGGGGTTTTCGGACGTTTTAAGTCCCGGGTTTAGTGCTTTTCAATTTCAGGCTAATTTAGCTCAAAAAAATCATTAAATCCATGAAAAAATAGCAAATGAAGTCAAAAAGGGTTAAAATTTAAGGATGTGGCTTTGAACGGTTCATATTAAACACACAAAAATTCTGGAGTTGAAATAAGATTAAAAAAATGAAATGTCTTTATAACAGCTGAGTTTTCGTCTGAAACCTTGTTACTTCGAAAGAGATGGTCCAGTTTGTACACAAAGTGCATCCAGTTTTTGCCATAACCCTCTCAACTTTTTAGCACAAGCTATTTGGGTGAAATGATGATACCATGCCAAGTTTCAACCTTTTCAGAGTTCATTTGTAGTGCTTTTCAATTTCGGCCTAAGTTAGCTCAAAAAATCATTAAATACATGAAAAATAGCAAATGAAGTCAGAAAAGGTTGAAATTTGAGGATGTGGCTTTGAATGGTTCATATTGAACACACAAAAATTCTTCAGTTAATATAAGTTTAAAAAAAATGAAATATGGTCAACCTCTGGTCAAATAGTGGTCAAACAGTGGTCAAACTATTTATTCAATAAATATTAGTGTTACTATATAATATTGTTTTTTAGAATAATAGTTTCAAACTCAAACGGTGAAGCGTGTGACATCATGCTCATATTTTTCTGATAATAATGGATATATTATTTGTAGAATTTTGATTTACATATTTAAAGATATTAATTATGCCATTTTAAATGAATAAATGGCAAAATAATAATAATAATAATAATAATAATATTACTTATTTTATTTTCATTGAAATTCAATATTATTATTACTTATTTTATTTTGACCATTTTGTATTTTTTTGTATTTTTTGATTTTTGATAATTTTTGATTTTTTTGAATTTTTTTTCCTTTTTTAAAATTTTAAATTTATCATTGTTGTTTGTTAATCATTGTTGTTTATTTTAATAATTGTTTGGAGTTCAAAAAATTAAATCATGTGACATCAAGACCTAAGGGTTAATAGGATTGATAGCTTACTATTGTCAGGAAAACAACAAGTGCAGACTTGGAAACTAGGGGAGATAGAATCTGAAAGTTAAGCGTGCTGGGGCTGGAGTAGTGAGAGGATGGGTGACCGGCCGGGAAGTTAGACGATTTGAAATGAGTGTGGAGCAGTGAGGAGGGGTGAGTAGAGATTAAATTGTCAAATAATTCAAAGATTCGAAAATCAGAAAAAAAATAAAAAAAATAAAAAAAATAAAAAAAATAAAAAAAAATAAAAATCAATTTCAAAAAAATAAAAAAAAATAAAAATCATTTTTTTTCCTTTAGTCCCGGTTGGTAACACCAACCAGGACTAAAGGTCCTGCATCCCCCGCCCCAGACAGCGCCACGTGGAGGGCCTTTAGTGCCGGGCCGTGTTGAACCGGGACTAAATGGGGGGGGGGGCTTTAGTCCCCACCCTTTAGTGCCGGTTCCTGAACCAGCACTAAAGGCCGTTTTAAACCGGGACTAAATCCCGTTTTTCCACTAGTGGATGTCCCGCGCGGAGCAGTGGCCGACATGGCAAGGGGACAACGCGGGGGCAGAGCGAACTGCACTGCCCTGGCAAAGCTGCGCGCGGGACGGAAGAGGCCAGCTCCGGCGTCTGCTCTGCGTAGGCGCGGGAGCAACGACGGTGCGTGCGGGCTGACGGTGCGGGCACTAGCACCCTTAGCTGCCAGTGCGGAGCAGTGGCCGATGGGGCAAGGGGACGATGCGGGGGCAGAGCAAAATGCGGTGCCCGGGCAGAGCTGCGCGCGGGCTGGGAGGGGATAGCTCCGGCGTCCGCTCTGCGCCTGGGCGGGAGCGGCGATGGTGCATATCCGTAGCTCCCCCGACGTCCACCTTGGACCATTCCAATTTATTGCGGAGGGCCAGTGATACGTCTCCAACGTATCTATAATTTTTGATTGTTCCATGCTATAATATTACCATTCTAGGATACTTTTTATGCATTTATTTGCTGATTCGTATTATTTTTGAGCACTAACCTAATAACCCAGTGCCAAATGCGAGTTGTTGTTTTCTGTTTGTTTTTGGCTTTTCAGGTTTACAGTACCAAACGGAGTCCAAATACCATGAAACTTTTTGACGATTTTTTCTAGACCAAAAGAAGACCTGGAAGCTTCGGGAGAAGGCCGGAGGCCACATGAGGGGTGGCCGTGCCCTATTAGCTTGTGGCCCCTGGCTCTCCTGACCTCGTACTCTGGGTTATAAATTCTCATATTTCCCGAAAACCCTAGGGGAGCTCCTGAAACAATTTTTCCGCCGCCGCAAGCCTCTGTTCCGCCGCGATCTCATCTGGAGCCCTTTTCCGGTGCCCTGCCGAAGGGGGGATCGATCACAGAGGGCTTCTACATCATCTTTGCTGCTCCCATGGTGATGTGTGAGTAGTCTACCACTGACCTACGAGTCCACATCTAGTACCTAGATGGCTCCTTCTCTCTCTTTGATCTTCTATACAAAGTTCACCGCGATCTTCGCTGTGATCTATTCGATGTAATCTTGTTTTGCGGTGTGTTTGCTGGGATCCGATGAATTGTGGTTTTATGTTCAGCTTATTGATGATAAAAGATTTAAGTCTCCTCTGAATACTTATTTGATTCTTATTTGCATGATCATCATAGCTTCGTAAATCTATCCGATCTATCGGTTTAGTTTGGCCAACTAGATTGGTTTATCTTCAGTGAGAGGGGTGCGTTGTAGTGGGTTCAATCTTGCGGTGCTCTATATCCCAGTGACAAAGCAGGGGACAAGACACGTATTTGTATTGTTGTCACTAAGGATAAAACGATGTGGTTCATTCATATTAACTGAGTTTACTTTGTCTACATCCACTACTACAAAACTGGCTATAGCCAATATTCATATTAGTGGCGCACCATGGTGGTGGTGCGCCACTGCTATATAGCAATGGCGCACCAGAAACAGGTGCGCCATTGTTATTTTTTTAGTAGTGGCGCACCACCTGAGCAGTGCGCCATTGCTATTTTTTTTGCCCACCCCCCCACCCCACCAGACATAGCAATGGCGCACCACACCTAGGTGCGCCATTACTATGCACCTTAGTAATGGCGCACCTTGGTGTGGTGCGCCATTGCTATGTCTGGTGGGGGGGGGGGTGCGTCTGTGTGTGCGAGACATAGTAATGGCGCACCCTCCCTGGTGCGCCATTGCTAGGGTTAGCAATGGCGCACCAGGGAGGGTGCGCCATTACTATGTCTCGCACACACAGACACACACCCCACCACACACACACAGACACCCACCCACCCCCCCCCCCCCCGTGGATCGCCTTTTCAGTTTGAAAAAAAATAAAAGAAAATGATAAATGATTCAAAAAAATTCAAAAAAATAGATGCCGATGTGTTATGTGTTCTAGTTGTTACAAAAATTAACAAAGATGAATTTTGAATTTTTTTGCAAAAAAAAACCGCCGTGTTTCGGTAAAATGGCCGTAACTTTTGCATACGACCTCCGATGAAAAAGTTTTCTATATGAAAAAGATACTACTCGAAAAGTTACATCCGAATTTGACCGGCTATGCCTGTTATCGATTTTTTAGAATCCTCAAAAACCTAACAGAAAATAAGTTACAGCAATTTTAAGATCTGCAGGCAAAAAAATAAAAAAAATTACAAAAAAGTTAGCAGTGGCGCACCAATGCATAGTGCGCCACTGCTAACTTTCCCGCCTTTCAAATTCAAAAAAATTTAAAAATAGTAATGGCGCACCATGGGGTGGTGCGCCATTGCTATGGTACATAGTAATGGCGCACCACACCTAGGTGCGCCATTACTATGTACCATAGCAATGGCGCACCACCCCATGGTGCGCCATTACTATGTCACAGCCCCACCACGTGCGCACCCACCCACCCTCTCCTTCCTCTCTCCTTATCCCCATCCCCCTCCCTCCTCCTCCCTTCTCCTTCCCCGTCTCCCTTCCCCTTCTTCCTCCCTTCCCCTTCATACTTCTCCTCCACTCCATCTCCTCCTCTCCTCCTCTCCTCCTCTCCATCTCCTCCTCTCCGGTGACCTCCTCCTCCTCAAGGTGCTCCTCCTCCGGTGACATCCTCCTCACGGCCGGTGCTCCTCCTCCGGTGACATCCTCCTCACGGCCGGTGCTCCTCCTCCGGCGACCTCCTCCTCCCTCCTCTCCTCCTCACGGTGCTCCTCCTCCTCCCTCCTCTCCTCCTCACGGTGCTCCTTCCTCCCCTGCTCACGGTCCTCCTCCTCTCCGGCGACCTCCTCCTCCTTCTCCGGCGACCTCCTCCTCCTCTCCGGCGACCTCCTCCTCCTCCTCCTCCTCTCCGGCGACCTCCTCCTCCCTCCTCTCCTCCTCACGGTCTCTCCTCCCTCCTCCCTCCTCCCTCCTCCTCTACTTCCGGCCACATGTGGAGCCAAAAATTTGAAAAAAATTTAACCAAAAAAAACGAGGCAAAAAAATTTAACCAGGTCGTCGAGAACGAAATTTGAAAAAAATTTAACCAAAAAAAACGAGGCAAAAAAATTTAACCAGGTCGAGAACGAAATTTGAAAAAAATTTAACCAAAAAAAAACGAGCCAAAAAAATGAGCCAGATCCAAATTCAAAATTCAAAAATAGCAATGGCGCACGGTGGGGGTTAGACGGTGCGCCACTACTATTTTCCCGCCTTCAAAATTCAAAAAAAATCAAAAAAAAAATGAAAAAAAAAATTACCAGTGGCGCACCTGTAGCAATAGTAATGGCGCACCAGAGGTGCGCCACTGTTACCTGCAATACTAATGGCGCACCAGAGGTGCGCCATTAGTATTTCTTATTAGTGGCGTGGTAATAGTGGCGCACCTATGGTGCGCCATTAATACCCAAAAGTGGTGCGCCACTAATGTGTTTTTTTCTAGTAGTGATCATGTCATCGTTCTCCAAGCATTACTCTGTTTGCATGAACTTAATACCTAGAGAGGCAAGCATAGAAGCGCTCTCGAAGTGGAGTAATAGTAGTAGATGTAGGCAGGAGTCTGTCTACTTGTTTGACGTGATGCCTATATACACATGAGCATTGCCGTGAATAATTGCATAACTATGTGCTTTTCTATCAATTGACCAACAGTAATTTGTTTACCCACCGTATGCTTTATTTATGAGATAAGCCTCAAGCGAACACTATGGCCCTCGGGTCTACTCACTTATATATTTACAGACTCTACTATTATATTTTTCCATTTATTTGTTTTTATTTTATTTTGCAATTTATAATTATCAACTATCATCTACACTACTCATCTGCTTGCAAGTAACGAGTTCAAGGGGATTGACAACCCTCTTGCCCACGTTGGGTGTAAGTGTTTGCTCTTTTGTGTGTAGGCGCTGAAGACGAGAGTTTTGTGGTCCTCCTATTGGTTCGATAACCTTGGTTATCACTGAGGGAAATACTTATCTATACTGTGCTGCATCATCCCCTCCTCTTTGGGGAAAAACCCAACGCAGATCACAAGTATCAGCCAGCTCCTCCTCATGTCGAGGTCGGAGCCGAAGTGGCTGCCATGGCTCGACAGGTCGCCGGATTAGATCGAAATCGGAGAGGGGATATGAGGGGACGAAGCAAGAGAGGAGAGTGACTGAGCTAGGGTTTGGAAGAGGGGACACCTTGTTTTTTTGTGGGACAGCAGTGGGATTGTTGGTGCGTCGGGCCAGTCGGATCCAACGTGGCGGATGTGCCCGGCCGTACCCGGTCCGCCCCGTATCCACCCTACATTTGGGCTGGATATGAGGGGCGCCGGACAGCTCGGGCGTTTGAGGCCGGTTTGAGGCGCCCGGGTGGGTCGGTTTTTTGTGACCGATCAGCCCGCCCGGGCGTTTGAGACGGGTTTGGGGCGCCGGACTGTAGATGCTCTGATAGTGCCATTGTAGACAGAGCAATCCCTAGAATGAGGACTGGCAAAAAATCGACAAAGTCATAACATGGATGTTCTGGTTGAAAAAGATAGGAGATATAGAACATTATTTTTCGAAAAGGAGGTGAAATCCTCTGCCTCTGCATCCATGGATGTACACATCCATCTTTATTAAATTATTCAACAAAGGTCTCACAAGAACATACATCCAAAAACCCGAAGCCACCACTGATATGTCTCCAACATATCGATAATTTATGAAGTATTCAAGCCATATTTACCTAAGTTCTACATGGTTTTGGTGCAATTTTATATGAGTTTTATGAACTACCCTATTGACCTAGTGCCCAGTGCCAGTTTCTTTTTTTGGCTATTTTTCTTTCATGTATAAATTATTTTCATTCGACTTACAAATTATTTTATATTAATTTTCAAAGTTTTAATCATTTTCTAAAATAAACAGATTTAATTTAATTTGAAAAAGGCCATTATGACATCAGCATGAGGTCATGCTGGCGTCAGCAGTTAACCCAGTTGTCTCAGATCAGACCTGACAGCTGGGCCCCACCTGTCATAGACAGTGGGTTAAAGAGGGTTTAGTTCTAATTAAAATAGATTAATTAACAGTGGGGGACCCACCTGTCAGTGGCCAATTAGATTAAATTAATTATCAAAATTAAACTAACAATTTTAGTTAACACTAATTACCCTGGGCCCACATGTCAGTGGCCCAGGGGGGGTTGGACCCACATGGTAGCGGCTCGGGCTGCCCAGTCAGCCAGTTGACCAGGTCAACTGGTCAACTAGGCCCGCGGGCCCCCCTGTCCAGTGACCCAGAGGGTCCACCTGGCCGGCCAGGTCAGCGGCGGCTGCCAGAGCAACTCCGGCGAGCAAAACCCGCGGCGACGCGTTCGGGAGACGGTCGGACATCGCGTACAGGGGGCCAAATCACGTGCGACGACTTGCGTTCGGATGCAAGGGCTCGCGTGCGTCCATTCCGGCTAGCGGGAGGACCTGGGGGCAGGGGGGCGGAACGGCGCCGACGGCGAGCCGAGGCGGCGGCGAGATGGGGACATGGGCATAGACGACGTTGCGATGTGGGGTAGAAGGCTCCGGGGGCACGAACGGCATCGCCACGAGGCCCTGCGCACGTAGGGGTGCTTAGTGGACGCCGTAGGTGGCCGGAGCAGCGACCACGACGTCGACCGAGCGTCGGCTAGTGGCGGCGCACGGAGCTAGCTAGGGCGCACGGGAGGGAGCGAGGGGAGGTGGGGGAGAGCCGGAGCTCACAGCGTTGACTAGGAGAGGTCGAGGAGGGCAGGGGAGCTCGGGGCGGCGCGAATTGAAGCGGCGGTCGTCGGAGCCCGAAGAGGAAGGAGAGGACTAGGGAGAAGGAGAAGCTCAAGGCGGTGGAGCTCCCCGGGCTCGATTCGGTGGAGAGGGAGAAGGAGCGGACGCCTGCGAAGCTCCCGGGCACCTTTGTTCGTCAAGGACGGGTTGGTGGCCACGCCGCTCACCAAGGGGCGGCCATGGCGGCCTTCGGCCGAGGTGGAAGAGGGCGAGGGAGTGGATAGGAGGGGGGGGGGGGGTTAGGGTTTGCGGGTGATAATCCACAAATATAGGGGATCGCAACAGTTTTCGAGGGTAGAGTATTCAACCCAAATTTATAGATTCGACACAAGGGGAGCCAAAGAATATTTGAGAGTATTAGCAGCTGAGTTGTCAATTCAACCACACCTGGAGATTAAATATCTGCAGCAAAGTGATCAGTAGCACAGTAGTATGATAGTTTGATAGCAGTAGTAGAAGTAACGGTAGCGGTAACAGTAGTAGCAATAGATTTGTAGCAGTTGGAACAGTAGTAGCAGCAATAGTAACTTAGCAAGAACAATAAGTGGAAAGCTCGTAGGCACTGGATCGGTGAACTCGTTGGATGATATTCATCATATAACAGTCATAACCTAGGGCGATACCGAACTAGCTCCAGTTCATCAATGTAATGTAGGCATGTATTCCGTAAATAGTCATACGTGCTTATGGAAAAGAACTTCCATGACATCTTTTGTCCTACCCTCCCGTGGCAGCGGGGCCCATAAGGAAACTAAGGGATATTAAGGCCTCCTTTTAATAGAGAACCGGAACAAAGCATTAACACATGGTGAATACATGAACTCCTCAAACTACGGTCAACACCGTGAAGTATCCCAAATATTGTCACTATGGGGTTGACGGATCATAACACGTAATAGGTGCATATGACTAGGCAAGATTGGATCAAGAACATAGATACAATGGTGATAACATAAACGGTTCAGATCTGAAATCATGGCACTCGGGCCCTAGTGACAAGCATTAGGCATAGCAAAGTCATAGCAACATCAATCACAGAACATAATGGATACTAGGGATCAAGCCCTAACAAAACTAACTCGATTACATGATGAATCTCATCCAACTCCTCACCGACCAGCAAGCCTACGAAGGAATTAATCACTCCCGGTGGGGAGCATCATGGAATTGGCGATGGAGATAGGTTGGTGATGACAAAGACCAAAGATTCCCCTCTCTGGAGCCCCAAACGGGCTCCAGATCTGGCCTCCCGATGAAGAACAGGAGGTGGCGGCGGCTCTGTATCGTAAAACGCGATGGAAACTTTCTCTCTAATTTTTCTCTCCGAAAATAGGAATTTATAGTGGCGGAATTAGGGTCAGTGGGGCCACGAGGTGGGCACAACCCACGGGGGCGCGCCCAGGGGGCCTGGCGCGCCCTGGTGGGTGCTGGCCACCCTGCCCCCCTTCTCCGATAGTTTTTGGCTCCAATAATTCTTATATATTCTGAAATAATTCTCCAAAAAGTTTCTTTCCATTCCGAGAACTTTTATTTCTGCACAAAAACAACACCATGGTAGTTCTGTTGAAAACATCGTTAGTCCGGGTTAGTTTCATTCAAATCAGGCAAATTAGAGTCCAAAACAAGGGCAAAAGAGTGAGAAAAAGTAGATACGTTGGAGACGTATCAACTCCCCCAAGATTAAACCTTTGCTTGTCCTCAAGCAATTCAGTTGACAAACTGATAGTGAAAAAGAAAAACTTTTATGAACTCTTTTGTTCTTGTTTACATATATATGCTTAAGTAGCACCCAGGTTTTCAGCAAAGATTATGACTAACCATGCCAACAATAACTCTTAGAAATTATATTAGCTCATAACAATAACATAAGCAACTAGCGAGCAATAATAAGATATCTCAAGCGCCAACACTTTGTCAAAACAATCATGATACAATATGACAATAGTGGTATCTCGCTAGCCCTTTCCGAGACCGCAAAACATAAATGCAGAGCACCTCCAAAGTTCAAGCAGCGACTAAACATTGTAATTCATGGTAGAAAAGATCCAGTCATGCTGCACCCAACATCAACTATACACAATGCATGAGGATGACAATAGTGCTCTCAGGTCTGGCGCTTATTTGAGAAGGTGATGACTCAACATAAAAGTAAATAGATAGTCCCTTCGTAGAGGGAAGCATGGATTTGCAGCGGTGCCAGAGCTCAAGGTTTAAAACAGAGATAAATATAATTTTGGGAGGTACACCCTTCCTGTCAACGTCACGACCAAGAGTTATCAATATCTTCCATGCTAAACAAATTAGGGGCGGTTCCCAAGCGGTAAAAGTAAAGGTTTACTCCCCCTCCACCAACAATCACACTCCACGGCTAGCCGCATCCACGGGTACCGTCCAAACCAACAACATTCCTGGGGGAGTTTTGTTCAATTATTTTTGATTTTTGATTTCAGGACTGGGAATCCCTATTACCACCCCTCTCGTGTAAGGACGAGTGAATAAACACTCATCATGAGAATAACCCGCTTAGCATGGAAGATACTGATCGCCCCCTGTCGCTCCATGAGCGGTCTAGGCACACAAAACAGATGTTCATTTGAATTTTTAGAGATGGCACATGCAAATTTACTTTGGAATGGCAGGGTAATACCACATATAGGTAGATAGTGGACTCATCTGGCACAACTTGGTTTAAAGGGTTTTGATGCACAAGCAGTATTCCCGCTTAGTACAGGCGAAGGCTAGCAAATAGATTGAGAAGCGGCCAGCTAGAGAGCAAAAATGGTCATGAACATGCATTACATATAATCAACATTGGATACTAGCATGAGTAGGATATGGACACCATGAACATAAATATCATGAAGGCTATGTTGGTTTTGATTCAACTACATGCGTGAACATGTGCCAAGTCAAGCCACTTGAAACATTCAGAGGAGGATACCATATCATCATACCGCATCACAACTATTTTAATGCATGTTGACACCCAAGATAAATCATTATCCACTCCTAGCTACTTAAGCATGGCATGAACAACTGTAATCTCTAATGGTCATTGCAAGCATGTTTGATCATAATATGCTGAATCAAGGATACTAGGTTAAACATATTTACAAAAACAAAAACAAGTTGAGTTCATACCCGCTCTTCTCTGCCACAGTCAATTCATCAAATATCGTCATTATTGCCTTTCACTTGCACGACCGAATGATAAGAAAATAATAATAGTGCAAGAGTGTCGTGGACTAAGCTGGAATCTGCAACATTTTATTCAAGAGGAGAAGACAAGGTAATATGGGCTCTTCGTTAGATTAACAATGATGCATATGAGAGCCACTCAACATTTTCATCGTGGTCTTCTCCTTGCTACGACTCAAATAAGAAGAAAAGAAATTCAGAGAAACACACTGAAATCTTTTTGGAGTTTTTGGTTTTTCTTGAAGAAATTAACTAAAGAGGAAAAACAAAACGAGAAAAACTATTTACATGGGAAAGCTCCCAACAAGTAAAAGAAGAAGCGAGAAATCTTTTTGGGTTTTCTTTCAATACTACAACTAAACTAAGCTAGGAAGAAAAATTAAAAAGAAGTAGGAAATATTTTTGGGTTTTCTGAAAGTTTTTCAAACACACAAGAAGAAAGCGAGAAAACAAATCTAGCATGGATATTACAATGAAAAAGTGTGAACACCGACAACTGGAATGAAATGTGTGAACATGAATGTAATGTCGGTGAAAATACGTACTCCCCCAAGCTTCGGCTTTTGGCCTAGCTTGGTAATCACCATCCGTATGAATAATAATCTGGGCGATGGCTCACCGAGGCCCTCGGTGCAAACTCCGCGGCCCTCCTGGTAGCTTCAATCTCCGCGTTGTACGCATGGGACTCGCTCTCAAGGACATAGTATCTTCCCCTGTTGTGAAAATCAAAGAGAGCAGGAGCAGGCAAAGCGACAGGCACAACAGTTTTTTTTATTAAATATCAAGTTATAAGTGTAGTTGGTGGCCGTACCCATAAGGAACTTATGACGCTTCATGGCATCAAAGTCTAAATACTGAGTAGGTAAGATGGGGTCATTAGGCCAGGGTGAGACATTTAATCTCTCCGCTACACGGGAGGCATAGATTCCCCCATAAAAATTACCATTGGCAGCATTGAGCTGCAGTCTACGTGCAACAATTGCACCAAGATTATAATATTTATTTCTAGTGACGTCACTGTGTATGAGACTCAAATCATGAGCACACATCATGCTACAATCTTTTTTGCCTACGATACATTTACCATTAAAGAGTGCGAAATATTGTATTGATGGGAAATGGATGCTGTTAATTCTCCCTTGCGTTACCCCTCTATCTTCACCAAAGCAAAGATTAACTAAAAATGACTCATATTCATATTTTGTTGGTTCGTCGAGGGAACCCCAATATGGAAGTTTGCAAGCTTCACTGAACATTTCTAATGGCATGGTGAGAGAACGGTCATACAGGTTAAATGAAACTCTAGACTCACAAGGAAAATATTTAAATTTCTTTGTGAAAGTTTTCGTGAGTTCGAGATGTCGAGGACACTTATCTGCGATGAAGGGAGCAAGCTCTGTATTGTGGATAAATTGGTCAAATTCTTCCTTAATACCTGCACCTGCCATGAACTCGTCGCACGGCCACAAGCATGATTTAGTGGCGGCGTCTCACATCGAGCTTTCGCTTGGCTCAACATAAGATTGTCGAACCGAGCTTCCACTTGATGAGGCTTCTGAGGATCTCCTCTTCGAAGAACTCCTAAAGAATGGCATTTTTATTCCTATAAAAATTCTGATTTTTTTTTAAGTCCACAAAAATTTTGTCAACAAAACTTTGTAAGATTGTTAGCAACTACTCCTAAGCATGCATAGATGCCATATTGAGCATTAAAACTACTTAGAACTCTAAGAATTCAACATGCAAGCTCATCTACAGCAGCACCAAGAGTAGCTAATTACTCTAAAAATAACCCACTAAATCAAAAACTAATTGGAGCAATGGAGGAGTCACATACGAAGTAGCAATCCCTCCAAACAGTTTCAGAAACGGAGCTTCGAGCTAAGAGATCGAAATCCGTGGGTTTGAGAGCAAGAACACGGGAATGGTGGCTGTGGTGATTTTTTTCTGGAGGTAGGGGATGATGTGGGCTAAAGAGATAAGTGAGGGGGCCCACATGGGGGCCACAACCCACCAGGGAGCGCCTGGGGGTGCTGGCGTGCCCTGGTGTCTTGTGGGCACCAGGTGCACCCCCCTTTGGTATTATTTGCACCAAAAATTCAGAAATATTCGGAAAAAATCGTATCAAATTTTCAGGGCATTCTAAGAACTTTTATTTTTGGGTCATTTTTTATTGCACAGAGAAAACAGAAAACAGGATAATCATGGCATTTTATTTTATTTGACTAACTAAAACAGAAAAGAAAGAGTGGGAGCAGAGAGTTGTGCTTACTAGATTCATCGACTTCATACCTCTCAAAAATGATTCGTTAATAAGGTTGATCAAGTCTTATTAACAACCACTTCCGATTAGCATGAAACCGAAGAACTTTCATAAAACACTAAGTTACCTCGATGGGGATATGCATATCCCCAACAATAAGTATATCATATTTCTTTTTGTCAGTAGGTAGAGGTAATTGAAAGCTTCCAATAGTGATGGTCGGAGATTCTTCAGTAACATTTATACCATTCACTTGGAATTGTTTCTTCGGAAAGTGTACCGTGTGCTCATTACCATTGATATGAAAACTGACTTTGCTTTTGTTGCAATCAATAACAGCCCCTGTAGTATTCAAAAAGGGTCTACCAAGGATAATCGACATGCTGTCGTCCTCGGGCATCTCAAGAATAACAAAGTCCATCAAGATAGTAACATTTGCAACAACAACGGGCACATCCTCACAAATACCGATAGGTATGGCCGTTGATTTATCAGCCATTTGCAATGATATTTCGGTAGGTGTGAGTTTATTCAAATCAAGTCTTTTATATAAAGAGAAAGGCATAACACTAACACCAGCTCCCAAATCACACAAAACAGTTTTGACATAGTTTCTTTTAATGGAGCAAGGTATAGTTGGTATTCCAGGATCTCCAAGTTTTTTTAGGTACTCCATCCTTAAAAGAATAATTAGCAAGCATGGTGGAGATTTCAGCTTCAGGTATCTTTCTTTTATTTGTGATGATGTCTTTCATATACTTTGCATAAGGGGCCATCTTTAAGATATCAGTTAAGCGGGTACGCAAAAAGACTGGCCTAATCATTTCAGCAAAGCGCTCAAATTCTTCATCATCCTTTTTCTTAGATGTCTTAGGTGGAAATGGCATGGGTTTTTGAACCCATGGCTCTCTTTCTTTACCATGTTTCCTAGCCACAAAGTCTCTTTTATCATAACATTTATTTTTAGGTTGTGGGTTATCAAGATCAGCAGCAGGCTCTATTTCAACATCATTATCTGGTTCTTTATCATTATTAGGTTGAGCATCTTCATGAACATCATCATTATCATTTTCATTATCACTAAGTGGATGTTCATTACCAGACTGAGTTTTAGCATCAGAAATAGAGACATCATTATTATCAGGAAGTTTTTGTGTCTCAGGTTCACTAGAGGTATGCAAAGTCCTATCATTTTTCTTTTTCTTTTTCTTCTTAGAAGGACTAGGTGCATCAGAATTAATTCTCTGAGAGTCTTGTTCAATTCTTTTAGGATGACCCTCAGGATAGAGTGGTTCTTGGGTCATTCTACCTCCTCTAGTTACTACTCTAGCAGCAAAATCATGCATATTATTATTCATTTCATCAAGCAATTCTTATTGAGACTTAGCAACTTGTTCTAACTGAGTTTGAACCATAGAGGCATGCTTTCCTACACCTCTAACATCATTATTGATTCTAAATAGCAAGTCACTCAAGCGAGCAATCATATCAGAGTTATATTTCAATTGTTTCAGAACATGCGCATTGAAATGATCTTGCTTCATAATGTAGTTGTCAAACTCATATAAGCATTGACTAGGATGTTTATTGTGAGGGATATCACCTTCATCAAACTTTAATAGAGAATTTACCTTCACCACTTGTGGAGGTGGTGGTGTGTCAAGGCCATGTATTTCTTCAATGGGTGGCAAATTCTTAACATCCTCAGCTTTAATACCTTTTTCCTTCATAGATTTCTTTGCCTCCTGTATATCTTCAGGACTGAGAAATAAGATACCCCTCTTCTTCGTAGTGGGTTTAGGCGGTGGTTCAGGAGGAGTCCAATCATCATAATTCTTCAATATGTTATTCAATAATTCCTCAGCTTGTTCAATAGTTCGTTCCCTGAAAACACAACCAGCACAACTATCTAGGAAGTCCCTAGAAGCATCAGTTAGTCCATTATAGAAGATATCAAGTATTTCATTTTTCTTGAGAGGATGATCAGGCAAAGCATTAAGCAACTGGAGAAACCTCTCCCAAGCTTGTGGGAGACTCTCTTCTTCAATTTGCACAAAGTTAAACATTTCCTGTAAGGCAGCTTGTTTCTTATGAGCAGGAAAATATGTTTCAGAGAAATAGTAAATCATATCCTGGGGACTACGCACATAACCAGGAGTAAGAGTATTGTACCATGTCTTAGCATCACCCTTTAATGAGAACGGGAATAACTTCAGGATATAATAGTAGCAAATCTTCTCATCATGAGCAAAGAGGGTGGCTATATCATTCAGCTTAGTAAGGTGTGCCACTACAGTTTCAATTTCATAGCCATGGAAAGGATCAGATTCAACCAAAGTAATTAACTCTAGGTCGACAGAGAATTCATAATCCTTATCGGTAACAAAGATAGGTGAAGTAGCAAACTTAGGATCACATTTTATTCTAGCATTCAAAGTCTTTTCCTTATACTTGCGTAGCAATTTCTTAAGATCGTTTCTATCCTTGCAAGAAAGAATTTCTCTAGTTATCTCTTCATCCATAACATAACCTTCAGGTATCTTAGGCATTTCAAACTTAGGAGATCTAGGACTAATAGGTGTGTCATAGTCATCATCAGTTTCATAGGTTTGATTAGTTTCAGCAATCTCATCAGTTTCAGTAGTTTCATTCTCTTTATCTCTAGCAATTTGTTTATCAAGAAATTCTCCTAGTGGCACATTATCATCAAGCATGGTATTAGCATCATCAACATCATAATTCATAGCAGAGGTAGCATCATCAATAACTTGCGACATATCAGGATTACTAGCATGTGGTGGTGTTGCAAGCTTACTCATAACAGAAGGTGAATCAAGTGCAGAGCTAGATGGCAGTTCCTTACCTCCCCTCGTCTTAGAGGGAAAAAATCTTAGTCTTTGGATCCTTCAGATTCTTCATAGTGATCAATTGATATAAATCCCAAGTGACTTAACAAATATAGCTCTGCTCCCCGGCAAAGGCGCTATAAAAAGGTCTTGATAACCCACAAGTATAGGGGATCGTAACAATTTTCTAGGGTAGAGTATTCAACCCAAATTTATAGATTCGACACAAGGGGAGCCAAAGAATATTTGAGAGTATTAGCAGCTGAGTTGCCAATTCAACCACACCAGGAGATTAAATATCTGCAGCAAAGTGATCAGTAGCACAATAGTATGATAGTTTGATAGCAGTAGTAGCAGTAACGGTAGCGGTAACAGTAGTAGCAATAGTTTTGTAGCAGTTGTAACAGTAGCAGCGGAAATAGTAACTTAGCAAGAACAATAAGTGGAAAGCTCGTAGGCACTGGATCGGTGAACTCGTTGGATGATATTCATCATATAACAGTCATAACCTAGGGCGATATAGAACTAGCTCCAGTTCATCAATGTAATGTAGGCATGTATTCCGTAAATAGTCATACGTGCTTATGGAAAAGAAATTGCATGGCATCTTTTGTCCTACCCTCCCGTGGCAGCGGGGTCCATAAGGAAACTAAGGGATATTAAGGCCTCCTTTTAATAGAGAACCAGAACAAAGCATTAACACATGGTGAATACATGAACTCCTCAAACTACGGTCATCACCGTGAAGTATCCCAAATATTGTCACTATGGGGTTGACGGATCATAACACGTAATAGGTGCATATGACTAGGCAAGATCGGATCGAGAACATAGATATAATGGTGATAACATAAACGGTTCAGATCTGAAATCATGGTACTCGGGCCCTAGTGACAAGCATTAGGCATAGCAAAGTCATAACAACATCAATCTGAAAGCACATTTGCTCCCTTGGTGGTTTTGGTAATAAATAACAACATATATGTCATTGAACTAATGGTTCCACTAAGCATATTTCAGGAAAAGTTCAATGATAGGGATGGCAGAAGGATTGTGGATAACCCCAAGATACAAGGAAATAGGTTGGCAAAGCTTCAAGCAAAAGGACTCTACATTTTACTTTGTGAGAAATCACTTTGAGTCCATAGGAAAGCCAATACTATTAAAAGGGGGTAAGGTATTGTTGGTGAACAAAATGCTCATACGTGCACAAGTGATAGTCACCAAAAACACCCACATGCTCTTCCACAAAAGTCTGTCCAAAGTCAAATATCCAAAATCGGTGCAACCAACACTTTCCACTCGGTGCCACCGATTCCCAAACTCAGACAGACCCAAGCCAAACCCTAACTTTTCGGTGCAACCGATTCCATTTTGGTGTCACCGAGTTTGGGTTGCCAACTTTCTGTTACCTCGATTCACAAAATCGGTACCACCGAGTTTTCTGGATCGGCGTCACCGAGTTGCGCAATCTGACCGTTGGTCACCTTATCGGTACCACCGAGATTTATATATCGGTCTCACCGAGATTCAAAAGTTGCTACCTTTGGAGCAACTCGGTACCACCGAGTTCTATACTTTGGTGTCACCGAGTTGGTCGCTTAAGGTGTAACGGTTGGATTTTTGGAGATGCCTATATATACCCCTTCACCACCACCCACTCGAAAGAGAAGCACTCAGAACTATTCCATACTTGCCCCATCATATTTTCTGAGAGAGAGCCACCTACTCATGTGTTGAGATCAAGCCATTCCACTCCAACCATATGAATCTTGATCTCTAGCCTCCCCAAGTTGCTTTCCACCAATTTTATCTCTTCCACCATAGCCAAATCTGTGAGAGAGTGATTGTGTGTTGAGGAGTCTATCATCTTGAAGCACAAGAGCAAGGAGTTCATCGACATTGCCGAGCCTATTACCTTTTGGAGGGTGGTGCCTCCTAGATTGGTTAGGTGTCGCTTGGGAGCCTCCTACTTCGTGTTGTGGAGTTGAACCAAGAAGTTTGTACGGGCAAGGAGATCGCCTACTTCGTGAAGATCTACCCATAGTGAGGTTAGTCCTTCGTGGACGGAAGCCGTTATGGAATAGTCAAGGTTGCTACTTCATGGACCCTTATGGGTGGAGTCCTCCGTGGACTCTCGCGACCGTTACCCTTCCGTGGGTTGAAGACTCCATAAACGTGGACGTACGATAGCACCACCTATCGGAACCACGGGAAAAATCTTCGTGTCTACAAATTGCGTTTGATCTTCCTTCCTACCCTCTACTACATATGCTTGTTATTACTTTCCGCTGCTATACTCTTAGACATGCATGTGTAGGGTGTGCTTGACTTATTATGAATGCTAAAATCTGCCAACACTTAAAATTGGGAAAAAGTAGATTTTTATTTGGTCAAGTAGTCTAATCACCCACCCTCTAGACATACTTTCGATCCTACATGTGGTATCAGAGCTTTGATCTCCATTGCATTGGTTTCACAACCTAGGAGAGTATGGCGTCTAGTGAGGGAAATTATCATCGTAGAGGTCCGTACTTTGATGGCACTAATTTTGCTAGTTGGAAGCACAAAATGAAAATGCATATTCTTGGTCATAACCCCGCCGTTTGGGCTGTTGTTCGTGTTGGCTTGCAAGGTGAATTCTTTGGTGATGGAAAGGAACCGGATCGTGAAGCGACCGCGGATGAATTGAAGATGTTGCAATACAACGCTCAAGGATGTGACATTCTCTTCAATTGCCTATGCCCCGAAGAATTCAACAAAATCAGCCGTCTTGAGAATGCAAAAGAGATTTGGGATACTTTGGTTGATATGCATGAAGGTACCGAATCCGTGAGAGAATCCAAGTTGGACGTTCTTCAAAGTCATCTTGACAAGTTCAAGATGAAGGATGGTGAAGGAGTCGCAGAGATGTACTCTAGGCTAGCTCTCATCACAAATGAGATTGCCGGCTTAGGAAGCGAAGAAATGACCGACAAATTCATCATCAAGAAGATACTTCGAGCTTTGGATGAGAGATACGACACCGTGTGCACATTGATCCAAATGATGCCCAACTACAAAGATCTCAAGCCTACGGAAGTCATTGGAAGGATTGTTGGTCATGAGATGACACTCAAAGACAAAGAAGAGCTTCACAACAAGTCTAGCGGTGCTTACAAAGCCACAAGTGATGCTCCCGCAACTTCAAGCGACAACCTTGTCACCAATGAAGAGATAAGTCTCATGGTCAAGAAATTCAACAAATTCTACAAGAATAGAGGCAAAGAACGAAGCTCCAACTCAAGATATGAAGAGAAGCATTCATCAAGTCGTGACCGCAATTGCTACAATTGTGGGAAGCCCGGACACTACTCCAATGAGTGCACAGCTCCCTACAAATGAAGAGAAGAGTCACCTAGAAGACAAAGCTCAAGGAATGAATCAACTCAAAGAGAGAGAAGGAGTAGAGATGATCGTTATGAACGAAGACCCTCAAGGAGAAGTAGGGACTCGGAGAAGAAGGACAAGTACACCAAGAGCTACACAAGAAGAAGACATCAAGCTCATGTTGGTGAATGGGTTTCCGGCTCCGACTCCGACAACTACTCCGAGAGAAGCTATCACTCCAACTCCGACTATAGTCAAGATGAAGGTGTTGCTGGACTTGCACTAGTGACTACCAACTCCTATGATCTATTTGATTCACCAAATGAAGGGAGTGGAAGTTGCTTCATGGCTAAAGGCCCCAAGGTATCACACCCCGAGTATCTTGATTTCAATAGTGATGAAGATGATTTGCTTTGTGATGATGACTTGCACTTTGATGAAACTAGTGATGTTAGTCAAAATGAACTTGATAATTCTCATGCTAGTCAAGATAAGTCATTTGATGATGATAAGATGAAAATAGAACAACTAACTAAAGAACTAAACACTCTTAAGTTAGCCCATGAATCTACTCTCGAAGATCATAGAGAGCTTGTAAGGACTCATGAGAAGCTACGCTTCGAGAAGCTCAACTTGGAGCAAGAGCATGAGTTTCTTAAAGCTATCAATGATGATCTCCGAAAGAAGACTTCATCTTATCTAGCCAAACGACTACTCTTGTCTACAATCATGCCACAAGTTAAATCTAAACAAACTAGTAACAAAGGCAAGAAAAGTTCTTCATCTAGCAGCAACAATAAAAATGCCAACCCTAATGATGTTGCTCCTAGTAGTTCTATTGATTCCACTAATGATGATTCTCTTAGCCAAGTTACACTTGAGCAAGAAAATGCTTTATTGAAAGGAATTATAGAGAAAGGTATCTACAAGAGTCTTGCCAGGTGTAAGCAATTTGAGGAAATTGTACGCAAGCACGGAGGATACCGGAAGAACCATGGCATTGGCTACTTCAACGCTAATGGAGTTGAATGGGAAGAAGGTCAATACCCCAAGCCCAAGTTTGTTCCTCAAAAAGAGAAGTATGAAAATACTCCTCCCAAGGGAACAAACACTCAAGATGACCTTCCACCACAAGACCACAAGCTCAAGGGCAAGAACAAGCTTCAAGAGGACATTGACTCACATGAAGATGAATCCCAAGCTTTGGTGGAGTGGGTTCCCAAGGCTACTTCAAGCTAAACTTCTACAAGGGCTACTTCAACACCAAGGATCCCCATCAAGTTGATGTGGGTCCCCAAGAATAAGAACTAGAGAGTTCTTGAGGGGTGACTCTGCCAATGAAATTCACTCACATTCTTTATTGGCAAGAACTATTTGCAATCAACATCAACTCTATGCAATAGTTCAAGGAGTCACACATTCCCTCAAAGGTAAGCAAGGGACAAGGTAATCAACAAATCCATGGACATCATCACACATGCTTTGCACTCCATGTCCATAGATATCCTTGTATTTGTCTCTTGTGTGTTGGGACTAACCCATGTAGGTGAGAAGAGTAAGGAAACAACAAGGATGCTCCCAACTCATGGTGATCTTCATCAACTTTGAGCATCCACCACTACTTCACCAACATGAAGTCTTCATCGACAAAACCCAAGGTTAGTTTATCCCTCCTATGGGGGGATGTCACATCAAGGGGGAGCTTTACTCTAAGACTTGAGTCAAAGCATCTCTTGGTATGTGACAACATTAAATGCTTTATGTAAAAGTGGTAACCCCACTTGTGCTTAAACGATGAGTATGACCTATGATCAAGTATTCTTACTTGGCTCCTAAGTCAATATACTCATATATAGATGACTCCGTCATCGCCAAAATGCTTGATAGATGCTAGTATGTATGTGCATGTTTGCCATGATTTCATTTGACATCTTATTGTGTGAGCATGTTGGTCTGCATTTATTTATCCATTCGAGGACATCCAATTGTTGCTATTTGGTTTTTGTTTTCTCTTTTGCCAATTGGATGGACAAGAATGCCTAGGACCACTCTCTAGCTATCTATGCTTTCTCACCTCATATTCTATTCATGCTGCATCACAAAATTTGAACAAGTACTTTTCGATCCCTCTGTGTGTGGAGCACTCGGAGTTCCGTATCGACAAAGGACTGACCATTAAAACCTCCCAAGTGCATCTCGGTGGAACCAACCCCAAAATCTCGGTCTCACCGAATGCCTAGGGTTGATCTGGTTTTCAATCTCGGTAACACCGATTCCTTATTCTCGGTTACGTCGAGTTTCCCTGTCAGCTGACAGTTGAGAAACTCGGTGACACCGAAAATTTTGAACCGGTGTCACCGACAGCAAGGGGTATATATGCTGTGGACCCGACGCTTTGAAATTCACCCCTCAAATCGCCGCGCTCCAAAACCCTAAGCTACCGAAAAGGACCCCCCGGTCGTCGCCCTTGTCTCCCCATGCTCCTCCGCCGCTGGGATCCTCGCCGTTGACAGGCATCTTCGCCGCCGTCTTCGCCGTAGCGGACCGTCACCAAGCTAGGGTACGGATCCGATCTTTCTTGCGCTCCCCGTCCGATTCTTGCGCATTGAAGTTAATTTTATCTATAAGCCACTGATTGCAAACCTCCCTATCCTCTAGAAATTCCAGTAGAATAGCGAACGATAGATTTTTTAGGTTTTGCCGTCCGCCACATGAATCTCGGTAGAACCGATGCAAAAGAATCGGTAGCATCGATTCGGTTTTTCTGGCCAGCTGAGAACACCTCGGTGGAACCGAGTACTAATTTTTGGTGTAACCGAAAGTGGTGCCAAGTTTCTGGAAAGCAGGTTGTTTGTCTCGGTGGTCCTAAATTTTTGCCTCGACTGTACCGACATACATTTGGCAGAATGCAAAAATTGAGAAATCTTAGTTCAATCTTTTGAAAATGTCTGCATTTTGTGATGACTCATCTTTTCCACTCCTCTATACTCTATTCAGAGGGTCAGAGATGTCTGCTTCAGATGACAGTGAGAACAACTTCAGAGAGGAGGATATTGTCATGAGTTCAGGCACTAGCCCTGAAGAGAGTTTTGATGATGTGCCTAGTTCTCCTGATTTGCGCAAGGCTGCTACAAGGACTGGGAGGAAGCTCAATTCTGATGAGGAGGATGAGGACTTCATCCCTGATGAGCTGCCTAAGAAAGATGATGCTGCCACTTCTTCCAAGAAGAAGAAAGCTATCAGTAAGGAGTATGCTAGCTCTGAGACTATGAGAGCACCAGAGAGCTCCAGAGCAACCATAACTGTCGTGCCTCCCAAGAAAACTTTGCCTAAGAAGGTAGGGGAGAAGAAGAGAGCCAGGAAGAGGATTATCCATGTTGTTGGCAGGCCTACCTCTATTTTTGAGGATCCAGAGGAGGCAGCTGCTGAAGAGGAGGAGGTAGAGCCAGCTGCAAAGGCCCCTCCCAAGAAGAAGAAGAAGTTTATGTCAGATGCTATGCCTAAGGCTACCACTTCCAAGAACACCAAATCTGCTCTAAAGAAGGCTGCTGCTGCTAATAAACCCAAGAGGTTCTCCAGAGAGATTCCAGCTTCTTCCAAGAACAAGACCTCCACTTTCAGGGAAGCTGATGATGACGATGACATGACTGCTTTGATGAAGCTCAGACCACACCTTCCAGAGCACAATGACAGCCACCTGATTGCTGAAGACATGAAGAAGAGGAAGGATTCTGGTTTGAGGGCATGGAGAGCAATTGATCCATATGCTCAGAGGAGAAAAACAGCTGTGTACTACAGGTTCTATACCAAGGAGCAACATGATTTCTATGAGACTGTGTTACTTGACAAGAGCCCAGCTGTCAGTGATATGAGATACGTTGACTGGAAGTATATCAAGGAGAATGAAGATCACTTTCCAAATGTTCAAGACAATTTCCATTGCATTGGCCTAGATGAATTTGTTGGCAAAGAATTCACTGCATGGAACGACGAGATGATCATGCAATTCTACTCCATTGCTCACTTCTATGGAGATGGTAGAATTGTATGGATGACTGAGGAGCAAGATACGAGTCTACTGTTGAGGAATGGGCTGCCATCTTAGGAGTCCCAGAGGTGCAAGATGGTGACTTGGATGTCTACTCTGAATCCAAGGAGAGCCATGATGCTATGAAGGACATGTACAATGCTATCCCTGCTGCTAACTTGAAATCTCACAAGTTAGGATCTATTTACTTCCTCCAGGCTGGCCTCTGCACCATGAACACTATCTTAAGGCACACATTGATGCCTAAGTCTGGAGATGAGAAGATGATTCGAGGCTATTCCATCAACATGCTGATCCATCTTGATAGACACACCAGGATAAGGGTGATGGATCTGATTGTGGAGACAGTTAAGAGGGTTGCTGCTGATCAGAAGCGCTCATGCTGCTATGCACCCTACATTCAGATGCTCATCAACTCCAAGCTGGAGAAGCACATCTTTGCTCTGGACAGACCCCATTTGCCCCTACAGCCAGATTTAGAGGACAACATTGTGGTGATGGACCCAGAACATCCCACTTCAGCTGCAGCTCAAGCACAGGCAGAGGCTGAGGCAGCTAGAGCCACTAGTGCTCAAGTCCCTAGATCCAGAAACAAGCAAATGGATCTCTTGATCACTGCCGTTCAGGACATGCAGAAGGACATCAAGGACATAATGGGGAATCAGAATAGTCTTGTGAGGATCTTTGAGAACAGGATCAAGACCCTAAATGACAAGGTGGATGGGTTGACCAAGACAGTTAATGAGCTCAAGAAGGAAGTTGACGCTGTGCCTAGCCCTCATTCTGCAGATGATGATGAGGATGACTCTCCTCTCAGGCCAGGCACTCACTTCACTACTCAGGCTAGATCAGCCACAGTGCCAGCTCCAGATTTGAGGCCTTCTTCATCAGCACCTGCTATAGTCACTTCAGCTCCATCAGCTCCTCCAGTGCCTCCAGTTGCTACTCCAACTCCATCCATGACATCAGCAGAGGTCTTTGCCGACGCATGTCTCTCGACTCCTACATCGACTACCAGAGGAGATCAGCCCAAGAACGATTAGATATATACCTTTGAACTTTTTGGTAACTTGTTGCCAAAGGGGGAGAAGTGTATATAGATATTTAGGCTTCGAGTGAGAGAGCGTTGGTTTTTATCGCTTTTTCAAAAACATTTGATCTTTTGGTTTGGATGTGTTAAAATATGTGGTGTTTGATCATACGCTTAATGTGTGTTGCTACAATTTCCTATCATTTTAATGCTTATGAGATGATCATTCACCTTTGCTTGATTGTGTTGTGCTATAATGCTCATTCTAATTATTCTCGCACACCACCAAGTTGTATGTGACATGAAAGAGTGCCCCATGTACCTAATCGATTGTGCATTTACATTCAAACACAAATTCAAAATAATGCACAAATTTAGGGGGAGCTCTTGCTTATCACATACTTCTCAAAGCGACAATTATATCATATGTCCAAGCTTTGATCTATATGTTGTCATCAATTACCAAAAAGGGGGAGATTGAAAGCACATTTGCTCCCTTGGTGGTTTTGGTAATTAATAACAACATATATGTCATTGAACTAATGTTTCCACTAAGCATATTTCAGGAAAAGTTCAATGATAGGGATGGCAGAAGGATTGTGGATAACCCCAAGATACAAGGAAATAGGTTGGCAAAGCTTCAAGCAAAAGGACTCTACATTTTACTTTGTGAGAAATCACTTTGAGTCCATAGGAAAGCCAATACTATTAAAAGGGGGTAAGGTATTGTTGGTGAACAAAATGCTCATACGTGCACAAGTGATAGTCACCAAAAACACCCACAAGCTCTTCCACAAAAGTCTGTCCAAAGTCAAATATCCAAAATCGGTGCAACCAACACTTTCCACTCGGTGCCACCGATTCCCAAACTCAGACAGACCCAAGCCAAACCCTAACTTTTCGGTGCAACCGATTCCATTTCGGTGCCACCGAGTTTGGGTTGCCAACTTTCTGTTACCTCGATTCACAAAATCGGTACCACCGAGTTTTCTGGATTGGCGTCACCGAGTTGCGCAATCTGACCGTTGGTCACCTTATCGGTACCACCGAGATTTATATATCGGTCTCACCGAGATTCAAAAGTTGCTACCTTTGGAGCAACTCGGTACCACCGAGTTCTATACTTCGGTATCACCGAGTTGGTCGCTTAAGGTGTAACGGTTGGATTTTTGGAGATGCCTATATATACCCCTTCACCACCACCCACTCGAAAGAGAAGCACTCAGAACTATTCCATACTTGCCCCATCATATTTTCTGAGAGAGAGCCACCTACTCATGTGTTGAGATCAAGCCATTCCACTCCAACCATATGAATCTTGATCTCTAGCCTCCCCAAGTTGCTTTCCACCAATTCAATCTCTTCCACCATAGCCAAATCTGTGAGAGAGTGATTGTGTGTTGAGGATTCTATCATCTTGAAGCACAAGAGCAAGGAGTTCATCGACATTGCCGAGCCTATTACCTTTTGGAGGGTGGTGCCTCCTAGATTGGTTAGGTGTCGCTTGGGAGCCTCCTACTTCGTGTTGTGGAGTTGAACCAAGAAGTTTGTACGGGCAAGGAGATCGCCTACTTCGTGAAGATCTACCCATAGTGAGGCTAGTCCTTCGTGGACGGAAGCCGTTATGGAATAGTCAAGGTTGCTACTTCGTGGACCCTTCTGGGTGGAGCCCTCCGTGGACTCTCGCGACCGTTACCCTCCGTGGGTTGAAGACTCCATAAACGTGGACGTACGATAGCACCACCTATCGGAACCACGGGAAAAATCTTTGTGTCTACAAATTGCGTTTGATCTTCCTTCCTACCCTCTAGTACATATGCTTATTGTTACTTTCCGCTGCTATACTCTTAGACATGCATGTGTAGGGTGTGCTTGACTTGCTATGAATGCTAAAATCTGCCAACACTTAAAATTGGGAAAAATTAGATTTTTATTTGGTCAAGTAGTCTAATCACCCCCCCTCTAGACATACTTTCGATCCTACACAATCTCAGAACATAATGGATACTAGGGATCAAGCCCTAACAAAACTAACTCAATTACATGATGAATCTCATCCAACTCCTCACCGACCAGCAAGCCTACGAAGGAATTACTCACTCCCGGTGGGGAGCATCATGGAATTGGCGATGGAGATAGGTTGGTGATGACGAAGACCGAAGATTCCCCTCTCCGGAGCCCCAAACGGGCTCCAGATCTGCCCCCCCCGATGAAGAACAGGAGGTGGTGGTGGCTCCGTATCGTAAAACGTGATGAAAACTTTCTCTCTAATTTTTTCTCCGAAAATAGGAATTTATAGTGGCGGAATTAGGGTCAGTGGGGCCACGAGGTGGGCACAACCCACCAGGGCGCGCCCAGGGGGCTTGGCGTGCCCTGGTGGGTGCTGGCCACCCTGGCCCCCTTCTCTGGTAGTTTTTGGCTCCAATAATTCTTATATATTTTGAAATAATTCTCCAAAAAGTTTCATTCCATTCTGAGAACTTTTATTTCTGCACAAAAACAACACCATGGTAGTTCTGCTGAAAACAACGTTAGTCCGGGTTAGTTTATTCAAATCATGCAAATTAGAGTCCAAAACAAGGGCAAAAGAGTGAGGAAAAGTAGATATGTTGGAGACGTATCAGTGGGGGAGGGGAGCGAGAGCATCGGGGTGGTCTTGTAGGGGCCGGCGAGCCGCCGGATGGGCGCCAGGGGACGGCCGGTGGCGGCCATCGATGTTGGAAATATGCCCTAGAGGCAATGATAAAATGGTTATTATTATATTTCCTTGTTCATGATAATCGTTTATTATCCATGCTATAATTGTATTGATTGGAAACTCATATACATGTGTGGGTACATAGACGACACTGTGTCCCTAGTGAGCCTCTGAGAGACTAGCTCATTGATCAAACATGGCTATGGTTTCCTAGTCATATACATGAGTTGTCATTTGATAACGGGATCACATCATTAGGAGAATGATGTGATGGACAAGACCCAAACTATGAACGTAGCATATGATCGTGTCAGGTTTATTGCTATTGTTTTCTGCATGTCAACTATATGTTCCTATGACCATGAGATCATGTAACTCACTAACACTGGAGGAGTACCTTGTGTGCATCAAATGTCGCAACGTAACTGGGTGACTATAAAGATGCTCTACAGGTATCTCCGAGGGTATCTGTTGAGTTGGCATGGATCAAGACTGGGATTTGTTACTCCGTGTGACGAAGAGGTATCTCAGGGCCCACTCGGTAATACAACATCATAATGAGCTTGCAAGCAAAGTGACTAAAGAGCTAGCCACGGGATCTTGTATTACGGAACGAGTAAAGAGACTTACCGATAACGAGATTGAACTAGGTATGGAGATACCGACGATCGAATCTCGGGCATGTAACATACCGATGAACAAAGGGAACTGCATACGGGATTAACTGAATCCTTGACATAGAGGTTCAACCGATAAAGATCTTCGTAGAATATGTCGGAACCAATATGGGCATCCAGGTCCCGCTGTTGGTTATTGACCGTAGAGGTGTCTCGGTCATGTCTGCAAAGTTCTCGAACCCGCAGGGTCTACACACTTAACTTTTGGTGACAATATAAGTATAGTTGAGTTATTATGTTTGTGACCGAAGGTTGTTCGGAGTTTCGGATGAGATCACGGACATGACGAGGAGCTCCGGAATAGTCCGAAGGTAAATATTGATATATGGGATAATAGTGTTTGGTCTCTGGAAGGGTTCCGTAATTCACCAGAAGGGGTTCCGGATGTTTCCCGAAATGTCCGGGTATGAGAACACGTTATTTGGGCCAAGGGGTAAAGCCCACGAGGCTTTAGGAAGGTGCAAAAGGAGTTTTGCAAAGGCCAGGGGCCAAACGCTAGGGACCCTGACGTCTGGGGCCAGACGCCAAGGACCCTGGCATCTGGTCCTGGAGTCCGAGGAGGACTCTTGCCTCGCGTGCCAAACCGACTTTGAGGAGGCTCTTTCTTCAAGAAACGACCCCAGGGCTCAACATATAAATAGAGGGGCAGGGCTAGCACCCGGAACACATCAAGATTTCCCCAAGCCGAGTGCCGGCAACCCCGCCCCCTCTAGTTTATCCTCCGTCATAGTTTCCGTTGTGCTTGGCGAAGCCCTACGGAGATTGTTCTTCACCACCACCGTCACCACGCCGTCGTGCTGCCGGAACTCATCTACTACTTCGCCCCTCTTGCTGGATCAAGAAGGCGAGGACGTTATCAAGCTGTACGTGTGTTGAACGCGGAGGTGCCGTCCGTTCGGCACTAGATCGTGATTGGATCGTGGGACGGCTTGTGTCGTGGTTTTATCACGGCAGATGTCCTAGTGAAAGGACTTAGGGGTGAAGCCATCGCTACGGTGATTAACTCGAGGGGCTTGGTCGGGACGAAAGACACGGGTTTACCCAGGTTCGACCCCTCACGAAGGAGGTAAAAGCCTGCATCCTGCTTTGTGTTGTATTGATTGGGTATCGATTACAAGGGAGCGGATTCGCTTGACCTAGCTCTCGATCAATTGTTTCGTACCCTAAGCCGCCCAGGGAACTCGCCTTTATATACACAGGTGTCGGCGTATGACACCTATGGGATCATGAGGATCCCTTTACGGTTCGGCAGGGAGAAAGGCTGGCACAAAGAGCAGATCCAACGAACAACGCGAGGGATTTTTACCCAGGTTCGGGCCGCTGAGAAGCGTAAAACCCTACTCCTGCTTTGGTTGTATTAGATGTGTCTGAACTCCGGCCCAGGAGCGCTTGTGATGAACAGTACACAGTCGCTATGCATGCAGAATGGGCCAGAAGGTCCTCCTCTCTGTAGCTACACCTTGGGCCTCCTTTTATACGTTCGAAGGGGTCACCAACAGTGGCGAAGTACAAGAGGTGTAAAGTTGCTACAGTGTTATCATACCTAATACTGACGGCTTAGGACAAAGGCATTTAATGCTCCATTGAGGTGTCCCTTAGCGTCTTGGGGACGGGAAAAGAAGCCGTCCCACCAGCACCGCTTAAGCTCATCCGCCGTTAGCGCCTGACACGCACCCAGGAGGACAACAACTAAAAGACAAGCTGGTCGCTGCACGGGAGCAGTGACAGGGTGGCGAAGTCTTGCCGGGTGCGAGTCTTGCCGGGGCTGCGAGCTATCCCGGCAAGATCTTGCCGGGGCCCCAGCCTTCGGTCTTCAGTCTTCTGGTTTTTGGCTCGAATGCTTCCTTGATGGCTTTGTGCTTGCATTCAGCTGGCCCCCGGCAGGCCTTGCCGCTGGTGTGGCTACAACTGCCCGTGCACAAGTATGGGGTAATAAAAGACCCAAACTTTAGTACACCGACAGGAGCCCCCTGGCCTAGGCCATACACGAGTGCGAGGCATTGTTGGGCTAGGCCCAAATAGTGCACGGGCACGCGTGGCAGGAGTTAACTGCTGTAATCATTCCGCTTACTGCACCCCCCCACTACACGCGATGAATGCGCGACGTGGGATACGTGCACGGAGCGGCTGTTACAGCCGCGCGCTCGCAAAGGCATTTTCATATTAACAAGTAAATAGGCAGCCTCGCGCCTTCCCCATAAAAAGGAATCCGCAGAGGCGCTACTCATTTACCTCCTGTCCTTTCCAATCTGGGAACCGCCGTCGTCTTCTTCCTCGAGCCCAAAACAGAGTCTCTCCCACTCATCCGCCGCCTCCATGCCCTCACCGTCTTCAGTCTCTGCTTCCACAGCCGCCATGCCGCCCAAGACAAGCAAGGGCAAGGGGGTGAAAGCCGCCGTCCCGGAGGGCGAGCTGGTGAAGATGCGGAAGAAGCACGCCGTCTTCGCTTCGGCGCTCGATGCGAACGCCCTGAAGGATCGATATCTTTGCATGTGGGCGAGGGAGACGAAGGAGCATCCCGCTACTCGCGTGAGTCCAGGTTCCTTCAAGGGTGGCCCAGATAAATACCCCTTCTTTGTTGACTATTTCTACTGCGGGCTCTGTCCCCCTTTCTCTGATTTCTTCAACGACATCATGTACACATACGGCTTCCAACTCTTGGATTTCACGCCGAATGCCGTGACATGTATGTTAGTCTTTGCGCATCTTTGCGAAAACTTTGTCGGAGTAGTCCCCAACACAGCCCTCTTCTGCCACTTCTTTGTTCCCCGAATTCAAGCGGGTGAGGCCCTTTCTGGTTCCATCACTTGGATTCCAAGGACATGGAACAAGGAGGTATATCCAGATGGGGTCTACCGCGAGAAGTGGGAAGAATGGCGGGGCAAATGGTGTTGGATTCAGGAGACGGATGCCCAGCCTTTCTGCTCGCCTCGACAAACAAAGATGACGCGCGGCAACGATTGGAGCGACCTCGATCCTCAGGATGAGAAGCTCACAATCGCAATCACTAGGATCCATCGCCTCAAAGCCGCCGGGCTCACAATAGAGATGGTCGGTGCTGACTTCCTTCGCCGGCGCATCGCCCCTCTGATGAACAAAGGAAGACCAGCCTGGGAGTTCCGGAACGCGGCAGATATCATGAGGCTGCGCCCTGGGCTGAACAACAACTTGACGGTCATGCAGCATACAGCCCTCTGCCACAGGCTGTTCAGGACCGACGCCAGATACAAGTTGCCGGCGGGCGTGATCCCTTTGTGCAACAACTCTGCTCTGGCCTCAATCATCGCCATGATGCCGGCGTGCAATGCTCACGGCCTTGACGGGACTTTGGAAGAGCCATCCACAGAGCAGGCACAGGAATTCTTTGATAATTTGTCAGAGAAGGCCATCCGGGAAGAGCCGGTCCTCATTCGCCCCACCCTCGAGGAAGAGGTGGCGTACATTGCCAGCAGGGCAGAAGAGGCGGATCTTGCCGCGGAGGCCGGCAGCGCTGGCTTCATAGAAGGGGAAGCCAGTGAAGAAGAAGTGTTGTCAGGGGAAAAGCTTGCCGGGCAGGGCGAGGTTGCCGGAGAGCAGAGTGGCACATCTGCCGGGGGTCCTTCTGCCGGAGGTACAGCTGAGGAAGAGCTGCACGAGGAGCCCCCAGCTCCTGAGAAGAAGAAGAAGCGCGTTCTTCGGAAAGCCACCCCTAGTGCCTCAACCCATCAACCTTCTTCTCCTGCCGCAGCGAAGCGACCCAGGACCACTCCCTCACCTCCTCGCACGAGCACCGTGGCAGAAGTCGACTTCGACCTCTCTGCCTTTAGCTCGGAGGAAGAAGAGTAAGGGTCCTGTCACATCTTTTATCTTCTGAATTTCCGATTTTGCTTACTCATTTGTCTTGCTCTGGCCTATCTCCGCAGAGATACGGAAACACTGACGCAAAGGGTGGCGAAGAGGGCGAAGACTTCAATGGACGATGAGCCGCCGGCAAGCACCTCAGGTGCGCCAGAGCTGATTAACATCAGCCCGGAGTCCAGCCCATGACGCGGCCCCCGGCGTGAGTCCACTACTCACTTTCTGCTGGCAAGTGCCGGGGTGTGTATCTTCACTGCTAACATCGCCGGGCGTGTAGGAGAAGAACGGCAACAAGGAGCACCATCAGGAGCCACCCCTAACGTGCCACCTCCGTCAACCACGTCGCCCAGGGACGAATCTTCGGCTAGCGAGCTCTATCGCGATGAAGAGGAGCCGGCAAGCGCAGGCTCTGGTGGTCCTACTTCGGCAACTGGTGTTGCCGGGAAAGGGAAAGCCACCTCTCAACAGCTTGACATAGGTAAATCGTTGCCTCTGAATACTTATAATTCTGTCTTTCTTTTTGTCTTCTTGAACTTCCTCCTCAGCCGTATCTTGCTTGTCTTCTTGGCCTGTAGATCTTCCCTTGACAGAACACATGGATGTTGATGCTGTTATCGAGGAGACCGCCAGGGATGTTGCCGCCGAGGCCGACAGAGTTGCCGCTGAAGAGGCCGCCAAGAATGCTGCCGCCAAGGCCGCCAAGGATGCTGCTGCTGAGGCCGCCAAGGTCGCACAGGAAAAGGCCACCAATGAGTCTACTGAGGGGACCGGCAAGGAGACCAGTGACCATACTGACGGCATTCCTGCCGCAGGAGCGCCAGGCGCTACACCGGCCATGGAGCCCCCAGCTGCCGGTGAAGCGGCTGTTGAAGATCAGCCGTCAACATCCGAGGCCCCCTCTTCAAGCAAATACCTCAAAGTTGGCGACAACCTGTTCGTCAATATACCAGGAATGGCAATCACTGGAGTGCCAGCCAAAGGGGAATCTTTGACGAGGAAATCATCGCCACTGCTGGGCTCAAAATTGTTGACGAGCCATGCGCCAGCAGCAGCAAATCTGAAGAAGAAGCGCTCCTCCAGGCCATGAGCAACAACTTCCAGAGGCTTCAAGCGCTTCACCGCGCCCAGAAAGAGAAGCTGGATTCCAGGGCAGCGGTTGTCGAAGCAGCGGAGGCGGATTTCCAGAAGCGCGTTGAGGAAACCCAAACCTGGTACGCTGAAGCCTTTCAGGAGCTGAGGACGAGCCAAGAGCAGCTGAGCCAAAGCTGGAACGAGCTTCTCATGAAGCAATCCGATGTTGAGAAGGCACAGGAGGAGGCCAAACAACAGACCGCTGCATAGGAAGCTCGCTTGACAGAGCTCCGTGTCGGACTTGAGGCCCATGACGAAGAGCTTGCCGCTCGCGAGAAGGTGCTTGCCGACAAGCTTCGCAGCAAGGATGAAGAGATCGAAAAGCTTGTCGCGCAGCGGACCCAAGAGCTGGAGCAGAAGCACAAGGAAACACTCGAAGCTCTGGCCACCGACCACGCCGGCAAGCTGAAGGAGGCCGTCAATGCTGCCGAAGCTGCAGAGGCCGCCAAGAACGAGCTTGCCGACAAGGTAAAGAGGCTGGAGGCGGACCTTGAGGATCATGGCAAGAAGATCTCTACGCTCGAAGCCGAAAGAGATAAGGCTCTCTACAGCTTGGCGGAGATACAAGTTGACATGTCCGGCAAGATCAAGCAGCTCTCCTCAGCCAACGAATCCATGGACTATCTAAAGCTGAAGCTGGCCACGCTGAATGAGACTTTGGAGAATAGCAGGGCTCGCGAGAAGGCCTTGATCAGAGATCTCCAGAATGAGAAGGATCTGCTCAAGAGCGCCGCCGTCACCCACAATGACTATGTGACAGGCGCGCAGATCTGGACTGAGCGCCTTGTCAACGTCGCGGAGAGGCTTGCAGCACAACTGTCCCCAATGGGTCTGCAAGGCTTCAATTATTCTTCCGATGACAGGGTGTCTACGAGCGCCAAGCTGACCATGTTCTTCGAGGGCTTGATCGATGCGCTCAAGCAGCTTCATTCTGATCGAGCAACCAGTCTGGCCAACGAATCCCGCAAACTCTGCCGGGCCGTCCTCCTCAAGGTGCTCACCAAGGTGGCATACAGGAACCCCGGCATCAACTTCGCCAACGTTCTCGACCGCTTGCCGAAGGATGTGGACCTCAAGGCGCTCGAGGAGCTTGTCGCGCCCATCGTCGACAAGGTGAACCAAGTCAAGAGGGTCGAAGGCCAGCGCAGGGATTAGCCGCTTCACTTCTTGTCGCCACCACGATTCCATGCCAAAGACAATTTTATCTTATGTTAGAATCACGGCAACTATTCATGTAATATAACTCGCTATGCTCTGGATGAATGTATGCTATTTCCCTTGTCTGATTTCTTTATGTATGGTACATGCCCTACGCTTATTGGGAACTTGCCGGCGCGTGCACCCTTGCCGCGAGCGCTAGGTGCGGGACTTTAGCAGCCTGCTGGCGGTGCCGCTACCGGCAAGAAACCTTGACGTTCTCAGTGCAGCCACTTAAACTGTTGAGCGGACTCGAAACAGAGTAAGGGCGCAACCGATCATGACAAGGTTCCTTCGCGTGCAGGTTTTCCATACAAAAGTTGAAATCGTTCAAGGGGAATAACCTTACAAACAAAAATTTGTTTAAAGTTTCTGCAACTTAGCTTTTTGTTGCCGTACTCCTTCCGGCAAGATGTCAACCTTGAAAGTTGCCTGTCAGTATCCATACCACCATTCCCCCCCGGCAAACTTGCATGCGAGGGAATCTTCCGTCCTTTGAGAAAAAGAAAGAAGAGAAAATAGAGATATGGAACCTTGGCGGTTCGTTAATGCTTACCGGAGCAAGTGTAATACAATATCTCAGATAAGCATGCATATAGATAAACATGAAAATCGACAAGAATTGCAAAACACTTAGGCTTTATTCAACTATGCACAGGGTCTGCGCCTGGCTTTGTACAAAGGATTACATGCCTTGGCGACAAGACTCGTACAAAAGGTGGTTGCCGGGGGACCCGGCAACCGCGCCTTATGTATAGAACTTACGAAGATGTTCGATATTCCAGGAGTTGCTCACTGGAACACCGTCTTCGGTCTCCAGGCGAACTGCGCCAGGCCTGGTGACTCGTACTACCCGATAAGGGCCTTCCCACTTCGGCGTCAACTTGCTGGAATTCTTGGCCGACTGAACGCGCCGAAGAACAAGGTCGCCTTCCTCAAGACTTTGGGCATGAACCTTGTGGCTATGGTAGCGGCGCAAAGCTTGCTGGTAGCGTGCAGCTCGCACAGCAGCCTGAAGATGATCTTCCTCAAGGAGCGTCACGTCATCTTATCGCAACTGCTCTTGCTCAAGATCATCATAGGCAAGCACTCGAGGTGACCCGTATGTGAGTTCCGTGGGGAGAACTGCTTCCACCCCGTATACTAGGGAGAAGGGTGTCTGGCCAGTGGCTCGATTTGGTGTCGTTCTGATTGACCAAAGAACCACCGGCAACTCATCAATCCAGCGCCTTCCGCACTTGCGCAGCTTGTCGAAAGTCCTTGTCTTGAGGCCTCGCAACACTTCAGCATTTGCCCTTTCCGCCTGGCCGTTGCTCCTTGGATGAGCAACAGAAGCAAAATAGATCTTACCGCCAAGGTCTTGGACATACTGCATGAAGGTGTGGCTCGTGAACTGTGTACCGTTGTCGGTGATGATCCTATTAGGCACACCGAAGCGGCAAACTAGTCCATTGAAGAACTTGACGGCTGATTGTGCTGTCACCTTTCTCACTGCTTCCACTTCCGGCCACTTTGTGAACTTGTCGATTGCAATGTACAAGTACTCAAAGCCCCCGGTAGCACGGGGAAAAGGGCCCAATATGTCGAGCCCCAGATCGAAAATGGCCAGGAAAGAGGGATTGTCTGAAGAGCTTGGGCTGGTTGATGCAATTTCTTCGAATGGAACTGGCATGCTTCACACTTGGTTACTAGTGCAGTTGCATCCTGGAGAGCAGTGGGCCAAAAGAAACCTTGCCGGAATGCCTTACCAACAAGAGCTCTTGATCCTATGTGGGAGCCACATATGCCTCCACGAATCTCTGCCAACAGCTCCAGTCCATCCTCCCGAGGAATGCACTTCAATTTCACACCGTTCGGTCTCTTTTTGTACAGAACGTTGTCCACGAACTGGTACATACTAGACCGACGGGCTACTTTCTCCGCTTCTTCCTGCTCTTCAGGGAGTTCTCCTGTTTGAAGGAAATGGACGATGTGCTGTGCCCATGCTGGAGCCTGAGGCTCGACTACAAGGACTGAAGGCATGTCTTTTGCCATGGGTGCGTTTGTCTCTACAGCAAAGGCTCGAGGCCCTGCCGGAGCCTGTCGCTCCCCGGCAAGCTCGGCGAGAGCGTTTGTCTCTACGGCAAGAGCCTGAGGCCCTGCCAGAGCCTGTCGCTCACCGGCAAGCTTGGTGTCGTTCCCTACAACTTCTTTGCCGGCGGCCTCTGGGAGGTCTGCCGGAAAATACTTGCCGGAACTCAACTTCCTTCTTTTCTCTTGTCCCATCGATGGTGCTATGGATGGTTGAGTCAATCGGAGCACAAAAGTTCCTGGTTCCACAGGTAACTTAAGGGCAGCGCACTTTGACAGGTCATCAGCAATGCTGTTCTCCGCACGAGGAACGTGCTCCATTTGCAGACCGTCAAAACGCTCTTCTAACTTCCTCACCTCATCGACATAAGCTTCCATCAATGTACTCTGGTAATCCTTATTCACCTGCTTGACGACAAGCTGCGAATCACCTCTGACGATGAGCTTCTTAATTTCAAGGTCCGCCGCGATCCCGAGACCGGCAAGCAGCCCTTCATACTCCGCAGTATTGTTCGTCGATCTCTCCCGGGGAAAGTGCATCTGAATCACGTATTTGAGGTGCTCTCCGGTGGGCGCGACAAGCAGCACGCCAGCACCGGCGCCTTGCAGCGTGAAATCCCCATCAAAATACATAATCCATTCTTGATTCGTTTCTTTGCCGGGGAGAGTTGACTCCGGAATCTCTTCGTCTAGCGTTGGGGTCCATTCTGCAATGAACTCCGCCAAGGCTCTGCTCTGAATGGTTGAAGTACTTTCAAACTTGAGACCAAAACTTGACAGTTCCAAAGCCCACTCCATAATCCTGCCGGTTGCATCTGGGTTTCGCAAGATCCGCTGCAACGGAAAGCGAGTGACAACGGTGATCTCATGTGCTTGAAAATAATGGCGCAGCTTCCTCGAGGCCATGAGGAGGCCGAAGAGCAGCTTCTGCACACCAGAATATCTTGACCTAGCCCCCTGCAAAAGGGAGCTGACAAAATAAACTGGGCACTGCACCATCTTCTTCTTCTGTGTTGCTTCATTTGACTGCGCAGATCCTGCCTTGTCGGCACCAGACTCTGCCGGGGAAGATCCTAGCTCGTTGCTCTTGGCGGTCTTACCACTGCCGCTGCTTCTTCATCAACTTCTCTCTCCGCCACTAACGCAGCAGTTACCACTTGATTCGTTGCCGCTAGATATAGTAGCAATGGCTCTTGTGGTTTTGGCGTGACTAGTACTGGCGGAGAGGAGAGGTACCTCTTCAAATCTTGCAGCGCCGCCTCCGCTTCCGGAGTCCACTTCATTGGACCTGCCTTTTTCAAGATTTTGAAAAAGGGCACGGCGCGCTCAGCAGACTTGGAGATGAACCTGCTCAGAGCAGCAATGCAGCCGGCAAGCCGATGCACATCTTTGACACGCCTTGGTGCTTCAATCTGCTCAATTGCTTTGATCTTGTCGGGATTTGCTTTGAATCGTCGTTGAGATACAAAGAACCCGAGAAGCTTGCCATATGGAACGCCAAACACACACTTCTCAGGGTTGAGCTTCAAATTGATCTTCCGCAGATTTGTAAATGTCTCTTCTAAATCTTGTATGAGCGTTGCTTTGTCCTTGGTCTTGACCACTATGTCATCCATATAAGCTTCCATATTTCTATGTAGCTGGGGCTCAAAACCAATCTGGACTGCTCTTGCAAATGTTGAACCAGCAATTTTCAACCCGAAGGGCATACGTAAAAAGCCATACGTACCACATGGGGTGATAAATGCGGTTTTCTCTTCGTCTTCCTTTGACATGAAGATCTGATGATATCCTGAATAGGCGTCAAGAAATGAAAGCAAATCGCAGCCGGCAGTGGAGTCCACAATCTGGTCGATGCACGGCAAGGGAAAAGGATCTTTTGGACAGGCTTTATTGATATCCGTATAGTCAATACACAGCCTCCATTTTCCATTCGCCTTGCGCACTACAACTGGATTGGCCAACCATGTTGGATGGATCACTCCTCTTACCAAACCTGCCGCTTCCAATTTCTTGATTTCCTCGGCAATAAACTATTGCCGCTCCAAAGCCTGCTTCCTGACCTTCTGCTTGACGGGCCGCGCGTGAGGACAGACAGCAAGGTGGTGCTCAATTACTTCCCTGGGAACACCGGGGATATCAGATGGTTGCCATGCAAACACATCGATATTCGCCCGTAGGAAAGCAACAAGCGCGCTTTCCTATTTGTCATCGAGGGTGGAACTTATAGTGAAAGTTCCTCCCGTACCATCCTCCTTGGCGGGCACCTTCTTTGTCTCTGGTGGAGCTACCTTGGATTTCTTGCTCTTGCCGGTGGAGCTCTCTGGCACATCCTCAACGGGAGCACAGCACTCTGAGGAGGTGCGCTTGCCGGAGTGTGTGCGAGAGATCTTGCCGGTCTTCTTCCCCTCGGGAGCTTCAGCGGCAGGAGCAAGTGCCTTGGCGGCAAATGCTGCAACTGCGTCCCGGTAAAGCTGGTCGGTGCAGATAAGCGCGTCCTTCTTGTCGGAGTTGACAGTGATGACGCTCATCGGCCTGGGCATCTTCAATACATTGTAAGCATAGTGCGATGCCGCCATGAACTTGGCCAGTACTGGGCGGCCAAGGATCCCATTATATGGCAATGGAATCTTGGCGACGTCGAAAACAATCTTCTCTGTTCTGAAGTTTAGATCACTAGCAAATGTTACTGGTAGTGTGATCTTACCCTTCGGCTGGCTCCTTCCTGGATTGACCCCTTGAAACGTGCCTGTTTCCTCAAGATCTTCTTCAGGAATTTGCAACCTTTTGATCACCTCGGGCGAGATCAAATTCAAACCGGCCCCACCATCAACTAACATTTTCGTCACTTTGAGGTTGCGAATCGTTGGTGAAACCAACAATGGCAGACACCCGACCGCAGTTATGCGATCAGGGTGATCCTCAGCGTAAAAAATGATAGGTGTGTTGGACCATTTCAGTGGTTTCTGGGAACCGACAGATGGCTCAGTCGCATTAACCTCGCGCGCCCACTGTTTAAGTTGGCGGCGGGAAGAATGCAACGAGGCGCCCCCGTCAATGCACATCATGTCTGTAGCTTTCTGAAATTCTTGCTCGCTGGACTCGTCGTCCTCCTCGTTGTCATAGTCACCCCCCTCTTGCTTGTCGCGGCCTCGAGCGGGCCTCTCCTTCTGTTGCTTGGCCTTGCCGCGGCGACCTCCTCGGCCACTGCGTTTCTTGCCGGACACCTCCGCACCGTCCTGGGCCTTCTCCTTATCCCGCCTCTCATACTCGGCTTTCTGCTTCTCGACAAGCTGCTCAACTTGCCGGCAGTTTTGGAGATCATGGCCCTTGGTGCGATGGATCTTGCAGTACTGCTTGTCGGAGCCCTCCGGCCTGTCGGCAGCCGCCAAGGCCTGACAGGAGGTACACCCGGCAACATCCTTGTCGGGGCCATCAACCTTGGCCTTCTTGGCGGTGTCAGGGTTGCCGGATCCCTCGACGGCAAGCACGGCCTTGCCCTTGCGCTTCCTGTTACGCCGCCGGCCTTTCTTTGCCGGGGTGGCAGCGTCTTCGTCTTCAAAATCGACTCCTGCGCCAGCATCCTCGCTGGGGAGTCTCCTCCCTTCTTCAGCTCGAGCACATTTATCGGCCAGAGCATAGAGCTCGGCAACATCCCTGACTTTGTTCATCGCCAGCTCTTCACGCATCCTGCGGTTGCGCACGTTCTGATGAAACGCGCTGACAACGGCGGCAGGATGAACGTCTGGAATGTTGTGATGTACATGGCTGAATCTCTGTATGTACTTGCTCAAGGTTTCGCCCTCTTTCTGGGGGATGAGATGCAAATCACTTTCCTGGCCAGGAGCTTGGTGGCCTCCGGTAAAGGCGCCAACAAACTCATGGCACAGATCTGCCCAGGAAGAAATGGAATTCTCTGGCAGATGCATCAACCATGACCTGACGTTGGGCTTAAGCACCAACGGGAAGTAGTTGGCGAGTATCTTGTCGTCGCGAGCCCCGGCAGCCTACACCGCAATGGTGTAAATGCTCAAGAACTCCGACGGGTGAGTCTTGCCATCGTACTTCTCCGGAACTTCTGGTTTGAACGTGCGGGAATTGGCCACTGGACTTGCCGCAGCTCACGGGTAAAAGCTGCACAACCCACCTCATAAGGTAGTTCACCAGGATACCCTGGCGCAGGCTTGTCTACAGTGGGTCCTGCGCGCTTATCAGATTGATGGCGCGCTTCCCACCGCCGCTCGATGTTAGTTCGAGCGTCTTCCTTGCCTCGTTCCCGAAGAACTTGACGTTGATCGTGGCGAGTTCGCGGATCAGACGACGCCGTTGAATCGTCATCACAGGCGTCTATCCGTCGAGTCAGCGACTGCTGTTGCCGCCGTGGAGGAGAGTGCACCATGGTCGTACCACCTCCAATCTTTCCGCCATCTGCGCGCGTCGGCTCGATGGTTTGCCGCTGCGAAGGCTCCGCCTGCTGCGGCCTATCATTATTGGCGAGGCCGACGAGGCTCTGAATAGCAGCTCTCCACTCGTCGAGCTTGTCCGCAGCAGGGGAAAATTCAGGAGCAGCTGTGCTCGCGATAGTGCTTCTGCTGGCGTAGGCGGCGGCGAAAGGTGCGAGGAACGTGAGGTGCTCTGACTCCTAACCGTGTTAGAAGGAGCTCCATCACGGTCCCGCGACCGCGCGCCGCTTCCACCAACATGTTGGCGTGCATGCTGGTCTCGTGCATCTCGAGAGTGATGCTCAGGAGCCTTTCCGTGGGGACGCCTAGTACCACCAACGTCGCGGCGCTGTTCATCGCGCGGGACCTGAGAAGGCCGCGGCGCATGCGCCGACATGGGTGTCTTAGATGGCGCCCTTCCATCTCTGGAGATCGCTGCGCCGCCCGTAGGCAGCACAGCTCCGTCCTTAGATCTAGCGGCGCGGATGACGCCGCTCGCCTGGCTATGGTCACCAAAACGTCAGGGAAGCTCAGAACCTCCGCCTCCTCCGCCCGCGTCTACACCGTCGCCTGTCTGTGTGGCCACAGGGACAGCAGACGTGGATGGGCCAACCGCCGTGAAACCCTTCTTCTTGGGAGCCATGGCGATGAAGATGATGAAGAAACTGGCGCGCTGATCGCTAGATTAGGTTCACGCAACCTGGTCCCCTACCTGGCGCGCCAAAGATGTCGGCGTACGACACCTATGGGATCACGAGGATCCTTTTACAGTTCGGCAGGGAGAAAGGCTGGCACAAAGAGCAGATCCAACGAACAACGCGAGGGATTTTTACCCAGGTTCGGGCCGCTGAGAAGCGTAAAACCCTACTCCTGCTTTGGTTGTATTAGATGTGTCTGAACTCCGGCCCAGGAGCGCTTGTGATGAACAGTACACAGTCGCTATGCATGCAGAATGGGCCAGAAGGTCCTCCTCTCTGTAGCTACGCCTTGGGCCTCCTTTTATACGTTCGAAGGGGTCACCAACAGTGGCGAAGTACAAGAGGTGTAAAGTTTCTACAGTGTTATCATACCTAATACTGACGGCTTAGGACAAAGGCATTTAATGCTCCATTGAGGTGTCCCTTAGCGTCTTGGGGACGGGAAAAGAAGTCGTCCCATCAGCACGGCTTAAGCTCATCCGCCGTTAGCGCCTGACACGCACCCAGGAGGACAACAGCTAAAAGACAAGCTGGTCGCTGCACGGGAGCACTGACAGGGTGGCGAAGTCTTGCCGGGTGCGAGTCTTGCCGGGGCTGCGAGCTATCCCGGCAAGATCTTGCCGGGGCCCCAGCCTTCGGTCTCCAGTCTTCTGGTTTTTGGCTCGAATGCTTCCTTGATGGCTTTGTGCTTGCATTCAGCTGCCCCCCGGCAGGCCTTGCCGCTGGTGTGGCTACAACTGCCCATGCAGAAGTATGGGGTACTAAAAGACCGAAACTTTAGTACATCGACATCAGGTCGAGGCCCTGGGCTTACAAGAGTCTGGGCCGGGTTACACCTCGTAACCAACCTTGTCTGTAAGTCGCCTTGCCTTCTCTGGCAAGCCATCTCCGGGCGGCTTACGCCTCCGGGTCATACGCCGTCATGTGACTCTGGGCCTCTGTTCGGCCCGCCTGATAAGTCATCTTCAGGCTTGTCTTGGTCTTCGGGCCTGTTTAAGGCCTTATTGCTAAGTCGCCAACTTCCTAACCCGGCCCCTCCTGGGCGGGTTATACCACGGGGTTATATCCCCAACAGCTTGCGATTTGGATCGTGAAGACGTTCGACTACATCAATCGCGTTTCTTAACGCTTCCGCTTAGCGATCTACAACGGTATGTGGATCCGATCTCTCCTCTCGTAGATGTTCATCTCCTAGATTGATCTTGGTGAAGCGTAGGAATTTTTTTGTTTCCCATGCAACGTTCCCCAACAGTGGCATCATGAGCTAGGTCTATGCGTAGATGACATCACGAGTAGAACACAAATGAGTTTGTGGGCGTTGATATTCAGATTGCTTGCTTCCTTGGACTTTTCTTGTTTCGACGGTATTGTGGGATGAAGCGGCTCGGACCAACCTTACTCGTCCACGTACGAGAGACCTGTTCCATCGACTGACATGTGACTTTGTTGCATAAGATGGCTGGCGGGTGTCTGTCTCTCCCACCTTAGTTGATCGGATTCGACAAAGGCGGTCCTTGTAGAAGGTTGAATAGCAATTCGTATATCACCATTGTGGTTTTGCGTAGGTAAGAATCGTTCTTGCTAGATACCCATAGCATCCACGTAAAACATGCAACAACAAATTAGAAGACGTCTAACTTGTTTTTGCAGGGTATGTTGTGATGTGATATGGCCAAAGACATGATGTGATATATGTGATGTATGAGATGATCATGTTTTGTAATAGTTTATATCGACTTGCATGTCGATGAGTACGACAACCGGCAGTTTCCATAGGGTTCTCTTTAATTAATTTGTGTCATTTGCTTTACTTTATCGCTATGAGTTAGCAATAGTTGTAGAAGCAATAGTTGGCGCGACAACCTCATGGCGACACGTTAATGGAGATCAAGATGATGGAGATCATGGTGTCATGCCGGTGACAATGGAGATCATGCCGGTACTTTGGAGATGGGGATCAAAAGCACAAGTTCATGGCCATATCATGTCACTTATGATTTGCATGTGATGTTAATCCTTTTATGCATCTTATTATGCTTAGGACGACGGTAGCATTATAAGGTGATCCCTCACTAAAATTTCAAGATAAAATTGTGTTCTCCCCGAGTGTGCACCGTTGCGAAAGTTCGTCGTTTCGAAGCACCACGTGATGATCGGGTGTGATAGACTCTACGTCCACATACAACGGGTGCAAGCCAGTGTTACACATGCGGAACACTCGGGTTAAACTTGACGAGCCTAGCATGTACAGACATGGCCTCGTAACACAAGAGACCGAAAGGTCGAACATGAGTCATATAGTAGATATGATCAACATGGAGATGTTCATCATTGAAACCACCTCATCTCACGTGATGATCGGACTTGGGTTGGTGAATTTGGATCATGTAACACTCGGATGACCAGAGGGATGTCAATTTTAGTGGGAGTTTTAAGTAATATGATTAACTAAACTCATTATCTTAAACAATAGTCTAAGTAATCTTTGCAAATTTATGTTGTAGATCAATGGCTCGCGCAGTAGCACCCCTGAATTTCAATGCGTTCCTAGAGAAAGCCAAGTTGAAAGATGATGGAAGTAACTTTGTAGACTGGGCCCATAATCTAAGGATTATCCTCACGGCTTCCCAAAAGGCTTATGTCCTTGATGCACCGCTCGGTGTGCCACCCGCTCCAGTATCGTCTGCAGACGTTGCGAACGCCTGACAGGCGTGTTCTGATGACTACTCAATAGTTCAGTGTGCAATGTTGTATGGCTTAGAACCGGGACTTCAAAGACGTTTTGAACGTCATGGAGCATATGAGATGTTCTAGGAGTTGAAGTTTATTTTTGATAAGAATGCCCGGATCGAGAGGTATGAGACCTTCGATAAGTTCTATGCTTGCAAGATGGAGGAGAACGGGTCTGTCAGTGAACACATACTCAGAATGTCTCGGTATTCCAACCGTCTGGCTGAGTTGGGAATTACTCTCCCGCCAGAGGCGATCACTGACAGAGTTGTTCAATCACTGCCACCATGCTACAAAGGCTTTGTGTTGAACTATAACATGCAAGGGATGAACAAGTCAGTCGCCGAGCTGTTTGCGATGCGGAAAGTCGCTGAGTCAGAAATCCAGAAGGAGCATCAAGTGTTGATGGTTAATAAAACCACTAGTTTCAAGAAGAGCAGCAAGGGCAAGAAGGGTAACTCCAAGAAGAGTGGCAAAGCAGTTGCCCCTCCCGTGAAGAAACCCAAGGCTGGACCCAAGCCAGAAACTGAGTGCTTTCATTGCAAGGGAACTGGCCACAGGAAGCAGAATTGCCCCAAGTATCTGGCCGACAAGAAGGCGGCCAACACCAAACAAGGTATATATGATATACATGTTATGGATGTGTACCTTAGCAACTCTCGTTGTAGTGCCTGGGTATTTGATACCGGTTCGGTTGCTCACATTTGCAACCCAAAGCAGGAACTACGGAATAGACGGAGGTTGGCGAAGGACGAAGTGACGATGCGCGTGGGAAATGGTTCCAGGGTTGATGTGATCGCTGTCGGCACGCTCGCTCTTCGATTACCATCGGGATTTGTGATGAACCTGAATAATTGTTATTTAGTGCGTGCGTTGAGCATGAACATTATATCTAGATCTTGTTTAATGCGAGACAGTTACTCATTTAAATCAGAGAATAATGGTTGTTCTATTTATATGGGTAATATCTTTTATGGTCATGCACCCAGTGTGAGGGGTTTATTCTTATTGAATCTCGATAGTGATGATACACACGTTCATAACATTGATGCCAAAAGATGTAGAGTAGATAATGATAATACCACTTTCTTGTGGCACTGCCGCTTAGGTCATATTGGTGTAAAACGCATGAAGAAGCTCCATGCTGATGGACTTTTGGAGTCGCTTGATTTTGAATCACTTGACACATGTGAACCATGCCTCATGGGCAAGATGACTAAGACCCCGTTCTCCGGAACAATGGAACGGGCAAGTGACTTGTTGGAAATCATACATACTGATGCGTGCGGTCCGATGAGCATTGAGGCACACAGTGAATATCGTTACTTTCTCACCTTCACCGATGACTTAAGTAGATATGGGTATATTTACTTAATGAAACATAAGTCCGAAACATTTGAAAAGTTCAAACAATTTCAGAGTGAAGTTGAGAATCATCGTAACAAGAAGATTAAATTCCTACAATCTAATCGAGGAGGAGAATATCTGAGTTATGAGTTTGGCAATCACTTAAGACAATGTGGAATTGTTTCACAATTGACACCGCCTGGAACACCACAGCGTAATGGTGTGTCCGAACATCATAATCGAACCTTATTTGATATGGTATGTTCTATGATGTCTCTTGCCGATTTGCCACTATCGTTTTGGGGTTATGCGTTAGAGACAGCTGTATTCACTTTAAATTGGGCACCATCTAAATCCGTTGAGACGACGCTGTATGAACTGTGGTTTGGGAAGAAACCAAAGTTGTCATTTCTTAAAGTTTGGGGATGCGATGCTTATGTCAAAAAGCTTCAGCCTGAAAAGCTGGAACCCAAAGCGGAGAAATGTGTCTTCATAGGATACCGAAAAGAGACGGTTGGGTATACCTTCTATCTTAGATCCGAAGGCAAAGTGTTTGTCGCTAAGAACGAGTCATTTCTCGAGAAAGAGTTTCTCTCGAAAGAATTGAGTGGAAGGAAGATAGAACTTGATGAGGTTGTTGAACCTTTACTTCAACCAGAGAGTAGCGCCGCACAGAAAGATGTTTCTGTGGAGCCTACATCGGTTGAAGAGGAAGCTGATGATGGTGATCATGAAGCTTCAGATCATGTGACTATCGAACCTCGTAGGTCGACAAGGACACGTACAGCTCCTGAGTGGTATGGTAACCCTGTCTTGGAGGTCATGTTGTTGGACAACGATGAACCTACGAGCTATGGAGAAGCGATGGTGGGCCTGGATTCCGACAAATGGTTAGAGGCCATGAAATCCGAGATGGGATCCATGTATGAAAACAAAGTATGGACTTTGGAAGTATTACCTTAAGGGCGAAAGGCCATTCAGAATAAATGGATCTTTAAGAAGAAGAGAACACGGACGGTAATGTCACCGTCTATAAAGCTCGACTTGTGGCAAAAGGTTTTTCACAAGTTCAAGGAGTTGATTACGATGAGACTTTCTCACCCGTAGCGATGCTTAAGTCCGTCAGAATCATGTTAGCAATAACTGCATTATTTGATTATGAAATTTGGCAGATGGATGTCAAAACAAAGTTCCTTAACTGTTTCCTTAAGGAAGAGTTGTATATGATACAACCAGAAGGTTTTGTCGATCCAGAGAATGCTGACAAAGTTTGCAAACTCCAGCGATCCATTTATGGACTGGTGCAAGCATCTCAGAGTTGGAATCTTCGCTTTGATGAGGTGATCAAAGCGTTCGGGTCTATACAAGTTTACGGAGAAGCTTGTATTTACAAGAAAGTGAGTGGGAGCTCTATAGCGTTTCTAATATTATATGTGGATGACATATTGCTGATTGGGAACAATATAGAATTTTTGGAAGGCGTGAAGGAATATTTGAACAAGAGTTTTTCAATGAAGGACCTAGGAGAAGCTGCTTTCATATTAGGCATCAAGATCTGTAGAGATAGATCGAGACGCTTAATAGGACTTTCACAGAGCACATACCTTGACAAAGTTTTGAAGAAGTTCAAAATGGATCAGTCCAAGAAAGGATTCTTGCCTGTGTTGCAAGGTGTGAAGTTGAGTAAGACTCAATGCCCAGTGACTGCAGAGGATAGAGAAAAGATGAGTGTCATCCCCTATGCTTCTGCCATAGGCTCTATCATGTATGTAATGCTGTGCACAAGACCAGATGTCAGCCTTGCCATAAGTATGGCCGGAAGGTTTGAAAGTGATCCAGGAGTGGAACACTGGACGGCGGTCAAGAATATCCTTAAGTACCTGAAAAGGACTAAGGAAATGTTTCTCGTTTATGGAGGTGATCAAGAGCTCGTCGTAAAGGGTTACGTCGATGCAAGCTTTGACACTGATCCGGATGACTCTAAGTCTCAAACCGGATACGTATATATTCTCAATGGGGGAGCGGTAAGCTGGTGCAGTTCGAAGCAAAGCATGGTAGCTGATTCTACATGCGAAGCGGAGTACATAGCTGCCTCAGAGGCGGCAAAGGAAGGTGTCTAGATGAAGCAGTTCATGACAGATCTTGGAGTTGTGCCCAGTGCACTGGACCCAATGACTCTGTTCGGTGACAACACTGGTGCCATTGCTCTAGCCAAGGAACCAAGGTTTCACATGAGGACCAGACACATAAAGTGACGCTTCAATTACATCCGCGATGCAATCAAGGAGGAGGACATAAACATTTGCAAAGTACACACGGATCTGAATGTTGCAGATCCGTTGACTAAACCTCTTCCACGGGCAAAACATGATCAACACCTGAACTGTATGGGTATTAGATTCCTTACAATGTAAATCACACAGTGATGTGTGATATGTCTCCAACGTATCTATAATTTTTGCTTGTTCCATGCTGTTATATTATCATTCCTGGATGTTTTACAATCATTTTACTACAACTTTATATTATTTTTGGGACTAACCTATTAACCTAGAGCCCAGTGCCAGTTTCTGTTTTTTCTGTGTTTTTGAGTTTTACAGAAAAGGAATATCAAACGGAGTCCAAACGGAATAAAAATCTACGGTGATTTTTTATGGACCAGAAGAAGCCCAGGGAGCATTGGAGTTGGGTCAGAAGAGCCACGAGGCCACCACAAGCCTGGGGGGCACGCCCCCCTAGGCCGCGCCCCCCTGGCTTGTCATTGCCTCGTGGCCCACCTTGACTTGTTTTCGACGCCAAAAATTCCTATAAATATAGAAACCCCCAGAAACAAACCTAGATCAGGAGTTCCGCCGCCGCAAGCCTCCAGAGCCACAAAAAACCAATCGGGAGCCCATTCCGGCACCCTGCCGGAGGGGGGAACCATCACCGGTGGCCATCTTCATCATCCCGGCGATCTCCATGACGAGAAGGGAGTAGTTCACTCTCCGGGCTGAGGGTATGTACCAGTAGCTACGTGTTTGATCTCTCTCTCTCTCTCGTGTTCTTGAGATGACATGATCTTGATGTACCGCGAGCTTTATTAATATAGATGAATCATATGGAGTTTTCCCTTTGAAGTTTTCTTATCGGATTGAGTCTTTAAGGATTTGAGAACACTTGATGTATGTCTTGCGATGGGATATCCGTGGTGACAATGGGATGTTCTATTGATCCACTTGATGTATGTTTTGGTGATCAACTTGCGGGTTCCGTGACCTTGGGAATCTATGCATAGGGGTTGGCACATGTTTTCGTCTTGACTCTCCGGTAGAAACTTTGGGGCACTCTTTGAAGTTCTTTGTGTTGGATTGAACATGATGAATCTGAAATTGTGTGATGCATATCGTATAATCAAGCCCATGGGTACTTGTGGTGACATTGGAGTATCTAGGTGACATTAGGGTTTTGGTTGATGTGTATCTTAAGTGTTATTCTAGTACGAACTCTAGGGCTGTTCGTGACACTTATAGGGATAGCTCATAAGATTGATCGGAAAAGATAACTTTGAGGTGGTTTCGTACCCTACAATAATTTCTTCGTTTGTTCTCCGCTATTTGTGACTTTGGAGTGAACTCTTTGTCGCACGTGAGGGATTTATATATGATTCAACTATGTTAGTATTGTTGAGAGAACTTGCACTAGTGAAAGTATGAACCCTAGGCCTTGTTTCTAAGCATTGCAATACCGTTTTTGCTCACTTTTGTTACTTGCTACCTTGCTGTTTTTTATATTTTCAGATTACAAAAACCTATATCTCCTATCCATATTACACTTGTATCACCATCTCTTCGCCGAACTAGTGCACCTATACAATTTACCATTGTATTGGGTGTGTTGGGGACACAAGAGACTCTTTGTTATTTGGTTGCAGGGTTGTTTGAGAGAGACCATCTTCATCCTATGCCTCCCACGGATTGATAAACCTTAGGTCATCCACTTGAGGGAAAATTGCCACTGTCCTACAAAACTCTGCGCTTGGAGGCCCAACACGAGTCTACAAGAAGAAGGTTGCGTAGTAGACATCAAGCTCTTTTTTGGCGCCGTTGCCGGGGAGGCTAGGTAAGCGGCACTCACATCCCGTCAACGAAGCTCTTTTCTGGCGCCGTTGCCGGGGAGGTGAGTGCTTGAAGGTATATCTTTAGATCTTGCAATTGAATCTTTTAGTTTCTTGTTTTATCACTAGTTTGGTTTTATAAAAGAAAACTACAAAAAAATGGAATTGAGGTTGCCTCATATGCTTCATCTTTTTAATGTCTTTCGTGAAAATGATGGAAAGGAAAATTGTGCTCAAGTGTTAGAAGAAGAAGTTATTAAAATGTTTGGCACTAAATCTTTGTATGATGAGCATGATTGCAATGTTGTTAGTATGAATTCCTTGAATACTCATGATGCTAATGATATGCAAAGCTACAAGCTTGGGGATGCTATGTTTGATGAATATGATATTTTTAGTCCCCCAAGTTTTGGTGAGCAAAACTATTATGATGATGGCATGCCTCCTATCTATGATGATTATTGTGATGACACGTATGCTATAAAGAGTGATCGTAATCATGAAACTTGTCATCATGATTTTAATATTCAAAGTGGTTATGTCAATCAAGTATCTCATGATAGTTATTTTGTTGAGTTTGCTCCCACTACTTTGAATGAGAAGAATTTTGCTTGTGTGGGTAGTCATAAAAATTCTATGCTTGTAGATCATGAAGATAATGCTTTATGTGCTGGTTATATCATGAAATTCCTTCATGATGCTACTGAAAATTATTATGAGGGAGGAACATATGCTTGTAGGAATTGCAATAATATCAAGTTTCCTCTCTATGTGTTCAAAGTTTTGAAGTTATGCTTGTTTTGCCTTCCTATGCTAGTTGATTCTTGCTCCCATAAATTGTTTGCTCACAAAATCCCTATGCATAGGAAGTGGGTTAGACTTAAATATGCTTGTCATGAGATTCATGATGCTCTCTTACATGTTTCAAATACCATTCCTATGTGAGCATCATTGAAATCATCATGCCTAGCTAAAAGGCATTAAAGAAAAACGCTTGCTGGGAGACAACCCAATATTTATCCTTACTGTTTTAGTGTGTTCACATGATTAAGATACTGTAGTAATCATGTTTTGTGCCTTCTAATTCAATAAAGTGCCAAGTAAAGCCTTTGGGATGACTCACAAGATGAGTAGAATTGATGCTGAACCAAAACAGAAACTTTTGACTCCAGTAAAGGATTTTTCATTTTTTACTGGAGCGTGATAATGATCTGAAATTTTTACACCGTTTTCATATACAAATTATTCAGGTTGTCGTAATTTTTCAGAATTTTTAGAGACAGCGAAGTATGGTTACGCTACAGATCTTCATAGACTGTTCTGTTTTTGACAGATTCTGTTTTGCATGCATAGTTTGCTTGTTTTAGTGTTCCCATAGCTTATATTTAGTGGCATAAATTATGGGAATAATAGAATACAGTAGGTATCATGTGGGAACAATTATGAATCTTGTCTTGACAGTACCTAAGTGAATGATTTATCTTTACTACACTAACCCTTCTCACGAAGTTCCGTTAAGTTTTGTGTGATTGAAGTTTTCAAGTTTTGGGTGAGACACCGATATGAGAAGAATAAGGAGTGACAAGAACCTAAGCTTGGGGATGCCCAAGGCACCCCCAAGGTAATATCCAAGGAAGACTCAAGCGCCTAAGCTTGGGGATGCCCCGGAAGGCATCCCCTCTTTCGTCTTCAACACTATCGGTATATCTTACTTGGAGCTATATTTTTATTCGTCACATAATATGAGTTTTGCTTGGAGCATCATTTTATTTTGTTGTTCTCTGTTAGGTGTTATTTATAATCTTGTTTTTCAATAAAAAGTTCCAAGAATTGCATTAGGATGCTTGCATTGCATGTTTTGATGTGTGCTGTGTAAAAAACAGAAACTTTTTCTGTAGTGTTTGAATTTTCATATTTTACTAGAACGTGGAAAGTTTCTGAAATTTTTACACAGTGTTGTTATATAAATTATTTAGCATGTCCTAAATTTTCATAATATTTTGATTTACGTAAGTACACTGTTTTCATAAATTGCTACAGACTGTTCTGTTTGGACAGATTGCTGTCATAGTTTTGTTATCTACTTATCCTATAGTTTCCATAGCCTATATTGGTAGATATAAATTGTGGAAATGATAGTATACAGTACCTAATGTTTGAAAATTATTATGCAACTTGTCTTGGCAGTACATAAAGAGTTGATTTATTATTATGTGTACTAACCTATCTCACGAGTTCTTTTCAAGTTTTGTGTGGAAGATGTTTTTGAGAATAGGTGAAACCATGATATGAGAGGATTGAACGAGATACAAAAGCTCAAGCTTGGGGATGCCCAAGGCACCCCAAGTAAATATTTCAAGAAGTCTCAAGCATCTAAGCTTGGGGATGCTACGCATCCCACCTCTCTTCATCAACAACTATCGGTTAGCCTATGTTGAGCCTAAATTCTTATTCGTTCACATGATGCGTGCTATTCTTGGAGTGCTATTTTTTTTCTTTTGTTTTTTGTTTGAATAAAATACTCAGATCTGAAAATATTTATTGAGAGAGAGAGAGTCCTCACATAGCTACTTAATTGTTTGACTACTCGTTGATCTTCACTTATATCTTTTGAGAGTAGCTTGTCATTTCCTCTCATGCTTCACTTATACCTTTTTGAGGGATGAAATTTTTATGCTCTTGTACTTCACTTAAATTTGTTTGATATTGCCAAAAAAGCAATGGCAATACATGAAACTAGTCCCAAAGTGATAGATATCCAAGGAGGATATAATAAAAACTTTCATGAAGATCATGGGACAAATTAAACTTGATTCTTTGTAATAGTTTTGAAACATGATGATAGTAATATGCGAGTCATGTTAGTGAGTAATTATGCTTTAGTAGGAATATTGGTGTTAAGGTTCGTGATTCCCTATGCAAGTACAAAAGTCAATAGTTACGCAATGAAGTTACATCCTACTTGTGGTGCATTATTCGGTGTTAGTTATGTTCAATGCTCACTTATGTGAATTTTCGTTTCTTGGTTTGGTTGCTTCCCAATCTATTTGCTAGCCTCCATTTGTACTAAGTATAAATACTACTTGTGCATCCAAAATCCTTAAACCAAGTTTTGCCTTATGAGTCCACCATACCTACCTATATGCGGTATTTCCATGCCGTTCCAAGCAAATTTGTATGTGCCATCTCTAAATTTTCAAAATAAATTTTCTCTTTTGTGTGCCCGTACCGCTCATGAAACGGTGGGGAGTATCCAATATTTTTCCATGCTAGGTGTGTTATTCTCACGATATGTGTTGATTCACTATCATTCACGAGAAAGTGGCTGGTATTCGAGATGCCCAGTTCCATGCTCAAAATTCAAATCAAAATATAATGAAACAAAACTCCCCCAGGATTGTTGTTTGTATGGACGGTACCCGTGGATTCGGCTCGCTGTGGAGTGTGATTGATTGGTGGAGGCGGAGTAAAAACTTTACCATTCTGTTTGGGAACCGCCTATAATGTATCTAGCATGGAAAGTATTCTGAGCTACTTTGTCGTTTTCGTTGACAGGAAAAGCATGCCACTCAAAATATTTTTCTCTCTCAATTTAAACCTTGAGCTCTGGCACCTCTACAAATCCCTACTTCCCTCTGCGAAGGGCCTATCTATTTACTTTATGCAATTTTTATTTTTGCTTTGAGTCTCCATCTTCTCTTATAAGCACCAACTAGGGGGCACTATGATCGTACTTGAGCTTTGGGCGTAGCTAATATTTGAGTGTGTTTCATGAATGGATCAATGATTGAGCATGATGGGCTAGGGATAACTTTCTTTAGTGTTGATATTTTGAAAGACATGGTTGCTTGTTGACATGCTTGAGTATTGAAGTCATTATGTTAAAACTAGACTATTGCTTTGAATCATTTACTAGTCCAAATGTCGATGCTATACATAGAAGAAAATAATATGATGAACATGTTAGGCAGCATTCCACATAGTTGAATCATTTACCTACTCGGGGACGAGTAGGAATTAAGCTTGGGGATGCTGATACGTCTCCAACGTATCTATAAGTTTTGCTTCTTCCATGCTGTTATATTATCATTCTCGGATTTTTTACAATCATTTTACTACAACTTTATATTATTTTTGGGACTAACCTATTAACCTAGAGCCTAGTGCCAGTTTCTGTTTTTTCCGTGTTTTTGAGTTTTACAGAAAAGGAATATCAAACGGAGTCCAAACGGAATAAAAATCTACGGTGATTTTTTATGGACCAGAAGAAGCCCAGGGAGCATTGGAGTTGGGCCAGAAGAGCCACGAGGACACCACAAGCCTGGGGGGCGCGCCCCCCTAGGGCGAGCCCCCCTGGCTTGTCGTTGCCTCGTGGCCCACCTTGACTTGTTTTCGACGCCAAAAATTCCTATAAATATAGAAACCCCCAGAAACAAACCTAGATCGGGAGTTCCACCACCGCAAGCCTCCAGAGCCATGAAAAACCAATCGAGAGCCCGTTCCGGCACCCTGCCGGAGGGGGGAACCATCACCGGTGGCCATCTTCATCATCCCGGCGATCTCCATGACGAGGAGGGAGTAGTTCACCCTCGGGGCTGAGGCTATGTACCAGTAGCTATGTGTTTGATCTCTCTCTCTCTCGTGTTCTTGAGATGACACGATCTTGATGTACCGCGAGCTTTATTAATATAGATGAATCATATGGAGTTTTCCCTTTGAAGTTTTCTTATCGGATTGAGTCTTTAAGGATTTGAGAACACTTGATGTATGTCTTGCGATGGGATATCCATGGTGACAATGGGATGTTCTATTGATCCACTTGATGTATGTTTTGGTGATCAACTTGCGGGTTCCGTGACCTTGGGAATCTATGCATAGGGGTTGGCACGTGTTTTCGTCTTGACTCTCCGGTAGAAACTTTGGGGCACTCTTTGAAGTTATTTGTGTTGGATTGAACATGATGAATCTGAAATTGTGTGATGCATATCATATAATCAACCCCATGGGTACTTGTGGTGACATTGGAGTATCTAGGTGACATTAGGGTTTTGGTTGATGTGTATCTTAAGGTGTTATTCTAGTACAAACTCTAGGGCTGTTCGTGACACTTATAGGGATATCTCATAAGATTGATTGGAAAAGATAACTTTGAGGTGGTTTCGTACCCTACAATAATTTCTTCATTTGTTCTCCGCTATTTGTGACTTTGGAGTGAACTCTTTGTCGCACGTGAGGGATTTATATATGATTCAACTATGTTAGTATTGTTGAGAGAACTTGCACTAGTGAAAGTATGAACCCTAGGCCTTGTTTCTAAGCATTGCAATACCGTTTTTGCTCACTTTTGTTACTTGCTACCTTGCTGTTTTTATATTTTCAGATTACAAAAACCTATATCTCCTATCCATATTACACTTGTATCACCATCTCTTCGCCGAACTAGTGCACCTATACAATTTACCATTGTATTGGGTGTGTTGGGGACACAAGAGACTCTTTGTTATTTGGTTGTAGGGTTGTTTGAGAGAGACCATCTTCATCCTACGCCTCGCACGGATTGATAAACCTTAGGTCATCCACTTGAGGGAAAATTGCCACTGTCCTACAAAACTCTGCGCTTGGAGTCCCAACACGAGTCTACAAGAAGAAGGTTGCGTAGTAGACATCAATGTGAGCTAGATTATTGACTCTAGTGAAAGTGGGAGTCTGTTGGAAATATGCCCTAGAGGCAATGATAAAATGGTTATTATTATATTTCCTTGTTCATGATAATCGTTTATTATCCATGCTATAATTGTATTGATTGGAAACTCATATACATGTGTGGGTACATAGACGACACTGTGTCCCTAGTGAGCCTCTGAGAGACTAGCTCGTTGATGAAAGATGGCTATGGTTTCCTAGTCATAGACATGAGTTGTCATTTGATAACGGGATCACATCATTAGGAGAATGATGTGATGGACAAGACCCAAACTATGAACGTAGCATATGATCGTGTCAAGTTTATTGCTATTGTTTTCGGCATGTCAAGTATATGTTCCTATGACCATGAGATCATGTAACTCACTGACACCGGAGGAGTACCTTGTGTGCATCAAATGTCGCAACGCAACTGGGTGACTATAAAGATGCTCTACAGGTATCTCCGAGGGTGTCTGTTGAGTTGGCATGGATCAAGACTGGGATTTGTTACTCCATGTGATGAAGAGGTATCTCAGGGCCCACTTGGTAATACAACATCATAATGAGCTTGCAAGCAAAGTGACTAAAGAGTTAGCCACGGGATCTTGTATTACGGAACGAGTAAAGAGACTTGCCGGTAAGGAGATTGAACTAGGTATGGAGATACTAACGATCGAATCTCGGGCATGTAACATACCGATGAACAAAGGGAACTGCATACGGGATTAATTGAATCCTTGACATAGAGGTTCAACCGATAAAGATCTTCGTAGAATATGTAGGAACCGAGATGGGCATCCAGGTCCCGCTGTTGGTTATTGACTGTAGAGGTGTCTCGGTCATGTCTGCATAGTTCTCGAACCCGCAGGGTCTACACACTTAACGTTTGGTGACGATATAAGTATAGTTGAGTTATTATGTTGGTGACCGAAGGTTGTTCGGAGTTCCGGATGAGATCACGGACATGACGAGGAGCTCCGAAATAGTCCGAAGGTAAAGATTGATATATGGGATAATAGTGTTTGGTCTCCGGAAGGGTTCCGGAATTCACCGGAAGGGGTTCCGGATGTTTCCCGAAATGTTCGGGTACGAGAACACTTTATTTGGGCCAAGGGGTAAAGCCCACACGAGGCTTTAGGAAGGTACAAAAGGAGTGTTGCGAAGGCCAGGGGCCAGACGCCAGGGACCCTGGCATCTGGGGCCAGACGCCAAGGACCCTGGCGTCTGGTCCTGGAGTCCGAGGAGGACTCTTGCCTCGCGTGCCAAACCGACTTTGAGGAGGCTCTTTCTCCAAGAAACGACCCCAGGGCTCAACATATAAATAGAGGGGCATGGCTAGCACCCGGAACACATCAAGATTTCCTCAAGCCATGTGCCGGCAACCCCCCCCCCCCTCTAGTTTATCCTCCGTCATAGTTTCCGTTGTGCTTGGCGAAGCCCTGCGGAGATTGTTCTTCACCACCACCGTCACCACGCCGTTGTGCTGCCGGAACTCATCTACTACTTCGCCCCTCTTGCTGGATCAAGAAGGCGAGGACGTTATCAAGCTATACGTGTGTTGAACGCGGAGGTGCCGTCCGTTCAGCACTAGATCATGATTGGATCGCGGGACGGCTTTCGATTTGGATCGTGAAGACGTTCGACTACATCAACTGCGTTTCTTAATGCTTCCGCTTAGCGATCTACAAGGGTATGTGGATCCGATCTCTCCTGTCGTAGATGTTCATCTCGTAGATTGATCTTGGTGAAGCGTAGGAAATTTTTTGTTTCCCATGCAACGTTCCCCAACAATCGGCGCGCCCACGTCGGCTCGGGTGAACAGAGGAAGGGGATGACCCCCTCAGGTGTGCTGGGCCGCACTGTAGCTCACTAGAGCCCAAGGGCATAGTGCCCCCTTCCCATTTTCTTATTTTTATTTCCTTTTTCTTTTATTTGTTTCTGTTATTATTTATTTTAGTGACAAAAATACATTTGTAAAAATATGTGACTTGGCCTAATATTAGTATTGCAATATTAGTCAGTGCCACATAAAATTTGAGGACCACTTAAAAAGTTTGGGAATTTCCATAATTATAAAGGCATTTAATTAACTGTTTTGGCCTCTCTTTATTTATTTTGAGGCACTAAAACACTTTGCAAATAGTTGGTTACAATTTTATAATAGCTTATGGAATATTTGCAACCCATTCATGATTTTTAATTACTGGTTTGCAAAACCTTCAAATCCACTTTTCAAATGATTTTGAATTGCAAAGGAAAATGAATTAGGATTTGATTTCAAAAGTGATCACACATGGATTAGCAAAAGCATTAGCTTAATCTTGGCCATCACCGTAGCTTAATTACAATGATCATTGTAGCATGATTCAAAGGGTGTCACAACTCTCCCCTACTAAAAGAAATACTCGTCCCGAGAATTAAGAGGTATAAGGAAAGAGCTCTGGGTATTCATCACGAAGATGATCCTCGCGTTCCCAAGTGGCTTCATCTTCAAAATGATTTGGCCACTGCACCTTGAAGAACTTGGTAAACTTTTGACGAGTCCGACGTTCTGTTTGATCGAGAATGCGGACCGGGTGCTCTTTATAAGAAAGGTCTTGTTGCAGCTCAAGCATATCATCATCCACTGCTCGGATAGGATCCTTGAAGCAGCGATGGAGCTGTGACACATGAAAAACATCGTGAACTTGAGAAAGGTTCGACGGTAGTTCCAATTGATATGCCACCTTTCCACGCCTTTCGAGAATAGTGAATGGACCAATATAGCGTGGAGCTAGCTTGCCCTTGATCCCAAAGCGGTGTGCACCTCTCATTGGTGTGACTCGAAGATAAGCCTTTTCGCCAGGTTGATAGGCCATATCTTTGTGATGACGGTCATATTGACTCTTCTGACGAGACTGAGCAGCCTTCAGATTTTCATGAATAACGCGGACTTGATCTTCGGCATGTTGGATAATATCCCGATCGAAAAGTGAACATTCCCTAGTTTCTGACCAATTCAGAGGAGTCCGACACTTTCGTCCATACAATACTTCAAAGGGGGCCATCTTCAGACTAGATTGATAGCTATTGTTGTAGGAGAACTCGGCATACGGGAGAGATTCGTCCCATTTCTTGCCGAAAGAAATGACACAAGCTCAAAGCATGTCTTCGAGAATCTGGTTGACTTGTTCAACTTGTCCCTAGGATTGGGGATGAAAAGCGGTGCTAAAGGACAGATGAATTCCCATAGCCTCCTGGAAACTTGCCCAGAATCTTGAAGTGAATAAGCTGCCACGATCTGAGCTAATCACCAATGGAATACCGTGAAGTGAGACAACCCTGGACATATATAGATCTGCCAGCTTACTAGCAGTGATGGTTTCCTTGACGGCCAGAAAATGTGCAACTTTGGACAGTCGGCCAATGACGACAAGAATATCATCATTCCTTGGACGGTGGCTCGGGAATTACATACGAAGCCAAGTGCAACAAATACTTTGGATTTAAAGATGTACAGGAGAGTCAGGTTTCGATACTGTGGAACTGTGGGTTATGGGCCCACCATGTGGTTAAGAGTAGAAAGAGCGCTGACATCTTGCACGATCATGGTAACAAGACCTATCAGAGGATAGCTTGTCAGTTAAGTTGGCAACAACGTCGGTACCAAGGGCGGGGGACGAATAGAACCATTTTCCTGCTCGTTGAAACGAGGCGGACCAATAGGCAAAGTTCTCGTCTGTAACATCCCAAAATTTTGAATTTTGGGAATGTTAATTATTTAAATAAGAGTAATTAAAAACCTGCTTGTGTTGCTTGTTGTTAGTTAATTTGACTAAGATTTCAAACTTTGATATTTTTGTTGTTGTTGAATGTTAATTGAGAGGGAATAAAAGGACTTTCCCAATTATTCATTTGGATGTTATTTTGGGTTTTGAGAATATTCAGAATATTTCCAATTCAAATATGAGAGAGGATGACATGACTTCCTCAAAGAATAATATTGGTGAATAATTGAATATTCTCTCATTTAGATTTTGAACATTTAAAACCATGCCAACTCAAAATTAAAATAAATTGAGAGAAGGTAATATGACACCTTCATAATAAAAGAGTTGAGAGTTGTTTCAGTTTAAGTTTTGATATTTGTCGAAGTTCAAAAATATTTTATGGACAAATTAAAGTTTATGAAAATATTATGTGTATTTTATATAAGTATTATGGACTTGAAATTCATTAAGCTATATATAACTATATATCTTTTTCTGTATGTTTTGGTATATTTATAAAATGACTTTTATCATTTATGGAGACAAATTCATTTCTGTAATTTCATAAATAAACCTATCCCTAACCTATTCGAACCCAACAGCTGGTCAGCCCATTTCCTAGCTAACGCCCACACGCACTGCCGTGCGCAGCAGCTGCTGCATCCGACGGCCCAAGGCCCAAAACAGCAGGACACAACCTTCCTTCCTCTGTCTTTTTTTCTCTCTCTCTCTCTCTTCTCTGCACTCTGCAGCTGACACATGGGGCCCAGTAGTCATCTCCTTGCTCCAGCCGGAGACCTGGACGCACACGACAGCTGCACCGAGCCCGATTCAACCTCGCTCGATTCGCTCGCTCCCTAACCCTTCGATTCAATCCGTGCACACCAGATGGTCCCTATTACTCCCCTCGTTCGATTCCCGTGGTCAACTCACGAAACCGTCCCCAATTTCGAGCACACGGACCTCCCCAAGTTCCGCCGGCCGAGCATGCTTTTCCGGTCGAAGTCGTCATTAGTAAGCCTCCACGAACCCTATTTCTTCGCGAACTGGATGGGATCATCGATACGCCTGTCCCTGACCATCTTTCACATGCGCAGACGCTCGGATTCAAGCTCCCCAGCAAAACCGATCTCGCCGGAGCAATTCCGTCACCGGCTCCCGCTCATCCGCCTACTGCCGCCACTACAGGAAGCGTCGAAGCGCCCCTTTGATTCTGTCGGGTTCACTGCTCGCCTCCGAACCTCCATGTACACTTCCCCGAGTGAGACCACAACCCGGAGCATCGCCACGCTCGAAACCGAAGCTGCCATGCCTCGTTCGATCCCCACAAAGGCAAGCAGGAGGGAGCAGAACTGTCGGCTTACTACACCTATGGGATCCCGTGATCCCTTTTATGGTTTGGCAAGGAAAAAGGCTTGCACAAAGAGCAGATCCAACGATCAACGCGAGGAATTTTTACCCAGGTTCGGACCGCTGAGAAGCGTAAAACCCTACTCCTGCTTTAGTTGTATTGAATGTGTTTGAACTCTAGCCCAGGAGCGCTTGCGATGAACAGTACGTTCGTGCAGCAGCTACACATGCAGAATGGGTCAGAAAGTCCTCCCCCTGTAGCTACGACTTGGGCCTCCTTTTATACATCGAAGGGGTCACCAACAGTGGCGAAGTACAAGAGGTGTAAATTTACAACAGTGTTATCATACCTAATACCGAAGCCTTAGGACAAGTGCATTAAATGCTCCGTTTAGGTGTCCCTTAGCTTCTTGGGGAAGGAAAAAGGGGCCGTCCCATCAGCACCGCTTAAGCCTATCCGCCGTTATCGCCTGACACGTACCCAGGAGGACAACAACTAAAAGACAAGCTGGTCGCTGCGCTGGAGCGGTGACAGGATGGCGAGGTCTTGCCGGGCGCGAGTCTTGCCGGGGCTTCGCAAGCCATCCCGGCAAGATCTTGCCGGGGCCTAAGCCTTTGATCTTATGTCTTCTGATTATTGTCTTGAATGTCTTCTTGATATTCTTGCACTTGCATTTAGCTGTCCTTCGGCAGACCTTGCCGCTGGTGTGGCTGCAACCGCCCGTGCACAAGTATGGGGTACTAATGACCCAAACTTTAGTACACCGACAAGAACCTTCCGAGGTCGTTTTCGAGACCACCGTGCAGCAGCACGCACATCCCCGACCACCAACCCCCCCTGGAACTGACGCCATGGTCTATCAGAAGCGACACCGCAACGGTCTTGTTCAACTCCGACGACGCCCAGCCTCTTCTCCGGTGAGCAATTCCCCTCTGCCGAAACCTGAGCTCCAATAGAACATCAACCGTCGATCACAACTTAATCCAACGACTCACAGGGCCTCCAGCCGCGAAGGGGTATTGAGCAACCACATGCTCTCACGTGGCAGCGCCACAGCAACCGCAGCAGCAGTTCCAGAAACGCTGCCACGACAGTGTTTTTGAGCAGATTTTGGTTCAAATTTGATTTGGCTATAACTTGAGATCCATAAGTCCAAATCCATCGATTTTTTTCCAAAGTGTTCATATTGATACTTTCTATCCAGTAGAATCATTAGTTCCAACTTTTAAAATTTTCAGATTTGAGCAATTCAAGTTTGTATCCGAATCATCTTTTGATCATATCTTGCAAACAATATATCCTATCGAGTTGATTCTTTTTGCCCATGAACACTTGTATCATATAATTTCTATTTATATTCTAAAAATGCCAAAACCATATATTCTTTGACCTGTTTTGAATTCAAATTCAATTCAAACATCATCTCACTATAACTTGAGTTGTAGTGTTTCTTGTCAATCAATTCTTTTGCCAATGAACCCTTATGTCCTATGCAATATGTCATACAACGTTTATGTTGTTTTCCAAATGCTTTTGACCGTGTTCCATAATATCTCCAATATAATCCTGTATAGCATTGTATCTATATCAATCAACTCTTTTGAGTTAATTCTTCCACCCGCCACCTTATAACACACCGAGACCCATACTATAATATTAAGCCCCTTTGTATTATTCTTGATTCAACCTTTCCATATTTGTTTTGTTGTTCTTTTGGTTCTTTTGTGTGGCATGGTTATTGATTTGGGTTCTTTCGTTAACGATAGATTGCTCGGAGCGTGGCGAGTAGAACTATCAGGAATTATGAGTGTGATGATCTTCATCAACGTACCAGGCAAGTTACATGTTGATCATCCTTCACCCATTATTTTTCTATGCATGTAGTTTATATCACACTATGAATTTATGCATGTATAGGAATATTATTAAATTATGCTCAGCTATTGAGTTATCTCCTCGTCAATGATGATCGTGGTAGTTGTAGTTCTGCTATGCTATGTAGACGGGGATTGGTTCGTGTATTCATTGAGATTATGTGAGGACTATGATATAACTTGTGTTGAAACTTTATATATATATATATCTATACCTACTAATAAAAGGGCTATTGCTTCTTACCACCGTAATTTCGTCCGTTTTTGGTCCGTCCACCTTGCCCATATTATATTTTCTCTACCCGAGGTGGTACTAATCTATATAGCTGCCCATACATCAAAAGCATCACGTTCGCTATGTTCCTACTGACTTGGGCCTGCAAGCTGGGCCAAAAAAAATACACACACGTGCGTGAGGAATCGAACTCGCAACCTTCCATCACGTACGATCGACGCTAGCCAACTGAACTAGGCGAACCTATGTTAATCGGTAGCGGTTGGTTTATTATCAAATAGTACCACCTCGCCCTTTTAAAAGCACAACCATCAATTTATATACGTGTTCAAATTACCTATCATCAATCACCTTAATAAGCCGACTCGGAAATTGGTGATCGGAGGTTGAGGAGTTGGTGCCCAGAAAGGAAGGAAGTAAGGATTCTCGAAAAAAAAAGAAAAGGAAGGATTGTGTACGGCGCAGAAATATTGTGGGCAATCGAATGGGGCAAAAAGGAATCAGTACTATTGTGGGATAATTAAGGAACATGATTCCTAATGCATGCTTGAGAAATATGGTGGGCAATTAAATGGGTAATTAAGAGACATTCCTTCCTAAGACACGCTTGCATGCGTACTACATAATAAAATGATTCCTAAGAAATATGGTGGGCAATTAAACGGGGGAAATTAAGAGAGATTCCTAATACACGCTGCATGCGCGCTGCATAATAAAGGTGAGTCCTATATGGGATAATTAAGAAAGGCATTCCTAATGCATGCATACTTGCATTCCACGTTGTAGATGGGGTGCCCTTTACAACAAGGAACTTGCTAAAACGTGCATCCATCTACAGCTAAGTAAACTGGAAGATTAACATGCATCTCTCAAAATGGAAACTATGCAGTGCACTATTAATTGCCTTAAGATTAGTTGCATGATTAAATTAGAGTGGCCCCCACCCCCCGAAAATCAGGGGGCAATTAAAAGTAGATTAGGTGGACGGCTTAACATAATAACCAGCATTCTCCAGCACGATGACCGTGGTATGCAAAGCTGACAATGGTTCATGGATTGATTCGAGCGTTGTCACGCTCAGCCGCTAAAGAGTCAATTCGGTTAATCACCATGTTAATTTCCTAATGCATCCATCATAAGTAAACGAGATTCAGGCTAAGTGGCGGGAAATTAAAGAGGAATCCTAAGAGACACACTACATGCTTGCTGCATAATTAATATTAAAAAAAACAAGTAACTTGCTGCTAGGCTATTGATGTTGTTTGCTACCTGATTAAAAGTATTACCTTAATGCATGGCTTCTATTTGATGTTACTAAAACATATTCTCAATCTCTTTCTCCACACCATCTTATGCATGCAATGACCACGGCAGCTATGTGCTCTCCTTCGTTTTCAGCTCCGCTCGCTCGAGAATTGCCACAAGCTCAAATCCCGCTTTTTATGGGTCCAAAAATTCTTTCGCAAAACAATGCATCTTTTTCTGGTTATTGGTTATCCCGTCTGAGCAGGCAACATACACGACGAAATATCACATTCCAACAGAAGACTGCATTAATTAATGCGAAGAAGCTCACTGCCTGGGGTATACATGATGGTCCACTAAAGGCAGGAAGGAGGACAGTGGGGCTTAGGAGATGTTGATAACAGACATGGATGAGGAGATGAGGACGGACGGAAATAAGTCGAGGGATGAGATATGTAACAATGTCTCCCGTTGCAACGCACGGGCATTTGTGTTAGTATATATATATATATATATATATATATATATATATATATATATATATATATATATATATAATTCACCTTTGGGCGGATGTGGTATTGCTGGGTGGTTTCAAGAACATCATGGTTCCGACCCTCTGAATGTAAGTGGAATGCCGCCCAGGTTCAAAAAGATCAGACATACTTAGTGACTAGTAGCTTCCATGTGCGGTCACTGGCTATATGGGCTCTGGCTTAGTTGATCAGTTGTGGAAACCTTACCCGGATGTGCCAGCAGATGTAGTTATGATAGTTGGGATGGGCCTCCTGTGGGACTAGGTGACTGCTTCTGAAAGACTTCGTCTCAATCTTCCGGTTGGGTCCAGTGGGTAAAGCGTACTAAACTCTGCAGAGTATAAAACTAAACATGATTAGCCGTGTCCCCGGTTATGGAAAACTTTGAGCAGCTAGACCATTACAGTTGTTGGATGATCTTGACAGATGATACACCTTAATGAAATTTGAGTGGGAAACTTAATGATGGGATAGGTTGGTATTGGAGTGCCCAATTCAACCATATGTATTTAATTGTAGCAAGACAAATTAAAATTTGACTATTATGTAGTTATCAGGGAAAAAATAGTTTTTCTGCAAAACAACCACCAGACTCTCCTCTTGATATACCTTGCATGTAGATGTAGGTCTGTTATATAATTCCTTGTGTGACTTGCCAGTACATTCAACGTACTGACCCTTGTGGCTGCAACTTATCATGTTGCAGATTTTACTTCGACGAGTGAGTGATACGGTGTAGGGTTACGATGTCTATACTCAACAGTTGCTTGTGGTGTTGATGGACTCATGAAGATTTTATTTGCTTTTCCGCTGTATTTTGTTTGTATGTTAGCTTTGAGCTACAGAGGTATGTAATATTGTTATTCTGGATCTGCGATGTAATATTATGACATGTGGTTTATTCTTGATATTACATCATGTACTGTGTGTGCTAGCTATTGATCCAGGGACTAGCACAGTGAGCACAGAGACATCGAATCTCATCAGGTTCGGGTCGTTACATCGTCCACCAGCGGTTACCGGAGTGTTAACAACAATAGTAACAGGGTGTTACTGACAAAGTTGTACACCGTGGTGTTTACCTAAGCAGGGAATTACCACTGCTTTGATAAGTTAGATTACAAGAAAGGTTAAACAGACCAATGGAAAGGAAAATGTGATTCTCACATTAAACAGACCAATGGAAAGGAAAATGCGTTTATACACAATATTAGAGTATACCTTTCCCAAGGAGAACATACCATGGTATATGTGATAGGTCATCAAGTACATAACCATTTAGATAAAAGGCAAGGGAAATCATGATGTTTACCCATACAATATTATTTGGATACTTGATCAAGAACATTTTAGCATTGCGCTTCCAATGTTCCTGTTGACATTTGAAGTACCACATTCGTGCTTCGGGGTAGCATCGACATGGTTATCAGGTAAACGTCGGGCTTTGGGTACACAAAGGATCCATCAGGAACAACTTATAGAATAAGTCATACTATTCCCTCATGGAAGAATGGCTAACCTTACTAAGGAAGATAATATAACAATAGGCCCTTCGGCCAGGTGTGCTATGCATGACATCATCTTACCGGGTTACATAAGGACCAATGTCATAATTCTTGGACAATGTTCCAACCATCATATCTGCCTGAGATTCAGATCTGGTTGGTGTCAGGATACTTCAGACATAGCAGGCCTGAGAAGAAAAGGATGCAACACAGATCTACGAGACGATGTTGCAGGAATCTCGGAATGAACGACGGAAGCAAGCCTTGAATCATGAGTCGGATTGCAAGACATATGAACACAATGTCAAGACATTCGTGCCCACATGGAAGTTTTTAGAATGGAATGCAATCAAGCTCTGGTTGGGAACCATCATAGAGGATATCAAAATTCCATGTGTAAGTCTGGACTAGATCTTACGTAGAACTTCTTTTCCCAGATCAAATCAATCAGTGGCTTAGTGTGCTAGGGAATACATATGGAGTGAAGGTAGCAAATCTATCAAACCATAGAATATTTCGCACATGCATGAATGAATTGGAACGATTTCAGAGGAAGCGAAACAAACTTTTCCCATAATCACGGCAGCAAAAATGCATGTGAACTTAGAGAAAAACACTTCTTTCATCAAACATATTCTTCATGAGCTAGGCACAAAGATAATGCTTTCAAGGTTTCCAACACTAGCTTAAATGTTCATCATGAACCACGAAGAAGATGAGGACGTGGCTGATGGGCTCAGCAACAATTCGTCGAGATTTCCACAAAGATGGATTTCCACGATTGTGTGAACAAGGTGATAGCATTGGTCAAACCAGATGATATAATGAGGTATGCCCAAGGGAAACATCCATAATTAAACATTAATCGAAAGGTGCACCCGAAAATCTGGACTAAGTAGCACGACCAATGTTACAGTGTTGATTCAACACCCAACACACTAAGAATGGACTTATGGTTCATTAACACCAAGGTAATAGAGTTGCTATGCCATAAGTGTTGAATTTACACATCACAGTCCATTTGTCGGTATTCCGGTTAGAAACAACACGGGAACTAAGAAATGAAAGGTGATGGAAAGAAGTATCACTATATCAAGAATTCTTAAGACGTGTGCAATTCTCATGACATTCTCGATAAAAGATGGTAATACTCCAAGATAGAACATAACACAAGATGGCTAACAAGGAACTTAGGGTTCGACCAAAACAAGACCCAGTCTGCGTTTGGAAGGAAGGCAAGGATGTCGTCAACGACAATACCAATTACCAAGGGCAAGGATGCTACTTCTCACCATGAATTTAATTATGACCCTAGAAGAGCTTAGAAGGTTGATGATGATCACGACACAATTGTCGAGAAGTATCGTGGAGATGTAATCGATCAGTGACAACATCAAGAAAAGAAATGGTGAAGCGACAAGTTGTCGGAACCACAGATTAGAGTGTTAGCTCAGAATCAAAATTGCCTTTCAAGACAACCAACATGACGTTGAAAGCTCGGTGTAAGCTTAATGCACTATTAGAGTTGTGTTCCGGGGATGAAGGACACAGACATCATGGTCAAGCTCTAGAATGACGACGATGATGTAGCCTAACAGCTTGGAAAGACACGATCAAGTACAAACTCATAAGCAAGAAGATTACTAAGAGTTGTTGAATCACAAAGCGTACTCGATTCAGTTACCAGTGTCCTTGAGTGTCCAACAACTCAGGACACGAGGAAACTGGAATCAGAGAAATATCATAGTTGATGAGGAGCTCACAAGAAGTTATATAGCTCCATGACATTCTCAAGGTACCAGGGATAATACTGCGAGGTAGATCAGAATAGAGGTCAGACTAGTTTATTGATATGTGGAAGACAAGCACTTTAACTTGTCTGAGAATGAAATCAAAGTAGAACAACATAGTCAGAACCATGATTCCAAAGTACCAAATCACAGATACAAGATCAAATCATACAAAGGGAATGATTATTGTTACAAGAAGCTTCTATGATAAGATCAATAGCGTTTCCATGGGCATGAACACAAAGTTCAAGGTCGACTCCCACTTCTTCAAGGCATAACCTTTCATTCACTCCTCGCTTTCGATGAAGTTGTATTTTTGAAAGATTATCTTGCAAAACACCAGAAGAGTAAGACTCGTGGTAACTCTTGGTTCAGACGGAGTAAGGAAGGCATAGGTTCAACCCATAGGGGCATCTTAGGAACATATACCACAAACTTCAAGAGTAAATGACACATGCTTGAAACCAGAGCATGGCTGACAAAAGCATAGGATATACCTTATCAGGGGGTGAAGACACAATTTACCAATGGCACCATGTATCACGGGAAGAACTCACTAGAATTTTTAATGTGAAGGATGCTATCGGATAATAACCCAACAATGGGTTTGGTGGTCCATAAAGGACCTGATGTGAGAATCGGTACTAAATCAGAGAAAGAAATAATGCAAGGCATCGGATTATAGAACATCTGAATTATTTTGATGCTTAAATACCAAAGGAATTATGATTTCCAGGTTGGTGTACCAGAATCAGATGGTCCGGTCAAGTACAAGTAATATAAGCGGACTTAGATGGACAATCAATCAAGGTTGATTTGCCGAGTACCAGCTCCTGTTCGGAAAGACGTCTGAGCCGGACAGATAATTCATGAGGAACAACTGATGATTGTGTGCATTCACACACAACTTGAATCAATGAAATCAAATGACAATCACAGAGGATTTTAATGAAAATTGCTAGACATATGGAATTAACCATAATGCAAGCAGGTGAGAAGGGTCAAGAGCAATAGGCTACTAAGGATTTCGAAAGATCGAATAGCAATTCACAGGATTTTGTGGGACCCATGACAACTGAAGACGAACGAATCCCCGGTAAGATAATTCGATTTACCTTGTAATCACAAGAGCAACTGGAAATGAAAGTATGAGCGACAATTGTATGTAATCATCCATAGGGGTTGACGGTGGAAGGGAATCGCAAAAGATATGAGCACAAGTCCTTGGGAGAATATCAGAGAGTATCTTCAGAGTCTTCTGATGAATCAAGCCATCGTCTGAAATGAGGGGCTCTCCGGGAGGAAGTAGTTACGAGAACCTAGAGTTGGGGTTAGCAATTTTTTTAACCCGAATTAGAAGAGAGATCAGAACCCAGAGTATAGAAGAGGAATAAAAGATCCTAATACCACCGATTGATATGTGAGCCCGTAAGCCACACAACAATGTTAGTAAAAGTTTTCAAGTACTAGACTCAACTTCGACCAAGGAGTTGGAAGGGGGGCTACCTACAGGCAGTCGGCTCTGATACCAACTTGTGACACCCCCATTTTGATCGTACGCTAATCATACATGCAAATGCGTACGACCAAGATTAGGGACTCACGGGAAGATATCACAACACAACTCTTGACACAAATTAAAGTCACACAAGCTTCATATTACAAGCCAGGGGCCTCGAGGGCTCGAATACATAAGCTCAAATTCAAATGAGTCAGCGGAAGCAAATAATATTTGAGTACAAACATAAGTTAAACAAGTTTTGCCTTAAGAAGGCTAGCACAAACATAAGCAACTGATCAAAAGAGGCAAGGCCTCCTGCCTGGGAGCCAACCTAACTACTCCTGAGCGTCGACGTTCTCCACGTAGTAGTAAGCTCCAGCGGTGGTGTAGTAGTCGTCTGCGGGGTACTCCATCTCCTGGGCTCCGTCATCTGAACACAGTAATCATATCGAGGGGGAAAGAGGGGGGGTAAAGTAGCGGAGAGTACTCATCCAAAGTACTCGCAAGACTTACATCAGAACTATACTAAACAATGCATCGGTATCAAAGGAATGTGGTTATATCTTTGGACTGACTGCAGAAATGCCAGAATAGAGAGAAGGCCTCGTCCTATCGAAGACTAGCATATTCAACATCTTGTAGCATTAGAAGAGTGTAGCTTGGTAACTCATATGTAGCAATATTATTGTATTAATTTTATTAAGTAACCACGCCCAAAGATTCTTCCTCGACTCCCTGCGAGAAAGCAATCTCGGAGCCAAACATTCAATTTTTAGTCACAATTCTAGTTGTAGTAGATCGGGATACAGCTCCAAGTCATCCTGTTACTGTGGACACGGCTATTCGAATAGTTGAATTCATCCCTGCAGGGGTGCACCACATTTCCCAACGCGTTTGATAACCTCTGCCCGGACACACTTTCCTGGGTCATGCCCGGCCTCGGGACATCAACACGTCGTCGCCCTACCTAGGCTCAACAGAGAGTCCAGCCCGCCGGTCTAAATCCTAAGCGCGCAGGGGTCATGGGCCCATTCGCCCTTTGCAGTCCTGCACGATGCGTGGGCGGCCGAGGTCAGTCCTAGCACCTCTTATATAAGATCAATGCCGTCGCGGACCACTCGGGCGTGCGTCGCTCCATTACTGACGTCCGAAGAGCTTTGGCTGATACAACGACGCTGAGTACCCATAACTTCTCCCACGTGAAGGTTAGTGCGAAAAAGGTCAATCGACCAACTCAGGTCAAATACCCAACCCATTAGCATTTTGTTAATTGCGGTGATGAGCGTGACCCATGATGTGCGGTCCTGTCACCCCGTCTTGAGGACTTGTTGCAAGGGCCTCACCTGCTCGGTCACGCCTCGTCGTTATTAATCCGTGGGTATCCTTCAGGGCCGACCCATCACCAACATCATTCTGTAACCAAGTCATAGTAACAGTGTGTATAAAACATCAAGGCGGAACCCGAGGAATCACCCTCAAGGGATCCCGCTCGATGTAACCGTGAAGGTGGACTTAGAGGAATCACCCTCGGTGGTTCCACACTTGAGGGGTTGCACGACAGAGTCGTTATCGGAAGTGGCGGAGAGGTAGGACCCTATGTTTACCACGACCGATTACTACACTATAGAGTTATCATCCGGAGTACATACGAGGTATCACCCTCGGTACCCGATAGTAACGGTACAGAGTCCTACAACTAGGGGTGTGTGCGGTGATGTGTTGTCTCTGCACTTCGATCATGACGATCGAGTAACTGATAATTAAAGCGGGGCAATTTGGACTAAGGGGGTCACAGGGGATCACTATCAACCTATGCTAAGCAGTTTAATGGAGCAGTAGGTACAGTAGCAGTTAAAGAAAAACATGCTATGCATCAGAATGGGAACTACCTACAACAGTAGAAAAATCTAATGCAAGCATGAGAGAGAAGGGAACTGGGCGATATCGGAATGATCAAGGGGGGTTGCTTGCCTTGCTGCTCTGCTGCAAAAGGCTGATCGTCAGTGGCATAGTCGTACCCGGCAGCAGCGTCAGTCTCGGGGTCTACCGGAGAGAAGAGGGGGGAAGAAACAATAAATATAAAGCAGACAAATGCATCACGATGCAAGGCATGGCAATATGCAGTGCTAGGCATGAGCTAATGCAGTACTACACATCATAGACGGAGTGGGAAAATATATGACGATATTTCCCGGGTCTCAGGCTACTACCGGACAGATGATCCTAACGCAAAATGTCCACATTCATCATGCTAGGAGCATGTGACAGATGAACGGACAACGTATTCGGATTCGTGGGATTTTTCTGAGCAACTTTCATGTATAAATTATTTTCATCCGACATAGAGATTATTTTATATTAATTTTCATAGTTTTACTCATTTTCTAAAATAAACATATTTAATTTAATTCGAAAAAGGCTATTATGACATCAGCATGAGGTCATGCTGGAGCCAGCAGTCAACCGAGCTGTCTCAGGTCAAACCTGACAGCTGGGCCCCACCTGTCATAGACAGTGGGTTAAACAGGATTTAGTTCTAATTAAAACAGATTAATTAACAGTGGGGACCCACCTGTCAGTGGCCAATTAGATTAAATTAATTATCAAAATTAAACTAACAACTTTAGTTAACACTAATTACCCTAGGCCCACATGTCAGTGGCACGGGGGGGGGGGGGGTTGGACCCACATGGCGGTGGCTAGGGCTGCCCAGTCAGCCAGTTGACCAGGTCTAGGGTTTAGGGTTTAGGGGCTGCCCATTCTGGCTAGCGGGAGGATCTAGGGGGGGGGGGGAACGGCCCCGGCGGCGAGATGCGGACATGGGCATAGACGACATTGCGACGCGGGGGTAGAAGGCTCCGGGGGCACGAACGACATCGCCACGAGGCCCTGCACACGTAGGGGTGCTCGGTGGACGCCGTGGGTGGCTGGAGCAGTGACCACGACGTCGACCGAGCGGCGGCTAGCGGCGGCGCACGACAAGGAGCTAGCTAGGGTGCATGAGAGGGAGTGAGGGGAGGTGGGGGAGAACCGGAGCTCACAGCATTGACGGGGAGAGGTCGAGGAGGGCAGGAGAGCTCGGGGCAGCATGAATTGAAGCGGCGGTCGCCGGAGCCCGAAGAGGAAGGAGAGGACACGGGCAATGGCGGTGCAGCTCCCCGGGCTCGATTCGGTGGAGAGGGAGAAGGAGCGGACGCCTGCGAAGCTCCCGGGTACCTTTGTTCGTCGAGGAGGGTCGATGAACAAGCCGCTCACCATGGGGCGGCCATGGCGGCGTTCAGCTGAGGTGGAAGAGGGCGAGAGAGTGGATAGGGGGGTTAGGGTTCGCGGGGGGGGGGGGAGAGCGCCTGGGTGGTCTTGTAGGGGCTGGCGAGCGGCCGGATGGGCGCCAGGGCGTCGGGGATGGCCGGTGGCGGCCATCGGCGCGCCCACGTCGGCTCGGGTGAACAGATGAAGGGGATGACCACCTCAGGTGGGCTGGGCCGCACTGTAGCTTACTAGAGCCGAGGGGCACAGTGCCCCCTTCCCCTTTTCTTATTTTTATTTCCTTTTTCTTTTATTTGGTTATGTTATTATTTATTTTAGTGACAAAAATACATTTGTAAAAATATGTGACTTGGCCTAATATTAGTATTGCAATGTTAGGTAGTGCCACAAAAAGTTTGAGGACCACTTAAAAAGTTTGGGAATTTCCATAATTATAAAGGCATTTAATTAACTGTTTCGGCCTCTGTTTTATTCATTTTGAGGCACTAAAACACTTTGCAAAAAATTGGTTACAATTTTATAATAACTTATGGAATATTTGCAACCCACTCGTGATTTTTAATAACTGGTTTGCAAAACTTATAAATCCACTTTTCAAATGAATTAGAATTGCAAAGGAAAATGAATTAGGATTTGATTCCAAAAGTGATCACACATGGAGTAGCAAAAGCATTAGCTTAATCTTGGCCATCACTGTAGCTTAATTACAATGATCACTGTAGCATGATTTAAAGGGTGTCACAATAACCTAGTTTAAATAATTATACACTAGAGTTGAACTAGCTCTATAACCTCGTACAAATAATTTTACACTAGAGTTGAACTTGCTCTATAACCTAGTACAAATAATTTTACTCTAGAGTTGTACTAGCTCTATAACCTAGTACAAATAATTTTACTCTAGAGTTAACTAGATCTATAACCTAGTACAAATATGTTTACACTAGAGTTGAACTACCTTTATAACCTAGTACAAATAATTTTACAATAGAGTTGAACTAGCTATGTAACCTAGTTAAAATAATTTTACACTATAGTTTAACTAGCTCTACAACCTAGTTCAAATAATTTTACACTAGAGTTGAACTAGCTCTATAACCTATTACAAATAATTTTACACTAGAGTTGAACTAGCTCTATAACCTTGTACAAATAATTTTACACGAGAGTTGAACTAGCTCTATAACCTAGTACAAATAATTTTACACTAGAAATGAACTATCTCTATGACTTAGTAAAAATAATTTTACACTAGAGTTGCACTAGCTTTATAACCTAGTACAAATAATTTTACACTAGAGTTGAACTAGCTCTATAACCTAGTTCAAATAATTTTACACTAGAGTTGAACTAGCTCTATAACCTAGTAAAAATAATTTTACACTAGAGTTGAACTAGCTCTATAACCTAGTTAAAATAATTTTACACTAGAGTTGAACTAGATCTATAACCTAGTTAAAATAATTTTACAATAGAGTTGAATTAGCTCTATAACCTAGTACAAATAATTTTACACTAGAGTTGAACTAGCTCTATAACCTACACTACTACAGAATGGTCCGAAGATGATACATCAATTAGAGACCTTTCGACGAAACTGTGTGCGATGCATGAATCGCAAACGGTATAGTTCAAGCTCCGTCGCTAATGGCACGAACTGTGTGCGAAGGTGGATCTATCAAATACGATTTAGAAAGTAGTTGTGTGTGCGATCTACGGCAAACAGTTTGTTCTTATGAACCGTTTGTGATTAGCGAAGATAACATAAACGGTTAGCAAAACTACATACGTGTGCGAAGTATGGCATACAGTTCACTCGGATAAACTATGTGCGCTGATATAGCAGAACACAAACGATTCGGCATAACAAGATGTGTGCGATATACAACAAACAGGTGAGTAATGAGAATCATGTGCGAACAACAGAAATAATACAGACGATTGGTGCTAATAACCTGTGTGTGTTGTGGGAAAATGTTTGCTGGTATACAATTGTTAGCGATTGATGAAATTGTCACCGACGGGTTTCATAGTTTAGTCCGTGTGTACTGTGATATGCTCGGTCTCCACAACATCAATGCTGTGCCTACAGAACAGCAACATATGTACTTATAAGAACATAATTGCATAAACAAAAAAGAACACAATGCAATTTGAAATATTATATCACAAATACCAGCAATATTACAAGGTTCAAATTCTAGCATAACAAGGCCCAAATTCTAGCATAACAAGGCCCAAATTCAAAGATTACAAGGTACAAACTGACATTAGAAATCAAATCCAATCTTCAGGATCCATGGGATGAAATATTTCTGCGAAGGGATCATCCACCGAGAAGTCATATATCGGCTCGATAGAATCGCTTCCGAATAATCTCTCATATGAACTTCCATAGTGAAAATTAGCTTCTGCAGAGCCTTTTCCATTCCGCTGTAGACGCCTCCGCTGGTCAGTAAACCATCCATTGTGGCGCACTAAATACAGTGCAAACCTCAATACCTTGAGCACCCTTGCTTTCTGAACAAAGAAACTGGTAAATTGAATCTCTGGATTGGTGCCTCGGTACTTGTTCAAAGTAATTTCCGTGAGATGGAATTCAAGGCATTCGATGGGATTGTTATATCGCGCCACCTTTTCCACTCCAAGTCCTGCTTGTATCTGCAAACGAAGACAACATATCAGTGCTTAGATGCACTATTGAACACTACGGGCCTCTTTGATTTGCATGATTTATAAAATACACTAATAGATTGACATGCCATCTTCGATAGTTCATGATTAACATCTCAAAAAAATGTATAATACATCTGTCATTGTAATCATGGGTAAAAGTACCAACAAATTGAACTCCGTTGTGGTTAACAATTAACAGGAAAGTAACATCACCTCGACGTATAGCTTCTCCATGCACAGAAAGCATATAAGGAACTTAACAACTTCATCCAGATTGGGGCCGCTAGATTGTAGTGCCAAGATCTTCACTGTGAGCAGAGACAATGCGAGGCTTGTGGGAATCATTTTCTGGATAACAGCCGAACATAGATCAACAAAAAACTAGATAAAATGTGATGTACAATAATAAGAATGAGGATAAGATTGTTGTACCTGAACGGGTATGGATCCAGCTGTAACAAGTTCAGAGAATTCAGCACACGAATAGCCCAACACTGTCAATTTCGGTGCATCAATGACCCTGATTCTTGTTCGACCTTCTTTATCAAGTACAAACAATCTCTCTAGGAAAGGTGTATTCTCAATGACCATATCATGAAACTCCCCAACTGACAGCGTGTTGCGGCACCAGCCATGCACATAAATCGTACGGAGATTCGTCGTAGCGATGTGGAGGCTACTGAACCCAAACATCATCTAAAGACGAAGGTAATCGAGTGTTGTACAGCTGCCGAGAAGGCGCTCCAAATCCGACTTCGAGATGCTGATGCCAATGAGCTCGAGGTGCTTCAATTTAGGGAGATGAAGAGCGTGCGCGGCATTAATCTTGGGGAAAAGGCACCACATGAACGTAGCGCGGGCGCAGCATGGGCGCGAGGCGGAGGACGAACGGAGGCAGCGAGCGCCCATGTCCATCATCAAAGTTGAGCTCCTCGAGCTAATCTAGGGCGGGGGATAAGAACCACTCGTGAAACTTGGGTTCGGCCTTGCAGTATGAACAGAAAGTGCCGATGGCAAGGCGTCTGACTGGCACAGTGTGCGTGGCGAGGATGTGGGACAATGCGTCCAAGCGTTTGGGATCCCCGCTGCAGAGCTCGCCATCGTCGAGGAGGTCAAGGGGGGTGGAGTGCCATAGGGGGCGCCACCGCCTAGAGAGGATGGTGGTCTGCACGACAGATTTGATGGGAAGGAGGGACATGATGAATACCAACATCTCGTCGGGGATGCTGCTGATGAAGTCCACGCTCACCGGAGGCTCGTGTGGTTCAGCCTCGACCCGGCCCCCTCTTGCTGGCCGCCTCGTCGTCCATCAAAAAGGAGGCAATCCTCGGCGACGGCCCTTATAGATAATACCGAGGGAGAAGGTGTAGCATTAATGGAGAACTTGGGAGAGAATAGGGCTGTGTGGGTGGAGGTCCGAGGTCAAAGGGCTTGATTCCTGGTGAGCCAGCTACGCCTACGCGGCGGACTGCTCGCACGCAACCCTTTGAGCCTGCATGGCGGACTCCTCGCACGCGTCCCCTCTAATCAAACCTGCACCCACAGCACATTATGTTTGTTATTGAGATTAGAATTTACAAACCTTTTAAAGATTTAAAAAAAAACTTAGTTTTACGTTAATTTTCACATTTCCCTGACAGGTAGGGCCACGCGTTTGCTCGATGAGCCCGTTCCCGCGCACAACCGCGCACAAAAGCGCGCTACCCACTACGCTCCGCCACGGCTGCCCGAAGGCAGCTGTTGCCGGTGGCCGTCGTGGCCGCCACCCCATGGGTAGCCGCCGAGGCCGCCACCATAGCGGCGGCCGTCTAGCCCGCCACGACACCGTCATCGGTCTTGGCCCCGACCCCGCAGTAATAGTGGGCACACACGTACACACATCCGAGAACGCAGGCCCACGTATGCCATCCCAAACGGTTTCTAAAAACCATAAAGCGTTTTGTGCTTGGGAACTAAAACCATCAATAAATATTGAGCTTGTTTCCTTTCACATTCCAAATTACCACGCGCTAATTTTTTTCGCAAATCAGTTCACACCTACCAAAATTAGGAGCTGTTTACTGTAGTAGGCTATAAAAACACAAACACATACTCGAAAATTACCGCACAATCCTCACCCCCGCCACCAAAAAAAAGGCCTTTCTTTGTTAGTCCTTCATTCCGTCTGCCATGGCCGGTAGGAGGGGGGATTCTGGGTCGAGATATAACCAGGGAAGAAAGACCAAGGCCGCGGAAGCAACCGAGAGGTCCCGCCGCCGCGCCGCGGAATCGCCAGAGAGCTCCAGCCACACCGCTTTGGCCGCAACAGAGATGTTTGGTGGCGCCGCGGACGCCCGGGAGGATCTTTCGCGGAGAGCTGACCGCTCTCACAATCACAAGCGCATTCGCCTCAGAGGCGAACTGGATGAGTTGGTAGTCTTGGATTCCTCAGCCAGTGTCGGAGAAATGACACCCATGGGATCGCGAGGATCCCTTTATGATTCGGCAGGGAGGAAGGTTTGCGCAAAGAGCAGATCTGATGACCAACACGCAGGAATTTTACCCAGGTTCGGGCCGCAAAGATGCGTAAAACCCTACTCCTGCTTGGTTATATTAGGTGTGTTCTAGCTCAAGTTCTGGGAGCGCTACAGTACTCAGCAGCTACACATGCAGAAAGGGCTGAAAAGGATCCCCCCCTGTAGCTATGCCTTGGGCCTCCTTCTATATGTTCGAAGGGGTCACCGACAGTGGCGCATAGTGCATACATGGGGTGTAAAAGTAACTACAGTGCTATCATACCTAACACTGATGGTTTAGGACAAGTGCATTTAATGCTCCGTTGAGGTGTCCCTTAGCTTCTTGGGGACGGGAAAAGGGGTCGTCCCATCAGCACCGCTTAAGCCCATCCACCGCTAGCGCCTGACACGTTACCAGGAGGCCAACAGCTAAAGGACAAGCTGATGACCGCACTGGAGTGATGACAGGGCAGCGAAGGCTTGCCGGGTGCGAGCCTTGCCGGGGCCGTGAGCCATCCCGGCAAGATCTTGCCAGGGCTCCAGCCTTCAGTCTTCTATCTTCTGATCATCGACTTGAATGCCTTCTTGATAGTCTTGTGCTTGTTCCCACTTGTCCCCCGGCAAGCATCTTGCCGGGAGTCCAACATCGGGTCTTTTCGGTGACCTGCCTGGAGGTCTTCTCCCAGGAAGGCTTGCTTCCCGGAAATCCTGATCTTGCCGGCCTTTGAGCTTGTCGGTGATGCGTAGGCCTATTCCCGGCAAGTAATCCTTGTCGGAAACCTGGGATAAGTGGATATCTTCTCAGCCATGCCCTTCCCACCCGGAGGCTGCAACTTGCCGGTGCGTGTCCAGGGGTAATGAGCACCCCCTGTTTTACACCGACAGGAGCCCCCGGGCCTGGGCCGGGCAAGCGTGCACAGTGTTTGTCTGGGCTAGGGCCAAAAACACGCACCGGTACACACGCGGCGAGAAGTAACCATCACTCATGACTTTAAAAGAACTTGCGGTTTGCCGGGCCTTGGGCTTGCCGGCAGCGTGCGCAGACAGAGCAGGACGGCAGCAGGAGTCGTGTGCCCGAAAGGGAGTGCCACACCGTGCGACGAAGAGCCAGCCCCCGAGCCTTCCTCATGAAGGGTGCCGCGGGTGCGGAGCTCGATTCATACAGTCATCCCTGCCGTCGCCGCTGTCTACTGCGAATGCCTCACTGCCGTCTTGCCAGCCTCTAGCACCTGTTGCTGCAATGGCGCATGTAAAGGAATAATTAATCTTAGTCAAGCCAATCTTTATGTATGCAAGACATGTTTCTTTATGCGAAACCGAATGTTTGCTCTCCTCTTGATTAATTCTGTCCTTGCATATATCTTATATCCTACGCTGTCTGGAAACCTTGCCGGTGCGCACGTTTGCCGCGAGCGCTAGGTGCGGGACTTTAGCAGCCTGCTGGAAACGCCGCCGCCGGCAAGGCGACTTGCCGGGTCAGAACGCGGCTGCTAAGCTTGCCGAGCGGACTCGAGGCGAAACTAGAGCGCGAGCTCACCACGACAAGGCTCCTTCGCGTGCAGATTGATGTACAAGGACGAAAGATCAATCAATACGACCCATGCTTGCCGGAAAGCTTTCCGGTGCGCACGCTCCAGTTGGCAGCGCTTGGAGGAACGGGTCCTTAGCAGCTTGCCGGGAACGCCGCCTCCTGAAAAGGTTTACCTTCCCGGTTTTAGCGCAGCTGCTCACATCATCGAGCAGACTCGAGGCGACTAGGAGTGCAACTAGCCCCGGGAAGACTCCTTCGCATGTAGGTGTAAGGAGCAAGTGAAGACAGCAAAAGAAATGCAACTTTGGTAACTTAGCTTTTCCTGCTGTGCAGCCCGCATAGTGAGGCCGCGCTCGTGGCGATGACCGGCAGCTCTTGAGAAAGGTACCCTCTAGAGCGCAACCAGCCCCCGAGCCCGCCTTCCAGGCGTATTCCTGCAACACTGATTGGGCATGTGATGCCACAACAGCGTTTTAGCACAGCAAGTTAATTAGCTTCTGGTTTATGATTAATCTGCTGCAATTGGACTTCTGCCGAATGTTCCCTTGCTTGCCGGAACACTTTCCGGTGCGTACGATCCAGTCAGCAGCGCTTTAAGGAACGGGTCCTTAGCAGCTTGCCGGGAACGCCGCTTCCCGAAAAGGTTTACCTTCCCAGCTTTAGCGCAGCTGCTCACATCGCCGAGCGGACTCGAGGCGATTAGGAGCGCAACTAGCCGCGGGAAGGCTCCTCAGCATACGGGTTTACGCAGAAATCCGAAAATAAAACTCATCGAGCCTTTCCTTGAACAATTGGATTCTTGTACAATGAATCCCTACGCTTGCTGGAATACTCCCTGAATGTGCACGTTCTGGTCGATGGCGCTTAGGATCGGGTCCTGTCTAGCAGCCTATCGAGAACACCACCTCTTCAGGAGCTTGACGCTCTAGAGACAACCGCAGCCGCATCTGTGTTGTTGGGCGAACCCAGAACAACCAAGAGTGCAGAGTGTTTCTAGAGCGCACCCTCGCTTACAGGTCATACAAGACTACCATCAAGGATAAGGCTACACAACAAAAAGCAATCAAAGTTTTAGGACTTAGCTTTCTGTAAGCAGAGCGAAGTCGTCATGGACGATGAAGCTGATGCGCTGACCGCCAGATCAGGTTCGCGCAACCTTTCCCCCTACCTGGCGCGCCAAAGATGTCGGAGAAACGACACCTATGGGATCGTGAGGATCCCTTTACGATTCGGCAGGGAGGAAGGTTTGCGCAAAGAGCATATCTGATGACCAACACGCAGGAATTTTACCCAGGTCCGGGCCGCAAAGATGCGTAAAACCCTACTCCTGCCTGGTTATATTAGGTGTGTTCTAGCTCAAGTTCTGGGAGCGCTACAGTACTCAGCGGCTACACATGCAGAAAGGGCTGAAAAGGACCCCGCTGTAGCTACGCCTTGGGCCTCCTTTTATATGTTCGAAGGGGTCACCAACAGTGGCGCACAGTGCATACATGAGGTGTAAAAGTAACTACAGTGCTATCATACCTAACACTGACGGTTTAGGACAAGTGCATTTAATGCTCCGTTGAGGTGTCCCTTAGCTTCTTGGGGACGGGAAAAGGGGCCGTCCCATCAGCACCGCTTAAGCCCATCCACCGCTAGCGCCTGACACGTTACCAGGAGGCCAACAGCTAAAGGACAAGCTGATGACCGCACTGGAGCGATGACAGGGCAGCGAAGGCTTGCCGGGTGCGAGCCTTGCCGGGTCCATGAGCCATCCCAGCAAGATCTTGCCGGGGCTCCAGCCTTCGGTCTTCTATCATCTGATCATCGGCTTGAATGCCTTCTTGATAGTCTTGTGCTTGTTCCCAGTTGTCCCCCGGCAAGCATCTTGCCGGGAGTCCAACATCGGGTCTTTTCGGTGACCTGCCTGGAGGTCTTCTCCCAGGAAGGCTTGCTTCCCGGAAATCCTGATCTTGCCGGCCTTTGAGCTTGCCGGTGATGCGTAGGCCTATTCCTGGCAAGTAATCCTTGCCGGAAACCTGGGATAAGTGGATTTCTTCTCAGCCATGCCCTTCCCGCCCAGAGGCTGCAACTTGCCGGTGCGTGTCCAGGGGTAATGAGCACCCCCTGTTCATTACACCGACAGCCAACGACGACATGCGCGCTGAGCTCGATAGGAAGGACATGATGATCGATGACTTGGTGAAGTTGCTGGAGAAGAGCGATGCCTCGGTTGACAGGGCGACCGGCCTTGTGGAGAAACTTATGGAGGAGAACGACGCCTGGAAGAAACTGCTCGAGAAGAAAAGTGCCTCGGAGGGGAGGCTGAAAGAACTCGCCGAGGAACTTTTGGAAGACTTGGCAAAGCTCTACATCGAGCGCGAGGGGCTGGTGAAGGAATCCGTGGAGCGTGTGAAGGAACTTCATGCGTACGCGATGCAGAGCATCGACGCTCTCGAGCAAAGAGCCCGCGCCATGGCCGCAATGCGGAAGATGTTGGATGAGAGGCGAGAGGAGATGGAGGTGATGGAGGCGATGAAGGAGATTGAGGAACTCCGCGCCCAGCAATCGATGAAGAATTAGATAGCAGCGGGCCAGATCGTTTTCTTTGTCTTCCTTCTTCAACCTCTTCCTTCTTCTTTTGCCCCTTGTCTTCGGGGAGTTGCCACATGTGGCATTTTTTATTATCATGCATATGTAAGAGAATTATTATCCTTTGCCGGTGCGAATTTGTTGTTACATTATTTTGTTCGTTTGTACATGTATACGAGTCGAAAACAGACGAAACGTCAAAGTTCTCGGCGAGGCACGAACAAAACAGTGATCACAAGCAAACTAGTCCCTCCGTCCAGGCGCATTAACCACATGATAAACAACTGGTCGGACGCCATTAATTCAGAAGTTGGGAGCGAGGCGAGTGGGGAGGGGGGGGGGGTGGAAGTCAAAGTATCGCTTCTCGATGAGCATGCGCAGTAGACTCTCATGCGTCCCGTCGAGCATGCACGGCAGACAGCTCTCACACATCCTGTCAAGCCTGCGTGGTGGACAGCTCGCACGCGTCCTGTCGAGCCTGCGCGGCGGAAAGCTCGCATGCGTCCTGTCATCAATCTGCAGCTACACGCACGGCACCCCCATATCAAGTACTCCCTCCGTTTCTTTTTAGTTAGCATATGAAATTTGGTCAAATTCAATATTTGTAAAGTTTGACTAGGTTTATAGGAAAAATATATAAATATTTATAATTTAAAATCAATATTATTAGATGCATCGTCAAATTAACTTTCATACTATATAACCTTAGCATTGTAGATGTGGATATGTTTTTTGTAAAAATTTAGTCAAACTATGTTTAGCTTGACTTTGACCAAATCTTATATGCGAAGTAAAAAGAAACGGGGGGAGTAAAAAAATTGGACTCGTGGCACCAAATGATTATCACACAAGTTTTGTATTTACGGGAATTCAGTAAACCAATATTATCAATGATTGCGGCCGAGCTATCATGCCTAAATGTTTCTAATTCATTCACATTCGTATGAAAAGGGCCCTAGAAAACTCAATTATTGTACAAAAAGGGCCGGATTGGTGCACTAGAGGACACATTGAATGTAGTTTCGCCACCAAAGGTGACATGTTCCCTATCGAAACCACGAGGTCAGAGCATGTGCTTCTAGTTCAAAATTTGAACTACACACATTAAATCCCTAGAAAACTCAATTAATGTATAAAAGGGGCCGAATTGGTGCACTAGGCGATGCATTGAATGTAGTTTCACCAACAAAGGTGACATGTTCCCTATCAAAATCACAAGGCTTCTTGAATAAGCTCTGGCTTGTAAGATGCATGTCCCAATATTTGTCCCAAATTCGTCAAAAAAATGCACACCATATATGTGTCATGGCATGACACTGTGTAAGTTTCATGAATTCCTGGCGAGCTTTGGGTTCTCTCGGACTTTGAAACCAAGATTATCAATGTTTGCGGCCTAGTCACGACACCAAGATGTTTGTAATTCAGTGACCATCAGTGCATGGGATCTAAACATGGACCCAAGGACACGAAATGTTTTTTAATCCATTTTTGTGCCCTGGAGCCCATGCTTGTAATTCAAACTTGATTTCTTCACATTAAGTGCATGCCTAGAAAACTCAAATGTCGTTTCGACCACAAAGGCGACATGTTCTGTATCGAAACCACCATGCTTCTCGTGGGAAGCTCCAATTTGTAAGAGGTTTGTCCCAAAACTTGTCCCAGACTGGTCAAAAAAAATTACCATGTCCTATAAGTGTCGTGTCGACACCCCAGTTTCAATAATTTCAGATGAGTTCTGAATTTATGGGGATTTAAAAGCAATGTTTCTCAACATTTGCGTCCTAGTCACGATGCCGAGATGTTTTTAATCATTGCATGGGACCTAAACAGGGACCCAAGGACATATAAATGATTTTGTAACCCATTTTGGTGCCCTGGAGCATGTGCTTGTAGTTCAAATTTGAATTATGCACATTAAATGGATATAGAATAGCTCAATTAATGTATAAAGGGCCCCAAATGAGCCGTGAATAATTCCACATTTTAGCATTGCACTTGTATTAGTCTATGTTGCATGTAGAAAAAATATCAACGCAAGAAGAGACATCGAATGCCGTTCCCTCCACAGAGGTGACATGTTCCGTATCGAAACCAAGATGGTTCTTGAGAGAAGTTTTGGTGTGCAAGAGACTTGTCCCAAATTGGACAAAAAATATGATGTCGTATAAGTGCCGTGTCATGACACCAGGGTAAGTTTCAAGAATTTCAGACGAGTTTTGGATTTATGATGATTTAAAAGCCAAGTTTCTCAATGTTTGTGGCCTCATCATGACTCTGAGATGTTTGTAATCCATTCTCGTTCATTGCATGGGACCTAAACAAGGAACCCAAGGACACAAATATCTTTTTTCAACACATTTTGGTGACACGAAGCATGTTCTTTTAGTTCAAATTTGAATTATGCACATTAAATGTCTAGAAACTTAATTAGTGTAGTATACAAAAAACTAAATGAACCATGAATAATTTAAAGCAGTTCTATACGCCCGTCTGAAGCTCGTGCGTGTGTAAGCACAGTGTGCGCGTGTCGTGCTAGCCCGAGCTTCCTTATTTCATAAGTTATCCAATTTCTATTAAAATGATGTTCTATCCAAACACGCTTCTCCCACCACTCCCCCAATCGGTCTCCCGCCACTCCCCCAATCGGTTTCCCGCCGAAGTGCTGGCCCCGTCATCAACCTTATGGACGAGGAGGACGAGACAGAGCAGGTCGGAGAGTGATAACCCACAAGTGTAGGGGAACATTTGTATCCTTTTTCGATAAGTAAGAGTGTCGAACCCAACGAGGAGCTAAAGGTAGAACAAATATTCCCTCAAGTTCTATCGACCACCGATACAACTCTACGCACGCTAATGCTTGCTTTACCTAGAACAAGTATGAAACTACTTTGCGGGAATAAAACTAGAAGTACTTTGCAAGATAATAAAGAACGTGGAAATAAAAGTTAGGTGCTGTTTTAATAAAAGAACAATAAAAGTAAATAACTTAGTAGAAAGATTTTTGTGTAACGCAAGAGAAAGATTGTCCCTAGGCAATTGAATATAATATGATAGATACTTGTCATATGCAATGAGGGAGAGGCATACGCTAACACACTTTCCGTACTTGGATCATATGCACTTAGGATTGGAACTCTAGCAAGCATCCGCAACTACTAAAGATCATTAAGGTAAAACCCAACCATAGCCTTAAGTATCAAGTCCCCTTTACTCCCATACGCAACAACCCACCTACTCGGGTTTATGCTTCTGTCACTCAAGCAACCCACCATAGGCAAATCATGAACATATTGCCACACCCTACATTGGGGATCCCTCACGTTTGCGCGACACGGAGGGCACCATAGGACAGCACCATATCAACATACAACTCACATCCATAACATCCTACCACAATTAACCCATAGGACAAAAGAGATCTACTCAAACTTCATAGGATAGGCAAATATCATTGGGAAATAATATATGGAGTTGAGCACCATGTTTAAGTAGAGATTACAGCAGGGAAGAGAGGTGTTACACCGCTGCATAGAGGGGGAGAGAGTTGGTGTTGATGGCGGCGAAATTGTTGGTGTACATCGCCGTCACGATGATTGCCCCGGCGGCATTCCGGCGCCACCGGGAGAGAGGGGGAGAGAGCCCCCTCCTTCTTCTTCTTCCTTGGCCTCCCCCTAGATGGGACGAGAGTTCCCCCTCTGGTCCATGGCCTCCATGGCGGCGGAGGGACAGGAGCCCCTCCTAGATTGGATCTCCCTCTCTGTTCTCTTCTGTTTCATGTTCCTGTTTTCTGGCCAAAAACCGTTTCTTATATTCCCGGATATTCGTAATTCCGATAGGTATGAAATTTTGAGGGGATTTTTATCCAAAAATTAGCTTCCTTGCACCTGAAGGAGAGCTCCAACCGACGTACGAGGTGGGCACAACCCACCATGCCACGCCTGGGCCTTCTGGGCGCACCCTGGTGTCTCTTGGGGGTTGTGGGCCTCCGTTTTCGTTGATTCCACTTCTCAAAATTCACAAATATTGCAAAAAAATCTCCGTAAATTTTTATCGCATTTGGACTTCGTTTGATATGGATATTCTGCGAAACAAAAAACATGCAACAAACAGGAACTGGCACTGGGCACTGGATCAATATGTTAGTCCAATAAATCATATAAAATGTTGCCAAAAATATGTGAAAGTTGTATAATATTGGCATGAAACAATCAAAAATTATAGATACAATGGAGGCATATCAGAGAGCACGCAAAAGCGGCATCGTGCCATCGAGCATGAGCGAGACATCATCATCAGCCCCCATGCCTCCATCGCACACGGTTTCTAGTACTACCAGAAACGTCTGCGATACGTATCTGGTCCCACCAGGTGCCATCGGGGCACACCTTGTAAATGATAGGAGGCAACTCTTACCAGCAAGATGCAACTTCCAAGCCCGTAACCCAGTCGAATGGAACTCGGAAGTTAAGCGTGCTTTGGTGGAGTAGTCAAGGATGGGTGACCGGTCGAGAAGTTGCTAGATTTTAAGGTTCATTTAGGCGGTGTGATACGATCACTATAGGCATAAATAAAATGCCTGTAGTGATATGTCATTCCGGCTAAATAAATCTTAAGATCCTTGTTTTGAAAATATCCATGATTTTCTTTTGCTGTTTTGAAAATGTCAAGGATCGATGACGTGTGTGTGTGTGTGTGTGTGTGAACCAATGCCTGTGTGTGGACCATGTGCTACATTGTGTGGTTTCCGACGACAAACCTATTGGTGGGCCCTTAGGGTCTGTCATGCCTTTTACTAACAATGTTGGAAGGCCAGATCCTTGTTTTGAAAATATCCATGATTTTCTTTTACTGTTTTGAAAATGTCAAGGATCGATGACGTGTGTGTGTGTGTGTGTGTGCGTGTGTGTGTGTCTGTGAACCAATGCCTATGTGTGGACCATGTGCCTACATTGTGCGGTTTCTGACGACAAACCTATCGGTGGGCCATTAGGTCTGTCACGCCTTTTACTGACAACGCTGGAAGGCCAGATCCTTGTTTTGAAAATATCCATGATTTTCTTTTGATGTTTTGAAAATGTCAAGGATCGATGACGCGCGCGCGCGCGCGTGTGTGTGTGTGAACCAATGCCTGTGTGTGGACCATGTTCCTACATTTTGCGGTTTCCGACGACAAACCTATCGGTGGGCCCTTAGGGTCTGTCATGCCTTTTACTGACAACGCTGGAAGGCCAAGGATGGGTGACGATGTGTGTGTGTGTGTGCACATGTGTGTGTGTGTGTGTCGGAGAAACGACACCTATGGGATCGGGAGGATCCCTTTACGATTTGGCAGGGAAGAGGGTTTGTACAGAGAGCAGATCCGATGATCAACACGCGGGAATTTTACCCAGGTTCGGGCCGCAAAGATGCGTAAAACCCTACTCCTGCTTGGTTGTATTAGATGTGTTCTAGCTCAAGTTCTGGGAGCGCTACAGTACTCAGCCGCTACTCATGCAGAATGGGCCAGAGAAGACCCCCCTGTAGCTACGCCTTGGGCCTCCTTTTATACGTTCGAAGGGGTCACCAACAGTGGCGTACAGTGCGTACATGAGGTGTAAAGTATCTACAGTGTTTCATACCTAACACTGACAGTTTAGGACAGGAACATTAAATGCTCCGTCGAGGTGTCCCTTAGCGTCTTGGGGATGGAAAAAGGGGCAGTCACTTCAGCACCGCTTAAGCCCTTCTACCACTAGCATCTGACACGCACCCAGGAGGACAACAGCTAAACGACAAGCTAGTCGCTGCACTGGAGCGGTGACAGAGTGGCGAGGTCTCGCCGGGTGCGAGGCTTGCCGGGGCCGTGAGCCATCCCGGCAAGACCTTGCCGGGGCTCCAGCCTTCGGTCTTCTATCTTCTGATTATTGCCTTGTCTTGGATGCCTCCTTGACTTTATGAACTTGCATTCGGTTGTCCCCCGGCAGGCCTGGTCGCAGGTGTGGCTACAACTGTCCATGCACAAGTACGGGGTACTAAGGGACCCAACCTTAGTACACCGACAGTGTGTGCGTGTGCGCGTGCACGTGTGCGTGTGTGTGTGTGAACCCATGCCTGTGTGTGGACCATGTGCCTACATTGTGCGGTTTCCGATGACAAACCTATCGGTGGGTCCTTAGGGTCTGTCATGCCTTTTACTGACAATGCTGGAAGGCCAAGGATGGGTGACGGTGTGTGTGTGTGCGTGTGCGTGTGCGTGTGCGTGTGCGTGTGCGTGTGCGTGTGTGTGTGTGTGTGTGTGTGGACCATGCATGCCTCCATTGTGCGGTTTTCGACGACACGCTTATATATCGATGGGCCACTATATATCATCCATTTAACTGACAACGCTGGAACGCCACCCTGCTACGTGTCATGTGTATGTGGGGGTGGGGGTCGGGGGAGGGGAACAATATATATACGTCCATAACGACCTAGCTAGGTAGTATATATATAACCAATCTTAAGGGGGGTATATATGTCCAGTTATCTCAGCTAGGTGCATGCCACATCATAGCTAGTGTTGTGCATTGTGTATTAATTGAAACACCGGACCACACCATTTTTGCATATACATTTGGCCATATGCAGGGGGATGGTGTTCTTCTAGCCTCGCTCAACTGATCTTCGACGACTCGCCATCTCGTGGGACCGCGTGATCTATATATCCCTCTTGTCCGACAAAAATATGTGATGGTTTGGCCAAATTAAGGTATAAATTCTCTTGGTTGTCTTACGAAAAGTCAGACATGGATAAATGTGTGACAAAGTTTGAACCAGGTCATGTGTTCATAGGACCCCATCCTCCGGCACATAGTGTAGGGGGCAACACCCTACGTTTGTCATGAAACCCTTTTCTGTCACATTGGACACTTTTAGGCATGCATATATGCAGCATGTGCCACACATTAAAGTTGCGCATTGAGAATTTAAACATGACAAGACCATGTTCGTACATATATATATATACTTCATCCATTCCTAAATACAAGTATTTTTTAGAGTTTTCACTACGAACTACATATATATATGTATATATATACGTACTTTAGAGTGTAGTTTCACTTATTTTACTCCGTACATATATAGTTAGTACTGGAATCTCTAAAAAGACTTTTTTTTGAAAACTCTAAAAAGACTTATATTTAGGAACGGAGGGACTATATATTTGGGCCACTAGAGGGCGTGGTTGTGTTTTGACCCTCTCTTGCGTTTTTTTGTCGTTTATCCCAAAGATGCTAGTATTATGTAAAATAGCAAACGAAACAGACGAAACAACCGTATGCGATTGTATCCTCAACAGACACAAGTGTGCTACTCTAACCGTGTGCGATGCCCGTACACAGCAAAATCAGCCTTGCCTAGTGGTGGCAACCGCAAGCGTCAGCCACTGCAAAGGGGTAATGTGCACAGTAAAAACCCAAACCCGACAGCGACCTATAAAAGATCTCGCCGGTGGCGGCCAATGACGTGGCTTGAGACTGCGTTGGTATTTCCCCAAAGAGGAAGGGATGATGCAGCACAGCAATGGTAAGTATTTCCCTCAGTTATGAAACCAAGGTATCAAACCAGTAGGAGGATCACCAACACTACGTAAACAACACCTGCACACAAAGAACAAATACTTGCAACCCGACGCGAAAGAGAGGTTGTCAATCTCTCTACGGTAAAAAGATAGATTAGGATATGATAGATTGGATAGATAGATCTTTCAAGAACACAAAATAAAAGAGGCAAATAAAAAGTGCAGCAAGGTATTTTTGGTTTTTTTGGAATAATAGATCTGAAATAAAAGCGGCAAAAAGATAGATCAGAAAGCAATATGTTGGAAAAGTAGACCTGGGGGCCGTAGGTTTCACTTGTGGCTTCTCTCCTGAGTATAGCACACGGTGGGTGAACAAATTACTGTTGGGCAATTGATAGAAGATCAAATAATCATGACGATATCCAAGGCGATGACCATTATATAGGCATCACATCCAAGATTAGTAGACCGAAATGATCCTGCATCTACTACTATTACTCCACACATCGACCGCTATCCAGCATGCATCTAGTGTATTAAGTTCATGGAAAAATGTAGTAATGCAATAAGAACGGTGACATGATGTAGACAAGATCTATTCATGTAGGAATAGACCCCATCTTGTTATCATTAATAGCAATGATACATGCGTGCCTCGCTGCCCCTTCTGTCACTGGGAGAGGACACCGCAAGATCGAACCCATCACAAAGCACCTCTTCCCATGCCAAGAAAAATCGATCTAGTTGGCCTAACTAAACCAAAGATTCTAAGAAGAAATACGAGGCTATAAGTAATCATGCATATAAGAGATCAAAGAAGACTCAAATAATATTCATGGATAAAAACTGATCATGTACTCAAAATTAATTGGATCCCAACAAACACACCGCAAAAGTGTACATCAAATAGATCTCCAAGAGACCATTGTATTGAGAATCTAAAGAGAGAGAGGAAGCCATCTAGCTACTGTCTACAGACCCGTAGGTCTATGGTGGACTACGCACACATCATCGGAGAGGCACCAATGAGGATGATGAACCCCTCCGTGATGCTGTTAGATTGGATCTCGCGGTTAACTTGCAGCGGCTGGATGTGTTTTTCGTCGACTCCCTTAGGGTTTCTGGAACATTTTGGAGTTTATAGGCATCAGAGGCGGTGAAGGGGGTTCCCGAGGCGGCCACAACCCATCAGGGCGCGCCCAGGGCCCCTGGCGCGCCCTGGTGGGTTGTGGGCGGCCTAGGCTCCCTCCTGGTAACTTCTTTCACCCACTGGCCTTCTTCTGGTCCAAAAAAAATCTCCAAAAAGTTTCGTCGCGATTGCACTACGTTTGGTACTGATATTCTGCGAAGTAAAAAACAAGCAAAAACAGCAATTGGCACTTTGGCACTATGTCAATAGGTTAGTCCCAAAAAATAATATAAAGTTGCTATAAAATGATTGTAAAACATCCAAGAATGATAATATAACAGCATGGAACAAGCAAAAATTATAGATACGTTGGAGACGTATCAGCATCCCCAAGCTTAATTCCTACTCGTCCTCGAGTAGGTAAATGATAAAAACAGAAATTTTGATGTGGAATGCTGCCTAACATGCTCATCACATATTCTTTTCTTTGTAGCATGGACATTTGGACCTTTAGATGGTTCAAAGCAATAGTCTAGTTTTGACATAAAGATTTTAATACTCAAGCATGCCAACAAGCAACCATGTCTTTCAAAATATCAACTCTAAAGAAAGTTATCCCTAGCCCATCATGCTCAATCATTGATCCATTCATGAAACACACTCAAATATTAACTACACCCAATGCTCAAGTATGATCATATTGCCCCCTAGTTGGTGCTTTATAAGAGAAGATGGAGACTCAAATAAAAATAAAAATTGCATAAAGTAAATAGATAGGCCCTTCGTAGAGGGAAGTAGGGATTTGTAGAGGTGCCAGAGCTCAAAGTTTAAATTGAGAGAGAAAAATATTTTGAGTGGCATGCCTTTCCTGTCAACGAAAACGACAAAGTAGTTCACAATACTTTCCATGCTAGATATATCATAGGCGGTTCCCAAACATAAAGTAAAGTTTATTCCTTTTTCCACCATTCTTTCACAATCCATGGCTGGCCGTATCCACGGTTGCCTTCCATACCAACACTTTCCAAGGAATTTATTATTTAACAACATAAAGTATTTTTTTTATTTCTGGACTAGGCATCCCTATTACCGCCATACTCTCGTGCAATGACAAGTGAATAAACACTCATCTTGAGAATAACACTTCTAGCATGGAAAAATATTGGACACCCCCTACCGTTTCATCAGCGGTACAAGCACACAAAAAGGAAATTTATTTTGAAAATTAGAGATGGCATATACAAATTTGCTTAGAATGGCATGGAAATACCGCATATAGGTAGGTATGGTGGACTCATAAGGCAAAACTGGGTTTAAGGATTTTGGATGCACAAGTAGTATTACTACTTAGTACAAGTGGAGGCTAGCAAATAGATTGAGATGCAACCAACCAAGAAACGAAAATTCACATAAACGAGCATTGAGCTTAACTAACACCGAATAATGCACCATAAGTAGGTTGTAATTTCATTGCATAACTATTGACTTTCGTGCTTGCATAGGGAATCAGAAACCTTAACACCAATATTCTTACTAAAGCATAATTGCTCACTAACATGACTCACATATTACTATCATCATGTCTCAAAACTATTACAAGGAATCAAGTTTAGTTTGTACAATGATCTTCATGAAAGTTTTTATTATATCCTCCTTGGATATCTATCACTTTGGGACTAGTTTCATATATTGCCATTGCTTTTGACAAGCTCAAACAAATTTAAGTGAAGAACATGAGCATAGAGATTTCATCTCTCAAAATAATATAAGCGAAGCATGAGAGGATTTCTTCAAAATTTACTAACTCTCAAATTAATCTAAGTGAAGCATGAGAGTATTTCTACAAAACTTTCCAAGCACACCATGCTCAAAAAGATATAAGTGAAGCACTAGAGCAATTCCATGGCTCAATTTTTTTAAGTGAAGCGTGTAGAGCAATTCTAACAAATCATAGCATAATTTTGGCTCTCTCAAATAGGTGTGTCCATCAAGGATACTAGTGACAAACTAAAAAGCAAAGCAAGCAAAGACTCAATTGATACATGACGCTCCAAGCAAAACTCATGATATGTGACGAATAAAAATATAGCTCCAAGTAAAATACCGATGGTCGTTAGAAGACAGAGGGGATGCCACTCGGGGTATCCCCAAGCTTAGTTGCTTGTTTCTCTTTGCATATATCTTGGGGGTGCTGTAGCATCCCCAAGCTTAGGCTCTTTTCACTCCTTATTCCTTCATCCATCGTGATCTCACCCAAAACTTGAAAACTTCAATCACTCAAAACTCAACAAAACCTTCGTGAGATCCGTTTGTATAATAAAGCAAATCACTACTTTAAGTACTGTTGCAAACCCATTCAAATTTTATTATTGCATTATACCTACTATATTTTAACTTTACCATGGCTTATACCCTTCAATACAACCCATAGATTTATCAAAACAAGCACACAATGCAACGAAAACAAAATCTGTCTTAAACAGAACAGTCTGTAGTAATCTGTACTCTAACCATACTTCTGTAACTCTAAAAATTCTGAACAATTAGGAAAACGTAAAGAATTTGTACAAAAATACTATGTTAAAATGTCAGCTCATTATCACGCTCCAGTAAAAAATGAAAATTCGCACACTGAAGGCAAAGTTTCTGTTTCAGATTCAGCATTGTTTCTACTCATCTTATGAATCATCCTAAAGGCTTTACTTGGCACAAACACTAAATAAAACATAAAAACACAATCATAACAGAGGCATGATTGTGTCAACACTCAAAAACAGAAAGAAAAATATGAAAATAAATTTATTCATTGGGTTGCCTCCCAAGAAGCGCTATCGTTTTACGCCCCTAGCTAGGCATAAGGCATAGATTCAAGTATTGTCATCTTTGGTTTTCATAGATGTATTTTTATCAAGAGGTTTTGCAAATAAAACTTGAAACACATCATCCATAGAAACCTTAGCACTATCAAGTTGTCCATCTACGTACCCTCTTTGATTCCCGACCACAATCCAGAATATTGTTGATTAACATCATTGAAAACTTCTTGGATCATATCTAAAACGGGGACTTCCTTTTTATGATTCTCATAAAAAATTTGATTATTCCCGAGCAGATGTATCAACATGTAATCACTATTGTAAAGGATCTCTCCTATTACCAGTCTTTCACGGCTAATACCAAAGAAATCAAAGATCTCCCTTGCTTCTCGTACTATGTGATCAAATTCATTCATGAGAACAAGGGTGGCTAACTTTTTAGCTTTGGGATTCTTCATAACGGGTAGCTGATAAAACAATCTTTGCAAGGTAGGATGGGTACGAATAAAACTATTTTCAAGTGTCAGAACTAGCGCTGAAATTGCTTCCGCATAAGTTTTAGTTCTTTTCAGTATAGGAGTATCATCGAGAGTCAAATTTCCCACGCAATTAAAAAAAATTCTTGGATAGTTTCTTTTCCTATAACGTTCCCTTGCCCCAAAACAAAAGTTTAAGCATCCAGATTACCAGGACGTCCAATATTAGGAGTCCTGCCATCATCTGTTTCTGCCATACAAAAATCACTCATGATGACAAGCAAACAAGAGATCTGACAAGAAAGAGGCAAACGAAAAAGAGGGCAAATAAAACGGCAAATTTTGTGAAGTGGGGGAGAGGAAAACGAGAGGCAAATGGCAAATAATGTAATTGCAAGGAGATGATATTTGTGATTAGGAACCTGGTAGATGATGATGGTGTCTCCTCGGCACTAGAGATTAACACGTAGAAGAGACCGCTTCCTCCCCGGCAACGGCGCCAGAAATTCCTTTGACGTGGCTTGAGACTCCGTCGGTATTTCCCCAAAGAGGAAGGGATGCAGCATAACGACGGTAAGTATTTCCCTCAATTATGAAACCAAGGTATCGAACCAGTAAGAGGATCACCAACACTACATAAACAACACCTGCACACAGAGAAGAAATACTTGTAACCCGACACGAAAGAGAGGTTGTCAATCTCTCTACGGTAAAAAGATAGATTAGGATATGATAGATTGGATAGATAGATCTCTCAAGAACACAAAATAAAAGAGGCAAATAAAAAGTGCAGCAAGGTATTTTTGCATTTTTTGGAATAATAGATCTGAAAACAAAAGCGGCACAAAGATAGATCGGAAAGCAATATGTTGGAAAAGTAGACCCGCGGGCCGTAGGTTTCACTAGTGGCTTCTCTCATGAGTATAGCACACGGTGTGTGAACAAATTACTGTTGGGAAATTGATAGAAGATCAAATAATCATGACGATATCCAAGGCGATGATCATTATATAGGCATCATGTTCAAGATTAGTAGACCGAAACGATTATGCATCTACTACTATTACTCCACACATCGACCGCTATCCAACATGCATCTAGTGTATTAAGTTCATGGAAAAATGGAGTAATGCAATAAGAACAGTGACATGATGTAGACAAGATCTATTCGTGTAGGAATAGATCCCATCTTGTTCTCCTTAATAGCAACGATACATGCATGCCTCGCTGCCCCTTCTGTCACTAGGAGAGGACACCGCAAGATCGAACCCATCACAAAGCACCTCCTCCCATGCCAAGAAAAATCGATCTAGTTGGCCTAACTAAACCAAAGATTCGAAGAAGAAATACGAGGCTATAAGTAATCATGCATATAAGAGATCAAAGAAGACTCAAATAATATTCACGGATAGAAACTGATCATGAACTCAAAATTCATCGGATCCCAACAAATACACCGCAAAAGTTTACATCAAATAGATCTCCAAGAGACCATTGTATTGAGAATCAAAAGAGAGAGAGGAAGCCATCTGGCTACTTCCTACGGACCCGTAGGTCTATAGTGGACTACTCACACATCCTTGGAGAGGCACCAATGAGGATGATGTACCCCTCCATGATGGTGTTAGATTGGATCTCGCGGTTCTGGAACTTGTAGCGGCTGGATATGTTTTTCGTCGACTCCCTTAGCGTTTCTGGAATATTTGGGAATTTATAGGCATCAAAGGCGGTGGAGGGGGTTCCCGAGGCGGCCACAACCCATCAGGGCGCGCCCGGGGCCCCTGGCGCGCCCTGGTGGGTTGTGGGCGGCCTGGGCTGCCTCCTGGTAACTTCTTCGGCCCACTGGCCTTCTTCTGGTCCAAAAAAAATCTCCAAAAAGTTTCGTCGCGATTGGACACCGTTTGGTACTGATATTCTGCGAAGTAAAAAACAAGCAAAAATAGCAACTGGCACTTTGGCACTATGTCAATAGGTCAGTCCCAACAAATGATATAAAGTTGCTATAAAATGATTGTAAAACATCCAAGAATGATAATATAACAGCATGGAACAAGCAAAAATTATAGATACGTTCGAGACGTATCAGCTAACAACTAATTTTTCCCCCGATAGCTCGCCACCACCACCACACACACCAAATTGAACCGGTGCTCAGCCATGGTGATGTGCATGGCGCCGTCCTGATAGTGTTGGACGACGACGTGATAGAGGATTCCGACGCGTTGGCCGCCATGGAGGGCAACGACAAACAGCTAGCTGCCGCGGCCGACGACGACGGGATAGAGGATTCCGACGCGCTGTCGTCCATGTCGGTCAATGGTCAACCATCATCTGCCGTGGCCGCCACCGCCGCCGACGACCCCGAGTTTCAGCGTCAGATGCAGATGGCCATCGCTCTGTCCGTCGAGGAATCGGGCCTCGATGTTGTCGGTGTAGTGAACAGGGGGTGTTCATTTCCCCAGGACATGCACCGGCGAGTCGTAGCCTCCAGGCGGGAAGGGCATGGCAGAGAAGAAATCCACTTACAGGACACATCTAGGACCTAGGTTTCCGGCAAGGATTACTTGCCGGGAGCAGGCCTACGCATCACCGGCAAGCTCAAAGGCTGGCAAGATCAAGATAGAATTTCCGGGAAGCGAGCCTTCCTGGGAGAAGACCTCGAGGCAGGTCACCGAGAAGACCCGATGTTGGACTCCTGATAAGATGCTTGCCGGGGGACAACTGGGAACAAGCACAAGACTATCAAGAAGGCATTCAAGCCGTTGATCAGAACACAGAAGACCGAAGGCTGAGATCCCGGCAAGATCTTGCCGGGATGGTTAGCGAAGACCCGGCAAGATTCGCACCTAGCAAGATCCCGCCACCTTGCCACCGCTCTAGTGCAGCGACCAGCTTGTCAGATGGGGTTTGTCCTCCTGGATGCGTGTCGTGGCGCTAGCGGCGGATGGGGTTAAGCGGTGCTGATGGGATGGCCCCTTTTCCCATCCCCAAGAAGCTAAGGGACACCTAGACAGAGCATTTAATGCGTTTGTCCCAAGTCGTCAGTATTAGGTATGATAATACTGTAGTAGCTTTACACCTCTTGTACTTCGCCACTGTTGGTGACCCCTTCGAGGTATAAAAGGAGGCCCAAGGCGTAGCTACAAGGGGGGGGGGAGAAGAGGACCTTCTGGACCATTCTGCATGCGTAGCTGCTGCTCGAACGTACAGTTCATTGCAAGCGCTCCTAGAACTTGGGCCTAAACACATCCAATACAGCTAAAGCAGGAGTAGGGTTTTATGCTTCTCAGCGGCCCGAACCTGGGTAAAAATCCCTCGCGTTGATCGTTGGATCTGCTCTTTGTGCAAGCGTTTTTCCCTGCCGAACCGTAAAGGGATCCACGCGATCCCATAGGTGTCGTACGCCGACATCTTTGGCGCGCCAGGTAGGGGGAAAGGTTGCGCGAACCTGGGTAAAAATCCCTCGCGTTGATCGTTGGATCTGCTCTTTGTGCAAGCCTTTTTCCCTGCCGAACCGTAAAAGGGATCCACGCGATCCCATATGTGTCATACGCCGACATCTTTGGCGCGCCAGGTAGGGGGAAAGGTTGCGCGAACCTGGGTAAAAATCCCTCGCGTTGATCGTTGGATCTGCTCTTTGTGCAAGCCTTTTTCCCTGCCGAACCGTAAAGGGATCCACGCAATCCCATAGGTGTCGTATGCCGACAAATGCGTTCCTGCGCGACGAGGACGAGCGCCGTCTCAGTGTCATTGTGGAACAATCTATCGCATCTGCGGATGCCATCCGCAACGCGGCTAGGGATCTGAAGCGGCAGAAATGGCAGGAGAGTGCAAAGAGGAAGCGGAACTCAGATGCAGAGGGAAAAAAGAGGCGGGAGCAGGACCAGAAGGCGGTGGAGCAGGCTGCCGCATGCCTCTTAGTCGCGTTGGAGGCCAGTGCAAGCCTTGCAGCTGTGGTGGCAACCCTGGCTACAGCGGCCACGGCAACCAGGGACGCGGCTCTAGCGAGAGCGGCGCCCGTCTATATCCCGATGGCCCACGAGGACGCCACGACATCTTCGTCGACAGTGGCAGACCTAGCGAGAGGCGCCAGGGTCGCTCCGGCCGAGGTAGCCCCGCCGGTCTCCGCCGTGGAACCAGTGGAGCTCATCGACTTTACGAGCTCCTCTGAATACTCGTTCTGAGCCGAGGAAGGTCATGACGACGGTGGAGGCGTGGCGTTTGTATGCATCCATGGCATAGTGAATATTTTGTGCAGTTCATCTTCATGTAAATTGACGAACTGTTTGTAAATTACTGAGCGTATGAACTAATGTCAACTAATCCGCTGCAAAATACGGCATTTTGTGGTGAAAATTTGCCAAATATGTGTCATCTCTTTGTGGGCATGTGGAAAATTAGGATGAATTTCACGTCTGCGACTGAAATTGAGGATGAACCGTGTGAGATGAACCCGCCTTGAGAAATCTCAGAAAGAGCTACCCACCTTGAGCGATGCAAAAATTCGTGGTTTCGCGGCACGACATTTCGTTACAGCGTACACACTTTATTATGTTAGGACGTGTGCGATCTTGGTTGCTCCCGCCCAATTCCTTTACCAAAATTTAAGTGGAAGCGGTATTTCAACTGCATGACGCCCTTCCTCATCCACCGCACCAAACCTATAGTAAAATGTCAGCTGCCGAGGCATTTCAACTGTCGCCATCCCTCGTCCACCACCATCTCCACCCACACCACTACTACTAAATTTTTCAGCAGCGGCGGCACATCCGCAAACACCCCCCGTCCACACAACCCCCCTCCCCCTTCCTCCACCGCTTGAACCCTAGCTCGCCCCGCCGCTGCCTTCCACCACCAACCTTAGCTGGTCTGCCCGTGCCTCATAGCTAAACAGGTTCAGGGTCCCCACCGATCCACATACACCATCGCCGGCCAGAGTTTTTAGATGTGGCCGGCGGTGTCCCTTTCCCCCTAAACCCTAAACCCTAAACCCTCGCCGCCCTGAGTTTTTAGCTCTATAACCTAGTACAAATATTTTTACATTAGAGTTGAACTAGCTCTATAACCTAGTACAAATAATTTTACACTAGAATTGAACTAGCTCTGTAACCTAGTGCAAATAATTTTACACTAGAGTTGAACTAGCTATGTAACCTAGTACAAATAATTTTACACTAGATTTGAACTAGCTCTATAACCTAGTACAAATAATTTTACACTAGAGTTGAACTAGCTCTATAATCTAGTACAAATAATTTTACACTAGAGTTGAACTAGCTCTGTAACCTAGTACAAATAATTTTACACTAGAGTTGAACTAGCTCTATAACCTAGTACAAATAATTTTACACTAGAGTTGAAGTAGCTCCATAACCTAGTTAAAATAATTTTACAATAGAGATGAACTAACTCTATAACCTAGTACAAATAATTTTACACTAGAGTTGAACTAGCTCTATAACCTAGTACATATAATTTTACACTAGAATTGAACTGGCTCTATAACCTAGTACATATAATTTTACACTAGAATTGAACTAGCTCTATAACCTAGTACAAATAATTTTACACTAGAGTTGAACTAGCTCTATAACCTAGTACAAATAATTATACACTGGAGTTGAACTAGCTCTATAACCTAGTTCAAATAATTTTACACTAAGGTTGAACTAGCTCTATAGCCTAGTATAAATAATTTTACACTAGAGTTGAACTATGATCTATAACCTAGTACAAATAATTTTGCACTAGAGTTGAACTAGCTCTATAACCAAGTACAAATATTATTACATTAGAGTCTAACTAGCTCTGTAACCTAGTACAAATAATTTTACACTAGAATTGAACTAGCTCTGTAACCTAGTGCAAATAATTTTACAATAGAGTTGACCTAGCTCTGTAACCTAGTCCAAATAATTTTACACTAGAGTTGAACTAGCTCTAAAACCTAGTTGAAATAATTTTAGACTAGAGTTGAACTAGCTCTGTAACCTAGTTCCAATAATTTTACACTAGAGTTGAACTAGCTCTGCAACCTAGTTCAGATAATTTTACACTAGAGTTGAACTAGCTCTATAACCTAGTACAAATAATTTTACACCAGAGTTGAACTATCTCTATAACCTAGTACAAATAATTTTAAACTAGAGTTGAACTAGCTCTATAACCTTGTACAAATAATTTTACACTAGAGTTGAACTAGGTCTATAACCTAGTATAAATAATTTTACACTAGAATTATACTAGCTCTATAATCTAGTTAAAATAATTTTACACTAGAGTTGAACTAGCTCTGTAATCTAGTTCAAATAATTTTACACTAGAGTTGAACTAGCTCTAATACCTAGTTCAAATAATTTTACACTAGAGTTGAACTAGCTCTGTCACCTAGTTCCAATAATTTTACACTAGAGTTGAACTAGCTCTATAACCTAGTACAAATATTTTTACACTAGAGTTGAACTAGCTCTATAACCTAGTACAAATAATTTTACACTAGAATTGAACTAGCTCTGTAACCTAGTGCAAATAATTTTACACTAAGGTTGAACTAGCTCTATAACCTAGTATAAATAATTTTACACTAGAGTTGAACTAGCTCTATAACCTAGTATAAATAATTTTACACTACAGTTCAACTAGCTCTGTAACCTAGTACAAATAATTTTACACTAGAGTTGAACTAGCTCTCTAAACTAGTTAAAATAATTTTACACTAGAGTTGAACTAGCTCTATAACCTAGTACAAATAATTTTATACTAGAGTTGAACTAGCTCTATAACTTAGTATAAATAATTTTACACTAGAGTTGAACTAGCTCTATAACCTAGTACATAAAATTTTACACTAGAGTTGAACTAGCTCTATAACCTAGTACAGATAATTTTACACTATAGTTGAACTTGCTCTATAACGTAGTACAAATACTTATACACTAGAGTTGAACTAGCTCTACAACCTAGTACAAATACTTTTACACTAGAGTTGAACTAGCTCTATAACCTAGTATAAATAATTTTACACTACAGATCAACTAGCTCTGTAACCTAGTACAAATAATTTTACACTAGAGTTGAACTAGCTCTCTAACCTAGTTAAAATAATTTTACACTAGGATTGAACTAGCTCTATAACCTAGTACAAATAATTTTATACTAGAGTTGAACTAGCTCTATAACTTAATATAAATAATTTTACACTAGATTTAAACTAGCTCTATAACCTAGTACATATAATTTTGCACTAGAGTTGAACTAGCTCTATAACCTAGTACAAATAATTTTACATTATAGTTGAACTAGCTCTATAACCTAGTACAAATAATTTTACACTAGAGTTGAACTAGCTCTATAACCTAGTACAAATACTTTTACACTAGAGTTGAACTAGCTCTATAACCTAGTATAAATAATTTTACACTACAGATCAACTAGCTCTGTAACCTAGTACAAATAATTTTACACTAGAGTTGAACTAGCTCTCTAACGTAGTTAAAATAATTTTACACTAGAGTTGAACTTGCTCTATAACCAAGTACAAATAATTTTATACTAGAGTTGAACTAGCTCTATAACTTAGTATAAATAATTTTACACTAGAGTTGAACTAGCTCTATAACCTAGTTCATATAATTTTGTACTAGAGTTGAACTAGCTCTATAACCTAGTATAAATAATTTTACACAAAGGTTGAACTAGCACTATAACCTAGTATAAATAATTTTACACTAGAGTTGAACTAGCTCTGTAACCTAGTTCCAATAATTTTACACTAGAGTTGAACTAGCTCTATAACCGAGTTCAAATAATTTTACACTAGAGTTGAACTAGCTCTATAACCTAGTACAAACAGTTTTACACTAGAGTTGAATTAGCTCTAGAACCTTGTACAAATAATTTCACACTAGAAATGAACAAGCTCTATAACCTAATACAAATAATTTTACACTAGAGTTGAACTAGCTCGATAACCTAGTACAAATAATTTCACACTAGAGTTGAACTAGCTCTATAACCTAGTACAAATAATTTTACACTAGAGTTGAACTAGGCCTATAACCTAGTACAAATAATTTTAGACTAGAGTTGAACTAGCTCTATAACCTAGTAGAAATAATTTTACGCTAGAGTTGAACTACCTCTATAACCTAGTACATATAATTTTATACTAGAGTTGAACTAGCTCTATAACCTAGTACAAATAATTTTACACTATAGTTGAACTAGCTCTATAACCTAGTACAAATTTTTTTACACTAGAGTTGAACTAGCTCTATAAGCTAGTACAAATATTTTAACACTAGAGTCTAACTAGCTCTATAACCTAGTACAAATAATTTTACACTAGAATTGAACTAGCTCTGTAACCTAGTGCAAATAATTTTACACTAGAGTTGAACTAGCTCTGTAACCTAGTTCAAATAATTTTACACTAGAGTTGAACTAGCTCTACAACCTATTTCAATTAATTTTACACTAGAGTTGAACTAGCTCTGTAATCTAGTTCCAATAATTTTACACTAGAGTTGAACTAGCTCTGCAACTGTCGGAGAAACGACACCTATGGGACCGGGAGGATCCCTTTACGATTCGGCAGGGAGAAGGTTTGCACAAAGAGCAGATCAAGCAATCAACACGCAGGAATTTTACCCAGGTTCGGGCCGCAAAGATGCGTAAAACCCTACTCCTGCTTGGTCGTTTTAGGTGTGTTCTAGCTTAAGTTCTAGGAGCGCTACAGTACTCAGCAGCTACACATGCAGAATGGGTTGAAGGGGTCACCAACAGTGGCGCACAGTGCATACATGAGGTCTAAAAGTAGCTACAGTGCTATCATACCTAACACTGACGGTTTAGGACAAGAACATTAAATGCTCCGTTGAGGTGTCCCTTAGCGTCTTGGGGCTGGAAAAAGGGGCCGTCCCATCGCACCGCTTAAGCCCATCCACCGCTAGCACCTGACACGTTACCAGGAGGACAACAACTAAAAGACAAGCTGGTGACCGTACTGGAGAGGTGACAGAGCAGCGAAGGCTTGCCGGGTGCGAGCCTTGCTGGGATTGCAAGCCATCCCGGCAAGATCTTGCCGGGGCTCCAGCCTCTAGTCTTCTATCTTCTGATTATTGCCTTGTCTTGGATGCCTTCTTGACTTTATAAACTTGCATTTATTTGTCTCCCGGCAAGCCTTGCCGCAGGCGTGGCTACAACTGCCCGTGCACAAGTACGGGGTACTAAAGGACCCAATCCTTAGTGCACCGATAGGAGCCCCCGGGCCTGGGCCATACACGGATGCGAGGCGTTGTTGGGCCAGGCCCAAACAGTGCACGGGCACGCGTGGCAGGAGTTATCCACCGTAATCATTCCTTTTACTGCGCCGCCCATGACGCCCATTGAATGCGGGTCGTGGGGGATGTGCGCAGCGCGGTCGTTACAACGACGCTTTCGCGAAGCGTTTCAATATTATTTTAGTAAAGAGGCAGCCTCGCGTCCTCCCCATAAGAAGGTATCTACAGAGGCGCTAGTCATTTACCTCTTGTTCCTCCCAATCTGGAACCGCCGCCGTCTTCTTCCTCGAGTCAAAACAGGGCTTTCCCCCCTCATCAGCCGCCTCCATGCCTCCTCCGCCTTCAACCTCCGCCCCCATAGCCGCCATGCCGCCCAAAGCAGGCAGGGGCAAGGAGGTGGATGCCGCCGTTTCGGAGAGCAAGATGGCGAAGATGCGGAAGGAGCACGTTGTCTTTCCGCCGGCGCTTGATGCGGCCGCACTGAGGGAGCGGTATCAGTTTATGTGGGCGACGGAAATGACAGCGCATCCGGCCACCGCCGTGAGCCCAGGTTCTTCCAGTGGCAGCCCGAACAAATACCATTTCTTTGCCGATTATTTCTACTGCAGACTCTGCCCCCCTTTCTCTGATTTCTTCAATGACATCATGCTCACCTACGGCTTCCAACTCTTGGATTTCACACCGAATGCCGTGACATGCATGTCCGTTTTCGCTCACCTTTGCGAAAACTTTGCCGGAGTAGTTCCCAGCACCACCCTTTTCCGCCATTACTTCATTCCCCGCATCGAGAAAGGCGAGGCCCTTTCTGGTTCCGTCACTTGGATCCCACGGCCAGGAACCAAAGAGGTCTACCCAGATGGAGCTTTTCGCAAGAAATGGGATGAATGGCGGGCCAGATGGTGCTGGGTTCGGGAGACAGAGGAACCAAAAGTCCAACCTTTCTGCCTGCCGCGGGAAACGAAGATAGTGCACAACAACGACTGGAGCGCCCTTGATCCCGACGACAAGAAGCTCACCGTCGCTATCACCAGAATCCATCGCCTCAGAACCGCCGGGCTCTCAGTGGAGATGATAGGCGCCGACTTCCTTCGCCGGCGCATAGCCCCTCTGCAGAACAAGGGGAGGCCAGCTTGGCAGTTCAAGAATGTGGCAGACATCATGAGGCTGCGCCCTGGGCTGAACGGCAATCTGACACTTATGCAGGACGCAGCTCTCTGCCAGAAATTGTTCAGGGGCGACGTGGTATGCAAGCTGCCGGCAAGCATAGTCCCTTTGTGCAACAACTCTTGTCTAGGCCCAATCATTGCTATGATGCCGGCGTTTGACGCCCACAGCCTTGACAGTTCTTGGATTGAGCCACCTGAAGAGCAAGTGCAGCAATTCTTCGATAACTTGATGGAGAGGGCTATCCGAGAGGAAGAAGGCCTCGTCCGTGACACCACTGAGCAGGAAGTGGCATACATTGCCAGCAGGGTGGAGGAAGCCAATCTTGCCACGGAGGCCGGCAGCGTTGGCTTCGTGGAAGGGAGAACCAATGGGGGGGAAACGCTGCCGGATGAGGATCTCGTCGGGCGAGATGAGACGGCAGAGGAGCAAGGCGGCACGTCAACCGAGGGCCCTTCTGCTGAAGATGCCGCCGAGGAGGAACTGCACGAGGAGGCCCCGACCCTTAAACCAAGGAGTAGGCGCGTCCTTCATAGTGCCGCCTCTGGGGCCGCGGTCCGCCAAGCTTCCTCGAGTAGTACAGCCCCCCGGCAAGGGGGCGGCCGACAAGGCCACGCAGCGGCAAGGAGCTCCTCAGCAACCTGTGCCTGCCACGGCCAAGCGACCCAAGAGCACCCCTCCACCTCCTCCCACGGCTACCATGGTGGAAGTCGCCTTCGACCTCTCTGCCCTTAGCTCGGGAGAAGAAGAAGAGTAAGGATCTTGCCACGTCCTTTGTCTTTTGAATTTTTGGTTCTACTTAACCCATTTGCTTTGCTTTGGCATGTCTCCACAGGGATGTAGAAACTTTGGCGCAGAGGATAGCGAAGAGGGCGAAGATCTCGACGAGCGAGGAGCCGCTGGCAAGCACCTGAGGTGCGCCAGAGACGACCACCATCAGCCTGGAGACCAGCCCGCGAAGCAGTCCTCGTCTTAGCCCCCGGTGCAGCCCCCAGCGTGAGTCCATTACTCGCTTCCCGCTGGCAAGTGCCGGGGCGTGCATGTTTGCTGCTGACATCACCAGGCATGCAGGAGGAGAACAGCGACAAGGAGAACCATCAGAGGCTACCCCTGATATGCCGCCTCCGTCAACCACACCGCCCAGAGATGGATCGCTGGCAAGGACTTCCTCTAGCGTGCTCTATCGCGACGAGGAAGAGCCGGCAAGCATGGGTACCGGCAGTTCTACGCCGGCAACCAATGTTGACGCAGGTACTTATTCTTCGGTTTTATTTCTTTTTTGTCTTCTTGAACTTCCTCCTCAATCTCGTCTTAAATTGTTTCCTTGGCCTTCAGACATTCCCTCGACAGAGCAAATGGACGTTGACACCGTCATCGAGGAGACCGCCAGGGATGCTGCCGCTGAGGCCGACGGGCTTGCCGCTGATGAGGCCGCCAAGAGTGCTGCCGAGGAAACCGCCAGGAACGCTGCCGCCGAGGCCGCCAAAGATGCTGCTGCTGAGGCCGCCAAGGAATCCGCCGAGAGGGCCGACAAGGAGGCTAGTGACCGTACTGACGGCATCCCTGCCGCAGGAGCGCCAGGCGCTACGCCGGACACAGAGCCCCCAGCTGCCAGGGAGGCGGCTGTTGAGGAACAGCCACCAACGCCCGAAGCTCCTTCATCAAACAAGTACCTCAAGATCGGCGACAACTTGTTCGTCAGCATCCCCGGCACGGCAGGCACTTGGGTGCCAACTGAAGGGGAGGTCTTTGATGAAGACGCCATCGCTGCTGCCCGGCTCGAGATCGTTAGCGAGCCAAGTGCCAGCGGCAGCAAAACTGAAGAGGAGAAACTTCTCCAGGCCATGAGCGACAACTACCAGAAGCTCCAAGCACTCCATCGCGCTCGAAAGGAGAAGCTGGACTCCAGGGCAGCAGTTGCCGACAAGGTGGAGGCAGATTTCCAGAAGCGCGTTGAAGAGACTCAAGGCTGGTTTGCCGAAGCTTATCAGGAGTTGAGATCAGGCCAAGAGCAGCTGAGCCAAAGATGGAATGATCTCCTCCTGAAGCAGTCCGATGTTGAAAAAGCACAGGAGGAGGCCAAACAGCAAGCTGCTGCAGACGAAGCACGCTTGAACGAACTTTGCATTGAATTTAAGGCTCATGACGAAGAACTTGAAGCTCGAGAGAAGGCGCTCACCGGCAAGCTCCGCGACAAGGACAAGGAGATCGAAAGGCTTGTCGAACAGCGGACCCAAGATCTGGAGCTGAAGCACAAAGAGACACTCGAGGCCCTGACCACAGACCACGCCGGCAAGCTAAAGGAGGCCGTCGATGCCGCCAAGGCTGCAGAGGCCGCCAGGGACAAGCTTGCCGACAGGGTGAAGAAGCTGGAAGCAGATCTTGAGGAACACGGCAAGCAGATCTCAGCACTCAAGACCGAGAGAGACAAAGCTCTCCACAGCCTGATGGAGGTCCAAGTTGCCGTATCTGACAAGACCAAACAGCTCTCTTAAGCCAATGAATCAATCGAAGATCTGAAGATGAAGCTGTCCACGCTGGAGGAGACTCTGGGGACCGCCAAGGCTCGAGAGAAGACCCTGATCAAAAGTCTCCGGGACGAGGAGGAACTGGTCAAGAGCGCTGCCGCCACCCACAACGACTATGTGCAGGGAGTGCAGATATGGACTCAGAAGCTTGCCAATGTCGCGGAGAAGCTTGCCGCACAACTGTCTACCATGGGCCTGCAAGATCACAGGCAACCTCTTGATGACAGGGTGTCCCCGAGCGCCAAGCTGACCATGTTCTTCGACCGTGTGCTTGTAGCCCTGGAGCAGCTCCATTCCGACCGAACAACTCATCTGGCCAGCGAGTCCCGCAAGCTCTGCCAAGCTGTCCTTCGCAAGGTGCTCACCAAGGTGGTATACAGGAATCCCGGCATCAACCTCGCCAACGTCTTTGACCGCCTGCCGAAGGATGCAGATCTCAAGGCGGCAGAAGAGCTTGTCGCGCCCATCGTCGACAGGGTAAGCCAAGTGAAGAGAGTCGAAGGCGATCGCCGGGATTAGCTGCTTTTACTCCTTGCCACCGCCATTTCATGTCAAAGACAATATTGCCTTATGTTAGAATCGCGACAGCTATCATTGTAATATAACTTGCTATGCTCTGGATGAACGCTATGTTATTCCCCTTGCTTAATTTCCTTCTGTATGTATTCGCCCTACGCTTGTTTGGAAACTTGCCGGCGCGCACACCCTTGCCACGAGCGCTAGGTGCGGGACTTTAGCAGCCTGCTGGCGGGGCCGCTTCCGGCAAGAGACCTTGGTGCTTTCAGTGCAGCCACCTAAACTGTTGAGCAGACTCAAAACAGAGTAAGGGCGCAACCAATCACAACAAGGTTCCTTCGCGTGCAGGTTTTCCATACAAAAAACTGAAATTGTTCAAGGAGAATAACTAAACGAAAAGTGTTTATAGTTTTGTGACTTAGCAACTTAGCTTTTCACCTTTCGTTGCCGCATTCCTTCGGTATCCATACCACCATTCCCCCCCCGGCAAAGCTGCATGCGAGGTAACCTTCTGTCCTTTGAGAAAAAAGAAAGAAGAGAAAATAGAGGTCTGGAACCTTGGCGGTCCGTTAGCACTTGCCGGGAGTGAGTGTAATACAATATCTTAGATAAACATGCACATAAGTAAACATGAGCATCAACAAGAATCGTAAAACACTTAAGCTTTATTCAACTACGCACAGGATCTGCGCCTGGCTTTGTACAAAGGATTACATGCTACAGCGGCAAGACTTGTACAAAAGGGGTTGCCGGGAGACCCGGCAACCGCGCCTTATGGATAGAACTTACGAAGATGCTCGATATTCTAGGAGTTGCTCACCGGAATACCGTCTTTGGTCTCCAGGTGGACTGCGCCAGGCCTAGTGACTCGTACTACCCGATAAGGGCCTTCCCACTTCGGCGTCAACTTGTTGGAATTCTTGGCCGACTGAACGCGCCGAAGAACAAGGTCGCCTTCCTCAAGACTTCGGGCATGAACCTTGCGGCTATGATAGCGGCGCAAGGCTTGTTGGTAGCGTGCAGCTCGCACAGCAGCCTGAAGACGATCTTCCTCGAGGAGCAACGCGTCATCTTGCCGCAGCTGCTCTTGCTCAAGCTCATCATAGGCGAGCACTCGAGGTGACTCGTATGTGAGTTCCGTGGGGAGAACTGCTTCCGCCCCATAAACTAGGGAGAAGGGTGTCCGGCCGGTGGCTCGATTCGGTGTCGTCCTGATTGACCAAAGAACCACCGGCAACTCATCAATCCAGCGCCTTTCGCATTTGCGCAGCTTGTCAAAAGTTCTTGTCTTGAGACCACACAGCACCTCAGCATTCGCCCTTTCCGCTTGGCCGTTACTCCTTGGGTGAGCAACATAAGCAAAACAAATCTTGCCGCCAAGGTCTTGGACATACTGCATAAAGGTGTGGCTCGTGAACTGTATGCCGTTGTCGGTGATGATCCTGTTGGGTACACCAACACGGCAAACTATTCCCTTGAAGAACTTGACGGCTGATTGTGCTGTCACCTTCCTCACTGCTTCCACTTCCGGCCACTTTGTAAACTTGTCGATTGCTACGTACAAGTATTCAAAGCCCCCGGTAGCACGGGGAAAAGGGCCCAAGATGTCGAGCCCCCAGACCGAAAATGGCCAGGAGAGAGGTATTGTCTGAAGAGCTTGAGCCGGTTAATGTAATTTCTTTGAATGAAACTGACACGCTTCACACTTGGTTACTAGTGCAGTTGCATCCTGGAGAGCAGTGGGCCAAAAGAAACCTTGCCGGAATGCCTTACCGGCAAGTGCTCTTGATCCTATGTGGGAGCCACATATGCCTCCATGTATCTCCGCCAACAGCTCCAGTCCATCCTCCCGAGGAATGCACTTCAATTTCACACCGTTCGGCCTCTTTCTGTACAACAAGTTGTCCACGAACTGGTACATACTAGACTGACGGGCTACTTTTTCCGCTTCTTCCTGCTCCTCAGGGAGTTCTCCTGTCTGAAGGAAATGGACGATGTGCTGTGCCCATACTGGAGCCTGGGGCTCGACAGCAAGGACTAAAGGCATATCTTCTGCCGCGGGGGCTGTTGTCTCGACGGCAAAGGCTCGAGGCCCTGCCGGAGCCTGTTGCCCCCCGACAAGCTTGGCGGGAGCATTCGTCTCGACGGCAAGAGCCTGAGCCCCTGCTGGAGCCTGTTGTTCACCGACAAGCTTGGCGTCGTTCCCGGTAACTTCCTTGCCGGCGGCTTCTGGGAGCTCTACCGGGAAGTACTTGCCGGAACTCAACTTCCTCCTTTTCTCTTGTCCCATTGATGGTGTCACGGATGGTTGAGTCAGTCGAAGCACAAAAGTTCCTGGTTCCACAGGTAACTTGAGAGCAGCGCATTTTGACAGGCCATCAGCAATGCTGTTCTCTACACGAGGAACGTGCTCCATTTGTAGGCCGTCAAAATGCTCTTCCAACTTCCTCACTTCATCTACATAAGCTTCCATCAACGGGCTCTGATAGTCTTTATTGACTTGCTTGACAACAAGTTGAGAATCACCCTTGACAATGAGTTTCTTGATTCCAAGGTCTGCCGCGACCCTGAGGCCGGCAAGCAGCCCTTCATACTCGGCAGTATTGTTCATTGACCTCTCCCGGGGAAACTGCATCTGAACCACGTATTTGAGGTGTTCTCCGGTGGGTGCGACAAGCAGCACGCCAGCACCGGCGCCTTGCAGCGAGAAAGCTCCATCAAAATACATGACCCACTCTTGATTTGTTTCCTTGCCGGGGAGAGTTGACTTTGGAACTTCTTCATCTGGCGTTGGGGTCCATTCTGCAATGAACTCCGCCAAAGCTCTGCTCTGTATGGTTGAAGTACTTTCAAACTTGAGACCAAAGCTCGACAGCTCCAAAGCCCACTCCACAATCCTGCCGGTAGCATCTGGGTTCCGCAAAATCCGCTGTAATGGAAAGCGAGTGACAACGATGATCTCATGTGCTTGGAAATAATGGCGCAGTTTCCTCAAGGCCATGAGGAGGGCGAAGAGCAACTTTGGTACACCAGAATATCTTGACCTAGCCCCCTGCAAAAGGGAGCTGACAAAGTAGACCGGGCGCTGCACCATCTTCTTCTTCTGTATTGCTAGACTTGACTGCGCAGATTCAACCTTGTCGGCACCAGATCCTGCCGGGGAAGGTCCCAGCTCGTCACTTGGCGGTCCTGCCGCTGACGCTGCTTCTTCATCAGTTTCTCTCTCCACCACCAACGCAGCACTCACCACTTGATTTGTTGCCGCCAGATACAGCAGCAACGGCTCCTGTGGCTTTGGCGCGACTAGCACTGGCGGAGAGGAGAGGTACCTCTTCAAATCCTGCAGCGGTGCCTCCACTTCCGGAGTCCATTTCATTGGACCTGCTTTCTTCAAAATTTTGAAAAAGGGCAGGGCGCGCACAGCAGATTTGGAGATAAACCTACTCAGAGCAGCAACGCAACCGGCAAGACGACGCACATCCTTGACACGTCTTGGCGCTTCGATTTGCTCAATTGCTTTGATCTTGTCGGGATTTGCTTCAATTCCAAGCTGAGACACAAAGAACCCGAGAAGCTTGCCGGATGGAACACCAAACACACATTTCTCAGGGTTGAGCTTCAAGTTGATCTTGCGCAGATTTGCAAATGTCTCTTCTAAGTCCGATATGAGCGTTGCCTTGTCCTTGGTTTTGACCACTATGTCATCCATATATGCTTCCATATTTCTATGTAGCTGGGGCTCAAAACCAATCTGGACTGCTCTTTCAAATGTAGAACCAGCACTTTTCAACCCGAAAGGCATACGCAAAAAGCAGTACGTACCACATGGGGTGATGAATGCGGTCTTCTCTTCGTCTTCCTTGGACATGAAAATCTGATGATAGCCTGAATAGGCGTCAAGGAACGACAACAAGTCGCAGCCGGCAGTGGAGTCCACAATCTGGTCGATGCGCGGCAAGGGAAAAGGATCTTTTGGACAGGCTTTATTGATATCTGTATAGTCAATACATAGCCTCCATTTTCCATTTGCCTTGCGCACTACAACTGGATTGGCCAACCATGTTGGATGAAGTACTCCTTTAACCAAGCCTGCCGCTTCTAATTTCTTAATTTCTTCGGCAATAAACTTTTTCCGCTCCAAAGCTTGCTTCCTGACCTTCTGTTTGACGGGCCGCACGTGTGGACAGACGGCAAGGTAGTGCTCAATCACCTCCCTGGGAACACCGAGGATATCGGATGGTTGCCATGCAAACACATCGACATTCACCCGCAGGAAGGCAACGAGCGCGCTTTCCTATTTGCTGTCAAGGGTGGAACTTATGGTAAAAGTTCCCCCCGTGCCATCTTCCTTGGCGGGCACCTTCTTGGTTTCTGGTGGAGCTGCTTTGGATTTCTTGCTCTTGCCGGTGGAGCTCTCAGGCACATCCTCAACAGGAGCGCAACACTCTGAAGAGGTTCGCTTGCCGGAGTGTGCGCGAGAGGCCTTGCCGGTCCTCTTCCCCCCGGGAGCTTTAGTGGCAGGAGCAAGTGCCTTGGCGGCAGACGCTGCAACTGCCTCCCGGTAAAGCTGATCGGTGCAAACAAGCGCATCTTTCTTGTCAGAGTTGACAGTAATGACGCTTATTGGCCCGGGCATCTTCAATGTATTGTAGGCATAGTGTGATGCCGCCATAAACTTGGCCAGTGCTGGACGGCCAAGGATCCCATTATATGGCAATGGAATCTTGGCGACGTCAAACACAATCTTCTCCGTCCTGAAGTTTAGGTCGCTGCCAAATGTTACCGGCAGCGTGATCTTTCCCTTGGGTTGGCTCCTTCCTGGATTGACCCCTTGGAACGAACCCGTTTCTTTGAGATCTCCATCAGGAATTTGCAGCCTCTTGATCACCTCAGGTGAGATCAGGTTCAAACCGGCCCCGCCATCAACTAACATTTTTGTCACCTTGAGGTTGCGAATCGTTGGTGAAACCAACAACGGCAAACACCCGCCCGCAGTTGTGCGATCAGGGTGATCCTCAATGTCAAAATGATAGGCGTGCTGGACCACTTCAACGGTTTTCGGGCGCCGACAGATGGTTTTGTCGCATTCACTTCACGCGCCCACTGCTTAAGTTGGCGGTGGGAAGAATGCAAGGAAGCACCTCCGTCAACACACATCATGTCCGTGGCTTTCTGAAACTCTTCTTCACTGGACTCGTCGTCCTCTTCCATGTCATCCTCAGCCCCCTCTTGCTTGTCGCGGCCTCGAGCGGGCCGATCCTTCTATTGCTTGGCCTTGCCGCGGCGACCTCCTCGGCCACCGCGCTTCTTGCCGGACCCTTCAGCACCATCTTGAGCCTTCTCCTTATCTCGCCTCTCGTATTCGGCCTTCTGCTTCTCGACAAGTTGCTCAACTTGCCGGCAGTCCTGGAGATCATGGCCCTTCGTGCGGTGGATCTTGCAATACTGCTTGCCGGAGCCATCTGGCTTGTCGGCTGCCGCCAAGGCCTGGCAGAAGGCGCACCCGGCAACATCCTTGCCGGGGTCGTCAACCTTGGCCTTCTTGGCGGTGCCGGGGTTGCCGGACCCCTCGACAGCAAGCATGGCCTTGCCCTTGCGCTTCTTGTTGCACCGCCGACCCTTCTTTGTCGGGGCGGCAGCGTCTTCATCGTCGGAATCGGCCCCTGCGCCAGTGTCCTCGCCGGGGAGCCTCCTCCCTTCTTCAGCGCGCGCACACTTATCTGCCAGAGCATAGAGCTCGGCAACATCCCTGATCTTATTCATCGCCAACTCTTCCCGCATCCTGCGGTTGCGCACGTTCTATTGGAACACGCTGATGACAGCGGCAGGATGAACGTCTGGAATGTTGTGATGTATGCGGCTGAACCTTTGGATGTACTTGCGCAGGGTCTCGCCTTCCTTCTGGGGGATGAGATGTAGATCACTGTCCTGGCCAAGAGCTTGATGGCCTCCGGTGAAGGCGCCAACAAACTCGTGGCACAGATCTGCATAGGAAGAAATGGATCCTTCCGGCAAATGCATCAACCACGACCTAACGTTGGGCTTGAGCACCAACGGGAAGTAGTTGGCAAGTATCTTGTCGTCACATCCCCCGGCAGCCTGCACCGCAATGGTGTAGACGCTCAGGAACTCTGATGGGTGAGTCTTGCCGTCATATTTCTCTGGAACCTCCGGCTTGAACGTGCGAGAGTTGGGCCACTGGACTCGCCGCAGCTCACGGGTAAACGCTGGACAACCCACTTCGCAAGGTAGATCGACAGGATACCCCGGCGCTGACTTGTCTACAGTGGGCCCCGCTCGCTTGTCGGACTGGTAGCGTGCTTCCCGCCGCCGCTCGATGGTGGGTCGAGCGTCTTCCTTGCCTCGCTCCCGAAGAACTTGACGTTGATCGCGGCGAGTTCGCGGGTCGGACGACGCCGTGGAATCGTCCTCACGAGTGTCGACCCGCCGAACCAGCGACTGCTGTTGCCGCCGTGGGGGCTCCGCCTGCTCCGGCTTATATTCGTTGGCAAGGCCAATGAGGCTCTGAATGGCGGCTCTCCATTCCTCGAGCTTGTCTGCAGCAGGAGGAAAGTTTAGAAGCAGCTGCGCGCATGCTAGCGCTTCTACTCGTGTAGGTGGTGGCGACAAGTGCGAACAACATGAGGTGCTCTGACTCCTAACCGTGTTAGAAGGAGCAACATCACGATCTTGCGACCGCACGCCACTTCCACTAGCACATGGACGTGCATGTTGGTCTCGCGCATCCCGAGGATGATGCTCAGGAAACTTTCCGTGGGGACGCCCAGAGCCACCAACGTCACGGCGATGTTCATCGCGCGCGCCCTGAGAAGGTCGCGGCGCGTGCGCCGGCGTGGGTGTCTTGGAAGGCGGCCTTCCATCTCTGGAGTTTGCTGGACCGCCTACTGGCAGCACCGCTCCGTCCTTGGATCTAGCGGCGCGAACAACGCCGCTCGCCTGGCTATGGTCGCCAGAACGTCGTGGAAGCTCTGGATCTCTACTTCCTCCACCCGCGTCGACACTGTCGCCCGTGCGTGTAAGCACAGGCGCAACGGACGTAGATGGTCCAACCGCCGTGAAACCCTTCCTCTTGGGGGCCATGGCGATGAAGATGATGAAGAACTGGCGTGCTAGTCACCAGATCAGGTTCGCACAACCTCCTCCCCCTACCTGGCGCGCAAAAGATGTCAGAGAAACGACACCTATGGGACCGGGAGGATCCCTTTACGATTCGGCAGGGAGAAGGTTTGCACAAAGAGCAGATCAAGCAATCAACACGCAGGAATTTTACCAAGGTTCGGGCCGCAAAGATGCGTAAAACCCTACTCCTGCTTGGTCGTATTAGGTGTGTTCTAGCTTAAGTTCTGGGAGCGCTACAGTACTCACCAGCTACACATGCAGAATGGGTTGAAAAAGATCCCACCCTCCTGTAGCTACGCCTTGGGCCTCCTTTTATATGTTCGAAGGGGTCACTAACAGTGGCGCACAGTGCATACATGAGGTGCGAAAGTAGCTACAGTGCTATCATACCTAACACTGACGGTTTAGGACAAGAACATTAAATGCTCCGTTGAGGTGTCCCTTATAGTCTTGGGGCTGGAAAAAGGGGCCGTCCCATCGCACCGCTTAAGCCCATCCACCGCTAGCACCTGACACGTTACCAGGAGGACAACAACTAAAAGACAAGCTGGTGACCGTACTGGAGCGGTGACAGGGCAGCGAAGGCTTGCCGGGTGCGAGCCTTGCCGGGATTGCAAGCCATCCCGGTAAGATCTTGCCGGGGCTCCAACCTCCAGTCTTCTATCTTCTGATTATTGCCTTGTCTTGGATGCCTTCTTGACTTTATGAACTTGCATTTGGTTGTCTCCCGGCAAGCCTTGCCGCAGGTATGGCTACAACTGCCCGTGCACAAGTACGGGGTACTAAAGGACCCAATCCTTAGTGCACCGACAGCAACCTAGTTCAAATAACTTTACACTAGCGTTGAACTAGCTCTATAACCTAGTACAAATAAATTTACACCAGAGTTGAACTATCTCTATAACCTAGTACAAATAATTTTACACAAGAGTTGAACTAGCTCTATAACCTAGTACAAATAATTTTACACTAGAGTTGAACTAGGTCTATATCCTAGTACAAATAATTTTACACTAGAATTGACCTAGCTCTATAACCTAGTTAAAATAATTTTACACTAGAGTTGAACTACCTCTGGAACCTAGTTCGAATAATTTTACACTAGAGTTGAACTAGCTCTAAAACCTAGTTCAAATAATTTTACACTAGAGTTGAACTAGCTCTGTAACCTAGTTCCAATAATTTTACACTAGTGTTGAACTAGCTCTCCAACCTAGTTCAAATAATTTTACACTAGAGTTGAACTAGCTCTATAACCTAGTACAAATAATTTTACACTAGAGTTGAACTAGCTCTATAACCTAGTTCAAATAATTTTACACTAAGGTTGAACTAGCTCTATAACCTAGTACAAAAAATTTTACACTAGAGTTGAACTAGCTCTATAACCTAGTACAAATAATTTTACACTCGAGTTGAACTAGCTCTATAACCTAGTACAGATAATTTTACACTAGAGTTGAACTAGCTCTATAACCTAGTACAAATAATTTTACACTAGAGTTGAACTAGGTCTATAACCTAGTTTAAATAATTTTACACTAGAGTTGAACTAGCTCTATAACCTAGTACAAATAATTTTACACTAGAGATGAACTAGATGTATATCCTAGTACAAATAATTCTACACTAGAGTTGAACTAGCTCTATATCCTAGTACATATAATTTTAGACTAGAGTTGAACTAGCTCTATAACCTAGTACAAATAATTTTACACTATAGTTGAACTAGCTCTATAACCTAGTACAAATAATTTTACACTATAGTTGAACTAGCTCTATAACCTAGTACAAATAATTTTACACTAGAGTTGAACTAGCTCTATAACCTAGTAAAAATAATTTTACACTAGAGTTGAACTAGCTCTATATCCTAGTACATAAAATTTTACACTAGAGTTGAACTAGCTCTATAACCTAGTACAAATAATTTTACACTATAGTTGAACTAGCTCTATAACCTAGTAAAAATAATTTTACACTAGAGTTGAACTAGCTCTATAACCTAGTACAAATAATTTTACACTAGAGTTGAACTAGCTCTATAACCTAGTTCAAATAATTTTACACTAAGGTTGAACTAGCTCTATAACCTAGTATAAATAATTTATACTAGAGTTGAACTAGGTCTATAACCTAGTACAAATAGTTTTACACTAGAGTTGAACTAGCTCAATGACCTAGTACGAATAATTTTACACTGGAGTTGAACTAGCTCTATAACCTATTACAAATATTTTTACACTAGAGTCTGACTAGCTCTATAACCTACTACAAATAATTTTACACTAGAATTGAACTAGCTCTGTAACCTAGTGCAAATAATTTTATACTAGAATTGAACTAGCTCTGTAACCTAGTACAAATAATTTTACACTAGAATTGAACTAGTTCTGTAACCTAGTGCAAATAATTTTACACTAGAGTTGAACTAGCTCTACAACCTAGTTCAAATAATTTTACACTAGAGTTGAACTAGCTCTAGAACCTACACTCACCAGATCCATCGTTAGTGATAAAATAGTCTATATGCATGCTATGCAGCAAACATATGCAATAGGCTAGTGCAGCAAACTGACTAGACTCTACACTACCGGTTACTAACGTTCGCGCGGTCTAGGGTGTCCTACAGCCAAACCTGCTCTGATACCAACTGATGTGGCACCCCGGCTCAGTGGAAACCGGAATGCCCCGTATTCCAGCCCAGAGACATGTCTTGTGGAATACGGTACTGTTGGCATAGAACAAATCAGCTCTTTATTACTATGGATAAGGTTACAAGGGTACATGGATTACATCGGCACGACGATACTACGCCTGCCCAGGGTTGCTCTATGCTAACAGCGGAATGACCTGAGGAAGCGGAGTAAGTCTCGGCACCGGAACAACGACGGCGGTGATGGACTCCACTCCGCAGGGACTCTGGCTGGAACGTGTCGGTGTACTAAAGTTTGGGTCTTTTAGTACCCCATACTTGTGCACGGGCGGTTGTAGCCATACCAGCGGCAAGGCCTGCCGGGGGACAGCTGGACGCAAATGCAAAGCTATCAAGAGAACATTCAAGCCAATAATCCGAAGACAGAAGACCGAAGGCTGGGGGCCCGGCAAGATCTTGCCGGGATAGCCCGCGGCCCCGGCAAGACCTCGCCACCCTGCCACCGCTCCAGCGCAATGACCAGCTTGTCTTTTAGCTGTTGTCCTCCTGGGTACGTGTCAGTCGCCAGCGGTGGATGGGCTTAAGCGATGCTGATGGGACGGCCCCTTTTTCCGTCCCCAAGAAGCTAAGGGACACCTCAACGGAGCATTAAATGCATTTGTCCTAAGCCGTCAGTATTAGGTATGATAACACTGTAGCAACCTTACACCTCTTGTACTTCGCCACTGTTGGTGACCCCTTCGAACGTATAAAAGGAGGCCCAAGGCATAGCTACAGAGGGGAGGACCTGCTAGCCTATTCTGCATGCGTAGCTGCTGCTCGAATGTACTGTTCATCGCAAGCGCTCCTCAGCGGCCCGAACCTGGGTAAAAATCCCTCGCGTTGATCGTTGGATCTGCTCTTTGTGCAAGCCTTTCTCCCTGCCGAACCGTAAAGGGATCCTCGTGATCCCAGAGGTGTCGTACGCCGACATCTTTGACGCGCCAGGTAGGGGAAAAGGTTGCGCGAACCTGATCTAGCGGTCAGCGCATCAGCTTCATCATCCATGGCGACTTCGCTCTTCTTACAGAAAGCTAAGTCCTAAAACTTTGATTGCTTTTCGTTGTGTAGCCTTATCCTTGATGGCAGTTTTGTATAACCTGTGCGCGAGGGAGCGCTCTAGAAACACTCTGCACTCCTGGTTGTTCTGGGTCCGCCCAACAACACAGATGCAGCTGCGGTTGTCTCTAGAGCGTCAAGCCCCTGAAGAGGCGGCGTTCTCAATAGGCTGCTAGACAGGACCCGATCCTAAGCGCCATCGACCAGAGCGTGCGCATTCAGGGAGTATTCCAGCAAGCGTAGGGATTCATTGTACAAAAATGCAATTGTTCAAGGAAAAGGCTCGATGAGTTTTATTTTCAGATTTCTGCGTAAACCCGTATGCTGAGGAGCCTTCCCCGTGAGTGGGGCCCTCCTGGCCTGGGCGTCGTCTTCTTCCTTGCTCCCCTGACCAGAAACAGAGGAGGCAGGGGAGGGCCACGGCGCCGGCGACGTCCCCCGGCGGCTCCGGCCACCTCCGGCAGGGACGAAGCCAACGACGGGCGCGGAAGGAGGCGCTGCTCCCGCCTGGAGCAGCAGCAGTCCCCGGGGAGGGGCAGAGCAACGGTGGCTCGCGGCATCAGAGAGCCGGGGAGGCGGCGGCCGACCGATGGGGGCGCGGCCACAGGGCACTCCGGCGGTAGGAGGAGTGGATGGAGAGGAGTGCCGGCGTGAAGGGGAGTTGCTGGAGATGTCAGGGGTGGAGGAGGAGCTCGGCTCGGAGCCAATTTAGTCGGTGGAGGCGGCGGCCATGGCGGCGATTGGAGGTGGTGAGAGCTCCTCGGGCTCGGGCAGGTGGCTAGGTAGGGGTAGAGGAGAGTGGTGAGTGCGCTGATGAGCTCGAAAGGGGCTCGGGTGGCTTCATATAGCCGGGACGGCGCAGGGCTCGGGCACGGCCGCGGCGACGCGTGCGCCACGCGCCGGAGCTTCGGGAACACTCATGGAGGAGGGGAGAGGTGTCCAGGTGACTCACGTAGGAGGGGACGCGAGAGGGGGAGAGGGGTCCAGGAGAAAGAAGACGTCAAGGGGAAGCTCCTAGACATGGCTAGGTGGCGAGGAGGAAACCGACGAGCACATCGCCGCAGTTTGCCAGAGCGTGTGGACGTGCATGCCAGCCACGCGGTCACCGCGTGAACTGGAACACGTGGTGTAGCCTGGCTGGCCTAATCTTGTCAGGAGGAGTGGTCATTCGAAGGAGAAGACCAAAGAGGAAAGAAACAGGCATAGTAGAGCTTGAGATGACCACAGCTAGCAGATTTGCTCAGGAACAACAAGGTGTTTGTGCCGTGGTGAGGAAGATACAAGAAGGGATAGGGATTGGTCTTTGCCAGAGAGTGATCACATGCTAAGAACTACGTGTGGGGCAAAAATCAGCTCAAATGGATAAGCAGATATAGCACTTGCTGTACAATGCTCTCCACTGGATAGAAATGCAAATCCTGATGTGGCACTCACATACTGGCTTTGATTGTGCTGAAATTTGGAAGAGGTGAGTTATATAGGCATATTAAGACTTTGTATAAATTTCATACCATTTGGATAAACTAAAATGGTACTTCCTTCACACAGCATCCCATTGGACAGAATCTTAGAAAAATAGCTGAGGAGAAATGGCTGGATTAAATGAGCCCAAATTTTCTGGAGATAAGTTATATGGGTAGTAGAATGCTCTGGTAAATTTTCAGCAATTATGAAGCAATAGAAAGTATAGTTGCTTCACAACAGGAAAATATGACCAGAAGCCACGATTTTAAGGTGTGCTCACATAGTAGATGGGATGATGCTCAAATCTTGTGGATAGTGTTAATTTGAGCATATGAAGATGCTTGCAAAATTTCAACTCATTTGGATACTCTTAGCTAGCACTTGCTTCACAAAGCTTCCTCTAGATCAGAAACTTTGGAAATTTGCCAAGAAATATTTACTAGCCAAATTGAGTTGAATTTTATCATGTGGCAATTATATGGATAGGAAAGAGTGCACAAAGAGTTTGAGAGCAATCAAGAAAATATAAAGGGCACTTGCTTCTCAACTTGATAGCTAGGGCAGAATCAGAAAAGGAATATTGGTGAAATGTTTTTGAGCATGTCAAGGAAAGATTTTGACATATCTGAGGAAGATAGGACCCAAACAATTTATGAGAATTATTTGGGAATTTTTGGAGTGATGGAAATGTGGGTTGCTTCACAACCCAGGCAGACAGGGTTATTCCTTTAATAGAAAAGGAATATTCCCAGGAAAATAAATATTGGGATTGTGAAAGCACAACATGCTCCCTTGGTGGTTTTGATAATTCATGACAACATACATTGTCTCTTGGACTAATACTTTTACCTAGTGTATTTCAGATATAGTCCATAGAGAAGGGCTTGCAAAAGGATTGTGGAGATTGTGGGATACCCCAAGATGCAAGGAAATAGGTTGGCAAAACTTCAAGGAAGAGGACTCTACATTTTACATTTATGAGAAATCACTTTGAGTCCATAGGAAAGCCAATACTATTAAAAGGGGGTAAGGTTTTGTTGGTGAACAAAATGCTCATACGTGCACAAGTGATAGTCACCAAAAACACCCACAAGCTCTTCCACAAAGTCTGTCCAAAGCCATATACTCAAAATCGGTGCAACCAACACTTTCCACTCGGTGCCACCGATTCCCAAACTCAGACAGACTCAGCCAAACCCTAGCCACTTCGGTGCAACCGATTCCATTCCGGTGCCACTGAGTTTAGGTTGCCAACTTTCTGTTACGCAAATTCACAATATCGGTACCACTGAGATTGTTGGATCGGCGTCACCGAGAATGTCAATCTGACCGTTGGTCACCTTATCGGTGCAACCGAGTTTCCTATATCGGTCTCACCGAGATTCAAAAGTTGCCACCTTTTGGTCACTTCGGTACCACTGAGATTAACACATCGGTGTCACCGAGTTGGTCATTTTGTGTGTAACGGTTGGATTTTTGGGGATGCCTATATATACCCCTTCACCACCACCTACTCGAAAGAGAAGCACTCAGAACTATTCCATACTTGCCCCATCCAGTTTTCTGAGAGAGAGCCACCTACCCTTGTGTTGATGTCAAGATCTTCCACTCCAACCATATGGATCTTGATTTCTAGCCTCCCCAAGTTGCTATCCACCAATCCCATCTCTTCCACCAAGCCAAATCTGTGAGAGAGTGATTGTGTGTTGAGGAGTCTATCATCTTGAAGCACAAGAGCAAGGAGTTCATCGTCATTACCGAGCCTATTACCTTTTGGAGGGTGGTGCCTCCTAGATTGGTTAGGTGTCGCTTGGGAGCCTCCTACTTCATGTTGTGGAGTGAACCAAGAAGATTGTACGGGCAAGGAGATCGCCTACTTCGTGAAGATCTACCCATAGTGAGGCTAGTCCTTCATGGACGGAAGCCGTTATGGCATAGTCAAGGTTGCTACTTCGTGGACCCTTATGGTTGGTGCCCTCCGTGGAATCTCGCGACCGTTACCCTCCGTGGGTTGAAGACTCCATAAACGTGGATGTACGATAGCACCACCTATCGGAACCACGGGAAAAAATCATTGTGTCTCCAATTGCGTTTGATCTTCCTATCTCTACTCTTTACTTCATGTGCAATGTCTTTACTTTCCGCTGCCATATTTGTTGACATGCATGTGTAGGGCTGTTAGACTTGCTAGACTTGCTAAAACTGTTAAAATCTACCAACCAATAAACTTGGGAAAAGGTTAGGTTTTAAATTCCTGCTAGTAGTCTATTCACCCCCCCTCTAGACACTCTTCTAGTGATCCCTCAGATTGGTCCAAGATGGAAATGGCAAGGTCTTGAGATGGTTTTGAGGTTGACAAGACACTTGGGAGAGGAATCAAGGGTAATCTCTCCAGGTTCCAAGACCACTAAGCCACTGAGAAAGCAAATCCAGACCAAAATCAAAAGAAAAAGAAATGGGCAAAATCCAGGGTGTTACAAACCTACCCCCCTTAAAGAAATTTTGTTCTCGAGATTTGGTTGCTCAGGGGTAAAACATGAATATTCCCACTTGAGGAAACTGTTTCCAACTCGGGTTTCCTTTTTGCCTTTGAATAATGCTCCCATTGGATTTTATCTGACTCACTGCCTGGCTTCGGTGTGGTTTGCTTCACTGGATCCTCATTCTGCCAAATCTTATCCCATATGTTACTCGGACTCCAATCCTTTTATGTCTCCTAACTTATCTGGGTGCGATGAATTATACTGACTGAAATACGTGCCCTTCTTGCAAGTCCGAGAGTAGTTCCTCATGGACGTGTTGTGATGAAGTCCAATACGGACGACCGTCCATTGAGTTGTGAACAGATCCTCTCGTGGACACGAAATCTTTTACTCATTGCATTGGGTGGCTTTAAATGGGTATGTGTCCTCCAGACTCAAACAGTGCGGTAAATCATACCGTTCTTCTGGCAGAATATGACTTCTCGCAGGAGTTGCTGAAACATACTGAGTATCTCCACTATCTTGGGTATAGAGTTCCTACCAAATATTGGACTGTCCAGAGTATCTGTACCGTGCAACCGTTACCATACCTGTATGGACGATCTTGCTCGTTCATTATGGTTCTCTTTGTCTGGATCCTTTGCTGAAAGATCTTGGCCCTATATGTCCTTGGTTCTTCGTGTGACCATAAGTGCTGTCAGGTGCAATATTTCGGCAGGCATATCTTATCCTGATCCCTTGACAGGGTATCTTTGCTCACCAGACCATTTTTATCGTCCTCCACGCTTTATTCGTAGGGCAATGATCATCCAAACTTAAGTTCATAATTACTTGTATGGGGCTCATTGTTGTCGCCAACCATAGGAACAAATGTTAATGATATTCCTTTGTCGGGTGTGAGGAAACTGGCCTTGATGGCCACTGCCCAGATTGTTGTCTCAATGTTGTCTGGCTTCATATCTTGCATCACACTGAGGTGCACAACTGTCTTTCTCTTTCTTACATAACCCAGGTGATAGTCAGATGCTCACCGGGCTGACATCATTGTATGATTGATTCGTATGACCTTAGCAACATGTCCATTATATCGATTGGACATATGTAACTGGGCACTTGATTTCTGAGGTAGGCTTGTGTCCTGACTGATTTTTGCCTTCTGACCAACTGTTGCGGGTCTGACTCTGGGGATGCATTGTCATCTGCTGCCAACTGTCGGTGGAATAGCTTGTACTGGTGAGGATGTGATGCCTTACTGGCGAAGGTTGCTCAGCTTGTGTTGAAAGCCATCGACTAAAACAAAAGCACACAAAGCATCAAGGTCAAACACAAGCAATATCACATTCTATAACTATTCACAACAATAGTATGCATGCCTACTTAAGCACACACATCCCGCGGAAACTCAGGTACTACGGTCTAACATGCTGTGGCGGTGTGCACGAACTTGAATCCATGTGCAGAAAGAGTTGGTGTAAACAAAGCTACACCAGATACGGGCTTAACACCGGTTGCAGCTGGATGGACACGGGGGCGAGGACGGAATTGGTGATCGTGGGTCGGAACACGGAGGTCACGACCATATCATCATCAAGCATACGGAAGAAACCGTACTCGTCCAGAGAATGGGTGACAGGGTAGGATAGCGGTGGAAAGAAGGGCTTGCAGGCATTGCCCTTTTCTGATAACAAGGATCAGTAAGGGTTGCCAAAGCGGCTAGTGGGACGGCACGATTCGGGATAGAATTATGTCTATCACCAAAATGATAGGGGTAACTGAAGAAAATAGATTGATGTTGTACCGGTGCATCAATCCTGACAAGGAATCGACAACTCCAAGCACCTTGGCATCACTCCGCTGGGACGGAGATGACACCACACCAAGGAAAGTGTATGCAACTGGAGGGTGCAGGTAGTGGGGCGAAACCGATGCCACCTACACTCACCAGATCCATCGTTAGTGATAAAATAGTCTATATGCATGCTATGCAGCAAACAAATGCAACAGGCAAGTGCAGCAAACCGACTAGACTCTACACTACCGGTTACTAACGTTCGCGCGGTCTAGGGCGTCCTACAGCCAAACCTGCTCTGATACCAACTGCTGTGGCACCCCGGCTCAGAGGAAATCGGAACGCCCTGTATTCCAGCCCAGAGACAAGTCTTCTGGAATACGGCACTGTTGGCATAGAACAAATAAGCTCTTTATTACTATGGATAAGGTTACAAGGGTACATGGATTACATCGGCACGACGATACTACGCCTGCCCAGGGTAGCTCTATGCTAACAGCAGAACGACCCGAGGAAGCGGAGTAACTCTCGGCAGTGGAACAACGACGGCGGTGATGGACTCCACTCCGCAGGGACTCTGGCTGGAACGCTTATCCTAGCTCGCAAACTCGGAGTCGTCGACAAGCAAGCAATCATAGCATGACCTGCAGACTGGCATGACATGCCAGGTGAGTACTTTGAATGTACTCGCAAGCTCACACAGACCAAAGCAGTCAAGACAAGCAACGGCATGGCATTTACAGGCTAAGCAGGTGTAAACATGATGATGCTAGAACGATATAGGCATGGCATATGAGCCAGATGTCACTACATGCAACAGGTTAAAATTATCTTGATGCAACTTACTCTGTTCGGAGGTTACCTCGTAACCACCACGTGTGAGAACTTACCATCGAGTGTGCCACATGATAACCTCGGAACCAACCAAACTTGGTATTACAATACCGTAGTGATAACATGATCACAAGGAGCTTGGTCTTTACCCGAGATCACCGCATAACACTATCAACCAAATCCAGTATCCATGATACCACGGTGACCCTCTCGTGATCACCATCAACCAACATCGGTATCCTCGATACCACGGTGATCCTCTCGCGATCACATAAAGATCAACCAACTTCTTTCTTGTCGAACCGGGTTGTTATGAGCAAGATTATTATACTATTAACCCATAGTGTGTCCTACTACGAACTGTGCCCATGACCGAGGACGCGGCTATCGATAGATCATACACTCTGCAGAGGTTAGTATACTGTACCCACACCACGGAACGTATGGCCTCGTGCTCCCATTCGGGTGGACCAACGACGTTCCAACAAAACCCAATGTATTGCATGGCACTCTCCCGGCCACTCCGACAAACTCCCCTTTGGGCTATGTCATGGGTGACCCCTGTGTCACTCCGGACACCTGCGACCATCGTGGCCAAACAAAACTGTCCCAAACGGGGACCTGAGCTCAATACCAAAACTGGGTTCACAAGGTTATAGCCTCCTACCTGATCATGGTAGCACGCACTCATAACCTTCCCTGGTTGGAGGTACCAGCGAGAGGCATGACAATAGACCAAATTAGGGCCGCCCCATCCCGGCAAGTGTGTTTGCACTGGTGAGCTCGACTCGGTGGCGCACTATGACTCAGCCAACAGGTGTTCAAGTTCGATTAACATCCGGTTTAACTTGAATGTAAATGAGCTGAGTCACGATAACAGGATGAAACCATATTGCATATGAACATGATATAACCTAAGCAGGGATGGGAAGCATAATATCTGAATCATAGCATCAACAACATGCAAGCACTTAACCAGCTAAATGCAAACGAGCATGGCATAGTGGTGAACATGAACAAGATTAGCATATCCATAACAAATGATAAAGAAATATGCAGACATGTCATCGTCTTAGCATGAACTACTGCAAGTATTAACCATGAGCATAATGCTACCAACGAGTACTTGATAACTAACAAGATGCACATGGACCGAGTATAAGGATAAACATGAGACATGAGCATATACAGTATCCTCAAACATATTAACATGCACACATTGAATAACTATTCAAGTAGGAACCATTGCTACTACAAATCCATCATGCAAGTGGCTGTCGTGGCTTGCCTAGGAATGAGGGATCCATCGGGGAGAAGTGCGGAGAGTCCGCGAAAATGATTGCCGGAAACAGTTCTCTCTCGGAGGGGCTGTTTACGGGCAAGGGCAAAATGGTCATTTTCACTGTGTCAAAACATAATGAAAATGGTACCAAACGAACGGGCTTGACGAGATGAAGAAGTTGGCTTTGGAATCACCTCAATCGGTGTCGGTGTAATGAACAGGGGGTGTTCATTACCCCTGAACACGCGCCGGCAAGTTGCAGCCTCCAGGCCGGAAGGGCATGGCAGAGAAGAAATCCGCTTATGGGACACATCTAGGACCCAGGTTTCCGGCAAGGATTACTTGCCGGGAATGGGCCTTCACATCACCGGCAAGCTCAAAGGCCGGCAAAATCAGGATAGAATTTCCGGGAAGCGAGCCTTCCTAGGAAAAGACCTCCAGGCATGTCACCGAGAAGACCCGATGTTGGACTCCCGGCAAGATGCTTGCCGGAGGACAACTGGGAACAAGCACAAGAATATCAAGAAGGCATTCGAGTCGATGATCAGAAGACCGAAGGCTGGGACCCCGGCAAGATGCTTGCCGGGATGGCTAGCAAAGCCCCGGCAAGATTCACACCCGGCAAGATCCCGCCACCCTGCCACCGCTCCAGTGCAGCGACCAGCCTGTCAGACGGGGTTTGTCCTCCTGGACGCGTGTCATGGCATTTGTGGTGGATGGGGTTAAGCGGTGTTGATGGGACGGCCCCTTTTCCTGTCCCCGAGAAGCTAAGGGACACCTAAGCGGAGCATTTAATGCGTTTATCCCAAGTCATCAGTATTAGGTATGATAACGCTATAGTAGCTTTACACCTCTTGTACTTCGCCACTGTTGGTGACCCCTTGGACATATAAAAGGAGGCCCAAGGCGTAGCTACGGGGGGGGGGGATTTTTTGGGCGAGCTCATGGAAAGGAATCTTCAGAGGGAGAGGAGGACCTTCTGGCCCATTCTGCATGCGTAGCTGCTGCTCGAATGTACTGTCCATCGCAAGCGCTCCTGGGCTGGAGTTCAAACACATCCAGTACAACTAAAGCAGGAGTAGGGTTTTACGCTTCTCAGCGGCCCGAACCTGGGTAAAAATCCCCCGCGTTGATCGTTGGATCTGCTCTTTGTGCAAGCCTTTTACCCTGCCGAACCGTTAAAGGGATTCACGCGATCCCATAGGTGTCGTACGCCGACATCTTTGGCGTGCCAGGTAGGGGGAAAGGTTGCGCGAACCTGATCTAGCGGCCAGCGCATCAGCTTCATCGTCCATGGCGACTTCGCTCTACTTACAGAAAGCTAAGTCCTAAAACTTTGATTGCTTTTTGTTGTGTAGCCTTATCCTTGATGGCAGTTTTGTATAACCTGTGCGCGAGGGAGCGCTCTAGAAACACTCTGCACTCCTGGTTGTTCTGGGTCTGCCCAACTACACAGATGCAGCTGCGGTTGTCTCTAGGGCGTTAAGCTCCTGAAGAGGCGGCGTTCTCGATAGGCTGCTAGACAGGACCCGATCCTAAGCGCCATCGACCAGAACGTGCGCATTCGAGGAGTATTCCAGCAAGCATAGGGATTCATTGTACAAAAATGCAATTGTTCAAGGAAAAGGCTCGATGAGTTTTATTTTCGGATTTCTGCGTAAACCCGTATGCTGAGGAGCCTTCCCGGGGCCAATAGCACGCGAAGGAGCCTTCCCGGGGCTAGTTGCGCTCCTAGTCGCCTCGAGTCCACTCGGCGATGTGAGGAGCTGCACTAAAGCTAGGAAGGTAAACCTTTTCGGGAGGCGGCGTTCCCGGCAAGCCGCTATGGACCCATTCCTCCAAGCGCTGCTGACTGGATCGTGCGCATCGGAAAGTGTTTCGGCAAGCAAGAGCATAGGCACCGGGAAAGGTAAATCTTTTCGGGAGGCGGCGTTCCCGGCAAGCCGCTAAGGACCCGTTCCTCAAAACGCTGCTGGCTGAAAGTGTTCCGGCAAGCAAGGGAACATTCGACAGAAGTCTAGATTTCAACAAGTTAATCATAATCCAGAAGCTAATTAACTTGTTGTGCTAAAACGCTGTCGTGGCATTACATGTCCAATCAGTGTTGCAGGATACACATGGAAGGCGGGCTCGGGGGCTGGCTGCACCCTAGAGAGTAACCTTCTAGAGAGCTGCCGGTTATCACCACAAGCGCGGCCTCGCTATGCGAGATGAACAGTAGGAAAAGCTAAGTTACAAAAACTTGTGACAATTGCATTTCTTTTGCTGTCCTCACTTGCTCCTTACACCTACATGCGAAGGAGCCTTCCCTGGACCATTAGCGCCCCTAGTTGTCTCGAGTCCGCTCGACAATTTAGGCGGCTACACAGACACCAGGAAGGTAAACCTTTTCGGGAGGTGGCGTTCCCGGCAAGCTGCTAAGGACCCGTTCCTCCAAGCGCTGCCGACTGGAGCGTGTGCACCGAAAAGCTTTCCGGCAAGCATGGGTCGTCTTGATTGATTTTTCGTCCTTGTACATTAATCTGCACGCGAAGGAACCTTGTCGTGGTGAGCTCGTGCTCTAGTTTCGCCTCGAGTCCGCTCGGCAAGCTTAGCAGCCGCGATCTGACCCGGCGAGTCGCCTTGCCGGCGGCGGCGTTTCCAGCAGGCTGCTAAAGTCCCGCACCTAGCGCTCGCGGCAAACGTGCATGACAAGGTTTCCAAGCAGCGTAGGATATAAGATATATGCAAGGACGGAATTAATCAAGAGGGGAGCAAACATTCATTCAGCATAAAGAAACATGTCTTGCATGCATAAAGATTGGCCTGACTAAGATTAATTATTTCTTTACATGCGCCATTGCAGCAACGGCCGCCGAGAAAGCCAAGGGCGTCGTGTTGGAGGCCGGCAAGACGGCGGCGACAGCAGGGATGATTGTATGAATCGAGCACCGCACCCGCAGTACCCTTTGTGGGGAAGGCTCGGGGGCTGGCTCTTCATCGCACGGTGTGGCGCTCCCTTTCGGGCACACGACTCCTGCCACCATCCTGCTCTGTCTGCCCACGCTACCGGCAAGCCCAAGGCCCGGCAAACCTCAAGCTCTCTTGCGTCATCATCAGCATGTAGTTAAAAAGTCATGAGTGATGGTTACTTCTTGCCGCGCGTGTACCGGTGCATGTTTTTGGGCCTAGCCCAGACAAACACTGTGCATGCTTGTCCGGCCCAGGCCCGGGGGCTCCTGTCGGTGTGATGAACAGGGGGTGTTCATTACCCCTGAACACGCACCGGCAAGTTGCAGCCTCCAGGCGGGAAGGGCATGGCAGAGAAGAAATCCGCTTATGGGACACATCTAGGACCCAAGTTTCCGGCAAGGATTACTTGCCGGGAACGGGCCTTCGCATCACCGACAAGCTCAAAGGCCGGGAAGATCAGGATAGAATTTCCGGGAAGCGAGCCTTCCTCGGAAAAGACCTCCAGGCAGGTCACCGAGAAGACCCGATGTTGGACTCCCGGCAAGATGCTTGCCGGAGGACAACTGGGAACAAGCACAAGAATATCAAGAAAGCATTCGAGCCGATGATCAGAAGACCGAAGGCTGGGACCCCGGCAAGATGCTTACCGGGATGGCTAGCGAAGCCCCGGCAAGATTCGCACCCGGCAAGATCCCGCCACCCTGCCACCGCTCCAGTGCAGCGACCAGCCTGTCAGACGGGGTTTATCCTCCTGGACGCGTGTCATGGCATTTGTGGTGGATGGGGTTAAGCGGTGCTAATGGGACGGCCCCTTTTCCCGTCCCCGAGAAGCTAAGGGACACCTAAGCGGAACATTTAATGCGTTTGTCCCAAGTCGTCAGTATTAGGGATGATAACACTATAGTAGCTTTACACCTCTTGTACTTCGCCACTATTGGTGACCCCTTGGACATATAAAAGGAGGCCCAAGGCGTAGCTATGGGGGGGGGGGGTTGGGCGAGCTCATAGAGAGGAATCTTCAGAGGGAGAGGAGGACCTTCTGGCCCATTCTGCATGCGTAGCTGCTGCTCGAATGTACTGTCCATCGCAAGCGCTCCTGGGCTAGAGTGCAAACACATCCAGTACAACTAAAGCAGGAGTAGGGTTTTACGCTTCTCAGCGGCCCGAACCTGGGTAAAAATCCCCTGCGTTGATCGTTGGATCTGCTCTTTGTGCAAACCTTTTTCCCTGCCGAACTGTAAAAGGGATCCACGCGATCCCATAGGTGTCGTACGCCGACAATCGGAGTTGCGGATGAAAAGATATAGCCAGACGAATGTCAGGGACCCGTTTGTAAAAAGAATATCCACAAATATGCCCCTGGCTGCAAAACAGAAAACGCTTTCTGGGAAATACGTTTTCTGAAAGCGAAAGCGTATTTGTAGAAATACGTTTCCACTTATCCTTGTCAGCAGGGCTGGGTCAACGCCCGTGCGGCTACCAGGTGGGGTCCGCGGGAGGTGGGGCCTTCCTGGCCTGGGCGTCGTCTTCTTCCTCGCTCCCCCAACCAGAAACAGAGGAGGTAGGGGAGGGCCACGGTGCCTGCGACGTCCCCCGGCGGCTCTGGCCACCTCCGACAGGGACGAAGCCACCGGCGGGCGCGGAAGGAGGCGCTGCTCCCGCCTGGAGCAGCAGCAGACCCCGGGGAGGGGCAGAGCAACGGCGGCTCACGGCATCAGAGAGCCGGGGAGGCGGCGGTCGACCGATGGGGGCGCGGCCACAGGGCACTCCGGCGGCAGGAGGAGTGGATGGAGAGGAGCGCTGGCGTGAAGGGGAGTTGCTGGAGATGTCAGGGGTGGAGGAGGAGCTCGGCTCGGAGCCAATTTAGGCGGTGGAGGGCGGCGGCCATGGCGGCGATTGGAGGTGGTGAGAGCTCCTCGGGCTCGGGCAGGTGGCTAGGTAGGGGTAGAGGAGAGTGGTGAGTACGCTGATGAGCTCGAGAGGGGCTCGGGTGGCTTTATTTAGCCGGGACGGCGCAGGGCTCGGCCACGGCCGCGGCGACACGTGCGCCATGCGCCGGAGCTTCGGGAACACTCATGGAGGAGGGGAGAGGTGTCCAGAGGACTCACGGGGGAGTAGAGAGGTCTCAGGCGAGCTCGGGAAGGCTCGGGAGAGCTCCGGCAACCGGACACGGTGGCGACTGCGGCTGCAGGTCACGGGTTCGGCTGCCGCACCGCGTAGGAGGGGACGCGAGAGGGGGAGAGGGGTCCAGGAGAAAAAAGACGTCGAGGGGAAGCTCCTAGACATGGCTAGGTGGCGAGGGAGAGGAGGAAACCGACGAGCATAGCGCCGCGGTTTGCCAGAGCGCGTGGACGTGCATGCCAGCCACGTGGTCACCGCGTGAACAGGCTCACGCGGTGCACCCTAGCCGGCCTAATCTTGTCAGGAGGAGTGGTCATTCGAAGGAGAATGCCAAAGAGGAAAGAAACAGGCATAGTAGAGCTTGAGATGACCACAACTAGCAGATTTTCTCAGGAACAGCAAGGTGTTTGTGCCGTGGTGAGGAAGATACAAGAAGGGATAGGGATTGGTCTTTCCCAGAGAGTGATCACATGCTAAGAACTATGTGTGGGGCAAAAATCAGCTCATATGGATAAGCAGATATAGCACTTGCTGTACAATGCTCTCCACTGGACAGAAATGCAAATCCTGATGTGGCACTCACATACTAGCTTTGATTGTGCTGAAATTTGGAGGAGGTGAGTTATATAGGCATATTAAGACACTGTATAAATTTCTACCATTTGGATAAACTAAAAAGGTACTTCCTTCACACAACATCCCATTGGACAGAATCTTAGAAAAATAGCTGAGGAGAAATGGCTGGATAAAATGAGCCCAAATTTTGTGGAGATAAGTTATATGGGTAGGAGAATGTTCTGGTAAATTTTCAGCAATTATGAAGCAATATAAAATATAGTTGCTTCACAACACGAAAATATGACCAGAAGCCAAGATTTGAAGGTGTGCTCACATAGTAGATGGGATGATGCTCAAATCTTGTGGATAGTGTTAATTTGAGCATATGAAGATGCTTGCAAAATTTCAACTCATTTGGATACTCTTAGCTAGCACTTGCTTCACAAAGCTTCCTCTGGATCAGAAACTTTGGAAATTTGCCAAGAAATATTTACTAGCCAAATTGAGTTGAATTTTATCATGTGGCAATTATATGGATAGGAAAGAGTGCACAAAGAGTTTGAGAGCAAGCAAGCAAATATAAAGGGTACTTGCTTCTCAACTTGACAGCTAGGGCAGAATCAGAAAAGGAATATTGGTGAAATGTTTTTGAGCATGGCAAGGAAAGATTTTGGAGTGATGGAAATGTGGGTTGCTTCACAACCCAGGCAGACAGGGTTATTCCTTTAACAGAAAAGGAATATTCCTAGGAAAATAAATATTGGGATTGGTCCAAGATGGAAATGGCAAGGTCTTGAGATGGTTTTGAGGTTGACAAGCCACTTGGGAGAGGAATCAAGGGTAATCTCTCCAGGTTCCAAGACCACTAAGCCACCGAGAAAGCAAATCCAGACCAAAATCAAAAGAAAAAGAAATGGGCAAAATCCAGGGTTTTACACTAGTGGAAATAATTTTACACTAGAATTGAACTAGCTCTGTAACCTAGTGCAAATAATTTTACACTAGAGTTAAACTAGCTCTGTAACCTAGTTCAAATAATTTTAGACTAGAGTTGAACTAGCTCTATAACCTAGTACAAATAATTTTACACTAGAGTTGAACTAGCTCTGTAACCTAGTTCAAATAATTTTACACTAGAGTTGAACTAGCTCTGTAACCTAGTTCAAATAATTTTACACTAGAGTTGAACTAGCTCTATAACTTAGTACAAATAATTTTACACTAGACTTGAACTAGCTCTATAACCTCGTAAACATATTTTTGCACTAGAGTTGAACTAGCTCTATAACCTAGTACAAATAATTTTACACTAGAATTGAACTAGCTCTGTAACCTAGTGCAAATAATTTTACACTAGAGTTCAACTAGCTCTATAACCTAGTTCAAATAATTTTACACTAGAGTTGAACTAGCTCTATAACCTAGTACAAATAATTTTACACTAGAGTTGAACTAGCTCAATAACCTAGTACAAATAATTTTATACTAGAGTTGAACTAGCTCTGTAACCTAGTAAAAATAATTTTAGACTAGAGTTGAACTAGCTCTATAACCTAGTACAAATAATTTTACACTAGAGTTGAACTAGCTCTGTAACCTAGTTCAAATAATTTTAGACTAGAGTTGAACTAGCTCTGTAACCTAGTTCAAATAATTTTACACTAGAGTTGAACTAGCTCTATAACTTAGTACAAATAATTTTACACTAGAGTTGAACTAGCTCTATAACCTCGTAAACATATTTTTGCACTAGAGTTGAACTAGCTCCATAACCTAGTACAAATAATTTTACACTAGAATTGAACTAGCTCTGTAACCTAGTGCAAATAATTTTACACTAGAGTTGAACTAGCTCTGTAACCTAGTTCAAATAATTTTACACTAGAGTTGAACTAGCTCTATAACCTAGTACAAATAATTTTACACTAGAGTTGAACTAGCTCAATAACCTAGTACAAATAATTTTACACTAGAGTTGAACTAGCTCTGTAACCTAGTAAAAATAATTTTATACTAGAGTTGAACTAGCTCTATAACCTAGTACAAATAATTTTACACTAGAGTTGAACTAGGTCTATAACCTAGTAAAAATAATTTTATACTAGAGTTGAACTAGCTCTATAACCTAGTTAAAATAATTTTACACTAGAGTTGATCTAGCTCTGTAACCTAGTTCAAATAATTTTACACTAGAGTTGAACTAGCTCTATAACCTAGTACAAATAATTTTACACTAGAGTTGAACTAGCTGTGTAACCTAGTTCAAATAATTTTACACTAGAGTTGAACTAGCTCTAAAACCTAGTTCAAATAATTTTACACTAGAGATGAACTAGCTCTGTAACCTAGTTCCAATAATTTTACACTAGAGTTGAACTAGTTCTCCAACTTAGTACAAATAATTTTACACTAGAGTTGAACCAGCTCTATAACCTTGTACAAATAATTTTACAGTAGAGTTGAACTTGCTCTAGAAAATAGTACCAATAATTTTACACTAGAAATAAACTAGCTCTAGAACCTAGTACAAATAATTTTAGACTTGAAATAAACTAGCTCTATAACCTAGTACAAATAATTTTACACTAGAGTTGAACTAGCTCTAGAACCTAGTACAAATAATTTTACACTAGAAATGCACTATCTCTATAACCTAGTACAAATAATTTTACACTAGAGTTGAACTAGCTCGGTAACCTAGTACAAATAATTTTTCAATAGAGTTGAACTAGCTCTATAACATAGTACAAATAATTTTACACTAGAGTTGAACTAGCTCTATCACCTAGTACAAATAATTTTACACTAGAGTTGAACGAGCTCTATTACCTAGTTCAAATAATTTTACACTAGAGTTGAACTAGCTCTATAACCTAGTACAAATAATTTTACACTATAGTTGAACTAACTCTATAACCTAGTACAAATAATTTTACACTAGAGTTGATCTAGCTCTATAACCTAGTACAAATACTTTTACACTAGAGTTGAACTAACTCTGTAACCTAGTTCAAATAATTTTACACAAGAGTTGAACCAGCTCTATAACCTAGTTCAAATAAGTTTACACTAAGGTTGAACTAGCTCTATAACCTAGTACAAATATTTTTACACTAGAGTTGTACTAGCTCTATAACCCAGTGCAAATAATTTTACACTAGAATTGAACTAGCTCTGTAACCTAGTGCAAATAATTTTACACTAGAGTTCAACTAGCTCTATAACCTAGTTCAAATAATTTTACACTAGAAATAAACTAGCTCTATAACCTAGTACAAATAATTTTACACTAGAGTTGAACTAGCTCTAGAACCTAGTACAAATAATTTTACACTAGAAATGAACTATCTCTATAACCTAGTAGAAATAATTTTACACTGGAGTTGAACTAGCTCTGTAAGCTATTACAAATAATTTTACACTAGAGTTGAACTAGCTCTATAACCTAGTACAAATAATTTTACATTAGAGTTGAACTAGCTCTATAACCGAGTACAAATAATTTTACACTAGAGTTGAACGAGCTCTATAACCTAGTTCAAATAATTTTACACTAGAGTTGAACTAGCTCTATAACCTAGTACAAATAATTTTACACTATAGTTGAACTAGCTCTAGAACCTAGTACAAATAATTTTACACTAGCATTGAACTAGATCTATAACCTAGTACAAATAATTTTACACTAGAGTTGAACTAGCTCTATAACCTCGTAAACATATTTTTACACTAGAGTTGAACGAGCTCTATAACCTAGTACAAATAATTTTACACTAGAATTGAACTAGCTCTGTAACCTAGTGCAAATAATTTTAGACTAGAGTTGAACTAGCTCTGTAACCTAGTTCAAATAATTTTACACTAGAGTTGAACCCGCTCTATAACCTAGTTCAAATAATTTTACACTAAGGTTGAACCAGCTCTATAACCTAGTATAAATAATTTTACACTAGAGTTCAACCAGCTCTATAACCTAGTACAAATAATTTTACACTAGAGTTGAACTAGCTCTATAACCTAGTACAAATAATTCTACACTAGAGTTGAACTAGCTCTATAACCCAGTACAAATATTTTTACACTAGAGTTGTACTAGCTCTATAACCCAGTGCAAATAATTTTATACTAGAATTGAACTAGCTCTATAACCTAGTGCAAATAATTTTACACTAGAGTTCAACTAGCTCTGTAACCTAGTTCAAATAATTTTACACTAGAGTTGAACTAGCTCTATAACCTAGTACTAATAATTTTACACTAGAGTTGTACTAGCTCTATAACCTAGTACATATAATTTTACACTAGAGTTGAACTAGCTGTATAACCTAGTACACATAATTTTACACTATAGTTGAACTAGCTTTATGACGGCGTACGACACCTATGGGACCGCGTGGATCCCTTTTACGGTTCGGCAGGGAAAAAGGCTTGCACAAAGAGCAGATCCAACGATCAATGCGAGGGATTTTTACCCAGGTTCGGGCCGCTGAGAAGCGTAAAACCCTACTCCTGCTTTAGTTGTATTGGATATGTTTAAGCCCAAGCTTCAGGAGCGCTTGCGATGAACAGTACGTTCGAGCAGCAGCTACGCATGCAGAATGGGCCAGAAGGTCCCCCCCTCTGTAGCTACGCCTTGGGCCTCCCTTTATACGTCGAAGGGGTCACCAAAAGTGGCGAAGTACAAGAGGTGTAAAGCTACTAGAGTATTATCAAACCTAATACTGACGACTTAGGACAAACACATTAAATGCTCCATTGAGGTGTCCCTAACTTTCTTGGGGACGGAAAAAGAGCCCGTCCCATCAGCACCGCTTAACCCCATCCGCCGCTAGCGTCTCGACACGCACCCAGGAGGACAAAGCCTAAAGGACAGACTGGTCGCTGCGCTGGAGCGGTGGCAGGGTGGCGGGATCTTGCCGGGTGCGAGTCTTGTCGGGTCTTCGCTAGCCATCCCGGCAAGCATCTTGCCGGGGCTCCAGCCTTCGGTCTTCTGTCTTCTGATTATTGACTTGAATGCTTTCTTGACATTCTTGCATTTGCATTCAGCTGTCCCCCGGCAGGCCTTGCCGCTGGTGTGGCTACAACCGTCCGTGCACAAGTATGGGGTACTAAAAAGACCCAAACTTTAGTACACCGACAGGAGCCCCCGGGCCTAGGCCTTACACGGGTGCGAGGCGTTGTTGGGCTAGGCCCAAACAGTGCACGGGCACGCGTGGCAGGAGTTAGCTGTTGTAATCATTCCGCTTATCGCGCCCCCACGACGCACGTTAAATGCGCGACGTGGGATACGTGCGCGGAGCGGCCGTAATAGCCGCGCGCTCACAAATGCGTTTTCATACTGACTAGTAAAGAGGCAGCCTGGCGCCTTCCCCATAAAAAGGAATCCGCAGGGGCAATTGCTCATTTACCTCTTGTCCTTTCCAATCTGGAAACCGCCATCGTCTCCTTCCTCGAACTCGAAACAGAGCCTCTCCCACTAATCCGCCGCCTCCACGCCCTCACCGTCCTCGGCCTCCGCTCCCATAGTCGCCATGCCGCCCAAGGCGAGCAAGGGCAAGGAGGTGAAAGCCGCTGTCCCGGAGAGCGAACTGGTGAAGATGCGGAAGAAGCACGCCGTCTTCACTCCGGTGCTCGATGCGAGCGCTCTGAAGAACCGATACCAGTGCATGTGGGCAAGGGAGACGAAGGCTCATCCTGCTACTCGCGTGAGCCCAGGTTCCTCCAAGGGTGGCCCAGATAAATTCCCCTTCTTTGCCGACTATTTTTACTGCGGGCTTTGTCCCCCGTTTTCTGATTTCTTTATCGACATCATGTACACATACGGCTTCCATCTCTTGGATTTTACGCCGAATGCCGTGACATGCATGTCAGCCTTTGCCCATCTTTGTGAAAATTTTGCCGGAGTAATCCCTAGCACAGCCCTCTTCCGCCACTATTTCGTTCCCCGCATTCAAAAGGGAGAGGCCCTTTCTGGTTCTATCACCTGGATTCCAAGGTCATGGAACAAGGAGATATACCCAGACGGGGTCTACCGCGAGAAGTGGGAAGAATGGCGGGCCAAGTGGTGCTGGATTCAGGAGAAAGACCCTCAGCCCTTCTGTTTGCCTCGACAAACAAAGATGGCGCATGATAATGATTGGAGCGCCCTCGATCCTCAAGATGAGAAGCTCACAATTGCAATTACCAGGATCCACCGCCTCAAGGTTGCCGGGCTCACAATAGAAATGATTGGCGCTGATTTCCTTCACTGGTGCATCGCCCCTCTGTAGAACAAAGGGAGACCAGCCTGGGAGTTCCGGAATGCAGCAGATATCATGAGGCTGCGCCCTGGTCTGAATAACAATTTGACAGTCATGCAGCACACAGCTCTCTGCCACAAGCTGTTCAGGACTGATGCGAGATACAAGTTGCCGGCTAGCGTAATTCCTCTATGCAACAACTCCGCCCTGGCCTCAATCATCGCCATGATGCCGGTGTGTGATGCTCACAGCCTTGACGGAACTTGGGATGAGCCAACCGCAGAGCAGACACAAGAATTCTTCGACAACTTGTCGGAGAGGGCCATCCGGGAAGAAACGACCCTCATCCGCCCTACCACTGAAGAAGAAGTGGCGTATATCGCCAGCAGGGCGGAAGAGGCGAATCTTGCCGCGGAGGCCGGCAGCGCTGGCTTCACGGAAGGGGAAGCCAGTGAAGATGAAGTGATGTCGGAGGAAAATCTTGCCGGGCAGGGCGAGGTTGCCGAAGAGCAGAGTGGCACAGCTGCCGGGGGTCTTTCTGCCGAAGATACAGCCAAGGAGCAGCTGCACGAGGAGCCCCCAGCTCCCGAGAAGAAGAAGAAGCGTGTTCTTCGGAAGGCCACCTCTGGTGCCTCAGCCCACCAACCTTCCTCTTCTGCCGTAGCAAAACGACCCAGGACCACTCCTTCACCTACTCGCACGGACACCGTGACGGAAGTCGACTTCGACCTCTCCGCCTTTAGCTTGGAAGGAGAAGAGTAAGGGTCCTGTCACATCCTTTATCTTCTGGATTTCTGGTTTTGCTTAACCTGTATGCCTTGCTTTGACCTGTCCCCGTAGAGATACGGAAACGTTGGTGCAAAGGATGGCGAAGAAGGCAAAGATTTCAACGGGCGATGAGCCGCCAGCAAGCACCACGGGTGCGCCAGAGCCGATTACCATCAGCCCGGAGCCCAGCCCATGACGTAGTCCTCAACGCAGCCCCCGACGCAGCCCCCAGCGTGAGTTCACTACTCACTTTCCGCTGGCAAGTGTCGGGGTGTGTATCTTCACTACTGACATCACCGGGCTTGTAGGAGAGGAGCGGCTAGAAGGAGCACCATTAGAAGCCATCCCTAACGTGCCGCCTCCGTCATCCATGCCGCCCAGAGATGAATCTCCGGCAAGGGCTTCCACTAGCGAGCTCATTCACGTTGAAGGGGAGCCGGCAAGCGCGGGCGCGGCAAGCGCGGGCTCTGGTGGTCCTACTTCGGCAACTGGTGTTGCCGGGAAAGGAGAAGCCACCTTCCAACAACTCGACAGAGGTAAACCGTTTGCCTCAGAACACTTGTTATTCTGTCTTTCTTTTTGTCTTCTTGAACTTCCACCTTAGCCTTATCTTGTTTGTTTTCTTGGCCTTCAGATCTTCCCTCGACGGAACACATGGATGTTGACGCCGTCATCGAGGAGACCGCCAGGAATGCTGCCACCGAGGCCGACAGAGTTGCTGCTGATGTGGCCGCCAAGGACGTACAGGAAGAAACCGCCAAGGAGTCTGCTGAGAAGGCCGGCAAGGAGTCCAGTGACCATACTGACGGCCTTCCTGCCGCGGGAACGCCAGGCGCTACGCCGGCCATGGAGCCCCCAGACGCCGGTGAGGCGAGTGTCGAGGACCAACCGTCAACATCCGGTGCCCCTCCGTCAAGGAAATACCTCAAGGTTGGCAACAACCTGTTCGTCAGCATACCGGGAACGGTAAGCATTGGGGTGCCAACTGAAGAGGAAATCTTTGACGAAGACGTCATCGCCGCTGCTGGGCTCAAGATTGTCGACAAGCCATGCACCAGCAGCAGCAAATCCGAAGAAGAAAAGCTCCTCCAGGCCATGAGCAACAACTTTCAGAAGCTCCAAGCGCTTCACCGCGCCCGGAAAGAGAAGCTGGATTCCAGGGCCGCAGTTGTCGAAGCAGCGAAGGTAGATTTCCAGAAGCGCGTCGAGGAAACACAAGTCTGGTATGCTGAGGCCTTTCAGGAGCTGAAGGCGAGTCAAGAGCAGCTGAATCAAAGCTGGAACGAGCTCCTCATGAAGCAGTCCGATGTTGAGAAGGCACAAGAGGAGGCCGCACAACAGGCTGCTGCAAAGGAAGCCCGCCTAACAGAGCGCCGCATCGGGCTTGATGCCCATGAAGAGGACCTTGTCGCCCGTGAGAAGGCGCTTGCCGACAAGCTTCGTGGCAAGGACGAAGAGATTGAAAGGCTTGTCGCGCAGCGGACCCAAGAGCTGGAGCAGAAACACAAGGAAACGCTCGAGGCTCTGGCCACTGACCATGCCGGCAAGCTGAAGGAAGCCATCAATGCTGCCGAAGCTGCAGAGGCCGCCAGGAACGAGCTTGACGATAAGGTGAAGAGGCTGGAGGCGGATCTTGAGGATCACGGCAAGGAGATCTCGACGCTCAAAGCCGAAAGAGAGAAGACTTTCTACAGCTTGATGGAGATGCAAACCGCCATATCCGACAAGACCAAGCAACTCACCTCAGCCAATGAATCTATCGCCGATCTGAAGCTGAAGCTGGCCACGCTAGAGGAGACTCTTGAGAACAGCAAGGCTCGTGAGAAGGTCTTAATCAAAGATCTCCGGAATGAGAAGGACCTGCTCAAGAGCGCCGCCGCCACTTATAATGACTTCGAGAAAGGCGTCAAGATCTGGACTGAACGCCTTGTCGATGTTGCAGAAAGGCTTGCAGTAGAACTATCCTCCATGGGCCTGCAGAACTTCCAGTATTCTTCTGATGAAAGAGTGTCTCCGAGTGCCAAGGTGACCTTGTTCTTCGAGGGCATGATCGATGCGCTCAAGCTACTCCACTCTGATCGAGCAACCCATCTGGCCAACGAATCCCACAAACTCTGCCGGGCCGTCCTCCGCAAGGTGCTCATCAAAGTGGTGCACAAGAATCCTGGCATCAACCTCACCAACGTTCTTGACCGCTTGCCGAAGGACGTGGACCTCAAGGCACTCGAAGAGCTTGTCGCACCCATCGTCGACAAGGTGGGTCAAGTCAAGAGGGTTGAAGGCGAGCACAGAGACTAGCTGCTTCACTTTTCGTTGTCGCCACCATTCCATGCCAAAGACAATTTTCTCTCATGTTAGAATCGCGGCAGCTATTAATGTAATATAACTTGCTATGCTCTGGATGAATGTATGCTATTTCCCTTGTCTGATTTCTTTCTGTATGGAAAAAACCCTACGCTTATTAGGAACTTGCCGGCGCGCGCACCCTTGCCGCGAGCGCTAGGTGCGGGACTTTAGCAGCCTGCTGGAGGTGCCGCTATCGGCAAGAAGCCTTGACGTTTTTAGTGCAGCCACTTAAACTGTTGAGCGGACTCGAAACAAAATAAGGGCGCAACCGATCATGACAAGGTTCCTTCGCTTGCAGGTTTCCCATACATAGGCCGGGATCGTTCAAGGAGAATAACCTTACAAAACAAAAATTTTGTTTAAAGTTTCTGCAACATAGCTTTTCGTTGCTGTACTCCTTCCGGCAAAATGTCAACCTTGAACGTCGCCTGTCGGTATCCATACCATTATTCCCCCCCGGCAAACTTGCATGCGAGGGAACCTTCTGTCCTTTGAGAAAAAGAAAGAAGAGAAAATAGAGATATGGAACCTTGGCGGTTCGTTAATGCTTACCGGAAGCAGGTGTAATACAATGTCTCAGATAAGCATGCATATAAGTAAACATGAAAATCGACTAGAATTGTAAAACACTTAATCTTATTCAACTATGCACAGGGTCTGCGCCTGGCTTTGTACAAAGGATTACATGCCTTGGCGGCAAGACTCGTACAAAAGGTGGTTGCCGGGAGACCCGGCAACCGTGCCTTATGGATAGAACTTATGAAGATGTTCAATATTCCAGGAATTACTCAGTGGAACTCCATCTTCGGTCTCTAGGCGGACTGCGCCAGGCCTGGTGACTCGTACTACCCGATAAGGGCCTTCCCACTTCGGCGTCAACTTGTTGGAATTCTTGGCCGACTGAACGCGCCGAAGAACAAGGTCGCCTTCCTCAAGACTTCGGGCATGAACCTTGCGGCTATGGTAGCGGCGCAAGGCTTGCTGGTAGCGTGCAGCTCGCACAGCAGCCTGAAGACGATCTTCCTCAAGGAGCATAACGTCATCTTGCCGCAACTGCTCTTCCTCAAGCTCATCATAGGCGAGCACTCGAGGTGACCCGTATGTGAGTTCTGTGGGGAGAACTGCTTCCGCCCCGTATACTAGGGAGAAGGGTGTCTAGCCGGTGGCTCGATTTGGTGTCGTTCTGATTGACCAAAGAACTGCCGGCAGCTCATCAATCCAGCGTCTTCCGCACTTGCGCAGCTTGTCGAAAGTTCTTGTCTTAAGACCTCGCAACACTTTAGCATTTGCCTTTTCCGCCTGGCCGTTGCTCCTTGGATGAGCAACAGAAGCAAAACAGATCTTGCCGCCAAGGTCTTGGACGTACTGCATGAAGGTGTGGCTCGTGAACTGTGTGTCGTTGTCAGTGATGATCCTGTTTGGTACACCAAAACGGCAAACTAGTCCTTTGAAGAACTTGACGGCTGATTGTGCTGTCACCTTCCTCACTGCTTCCACTTCCGGCCACTTTGTGAACTTGTCGATTGCGACGTACAAGTACTCAAAGCCCCCGGTAGCACGGGGGAAAGGGCCCAAAATGTCGAGCCCCAGACCGAAAACGGCCAGGAGAGAGGGATTGTCTGAAGAGCTTGAGCTGGTTGATGTAATTTCTTTGAATGGAACTGGCACGCTTCACACTTGGTTACTAATGCAGTTGCATCTTGGAGAGCAGTGGGCCAAAAGAAACCTTGCCGGAATGCCTTACCAACAACAGCTCTTGATCCTATATGGGAGCCACATATGCCTCCATGTATCTCTGCCAACAGCTCCAGTCCATCCTCCCGAGGAATGCACTTCAATTTCACACCGTTCGGTCTTTTTCTGTACAGGACATTGTCTACAAACTGGTACATGTTAGACTGACGGGCTACTTTCTCCGCTTCTTCCTGTTCTTCGGGGAGTTCTCCTGTTTGGAGGAACTAGACGATGTGCTGTGCCCATGCTGGAGCCTGGGGCTCGACAACAAGCACTAAAGGCATGTCCTCTGCCGTGGGAGCGTTTGTCTTCACAGCAAAGGCTCGAGGCCTTGCCGGAGCCTGTTGCTCCCCGGCGAGCTCGGCGGGAGCGTTTGTCTCTATGGCAAGAGCTTGAGGCCCTGCCGGAGCCTGTCGCTCACCGGCAAGCTTGGTGTCGTTCCCGGCAACTTCTTTGCCGGCGGATTTTGGGAGCTCTGCCGGAAAATACTTTCCGGAACTCAACTTCCTCCTTTTTTCTTGTCCCATCGATGGTGTTATGGATGGTTGAGTCAATCGGAGCACAAAAGTTCCTGGTTCCACAGGTAACTTAAGGGCAGCGCGCTTTGACAAGTCATCAGCAATGCTGTTTTCCGCATGAGGAACGTGCTCCATTTGCAGACCGTCAAAACGCTCTTCCAATTTCCTCACCTTATCGACATAAGCTTCCATTAATGGACTCTGATAATCTTTATTCACCTACTTGACGACAAGCTGTGAATCACCTCTGACGATGGGCTTCTTAATTCCAAGGTCCGCCGCGATCCTGAGACCGGCAAGCAGCCCTTCATACTCTGCAGTGTTATTTGTCGATCTCTCCCGGGGAAAGTGCATCTGAATTACGTATTTGAGGTGCTCTCCGGTGGATGCGACAAGCAGCATGCCAGCACCGGCGCCTTGCAGCGAGAAAGCCCCATCAAAATACATAATCCACTCTTGATTTGTTTCCTTGCCGGGGAGAGTTGTCTCCGGAATCTCTTCGTCTGGCGTTGGGGTCCATTCCGCAATGAACTCCGCCAAAGCTCTGCTCTGAATGGTTGAAGTACTTTCAAACTTGAGACCAAAACTTGACAGTTCCAAAGCCCAATCCACAATCCCGCCGGTTGCATCTGGATTTCGAAAAATCCGTTGCAACGGAAAGCGAGTGACGACGGTGATCTCACGTGCTTGGAAATAATGGCGCAGCTTCCTCGAGGCCATAAGGAGGCCGAAGAGCAACTTCTGGATGCCAGAATATCTTGACCTAGCCCCCTGCAAAAGGGAGCTGACAAAATAAACTGGGCGCTGCACCATCTTCTTCTTCTGTGTTGCTTCATTTGACTGCGCAGATCCTACTTTATCAGCACCAGACTCTGTCGGGGAAGATCCCAGCTCATCGCTTGGCGGTCTTGCCGCTACTGCCGCTTCTTCGTTGACTTCTCTCTCTGCCACTAACGCAGCACTTACCACTTGATTCGTTGCCGCTAGATATAGCAGCAACGGCTCTTGTGGTTTTGGCGCGACTAGTACTGGCGAAGAGGAGAGGTACCTCTTCAAATCCTGCAGCGCTGCCTCCGCTTCCGGAGTCCACTTCATTGGACCTGCCTTTTTCAAGATTTTGAAAAAGGGCAGGGCGCGCTCAGCAGAATTCGAGATGAACCTACTCAGAGCAGCAACGCAGCCGGCAAGACGACGCACATCTTTGACGCGTCTTGGCGCTTCAATCTGCTCAATTGCCTTGATCTTGTCAGGATTCGCCTCGATCGCACGCTGAGACACAAAGAACCCGAGAAGCTTGCCGGACGGAACGCCAAACACACACTTCTCAGGATTGAGCTTCAAATTGATCTTGCGCAGATTCGCAAACTTCTCTTCTAAATCTTGTATGAGCATTGCTTTGTCCTTGGTTTTGACCACTATGTCATCCATATAAGCTTCCATATTTCTATGTAGCTGGGGCTGAAAACCAATCTGGACCGCTCTTGCAAATGTCGAACCAGCACTTTTCAACCCAAAAGGCATACGTAAGAAGCAATACGTACCACACGGGGTGATAAATGCGGTTTTCTCTTCGTCTTCCTTAGCCATGAAAATCTGATGATACCCTGAATAAGAGTCAAGAAATGAAAGCAAACCGCAGCCGGCAGTGGAGTCCACAATCTGGTCGATGCGCGGCAAGGGAAAAGGATCTTTTGGACAGGCTTTATTGATATCTGTATAATCAATGCACAGCCTCCATTTTCCATTCGCCTTGCGCACTACAACTGGATTGGCCAACCATGTTGGATGGAGCACTCCTCTTACCAAACCTGCCGCCTCCAACTTCCTGATTTCCTCGGCAATAAATTCTTGCCGCTCCAAGGCTTGCTTCCTAACTTTCTGCTTGACGGGCCGTGCATGAGGACAGACAGCTAGATGGTGCTCAATCACCTCCCTGGGAACACCGGGGATATCAGATGGTTGCCATGCAAACGCATCGACATTCGCCCGCAGGAAGGCAATGAGCGCGCTTTCCTATTTGTCGTCGAGGGTGGAACTTATGGTGAAAGTTCCTCCCGTACCATCCTCCTTGACGGGCACCTTCTTAGTTTCTGGTGGAGCTGCCTTGGATTTCTTGCTCTTGCCGGTGGAGCTCTCTGGCACATCCTCAACAGGAGCGCAGCACTCCGAGGAGGTGCGTTTGCTGGAGTGTGTGCTAGAGATCTTGCCGGTCTTCTTCCCCCCGGGAGCTTCAGCGGCAGGAGCAAGTGCCTTGGCGGCAGGTGCTGCAACTGCCTCTCGGTAAAGTTGGTCGGTGCAGATAAGCGCATCCTTCATGTCGAAGTTGACAGTGATGACGCTCATCGGCCCGGGCATCTTTAATGTATTATAAGCGTAGTGCGATGCCGCCATGAACTTGGCCAGCGCTGTACGGCCAAGGATCCCATTATATGGCAATGGAATCTTGGCAACGTCGAAAACAATCTTCTCTGTTCTGTAGTTCAAGTCACTACCAAATGTTACTGGTAGTGTGATCTTACCCTTCGGCTGGCTCCTTCCTGGATTGATCCCTTGAAACGTGCCCGTTTCCTCGAGATCTTCATCAGGAATTTGCAACCTTTTGATCACATCGGGTGAGATCAAGTTCAAACCGGCCCCACCGTCAACTAACATTTTTGTCACTTTAAGGTTGCGAATCGTTGGTGAAACCAACAATGGCAGACACCCGACCGCAGTTGTGCGATCAGGGTGATCCGCAGCATCAAAAATGATAGGCGTGTTGGACCATTTCAACGGTTTCCGAGCATCGACAGATGGCTCTGTCGCATTAACCTCGCGCGCCCACTGTTTAAGTCGGCGGTGGGAAGAATGCAACGAGGCGCCTCCGTCAATGCACATGACTTCTGTAGCTTTTTGAAATTCATGCTCGCTGGACTCGTCGTCCTCGTCGTTGTCATCATCACCCCCCTCTTCCTTGTCGTGGCCTCGAGCGGGCCTCTCCTTCTGTTGCTTGGCCTTGCCGCGGTGACCTCCTCGGCCACTGCGTTTCTTGCTGGATCCTTCTGCACCATCCTGGGCCTTCTCCTTATCTCGCCTTTCATACTCAGCTTTCTGCTTCTCGACAAGCTGCTCAACTTGCCGGCAGTTTTGGAGATGATGGCCCTTGGTGCGGTGGATCTTGCAGTACTGCTTGTCGGAGCCCTCCGGCTTGTCGACAACCACCAAGGTCTGACAGGAGGCGCACCCGGCAACCTCCTTGCCGGGGCCGTCAACCTTGACCTTCTTGGCGGTGTCGAGGTTGCCGGATTCCTCGACGGCAAGCATGGCCTTGCCCTTGCGTTTCCTGTTACACCGTCGGCCTTTCTTTGCCGGGGCGGCGGCGTCTTCGTCTTCAGAGTCGATTCCTGTGCCAGCATCCTCGCAGGGGAATCTCCTCCCTTCTTCAGCTCGAGCACATTTATCAGCCAGAGCATAGAATTTGGCAACATCCCTGACTTTGTTCATCTCCAGCTCTTCGTGCATCCTGCGGTTGCGCACGTTCTGATGGAACGCGCTGACAACAGCGGCAGGATGAACGTCTGGGATGTTGTGATGTATACGGCTGAATCTTTGTATGTACTTGCGCAAAGTTTCGCCCTCTTTCTGGGGGATGAGATGCAAATCACTTTCCTGGCCAGGAGCTTGGTGGCCTCCGGTAAAGGCGCCAACAAACTCATGGCACAGATCTTCCCAGGAAGAAATGGAATTTTCCGGCAGATGCATCAACCACGACCTCACGTTGGGCTTAAGTACCAACGGGAAGTAGTTGGCGAGTATCTTGTCGTCGCGAGCCCCGGCAGCCTGCACCGCAATGGTGTAGATGCTCAAGAACTCCGACGGGTGAGTCTTGCCATCGTATTTTTCCGGAACCTCCGGTTTGAACGTTCGGGAATTGGGCCACTGGACTCGCCGCAGCTCACGGGTAAAAGCTGGACAACCCACCTCATAAGGTAGGTCAACAGGATACCCTGGCGCAGGCTTGTCTACAGTGGGTCCTGCGCGCCTATCAGATTGATGGCGCGCTTCCCGCCGCCGCTCGATGGTAGTCCGAGCGTCTTCCTTGCTTTGTTCCCGAAGAACTTGACGTTGATCGCGGCGAGTTCGCGGATCAGACGACGCCGTTGAATCGTCATCACAGGCGTCGATCCGTCGAGTCAGCGACCGCTGTTGCCGCCGTGGAGGAGAGTGCATCGTGGTCGTACCGCCTCTAGTCTTTTCGCCATCGGCGCGCGCCGGCTCGATGGACTGCCGCCGCGAAGGCTCCGCCCGCTGCGGCCCATCTTCATTAGCGAGGCCGACGAGGCTCTGAATAGCAGCTCTCCATTCTTCGAGCTTCTCCACAGCAGGAGGAAAATTCAGGAGCAGCTGTGCTCGCGCCAACGCTTCTGCTAGTGTAGGCGGCGGCGAAAGGTGCGAGGAACGTGAGGTGCTCTAACTCCTAACCGTGTTAGAAGGAGCTCCATCACAGTCCCGTGACCGCGCGCCGCTTCCAGCAGCGTTTTGGCGTGCATGCTGGGCCCGTGCATCTTGAGAGTGATGCACAGGAGTCTTTCCTTGGGTTGAAGTAGCTCTATAACCTAGTACAAATAGTTTTACACTAGAGTTGAACTAGCTTTATAACCTAGTACAAATACTTTTACGCTAGAGTTGAACTAACTCTATAACCTAGTTCAAATAATTTTAGACTAAGGTTGAACTAGCTCTGAAACCAAGTATAAATAATTATACACTAGAGTTGAACTAGCTCTATATAACCTAGTTGAAATAATTTTTCACTAGAGTTGAACTAGCTCTATAACCTAGTGCAAATAATTTTACACTAGAGTTGAACTAGCTCTATAACCTAGTACAAATAATTTCACAATAAGGTTGAACTAGCTCTATAACCTATTATCAATAATTTTACACTAGAGTTGAACTAGCTCTGTAACCTAGTTCAAATAATTTTACACTAGAGTTGAACTAGCTCTATAACCTAGTACAAATAATTTTACACTAGAGTTGAAATAGCTCAATAACCTAGTACAAATAATTTTACACTAGAGTTGAACTAGCTCTGTAACCTAGTACAACTAATTTTACACTAGAGTTGAACTAGCTCTGTAACCTAGTACAAATAATTTTACACTAGAGTTGAACTAGGTCTATAACCTAGTACAAACAATTTTACACTAGAATTGAACTAGCTCTATAACCTAGTTAAAATAATTTTACACTAGAGTTGATCTAGCTCTGTAACATAGTTCAAATAATTTTACACTAGAGCTGAACGAGCTCTATAACATAGTAAAAATAATTTTACACTAGAGTTGAACTAGCTGTGTAACCTAGTAAAAATAATTTTACACTAGAGTTGAACTAGCTCTAAAACATAGTTCAAGTAATTTTACACTAGAGTTGAACTAGCTCTATAACATAGTAAAAATAATTTTACACTAGAGTTGAACTAGCTCTGTAACCTAGTTCCAATAATTTTACACTAGAGTTGAACTAGCTCTCCAACTTAGTTCAAATAATTTTACACTAGAGTTGAACTAGAGTTGAACTAGCTCTATAACCTAGTTAAAATAATTTTACACTAGAGTTGAACTAGCTCTAAAACATAGTTCAAGTAATTTTACACTAGAGCTGAACTAGCTCTATAACATAGTAAAAATAATTTTACACTAGAGTTGAACTAGCTGTGTAACCTAGTAAAAATAATTTTACACTAGAGTTGAACTAGCTCTAAAACATAGTTCAAGTAATTTTACACTAGAGTTGAACTAGCTCTATAACCTAGTAGAAATAATTTTACACTAGAGTTGAACTAGCTCTAGAACCTAGTACAAATAATTTTACACTTGAAATAAACTAGCTCTAGAACCTAGAACAAATAATTTTACACTAGAAATAAACTAGCTCTAGAACCTAGTACAAATAATTTTACACTAGAGTTGAACTAGCTCTAGAACCTAGTCCAAATAATTTTACACTAGAAATGAACTAGCTCTATAACCTAGTACAAATAATTTTACACTAGAGTTGAATTAGCTCTATAACCTAGTACAAATAATTTTATACTAGAGTTGAACTAGCTCTATAACCTAGTACAAATAATTTTACACTAGAGTTGAACGAGCTCTATAACCTAGTTCAAATAATTTTACACTAGAGTTGAACGAGCTCTATAACCTAGTTCAAATAATTTTACACTATAGTTGAACTAGCTCTATAACCTAGTACAAATAATTTTACACTATAGTTGAACTAGCTCTATAACATAGTACAAATAATTTTACACTAGAGTTGAACTAGCTCTATAACCTAGTTCGTTGAACCAGATCTATAGCCTAGTTCAAATAATTTTACACTAAGGTTGAACCAGCTCTATAACCTAGTATAAATAATTTTACACTATAGTTGAACCAGCTCTATAACCTAGTACAAATTATTTTACACTAGAGTTGAACTAGCTCTATAAACTCGTACAAATAATTTTACACTAGGGTTGAACTAGCTCTATATCCCAGTACAAATATTTTTACACTAGAGTTGAACTAGCTCTATAACCTAGTGCATATAATTTTACACTAGAATTGAACTAGCTCTGTAACCTAGTGCAAATAATTTTACACTAGGTTCAACTAGCTCTGTAACCTAGTTCAAATAATTTTACACAAGAGTTGAACTAGCTCTATAACCTAGTACAAATAATTTTACACTAGAGTTGAACTAGCTATATAACCTAGTACATATAATTTTATAATAGAGTTGAACTAGCTCTATAACCTAGTAAATATATTTTTACACTAGAGTAGAACTAGCTCTATAACCTAGTACAAATAATTTTACACTAGAGTTGAACTAGCTCTGTAACCTAGTGCAAATAATTTTACACTAGAGTTGAACAAGCTCTATAACCTAGTTCAAATAATTTTACACTAAGGTTGAACTAGCTCTATAACCTAGCATAAATAATTTTACACTAGAGTTGAACTAGCTCTATAACCTAGTACAAATAATTCTACACTAGAGTTGAACTAGCTCTATAACCTAGTGCAAATAATTTTACACTAGAGTTGAATTAGCTCTATAACCTAGTAAACATATATTTACACTAGTTTTGAACCAGCTCTATAACCTAGTACAAATAATTTTACACTAGAATTGAACTAGCTCTATAACCTAGTGCAAATAATTTTACACTAGAGTTCAACTAGCTCTGTAACCTAGTTCAAATAATTTTACACTAGAGTTGAACTAGCTCTATAACCTAGTAAAAATAATTTTACACTAGAGTTGAACTAGCTTAATAACCTAGTACAAATAATTTTACACTAGAGTTGAACTAGCTCTGTAACCTAGTACAAATAATTTTACACTAGAGTTGAACTAGCTCTATAACCTAGTACAAATAATTTTACACTAGAGTTGAACTAGGTCTATAACCTATTACAAACAATTTTACACTAGAATTGAACTAGCTCTATAACCTAGTTAAAATAATTTTACACTAGAGTTGATCTACCTCTGTAACCTAGTTCAAATAATTTTACACTAGAGTTGAACTAGCTCTATAACCTAGTTCAAATAATTTTACACTAGAGTTGAACTAGCTCTGTAACCTAGTTCCAATAATTTTACACTAGAGTTGAACTAGCTCTGTAACCTAATTAAAATAATTTCATATTAGAGTTGAACTAACTCTATAACCTAGTACAAATAATTTTACACTAGAGTTGAACTAGCTCTATAACCTAGTACAAATAATTTTACACTAGAAATGAACTAGCTCTATAACCTTGTACGAATTAGGCACTCCCAAGTAATTCTCACATTAATCGGAAATTATGAACCGTTAATTTGGTGGGACCGAGTTATTACGGTGTGGATTGGCTCATGTAATTCTAGGTTGAAAATTTGTGAAAAAAAACAAACCAAGGCCCATGATTCGGTTGTAAAAATAGAATCCACACGAGACACGATACTACTATTAATCTACCATTTCTTCCAACTTTAATTATAGCAACAATCTCAAGCTTAAAAGCAATAGAGCAATCTCTATCTCTTGTGCAAAAATAAAGGGATGGAAATTTTTTATCTAATAGTCTTCTAATTAGAACGATTTTTATATAGAAATTGCTCCCGGTAGATCCCTTGGTCAAATACGCATATGTTCCGCACGACAACCTAGACCGTGTCATTGAAGCGTCCGTCTTCCTCATCTTTACTCACGCATCACCTTCATCTAGCCTTCATCTTTATCCCATGGTAACCATTGTTTGCTGCACTTCCCCATCTCCCTGCAATTCTTGCATCTCTGCATTCGATTCTACCACTGCTTGACGACTAGATCTGAGCACCATCTTTTACTCCAGCCCAATCTCCTGGCCGGTGTCTGAGATCATCCATGCACACGCCCCAGATCATCCATGCATTTGGAAAGAGAATGTTTTTTTATCAATGAATCCCACAAAAAATCAGTGAATTAAAACAATTTATTCTTTGGTGCACATGGAGAACTATTATATTTATTGGCAATAATTTCCATAAGCGTATACCCAAGTGATAGTTAGTTCGTAATACTTCTGCTATTTATGTGTTATTTGACTTTAAACTAGCCTGTGCAACACACGGGTTGACGGCTAGTACAAATAATTTTACACTAGAGTTGAACTAGCTCTATAACCTAGTACAAATAATTTTACACAAGAGTTTAACTAGCTCTATAACCTAGTACAACTATGTCAGTGCACTAAGGATTGGGTCCTTTAGTGCCTCATACTTGTGCACGGACAGTTGTAGCCACACCTGCGGCAAGGCCTGCCGGAGACAACCGAATGCAGATTCATAAAGTCAAGGAGGCATCCAAGACAAGGCAATGATCAGAAGATAGAAGACGGAAGGCTGGAGCCCCGGCAAGATCTTGCCGGGATGGTTCGCAGCCCCGGCAAGGCTCGCACCCGGCAAGCCCTCGCTGCCCTGTCACCGCTCCAGTGCGGTCACCAGCTTGTCTTTTAGCTGTTGTGCTCCTGGTAACGTGTCAGGTGCCAGCGGTGGATGGGCTTAAGCGGTGCGATGGGACGGCCCCTTTTCCCGTCCCCAAGACGCTAAGGGACACCTCAACGGAGCATTTAATGTTCTTGTCCTAAACCGTCAGTGTTAGGTATGATAACACTGTAGCTACTTTCACACCTCATGTATGCACTGTACGCCACTGTTGGTGACCCCTTCGAACGTAGAAAAGGAGGCCCAAGGCGTAGCTACAGGGGGATCGGATCCTTTTCAGCCCTTTCTGCATGTGTAGCCACTGAGTACTGTAGCGCTCCTAGGACTTGAGCTAGAACACACTTAATACAACCAAGCAGGAGTAGGGTTTTACGCATCTTTGCGGCCCGAACCTAGGTAAAATTCCCGCGTGTTGATCATCAGATCTGCTCTCTGTACAAACCCTTCCCCTTGCCGAATCGTTAAGGGATCCTCGCGATCCCATAGGTGTCATTTCTCTGACATCTTTGGCATGCCAGGTAGGGGAAAGAAGGTTGTACGGACCTGATCTGGTAACTAGCGCGCTAGTTCTTCATCATCTTCTTCGCCATGGCCCCCAAGAGGAAGGGTTTCACGGCGGTTGGTCCATCCACGTCCGCTGCGCCTGTGCTTACATGCACGGGCGACGGTGTCGACGCGGGTGGAGGAGGAAGTAGAGGTCCAGAGCTTCCACGACGCTCTGGTGATCGTAGCCAGGCGAGCGGCGTCGTTCGCGCTGCTGGATCTAGGGATGGAGCTGTGCTGCCAGCAGGCGGTGCAGCGAGCTCTAGAGATGGAAGGGCGCCTTCCAAGACACCCACACCGGCGCACGTGCCGTGACCTTCTCTGGGCGCACGCGATGAACGTCGCCATGGTGTTGGTGGGTCCGGGCGTCCCCACGGAAAGTCTCTTGAGCATCAGCCACGGGATATCCGAGACCAACATGCACGTCGATGAGCTAGTGGAAGCGGTGTACGGTCGCGGGACCGTGATGTAGCTCCTTCCAACATAGTTGGGAGTCAGAGCACCTCACGTTCCTCGCACCTGTCGCCGCCACCTACACGAGCAGAAGCGCTGGCACGTGCACAGCTGCTTCTGAACTTCCCTCCCGCTGCGGACAAGCTCGACGAATGGAGAGCTGCAATTCAGAGCCTCGTCGGCCTCGCCAACGAAGATAAGCCGGAGCAGGCGGAGCCCTCGCGGCGGCAGTCCATCGAGCCGGCACGTGTCGGCGGTGAGAAGACTGTGGGCGGTACAACTACGGTGTACTCTCCCCCACAGCGGCAGCAGCGGACGCTGACTCGACGGGTCGACACCCGTGATGATGATTCCACGGCGTCGTCCGATCCACGAACTCGCCGCGATCAACGTCAAGTTCTTCGGGAACGAGGCAAGGAAGACGCACGAACTACCATCGAGCGGCGTCGGGAAGCGCGCTATCAATCTGACAAGCACGCAGGACCCACTGTAGATAAGCCAGCGCCAGGGTATCCTGTCGACCTACCTTACGAAGTGGGTTGTCCAGCGTTTACCCGTGAGCTGCGGCGAGTCCAGTGGCCCAATTCCCGCACATTCAAGCCGGAGGTCCCGGAGAAATACGACGGCAAGACCCACCCGTCAGAGTTCCTGAGCGTCTACACCATTGCGGTGCAGGCTGCCGGGGCTCGCGACGACAAGATACTTGCCAACTACTTCCCGTTGGTGCTCAAGCCCAACGTCAGGTCGTGGTTGATGCACCTGCTAGAGAATTCCATTTCTTCTTGGGCAGACTTATGCCATGAGTTTGTTGGCGCCTTCATTGGAGGCCACCAAGCTCCTTGCCAGAAAAGCGATCTGCATCTCATCCCCCAGAAGGAAGGCGAATTTTGCGCAAGTACATCCAGAGGTTCAGCCGCATACATCACAACATTCCAGACATTCATCCTGCCGCTGTTATCAGCGCGTTCCATCAGAACGGGCGCAACCGCAGGATGCGGGAAGAGCTGGCGATGAACAAGATCAGGGATGTTGCCGAGCTTTATGCTCTGGCAGATAAGTGTGCTCGAGCTAAAGAAGGGAGGAGACTCCCCGGCGAAGATGCTGGTGCACGGGTCGACCCTGAGGATGAGGGCGCCGCCGCCCCGGCAAAGAAGGGTCGGCGGCGCAACAGGAAGCACAAGGGTAAGGCCGTGCTTGCCGTTGAGGGGTCCGGCAATCCCGGTACCGCCAAGAAGGCCAAGGTTGATGACCCCGGCAAGGATGCTGCCGGGTCTGCCTCCTGCCAGGCCTTGGCGGCTGCCGACAAGCCAGACGGTTCCGGCAAGCAGTACTGCAAGATCCATCGCACCAAGGGCCACGATCTCCAGGACTGCCGGCAAGTCGAGCAACTTGTCGAGAAGCAGAAAGCCGAGTACGAGAGGCGAGACAAGGAGAAGGCCCAGGATGGCGCGGAGGGGTCCGGCAAGAAGCGTGGTGGCCGAGGAGGTCGCTGCGGCAAGGCCAAGCAACAGAAGGACCGGCCCGCTCGAGGCCGCGACAAGCAAGAGGGGGGTGATGATGACATTGAGGAGGACGATGAATCCAGTGAGCAAGATTTCCAGAAAGCTACGGACGCTATGTGTGTTGACGGAGGTGCCTCATTGCATTCTTCCCACCGCCAACTTAAATAGTGGGTGCGTGAGGTTAATGCGACTGAGCCATCTGTTGGCGCCCGGAAGCCTTTGAAATGGTCCAACACGCCTATCATTTTCGACGTTAAGGATCACCCTGATCGCGTAACTGCGGTTGGGTGTTTGCCGTTGTTGGTCTTACCAACGATTCGCAACCTCAAGGTGACGAGGATGTTAGTTGACTGTGGGGCCGATTTGAATTTGATCTCACCCGAGATAATCAAGAGATTGCAAATTCCTGATGGAGATCTCGAGGAGACGGGCTCGTTTCAAGGGGTTAATCCAGGAAGGAGTCAGCCCAAGGGAAAGATCACGCTGCCGGTAACATTTGGTAGCGACCTAAACTTCAGAACTGAGAAGATTGTGTTCGACGTCGCCAAGATTGCGTTGCCGTATAATGGGATCCTTGGCCGCCCAGCGCTGGCCAAGTTCATGGCGGCATCACACTACGCCTACAATGTGCTGAAGATGCCCGGGGCGATGAACGTTATCACTGTCAGTTCCGACAAGAAAGACGCGCTTATCTGCACCGACCAACTCTACCGGGAGGCAGTTGCAGCATCTGCCGCCAAGGCACCTGCTCCAGCCGCTGAAACTCCCGGGGGGAAGAAGACCAGCAAGACCTCCCGCACACACTCCAGCAAGCGCACCTCCTCGGAGTGCTGCGCTCCCGTCGAGGATGTGCCAGAGAGTTCCACCGGCAAGAGCAAGAAGTCCAAGGCTACTCCACCAGAGACCAAGAAGGTGCCCGCCAAGGAAGATGGCTCGGGAGGAACTTTCACCATAAGTTCCACCCTCGACAACAAATAGGAAAGCGCGGTCGTTGCCTTCCTGCGGGCGAATGTCGATGTGTTTGCATGGCAACCATCTGATATCCCCGGTGTTCCCAGGGAGGTGATTGAGCACCACCCTGCCATCTGTCCACACGCGCGGCCCATCAAGCAAAAAGCCAGGAAGCAAGCTTTCGAGCGGCAACAGTTTATTGCCAAAGAAATTAAGAAGTTAGAAGCGGCAGGCTTGGTTAGAGGAGTACTTCATCCAACATGGTTGGCCAATCTAGTTGTAGTGCGCAAGGCGAATGGAAAATGGAGGCTATGTATTGACTATACAGATATCAATAAAGCCTGTCCAAAAGATCCTTTTCCCTTGCCGCGCATCGACCAGATTGTGGACTCCACTGCCGGCTGCGACTTGCTGTCATTCCTTGACGCCTATTCAGGCTATCATCAGATTTTCATGGCCAAGGAAGACGAAGAGAAGACCGCATTTATCACCCCATGTGGTACGTACGGTTTCTTGCGTATGCCTTTTGGGTTGAAAAGTGCTGGTTCTACATTTGCAAGAGCGGTCCAGATCGGTTTTGAGCCCCAGCTACATAGAAATATGGAAGCTTACATGGATGATATAGTGGTCAAAACCAAGGATAAGGCGATGCTCATATCAGATTTAGAAGAAACATTTGCAAATTTGCGCAAGATCAATTTGAAGCTCAACCCTGAGAAGTGTGTGTTTGGTGTCCCATCCGGCAAGCTTCTCGGGTTCTTTGTATCTCAACGTGGAATTGAAGCAAATCCCGACAAGATCAAAGCAATTGAGCAAATTGAAGCGCCAAGACGTGTCAAGGATGTGCGTCGTCTTGCCGGCTGCGTTGCTGCTCTGAGTAGGTTCATCTCAAAATCTGCTGAGCACGCCCTGCCCTTTTTCAAAATCTTGAAGAAGGTGGGTCCAATGAAATGGACTCCGGAAGCGGAGGCAGCGCTGCAGGATTTGAAGAAGTACCTCTCCTCTCCGACAGTACTAGTCGCGCCAAAACCACAAGAGCCATTGCTGCTATATCTAGCGGCAACGAATCAAGTGGTAAGTGCTGCGCTAGTGGCAGAGAGAGAAGCTGATGAAGAAGCAGCGCCGGCGGCAGGACCGCCAAATGACGAGCTGGGATCTTCCCCGGCAGAGCCTGGTGCCGACAAGGTTGAATCTGCGCAGTCAAGACAAGCAATACAGAAGAAGATGGTGCAGCGCCCGGTCTATTTTGTCAGCTCCCTTTTGCAGGGGGCTAGGTCAAGATATTCTGGCATGCAGAAGTTGCTCTTCGGCCTCCTTATGGCCTCGAGGAAGCTGCGCCATTACTTTCAGGCACACGAGATCACCGTTATCACTCACTTTCCATTACAGCGGATTTTGCGGAACCCAGATGCTACCGGCAGGATTGTGGAGTGGGCTTTGGAGCTGTCAAGCTTTGGTCTCATGTTTGAAAGTACTTCGACCATCCAGAACAGGGCCTTGGCGGAGTTCATTGCAGAATGGACCCCAACGCCAGATCAGGAAGGTCCAGAGTCAACTCTCCCCGGCAAGGAAACAAATCAAGAGTGGATCATGTATTTTGATGGGGCTTTCTGGCTACAAGGCGCCGGTGCTGGCGTGCTGCTTGTCGCACCCACCGGAGAGCACCTCAAATACGTGATTCAGATGCATTTTCCCCGGGAGAGGTCAACGAACAATACTGCGGAGTATGAAGGGTTGCTTGCCGGTCTCAGGATCGCGGCAGACCTTGGAATCCAGAAGCTTATTGTCAGAGGTGATTCTCAACTTGTCGTCAAGCAAGTCAACAAAGATTATCAGAGCCCGTTGATGGAAGCTTATGTAGATGAAGTGAGGAAGTTGGAAGAGCATTTTGACAGCCTGCAAATGGAGCACGTTCCTCGTGCAAAAAACAGCATTGCTGATGGCCTGTCAAAATGCGCTGCTCTCAAGTTACCTGTGGAACCAGAAACTTTTGTGCTCCGGCTGACTCAACCATCTGTGGCACCATCGATGGGACAAGAGAAGAGAAGAAAGTTGAGTTCCGGCAAGTACTTCCCGGCAGAGCTCCCAGAAGCCGCCAGCAAGAAAGTTGCCGGGAACAACGCCCAGCTTGCCGGTGAGCGACAGGCTCCGACAGGGCCTCAGGCTCTTGCCGTGAGAAAACGACGACAGTTGGCGCCCACCGTGGGGCCGAACACGGCGCCGGCCGGAGTCACGCTCCGGGCGGGACCCTTCACCACCTCCCCCGGCCGCCCCGCGTCCGGGCGGAACTGCTCGCCCGTGGGGCTTGCTCTCGCGGGACGGAACCCATCCCTGCTAGCCCTGCGGGCAACGCTGCCGGCCTCTCCGTCGAGCGGCTCGGCAGCAACCTTCTGCTCAACATCACTGTCCTCACCGAGTGCCTCGGCAGGCTGAGCCTCACCGGCGAGCCGGCTGCCGACGAGTACCCTGGCCAGGTGCTCGACTACCTCGACCCGCCCTTGTCCGTGGGCGCACTCGCCCAGGGCGAGGCCGGCGACTCCCGCGTCCGCGCGGGGGTAATGGCCACTGGCTCCTCCACGACCTCCGGCTGTACCAGGGCGGAGGCGGACGCGGCCGCCGCGGCCGCTCGCACCGACACCTCCGACCCCCTCGGCTCCATGCTTCGGGGCCTCAGCACCCCCATTGCGCCTACAACGAACCTAGCCACGGCTATGGCCTAGCTGGAGGCTGCTCGCCGGCTGCTTCTCAATGAGGCGACCACGCTCGCCACCACCAAGCGCCGGATGGAATCCGCGCAGCGCGAGTACAAATCCGCCTACAGCCTCACTCCCGCCAGCAACGAGCCCAGCCGGCGCGGTGATGTCCGCAACCGCGGCCGCGTGGTCGCGGAGATCCTCGGCGGCAGGCTCCCCACCTACGACACACCGGCTACCAACCTAAGGACCGCCCACGTGGCCTACGCCGACCTGGCCGGCCTGGTGGGCGAAGAGCGAGAGCAGCAGGACCGCCACATCGAAGACCTCATCGCCACCGCTAACGCCCAGCAGGTCTGGCTCGACGGCATCAACGCCGGCCCCGAAATTCCCGACCCTGAAGGGGACGCTCTGCCTATCGCTGGCCAGCACCGGCCGGTCCAGCAGGCTTCTTCCCCTCACGGCTTCGGCCGGCGGGGCGCCGGGTCTCACAACGGACGCTCCCGGCTGCGAGATGAGCAGCCGGCCGTCAACAGCCGGCGCGACGATGCCCCGGCTGGCGGCAGTCGGCGCAGCCGAGACCATACCCCACCCCCGTGGCGGGAACGTGCCCGCTCGCCTGCCCCGACTGTCCGTCCCGAGCTCGCCGCTCGGCTTGGCCCGTGCGTTCCTGTCGGTGCACTAAGGATTGGGTCCTTTAGTACCCCGTACTTGTGCACGGGCAGTTGTAGCCACGCCTACGGCAAGGTTTGCCGGGAGACAACCAAATGCAAGTTCATAAAGTCAAAAAGGCATCCAAGACTAGGCAATAATCAGAAGATAGAAGATTGGAGGCTGGAGCCCCAGCAAGATCTTGCCGGGATGGCTTGCAATCCCGGCAAGGCTCGCAACCGGCAAGCCTACGCTGCCCTGTCACCGCTCCAGTACGGTCACCAGCTTGTCTTTTAGCTGTTGTCCTCCTGGTAACGTGTCAGGTCCTAGCGGTGGATGGGCTTAAGTGGTGCGATGGGATGGCCCCTTTTTCCAGCCCCAAGACGCTAAGGGACACCTCAACGGAGCATTTAATGTTCTTGTCCTAAACCGTCAGTGTTAGGTATGATAACACTGTAGCTACTATTACACCTCATGTATGCACTGTGCGCCACTGTTGGTGACCCCTTCGAACATATAAAAGGAGGCCCAAGGCGTAGCTACAGAGAGGGGAGGGATCTTTTTGAACCCATTCTGCATGTGTAGCTGCTTAGTATTGTAGCGCTCCCAGGACTTGAGCTAGAACACACCTAATACAACCAAGCAGGAGTAGGGTTTTACGCATCTTTGCGGCCCGAACCTGGGTAAATTCCCGCGTGTTGATCATCATATCTGCTCTCTGTGCAAACCTTCTCCCTGCCGAATCGTAAAGGGTTCCTCCCGGTCCCATAGGTGTCGTTTCTCCGACATCTTTGGCGCGCCAGGTAGGGGACAGGAGGTTGTGCGGACCTGATCGGGTGACTAGCGCGCCAGTTCTTCATCATCTTCGTCGCCATGGCCCCCAAGAGGAAGGGTTTCACGGCGGTTGGACCATCTACGTCCGCTGCGCCTGTGCTTACACGCACGGGTGACGGTGTCGACGCGGGTGGAGGAAGTAGAGATCCAGAGCTTCCACGACGTTCTGGCGACCATAGCCAGGCGAGCGGCGTTGTTTGCGCCACTAGATCCAAGGACGGAGCCATGCTGCCAGTAGGCGGTGCAGCAAACTCCAAAGATGGAAGGCCGTCTTCCAAGACACCCACGCCGGCGCACGCGCCGCGACCTTCTCAGGGCGCGCGCGATGAACATCGCCGTGACGTTGGTGGCTCTGGGCGTCCCCACGGAAAGTCTCCTGAGCATCATCCTCGGGATGCGCGAGACCAACATGCACGTCCACATGCTGTTGGAAGTGGCGTGCGGTCGCAAGATCATGATGTTGCTCCTTCTAACACGGTTAGGAGTCAGAGCACCTCACGTTCTTCGCACCTGTCGCCACCACCTACACGAGCAGAAGCGCTAGCACGCGCGCAGCTGCTTCTAAACTTTCCTCCTGCTGCAGACAAGCTCGAGGAATGGAGAGCCGCCATTCAGAGCCTCATTGGCATTGCCAACGAAGATAAGCCGGAGTAGGCGGAGCCCCCACGGCGGCAACATCAGTCGCTGGTTCGACGGGTCGACACTCGTGAGGACGATTCCACAACGTCGTCCTACCCGCGAACTCACCGCGATCAACGTCAAGTTCTTCGGGAGCGAGGCAAGGAAGACGCTCGAACCACCATCGAGCGGCGGCGGGAAGCACGCTACCAGTCCGACAAGTCAGCGCCGGGGTATCCTGTCGATCTACCTTACGAGGTGGGTTGTCCAGCGTTTACCCGTGAGCTGCGGCGAGTCCAGTGGCCCAACTCCCGCACGTTCAAGCCAGAGGTTCCGGAGAAATATGACGGCAAGACTCACCCATCAGAGTTCTTGAGCGTCTACACCATTGCGGTGCAGGCTGCCGGGGGTCGTGATGACAAGATACTTGCCAACTACTTCCCGTTGGTGCTCAAGACCAACGTTAGGTCGTGGTTGATGCATTTGCCGGAAGGATCCATTTCTTCCTGGGCAGATCTGTGCCACGAGTTTGTTGGTGCCTTCACCGGAGGCCATCAAGCTCCTGGCCAGGAGAGTGATCTACATCTCATCCCCCAGAAGGAAGGCGAGACCCTGCGCAAGTACATCCAAAGGTTCAGCCGCATACATCACAATATTCCAGACGTTCATCCTACTGCTGCCATCAGCGCGTTCCATCAGAACGTGCGCAACCGCAGGATGCGGGAAGAGTTGGCGATGAATAAGATCAGGGATGTTGCCGAGCTCTATGCTCTGGCAGATAAGTGTGCGCGCGCTGAAGAAGGGAGGAGGCTCCCCGGCAAGGACACTGGCGCAGGGGCCGATTTCGACGATGAAGACGCTGCCGCCCCGACAAAGAAGGGTCGGCGGCACAACAGGAAGCGCAAGGGCAAGGCCGTGCTTGCTGTCGAGGGGTCCGGCAACCCCGGCACCACCAAGAAGGCCAAGGTTGACGACCGCGGCAAGGATGTTGCCGGGTGTGCCTCCTGCCAGGCCTTGGCGGCTGCCGACAAGCCAGATGGCTCCGGCAAGCAGTATTGCAAGATCCACCGCACCAAGGGCCATGATCTCCATGACCGCCGGCAAGTTGAGCAACTTGTCAAGAAGCAGAAGGCCGAATACGAGAGGCGAGATAAGGAGAAGGCTCAAGATGGTGCTGAAGGGTCCGGCAAGAAGCGCGGTGGCCAAGGAGGTCGCCGCGACAAGGCCAAGCAACAGAAGGATCGGCCCGCTCGAGGCCGCGCCAAGCAAGGGGGGGCTGATGATGACATGGAAGAGGACGACGAGTCCAGTGAACAAGAGGTTCAGAAAGCCACGGACATGATGTGTGTTGACGGAGGTGCTTCCTTGCATTCTTCCCACCGCAACTTAAGCAGTGGGCGCGTGAAGTGAATGCGACAGAACCATCTGTCGGCGCCCGAAAACCGTTTAGGTGGTCCAGCACGCCTATCATTTTTGACATTGAGGATCACCCTGATCGCACAACTGCGGTCGGGTGTTTGCCGTTGTTGGTTTCACCAACGATTCGCAACCTCAAGGTGACAAAAATGTTAATTGACGGCGGGTCCGGTTTGAACCTGATCTCACCTGAGGTGATCAAGAGACTGCAAATTTCTGATGGAGATCTCGAAGAAACGGGTTCGTTCCAAGGGGTCAATCCAGGAAGGAGCCAACCCAACGGAAAGGTCACGCTGCCGGTAACATTTGGCAGCGACCTAAACTTCAGGACGGAGAAGATTGTGTTTGACGTCGCCAAGATTCCATTGCCATATAATGGGATCCTTGGCCGCCCAGCGCTAGCCAAGTTTATGGCGGCATCACACTATGCCTACAATACATTGAAGATGCCCGGGCCAATAAGCGTCATTACTGTCAACTCCGAAAAGAAAGATGCGCTTGTTTGCACCGATCAGCTTTACCGGGAGGCAGTTGCAGCATCTGCCGCCAAGGCACTTGCTCCTGCCACTAAAGCTCCCGGGGGAAAGAGGACCGGCAAGGCCTCTCGCGCACACTCTGGCAAGCGCACCTCTTCAGAGTGTTGCGCTCCTTTTGAGGATGTGCCTGAGAGCTCCACCGGCAAGAGCAAGAAATCCAAAGCGGCTCCACTAGAAACCAAGAAGGTGCCCGCCAAGGAAGATGGCACGGGGGGAACTTTCACCATAAGTTCCACACTTGACAGCAAATAGGAAAGCACGCTCGTTGCCTTCCTGCGGGCGAATGTCGATGTGTTTGCATGTCAACCATCCGATATCCCCGGTGTTCCCAGGGAGGTGATTGAGCACCACCTTGCCATCTGTCCAGTCGCGCGGCCCGTCAAACAGAAGGTCAGGAAGCAAGCTTTGGAGCGGCAATAGTTTATTGCCAAAGAAATTAAGAAATTAGAAGCGGCAGGCTTGGTTAGAGGAGTACTTCATCCAACATGGTTGGCCAATCTAGTTGTAGTGCGCAAGGCGAATGGAAAATAGATGCTATGTATTGACTATACAGATATCAATAAAGCCTGTCCAAAAGATCCTTTTCCCTTGCCATGCATCGACCAGATTGTGGACTCCAGTGCCGGCTGCGACTTGCTGTCGTTCCTTGATGCCTATTCAGGCTATCATCAGATTTTCATGTCCAAGGAAGACGAAGAGAAGACCGCATTCATCACCCCATGTGGTACGTACTGCTTTTTGCGTATGCCTTTCGGGTTGCAAAGTGCTGGTTCTACATTTGCAAGAGCAGTCCAGATTGGTTTTGAGCCCCAGCTACATAGAAATATGGAAGCATATATGGATGACATAATGGTCAAAACCAAGGACAAGGCAACGCTCAAACCAAGGACAAGACATTTGCAAATCTGCGCAAGATCAACTTGAAGCTCAACCCTGAGAAATGTGTGTTTGGTGTTCCATCCGGCAAGTTTCTCGGGTTCTTTGTGTCTCAGCGTGGAATTGAAGCAAATCCCGACAAGATCAAAGCAATTGAGCAAATCGAAGCGCCAAGACGTGTCAAGGATGTGCGTCGTCTTGCCGGTTGCGTTGCTGCTCTGAGTAGGTTTATCTCCAAATCTGCTGAGCGCGCCTTGCCCTTTTTCAAAATTTAGAAGAAAGCAGGTCCAATGAAATGGACTCCGGAAGCGGAGGCAGCACTGCAGGATTTGAAGAGGTACCTCTCCTCTCCGCCAGTGCTAGTCGCGCCAAAGCCACAAGAGCCGTTGCTGCTATATCTAGCGGCAACAAATCAAGTGGTGAGTGCTGCGTTCGTGGCGGAGAGAGAAATTGATGAAGAAACAGTGTCAGCGGCAGGACCGCCAAGTGACGATCTGGGACCTTCCCCGGCAGGATCTGGTGCCGACAAGGTTGAATCTGCGCAGTCAAGTCAAGCAATACAGAAGAAAAAGATGGTGCAGCGCCCGGTCTACTTTGTCAGCTCCCTTTTGCAGGGGGCTAGGTCAAGATATTCTGGTGTACAGAAGTTGCTCTTCGGCCTCCTCATGGCCTCGAGGAAACTGCGCCATTATTTCCAAGCACATGAGATCACCGTTGTCACTCGCTTTCCATTACAGCGGATATTGCGGAACCCAGATGCTACCGGCAGGATTGTGGAGTGGGCTTTGGAGCTGTCGAGCTTTAGTCTCAAGTTTGAAAGTACTTCAACCATACAGAGCAGAGCTTTGGCGGAGTTCATTGCAGAATGGACCCCAATGCCAGATGAAGAAGTTCCAGAGTCAACTCTCCCCGGCAAGGAAACAAATCAAGAGTGGATTATGTATTTTGATGGGGCTTTCTCGCTGCAAGGCGCCGGTGCTGGCGTGCTGCTTGTCGCACCCACCGGAGAACACCTCAAATACGTGGTTTAGATGCATTTTCCCCGGCCGAGTATGAAGGGCTGCTTGCCGGCCTCAGGGTCGCGGAACACCTTGGAATCAAGAAACTCATTGTCAAGGGTGATTCTCAACTTGTTGTCAAGCAAGTCAATAAAGACTATCAGAGCCCGTTGATGGAAGCTTATGTAGATGAAGTGAGGAAGTTGGAAGAGCATTTTGATAGCCTACAAATGGAGCACGTTCCTCGTGCAGAGAACAGCATTGCTGATGGCCTGTCAAAATGCGCTGCTCTCAAGTTACCTGTGGAACCCGGAACTTCTGTGCTTCGACTGACTCAACCATCCGTGACACCATCGATGGGACAAGAGAAAAGGAGGAAGTTGAGTTCCGGCAAGTACTTCCCGGTAGAGCTCCCAGAAGCCGCCGACAAGGAAGTTACCGGGAACGACGCCAAGCTTGTCGGTGAACAACAGGCTCCAGCAAGCGCTCAGGCTCTTGCCATCGAGACGAATGCTCCCGCCAAGCTTGTCGGGGGGCAACAGGCTCCGGCAGAGCCTCAAGCCTTTGCCGTCGAGACAACAACCCCCGCGGCAGAAGATATGCCTTTAGTCCTTGCTGTCGAGCCCCAGGCTCCAGTATGGGCACAACACATCGTCCATTTCCTTCAGACAGGAGAACTCCTTGAGGAGCAGAAAGAAGCGGAAAAAGTTGCCCGTCAGTCTAGTATGTACCAGTTCGTGGACAACGTGTTGTACAGAAAGAGGCCGAACGGTGTGAAATTGAAGTGCATTCCTCGGGAGGATGGACTGGAGCTGTTGCCGGAGATACATGGAGGCATATGTGGCTCCCACATAGGATCAAGAGCACTTGCCGGTAAGCCATTCCAGCAAGGTTTCTTTTGGCCCACTGCTCTCCAGGATGGAACTGCACTAGTAACCAAGTGTGAAGCGTGTCAGTTTCATTCAAAGAAATTACATCAACCGGCTCAAGCTCTTCAGACAATACCTCTCTCCTGGCCATTTTCGGTCTGGGGGCTCGACATCTTGGGCCCCTTTCCCCGTGCTACCGGGGGCTTTGAATATTTTTACGTAGCAATCGACAAGTTTACAAAGTGGCCGGAAGTGGAAGCAGTGAGGAAGGTGACAGCACAATCAGCCGTCAAGTTCTTCAAGGGAATAGTTTGCCGTTTTGGAGTACCCAACAGGATCATTACCGACAACGGCACACAGTTCACAAGCCACACCTTTATGCAGTACGTCCAAGACCTTGGCGGCAAGATTTGTTTTGCTTCTGTTGCTCACCCAAGGAGTAACGGCCAAGCGGAAAGGGCGAATGCTGAGGTGCTGCGTGGTCTCAAGACAAGAACTTTCGACAAGCTGCGCAAATGCGGAAGGCGCTGGATTGATGAGTTGCCGGTGGTTCTTTGGTCAATCAGGACGACACCGAATCGAGCCACCGGCCGGACACCCTTCTCCCTAGTTTATGGGGCGGAAGCAGTTCTCCCCACGGAACTCACATACGGATCACCTCGAGTGCTCGCCTATGATGAGCTTGAGCAAGAGCAGCTGCGGCAAGATGACGCGTTGCTCCTCGAGGAAGATCGTCTTCTGGCTGCTGTGCGAGCTGCACGCTACCAACAAGCCTTGCGCCGCTATCATAGCCGCAAGGTTCATGCCCGAAGTATTGAGGAAGGCGACCTTGTTCTTCGGCGCGTTCAGTCGGCCAAGAATTCCAACAAGTTGACGCCAAAGTGGGAAGGCCCTTATCGGGTAGTACGAGTCACCAGGCCTGGCGCAGTCCGCCTGGAGACCGAGGACGGTATTCCGGTGAGCAACTCCTGGAATATCGAGCATCTTCGTAAGTTCTATCCATATGGCGCGGTTGCCGGGTCTCCCGGCAACCCCTTTTGTACAAGTCTTGCCGCTGTAGCATGTAATCCTTTGTACAAAGCCAGGCGCAGATCCTATGCATAGTTGAATAAATCTTAAGTGTTTTACGATTCTTGTTGATGCTCATGTTTATTTATGTGCATGTTTATCTAAGATATTGTATTACACTCACTCCTGGCAAGTGCTAACGGACCGCCAAGGTTCCAGACCTCTATTTTCTCTTCTTTCTTTTTTCTCAAAGGACAGATGGTTACCTCGCGTGCAGATTTGCCGGGGGAGGGGGGAATGGTGGTATGGATACCGAAGGAATGTGGCAACGAAAGGCGAAAAGCTAAATTGCTAAGTCACAAAACTATAAACAATTTTCGTTTAATTATTCTCCTTGAACAACTTCAGTTTTTTCTATGGAAAACCTGCACGCGAAGGAACCTTGTTGTGATTGGTTGCGCCCGTACTCTGTTTCGAGTCTGCTCAACAGTTTAGGTGGCTGCACTGAAAGCACCAAGGTCTCTTGCCGGAAGCGGCCCCGCCAGCAGGCTTCTAAAGTCCCGCACCTAGCGCTCGCGGCAAGGGTGTGCGCGCCGACAAGTTTCCAACCAAGCGTAGGGCGAATACATACAGAAGGAAATTAAGCAAGGGGAATAACATAGCGTTCATCCAGAGCATAGCAAGTTATATTAGAATGATAGTTGTCGCGATTCTAACATAAGGCAATATTGTCTTTGACATGAAATGGCGGCGGCAAGGAGTAAAAGCAGCTAATCCCGGCGATCGCCTTTGACTCTCTTCACTTGGCTTACCCTGTCGACGATGGGCGCGACAAGCTCTTCTGCCGCCTTGAGAACTGCATCCTTCGGCAGGCGGTCAAAGACGTTGGCGAGGTTGATGCCGGGATTCCTGTATACCACCTTGGTGAGCACCTTGCGAAGGACAACTTGGCAGAGCTTGCGGGACTCGCTGGCCAAATGAGCTGTTCGGTCAGAATGGAGCTGCTCCAGGGCTACCAGCACACGGTCGAAGAACATGGTCAGCTTGGCGCTCGGGGACACCCTGTCATCAAGAGGTTGCCTGTGATCTTGCAGGCCCATGGTAGACAGTTGTGCGGCAAGTTTCTCCGCGACATCGGCAAGCTTCTCAGTCCAGATCTGCACTCCCTGCACATAGTCGTTGTGGGTGGCGGCAGCGCTCTTGACCAGTTCCTCCTCGTCCCGGAGACTTTTGATCAGGGTCTTCTCTCGAGCCTTGGCGGTCCCCAGAGTCTCCTCCAGCGTGGACAGCTTCATCTTTAGATCTTCGATTGATTCATTGGCTGAAGAGAGCTGTTTGGTCTTGTCAGATACGGCAACTTGGGCCTCCATCAGGCTGTCGAAAGCTTTGCCTCTCTCGGTCTTGAGTGCTGAGATCTGCTTGCCGTGTTCCTCAAGATCTGCTTCTAGCTTCTTCACCCTGTCGGCAAGCTCGTCCCTGGCGGCCTCTGCAGCCTTGGTGGCATCGACGGCCTCCTTTAGCTTGCCGGCGTGGTCTGTGGTCAGGGCCTCGAGTGTCTCTTTGTGCTTCAGCTCCAGATCTTGGGTCCGCTGTTCGACAAGCCTTTCGATCTCCTCGTCCTTGGCGCGGAGCTTGCCGGCGAGTGCCTTCTCTCGAGCTTCAAGTTCTTCGTCATGAGCCTTAAGTTTAATGCGAAGTTCGTTCAGGCGTGCTTCGTCTGCAGCAGCTTGCTGTTTGGCCTCCTCCTGTGCTTTTTCAACATCGGACTGCTTTAGGAGGAGATCATTCCATCTTTGGCTCAGCTGCTCTTGGCCTGACATCAACTCCTGATAAGCTTCGGCAAACCAGCCTTGAGTCTCTTCAACGCGCTTCTGGAAATCTGCCTCCACCTTATCGGCAACTGCTGTCCTGGAGTCTAGCTTCTCCTTTCGAGCGCGATGGAGTAGTTGTCGCTCATGGCCTGGAGAAGTTTCTCCTCTTCAGTTTTGCTGCCGCTGGCACTTGGCTCGCTAACGACCTCGAGCCCAGCAGCGGCGATGGCGTCTTCATCAAAGACTTCCCCTTCAGTTGGAGCCCTAGTGCTTGCCGTGCCTGGGATGCAGACGAACAAGTTGTCGCCAATCTTGAGGTACTTGCTTGACGAGGGAGCTTCGGATGTTGGTGGTTGTTCCTCAACAGCCGCCTCCCCGGCAGCTGGGGGCTCTGTGTCCGACGTAGCGCCTGGCGCTCCTGTGGCAGGGATACCGTCAGTACGGTCACTAGCCTCCTCGCCGGCCCTCTCGGCAGATTCCTTGGCGGCCTCGGCAGCACTCTTGGCGGCCTCTTCGGCGGCTAGCCCGTCGTCCTCGGCGGCTGCATCCCTGGCGGTCTCCTCGATGACGGTGTCAACGTCCATTTGCTCTGTCGAGGGAATGTCTGAAGGCCAAGGAAACAATTTAAGACGAGATTGACGAGGAAGTTCAAGAAGACAAAAAAGAAATAAAACCGAAGAATAAGTACCTACGTCAACGTTGGTTGCCGGCGTAGAACTGCCGGTACCCGTGCTTGCCGGCTCTTCCTCGTCGTGATAGAGCACGCTAGAGGAAGTCCTTGCCGGCGATCCATCTCTGGGCGGTGTGGTTGACAGAGGCGGCATATCAGGTGTGGCCTCTGATGGTTCTCCTTGTCACTGTTCGCCTCCTGCACGCCTGGTGATGTCAGCAGCAAAGATGCACGCCCCGGCACTTGCCAGCGGGAAGCAAGTAATGGACTCACGCTGGGGGCTGCGCCGGGGGCTGAGACGAGGACTGCGTCGCGGGCTGGTCTCCAGGCTGATGGTGGTCGTCTCTGGCGCACCTGAGGTGCTTGCCGGCGGCTCCTCGCTCGTCGAGATCTTCGCCCTCTTCGCTATCCTCTGCGCCAAAGTTTCTACATCCCTGTGGAGACAGGCCAAAGCAAAGCAAATGGGTTAAGTAGAACCAAAAATTCAAAAGACAAATGACGCGGCAAGATCCTTACTCTTCTTCTTCTCCCGAGCTAAGGGCAGAGAGGTCAAAGGCGACTTCCACCATGGTAGCCGTGGGAGGAGGTGGAGGGGTGCTCCTGGGTCGCTTGGCCGTGGCAGGCACAGGTTGCTGAGGAGCTCCTTTCCGCTGCGTGGCCTTGCCGGCCGCCCCCTTGCCGGGGGCTGTACTACTCGAGGAAGCTTGGCGGACTGCGGCCCCAGAGGTGGCACTTCGAAGGACGCGCCTACTCCTTGGTTTAAGGGTCGGGGCCTCCTCGTGCAGTTCCTCCTCGGCGGCATCTTCAGCAGAAGGGCCCTCGGTTGACATGCCGCCTTGCTCCTCTGTACCTCATCTTGCCCGACGAGATCCTCATCCAGCAGCGTTTCCCCCCCGCTGGTTCTCCCTTCCACAAAGCCAACGCTGCCGGCCTCCGCGGCAAGATTGGCTTCCTCCACCCTGCTGGCAATGTATGCCACTTCCTACTTAGTGGTGTCGCGGACGAGGCCTTCTTCCTCGCGGATAGCCCTCTCCGTCATGTTATCAAAGAATTGCTGCACTTGCTCTTCAGGTGGCTCAATCCAAGAACTGTCAAGGCTGTGGGCGTCAAACGCCGGCATCATAGCAATGATTGGGCCTAGGGAAGAGTTGTTGCACAAAGGGACTATGCTTGCCGACAGCTTGCATACCACATCGCCCCTGAACAATTTCTGGCAGAGAGTTGCGTGCTGCATAAGTGTCAGATTGCCGTTCAGCCCAGGGCCCAGCCTCATGATGTCTGCTGCATTCTTGAACTGCCAAGCTGGCCTCCCCTTGTTCTGTAGAGGGTCTATGCACCGGCGAAGGAAGTCGGCGCCTATCATCTCCACCGAGAGCCCGGCGGTTCTGAGGCGATGGGTTTTGGTGATAGCGACGGTGAGCTTCTTGTCGTCGGGATCAAGGGCGCTCCAGTCGTTGTTGCGCACTATCTTCGATTCCCGCGGCAGGCAGAAAGGTTGGACTTTTGGTTCCTTTGTCTCCCGAACCCAGCACCATCTGGCCCGCCATTCATCCCATTTCTTGCGGAAAGCTCCGTCTGGGTAGACCTCCTTGGTTCCTGGCCGTGGGATCCAAGTGACGGAACCAGAAAGGGCCTCGCCTTTCTCGATGCGGGGAATGAAGTAATGGCGGAAAAGGGCGGTGTTGGGAACTACTCCGGCAAAGTTTTCGCAAAGATGAGCGAAAACGGATATGCATGTCACGGCATTCGGTGTGAAATCCAAGAGTTGGAAGCCGTAGGTGAGCATGATGTCGTTGAAGAAATCAGAGAAAGGGGGGCAGAGTCCGCAGTAGAAATAATCGGCAAAGAAATGGTATTTGTTCGGGCTGCCACTGGAAGAACCTAGGCTCACGGCGGTGGCCAGATGCGCTGTCGTTTCCGTCGCCGACATAAACTGATACCGCTCCCTCAGTGCGGCCGCATCAAGCGCCGGCAGAAAGACAACGTGCTCCTTCTGCATCTTCGCCATCTTGTTCTCTGAAACGGCGGCATCCACCTCCTTGCCCCTGCCTGCTTTGGGCGGCATGGCGGCTATGGGGGGCAGAGGTTGAAGGCGGAGGAGGCGTGGAGGCGGCTGATGAGGGGGGAAAGCCCTGTTTTGAACTCGAGGAAGAAGGTGGCAGCAGTTCCAGATTGGGAGGAACAAGAGGTAAATGAGCAGCGCCTCTGTAGATTCCTTCTTATGGGGAGGACGCGAGGCTGCCTCTTTACTAAAATAATATTGAAACGCTTCGCGAAAGCACCGTTGTAACGGCGGCGCTGCGCACATCCCCCACGACCCGCATTCAATGGGCGTCGTGGGCGGTGCAGTAAAAGGAACGATTACGGTGGATAACTCCTGCCACGCGTGCCCGTGCACTGTTTGGGCCTGGCCCAACAAAGCCTCGCATCCGTGTTTGTCCCAGGCCCGGGGGCTCCTGTCGGTGCACTAAGGATTGGGTCCTTACTACCCCGTACTTGTGCACGGGCAGTTGTAGCCACGCCTGCGGCAAGGCTTGCCGGGAGACAACCAAATGCAAGTTCATAAAGTCAAGAAGGCTTCCAAGACAAGGCAATAATCAGAAGATAGAAGATTGGAGGCTGGAGCCCCGGCAAGATCTTGCCGGGATGGCTTCCAATCCCGGCAAGGCTCGCACCCGGCAAGCCTTCGCTGCCCTGTCACCGCTCCAGTACGGTCACCAGCTTGTCTTTTAGCTGTTGTCCTCCTGGTAACGTGTCAGGTGCTAGCGGTGGATGGGCTTAAGCGGTGCGATGGGACGGCCCCTTTTTCCAGCCCCAAGACGCTAAGGGACACCTCAACGGAGCATTTAATGTTCTTGTCCTAAACCGTCAGTGTTAGGTATGATAGCACTGTAGCTACTTTTACACCTCATGTATGCACTGTGCGCCACTGTTGGTGACCCCTTCAAACATATAAAAGGAGGCCAAAGGCGTAGCTACAGAGAGGGGAGGGATCTTTTTTAACCCATTCTGCATGTGTAGCTGCTGAGTATTGTAGCGCTCCCAGGACTTGAGCTAGAACACACCTAATACAACCAAGCAGGAGTAGGGTTTTACGCATCTTTGCGGCCCGAACCTGGGTAAATTCCCGCGTGTTGATCATCATATCTGCTCTCTGTGCAAACCTTCTCCCTGCCAAATCGTAAAGGGATCCTCCCGGTCCCATAGGTGTCATTTCTCCGACAGTTCCGCAGAGCGAGAACGACGCTCGGACCCGCATCGAGCGGCTGGTGCAGTCGGCCCTCCTCGGGGAGGAGGGCTCGATCGGCCCGGCGTGTTTCGGCCCCGGATCCGCAACGAGCCGTTCCCGGCCGGCTTCACTCTCCCTCGCGACACCCAGAAGTACAACAGCACCGCCAAGCCGGAGGACTGGCTGGTCGACTACACCACCGCGGTTGGCATTGCTAGGGGGAACAAGCGCGTAGCCGTGCGCTACGCCCCCCCCCCCTAATGTTGACCGGCTCGGCCCGGACCTAGCTTAAGAGCCTGTCGGCCGGCAGCATCAACACCTGGACGGACTTTGAGGAAGTGTTCGTCCGCAACTTCACCGGCACCTACAAGCAGCCTGGCCGGCCTCGCGAGCTGGCCATGTGCGTCCAGGGGCCGGAGGAGCCCCTCCGCGACTACCTCACGCGCTGGACCGAGCTCCGCAACTCCTGCGAAGGAGTGCACGAGGTGTAGGCCATCTAGTATTTCATCGAGGGTTGCCGCGACGGCACCCACCTCAAACACAAGCTCTTGTGCTCCGAGCCGGCTACCCTGGCAGATCTGATGGCCAAGGCGGATAAGTACGCTACGGCCGACTCCGCAATGCGGATGAAGGTCACCACGCCAGCCAAGCCGACTCCGCCGCCTGCCGCGCCGCGGGCGGCAGCCGACAACCGGCAGCAGCAGAACAACAAACGCAAGTCCGACCAGCCGGATCCCCGCTACGGGAGCCGGCAAGTCGCCACCATCGAAGAAGAGCAACCGGCTGCCCAGGCCCCCAGCCAGCGCCAGCGCACCAGCAAGGCCGCCTTGCAGCCCAAGCTTACCTTCGAGCAGATGCTCGACCTACCCTACAACCACCACTCCGGGGCCAAGCTAGCCACCCATACGCTCCAGCAGTGCAGTTTCTCCCAGCGGCTAGCCCGAGGCGAGGGCCTTCCGGCTCCCCGCGTGCCGGCTCCGGCTCAGGCCCAGCCGCCTGCTCCGGCCCCGGCTGCCAACGACGGCCGCCTCCACAACCAGTTCCCTAACCAGGATGGGTCCTACGTCGTATTCACCAGCGAAGCAACCGACAAGCACAGCGTGCGCCAGCGCCGGCACGAGGTGAACACCACCGCCCCCTCGGTCCCCCAATTCATGCATTGGTCCGAGAAGCCGGTCACTTGGAGCCGGACGGACAACCCAGCCATGATGCCAAACCCGGGCAGCTACGCCCTCGTCCTCGATCCCACCATCGTCTCCGAGAGGCGCACCTGCCGTTTCTCGCGGGTGTTGATCGACGGGGGCAGCAGCATCAACATCCTCTATCGCGACACGATGCTCAAGCTGGGGCTCAAGGAGAAAGACCTGCGAACGAGCCGGACGGTTTTCCACGGCATCGTGCCGGGAAAATCCTGCACCCCCATCGGCAAGATCGAGCTCGACGTCCTCTTCGGCGACAAGAGCCATTTCCGCCGTGAGCCGATATGGTTCGAGGTGGTGGACCTCGACAGTCCTTATCACGCGCTGCTGGGCCGGCCGGCCCTCGTCAAGTTCATGGCGATCCCCCATTATGCCTACCTCAAGCTCAAGATGCCGGGCCTTAAGGGCATCATCACCGTCGCCGGCGACTACAAGATGTCGATCGAGTGCGCCCGCGACGGCAGCCGGCTGGCCAAGGCTCTGGAGATAGCGGAGGAGAGGTAGCAGCTCGACCGGCTCGTGGCTCACGCCTCCAACCAGCCGGCCGTGCCAGCTCCCCCATCCCAGTCGGCCGGCGAGGCATCTTTCCAGCCGTCCAAGGACACCAAGCAGGTGCCGCACGACCCAGCTAACCCCAAGCAATGCGTCACCATCAGCGCCAACCTCAGCAGCAAATAGGAAGGCGAGCTCGTCGACTTCCTCCGTGAGAATCGGGATATCTTTGCATGGTCTCCCAAAGACATGCCGGGTGTTCCGAGGAAGTTCTCCGAGCACAAACTTCATGTCCGGCCGGATGCGAAGCCGGTCAAGCAACCCCTGTGCCGTTTCTCCGAGGAGAAGCGACGTACTATAGGAAAGGAGATCGCCCGGCTGCTCGCAGCCGGCTTCATCATGGAAGTGATCCACCCGGACTGGCTGGCCAACCCAGTCCTGGTGCTGAAGAAAAATAAAACTTGGCGCATGTGTATCGACTACACGAGCCTGAACAAGGCATGTCCCAAGGACCCGTTCACCCTGCCGCGGATCGATCAAGTTATCGACTCCACGGCCGGCTGCGATTTGCTGTCCTTCCTGGACGCCTACTCAGGCTACCACCAGATCAAGCTTGTCGGTGTACTAAAGTTTGGGTCTTTTAGTACCCCATACTTGTGCACGGGCAGTTGTAGCCACACCAGCGACAAGGTCTGCCGGGGGGCAGCTGAATGCAAGCACAAAGCCATCGAGGAAGCATTCGAGCCAAAAACCAGAAGACTGAAGACCGAAGGCTGGGGCCCCGGCAAGATCTTGCTGGGATAGCTCGCAGCCCCGGCAAGACTCGCACCCGGCAAGACTTCGCCACCCTGTCACTGCTCCCGTGCAGCGACCAGCTTGTCTTTTAGCTGTTGTCCTCCTGGGTGCGTGTCAGGCGCTAACGGCGGATGAGCTTAAGCGGTGCTGATGGGATGGCTTATTTTCCCATCCCCAAGACGCTAAGGGACACCTCAATGGAGAATTAAATGCCTTTGTCCTAAGCCGTCAGTATTAGGTATGATAACACTGTAGCAACTTTACACCTCTTGTATTTCGCCACTGTTGGTGACCCCTTCGAACGTATAAAAGGAGGCCCAAGGCGTAGCTACAGAGAGGAGGACCTTCTGGCCCATTCTGCATGCATAGCGACTATGTACTGTTCATCACAAGCGCTCCTGGGCCGGAGTTCAGACACATCTAATACAACCAAAGCAGGAGTAGGGTTTTACACTTCTCAGCGGCCCGAACCTGGGTAAAAATCCCTCGCGTTGTGTATTGGATCTGCTCTTTGTGCCAGCCTTTCTCCCTGCCAAACCGTAAAGGGATCCTCGTGATCCCATAGGTGTCGTATGCAGACATCTTTGGCGCACCGGGTAGGGGACCAGGTTTCGTGAACCTGATCTAGCGATCAACGCGCCAGTTTCTTCATCATCTTCATCGCCATGGCTCCCAAGAAGAAGGGTTTCACGGCGGTTGGCCCATCCACGTCCGCTGTCCCTGTGGTCACACAGATGGGCGACGGTGTAGACGTGGGTGGAGGAGGCGGAGGTTCTGAGCTTCCCCGACGTTCTAGTGACCATAGCCAGGCGAGCGGCGTCATCCGCGCCGCTAGATCTAAGGACGGAGCTGTGCTGCCTACGGGCGGCGCAGCGATCTCCAGAGATGGAAGGGCGCCTTCTAAGACACCCACGCCGGCGCATGCGCCGCGGGCTTCGTAGGTCGCGCGCGATGAACAGCGTCGCGACGTTGGTGGTACTAGGCATCCCACGGAAAGGCTCCTGAGCATCACTCTCGAGATGCACGGGACCAGCATGCACCCCAACATGTTGGTGGAAGCGACGCGCGGTCGCGGGACCGTGATGGAGCTCGTTCTAACACGGTTAGGAGTCAGAGCACCTCACGTTCCTCGCACCTTTCGCCGCCGCCTACGCCAGCAGAAGCACTGGCGCGAGCACGGCTGCTCCTGAATTTTCTCCCTGCTGTGGACAAGCTCGACGAGTGGAGAGTTGCTATTCAGAGCCTCGTCGGCCTCGCCAATAATGATAGGCCATAGCAGGCGGAGCCTTCGCAGCGACAAACCATCGAGCCGACGTGCGCAGATGGCGGAAAGACTTGAGGTGGTACGACCACGGTGCACTCTCCTCCACGGTGGCAACAGCAGTCGCTGACTCGACGGATCGACGCCTGTGATGATGATTCAACGGCGTCGTCTGATCCGCGAACTCGCCACGATCAACGTCAAGTTCTTCGGGAACGAGGCAAGGAAGACGCTCGAACTACCATCGAGCGGCGTCGGGAAGCGCGCCATCAATCTGATAAGCGCGCAGGACCCACTGTAGACAAGCCTGCGCCAGGGTATCCTGGCGAACTACCTTATGAGGCGGGTTGTCCAGCTTTTACCCGTGAGCTGCGGCGAGTCCAGTGGCCCAATTCCCGCACGTTCAAACCAGAAGTTCCGGAGAAGTACGACGGCAAGACTCACCCGTCGGAGTTCTTGAGCATCTACACCATTGCGGTGCAGGCTGCCGGGGCTCGCGACGACAAGATAGTCGCCAACTACTTCCCGTTGGTGCTTAAGGCCAACGTCAGGTCGTGGTTGATGCATCTGCCGGAGAATTCCATTTCTTCCTGGGCAGATCTGTGCCATGAGTTTGTTGGCGCCTTTACCGGAGGCCACCAAGCTCCTGGCCAGGAAAGTGATTTGCATCTCATCCCCCAGAAAGAGGGCGAAACCTTGCGCAAGTACATACAGAGATTCAGCCGTGTACATCACAACATTCCAGACGTCCATCCTGCCACCGTTGTCAGCACGTTTCATCAGAACATGCGCAACCGCAGGATGCGCGAAGAGCTGGCGATGAACAAAGTCAGGCATATTGCGGAGCTCTATGCTCTGGCCGATAAATGTGCTCGAGCTGAAGAAGGGAGGAGACTCCCCGGGGAGGATGCTGGCGCAGGAGTCGATTCTCAAGACGAAGACGTTGCCACCCCGGCAAAGAAAGGCCGGCTGCGTAACAGGAAGCGCAAGGGCAAGGCCATGCTTGCCGTCGAGGGATCCGGCAACCCCGACACCGCCAAGAAGGCCAAGGTTGATGGCCCCGGCAAGGATGTTGCTGGGTGTACCTCCTGTCAGGCCTTGGCGGCTGCCGACAAGCCGGAGGGCTCCGACAAGCAGTACTGCAAGATCCATCGCACCAAGGGCCATGATCTCCAAAACTGTCGGCAAGTCGAGCAGCTTGTCGAGAAGCAGAAAGCCGAGTACGAGAGGCGGGATAAGGAGAAGGCCCAGGACGGTGCGGAGGGGTCCGGCAAGAAACGCAGTGGCCGAGGAGGTCGCCGCGGCAAGGCCAAGCAATAGAAGGAGGGGCCCGCTCGAGGCCGCGACAAGCAAGAGGGGGGGTGACGATGACAATGAGGAGGACGACGAGTCCAGCGAGCAAGAATTTCAGAAAGCTACAGACATGATGTGCATTGACAGGGGCGCCTCGTTGCATTCTTCCCACCGCCAACTTAAACAGTGGGCGCGCAAGGTTAATGCGACTGAGCCATCTGTCGGTGCCCAGAAACCACTAAAATGGTCCAACACACCTATCATTTTTGATGCTGAGGATCACCCTGATCGCATAACTGCGGTCGGTTGTCTGCCATTGTTGGTTTCACCAACAATTCGCAACCTCAAAGTGACGAAAATGTTAGTTGACGGTGGGGCCGGTTTGAATTTGATCTCGCCCGAGGTGATCAAAAGGTTGCAAATTCCTAAAGAAGATCTTGAGGAAACAGGCACGTTTCAAGGGGTCAATCTAGGAAGGAGCCAGCCGAAGGGTAAGATCACACTACCAGTAACATTTGGTAGTGATCTAAACTTCAGAACAGAGAAGAATATTTTCGACGTCGCCAAGATTCCATTGCCATATAATGGGACCCTTGCCACCCAGCACTGGCCAAGTTCATGGCGGCATCGCACTATGCTTACAATGTATTGAAGATGCCCGGGCCGACGAGCGTCATCACTGTCAACTCCGACAAGAAGGACGCGCTTATCTGCACCGACCAGCTTTACCGGGAGGCAGTTGCAGCATCTGCCGCCAAGGCACTTGCTCCTGCCGCTGAAGCTCCCGGGGGGAAGAAGACCGGCAAGATCTCTCGCACACACTCTGGCAAGCGCACTTCCTCGCAGTGCTGCGCTCCCGTTGAGGATGTGCCAGAGAGCTCCACCGGCAAGAGCAAGAAATCCAAGGCAGCTCCACCAGAGACCAAGAAGGTGCCCGCCAAGGAGGATGGTACGGGAGGAACTTTCATTATAAGTTCCACCCTCGATGACAAATAGGAAAGCGCGCTCATTGCTTTCCTGCGGGCGAATATCGATGTGTTTGCATGGCAACCATCTGATATCCCCGGTGTTCCCAGGGAAGTAATTGAGCACCACCTTGCTGTCTGTCCTCACGCGCGGCCCGTCAAGCAGAAGGTCAGGAAGCAGGCTTTGGAGCGGCAACAGTTTATTGCCGAGGAAATCAAGAAATTGGAAGCGGCAGGTTTGGTAAGAGGAGTGCTCCATCCAACATGGTTGGCCAATCCAGTTGTAGTGCGCAAGGCGAATGGAAAATGGAGGCTGTGTATTGACTATACGGATATCAATAAAGCCTGTCCAAAAGATCCTTTTCCCTTGCCGCGCATCGACCAGATTGTGGACTCCACTGCCGGCTGCGATTTGCTTTCATTTCTTGACGCCTATTCAGGATATCATCAGATCCTCATGTCAAAGGAAGACGAAGAGAAAACCGCATTTATCACCCCATGTGGTACGTATTGCTTTTTACGTATGCCCTTCGGGTTGAAAAGTGCTGGTTCAACATTTGCAAGAGCGGTCCAGATTGGTTTTGAGCCCTAGCTACATAGAAATATGGAAGATTATATGGATGACATAATGGTCAAGACCAAGGACAAAGCAACGCTCATACAAGATTTAGAAGAGACATTTACAAATCTGCGCAAGATCAATTTGAAGCTCGACCCTGAGAAGTGTGTGTTTGGCGTTCCATCCGGCAAGCTTCTCAGGTTCTTTGTATCTCAACGAGGAATCGAAGCAAATCCCGACAAGATCAAAGCAATTGAGCAGATTGAAGCACCAAGGCGTGTCAAAGATGTGCGTCGGCTTGCCGGCTGCGTTGCTGCTCTGAGCAGGTTCATCTCCAAGTCTGCTGAGCGCGCCCTGCCCTTTTTCAAAATCTTGAAACAGGCAGGTCCAATGAAGTGGACTCCGGAAGCGGAGGCGGCGCTGCAAGATTTGAAGAGGTACCTCTCCTCTCCGCCAGTACTAGTCGCGCCAAAACCATAAGAGCCGTTGCTACTATATCTAGCGGCAATGAATCAAGTGGTAAGTGCTGCATTAGTGGCAGAGAGAGAAGTTGATGAAGAAGCAGCGTCAGCGGTAAGACCGCCAAGCAACGAGCTAGGATCTTCCTCGGCAGAGTCTGGTGCCGACAAGGCAGGATCTGCGCAGTCAAATGAGGCAACACAGAAGAAGAAGATGGTGCAGCGCCCAGTTTATTTTGTCAGCTCCCTTTTGCAGGGGGCTAGGTCAAGATATTCTGGTGTGTAGAAGCTGCTCTACGGCCTCCTCATGGCCTCGAGGAAGCTGCGCCATTATTTTCAAGCACATGAGATCACCGTTGTCACTCGCTTTCCGTTGCAGTGGATCTTGCGAAACCCAGATGCAACCGGCAGGATTGTGGAGTGGGCTTTGGAACTGTCAAGTTTTGGTCTTATGTTTGAAAGTACTTCAACCATTCAGAGCAGAGCCTTGGCGGAGTTCATTGCAGAATGGACCCAAACGCCAGAGGAAGAGATTCAGGAGTCAACTCTCCCCGGCAAAGAAACGAATCAAGAATGGATTATGTATTTTGATGGGGCTTTCTCGCCGCAAGGCGCCGGTGCTGGCGTGCTGCTTGTCGCGCCCACCGGAGAGCACCTCAAATACGTGATTCAGATGCACTTTCCCCGGGAGTGATCGACGAACAATACTGCGGAGTATGAAGGGCTGCTTGCCGGTCTCAGGATCGCGGCGGACCTTGGAATTAAGAAGCTCATCGTCAGAGGTGATTCACAGCTTGTCGTCAAGTAGGTGAATAAGGATTACCAGAGTCCATTGATGGAAGCTTATGTCGATGAGGTGAGGAAGTTAGAGGAGCGTTTTGACGGTCTGCAAATGGAGCACGTTCCTCGTGCGGAGAACAGCATTGCTGATGACCTGTCAAAGGGCGCTGCCCTTAAGTTACCTGTGGATCCAGGAACTTTTGTGCTCCGATTGACTCAACCATACGTAGCACCATCGATGGGACAAGAGAAAAGAAGGAAGTTGAGTTCCGGCAAGTATTTTCCGGCAGACCTCCCAGAGGCCGCCGGCAAAGAAGTTGCCGGGAACGACGCCAAGCTTGCCGGGGAGCGACAGGCTCTGGTAGGGCCTCGAGCCTTTGCTGTAGAGACAAACGCACCCACTGCAGAAGACATGCCTTCAGTCCTTGTTGTCGAGCCTCAGGCTCCAACATGGGCACAACACATCGTCCATTTCCTTCAAACAGGAGAACTCCCCGAAGAGCAGGAAGAAGCGGAGAAAGTAGCCCGTCGGTCTAGTATGTACCAGTTCGTGGACAACGTTCTGTACAAAAAGAGACCGAACGGTGTGAAATTTAAGTGCATTCCTCGGGAGGATGGACTGGAGCTGTTGGCAGAGATTCATGGAGGCATATGTGGCTCCCACATAGGATCAATAGCTCTTGTTGGTAAGGCATTCCGGCAAGGTTTCTTTTGGCCCACTGCTCTCCAGGATGCAACTGCACTAGTAACCAAGTGTGAAGCGTGCCAGTTCCATTCAAAGAAATTGCATCAACCAGTCCAAGCTCTTCAGACAATCCCTCTTTCCTGGCCATTTTCGGTCTGGGGGCTCGACATATTGAGTACTTGTACGTTGCAATCGACAAGTTGTCGGTGCACTAAGGATTGGGTCCCTTAGTACCCCGTACTTGTGCACGGACAGTTGTAGCTGCACCTGCGGTAAGGCCTGCCGGGAGGCAACCGAATGCAAGCTCATGAAGTCAAGGAGGCATCCAAGACAAGGCAATAATCAGAAGATAGAAGACCGAAGGTAGGAGCCCCATCAAGACCTTGCCGGGATGGCTCGCAGCCCCGGCAAGGCTCGCACCCGGCAAGCTTTCGCTGCCCTGTCACCGCTCCAGTGCGGTCACCAGCTTGTCTTTTAGTTGTTGTCCTCCTGGTAACGTGTCAGGTGCTAGCGGTGGATAGGCTTAAGCGGTGCGATGGGACGGCCCCTTTTTCCATCTCCAAGAAAGCTTGGGACACCTCAATGGAGCATTTAATGTTCTTGTCCTAAGCCGTCAGTGTTAGGTATGATAACACTGTAGTTACTTTTACACCTCATGTATGCCCTGTATGCCACTGTTGGTGACCCCTTCGAACATATAAAAGGAGGCCCAAGGCGTAGCTAGAGGGGGATCGGATCTTCTGGAGGTCATTCTGCATGTGTAGCTGCTATATACTGTAGCGCTCCCAGAACTTGAGCTAGAACACACTTAATACAACCAAGCAGGAGTAGGGTTTTACGCATCTTTGCGGCCCGAACCTGGGTAAAATTCCCGAGTGTTGATCATCAGATCTGCTCTCTGTACAAACCCTTCCCCTTGCCGATTCGTTAAGGGATCCTCGCGATCCCATAGGTGTCGTTTCTCCGACATCTTTGGCGCGCCAGGTAGGGGGCGAGGGTTGTGCGAACCTGATCTGGTGATTAGCGCGCCAGTTCTTCATCATTTTCGTCACCATGGCCCCCAAGAGGAAGGGTTTCACGGCAGTTGGACCGTCCACATCCGCCGTGCCTGTGCTTACGCGCACGGGCGACGGTGTCGACGCGGTTGGAGGAGGTAGAGATCCAGAGCTTCCACGACGCTCTAGTGATCATAGCCAGGCGAGCGGCGTCGTTCGCGCCGCTAGATCTAGGGATGGAGCCGTGCTGCCAGCAGGCGGTGCAGCGAACTCTAGAGATGGAAGGGCGCCTTCTAAGACACCCACGCCGGCTCACGCGCCGTGGCCTTCTCAGGTCACGCGCGACGAACAGCGCCGCGACGTTGGTGGTACTAGGCGTCCTCATGGAAAGTCTCCGGAGCATCACCCTCGGGATGTGCAAGACCAACATGCACGTCCACAAGCTGGTGGAAGCGGTGTACGGTCGCGGGGCCGTGAGATAGCTCCTTCCAACATAGTTGGGAGTCAGAGCACCTCACGTTCCTCACACGTGTCGCCGCCGCCTACACGAGCAGAAGCGCTGGCACGTGGACAGCTGCTTCTGAACACCCCTCCTGCTGCGGACAAGCTCGAAGAATGGAGAACTGCCATTCAGAGCCTCGTTGGCCTCGCCAACGAAGATAAGCCATAGCAGGCAGAGCCTTCACGGTGGCAGACCATCGAGCCGGCACGCGTCGGTGGTGAGAAGACTGGAGGTGGTATAACTACGGTGTACTCTCCCCCATAGCGGCAGCAGCGATCGCTGACTCGACGGATCGACACCCGTGATGACGATTCCACGGCGTCGTCCGATCCGCGAACCCGCCGTGATCAACGTCAAGTTCTCCGGGAACGAGGCAAGGAAGACGCTCGAACTACCATCGAGCGGCGGCGGGAAGCGCGCTATCAGTCCGACAAGCGCGCAGGACCTACTGTAGACAAGCCAGCGCCAGGGTATCCTGTCGATCTACCTTACGAGGTGGGTTGTCCAGCGTTTACCCGTGAGCTGCGGCGAGTCCAGTGGCCCAATTCCTGCACGTTCAAGCCGGAGGTCCCGGAGAAATACGACGGCAAGACCCACCCATCAGAGTTCCTGAGCATCTACACCATTGCGGTGCAGGCTGCCGGGGGTCGCGACGACAAGATACTTGCCAACTACTTCCTGTTGGTGCTTAAGCCCAACGTCAGGTCGTGGTTGATGCATCTGTCAGAGACTTCTATTTCTTCCTGGGCAGACCTGTGACATGAGTTTGTTGGCGCCTTTACTGGAGGCCACCAAGCGCCTGGCCAGGAAAGCGATCTGAATCTCATCCCCCAGAAAGAAGGCGAGACTTTGCGCAAGTACATCCAGAGGTTCAGCCGCATACATCACAACATGCGCAACCGCAGGATGCGGGAAGAGCTGGCGATGAACAAGATCAGGGATGCTGCTGAGCTTTATGCTCTGGCAGATAATTGTGCTCAAGCTGAAGAAGGGAGGAGACTCCCCGGCGAAGATGCTGGTGCAGGGGTCGACTCTGGAGATGAGGACACCACCGCTCCGGCAAAGAAGGGCCGGCGGCGTAACAGGAAGCGCAAGGGTAAGGCCGTGCTTGCCGTTGAGGGATCCGGCAACCCCGGTACCGCCAAGAAGGCCAAGGTTGATGACCCTGGCAAGGATGTTGCCGGGTGTGACTCCTTCCAGGCCTTGGCAGCTGCCGACAAGACAGACGGTTCCGGCAAGCAGTACTGTAAGATCCATCGCACCAAGGGCCATGATCTCCAAGACTGCCGGTAAGTTGAGCAGCTTGTCAAGAGGCAGAAAGCCGAATACGAGAGGCGAGACAAGGAGAAGGCCCAGGATGGCGCGGAGGGGTCTGGCAAGAAGTGTGGTGGCCGAGGAGGTCGCTGCGGCAAGGCCAAGCAACAGAAGGACCGGCCCGCTCGAGGCCGCGACAAGCAAGAGGGGGGTGATGATGACATTGAGGAGGACGACGAGTCCAGTGAACAAGAATTCCAGAAATCTACGGACGCCATGTGCGTTGACGGAGGTGCCTCGTTGCTCTTCCCACCGCCAACTTAAACAGTGGGCGCGTCAGGTTAATGCGACTGAGCCATCTGTCGGCGCCCGGAAGCCTTTGAAATGGTCCAACACGCCTATCATTTTCGACGTTGAGGATCACCCTGATCGTGTAACTGCGGTTGGGTGTTTGCCGTTGTTGGTCTCACCAACGATTCACAACCTCAAGGTGACGAAGATGTTAGTTGACGGTGGGGCCAGTTTGAACTTGATCTCGCCCGAGGTAATCAAGAGATTGCAAATTCCTGATGGAGATCTCGAGGAAACGGGCTCGTTTCAAGGGGTCAATCCAGGAAGGAGCCAGCCCAAGGGAAAGATCACGCTGCCGGTGACATTTGGTAGCGATCTGAACTTCAGGACGGAGAAGATTGTTTTCGATGTCGCCAAGATTCCACTACCATATAATGGGATCCTTGGCCGTCCAGCACTGGCCAAGTTCACGGCGGCATCACATTACGCCTACAATGTGCTGAACATGCCCGGGCCGATGAGCGTCATCACTGTCAGTTCCAACAAGAAAGACGCGCTTATCTGCACCGATCAACTCTACCGGGAGGCAGTTGCAGCATCTGCCGCCAAGGCACTTGCTCCTGCCGCTGAAACTCCCGGGGGAAGAAGACCGGCAAGACCTCCCGCACACACTCCGGCAAGCGCACCTCCTCGGAGTGCTGCGCTCCTGTCGAGGATGTGCCAGAGAGTTCCACCGGCAAGAGCAAGAAGTCCAAGGCTGCTCCGCCAGAGACCAAGAAGGTGCCCGCCAAGGAAGATGGCTCGGGAGGAACTTTCACCATAAGTTCCACCCTCGATAGCAAATAGGAAAGCGCGCTCGTTGCCTTCCTACGGGCGAATGTCAATGTGTTTGCATGGCAACCATCTGATATCCCCGGTGTTCCCAGGAAGGTGATTGAGCACCACCTTACCGTCTATCGACACGCGCGGCCCGTCAAGCAGAAGGTCAGGAAGCAAGTTTGGAGCGGCAACAGTTTATTGCCGAAGAAATTAAGAAGTTAGAAGCGGCAGGCTTGGTTAGAGGAGTACTTCATCCAATATGGTTGGCCAATCCAGTCGTAGTGCGCAAGGCGAATGGAAAATGGAGGCTATGTATTGATTATACAGATATCAACAAAGCCTGTCCAAAAGATCCTTTTCCCTTGCCGCGCATCGATCTGATTGTGGACTCCACTGCCGGCTGCGACTTGCTGTCATTCCTTGATGCCTATTCAGGCTATCATCTGATTTTCATGGCCAAGGAAGACGAAGAAAAGACCACGTTTATCGCCCCATGTGGTACGTACTGCTTTTTACGTATGCCTTTCGGGTTGAAAAGTGATGGTTCTACATTCGCAAGAGCAGTCCAGATTGGTTTTCAGCCCCAGCTACATAGAAATATGGAAGCTTATATGGATGACATAGTGGTGAAGACCAAGGACAAGGCAACACTCATATCAGATTTAGAAGAAACATTCGAGAATATGCGCGAGATCAATTTAAAGCTCAACCCTGAGAAGTGTGTGTTTGGTGTCCCGTCCGGCAAGCTTCTCGGATTCTTTGTATCTCAACGTGGAATTGAAGCAAATCCCGACAAGATCAAAGCAATCGAGCAAATTGAAGCCCCAAGACGTGTCAAGGATGTGCGTCGCCTTGCCGGCTGCGTCGCGGCAATGAGTAGGTTCATCTCAAAATCTGCTGAGCGCGCCCTACCCTTTTTCAAAATATTGAAGAAGGCAGGTCCAATGAAGTGGACTCCGGAGGCGGAGGCAGCACTGCAGGATTTGAAGAAGAACATCTCCTCTCCGCTGTTGCTGCTATATTTAGCGGCAACAAACCAAGTGGTGAGTGCCACGCTAGTGGAAGAGAGAGAAGTTGATGAACAAGCAGCGGCAACGGCAGGACCGCCAAGCGACAAGCCGGGATCCTCCTCGGCAGGGTCTGGTGCTGACAAAGCAGGATCTGCACAGCTAAATGAATCAATTCAGAAGAAGAAGATGGTGCAGCGCCCGGTCTATTTTGTCAGCTCCCTTTTGCAGGGGGCTAGGTCAAGATATTCTGGTGTGCAGAAGTTGCTTTTCGGCCTCCTCATGGCCTCGAGGAAGCTGCGCCATTACTTCCAAGCACACGAGATCACCACTGTCACTCGCTTTCCGTTGCAGCGGATTTTGCGGAACCCAGATGCTACCGGTAGAATTGTGGAGTGGGCTTTGGAGCTGTCAAGCTTTGGTCTCAAGTTTGAAAGTACTTCGACCATCCAGAGCAGAGCCTTGGCGGAGTTCATTGCAGAATGGACCCCAACGCCAGATGAAGAAGTTCCAGAGTCAACTCTCCCCGGCATTGAAACAAATCAAGAGTGGATTATGTATTTTGATGGGGCTTTCTCGCTGCAAGGCGCCGGTGCTGGCGTGCTGCTTGTCGCACCCACCGGAGAGCACCTCAAATACGTGATTCAGATGCATTTTCCCCGGGAAAGATCAACAAACAATACTGCCGAGTATGAAGGGCTGCTTGCCGGCCTCAGGATCGCGGCAGACCTTGGAATCAAGAAACTCATTGTCAGGGGTGATTCTTAGCTTGTCGTCAAGCAAGTCAATAAAGATTATCAAATCCCGTTGATGGAAGCTTATGTAGATGAAGTGAGAAAGTTGGAAGAGTATTTTCACGGTCTGCAAATGGAGCACGATCCTCGTGCAGAAAACAGCATTGCTGATGGCCTGTCAAAATGCGCTGCTCTCAAGTTACCTGTGGAACCAGGGACTTTTGTGCTCCGACTGACTCAACCATCTATGACACCATCAATGGGACAAGAGAAGAGAAGAAAGTTGAGTTCCGGCAAGTACTTCCCGACAGAGGTCCCAGAAGCCGCCGGCAAAGAAGTTGCCGGGAACGACGCCAAGCTTGCCGGATATTGACAGGCTCCGGCAGAGCCTCAAGCTCTTGCCGTCGAGACAAATGCTCCCGCCAAGATTGCCGGGGAACAGCAAGCTCCGGCAGGGTCTCAGGCCCTTGCTGTCGAGACGATTTCTCCCGCGGCAGAAGATATGCCTTTAGTCCTTGCTGTCGAGCCCCAGGCTTCGGCATGGGCACAGCACATCGTCCATTTCCTTCAGACAGCAGAACTCCCTGAGGAACAGGAAGAGGCGGAAAAAGTAGCCCGGCGGTCCAACATGTACCAGTTCGTGGACAATGTCTTGTACAGAAAGAGGCCGAACGGTGTGAAATTGAAGTCCATTTCTCGGGAAGATGGACTGGAGCTGTTGGCAGAGATACACGGAGGCATATGTGGCTCCCACATAGGATCAAGAGGACTTGCCCGTAACGCATTCCGGCAAGGTTTCTTTTGGCCCACTGCTCTCCAGGATGCAACTGCGCTAGTAAGCAAGTGTGAAGCATGCCAGTTTCATTCAAAGAAATTGCGTCAACCAACTCAGGCTCTTCAGCCAATACCTCTGTCCTGGCCGTTTTCGGTCTGGGGGCTCGATATCTTGGGCCCTTTTCCCCGTGCTGCCGAGGGCTTTGAGTACTTGTACGTAGCAATCGACAAGTTTACAAAGTGGCCGGAAGTGGAAGCAGTGAGGAAGGTGATAGCACAGTCAGCCGTCAAGTTCTTCAAAGGAATAGTTTGCCGTTTTGGTGTACCGAACAGGATCATCACCGACAATGGCACATAGTTCACAAGCCGCACCTTCATGCAGTATGTCCAAGACCTTGGCGGCAAGATTTGTTTTGCTTCTGTTGCCCACCCGAGGAGCAACGGCCAGGCGGAAAGGGCTAATGCTGAAGTGCTGCGAGGCCTCAGGACGAGGACTTTTGACAAGCTGCGCAAGTGCGGAAGGCGCTGGGTTGATGAGTTGCCGGTGGTTCTTTGGTCAATCAGGATGACACCAAATCGAGCCACCGGCCAGACACCCTTCTCCCTAGTATATGGGGCGGGAGCAGTTCTCCCCACGGAACTCATATACGGGTCACCTCGAGTGCTCGCTTATGATGAGCTTGAGCAAGAGCAGCTGCGGCAAGATGACGCGTTGCTCCTTGAGGAAGATCGTCTTCAGGCTGCTGTGCGAGCTGCACGCTACCAGCAAGCCTTGCGCCACTATCATAGCCACAAGGTTCACGCCCGAAGTCTTGAGCAAGGCGACCTTGTTTTTCGGCGCGTTCAGTCCGCCAAGAATTCCAACAAGTTGACGCCGAAGTGGGAAGGCCCTTATCGTGTAGTGCGAGTCACCAGGCATGGCGCAGTCCGCCTGGAGACCGAAGATGGCGTCCCAGTGAGCAACTCCTGGAATATCGAACATCTTCGTAAGTTCTATCCATAAGGCGCAGTTGCCGGGTCTCCCGGCAACCCCTTTTGTACAAGTCTTGCCGATGAAGCATGTAATCCTTTGTACAAAGCCAGACGCAGACCCTGTGCATAGATGAATAAAGCTAAGTGTTTTGCAAATCTTGTTGATGTTCATGTTTACTTGTGTGCATGTTTATCTGAGATATTGTATTACACTTATCTCCAGCAAGTGCTAACGAACCGCCAAGGTTCCATATCTCTATTTTCTCTTCTTTCTTTTTCTCAAAGGACAGAAGGTTCCCTCGCATGCAAGTTTGCCGGGGGGGAAAGGATGGTATGGATACCGGCAGGAGACGTTCAAGGTTAACATCTTGCCAGAAGGAGCACAGCGACCAAAAGCTAAGTTGCTAAGTTGCAGAAACTTTAAACAAATTTTTCTGTTTTTGATATTCTCCTTGAACGATTTCAACTCTTGTATGGAAAACCTGCACGCGAAGGAACCTTGTTGTGATCTGCTGTGCCCTTACTCTATTTCGAGTCTGCTCAACAGTTTAGGTGGCTGCACTGAAAACGTCAAGGTCTCTTGCCGGTAGCGGCACCGCCAGCAGGCTGCTAAAGTCCCGCACCTAGCGCTCGCGGCAAGGGTGCGCGCGCCGGCAAGTTTCCAATCAAGCGTAGGGCGAATACATACAGAAAGAAATCAAATAAGGGGAATAGCATAGCATTCGTCCAGAACATAGCAAGTTATATTACATCAATCTTGCCGCAGTTCTAACATAAGATAAACTATTCTTCGCATGGATGGCGGCGAGAAGTAAGGCAGCTAATCCCGGCGATCGCCTTCAACTCTCTTGACTTGGCTTACCCTGTCGACGATGGGCGCGACAAGTTCTTCTGCCGTCTTGAGATCTGCATCCTTCGGCAGGCGGTCAAGGACGTTGGCGAGGTTGATGCCGGGGTTCCTGTGCACCACCTTGACGAGCACCTTGCGGAGGACGGCCTGGCAGAGTTTGCGTGACTCGCTGGCCAGATGAGCTTTTCGGTCTGAATGGAGCTGCTCCAGGGCATAAATCATTCCATCGAAGAACATGGTCAGCTTGGCGCTCGGGGACACCCTGTTGTCAAGAGAGTACCTGAAGCTTTGTAGGCCCATGGTAGATACTTGCGCGGCAAGCTTCTCCGCGACGTCGACAAGCTTCTCAGTCCAGATTTGCACTCCCTGCACATAGTCGTTGTGAGTGGCGGCGGCGCTCTTGACCAGCTCCTCCTCATCCCGGAGACTTTTGACCAGGGTCTTCTCGCGAGCTTCCACGGCCTCAAGAGTCTCCTTCAGTGTGGATAGCTTTAGCTTCAGATCAGCGATGGATTCATTTGCTGTGGAGAGCTCCTTGGTCTTGTCGGACATGGCAACTTGCATCTCCATCAGACTGTGGAGAGCTTTGTCTCTCTCGGTTTTGAGTGTTGAGAGCTTCTTGCCGTGTTCATCAAGGTCCGCTTCCAGCTTCTTCACCCTGTTGGCAAGCTCATCCTTGGCGACCTCTGCAGCTTTGGCGGCATCGATGGCCTCTGTCAGCTTGCCGGCATAATCCACAGTCAGAGCTTCGAGCGCCTCTTTGTGCTTCAGCTCCAGATCCTGGGTCCGCTGCGTGACAAGCTTTTCAATCTCCTCGTCCTTGGCGCGGAGCTTGTCAGCAAGAGCCTTCTCGCGAGCGGTGAGGTCATCGTCATGCGCCTCAAGCCTGACGCGGAGTTCCCTCAAGCGTGCTTCCTCTATGGCAGCATGTTGCTTGGCATCCTCCTGTGCCTTCTCCACGTCAGACTGCTTCATGAGGAGATCGTTCCATCTTTGACTCAGCTGCTCTTGGCCAGTCCTCAACTCCTGAAAAGCATTGGCAAACCAGGCTTGCGTTTCCTCAACGCGTTTCTGGAGGTCTGCCTCCACCTTGTCGACAACCGCGGCCCTGGAGTCTAGTTTCTCCTTCCGGGCACGGTGGAGTGCTTGGAGCTTCTGGTAGTTGTCGCTCATGGCCTTGAGGAGCTTCTCTTCTTCAGATTTACTGCTACTGGCGCTTGGTTCATCAACGACCTCGAGCCCAGCAGCGGCGATGGCGTCTTCATCAAAGGCTTCCCCTTCGGTTGGCCCCCTAGTGCTTGCCGTGCCTGGGATGTTGACGAACAGGTTGTCGCCGACCTTGAGGTACTTTCTTGACGAGGGAGTTTCGGATGTTGGTGGCTGTTCCTCAATAGCCGCCTCCCCGATAGCTGGGGGCTCTATGTCCGGCATAGCGCCTGGCGCTCCTGCGGCAGGGATGCCGTCAGTACGGTCACTAGCCTCCTCGCCGGCCCTCTCGGCAGATTCCTTGGCGGCCTCTTCCTACGCAGCCCTAGCAGCTTCGGCGCTGGCATCCTTGGCGGCCTCGGTGGCAGTGTTTTTGGCGGCTTCGGCAGCTTCGGCGATAGCATTCTTGGCGGTCTCGTCAGCGGAAATCCTGTCAGCCTCGACGGCAGCATCCTTGGCGGTCTCCTCGATGACAGCACCGACATCCATATGCTCCACCAACGGAATGTCTGGAGGCCAAGAAAACAAATCAAGATGAGATTGAGATGGAAGTTCAAGAAGACAAAAAAAGAGAAGAACATAATAACAAGTACCTGCGCCAACATTGGTTGCCGGCGTAGAACTGCCGGTGCCCGTGCTTGCCGGCTCTTCCTCGTCGCGATAGAGCACGCTAGAGGAAGTCCTTGCCGGCGATCCATCTCTGGGCGGTGTGGTTGACGGAGGCAGCATATCAGGGGTGGCCTCTGATGGTTCTCCTTGTCGCTGCTCTCCTCCTGCACGCCTGGCGATGTCAGCAGTAAACATGCACACCCCGGCACTTGCCAGCGGAAAGTGAGTAATGGACTCACGCTAGGGGCTGCGCCGGCGGCTGAGTCGAGGACTGCGTCGTGGGCTGGGCCCCGGGCTGATAATGACCGTCTCTGGCGCACCGGAGGTGCTTGCCGGCGGCTCCTCGCCCGTTGAAGTCTTCGCCCTCTTCGCTATCCTCTGCGCCAATGTTTCCGTATCCCTATGGAGACAGGCCAAAGCAAAATAAATGAGTAAAATAGAACCAGAAACTCAGGAAGTAAAGGGCGCGACAAGATCTTTACTCTTCTTCTTCTTGTCCCGAGCTAAAGGCAGAGAGGTCGAAGTCGACTTCTGCCACGGGAGGAGGTGGAGGGGTGCTCCTAGGCTGCTTGGCTGTGGCTGGCTTGGGTTGCTGATGAGCCTCTTGCCGTTGCGTCGCCTTGCCGGCTCCTCCCTTGCCGGGTGCTTCACCACTCGAGGAAGGCTGGTGGACTGCGGCCCCAGATGCGGCGCTCTGAAGGACGCGCCTCTTCCTTGGCTCAAGAGTCGGGGCCTCCTCGTGCAGCTCCTCCTCGGCTGTGTCTACGGCAGAAGGGCCCCGGGAAGATGTGTCGCCCTACTATCCGACAGTCTTGTCCTGCCCGGCAAGATCCTCATCCGGCAGCATCTCTCCTCCACTGGTTCCCCCTTCCACGAAGCCAACGCTGCCGGCCTCTGCAGCAAGATTTGCTTCCTCCGCCCTGCTGGCAATGTATGCCACTTCATCCTCAGTGGTGTCATGGACGAGGCCCTCTTCTTCCCAGATTGCCCTCTCCGTCAGGTTATCAAAGAATTGCTGCACTTGCTCTTCAGATGGCTCAATCCAAGATCCGTCAAGGCTGTGAGCGTCAAACGCCGGCATCATGGCGATGATTGGTCCTAGAGAGGAGTTGTTGCATAGAGGGACTATGCTTGCCGGCAGCTTGCATACCACGTCGCCCCTGAACAGTTTCTGGCAGAGAGCTGCGTGCTGCATAAATGTCAGATTGCCATTCAGCCCAGGGCGCAGTCTCATGATGTCTGCTGCGTTCTTGAACTGCCAAGCTGGCCTTCCTTTGTTTTGCAGAGGGGCAATGCGCCGGCGAAGGAAATCGGCGCCTATCATCTCTATTGTGAGCCCGGCAGCTCTGAGGCGGTGAATCCTGGTAGTAGCGACTGTGAGCTTCTTGTCGTCAGGGTCAAGGGCGCTCCAGTCGTTGTTGCGCACTATCTTCGTCTGCCGCGGCAAGCAGAAAGGTTGGACTTCAGATTTTTCTGTCTCCTGAACCCAGCACCATCTGGCCCGCCATTCATCCCACTTCTCGCGGAAAGGCCCCGTCTGGGTAGACCTCCTTGGTTCCTGGCCGTGAGATCCAAGCAATGGAACCAGAAAGGGCCTCGCCTTTTTGGATGCGGGGAATGAAGTAATGGCGGAAAAGAGCGGTGCTAGGAACTACTTCGTAAAAGTTTTCGCAAAGGTGAGCGAAAACGGACATGCAAGTTACGGCATTCGGCGTGAAGTCCAAAAGTTGGAAGCCGTAGGTGAGCATGATGTCATTGAAGAAATCAGAGAAAGGGGGGCATAGTCCACAGTAGAAATAATTGGCAAAGAAGTGGTATTTATTTGGGCCGCCCCTAGAAGAACTTGGAATCACGGCGGTGGCCGGATGCGCTGTCGTCTCTGTCGCCCACATGAACTGATACCGCTCCCTCAGTGCGTCCGCATCGAGCGCTGGGGGGAAGACGACGTGCTCCTTCCGCATCTTCGCCAGCTTGTTCTCCGAGACAGCGGCGTCCACCTCCTTGCCCTTGCTTGCTTTGGGCGGCATGGCGGGTGTGGAGGCTGAGGCTGAGGACGGGGAGGGAGTGGAGGCGCGGATGGATGAGAGGGGCTCTGTTTCGACTCAAGGAAGAAGACGACGGCGGTTTCCAGATTGGAAGAGACAAGAGGTAAATGAGCAGCGCCTCTGCGGATTCCTTTTTAAGGGGAAGACGCGAGGCCGCCTCTTTACTAAAATAATATTGAAATGCTTCGCGAGTGTGCTGCTGCAACAGCCCGCGCTGCGCACATCCCCCACGTCCCGCATTCAATGGGCGTCGTAGGCGACGCAGTTAATGGAATGATTACGGTGGATAACTCCTGCCACGCGTGCCCATGCACTGTTTGGGCCTGGCCCAACAATGCCTCGCGCCAGTGTATGGCCCAGGCCCGGGGGCTCCAGTCGGTGCACTAAGGATTGGGTCCCTTAGTACCCCGTACTTGTGCACGGACAGTTGTAGCTGCACCTGCGGCAAGGCCTGCCGGGAGGCAACTGAATGCAAGCTCATGAAGTCAAGGAGGCATCCAAGACAAGGCAATAATCAGAAGATAGAAGACCAAAGGCAGGAGCCCTGGCAAGACCTTGCCGGGATGGCTCGCAGCCCCGGCAAGGCTCGCACCCGGCAAGCCCTCGCTGCCCTGTCACCGCTCCAGGGCGCTCACCAGTTTGTCTTTTAGCTGTTGTCCTCTTGGTAACGTGTCAGGTGCTAGCGGTGGACGGGCTTAAGCGGTGCGATGGGACGGCCCCTTTTTCCATCTCCAAGAAAGCTAGGGACACCTCAACGGAGCATTTAATGTTCTTGTCCTAAGCCGTCAGTGTTAGGTATGATAACACTGTAGTTACTTTTACACCTCATGTATGCCCTGTACGCCACTATTGGTGACCCCTTCGAACGTATAAAAGGAGGCCCAAGGCGTAGCTACAGGGGGATCGGATCTTCTGGAGCTCATTCTGCATGTGTAGCTACTATGTACTGTAGCGCTCCTAGAACTTGAGCTAGAACACACTTAATACAACCAAGCAGGAGTAGGGTTTTACGCATCTTTGCGGCCCGAACCTGGGTAAAATTCCCGCGTGTTGATCATCAGATCTGCTCTCTGTACAAACCCTTCCCCTTGCCGAATCGTTAAGGGATCCTCGCGATCCCATAGGTGTCGTTTCTCCGACACAAGTTCACAAATGGCCGGAAGTGGAAGAAGTGAGAAGTTCACAAATCGTTAAGGGATCCTCGCGATCCCATAGGTGTCGTTTCTCCGACACAAGTTCACAAATGCCGCTTCGGTGTGCCTAATAGGATCATCACCGACAACGGTACACAGTTCACGAGCCACACCTTCATGCAGTATGTCCAAGACCTTGGCGGCAAGATCTGTTTTGCTTCTGTTGCTCATCCAAGGAGCAACGGCCAGGCGGAAAGGGCAAATGCTGATGTTTTGGGAGGCCTCAAGACAAGGACTTTCAACAAGCTGCGCAAGTGCGGAAGGCGCTGGATTGATGAGTTGCCGGTGGTTCTTTGGTCAATCAGAACGACACCAAATCGAGCCACTGGCCAGACACCCTTCTCCCTAGTATACGGGGTGGAAGCAGTTCTCCCCACGGAACTCACATACGGGTCACCTCGAGTGCTCCCCTATGATGAGCTTGAGCAAGAGCAGTTGCGGCAAGATGACATGACGCTCCTTGAGGAAGATCGTCTTCAGGCTGCTGTGCGAGCTGCACGCTACCAGCAAGCTTTGCGCCACTACCATAGCCGCAAGGTTCATGCCCGAAGTCTTGAGGAAGGCGACCTTGTTCTTCGGCGTGTTCAGTCGATCAAGAATTCCAACAAGTTGACGCCGAAGTGGGAAGGCCCTTATCAGGTAGTACGAGTCACTAGGCCTGGCGCAGTTCGCCTGGAGACCAAAGACGGTGTTCCAGTGAGCAACTCCTGGAATATCGAACATCTTCGTAAGTTCTATCCATAAGGCTCGGTTGCCGGGTCCCCCGGCAACCACCTTTTGTACGAGTCTTGCCGCCAAGGCATGTAATCCTTTGTACAAAGCCAGGCGCAGACCCTGTGCATAGTTGAATAAAGCCTAAGTGTTTTGCAATTCTTGTCGATTTTCATGTTTATCTATATGCATGCTTATCTGAGATATTGTATTACACTTGCTCCGGTATGCATTAACGAACCGCCAAGGTTCCATATCTCTATTTTCTCTTCTTTCTTTTTGTCAAAGGACAGAAGGTTCCCTCGCATGCAAGTTTGCCGGGGGGGAATGGTGGTATGGATACCGACAGGCGACGTTCAAGGTTGACATCTTGCCGGAAGGAGTACGGCAACGAAAAGCTAAGTTGCAGAAACTTTAAACAAAATTTTGTTTGTAAGGTTATTCCCCTTGAACGATTTCGACTTTTGTATGGAAAACCTGCACGCGAAGGAACCTTGTCATGATCGGTTGCGCCCTTACTCTGTTTCGAGTCCGCTCAACAGTTTAAGTGGCTGCACTAACAACTTCAAGGTTTCTTGCTGGTAGCGGCACCGCCAATAGGCTGGTAAAGTCCCGCACCTAGTGCTCGCGGCAAGGGTGTGCGCGCCGGCAAGTTCCCAATAAGCGTAGGGCATATACCATACATAAAGAAATCAGACAAGGGAAATAGCATACATTCATCCAGAGCATAGCGAGTTATATTACATGAATAGTTGTCGTGATTCGAACATAAGATAAAATTGTCTTTGGCATGGAATCGTGGCGGCAACAAGAAGTGAAGCGGCTAATCCCTGCGCTGGCCTTCGACCCTCTTGACTTGGTTCACCTTGTCGACCATGGGCGCGACAAGCTCCTCGAGCGCCTTGAGGTCCACATCCTTCGGCAAGCGGTCGAGAACGTTGGCGAAGTTGATGCCGGGGTTCCTATACGCCACCTTGGTGAGCACCTTGAGGAGGACGGCCCGGTAGAGTTTGCGGGATTCATTGGCCAGACTGGCTGCTCGATCAGAATGAAGCTGCTTGAGCGCATCGATCAAGCCCTCGAAGAACATGGTCAGCTTGGCGCTCGTAGACACCCTGTCATCGGAAGAATAATTAAAGCCTTGCAGACCCATGGTGGACAGTTGTGCTGCAAGCCTCTCCGCGACGTCGACAAGGCGCTCAGTCCAGATCTGCGCGCCTGTCACATAGTCATTGTGGGTGACGGGGCGCTCTTGAGCAGATCCTTCTCATTCTGGAGATCTCTGATCAAGGCCTTCTCGCGAACCCTGCTGTTCTCCAAAGTCTCATTCAGCATGGCCAGCTTCAGCTTTAGATCGTCAATGGATTTGTTGGCTGAGGAGAGCTGCTTGGTCTTGCCGGACATGTCAACTTGTATCTCCGCCAAGCTGTAGAGAGCCTTATCTCTTTCGGCTTCGAGCGTCGAGATCTTCTTGCCGTGATCCTCAAGGTCCGCCTCCAGCCTCTTTACCTTGTCGGCAAGCTCGTTCTTGGCGGCCTCTGCAGCTTCGGTAGCATTGACGGCTTCCTTTAGCTTGCCGGCATGGTCGGTGGCCAAAGCTTCGAGTGTTTCCTTGTGCTTCTGCTCCAGCTCTTGGGTCCGCTGCGCGACAAGCTTTTCGATCTCGTCGTCCTTGTTGCGAAGCTTGTCGGCAAGCGCCTTCTTGCGAGCGGCAAGCTCTTCGTCATGGGCCTCAAGTCTGACTCGGAGCTCTGTCAAGCGAGCTTCCTCTGCAGCGGTCTGTTGTTTGGCCTCCTCCTGTGCATTGTCAACATCGGATTGCTTCATGAGAAGCTCGTTCCAGCTTTGGCTCAGCTGCTCTTGGCTCGTCCTCAGCTCCTGAAAGGCTTCAGCGTACCAGGTTTGGGCTTCCTCAACGCACTTTTGGAAATCCGCCTCCGCTGCTTCGACAACCGCTGCCCTGGAATCTAGCTTCTCTTTACGGGCGCGGTGAAGCGCTTGAAGCCTCTGGAAGTTGTTGCTCATGGCCTGGAGGAGCACTTCTTCTTCAGATTTGCTGCTGCTGGCGCATGGCTCGTCAACAATTTTGAGCCCAGCAGCGGCGATGATTTCCTCGTCAAAGATTTCCCCTTCGGCTGGCACTCCAGTGATTGCCGTTCCTGGTATATTGACGAACAGGTTGTCGCCAACTTTGAGGTATTTGCTTGAAGAGGGGGCCTCAGATGTTGATGGCTAATCTTCAACAGCCGCTTCACCGGCAGCTGGGGGCTCCGTGGCCGGCGTAGCGCCTGGCGCTCCTGCGGCAGGAATGCCGTCAGTATGGTCACTGGTTTCCTTGCCGGTCCCCTTAGCAGACTCATTGGTGGCCTTTTCCTGTGCGGCCTTGGCGGCCTCAGCAGCAGCAACCTTGGCGGCCTCGGCGACAGTATTCTTGGCGTCCTCTTCAGCGGCAACTCTGTCGGCCTCGGCGGCAACATCCCTGGCGGTCTCCTCGATAACAGAATCAACATCCATGTGTTCTGTCAAGGGAAGATCTGCAGGCCAAGAAGACAAGCAAGATACGGCTGAGGAGGAAGTTCAAGAAGACAAAAAGAAAGACAGAATGATAAGTATTCAGAGGCAACGATTTACCTGTGTCAAGCTGTTGAGAGGTGGCTTTTCCTTTCCCAACAACACCAGTTGCCAAAGTAGGACCACCAGAGCCTGTGCTTGCCGGCTCCTCTTCATCGCGATAGAGCTCGCTAGCCGAAGATTCGTCCCTGGGCGACGTGGTTGATGGAGGCGGCACATTAGGGGTGGCTCCTGATGGTGCTCCTTGTTGTCGCTCTTCTCCTACACACCCGGCGATGTTAGCAGTGAAGATACACACCCCGGCACTTGCCAGCGGAAAGTGAGTAGTGGACTCACGCCGGGGGCCGCGTCGTGGGCTGGACTGCGGGCTGATGTTAATCAGCTCTGGCGCACCTGAGGTGCTTGCTGGCGGCTCATCGTCCGTTGAAGTCTTCGCCCTCTTCGCCACCCTTTGCGTCAGCATTTCCGTATCTCAGCGGAGACAGGCCAGAGCAAGACAAATGAGTAAGCAAATTCGGAAATTCAGAAGATAAAAGATGTGACAGGACCCTTACTCTTCTTCCTCCGAGCTAAAGGCAGAGAGGTCGAAGTCGACTTCCGCCATGGTGCTCATGCGAGGAGGTGAGGGAGTGGTCCTGGGTCGCTTGGCTGCGGCAGGAGAAGAAGGTTGCTGGGTTGAGGCACTAGGGGTGGCTTTCCGGAGAACGCGCTTCTTCTTCTTCTCAGGAGCTGGGGGCTCCTCGTGCAGCTCTTCCTCAGCTGTACCTCCGGCAGAAGGACCCCCGGCAGATGTGCCACTCTGCTCTCCGGCAACCTCGCCCTGCCCGGCAAGCTTTTCCCCTGACAACACTTCTTCTTCGCTGGCTTCCCATTCTATGAAGCCAGCGCTGCCGGCCTCCGTGGCAAGATCCGCCTCTTCTGCCCTGCTGGCAATGTACGCCACCTCTTCCTCGAGGGTGGGGCGAATGAGGACCGGCTCTTCCCGGATGGCCTTCTCTGACAAATTATCAAAGAATTCCTGTGCCTGCTCTGTGGATGGCTCTTCCCAAGTCCCGTCAAGGCCATGAGCATTGCACGCCGGCAACATGGCGATGATTGAGGCCAGAGCAGAGTTGTTGCACAAAGGGATCACGCCCGCCGGCAAGTTGAATCTGGCGTCGGTCCTGAACAGCCTGTGGCAGAGGGCTGTATGCTGCATGACCGTCAAGTTGTTGTTCAGCCCAGGGCACAGCCTCATGATATCTGCCGCGTTCCGAAACTCCCAGGCTGGTCTTCCTTTGTTCATCAGAGGGGCGATGCGCCGGCGAAGGAAGTCAGCACCAACCATCTCTATTGTGAGCCCGGCGGCTTTGAGGCGATGGATCCTGGTGATTGCGATTGTGAGCTTCTCATCCTGAGGATCGAGGTCGCTCCAATCCTTGTCGTGTGTCATCTTTGTTTGTCGACGCGAGCAGAAAGGCTGGGGATCCGTTTCCTGAATCCAACACCATTTGCCTCGCCATTCTTCCCACTTCTCGCGGTAGACCCTGTCTGGATATACCTCCTTGTTCCATGTCCTTGGAATCCAAGTGATGGAACCAGAAAGGGCCTCGCCCGCTTGAATTTGGGGAACAAAGAAGTGGCGGAAGAGGGCTATGTTGGGGACTACTCCGGCAAAGTTTTCGCAAAGATGCGCGAAGACTGACATACATGTCACAGCATTCGGCGTGAAATCCAAGTGTTGAAAGCCGTATGTGTACATGATGTCGTTGAAGAAATCAGAGAAAGGGGGACAGAGCCCGCAATAGAAATAGTCAACAATGAAGGGGTATTTATCTGGGCCACCCTTGAAGGAACCTGGACTCACGCGAGTAGCGAGATGCGCCTTCGTCTCCCTCGCCCACATGCAAAGATATCGATCCTTCAGGGCGTTCGCATCGAGCGCCAAAGCAAAGATGGCGTGCTTCTTCCGCATCTTCACCAGCTCGCCATCTGGGACGGCGGCTTTCACCCCCTTGCCCTTGCTCGTCTTGGGCGGCATGGCAGCTGTGGAAGCAGAGGCTGAAGACGGTGAGGGCGTGGAGGCAGCGGATGACTGGGAGAGCCTCTGTTTTGGGCTCGAGGAAGAAGACGACGGCGGTTCCCAGATTGGAAAGGACAGGAGGTAAATGAGCAGTGCCTCTGCAGATTCCTTTTTATGGAGAAGGCGCAAGGCTGCCTCTTTACATGTTAATACGAAAACACCTTTGCGAGCGCGCGGCTGTAACGGCCGCTCTGCGCACGTATCCCACGTCGCGCATTCATCGCGTGTAGTGGGGGGCGCAGTAAGCGGAATGATTACAACAGTTAACTCCTGCCACGCGTGCCCGTGCACTGTTTGGGCCTAGCCCAACAATGCCTCGCACTTGTGTATGGCCTAGGCCTAGGGGCTCCTGTCGGTGTACTAAAGTTTGGGTCTTTTAGTACCCCATACTTGTGCACGGGCAGTTGTAGCCACACCAGCGGCAAGGCCTGCCGGGGGGCAGCTGAATGCAAGCACAATGCCATCAAGGAAGTATTCGAGCCAAAAACCAGAAGACTGAAGACCGAAGGCTGGGGCCCCGGCAAGATCTTGCCGGGATAGCTCGCAGCCCCGGCAAGACTCGCACCTGGCAAGACTTCGCCACCCTGTCACTGCTCCCTTGCAGTGACCAGTTTGTCTTTTAGCTGTTGTCCTCCTGGGTGCGTGTCACGCGCTAATGGCGGATGAGCTTAAGCGGTGTTGATGGGACGGCTTCTTTTCCCGTCCCCAAGACGCTAAGGGACACCTCAATGGAGCATTAAATGCCTTTGTCCTAAGCCGTCAGTATTAGGTATGATAACACTGTAGCAACTTTACACCTCTTGTACTTCGCCACTGTTGATGACCCCTTTGAATGTATAAAAGGAGGCCCAAGGCGTAGCTACAGAGAGGAGGACCTTCTGGCCCATTCTGCATGCATAGCGACTGTGTATTGTTCATCACAAGCGCTCCTAGGCCGGAGTTCAGACACATCTAATACAACCAAAGCAGGAGTAGGGTTTTACGCTTCTCAGCGGCCCGAACCTGGGTAAAAATCCCTCGCGTTGTTCGTTGGATCTGCTCTTTGTGCCAGCCTTTCTCCCTGCCGAACCGTAAAGGGATCCTCGTGATCCCATAGGTGTCGTACGCCGACAAAGCTGGACCCGGCCGACCGGCTGAAGACCTCCTTCATCACCCCCTTTGGGGCCTACTGCTACATCACCATGTCTTTCGGCCTGAAGAATGCAGGCGCCACTTTCCAGCACTGCATGCAGAAGTGCCTCCTGCCGCAGATCGGCAGGAACGTCCACGTCTATGTTGATGACATCGTCGTCAAAACCAAGAAGCATTTCAGCCTCCTCGACGACCTCCGGGAGACCTTCGCCAATCTGCGCGAGTATAAGGTCAAGCTCAACCCGGAGAAGTGCGTTTTTGGCGTCCCAGCCGGGCAACTCCTGGGTTTCTTCGTGTCTGCCCGCAACATCGAGGCTAACCCAGAGAAGATCAGGGCGATCGAGCATATGCCCAAGCCGACCCGTCTCCGCGACGTCCAGAAGTTCACCGGCTGCCTTGCCTCGCTCAGCCGGTTCGTCAGCCGACTGGATGAAAAGGCACTGCCCCTCTACCAGCTCATGAGGAAGACGGCCCTCGTCGAGCCGGGCGCCGACTCCGCCATGAAGCCGGCCAAATTCGAGTGGACCAACCAGGGGACGCGGCGTTCCGCGACCTCAAACCAGTCCTCACCAGCGCGCCCATCCTGGCCGCGCTGGCTGAGAAGGAGCCCCTGCTCGCCTACATCGCGGCGACCACCCGCGTCATCAGCGTCGTCCTGGTCGTGGAGCGGCCGGAGGAGGGCAAAGCGCTGACAGTCCAGCGTCCCCTCTACTACCTCAGCGAAGTCCTCTCCGCCTCGAAGCAAAACTACCCCCACTACCAGAAGATGTGCTACGGCATATACTTCGCCGCCCAGAAGATCAAGCAGTACTTCCAAGAGCATGTCATCACCGTGGTGAGCACGGCGCCGCTGGGCGAAATCATGAGCGGCCGGGACGCCACCGGCCGGATCGCCAAGTGGGCCATTGCCCTCGCCGACTATGAGATCCGATACGAGCCGCACACCGCCATCAAGTCGTAGGCGATGGCCGACTGCCTTGTCGACTAGGCAGAAACCCAGTTCGTGACGCCTCTCCCGGACTCCACGCACTGGCGCATGCACTTCGACGGCTCGAAGATGCGGACCGGTTTGGGAGCCGGCATCGTCCTGTCATCTCCAAAAGGAGACCAACTCAAATACGCGCTCCAAATCCACTTCGCCGCCTCCAACAACGTGGCCGAGTACGAGGCGCTCGTCCACGGCCTATGGCTCGCCAAGGAGATCGGCATCTGGCGAATCTTGTGTTTCGGCGATTCCGACTTGGTGGTGCAGCAGGTCTCTAGCGAATGGGACGCCAGGGACGCCAACATGGCCAGCAACCGGTTCCTCATCCAGCAGCTCACCGGCTCCTTCGAGGGCTGCGAGTTTCATCACGTCCCCCGGGCGGACAACGAGGGGGCAGACGCCTTGGCAAAAATCGGCTCCACCCGCCAGGCTATCCCGGCTGGCGTCTCCCTTGAGCAGCTGCGCAAGCCATCGATCAAACCCTCCGCCAAGTCGGAGTCCATCTTCGTACCCACGGATCCCGCCGGCTCCTCGATGGTCCCGGGGGCTCCGCCGGCTCCGACGGTTCCACCGGCTCCACCGTCCCCACCGGCTCCGATGATACGGCCGGCTCCACCTGCTCCACCGGCTACGCCCGCCACGCCGGCTCCTGCAGCTGTCGTCTCGGTGACCGCTGGCCCTGAGCCCACGGCCGTCCTGATGGCTGTCGACCAGCCAGACCCGGGGGCCCCGTCGACGGACCCGGGGGCTCCGGCTGCCCAGAATCTCCAGCCCGTGCCTGAGCCGGCCTCGGTGTCGGCTCCGTCGTGGGCCCAGCCAATCTCAGCTTTCCTCTCACGCGGCGAGCTCCCCCCTGACGAAGACAAGGCTCGGCAGATCCAGCGCCGTGCCCCCGCCTACAGCATCATCAACCATGAGCTGGTCCACCGCAGCACAACCGGCGTGTACCAACACTGCGGCGAGTCCGAGAAAGGCCAAGAGATCCTCCAAGACATCCACCAGGGCGAGTGCGGGCACCACGCCGCCTCGAGGACCCTGGTGACCAAGGCGTTCCGCCACGGCTTCTACTGGCCGACTGCACTAGAGGAGGCGACGTAGCTTGTCGATAGATGCGAAGCGTGCCAGCGCTTCCGCGCGCAAAGCCACCTACCGACTGCGGCGCTTAAGACCATCCCGCTGTCGTGGCCCTTTGCCGTCTAGGGGCTCGACGTGATGGGGCCATTCAAGACCGCTCGAGGCGGCATGACGCATCTGCTGGTAGCCATCGACAAGTTCACCAAGTGGATAGAGGCCAGACCCATCAAGAAGTTGGACGGCCCCTCGCCGCCGCTCGCCGCCGCCGGAAGCCGCACCGAGACCGGACATTTGCGCCCCACCGCCGCGGCCACGAGACCCTCGAGGGTGATGACGAGCAAAGGGGCGTGGGACGGCAGCGATGTCGATGACATAACAGTACGCTACGGCGTCCCGCATAGCATCATCACTGACAACGGCACCAACTTCGCCAAGGGTGCGCTAGCACATTTCTGCGCCAAACAAGGCATCCGGCTCGACCTGGCCTCGGTTGCCCACCCGCAGTCGAATGGTCAGGCCGAAAGGGCTAACGGCTTAATCCTGGCCGGCATCAAGCCCCAGCTCGTGGCACCGCTCGTCCGCTCAGCCGGCTGCTGGATCGAGGAATTGCCAGCAGTCTTGTGGAGCTTTAGGACCGCGCCCAACCGATCAACCGGCTTCACGCCTTTCTTCCTCGTGTACGGGTCCGAGGCGGTCATCCCCACGGACATCGAGTTCGACTCGCCTCGAGTCGCCCTGTACACGGAGACGGACGCAAAGGAGGCAAGGGAGGACGGCGTCGACCTCCTCGAGGTGGCCCGCGAACTAGCTCTGAGCCGGACGGCTATCTATCAGTAGAAGCTCCGGCACTACCACAACAAGCGTATCCGGCCCCTCTCCTTCAGCGAGGGGGACCTGGTGCTCAGGCGGATCCAGCGAACCGTCAGCCAGCACAAACTGTCCTCCCCATGGGAGGGCTCATTCATCATCAGCAAGGCGCTGCACAACAATGCGTACTATCTAATAGACGCGCAGAAGCAGCAGAAGCGCAAGAGAGACGCCTCCGGCGAGGAGACGGAGCGCCCGTGGAACACGGCGCTCCTCCGACCGTTTTACTGCTAAGGACCAATGTATGTATGTACCTCCCCTTTTGGGCTTATGAATGCAATGAGTGCCCCAAGCCAGCTCTTGGGGCACGCCTCTTTCGTTTCCTTCCAAAGCTGTTCGCCTCACTCACCGGTTCCCGGACCCGGTTCCGCGGTCTCGGGGGCTCGCCGGCTAGCCTTGACGTCGCTCCCCGAAGCCGGTCAAGTAATGTGGACTAAGGAAAACACCCTACCACCTCACCCAGCTTCAGACCGGCTCCCGGCTGTCTGGCTGGTGGGTTCTCGGGACGGTAAACTTAGCACACATGAAAACGGTCATAGGGGGTCACCGGCTAGGGCTAGCCGGAACCTTTTTTAGTTTAGCCTCTGCCATTTACCTTAGCCAAAACACCCTCGCGGCTCTCAAACTCACGACCAGCTCCCCCGAGGCGGATGCCCCGTCCCAGCTACAGACCGGCTCCCGGCTGTCCGGCTGGCGGGGCCTATGCCAAAAGGGACAAGGTTTTGGGTAGACAGAGCCAAAAAGGGCACACAGGCTAAGGTCGAATCGGCACGCATAAAAAACTTTTGCAACCGAAAGCACAAATTTATATACAAAACGGCCCGCGGCCCCCAGTTCATTACATCTACACCCCCAGTGGGTGGAACGGCAGTCTAACAAAATACAGGAAAGAAAGGTCCTAAATAGCGGCAGCGCCGTCTTCTCCTCCAGCATCCTTTGCGGCAGCGCCGTCTTCTCCTCTGTCCTTGGTCACGGCGGGCTCTGCACCGCCCTCCGGGTCCAGGTCGCGAGCCAGCTTGGAGTCGGCGTAGTCGTCGGTACTGGACTCGGCGGTTTCGTCCTCTGTCTCCCCGGCGTTGCCCTCCGGGTCGTCGACGGCGAGCCCGAGCCGGTCCTCTGGGACCACCTCGCCGTCTGCCGTCCTCTCCGGGACATATTCGTCCCAAGGGCAAAGGACGCGAGGTCGCTGGCCCGCGCGGCCAGCGCGTCGGTGACCGCCTCCAACTCAGCATTCGTGCCGGCGCGCTGGGCTGCAAACAGCCCAAAATCCAGCTCGGGGTACCATGACCTCACAACCCGAAGCGCCATGGCCGCCCTGGCGCGCGCCGCGGAAGACCTCCAGGCGTTCACCCGCGCGGACCCGGCCTCCAGCCACCTAGACAGCCGGCTCATGGATATTGGATGCACCGCGTCCGACCAGAGGGTGCGGACCAGCTCCAAGCCGGCGGCCTAGAGCCGCTTCAGGGCTCGGACCACCTCGTCCAGACACACCCTGCGGTGATCCCCACCTCCTCCACGGCCGCTTCCGCTGCCGCGTGTGTGCCCGGGAAAGCCGCTGGGGGAGAAAGGAACGCATGATGTAAGACGAAGAAAATGGCGGCCCCAAGCCAACGCGCAAAGACAAATAAGACAACCAAAACCTACCTGCCAGGAGCCGGTCCCCTTCCAGCGCCTCCTCCTGCTGCTTGGCATCCCTGGCCGACCACTCCTGGAGCCGGCGCTCGTACTCGACGTGGGCCGCCTGCTCCTCCCTGGCCGCCTTCGCCAACGAGGCATCCTTTGCCTCCAGCTCCTTGCAACGGACCGCATCCCGCTCCTATAACCGCCGTTGGAAAGCCGCCTCCCGCTCCTCCAACTCCCGGCGGAGAGCCGCCTCGCGCTCCTCCTTCTCCGCCTTCGCCTGATCCGCCTCCCGGCGAAGCCGGTCGCGCTCCGCGGTCAGGAGGTCCCGCTGTTCGCCAAGCCGCACCACATGGCGTCGGAGGCTGACCGTCTTGGCGTGGGTGGCTGCTCGGGACGAGGATGCCGTTGTCAGAAAGCAAACGAAGAAAAGGATTCAGCCCGCCTCCGGAGCAACCGGCCTGAATCCCGGGGCTACACCCAGTGGGTGCGCTCGCGCGCCCCCATTGGAAGTTCGCGAGGTTACATACCTTGCAGATCTGCGGACATGACGGCCAGCCAATTTTCGGCCCCGCGGTACAAGCAGCCTAGCAGCGTGTTGTACGCGGCTACCCAGCGGTCGTGCGCGGCCTACAAAGAACACAAACAAGATGCCATTAGACTCGACCCGCCTACGTCCCGAGCTGGCCCGAGTCTCGGGGGCTACACCCAGTGGGTGCGCTGGCGCGCCCCCACTGGAAAAAACCAAAACAAAGTACGAAGCTTCGAGCCCTTACCGCGACGGATTGCTCGAGGTGGACCAGCCGGTCGCTGGCGGCCCAGGCCTCTTGCGCCACCTGGGCGCGGCAGGCGGCAAACTCCTCGACGACGGCAACCACCGCAGCTCCAAGGGCGCTCGGCGCGTCGTTGATGGCCCCGCCTCCGGCCGTGGCCCAGGTTTCCTGCGGCCGACCCCCGTCGGCGGGCCCGGACGCGCCCTTCGCCGTGGTCACTAGGGGGCCTGCCCCTTCCGGCGCCACGGTTCCGGGTGTCCCTGTTGATGAGCCCGGGGCGTCCGCACCTCCGGGCGCCTCCGTCTCGTTACCGGCGCTCCGCCTCTGGCAGCGCCAGCCCGGCTCGCCTCCGGAGCCGGGGCCTCCGAAGCCGGGACCTCCGCGTCCAGGACAACGACCTCTGGGGGCTCCTCCGCCCCCGGCGGCACGTCCTCCGCCCCCGACGGGGCCGTGTTGTTGCCCAGCTCTGCCCCTTCGGCGGCGTCTGCCGCACTCGCGGTCGTGTCCGCCTCCTCCTCGACCCGCGCGTCCACCTCCGCCCGCCGCCCTGGGTCATGCCTGTCCTCGGATCTCCTCTCCCGGCCAAGGGGAAAATGCTCCCACGACTGGCCGGCTGTCTCCGCGCTGGCCCGACCCGACGTCTGCATCCGCGCCGCCTCCTCCCACGGGAGACGTTCCACTTCGCGCAGCTACGCTCGGCCGCCTCGAGGTCCCGCCATGCCGCCTGCTCCCTATCCTCAGCGGTGGGCGGCGACGCTGTCCCTGCCGTCTCGGCAGCCGCGGTTCTCCTAAGGGCGTACGGCTCCCTGGATGGGCAAGATAAGGAAGGGAGGCCGACCAAGAAATAAGCAAGTATTTAGAACGGACTTACCCGACGGTGACAGGGACCGCCCGCCTGGCGGGGCCCGACCGGGCGACCCGCAGTTTCTTCCCGCCGCCTCCGCGGCCGCCTCCCGGCTGTCCGGTGGCCGCTCGTTTGGGAGCCGGCCTTCGGCTGGCCGGCTGCTTCCCTCTGACGCCGGTGACCGCGTCGTCCCAGCTGGGCACGCGGTCGGCGCGGCGAACGCGCCTCCTCGGCGCCGTGGTGTCATCCCCCGAAGCTTCGGGGTCCTCTGGAGCCGCTGCATTGCGCACCCTCTCCGTTTTAGCGTCGTCGTCGGTCCAGTCCCGCAAAGGTGTTTGGGTAAGGAACTCACCAGCCGACTCGGCCGCCTCCATCTCCGTTCCGTCGTGGCCGGGTGCACCGACCGGCTCCGACACGGCCGGCTCCACGTCGTCGGCGTCCTCGACCTCCCCCGGGTCCGATACCTCCACGTCGGCAGCCGGCGCGCGATAGTTCTGCAACAGTGGGAAAACCTGCATACACAAGGAGCCCCCCGCCGTCAGGCCGTGGGGGGAAGCGGTTTTCAACAAGAAAAAGGGTGGGGGACGGCTCGTACCCGCGGAGCCGGACGGTCCCGGCTGTACGGGGCCTTCCCCCATCGCCATCCACCATTGTTCATCTTGGCGGCTGAGATGGCGTTCACCCTCCTCGCCACCTGCACCGCCTTCAGCTCCTTGGTGGAGAGCCGGCAAGGGTCGTGCCGCCCTCCCATCTGGCAGCTGAGGTGCGGTCGGCGCAGCAGAGGCTGCACCCGGTGCGCCACCATCGTAGCCAGGAGGTCCGCGGTCAATAGCCCCTCCGTCCGGTTCATCACCGCCAGCCGAGCCGGTTCGCCGTCTTGGGCGCGACGGCCGGAGGCGTCCTCCAGTTCAGCATTGCGACTGGCGGCTCGTTGACGAAGGCGGGGTGGTTGATGTAGTCCTCCTCCGGCTTCACGTTCTTGACGTAGAAGAACCCTTTCTGCCAGTTCTTCACCGAATCCTGCAAGGGGAGTTGCGGGAACCCGGCTCCGGCTCGGAAGTGGATCAGGGCGGCTCCGTAGGCGGTCATGACCTTCTGGCCGGTTGCCGGGTCCTTGACCATCTGGCGCTTGAGGTAGAAGAGCCGGCACCAGAGGTCCAGGCGCGGCTCCACCCCCAGGAAGCCCTCGTAGAGGGAGACGAACGCCGCTAGCTGCAGGACGGCGTTGGCGGCCAAATGGTGCGACTGCAGCCCGAAATACGTGAGGAATCACCGGAAGAACGTGCTCGCCGGCAGGCCGAGCCCGCGGAGGAAGTGCTCGGCAAAAACCACCACCTCGCCCTCCCTCGGGGTCGGCGCGTTCTCCGCCTCGGCGATGCGTGCCTCCAGGTGCTCCGCCGACGGCAACTTGCGGCGGTGGCGGAGGTACTCGATGAAGTGCTCATCGACATCGTTGCCGTCCCACGCCCCTTTGCTCGTCATCACCCTCGAGGGTCTCGTGGCCGCAGCGGTGGGGCGCAAATGTCCGGTCTCGGTGCGGCTTCCGGCGGCGGCGAGCGGCGGCGCGGCAAGCGCGTGGCTTTTCTCTCTCTCTCTCTCGGAGCGGGGAGGGGAGGGGCGACGACGAAGAAGCGCTGGGGCAGAGGAAACGAGCGTGCCGTTCCGCTCCTCTTCCCCCCCATTTAAACCCCACGCGGAGGTAGTGGGGAGCGGATCCGTCACGCACGACCCCCACTACTTCCGCCGCACGTGGGAGAGGCATTAACGTGCCCCGGGAACGCCAACCGACGGCCCGGGCCGCAGAAGATCTGTGCGCATGGGCGAAGGCCGCGGCCGAAGTGCGCCCCGCCCCACGGCCCGGTCTTGTCCTCCGCGTGGCCTGTCAGGTCACGGCCCGCTGCGCTCCCCACGTGGCACGCCTCCTCTGCCCGACGGGGCACTCGAGGCGTCCCGCGAAGCGTCGGCCGGCTACCGAGCCGGCCGCCGCGCTCCCGCCTCCTCTGGCGCCTGGACAGTGCGTGATACAAGACAAGACTCAAGCCGGCGAGGTCCGCCTCCGTTCACCGCGGGCCTCCCCTGCTTCGGGGACTACTGACGGGGGGATAACCCCGGGGAAGCCTCAGCCGACTTCCTGGCGTCGGAGGCTGACCGTCTCGGCGTGGGTGGCTGCTCGGGACGAGGATGCCGCTGTCAGAAAGCAAACGAAGAAAAGGATTCAGCTCGCCTCCGGAGCAACCGGCCTGAATCCCAGGGCTACACCCAGTGGGTGCGCTCGCGCGCCCCCACTGGAAGTTCGCGAGGTTACATACCTTGCAGATCTGCGGACATGACGGCCAGCCAATTTTCGGCCCTGCGGTACAAGAAGCCTAGCAGCGTGTCGTACGGAGCTACCCAGCGGTCGTGCGCGGCCTACAAAGAACACAAACAAGATGCCATTAGACTCGACCCGCCTACGTCCCGAGCTGGCCCGAGTCTCGGGGGCTACACCCAGTGGGTGCGCTGGCGCGCCCCCACTGGAAAAAACCAAAACAAAGTATGAGGCTTCGAGCCCTTACTGCGACGGATTGCTCGAGGTGGACCAGCCGGTCGCTGGCGGCCCGGGCCTCTTGCGCCACCTGGGCGCGGCAGGCGGCAAACTCCTCGACGACGGCAACCACCGCAGCTCCAAGGGCGCTCGGCGCGTCGTTGATGGCCCCGCCTCCGGCCGTGGCCCAGGTTTCCTACGGCCGACCCCCATCGGCGGGCCCGGACGCGCCCTTTGCTGTGGTCACCAGGGGGCCTGCCCCTTCCGGCTCCACGGTTCCGGGTGTCCCTGTTGATGAGCCCGGGGCCTCCGGCCCTCCGGGCGCCGCCGTCTCGTTGACCGGCGCTTCGCCTCTGGCAGCGCCAGCCCGGCTCGCCTCCGGAGCCGGGGCCTCCGAAGCCGGGACCTCCGCGTCCAGGAAAACGACCTCTGGGGGCTCCTCCGCCCCCGGCGGCACGTCCTCCGCCCCCGGCGGCACGTCCTCCGCCCCCGACGGGGCCGTGTTGTTGCCCAGCTCCGCCCCTTCGGCGGCGTCTGCCGCACTCGCGGTCGCGTCCGCCTCCTCCTCGACCCGCGGGTCCGCCTCCGCCCGCCACCCTGGGTCGTGCCTGTCCTCGGATCTCCTCTCCCGGCCAAGGGGAAAATGCTCCCACGACTGGCCGGCTGTCTCCGCGCTGGCCCGACCCGACGTCCGCGTCCGCGCCGCCTCCTCCCACGGGCGACGTTCCTCTTCACGCAGCTACGCTCGGCCGCCTCGAGGTCCCGCCATGCCGCCTGCTCCCTATCCTCAGCGGTGGGCGGCGACGCTGTCCCTGCCATCTCGGCAGCCGCGGTTCTCCTAAGGGCGTACGGCTCCCTGGATGGGCAAGATAAGGAAGGGAGGCCGACCAAGAAATAAGCAAGTATTTAGAACGGACTTACCCGACGGTGACAGGGACCGCCCGCCTGGCGGGGCCCGACCGGGCGACCCGCAGTTTCTTCCCGCCGCCTCCGCGGCCGCCTCCCGGCTGTCCGATGGCCGCTCGTTTGGGAGCCGGCCTTCAGCTGGCCGGCTGCTTCCCTCTGACGCCGGTGACCGCGTCGTCCCGGCTCGGTGCGCGGTCGGCGCGGGGAACGCGCCTCCTCGGCGCCGTGGTGTCATCCCCCGAAGCTTCGGGGTCCTCTGGAGCCGCTGCGTTGCGCACCCTCTCCGTTTTAGCGTCGTCGTCGGTCCAGTCCCGCAAAGGTGTTTGGGGAAGGAACTCACCAGCCGACTCGGCCGCCTCCGTCTCCGTTCCGTCGTTGCCGGGTGCACCGACCGGCTCTGACACGGCCGACTCCACGTCATCGGCGACCTCGACCTCCTCCGGGTCCGATACCTCCACGTCGGCAGCCGGCACGCGATAGTTCTGTAACAGTGGGAAAACCTGCATACACAAGGAGCCCCCCGCCGTCAGGCCGTGGGGGGAATCAGTTTTCAACAAGAAAAAGGGTGGGGGACGGCTCGTACCCGCGGAGCCGGACGGTCCCGGCTGTACAGGGCCTTCCCCCATCGCCATCCACCATTGTTCATCTTGGCGGCTGAGATGGCGTTCACCCTCCTCGCCACCTGCACCGCCTTCAGCTCCTTGGTGGAGAGCCGGCAAGGGTCGTGCCGCCCTCCCATCTGGCAGCTGAGGTGCGGTCGGCGCTGCAGAGGCTGCACCCGGCGCGCCACCATCGTAGCCATGGTGGGTGTTAATAGATGGGATTTTGCGAAAACCCCTGGTCTATACGCGTATTGCGATTATCGGCTGACATGTCGGTCAAAGTACACGTGGCGAGGCTAGTCAAACGCCGACTAAGGAAATACATACACAAAACCGTATAGCGGACCGTATATGAACCCCTAGGACAACTATGAGGACCGTATTTCGGGTATTTGCAACTACATGGACTAAAGTGGCCACCAAGACAAGTGTGAGAACCTACGGTGAATTTTTCTCATAATTTTACACTAGAGTTGAACAAGCTCTGTAAGCTAGTTCAAATAATTTTACACTACAGTTGAACTAGCTCTATAACCTAGTACAAATAATTTTACACTGGAGTTGAATTAGCTCTATAACCTAGTACGAATAATTTTACACTACAGTTGAACTAGCTCTGTAGCCTAGTACAAATAATTTTACACTAGAATTAAACTAGCTCTGTAACCAAGTACAAATAATTTTACACCAGAGTTGAACTAGCTCTGTAACCAAGTTCAAATAATTTTACACTAGATTTGAACTAGCTCTATAACCTAGTTCAAATAATTTTACCCTAGAGTTGAACTAGCTCTATAACCTCGTACAAATAGTTTTTCACTAGATTTGAACTAGCTCTATAACCTAGTACAAATAATTTCACACTAGAGTTGAACTAGCTCTAAAACCTAGTACAAATAATTTTACACTAGAGTTGAACTAGCTCTATATCCTACTACAAATAATTTTACACTAGAGTTGAACTAGCTCTATAACCTAGTACAAATACTTTTTCACTAGAGTTGAACTAGCTCTATAACTTAGTACAAATACTTTTACACTAGAGTTGAACTAGCTCTATAACATAGTTCAAATAATTTTACACTAAGGTTGAACTAGCTCTATAACCTAGTACAAATAATTTTACACTAGAGTTGAATTCGCTCTATAACCTAGTACAAATAATTTTACACTAGAGTTGAACTAGTTCTATAACCTAGTACAAATAATTTTACACTAGAATTGAACTACCTCTGTAAACTAGTACAAATAATTTTACACTAGAGTTGAACTAGCTCTGTAACCTAATTCAAATAATTTTACACTAGATTTGAACTAGCTCTATAACCTAGTTCAAATAATTTTACACTAGAGTTGAACTAGCTCTATAACCTAGTACAAATAATTTGACACTATAATTGAACTAGCTCTATAACCTAGTACAAATAATTTTACACTAGAATTGAACTAGCTGTATAACCTAGTTCAAATAATTTTGCACTAGAGTTGAACTAGCTCTATAACCTAGTACAGATAATTTAACACTAGAGTTGAACTAGCTCTATAACCTAGTACACATAATTTTACATTAGACTTGAACTAGCTCTAAAACCTAGTACAAATAATTTTACACTAGAGTTGAACTAACTCTATAACGTAGTACAAATAATTTTACACTAGACTTGAACTAGCTCTATAACCTAGTTCAAATAATTTTACACTATGGTTGAACTAGCTCTAAAACCTAGTACAAATAATTTTACACTAGAGTTGAACTAGCTCTATAACCTAGTACAAATATTTTTACACTGTGGTTGAACTAGCTCTATAACCTAGTACAAATAATTTTACACTAGCGTTGAACTAGCTCTATAACCTAGTACAAATAAGTTCACACTAGAGTTGAACTAACTCTAAAACCTAGTACAAATAATTTCACACTAGAGTTGAACTAGCTCTATAACCTAGTACAAATAATTTTACACTAGAGTTGAACTAGCTCTGTAACCTAGTACAAATAATTTTACACTAGAGTTGAACTAGCTGTATAACCTCGTTCAAATAATTTTACACTAGAGTTGACCTAGCTCTATAACATGGTACAAATAATTTTACACTAAGGTTGAACTAGCTCTATAACCTAGTACAAATAATTTTACACTAGAGTTGAACTAGCTCTATAACCTAGTACAAATAATTTTACACTAGAGTTGAACTAGCTCTATAACCTAGTACAAATAATTTTACACTAGAGTTGAACTAGCTCTATAACCTAGTACAAATACTTTTACACTAGAGTTGAACTAGCTCTATAACATAGTTCAAATAATTTTACACTAAGGTTGAACTAGCTCTATAACCTAGTACAAATGTCGGTGTACTAAAGTTTGGGTCTTTAGTACCCCGTACTTGTGCACGGACGGTTGTAGTCACGCCAGCGGCAAGGCCTGCCGGGGGACAGCTAAATGCAAGTGCAAGAATGTCAAGAAAGCATTCAAGTCAATAATCAGAAGACAGAAGACCAAAGGCTGGGATCCCGGCAAGATCTTGCTGGGATGGCCAGCGGAGCCCTGGCAAGACTCGCACCCGGCAAGACCTCGCCACCCTGTCACCGCTCCAGCACAGCGACCAGCTTGTCCTTTAGTTTTTGTCCCCTGGATGCGTGTCGAGGCGCTAACGGCGGATGGGGTTAAGCGGTGCTGATGGGACGGGCTCTTTTCCCGTCCCCAAGAAGCTAAGGGACACCTCAACGGAGCGTTTAATGCGTTTGTCCTAAGTCGTTAGTATTAGGTATGATAATACTGTAGTAGCTTTACACCTCTTGTACTTCGCCACTGTTGGTGACCCCTTCGACGTATAAAAGGAGGCACAAGGCGTAGCTACAGGGGGGAGGACCTTCTAGCCCATTCCGCATGCGTAGCTGCTGCTCGAACGTACTGTTCATCGTGAGCACTCCTGGAGCTTGGGCTTAATCACATCCAATACAAACAAAGCAGAAGTAGGGTTTTACGCTTCTCAGCGGCCCGAACCTGGGTAAAAATTCCTCGCATTGATCGTTGGATCTACTCTTTGTGCAAGCCTTTTTCCTTGCCGAACCGTAAAAGGGATCCACGCGATCCCATTGGTGTCATACGCCGACATCTTTGGCGCGCCAGGTACGGGGAAAAGGTTGCGTGAACCTGATCTAGCAATCAGCGCGCTAGTTTCTTCATCATCTTCATCGCCATGGCCCCCAAGAAGAAGGGTTTTACGGCGGTTGGCCCATCCGCGTCCGGTGCGCCTGTAGCTGCACAGACGGGCGATAGTGTGGACGTAGATGGAGGAGGCGGAGGTCCTGAGCCTCCACGACGTTCCAGTGATCAAAGCCAAGCGAGCGGCGTCGTTCGCAGCGGCGACGGCAACCCGCGCGCCGCTAGATCTATGGACGGAGCTGTGCTGCCTACGGGCGGCGTAGCGAACTCCAAGGACGGAAGGGCGCCTTCTAAGACACCCACGCCGGTGCATGCGCCGCGGCCTTCTCAGGTCGCGCGCGATGAACAGCGCCGCGACGTTGGTGGTTCTAAGCATCCCCAAGGAAAGACTCCTGAGCATCACTATCGAGATGCGCGGGACCAGCATGCATGCCAAACCGCTGGTGGAAGCGGCGTGCGGTCGTGGGACTGTGATGGAGCTCCTTCTAACACGGTTAGGAGTCAGAGCACCTCACGTTCTTCGCACCTTTCACCGCCTTCTACACCAGCAGAAGCATTGGCGCGAGCACAGCTGCTCCTGAATTTTCCTCCTTCTGCGGAGATGCTCAAAGAATGGAGAGCTGCTATTCAGAGCCCCATCGGCCTCGCTAATGAAGATGGGCCGCAGCGGGCGGAGCCTTCGTGGCGGCAGTCCATCGAGCCGGCGCGCGCCAATGGCGAAAAGACTGGAGGTGGTATGACCACGGTGCACTCTCCTCCACAGCGGCAATAGCACTCGCTGACTCGACGGATCGACGCCTGTGATGACGATTCAACAGCGTCGTCTGATCCGCGAACTCGTCGCAATCAACGTCAAGTTCTTCGGGAACGAAGCAAAGAAGATGCTCGGACTACCATTGAGCGGCGGCAGGAAGCGCGCCATCAATCTGATAGGCATGCAGGACCTACTGTAGACAAGCCTGCGCCAGGGCCCGTGTGCTGTGGCGAGTCCAGTGGCCCAATTCCCGAACGTTCAAACCGGAGGTCCTGGAGAAATACGACGGCAAGACTCACCCGTCGGAGTTCTTGAGCATCTACACCATTGCGGTGCAGGCTGTCGGGGCTCGCGACGACAAGATACTTGCCAACTACTTCCCGTTGGTTCTTAAGCCCAACGTCAGGTCATGGTTGATGCATCTGCCGGAAAATTCCATTTCTTCCTGGGCAGATCTGTGTCATGAGTTTGTTGGCGCCTTTACCGGAGGCCACCAAGCTCCTGGCCAGGAATGTGATTTGCATCTCATCCCCCAGAAAGAGGGCGAAACTTTGCGCAAGTACATACAGAGATTCAGCCGCATACATCACAACATCCCAGACGTTCATCCTGCCGCTGTTGTCAGCGCGTTCCATCAGAATGTGCGCAACTGCAGGATGCGTGAAGAGCTGGCGATGAACAAAGTCAGGGATGTTGCCGAGCTATATGCTGTGGCTAATAATTGTGCTCGAGCTGAAGAAGGGAGGAGATTCCCCGGCGAGGATGCTGGCGCAGGGATCGACTCTGAAGACGAAGACGCCGCCGCCCCGGCAAAGAATGGCCGACGGCGTAATAGGAAACGCAAGGGCAAGGCCGTGCTTGCCGTCGAGGAATCCGGCAACCTCAACAACGCCAAGAAGATCAAGGTTGACGGCCCCGGCAAGGAGGTTGCCGGGTGTGCCTCCTGTAAGGCCTTGGCGGCTACCGACAAGCCGGAGGGCTCCGACAAGCAGTACTGCAAGATCCATCGCACCAAGGGCCATGACCTCCAAAACTGCCGGCAAGTTGAGCAGCTTGTCGAGAAGCAGAAAGCTGAGTATGAAAGGTGAGATAAGGAGAGGGCCCAGGATGGTGTAGAAGGGTCCGGCAAGAAACGCGGTGGCCGAGGAGGTTGCCGCGGCAAGGCCAAGCAACAGAAGGAGAGGCCCGCTCGAGGCCGCGACAGGGAAGAGGGGGGTAACGATGACAACGAGGAGGACAACGAGTCCAGCGAGCACGAATTTCAAAGAGCTACAGAAATCATGTGCATTGACGGGGGTGCCTCGTTGCATTCTTCCCACCGCCGACTTAAACAGTGGGCGCATGAGGTTAATACGACAGAGCCATCTGTCGGTGCCCGGAAACCATTGAAATGTCAAACATGCCTATCATTTTTGACGTTGAGGATCACCCTGATCGCACAACTGCGGTCGGGTGTCTGCCATTGTTGGTTTCACCAACGATTCGCAACCTCAAAGTGACGAAAATGTTAGTTGACGGTGGGGCCGGTTTGAACTTGATCTCACCCGATGTGATCAAAAGGTTGCAAATTCCTGATGAAGATCTTGAGGAAACGGGCACGTTTCAAGGGATCAATCCAGGAAGGAGCCAGTCGAAGGGTAAGATCACACTACCAGTAACATTTGGTAGTGATTTGAACTACAGAACAGAGAAGATTGTTTTCGACGTTGCCAAGATTCCATTGCCATATAATGGGATCCTTGGCCGTCCAGCGCTGGCCAAGTTCATGGCGGCATCGCACTATGCTTATAATACATTGAAGATGCCCGGGCCGATGAGCATCATCACCGTCAACTCCGACAAGAAGGATGCGCTAACTGCACAGACCAACTTTACCGGGAGGCAGTTGCAGCACCTGCCGCCAAGGCACTTCCTCGTGCCGCTGAAGCTCCCGGGAGGAAGAAGACCGGCAAGACCTCTAGCACACATTCCGGCAAGCGCACCTCTTCGGAGTGCTGCGCTCCTGTTGAGGATGTGCCAGAGAGCTCCACCGGCAAGAGCAAGAAATCCAAGGCATCTCCACCAGAAACTAAGAAGGTGCCCGCCAAGCAGGATGGTACGGGAGGAACTTTCACCATAAGTTCCACCCTCGACGACAAACAGGAAAGCGCGCTCATTGCTTTCCTGCGGGCCTATATCGATGTGTTTGCATGGCAACCATCTGATATCCCCGGTGTTCCCAGGGAAGTAATTGAGCACCACCTTGCTGTCTGTCCTCATGCGCGGCCCGTCAAGCAGAAGGTTAGGAAGTAGGCTTTGGAGAGGCAACAATTTATTGCCGAGGAAATCAAGAAATTGGAAGCGGCAGGTTTGGTTAGAGGAGTGCTCCATCCAACATGGTTGGCCAATCCAGTTGTAGTGCGCAAGGCGAATGGAAAATGGAGGCTGTGTATTGACTATACAGATATCAATAAAGCCTGTCCAAAAGATCCTTTTCCCTTGCCGCGCATCGACCAGATTGTGGACTCCACTGCCGGCTGCGATTTGCTTTCATTTCTTGACGCCTATTCAGGATATCATCAGATCTTCATGGCTAAGGAAGACGAAGAGAAAACCGCATTTATCACCCCATGTGGTACGTACTGCTTCTTACGTATGCCTTTCGGGTTGAAAAGTGCTAGTTCAACATTTGCAAGAGCGGTCCAAATTGGTTTTGAGACCCAGCTACATAGGAATATGGAAGCTTATATGGATGACATAGTGGTCAAAACCAAGGACAAGGCGATGCTCATACAAGATTTAGAAGAGACATTTGCAAATCTGCGCAAGATCAATTTTAAGCTCAATCCTGAGAAGTGTGTTTGGCGTTCCGTCCGGCAAGCTTCTCAGGTTCTTTGTATCTCAACGTGGAATCGAAGCAAATCCTGACAAGATCAAGGCAATTGAGCAGATTGAAGCACCAAGACGCGTCAAAGATGTGCGTCGCCTTGCCGGCTGTGTTGCTGCTCTGAGTAGGTTCATCTCGAAATCTGCTGAGCGCACCCTGCCCTTTTTCAAAATCTTGAAAAAGGCAGGTACAATGAAGTAGACTCCTGAAGCGGAGGCAGCGCTGCAAGATTTGAAGAGGTACCTCTCCTCTCCGCCAGTACTAGTCGCGCCAAAACCACAAGAGCCGTTGCTGCTATATCTGGCAGCAACGAATCAAGTGGTGAGTGCTGCGTTAGTGGCAGAGAGAGAAGCCGACGAAGAAGCAGCGACAGCGGCAAGACCGCCAAGCGACGAGCTGGGATCTTCCCCGGCAGAGTCTGGTGCTGATAAAGTAGGATCTGCGCAGTCAAATGAAGCAACACAGAAGAAGAAGATGGTGCTGCGCCCAGTTTATTTTATCAGCTCCTTTTGCAGGGGGCTAGGTCAAGATATTCTGGCGTGCAGAAGTTCCTCTTCGGCCTCCTTATGGCCTCGAGGAAGCTGCGCCATTATTTTCAGCACATGAGATCACCATCGTCACTCGCTTTCCGTTGCAGCGGATTTTGCGAAATCCAGATGCAACCGGCAGGATTGTGGAGTGGGCTTTGGAACTGCCAAGTTTTGGTCTCAAGTTCGAAAGTACTTCAACCATTTAGAGCAGAGCTTTGGCAGAGTTCATTGCGGAATGGACCCCAACGCCAGACGAGGAGATTCCGGAGACAAATCTCCACGGCAAGGAAATGAATCAAGAGTGGATTATTTATTTTGATGGGGCTTTCTCGCTGCAAGGCACCGGTGCTGGCGTGCTGCTTGTCGCACCCACTGGAGAGCACCTCAAATATGTAATTCAGATGCACTTTCCCCGGGAGAGATCGACAAATAACACTGCAGAGTATGAGGGGCTGCTTGCCGGTCTCAGGATCGCGGCGGACCTTGGAATTAAGAAGCTCATCGTCAGAGGTGATTCGCAGCTTGTCATCAAGTAGGTGAATAAAGATTATCAGATCCCGTTGATGGAAGCTTACGTAGATGAAGTCAGGAAGTTGGAGGAGCGCTTTGACGGTCTGCAAACAGAGCACGTTCCTCGTGCGGAAAACAGCATTGCTGATGACTTGTCAAAGCGCGCTGACCTTAAGTTACCTGTGGAACCAGGAACTTTTGTGCTCCGATTGACTCAACCATCCGTAACACCATCGATGGGACAAGAAAAAAGGAGGAAGTTGAGTTCCGACAAGTATTTTCCGGCAGAGCTCCCAGAGGTCGCTGGCAAAGAAGTTGTCGGGAACGACACCAAGCTTGCCGGTGAGCAACAGGCTCCGGCAGGGCCTCAATTTCTCGCCATAGAGACAAACGCTCCCGCCGAGCTTGCCGGGGAGCAACAGGCTCCGGCAGGGCCTCGAGCCTTTGCTATAGAGACAAGCGACCCACGGCAGAGGACATGCCTTTAGTCCTTGTTGTCGAGCCCCAGGCTCCAGCATGGGCACAACACATCGTTCATTTCCTTCAAACAGGAGAACTCCCCGAAGAACAGGAAGAAGCGGAGAAAGTAGCCTGTCGGTCTAATATGTACCAGTTTGTGAACAATGTCCTGTACAGAAAGAGACCGAACGGTGTGAAATTGAAGTGCATTCCTCGGGGGGATGGACTGGAGCTGTTGGCAGAGATACATGGAGGCATATGTGGTTCCCACATAGGATCAAGAGCTCTTGTTGGTAAGGCATTCCGGCAAGGTTTCTTTTGGCCCACTGCTCTCCAGGATGCAACTGCACTAGTAACCAAGTGTGAAGCGTGCCAGTTCCATTCAAAGAAATTGCATCAACCAGCTCAAGCTCTTCACACAATCCCTCTCTCCTGGCCATTTTCGGTCTGGGGGCTCGACATTTTGGGCCCTTTCCCCCGTGCTACCGGGGGCTTTGAGTACTTGTACGTCGCAATCGACAAGTTCATAAAGTGGCCAGAAGTGGAAGCAGTGAGGAAGGTGACAACACAATCAGCCGTCAAGTTCTTCAACGGACTAGTTTGCCATTTTGGTGTACCAAACACGATCATCACTGACAACGGCACGCAGTTCACGAGCCACACCTTCATGCAGTACATCCAAGACCTTGGCGGCAAAATCTGTTTTGCTTCTGTTGCTCATCCAAGAAGTAACGCCCAGGCGGAAAGGGCAAATGCTTAAGTGTTGCGAGGTCTTAAGACAAGAACTTTCGACAAGCTACGCAAGTGCGGAAGACGCTGGATTGATGAGCTGCCGGCAGTTCTTTGGTCAATCAGAACGACACCAAATCGAGCCACCGGCCAGACACCCTTCTCCCTAGTATACGGGGCGGAGGCAGTTCTCCCCACGGAACTCACATACGGGTCACCTCGAGTGCTAGCTTATGATGAGCTTGAGCAAGAGCAGTTGCGACAAGATGACGTTACGCTCCTTGAGGAAGATCGTCTTCAGGCTGATGTGCGAGCTGCACGCTACCAGCAAGCCTTGCGCCGCTACCAAAGCCGCAAGGTTCAAGCCCGAAGTCTTGAGGAAGGCGACCTTGTTCTTCGGCGCGTTCAGTCGGCCAAGAATTCCAACAAGTTGACGCCGAAGTGGGAAGGCCCTTATCGGGTAGTACGAGTCACCAGGCCTAGCGCAGTCCGCCTGGAGACCGAAGATGGAGTTCCAGTGAGTAATTCCTAGAATATTGAACATCTTTGTAAGTTCTATCCATAAGGCGCGGTTGCCGGGTCTCCCGGCAACCACCTTTTGTACCAATCTTGCCGCCAAGGCATGTAATCCTTTGTACAAAGCCAGGCGCAGACCCTGTGCGTAGTTGAATAAGATTAAGTGTTTTACAATTCTTGTTGATTTCCATGTTTACTTATATGCATGCTTATCTGAGACATTGTATGACACCTGCTTCCGGTAAGCATTAACAAAACGCCAAGGTTGCATATCTCTATTTTCTCTTCTTTCTTTTTCTCAAAGGACAGAAGGTTCCCTCGCATGCAAGTTTGCCAGGGGGAATGATGGTATGGATACCGACAGGCGACGTTCAAGGTTGACATTTTGCCAGAAGGAGTACAACAACGAAAAGCTAAGTTGCAGAAACTTTAAACAAATTTTTGTTTTGTAAGGTTATTCTCCTTGAACGATTTCAGCTTATGTATGGGAAACCTGCACGCGAAGGAACCTTGTCATGATCGGTTGCGCCCTTATTTTGTTTCGAGTCCGCTCAACAGCTTAAGTGGCTGCACTGAAAACGTCAAGGTTTCTTGCCGGTAGCGGCACCTCCAGCAGGCTGCTAAAGTCCCGCACCTAGCGCTCGCGGCAAGGGTGCGTGCGCCTGCAAGTTCCCAATAAGCGTAGGGATTTTTCCATACAGAAAGAAATCAGACAAGGGAAATAGCATACATTCATCTAGAGCATAGCAAGTTATATTACATTAATAGCTGCCGCGATTCTAACATGAGATAAAATTGTCTTTGGCTTGGAATGGTGGCGATAACAAGAAGCGAAGCGGCTAGTCCCTGCGCTGGCCTTCGACCCTCTTGACTTGGTTCACCTTGTCAACGATGGGCGCGACAAGTTCTTCGAGTGCCTTGAGGTCCACATCCTTCGGCAAGCGGTCAAGAACGTTGGCGAGGTTGATGTCACGGTTCTTGTGCACCACTTTGATGAGCACCTTGAGGAGGACGGCCCGGCAGAGTTTGCGGGATTCGTTGGCCAGATGGGTTGCTCGATCAGAATGGAGCTGCTTCAGGGCGTCAACCATGCCCTCGAAGAAAAAGGTCACCTTGGCACTCGGAGACACTCTTTCGTCAAAAGAATACCTGAAGTTCTGCAGGCCCATGGAGGATAGTTCTGCTGCAAGCCTTTCTGCAACATCGACAAGGCGTTCAGTCCAGATCTTGACGCCTTTCTCGAAGTCATTATAAGTGGCGGCGGCGCTCTTGAGTAGGTCCTTCTCATTCCGGAGATCTTTGATTAAGACCTTCTCACGAGCCTTGCTGTTCTCAAGAGTCTCCTCCAGCGTGGCCAGCTTCAGCTTCAGATCGGCGATAGATTCATTGGCTGAGGAGAGCTGCTTGGTCTTGTCGGATATGGCGACTTGTATCTCCGCCAGGCTGTAGAGAGTCTTCTCTCTCTCGGCATTGAGCGTCGAGATCTTCTTGCCATGATCCTCAAGGTCCGCCTCCAGCCTCTTTACCTTATCGTCAAGCTCGCTCTTGGCGGCCTCTACAGCTTCGGCAGCATTGACGGCTTCCTTAAGCTTGCCGGCGTGGTCAGTGGCCAAAGCCTCGAGTGTCTCCTTGTGTTTCTACTCCAGCTCTTGGGTCCGCTGCGCGACAAGGTTTTCAATCTCTTCATCCTTGCCGCGAAGCTTGTCGGCAAGCGCCTTCTCGCGGGCGACAAGGCCGTCTTCATGTCCATCAAGCCCGATGCGGCGCTCTGTTAGGCGAGCTCCCTCTGCAGCGGCCTGTTGAGCGGCCTCCTCTTGTGCCTTCTCAACATCGGACTGCTTCATGAGGAGCTCGTTCCAGCTTTGATTCAGCTGCTCTTGACTCGCCTTTAGCTCTTGAAAAGCTTCGGCGTACCAGACTTGGATTTCTTCGACGTGCTTGTGAAAATCTGCCTCCGCTGCTTCGACAACTGCTGCCCTGGAGTCCAGCTTCTCTTTCCGGGCGTGGTGAAGCGCTTGGAGCGTCTGAAAGTTGTTGCTCATGTCCTGGAGGAGTTTTTCTTCTTCGGATTTGCTGCTACTGGTGCGTGGCTCGTCGACAATCTTGAGCCCAGCAGCGGCGATGACGTCTTCGTCAAAAATTTCCTCTTCAGTTGGCACCCCAATGCTTGCCGTTCCTGGTATATTGACGAACAGGTTCTCGCCAACCTTGAGATATCTTCTTGAAGAGGGGGCTTCGGATGTTGACGGCTGATCTTCAACAGCCGTCTCACCGGCAACTTGGGGCTCCGTGGCCGGCATAGCGCCTGGCGCTCCTGCGGCAAGAATGCCGTCTGTATGGTCACCGGTCTCCTTGCCGGCCCTCTCAGCAGACTCTTTGGTGGCCTTTTCCTGGGCGGCCTTGGCGGCCTCGGCGGCAGCATTCTTAGCGGCCTCGTCAGCGGCAACTCTATCGGCCTCAGCGGCAGCATCCCTGGCGGTCTCCTCGATAACAGCATCAACATCCATGTGTTCCGTCGATGGAAGATATGAAGGCTAAGAAAACAAATAAGATAAGGCTGAGGTGGAAGTTCAAGAAGACAAAAAGAAAGACAGAATAACAAGTATTCTGAGGCAAACGGTTTACCTGTGTTGAGCTGTTGAGAGGTAGCTTCTCGTTTCCCGGCAACACCAGTTGCCGAAGCATGACCACCAGAGCCCGAGCTTGCCGCGTCCGCGCTTGCCGGCTCCCCTTCAACGCGAATGAGCTCGCTAGTGGAAGCCCTTGCCGGAGATCCATCTCTGGGCGGCATGGTTGACAGAGGCGGCACGTCAGGAATGGCTTTTGACGGTGCTCCTTGTTGCCGCTCCTCTCCTACAAGCCGGGTGATATCAGTAGTGAAGATACACACCCCGACACTTGCCAGCGGAAAGTGAGTAGTGAACTCACGCTGGGGGCTGCGTCGGGGGCTACATTGAGGGCTTGACTCCGGGCTGATGGTGATCAGCTCTGGCGCACCTGTGGTGCTTGCCGGCGGCTCATCGCCCATTGAAGTCTTCGCCTTGTTCGCCATCCTTTGCGCCAACGTTTCCGTATCTCTGCAGGGACAGGCCAAAGCAAAGCAAACAAGTTAAGCAAAACCAGAAATCCAGAAGATAAAAGATGTGCCAGGACCCTTACTCTTCTTCTTCTGAGCTAAAGGCAGAAAGGTCGAAGTCAACTTCTGCCGTGGTGTCCGTGTGAGGAGAAGGAGTGGTCCTGGGTCGTTTGGTTGCGGCAGAAGAAGAAGGTTGGTGGGATGAGCCACCAGAGGTGGCTTTCCGAAGAACACGCTTCCTCTTCTCGTGAGCTGGGGGCTCCTCGTGCAGCTGCTCCTCTGCTGTATCTTCGGCAGAAGGGCCCCCGGCAGCTGTGCCACTCTGCTCTCCGGAAACCTCGCCCTGCCCGGCAAGATTTCCCTCTGACATCACTTCTTCGTCGCTGGCTTCCTCTTCTGTGAAGCCAGCGCTGCCGGCCTCCGCAGCAAGATTCACCTCTTCCGCCCTGCTAGAGATATACGCCACTTCTTCCTCAGTGGTGGGGCGAATGAGCTTCGCTTCTTCCCGGATGGCCTTCTCCGACAAATTGTCAAAGAATTCTTGTGCCTGCTCTGCGGATGGCTCGTCCCAAATTCTGTCAAGGCCGTGAGCATCACACACCGGCATCATGGCAATGATTGAGGCCAGGGCGGAGTTGTTGCACAAAGAAATTACGCCAGCCGGCAACTTGAACCTCGTGTCAGTCCTGAACAGTTTTTGGAAGAGAGCTGTGTGCTGCATGACCGTCAAGTTATTATTCAGACCAGGGCGCAGCCTCATGATATCTGCCGTGTTCCGGAACTCCCAGGCTGGTCTCCCTTTGTTCTGCAGAGGGGCGATGCGCCGGCGAAGGAAATCAGCGCCAATCATCTCTATTGTGAGCCCGGCAACCTTGAGGCGGTGGATCCTGGTAACTGCAATTGTGAGCTTCTCATCTTTAGGATCGAGGGCGCTCCAATCGTTACCGCGCGCCATTTTTGTTTGTCGGGGCGAGCAGAAGGGCTGGGGATCTTTCTACTGAATCCAGCACCACTTGGCCCGCCATTCTTCCCACTTCTCGTGGTAGACCCCGTCTGGGTATATCTCCTTGTTCCATGACCTTGGAATCAAGGTGATAGAACCAGAAAGGGCTTCTCCTTTTTGAATGCGGGGAACGAAGTAATGGCGGAAGAGGGCTGTGTTGGGGACTACTCCGGCAAAATTTTCACAAAGATGGGCAAAGACTGACATGCATGTCACGGCATTCGGCGTAAAATCCAGGAGATGGAAGCCGTATGTGTACATGATGTCGACGAAGAAATCAGAAAATGGGGGACAGAGCCCGCAATAAAAGTAGCCGACAAAGAAGGGGAATTTATCTAGGCCACCCTTGGAGGAACCTGGGCTCACGCGAGTAGCGGGATGAGCTTTCGTCTCCCTCGCCCACGTGCACAGGTATCGGTCCTTCAAAGCGCTCGCATCGAGCGCCGAAGCGAAGACGGCGTGCTTCCTCCGCATCTTCACCAGTTCGCTCTCCGGGATGGCGGCTTTCACCTCCTTGCCCCTGCTCGCCTTAGGTGGCATGGCGGCTATGGGAGCGGAGGCCGAGGACGGTGAGGGCGTGCAGGCGGCGGATGAGTTGGAGAGGCTCTGTTTCGAGCTCGAGGAAGGAGACGACGGTGGTTTCCAGATTGGAAAGGACAGGAGGTAAATGAGTAGCGCCTCTGCGGATTCCTTTTTATGGGGAAGGCGCGAGGCTGCCTCTTTACTAGTCAGTATAAAAATGCTTTTGCGAGCGCGCTGCAGTTACGGCCGCTCCACGCACGTATCCCACGTCACGCATTCAACGTGCGTCGTGGGGGGGCGCAATAAGCGGAATGATTAAGACAGCTAACTCCTGCCACATGTGCCCGTGCACTGTTTGGGCCTAGCCCAACAATGCCTCACACCCGTGTATGGCCTAGGCCCGGGGGTTCCTGTCGGTGTACTAAAGTTTGGGTCTTTAGTACCCCATACTTGTGCACGGACGGTTGTAGTCACGCCAGCGGCAAGGCCTGCCGGGGGACAGCTGAATGCAAGTGCAAGAATGTCAAGAAAGCATTCAAGTCAATAATCAGAAGACAGAAGACCAAAGGCTGGGATCCCGGCAAGATCTTGCCGGGATGGCCTGCGGAGCCCCGGCAAGACTCGCACCCGGCAAGACCTCGCCACCCTGTCACCGCTCCCGCACAGCGACCAGCTTGTCCTTTAGTTTTTGTCCTCCTGGATGCGTGTCGAGGCGCTAACGGCGGATGGGGTTAAGCGGTGCTGATGGGACGGGCTCTTTTCCCGTCCCCAAGAAGCTAAGGGACACCTCAACGGAGCGTTTAATGCGTTTGTCCTAAGTCGTCAGTATTAGGTATGATAATACTGTAGTAGCTTTACACCTCTTGTACTTCGCCACTATTGGTGACCCCTTTGACGTATAAAAGAAGGCCCAAGGCGTAGCTACAGGGGGGAGGACCTTCTGGTCCATTCTGCATGCGTAGCTGCTGCTCGAACGTACTGTTCATCGCGAGCGCTCCTGGAGCTTGGGCTTAATCACATCCAATACAAACAAAGCAGGAGTAGGGTTTTACGCTTCTCAGCGGCCCGAACCTGGGTAAAAATCCCTCGCATTGATCGTTGGATCTGCTCTTTGTGCAAGCCTTTTTCCCTGCTGAACCGTAAAAGGGATCCACGCGATCCCATAGGTGTCGTACACCGACAACAAATAATTTTACACTAGAGTTGAACTTGGTCTATAACCAAGTACAAATGTTTTTACACTAGAGTTGAACTAGCTCTATAACCTAGTACAAATAATTTTACACTAGAATTGAACTAGCTCTGTAACCTGGTGCAAAAAATTTTACACTAGAGTTGAACTAGCTCTGTAACCTAGTTCAAATAATTTTACACTAGAGTTGAACTAGCTCTATAACCTAGTACAAATAATTTTACACTAGAGTTGAATTAGCATTATAACCTAGTACGAATAATTTTACACTACAGTTGAACTAGCTCTGATACCTAGTACAAATAATTTTACACCAGAGTTGAACTAGCTCTGTAACCTAGTTCGAATAATTTTACACTAGATTTGAACTAGCTCTATAACCTAGTTCAAATAATTTTACACTAGAGTTGAACTAGCTCTATAACCAGTACCAATAATTTTACACTAGAATTGAACTAGCTCTTTAACATAGTACAAATATTTTTACACTAGAGTTGAATTAGCTCTATAACCTAGTACAAATAATTTTACAATAGAGTTGAACTAGCTCTATTACCCAGTTCAAATAATTTTACACTAGAGTTGAACTAGCTCTATAACCTAGTACAAATAATTTTACACTAGAATTGAAATAGCTCTGTAAACTAGTACAAATAATTTTACACTAGAGTTGAACTAGCTCTGTAACCTAGTTCAAATAATTTTACACTAGATTTGAACTAGCTCTATAACCTAGTTCAAATAATTTTACACTAGAGTTGAACTAGCTCTATAACCTAGTACTAATAATTTTACACTAGAGTTGAACTAGCTCTATAACTTAGTACAAATACTTTTACACTATGGTTGAACTAGCTCTATAACCTAGTTCTAATAATTTTACACTAGAGTTGAACTAGCTCTAAAACCTAGTACAAATAATTTTACACTAGAGTTGAACTCGCTCTATAACCGAGTACAAATATTTTTACACTAGAGATGAACTAGCTCTCTAACCTAGTACAAATAATTTTACACTAGAGTTGAACTAGCTCTATAACCAAGTACAAATAATTTCACACTAGAGTTTAACTAGCTCTAAAACCTAGTACAAATAATTTTACACTAGAGTTGAACTAGCTATATAACCTAGTACAAATAATTTTACACTAGAGTTGAACTAGCTCTATAACCTAGTACAAATAATTTTACACTAGAATTGAACTAGCTCTTTAACCTAGTACAAATATTTTTACACTAGAGTTGAATTAGCTCTATAACCTAGTACAAATAATTTTACAATAGAGTTGAACTAGCACTATAACCTAGTTCAAATAATTTTACACTAGAGTTGAACTAGCTCTATAACCTAGTACAAATAATTTTACACTAGAATTGAACGTGCTATGTAACCTAGTACAAATAATTTTACACCAGAGTTGAACTAGTTCTATAACCTAGTACAAATAATTTTACACTAGAGTTGAACTAGCTCTATAACCTAGTACAAATAATTTTACACTAGAATTGAACTAGCTCTTTAACCTAGTACAAATATTTTTACACTAGAGTTGAATTAGCTCTATAACCTAGTACAAATAATTTTACAATAGAGTTGAACTAGCTCTATAACCTAGTTCAAATAATTTTACAGTAGAGTTGAACTAGCTCTATAACCTAGTACAAATAATTTTACACTAGAATTGAACGTGCTATGTAACCTAGTACAAATAATTTTACACTAGAGTTGAATTAGCTCTATAACCTAGTACAAATAATTTTGCACCAGAGTTGAACTAGCTCTATAACCTAGTTCAAATAATTTTACACTAGAGTTGAACTAGCTCTATAACCTAGTACAAATAATTTTACACTAGAATTGAACGTGCTATGTAACCTAGTACAAATACTTTTACACTAGAGTTGAATTAGCTCTATAACCTAGTACAAATAATTTTACACTAGAGTTGAACTAGCTCTATAACCTAGTACAAATAATTTTACACTAGAATTGAAATAGCTCTGTAAACTAGTACAAATAATTTTACACTAGAGTTGAACTAGCTCTGTAACCTAGTTCAAATAATTTTACACTAGATTTGAACTAGCTCTATAACCTAGTTCAAATAATTTTACACTAGAGTTGAACTAGCTCTATAACCTAGTACAAATAATTTTACACTAGAATTGAAAAAGCTCTGTAAACTAGTACAAATAATTTTACACTAGAGTGGAACTAGCTCTGTAACCTAGTTCAAATAATTTTACACTAGATTTGAACTAGCTCTATAACCTAGTTCAAATAATTTTACACTAGAGTTGAACTAGCTCTATAACCTAGTACAAATAATTTTACACTAGAGTTGAACTAGCTCTATAATCTAGTACAAATACTTTTACACTATGGTTGAACTAGCTCTATAACCTAGTTCTAATAATTTTACACTAGAGTTGAACTAGCTCTAAAACCTAGTACAAATAATTTTACACTAGAGTTGAACTAGCTCTATAACCTAGTACAAATATTTTTACACTAGAGTTGAACTAGCTCTCTAACCTAGTACAAATAATTTTACACTAGAGTTGAACTAGGTCTATAACCTAGTACAAATAATTTCACACTAGAGTTTAACTAGCTCTAAAACCTAGTACAAATAATTTTACACTAGAGTTGAACTAGCTATATAACCTAGTACAAATAATTTTACACTAGAGTTGAACTAGCTCTATAACCTAGTACAAATAATTTTACACTAGAATTGAACTAGCTCTTTAACCTAGTACAAATATTTTTACACTAGAGTTGAATTAGCTCTATAACCTAGTACAAATAATTTTACAATAGAGTTGAACTAGCACTATAACCTAGTTCAAATAATTTTACACTAGAGTTGAACTAGCTCTATAACCTAGTACAAATAATTTTACACTAGAATTGAACGTGCTATGTAACCTAGTACAAATAATTTTACACCAGAGTTGAACTAGTTCTATAACCTAGTACAAATAATTTTACACTAGAGTTGAACTAGCTCTATAACCTAGTACAAATAATTTTACATTAGAATTGAACTAGCTCTTTAACCTAGTACAAATATTTTTACACTAGAGTTGAATTAGCTCTATAACCTAGTACAAATAATTTTACAATAGAGTTGAACTAGCTCTATAACCTAGTTCAAATAATTTTACAGTAGAGTTGAACTAGCTCTATAACCTAGTACAAATAATTTTACACTAGAATTGAACGTGCTATGTAACCTAGTACAAATAATTTTACACTAGAGTTGAATTAGCTCTATAACCTAGTACAAATAATTTTATAATAGAGTTGAACTAGCTCTATAACCTAGTTCAAATAATTTTACACTAGAGTTGAACTAGCTCTATAACCTAGTACAAATAATTTTACACTAGAATTGAACGTGCTATGTAACCTAGTACAAATACTTTTACACTAGAGTTGAATTAGCTCTATAACCTAGTACAAATAATTTTACACTAGAGTTGAACTAGCTCTATAACCTAGTACAAATAATTTTACACTAGAATTGAAATAGCTCTGTAAACTACTACAAATAATTTTACACTAGAGTTGAACTAGCTCTGTAACCTAGTTCAAATAATTTTACACTAGATTTGAACTTGCTCTATAACCTAGTTCAAATAATTTTACACTAGAGTTGAACTTGCTCTCTAACCTAGTACAAATACTTTTACACTAGAGTTGAATTAGCTCTATAACCTAGTACAAATAATTTTACACTAGAGTTGAACTAGCTCTATAACCTAGTACAAATAATTTTACACTAGAATTGAAATAGCTCTGTAACCTAATACAAATAATTTTACACTATAGTTGAACTAGCTCTGTAACCTAGTTCAAATAATTTTACACTAGATTTGAACTAGCTCTATAACCTAGTTCAAATAATTTTACACTAGAGTTGAACTAGCTCTATAACCTAGTACAAATAATTTTACACTAGAATTGAACGTGCTATGTAACCTAGTACAAATAATTTTACACCAGAGTTGAACTAGTTCTATAACCTAGTACAAATAATTTTACACTAGAGTTGAACTAGCTCTATAACCTAGTACAAATAATTTTACATTAGAATTGAACTAGCTCTTTAACCTAGTACAAATATTTTTACACTAGAGTTGAATTAGCTCTATAACCTAGTACAAATAATTTTACAATAGAGTTGAACTAGCTCTATAACCTAGTTCAAATAATTTTACAGTAGAGTTGAACTAGCTCTATAACCTAGTACAAATAATTTTACACTAGAATTGAACGTGCTATGTAACCTAGTACAAATAATTTTACACTAGAGTTGAATTAGCTCTATAACCTAGTACAAATAATTTTATAATAGAGTTGAACTAGCTCTATAACCTAGTTCAAATAATTTTACACTAGAGTTGAACTAGCTCTATAACCTAGTACAAATAATTTTACACTAGAATTGAACGTGCTATGTAACCTAGTACAAATACTTTTACACTAGAGTTTAATTAGCTCTATAACCTAGTACAAATAATTTTACACTAGAGTTGAACTAGCTCTATAACCTAGTACAAATAATTTTACACTAGAATTGAAATAGCTCTGTAAACTACTACAAATAATTTTACACTAGAGTTGAACTAGCTCTGTAACCTAGTTCAAATAATTTTACACTAGATTTGAACTAGCTCTATAACCTAGTTCAAATAATTTTACACTAGAGTTGAACTTGCTCTCTAACCTAGTACAAATACTTTTACACTAGAGTTGAATTAGCTCTATAACCTAGTACAAATAATTTTACACTAGAGTTGAACTAGCTCTATAACCTAGTACAAATAATTTTACACTAGAATTGAAATAGCTCTGTAAACTAATACAAATAATTTTACACTAGAGTTGAACTAGCTCTGTAACCTAGTTCAAATAATTTTACACTAGATTTGAACTAGCTCTATAACCTAGTTCAAATAATTTTACACTAGAGTTGAACTTGCTCTATAACCTAGTACAAATAATTTTACACTAGAGTTGAACTAGCTCTATAACCAAGTACAAATACTTTTACACTATGGATGAACTAGCTCTATAACCTAGTTCTAATAATTTTACACTAGAGTTGAACTAGCTCTAAAACCTAGTACAAATAATTTTACACTAGAGTTGAACTAGCTCTATAACCTAGTACAAATATTTTTAAACTAGAGTTGAACTAGCTCTATAACCTAGTACAAATAATTTTACACTAGAGTTGAACTAGAACTATAACCTAGCACAAATAATTTCACACTAGAGTTTAACTAGCTCTAAAACCTAGTACAAATAATTTTACACTAGAGTTGAACTAGCTCTATACCTAGTACAAATAATTTTACACCAGAGTTGAACTAGTTCTATAACCTAGTACAAATAATTTTACACTAGAGTTGAACTAGCTCTATAACCTAGTACAAATAATTTTACACTAGAATTGAACTAGCTCTTTAACCTAGTACAAATATTTTTACACTAGAGTTGAATTAGCTCTATAACCTAGTACAAATAATTTTACAATAGAGTTGAACTAGCTCTATAACCTAGTTCAAATAATTTTACAGTAGAGTTGAACTAGCTCTATAACCTAGTACAAATAATTTTACACTAGAATTGAACGTGCTATGTAACCTAGTACAAATAATTTTACACTAGAGTTGAATTAGCTCTATAACCTAGTACAAATAATTTTATAATAGAGTTGAACTAGCTCTATAACCTAGTTCAAATAATTTTACACTAGAGTTGAACTAGCTCTATAACCTAGTACAAATAATTTTACACTAGAATTGAACGTGCTATGTAACCTAGTACAAATACTTTTACACTAGAGTTGAATTAGCTCTATAACCTAGTACAAATAATTTTACACTAGAGTTGAACTAGCTCTATAACCTAGTACAAATAATTTTACACTAGAATTGAAATAGCTCTGTAAACTACTACAAATAATTTTACACTAGAGTTGAACTAGCTCTGTAACCTAGTTCAAATAATTTTACACTAGATTTGAACTAGCTCTATAACCTAGTTCAAATAATTTTACACTAGAGTTGAACTTGCTCTCTAACCTAGTACAAATACTTTTACACTAGAGTTGAATTAGCACTATAACCTAGTACAAATAATTTTACACTAGAGTTGAACTAGCTCTATAACCTAGTACAAATAATTTTACACTAGAATTGAAATAGCCCTGTAAACTACTATAAATAATTTTACACTAGAGTTGAAATAGCTCTGTAACCTAGTTCAAATAATTTTACACTAGATTTGAACTAGCTCTATAACCTAGTTCAAATAATTTTACACTAGAGTTGAACTTGCTCTATAACCTAGTACAAATAATTTTACACTAGAGTTGAACTAGCTCTATAACCAAGTACAAATACTTTTACACTATGGATGAACTAGCTCTATAATCTAGTTCTAATAATTTTACACTAGAGTTGAACTAGCTCTAAAACCTAGTACAAATAATTTTACACTAGAGTTGAACTAGCTCTATAACCTAGTACAAATATTTTTAAACTAGAGTTGAACTAGCTCTATAACCTAGTACAAATAATTTTACACTAGAGTTGAACTAGCTCTATAACCTAGCACAAATAATTTCACACTAGAGTTTAACTAGCTCTAAAACCTAGTACAAATAATTTTACACTAGAGTTGAACTAGCTCTATACCTAGTACAAATAATTTTGCACTAGAGTTGAACTAGCTCTATAACCTAGTACAAATAATTTCACACTAGAGTTTAACTAGCTCTAAAACCTAGTACAAATAATTTTACACTAGAGTTGAACTAGCTATATAACCTAGTACAAATAATTTTACACTAGAGTTGAACTAGCTCTATAACCTAGTACAAATAATTTTACACTAGAATTGAACTAGCTCTTTAACCTAGTACAAATATTTTTACACTAGAGGTGAAGTAGCTCTATAACCTAGTACAAATAATTTTACAATAGAGTTGAACTAGCACTATAACCTAGTTCAAATAATTTTACACTAGAGTTGAACTAGCTCTATAACCTAGTACAAATAATTTTACACTAGAATTGAACGTGCTATGTAACCTAGTACAAATAATTTTACACCAGAGTTGAACTAGTTCTATAACCAAGTACAAATAATTTTACACTAGAGTTGAACTAGCTCTATAACCTAGTACAAATAATTTTACACTAGAATTGAACTAGCTCTTTAACCTAGTACAAATATTTTTACACTAGAGTTGAATTAGCTCTATAACCTAGTACAAATAATTTTACAATAGAGTTGAACTAGCTCTATAACCTAGTTCAAATAATTTTACAGTAGAGTTGAACTAGCTCTATAACCTAGTACAAATAATTTTACACTAGAATTGAACGTGCTATGTAACCTAGTACAAATAATTTTACACTAGAGTTGAATTAGCTCTATAACCTAGAACAAATAATTTTATAATAGAGTTGAACTAGCTCTATAACCTAGTTCAAATAATTTTACACTAGAGTTGAACTAGCTCTATAACCTAGTACAAATAATTTTACACTAGAATTGAACGTGCTATGTAACCTAGTACAAATACTTTTACACTAGAGTTGAATTAGCTCTATAACCTAGTACAATAATTTTACACTAGAGTTGAACTAGCTCTATAACCTAGTACAAATAATTTTACACTAGAATTGAAAAATCTCTGTAAACTACTACAAATAATTTTACACTAGAGTTGAACTAGCTCTGTAACCTAGTTCAAATAATTTTACACTAGATTTGAACTAGCTCTATAACCTAGTTCAAATAATTTTACACTAGAGTTGAACTAGCTCTATAACCTAGTACAAATAATTTTACACTAGAATTGAAAAAGCTCTGTAAACTAGTACAAATAATTTTACACTAGAGTTGAACTAGCTCTGTAACCTAGTTCAAATAATTTTACACTAGATTTGAACTAGCTCTATAACCTAGTTCAAATAATTTTACACTAGAGTTGAACTAGCTCTATAACCTAGTACAAATAATTTTACACTAGAGTTGAACTAGCTCTATAATCTAGTACAAATACTTTTACACTATGGTTGAACTAGCTCTATAACCTTGTACAAATAATTTTACACCAGAGTTGAACTAGTTCTATAACCTAGTACAAATAATTTTACACTAGAGTTGAACTAGCTCTATAACCTTGTACAAATAATTTTACACTAGAATTGAACTAGCTCTTTAACCTAGTACAAATATTTTTACACTAGAGTTGAATTAGCTCTATAACCTAGTACAAATAATTTTACAATAGAGTTGAACTAGCTCTATAACCTAGTTCAAATAATTTTACAGTAGAGTTGAACTAGCTCTATAACCTAGTACAAATAATTTTACACTAGAATTGAACGTGCTATGTAACCTAGTACAAATAATTTTACACTAGAGTTGAATTAGCTCTATAACCTAGAACAAATAATTTTATAATAGAGTTGAACTAGCTCTATAACCTAGTTCAAATAATTTTACACTAGAGTTGAACTAGCTCTATAACCTAGTACAAATAATTTTACACTAGAATTGAACGTGCTATGTAACCTAGTACAAATACTTTTACACTAGACTTGAATTAGCTCTATAACCTAGTACAATAATTTTACACTAGAGTTGAACTAGCTCTATAACCTAGTACAAATAATTTTACACTAGAATTGAAAAATCTCTGTAAACTACTACAAATAATTTTACACTAGAGTTGAACTAGCTCTGTAACCTAGTTCAAATAATTTTACACTAGATTTGAACTAGCTCTATAACCTAGTTCAAATAATTTTACACTAGAGTTGAACTAGCTCTATAACCTAGTACAAATAATTTTACACTAGAGTTGAACTAGCTCTATAATCTAGTACAAATACTTTTACACTATGGTTGAACTAGCTCTATAACCTAGTTCTAATAATTTTACACTAGAGTTGAACTAGCTCTAAAATCTAGTACAAATAATTTTACACTAGAGTTGAACTAGTTCTATAACCTAGTACAAATATTTTTACACTAGAGTTGAACTAGCTCTCTAACCTAGTACAAATAATTTTACACTAGAGTTCAACTAGCTCTATAACCTAGTACAAATAATTTCACACTAGAGTTTAACTAGCTCTAAAACCTAGTACAAATAATTTTACACTAGAGTTGAACTAGCTATATAACCTAGTACAAATAATTTTACACTAGAGTTGAACTAGCTCTATAACCTAGTACAAATAATTTTACACTAGAATTGAACTAGCTCTTTAACCTAGTACAAATATTTTTACACTAGAGTTGAATTAGCTCTATAACCTAGTACAAATAATTTTACAATAGAGTTGAACTAGCACTATAACCTAGGTCAAATAATTTTACACTAGAGTTGAACTAGCTCTATAACCTAGTACAAATAATTTTACACTAGAATTGAACGTGCTATGTAACCTAGTACAAATAATTTTACACCAGAGTTGAACTAGTTCTATAACCTAGTACAAATAATTTTACACTAGAGTTGAACTAGCTCTATAACCTAGTACAAATAATTTTACACTAGAATTGAACTAGCTCTTTAACCTAGTACAAATATTTTTACACTAGAGTTGAATTAGCTCTATAACCTAGTACAAATAATTTTACAATAGAGTTGAACTAGCTCTATAACCTAGTTCAAATAATTTTACAGTAGAGTTGAACTAGCTCTATAACCTAGTACAAATAATTTTACACTAGAATTGAACGTGCTATGTAACCTAGTACAAATAATTTTACACTAGAGTTGAATTAGCTCTATAACCTAGTACAAATAATTTTATAATAGAGTTGAACTAGCTCTATATCCTAGTTCAAATAATTTTACACTAGAGTTGAACTAGCTCTATAACCTAGTACAAATAATTTTACACTAGAATTGAACGTGCTATGTAACCTAGTACAAATACTTTTACACTAGAGTTGAATTAGCTCTATAACCTAGTACAAATAATTTTACACTAGAGTTGAACTAGCTCTATAACCTAGTACAAATAATTTTACACTAGAATTGAAATAGCTCTGTAAACTACTACAAATAATTTTACACTAGAGTTGAACTAGCTCTGTAACCTAGTTCAAATAATTTTACACTAGATTTGAACTAGCTCTATAACCTAGTTCAAATAATTTTACACTAGAGTTGAACTTGCTCTCTAACCTAGTACAAATACTTTTACACTAGAGTTGAATTAGCTCTATAACCTAGTACAAATAATTTTACACTAGAGATGAACTAGCTCTATATCCTAGTACAAATAATTTTACACTAGAATTGAAATAGCTCTGTAAACTACTACAAATAATTTTACACTAGATTTGAACTAGCTCTGTAGCCTAGTTCAAATAATTTTACACTAGATTTGAACTAGCTCTATAACCTAGTTAAAATAATTTTACACTAGAGTTGAACTTGCTCTATAACCTAGTACAAATAATTTTACACTAGAGTTGAACTAGCTCTATAACCAAGTACAAATACTTTTACACTATGGATGAACTAGCTCTATAACCTAGTTCTAATAATTATACACTAGAGTTGAACTAGCTCTAAAACCTAGTACAAATAATTTTACACTAGAGTTGAACTAGCTCTATAACCTAGTACAAATATTTTTAAACTAGAGTTGAACTAGCTCTATAACCTAGTACAAATAATTTTACACTAGAGTTGAACTAGCTCTATAACCTAGCACAAATAATTTCACACTAGAGTTTAACTAGCTCTAAAACCTAGTACAAATAATTTTACACTAGAGTTGAACTAGCTCTATACCTAGTACAAATAATTTTGCACTAGAGTTGAACTAGCTCTATAACCTAGTACAAATAATTTCACACTAGAGTTTAACTAGCTCTAAAACCTAGTACAAATAATTTTACACTAGAGTTGAACTAGCTATATAACCTAGTACAAATAATTTTACACTTGAGTTGAACTAGCTCTATAACCTAGTACAAATAATTTTACACTAGAATTGAACTAGCTCTTTAACCTAGTACAAATATTTTTACACTAGAGTTGAATTAGCTCTATAACCTAGTACAAATAATTTTACAATAGAGTTGAACTAGCACTATAACCTAGATAAAATAATTTTACACTAGAGTTGAACTAGCTCTATAACCTAGTACAAATAATTTTACACTAGAATTGAACGTGCTATGTAACCTAGTACAAATAATTTTACACCAGAGTTGAACTAGTTCTATAACCTAGTACAAATAATTTTACACTAGAGTTGAACTAGCTCTATAACCTAGTACAAATAATTTTACACTAGAATTGAACTAGCTCTTTAACCTAGTACAAATATTTTTACACTAGAGTTGAATTAGCTCTATAACCTAGTACAAATAATTTTACAATAGAGTTGAACTAGCTCTATAACCTAGTTCAAATAATTTTACAGTAGAGTTGAACTAGCTCTATAACCTAGTACAAATAATTTTACACTAGAATTGAACGTGCTATGTAACCTAGTACAAATAATTTTACACTAGAGTTGAATTAGCTCTATAACCTAGTACAAATAATTTTATAATAGAGTTGAACTAGCTCTATAACCTAGTTCAAATAATTTTACACTAGAGTTGAACTAGCTCTATAACCTAGTACAAATAATTTTACACTAGAATTGAACGTGCTATGTAACCTAGTACAAATACTTTTACACTAGAGTTGAATTAGCTCTATAACCTAGTACAAATAATTTTACACTAGAGTTGAACTAGCTCTATAACCTAGTACAAATAATTTTACACTAGAATTGAAATAGCTCTGTAAACTACTACAAATAATTTTACACTAGAGTTGAACTAGCTCTGTAACCTAGTTCAAATAATTTTACACTAGATTTGAACTAGCTCTATAACCTAGTTCAAATAATTTTACACTAGAGTTGAACTTGCTCTCTAACCTAGTACAAATACTTTTACACTAGAGTTGAATTAGCTCTATAACCTAGTACAAATAATTTTACACTAGAGTTGAACTAGCTCTATATCCTAGTACAAATAATTTTACACTAGAATTGAAATAGCTCTGTAAACTACTACAAATAATTTTACACTAGAGTTGAACTAGCTCTGTAACCTAGTTCAAATAATTTTACACTAGATTTGAACTAGCTCTATAACCTAGTTCAAATAATTTTACACTAGAGTTGAACTTGCTCTATAACCTAGTACAAATAATTTTACACTAGAGTTGAACTAGCTCTATAACCAAGTACAAATACTTTTACACTATGGATGAACTAGCTCTATAACCTAGTTCTAATAATTATACACTAGAGTTGAACTAGCTCTAAAACCTAGTACAAATAATTTTACACTAGAGTTGAACTAGCTCTATAACCTAGTACAAATATTTTTAAACTAGAGTTGAACTAGCTCTATAACCTAGTACAAATAATTTTACACTAGAGTTGAACTAGCTCTGTAACCTAGTTCAAATAATTTTACACTAGATTTGAACTAGCTCTATAACCTAGTTCAAATAATTTTACACTAGAGTTGAACTTGCTCTCTAACCTAGTACAAATACTTTTACACTAGAGTTGAATTAGCTCTATAACCTAGTACAAATAATTTTACACTAGAGTTGAACTAGCTCTATATCCTAGTACAAATAATTTTACACTAGAATTGAAATAGCTCTGTAAACTACTACAAATAATTTTACACTAGAGTTGAACTAGCTCTGTAACCTAGTTCAAATAATTTTACACTAGATTTGAACTAGCTCTATAACCTAGTTCAAATAATTTTACACTAGAGTTGAACTTGCTCTATAACCTAGTACAAATAATTTTACACTAGAGTTGAACTAGCTCTATAACCAAGTACAAATACTTTTACACTATGGATGAACTAGCTCTATAACCTAGTTCTAATAATTATACACTAGAGTTGAACTAGCTCTAAAACCTAGTACAAATAATTTTACACTAGAGTTGAACTAGCTCTATAACCTAGTACAAATATTTTTAAACTAGAGTTGAACTAGCTCTATAACCTAGTACAAATAATTTTACACTAGAGTTGAACTAGCTCTATAACCTAGCACAAATAATTTCACACTAGAGTTTAACTAGCTCTAAAACCTAGTACAAATAATTTTACACTAGAGTTGAACTAGCTCTATACCTAGTACAAATAATTTGGACTAGAGTTGAACTAGCTCTATAACCTAGTACAAATAATTTCACACTAGAGTTTAACTAGCTCTAAAACCTAGTACAAATAATTTTACACTAGAGTTGAACTAGCTATATAACCTAGTACAAATAATTTTACACTTGAGTTGAACTAGCTCTATAACCTAGTACAAATAATTTTACACTAGAGTTGAACTAGCTCTATAACCTAGTACAAATAATTTTACACTAGAATTGAAATAGCTCTGTAAACTACTACAAATAATTTTACACTAGAGTTGAACTAGCTCTGTAACCTAGTTCAAATAATTTTACACTAGATTTGAACTAGCTCTATAACCTAGTTCAAATAATTTTACACTAGAGTTGAACTTGCTCTCTAACCTAGTACAAATACTTTTACACTAGAGTTGAATTAGCTCTATAACCTAGTACAAATAATTTTACACTAGAGTTGAACTAGCTCTATATCCTAGTACAAATAATTTTACACTAGAATTGAAATAGCTCTGTAAACTACTACAAATAATTTTACACTAGAGTTGAACTAGCTCTGTAACCTAGTTCAAATAATTTTACACTAGATTTGAACTAGCTCTATAACCTAGTTCAAATAATTTTACACTAGAGTTGAACTTGCTCTATAACCTAGTACAAATAATTTTACACTAGAGTTGAACTAGCTCTATAACCAAGTACAAATACTTTTACACTATGGATGAACTAGCTCTATAACCTAGTTCTAATAATTATACACTAGAGTTGAACTAGCTCTAAAACCTAGTACAAATAATTTTACACTAGAGTTGAACTAGCTCTATAACCTAGTACAAATATTTTTAAACTAGAGTTGAACTAGCTCTATAACCTAGTACAAATAATTTTACACTAGAGTTGAACTAGCTCTATAACCTAGCACAAATAATTTCACACTAGAGTTTAACTAGCTCTAAAACCTAGTACAAATAATTTTACACTAGAGTTGAACTAGCTCTATACCTAGTACAAATAATTTGGACTAGAGTTGAACTAGCTCTATAACCTAGTACAAATAATTTCACACTAGAGTTTAACTAGCTCTAAAACCTAGTACAAATAATTTTACACTAGAGTTGAACTAGCTATATAACCTAGTACAAATAATTTTACACTTGAGTTGAACTAGCTCTATAACCTAGTACAAATAATTTTACACTAGAATTGAACTAGCTCTTTAACCTAGTACAAATATTTTTACACTAGAGTTGAATTAGCTCTATAACCTAGTACAAATAATTTTACAATAGAGTTGAACTAGCACTATAACCTAGTTAAAATAATTTTACACTAGAGTTGAACTAGCTCTATAACCTAGTACAAATAATTTTACACTAGAATTGAACGTGCTATGTAACCTAGTACAAATAATTTTACACCAGAGTTGAACTAGTTCTATAACCTAGTACAAATAATTTTACACTAGAGTTGAACTAGCTCTATAACCTAGTACAAATAATTTTACACTAGAATTGAACTAGCTCTTTAACCTAGTACAAATATTTTTACACTAGAGTTGAATTAGCTCTATAACCTAGTACAAATAATTTTACAATAGAGTTGAACTAGCTCTATAACCTAGTTCAAATAATTTTACAGTAGAGTTGAACTAGCTCTATAACCTAGTACAAATAATTTTACACTAGAATTGAACGTGCTATGTAACCTAGTACAAATAATTTTACACTAGAGTTGAATTAGCTCTATAACCTAGTACAAATAATTTTATAATAGAGTTGAACTAGCTCTATAACCTAGTTCAAATAATTTTACACTAGAGTTGAACTAGCTCTATAACCTAGTACAAATAATTTTACACTAGAATTGAACGTGCTATGTAACCTAGTACAAATACTTTTACACTAGAGTTGAATTAGCTCTATAACCTAGTACAAATAATTTTACACTAGAGTTGAACTAGCTCTATAACCTAGTACAAATAATTTTACACTAGAATTGAAATAGCTCTGTAAACTACTACAAATAATTTTACACTAGAGTTGAACTAGCTCTGTAACCTAGTTCAAATAATTTTACACTAGATTTGAACTAGCTCTATAACCTAGTTCAAATAATTTTACACTAGAGTTGAACTTGCTCTCTAACCTAGTACAAATACTTTTACACTAGAGTTGAATTAGCTCTATAACCTAGTACAAATAATTTTACACTAGAGTTGAACTAGCTCTATATCCTAGTACAAATAATTTTACACTAGAATTGAAATAGCTCTGTAAACTACTACAAATAATTTTACACTAGAGTTGAACTAGCTCTGTAACCTAGTTCAAATAATTTTACACTAGATTTGAACTAGCTCTATAACCTAGTTCAAATAATTTTACACTAGAGTTGAACTTGCTCTATAACCTAGTACAAATAATTTTACACTAGAGTTGAACTAGCTCTATAACCAAGTACAAATACTTTTACACTATGGATGAACTAGCTCTATAACCTAGTTCTAATAATTATACACTAGAGTTGAACTAGCTCTAAAACCTAGTACAAATAATTTTACACTAGAGTTGAACTAGCTCTATAACCTAGTACAAATATTTTTAAACTAGAGTTGAACTAGCTCTATAACCTAGGACAAATAATTTTACACTAGAGTTGAACTAGCTCTATAACCTAGCACAAATAATTTCACACTAGAGTTTAACTAGCTCTAAAACCTAGTACAAATAATTTTACACTAGAGTTGAACTAGCTCTATACCTAGTACAAATAATTTTGCACTAGAGTTGAACTAGCTCTATAACCTAGTACAAATAATTTCACACTAGAGTTTAACTAGCTCTAAAACCTAGTACAAATAATTTTACACTAGAGTTGAACTAGTTATATAACCTAGTACAAATAATTTTACACTAGAGTTGAACTAGCTCTATAACCTAGTACAAATAATTTTACACTAGAATTGAAATAGCTCTTTAACCTAGTACAAATATTTTTACACTAGAGTTGAATTAGCTCTATAACCTAGTACAAATAATTTTACAATAGAGTTGAACTAGCACTATAACCTAGTTCAAATAATTTTACACTAGAGTTGAACTAGCTCTATAACCTAGTACAAATAATTTTACACTAGAATTGAACGTGCTATGTAACCTAGTACAAATAATTTTACACCAGAGTTGAACTAGTTCTATAACCTAGTACAAATAATTTTACACTAGAGTTGAACTAGCTCTATAACCTAGTACAAATAATTTTACACTAGAATTGAACTAGCTCTTTAACCTAGTACAAATATTTTTTCACTAGAGTTGAATTAGCTCTATAACCTAGTACAAATAATTTTACAATAGAGTTGAACTAGCTCTATAACCTAGTTCAAATAATTTTACAGTAGAGTTGAACTAGCTCTATAACCTAGTACAAATAATTTTACACTAGAATTGAACGTGCTATGTAACCTAGTACAAATAATTTTACACTAGAGTTGAATTAGCTCTATAACCTAGCACAAATAATTTTATAATAGAGTTGAACTAGCTCTATAACCTAGTTCAAATAATTTTACAATAGAGTTGAACTAGCTCTATAACCTAGTACAAATAATTTTACACTAGAATTGAACGTGCTATGTAACCTAGTACAAATACTTTTACACTAGAGTTGAATTAGCTCTATAACCTAGTACAGATAATTTTACACTAGAGTTGAACTAGCTCTATAACCTAGTACAAATAATTTTACACTAGAATTGAAATAGCTCTGTAAACTACTACAAATAATTTTACACTAGAGTTGAACTAGCTCTGTAACCTAGTTCAAATAATTTTACACTAGATTTGAACTAGCTCTATAACCTAGTTCAAACAATTTTACACTAGAGTTGAACTTGCTCTCTAACCTAGTACAAATACTTTTACACTAGAGTTGAATTAGCTCTATAACCTAGTACAAATAATTTTACACTAGAGTTGAACTAGCTCTATAACCTAGTACAAATAATTTTACACTAGAATTGAAATAGCTCTGTAAACTACTACAAATAATTTTACACTAGAGTTGAACTAGCTCTGTGACCTAGTTCAAATAATTTTACACTAGATTTGAACTAGTTCTATAACCTAGTTCAAATAATTTTACACTAGAGTTGAACTTGCTCTATAACCTAGTACAAATAATTTTACACTAGAGTTGAACTAGCTCTATAACCAAGTACAAATACTTTTACACTATGGATGAACTAGCTCTATAACCTAGTTCTAATAATTTTACACTAGAGTTGAACTAGCTCTAAAACCTAGTACAAATAATTTTACACTAGAGTTGAACTAGCTTTATAACCTAGTAGAAATACTTTTACACTATGGATGAACTAGCTCTATAACCTAGTTCTAATAATTTTACACTAGAGTTGAACTAGCTCTATAACCTAGTACAAATATTTTTAAACTAGAGTTGAACTAGCTCTATAACCTAGTACAAATAATTTTACACTAGAGTTGAACTAGATCTATAACCTAGCACAAATAATTTCACACTAGAGTTTAACTAGCTCTAAAACCTAGTACAAATAATTTTACACTAGAGTTGAACTAGCTCTATACCTAGTACAAATAATTTTGCACTAGAGTTGAACTAGCTCTATAACCTAGTACAAATAATTTCACACTAGAGTTTAACTAGCTCTAAAACCTAGTACAAATAATTTTACACTAGAGTTGAACTAGCTATATAACCTAGTACAAATAATTTTACACTAGAGTTGAACTAGCTCTATAACCTAGTACAAATAATTTTACACTAGAATTGAACTAGCTCTTTAACCTAGTACAAATATTTTTACTCTAGAGTTGAATTAGCTCTATAACCTAGTACAAATAATTTTACAATAGAGTTGAACTAGCACTATAACCTAGTTCAAATAATTTTACACTAGAGTTGAACTAGCTCTATAACCTAGTACAAATAATTTTACACTAGAATTGAACGTGCTATGTAACCTAGTACAAATAATTTTACACCAGAGTTGAACTAGTTCTATAACCTAGTACAAATAATTTTACACTAGAGTTGAACTAGCTCTATAACCTAGTACAAATAATTTTACACTAGAATTGAACTAGCTCTTTAACCTAGTACAAATATTTTTACACTAGAGTTGACTTAGCTCTATAACCTAGTATAAATAATTTTACAATAGAGTTGAACTAGCTCTATAACCTAGTTCAAATAATTTTACAGTAGAGTTGAACTAGCTCTATAACCTAGTACAAATAATTTTACACTAGAATTGAACGTGCTATGTAACCTAGTACAAATAATTTTACACTAGAGTTGAATTAGCTCTATAACCTAGAACAAATAATTTTATAATAGAGTTGAACTAGCTCTATAACCTAGTTCAAATAATTTTACACTAGAGTTGAACTAGCTCTATAACCTAATACAAATAATTTTACACTAGAATTGAACGTGCTATGTAACCTAGTACAAATACTTTTACACTAGAGTTGAATTAGCTCTATAACCTAGTACAAATAATTTTACACTAGAGTTGAACTAGCTCTATAACCTAGTACAAATAATTTTACACTAGAATTGAAATAGCTCTGTAAACTACTACAAATAATTTTACACTAGAGTTGAACTAGCTCTGTAACCTAGTTCAAATAATTTTACACTAGATTTGAACTAGCTCTATAACCTAGTTCAAATAATTTTACACTAGAGTTGAACTTGCTCTCTAACCTAGTACAAATACTTTTACACTAGAGTTGAATTAGCTCTATAACCTAGTACAAATAATTTTACACTAGAGTTGAACTAGCTCTATAACCTAGTACAAATAATTTTACACTAGAATTGAAATAGCTCTGTAAACTACTACAAATAATTTTACACTAGAGTTGAACTAGCTCTGTGCCCTAGTTCAAATAATTTTACACTAGATTTGAACTAGTTCTATAACCTAGTTCAAATAATTTTACACTAGAGTTGAACTTGCTCTATAACCTAGTACAAATAATTTTACATTAGAGTTGAACTAGCTCTATAACCAAGTACAAATACTTTTACACTATGGATGAACTAGCTCTATAACCTAGTTCTAATAATTTTACACTAGAGTTGAACTAGCTCTAAAACCTAGTACAAATAATTTTACACTAGAGTTGAACTAGCTTTATAACCTAGTACAAATACTTTTACACTATGGATGAACTAGCTCTATAACCTAGTTCTAATAATTTTACACTAGAGTTGAACTAGCTCTATAACCTAGTACAAATATTTTTAAACTAGAGTTGAACTAGCTCTATAACCTAGTACAAATAATTTTACACTAGAGTTGAACTAGCTCTATAACCTAGCACAAATAATTTCACACTAGAGTTTAACTAGCTCTAAAACCTAGTACAAATAATTTTACACTAGAGTTGAACTAGCTCTATACCTAGTACAAATAATTTTGCACTAGAGTTGAACTAGCTCTATAACCTAGTACAAATAATTTCACACTAGAGTTTAACTAGCTCTAAAACCTAGTACAAATAATTTTACACTAGAGTTGAACTAGCTATATAACCTAGTACAAATAATTTTACACTAGAGTTGAACTAGCTCTATAACCTAGTACAAATAATTTTACACTAGAATTGAACTAGCTCTTTAACCTAGTACAAATTTTTTTACTCTAGAGTTGAATTAGCTCTATAACCTAGTACAAATAATTTTACAATAGAGTTGAACTAGCACTATAACCTAGTTCAAATAATTTTACACTAGAGTTGAACTAGCTCTTTAACCTAGTACAAATATTTTTACACTAGAGTTGAATTAGCTCTATAACCTAGTATAAATAATTTTACAATAGAGTTGAACTAGCTCTATAACCTAGTTCAAATAATTTTACAGTAGAGTTGAACTAGCTCTATAACCTAGTACAAATAATTTTACACTAGAATTGAACGTGCTATGTAACCTAGTACAAATATTTTTACACTAGAGTTGAATTAGCTCTATAACCTAGTATAAATAATTTTACAATAGAGTTGAACTAGCTCTATAACCTAGTTCAAATAATTTTACAGTAGAGTTGAACTAGCTCTATAACCTAGTACAAATAATTTTACACTAGAATTGAACGTGCTATGTAACCTAGTACAAATAATTTTACACTAGAGTTGAATTAGCTCTATAACCTAGAACAAATAATTTTATAATAGAGTTGAACTAGCTCTATAACCTAGTACAAATAATTTTACACTAGAATTGAAATAGCTCTGTAAACTACTACAAATAATTTTACACTAGAGTTGAACTAGCTCTGTAACCTAGTTCAAATAATTTTACACTAGATTTGAACTAGCTCTATAACCTAGTTCAAATAATTTTACACTAGAGTTGAACTAGCTCTATAACCTAGTACAAATAATTTTACACTAGAATTGAAAAAGCTCTGTAAACTAGTACAAATAATTTTACACTAGAGTTGAACTAGCTCTGTAACCTAGTTCAAATAATTTTACACTAGATTTGAACTAGCTCTATAACCTAGTTCAAATAATTTTACACTAGAGTTGAACTAGCTCTATAACCTAGTACAAATAATTTTACACTAGAGTTGAACTAGCTCTATAACCTAGTACAAATAATTTTACACTAGAATTGAAATAGCTCTGTAAACTACTACAAATAATTTTACACTAGATTTGAACTAGCTCTGTAACCTAGTTCAAATAATTTTACACTAGATTTGAACTAGCTCTATAACCTAGTTCAAATAATTTTACACTAGAGTTGAACTAGCTCTATAACCTAGTACAAATAATTTTACACTAGAGTTGAACTAGCTCTATAATCTAGTACAAATACTTTTACACTATGGTTGAACTAGCTCTATAACCTAGTTCTAATAATTTTACACTAGAGTTGAACTAGCTCTAAAACCTAGTACAAATAATTTTACACTAGAGTTGAACTAGTTCTATAACCTAGTACAAATATTTTTACACTAGAGTTGAACTAGCTCTCTAACCTAGTACAAATAATTTTACACTAGAGTTGAACTAGCTCTATAACCTAGTACAAATAATTTCACACTAGAGTTTAACTAGCTCTAAAACCTAGTACAAATAATTTTACACTAGAGTTGAACTAGCTATATAACCTAGTACAAATAATTTTACACTAGAGTTGAACTAGCTCTATAACCTAGTACAAATAATTTTACACTAGAATTGAATTAGCTCTATAACCTAGTACAAATAATTTTACACTAGAGTTGAACTAGCTCTATAACCTAGTACAAATAATTTCACACTAGAGTTTAACTAGCTATATAACCTAGTACAAATATTTTTACACTAGAGTTGAATTAGCTCTATAACCTAGTACAAATAATTTTACAATAGAGTTGAACTAGCACTATAACCTAGTTCAAAGAATTTTACACTAGAGTTGAACTAGCTCTATAACCTAGTACAAATAATTTTACACTAGAATTGAACGTGCTATGTAACCTAGTACAAATAATTTTACACCAGAGTTGAACTAGTTCTATAACCTAGTACAAATAATTTTACACTAGAGTTGAACTAGCTCTATAACCTAGTACAAATAATTTTACACTAGAATTGAACTAGCTCTTTAACCTAGTACAAATATTTTTACACTAGAGTTGAATTAGCTCTATAACCTAGTAAAAATAATTTTACAATAGTGTTGAACTAGCTCTATAACCTAGTTCAAATAATTTTACAGTAGAGTTGAACTAGCTCTATAACCTAGTACAAATAATTTTACACTAGAATTGAACGTGCTATGTAACCTAGTACAAATAATTTTACACTAGAGTTGAATTAGCTCTATAACCTAGTACAAATAATTTTATAATAGAGTTGAACTAGCTCTATAACCTAGTTCAAATAATTTTACACTAGAGTTGAACTAGCTCTATAACCTAGTACAAATAATTTTACACTAGAATTGAACGTGCTATGTAACCTAGTACAAATACTTTTACACTAGAGTTGAATTAGCTCTATAACCTAGTACAAATAATTTTACACTAGAGTTGAACTAGCTCTATAACCTAGTACAAATAATTTTACACTAGAATTGAAATAGCTCTGTAAACTACTACAAATAATTTTACACTAGAGTTGAACTAGCTCTGTAACCTAGTTCAAATAATTTTACACTAGATTTGAACTAGCTCTATAACCTAGTTCAAATAATTTTACACTAGAGTTGAACTTGCTCTCTAACCTAGTACAAATACTTTTACACTAGAGTTGAATTAGCTCTATAACCTAGTACAAATAATTTTACACTAGAGTTGAACTAGCTCTATAACCTAGTACAAATAATTTTACACTAGAATTGAAATAGCTCTGTAAACTACTACAAATAATTTTACACTAGATTTGAACTAGCTCTGTAACCTAGTTCAAATAATTTTACACTAGATTTGAACTAGCTCTATAACCTAGTTCAAATAATTTTACACTAGAGTTGAACTTGCTCTATAACCTAGTACAAATAATTTTACACTAGAGTTGAACTAGCTCTATAACCAAGTACAAATACTTTTACACTATGGATGAACTAGCTCTATAACCTAGTTCTAATAATTATACACTAGAGTTGAACTAGCTCTAAAACCTAGTACAAATAATTTTACACTAGAGTTGAACTAGCTCTATAACCTAGTACAAATAATTTTAAACTAGAGTTGAACTAGCTCTATAACCTAGTACAAATAATTTTACACTAGAGTTGAACTAGCTCTATAACCTAGCACAAATAATTTCACACTAGAGTTTAACTAGCTCTAAAACCTAGTACAAATAATTTTACACTAGAGTTGAACTAGCTCTATACCTAGTACAAATAATTTTGCACTAGAGTTGAACTAGCTCTATAACCTAGTACAAATAATTTCACACTAGAGTTTAACTAGCTCTAAAACCTAGTACAAATAATTTTACACTAGAGTTGAACTAGCTATATAACCTAGTACAAATAATTTTACACTAGAGTTGAACTAGCTCTATAACCTAGTACAAATAATTTTACACTAGAATTGAACTAGCTCTTTAACCTAGTACAAATATTTTTACACTAGAGTTGAATTAGCTCTATAACCCAGTACAAATAATTTTACAATAGAGTTGAACTAGCACTATAACCTAGTTCAAATAATTTTACACTAGAGTTGAACTAGCTCTATAACCTAGTACAAATAATTTTACACTAGAATTGAACGTGCTATGTAACCTAGTACAAATAATTTTACACCAGAGTTGAACTAGTTCTATAACCTAGTACAAATAATTTTACACTAGAGTTGAACTAGCTCTATAACCTAGTACAAATAATTTTACACTAGAATTGAACTAGCTCTTTAACCTAGTACAAATATTTTTACACTAGAGTTGAATTAGCTCTATAACCTAGTACAAATAATTTTACAATAGAGTTGAACTAGCTCTATAACCTAGTTCAAATAATTTTACAGTAGAGTTGAACTAGCTCTATAACCTAGTACAAATAATTTTACACTAGAATTGAACGTGCTATGTAACCTAGTACAAATAATTTTACACTAGAGTTGAATTAGCTCTATAACCTAGTACAAATAATTTTATAATAGAGTTGAACTAGCTCTATAACCTAGTTCAAATAATTTTACACTAGAGTTGAACTAGCTCTATAACCTAGTACAAATAATTTTACACTAGAATTGAACGTGCTATGTAACCTATTACAAATACTTTTACACTAGAGTTGAATTAGCTCTATAACCTAGTACAAATAATTTTACACTAGAGTTGAACTAGCTCTATAACCTAGTACAAATAATTTTACACTAGAATTGAAATAGCTCTGTAAACTACTACAAATAATTTTACACTAGAGTTGAACTAGCTCTGTAACCTAGTTCAAATAATTTTACACTAGATTTGAACTAGCTCTATAACCTAGTTCAAATAATTTTACACTAGAGTTGAACTTGCTCTCTAACCTAGTACAAATACTTTTACACTAGAGTTGAATTAGCTCTATAACCTAGTACAAATAATTTTACACTAGAGTTGAACTAGCTCTATAACCTAGTACAAATAATTTTACACTAGAATTGAAATAGCTCTGTAAACTACTACAAATAATTTTACACTAGATTTGAACTAGCTCTGTAACCTAGTTCAAATAATTTTACACTAGATTTGAACTAGCTCTATAACCTAGTTCAAATAATTTTACACTAGAGTTGAACTTGCTCTATAACCTAGTACAAATAATTTTACACTAGAGTTGAACTAGCTCTATAACCAAGTACAAATACTTTTACACTATGGATGAACTAGCTCTATAACCTAGTTCTAATAATTATACACTAGAGATGAACTAGCTCTAAAACCTAGTACAAATAATTTTACACTAGAGTTGAACTAGCTCTATAACCTAGTACAAATATTTTTAAACTAGAGTTGAACTAGCTCTATAACCTAGTACAAATAATTTTACACTAGAGTTGAACTAGCTCTATAACCTAGCACAAATAATTTCACACTAGACTTCAACTAGCTCTATAACCTAGTTCAAATAATTTTACACTATGGTTGAACTAGCTCTAAAAACTAGTACAAATAATTTCACACTAGAGTTGAACTAGATCTATAACCTAGTACAAATAATTTTACACTAGAATTGAAATAGCTCTGTAAACTACTACAAATAATTTTACACTAGATTTGAACTAGCTCTGTAACCTAGTTCAAATAATTTTACACTAGATTTGAACTAGCTCTATAACCTAGTTCAAATAATTTTACACTAGAGTTGAACTTGCTCTATAACCTAGTACAAATAATTTTACACTAGAGTTGAACTAGCTCTATAACCAAGTACAAATACTTTTACACTATGGATGAACTAGCTCTATAACCTAGTTCTAATAATTATACACTAGAGTTGAACTAGCTCTAAAACCTAGTACAAATAATTTTACACTAGAGTTGAACTAGCTCTATAACCTAGTACAAATATTTTTAAACTAGAGTTGAACTAGCTCTATAACCTAGTACAAATAATTTTACACTAGAGTTGAACTAGCTCTATAACCTAGCACAAATAATTTCACACTAGAGTTTAACTAGCTCTAAAACCTAGTACAAATAATTTTACACTAGAGTTGAACTAGCTCTATACCTAGAACAAATAATTTTGCACTAGAGTTGAACTAGCTCTATAACCTAGTACAAATAATTTCACACTAGAGTTTAACTAGCTCTAAAACCTAGTACAAATAATTTTACACTAGAGTTGAACTAGCTATATAACCTAGTACAAATAATTTTACACTAGAGTTGAACTAGCTCTATAACCTAGTACAAATAATTTTACACTAGAATTGAACTAGCTCTTTAACCTAGTACAAATATTTTTACACTAGAGTTGAATTAGCTCTATAACCTAGTACAAATAATTTTACAATAGAGTTGAACTAGCACTATAACCTAGTTCAAATAATTTTACACTAGAGTTGAACTAGCTCTATAACCTAGTACAAATAATTTTACACTAGAATTGAACGTGCTATGTAACCTAGTACAAATAATTTTACACCAGAGTTGAACTAGTTCTATAACCTAGTACAAATAATTTTACACTAGAGTTGAACTAGCTCTATAACCTAGTACAAATAATTTTACACTAGAATTGAACTAGCTCTTTAACCTAGTACAAATATTTTTACACTAGAGTTGAATTAGCTCTATAACCTAGTACAATTAATTTTACAATAGAGTTGAACTAGCTCTATAACCTAGTTCAAATAATTTTACAGTAGAGTTGAACTAGCTCTATAACCTAGTACAAAAAATTTTACACTTGAATTGAACGTGCTATGTAACCTAGTACAAATAATTTTACACTAGAGTTGAATTAGCTCTATAACCTAGTACAAATAATTTTATAATAGAGTTGAACTAGCTCTATAACCTAGTTCAAATAATTTTACACTAGAGTTGAACTAGCTCTATAACCTAGTACAAATAATTTTACACTAGAATTGAACGTGCTATGTAACCTAGTACAAATACTTTTACACTAGAGTTGAATTAGCTCTATAACCTAGTACAAATAATTTTACACTAGAGTTGAACTAGCTCTATAACCTAGTACAAATAATTTTACACTAGAATTGAAATAGCTCTGTAAACTACTACAAATAATTTTACACTAGAGTTGAACTAGCTCTGTAACCTAGTTCAAATAATTTTACACTAGATTTGAACTAGCTCTATAACCTAGTTCAAATAATTTTACACTAGAGTTGAACTTGCTCTCTAACCTAGTACAAATACTTTTACACTAGAGTTGAATTAGCTCTATAACCTAGTACAAATAATTTTACACTAGAGTTGAACTAGCTCTATAACCTAGTACAAATAATTTTACACTAGAATTGAAATAGCTCTGTAAACTACTACAAATAATTTTACACTAGATTTGAACTAGCTCTGTAACCTAGTTCAAATAATTTTACACTAGATTTGAACTAGCTCTATAACCTAGTTCAAATAATTTTACACTAGAGTTGAACTTGCTCTATAACCTAGTACAAATAATTTTACACTAGAGTTGAACTAGCTCTATAACCAAGTACAAATACTTTTACACTATGGATGAACTAGCTCTATAACCTAGTTCTAATAATTATACACTAGAGTTGAACTAGCTCTAAAACCTAGTACAAATAATTTTACACTAGAGTTGAACTAGCTCTATAACCTAGTACAAATATTTTTAAACTAGAGTTGAACTAGCTCTATAACCTAGTACAAATAATTTCACACTAGAGTTTAACTAGCTCTAAAACCTAGTACAAATAATTTTACACTAGAGTTGAACTAGCTATATAACCTAGTACATATAATTTTACACTAGAGTTGAACTAGCTCTATAACCTAGTACAAATAATTTTACACTAGAATTGAACTAGCTCTTTAACCTAGTACAAATATTTTTACACTAGAGTTGAATTAGCTCTATAACCTAGTACAAATAATTTTACAATAGAGTTGAACTAGCACTATAACCTAGTTCAAATAATTTTACACTAGAGTTGAACTAGCTCTATAACCTAGTACAAATAATTTTACACTAGAATTGAACGTGCTATGTAACCTAGTACAAATAATTTTACACCAGAGTTGAACTAGTTCTATAACCTAGTACAAATAATTTTACACTAGAGTTGAACTAGCTCTATAACCTAGTACAAATAATTTTACACTAGAATTGAACTAGCTCTTTAACCTAGTACAAATATTTTTACACTAGAGTTGAATTAGCTCTATAACCTAGTACAAATAATTTTACAATAGAGTTGAACTAGCTCTATAACCTAGTTCAAATAATTTTACAGTAGAGTTGAACTAGCTCTATAACCTAGTACAAATAATTTTACACTAGAATTGAACGTGCTATGTAACCTAGTACAAATAATTTTACACTAGAGTTGAATTAGCTCTATAACCTAGTACAAATAATTTTATAATAGAGTTGAACTAGCTCTATAACCTAGTTCAAATAATTTTACACTAGAGTTGAACTAGCTCTATAACCTAGTACAAATAATTTTACACTAGAATTGAACGTGCTATGTAACCTAGTACAAATACTTTTACACTAGAGTTGAATTAGCTCTATAACCTAGTACAAATAATTTTACACTAGAGTTGAACTAGCTCTATAACCTAGTACAAATAATTTTACACTAGAATTGAAATAGCTCTGTAAACTACTACAAATAATTTTACACTAGAGTTGAACTAGCTCTGTAACCTAGTTCAAATAATTTTACACTAGATTTGAACTAGCTCTATAACCTAGTTCAAATAATTTTACACTAGAGTTGAACTTGCTCTCTAACCTAGTACAAATACTTTTACACTAGAGTTGAATTAGCTCTATAACCTAGTACAAATAATTTTACACTAGAGTTGAACTAGCTCTATAACCTAGTACAAATAATTTTACACTAGAATTGAAATAGCTCTGTAAACTACTACAAATAATTTTACACTAGATTTGAACTAGCTCTGTAACCTAGTTCAAATAATTTTACACTAGATTTGAACTAGCTCTATAACCTAGTTCAAATAATTTTACACTAGAGTTGAACTTGCTCTATAACCTAGTACAAATAATTTTACACTAGAGTTGAACTAGCTCTATAACCAAGTACAAATACTTTTACACTATGGATGAACTAGCTCTATAACCTAGTTCTAATAATTATACACTAGAGTTGAACTAGCTCTAAAACCTAGTACAAATAATTTTACACTAGAGTTGAACTAGCTCTATAACCTAGTACAAATAATTTTAAACTAGAGTTGAACTAGCTCTATAACCTAGTACAAATAATTTTACACTAGAGTTGAACTAGCTCTATAACCTAGCACAAATAATTTCACACTAGAGTTTAACTAGCTCTAAAACCTAGTACAAATAATTTTACACTAGAGTTGAACTAGCTCTATACCTAGTACAAATAATTTTGCACTAGAGTTGAACTAGCTCTATAACCTAGTACAAATAATTTCACACTAGAGTTTAACTAGCTCTAAAACCTAGTACAAATAATTTTACACTAGAGTTGAACTAGCTATATAACCTAGTACAAATAATTTTACACTAGAGTTGAACTAGCTCTATAACCTAGTACAAATAATTTTACACTAGAATTGAACTAGCTCTTTAACCTAGTACAAATATTTTTACACTAGAGTTGAATTAGCTCTATAACCCAGTACAAATAATTTTACAATAGAGTTGAACTAGCACTATAACCTAGTTCAAATAATTTTACACTAGAGTTGAACTAGCTCTATAACCTAGTACAAATAATTTTACACTAGAATTGAACGTGCTATGTAACCTAGTACAAATAATTTTACACCAGAGTTGAACTAGTTCTATAACCTAGTACAAATAATTTTACACTAGAGTTGAACTAGCTCTATAACCTAGTACAAATAATTTTACACTAGAATTGAACTAGCTCTTTAACCTAGTACAAATATTTTTACACTAGAGTTGAATTAGCTCTATAACCTAGTACAAATAATTTTACAATAGAGTTGAACTAGCTCTATAACCTAGTTCAAATAATTTTACAGTAGAGTTGAACTAGCTCTATAACCTAGTACAAATAATTTTACACTAGAATTGAACGTGCTATGTAACCTAGTACAAATAATTTTACACTAGAGTTGAATTAGCTCTATAACCTAGTACAAATAATTTTATAATAGAGTTGAACTAGCTCTATAACCTAGTTCAAATAATTTTACACTAGAGTTGAACTAGCTCTATAACCTAGTACAAATAATTTTACACTAGAATTGAACGTGCTATGTAACCTATTACAAATACTTTTACACTAGAGTTGAATTAGCTCTATAACCTAGTACAAATAATTTTACACTAGAGTTGAACTAGCTCTATAACCTAGTACAAATAATTTTACACTAGAATTGAAATAGCTCTGTAAACTACTACAAATAATTTTACACTAGAGTTGAACTAGCTCTGTAACCTAGTTCAAATAATTTTACACTAGATTTGAACTAGCTCTATAACCTAGTTCAAATAATTTTACACTAGAGTTGAACTTGCTCTCTAACCTAGTACAAATACTTTTACACTAGAGTTGAATTAGCTCTATAACCTAGTACAAATAATTTTACACTAGAGTTGAACTAGCTCTATAACCTAGTACAAATAATTTTACACTAGAATTGAAATAGCTCTGTAAACTACTACAAATAATTTTACACTAGATTTGAACTAGCTCTGTAACCTAGTTCAAATAATTTTACACTAGATTTGAACTAGCTCTATAACCTAGTTCAAATAATTTTACACTAGAGTTGAACTTGCTCTATAACCTAGTACAAATAATTTTACACTAGAGTTGAACTAGCTCTATAACCAAGTACAAATACTTTTACACTATGGATGAACTAGCTCTATAACCTAGTTCTAATAATTATACACTAGAGATGAACTAGCTCTAAAACCTAGTACAAATAATTTTACACTAGAGTTGAACTAGCTCTATAACCTAGTACAAATATTTTTAAACTAGAGTTGAACTAGCTCTATAACCTAGTACAAATAATTTTACACTAGAGTTGAACTAGCTCTATAACCTAGCACAAATAATTTCACACTAGACTTCAACTAGCTCTATAACCTAGTTCAAATAATTTTACACTATGGTTGAACTAGCTCTAAAAACTAGTACAAATAATTTCACACTAGAGTTGAACTAGATCTATAACCTAGTACAAATAATTTTACACTAGAATTGAAATAGCTCTGTAAACTACTACAAATAATTTTACACTAGATTTGAACTAGCTCTGTAACCTAGTTCAAATAATTTTACACTAGATTTGAACTAGCTCTATAACCTAGTTCAAATAATTTTACACTAGAGTTGAACTTGCTCTATAACCTAGTACAAATAATTTTACACTAGAGTTGAACTAGCTCTATAACCAAGTACAAATACTTTTACACTATGGATGAACTAGCTCTATAACCTAGTTCTAATAATTTTACACTAGAGTTGAACTAGCTCTAAAACCTAGTACAAATAATTTTACACTAGAGTTGAACTAGCTCTATAACCTAGTACAAATATTTTTAAACTAGAGTTGAACTAGCTCTATAACCTAGTACAAATAATTTTACACTAGAGTTGAACTAGCTCTATAACCTAGCACAAATAATTTCACACTAGAGTTTAACTAGCTCTAAAACCTAGTACAAATAATTTTACACTAGAGTTGAACTAGCTCTATACCTAGAACAAATAATTTTGCACTAGAGTTGAACTAGCTCTATAACCTAGTACAAATAATTTCACACTAGAGTTTAACTAGCTCTAAAACCTAGTACAAATAATTTTACACTAGAGTTGAACTAGCTATATAACCTAGTACAAATAATTTTACACTAGAGTTGAACTAGCTCTATAACCTAGTACAAATAATTTTACACTAGAATTGAACTAGCTCTTTAACCTAGTACAAATATTTTTACACTAGAGTTGAATTAGCTCTATAACCTAGTACAAATAATTTTACAATAGAGTTGAACTAGCACTATAACCTAGTTCAAATAATTTTACACTAGAGTTGAACTAGCTCTATAACCTAGTACAAATAATTTTACACTAGAATTGAACGTGCTATGTAACCTAGTACAAATAATTTTACACCAGAGTTGAACTAGTTCTATAACCTAGTACAAATAATTTTACACTAGAGTTGAACTAGCTCTATAACCTAGTACAAATAATTTTACACTAGAATTGAACTAGCTCTTTAACCTAGTACAAATATTTTTACACTAGAGTTGAATTAGCTCTATAACCTAGTACAATTAATTTTACAATAGAGTTGAACTAGCTCTATAACCTAGTTCAAATAATTTTACAGTAGAGTTGAACTAGCTCTATAACCTAGTACAAAAAATTTTACACTTGAATTGAACGTGCTATGTAACCTAGTACAAATAATTTTACACTAGAGTTGAATTAGCTCTATAACCTAGTACAAATAATTTTATAATAGAGTTGAACTAGCTCTATAACCTAGTTCAAATAATTTTACACTAGAGTTGAACTAGCTCTATAACCTAGTACAAATAATTTTACACTAGAATTGAACGTGCTATGTAACCTAGTACAAATACTTTTACACTAGAGTTGAATTAGCTCTATAACCTAGTACAAATAATTTTACACTAGAGTTGAACTAGCTCTATAACCTAGTACAAATAATTTTACACTAGAATTGAAATAGCTCTGTAAACTACTACAAATAATTTTACACTAGAGTTGAACTAGCTCTGTAACCTAGTTCAAATAATTTTACACTAGATTTGAACTAGCTCTATAACCTAGTTCAAATAATTTTACACTAGAGTTGAACTTGCTCTCTAACCTAGTACAAATACTTTTACACTAGAGTTGAATTAGCTCTATAACCTAGTACAAATAATTTTACACTAGAGTTGAACTAGCTCTATAACCTAGTACAAATAATTTTACACTAGAATTGAAATAGCTCTGTAAACTACTACAAATAATTTTACACTAGATTTGAACTAGCTCTGTAACCTAGTTCAAATAATTTTACACTAGATTTGAACTAGCTCTATAACCTAGTTCAAATAATTTTACACTAGAGTTGAACTTGCTCTATAACCTAGTACAAATAATTTTACACTAGAGTTGAACTAGCTCTATAACCAAGTACAAATACTTTTACACTATGGATGAACTAGCTCTATAACCTAGTTCTAATAATTATACACTAGAGTTGAACTAGCTCTAAAACCTAGTACAAATAATTTTACACTAGAGTTGAACTAGCTCTATAACCTAGTACAAATATTTTTAAACTAGAGTTGAACTAGCTCTATAACCTAGTACAAATAATTTCACACTAGAGTTTAACTAGCTCTAAAACCTAGTACAAATAATTTTACACTAGAGTTGAACTAGCTATATAACCTAGTACATATAATTTTACACTAGAGTTGAACTAGCTCTATAACCTAGTACAAATAATTTTACACTAGAATTGAACTAGCTCTTTAACCTAGTACAAATATTTTTACACTAGAGTTGAATTAGCTCTATAACCTAGTACAAATAATTTTACAATAGAGTTGAACTAGCACTATAACCTAGTTCAAATAATTTTACACTAGAGTTGAACTAGCTCTATAACCTAGTACAAATAATTTTACACTAGAATTGAACGTGCTATGTAACCTAGTACAAATAATTTTACACCAGAGTTGAACTAGTTCTATAACCTAGTACAAATAATTTTACACTAGAGTTGAACTAGCTCTATAACCTAGTACAAATAATTTTACACTAGAATTGAACTAGCTCTTTAACCTAGTACAAATATTTTTACACTAGAGTTGAATTAGCTCTATAACCTAGTACAAATAATTTTACAATAGAGTTGAACTAGCTCTATAACCTAGTTCAAATAATTTTACAGTAGAGTTGAACTAGCTCTATAACCTAGTACAAATAATTTTACACTAGAATTGAACGTGCTATGTAACCTAGTACAAATAATTTTACACTAGAGTTGAATTAGCTCTATAACCTAGTACAAATAATTTTATAATAGAGTTGAACTAGCTCTATAACCTAGTTCAAATAATTTTACACTAGAGTTGAACTAGCTCTATAACCTAGTACAAATAATTTTACACTAGAATTGAACGTGCTATGTAACCTAGTACAAATACTTTTACACTAGAGTTGAATTAGCTCTATAACCTAGTACAAATAATTTTACACTAGAGTTGAACTAGCTCTATAACCTAGTACAAATAATTTTACACTAGAATTGAAATAGCTCTGTAAACTACTACAAATAATTTTACACTAGAGTTGAACTAGCTCTGTAACCTAGTTCAAATAATTTTACACTAGATTTGAACTAGCTCTATAACCTAGTTCAAATAATTTTACACTAGAGTTGAACTTGCTCTCTAACCTAGTACAAATACTTTTACACTAGAGTTGAATTAGCTCTATAACCTAGTACAAATAATTTTACACTAGAGTTGAACTAGCTCTATAACCTAGTACAAATAATTTTACACTAGAATTGAAATAGCTCTGTAAACTACTACAAATAATTTTACACTAGATTTGAACTAGCTCTGTAACCTAGTTCAAATAATTTTACACTAGATTTGAACTAGCTCTATAACCTAGTTCAAATAATTTTACACTAGAGTTGAACTTGCTCTATAACCTAGTACAAATAATTTTACACTAGAGTTGAACTAGCTCTATAACCAAGTACAAATACTTTTACACTATGGATGAACTAGCTCTATAACCTAGTTCTAATAATTATACACTAGAGTTGAACTAGCTCTAAAACCTAGTACAAATAATTTTACACTAGAGTTGAACTAGCTCTATAACCTAGTACAAATATTTTTAAACTAGAGTTGAACTAGCTCTATAACCTAGTACAAATAATTTTACACTAGAGTTGAACTAGCTCTATAACCTAGCACAAATAATTTCACACTAGAGTTTAACTAGCTCTAAAACCTAGTACAAATAATTTTACACTAGAGTTGAACTAGCTCTATACCTAGTACAAATAATTTTGCACTAGAGTTGAACTAGCTCTATAACCTAGTACAAATAATTTCACACTAGAGTTTAACTAGCTCTAAAACCTAGTACAAATAATTTTACACTAGAGTTGAACTAGCTATATAACCTAGTACAAATAATTTTACACTAGAGTTGAACTAGCTCTATAACCTAGTACAAATAATTTTACACTAGAATTGAACTAGCTCTTTAACCTAGTACAAATATTTTTACACTAGAGTTGAATTAGCTCTATAACCTAGTACAAATAATTTTACAATAGAGTTGAACTAGCACTATAACCTAGTTCAAATAATTTTACACTAGAGTTGAACTAGCTCTATAACCTAGTACAAATAATTTTACACTAGAATTGAACGTGCTATGTAACCTAGTACAAATAATTTTACACCAGAGTTGAACTAGTTCTATAACCTAGTACAAATAATTTTACACTAGAGTTGAACTAGCTCTATAACCTAGTACAAATAATTTTACACTAGAATTGAACTAGCTCTTTAACCTAGTACAAATATTTTTACACTAGAGTTGAATTAGCTCTATAACCTAGTACAAATAATTTTACAATAGAGTTGAACTAGCTCTATAACCTAGTTCAAATAATTTTACAGTAGAGTTGAACTAGCTCTATAACCTAGTACAAATAATTTTACACTAGAATTGAACGTGCTATGTAACCTAGTACAAATAATTTTACACTAGAGTTGAATTAGCTCTATAACCTAGTACAAATAATTTTATAATAGAGTTGAACTAGCTCTATAACCTAGTTCAAATAATTTTACACTAGAGTTGAACTAGCTCTATAACCTAGTACAAATAATTTTACACTAGAATTGAACGTGCTATGTAACCTAGTACAAATAATTTTACACCAGAGTTGAACTAGTTCTATAACCTAGTACAAATAATTTTACACTAGAGTTGAACTAGCTCTATAACCTAGTACAAATAATTTTACACTAGAATTGAACTAGCTCTTTAACCTAGTACAAATATTTTTACACTAGAGTTGAATTAGCTCTATAACCTAGTACAAATAATTTTACAATAGAGTTGAACTAGCTCTATAACCTAGTTCAAATAATTTTACAGTAGAGTTGAACTAGCTCTATAACCTAGTACAAATAATTTTACACTAGAATTGAACGTGCTATGTAACCTAGTACAAATAATTTTACACTAGAGTTGAATTAGCTCTATAACCAAGTACAAATAATTTTATAATAGAGTTGAACTAGCTCTATAACCTAGTTCAAATAATTTTACATTAGAGTTGAACTAGCTCTATAACCTAGTACAAATAATTTTACACTAGAATTGAACGTGCTATGTAACCTAGTACAAATACTTTTACACTAGAGTTGAATTAGCTCTATAACCTAGTACAAATAATTTTACACTAGAGTTGAACTAGCTCTATAGCCTAGTACAAATAATTTTACACTAGAATTGAAATAGCTCTGTAAACTACTACAAATAATTTTACACTAGAGTTGAACTAGCTCTATAACCTAGTTCAAATAATTTTACACTAGAGTTGAACTTGCTCTCTAACCTAGTACAAATACTTTTACACTAGAGTTGAATTAGCTCTATAACCTAGTACAAATAATTTTACACTAGAGTTGAACTAGCTCTATAACCTAGTACAAATAATTTTACACTAGAATTGAAATAGCTCTGTAAACTACTACAAATAATTTTACACTAGATTTGAACTAGCTCTGTAACCTAGTTCAAATAATTTTACACTAGATTTGAACTAGCTCTATAACCTAGTTCAAATAATTTTACACTAGAGTTGAACTTGCTCTATAACCTAGTACAAATAATTTTACACTAGAGTTGAACTAGCTCTATAACCAAGTACAAATACTTTTACACTATGGATGAACTAGCTCTATAACCTAGTTCTAATAATTATACACTAGAGTTGAACTAGCTCTAAAACCTAGTACAAATAATTTTACACTAGAGTTGAACTAGCTCTATAACCTAGTACAAATATTTTTAAACTAGAGTTGAACTAGCTCTATAACCTAGTACAAATAATTTTACACTAGAGTTGAACTAGCTCTATAACCTAGCACAAATAATTTCACACTAGAGTTTAACTAGCTCTAAAACATAGTACAAATAATTTTACACTAGAGTTGAACTAGCTCTATACCTAGTACAAATAATTTTGCACTAGAGTTGAACTAGCTCTATAACCTAGTACAAATAATTTCACACTAGAGTTTAACTAGCTCTAAAACCTAGTACAAATAATTTTACACTAGAGTTGAACTAGCTATATAACCTAGTACAAATAATTTTACACTAGAGTTGAACTAGCTCTATAACCTAGTACAAATAATTTTACACTAGAATTGAACTAGCTCTTTAACCTAGTACAAATATTTTTACACTAGAGTTGAATTAGCTCTATAACCTAGTACAAATAATTTTACAATAGAGTTGAACTAGCACTATAACCTAGTTCAAATAATTTTACACTAGAGTTTAACTAGCTCTATAACCTAGTACAAATAATTTTACACTAGAATTGAACGTGCAATGTAACCTAGTACAAATAATTTTACACCAGAGTTGAACTAGTTCTATAACCTAGTACAAATAATTTTACACTAGAGTTGAACTAGCTCTATAACCTAGTACAAATAATTTTACACTAGAATTGAACTAGCTCTTTAACCTAGTACAAATATTTTTACACTAGAGTTGAATTAGCTCTATAACCTAGTACAAATAATTTTACAATAGAGTTGAACTAGCTCTATAACCTAGTTCAAATAATTTTACAGTAGAGTTGAACTAGCTCTATAACCTAGTACAAATAATTTTACACTAGAATTGAACGTGCTATGTAACCTAGTACAAATAATTTTACACTAGAGTTGAATTAGCTCTATAACCTAGTACAAATAATTTTATAATAGAGTTGAACTAGCTCTATAACCTAGTTCAAATAATTTTACACTAGAGTTGAACTAGCTCTATAATCTAGTACAAATAATTTTACACTAGAATTGAACGTGCTATGTAACCTAGTACAAATACTTTTACACTAGAGTTGAATTAGCTCTATAACCTAGTACAAATAATTTTACACTAGAGTTGAACTAGCTCTATAACCTAGTACAAATAATTTTACACTAGAATTGAAATAGCTCTGTAAACTACTACAAATAATTTTACACTAGAGTTGAACTAGCTCTGTAACCTAGTTCAAATAATTTTACACTAGATTTGAACTAGCTCTATAACCTAGTTCAAATAATTTTACACTAGAGTTGAACTTGCTCTATAACCTAGTACAAATAATTTTACACTAGAGTTGAACTAGCTCTATAACCAAGTACAAATACTTTTACACTATGGATGAACTAGCTCTATAACCTAGTTCTAATAATTTTACACTAGAGTTGAACTAGCTCTAAAACCTAGTACAAATAATTTTACACTAGAGTTGAACTAGCTCTATAACCTAGTACAAATATTTTTAAACTAGAGTTGAACTAGCTCTATAACCTAGTACAAATAATTTTACACTAGAGTTGAACTAGCTCTATAACCTAGCACAAATAATTTCACACTAGAGTTTAACTAGCTCTAAAACCTAGTACAAATAATTTTACACTAGAGTTGAACTAGCTCTATACCTAGTACAAATAATTTTGCACTAGAGTTGAACTAGCTCTATAACCTAGTACAAATAATTTTACACTAGAGTTGAACTAGCTGTATAACCTAGTTCAAATAATTTTACACTAGAGTTGAACTAGCTCTATAATCTAGTACAAATAATTTCACACTAGAGTTGAACTACCTCTATAACCTAGTACAAATAATTTCACACTAGAGTTGAACTAGCTCTAAAACCTAGTACAAATAATTTTACACTAGAGTTGAACTAGCTCAATAACCTAGTACAAATAATTTTACACTAGAGTTGATCTAGCTCTATGTCGGAGAAACAACACCTATGGGATCGCGAGGATCCCTTAACGATTCGGCAAGCGGAAGGGTTTGTATAGAGAGCAGATCTGATGATCAACACGCGAGAATTTAACCCAGGTTCGGGCCGCAAAGATGCGTAAAACCCTACTCCTGCTTGGTTGTATTAAGTGTGTTCTAGCTCAAGTTCTGGGAGCGCTACAGTACTCAATAGCTACACATGCAGAATGGGCTCGAGAAGATCCGATCCCACCTGTAGCTACGCCTTGGGCCTCCTTTTATACGTTCGAAGGGGTCACCAACAGTGGCGTACAGGGCATACATGAGGTGTAAAAGTAGCTACAGTGTTATCATACCTAACACTGACGGTTTAGGACAAGAACATTAAATGCTCCGTTGAGGTGTCCCTAGCTTTCTCGAGGATGGAAAAAGGAGCCGTCACTTCAGCACCGCTTAAGCCCATCCACCGCTAGCATCTGACACGCACCCAGGAGGACAACAGCTAAAAGACACGCTGGTGACCGCACTTGAGCGATGACAGGGCAGCAAAGGCTTGCCGGGGCGCGCCTTGCCGGGGCTACGCGACCGGCCCGGCAAGATCTTGCCGGGGCGCCTAGCCTTCAGTCTTCTATCTTCTGGTTATTGCCTTGTCTCGGACGCCTTCTTAATTTTGCTGAATTTGTGTCCAGCTGTTCCCCGGCAAGCCTTGCCGCTGGTATGGCTACAACTGTCCGTGCACAAGTATGGGGTATTAAAGGACCCAATCTTTAGTACACCGACAGGAGCCTTGCCGCTGGTATGGCTACAACTGTCCGTGCACAAGTACGGGGTATTAAAGGACCCAATCTTTAGTACACCGACAGGAGCCCCCGGGCCTAGGCCACACACGGGTGCGAGGCGTTGTTGGGCTAGGCCCAAACAGTGCACGGGCACGCATGGCAGGGATTAACTATTGTTATCATTCCGTTTTACTACGCCCCCACGATGCGCATTGACGTGGGAGACGTGCGCGGAGAAGCTTGCCACACAACTGTCTACCATGGGCCTGCAAGATCACAGGTATTCTCTTGACGACAGGGTGTCCCCGAGCGCCAAGCTGACTATGTTCTTCGACCGTGTACTTGGAGCCCTGGAGCAGCTCCATTCAGATCGAAAAGCTCATCTGGCTAACGAGTCCCGTAAGCTCTGCTGGGCCGTCCTCCAGAAGGTGCTCGTCAAGGTGGTGCACAGGAACCCCGGCATCAACCTCGCCAACGTCCTTGACCGCCTGCCGAAGGATGCAGATCTCAAGGCGGTAGAAGAACTTGTCGCGCCCATCGTCGACAGGGTAAGCCAAGTCAAGAGGGTTGAAGGCGATCGCCGGGATTAGCTGCTTCTCCCCCTCTCTCGCCGCCATCGTCGCATGTCAAAGACAATTTTAATCTTATGTTAGAACTGCGGCAGCTATTATTGTAATATAACTCGCTATGCTCTGGATGAATGCTATGCTACTCCCCTTGTTCAATTTCTTTCTGTATGTATTCGCCCTACGCTTGATTGGAAACTTGCCAGCGCGCACACCCTTGCCGCGAGCGCTAGGTGCGGGACTATAGCAGCCTACTGGCGGTGCCGCTACCGGCAAGAGACCTTGGTGTTTTCAGTGCAGCCACCTAAACTGTTGAGCGGACTCGAAACAGGATAAGGGCGCAACCAATCACAACAAGGTTCCTTCGCGTGCAGGTTTTCCATACAAGAGTTGAAATCGTTCAAGGAGAATAACAAAACAGAAAAATTGTTTAAAGTTTCTGCAACTTAGCTTTTCCGCTTGTACTTCTTCCGGCAAGATGTCAACCTTGAACGTCGCCTGTCGGTATCCATACCATCCTTTTCCCCCCGGCAAACTTGCATGCGAGGGAACCTTCTGTCCTTTGAGAAAAAGAAAGAAAAGAAAATAGAGATATGGAACCTTGGCGGTTCGTTAGCACTTGCTGGAGATAAGTGTAATACAATATCTCAGATAAACATGCACATAAGTAAACATGAACATCAAAAAGATTTGCAAAACACTTAGTTTTATTCAACTATGCAAAGGGTCTGCGCCTGGCTTTGTACAAAGGATTACATGCTTCAGCGGCAAGACTTGTACAAAAGGAATTGCCGGGAGACCCGGCAACCGCGCCTCATGGGTAGAACTTACGAAGATGCTCGATATTCCAGGAGTTGCTCACTGGGACGCCATCTTCGGTCTCCAGGCGGACTGCCCCAGGCCTGTTGACTCGCACTACCCGATAAGGGCCTTCCCACTTCGGCGTCAACTTGTTGGAATTCTTGGCGGATTGAACGCGCCGAAGAACAAGGTCGCCTTCCTCAAGACTTCGGGCGTGAACCTTGCGGCTATGATAGTGGCGCAAGGCTTGCTGGTAGCGTGCAGCTCGCACAGCAGCCTGAAGACGATCTTCCTCAAGGAGCATAGCGTCATCTTGCCGCAGCTGCTCTTGCTCAAGCTCATCATAAGCTAGCACTCGAGGTGATCCGTATGTGAGTTCCGTGGGGAGAACTGCTTCCGCCCCATATACTAGGGAGAAGGGTGTCTGGCCGGTGGCTCGATTCGGTGTCGTCCTGATTGACCAAAGAACCACCGGCAACTCATCAATCCAGCGCCTTCCGCACTTGCGCAGCTTGTCGAAAGTCCTCGTCTTGAGGCCTCACAGCACTTCAGCATTAGCCCTTTCCGCCTGGCCGTTGCTTCTCGGGTTTTACAATAGAGTTGAACTAGCTCTATAACCTAGTTCAAATAATTTTACAGTAGAGTTGAACTAGCTCTATAACCTAGTACAAATAATTTTACACTAGAATTGAACGTGCTATGTAACCTAGTACAAATAATTTTACACTAGAGTTGAATTAGCTCTATAACCAAGTACAAATAATTTTATAATAGAGTTGAACTAGCTCTATAACCTAGTTCAAATAATTTTACATTAGAGTTGAACTAGCTCTATAACCTAGTACAAATAATTTTACACTAGAATTGAACGTGCTATGTAACCTAGTACAAATACTTTTACACTAGAGTTGAATTAGCTCTATAACCTAGTACAAATAATTTTACACTAGAGTTGAACTAGCTCTATAGCCTAGTACAAATAATTTTACACTAGAATTGAAATAGCTCTGTAAACTACTACAAATAATTTTACACTAGAGTTGAACTAGCTCTATAACCTAGTTCAAATAATTTTACACTAGAGTTGAACTTGCTCTCTAACCTAGTACAAATACTTTTACACTAGAGTTGAATTAGCTCTATAACCTAGTACAAATAATTTTACACTAGAGTTGAACTAGCTCTATAACCTAGTACAAATAATTTTACACTAGAATTGAAATAGCTCTGTAAACTACTACAAATAATTTTACACTAGATTTGAACTAGCTCTGTAACCTAGTTCAAATAATTTTACACTAGATTTGAACTAGCTCTATAACCTAGTTCAAATAATTTTACACTAGAGTTGAACTTGCTCTATAACCTAGTACAAATAATTTTACACTAGAGTTGAACTAGCTCTATAACCAAGTACAAATACTTTTACACTATGGATGAACTAGCTCTATAACCTAGTTCTAATAATTATACACTAGAGTTGAACTAGCTCTAAAACCTAGTACAAATAATTTTACACTAGAGTTGAACTAGCTCTATAACCTAGTACAAATATTTTTAAACTAGAGTTGAACTAGCTCTATAACCTAGTACAAATAATTTTACACTAGAGTTGAACTAGCTCTATAACCTAGCACAAATAATTTCACACTAGAGTTTAACTAGCTCTAAAACATAGTACAAATAATTTTACACTAGAGTTGAACTAGCTCTATACCTAGTACAAATAATTTTGCACTAGAGTTGAAGTAGCTCTATAACCTAGTACAAATAATTTCACACTAGAGTTTAACTAGCTCTAAAACCTAGTACAAATAATTTTACACTAGAGTTGAACTAGCTATATAACCTAGTACAAATAATTTTACACTAGAGTTGAACTAGCTCTATAACCTAGTACAAATAATTTTACACTAGAATTGAACTAGCTCTTTAACCTAGTACAAATATTTTTACACTAGAGTTGAATTAGCTCTATAACCTAGTACAAATAATTTTACAATAGAGTTGAACTAGCACTATAACCTAGTTCAAATAATTTTACACTAGAGTTTAACTAGCTCTATAACCTAGTACAAATAATTTTACACTAGAATTGAACGTGCAATGTAACCTAGTACAAATAATTTTACACCAGAGTTGAACTAGTTCTATAACCTAGTACAAATAATTTTACACTAGAGTTGAACTAGCTCTATAACCTAGTACAAATAATTTTACACTAGAATTGAACTAGCTCTTTAACCTAGTACAAATATTTTTACACTAGAGTTGAATTAGCTCTATAACCTAGTACAAATAATTTTACAATAGAGTTGAACTAGCTCTATAACCTAGTTCAAATAATTTTACAGTAGAGTTGAACTAGCTCTATAACCTAGTACAAATAATTTTACACTAGAATTGAACGTGCTATGTAACCTAGTACAAATAATTTTACACTAGAGTTGAATTAGCTCTATAACCTAGTACAAATAATTTTATAATAGAGTTGAACTAGCTCTATAACCTAGTTCAAATAATTTTACACTAGAGTTGAACTAGCTCTATAACCTAGTACAAATAATTTTACACTAGAATTGAACGTGCTATGTAACCTAGTACAAATACTTTTACACTAGAGTTGAATTAGCTCTATAACCTAGTACAAATAATTTTACACTAGAGTTGAACTAGCTCTATAACCTAGTACAAATAATTTTACACTAGAATTGAAATAGCTCTGTAAACTACTACAAATAATTTTACACTAGAGTTGAACTAGCTCTGTAACCTAGTTCAAATAATTTTACACTAGATTTGAACTAGCTCTATAACCTAGTTCAAATAATTTTACACTAGAGTTGAACTTGCTCTATAACCTAGTACAAATAATTTTACACTAGAGTTGAACTAGCTCTATAACCAAGTACAAATACTTTTACACTATGGATGAACTAGCTCTATAACCTAGTTCTAATAATTTTACACTAGAGTTGAACTAGCTCTAAAACCTAGTACAAATAATTTTACACTAGAGTTGAACTAGCTCTATAACCTAGTACAAATATTTTTAAACTAGAGTTGAACTAGCTCTATAACCTAGTACAAATAATTTTACACTAGAGTTGAACTAGCTCTATAACCTAGCACAAATAATTTCACACTAGAGTTTAACTAGCTCTAAAACCTAGTACAAATAATTTTACACTAGAGTTGAACTAGCTCTATACCTAGTACAAATAATTTTGCACTAGAGTTGAACTAGCTCTATAACCTAGTACAAATAATTTTACACTAGAGTTGAACTAGCTGTATAACCTAGTTCAAATAATTTTACACTAGAGTTGAACTAGCTCTATAATCTAGTACAAATAATTTCACACTAGAGTTGAACTACCTCTATAACCTAGTACAAATAATTTCACACTAGAGTTGAACTAGCTCTAAAACCTAGTACAAATAATTTTACACTAGAGTTGAACTAGCTCAATAACCTAGTACAAATAATTTTACACTAGAGTTGATCTAGCTCTATGTCGGAGAAACAACACCTATGGGATCGCGAGGATCCCTTAACGATTCGGCAAGCGGAAGGGTTTGTATAGAGAGCAGATCTGATGATCAACACGCGAGAATTTAACCCAGGTTCGGGCCGCAAAGATGCGTAAAACCCTACTCATGCTTGGTTGTATTAAGTGTGTTCTAGCTCAAGTTCTGGGAGCGCTACAGTACTCAACAGCTACACATGCAGAATGGGCTCGAGAAGATCCGATCCCACCTGTAGCTACGCCTTGGGCCTCCTTTTATACGTTCGAAGGGGTCACCAACAGTGGCGTACAGGGCATACATGAGGTGTAAAAGTAGCTACAGTGTTATCATACCTAACACTGACGGTTTAGGACAAGAACATTAAATGCTCCGTTGAGGTGTCCCTAGCTTTCTCGAGGATGGAAAAAGGAGCCGTCACTTCAGCACCGCTTAAGCCCATCCACCGCTAGCATCTGACACGCACCCAGGAGGACAACAGCTAAAAGACACGCTGGTGACCGCACTTGAGCGATGACAGGGCAGCAAAGGCTTGCCGGGGCGCGCCTTGCCGGGGCTACGCGACCGGCCCGGCAAGATCTTGCCGGGGCGCCTAGCCTTCAGTCTTCTATCTTCTGGTTATTGCCTTGTCTCGGACGCCTTCTTAATTTTGCTGAATTTGTGTCCAGCTGTTCCCCGGCAAGCCTTGCCGCTGGTATGGCTACAACTGTCCGTGCACAAGTATGGGGTATTAAAGGACCCAATCTTTAGTACACCGACAGGAGCCTTGCCGCTGGTATGGCTACAACTGTCCGTGCACAAGTACGGGGTATTAAAGGACCCAATCTTTAGTACACCGACAGGAGCCCCCGGGCCTAGGCCACACACGGGTGCGAGGCGTTGTTGGGCTAGGCCCAAACAGTGCACGGGCACGCATGGCAGGGATTAACTATTGTTATCATTCCGTTTTACTACGCCCCCACGATGCGCATTGACGTGGGAGACGTGCGCGGAGAAGCTTGCCACACAACTGTCTACCATGGGCCTGCAAGATCACAGGTATTCTCTTGACGACAGGGTGTCCCCGAGCGCCAAGCTGACTATGTTCTTCGACCGTGTACTTGGAGCCCTGGAGCAGCTCCATTCAGATCGAAAAGCTCATCTGGCTAACGAGTCCCGTAAGCTCTGCTGGGCCGTCCTCCAGAAGGTGCTCGTCAAGGTGGTGCACAGGAACCCCGGCATCAACCTCGCCAACGTCCTTGACCGCCTGCCGAAGGATGCAGATCTCAAGGCGGTAGAAGAACTTGTCGCGCCCATCGTCGACAGGGTAAGCCAAGTCAAGAGGGTTGAAGGCGATCGCCGGGATTAGCTGCTTCTCCCCCTCTCTCGCCGCCATCGTCGCATGTCAAAGACAATTTTAATCTTATGTTAGAACTGCGGCAGCTATTATTGTAATATAACTCGCTATGCTCTGGATGAATGCTATGCTACTCCCCTTGTTCAATTTCTTTCTGTATGTATTCGCCCTACGCTTGATTGGAAACTTGCCAGCGCGCACACCCTTGCCGCGAGCGCTAGGTGCGGGACTATAGCAGCCTACTGGCGGTGCCGCTACCGGCAAGAGACCTTGGTGTTTTCAGTGCAGCCACCTAAACTGTTGAGCGGACTCGAAACAGGATAAGGGCGCAACCAATCACAACAAGGTTCCTTCGCGTGCAGGTTTTCCATACAAGAGTTGAAATCGTTCAAGGAGAATAACAAAACAGAAAAATTGTTTAAAGTTTCTGCAACTTAGCTTTTCCGCTTGTACTTCTTCCGGCAAGATGTCAACCTTGAACGTCGCCTGTCGGTATCCATACCATCCTTTTCCCCCCGGCAAACTTGCATGCGAGGGAACCTTCTGTCCTTTGAGAAAAAGAAAGAAAAGAAAATAGAGATATGGAACCTTGGCGGTTCGTTAGCACTTGCTGGAGATAAGTGTAATACAATATCTCAGATAAACATGCACATAAGTAAACATGAACATCAAAAAGATTTGCAAAACACTTAGTTTTATTCAACTATGCAAAGGGTCTGCGCCTGGCTTTGTACAAAGGATTACATGCTTCAGCGGCAAGACTTGTACAAAAGGAATTGTCGGGAGACCCGGCAACCGCGCCTCATGGGTAGAACTTACGAAGATGCTCGATATTCCAGGAGTTGCTCACTGGGACGCCATCTTCGGTCTCCAGGCGGACTGCCCCAGGCCTGTTGACTCGCACTACCCGATAAGGGCCTTCCCACTTCGGCGTCAACTTGTTGGAATTCTTGGCGGATTGAACGCGCCGAAGAACAAGGTCGCCTTCCTCAAGACTTCGGGCGTGAACCTTGCGGCTATGATAGTGGCGCAAGGCTTGCTGGTAGCGTGCAGCTCGCACAGCAGCCTGAAGACGATCTTCCTCAAGGAGCATAGCGTCATCTTGCCGCAGCTGCTCTTGCTCAAGCTCATCATAAGCTAGCACTCGAGGTGATCCGTATGTGAGTTCCGTGGGGAGAACTGCTTCCGCCCCATATACTAGGGAGAAGGGTGTCTGGCCGGTGGCTCGATTCGGTGTCGTCCTGATTGACCAAAGAACCACCGGCAACTCATCAATCCAGCGCCTTCCGCACTTGCGCAGCTTGTCGAAAGTCCTCGTCTTGAGGCCTCACAGCACTTCAGCATTAGCCCTTTCCGCCTGGCCGTTGCTTCTCGGGTGGGCAACAGAAGCAAAATAAATCTTGCCATCAAGGTCTTGGACATACTGCATGAAGGTGCGGCTCGTGAACTGTGTGCCGTTGTCGGTGATGATCCTATTTGGTACACCAAAGCGGCAAACTATTCCTCACTGCTTCCACTTCGGCCACTTTGTAAACTTGTCGATTGCAACGTGTACTCAAAGCCCCCGGTAGCACGGGGAAAAGGGCCCAAAATGTCAAGCCCTGTCGGTGCACTAAGGATTGGGTCCCTTAGTACCCCGTACTTGTGCACGGACAGTTGTAGCTGCACCTGCGGCAAGGCCTGCCGGGAGGCTACCGAATGCAAGCTCATGAAGTCAAACAGGCATCCAAGACAAGTCAAGACCTAGCCGGGATGGCTCGCAGCCCCGGCAAGGTTCGCACCCGGCAAGCCCTCGCTGCCCTGTCACCGCTCCAGTGCGGTCACCAGCTTGTCTTTTAGCTGTTGTCCTCCTGGTAACGTGTCAGGTGCTAGCGGTGGATGGGCTTAAGCGGTGCGATGGGACAGCCCCTTTTTCCATCTCCAAGAAAGCTAGGGACACCTCAACGGAGCATTTAATGTTCTTGTCCTAAGCCGTCAGTGTTAGGTATGATAACACTGTAGTTACTTTTACACCGCATGTATGCCCTGTACGCCACTCTTGGTGACCCCTTCGAACGTATAAAAGGAGGCCCAAGGCGTAGCTACAGGGGGATCGGATCTTCTGGAGCTCATTCTGCATGTGTAGCTGCTATGTACTGTAGCGCTCCCAGAACTTGAGCTAGAACACACTTAATACAACCAAGCAGGAGTAGGGTTTTACGCATCTTTGCGGCCCGAACCTGGGTAAAATTCCCGCGTGTTGATCATCAGATCTGCTCTCTATACAATCCCTTCCCCTTGCCGAATCGTTAAGGGATCCTCGCGATCCCATAGGTGTCGTTTCCCCGACATCTTTGGCGCGCTAGGTAGGGGGCGAGGGTTGTGCGAACCTGATTTCGTGATTAGCGTGCCAGTTCTTCATCATTTTCGTCGCCATGGCCCCCAAGAGGAAGGCTTTCACAACAGTTGGACCGTCCATGTCCGCCGCGCCTGTGCTTATGCGCACGGGCGACGGTGTCGACGCGGTTGGAGGAGGTAGAGATCCAGAGCTTCCACGACGCTCTGGTGATCATAGCCAGGCGAGTGGCGTCATTCGCGCCGCTAGATCTAGGGATGGAGCCGTGCTGCCAGCAGGCGGTGCAGCGAACTCCACAGATGGAAGGGTGCCTTCTAAGACACCCACGCCGGCTCATGCACCGCGGCCTTCTCAGGTCACGCGCGACGAACAACGCTGCGACGTTGGTGGTACTAGGCGTCCTCACGGAAAGTCTCCTGAGCATCACCCTCGGGATGTGCGAGACCAACATGCACGTCCACAAGCTAGTGGAAGTGGTGTATGGTCGCGGGGCCGTGAGATAGCTCCTACCAACATAGTTGGGAGATCAGAGCACCTCACGTTCCTCACACCTGTCGCCGCCGCCTACATGAGCAGAAGCGCTGGCACGTGCACTGCTGCTTCTAAACTTCCCTCCTGCTACGGACAAGCTCGACGAATGGAGAGCCGCCATTCAGAGCCTCGTTGGCCTCGCCAACGAAGATAAGCCACCGCAGGCAGAGCCTTCGCGCCAGCAATCCATCGAGCCGACGCGCGTCCACGGCGAGAAGACCGGAGGCGGGGCCACCACGGTGCACTCTCCTCCACAGCGATAGCAGCGGTCGCTAACTCGACGGGTCAACACCCGTGATGACGATTCCACGGCGTCATCCGATCCGCGAACTTGCCGCGATCAATGTCAAGTTCTTCGGGAACGAGGCAAGGAAGACGCTCGAACTACCATCGAGTGGCGGCGGGAAGCGCGCTATCAGTCTGACAAGCGTGCATGGCCCACTGTAGACAAGTCAGCGCCAGGGTATCCTGTCGATCTACCTTACGAGGTGGCTTGTCCAGCGTTTACCCGTGAGCTGCGGCGAGTCCAGTGGCCCAATTCCCGCACGTTCAAGCCGGAGGTCCCGGAGAAATATGACGGCAAGACCCACTCGTCAGAGTTCCTGAGCGTCTACACCATTAAGGTGCAGGCTGCCGGGGGTCGTGACGACAAGATACTTGCCAACTACTTCCCGTTGGTGCTTAAGCCCAACGTTAGGTCATGGTTGATGCATCTGCCGGAGGATTCCATTTCTTCCTGGGCAGATCTGTGCCATGAGTTTGTTGGCGCCTTTACCAGAGGCCATCAAGCTCCTGGCCAGGAGAGCGATTTGCATCTCATCCCCCAGAAGGAGGGCGAGACCTTGCATAAGTACATCCAGAGGTTCAGCCGCATACATCACAACATTCCAGACGTTCATCCTGCCGCTGTTATCAGCGCATTCCATCAGAACGTGCGCAACCGCAGGATGCGGGAAGAGCTGGCGATGAACAAGATCAGGGATGTTGCTGAGCTCTATGCTCTGGCAGATAAGTGTGCTCGAGCTAAAGAAGGGAGGAGACTCCCCGGCGAAGATGCTGGTGCAGGGGTCGACTCTGGAGATAAGGACACCGCCCATCCGGCAAAGAAGGGCCGGCGGCGTTACAGGAAGCGCAAGGGCAAGGCCGTGCTTGCCGTTGAGGGATCCGGCAACCCCGGTACCGCCAAGAAGGACAAGGTTGATGACCCCGGCAAGGATGTTGCTGGGTGTGCCTCCTGCCAGGCCTTGGCGGCTGCCGACAAGCCAGACGGTTCCGGCAAGCAGTACTGCAAGATCCAACGCACCAAGGGCCACGATCTCCAGGACTGCCGGCAAGTTGAGCAGCTTGTCGAGAGGCAGAAAGCCGAATACGAGAGGCGAGACAAGGAGAAGGCCCAGGATGGCGCGGAGGGGTCCAGCAAGAAGCGTGGTGGCCGAGGAGGTCGCCGCGGCAAGGCCAAGCAACAGAAGGACCGGCCCGCTCGAGGCCGCGACAAGCAAGAGGGGGGTGATGATGACATTGAGGAGGACGACGAGTCCAGTGAACAAGAATTCCAGAGAGCTACGGATGCCATGTGCTTTGACGGAGGTGCCTCGTTGCATTCTTCCCACCGCCAACTTTAACAGTGGGTGCGCGAGGTTAATGCGACTGAGCCATCTGTCGGCGCCCGGAAGCCTTTGAAATGGTCCAACACGCCTATCATTTTCGACGTTGAGGATCACCCTGATCGTGTAACTGCGGTTGGGTGTTTGCCGTTGTTGGTCTCACCAACGATTCGCAAACTCAAGGTGACAAAAATGTTAGTTGACGGAGGGGCCGGTCTGAACTTGATCTCACCCGAGGTAATCAAGAGATTGCAAATTCCTGATGGAGATCTCGAGGAAACGGGCTCGTTTCAAGGGGTCAATCCAGGAAGGAGCCAGCCCAAGGGAAAGATCACACTGCCGGTGACATTTGGTACCGACCTGAATTTCAGGACAGAGAAGATTGTCTGCGATGTCGCCAAGATTCCGTTGCCATATAATGGGATCCTTGGCCGTCCAGCACTGGCCAAGTTCATGGCGGCATCACATTACGCCTACAATGTGCTGAAGATGCCCGGGCCGATGAGCGTTATCACTGTCAGTTCCGACAAGAATGACGCGCTTATCTGCACCGATCAACTCTACCGGGAGGCAGTTGCAGCATCTGCCGCCAAGGCACTTGCTCCTGCCGCTGAAACTCCCGAGGGGAAGAAGACCGGCAAGACCTCCCGCACACACTCCGGCAAGCGCACCTCCTCGGAGTGCTGTGCTCCTGTCGAGGATGTGCCAGAGAGTTCCACCGGCAAGAGCAAGAAGTCCAAGGCTGCTCCGCCAGAGACCAAGAAGGTGCCCGCCAAGGAAGATGGCTCGGGAGGAACTTTCACCATAAGTTCCACCCTCGATAGCAAATAGGAAAGCGCGCTCGTTGCCTTCCTGCGGGCGAATGTCGATGTGTTTGCATGGCAACCATCTGATATCCCCGGTGTTCCCAGGAAGGTTATTGAGCAACACCTTGCCGTCTGTCCACACGCGCGGCCCGTCAAGCAGAAGGTCAGGAAGCAAGCTTTGGAGCGGCAACAGTTTATTGCTGAAGAAATTAAGAAGTTAGAAGCGGCAGGCTTGGTTAGAGGAGTACTTCATCCAACATGGTTGGCCAATCCAGTCGTAGTGCGCAAGGCGAATGGAAAATGGAGACTGTGTATTGATTATACAGATATCAACAAAGCCTGTCCAAAAGATCCTTTTCCCTTGCCACGCATCGATCAGATTATGGACTCCACTGCCGGCTGAGACTTGCTGTCATTCCTTGATGCCTATTCAGGCTATCATCAGATTTTCATGGCCAAGGAAGACGAAGAAAAGACTGCGTTTATCACGCCATGTGGTACGTACTGCCTTTTACGTATGCCTTTCGGGTTGAAAAGTGCTGGTTCTACACTCGCAAGAGTTGTCCAGATTGGTTTTGAGCCCCAGCTACATAGAAATATGGAAGCTTATATGGATGACATAGTGGTCAAGACCAAGGACAAGGCAACACTCATATCAGATTTAGAAGAAACATTCGCGAATCTACGCAAGATCAATTCAAAGCTCAACCCTGAGAAGTGTGTGTTTGGTGTCCCGTCCGGCAAGCTTCTAGGGGTCTCCCGGCAACCCCTTTTGTACAAGTCTTGCCGATGAAGTATGTAATCCTTTGTACAAAGCCAGGCGCAAACCCTGTGCATAGATAAATAAAGCTAAGTGTTTTGCAAATCTTGTTGATGTTCATGTTTACTTGTGTGCATGTTTATCTGAGATATTGTATTACACTTATCTCCAGCAAGTGCTAACGAACCGCCAAGGTTCCATATCACTATTTTCTCTTCTTTCTTTTTCTCAAAGGACAAAAGGTTCCCTCGCATGCAAGTTTGCCGGGGGGGAAAGGATGGTATGGATACCGGCAGGCGACGTTCAAGGTTAACATCTTGCCGGAAGGAGCACAGCGACCAAAAACTAAGTTGCTAAGTTGCAGAAACTTTAAACAAATTTTTTGTTTTTGTTATTCTCCTTGAACGATTTCAACTCTTGTATGGAAAACCTGCACGCGAAGGAACCTTGTTGTGATCGGTTGCGCCCTTACTCTGTTTCGAGTCCGCTCAACAGTTTAGGTGGCTGCACTGAAAACGTCAAGGTCTCTTGCCGGTAGCGGCACCGCCAGCAGGCTGCTAAAGTCCCGCACCTAGCGCTCGCGGCAAGGGTGCGCGCGCCGGCAAGTTTCCAATCAAGCGTAGGGCGAATACATACAGAAAGAAATCAAGCAAGGGGAATAGCATAGCATTCGTCCAGAACATAGCAAGTTATATTACATCAATCTTGCCGCAGTTCTAACATAAGATAAACTGTTCTTGGCATGGATGGCGGCGAGAAGTAAGGCAGCTAATCCCGGCGATCGCCTTCAACTCTCTTGACTTGGCTTACCCTGTCGACGATGGGCGCGACAAGTTCTTCTGCCGCCTTGAGATCTGCATCCTTCGGCAGGCGGTCAAGGACGTTGGTGAGGTTGATGCCGGGGTTCCTGTGCACCACCTTGACGAGCACCTTGCGGAGGACGGCCTGGCAGAGTTTGCGTGACTCGCTGGCCAGATGAGCTTTTCGGTCTGAATGGAGCTGCTCCAGGGCATAAATCATTCCATCGATGAACATGGTCAGCTTGGCGCTCGGGGACACCCTGTCGTCAAGAGAGTACCTGAAGCTTTGCAGGCCCATGGTGGATAATTGCGCGGCAAGCTTCTCTGCGACGTCGACAAGCTTCTCAGTCCAGATTTGCACTCCCTGCACATAGTCGTTGTGAGTGGCAGAGGCGCTCTTGACCAGTTCCTCCTCATCCCGGAGACTTTTGACCAGGGTCTTCTCGCGAGCTTCCGCGGCCTCAAGAGTCTCCTTCAGTGTGGATAGCTTCAGCTTCAGATCAGCGATGGATTCATTTGCTGTGGAGAGCTCCTTGGTCTTGTCGGACATGGCAACTTGTATCTCCATCAGGCTGTGGAGAGCTTTGTCTCTCTCGGTTTTGAGTGTTGAGAGCTTTTTGCCGTGTTCCTCAAGGTCCACTTCTAGCTTCTTCACCCTGTTGGCAAGCTCATCCTTGGCGACCTCTGCAGCTTTGGTGGCATCGATGGCCTCCTTCAGCTTGCTGGCATAATCCACAGTCAGAGCTTCGAGCGCCTCTTTATGCTTCAGCTCCAGATCCTGGGTCCGCTGCGCGACAAGCTTTTCAATCTCCTCGTCCTTGGCGCGGAGCTTGTCAGCAAGAGCCTTCTCGCGAGCGGTGAGGTCATCGTCATGCGCCTCAAGCCCAACGCGGAGTTCCCTCAAGTGTGCTTCCTCTATGGCAGCCTGTTGCTTGGCATCCTCCTGTGCCTTCTCCACGTCAGACTGCTTCATGAGGAGATCGCTCCATCTTTGACTCAGCTGCTCTTGGCTAGTCCTCAACTCCTAAAAAGCTTCGGCAAACCATGCTTGCGTTTCCTCAACTCGTTTCTAGAGGTCTGCCTCCACCTTGTCAACAACCGCGGCCCTGGAGTCTAGTTTCTCCTTCCGGGCGCGGTGGAGTGCTTGGAGCTTCTGGTAGTTGTCGCCCATGGCATTGAGGAGCTTCTCTTCTTCAGATTTACTTCTACTGGCACTTGGTTCATCAACGACCTCGAGCCCAGCAGCGGCGATGGCGTCTTCATCAAAGGCTTCCCCTTCGGTTGGTGCCCTAGTACTTGCCGTGCCTGGGATGCTGACGAACAGGTTGTCGCCGACCATGAGGTACTTGCTTGACGAGGGAGTTTCGGATGTTGGTGGCTGTTCCTCAACAGCCGCCTCCCCGGCAGCTAGGGGCTCTGTGTTCGGCGTAGCGCCTGGCGCTCCTGCGGCAGGGATGCCATCAGTACGGTCACTAGCCTCCTCGCCGGCCCTCTCGGCCTCTTCCCGTGCAGCCCTGGCAGCTTCGGCGCTGGCATCCTTGGCGGCCTCGGAGGCAGTGTTTTTGGCGGCTTCGGCGGCAGCATTCTTGGCGGCCTCCTCAGCGGCAAGCCTGCCGGCCTCGGCGGTAGCATCCCTGGCGGTCTCCTCGATGACGGTGTCAACGTCCATTTGCTCTGTCAAGGGAATGTCTGAAGGCCAAGAAAACAGATCAAGATGAAATTGAGATGGAAGTTCAAGAAGACAAAAAAAAGGAAGAACAGAATAACGAGTACCTGCGCCAACATTGGTTGCCGGCGTAGAACTGCCGGTGCCCGTGCTTGCCGGCTCTTCCTCGTCGCGATAGAGCACGCTAGAGGAAGTCCTTGCCGGCGATCCATCTCTGGGCGGCGTGGTTGACGGAGGCGGCATATCAGGGGTGGCCTCTGATGGTTCTCCTTGTCGCTGCTCTCCTCCTGCATGCCTGGCGATGTCAGCAGTAAAGATGCACACCCCGGCACTTGCCAGCGGAAAGTGAGTAATGGACTCTCGCTGGGGGCTGCGCCGGGGGCTGAGTCGAGGACTGCATCGCGGGCTGGGCCCCGGGCTGATAATGACCGTCTCTGGCGCACCGGAGGTGCTTGCCGGCGGCTCCTCGCCCGTTGAAGTCTTCGCCCTCTTCGCTATCCTCTGCGCCAATGTTTCCGTATCCCTATGGAGACAGGCCAAAGCAAAATAAATGAGTAAAATAGAACAAGAAACTCAGGAAGTAAAGGGCGCGGCAAGATCTTTACTCTTCTTCTTCTTGTCCCGAGCTAAAGGCAGAGAGGTCGAAGTCGACTTCTGCCACGGGAGGAGGTGGAGGGGTGCTCCTAGGCCGCTTGGCTGTGGCGGGCTTCGGTTGCTGATGAGCCTCTTGCCGCTGCGTCGCCTTGCCGGCTACTCCCTTGCCGGGGGCTTCACCACTCGAGGAAGGCTGGTGGACTGCGGCCCCAGAAGCAGCGCTCCGAAGGACGCGCCTCTTCCTTGGCTCAAGAGTCGAGGCCTCCTCGTGCAGCTCCTCCTCGGCTGTGTCTACGGTAGAAGGGCCCCGGGAAGATGTGTCGCCCTGCTCTCCGACAGTCTTGTCCTGCCCGATAAGATCCTCATCCGGCAGCATCTCTCCTCCGCTGGTTCCCCCTTCCATGAAGCCAGCGCTGCCGGCCTCCGTGGCAATATTTGCTTCCTCCGCCCTGCTGGCAATGTATACCACTTCTTCCTCAGTGGTGTCGCGGACGAGGCCCTCTTCTTCCCGGATTGCCCTCTCCGTCAGGTTATCAAAGAATTGCTGCACTTGCTCTTTAGATGGCTCAATCCAAGATCCGTCAAGGCTATGAGCGTCAAACGCCGGCATCATGGCGATGATTGGGCCTAGAGAGGAGTTGTTGCATAGAGGGACTATGCTTGCCGGCAGCTTGCATACCACGTCGCCCCTGAACAGTTTCTGGCAGAGAGCTGCGTGCTACATAAATGTCAGATTGCCATTCAGCCCAGGGCGCAGTCTCATGATGTCTGCCGTGTTCTTGAACTGCCAAGCTGGCCTCCCTTTGTTCTGCAGAGGGGCAATGCGCCGGCGAAGGAAATCGGCGCCTATCATCTCTATTGTGAGCCCGGCAGCTCTGAGGCGGTGAATCCTGGTAGTAGCGACTGTGAGCTTCTTGTCGTCAGGGTCAAGGGCGCTCCAGTCGTTGCTGCGCACTATCTTCATCTGCCGCGGCAAGCAGAAAGGTTGGACTTCAGATTTTTCTGTCTCCCGAACCCAGCACCATCTGGCCCGCCATTCATCCCACTTCTTGCGGAAGGCCCCGTCTGGGTAGACCTCCTTGGTTCCTGGCCGTGAGATCCAAGCGATGGAACCAGAAAGGGCCTCGCCTTTTTGGATGCGGGGAATGAAGTAATGGCGGAAAAGAGCGGTGCTAGGAACTACTCCGGCAAAGTTTTCGCAAAGGTGAGCGAAAACGGACATGCAAGTTACGGCATTCGGCGTCAAGTCCAAAAGTTGGAAGCCATAGGTGAGCATGATGTCATTGAAGAAATCAGAGAAAGGGGCGCAGAGTCCGCAGTAGAAATAATCGGCAAAGAAGTGGTATTTATTTGCGCCGCCCCTAGAAGAACCTGGGCTCACGGCGGTGGCCGGATGCGCTGTCGTCTCTGTCGCCCACATGAACTGATACCGCTCCCTCAGTGCGTCTGCATTGAGCGCCGGGGAGAAGACGACGTGCTCCTTTCGCATCTTCGCCAGCTTGTTCTCCGAGACAGTGGCGTCCACCTCCTTGCCCTTGCTTGCTTTGGGCGGCATGGCGGCTGTGGAGGCTGAGGCTGAGGACGGGGAGGGAGTGGAGGCGTGGATGGATGAGAGGGGCTCTGTTTCGACTCAAGGAAGAAGAAGACGACGGCAGTTTCCAGATTGGAAGAGACAAGAGGTAATTGAGCAGCGCCTCTGCGGATTCCTTTTTATGGGGAAGACGCGAGGTCGCCTCTTTACTAAAATAATATTGAAATGCTTCGTGAGTGCGCTGCTGCAACGGCCCATGATACGCATGTCCCCCACGTCCCGCATTCAATGGGCGTCGTGGGCGACGCAGTGAATGGAATGATTACGGTGGATAACTCCTGCCACGCGTGCCCGTGCACTGTTTGGGCCTGGCCCAACAACGCCTCGCACCCGTGTATGGCCCAGGCCCGGGGGCTCCTGTCGGTGCACTAAGGATTGGGTCCCTTAGTACCCCGTACTTGTGCACGGACAGTTGTAGCTGAACCTGCGGCAAGGCCTGCTGGGAGGCAACCGAATGCAAGCTCATGAAGTCAAGGAGGCATCCAAGACAAGGCAATGATTAGAAGATAGAAGACCGAAGGCAGGAGCCCCGCAAGACCTTGTCGGGATGGCTCGCAGCCCCGGCAAGGCTCGCACCCGGCAAGCCCTCGCTGCCCTGTCACCGCTCCAGTGCGGTCACCAGCTTGTCTTTTAGCTGTTGTCCTCCTGGTAACGTGTCAGGTGCTAGCGGTGGATGGGCTTAAGCGGTGCGATGGGACGGCCCCTTTTTCCATCTCCAAGAAAGCTAGGGACACCTCAACGGAGCATTTAATGTTCTTGTCCTAAGCCATCAGTGTTAGGTATGATAACACTGTAGTTACTTTTACACCTCATGTATGCCCTGTACGCCACTGTTGGTGACCCCTTCGAACGTATAAAAGGAGGCCCAAGGCGTAGCTACAGGGGGATCGGACTTCTGGAGCTCATTCTGCATGTGTAGCTGCTATGTACTGTAGCGCTCCCAGAACTTGAGCTAGAACACACTTAATACAACCAAGCAGGAGTAGGGTTTTACGCATCTTTGCGGCCCGAACCTGGGTAAAATTCCCGTGTGTTGATCATCAGATCTGCTCTCTGTACAAACCCTTCCCCTTGCTGAATCGTTAAGGGATCCTCACGATCCCATAGGTGTCGTTTCCCCGACAATCCCCAGACCGAAAATGGCCAGGAGAGAGGGATTGTCTGAAGAGCTTGAGCTGGTTGATGCAATTTCTTTGAATGAAACTGGCATGCTTCACACTTGGTTACTAGCGCAGTTGCATCCTGGAGAGCAGTGGGCCAAAAGAAACCTTGCCGGAATGCCTTACCGGCAAGTGCTCTTGATCCTATGTGGGAGCCACATATGCCTCCATGTATCTCTGCCAATAGCTCCAGTCCATCTTCCCGAGAAATGCACTTCAATTTCACACCGTTCGGCCTCTTTCTGTAAAGGACATTGTCCACGAACTGGTACATGTTGGACCGCCGGGCTACTTTTTCCGCTTCTTCCTATTCCTCAGGGAGTTCTCCTGTCTGAAGGAAATGGACGATGTGTTGTGCCCATGCCGGAGCCTGGGGCTCGACAGCAAGGACTAAAGGCATATCTCCTGCCGCGGGAGCAATCGTCTCGATAGCAAGGGCCTGAGACCCTGCCGGAGCTTGGTGTTCCCCGGCAAGCTTGGCGGGAGTGTTCGCCTCGACGGCAAGAGCTTGAGGCTCTGCCGGAGTCTGTCGCTCTCCGGCAAGCTTGGCGTCGTTCCCGGCAACTTCTTTGCCGGCGGCTTCTGGGAGCTCTGCCAGGAAGTACTTGCCGGAACTCAACTTTCTTCTCTTCTCTAGCCCCAATGATGGTGTCATGGATGGTTGAGTCAGTCAGAGCACAAAAGTCCCTGGTTCCACAGGTAACTTGAGAGCAGCGAATTTTGATAGGCCATCAACAATGCTGTTTTTTGCACGAGGAACGTGCTCCATTTGCAGACCGTCAAAATGCTCTTCCAACTTCCTCACTCCATCTACATAAGCTTCCATCAACGGGCTCTGATAATATTTGTTGAATTGCTTGACGACAAGTTGAGAATCACCTCTGACAATAAGCTTCTGGATTCCAAGGTCTGCCGCGATCCTGAGACCGGCAAGCAACCCTTCATACTCCGCAGTATTGTTCGTTGACCTCTCCCGGGGAAAATGCATCTGAATCACGTATTTGAGGTGCTCTCCGGTGGGTGCGACAAGCAGCACGCCAGCACCGGCACCTTGCAGCGAGAAAGCCCCATCAAAATACATAATCCACTCTTGATTTGTTTCCTTGCCGGGGAGAGTTGACTCTGGAACTTCTTCATCTGGCGTTGGGGTCCATTCTGCAATGAACTGCACCAAGGCTCTGCTCTAGATGGTCGAAGTACTTTCAAACTTGAGACCAAAGCTTGACAGCTTCAAAGCCCATTCCACAATCCTGCCGGTAGCATCTGGGTTCCGCAAAATCCGCTGCAACGGAAAGCGAGTGACAACGGTGATCTCGTGTGCTTGGAAGTAATGGCGCAGCTTCCTCGAGGCCATGAGGAGGCCGAAGAGCAACTTCTGCACACCAGAATATCTTGACCTAGCCCCCTGCAAAAGGGAGCTGACAAAATAGACCAGGCGCTGCACCATCTTCTTCTTGTGAATTGATTCATTTGGCTGCGCAGATCCTGCTTTGTCAGCACCAGACCCTGCCGGGGAGGATTCTGGCTTGTCGCTTGGCGGTCCTGCTGTTGCCGCTGCTTCTTCATCAACCTCTCTCTCTGCCACTAGCGCGGCACTCAACACTTGATTTGTTGCCGCTAAATATAGCAGTAACGGCTCTTCTGGTTTTGGCACGACTAAGACTGGCGGAGAGGAGAGGTACTTCTTCAAATCCTGCAGCGCTGCCTCCGCCTCCGGAGTCCACTTCATTGGACCTGCCTTCTTCAATATTTTGAAAAAATGCAGGGCGCGCTCAGCAGATTTTGAGATGAACCAACTCAGAGCCGCGACGCAGCCGGCAAGGCGACGCACATCCCTGACACGTCTTGGCGCTTCAATTTGCTCGAATGGTTTGATCTTGTTGGGATTTGCTTCAATTCCACCTTGAGATACAAAGAACCCGAGAAGCTTGCCGGACGGGACACCAAACACACACTTCTCAGGGTTGAGCTTTAAATTGATTTTGCGCAGATTCGCGAATGTTTCTTCTAAGTCTTATATGAGTGTTGCCTTGTCCTTGGTCTTGACCACTATGTCATCCATATAAGCTTCCATATTTCTATGTAGTTGGGGCTCAAAACCAATCTGGACTGCTCTTACGAATGTAGAACCAGCACTTTTCAACCCGAAAGGCATATGTAAAAAGCAGTACGTACCACATGGGGTGATAAACGCGGTCTTTTCTTCGTCTTCCTTGGCCATGAAAAATCTGATGATAGCCTGAATAGGCGTCAAGGAATGACAACAAGTCGCAGCCGGCAGTGGAGTCCACAATCTGGTCGATGCACGGCAAGGGAAAAGGATCTTTTGGACAGGATTTATTGATATCTGTATAATCAATACATAGCCTCCATTTTCAATTCGCCTTGCGCACTACGACTGGATTGGCCAACCATGTTGGATGAAGTACTCCTCTAACCAAGCCTGCCGCTTCCAACTTCTTAATTTCTTTGGCAATAAGCTATTGCTGCTCCAAAGCTTGCTTCCTGACCTTCTACTTGATGGGCCGCGCGTGTGGACAGACGGCAAGGTGGTGCTCAATCACCTTGCTGGGAACACCGGGGATATCAGATGGTTGCCATGCAAACACATCGACATTCGCCCGCAGGAAGGCAACGAGCGCGCTTTCCTATTTGCTATCAGGGTGGAACTTATGGTGAAAGTTCCTCCCGAGCCATCTTCCTTGGCGGACACCTTCTTGGTCTTTGGCGGAGCAGCCTTGGACTTCTTGCTCTTGCCGGTGGAACTCTTTGGCACATCCTCAACAGGAGCGCAGCACTCCGAGGAGGTGCGCTTGCCGGAGTGTGTGCGGGAGGTCCTGCCGGTCTTCTTCCCCCCGGGAGTTTTAGCGGCAGGAGCAAGTGCCTTGGCGGCAGATGCTGCAACTGCCTCCCGGTAGAGTTGATCAGTGAAGATAAGCGCGTCTTTCTTGTCGGAACCGACAGTGATAACGCTCATCGGCCCGGGCATCTTCAGCACATTGTAGGCGTAATGTGATGCCACCATGAACTTGGCCAGTGCTGGACGGCCAAGGATCCCATTATATGGTAGTGGAATCTTGGCGACATCGAAAACAATCTTCTCTGTCCTGAAGTTCAGATCGCTACCAAATGTCACCAGCAGCGTGATCTTTCCCATGGGCTGGCTCCTTCCTGGATTGACCCATTGAAACGAGCCCGTTTCCTCGAGATCTCCATCAGGAATTTGCAATCTCTTGATTACCTAGGGTGAGATCAAGTTCAGACCGGCCCCACCATCAACTAACATCTTCGTCACCTTGAGGTTGCGAATCGTTGGTGAGACCAACAACGGCAAACACCCAACCGCAGTTACACGATCAGGATGATCCTCAACGTCGAAAATGATAGGCGTGTTGGACCATTTCAAAGTCTTCCGGGCGCCGACAGACGGCTCAGTCACATTAACCTCACGCGCCCACTGTTTAAGTTGGCGGTGGGAAGAATGCAACGAGGCACCTCCGTCAACGCACATGGCGCCCGTAGCTTTCTGGAATTCTTGTTCACTGGACTCGTCGTCCTCCTCAATGTCATCGTCACCCCCCTCTTGCTTGTCGCGGCCTCGAGCGGGTCGGTCCTTCTGTTTCTTGGCCTTGCCGCGGCGACCTCCTTGGCCACCACGCTTCTTGCCGGACCCCTCCGCGCCATCTTGGGCCTTCTCCTTGTCTCGCCTCTCGTACTCGGCTTTCTGCTTCTCAAGAAGTTGCTTGACTTGCCGGCAGTCCTGGAGATCGTGGCACTTGGTGCGATGGATCTCGCAGTACTGCTTGCCGGAACCGTCTGGCTTGTCGGCAGCCGCCAAGGCCTGGCAGGAGGCACACCCGGCAACATCCTTGCCGGGGTCATCAACCTTGGCCTTCTTGGCGGTACCGGGGTTGCCGGATCCCTCAACGGCAAGCACGGCCTTGCCCTTGCGCTTTCTGTTACGCCGCCGGCCCTTCTTTGCCGGAGCGGTGGTGTCCTCATCTCCAGAGTCGACTCCTGCACCAGCATCTTCGCCGGGGAGTCTCCTCCCTTCTTCAGCTCGAGCACACTTATCTGCCAGAGTGTAAAGCTCGGCAACATCCCTGATCTTGTTCATCGCCAGCTCTTCCCGCATCCTGCGGTTACGCACGTTCTGATGGAACGCGCTGATAACAGCGGCAGGGTGAACGTCTGGAATGTTGTGATGTATGCGGCTGAACCTCTGGATGTACTTGCGCAAAGTCTCGCTTTCCTTCTGGGGGATGAGATGTAGGTCTCTTTCCTGGCCAGGAGCTTGGTGGCCTCCAGTAAAGGCGCCAACAAACTCATGGCACAGATCTGCCCAGGAAGAAATGGAATCCTCCGGCAGATGCATCAACCACGACCTGATGCACCAACGGAAAGTAGTTGGCAAGTATCTTGTCGTCGCGACCCCCGGCAGCCTGCACGGATCGCGGCGAGTTCGCGGATCGGACGATGCCGTGGAATAGTCATCACGGGCGTCGACCCGTCGTGTCAGCGACCGCTGCTGCCGTTGTGGGGGAGAGTACACTGTAAGCACAGGCACGGCCGACGTGGATGGTCCAACTGCCGTGAAACCCTTCCTCTTGGGGGCCATGGCGACGAAAATGATGAAGAACTGGCGCGCTAGTCACCAGATCAGGTCCGCACAACCTTCTTCCCCCTACCTGGCGCGCTAAAGATGTCGGAGAAACGACACCTATGGGATCGCGAGGATCCCTTTACGATTCGGCAAGGGGAAGGGTTTGTACAGACAGCAGATCTGATGATCAACACGCGGGAATTTTACCCAGGTTCGGGCCGCAAAGATGCCTAAAACCCTACTCCTGCTTGGTTGTATTAAGTGTGTTCTAGCTCAAGTTCTGGGAGCGCTACAGTACTCAGCAGCTACACATGCAGAATGGGCTCGAGAAGATCCGACCCCCCCTGTAGCTACGCCTTGGGCCTCCTTTTATACATTCGAAGGGGTCACCAACAGTGGCGTACAGGGCATACATGAGGTGTAAAAGTAGCTACAGTGTTATCATACCTAACACTGACGGTTTAGGACAAGAACATTAAATGCTCCGTTGAGGTGTCCCTAGCTTTCTCGGGGATGGAAAAAGGAGCCGTCACTTCAGCACCGCTTAAGCCCATCCACCGCTAGCATCTGACACGCACCCAGGAGGACAACAGCTAAAAGACAAGCTGGTGACCGCACTGGAGCGATGACAGGGCAGCAAAGGCTTGCCGGGGCGAGCCTTGCCGGGGCTACGTGACCGGCCCGGCAAGATCTTGCCGGGGCACCTAGCCTTCAGTCTTCTACCTTCTGGTTATTGCCTTGTCTCGGACGCCTTCTTAATGTTGCTAAATTTGTGTCTAGCTATTCCCTGGCAAGCAACATTAAGAAGGCGTCCGAGACAAGGCAATAACCAGAAGATAGAAGACTGAAGGCTAGGCGCCCCGGCAAGATCTTGCCGGGCCAGTCGCGTAGCCTCGGCATGGCTCGCCCCGGCAAGCCTTTGCTGCCCTGTCATCACTCCAGTGCGGTCACCAGCTTGTCTTTTAGCTGTTGTCCTCTTGGGTGCGTGTCAGATGCTAGCTGTGGATGGGCTTAAGCGGTGCTGAAGTGACGGCTCCTTTTTCCATCCCCGAGAAAGCTAGGGACACCTCAACGGAGCAGTTAATGTTCTTGTCCTAAACCGTCGGTGTTAGGTATGATAACACTGTAGCTACTTTTACACCTCATGTATGCCCTGTACGCCACTGTTGGTGACCCCTTCGAACGTATAAAAGGAGGCCCAAGGCGTAGCTACAGGGGGGATCGGATCTTCTCGAGCCCATTCTGCATGTGTAGCTGCTGAGTACTGTAGCGCTCCCAGAACTTGAGCTAGAACACACTTAATACAACCAAGCAGGTGTAGGGTTTTACGCATCTTTGCGGCCCGAACCTGGGTAAAATTCCCGCGTGTTGATCATCAGATCTGCTCTCTGTACAAACCCTTCCCCTTGCCGAATCGTTAAGGGATCCTCTCGATCCCATAGGTGTCGTTTCTCCAACATCTTTGGCGCTCCAGTTAGGGGAAGAAGGTTGTGCGGACCTGATCTGGTGACTAGCGCGCCAGTTCTTCATCATTTTCATCGTCATGGCCCCCAAGAGGAAGGGTTTCACGGCGGTTGGACCGTCCACGTCCGCCGCGCCTGTGCTTACGCGCACGGGCGACAGTGTCGACGCGGGTGGAGGAAGTAGAGATCCAGAGCTTCCGCGACGCTCTGGTGATCGTAGCCAGGCAAGCGGCGTCGTCCGCGCCGCTGGATCTAGGGATGGAGCTGTGCTGCCAGCAGGCGGTGCAGTGAACTCCAAAGACGGAAGGGCGCCTTCCAACACACCCACGCCGGCGCATGCGCCGCGACCTTCTCAGGGCGCGCGCGATGAACATCGCCGCGACGTTGGTGGTTCCGGGCGTCCCCATGGAAAGTCTCCTGAGCATCATCCTCGAGATGTACGAGACCAACATGCGCGTCCACGTGCTGGTGGAAGTGGCGCGTGGTCGCGGGACCGTGATGGAGCTCCTTCTAACACAGTTAGGAGTCAGAGCACCTCACGTTCCTCGCACCTGTCGCCGCCGCCTACACGAGCAGAAGCGCTGGCACGTGCACAACTGCTTCTGAACTTCCCTCCTGCTACGGACAAGCTCGAAGAATGGAGAGCTGCCATCCAGAGCCTCGTTGGCCTCGCCAACGAAGATAAGCCACACCAAGTAGAGCCTTCGTTGCGGTAGTCCATCGAGCCGGCACGCGTCGGTGGTGAGAAGACTGGAGGTGGTACAACTACAGTGTACTCTCCCCCACAACGGCAGCAGCGGTCGCTGACACGACGGGTCGACGCCCGTGATGACTATTCCATGGCATCGTCCGATCCGCGAACTCGCCGCGATCCGTGCAGGCTGCCGGGGGTCGCGACGACAAGATACTTGCCAACTACTTTCCGTTGGTGCATCAGGTCGTGGTTGATGCACCTGCCGGAGAATTCTATCTCTTCTTGGGAAGACCTATGCCATGAGTTTGTTGGCGCCCTTACTGGAGGTCTCCAAGCTCCTGGCCAGGAAAGCAATCTGCATCTCATCCCCCAGAAGGAAGGCGAGACCTTGCGCAAGTACATCCAGAGGTTCAGCCGCATACATCACAACATTCTAGACGTTCACCCTGCCGCTATTATCAGCGCGTTCCATCAGAACGTGCGCAACCGCAGGATGCGGGAAGAGCTGGCGATGAAAAAGATCAGGGATGTTGCCGAGCTTTACGCTCTGGCAGATAAGTGTGCTCGAGCTGAAGAAGGGAGGAGACTCCCCGGCGAAGATGCTGGTGCAGGAGTCGACTCTGGAGATGAGGACACCACCGCTCCGGCAAAGAAGGGCCGGCGGCGTAACAGAAAGCGCAAGGGCAAGGCCGTGCTTGCCGTTGAGGGATCCGGCAACCCCGGGACCGCCAAGAAGGACAAGGTTGATGACCCCGGCAAGGATGTTGCCGGGTGTGCCTCCTGCCAGGCCTTGGCGGCTGCCGACAAGCCTGACGGTTCCGGCAAGCAGTATTGCAAGATCCACCGCACCAAGGGCCATGATCTATAAGACTGCCGGCAAGTCGAGCAGCTTGTCGAGAAGCAGAAAGCCAAGTACGAGAGGCAAGACAAGGAGAAGGCCCAGGATGGCGCGGAGGGGTCCGTCAAGAAGCATGGTGGCCGAGGAGGTCGCCGCGGCAAGGCCAAGCAACAGAAGGACCGGCCCGCTCGAGGCCGCGACAAGCAAGAGGGGGGTGATGATGACATTGAGGAGGACGACGAGTCCAGTGAACAAGAATTCCAGAAAGCTACGGACGCCATGTGCGTTGACGGAGGTGCCTCGTTGCATTCTTCCCACCGCCAACTTAAACAGTGGGCGCGTGAGGTTAATGCGACTGAGCCGTCTGTCGGCGCCCGGAAGCCTTTGAAATGGTCCAACATGCCTATCATTTTCGACGTTGAGGATCATCCTGATCGTGTAACTGCGGTTGGGTGTTTGCCGTTGTTGGTCTCACCAACGATTCGCAACCTCAAGATGATGAAGATGTTAGTTGACGGTGGGGCCGGTCTGAACTTGATCTCACCCGAGGTAATCAAGAGATTGCAAATTCCTGATGGAGATCTCGAGGAAACGGGCTCATTTCAAGGGGTCAATCCAGGAAGGAGCCAGCCCAGGGGAAAGATCACGCTGCCGGTGACATTTGGTAGCGATCTGAACTTCAGGACGGAGAAGATTGTTTTCGATGTCGCCAAGATTCCACTACCATATAATGCGATCCTTGGCCGTCCAGCACTGGCCAAGTTCATGGCGGCATCACATTACGCCTACAATGTGCTGAAGATGCCCGGGCCGATGAGCGTTATCACTGTCGGTTCCGACAAGAAAGACGCGCTTATCTGCACCGATCAACTCTACCGGGAGGCAGTTGCAGCATCTGCCGCCAAGGCACTTGCTCCTGCCGCTGAAACTCCCATGGGGAAGAAGACCGACAGGACCTCCCGCACACACTTCAGCAAGCGCACCTCCTCGCAGTGCTGCGCTCCTGTTGAGGATGTGCCAGAGAGTTCCACCGGCAAGAACAAGAAGTCCAAGGCTGCTCCGCCAGAGACCAGGAAGGTGCCCGCCAAGGAAGATGGCTCGGGAGGAACTTTCACCATAAGTTCCACCCTCGATTGCAAATAGGAAAGCGCGCTCGTTGCCTTCCTGCGGGCGAATGTCAATGTGTTTGCATGGCAACCATCTGATATCCCCGGTGTTCCCAGGGAGGTAATTGAGCACCACCTTGCCGTCTGTCCTCACGCGCGGCCCGTCAAGCAGAAGGTCAGAAAGCAAGCTTTGGAGCGGCAACAGTTTATTGCCGAAGAAATTAAGAAGTTAGAAGCGGCAGGCTTGGTTAGAGGAGTACTTCATCCAACATGGTTGGCCAATCCAGTTGTAGTGCACAAGGCGAATGGAAAATGGAGGTTGTGTATTGATTATACAGATATCAATAAAGCCTCTCCAAAAGATCCTTTTCCCTTGCCGCGCATCGAACAGATTGTGGACTCCACTGCCGGCTGCGACTTGCTGTCATTCCTTGACGCCTATTCAGGCTATCATCAGATTTTCATGGCCAAGGACAGACGAAGAAAAGACCGCATTTATCACCCCATGTGGTACGTATTGCTTCTTTCGTATGCCTTTCGGGCTGAAAAGCGCTGGTTCTACATTTGCAAGAGCGGTCCAGATCGGTTTTGAGCCCCAGCTACATAGAAATATGGAAGCTTATATGGATGACATAGTGGTCAAAACCAAGGACAAGGCAACACTCATATCAGACTTAAAAGAAACATTCGCCAATCTGAGCAAGATCAATTTAAAGCTCAACCCTGAGAAGTGTGTGTTTGGTGTTCCGTCCGGCAAGCTTCTCGGGTTCTTTGTATCTCAATGTGGAATTGAAGCAAATCCCGACAAGATCAAAGCAATCGAGCAAATTGAAGCGCCAAGACGTGTCAAGGATGTGCGTCGCCTTGCCGGCTGCGTCGCGGCTCTGAGTAGGTTCATCTCAAAATTTGCTGAGCGCGCCCTGCCCTTTTTCAAAATATTGAAGAAGGCAGGTCCAATGAAGTGGACTCCTGAGGCGGGGGCAGCGCTGCAGGATTTGAAGAATTACCTCTCCTCTCCGCCAGTCCTAGTCGCGCCAAAACCACAAGAGCCGTTGCTGCTATATTTAGCGGCAACAAATCAAGTGGTGAGTGCCGCGCTAGTGGCAGAGAGAGAAGTTGATGAAGTAGCAGCGGCAACGGCAAGACCGCCAAGCGACAAGCCGGGATCCTCCCCGGCTGGGTCTGGTGCTGACAAGGCAGGATCTGCACAGCCAAATGAATCAATTCAGAAGAAGAAGATGGTGCAGCGCCCGGTCTATTTTGTCAGCTCCCTTTTGTAGGGGGCTAGGTCAAGATATTCTGGTGTGCAGAAGCTGCTCTTAGACCTCCTCATGGCCTCAAGAAAGCTGCGCCATTACTTCCAAGCACACGAGATCACCGTTGTCACTCGCTTTCCGTTGCAGCGGATTTTGCGGAACCCAGATGCTACCGGCAGGATTATGGAGTGGGCTTTCGAGCTGTCAAGCTTTGGTCTCAAATTTGAAAGTACTTCGACCATCTAGAGCAGAGCCTTGGCGGAGTTCACTGCAGAATGGACCCCAACGCCAGATAAAGAAGTTCCAGAGTCAACTCTCCCCGGCAAGGAAACAAATCAAGAGTGGATTATGTATTTTGATGAGGCTTTTGCGCTTCAAGGCACCGGTGCTGGCGTGCTGCTTGTCGCACCCACCGGAGAGCACCTCAAATACGTGATTCAGATGCATTTTCCCCGGGAGAGGTCAACGAACAATACTGCGGAGTATGAAGGGTTGCTTGCCGGTCTCAGGATCGCGGCAGACCTTGGAATCTAGATGCTTATTGTCAGAGGTGATTCTCAACTTGTCGTCAAGCAAGTCAACAAAGATTATCAGAGCCCGTTGATGGAAGCTTATGTACATGAAGTGAGGAAGTTGGAAGAGCATTTTGACGGTCTGCAAATGGAGCACGTTCCTCGTGCAGAAAACAACATTGCTGATGGCCTGTCAAAATGCGCTGCTCTCAAGTTACCTGTGGAACCAGGAACTTTTGTGCTCCGGCTGACTCAACCATCCGTGACACCATCGATGGGACAAGAAAAAAGAAGAAAGTTGAGTTCCGGCAAGTACTTCCTGGCAGAGCTCCCAGAAGCCGCCGGCAAAGAAGTTGCCGGGAGCGACACCAAGCTTGCGGTGAGCAACAGGCTCCGGCAGGGTCTCAGGCTCTTGCCGTAGAGACAAACGCTCCCACCAAGCTTGCCGGGGAGCAACAGGCTCCGGCAGGGCCTCGAGCCTTTGCTGTCAAGACAATTGCTCCCGCGGCAGAAGATATGCCTTTAGTCCTTGTTGTCGAGCCCCAGGCTCCAGCATGGGCACAGCACATCGTCCACTTCCTTCAGACAGGAGAACTCCCTGAGGAACAGGAAGAAGCGGAAAAAGTAGCCCAGCGGTCCAACATGTACCAATTCGTGGACAATGTCCTATACAGAAAGAGGCCGAACGGTGTGAAATTGAAGAGCATTTCTCGGGAAGATGGACTGGAGCTGTTGGCAGAGATACATGGAGGCATATGTGGCTCCCACATAGGATCAAGAGCACTTGCCGGTAAGGCATTCCGGCAAGGTTTCTTTTGGCCCACTGCTCTCCAGGATGCAACTGCGCTAGTAACCAAGTGTGAAGCATGCCAGTTTCATTCAAATAAATTGCATCAACCAGCTCAAGCTCTTCAGACAATCCCTCTCTCCTGGCCATTTTCGGACTGGGGGCTCGACATTTTGGGCCCTTTTCCCCGTGCTACCGGGGGCTTTGAGTACTTGTACGTTGCAATCGACAAGTTTACAAAGTGGCCGGAAGTGGAAGCAGTGAGGAAGGTGACAGCACAGTCAGCCATCAAGTTCTTCAAAGGAATAGTTTGCCGCTTTGGTGTAACAAATAGGATCATCACCGACAACGACACACAGTTCACGAGCCGCACCTTCATGCAGTATGTCCAAGACCTTGGCGGCAAGATTTGTTTTGCTTCTGTTGCCCACCCGAGGAGCAACGGCCAGGCGGAAAGGGCTAATGCTGAAGTGCTGTGAGGCCTCAAGAAGAGGACTTTCGACAAGCTGCGCAAGTGCGGACGGCGCTGGATTGATGAGTTGCCGGTGGATCTTTGGTCAATCAGGACGACACCGAATCGAGCCACCGGCCAGACACCCTTCTCCCTAGTATATGGGGCGGAAGCAGTTCTCCCCACGGAACTCACATACGGGTCACCTCGAGTGCTCGCTTATGATGAGCTTGAGCAAGAGCAGCAGCGGCAAGATGACGCTACGCTCCTTGAGGAAGATCGTCTTCAGGCTGCTGTGTGAGCTGCACGCTACCAGCAAGCCTTGCGCCGCTATCATAGCCGCAAGGTTCACGCCCGAAGTCTTGAGGAAGGCGACCTTGTTCTTCGGCGCGTTCAGTCCGCCAAGAATTCCAACAAGTTGACGCCGAAGTGGGAAGGCCCTTATCGGATAGTGCGAGTCACCAGGCCTGGCGCAGTCCGCCTGGAGACCGAAGATGGCGTCCCAGTGAGCAACTCCTGGAATATCGAGCATCTTCGTAAGTTCTACCCAAGAGGCGCGGTTGCCGGGTCTCCCGGCAACTCCTTTTGTACAAGTCTTGCCGCTGAAGCATGTAATCCTTTGTACAAAGCCAGGCGCAGACCCTGTGCATAGTTGAATAAAGCTAAGTGTTTTGCAAATCTTGTTGATGTTCATGTTTACTTATGTGCATGTTTATCTGAGATATTGTATTACACTTATCTCCAGCAAGTGCTAACGAACCGCCAAGGTTCCATATCTCTATTTTCTCTTCTTTCATTTTCTCAAAGGACAGAAGGTTCCCTCGCATGCAAGTTTGCCGGGGGGGAAAGGATGGTATGGACGGCAGGCGACGTTCAAGGTTAACATCTTGCCGGAAGGAGCACAGCGACCAAAAGCTAAGTTACAGAAACTTTAAACAATTTTTTCTGTTTTTGTTATTCTCCTTGAACGATTTCAACTCTTGTATGGAAAATCTGCACGCGAAGGAACCTTGTTGTGATCGGTTGCGCCCTTACTCTGTTTCGAGTCCGCTCAACATTTTAGGTGGCTGCACTGAAAACGTCAAGGTCTCTTGTCGGTAGCGGCATCGCCAGCAGGCTGCTAAAGTCCCGCACCTAGTGCTCGCGGCAAGGGTGCGCGCGCCGGCAAGTTTCCAATCAAGCGTAGGGCGAATACATACAGAAAAAAATTAAACAAGGGGAATAGCATAGCATTCATCCAGAATGTAGCAAGTTATATTACATCAATCTTGCCGCAATTCTAACATAAGATAAACTGTTCTTGGCATGGATGGCGGCGAGAAGTAAGGCAGCTAATCCCGGCGATCGCCTTCAACCCTCTTGACTTGGCTTACCCTGTCGACGATGGGCGCGACAAGTTCTTCTGCCGCCTTGAGATCTGCATCCTTCAGCAGGCGGTCAAGGACGTTGGCGAGGTTGATGCCGGGGTTTCTGTGCACCACCTTAACGAGTACCTTGCGGAGGACGGCCTGGCAGAGTTTGCGCGATTCGCTGGCCAGATGAGCTTTTCACTCTGAATGGAGCTGCTCCAGAGCTCCAAGCACACAGTCGAAGAACATGGTCAGCTTGGCGCTCGGGGACACCCTGTCGTCAAGAGAATACCTGTGATCTTGCAGGCCCATGGTAGACAGTAATGTGGCAAGCTTCTCCGCGCACGTCTCCCACGTCCCGCATTCAATGCGCATCGTGGGGGCGTAGTAAAACGGAATGATAATAGCAGTTAATCCCTGCCACGCGTGCCGTGCACTGTTTGGGCCTAGCCCAACAACGCCTCGCACCCGTGTGTGGCCTAGGCCCGGGGGCTCCTGTCGGTGTACTAAAGATTGGGTCCTTTAATACCCCGTACTTGTGCACGGACAGTTGTAGCCATACCAGCGTCAAGGCTTGCCGGGGAACAGCTGGACACAAATTCTGCAACATTAAGAAGGCGTCCGAGACAAGGCAATAACCAGAATATAGAAGACTGAAGGCTAGGCACCCCGGCAAGATCTTGCCGGGCCGGTCGCGTAGCCCCGGCAAGCCTTTGCTGCCCTGTCATCGCTCCAGTGCGGTCACCAGCTTGTCTTTTAGCTGTTGTCCTCCTGGGTGCGTGTCAGATGCTAGCGGTGGATGGGCTTAATCGGTGCTGAAGTGACGGCACCTTTTTCCATCCTCGAGAAAGCTAGGGACACCTCAACGGAGCATTTAATGTTCTTGTCCTAAACTGTCAGTGTTAGGTATGATAACACTGTAGCTACTTTTACACCTCATGTTTGCCCTGTACGCCACTATTGGTGACCCGTTTGAACGTATAAAAGGAGGCCCAAGGCGTAGCTACAGGGGGGATCAGATCTTCTCGAGCCCATTCTGCATGTGTAGCTGCTGAGTACTGTAGCGCTCCCAGAACTTGAGCTAGAACACACTTAATACAACCAAGCAGGAGTAGGGTTTTACGCATCTTTGCGGCCCGAACCTGGGTAAAATTCCCGCGTGTTGATCATCAGATCTGCTCTCTGTACAAACCCTTCCCCTTGCCAAATCGTTAAGGGATCCTCGCGATCCCATAGGTGTCGTTTCTCCGACACCTAGTACAAATGTTTTTACACTAGAGTTGAACTAGCTCTATAACCTAGTACAAATAATTTTACACTAGAATTGAACTAGCTCTGTAACCTAGTGCAAATAATTTTACACTAGAGTTGAACTAGCTCTGTAAATTAGTTCAAATAATTTTACACTAGAGTTGAACTAGCTCTATAACCTAGTACAAATAATTTTACACTAGAGTTGAATTAGCTCTATAACCTAGTATGAATAATTTTACACTACATTTGAACTTGCTCTGATACCTTGTAAAAATAATTTTACACTAGAATTAAACTAGCTCTGTAACCTAGTACAAATAATTTTACACCAGAGTTGAACTAGCTCTGTAACCTAGTTCGAATAATTTTACACTAGATTTGAACTAGCTCTATAACCTAGTTCAAATAATTTTACACTAGAGTTGAACTAGCTCTATAACCTAGTTCAAATAATTTTACACTAGAATTGAACTAGCTCTTTAACCTAGTACAAATATTTTTACACTAGAGTTGAATTAGCTCTATAACCTAGTACAAATAATTTTACAATAGAGTTGAACTAGCTCTATAACCTAGTTCAAATAATTTTACACTAGAGTTGAACTAGCTCTATAACCTAGTACAAATAATTTTACACTAGAATTGAACGTGCTCTGTAACCTAGTACAAATAATTTTACACTAGAGTTGAATTAGCTCTATAACCTAGCACAAATAATTTTACACTAGAGTTGAACTAGCTCTATAACCTAGCACAAATAATTTTACACTAGAATTAAACTAGCTCTGTAAACTAGTGCAAATAATTTTACACGAGAGTTGAACTAGCTCTGTAACCTAGTTCAAATAATTTTAAACTAGATTTGAACTAGCTCTGTAACCTAGTTCAAATAATTTTACACTAGAGTTGAACTAGCTCTATAACCTAGTACAAATAATTTTACACTACAGTTGAACTAGCTCTATAACCTAGTACAAATAATTTTACACTAGAGTTGAACTAGCTGTATAACCTACTTCAAATAATTTTGCACTAGAGTTGAACTAGCTCTATAACCTAGTACAAATAATTTTACACTAGAGTTGAACTAGCTCTATAAGCTAGTACAAATAATTTTACACTAGAGTTGAACTAGCTCTATAACCTAGTACAAATAATTTTACACTAGAATTGAACTATCTCGGTAATCTAGTGCAAATAATTTTACACTAGAGTTGAACTAGCTCTGTAACCTAGTGCAAATAATTTTACACTAGAGTTGAACTATCTCTGTAACCTAGTACGAATAATTTTACACTACAGTTGAACTAGCTCTGTACCCTAGTACAAATAATTTTACACTAGAGTTGAACTAGCTCTATAACCTAGTACAAATAATTTCACCCTAGAATTGAACTAGCTCTAAAACCTAGTACAAATAATTTCACACTATAGTTGAACTAGCTCTGTAACCTAGTACAAATAATTTTACACTAGAGTTGAACTAGCTCTGTAACCTAGTACAAATAATTTTACACTAGGGTTGAACTAGCTGTATAACCTAGTTCAAATAATTTTACATTAGAGTTTAACTAGCTCTATAACCAAGTACAAATAATTTCACACTAGAGTTGAACTAGCTCTAAAACCTAGTACAAATAATTTTACACTAGAGTTGAACTAGCTATATAACCTAGTACAAATAATTTTACACTAGAGTTGAACTAGCTCTATAACCTAGTACAAATAATTTTACACTAGAGTTGAACTAGCTCTATAACCTAGTACTAATACTTTTACACTAGAGTTGAACTAGCTCTAAAACATAGTTCAAATAATTTTACACTAAGGTTGAACTAGGTCTATAACCTAGTACAAATAATTTTACACTAGAGTTGAACTTGGTCTATAACCTAGTATAAATGTTTTTACACTAGAGTTGAACTAGCTTTATAACCTAGTATAAATAATTTTACACTAGAATTGAACTAGCTCTGTAACCTAGTGCAAATAATTTTACACTAGAGTTGAACTAGCTCTGTAACCAAGTTCAAATAATTTTGCACTAGAGTTGAACTAGCTCTATAACCTAGTATAAATAATTTTACACTAGAATTGAACTAGCTCTGTAACCTAGTGCAAATAATTTTACACTAGAGTTGAACTAGCTCTGTAACCTAGTTCAAATAATTTTACACTAGAGTTGAACTAGCTCTAAAACCATTTACAAATAATTTAACACTAGAGTTGAACTAGCTCTATAACCTAGTACAAATAATTTTACACTAGAGTTGAACTAGCTCTACAACCTAGTACAAATAATTTTACACTAGAATTGAACTAGCTGTATAACCTAGTTCAAATAATTTAACACTAGTGTTGAACTAGCTCTATAACCTTGTACAAATAATTTCACACTAGAATAGAACTAGCACTAAAACCTAGTCCAAATAATTTCACACTAGAGTCAAACAAGCTCTATAACCTAGTACACATAATTTTACACTAGAGTTGAACTAGCTCTGTAACCTAGTACAAATAATTTTACACTAGAGTTGAACTAGCTATATAACCTAGTTCAAATAATTTTACACTAGAGTTGAACTAGCTCTATAACCAAGTAAAATAATTTCAGACTAGAGTTGAACTAGCTCTAAAACCTAGTACAAATAATTTTACACTAGAGTTGAACTAGCTATATAACCTAGTACAAATAATTTTACAATAGAGTTGAACTAGGTCTATAACCTAGTACAAATAATTTTACACTAGAGTTGAACTAGCTCTATAACCTAGTACTAATACTTTTAAACTAGAGTTGAACTAGCTCTAAAACCTAGTACAAATAATTTTACACTAGAGTTGAACTAGCTATATAACCTAGTACAAATAATTTTACAATAGAGTTGAACTAGGTCTATAACCTAGTACAAATAATTTTACACTAGAGTTGAACTAGCTCTATAACCTAGTACTAATACTTTTACACTAGAGTTGAACTAGCTTTATAATATAGTTCAAAAAATTTTACACTAAGGTTGAACTAGCTGTATAACCTAGTACAAATAATTTTACACTAGAGTTGAACTTGGTCTATAACCTAGTACAAATGTTTTTACACTAGAGTTGAACTAGCTCTATAACCAAGTATAAATAATTTTACACTAGAATTGAACTAGCTCTGTAACCTAGTGCAAATAATTTTACACTAGAGATGAACTAGCTCTGTAACCTAGTACTAATACTTTTACACTAGAGTTGAACTAGCTCTAAAACATAGTTCAAATAATTTTACCCTAAGGTTGAACTAGGTCTATAACCTAGTACAAATAATTTTACACTAGAGTTGAACTTGGTCTATAACCGAGTACAAATGTTTTTACACTAGAGTTGAACTAGCTCTATAACCTAGTATAAATAATTTTACACTAGAATTGAACTAGCTCTGTAACCTAGTGCTAATAATTTTACACTAGAGTTGAACTAGCTCTGTAACCTAGTTCAAATAATTTTGCACTAGAGTTGAACTAGCTCTATAACCTAGTATAAATAATTTTACACTAGAATTGAACTAGCTCTGTAACCTAGTGCAAATAATTTTACACTAGAGTTGAACTAGCTCTGTAACCTAGTTCAAATAATTTTACACTAGAGTTGAACTAGCTCTAAAACCATTTACAAATAATTTAACACTAGAGTTGAACTAGCTCTATAACCTAGTACAAATAATTTTACACTAGAGTTGAACTAGCTCTACAACCTAGTACAAATAATTTTACACTAGAATTGAACTAGCTGTATAACCTAGTTCAAATAATTTAACACTAGAGTTGAACTAGCTCTATAACCTTGTACAAATAATTTCACACTAGAATAGAACTAGCACTAAAACCTAGTCCAAATAATTTCACACTAGAGTCGAACAAGCTCTATAACCTAGTACACATAATTTTACACTAGAGTTGAACTAGCTCTGTAACCTAGTACAAATAATTTTACACTAGAGTTGAACTAGCTATATAACCTAGTTCAAATAATTTTACACTAGAGTTGAGCTAGCTCTATAACCAAGTAAAATAATTTCAGACTAGAGTTGAACTTGCTCTAAAACCTAGTACAAATAATTTTACACTAGAGTTGAACTAGCTATATAACCTAGTACAAATAATTTTACAATAGAGTTGAACTAGGTCTATAACCTAGTACAAATAATTTTACACTAGAGTTGAACTAGCTCTATAACCTAGTACTAATACTTTTAAACTAGAGTTGAACTAGCTTTATAATATAGTTCAAATAATTTTACACTAAGGTTGAACTAGCTGTATAACCTAGTACAAATAATTTTACACTAGAGTTGAACTTGGTCTATAACCTAGTACAAATGTTTTTACACTAGAGTTGAACTAGCTCTATAACCAAGTATAAATAATTTTACACTAGAATTGAACTAGCTCTGTAACCTAGTGCAAATAATTTTACACTAGAGTTGAACTAGCTCTGTAACCTAGTTCAAATAATTTTACACTAGAGTTGAACTAGCTCTATAACTTAGTATAAATAATTTTACACTAGAATTGAACTAGCTCTGTAACCTAGTGCAAATAATTTTACACTAGAGTTGAACTAGCTCTGTAACCTAGTTCAAATAATTTTACACTAGAGTTGAACTAGCTCTAAAACCATTTACAAATAATTTGACACTAGAGTTGAACTAGCTCTATAACCTAGTACAAATAATTTTACACTAGAGTTAAACTAGCTCTATAACCTAGTACAAATATTTTTACACTAGAGTTGAACTAGCTGTATAACCTAGTTCAAATAATTTTACACTAGAGTTGAACTAGCTCTATAACCTAGTACAAATAATTTCACACTAGAGTTGAACTAGCTCTATAACCTAGTACAAATAATTTCACACTAGACTTCAACTAGCTCTATAACCTACTTCAAATAATTTTACACTATGGTTGAACTAGCTCGAAAACCTAGTACAAATAATTTCACACTAGAGTTGAACTAGATCTATAACCTAGTACAAATATTTTTACACTATGGTTGAACTAGCTCTATAACCTAGTAAAAATAATTTTACACTAGAGTTGAACTACCTCTAAAACATAGTTCAAATAATTTTACCCTAAGGTTGAACTAGGTCTATAACCTAGTACAAATAATTTTACACTAGAGTTGAACTTGGTCTATAACCGAGTACAAATGTTTTTACACTAGAGTTGAACTAGCTCTATAACCTAGTATAAATAATTTTACACTAGAATTGAACTAGCTCTGTAACCTAGTGCAAATAATTTTACACTAGAGTTGAACTAGCTCTGTAACCTAGTTCAAATAATTTTGCACTAGAGTTGAACTAGCTCTATAACCTAGTATAAATAATTTTACACTAGAATTGAACTAGCTCTGTAACCTAGTGCAAATAATTTTACACTAGAGTTGAACTAGCTCTGTAACCTAGTTCAAATAATTTTACACTAGAGTTGAACTAGCTCTAAAACCATTTACAAATAATTTAACACTAGAGTTGAACTAGCTCTATAACCTAGTACAAATAATTTTACACTAGAGTTGAACTAGCTCTACAACCTAGTACAAATAATTTTACACTAGAATTGAACTAGCTGTATAACCTAGTTCAAATAATTTAAGACTAGAGTTGAACTAGCTCTATAACCTTGTACAAATAATTTCACACTAGAATAGAACTAGCACTAAAACCTAGTCCAAATAATTTCTCACTAGAGTCGAACAAGCTCTATAACCTAGTACACATAATTTTACACTAGAGTTGAACTAGCTCTGTAACCTAGTACAAATAATTTTACACTAGAGTTGAACTAGCTATATAACCTAGTTCAAATAATTTTACACTAGAGTTGAGCTAGCTCTATAACCAAGTAAAATAATTTCAGACTAGAGTTGAACTAGCTCTAAAACCTAGTACAAATAATTTTACACTAGAGTTGAACTAGCTATATAACCTAGTACAAATAATTTTACAATAGAGTTGAACTAGGTCTATAACCTAGTACAAATAATTTTACACTAGAGTTGAACTAGCTCTATAACCTAGTACTAATACTTTTAAACTAGAGTTTAACTAGCTCTAAAACCTAGTACAAATAATTTTACACTAGAGTTGAACTAGCTATATAACCTAGTACAAATAATTTTACAATAGAGTTGAACTAGGTCTATAACCTAGTACAAATAATTTTACACTAGAGTTGAACTAGCTCTATAACCTAGTACTAATACTTTTACACTAGAGTTGAACTAGCTTTATAATATAGTTCAAATAATTTTACACTAAGGTTGAACTAGCTGTATAACCTAGTACAAATAATTTTACACTAGAGTTGAACTTGGTCTATAACCTAGTACAAATGTTTTTACACTAGAGTTGAACTAGCTCTATAACCAAGTATAAATAATTTTACACTAGAATTGAACTAGCTCTGTAACCTAGTGCAAATAATTTTACACTAGAGATGAACTTGCTCTGTAACCTAGTACTAATACTTTTACACTAGAGTTGAACTAGCTCTAAAACATAGTTCAAATAATTTTACCCTAAGGTTGAACTAGGTCTATAACCTAGTACAAATAATTTTACACTAGAGTTGAACTTGGTCTATAACCGAGTACAAATGTTTTTACACTAGAGTTGAACTAGCTCTATAACCTAGTATAAATAATTTTACACTAGAATTGAACTAGCTCTGTAACCTAGTGCTAATAATTTTACACTAGAGTTGAACTAGCTCTTTAACCTAGTTCAAATAATTTTGCACTAGAGTTGAACTAGCTCTATAACCTAGTATAAATAATTTTACACTAGAATTGAACTAGCTCTGTAACCTAGTGCAAATAATTTTACACTAGAGTTGAACTAGCTCTGTAACCTAGTTCAAATAATTTTACACTAGAGTTGAACTAGCTCTAAAACCATTTACAAATAATTTAACACTAGAGTTGAACTAGCTCTATAACCTAGTACAAATAATTTTACACTAGAGTTGAACTAGCTCTACAACCTAGTACAAATAATTTTACACTAGAATTGAACTAGCTGTATAACCTAGTTCAAATAATTTAACACTAGAGTTGAACTAGCTCTATAACCTTGTACAAATAATTTCACACTAGAATAGAACTAGCACTAAAACCTAGTCCAAATAATTTCACACTAGAGTCGAACAAGCTCTATAACCTAGTACACATAATTTTACACTAGAGTTGAACTAGCTCTGTAACCTAGTACAAATAATTTTACACTAGAGTTGAACTAGCTATATAACCTAGTTCAAATAATTTTACACTAGAGTTGAGCTAGCTCTATAACCAAGTAAAATAATTTCAGACTAGAGTTGAACTAGCTCTAAAACCTAGTACAAATAATTTTACACTAGAGTTGAACTAGCTATATAACCTAGTACAAATAATTTTACAATAGAGTTGAACTAGGTCTATAACCTAGTACAAATAATTTTACACTAGAGTTGAACTAGCTCTATAACCTAGTACTAATACTTTTAAACTAGAGTTGAACTAGCTTTATAATATAGTTCAAATAATTTTACACTAAGGTTGAACTAGCTGTATAACCTAGTACAAATAATTTTACACTAGAGTTGAACTTGGTCTATAACCTAGTACAAATGTTTTTACACTAGAGTTGAACTAGCTCTATAACCAAGTATAAATAATTTTACACTAGAATTGAACTAGCTCTGTAACCTAGTGCAAATAATTTTACACTAGAGTTGAACTAGCTCTGTAACCTAGTTCAAATAATTTTACACTAGAGTTGAACTAGCTCTATAACTTAGTATAAATAATTTTACACTAGAATTGAACTAGCTCTGTAACCTAGTGCAAATAATTTTACACTAGAGTTGAACTAGCTCTGTAACCTAGTTCAAATAATTTTACACTAGAGTTGAACTAGCTCTAAAACCATTTACAAATAATTTGACACTAGAGTTGAACTAGCTCTATAACCTAGTACAAATAATTTTACACTAGAGTTAAACTAGCTCTATAACCTAGTACAAATATTTTTACACTAGAGTTGAACTAGCTGTATAACCTAGTTCAAATAATTTTACACTAGAGTTGAACTAGCTCTATAACCTAGTACAAACAATTTCACACTAGAGTTGAACTAGCTCTATAACCTAGTACAAATAATTTCACACTAGACTTCAACTAGCTCTATAACCTACTTCAAATAATTTTACACTATGGTTGAACTAGCTCGAAAACCTAGTACAAATAATTTCACACTAGAGTTGAACTAGATCTATAACCTAGTACAAATATTTTTACACTATGGTTGAACTAGCTCTATAACCTAGTAAAAATAATTTTACACTAGAGTTGAACTACCTCTAAAACATAGTTCAAATAATTTTACCCTAAGATTGAACTAGGTCTATAACCTAGTACAAATAATTTTACACTAGAGTTGAACTTGGTCTATAACCGAGTACAAATGTTTTTACACTAGAGTTGAACTAGCTCTATAACCTAGTATAAATAATTTTACACTAGAATTGAACTAGCTCTGTAACCTAGTGCTAATAATTTTACACTAGAGTTGAACTAGCTCTGTAACCTAGTTCAAATAATTTTGCACTAGAGTTGAACTAGCTCTATAACCTAGTATAAATAATTTTACACTAGAATTGAACTAGCTCTGTAACCTAGTGCAAATAATTTTACACTAGAGTTGAACTAGCTCTGTAACCTAGTTCAAATAATTTTACACTAGAGTTGAACTTGCTCTAAAACCATTTACAAATAATTTAACACTAGAGTTGAACTAGCTCTATAACCTAGTACAAATAATTTTACACTAGAGTTGAACTAGCTCTACAACCTAGTACAAATAATTTTACACTAGAATTGAACTAGCTGTATAACCTAGTTCAAATAATTTAACACTAGAGTTGAACTAGCTCTATAACCTTGTACAAATAATTTCACACTAGAATAGAACTAGCACTAAAACCTAGTCCAAATAATTTCACACTAGAGTCGAACAAGCTCTATAACCTAGTACACATAATTTTACACTAGAGTTGAACTAGCTCTGTAACCTAGTACAAATAATTTTACACTAGAGTTGAACTAGCTATATAACCTAGTTCAAATAATTTTACACTAGAGTTGAGCTAGCTCTATAACCAAGTAAAATAATTTCAGACTAGAGTTGAACTAGCTCTAAAACCTAGTACAAATAATTTTACACTAGAGTTGAACTAGCTATATAACCTAGTACAAATAATTTTACAATAGAGTTGAACTAGGTCCATAACCTAGTACAAATAATTTTACACTAGAGTTGAACTAGCTCTATAACCTAGTACTAATACTTTTAAACTAGAGTTGAACTAGCTTTATAATATAGTTCAAATAATTTTACACTAAGGTTGAACTAGCTGTATAACCTAGTACAAATAATTTTACACTAGAGTTGAACTTGGTCTATAACCTTGTACAAATGTTTTTACACTAGAGTTGAACTAGCTCTATAACCAAGTATAAATAATTTTACACTAGAATTGAACTAGCTCTGTAACCTAGTGCAAATAATTTTACACTAGAGTTGAACTAGCTCTGTAACCTAGTTCAAATAATTTTACACTAGAGTTGAACTAGCTCTATAACTTAGTATAAATAATTTTACACTAGAATTGAACTAGCTCTGTAACCTAGTGCAAATAATTTTACACTAGAGTTGAACTAGCTCTGTAACCTAGTTCAAATAATTTTACACTAGAGTTGAACTAGCTCTAAAACCATTTACAAATAATTTGACACTAGAGTTGAACTAGCTCTATAACCTAGTACAAATAATTTTACACTAGAGTTAAACTAGCTCTATAACCTAGTACAAATATTTTTACACTAGAGTTGAACTAGCTGTATAACCTAGTTCAAATAATTTTACACTAGAGTTGAACTAGCTCTATAACCTAGTACAAATAATTTCACACTAGAGTTGAACTAGCTCTATAACCTAGTACAAATAATTTCACACTAGACTTCAACTAGCTCTATAACCTACTTCAAATAATTTTACACTATGGTTGAACTAGCTCGAAAACCTAGTACAAATAATTTCACACTAGAGTTGAACTAGATCTATAACCTAGTACAAATATTTTTACACTATGGTTGAACTAGCTCTATAACCTAGTAAAAATAATTTTACACTAGAGTTGAACTACCTCTAAAACATAGTTCAAATAATTTTACCCTAAGGTTGAACTAGGTCTATAACCTAGTACAAATAATTTTACACTAGAGTTGAACTTGGTCTATAACCGAGTACAAATGTTTTTACACTAGAGTTGAACTAGCTCTATAACCTAGTATAAATAATTTTACACTAGAATTGAACTAGCTCTGTAACCTAGTGAAAATAATTTTACACTAGAGTTGAACTAGCTCTGTAACCTAGTTCAAATAATTTTGCACTAGAGTTGAACTAGCTCTATAACCTAGTATAAATAATTTTACACTAGAATTGAACTAGCTCTGTAACCTAGTGCAAATAATTTTACACTAGAGTTGAACTAGCTCTGTAACCTAGTTCAAATAATTTTACACTAGAGTTGAACTAGCTCTAAAACCATTTACAAATAATTTAACACTAGAGTTGAACTAGCTCTATAACCTAGTACAAATAATTTTACACTAGAGTTGAACTAGCTCTACAACCTAGTACAAATAATTTTACACTAGAATTGAACTAGCTGTATAACCTAGTTCAAATAATTTAACACTAGAGTTGAACTAGCTCTATAACCTTGTACAAATAATTTCACACTAGAATAGAACTAGCACTAAAACCTAGTCCAAATAATTTCACACTAGAGTCGAACAAGCTCTATAACCTAGTACACATAATTTTACACTAGAGTTGAACTAGCTCTGTAACCTAGTACAAATAATTTTACACTAGAGTTGAACTAGCTATATAACCTAGTTCAAATAATTTTACACTAGAGTTGAGCTAGCTCTATAACCAAGTAAAATAATTTCAGACTAGAGTTGAACTAGCTCTAAAACCTAGTACAAATAATTTTACACTAGAGTTGAACTAGCTATATAACCTAGTACAAATAATTTTACAATAGAGTTGAACTAGGTCTATAACCTAGTACAAATAATTTTACACTAGAGTTGAACTAGCTCTATAACCTAGTACTAATACTTTTAAACTAGAGTTGAACTAGCTTTATAATATAGTTCAAATAATTTTACACTAAGGTTGAACTAGCTGTATAACCTAGTACAAATAATTTTACACTAGAGTTGAACTTGGTCTATAACCTTGTACAAATGTTTTTACACTAGAGTTGAACTAGCTCTATAACCAAGTATAAATAATTTTACACTAGAATTGAACTAGCTCTGTAACCTAGTGCAAATAATTTTACACTAGAGTTGAACTAGCTCTGTAACCTAGTTCAAATAATTTTACACTAGAGTTGAACTAGCTCTATAACTTAGTATAAATAATTTTACACTAGAATTGAACTAGCTCTGTAACCTAGTGCAAATAATTTTACACTAGAGTTGAACTAGCTCTGTAACCTAGTTCAAATAATTTTACACTAGAGTTGAACTAGCTCTAAAACCATTTACAAATAATTTGACACTAGAGTTGAACTAGCTCTATAACCTAGTACAAATAATTTTACACTAGAGTTAAACTAGCTCTATAACCTAGTACAAATATTTTTACACTAGAGTTGAACTAGCTGTATAACCTAGTTCAAATAATTTTACACTAGAGTTGAACTAGCTCTATAACCTAGTACAAATAATTTAACACTAGAGTTGAACTAGCTCTATAACCTAGTACAAATAATTTCACACTAGACTTCAACTAGCTCTATAACCTACTTCAAATAATTTTACACTATGGTTGAACTAGCTCGAAAACCTAGTACAAATAATTTCACACTAGAGTTGAACTAGATCTATAACCTAGTACAAATATTTTTACACTATGGTTGAACTAGCTCTATAACCTAGTAAAAATAATTTTACACTAGAGTTGAACTACCTCTAAAACATAGTTCAAATAATTTTACCCTAAGGTTGAACTAGGTCTATAACCTAGTACAAATAATTTTACACTAGAGTTGAACTTGGTCTATAACCGAGTACAAATGTTTTTACACTAGAGTTGAACTTGCTCTATAACCTAGTATAAATAATTTTACACTAGAATTGAACTAGCTCTGTAACCTAGTGCAAATAATTTTACACTAGAGTTGAACTAGCTCTGTAACCTAGTTCAAATAATTTTGCACTAGAGTTGAACTAGCTCTATAACCTAGTATAAATAATTTTACACTAGAATTGAACTAGCTCTGTAACCTAGTGCAAATAATTTTACACTAGAGTTGAACTAGCTCTGTAACCTAGTTCAAATAATTTTACACTAGAGTTGAACTAGCTCTAAAACCATTTACAAATAATTTAACACTAGAGTTGAACTAGCTCTATAACCTAGTACAAATAATTTTACACTAGAGTTGAACTAGCTCTACAACCTAGTACAAATAATTTTACACTAGAATTGAACTAGCTGTATAACCTAGTTCAAATAATTTAAGACTAGAGTTGAACTAGCTCTATAACCTTGTACAAATAATTTCACACTAGAATAGAACTAGCACTAAAACCTAGTCCAAATAATTTCTCACTAGAGTCGAACAAGCTCTATAACCTAGTACACATAATTTTACACTAGAGTTGAACTAGCTCTGTAACCTAGTACAAATAATTTTACACTAGAGTTGAACTAGCTATATAACCTAGTTCAAATAATTTTACACTAGAGTTGAGCTAGCTCTATAACCAAGTAAAATAATTTCAGACTAGAGTTGAACTAGCTCTAAAACCAAGTACAAATAATTTTACACTAGAGTTGAACTAGCTATATAACCTAGTACAAATAATTTTACAATAGAGTTGAACTAGGTCTATAACCTAGTACAAATAATTTTACACTAGAGTTGAACTAGCTCTATAACCTAGTACTAATACTTTTAAACTAGAGTTGAACTAGCTTTATAATATAGTTCAAATAATTTTACACTAAGGTTGAACTAGCTGTATAACCTAGTACAAATAATTTTACACTAGAGTTGAACTTGGTCTATAACCTAGTACAAATGTTTTTACACTAGAGTTGAACTAGCTCTATAACCAAGTATAAATAATTTTACACTAGAATTGAACTAGCACTGTAACCTAGTGCAAATAATTTTACACTAGAGTTGAACTAGCTCTGTAACCTAGTTCAAATAATTTTACACTAGAGTTGAACTAGCTCTATAACTTAGTATAAATAATTTTACACTAGAATTGAACTAGCTCTGTAACCTAGTGCAAATAATTTTACACTAGAGTTGAACTAGCTCTGTAACCTAGTTCAAATAATTTTACACTAGAGTTGAACTAGCTCTAAAACCATTTACAAATAATTTGACACTAGAGTTGAACTAGCTCTATAACCTAGTACAAATAATTTTACACTAGAGTTAAACTAGCTCTATAACCTAGTACAAATATTTTTACACTAGAGTTGAACTAGCTGTATAACCTAGTTCAAATAATTTTACACTAGAGTTGAACTAGCTCTATAACCTAGTACAAATAATTTCACACTAGAGTTGAACTAGCTCTATAACCTAGTACAAATAATTTCACACTAGACTTCAACTAGCTCTATAACCTACTTCAAATAATTTTACACTATGGTTGAACTAGCTCGAAAACCTAGTACAAATAATTTCACACTAGAGTTGAACTAGATCTATAACCTAGTACAAATATTTTTACACTATGGTTGAACTAGCTCTATAACCTAGTAAAAATAATTTTACACTAGAGTTGAACTACCTCTATAACCTAGTACAAATAATTTCACACTAGAGTTGAACTAGCTCTATAACCTAGTACAAATACTTTTACACTAGAGTTGAACTAGCTCTATAACATAGTTCAAATAATTTTACACTCAGGTTGAACTAGCTCTGTAACCTAGTACAAATGATTTTACACTAGAGTTGAACTTGGTCTATAACCTAGTACAAATGTTTTTACACTAGAGTTGAACTAGCTCTATAACCTAGTACAAATAATTTTACACTAGAGTTGAACTAGCTCTGTAACCTAGTGCAAATAATTTTACACTAGAGTTGAACTATCTCTGTAACCTAGTTCAAATAATTTTACAATAGAGTTGAACTAGCTCTATAACCTAGTACAAATAATTTTACACTAGAGTTGAATTAGCTCTATAACCTAGTACGAATAATTTTACACTACAGTTGAACTAGCTCTGATACCTAGTACAAATAATTTTACACTAGAATTAAACTAGCTCTGTAACCTAGTACAAATAATTTTACACCAGAGTTGAACTAGCTCTGTAACCTAGTTCGAATAATTTTACACTAGATTTGAACTAGCTCTATAACCTAGTTCATATAATTTTACACTAGAGTCGAACGAGCTCTATAACCTAGTACAAATAATTTTACACTAGAATTGAACTAGCTCTTTAACCTAGTACAAATATTTTTACACTAGAGTTGAATTAGCTCTATAACCTAGTACAAATAATTTTACAATAGAGTTGAACTAGCTCTATAACCTAGTTCAAATAATTTTACACTAGAGTTGAACTAGCTCTATAATCTAGTACAAATAATTTTACACTAGAATTGAACGTGCTCTGTAACCTTAGACAAATAATTTTACACTAGAGTTTAATTAGCTCTATAACGTAGCACAAATAATTTTACACTAGAGTTGAACTAGCTCTTTAACCTAGCACAAATAATTTTACACTAGAATTGAACTAGCTCTGTAAACTAGTACAAATAATTTTACACTAGAGTTGAACTAGGTCTGTAACCTAGTTCAAATAATTTTAAACTAGATTTGAACTAGATCTGTAACCTAGTTCAAATAATTTTACCCTACAGTTGAACTAGCTCTATAACTTAGTATAAATAATTTTACACTAGAATTGAACTAGCTCTGTAACCTAGTGCAAATAATTTTACACTAGAGTTGAACTAGCTCTGAAACCATTTACAAATAATTTGACACTAGAGTTGAACTAGCTCTATAACCTAGTACAAGTAATTTTACACTAGAGTTGAACTAGCTCTTAAACCTAGTACAAATATTTTTACACTAGAGTTGAACTAGCTGTATAAACTAGTTCAAATAATTTTACACTAGAGTTGAACTAGCTCTATAACCTAGTACAAATAATTTCACACTAGAGTTGAACTAGCTCTATAACCTAGTACAAACAGTTTCACACTAGACTTGAACTAGCTCTATAACCTAGTACAAATATTTTTACACTATGGTTGAACTAGCTCTATAACCTAGTACAAATAATTTTACACAAGAGTTGAACTACCTCTATAACCTAGTACAAATAATTTCACACTAGAGTTGAACTAGCTCTATAACCTAGTACAAATAATTTTACACTAGAGTTGAACTAGCTCTATAACCTAGTACAAATAATTTCACACTAGAATAGAACTAGCTCTAAAACTTAGTACAAATAATTTCACACTAGAGTTGAACAAGCTCTATAACCTAGTACACATAATTTTAAACTAGAGTTGAACTAGCTCTGTAACCTAGTACAAATAATTTTACACTAGAGTTGAACTAGCTATATAACCTAGTTCAAATAATTTTACACTAGAGTTGAACTAGCTCTATAACCAAGTAAAATAATTTCACACTAGAGTTGAACTAGCTCTAAAACCTAGTACAAATAATTTTACACTAGAGTTGAACTAGCTATATAACCTAGTACAAATAATTTTACAATAGAGTTGAACTAGGTCTATAACCTAGTACAAATAATTTTACACTAGAGTTGAACTAGCTCTGTAACCTAGTACAAATAATTTTACACTAGAGTTGAACTAGCTATATAACCTAGTTCAAATAATTTTACACTAGAGTTGAACTAGCTCTATAACCAAGTAAAATAATTTCAGACTAGAGTTGAACTAGCTCTAAAACCTAGTACAAATAATTTTACACTAGAGTTGAACTAGCTATATAACCTAGTACAAATAATTTTACAATAGAGTTGAACTAGGTCTATAACCTAGTACAAATAATTTTACACTAGAGTTGAACTAGCTCTATAACCTAGTACTAATACTTTTACACTAGAGTTGAACTAGCTTTATAATATAGTTCAAATAATTTTACACTAAGGTTGAACTAGCTGTATAACCTAGTACAAATAATTTTACACTAGAGTTGAACTTGGTCTATAACCTAGTACAAATGTTTTTACACTAGAGTTGAACTAGCTCTATAACCAAGTATAAATAATTTTACACTAGAATTGAACTAGCTCTGTAACCTAGTGCAAATAATTTTACACTAGAGATGAACTAGCTCTGTAACCTAGTACTAATACTTTTACACTAGAGTTGAACTAGCTCTAAAACATAGTTCAAATAATTTTACCCTAAGGTTGAACTAGGTCTATAACCTAGTACAAATAATTTTACACTAGAGTTGAACTTGGTCTATAACCGAGTACAAATGTTTTTACACTAGAGTTGAACTAGCTCTATAACCTAGTATAAATAATTTTACACTAGAATTGAACTAGCTCTGTAACCTAGTGCAAATAATTTTACACTAGAGTTGAACTAGCTCTGTAACCTAGTTCAAATAATTTTGCACTAGAGTTGAACTAGCTCTATAACCTAGTATAAATAATTTTACACTAGAATTGAACTAGCTCTGTAACCTAGTGCAAATAATTTTACACTAGAGTTGAACTAGCTCTGTAACCTAGTTCAAATAATTTTACACTAGAGTTGAACTAGCTCTAAAACCATTTACAAATAATTTAACACTAGAGTTGAACTAGCTCTATAACCTAGTACAAATAATTTTACACTAGAGTTGAACTAGCTCTACAACCTAGTACAAATAATTTTACACTAGAATTGAACTAGCTGTATAACCTAGTTCAAATAATTTAACACTAGAGTTGAACTAGCTCTATAACCTTGTACAAATAATTTCACACTAGAATAGAACTAGCACTAAAACCTAGTCCAAATAATTTCACACTAGAGTCGAACAAGCTCTATAACCTAGTACACATAATTTTACACTAGAGTTGAACTAGCTCTGTAACCTAGTACAAATAATTTTACACTAGAGTTGAACTAGCTATATAACCTAGTTCAAATAATTTTACACTAGAGTTGAGCTAGCTCTATAACCAAGTAAAATAATTTCAGACTAGAGTTGAACTAGCTCTAAAACCTAGTACAAATAATTTTACACTAGAGTTGAACTAGCTATATAACCTAGTACAAATAATTTTACAATAGAGTTGAACTAGGTCTATAACCTAGTACAAATAATTTTACACTAGAGTTGAACTAGCTCTATAACCTAGTACTAATACTTTTAAACTAGAGTTGAACTAGCTTTATAATATAGTTCAAATAATTTTACACTAAGGTTGAACTAGCTGTATAACCTAGTACAAATAATTTTACACTAGAGTTGAACTTGGTCTATAACCTAGTACAAATGTTTTTACACTAGAGTTGAACTAGCTCTATAACCAAGTATAAATAATTTTACACTAGAATTGAACTAGCTCTGTAACCTAGTGCAAATAATTTTACACTAGAGTTGAACTAGCTCTGTAACCTAGTTCAAATAATTTTACACTAGAGTTGAACTAGCTCTATAACTTAGTATAAATAATTTTACACTAGAATTGAACTAGCTCTGTAACCTAGTGCAAATAATTTTACACTAGAGTTGAACTAGCTCTGTAACCTAGTTCAAATAATTTTACACTAGAGTTGAACTAGCTCTAAAACCATTTACAAATAATTTGACACTAGAGTTGAACTAGCTCTATAACCTAGTACAAATAATTTTACACTAGAGTTAAACTAGCTCTATAACCTAGTACAAATATTTTTACACTAGAGTTGAACTAGCTGTATAACCTAGTTCAAATAATTTTACACTAGAGTTGAACTAGCTCTATAACCTAGTACAAATAATTTCACACTAGAGTTGAACTAGCTCTATAACCTAGTACAAATAATTTCACACTAGACTTCAACTAGCTCTATAACCTACTTCAAATAATTTTACACTATGGTTGAACTAGCTCGAAAACCTAGTACAAATAATTTCACACTAGAGTTGAACTAGATCTATAACCTAGTACAAATATTTTTACACTATGGTTGAACTAGCTCTATAACCTAGTAAAAATAATTTTACACTAGAGTTGAACTACCTCTATAACCTAGTACAAATAATTTCACACTAGAGTTGAACTAGCTCTATAACCTAGTACAAATACTTTTACACTAGAGTTGAACTAGCTCTATAACATAGTTCAAATAATTTTACACTCAGGTTGAACTAGCTCTGTAACCTAGTACAAATGATTTTACACTAGAGTTGAACTTGGTCTATAACCTAGTACAAATGTTTTTACACTAGAGTTGAACTAGCTCTATAACCTAGTACAAATAATTTTACACTAGAGTTGAACTAGCTCTGTAACCTAGTGCAAATAATTTTACACTAGAGTTGAACTATCTCTGTAACCTAGTTCAAATAATTTTACACTAGAGTTGAACTAGCTCTATAACCTAGTACAAATAATTTTACACTAGAGTTGAATTAGCTCTATAACCTAGTACGAATAATTTTACACTACAGTTGAACTAGCTCTGATACCTAGTACAAATAATTTTACACTAGAATTAAACTAGCTCTGTAACCTAGTACAAATAATTTTACACCAGAGTTGAACTAGCTCTGTAACCTAGTTCGAATAATTTTACACTAGATTTGAACTAGCTCTATAACCTAGTTCATATAATTTTACACTAGAGTCGAACGAGCTCTATAACCTAGTACAAATAATTTTACACTAGAATTGAACTAGCTCTTTAACCTAGTACAAATATTTTTACACTAGAGTTGAATTAGCTCTATAACCTAGTACAAATAATTTTACAATAGAGTTGAACTAGCTCTATAACCTAGTTCAAATAATTTTACACTAGAGTTGAACTAGCTCTATAATCTAGTACAAATAATTTTACCCTATATTGAACGTGCTCTGTAACCTTAGACAAATAATTTTACACTAGAGTTGAATTAGCTCTATAACGTAGCACAAATAATTTTACACTAGAGTTGAACTAGCTCTTTAACCTAGCACAAATAATTTTACACTAGAATTGAACTAGCTCTGTAAACTAGTACAAATAATTTTACACTAGAGTTGAACTAGCTCTGTAACCTAGTTCAAATAATTTTAAACTAGATTTGAACTAGATCTGTAACCTAGTTCAAATAATTTTACCCTACAGTTGAACTAGCTCTATAACTTAGTATAAATAATTTTACACTAGAATTGAACTACCTCTGTAACCTAGTGCAAATAATTTTACACTAGAGTTGAACTAGCTCTGAAACCATTTACAAATAATTTGACACTAGAGTTGAACTAGCTCTATAACCTAGTACAAGTAATTTTACACTAGAGTTGAACTAGCTCTATAACCTAGTACAAATATTTTTACACTAGAGTTGAACTAGCTGTATAAACTAGTTCAAATAATTTCACACTAGAGTTGAACTAGCTCTATAACCTAGTACAAATAGTTTCACACTAGACTTGAACTAGCTCTATAACCAAGTACAAATATTTTTACACTATGGTTGAACTAGCTCTATAACCTAGTACAAATAATTTTACACAAGAGTTGAACTACCTCTATAACCTAGTACAAATAATTTCACACTAGAGTTGAACTAGCTCTATAACCTAGTACAAATAATTTTACACTAGAGTTGAACTAGCTCTATAACCTAGTACAAATAATTTCACACTAGAATAGAACTAGCTCTAAAACTTAGTACAAATAATTTCACACTAGAGTTGAACAAGCTCTATAACCTAGTACACATAATTTTAAACTAGAGTTGAACTAGCTCTGTAACCTAGTACAAATAATTTTACACTAGAGTTGAACTAGCTATATAACCTAGTTCAAATAATTTTACACTAGAGTTGAACTAGCTCTATAACCAAGTAAAATAATTTCACACTAGAGTTGAACTAGCTCTAAAACCTAGTACAAATAATTTTACACTAGAGTTGAACTAGCTATATAACCTAGTACAAATAATTTTACAATAGAGTTGAACTAGGTCTATAACCTAGTACAAATAATTTTACACTAGAGTTGAACTAGCTCTATAACATAGTTCGAATAATTTTACACTAAGGTTGAACTAGCTGTATAACCTAGTACAAATAATTTTACACTAGAGTTGAACTTGGTCTATAACCTAGTACAAATGTTTTTACACTAGAGTTGAACTAGCTCTATAACCAAGTATAAATAATTTTACACTAGAATTGAACTAGCTCTGTAACCTAGTGCAAATAATTTTACACTAGAGTTGAACTAGCTCTGTAACCTAGTCCAAATAATTTTACACTAGAGTTGAACTAGCTCTATAACTTAGTTCAAATAATTTTACACTAGAGTTGAACTAGCTCTATAACCTAGTACAAATAATTTTACACTAGAGTTGAACTAGCTCTATAAGCTAGTACAAATAATTTTACACTAGAGTTGAACTAGCTCTATAACCTAGTACAAATAATTTTACACTAGAATTGAACTATCTCTGTAACCTAGTGCAAATAATTTTACATTAGAGTTGAACTAGCTATGTAACCTAGTTCAAATAATTTTATACTAGAGTTGAACTAGCTCTATAACCTAGTACAAATAATTTTACACTAGAGTTGAACTAGCTCTATAACCTAGTACAAATAATTTTACACTAGAGTTGAACTAGCTCTATAACCTAGTACTAATACTTTTACACTAGAGTTGAACTAGCTCTAAAACATAGTTCAAATAATTTTACACTAAGGTTGAACTAGGTCTATAACCTAGTACAAATAATTTTACACTAGAGTTGAACTTGGTCTATAACCTAGTACAAATGTTTTTACACTAGAGTTGAACTAGCTCTATAACCTAGTATATATAATTTTACACTAGAATTGAACTAGCTCTGTAACCTAGTGCAAATAATTTTACATTAGAGTTGAACTAGCTCTGTAACCTAGTGCAAATAATTTTACACTAGAGTTGAACTATCTCTGTAACCTAGTACGAATAATTTTACATTACAGTTAAACTAGCTCTGTAACCTAGTACAAATAATTATACACTAGAGTTGAACTAGCTCTATAACCTAGTACAAATAATTTCACCCTAGAATTGAACTAGCTCTAAAACCTAGTACAAATAATTTCACACTATAGTTGAACTAGCTCTGTAACCTAGTACAAATAATTTTACACTAGAGTTGAACTAGCTCTGTAACCTAGTACAAATAATTTTACACTAGGGTTGAACTAGCTGTATAACCTAGTTCAAATAATTTTACATTAGAGTTTAACTAGCTCTATAACCAAGTACAAATAATTTCACACTAGAGTTGAACTAGCTCTAAAACCTAGTACAAATAATTTTACACTAGAGTTGAACTAGCTATATAACCTAGTACAAATAATTTTACACTAGAGTTGAACTAGCTCTATAACCTAGTACAAATAATTTTACACTAGAGTTGAACTAGCTCTATAACCTAGTACTAATACTTTTACACTAGAGTTGAACTAGCTCTAAAACATAGTTCAAATAATTTTACACTAAGGTTGAACTAGGTCTATAACCTAGTACAAATAATTTTACACTAGAGTTGAACTTGGTCTATAACCTAGTACAAATGTTTTTACACTAGAGTTGAACTAGCTCTATAACCTAGTATATATAATTTTACACTAGAATTGAACTAGCTCTGTAACCTAGTGCAAATATACACTAGAGTTGAACTAGCTCTGTAACCTAGTTCAAATAATTTTGCACTAGAGTTGAACTAGCTCTATAACCTAGTATAAATAATTTTACACTAGAATTGAACTAGCTCTGTAACCTAGTGCAAATAATTTTACACTAGAGTTGAACTAGCTCTGTAACCTAGTTCAAATAATTTTACACTAGAGTTGAACTAGCTCTAAAACCATTTACAAATAATTTAACACTAGAGTTGAACTAGCTCTATAACCTAGTACAAATAATTTTACACTAGAGTTGAACTAGCTCTACAACCTAGTACAAATAATTTTACACTAGAATTGAACTAGCTGTATAACCTAGTTCAAATAATTTAACACTAGAGTTGAACTAGCTCTATAACCTTGTACAAATAATTTCACACTAGAATAGAACTAGCACTAAAACCTAGTCCAAATAATTTCACACTAGAGTCGAACAAGCTCTATAACCTAGTACACATAATTTTACACTAGAGTTGAACTAGCTCTGTAACCTAGTACAAATAATTTTACACTAGAGTTGAACTAGCTATATAACCTAGTTCAAATAATTTTACACTAGAGTTGAACTAGCTCTATAACCAAGTAAAATAATTTCAGACTAGAGTTGAACTAGCTCTAAAACCTAGTAAAAATAATTTTACACTAGAGTTGAACTAGCTATATAACCTAGTACAAATAATTTTACAATAGAGTTGAACTAGGTCTATAACCTAGTACAAATAATTTTACACTAGAGTTGAAGTAGCTCTATAACCTAGTACTAATACTTTTACACTAGAGTTGAACTAGCTTTATAATATAGTTCAAATAATTTTACACTAAGGTTGAACTAGCTGTATAACCTAGTACAAATAATTTTACACTCGAGTTGAACTTGGTCTATAACCTAGTACGAATGTTTTTACACTAGAGTTGAACTAGCTCTATAACCAAGTATAAATAATTTTACACAAGAATTGAACTAGCTCTGTAACCTAGTGCAAATAATTTTACACTAGAGTTGAACTAGCTCTGTAACCTAGTTCAAATAATTTTACATTAGAGTTGAACAAGCTCTATAACTTAGTATAAATAATTTTACACTAGAATTGAACTAGCTCTGTAACCTAGTGCAAATAATTTTACACTAGAGTTGAACTAGCTCTGTAACCTAGTTCAAATAATTTTACACTAGAGTTGAACTAGCTCTAAAACCATTTACAAATAATTTGACACTAGAGTTGAACTAGCTCTATAACCTAGTACAAATAATTTTACACTAGAGTTGAACTAGCTCTATAACCTAGTACAAATATTTTTACACTAGAGTTGAACTAGCTGTATAACCTAGTTCAAATAATTTTACACTAGAGTTGAACTAGCTCTATAACCTAGTACAAATAATTTCACACTAGAGTTGAACTAGCTCTATAACCTAGTACAAATAATTTCACACTAGACTTCAACTAGCTCTATAACCTAGTTCAAATAATTTTACACTATGGTTGAACTAGCTCTAAAACCTAGTACAAATAATTTCACACTAGAGTTGAACTAGATCTATAACCTAGTACAAATATTTTTACACTATGGTTGAACTAGCTCTATAACCTAGTACAAATAATTTTACACTAGAGTTGAACTACCTCTATAACCTAGTACAAATAATTTCACACTAGAGTTGAACTAGCTCTATAACCTAGTACAAATACTTTTACACTAGAGTTGAACTAGCTCTATAACATAGTTCAAATAATTTTACACTCAGGTTGAACTAGCTCTGTAACCTAGTACAAATAATTTTACACTAGAGTTGAACTTGGTCTATAACCTAGTACAAATGTTTTTACACTAGAGTTGAACTAGCTCTATAAACTAGTACAAATAATTTTACACTAGAGTTGAACTAGCTCTGTAACCTAGTGCAAATAATTTTACACTAGAGTTGAACTATCTCTGTAACCTAGTTCAAATAATTTTACACTAGAGTTGAACTAGCTCTATAACCTAGTACAAATAATTTTACACTAGAGTTGAATTAGCTCTATAACCTAGTACGAATAATTTTACACTATAGTTGAACTAGCTCTGATACCTAGTACAAATAATTTTACACTAGAATTAAACTAGCTCTGTAACCTAGTACAAATAATTTTACACCAGAGTTGAACTAGATCTGTAACCTAGTTCGAATAATTTTACACTAGATTTGAACTAGCTCTATAACCTAGTTCATATAATTTTACACTAGAGTCGAACGAGCTCTATAACCTAGTACAAATAATTTTACACTAGAATTGAACTAGCTCTTTAACCTAGTACAAATATTTTTACACTAGAGTTGAATTAGCTCTATAACCTAGTACAAATAATTTTACAATAGAGTTGAACTAGCTCTATAACCTAGTTCAAATAATTTATCACTAGAGTTGAACTAGCTCTATAACCTAGTACAAATAATTTTACACTAGAATTGAACGTGCTCTGTAACCTTAGACAAATAATTTTACACTAGAGTTGAATTAGCTCTATAACCTAGCACAAATAATTTTACACTAGAGTTGAACTAGCTCTTTAACCTAGCACAAATAATTTTACACTAGAATTGAACTAGTTCTGTAAACTAGTACAAATAATTTTACACTAGAGTTGAACTAGCTCTGTAACCTAGTTCAAATAATTTTAAACTAGATTAGAACTAGCTCTGTAACCTAGTTCAAATAATTTTACCCTACAGTTGAACTAGCTCTATAACTTAGTATAAATAATTTTACACTAGAATTGAACTAGCTCTGTAACCTAGTGCAAATAATTTTACACTAGAGTTGAACTAGCTCTGAAACCATTTACAAATAATTTGACACTAGATTTGAACTAGCTCTATAACCTAGTACAAGTAATTTTACACTAGAGTTGAACTAGCTCTTAAACCTAGTACAAATATTTTTACACTAGAGTTGAACTAGCTGTATAACCTAGTTCAAATAATTTTACACTAGAGTTGAACTAGCTCTATAACCTAGTACAAATAATTTCACACTAGAGTTGAACTAGCTCTATAACCTAGTACAAATAATTTTACACTAGAGTTGAACTAGCTCTATAACCTAGTACTAATACTTTTACACTAGAGTTGAACTAGCTCTGAAACATAGTTCAAATAATTTTACACTAAGGTTGAACTAGGTCTATAACCTAGTACAAATAATTTTACACTAGAGTTGAACTTGGTCTATAACCTAGTACAAATGTTTTTACACTAGAGTTGAACTAGCTCTATAACCTAGTATATATAATTTTACACTAGAATTGAACTAGCTCTGTAACCTAGTGCAAATAATTTTACACTAGAGTTGAACTAGCTCTGTAACCTAGTTCATATAATTTTGCACTAGAGTTGAACTAGCTCTATAACCTAGTATAAATAATTTTACACTAGAATTGAACTAGCTCTGTAACCTAGTGCAAATAATTTTACACTAGAGTTGAACTAGCTCTGTAACCTAGTTCAAATAATTTTACACTAGAGTTGAACTAGCTCTAAAACCATTTACAAATAATTTAACACTAGAGTTGAACTAGCTCTATAACCTAGTACAAATAATTTTACACTAGAGTTGAACTAGCTCTACAACCTAGTACAAATAATTTTACACTAGAATTGAACTAGCTGTATAACCTAGTTCAAATAATTTAACACTAGAGTTGAACTAGCTCTATAACCTTGTACAAATAATTTCACACTAGAATAGAACTAGCACTAAAACCTAGTCCAAATAATTTCACACTAGAGTCGAACAAGCTCTATAACCTAGTACACATAATTTTACACTAGAGTTGAACTAGCTCTGTAACCTAGTACAAATAATTTTACACTAGAGTTGAACTAGCTATATAACCTAGTTCAAATAATTTTACACTAGAGTTGAACTAGCTCTATAACCAAGTAAAATAATTTCAGACTAGAGTTGAACTAGCTCTAAAACCTAGTACAAATAATTTTACACTAGAGTTGAACTAGCTATATAACCTAGTACAAATAATTTTACAATAGAGTTGAACTAGGTCTATAACCTAGTACAAATAATTTTACACTAGAGTTGAAGTAGCTCTATAACCTAGTACTAATACTTTTACACTAGAGTTGAACTAGCTTTATAATATAGTTCAAATAATTTTACACTAAGGTTGAACTTGCTGTATAACCTAGTACAAATAATTTTACACTAGAGTTGAACTTGGTCTATAACCTAGTACAAATGTTTTTACACTAGAGTTGAACTAGCTCTATAACCAAGTATAAATAATTTTACACAAGAATTGAACTAGCTCTGTAACCTAGTGCAAATAATTTTACACTAGAGTTGAACTAGCTCTGTAACCTAGTTCAAATAATTTTACATTAGAGTTGAACTAGCTCTATAACTTAGTATAAATAATTTTACACTAGAATTGAACTAGCTCTGTAACCTAGTGCAAATAATTTTACACTAGAGTTGAACTAGCTCTGTAACCTAGTTCAAATAATTTTACACTAGAGTTGAACTAGCTCTAAAACCATTTACAAATAATTTGACACTAGAGTTGAACTAGCTCTATAACCTAGTACAAATAATTTTACACTAGAATTGAACTAGCTCTATAACCTAGTACAAATATTTTTACACTAGAGTTGAACTAGCTGTATAACTTAGTTCAAATAATTTTACACTAGAGTTGAACTAGCTCTATAACCTAGTACAAATAATTTCACACTAGAGTTGAACTAGCTCTATAACCTAGTACAAATAATTTCACACTAGACTTCAACTAGCTCTATAACCTAGTTCAAATAATTTTACACTATGGTTGAACTAGCTCTAAAACCTAGTACAAATAATTTCACACTAGAGTTGAACTAGATCTATAACCTAGTACAAATATTTTTACACTATGGTTGAACTAGCTCTATAACCTAGTACAAATAATTTTACACTAGAGTTGAACTACCTCTATAACCTAGTACAAATAATTTCACACTAGAGTTGAACTAGCTCTATAACCTAGTACAAATACTTTTCCACTAGAGTTGAACTAGCTCTATAACATAGTTCAAATAATTTTACACTCAGGTTGAACTAGCTCTGTAACCTAGTACAAATAATTTTACACTAGAGTTGAACTTGGTCTATAACCTAGTACAAATGTTTTTACACTAGAGTTGAACTAGCTCTATAACCTAGTACAAATAATTTTACACTAGAGTTGAACTAGCTCTGTAACCTAGTGCAAATAATTTTACACTAGAGTTGAACTATCTCTGTAACCTAGTTCAAATAATTTTACACTAGAGTTGAACTAGCTCTATAACCTAGTACAAATAATTTTACACTAGAGTTGAATTAGCTCTATAACCTAGTACGAATAATTTTACACTATAGTTGAACTAGCTCTGATACCTAGTACAAATAATTTTACACTAGAATAAAACTAGCTCTGTAACCTAGTACAAATAATTTTAAACCAGAGTTGAACTAGATCTGTAACCTAGTTCGAATAATTTTACACTAGATTTGAACTAGCTCTATAACCTAGTTCATATAATTTTACACTAGAGTCGAATGAGCTCTATAACCTAGTACAAATAATTTTACACTAGAATTGAACTAGCTCTTTAACCTAGTACAAATATTTTTACACTAGAGTTGAATTAGCTCTATAACCTAGTACAAATAATTTTACAATAGAGTTGAACTAGCTCTATAACCTAGTTCAAATAATTTATCACTAGAGTTGAACTAGCTCTATAACCTAGTACAAATAATTTTACACTAGAATTGAACGTGCTCTGTAACCTTAGACAAATAATTTTACACTAGAGTTGAATTAGCTCTATAACCTAGCACAAATAATTTTACACTAGAGTTGAACTAGCTCTTTAACCTAGCACAAATAATTTTACACTAGAATTGAACTAGCTCTGTAAACTAGTACAAATAATTTTACACTAGAGTTGAACTAGCTCTGTAACCTAGTTCAAATAATTTTAAACTAGATTAGAACTAGCTCTGTAACCTAGTTCAAATAATTTTACCCTACAGTTGAACTAGCTCTATAACTTAGTATAAATAATTTTACACTAGAATTGAACTAGCTCTGTAACCTAGTGCAAATAATTTTACACTAGAGTTGAACTAGCTCTGAAACCATTTACAAATAATTTGACACTAGATTTGAACTAGCTCTATAACCTAGTACAAGTAATTTTACACTAGAGTTGAACAAGCTCTTAAACCTAGTACAAATATTTTTACACTAGAGTTGAACTAACTGTATAACCTAGTTCAAATAATTTTACACTAGAGTTGAACTAGCTCTATAACCTAGTACAAATAATTTCACACTAGAGTTGAACTAGCTCTATAACCTAGTAAAAATAGTTTCACACTAGATTTGAACTAGCTCTATAACCTAGTACAAATATTTTTACACTATGGTTGAATTAGCTCTATAACCTAGTACAAATAATTTTACACAAGAGTTGAACTACCTCTATAACCTAGTACAAATAATTTCACACTAGAGTTGAACTAGCTCTATAACCTAGTACAAATAATTTTACACTAGAGTTGAACTAGCTCTATAACCTAGTACAAATAATTTCACACTAGAATAGAACTAGCTCTAAAACCTAGTACAAATAATTTCACACTAGAGTTGAACAAGCTCTATAACCTAGTACACATAATTTTAAACTAGAGTTGAACTAGCTCTGTAACCTAGTACAAATAATTTTACACTAGAGTTGAACTAGCTATATAACCTAGTTCAAATAATTTTACACTAGAGTTGAACTAGCTCTATAACCAAGTAAAATAATTTCACACTAGAGTTGAACTAGCTCTAAAACCTAGTACAAATAATTTTACACTAGAGTTGAACTAGCTATGTAACCTAGTACAAATAATTTTACAATAGAGTTGAACTAGGTCTATAACCTAGTACAAATAATTTTACACTAGAGTTGAACAAGCTCTATAACCTAGTACTTATACTTTTACACTAGAGTTGAACTAGCTCTATAACATAGTTCAAATAATTTCACACTAAGGTTGAACTAGCTGTATAACCTAGTACAAATAATTTTACAATAGAGTTGAACTTGGTCTATAACCTAGTACAAATGTTTTTACACTAGAGTTGAACTAGCTCTATAACCAAGTATAAATAATTTTACACTAGAATTGAACTAGCTCTGTAACCTAGTGCAAATAATTTTACACTAGAGTTGAACTAGCTCTGTAACCTAGTTCAAATAATTTTACACTAGAGTTGAACTAGCTCTATAACTAAGTATAAATAATTTTACACTAGAGTTGAACTAGCTCTATAACTTAGTATAAATAATTTTATACTAGAATTGAACTAGCTCGGTAACCTAGTGCAAATAATTTTACACTAAAGTTGAACTAGCTCTGTAACCTAGTTCAAATAATTTTACACTAGAGTTGAACTAGCTCTGAAACCATTTACAAATAATTTGACACTAGAGTTGAACTAGCTCTATAACCTAGTACAAATAATTTTACACTAGAGTTGAACTAGCTCTATAACCTAGTACAAATATTTTTACACTAGAGTTGAACTAGCTGTATAACCTAGTTCAAATAATTTTACACTAGAGTTGAACTAGCTCTATAACCTAGTACAAATAATTTCACACTAGAGTTGAACTAGCTCTATAACCTAGTACAAATAATTTCACACTAGACTTGAACTAGCTCTATAACCTAGTTCAAATAATTTTACACTATGGTTGAACTAGCTCTAAAACCTAGTACAAATAATTTCACACTAGAGTTGAACTAGATCTATAAACTAGTACAAATATTTTTACACTATGGTTGAACTAGCTCTATAACCTAGTACAAATAATTTTACACTAGAGTTGAACTACCTCTATAACCTAGTACAAATAATTTCACACTAGAGTTGAACTAGCTCTATAACCTAGTACAAATAATTTTACACTAGAGTTGAACTAGCTCTATAACCTAGTACAAATGTTTTTACACTAGAGTTGAACTAGCTCTATAACCTAGTACAAATAATTGTACTCTAGAGTTGAACTAGCTCTGTAACCTAGTGCAAATAATTTTACACTAGCGTTGAACTATCTCTGTAACCTAGTTCAAATAATTTTACACTAGAGTTGAACTAGCTCTATAACCTAGTACAAATAATTTTACACTAGAGTTGAATAAGCTCTATAACCTAGTACGAATAATTTTACACTACAGTTGAACTAGCTCTGATACCTAGTACAAATAATTTTACACTATTATTAAACTAGCTTTGTAACCTAGTACAAATAATTTTACAACAGAGTTGAAATAGCTCTGTAACCTAGTTCGAATAATTTTACACTAGATTTGAACTAGCTCTATAACCTAGTTCATATAATTTTACACTAGAGTTGAACGAGCTCTATAACCTAGTACAAATAATTTTACACTAGAATTGAACTAGCTCTTTAACCTAGTACAAATATTTTTACACTAGAGTTGAATTAGCTCTATAACCTAGTACAAATAATTTTACAATAGAGTTGAACTAGCTCTATAACCTAGTTCAAATAATTTTACACTAGAGTTGAACTAGCTCTATAACCTAGTACAAATAATTTTACACTAGAATTGAACGTGCTCTGTAACCTTAGACAAATAATTTTACACAACAGTTGAATTAGCTCTATAACCTAGTTCAAATAATTTTAAACTAGATTTGAACTAGCTCTATAACCTAGTTCAAATAATTTTAAACTAGATTTGAACTAGCTCTGTAACCTAGTTCAAATAATTTTACACTAGAGTTGAACTAGCTCTATAACCTAGTACAAATAATTTTACCCTACAGTTGAACTAGCTCTATAACCTAGTACAAATAATTTTACACTAGAGTTGAACTAGCTGTATAACCTAGTTCAAATAATTTTGCACTAGAGTTGAACTAGCTCTATAACCTAGTATAGATAATTTACACTAGAGTTGAACTAGCTCTATAAGCTAGTACAAATAATTTTACACCAGAGTTGAACTAGCTCTATAACCTAGTACAAATAATTTTACACTAGAATTGAACTAGCTCTGTAACCTAGTGCAAATAATTTTACATTAGAGTTGAACTAGCTATGTAACCTAGTTCAAATAATTTTACACTAGAGTTGAACTAGCTCTATAACCTAGTACAAATAATTTTACACTAGAGTTGAACTAGCTCTATAACCTAGTACGAATAATTTTACACTACAGTTGAACTAGCTCTATAACCTAGTACAAATAATTTTACACTAGAGTTGAACTAGCTCTATAACCTAGTACAAATAATTTCACAATAGAGTTGAGCTAGCTCTATAACCAAGTAAAAATAATTTTACACTAGAGTTGAACTAGCTCTGTAACCTAGTACAAATAATTTTACACTAGAGTTGAACTAGCTGTATAACCTAGTTCAAATAATTTTACACTAGAGTTGAACTAGCTCTATAACCTAGTACAAATAATTTTACCCTAGAGTTGAACTAGCTCTATAACCTAGTACAAATAATTTCACACTAGATTTGAACTAGCTCTATAACCTAGTACAAATAATTTTACACTAGAGTTGAACTTGGTCGATAACCTAGTACAAATGTTTTTACACTAGAGTTGAACTAGCTCTAAAACCTAGTACAAATAATTTTACCCTAGAGTTGAACTAGCTATATAACCTATTAGAAATAATTTTACACTAGAGTTGAACTAGCTCTATAACCTAGTACAAATAATTTTACACTAGAGTTGAACTAGCTCTATAACCTAGTACAAATACTTTTACACTGGAGTTGAACTAGCTCTATAACATAGTTCAAATAATTTTATACTAATGTTGAACTAGCTCTATAACCTAGTACAAATAATTTTACACTAGAGTTGAAATTAGTCTATAACCTAGTACAAATGTTTTTACACTAGAGTTGAACTAGCTCTATAACCTAGTATAAATAATTTTACACTAGAATTGAACTAGCTATGTAACCTAGTGCAAATAATTTTACACTTGAGTTGAACTGGCTCTATAACCTAGTTCAAATAATTTTATACTAGAGTTGAACTAGCTCTATAACCTAGTATAAATAATTTTACACTTGAATTGAACTAGCTCTGTAACCTAGTGCAAATAATTTTACACCAGAGTTGAACTTGCTATATAACCTAGTTCAAATAATTTTACACTAGAGTTGAACTAGGTCTAAAACCTAGTACAAATAATTTTACACTAGACTTGAACTAGCTCTATAACCTAGTATAAATAATTTTACACTAGAATTGAACTAGCTCTGTATCGTAGTGCAAATAATTTTACACTTGAGTTGAACTGGCTCTGTAACCTAGTTCAAATAATTTTATACTAGAGTTGAACTAGCTCTATAACCTAGTATAAATAATTTTACACTTAAATTGAACTAGCTCTGTAACCTAGTGCAAATAATTTTACACTAGAGTTGAACTAGCTATGTAACCTAGTTCAAATAATTTTACACTAGAGTTGAACTAGCTCTAAAACCTAGTACAAATAATTTTACACTAGAGTTCAACTAGCTCTATAACCTAGTACAAATAATTTTACACTAGAGTTGAACTAGCTGTATAACCTAGTTCAAATAATTTTACACTAGAGTTGAACTAGCTCTATAACCAAGTATAAATAATTTTACACTAGAATTGAACTAGCTCTGTAACCTAGTGCAAATAATTTTACACTAGAGTTGAACTAGCTCTGTAACCTAGTTCAAATAATTTTACACTAGAGTTGAACTAGCTCTATAACTTAGTATAAATAATTTTACACTAGAATTGAACTAGCTCTGTAACCTAGTGCAAATAAGTTTACACTAGAGTTGAACTAGCTCTGTAACCTAGTTCAAATAATTTTACACTAGAGTTGAACTAGCTCTAAAACCATTTACAAATAATTTGACACTAGAGTTGAACTAGCTCTATAACCTAGTACAAATAATTTTACACTAGAGTTGAACTAGCTCTATAACCTAGTACAAATATTTTTACACTAGAGTTGAACTAGCTGTATAACCTAGTTCAAATAATTTTACACTAGAGTTGAACTAGCTCTAAAACCATTTACAAATAATTTGACACTAGAGTTGAACTAGCTCTATAACCTAGTACAAATAATTTTACACTAGCGTTGAACTAGCTCTATAACCTAGTACAAATAATTTCACACTAGAGTTGAACTAGCTCTATAACCTAGTACAAATAGTTTCACACTAGACTTGAACTAGCTCTATAACCTTGTACAAATATTTTTACACTATGGTTGAACTAGCTTTATAACCTAGTACAAATAATTTTACACAAGAGTTGAACTACCTCTATAACATAGTACAAATAATTTCACACTAGAGTTGAACTAGCTCTATAACCTAGTACAAATAATTTTACACTAGAGTTGAACTAGCTCTATAACCTAGTACAAATATTTTTACACTAGAGTTGAACTAGCTGTATAACCTAGTTCAAATAATTTTACACTAGAGTTGAACTAGCTCTATAACCTAGTACAAATAATTTCACACTAGACTTCAACTAGCTCTATAACCTAGTTCAAATAATTTTACACTATGGTTGAACTAGCTCTAAAAACTAGTACAAATAATTTCACACTAGAGTTGAACTAGATCTATAACCTAGTACAAATATTTTTACACTATGGTTGAACTAGCTCTATAACCTAGTACAAATAGTTTAACACTAGAGTTGAACTACCTCTATAACCTAGTACAAATAATTTCACACTAGAGTTGAACTAGCTCTATAACCTAGTACAAATACTTTTACACTAGAGTTGAACTAGCTCTATAACATAGTTCAAATAGTTTTACACTCAGGTTGAACTAGTTCTGTAACCTAGTACAAATAATTTTACACTAGAGTTGAACTTGGTCTATAAGCTAGTACAAATATTTTTACACTAGAGTTGAACTAGCTCTAAAACCTAGTACAAATAATTTTACACTAGAGTTGAACTAGCTCTGTATCCTAGTGCAAATAATTTTACACTAGAGTTGAACTATCTCTGTAACCTAGTTCAAATAATTTTACACTAGAGTTGAACTAGCTCTATAACCTAGTACAAATAATTTTACACTAGAGTTGAATTAGCTCTATAACCTAGTACGAATAATTTTACACTACAGTTGAACTAGCTCTGATACCTAGTACAAATAATTTTACACTAGAATTAAACTAGCTCTGTAACCTAGTACAAATAATTTTACACCAGAGTTGAACTAGCTCTGTAACCTAGTTCGAATAATTTTACACTAGATTTGAACTAGCTCTATAACCTAGTTCATATAATTTTACACTAGAGTCGAACGAGCTCTATAACCTAGTACAAATAATTTTACAGTAGAATTGAACTAGCTCTTTAACCTAGTACAAATATTTTTACACTAGAGTTGAATTAGCTCTATAACCTAGTACAAATAATTTTACAATAGAGTTGAACTAGCTCTATAACCTAGTTCAAATAATTTTACACTAGAGTTGAACTAGCTCTATAACCTAGTACAAATAATTTTACACTAGAATTGGACGTGCTCTGTAACCTTAGCCAAATAATTTTACACTAGAGTTGAATTAGCTCTATAACCTAGCACAAATAATTTTACACTAGAGTTGAACTAGCTCTTTAACCTAGCACAAATAATTTTACACTAGAATTGAACTAGCTCTGTAAACTAGTACAAATAATTTTACACTAGAGTTGAACTAGCTCTGTAACCTAGTTCAAATAATTTTAAACTAGATTTGAACTAGCTCTGTAACCTAGTTCAAATAATTTTACCCTACAGTTGAACTAGCTCTATAACTTAGTATAAATAATTTTACACTAGAATTGAACTAGCTCTGTAACCTAGTGCAAATAATTTTACACTAGAGTTGAACTAGCTCTGAAACCATTTACAAATAATTTGACACTAGAGTTGAACTAGCTCTATAACCTAGTACAAGTAATTTTACACTAGAGTTGAACTAGCTCTTAAACCTAGTACAAATATTTTTACACTAGAGTTGAACTAGCTGTATAACCTAGTTCAAATAATTTTACACTAGAGTTGAACTAGCTTTATAACCTAGTACAAATAATTTCACACTAGAGTTGAACTAGCTCTATAACCTAGTACAAATAGTTTCACACTAGACTTGAACTAGCTCTATAACCTTGTACAAATATTTTTACACTATGGTTGAACTAGCTTTATAACCTAGTACAAATAACTTTACACAAGAGTTGAACTACCTATATAACATAGTACAAATAATTTCACACTAGAGTTGAACTAGCTCTATAACCTAGTACAAATAATTTTACACTAGAGTTGAACTAGCTCTATAACCTAGTACAAATAATTTCACACTAGAATAGAACTAGCTCTAAAACCTAGTACAAATAATTTCACACTAGAGTTGAACAAGCTCTATAACCTAGTACACATAATTTTAAACTAGAGTTGAACTAGCTCTGTAACCTAGTACAAATAATTTTACACTAGAGTTGAACTAGCTATATAACCTAGTTCAAATAATTTTACACTAGAGTTGAACTAGCTCTATAACCAAGTAAAATAATTTCACACTAGAGTTGAACTAGCTCTAAAACCTAGTACAAATAATTTTACACTAGAGTTGAACTAGCTATATAACCTAGTACAAATAATTTTAAAATAGAGTTGAACTAGGTCTATAACCTAGTACAAATAATTTTACACTAGAGTTGAACTAGCTCTATAACCTAGTACTAATACTTTTACACTAGAGTTGAACTAGCTCTATAACATAGTTCAAATAATTTTACACTAAGGTTGAACTAGCTATATAACCTAGTACAAATAATTTGACACTAGAGTTGAACATGGTCTATAACCTAGTACAAATGTTTTTACACTAGAGTTGAACTAGCTCTATAACGAAGTATAAATAATTTTACACTAGAATTGAACTAGCTCTGTAACCTAGTGCAAATAATTTTACACTAGAGTTGAACTAGCTCTGTAACCTAGTTCAAATAATTTTACACTAGAGTTGAACTAGCTCTATAACTTAGTATAAATAATTTTACACTAGAATTGAACTAGCTCGGTAACCTAGTGCAAATAATTTTACACTAAAGTTGAACTAGCTCTGTAACCTAGTTCAAATAATTTTACACTAGAGTTGAACTAGCTCTGAAACCATTTACAAATAATTTGACACTAGAGTTGAACGAGCTCTATAACCTAGTACAAATAATTTTACACTAGAGTTGAACTAGCTCTATAACCTAGTACAAATATTTTTATACTAGAGTTGAACTAGCTGTATAACCTAGTTCAAATAATTTTACACTAGAGTTGAACTAGCTCTATAACCTAGTACAAATAATTTCACACTAGAGTTGAACTAGCTCTATAACCTAGTACATATAATTTCACACTAGACTTGAACTAGCTCTATAACCTAGTTCAAATAATTTTACACTATGGTTGAACTAGCTCTAAAACCTAGTACAAATAATTTCACACTAGAGTTGAACTAGATCTATAACCTAGTACAAATATTTTTACACTATGGTTGAACTAGCTCTATAACCTAGTACAAATAATTTTACACTAGAGTTGAACTACCTCTATAACCTAGTACAAATTATTTCACACTAGAGTTGAACTAGCTCTATAAACTAGTACAAATAATTTTACACTAGAGTTGAACTAGCTCTATAACCTAGTACAAATGTTTTTACACTAGAGTTGAACTAGCTCTATAACCTAGTACAAATAATTGTACACTAGAGTTGAACTAGCTCTGTAACCTAGTGCAAATAATTTTACACTAGAGTTGAACTATCTCTGTAACCTAGTTCAAATAATTTTACACTAGAGTTGAACTAGATCTATAACCTAGTACAAATAATTTTACAGTAGAGTTGAATTAGCTCTATAACCTAGTACGAATAATTTTACACTACAGTTGAACTAGCTCCGATACCTAGTACAAATAATTTTACACTAGAATTAAACTAGCTCTGTAACCTAGTACAAATAATTTTACAACAGAGTTGAAATAGCTCTGTAACCTAGTTCGAATAATTTTACACTAGATTTGAACTAGCTCTATAACCTAGTTCATATAATTTTACACTACAGTTGAACGAGCTCTATAACCTAGTACAAATAATTTTACACTAGAATTGAACTAGCTCTTTAACCTAGTACAAATATTTTTACACTAGAGTTGAATTAGCTCTATAACCTAGTACAAATAATTTTACAATTGAGTTGAACTAGCTCTATAACCTAGTTCAAATAATTTTACACTAGAGTTGAACTAGCTCTATAACCTAGTACAAAAAATTTTACACTAGAATTGAACGTGCTCTGTAACCTTAGACAAATAATTTTACACTAGAGTTGAATTAGCTCTATAACCTAGCACAAATAATTTTACACTAGAGTTGAACTAGCTCTTTAACCTACCACAAATAATTTTACACTAGAATTGAACTAGCTCTGTAAACTAGTACAAATAATTTTACACTAGAGTTGAACTAGCTCTGTAACCTAGTTCAAATAATTTTAAACTAGATTTGAACTAGCTCTGTAACCTAGTTCAAATAATTTTACACTAGAGTTGAACTAGCTCTATAACCTAGTACAAATAATTTTACCCTACAGTTGAACTAGCTCTATAACCTAGTACAAATAATTTTACACTAGAGTTGAACTAGCTGTATAACCTAGTTCAAATAATTTTGCACTAGAGTTGAACTAGCTCTATAACCTAGTATAGATGATTTACACTAGAGTTGAACTAGCTCTATAAGCTAGTACAAATAATTTTACACCAGAGTTGAACTAGCTCTATAACCTAGTACAAATAATTTTACACTAGAATTGAACTAGCTCTGTAACCTAGTGCAAATAATTTTACATTAGAGTTGAACTAGCTATGTAATCTAGTTCAAATAATTTTACACTAGAGTTGAACTAGCTCTATAACCTAGTACAAATAATTTTACACTAGAGTTGAACTAGCTCTATAACCTAGTACGAATAATTTTACACTACAGTTGAACTAGCTCTATAACCTAGTACAAATAATTTTACACTAGAGTTGAACTAGCTCTATAACCTAGTACAAATAATTTCACAATAGAGTTGAACTAGCTCTATAACCAAGTAAAAATAATTTCACACTATAGTTGAGCTAGCTCTGTAACCTAGTACAAATAATTTTACACTAGAGTTGAACTAGTTGTATAACCTAGTTCAAATAATTTTACACTAGAGTTGAACTAGCTCTATAACCTAGTACAAATAATTTTACACTAGAGTTGAACTAGCTCTATAACCTAGTACAAATAATTTCACACTAGATTTGAACTAGCTCTATAACCTAGTACAAATAATTTTACACTAGAGTTGAACTTGGTCGATAACCTAGTACAAATGTTTTTACACTAGAGTTGAACTAGCTCTAAAACGTAGTACAAATAATTTTACCCTAGAGTTGAACTAGCTATATAACCTAGTACAAATAATTTTACACTAGAGTTGAACTAGCTCTATAACCTAGTACAAATAATTTTACACTAGAGTTGAACTAGCTCTATAACCTAGTACAAATACTTTTACACTGGAGTTGAACTAGCTCTATAACATAGTTCAAATAATTTTATACTAATGTTGAACTAGCTCTATAACCTAGTACAAATAATTTTACACTAGAGTTGAACTTGGTCTATAACCTAGTACAAATGTTTTTACACTAGAGTTGAACTAGCTCTATAACCTAGTATAAATAATTTTACACTAGAATTGAACTAGCTATGTAACCTAGTGCAAATAATTTTACACTTGAGTTGAACTGGCTCTGTAACCTAGTTCAAATAATTTTATACTAGAGTTGAACTAGCTCTATAACCTAGTATAAATAATTTTACACTTGAATTGAACTAGCTCTGTAACCTAGTGCAAATAATTTTACACTAGAGTTGAACTAGCTATATAACCTAGTTCAAATAATTTTACACTAGAGTTGAACTAGCTCTAAAACCTAGTACAAATAATTTTACACTAGACTTGAACTAGCTCTATAACCTAGTATAAATAATTTTACACTAGAATTGAACTAGCTCTGTATCGTAGTGCAAATAATTTTACACTTGAGTTGAACTGGCTCTGTAACCTAGTTCAAATAATTTTATACTAGAGTTGAACTAGCTCTATAACCTAGTATAAATAATTTTACACTTAAATTGAACTAGCTCTGTAACCTAGTGCAAATAATTTTACACTAGAGTTGAACTAGCTATGTAACCTAGTTCAAATAATTTTACACTAGAGTTGAACTAGCTCTAAAACCTAGTACAAATAATTTTACACTAGAGTTGAACTAGCTCTATAACCTAGTACAAATAATTTTACACTAGAGTTGAACTAGCTGTATAACCTAGTTCAAATAATTTTACACTCGAGTTGAACTAGCTCTATAACCTAGTACAAATAATTTTACACTAGAGTTGAACTTGTTCTATAACCTATTACAAATAATTTCACACTAGAGTTGAACTAGCTCTATAACTTAGTATAAATAATTTTACACTAGAATTGAACTGGCTCGGTAACCTAGTGCAAATAATTTTACACTAAAGTTGAACTAGCTCTGTAACCTAGTTCAAATAATTTTACACTAGAGTTGAACTAGCTCTGAAACCATTTACAAATAATTTGACACTAGAGTTGAACTAGCTCTATAACCTAGTACAAATAATTTTACACTAGAGTTGAACTAGCTCTATAACCTAGTACAAATAATTTTACACTATAGTTGAACTAGCTCTATAACCTAGTACAAATAATTTTACACTAGACTTGAACTAGCTCTATAACCTATTTCAAATAATTTTACACTATGGTTGAACTAGCTCTAAAACCTAGTAGAAATAATTTCACACTAGAGGTGAACTAGCTCTATAACCTAGTACAAATATTTTTACACTATGGTTGAACTAGCTGTATAACCTAGTACACATAATTTTACACTAGAGTTGAACTAGCTCTATAACCTAGTACAAATAATTTCACACTAGACTTGAACTAGCTCTATAACCTAGTACAAATACTTTTACACTAGAGTTCAACTAGCTCTATAACATAGTTCAAATAATTTTACACTACGGTTGAACTAGCTCTGTAACCTAGTACAAATAATTTTACACTAGAGTTGAACTTGGTCTATAACCTAGTACAAATGTTTTTACACTAGAGTTGAACTAGCTCTATAACCTAGTACAAATAACTTTACACTAGAATTGAACTAGCTATATAACCTTGTGCAAATAATTTTACACTAGAGTTGAACTAGCTCTGTAACCTAGTTCAAATAATTTTACACTAGAGTTGAACTAGCTCTATAACCTAGTACAAATAATTTTACACTAGAGTTGAATTAGCTCTATAACCTAGTACGAATAATTTTACACGAGAATTAAACTAGCTCTAATACCTAGTACAAATAATTTTACATGAGAATTAAACTAGCTCTGTAACCTAGTACAAATAATTTTCCACCAGAGTTGAACTAGCTCTATAACCTAGTTCAAATAATTTTACACTAGAGTTCAACTAGCTCTATAACCTAGTACAAATAATTTTACACTAGAGTTGAACTAGCTCTATAACCTAGTACAAATAATTTTACATTAGAGTTCAACTAGCTCTATAACCTAGTACAAATAATTTTACACTAGACTTGAACTAGCTCTATAACCTAGTTCAAATAATTTTACACTATGGTTGAACTAGCTCTAAAACCTAGTACAAATAATTTCACACTAGAGTTGAACTAGCTCTATAACCTAGTACAAATATTTTTACACTATGGTTGAACTAGCTCTATAACCTAGTACAAATAATTTTACACTAGAGTTGAACTAGCTCTATAACCTAGTACAAATAATTTCACACTAGACTTGAACTAGCTCTATAACCTAGTACAAATACTTTTACACTAGAGTTGAACTAGCTCTATAACATAGTTCAAATAATTTTACACTAAGGTTGAACTAGCTCTATAACCTAGTACAAATAATTTTACACTAGAGTTGAACTTGGTCTATAACCAAGTACAAATGTTTTTACACTAGAGTTGAACTAGCTCTATAACCTTGTACAAATAATTTTACACTAGAATTGAACTAGCTCTGTAACCTAGTGCAAATAATTTTACACTAGAGTTGAACTAGCTCTGTAACCTAGTTCAAATAATTTTACACTAGAGTTGAACTAGCTCTATAACCTAGTACAAATAATTTTACACTAGAGATGAATTAGCTCTATAACCTAGTACGAATAATTTTACACTACAGTTGAACTAGCTCTGATACCTAGTACAAAAAATTTTACACTAGAATTAAACTAGCTCTGTAACCTAGTACAAATAATTTTACACCAGAGTTGAACTAGCTCTGTAACCTAGTTCGAATAATTTTACACTAGATTTGAACTAGCTCTATAACCTAGTTCAAATAATTTTACACTAGAGTTGAACTAGCTCTATAACCTAGTACAAATAATTTTACATTAGAGTTGAACTAGCTCTATAACCTAGTACAAATAATTTTACACTAGAGTTGAACTAGCTCTATAACCTAGTACAAATAATTTTATACTAGAATTGAACTAGCTCTGATACCTAGTACAAATAATTTTACACTAGAATTAAACTAGCTCTGTAACCTAGTACAAATAATTTTACACCAGAGTTGAACTAGCTCTGTAACCTAGTTCGAATAATTTTACAATAGATTTGAACTAGCTCTATAACCTAGTTCAAATAATTTTACACTAGAGTTGTACTAGCTCTATAACCTAGTACAAATAATTTTACACTAGAATTGAACTAGCTCTTTAACCTAGTACAAATATTTTTACACAAGAGTTGAATTAGCTCTATAACCTAGTACAAATAATTTTACAATAGAGTTGAACTAGCTCTATAACCTAGTTCAAATAATTTTACACTCGAGTTGAACTAGCTCTATAACCTAGTACAAATAATTTTACACTAGAATTGAACGTGCTCTATAACCTAGCACAAATAATTTTACACTAGAGTTGAATTAGCTCTATAACCTAGCACAAATAATTTTACACTAGAGTTGAACTAGCTCTATAATCTAGCACAAATAATTTTACACTAGAATTGAACTAGCTCTGTAAACTAGTACAAATAATTTTACACTAGAGTTGAACTAGCTCTGTAACCTAGTTCAAATAATTTTAAACTAGATTTGAACTAGCTCTGTAACCTAGTTCAAATAAGTTTACACTAGAGTTGAACTAGCTCTATAACCTTGTACAAATAATTTTACACTACACTTGAACTAGCTCTATAACCTAGTACAAATAATTTTACACTAGAGTTGAACTGGCTGTATAACCTAGTTCAAATAATTTTGCACTAGAGTTGAACTAGTTCTATAACCTAGTATAGATATTTTTACACTAGAGTTGAACTAGCTCTATAACCTAGAACAAATAATTTCACAATAGACTTGAACTAGCTCTATAACCTAGTACAAATAATTTTACACTAGAATTGAACTAGCTCTGTAACCTAGTGCAAATAATTTTACACTATGGTTGAACTAGCTCTGTAACCTAGTTCAAATAATTTTACACTAGAGTTGAACTAGCTCTATAACCTAGTACAAATAATTTTACACTATGGTTGAACTAGCTCTATAACCTAGTACGAATAATTTTACACTACAGTTGAACTAGCTCTATAACCTAGTACAAATAATTTTACACTAGAGTTGAACTAGCTCTATATCCTAGTACAAATACTTTCACATTAGAATTGAACTAGCACTAAAACCTAGTACAAATAATTTTACACTAAGGTTGAACTAGCTCTATAACCTAGTACAAATAATTTTACACTAGAGTTGAACTTGGCCTATAACCTAGTACAAATGTTTTTACACTACAATTGAACTAGCTCTATAACCTAGTACAAATAATTTTACACTAAAGTTGAACTGGCTGTATAACCTAGTTCAAATAATTTTGCACTAGAGTTGAACTAGCTCTATAACCTAGTATAGATAATTTTACAATAGAGTTTAACTAGCTCTATAACCTAGTACAAATAATTTTACACTAGAATTTAACCAGCTCTGTAAACTAGTGCAAATAATTTTACACTATGGTTGAACGCTCTGTAACCTAGTACAAATAATTTTACACTAGAGTTGAACTAGCTCTATAACCTAGTACAAATAATTTTACACTATGGTTGAACTAGCTCTATAACCTAGTACGAATAATTTTACACTACAGTTGAACTAGCTCTATAACCTAGTACAAATAATTTTACACTAGAGTTGAACTAGCTCTATAACCTAGTACAAATACTTTCACACTAGAATTGAACTAGCTCTAAAACCTAGTACAAAAAATTTTACACTAAGGTTGAACTAGCTCTATAACCTAGTACAAATAATTTTACACTAGAGTTGAACTTGGTTTATAACCTAGTACAAATGTTTTTACACTAGAGTTGAACTAGCTCTATAACCTAGTACAAATAATTTTACACTAGAATTGAACTAGCTCTGTAACCTAGTGCAAATAATTTTACACTATGGTTGAACTAGCTCTGTAACCTAGTTCAAATAATTTTACACTAGAGTTGAACTAGCTCTATAATCTAGTACAAATAATTTTACACTATGGTTGAACTAGCTCTATAACCTAGTATGAATAATTTTACACTACAGTTGAACTAGCTCTATAACCTAGTACAAATAATTTTACACTAGAGTTCAACTAGCTCTATAACCTAGTACAAATACTTTCACACTAGAATTGAACTAGCTCTAAAACCTAGTACAAATAATTTTACACTAAGGTTGAACTAGCTCTATAACCTAGTACAAATAATTTTATACTAGAGTTGAACTTGGTCTATAACCTAGTACAAATGTTTTTACACTAGAGTTGAACTAGCTCTATAACCTAGTACAAATAATTTTACACTAGAATTGAACTAGCTCTATAACCTAGTATGAATAATTTTACACTAGAATTGAACTAGCTCTTTAACCTAGTACAAATATTTTTACCATAGAGTTGAACTAGCTCTATAACCTAGTTCAAATAATTTTACACTAGAGTTGAACTAGCTCTATAACCTAGTACAAATAATTTTACACTAGAATTGAACGTGCTCTATAACCTAGCACAAATAATTTTACACTAGAGTTGAATTAGCTCTATAACCTAGCACAAATAATTTTACACTATAGTTGTACTAGCTCTATAATCTAGCACAAATAATTTTACACTAGAATTGAACTAGCTCTGTAAACTAGTACAAATAATTTTACACTAGAGTTGAACTAGCTCTGTAACCTAGTTCAAATAATTTTAAACTAGATTTGAACTAGCTCTGTAACCTAGTTCAAATAATTTTACACTAGAGTTGAACTAGCTCTATAACCTAGTACAAATAATTTTACACTACACTTGAACTAGCTCTATAACCTAGTACAAATAATTTTACACTAGAGTTGAACTGGCTGTATAACCTAGTTCAAATAATTTTGCACTAGAGTTGAACTAGCTCTATAACCTAGTATAGATAATTTTACACTAGAGTTGAACTAGCTCTATAACCTAGTACAAATAATTTTACACTAGAATTGAACTAGCTCTGTAACCTAGTGCAAATAATTTTACACTATGGTTGAACTAGCTCTGTAACCTAGTTCAAATGATTTTACACTAGAGTTGAACTAGCTCTATAACCTAGTACAAATAATTTTACACTATGGTTGAACTAGCTCTATAACCTAGTACGAATAATTTTACACTACAGTTGAACTAGCTCTATAACATAGTACAAATAATTTTACACTAGAGTTGAACTAGCTCTATAACCTAGTACAAATACTTTCACACTAGAATTGTACTAGCTCTAAAACCTAGGACAAATAATTTTACACTAAGGTTGAACTAGCTCTATAAACTAGTACAAATAATTTTACACTAGAGTTGAACTTGGCCTATAACCTAGTACAAATGTTTTTACACTACAATTGAACTAGCTCTATAACCTAGTACAAATAATTTTACACTAAAGTTGATCTGGCTGTATAACCTAGTTCAAATAATTTTGCACTAGAGTTGAACTAGCTCTATAACCTAGTATAGATAATTTTACAATAGAGTTTAACTAGCTCTATAACCTAGTACAAATAATTTTACACTAGAATTTAACCAGCTCTGTAACCTAGTGCAAATAATTTTACACTATGGTTGAACTAGCTCTGTAACCTAGTACAAATAATTTTACACTAGAGTTGAACTAGCTCTATAACCTAGTACAAATAATTTTACACTATGGTTGAACTAGCTCTATAACCTAGTACGAATAATTTTACACTACAGTTGAACTAGCTCTATAACCTAGTACAAATAATTTTACACTAGAGTTGAACTAGCTCTATAACCTAGTACAAATACTTTCACACTAGAATTGAACTAGCTCTAAAACCTAGTACAAAAATTTTTACACTAAGGTTGAACTAGCTCTATAACCTAGTACAAATAATTTTACACTAGAGTTGAACTTGGTTTATAACCTAGTACAAATGTTTTTACACTAGAGTTGAACTAGCTCTATAACCTAGTACAAATAATTTTACACTAGAATTGAACTAGCTCTGTAACCTAGTGCAAATAATTTTACACTATGGTTGAACTAGCTTTGTAACCTAGTTCAAATAATTTTACACTAGAGTTGAACTAGCTCTATAACCTAGTACAAATAATTTTACACTATGGTTGAACTAGCTCTATAACCTAGTACGAATAATTTTACACTACAGTTGAACTAGCTCTATAACCTAGTACAAATAATTTTACACTAGAGTTCAACTAGCTCTATAACCTAGTGCAAATACTTTCACACTAGAATTGAACTAGCTCTAAAACCTAGTACAAATAATTTTACACTAAGGTTGAACTAGCTCTATAACCTAGTACAAATAATTTTATACTAGAGTTGAACTTGGTCTATAACCTAGTACAAATGTTTTTACACTAGAGTTGAACTAGCTCTATAACCTAGTACAAATAATTTTACACTAGAATTGAACTAGCTCTATAACCTAGTACGAATAATTTTACACTAGAGTTGAACTAGCTCTATAACCTAGTACAAATAATTTTACACTAGAGTTGAACTAGCTCTATAACCTAGTACAAATAATTTCACACTAGAGTTGAACTAGTTCTATAACCTAGTACAAATAATTTCACACTAGAGTTGAACAAGCTATAAAACATAGTACAAATAATTTTACACTAGAGTTGAACTAGCTCTATAACCTAGTACAAATAATTTTACTCTAGAGTTGAACTAGCTCTATAACCTAGTACAAATAATTTTACACTAGACTTGAACTAGCTCTATAACCTAGTTCAAATAATTTTACACTATGGTTGAACTAGCTCTAAAACCTAGTACAAATAATTTCACACTAGAGTTGAACTAGCTCTATAACCTAGTACAAATATTTTTACACTATGGTTGAACTAGCTCTATAACCTAGTACAAATAATTTTACACTAGAGTTGAACTAGCTCTATAACCTAGTACAAATAATTTCACACTAGACTTGAACTAGCTCTATAACCTAGTACAAATACTTCTACAATAGAGTTGAACTAGCTCTATAACATAGTTCAAATAATTTTACACTACGGTTGAACTAGCTCTGTAACCTAGTACAAATAATTTTACACTAGAGTTGAACTTGGTCTCTAAACTAGTACAAATGTTTTTACACTAGAGTTGAACTAGCTCTATAACCTAGTACAAATAATTTTACACTAGAATTGAACTAGCTCTGTAACCTAGTGCAAATAATTTTACACCAGAGTTGAACTAGCTCTATAACCTAGTTCGAATATTTTTAAAATAGATTTGAACTAGCTCTATAACCTAGTTCAAATAATTTTACACTAGAGTTGAACTAGCTCTATAACCTAGTACAAATAATTTTACACTAGAATTGAACTAGCTCTTTAACCTAGTACAAATATTTTTACACAAGAGTTGAATTAGCTCTATAACCTAGTACAAATAATTTTACAATAGAGTTGAACTAGCTCTATAACCTAGTTCAAATAATTTTACACTAGAGTTGAACTAGCTATATAACCTAGTACAAATGTTTTTACACTAGAGTTGAACTAGCTCTATAACCTAGTACAAATAATTTTACACTAGAGTTGAATTAGCTCTATAACCTGGTACATATAATTTTACAATAGAGTTGAACTAGCTCTATAACCTAGTTCAAATAATTTTACACTAGAGTTGAACCAGCTCTATAACCTAGTACAAATAATTTTACACTAGAGTTGAACTAGCTCTATAACCTAGTACAAATAATTTTACACTAGAGTTTAATTAGCTCTATAACCTAGCACAAATAATTTTACACTAGAGTTGAACTAGCTCCATAACCTAGCACAAATAATTTTACACTAGAATTGAACTAGCTCTGTAAACTAGCACAAATAATTTTACACTAGAGTTGAACTAGCTCTGTAACCTAGTTCAAATAAATTTAAACTAGATTTGAACTAGCTTTGTAACCTAGTTCAAATAATTTTACGCTAGAGTTGAACTATCTCTATAACCTAGTACAAATAATTTTACACTACAGTTGAACTAGCTCTATAACCTAGTACAAATAATTTTACACTAGAGTTGAACTGGCTGTATAACCTAGTTCAAATAATTTTGCACTAGAGTTGAACTAGCTCTATAACCTAGTATAGATAATTTTACACTAGAGTTGAACTAGCTCTATAACCTAGTACAAATAATTTTACACTAGAATTGAACTAGCTCTGTAACCTAGTGCAAATAATTTTACACTATGGTTGAACTAGCTCTGTAACCCAGTTCTAATAATTTTACACTAGAGTTGAACTAGCTCTATAACTTAGTACAAATAATTTTACACTAGAATTGAACTAGCTCTGTAACCTAGTGCAAATAATTTTACACTATGGTTGAACTAGCTCTGTAACCTAGTTCAAATAATTTTACATTTGAGTTTAACTAGCTCTATAAGCTAGTTCAAATAATTTTACACTATGGTTGAACTAGCTCTATAACCTAGTACGAATAATTTTACACTACATTTGAACTAGCTCTATAACCTAGTACAAATAATTTTACACTAGAGTTGAACTAGCTCTATAACGTAGTACAAATACTTTCACACTAGAATTGAACTAGCTCTAAAACCTAGTACAAATAATTTTACACTAGAGTTGAACTTGGTCTATAACCTAGTACAAATGTTTTTACACTAGAGTTGAACTAGCTCTATAACCTAGTACAAATAATTTTACACTAGAATTGAACTAGCTCTGTAACCTAGTGCAAATAATTTTACACTATGGTTGAACGCTCTGTAACCTAGTACAAATAATTTTACACTAGAGTTGAACTAGCTCTATAACCTAGTACAAATAATTTTACACTATGGTTGAACTAGCTCTATAACCTAGTACGAATAATTTTACACTACAGTTGAACTAGCTCTATAACCTAGTACAAATAATTTTACACTAGAGTTGAACTAGCTCTATAACCTAGTACAAATACTTTCACACTAGAATTGAACTAGCTCTAAAACCTAGTACAAAAATTTTTACACTAAGGTTGAACTAGCTCTATAACCTAGTACAAATAATTTTACACTAGAGTTGAACTTGGTTTATAACCTAGTACAAATGTTTTTACACTAGAGTTGAACTAGCTCTATAACCTAGTACAAATAATTTTACACTAGAATTGAACTAGCTCTGTAACCTAGTGCAAATAATTTTTTACACTATGGTTGAACTAGCTCTGTAACCTAGTTCAAATAATTTTACACTAGAGTTGAACTAGCTCTATAATCTAGTACAAATAATTTTACACTATGGTTGAACTAGCTCTATAACCTAGTACGAATAATTTTACACTACAGTTGAACTAGCTCTATAACCTAGTACAAATAATTTTACACTAGAGTTCAAGTAGGTCTATAACCTAGTACAAATACTTTCACACTAGAATTGAACTAGCTCTAAAACCTAGTACAAATAATTTTACACTAAGGTTGAACTAGCTCTATAACCTAGTACAAATAATTTTATACTAGAGTTGAACTTGGTCTATAACCTAGTACAAATGTTTTTACACTAGAGTTGAACTAGCTCTATAACCTAGTACAAATAATTTTACACTAGAATTGAACTAGCTCTATAACCTAGTACGAATAATTTTACACTAGAATTAAACTAGCTCTTTAACCTAGTACAAATATTTTTACACAACAGTTGAATTAGCTCTATAACCTAGTACAAATAATTTTACAATAGAGTTGAACTAGCTCTATAACCTAGTTCAAATAATTTTACACTAGAGTTGAACGTGCTCTATAACCTAGCACAAATAATTTTACACTAAGGTTGAACTAGCTCTATAACCTAGTACAAATAATTTTACACTAGAATTGAACGTGCTCTATAACCTAGCACAAATAATTTTACACTAGAGTTGAATTAGCTCTATAACCTAGCACAAATAATTTTACACTAGAGTTGAACTAGCTCTATAATCTAGCACAAATAATTTTACACTAGAATTGAACTAGCTCTGTAAACTAGTACAAATAATTTTACACTACAGTTGAACTAGCTCTGTAACCTAGTTCAAATAATTTTAAACAAGATTTGAACTAGCTCTGTAACCTAGTTCAAATAATTTTACACTAGAGTTGAACTAGCTCTATAACCTAGTACAAATAATTTTACACTACACTTGAACTAGCTCTATAACCTAGTACAAATAATTTTACACTAGAGTTGAACTGGCTGTATAACCTAGTTCAAATAATTTTGCACTAGAGTTGAACTAGCTCTATAACCTAGTATAGATAATTTTACACTAGAGTTGAACTAGCTCTATAACCTAGTACAAATAATTTTACACTAGAATTGAACTAGCTCTATAACCTAGTGCAAATAATTTTACACTATGGTTGAACTAGCTCTGTAACCTAGTTCAAATGATTTTACACTAGAGTTGAACTAGCTCTGTAACCTAGTACAAATAATTTTACACGATGGTTGAACTAGCTCTATAACCTAGTACGAATAATTTTACACTATAGTTGAACTAGCTCTATAACCTAGTACAAATAATTTTACACTAGAGTTGAACTAGCTCTATAACCTAGTACAAATACTTTCACACTAGAATTGTACTAGCTCTAAAACCTAGGACAAATAATTTTACACTAAGGTTGAACTAGCTCTATAACCTAGTACAAATAATTTTACACTAGAGTTGAACTTGGCCTATAACCTAGTACAAATGTTTTTACACTACAATTGAACTAGCTCTATAACCTAGTACAAATAATTTTACACTAAAGTTGAACTGGCTGTATAACCTAGTTCAAATAATTTTGCACTAGAGTTGAACTTGCTCTATAACCTAGTATAGATAATTTTACACTAGAGTTGAACTAGCTCTATAACCTAGTACAAATAATTTTACACTAGAATTGAACTAGCTCTGTAACCTAGTGCAAATAATTTTACACTATGGTTGAACTAGCTCTGTAACCTAGTACAAATAATTTTACACTAGAGTTGAACTAGTTCTATAACCTAGTACAAATAATTTTACACTATGGTTGAACTAGCTCTATAACCTAGTACAAATAATTTTACACTACAGTTGAACTAGCTCTATAACCTAGTACAAATAATTTTACAATAGAGTTCAACTAGCTCTATAACCTAGTACAAATACTTTCACACTAGAATTGAACTAGCTCTAAAACCTAGTACAAATAATTTTACACTAATGTTGAACTAGCTCTATAACCTAGTACAAATAATTTTATACTAGAGTTGAACTTGGTCTATAACCTAGTACAAATGTTTTTACACTAGAGTTGAACTAGCTCTATAACCTAGTACAAATAATTTTACACTAGAATTGAACTAGCTCTATAACCTAGTACGAATAATTTTACACCAGAGTTGAACTAGCTCTATAACCTAGTACAAATAATTTTACACTAGAGTTGAACTAGCTCTATAACCTAGTACAAATAATTTCACACTAGAGTTGAACTAGTTCTATAACCTAGTACAAATAATTTCACACTAGAGTTGAACAAGCTATAAAACGTAGTACAAATAATTTTACACTAGACTTGAACTAGCTCTATAACCTAGTACAAATAATTTCACACTAGAGTTGAACTAGTTCTATAACCTAGTACAAATAATTTCACACTAGAGTTGAACAAGCTATAAAACGTAGTACAAATAATTTTACACTAATGTTGAACTAGCTCTATAACCTAGTACAAATAATTTTATACTAGAGTTGAACTTGGTCTATAACCTAGTACAAATGTTTTTACACTAGAGTTGAACTAGCTCTATAACCTAGTACAAATAATTTTACACTAGAATTGAACTAGCTCTATAACCTAGTACGAATAATTTTACACTAGAGTTGAACTAGCTCTATAACCTAGTACAAATAATTTTACACTAGAGTTGAACTAGCTCTATAACCTAGTACAAATAATTTTACACTAGAGTTGAACTAGCTCTATAACCTAGTACAAATAATTTTACACTAGACTTGAACTAGCTCTATAACCTAGTTCAAATAATTTTACACTATGGTTGAACTAGCTCTAAAACCTAGTTCAAATAATTTCACACTAGAGTTGAACTAGCTCTATAACCTAGTACAAATATTTTTACACTATGGTTGAACTAGCTCTATAACCTAGTACAAATAATTTTACACTAGAGTTGAACTAGCTCTATAACCTAGTACAAATAATTTCACACTAGACTTGAACTAGCTCTATAACCTAGTACAAATACTTTTACAATAGAGTTGAACTAGCTCTAAAACCTAGTACAAATACTTTTACACTAGAGTTGAACTAGCTCTATAACATAGTTCAAATAATTTTACACTAAGGTTCAACTAGTTCTGTAACCTAGTACAAATAATTTTACCCTAGAGTTGAACTTGGTCTATAACCTAGTACAAATGTTTTTACACTAGGGTTGAACTAGCTCTATAACCTAGTACAAATAATTTTACACTAGAATTGAACTAGCTCTGTAACTTAGTGCAAATAATTTTACACTAGAGATGAACTAGCTCTGTAACCTAGTTCAAATAATTTTACACTAGAGTTGAACTAGCTCTATAACCTAGTACAAATAATTTTACACTAGAGTTGAACTAGCTGTATAACCTAGTTCAAATAATTTTACACTAGAGTTGAACTAGCTCTATAACCTAGTACAAATAATTTCACACTAGAGTTGAACTAGTTCTATAACCTAGTACAAATAATTTCACACTAGAGTTGAACTAGCTCTAAAACCTGGTACAAATAATTTTACACTAGAGTTGAAGTAGCTCTATAACCTAGTACAAATAATTTTACACTAGAGTTGAACTAGCTCTATAATCTAGTACAAGACTTGAACTAGCTCTATAACCTAGTTCAAATAATTTTACACTATGGTTGAACTAGCTCTAAAACCTAGTACAAATAATTTCACACTAGAGTTGAACTAGCTCTATAACCTAGTATAAATATTTTTACACTATGGTTGAACTAGCTCTATAACCTAGTACAAATAATTTTACACAAGAGTTGAACTAGCTCTATTACCTAGTACAAATAATTTCACAATAGACTTGAACTACCTCTATAACCTAGTACAAATACTTTTACACTAGAGTTGAGCTAGCTCTATAACATAGTTCAAATAATTTTACACTATGGTTGAACTAGCTCTGTAACCTAGTTCAAATAATTTTAGACTAGACTTGAACTAGCTCTATAACCTAGTTCAAATAATTTTACACTAGAGTTGAACTAGCTCTATAACCTAGTACAAATAATTTTACACTAGAATTGAACGTGCTCTGTAACCTAGTACAAATAATTTTACACTAGAGTTGAATTAGCTCTATAACCTAGCACAAATAATTTTACACTAGAGTTGAACTAGCTATATAACCTTGCACAAATAATTTTCACTAGAATTGAACTAGCTCTGTAAACTAGTACAAATAATTTTACACTAGAGTTGAACTAGCTCTGTAACGTAGTTCAAATAATTTTAAACTAGATTTGAACTAGCTCTGTAACCTAGTTCAAATAATTTTACACTAGAGTTGAACTAGCTCTATAACCTAGTACAAATAATTTTACACTACAGTTGAACTGGCTGTATAACCTAGTTCAAATAATTTTGCACTAGAGTTGAACTAGCTCTATAACCTAGTATAGATAATTTTACACTAGAGTTGAACTAGCTCTATAACCTAGTACAAATAATTTTAAACTAGAATTGAACTAGCTCCGTAACCTAGTGCAAATAATTTTACACTATGGTTGAACTAGCTCTGTAACCTAGTTCAAATAATTTTACACTAGAGTTGAACTAGCTGTATAACCTAGTACAAATAATTTTACACTATGGTTGACCTAGCTCTATAACCTAGTACGAATAATTTTACACTACAGTTGAACTAGCTTAATAACCTAGTACAAATAATTTTACACTAGAGTTGAACTAGCTCGATAACCTCGTACAAATACTTTCACACTAGAATTGAACTAGCTCTAAAACCTAGTACAAATAATTTTACACTAAGGTTGAACTAGCTCTATAACCTAGTACAAATAATTTTACACTAGAGTTGAACTTGGTCTATATCCTAGTACAAATGTTTTTACACTAGTGTTGAACTAGCTCTATAACCTAGTACAAATAATTTTACACTAGAATTGAACTAGCTCTGTAACCTAGTGCAAATAATTTTACACTATGGTTGAACTAGCTCTGTAACCTAGTTCAAATAATTTTACACTAGAGTTGAACTAGCTCTATAACGTAGTACAAATAATTTTACACTATGGTTGAACTAGCTCTATAAACTAGTACGAATAATTTTACACTTCAGTTGAACTAGCTCTATAATCTAGTACAAATAATTTTACACTAGAGTTGATCTAGCTCTATAACCTAGTACAAATACTTTCACACTAGAATTGAACTAGCTCTAAAACCTAGTACAAATAATTTTCCACTAAGGTTGAACTAGCTCTATAACCTAGTACAAATAATTTTACACTAGAGTTGAACTAGCTCTGTAACCTTGTTCAAATAATTTTAAACTAGATTTGAACTAGCTCTGTAACCTAGTTCAAATAATTTTACACTAGAGTTGAACTAGCTCTATAACCTAGTACAAATAATTTTACACTACAGTTGAACTAGCTATATAACCTAGTACAAATAATTTTACACGGGAGTTGAACTGGCTGTATAACCTAGTTCAAATAATTTTGCACTAGAGTTGAACTAGCTCTATAACCTAGTATAGATAATTTTACACTAGAGTTGAACTAGCTCTATAACCTAATACAAATAATTTTAAACTAGAATCGAACTGGCTCTGTAACCTAGTGCAAATAATTTTACACTATGGTTGAACTAGCTCTGTAACCTAGTTCAAATAATTTTACACTAGAGTTGAACTAGCTGTATAACCTAGTACAAATAATTTTACACTATGGTTGACCTAGCTCTATAACCTAGTACGAATAATTTTACACTACAGTTGAACTAGCCCTATAACCTAGTACAAATAATTTTACACTAGAGTTGAACTAGCTCGATAACCTAGTACAAATACTTTCAAACTAGAATTGAACTAGCTCTAAAACCTAGTACAAATAATTTTACACTAAGGTTGAACTAGCTCTATAACCTAGTACAAATAATTTTATACTAGAGTTGAACTTGGTCTATAACCTAGTACAAATGTTTTTACACTAGTGTTGAACTAGCTCTATAACCTAGTACAAATAATTTTACACTAGAATTGAACTAGCTCTGTAACCTAGTGCAAATAATTTTACACTATGGTTGAACTAGCTCTGTAACCTAGTTCAAATAATTTTACACTAGAGTTGAACTAGCTCTATAACCTAGTACAAATAATTTTACACTATGGTTGAACTAGCTCTATAAACTAGTACGAATAATATTACACTACAGTTGAACTAGCTCTATAACCTAGTACAAATAATTTTACACTAGAGTTGATCTAGCTCTATAACCTAGTACAAATACTTTCACACTAGAATTGAACTAGCTCTAAAACCTAGTACAAATAATTTTACACTAAGGTTGAACTAGCTCTATAACCTAGTACAAATAATTTTACACTAGAGTTGAACTAGCTCTGTAACCTTGTTCAAATAATTTTAAACTAGATTTGAACTAGCGCTGTAAACTAGTTCAAATAATTTCACACTAGAGTTGAACTAGCTCTATAACCTAGTACAAATAATTTTACACTACAGTTGAACTAGCTATATAACCTAGTACAAATAATTTTACACGAGAGTTGAACTGGCTGTATAACCTAGTTCAAATAATTTTGCACTAGAGTTGAACTAGCTCTATAACCTAGTATAGATAATTTTACACTAGAGTTGAACTAGCTCTATAACCTAATACAAATAATTTTAAACTAGAATTGAACTTGCTCTGTAACCTAGTGCAAATAATTTTACACTATGGTTGAACTAGCTCTGTAACCTAGTTCAAATGATTTTACACTAGAGTTGAACTAGCTGTATAACCTAGTACAAATAATTTTACACTATGGTTGACCTAGCTCTATAACCTAGTACGAATAATTTTACACTACAGTTGAACTAGCTCTATAACCTAGTACCAATAATTTTACACTAGAGTTGAACTAGCTCTGTAACCTAGTTCAAATAATTTTACACTAGAGTTGAACTAGCTCTGTAACCTAGTTCAAATAATTTTACACTAGAGTTGAACTAGCTCTATAACCTAGTACAAATAATTTTACACTATGGTTGAACTAGCTCTATAAACTAGTACGAATAATTTTACACTACGGTTGAACTAGCTCTATAACCTAGTACAAATAATTTTACACTAGAGTTGATCTAGCTCTATAACCTAGTACAAATACTTTCACACTAGAATTGAACTAGCTCTAAAACCTAGTACAAATAATTTTACACTAAGGTTGAACTAGCTCTATAACCTAGTACAAATAATTTTACACTAGAATTGAACTAGCTCTGTAACCTAGTGCAAATAATTTTACACTATGGTTGAACTAGCTCTGTAACCTAGTTCAAATAATTTTACACTAGAGTTGAACTAGCTCTATAACCTAGTACAAATAATTTTACACTATGGTTGAACTAGCTCTATAAACTAGTACGAATAATTTTACACTTCAGTTGAACTAGCTCTATAATCTAGTACAAATAATTTTACACTAGAGTTGATCTAGCTCTATAACCTAGTACAAATACTTTCACACTAGAATTGAACTAGCTCTAAAACCTAGTACAAATAATTTTCCACTAAGGTTGAACTAGCTCTATAACCTAGTACAAATAATTTTACACTAGAGTTGAACTAGCTCTGTAACCTTGTTCAAATAATTTTAAACTAGATTTGAACTAGCTCTGTAACCTAGTTCAAATAATTTTACACTAGAGTTGAACTAGCTCTATAACCTAGTACAAATAATTTTACACTACAGTTGAACTAGCTATATAACCTAGTACAAATAATTTTACACGGGAGTTGAACTGGCTGTATAACCTAGTTCAAATAATTTTGCACTAGAGTTGAACTAGCTCTATAACCTAGTATAGATAATTTTACACTAGAGTTGAACTAGCTCTATAACCTAATACAAATAATTTTAAACTAGAATCGAACTGGCTCTGTAACCTAGTGCAAATAATTTTACACTATGGTTGAACTAGCTCTGTAACCTAGTTCAAATAATTTTACACTAGAGTTGAACTAGCTGTATAACCTAGTAGAAATAATTTTACACTATGGTTGACCTAGCTCTATAACCTAGTACGAATAATTTTACACTACAGTTGAACTAGCCCTATAACCTAGTACAAATAATTTTACACTAGAGTTGAACTAGCTCGATAACCTAGTACAAATACTTTCAAACTAGAATTGAACTAGCTCTAAAACCTAGTACAAATAATTTTACACTAAGGTTGAACTAGCTCTATAACCTAGTACAAATAATTTTATACTAGAGTTGAACTTGGTCTATAACCTAGTACAAATGTTTTTACACTAGTGTTGAACTAGCTCTATAACCTAGTACAAATAATTTTACACTAGAATTGAACTAGCTCTGTAACCTAGTGCAAATAATTTTACACTATGGTTGAACTTGCTCTGTAACCTAGTTCAAATAATTTTACACTAGAGTTGAACTAGCTCTATAACCTAGTACAAATAATTTTACACTATGGTTGAACTAGCTCTATAAACTAGTACGAATAATATTACACTACAGTTGAACTAGCTCTATAACCTAGTACAAATAATTTTACACTAGAGTTGATCTAGCTCTATAACCTAGTACAAATACTTTCACACTAGAATTGAACTAGCTCTAAAACCTAGTACAAATAATTTTACACTAAGGTTGAACTAGCTCTATAACCTAGTACAAATAATTTTACACTAGAGTTGAACTAGCTCTGTAACCTTGTTCAAATAATTTTAAACTAGATTTGAACTAGCGCTGTAAACTAGTTCAAATAATTTCACACTAGAGTTGAACTAGCTCTATAACCTAGTACAAATAATTTTACACTACAGTTGAACTAGCTATATAACCTAGTACAAATAATTTTACACGAGAGTTGAACTGGCTGTATAACCTAGTTCAAATAATTTTGCACTAGAGTTGAACTAGCTCTATAACCTAGTATAGATAATTTTACACTAGAGTTGAACTAGCTCTATAACCTAATACAAATAATTTTAAACTAGAATTGAACTTGCTCTGTAACCTAGTGCAAATAATTTTACACTATGGTTGAACTAGCTCTGTAACCTAGTTCAAATGATTTTACACTAGAGTTGAACTAGCTGTATAACCTAGTACAAATAATTTTACACTATGGTTGACCTAGCTCTATAACCTAGTACGAATAATTTTACACTACAGTTGAACTAGCTCTATAACCTAGTACCAATAATTTTACACTAGAGTTGAACTAGCTCTGTAACCTAGTTCAAATAATTTTACACTAGAGTTGAACTAGCTCTGTAACCTAGTTCAAATAATTTTACACTAGAGTTGAACTAGCTCTATAACCTAGTACAAATAATTTTACACTATGGTTGAACTAGCTCTATAAACTAGTACGAATAATTTTACACTACGGTTGAACTAGCTCTATAACCTAGTACAAATAATTTTACACTAGAGTTGATCTAGCTCTATAACCTAGTACAAATACTTTCACACTAGAATTGAACTAGCTCTAAAACCTAGTACAAATAATTTTACACTAAGGTTGAACTAGCTCTATAACCTAGTACAAATAATTTTACACTAGAGTTGAGCTTGGTTTCTAACCTAGTACAAATGTTTTTACACTAGAGTTGAACTAGCTCTATAACCTAGTACGAATAATTTTACACTAGAGTTGAACTAGCTGTGTAACCTAGTTCAAATAATTTTACACTAGAGTTGAACTAGCTCTATAACCTAGTACAAATAATTTCACACTAGAGTTGAACTAGTTCTATAACCTAGTACAAATAATTTCACACTAGAGTTGAACTAGCTCTAAGACCTAGTACAAATAATTTTACACTAGAGTTGAAGTAGCTCTATAAACTAGTACAAATAAGTTTACACTAGAGTTGAACTAGCTCTATAACCTAGTACAAATAAGTTTACACTAGACTTGAACTAGCTCTATAACCTAGTTCAAATAATTTTACACTATGGTTGAACTAGCTCTAAAACCTTGTACAAATAATTTCACACTAGAGTTGAACTAGCTCTATAACCTAGTACAAATATTTTTACACTATGGTTGAACTAGCTCTATAACCTAGTACAAATAATTTTACACTAGAGTTGAACTAGTTCTATAACCTAGAACAAATAATTTCACAATAGACTTGAACTAGCTCTATAACCTAGTACAAATAATTCTACACTAGAGTTGAACTAGCTCTATAACCAAGTACAAATACTTTCACACTAGAGTTGAACTAGCTCTATAACCTAGTACAAATAATTTTACACTAGAGTTGAACTAGCTCTATAACCTAGTTCAAATAATTTTACACTAGAGTTGAACTAGCTATATAACCTAGTACAAATAATTTTACACTAGAGTTGAACTGGCTGTATAACCTAGTTCAAATAATTTTGCACTAGAGTTGAACTAGCTCTATAACCTAGTACAAATAATTTTACACTAGAGTTGAACTAGCTCTGTAACCTAGTTCAAATAATTTTACACTAGAGTTGAACTAGCTCTCTAACCTAGTACAAATAATTTTACACTAGAGTTGAACTAGCTCTATAACCTAGTACAAATAATTTTACACTAGAGTTGAACTAGCTCTGTAACCTAGTTCAAATAATTTTACACTAGAGTTGAACTAGCTCTATAACCTAGTACAAATAATTTTACACTACACTTGAACTAGCTCTATAACCTAGTACAAATAATTTTACACTAGAGTTGAACTGGCTGTATAACCTAGTTCAAATAATTTTGCACTAGAGTTGAACTAGCTCTATAACCTAGTATAGATAATTTTACACTAGAGTTGAACTAGCTCTATAACCTAGTACAAATAATTTTAAACTAGAATTGAACTGGCTCTGTAACCTAGTGCAAATAATTTTACACTATGGTTGAACTAGCTCTCTAACCTAGTTCAAATAATTTTACACTAGAGTTGAACTAGCTGTATAACCTAGTACAAATAATTTTACACTATGGTTGACCTAGCTCTATAACCTAGTATGAATAATTTTACACTACAGTTGAACTAGCTCTATAACCTAGTACAAATACTTTTACACTAGAGTTGAACTAGCTCGATAACCTAGTACAAATACTTTCACACTAGAATTGAACTAGCTGTAAAACCTAGTACAAATAATTTTACACTAAGGTTGAACTAGCTCTATAACCTAGTACAAATAATTTTACACTAGAGTTGAACTTGGTCTATAACCTAGTACAAATGTTTTTACACTAGTGTTGAACTAGCTCTATAACCTAGTACAAATAATTTTACACTAGAATTGAACTAGCTCTGTAACCTAGTGCAAATAAGTTTACACTATGGTTGAACTAGCTCTGTACCCTAGTTCAAATAATTTTACACTGGAGTTGAACTAGCTCTATAACCTAGTACAAATAATTTTACACTATGGTTGAACTAGCTCTATAAACTAGTACGAATAATTTTACACTACAGTTGAACTAGCTCTATAACCTAGTACAAATAATTTTACACTAGGGTTGATCTAGCTCTATAACCTAGTACAAATACTTTCACACTAGAATTGAAGTAGCTCTAAAACCTAGTACAAATAATTTTACACTAAGGTTGAACTAGCTCTATAACCAAGTACAAATAATTTTACACTAGAGTTGAACTTGGTTTCTAACCTAGTACAAATGTTTTTACACTAGAGTTGAACTAGCTCTATAACCTAGTACGAATAATTTTACACTAGAGTTGAACTAGCTGTATAACCTAGTTCAAATAATTTTACACTAGAGTTGAACTAGCTCTATAACCTAGTACAAATAATTTCACACTACAGTTGAACTAGTTCTATAACCTAGTACAAATAATTTCACACTAGAGTTGAACTAGCTCTAAGACCTAGTACAAATAATTTTACACTAGAGTTGAAGTAGCTCTATAAACTAGTACAAATAAGTTTACATTAGAGTTGAACTAGTTCTATAACCTAGTACACATAATTTTACACTAGACTTGAACTAGCTCTATAACCTAGTTCAAATAATTTTACACTATGGTTGAACTAGCTCTAAAACCTTGTACAAATAATTTCACACTAGAGTTGAACTAGCTCTATAACCTAGTACAAATATTTTTACAATATGGTTGAACTAGCTCTATAACCTAGTACAAATAATTTTACACTAGAGTTGTACTAGCTCTATAACCTAGAACAAATAATTTCACAATAGACTTGAACTAGCTCTATAACCTAGTACAAATAATTCTACACTAGAGTTGAACTAGCTCTATAACCAAGTACAAATAATTTTACACTAGAGTTGAACTAGCTCTATAACCTAGTTCAAATAATTTTACACTAGAGTTGAACTAGCTATATAACCTAGTACAAATAATTTTACACTAGAGTTGAACTGGCTGTATAACCTAGTTCAAATAATTTTGCACTAGAGTTGAACTAGCTCTATAACCTAGTAGAGATAATTTTACACTAGAGTTGAACTAGCTCTATAACCTAGTACAAATAATTTTACAATATGGTTGAACTAGCTCTATAACCTAGTACAAATAATTTTACACTAGAGTTGAACTAGCTATATAACCTAGTACAAATAATTTTACACTAGAGTTGAACTGGCTGTATAACCTAGTTCAAATAATTTTGCACTAGAGTTGAACTAGCTCTATAACCTAGTATAGATAATTTTACACTAGAGTTGAACTAGCTCTATAACCTAGTATAGATAATTTTGCACTAGAGTTGAACTAGCTCTATAACCTAGTACAAATAATTTTAAACTAGAATTGAACTGGCTTTGTAACCTAGTGCAAATAATTTTACACTATGGTTGAACTAGCTCTGTAACCTAGTTCAAATAATTTTACACTAGAGTTGAACTAGCTGTATAACCTAGTACAAATAATTTTACACTATGGTTGACCTAGCTCTATAACCTAGTACGAATAATTTTACACTACAGTTGAACTAGCTCTATAACCTAGTACAAATACTTTTACACTAGAGTTGAACTAGCTCGATAACCTAGTACAAATACTTTCACACTAGAATTGAACTAGTTCTAAAACCTAGTACAAATAATTTTACACTAAGGTTGAACTAGCTCTATAACCTAGTACAAATAATTTTACACTAGAGATGAACTTGGTCTATAACCTAGTACAAATGTTTTTACACTAGTGTTGAACTAGCTCTATAACCTTGTACAAATAATTTTACACTAGAATTGAACTAGCTCTGTAACCTAGTGCAAATAAGTTTACACTATGGTTGAACTAGCTCTGTACCCTAGTTCAAATAATTTTACACTAGAGTTGAACTAGCTCTATAACCTAGTACAAATAATTTTACACTATGGTTGAACTAGCTCTATAAACTAGTACGAATAATTTTACACTACAGTTGAACTAGCTCTATAACCTAGTACAAATAATTTTACACTAGAGTTGATCTAGCTCTATAACCTAGTACAAATACTTTCACACTAGAATTGAATTAGCTCTAAAACCTAGTACAAATAATTTTACACTAAGGTTGAACTAGCTCTATAACCTAGTACAAATAATTTTACACTAGAGTTGAACTTGGTTTCTAACCTAGTACAAATGTTTTTACACTAGAGTTGAACTAGCTCTATAACCTAGTACGAATAATTTTACACTAGAGTTGAACTAGCTGTATAACCTAGTTCAAATAATTTTACACTAGAGTTGAACTAGCTCTATAACCTAGTACAAATAATTTCACAGTAGAGTTGAACTAGTTCTATAACCTAGTACAAATAATTTCACACTAGAGTTTAACTAGCTCTAAGACCTAGTACAAATAATTTTACACTAGAGTTGAAGTAGCTCTATAAACTAGTACAAATAAGTTTACACTAGAGTTGAACTAGCTCTATAACCTAGTACAAATAATTTTACACTAGACTTGAACTAGCTCTATAACCTAGTTCAAATAATTTTACACTATGGTTGAACTAGCTCTAAAACCTTGTACAGATAAATTCACACTCGAGTTGAACTAGCTCTATAACCTAGTACAAATATTTTTACACTATGGTTCAACTAGCTCTATAACCTAGTACAAATAATTTTACACTAGAGTTGAACTAGCTCTATAACCTAGAACAAATAATTTCACAATAGACTTGAACTAGCTCTATAACCTAGTACAAATAATTCTACACTAGAGTTGAACTAGCTCTATAACCAAGTACAAATACTTTCACACTAGAGTTGAACTAGCTCTATAACCTAGTACAAATAATTTTACACTTGAGTTGAACTAGCTCTATAACCTAGTTCAAATAATTTTACACTAGAGTTGAACTAGCTATATAACCTAGTACAAATAATTTTACACTAGAGTTGAACTGGCTGTATAACCTAGTTCAAATAATTTTGCACTAGAGTTGAACTAGCTCTATAACCTAGTATAGATAATTTTACACTAGAGTTGAACTAGCTCTATAACCTAGTACAAATAATTTTAAACTAGAATTGAACTGGCTCTGTAACCTAGTGCAAATAATTTTACACTATGGTTGAACTAGCTCTGTAACCTAGTTCAAATAATTTTACACTAGAGTTGAACTAGCTGTATAACCTAGTACAAATGATTTTACACTATGGTTGACCTAGCTCTATAACCTAGTACGAATAATTTTACACTACAGTTGAACTAGCTCTATAACCTAGTACAAATAATTTTAGACGAGAGTTGAACTGGCTGTATAACCTAGTTCAAATAATTTTGCACTAGAGTTGAACTAGCTCTATAACCTAGTATAGATAATTTTACTATAGAGTTGAACTAGCTCTATAACCTAATACAAATAATTTTAAACTAGAATAGAACTGGCTCTGTAACCTAGTGCAAATAATTTTACACTATGGTTGAACTAGCTCTGTAACCTAGCTCAAATAATTTTACACTAGAGTTGAACTAGCTGTATAACCTAGTACAAATAATTTTACACTATGGTTGACCTAGCTCTATAACCTAGTACGAATAATTTTACACTACAGTTGAACTAGCTCTATAACCTAGTACAAATAATTTTACACTAGAGTAGAACTAGCTCGATAACCTAGTACAAATACTTTCAAACTAGAATTGAACTAGCTCTAAAACCTAGTACAAATAATTTTACACTAAGGTTGAACTAGCTCTATAACCTAGTACAAATAATTTTACACTAGAGTTGAACTTGGTCTATAACCTAATACAAATGTTTTTACACTAGTGTTGAACTAGCTCTATAACCTAGTACAAATAATTTTACACTAGAATTGAACTAGCTCTGTAACCTAGTGCAAATAAGTTTACACTATGGTTGAACTAGCTCTGTAACCTAGTTCAAATAATTTTACACTAGAGTTGAACTAGGTCTATAACCTAGTACAAATAATTTTACACTATGGTTGAACTACCTCTATAAACTAGTACGAATAATTTTACACTACAGTTGAACTAGCTCTATAACCTAGTACAAATAATTTTACACTAGAGTTGATCTAGCTCTATAACCTAGTACAAATACTTTCACACTAGAATGGAACTAGCTCTAAAACCTAGTACAAATAATTTTACACTAAGGTTGAACTAGCTCTATAACCTAGTACAAATAATTTTACACTAGAGTTGAACTTGGTTTCTAACCTAGTACAAATGTTTTTACACTAGAGTTGAACTAGCTCTATAACCTAGTACGAATAATTTTACACTAGAGTTGAACTAGCTGTATAACCTAGTTCAAATAATTTTGTACTAGAGTTGAACTAGCTCTATAACCTAGTACAAATAATTTCACACTAGAGTTGAACTAGTTCTATAACCTAGTACAAATAATTTCACACAAGAGTTGAACTAGCTCTAAGACCTAGTACAAATAATTTTACACTAGAGTTGAAGTAGCTCTATGAACTAGTACAAATAAGTTTACACTAGAGTTGAACTAGCTCTATAACCTAGTACAAATAATTTTACACTAGACTTGAACTAGCTCTATAACCTAGTTCAAATAATTTTACACTATGGTTGAACTAGCTCTAAAACCTTGTACAAATAAATTCACACTAGAGTTGAACTAGCTCTATAACCTAGTACAAATAATTTTAAACTAGAATTGAACTGGCTCTATAACCTAGTACAAATAATTTTACACTAGAGTTGAACTAGCTCTATAACCTAGAACAAATAATTTCACAATAGACTTGAACTAGCTCTATAACCTAGTACAAATAATTCTACACTAGAGTTGAACTAGCTCTATAACCAAGTACAAATACTTTCACACTAGAGTTGAACTAGCTCTATAACCTAGTACAAATAATTTTACACTTGAGTTGAACTAGCTCTATAACCTAGTTCAAATAATTTTACACTAGAGTTGAACTAGCTATATAACCTAGTACAAATAATTTTACACTAGAGTTGAACTGGCTGTATAACCTAGTTCAAATAATTTTGCACTAGAGTTGAACTAGCTCTATAACCTAGTATTGATAATTTTACACTAGAGTTGAACTAGCTCTATAACCTAGTGCAAATAATTTTAAACTAGAATTGAACTGGCTCTGTAACCTAGTGCAAATAATTTTACACTATGGTTGAACTAGCTCTGTAACCTAGTTCAAATAATTTTACACTAGAGTTGGACTAGCTGTATAACCTAGTACAAATGATTTTACACTAGGGTTGACCTAGCTCTATAACCTAGTACGAATAATTTTACACTACAGTTGAACTAGCTCTATAACCTAGTACAAATAATTTTACACGAGAGTTGAACTGGCTGTATAACCTAGTTCAAATAATTTTGCACTAGAGTTGAACTAGCTCTATAACCTAGTATAGATAATTTTACACTAGAGTTGAACTAGCTCTATAACCTAATACAAATAATTTTAAACTAGAATTGAACTGGCTCTGTAACCTAGTGCAAATAATTTTACACTATGGTTGAACTAGCTCTGTAACCTAGTTCAAATAATTTTACACTAGAGTTGAACTAGCTGTATAACCTAGTACAAATAATTTTACATTATGGTTCACCTAGCTCTATAAACTAGTACAAATAATTTTACACTAGAGTTGAACTGGCTGTATAACGTAGTTCAAATAATTTTGCACTAGAGTTGAACTAGCTCTATAACCTAGTATTGATAATTTTACACTAGAGTTGAACTAGCTCTATAACCTAGTACAAATAATTTTAAACTAGAATTGAACTGGCTCTATAACCTAGTACAAATAATTTTACACTACAGTTGAACTAGCTCTATAACCTAGTACAAATAATTTTACACTAGAGTTGAACTAGCTCGATAACCTAGTACAAATACTTTCAAACTAGAATTGAACTAGCTCTAAAACCTAGTACAAATAATTTTACACTAAGGTTGAACTAGCTCTATAACCTACTACAAATAATTTTACACTAGAGTTGAACTTGGTCTATAACCTAGTACAAATGTTTTTACACTAGTGTTGAACTAGCTCTATAACCTAGTACAAATAATTTTACACTAGAATTGAACTAGCTCTGTAACCTAGTGCAAATAAGTTTACACTATGGTTGAACTAGCTCTGTAACCTAGTTCAAATAATTTTACACTAGAGTTGAACTAGCTCTATAACCTAGTACAAATAATTTTACACTATGGTTGAACTAGCTCTATAAACTAGTACGAATAATTTTACACTACAGTTGAACTAGCTCTATAACCTAGTACAAATAATTTTACACTAGAGTTGATCTAGCTCTATAACCTAGTACAAATACTTTCACACTAGAATGGAACTAGCTCTAAAACCTAGTACAAATAATTTTACACTAAGGTTGAACTAGCTCAATAACCTAGTACAAATAATTTTACACTAGAGTTGAACTTGGTTTCTAACCTAGTACAAATGTTTTTACACTAGAGTTGAACTAGCTCTATAACCTAGTACGAATAATTTTACACTAGAGTTGAACTAGCTGTGTAACCTAGTTCAAATAATTTTACACTAGAGTTGAACTAGCTCTATAACCTAGTACAAATAATTTCACACTAGAGTTGAACTAGTTCTATAACCTAGTACAAATAATTTCACACTAGAGTTGACTAGCTCTAAGACCTAGTACAAATAATTTTACACTAGAGTTGAAGTAGCTCTATAAACTAGTACAAATAAGTTTACACTAGAGTTGAACTAGCTCTATAACCTAGTACAAATAATTTTACACTAGACTTGTACTAGCTCTATAACCTAGTTCAAATAATTTTACACTATGGTTGAACTAGCTCTAAAACCTTGTACAAATAATTTCACACTAGAGTTGAACTAGCTCTATAACCTAGTACAAATATTTTTACACTATGGTTGAACTAGCTCTATAACCTAGTAAAAATAATTTTACACTAGAGTTGAACTAGCTCTATAACCTAGAACAAATAATTTCACAATAGACTTGAACTAGCTCTATAACCTAGTACAAATAATTCTACACTAGAGTTGAACTAGCTCTATAACCAAGTACAAATACTTTCACACTAGAGTTAAACTAGCTCTATAAACTAGTACAAATAATTTTACACTAGAGTTGAACTAGCTCTATAACCTAGTTCAAATAATTTTACACTAGAGTTGAACTAGCTATATAACCTAGTACAAATAATTTTACACTAGAGTTGAACTGGCTGTATAACCTAGTTCAAATAATTTCGCACTAGAGTTGAACTAGCTCTATAACCTAGTATAGATAATTTTACACTAGAGTTGAACTAGCTCTATAACCTAGTACAAATAATTTTAAACTAGAATTGAACTGGCTCTGTAACCTAGTGCAAATAATTTTACACTATGGTTGAACTAGCTCTATAACCTAGTTCAAATAATTTTACACTAGAGTTGTACTAGCTGTATAACCTAGTACAAATAATTTTACACTATGGTTGACCTAGCTCTATAACCTAGTATGAATAATTTTACACTACAGTTGAACTAGCTCTATAACCTAGTACAAATAATTTTACACTAGAGTTGATCTAGCTCTATAACCTAGTACAAATACTTTCACACTAGAATGGAACTAGCTCTAAAACCTAGTACAAAGAATTTTACACTAAGGTTGAACTAGCTCAATAACCTAGTACAAATAATTTTACACTAGAGTTGAACTTGGTTTCTAACCTAGTACAAATGTTTTTACACTAGAGTTGAACTAGCTCTATAACCTAGTACGAATAATTTTACACTAGAGTTGAACTAGCTGTGTAACCTAGTTCAAATAATTTTACACTAGAGTTGAACTAGCTCTATAACCTAGTACAAATAATTTCACACTAGAGTTGAACTAGTTCTATAACCTAGTACAAATAATTTCACACTAGAGTTGACTAGCTCTAAGACCTAGTACAAATAATTTTACACTAGAGTTGAAGTAGCTCTATAAACTAGTACAAATAAGTTTACACTAGAGTTGAACTAGCTCTATAACCTAGTACAAATAATTTTACACTAGACTTGTACTAGCTCTATAACCTAGTTCAAATAATTTTACACTATGGTTGAACTAGCTCTAAAACCTTGTACAAATAATTTCACACTAGAGTTGAACTAGCTCTATAACCTAGTACAAATATTTTTACACTATGGTTGAACTAGCTCTATAACCTAGTAAAAATAATTTTACACTAGAGTTGAACTAGCTCTATAACCTAGAACAAATAATTTCACAATAGACTTGAACTAGCTCTATAACCTAGTAGAAATAATTCTACACTAGAGTTGAACTAGCTCTATAACCAAGTACAAATACTTTCACACTAGAGTTAAACTAGCTCTATAAACTAGTACAAATAATTTTACACTAGAGTTGAACTAGCTCTATAACCTAGTTCAAATAATTTTACACTAGAGTTGAACTAGCTATATAACCTAGTACAAATAATTTTACACTAGAGTTGAACTGGCTGTATAACCTAGATCAAATAATTTCGCACTAGAGTTGAACTAGCTCTATAACCTAGTATAGATAATTTTACACTAGAGTTGAACTAGCTCTATAACCTAGTACAAATAATTTTAAACTAGAATTGAACTGGCTCTGTAACCTAGTGCAAATAATTTTACACTATGGTTGAACTAGCTCTATAACCTAGTTCAAATAATTTTACACTAGAGTTGTACTAGCTGTATAACCTAGTACAAATAATTTTACACTATGGTTGACCTAGCTCTATAACCTAGTATGAATAATTTTACACTACAGTTGAACTAGCTCTATAACCTAGTACAAATAATTTTACACTAGAGTTGAACTAGCTCGATAACCTAGTACAAATACTTTCACACTAGAATTGAACTAGCTCTAAAACCTAGTACAAAGAATTTTACACTAAGGTTGAACTAGCTCTATAACCTAGTACAAATAATTTTACACTAGAGTTGAACTTGGTCTATAACCTAGTACAAATGTTTTTACACTAGTGTTGAACTAGCTCTATAACCTAGTACAAATAATTTTACACTAGAATTGAACTAGCTCTGTAACCTAGTGCAAATAATTTTACACTATGGTTGAACTAGCTCTGTAACCTAGTTCAAATAATTTTACACTAGAGTTGAACTAGCTCTATAACCTAGTACAAATAATTTTACACTATGGTTGAACTAGCTCTATAAACTAGTACGAATAATTTTACACTACAGTTGAACTAGCTCTATAACCTAGTACAAATAATTTTACACTAGAGTTGATCTAGCTCTATAACCTAGTACAAATACTTTTACACTAGAATTGAACTAGCTCTAAAACCTAGTACAAATAATTTTACACTAAGGTTGAACTAGCTCTATAACCTAGTACAAATAATTTTACACTAGAGTTGAACTTGGTTTCTAACCTAGTATAAATGTTTTTACACTAGAGTTGAACTAGCTCTATAACCTAGTACGAATAATTTTACACTAGAGTTGAACTAGCTGTATAACCTAGTTCAAATAATTTTACACTAGAGTTGAACTAGCTCTATAACCTAGTACAAATAATTTCACACTAGAGTTGAACTAGTTCTATAACCTAGTACAAATAATTTCACACTAGAGTTGAACTAGCTCTAAGACCTAGTACAAATAATTTTACACTAGAGTTGAAGTAGCTCTATAAACTAGTACAAATAAGTTTACACTAGAGTTGAACTAGCTCTATAACCTAGTACAAATAATTTTACACTAGACTTGAACTAGCTCTATAACCTAGTTCAAATAATTTTACACTATGGTTGAACTAGCTCTAAAACCTTGTACAAATAATTTCACACTAGAGTTGAACTAGCTCTATAACCTAGTACAAATATTTTTACACTATGGTTGAACTAGCTCTATAACCTAGTACAAATAATTTTACACTAGAGTTGAACTAGCTCTATAACCTAGAACAAATAATTTCACAATAGACTTGAGCTAGCTCTATAACCTAGTACAAATAATTCTACACTAGAGTTGAACTAGCTCTATAACCAAGTACAAATACCTTCACACTAGAGTTGAACTAGCTCTATAACCTAGTACAAATAATTTTACACTAGAGTTGAACTAGCTCTATAGCCTAGTTCAAATAATTTTACACTAGAGTTGAACTAGCTATATAACCTAGTACAAATAATTTTACACTAGAGTTGAACTGGCTGTATAACCTAGTTCAAATAATTTTGCACTAGAGTTGAACTAGCTCTATAACCTAGTATAGATAATTTTACACTAGAGTTGAACTAGCTCTATAACCTAGTACAAATAATTTTAAACTAGAATTGAACTGGCTCTGTAACCTAGTGCAGATAATTTTACACTAGAGTTGAACTAGCTCTATAACCTAGAACAAATAATTTCACAATAGACTTGAACTAGCTCTATAACCTAGTACGAATAATTTTACACTACAGTTGAACTAGCTCTATAACCTAGTACAAATAATTTTACACTAGAGTTGAACTAGCTCGATAACCTAGTACAAATACTTTCACACTAGAATTGAACTAGCTCTAAAACCTAGTACAAATAATTTTACATTAAGGTTGAACTAGCTCTATAACCTAGTACAAATAATTTTACACTAGAGTTGAACTTGGTCTATAACCTAGTACAAATGTTTTTACACTAGTGTTGAGCTAGCTCTATAACCTAGTACAAATAATTTTACACTAGAATTGAACTAGCTCTGTAACCTAGTGCAAATAATTTTACACTATGGTTGAACTAGCTCTGTAACCTAGTTCAAATAATTTTAGACTAGAGTTGAACTAGCTCTATAACCTAGTACAAATAATTTTACACTATGGTTGAACTAGCTCTATAAACTAGTACGAATAATTTTACACTACAGTTGAACTAGCTCTATAACCTAGTATAAATAATTTTACACTATGGTTGAACTAGCTCTATAACCTAGTACAAATAATTTATACTAGAGTTGAACTTGGTTTCTAACCTAGTACAAATGTTTTTACACTAGAGTTGAACTAGCTCTATAACCTAGTACGAATAATTTTACACTAGAGTTGAACTAGCTGTATAACCTAGTTCAAATAATTTTACACTAGAGTTGAACTAGCTCTATAACCTAGTACAAATAATTTCACACTAGAGTTGAACTAGTTCTATAACCTAGTACAAATAATTTCACACTAGAGTTGAACTAGCTCTAAGACCTAGTACAAATAATTTTACACTAGAGTTGAAGTAGCTCTATAACCTAGTACAAATAATTTTACACTAGACTTGAACTAGCTCTATAACCTAGTTCAAATAATTTTACACTACGGTTGAACTAGCTCTAAAACCTTGTACAAATAATTTCACACTAGAGTTGAACTAGCTCTATAATCTAGTACAAATATTTTTACACTATGGTTGAACTAGCTCTATAACCTAGTACAAATAATTTTACACTAGAGTTGAACTAGCTCTATAACCTAGAACAAATAATTTCACAATAGACTTGAACTAGCTCTATAACCTAGTACAAATAATTTCACACTAGAGTTGAACTAGCTCAATATCCTAGTACAAATAATTTCACACTAGAGATGAACTAGCTCTAAAACCTAGTACAAATAATTTTACACTGGAGTTGAAGTAACTCTATAACCTAGTACAAATAATTTTACACTGGAGTTGAACTAGCTCTATAACCTAGTACAAATAATTTTACACTAGACTTGAACTAGCTCTATAACCTAGTACAAATAATTTCACACTAGAGTTGAACTAGCTCTATAACCTAGTACAAATATTTTTACACTATGGTTGAACTAGCTCTATAACCTAGTACAAATAATTTTACACTAGAGTTGAACTAGCTCTAAAACCTAGTACAAATAATTTCACAATAGACTTGAACTAGCTGTATAACCTAGTACAAATACTTTTACACTAGAGTTGCGCTAGCTCTATAACATAGTTCAAATAATTTTACACTAAGGTTGAACTAGCTCTGTAACCTTGTACAAATAATTTTACACTAGAGTTCAACTTGGTCTATAACCTAGTACAAATGTTTTTACACTAGAGTTGAACTAGCTCTATAACCTAATACAAATAATTTTACACTAGAATTGAACTAGCTCTGTAACCTAGTGCAAATAATTTTACACTAGAGTTGAACTTGCTCTGTAAACTAGTTCAAATAATTTTACACTAGAGTTGAACTAGCTCTATAACCTAGTACAAATAATTTTACACTAGAGTTGAATTAGCTCTATAACCTAGTACGAATAATTTTACACTATAGTTGAACTAGCTCTGATACCTAGTACAAATATTTTTACACTAGAATTAAACTAGCTCTGTAACCTAGTGCCAATAATTTTACACTATGGTTGAACTAGCTCTGTAACCTAGTTCAAATAATTTTACACTAGAGTTGAACTAGCTCTATAACCTAGTACAAATAATTTTACACTATGGTTGAACTAGCTCTATAACCTTGTACGAATAATTTTACACTACAGTTGAACTAGCTCTATAACCTAGTACAAATAATTTTACACTAGACTTGAACTAGCTCTATAACCTAGTACAAATACTTTCGCACTAGAATTGAACTTGCTCTAAAACCTAGTACAAATAATTTTACACTAAGGTTGAACTAGCTCTATAACCTAGTACAAATAATTTTACACTAGAGTTGAACTTGGTCTATAACCTAGTACAAATGTTTTTACACTAGAGTTGAACTAGCTCTATAACCTAGTACAAATAATTTTACACTAGAATTGAACTAGCTCTATAACCTAGTACAAATAATTTTACACTATAGTTGAACTAGCTCTATAACCTAGTACAAATAATTTTACACTAGAGTTGAACTAGCTGTATAACCTAGTTCAAATAATTTTACACTAGAGTTGAACTAGCTCTATAACCTAGTACAAATAATTTCACACTAGAGTTGAACTAGTTCTATAACCTAGTACAAATAATTTCACACTAGAGTTGAACTAGCTCTAAAACCTAGTACAAATAATTTCACACTAGAGTTGAACTAGCTCTATAACCTAGTACAAATAATTTTACACTAGACTTGAACTAGCTCTATAACCTAGTTCAAATAATTTTACACTATGGTTGAACTAGCTCTAAAACCTAGTACAAATAATTTCACACTAGAGTTGAACTAGCTCTATAACCTAGTACAAATATTTTTACACTATGGTTGAACTAGCTCTATAACCTAGTACAAATAATTTTACACTAGAGTTGAACTAGCTCTATAACCTAGTACAAATAATTTTACACTAGAGTTCAACTTGGTCTATAACCTAGTACAAATGTTTTTACACTAGAGTTGAACTAGCTCTATAACCTAATACAAATAATTTTACACTAGAATTGAACTAGCTCTGTAACCTAGTGCAAATAATTTTACACTAGAGTTGAACTTGCTCTGTAAACTAGTTCAAATAATTTTACACTAGAGTTGAACTAGCTCTATAACCTAGTACAAATAATTTTACACTAGAGTTGAATTAGCTCTATAACCTAGTACGAATAATTTTACACTATAGTTGAACTAGCTCTGATACCTAGTACAAATATTTTTACACTAGAATTAAACTAGCTCTGTAACCTAGTGCCAATAATTTTACACTATGGTTGAACTAGCTCTGTAACCTAGTTCAAATAATTTTACACTAGAGTTGAACTAGCTCTATAACCTAGTACAAATAATTTTACACTATGGTTGAACTAGCTCTATAACCTTGTACGAATAATTTTACACTACAGTTGAACTAGCTCTATAACCTAGTACAAATAATTTTACACTAGACTTGAACTAGCTCTATAACCTAGTACAAATACTTTCGAACTAGAATTGAACTTGCTCTAAAACCTAGTACAAATAATTTTACACTAAGGTTGAACTAGCTCTATAACCTAGTACAAATAATTTTACACTAGAGTTGAACTTGGTCTATAACCTAGTACAAATGTTTTTACACTAGAGTTGAACTAGCTCTATAACCTAGTACAAATAATTTTACACTAGAATTGAACTAGCTCTATAACCTAGTACAAATAATTTTACACTATAGTTGAACTAGCTCTATAACCTAGTACAAATAATTTTACACTAGAGTTGAACTAGCTGTATAACCTAGTTCAAATAATTTTACACTAGAGTTGAACTAGCTCTATAACCTAGTACAAATAATTTCACACTAGAGTTGAACTAGTTCTATAACCTAGTACAAATAATTTCACACTAGACTTGAACTAGCTCTAAAACCTAGTACAAATAATTTTACACTAGAGTTGAACTAGCTCTATAACCTAGTACAAATAATTTTACACTAGACTTGAACTAGCTCTATAACCTAGTTCAAATAATTTTACACTATGGTTGAACTAGCTCTAAAACCTAGTACAAATAATTTCACACTAGAGTTGAACTAGCTCTATAACCTAGTACAAATATTTTTACACTATGGTTGAACTAGCTCTATAACCTAGTACAAATAATTTTACACTAGAGTTGAACTAGCTCTATAACCTAGTACAAATATTTCACACTAGACTTGAACTAACTCTATAACCTAGTACAAATACTTGTACACTAGAGTTGAACTAGCTCTGTAACATAGTTCAAATAATTTTACACTAAGGTTGAACTAGCTCTGTAACCTAGTACAAATAATTTTACACTAGAGTTGAACTTGGTCTATAACCTAGTACAAATGTTTTTACACTAGAGTTGAACTAGCTGTATAACCTAGTACAAATAATTTTACACTAGAATTGAACTAGCTCTGTAACCTAGTGCAAATAATTTTACACTAGAGTTGAACTAGCTCTGTAACCTAGTACAAATAATTTTACACTACAGTTGAACTAGCTCTATAACCTAGTACAAATAATTTTACACTAGAATTGAACTAGCTCTGTAACCTAGTGCAAATAATTTTACACTATGGTTGAACTAGCTCTGTAACCTAGTACAAATAATTTTACAGTAAAGTTGAACTAGCTCTATAGCCTAGTACAAATAATTTTACACTAGAGTTGAACTAGCTCTATAACCTAGTACAAATAATTTTACACTAGAGTTAAACTAGCTCTATAACCTAGTACAAATAATTTTACACTATGGTTGAACTAGCTCTATAACCTTGTACGAATAATTTTACACTACAGTTGAACTAGCTCTATAACCTAGTACAAATAATTTTACACTAGAGTTGAACTAGCTCTATAACCTAGTACAAATACTTTCGCACTAGAATTGAACTAGCTCTAAAACCTAGTACAAATAATTTTACACTAAGGTTGAACTAGCTCTATAACCTAGTACAAATAATTTTACACTAGAGTTGAACTTGGTCTATAACCTAGTACAAATGTTTTTACACTAGAGTTGAACTAGCTCTATAACCTAGTACAAAAATTTTTACAATAGAACTGAACTAGCTCTATAACCTAGTACAAATAATTTTACACTAGAGTTGAACTAGCTCTATAACGTAGTACAAATAATTTTACACTAGAGTTGAACTAGCTGTATAACCTAGTTCAAATAACTTTACACTAGAGCTGAACTAGCTCTATAACCTAGTACAAATAATTTCACACTAGAGTTGAACTAGTTCTATAACCTAGTACAAATAATTTCACACTAGAGTTGAACTAGCTCTAAAACCTAGTACAAATAATTTTACACTAGAGTTGAACTAGCTCTATAACCTAGTACAAATAATTTTACACTAGAGTTGAAATAGCTCTATAACCTAGTACAAATAATTTTACACTAGACTTGAACTAGTTCTATAACCTAGTTCAAATAATTTTACACTATGGATGAACTAGCTCTAAAACCTAGTACAAATAATTTCACACTAGAGTTGAACTAGCTCTATAACCTAGTACAAATATTTTTACACTATGGTTGAACTTGCTCTATAACCTAGTACAAATAATTTTACACTAGAGTTGAACTAGCTCTATAACCTAGCACAAATAATTTCACACTAGACTTGAACTAGCTCTATAACCTAGTACAAATACTTTTACACTAGAGTTGAACTAGCTCTGTAACCTAGTACAAATAATTTTACACTAGAGTTGAACTTGGTCTATAACCTAGTACAAATGTTTTTACACTAGAGTTGAACTAGCTCTATAACCTAGTACAAATAATTTTGCACTAGAATTGAACTAGCTCTGTAACCTAGTGCAAATAATTTTACACTAGAGTTGAACTAGCTCTATACCCTAGTACAAATAATTTTACACTACAGTTGAACTAGCTCTATAACCTAGTACAAATAATTTTACACTAGAATTGAACTAGCTCTGTAACCTAGTGCAAATAATTTAACACTATGGTTGAACTAGCTCTATAACCTAGTACAAATAATTTTACAGTAAAGTTGAACTAGCTCTATAACCTAGTACAAATAATTTTACACTAGAGTTGAACTAGCTCTATAACCTAGTACAAATAATTTTACACTAGAGTTGAACTAGCTCTATAACCTAGTACAAATAATTTTACACTATGGTTGAACTAGCTCTATAACCTTGTACGAATAATTTTACACTACAGTTGAACTTGCTCTATAACCTAGTACAAATAATTTTACCCTAGAGTTGAACTAGCTCTATAACCTAGTACAAATACTTTCGCACTAGAATTGAACTAGCTCCAAAACCTAGTACAAATAATTTTACACTAAGGTTGAACTAGCTCTATAACCTAGTACAAATAATTTTACACTAGAGTTGAACTTGGTCTATAACCTAGTACAAATTTTTTTACACTAGAGTTGAACTAGCTCTATAACCTAGTACAAAAAATTTTACAATAGAATTGAACTAGCTCTATAACCTAGTACAAATAATTTTACACTAGAGTTGAACTAGCTCTATAACCTAGTACAAATAATTTTACACTAGAGTTGAACTAGCTGTATAACCTAGTTCAAATAATTTTACACTAGAGCTGAACTAGCTCTACAACCTAGTACAAATAATTTCACACTAGAGTTGAACTAGTTCTATAACCTAGTACAAATAATTTCACACTAGAGTTGAACTAGCTCTAAAACCTAGTACAAATAATTTTACACTTGAGTTGAACTAGCTCTATAACCTAGTACAAATAATTTTACACTAGAGTTGAAATAGCTCTATAACCTAGTACAAATAATTTTACACTAGACTTGAACTAGTTCTATAACCTAGTTCAAATAATTTTACACTATGGATGAACTAGCTCTAAAACCTAGTACAAATAATTTCACACTAGAGTTGAACTAGCTCTATAACCTAGTACAAATATTTTTACACTATGGTTGAACTAGCTCTATAACCTAGTACAAATAATTTTACACTAGAGTTGAACTAGCTCTATAACCTAGCACAAATAATTTCACACTAGACTTGAACTAGCTCTATAACCTAGTACAAATACTTTTACACTAGAGTTGAACTAGCTCTGTAACCTAGTACAAATAATTTTACACTAGAGTTGAACTTGGTCTATAACCTAGTACAAATGTTTTTACACTAGAGTTGAACTAGCTCTATAACCTAGTACAAATAATTTTGCACTAGAATTGAACTAGCTCTGTAACCTAGTGCAAATAATTTTACACTAGAGTTGAACTAGCTCTATACCCTAGTACAAATAATTTTACACTACAGTTGAACTAGCTCTATAACCTAGTACAAATAATTTTACACTAGAATTGAACTAGCTCTGTAACCTAGTGCAAATAATTTAACACTATGGTTGAACTAGCTCTATAACCTAGTACAAATAATTTTACAGTAAAGTTGAACTAGCTCTATAACCTAGTACAAATAATTTTACACTAGAGTTGAACTAGCTCTATAACCTAGTACAAATAATTTTACACTAGAGTTGAACTAGCTCTATAACCTAGTACAAATAATTTTACACTATGGTTGAACTAGCTCTATAACCTTGTACGAATAATTTTACACTACAGTTGAACTTGCTCTATAACCTAGTACAAATAATTTTACCCTAGAGTTGAACTAGCTCTATAACCTAGTACAAATACTTTCGCACTAGAATTGAACTAGCTCTAAAACCTAGTACAAATAATTTTACACTAAGGTTGAACTAGCTCTATAACCTAGTACAAATAATTTTACACTAGAGTTGAACTTGGTCTATAACCTAGTACAAATTTTTTTACACTAGAGTTGAACTAGCTCTATAACCTAGTACAAAAAATTTTACAATAGAATTGAACTAGCTCTATAACCTAGTACAAATAATTTTACACTAGAGTTGAACTAGCTCTATAACCTAGTACAAATAATTTTACACTAGAGTTGAACTAGCTGTATAACCTAGTTCAAATAATTTTACACTAGAGCTGAACTAGCTCTACAACCTAGTACAAATAATTTCACACTAGAGTTGAACTAGTTCTATAACCTAGTACAAATAATTTCACACTAGAGTTGAACTAGCTCTAAAACCTAGTACAAATAATTTTACACTTGAGTTGAACTAGCTCTATAACCTAGTACAAATAATTTTACACTAGAGTTGAAATAGCTCTATAACCTAGTACAAATAATTTTACACTAGACTTGAACTAGTTCTATAACCTAGTTCAAATAATTTTACACTATGGATGAACTAGCTCTAAAACCTAGTACAAATAATTTCACACTAGAGTTGAACTAGCTCTATAACCTAGTACAAATATTTTTACACTATGGTTGAACTAGCTCTATAACCTAGTACAAATAATTTTACACTAGAGTTGAACTAGCTCTATAACCTAGCACAAATAATTTCACACTAGACTTGAACTAGCTCTATAACCTAGTACAAATACTTTTACACTAGAGTTGAACTAGCTCTGTAACCTAGTACAAATAATTTTACACTAGAGTTGAACTTGGTCTATAACCTAGTACAAATGTTTTTACACTAGAGTTGAACTAGCTCTATAACCTAGTACAAATAATTTAGCACTAGAATTGAACTAGCTCTGTAACCTAGTGCAAATAATTTTACACTAGAGTTGAACTAGCTCTATAACCTAGTACAAATAATTTTACACTAAAGTTGAACTAGCTCTATAACCTACTACAAATAATTTTACACTAGAATTGAACTAGCTCTGTAACCTAGTGCAAATAATTTAACACTATGGTTGAACTAGCTCTATAACCTAGTACAAATAATTTTACAGTAAAGTTGAACTAGCTCTATAACCTAGTACAAATAATTTTACACTAGAGTTGAACTAGCTCTATAACCTAGTACAAATAATTTTACACTAGAGTTGAACTAGCTCTATAACCTAGTACAAATAATTTTACACTATGGTTGAACTAGCTCTATAACCTTGTACGAATAATTTTACACTACAGTTGAACTTGCTCTATAACCTAGTACAAATAATTTTACCCTAGAGTTGAACTAGCTCTATAACCTAGTACAAATACTTTCGCACTAGAATTGAACTAGCTCTAAAACCTAGTACAAATAATTTTACACTAAGGTTGAACTAGCTCTATAACCTAGTACAAATAATTTTACACTAGAGTTGAACTTGGTCTATAACCTAGTACAAATTTTTTTACACTAGAGTTGAACTAGCTCTATAACCTAGTACAAAAAATTTTACAATAGAATTGAACTAGCTCTATAACCTAGTACAAATAATTTTACACTAGAGTTGAACTAGTTCTATAACCTAGTACAAATAATTTTACACTAGAGTTGAACTAGCTATATAACCTAGTTCAAATAATTTTACACTAGAGCTGAACTAGCTCTATAACCTAGTACAAATAATTTCACACTAGAGTTGAACTAGTTCTATAACCTAGTACAAATAATTTCACACTAGAGTTGAACTAGCTCTAAAACCTAGTACAAATAATTTTACACTAGAGTTGAACTAGCTCTATAACCTAGTACAAATAATTTTACACTAGAGTTGAAATAGCTCTATAACCTAGTACAAATAATTTTACACTAGACTTGAACTAGTTCTATAACCTAGTTCAAATAATTTTACACTATGGATGAACTAGCACTAAAACCTAGTACAAATAATTTCACACTAGAGTTGAACTAGCTCTATAACCTAGTACAAATATTTTTACACTATGGTTGAACTAGCTCTATAACCTAGTACAAATAAGTTTACACTAGAGTTGAACTAGCTCTATAACCTAGCACAAATAATTTCACACTAGACTTGAACTAGCTCTATAACCTAGTAAAAATACTTTTACACTAGAGTTGAACTAGCTCTGTAACCTAGTACAAATAATTTTACACTAGAGTTGAACTTGGTCTATAACCTAGTACAAATGTTTTTACACTAGAGTTGAACTAGCTCTATAACCTAGTACAAATAATTTAGCACTAGAATTGAACTAGCTCTGTAACCTAGTGCAAATAATTTTACACTAGAGTTGAACTAGCTCTATAACCTAGTACAAATAATTTTACACTACAGTTGAACTAGCTCTATAACCTAGTACAAATAATTTTACACTAGAATTGAACTAGCTCTGTAACCTAGTGCAAATAATTTAACACTATGGTTGAACTAGCTCTATAACCTAGTACAAATAATTTTACAGTACAGTTGATATAGCTCTATAACCTAGTACAAATAATTTTACACTAGAGTTGAACTAGCTCTAAAACCTAGTACAAATAATTTTACACTAGAGTCAAACTAGCTCTATAACCTAGTACAAATAATTTTACACTATGGTTGAACTAGCTCTATAACCTTGTACGAATAATTTTACACTACAGTTGAACTTGCTCTATAACCTAGTACAAATAATTTTACACTAGAGTTGAACTAGCTCTATAACCTAGTACAAATACTTTCGCACTAGAATTGAACTAGCTCTAAAACCTAGTACAAATAATTTTACACTAAGGTTGAACTAGCTCTATAACCTAGTACAAATAATTTTACACTAGAGTTGAACTTTGTCTATAACCTAGTACAAATGTTTTTACACTAGAGTTGAACTAGCTCTATAACCTAGTACAAATAATTTTACAATAGAATTGAACTAGCTCTATAACCTAGTACAAATAATTTTACACTAGAGTTGAACTAGCTCTATAACTTAGTACAAATAATTTTACACTAGAGGTGAACTAGCTGTATAACCTAGTTCAAATAATTTTACACTAGAGCTGAACTAGCTCTATAACCTAGTACAAATAATTTCACACTAGAGTTGAACTAGTTCTATAACCTAGTACAAATAATTTCACACTAGAGTTGAACTAGCTCTAAAACCTAGTACAAATAATTTTACACTAGAGTTGAACTAGCTCTATAACCTAGTACAAATAATTTTACACTAGAGTTGAAATAGCTCTATAACCTAGTACAAATAATTTTACACTAGACTTGAACTAGTTCTATAACCTAGTTCAAATAATTTTACACTATGGATGAACTAGCTCTAAAACCAAGTACAAATAATTTCACACTAGAGTTGAACTAGCTCTATAACCTAGTACAAATATTTTTACACTATGGTTGAACTAGCTCTATAACCTAGTACAAATAATTTTACACTAGAGTTGAACTAGCTCTATAACCTAGCACAAATAATTTCACACTAGACTTGAACTAGCTCTATAACCTAGTACAAATACTTTTACACTAGAGTTGAACTAGCTCTGTAACCTAGTACAAATAATTTTACACCAGAGTTGAACTTGGTCTATAACCTAGTACAAATGTTTTTACACTAGAGTTGAACTAGCTCTATAACCTAGTACAAATAATTTTACACTAGAATTGAACTAGCTCTGTAACCTAGTGCAAATAATTTTACACTAAAGTTGAACTAGCTCTATAACCTAGTACAAATAATTTTACACTACAGTTGAACTAGCTCTATAACCTAGTACAAATAATTTTACACTAGAATTGAACTAGCTCTGTAACCTAGTGCAACTAATTTTACACTATGGTGGAACAAGCTCTGTAACCTAGTAGAAATAATTTTACAGTAAAGTTGAACTAGCTCTATAACCTAGTACAAATAATTTTACACTAGAGTTGAACTAGCTCTATAACCTAGTACAAATAATTTTACACTAGAGTTGAACTAGCTCTATAACCTAGTACAAATAATTTTACACTATGGTTGAACTAGCTCTATAAACTAGTACGAATAATTTTACACTACAGTTGAACTAGCTCTATAACCTAGTACAAATAATTTTACACTAGAGTTGAACTAGCTCTATAACCTAGTACAAATACTTTCACACTAGAATTGAACTAGCTCTAAAACCTAGTACAAATAATTTTAAACTAAGGTTGAACTAGCTCTATAACCTAGTACAAATAATTTTACACTAGAGTTAAACTTGGTTTATAACCTAGTACAAATGTTTTTACACTAGAGTTGAACTAGCTCTATAACCTAGTACAAATAATTTTACACTAGAGTTAAACTAGCTGTATAACCTAGTTCAAATAATTTTACACTAGAGTTGAACTAGCTCTATAACCTAGTACAAATAATTTCACACTAGAGTTGAACTAGTTCTATAACCTAGTACAAATAATTTTACACTAGAGTTGAAATAGCTCTATAACTTAGTACAAATAATTTTACACTAGAGTTAAACTAGCTCTATAACCTAGTACAAATAATTTTACACTAGACTTGAACTAGCTATATAACCTAGTTCAAATAATTTTACACTATGGTTGAACTACCTCTAAAACCTTGTACAAATAATTTCACACTAGAGTTGAACTAGCTCTATAACCTAGTACAAATATTTTTACACTATGGTTGAACTTGCTCTATAACCTAGTACAAATAATTTTACACTAGAGTTGAACTAGCTCTATAACCTAGTACAAATAATTTCACAATAGACTTGAACTAGCTCTATATCCTAGTACAAATACTTTTACACTAGAGTTGAGATAGCTCTATAACATAGTTCAAATAATTTTACACTAAGGTTGAATTGCTCTGTAACCTAGTACAAATAATTTTACACTAGAGTTGAACTAGCTCTATAACGTAGTACAAATAATTTTACACTATGGTTGAACTAGCTCTATAAACTAGTACGAATAATCTTACACTACAGTTGAACTAGCTCTGTAACCTAGTACAAATAATTTTACACTATGGTTGAACTAGCTCTATAAACTAGTACGAATAATCTTACACTACAGTTGAACTAGCTCTGTAACCTAGTACAAATAATTTTACACTAGAGTTGAACTAGCTCTATAACCTAGTACAAATACTTTCACACTAGAATTGAACTAGCTCTAAAACCTACTACAAATAATTTTACACTAAGGTTGAACTAGCTCTATAACCTAGTACAAATAATTTTACACTAGAGTTGAACTTGGTTTATAACCTAGTACAAATGTTTTTACACTAGAGTTGAACTAGCTCTATAACCTAGTACAAATAATTTTACACTAGAGTTAAACTAGCTGTATAACCTAGTTCAAATAATTTTACACTAGAGTTGAACTAGCTCTATAACCTAGTACAAATAATTTCACACTAGAGTTGAACTAGTTCTATAACCTAGTACAAATAATTTCACACTAGAGTTGAACTAGCTCTAAAACCTAGTACAAATAATTTTACACTAGAGTTGAAATAGCTCTATAACCTAGTACAAATAATTTTACACTAGATTTAAACTAGCTCTACAACCTAGTACAAATAATTTTACACTAGACTTGAACTAGTTCTATAACCTAGTTCAAATAATTTTACACTATGGATGAACTAGCTCTCAAACCTAGTACAAATAATTTCACACTAGAGTTGAACTAGCTCTATAACCTAGTACAAATATTTTTACACTATGGTTGAACTAGCTCTATAACCTAGTACAAATAAGTTTACACTAGAGTTGAACTAGCTCTATAACCTAGCACAAATAATTTCACACTAGACTTGAACTAGCTCTATAACCTAGTACAAATACTTTTACACTAGAGTTGAACTAGCTCTGTAACCTAGTACAAATAATTTTACACTAGAGTTGAACTTGGTCTATAACCTAGTAATAATGTTTTTACACTAGAGTTGAACTAGCTCTATAACCTAGTACAAATAATTTAGCACTAGAATTGAACTAGCTCTGTAACCTAGTGCAAATAATTTTACACTAGAGTTGAACTAGCTCTATAACCTAGTACAAATAATTTTACACTACAGTTGAACTAGCTCTATAACATAGTACAAATAATTTTACACTAGAATTGAACTAGCTCTGTAACCTAGTGCAAATAATTTAACACTATGGTTGAACTAGCTCTATAACCTAGTACAAATAATTTTACAGTACAGTTGAACTAGCTCTATAACCTAGTACAAATAATTTTACACTAGAGTTGAACTAGCTCTAAAACCTAGTACAAATAATTTTACACTAGAGTTAAACTAGCTCTATAACCTAGTACAAATAATTTTACACTATGGTTGAACTAGCTCTATAACCTTGTACGAATAATTTTACACTACAGTTGAACTTGCTCTATAACCTAGTACAAATAATTTTACACTAGAGTTGAACTAGCTCTATAACCTAGTACAAATACTTTCGCACTAGAATTGAACTAGCTCTAAAACCTAGTACAAATAATTTTACACTAAGGTTGAACTAGCTCTATAACCTAGTACAAATAATTTTACACTAGAGTTGAACTTGGTCTATAACCTAGTACAAATGTTTTTACACTAGAGTTGAACTAGCTCTATAACCTAGTACAAATAATTTTACAATAGAATTGAACTAGCTCTGTAACCTAGTACAAATAATTTTACACTAGAGTTGAACTAGCTCTATAACCTAGTACAAATAATTTTACACTAGAGTTGAACTAGCTGTATAACCTAGTTCAAATAATTTTACACTAGAGCTGAACTAGCTCTATAACCTAGTACAAATAATTTCACACTAGAGTTGAACTAGTTCTATAACCTAGTACAAATAATTTCACACTAGAGTTGAACTAGCTCTAAAACCTAGTACAAATAATTTTACACTAGAGTTGAACTAGCTCTATAACCTAGTACAAATAATTTTACACTAGAGTTGAAATAGCTCTATAACCTAGTACAAATAATTTTACACTAGACTTGAACTAGTTCTATAACCTAGTTCAAATAATTTTACACTATGGATGAACTAGCTCTAAAACCAAGTACAAATAATTTCACACTAGAGTTGAACTAGCTCTATAACCTAGTACAAATATTTTTACACTATGGTTGAACTAGCTCTATAACCTAGTACAAATAATTTTACACTAGAGTTGAACTAGCTCTATAACCTAGCACAAATAATTTCACACTAGACTTGAACTAGCTCTATAACCTAGTACAAATACTTTTACACTAGAGTTGAACTAGCTCTGTAACCTAGTACAAATAGTTTTACACTAGAGTTGAACTTGGTCTATAACCTAGTACAAATGTTTTTACACTAGAGTTGAACTAGCTCTATAACCTAGTACAAATAATTTTACACTAGAATTGAACTAGCTCTGTAACCTAGTGCAAATAATTTTACACTAAAGTTGAACTAGCTCTATAACCTAGTACAAATAATTTTACACTACAGTTGAACTAGCTCTATAACCTAGTACAAATAATTTTACACTAGAATTGAACTAGCTCTGTAACCTAGTGCAACTAATTTTACACTATGGTTGAACTAGCTCTGTAACCTAGTAGAAATAATTTTACAGTAAAGTTGAACTAGCTCTATAACCTAGTACAAATAATTTTACACTAGAGTTGAACTAGCTCTATAACCTAGTACAAATAATTTTACACTAGAGTTGAACTAGCTCTATAACCTAGTACAAATAATTTTACACTATGGTTGAACTAGCTCTATAAACTAGTACGAATAATTTTACACTACAGTTGAACTAGCTCTATAACCTAGTACAAATAATTTTACACTAGAGTTGAACTAGCTCTATAACCTAGTACAAATACTTTCACACTAGAATTGAACTAGCTCTAAAACCTAGTACAAATAATTTTAAACTAAGGTTGAACTAGCTCTATAACCTAGTACAAATAATTTTACACTAGAGTTGAACTTGGTTTATAACCTAGTACAAATGTTTTTACACTAGAGTTGAACTAGCTCTATAACCTAGTATAAATAATTTTACACTAGAGTTAAACTAGCTGTATAACCTAGTTCAAATAATTTTACACTAGAGTTGAACTAGCTCTATAACCTAGTACAAATAATTTCACACTAGAGTTGAACTAGTTCTATAACCTAGTACAAATAATTTCACACTAGAGTTGAACTAGCTCTAAAACCTAGTACAAATAATTTTACACTAGAGTTGAAATAAATCTATAACCTAGTACAAATAATTTTACACTAGAGTTAAACTAGCTCTATAACCTAGTACAAATAATTTTACACTAGACTTGAACTAGCTCTATAACCTAGTTCAAATAATTTTACACTATGGTTGAACTAGCTCTAAAACCTTGTACAAATAATTTCACACTAGAGTTGAACTAGCTCTATAACCTAGTACAAATATTTTTACACTATGGTTGAACTTGCTCTATAACCTAGTACAAATAATTTTACACTAGAGTTGAACTAGCTCTATAACCTAGTACAAATAATTTCACAATAGACTTGAACTAGCTCTATATCCTAGTACAAATACTTTTACACTAGAGTTGAGATAGCTCTATAACATAGTTCAAATAATTTTACACTAGGGTTGAACTAGCTCTGTAACCTAGTACAAATAATTTTACACTAGAGTTGAACTAGCTCTATAACGTAGTACAAATAATTTTACACTATGGTTGAACTAGCTCTATAAACTAGTACGAATAATTTTACACTACAGTTGAACTAGCTCTGTAACCTAGTACAAATAATTTTACACTAGAGTTGAACTAGCTCTATAACCTAGTACAAATACTTTCACACTAGAATTGAACTAGCTCTAAAACCTAGTACTAATAATTTTACACTAAGGTTGAACTAGCTCTATAACCTAGTACAAATAATTTTACACTAGAGTTGAACTTGGTTTATAACCTAGTACAAATGTTTTTACACTAGAGTTGAACTAACTCTATAACCTAGTACAAATAATTTTACACTAGAGTTAAACTAGCTGTATAACCTAGTTCAAATAATTTTACACTAGAGTTGAACTAGCTCTATAACCTAGTACAAATAATTTCACACTAGAGTTGAACTAGTTCTATAACCTAGTACAAATAATTTCACACTAAAGTTGAACTAGCTCTAAAACCTAGTACAAATAATTTTACACTAGAGTTGAAATAGCTCTATAACCTAGTACAAATAATTTTACACTAGATTTAAACTAGCTCTATAACCTAGTACAAATAATTTTACACTAGACTTGAACTAGCTCTATAACCTAGTTCAAATAATTTTACACTATGGTTGAACTAGCTCTAAAACCTTGTACAAATAATTTCACACTAGAGTTGAACTAGCTCTATAACCTAGTACAAATATTTTTACACTATGGTTGAACTAGCTCTATAACCTAGTACAAATAATTTTACACTAGAGTTGAACTAGCTCTTTAACCTAGTACAAATAATTTCACAATAGACTTGAACTAGCTCTATAACCTAGTACAAATACTTTTACACTAGAGTTGAGATAGCTCTATAACATATTTCAAATAATTTTACACTAAGGTTGAACTAGCTCTGTAACCTAGTACAAATAATTTTACACTAGAGTTGAACTAGCTCTATAACCTAGTACAAATAATTTTACACTATGGTTGAACTAGCTCTATAAACTAGTACGAATAATTTTACACTACAGTTGAACTAGCTCTGTAACCTAGTACAAATAATTTTACACTAGAGTTGAACTAGCTCTATAACCTAGTCCAAATACTTTCACACTAGAATTGAACTAGCTCTAAAACCTAGTACAAATAATTTTACAGTAAGGTTGAACTAGCTCTATAACCTAGTACAAATAATTTTACACTAGAGTTGAACTTGGTTTATGTCGGTGTACTAAAGTATGGGTCTTTTTAGTACCCCTTACTTGTGCACGGGCAGTTGTAACCGTACCGCGGCAGGCCTTGCCGGGGAATAGCTAGGAGTAATCACAAGACTAAGATGCGAAGAAGGCGTTCAAGTCAATGATCAGACAGAAGACCAAAGGGTTGCGGCGGCCCGGCAAGACCCTTGCCGGCAAGGATTCGCACCCGGCAAGACCCGGCCCCAGCAAGGATTCAGCCCCGGCAAGGCTCTGCACAGTGCAGCGCTATCGCTCCTGTGCAGTGGCCAGCCTTGTCGTTTAGGGCTTGTCCTCATGATGAGGTGGCGCGATGCCGGCCACGGGATGCTTAAGCGGCGCTGATGGGATGGCTGCTTTTCCCATCCCCCGTAAAGCTTTTCCAAGCCCGAGAGGCTAAGGGACACCTCGACGGACACCTCACGGTGCATTTAATGAGTTTGTCCTAGGCCGTCAGGGTTATGTATGATAACACTGTGATAATGCTGTAGCTACTTTCCACCTCATGCCTTATCTCGTACGCTACTGTGGTAGCCCCTTTGACTCATATAAAAGGAGGCCCGAGGCATACAGAGAAGGGGGAGGAGGGGGAGGAGGAGGAGCACTTCTGAGGGCCCATTCTGCATGCGCAGCTACCAAGTACTGTAGCTCCCAGAACTTGGCCAAGAACATCCACTGTAATACAATCAAAGCAGGAGTAGGGTTTTACGCATCCGTGCGGCCCGAACCTGGGTAAAATCCCCCGTGTGCTGTTCATTAGATCTGCTCTTTGTGCGATCCTCTCCCCTTGCCGAACCATAAAGGGATCTCCTTGATCCCGTAGGTGTTCGTTTCCCACGACATCTTTGGCGCGCCAGGTAGGGGGAGAAAGGGTTGTGCGAACCTGATCTAGCGATCAGCGCTTCAGATCTTTGATCATCTTCACCACCATGGCTCCCAAGAAGAAGGGTTTCATGGCGGTTGGTCCATTTGCATCCGTCGTGCCTGATGCTGCGCGCACAGGCGACGGGGTAGACGTGGGTGGAGGAGATGGAGGCTCCGAGCTTCCACGGCGTTCCGGCGATCCGAGCCGGACGAGCAACAGGTCCAAGGATGGAGCTGCGCAACCTGCTGGTGGTGCATCGACTTCCAAGGATGGAGCGGCGCCTTCCAGGACGAATACGCCGGCGCATGCACCGCGACCTTCTCAGGACACGCGTGACGTGCGGCCTCAGGACGTTGGTGGTTCTAGGCGTCTGCAAGAAAAGGCCCCTACGCATCACTCTCAGGGTGCGCAGGGCCAAGATCCGCGCCAGCGCGCTGGTGGAAGCCGCGCACGGGTGCAGAGTCGTGATGGTGCTCCTTCTAACCCTGTTAAGAGTTTGAGCACCTCACGTTCTTCACACCTGTCGCCGCCGCCTACGCCAGCAGAGGCGTTGGCGCGAGCTCAGCTACTCCTAGACTTCCCTCCTGCCACGGAGAAGCTAGACGAGTGGCGAGCCACTATCCAGAGCCTCCTCAGCCTGGCCGACAATGGCAGACCGCAGTAGGGTGAACCCTCGCGGTTGCAGTCGTCTAGGCTGGTGCGTGGCGATGGAGAGAAGACCGGAGCTGGAACGACTACATTGCGTTCCCCTCCGCTGCATCAGGAGCGGTCGTTAACTCGACGGACCAACGCCCGTGAGGATGATTCCACGGCGTCATCTGATCCGCGGGTTCGCCGCGATCAACATCACGTTCTTCGAGAACGGAAGAAGGAGGACGCTCGAACCACCATCGAGCGCCGAAAGGGAAGCGTGTCGCCAGTCCGACAAGCGCGCTGGGACCGCTGTTGACGAGCCCGCGCCAGGGTACCCTGGCTGCCTACCTTACGAGGTGGGTTGTCCAGCGTTTACTCGTGAGCTGCGGCAAGTCCAGTGACCCATCCATCCGAGTTCTTGAGCATCTATACCATCGCGGTGCAGGCTGCCGGGGCTCGAGACGATAAGGTGCTGGCCAACTACTTTCCGTTGGTGCTGAAGCCCAACGTTAGATCGTGGTTGATGCACCTGCCCGAGAATTCCATCTCTTCTTGGACCGACCTGTGCCACCAGTTTGTTGGCGCCTTCACCGGCGGCCATCAAGCTCCTGGCCAGGAGAGTGATCTACATATCATCCCCCAGAAAGAGGGCGAAAGTTTGCGCAAGTATATCCAAAGGTTCAGCCGCGTCCAGCACAACATTCCTGACGTTCATCCCGCTGCCGTCATCAGCGCCTTTCATCAGAATGTGCGCAATCGTAAAATGCGGGAGGAGCTGGCGATGAACAAAGTCAGAGATGTCGCCGAGCTCTACGCTTTGGCCGACAAGTGTGCATGGGCAGAGGATGGAAGAAGACTCCCCGGCGAGAACGCTGGCGCCGGAGTCGACTCCGAGAGCGAAGACGCTCCTGCCCCGGCAAGGAAGGGAAAGCGGAAGAACAGGACGCGCAAAGGCAAGGCCGTGCTTGCCGTTGAAGGTTCCGGCAACACCGGCACCACCAAGAAGTCCAAAACCGACGACCCCGGCAAGGAGATTGCCGGGTGTGCGGCGTGTCAGGCCTTGGCGGCTGCCGACAAGCCAGAAGGATCCGGCAAGCAGTACTGCAATATCCACCGTACCAAGGGCCATGATCTCCAAGACTGCCGGCAAGTGGAGGAGCTTGTCAAGAAGCAGCGCGCCGAGTACGAAAGGCGCGACAAGGGGAGAGCCCAAGATGGTGCCGGAGGGTCTGACAGGAAACGCGGTCGAGGAGGTCGCCGCGGCAAGCCCAGGCAGCAGCAAGAGAAGCCTGCCCGGGGCCGTGACAAGAAGGAAGGGGATGAAGATGAAGAGGAAGATGATGGCGAACCTAGTGAGCGAGAGTTCCAGAAGGCAACGGAGGTTATGTGTGTCGATGGAGGCGCTTCGTTGCATTTCTCTCACCGCCAACTCAAGCAGAACCCTCTATTGATGCGGCAGAACCCTCTATTGAGATTAATGCGGCAGAACCCTCTATTGATGCACAGAAGCCACTGAAGTGGTCCCACACGCCCATCATCTTTGATGCCGAGGATCACCCAGATCGCACAACCGCGGTCGGGTGCCTGCCGCTATTGGTCTCACCAACAGTTCGCAACCTCAAGGTAACAAAAATGTTGGTTGACGGTGGGGCCGGCCTGAACTTGATCTCGCCGGATGTCATCAAGAGGCTGCAAATTCCTGACGAGGACCTTGAGGAGACAGGCTCTTTCCAAGGGGTCAATCCGGGAAGGAACCAGCCGAAAGGCAAGATCACGCTGTCGGTAACATTCAGCAGCGAGCTGAACTTTAGGACGGAGAAGGTCGTTTTCGACGTCGCCAAGATTCCGTTACCTTATAATGGAATCCTTGGCCGCCCAGCGCTGGCTAAGTTCATGGCGGCCTCGCACTACGCCTACAACGTCTTGAAGATGCCCAGCCGAATGAGCGTCATCACTGTTTCACTCCGACAAGAAAGACGCGCTCATTTGCACCGACAAGCTTTACCGGGAAGCAGTTGCAGCGTCCGCCGCCAAGGCGCATGCTCCTATCGCTCAAGATCCCGGCAAGAAGAAGAAGCCCGGCAAGACCTCTGGTACAAACTCCGGCAAGCGCGCCTCTCCGGAGTGCTGCGCTACCGTCGAGGATGCACCAGAGAGCTCTGCTGGCCAGACCAAGAAATCCAAGGCTGCTCCGCCTGAGACCAAGAAGGTGCCCGCCAAGGAGGACGGGACGGGAGGAACTTTCACCATAAGTTCCACCCTTAATGGCAAATAAGAAAGCGCGCTCGTTGCTTTCCTGCGGGCGAATGTCGATGTGTTTGCATGGCAACCATCTGACATCCCCGGTGTTCCCAGGGAAGTAATTGAGCACCACCTAGCTGTCTGTCCCCACGCGCGGCCCGTCAAGCAGAAGGTGTGGAAGCAAGCTTTGGAGCGGCAAGAATTCATTGCCGAAGAGATTAAGAAGCTTGAGGCGGCAGGCCTGGTTAGAGGAGTCCTCCATCCTACATGGTTGGCCAATCCAGTTGTTGTGCGCAAGGGGAACGGTAAATGGAGGCTATGTATTGACTTTACAGATATCAATAAAGCCTGTCCGAAAGATCCCTTTCCCTTGCCGCGCATCAACCAGATTGTGGATTCCACTGCCGGCTGCGATTTGCTGTCATTTCTTGATGCATACTCAGGCTACCACCAGATCTTTATGGCGAGAGAAGACAAAGAGAAGACCGCATTTATCACCCCATGTGGCACATACTGCTTCTTGCGTATGCCTTTCGGGTTGAAAAGTGCTGGGTCGACCTTCGCGAGAGCCGTCCAGATTGGTTTCGAGACCCAGCTCCATAGAAATATGGAAGCCTATATGGATGATATAGTGGTCAAAACCAAGGACATGGCAACGCTCATTCAAGATCTGGAGGAGACTTTTGCAAACCTGCGCAGGATCAACCTGAAGCTCAATCCCGAGAAGTGCGTGTTTGGCGTTCCATCTGGCAAGCTTCTCGGGTTCTTTGTATCCCAGCGTGGAATTGAAGCCAATCCCGACAAGATCAAGGCAATTGAGCAGATTGAAGCGCCGAGACGAGTTAAGGATGTGCGTTGTCTTGCCGGCTGCGTCGCTGCTTTGAGTAGGTTCATCTCAAAGTCCGCTGAGCGTGCCCTGCCATTTTTCAAAATTTTGAAGAAGGCAGGTCCGATAAAATGGACTCTGGAAGCGGAGGCAGCGCTGCAGGATTTGAAGAGGTACCTCTCCTCTCCGCCAATACTAGTCGCACCTAGGCCACAAGAGTCGTTGCTGCTATATCTAGCGGCAAGGAATCAAGTGGTTAGTGCTGCGCTGGTGGCAGAGAGAGAAGCAGAGGAGGATGTAGCGGCAACGGCAGGCCCGCCAAGCGACTTGCCGAGGCCAGCCCTGGCAGAGTCTGGTGCCGACAAGGAAAGATCCGCGCAGTCAAGTCAAGAAGTGCAGAAGAAGAAGATGGTGCAGCGCCCAGTTTATTTCGTCAGCTCCGTATTGCAGGGAGCTAGGTCGAGATATTCTGGTGTGCAGAAGCTGCTCTTCGGCCTCCTTATGGCCTCGAGGAAGCTGCGCCATTATTTGCAAGCACATGACATCACCGTCGTCACTCGCTTTCCACTGCAACGGATTCTTCGGAACCCAGAAGCAACCGGCAGGATTGTCGAGTGGGCGTTGGAGCTGTCATGCTTTGGTCTCAAGTTTGAAAGTTCTTCAACTATCCAGAGCAGAGCCCTGGCAGAGTTCATTGCAGAATGGACCCCAACGCCAGACGACGAAGTTAAAGAATCAGCGATTCCCGGCAAGGAAACAGATCGCGAATGGATTATGTACTTTGATGGGGCTTTTTCGCTGCAAGGCGCCGGTGCCGGCGTGCTGCTTGTCGCACCCACCGGAGAGCACCTCAAGTACGTTGTCCAGATGCATTTTCCCCGGGAGAGATCGACCAACAACACGGCAGAGTATGAAGGACTGCTTGCCGGTCTCAGGATCGCGGCAGACCTTGGGATCAAGAAGCTCATCGTCAGAGGTGACTCCCAGCTCGTCGTGAGGCAAGTCAACAAAGATTATCAGAGCCCGTTAATGGAAGCTTACGTCAATGAAGTGAGGAAGCTAGAGGAGCGCTTTGACGGTCTTCAGACAGAGCATGTTCTTCGATCAGAGAACAACATTGCCGACGACCTGTCGAAGCATGCCGCACTCAAGCTACCTGTGGAACCAGGGACTTTTGTGCTCCGCTTGACTCAACCATCCGTGTCACCATCGACAAGGCCTGATAAGAGAAGAAAGTTAAGTACCGGCGAGTACTTCCCGGCAGGGCTTCCCGAAGCCCCCGGCAAGGATCTTGCCGGGAACGAAACGGTTGCCGGTGAGCAGCGGCTTCGCGCAGAACCTCAGGTTCTTGCCGCTGAAGCAAGCGCCCCTGCTGCCGAAGGAATACCAGTTGCCGGTGAGCAGCTGCTCCACCAAGAACCTCAGGTTCTTGCCATAGAAGCAAATGCTCCCGCAGCTGAAGAGTCGCCTTTAGTCCTTGTCGTCGAGCCACAAGCTCCGGCATGGGCACAGCAAATAGTCCGTTTCCTTCAGATAGGACAACTCCCCGAAGAGCAGGAAGAAGTTGAAAACGTAGCCCGTCAGTCAAGTATGTACCAGTTCATCGATGACGTTCTGTACAGAAAGAGACCGAACGGGTTGAAATTGAAGTGTATTCCTCGGGAGGATGGACTAGAGTTGTTGGCAGAGATTCATGGGGGCATATGTGGATCCCACATAGGCTCGAGAGCCCTTGTCGGCAAGGCATTCCGGCAAGGATTCTTCTGGCCTACTGCCCTCCAGGATGCAACGGCACTAGTAACCAAGTGTGAAGCGTGCCAGTTTCATTCGAAGCAACTACATCAGCCAGCTCAAGCTCTCCAGACGATCCCTCTCTCCTGGCCCTTCTCGGTCTGGGGGCTCGACATACTGGGTCCCTCCCCCCGCGCTGCCGGGGGCTTCGAGTACTTGTACGTTGCCATCGACAAGTTCACGAAGTGGCCAGAAGTGGAAGCAGTGAGGAAAGTGACAGCACAGTCAGCAGTCAAGTTCTTCAAGGGGATTGTGTGCCGTTTTGGTGTGCCGAAGAGGATCATCACCAACAACGGTACACAGTTAACTAGTCGCACCTTCATGCAGTACGTCCAAGACCTTGGCGGCAAGATCTGTTTTGCCTCTGTTGCTCACCCGGGAAGCAATGGCCAAGCGGAAAGGGCGAACGCTGAAGTGCTGCACGGTCTCCGGACCAGAACTTTCGACAGGCTGCACAAGCATGGAAGACGCTGGATTGACGAGCTGCCGGCGGTTCTTTGGTCGATCAGGACGACGCCGAATCGAGCCACCGGCCAGACACCCTTCGCTCTGGTCTACGAAGCGGAAGCAGTTCTCCCCACGGAACTCATATACGGGTCACCTCGAGTGCTCGCTTATGATGATCTTGAGCAAGAGCAGCTGCGACAAGATGACGCGCTGCTCCTTGAGGAGAACCGTCTTCGGGCTGCTGTGCGAGCCGCTCGCTATCAGTAAGCTTTGCGCCGCTACCATAGCCGCAAGGTTCACGCCCGGAGTCTTGAGGAAGGTGACCTTGTTCTTCGGCGCGTTCAGTCGGCCAAGAATTCCAACAAGTTGATGCCGAAGTGGGAAGGCCCTTACCGGGTAGTGCGAGTCACCAGGCCTGGCGCTGTCCGCCTGGAGACCGAAGAGGGCTTGCCAGTGAGCAACTCCTGGAATATCGAGCACCTTCGCAAGTTCTACCCGTAAGGCGCAGTTGTTCGGGTTTCTTGCTGTGATAGCGATACGGCCAGCAGGCTGCTGACGACCCGAATCCAGCGCTCGCGGCAGCGTAACGCTCCGGCAAGATCCCGGCAATGCCATTCTGTACAAGTGTTGCCGGTGGCATGTAATCCTTTGTACAGAGCAGGCACATCCTTTGTGCATATTTAATAAGATCTGTGTGCTTTACATTTCTTGTTGATTCCATTATCTGAGATATGTATTGCACTAGATCCTGGTAAGAGCTAACAAACCGTCAAGGTTCCATACTTTTATTTTCTCTTCTTTCTTTTTCTTAAGAGACAGAAGATTCCCTCGCGCGCAAGTTTGCCGGGGGGGGGGGGGAGGAGAATGGTGGTATGGATACCAGACGACGTTCAAGGTTGGCGCCTTGCCGGAAGAAGAAGAATAGCGACAAAAAGTAGAGCTAAGTTGCTGAACCCCTTAAGCAGATTTTGATTTTTGTATGGCTGTATTCCCTTGAACGATATTGGCTTTGTATGGAAAACCTGCACGCAATGAAATCTTGTCGTGATAGGCTGCGCCCTTACTCTGTTTCGAGTCCGCTCAACAGTCTAGGTGGCCGCGCTGAAAGCGTCAAGATTTCTTGCCGTGAGCAGCACCGCCCGCAAGCTGCTGACGACCCGAATCCAGCGCTCGCGACGGGGTTATGCTCCGGCAAGTTCCCAGCAAAGCGTAGGGTATACGCCATACAGAAAGAAATTGAACAAATGGAATAGCATGCCTTAATTCAAATAGAGCAAGTTATATTACATCCAGTGCTTGCCGCGTTTCTGACATAAAAGCAATTTTGTCTTTTACATGTGACGCCGGCAGCAAGATGGAGAAGAGATAGGGGGCTACAGCTAATCCCAGCGGTCGCCCTCGACCCTCTTCACCTGGCTCACCCGATCGACGATGGGCGCGACAAGCTCTTCGAGAGCCTTGACGTCCGCGTCCTTCGGCAAGCTTTTCAAGGCTTTGGAGAGGTCGATGCCATGGTTCCTGTACGCCACCTTCATCAACACCTTCCGGAGGATGAGCTGGCAGAGTTTCCGGGATTCGTCGGCCAGCTTGCTTGTTTGGTTCACCTGGAGTAGCTTGAGGGCGTCGACGAGCTTCTCGAAGAACATGGTTAGCCTGGCGCTTGAGGATACGTTGTCATCGGCAGAGTAACCCAAGCCTGGCAAGCCCATGGCCTCCAGCTCCGCGCCAAGCTTCTCGGCGACGTCCGCCAGCCTGGCAGTCCAGAGCTTCACGCTAGAGGTGTACTCGTTGTGTTTGGCGGCGGCGTTCTGGAGCAGCTCCTGTTCGTCGTGGAGGTCTTTGATAAGAGTCTTCTCGCGAACTCGGGCAGCCTCAAGAGACTCCTCCAGCGTGGATAGCTTCAGCTTCAGATCTTCAATGGAGTCCTTGGCGGAGGAAAGCTGCTGGACCTTCTCGGATGCGGCAACCTGCGTCTCCATCAGGCTGTGGTGAGCCTTGTCTCTCTTGGCCTCGAGTGCTGAGACCTTCTTGCCGTGGTCCTCGAGAGTGGCTTCCAGCTGCTCCGTCTTCTCCTCCAGCAAGTTCTTGGCGGCCTCTGCAGCTCCGGCAGCGTCGAGGGCCTCTTTGAGCTTGCCGGCGTGGTCTTCAGTTAGAGCTCTGAGCGTCTTCAAGTGTTTCTGCTCAAGCTCCTGGACCCGCCGCGCGACAAGATTTTTGAGCTCTTCATCCTTGTTGCGAAGCTTGGCGGCAAGCGCCGCCTCGCGCGCGGCAAGGTCCTCTTCTTGGGCGTCAAGGCTGATGCGGCGCTGCGTCAAGAGGGCTCCTGCCGCGGCGGCTTGCTGGGCGGCCTCCTCCTGCGCTTTCTCGATGTCTGATTGCTTCAGCAGGAGGATGTTCCGCTCTTCCGCCAGCTGCTCCCGATAAACATTCAGCTCTTGGAGGGCCTCGCCGTACCAAGCCTGTGTCTCCGTGACGCGTTGTTGGAAGTATCCTTCCGCTGCCTCGATGAGCGCTGCCCGGGAGTCCAGTTTCTCCTTCTGGGCACGGTAGAGCGCCTGGAGCTTCTGATAGTTGTCATTCATGGCTTGGAGTAGCTGCTCCTCCTTGAGCTCACTGGCGGCGGCGATGATGATTTCCCCGTCAAGATGTTCTCCTTCAACCAGCTCTTCGATGTTTGCCGATCCCGGCATACCGACGACATTTTTGCCGGCCCTGATGTATTGGCTTGAGGAAGGGGCCTTGGACGACGAGGGTTGGTCTTCGGCAGTTGAGGGCCCCGCGGCAGTAGAGGCGCCTGGCGCTCCTATGGCGGAAGCGCCGTCAGTATGGCCACGGGTCTCCTCGCCAGCTCCCTCGGCGGTCATCTTGGCGGCCTCCTCTTGCGCGGTCTTGGCGGCCTCAGCGGCAGCGGCCTTGGCGGCCTCGACGGCAGCATCCTCGGCGGCAGCAGCTTTGGCAGCCTCGGCGGCAGCATGCTTGGCGGCCTCCTCGGCGGCAACCTTGTCGGCTTCAGTGGCGGCATCCTTGGCAGTCTCTTCAATGACAACGTCAGTGTCTATGAGCTCTATCAGAAGAAGATTCAAAGCCAAGGAGTTGATTAAGATGAAGCTAAGAAGGAAGTTCAAGAAGACAAAAAGAAGAGAAACCAAAGCGACAAGTTCTTCGGGGCAAGTAACTTTACCTGCATCAAGGAAGGGGTTGCCGGAGCCTGCGCTCGCCGGCCCCTCCCCTTCGTCGCGGTAGGGCTCGCTCGAAGATTCCTCCCTGGGCGGTGTGGTCGATGGGGGCGGCACGGCAGAGGCAGCTCCCGCTGTTGCCTCTTGTTGTTGCTCCACTCCTGCACGCCCCGAGATGTCAGCAGAGAAGATGCACACCCCGGCACGCGCCAGTGGGTAGTGAGTAGAAGACTCGCGCTGGGGGCTGCGCCGGGGGCTGCGTCGAGGGCTGCATCGAGGGTTGCATTCTGGGCTTGACTCCGAGCTGACGAGAACCGTTTCCGGCACGCCCGAGGTGCTCGCCGGCGGCTCGACGCTTGTTCAGGTCTTGGCCCTCTTCGCCATCCTCTGCGCCAAGGTCTCCATTTCCCTGTGGAGACGGGAACAGAGCAAGTTAATCAAGCAGAACTAGAAAAATAAGAATCTAAGATGTGGCGGGACTCTTACTCTTCTTCTTCTTCCTCGGAGCTGATGGCGGAGAGGTCGAAGCCGACCCCCGCCGCAGTACCTGACGGAGGAGGAGGAGTGGTTTTGGGCCGCTTGGCAGCGGCGGGTTGCGGTGCGGCCTCGTCGTCCGCCCCTTTGCCGGAAGCCTCGCTGCTTGAGGAAGGTTGGCGGGCTGGAGCACCAGTGGTGTTCTTCCGGAGGACGCGCCTCTTCCTGTGTTGAAGAGCTGGGGGCTCTTCCTCCTCCTCTTCTTCGTCTTCGGCGGCGCCTCCGGCAAAAGAGCTCCCGGCAGCGGCTCCGCTCGGCTCCCCGGCAGCCTTATCTCGCCCGGCAAGATCTTCCCGCAGTCGGTCCTCGCCTTCGCTGGACTCAGCGCTGCCGGCTTCTTCGACAAGGTTCGCCTCTTCCGCCCTGCTGGCGATGTAGGCGAGCTCCTCCTCCGTGGTGGCGCGGACAAGGTTCTCCTCGCGGATGGCCTTCTCCGTCAAGTTGTTGAAGAACGCCAGCGCCTGCTCCGCGGACGGCTAGATCCACCTCTCGTCGATGCTATGGACATTGAACACCGGCATCATGGCGATGATGGAGGTCAGCGACGAGTTGTTGCACAGTGGGACGACGCCTGCCGGCAACTCTCCCACTGCGCCGGATTTGAACAGCTGTTGGCAGAGGGCTGCATGCCCCATGGCTGTCAGATCATTATCCAGCCCAGGCCGCACCCTCATGACGTCGGCAGCGTTCGTGTACTCCCAGGCAGGGCGCCCCTTGTTCTGCAGTGGGGCGATGCGCCGGCGAAGGAAATCTGAAGCAATCATCTCCACCTTCAACCCGGCAGCCCTGAGGCGCTGTATCATGGTGATGGCGATGGTGAGCTTGCTGTCGTCAGGGTTCGCGGCGCTCCAATCCTTGCCGCGGACCACCTTCTGCTTCCGCACCTCGCAGAATGGTTGGGGCTCCTTTTCCCAGACCCAGCACCACTTGCCGCGCCACTCATCCCATCTATCGCGGTAGAGCCCCTCTGGGTACGTCTCCTTGGTTGCCGTCCTCGGAATCCAAGTGATGCTGCCGGAGAGGGCGTCGCCCTTTTGGATGCGGGGGTAGAAGTAGTGCCGGAAAAGTGCAGTGCTCGGGATGACCCCGACAAAATTCTCGCAAAGGTGCGCGAAGACGGACATGCAAGTCACGGCATTCGGCGTGAAATCTAGCAGCTGGAAGCCATAGGTGAGCATGATATCCACGAAGAAATCCGAGTACGGAGGACAGAGGCCGCACCAGAAGTAATCAGCAAAGAAGGGATAATCTCCTGGCTCTGCCCTACGAGAAGCTACACTCACACTGGTGGCTGGATGCGCCGTGGTCTCCTTCGCCCATGCAAACTGGTACCTCTTCTTCAAGGTCTCCGCGTCAAGCGTCGAGGGGAAGAGAGCGTGTTCCTTCCGCATCTTCGTCAACTTGCTCTCCACGGCGGCCGCTTCCGCCGCCTTGCCCTTGCTCGGCTTGGGCGGCATGATGGCTATGGAAGTGGGCGCTGAAGACGTCGAGAGCGCGGTGGAGGCGGGTGGAGGGAGAAAAGCTCTGCTTTGGGCGCGAGGAAGAAGACGATGGCGACGGCTCTGAGATTGAGATTGGAAAGGCGGAGGAGGTAAATGAGCAGTGCCCTCTGCGATTCCCTTTTTTTATGGGGAAGGCACGAGGCAGGCTCTTTACCGCCCGCTTTTGCAGTGGAGTTTCCGCCCACGTCTCCCACTTCGCGCGATTAATGCGCGTAGTGGGGGGGCATGGTAAAAGAAATAATGATTACAAACAGTTATTCCCTGCCATGCGTGCCCATGCACTGTTTTGGGCCTAGCCCAACAGGCCTGGCACCCGTGTATGGCCTAGGCCCGGGGGCTCCTGTCGGTGTACTAAAGTATGGGTCTTTTTAGTACCCCTTACTTGTGCACGGGCAGTTGTAGCCGTACCGCGGCAGGCCATGCCGGGGAATAGCTAGGAGTAATCACAAGACTAAGATTCCAAGAAGGCGTTCAAGTCAACGATCAGACAGAAGACCAAAGGGTTGCGGAGGCCCGGCAAGACCCTTGCCGGCAAGGATTCGCACCCGGCAAGACCCGGTCCCGGCAAGCCCCGGGCCCGGCAAGGATTCAGCCCCGGCAAGGCTCTGCACAGTGCAGCGCTATCGCTCCTGTGCAGTGGCCAGCCTTGTCGTTTAGGGCTTGTCCTCATGATGACGTGGCGCGATGCCGGCCACGGGATGCTTAAGCGGCGCTGATGGGATGGCTGCTTTTCCCATCCCCCGTAAAGCTTTTCCAAGCCCGAGACGCTAAGGGACACCTCTACGGACACCTCATGGTGCATTTAATGAGTTTGTCCTAGGCCGTCAGGGTTAGGTATGATAACACTGTGATAATGCGGTAGCTACTTTCCACCTCATGCCTTATCTCGTATGCAACTGTGGTAGCCCCTTTGACTCATATAAAAGGAGGCCCGAGGCGTACAAAGAAGGGGGAGGAGGGGGAGGAGAAGCACTTCTGAGGGCCCATTCTGCATGCGCAGCTACCGAGTACTGTAGCTCCCAGAACTTGGCCAAGAACATCCACTGTAATACAATCAAAGCAGGAGTAGGGTTTTACGCATCCGTGCGGCCCGAACCTGGGTAAAATCCCCCGTGTGTTGTTCGTTAGATCTGCTCTTTGTGCGATCCCCTCCCCTTGCCGAACCGTAAAGGGATCTCCTTGATCCCATAGGTGTTCATTTCCCACGACAGTTTATAACCTAGTACAAATGTTTTTACACTAGAGTTGAACTAGCTCTATAACCTAGTACAAATAATTTTACACTAGAGTTGAACTAGCTGTATAACCTAGTTCAAATAATTTTACACTAGAGTTGAACTACCTCTATAACCTAGTACAAATAATTTCACACTAGAGTTGAACTAGTTCTATAACCTAGTAGAAATAATTTCACACTAGAGTTGAACTAGCTCTAAAACCTAGTACAAATAATTTTACACTAGAGTTGAAGTAGCTCTATAACCTAGTACAAATAATTTTACACTAGAGTTGAACTAGCTCTATAACCTAGTACAAATAATTTTACACTAGACTTGAACTAGCTCTATAACCTAGTTCAAATAATTTTACACTATGGTTGAACTAGCTCTAAAACCTTGTACAAATAATTTCACACTAGAGTTGAACTAGCTCTCTAACCTAGTACAAATATTTTTACACTATGGTTGAACTAGCTCTATAACCTAGCACAAATAATTTTACACTAGAGTTGAACTAGCTCTATAACCTAGTACAAATAATTTCGCAATAGACTTGAACTAGCTCTATAACCTAGTACAAATACTTTTACACTAGAGTTGAGATAGCTCTATAACATAGTTCAAATAATTTTACACTAAGGTTGAACTAGCTCTGTAAACTAGTACAAATAATTTTACACTAGAGTTGAACTTGGTCTATAGCCTAGTACAAATGTTTTTACACTAGAGTTGAACTAGCTCTGTAACCTAGTACAAATAATTTTACACTAGAGTTGAACTAGCTGTGTAACCTAGTGCAAATAATTTTACACTAGAGTTGAACTAGCTCTGTAACCTAGTTCAAATAATTTTACACTAGAGTTGAACTAGCTCTATAACCTAGTACAAATGTTTTTACACTAGAGTTGAACTAGCTCTGTAACCTAGTTCAAATAATTTTACACTAGAGTTGAACTAGCTCTATAACCTAGTACAAATAATTTCACACTAGAGTTGAACTAGCTCTATAACCTAGTACAAATAATTTCACACTACAGTTGAACTAGCTCTGATACCTAGTACAAATAATTTTACACTAGAATTAAACTAGCTCTGTAACCTAGTACAAATAATTTTACACCAGAGTTGAACTAGCTCTGTAACCTAGTTCAAATAATTTTACACTAGATTTGAACTAGCTCTATAACCTAGTACAAATAATTTTACACTAGAGTTGAACTAGCTCTATAACCTACTACAAATAATTTCACACTAGAGTTGAACTAGCTCTATAACATAGTACAAATAATTTTACACTAGAATTGAACTAGCTCTGTAACCTAGTGCAAATAATTTTACTCTAGAGTTGAACTAGCTCTATAACCTAGTACAATTAATTTTACATTAGATTTGAACTAGCTCTGTAACCTAGTGCAAATAATTTTACACTATGGTTGAACTAGCTCTGTAACCTAGTTCAAATAATTTTACACTAGAGTTGAACTAGCTCTATAACCTAGTACAAATAATTTTACACTATGGTTGAACTAGCTCTATAACCTAGTACGAATAATTTTACACTACAGTTGAACTAGCTCTATAACCTAGTACAAATAATTTTACACTAGAGTTGAACTAGCTCTATAACCCAATACAAATAATTTTAAACTAGAGTTGAACTAGCTCAATAACCTAGTACAAATAATTTTACAATAGGATTGAACTAGCTCTGTAACCTAGTGCAAATAATTTTACACTAGAGTTGAACTAGCTCTGTAACCTAGTTCAAATAATTTTACACTAGAGTTGAACTAGCTCTATAACCTAGTACAAATAATTTTACACTAGAGTTGAATTAGCTCTATAACCTAGTATGAATAATTTTACACTACAGTTGAACTAGCTCTGATACCTAGTACAAATAATTTTACACAAGAATTAAACTAGCTCTGTAACCTAGTACAAATAATTTTACACCAGAGTTGAACTAGCTCTATAACCTAGTACAAATAATTTTACACTAGAGTTGAACTAGCTCTATAACCAAGTACAAATAATTTTACACTAGAGTTGAACTAGCTCTATAACCTAGTACAAATAACTTTACACTAGAATGGAACTATCTCTATAACCTAGTTCAAATAATTTTACACTAGAGTTGAACTAGCTCTATAAACTAATTAAAATAATTTTACACTAGAGTTGAACTAGCTCTGTAACTTAGTTCACATAATTTTACAATAGATTTGAACGAGCTCTACAACCTAGTTCAAATAATTTTACACTAGAGTTGAACTAGCTCTATAACCTAGTACAAATAATTTTACACAAGAAATGAACTAGCTCTATAACCTAGTACAAATACTTTTGTCCTAGAGTTGAACTAGCTCTATAAGCTAGTACATATAATTTTACACTAGAGTTAAACTAGCTCTATAACCTAGTACAAATAATTTTACACTATGGTTGAACTAGCTCTATAACCTAGTACAAATAATTTTACACTATGGTTGAACTAGCTCTATAACCTAGTACGAATAATTTTACACTACAGTTGAACTAGCTCTATAACCTAGTACAAATAATTTTACACTAGAGTTGAACTAGCTCTATAACCTAATACAAATAATTTTACACTAGAGTTGAACTAGCTCAATAACCTAGTACAAATAATTTTACACTAGGATTGAACTAGCTCTGTAACCTAGTGCAAATAATTTTACACTAGAGTTGAACTAGCTCTGTAACCTAGTTCAAATAATTTTACACTAGAGTTGAACTAGCTCTATAACCTAGTACAAATAATTTTACACTAGAGTTGAATTAGCTCTATAACCTAGTATGAATAATTTTACACTACAGTTGAACTAGCTCTGATACCTAGTACAAATAATTTTACACTAGAATTAAACTAGCTCTGTAACCTAGTACAAATAATTTTACACCAGAGTTGAACTAGCTCTGTAACCTAGTTTGAATAATTTTACACTAGATTTGAACTAGCTCTATAACCTAGTTCAAATAATTTTACACTAGAGTTGAACTAGCTCTATAACCTAGTACAAATAATTTTACACTAGAGTTGAACTAGCTCTATAACCTAGTACAAATAATTTTACACTAGGATTGAACTAGCTCAATAACCTAGTACAAATAATTTTACACTAGGATTGAACTAGCTCTGTAACCTAGTGCAAATAATTTAACACTATGGTTGAACTAGCTCTGTAACCTAGTTCAAATAATTTTACACTAGAGTTGAACTAGCTCTATAACCTAGTACAAACAATTTTACACTATGGTTGAACTAGCTCTATAACCTAGTACGAATAATTTTACACTACAGTTGAACTAGCTCTATAACCTAGTACAAATAATTTTACACTAGAGTTGAACTAGCTCTATAACCTAACACAAATAATTTTACACTAGAGTTGAACTAGCTCAATAACCTAGTACAAATAATTTTACACTAGGATTGAACTAGCTCTGTAACCTAGTGCAAATAATTTTACACTAGAGTTGAACTAGCTCTGTAACCTAGTTCAAATAATTTTACACTAGAGTTGAACTAGCTCTATAACCTAGTACAAATAATTTTACAGTAGAGTTGAATTAGCTCTATAACCTAGTATGAATAATTTTACACTACAGTTGAACTAGCTCTGATACCTAGTACAAATAATTTTACACTAGAATTAAACTAGCTCTGTAACCTAGTACAAATAATTTTACACCAGAGTTGAACTAGCTCTGTAACCTAGTTTGAATAATTTTACACTAGATTTGAACTAGCTCTATAACCTAGTTCAAATAATTTTACACTAGAGTTGAACTAGCTCTATAACCTAGTACAAATAATTTTACACTAGAGTTGAACTAGCTCTATAGCCTAGTACAAATAATTTTACACTAGGATTGAACTAGCTCAATAACCTAGTACAAATAATTTTACACTAGGATTGAACTAGCTCTGTAACCTAGTGCAAATAATTTTACACTATGGTTGAACTAGCTCTGGAAACTAGTTCAAATAATTTTACACTAGAGTTCAACTAGCTCTATAACCTAGTACAAATAATTTTACACTAGGATTGAACTAGCTCTATAACCTTGTACGAATAATTTTACACTAGCGTTGATCTAGCTCAATAACCTAGTACAAATAATTTTACACTAGAGTTGAACTAGCTCTATAACCTAGTACAAATACTTTCGCACTAGGATTGAACTAGCTCTGTAACCTAGTACAAATAATTTTACACTAAGGTTGAACTAGCTCTATAACCTAGTACAAATAATTTTACAATAGAATTGAACTAGCTCTATAACCTAGTACAAATAATTTTACACTAGAGTTGAATTAGCTCTATAACCTAGTATGAATAATTTTACACTACAGTTGAACTTGCTCTGATACCTAGTACAAATAATTTTACACTAGAATTAAACTAGCTCTGTAACCTAGTACAAATAATTTTACACCAGAGTTGAACTAGCTCTATAACCTAGTTTGAATAATTTTACACTAGATTTGAACTAGCTCTATAACCTAGTTCAAATAATTTTACACTAGAGTTGAACTAGCTCTATAACCTAGTACAAATAATTTTACACTAGAGTTGAACTAGCTCTATAACCTAGTACAAATAATTTTACAGTAGGATTGAACTAGCTCAATAACCTAGTACAAATAATTTTACACTAGAGTTGAACTTGGTATATAACCTAGTACAAATGTTTTTACACTAGAGTTGAACTAGCTCTATAACCTAGTACAAATAATTTTACACTAGAATTGAACTAGCTCTATAACCTAATACAAATAATTTTACACTAGAGTTGAACTAGCTCTATAACCTAGTACAAATACTTTTACACTAGAGTTGAACTAGCTCTATAACCTAGTACAAATAATTTTACACTAGAGTTGAACTAGCTCTATAACCTAGTACAAATAATTTCACACTAGAGTTGAACTAGCTGTATAACCTAGTTCAAATAATTTTACACTAGAGTTGAACTAGCTCTATAACCTAGTACAAATAATTTCACACTAGGATTGAACTAGCTCTGTAACCTAGTTCAAATAATTTTACACTAGAGTTCAACTAGCTCTATAACCTAGTACAAATAATTTTACACTAGGATTGAACTAGCTCTATAACCTAGTACAAATAATTTTACACTATGGTTGAACTAGCTCTATAACCTAGTTCAAATAATTTTACACTAGAGTTGAACTAGCTCTATAACCTAGTACAAATAATTTTACACTAGAGTTGAACTAGCTCTATAACCTAGTACAAATAATTTTACACTAGGATTGAACTAGCTCAATAACCTAGTACAAATAATTTTACACTAGGATTGAACTAGCTCTGTAACCTAGTTCAAATAATTTTACACTAGAGTTCAACTAGCTCTATAACCTAGTACAAATAATTTTACACTAGGATTGAACTAGCTCTATAACCTAGTACAAATAATTTTACACTATGGTTGAACTAGCTCTATAACCTTGTACGAATAATTTTACACTACAGTTGAACTAGCTCAATAACCTAGTACAAATAATTTTACACTAGAGTTGAACTAGCTCTATAACCTAGTACAAATACTTTCGCACTAGAATTGAACTAGCTCTAAAACCTAGTACAAATAATTTTACACTAAGGTTGAACTAGCTCTATAACCTAGTACAAATAATTTTACACTAGAATTGAACTAGCTCTATAACCTAGTACAAATAATTTTACACTAGAGTTGAACTAACTCTATAACCTAGTACAAATAATTTTACACTAGAGTTGAACTAGCTGTATAACCTAGTTCAAATAATTTTACAATAGCGTTGAACTAGCTCTATAACCTAGTACAAATAAGTTCACACTAGAGTTGAACTAGTTCTATAACCTAGTACAAATAATTTCACACTAGAGTTGAACTAGCTCTAAAACCTAGTACAAATAATTTCACACTAGAGTTGAACTAGCTCTATAACCTAGTACAAGTACTTTTACAGTAGAATTGAACTAGCTATATAACCTAGTACAAATAATTTTACACTAGACTTGAACTAGCTCTATAACCTAGTTCAAATAATTTTACACTATGGTTGAACTAGCTCTAAAACCTAGTACAAATAATATCACACTAGAGTTGAACTTGCTCTATAACCTAGTACAAATATTTTTACACTATGGTTGAACTAGCTCTATAACCTAGTACAAATAATTTCACACTAGATTTGAACTAGCTCTATAACCTAGTACAAATACTTTTACACAAGAGTTGAACTAGCTCTATAACATAGTTAAAATAATTTTACACTAAGGTTGAACTAGCTCTGTAACCTAGTACAAATAATTTTACACTAGAGTTGAACTTGGTCTATAATTTATTACAAATGTTTTTACACTAGAGTTGAACTAGCTCTATAACCTAGTACACATAATTTTACACTAGAATTGAACTAGCTCTGTAACCTAGTGCAAATAATTTTACACTAGAGTTGAACTAGCTCTGTAACCTAGTACAAATAATTTTACACTACAGTTGAACTAGCTCTATAACCTAGTACAAATAATTTTACACTAGAGTTGAATTAGCTCTATAACCTAGTACGAATAATTTTACACTACAGTTGAACTAGCTCTGATACCTAGTACAAATAATTTTACACTAGAATTAAACTAGCTCTGTAACCTAGTACAAATAATTTTACACCAGAGTTGAACTAGCTCTGTAACCTAGTTAGAATAATTTTACACTAGATTTGAACTAGCTCTATAACCTAGTTCATATAATTTTACACTAGAGTTGAACTAGCTCTATAACCTAGTACAAATAATTTTACACTAGAGTTGAACTAGCTCTATAACCTAGTACAAATAATTTTACACTAGAGTTGAACTAGATCTATAACATAGTACAAATAATTTTACAATAGAATTGAACTAGCTCTGTAACCTAGTGCAAATAATTTTACACTATGGTTGAACTAGCTCTATAACCTAGTCCAAATAATTTTACACTAGAGTTGAACTAGCTCTATAACCTAGTACAAATAATTTTACACTATGGTTGAACTAGCTCTATAACCCAGTACGAATAATTTAACACTATAGTTGAACTAGCTCTATAACCTAGTACAAATAATTTTACACTAGAGTTGAACTAGCTCTATAACCTAGTACAAATAATTTTACACTAGAGTTGAACTAGCTCAATAACCTAGTACAAATAATTTTACACTAGGATTGAACTAGCTCTGTAACCTAGTGCAAATAATTTTACACTATGGTTGAACTAGCTCTGTAACCTAGTTCAAATAATTTTACACTAGAGTTGAACTAGCTCTATAACCTAGTACAAATAATTTTACACTATGGTTGAACTAGCTCTATAACTTTGTTCGAATAATTTTACACTACAGTTGAACTAGCTCTATAACCTAGTACAAATAATTTTACACTAGAGTTGAGCTAGCTCTATAACCTAGTACAAATACTTTCGCACTAGAATTGAACTCGCTCTAAAACCTAGTACAAATAATTTTACACTAAGGTTGAACTAGCTCTATAACCTAGTACAAATAATTTTACACTAGAGTTGAACTAGCTCTATAACCTAGTACAAATAATTTTACACTATGGTTGAACTAGCTCTATAACTTTGTTCGAATAATTTTACACTACAGTTCATCTAGCTCTATAACCTAGTACAAATAATTTTACACTAGAGTTGAGCTCTATAACCTAGTACAAATACTTTCGCACTAGAATTGAACTCGCTCTAAAACCTAGTACAAATAATTTTACACTAAGGTTGAACTAGCTCTATAACCTAGTACAAATAATTTTACACTAGAGTTGAACTTGGTATATAACCTAGTACAAATGTTTTTACACTAGAGTTGAACTAGCTCTATAACCTAGTACAAATAATTTTACACTAGAATTGAACTAGCTCTATAACCTAATACAAATAATTTTACACTAGAGTTGAACTAGCTCTATAACCTAGTACAAATACTTTTACACTAGAGTTGAACTAGCTCTATAACCTAGTACAAATAATTTTACACTAGAGTTGAACTAGCTGTATAACCTAGTTCAAATAATTTTACACTAGAGTTGAACTAGCTCTATAACCTAGTACAAATAATTTCACACTAGAGTTGAACTAGCTCTAAAACCTAGTACAAATAATATTACACTAGAGTTGAACTAGCTCTATAACCTAGTACAAATAATTTTACACTAGCGTTGATCTAGCTCTATAACCTAGTACAAATAATTTTACACTAGACTTGAACTAGCTCTATAACCTAGTTCCAATAATTTTACACTACGGTTGAACTAGCTCTAAAACCTAGTACAAATAATTTCACACTAGAGTTGAACTAGCTCTATAACCTAGTACAAATATTTTTACACTATGGTTGAACTAGCTCTATAACCTAGTACAAATAATTTTACACTAGAGTTGAACTAGCTCTATAACCTAGTACAAATAATTTCACACTAGACTTGAACTAGCTCTATAACCTAGTACAAATACTTTTACACTAGAGTTGAACTAGCTCTATAACATAGTTCAAATAATTTTACACTAAGGTTGAACTAGCTCTGTAACCTAGTGCAAATAATTTTACACTAGAGTTGAACTTGGTCTATAACCTAGTACAAATGTTTTTACATTAGAGTTGAACTAGCTATATAACCTAGTACAAATAATTTTACACTAGAATTGAACTAGCTCTGTAACCTAGTGCAAATAATTTTACACTAGAGTTGAACTAGCTTTGTAACCTAGTTCAAATAATTTTACACTAGAGTTGAACTAGCTCTATAACCTAGTACATATAATTTTACACTAGAGTTGAATTAGCTCTATAACCTAGTACGAATAATTTTACAATACAGTTGAACTAGCTCTGATACCTACTACAAATAATTTTACACTAGAATTAAACTTGCTCTGTAACCTAGTACAAATAATTTTACACCAGAGTTGAACTAGCTCTGTAACCTAGTTAGAATAATTTTACCCTAGATTTGAACTAGCTCTATAACCTAGTTCAAATAATTTTACACTAGAGTTGAACTAGCTCTATAACCTAGTACAAATAATTTTACACTAGAATTGAACTAGCTCTATAACCTAGTACAAATAATTTTACACTAGAGTTGAACTAGATCTATAACATAGTACAAATAATTTTACCATGTGTTTGCATGGCAACCATATGATATCCCCAGTGTTCCCAGGGAGGTGATTGAGCACCACCTTGCCGTCTGTCCACACGCACGGCCCGTCAAGCAGAAGGTCAGGAAGCAAGCTTTGGAGCGGCAACAGTTTATTGCCGAAGAAATTAATAAGTTAGAAGCGGCAGGTTTGGTTAGAGGAGTACTTCATTAAACATGGTTGGCCAATACAGTTGTAGTGCGCAAGGCGAATGGAAAATGGAGGTTGTGTATTGATTATACAGATATCAATAAAGCCTGTCCAAAAGATCCTTTTCCCTTGCCGCGCATCGACCAGATTGTGGACTCCACTGCCGGCTGCAACTTGCTGTCATTCCTTGATGCCTATTCAGGCTATCATCAGATTTTCATGGCCAAGGAAGACGAAGAAAAGACCGCATTTATCACCCCATGTGGTACGTATTGCTTCTTGCGTATGCCTTTCGGGCTGAAAAGTGCTGGTTCTACATTTGTAAGAGCGGTCCAGATCGGTTTTGAGCCCCAGCTACATAGAAATATGGAAGCTTATATGGATGACATAGTGGTCAAAACCAAGGACAAGGCAACGCTCATATCAGATTTAGAAGAAACATTTGCCAATCTGCGCAAGATCAATTTAAAGCTCAACCCTGAGAAGTGTGTGTTTGGTGTCCCATCCGGCAAGCTTCTCGGGTTCTTTGTATCTCAACGTGGAATTGAAGCAAATCCCGACAAGATCAAAGCAATTGAGCAAATTGAAGCGCCAAGACATGTCAAGGATGTGCGTCGCCTTGCCGGCTGCGTCGCGGCTCTGAGTAGGTTCATCTCAAAATCTGCTGAGCGCGCCCTGCCCTTTTTCAAAATATTGAAGAAGGGAGGTCCAATGAAGTGGACTCCGGAGGCGGAGGAAGTGCTGCAGGATTTGAAGAAGTACCTCTCCTCTCCGCCAGTCCTAGTCGCGCCAAAACCACAAGAGCAGTTGCTGCTTTATTTAGCGGCAACAAATCAAGTGGAGAGTGCCGTGCTAGTGGCAGAGAGAGAAGTTGATGAAGAAGCAGCGGCAACGGCAGGACCGCTAAGAGACAAGCCGGGATCCTACCCGGCAGGGTCCGGTGCTGACAAAGCAGGATCTGCGCAGCCAAATGAATCAATTCAGAAGAAGAAGATGGTGCAGCGCCCGGTCTATTTTGTCAGCTCCCTTTTGCAGGGGGCTAGGTCAAGATATTCTGGTGTGCAAAAGTTGCTCTTTGGCCTCCTCATGGCCTCGAGGAAGCTGCGCCATTACTTCCAAGCACACGAGATCACCGTTGTCACTCGCTTTCCATTGCAGCGGATTTTGCGGAACCCAGATGCTACCGGCAGGATTGTGGAGTGGGCTTTGGAGCTGTCAAGTTTTGGTCTCAAGTTCGAAAGTACTTCGACCATCCAGAGTAGAGCCTTGGCGGAGTTCATTGCAGAATGGACCCCAACGCAAGATGAAGAAGTTCCAGAGTCAACTCTCCCCGGCAAGGAAACGAATCAAGAGTGGATTATGTATTTTGATGGGGCTTTCTCGCTGCAAGGCGCCGGTGTTGGCGTGCTGCTTGTCGCACCCACCGGAGAGCACCTCAAATACATGATTCAGATGCATTTTCCCCGGGAGAGGTCAACGAACAATACTGCGGAGTATGAAGGGTTGCTTGCCGGTCTCAGGATCGCGGCAGACCTTGGAATCCAGAAGCTTATTGTCAGAGGTGATTCTCAACTTGTCGTCAAGCAAGTCAATAAAGATTATCAGAGCCCGTTGATGGAAGCTTATGTAGATGAAGTAAGGAAGTTGGAAGAGCATTTTGACGGTCTGCAAATGGAGCACGTTCCTCGTGCAGAAAACAACATTGCTGATGGCCTGTCAAAATGCGCTGCTCTCAAGTTACCTGTGGAACCAGGGACTTTTGTGCTTCGACTGACTCAACCATCCGTGACACCATCAATGGGACAAGAGAGGAGAAGAAAGTTGAGTTCTGGCAAGTACTTCCCGGCAGAGCTCCCAGAAGCCGCCGGCAAAGAAGTTGCCGGGAACGACGCCAAACTTGCCGGAGAGCGACAGGCTCCGGCAGAGCCTCAAGCTCTTGCCGTCGAGACAAACGCTCCCGCCAAGCTTGCCAGGGAACAGCAAGCTCCAGCAGGGTCTCAGGCCCTTGCTGTCGAGACGATTGCTCTCGCGGCAGAAGATATGCCTTTAGTCCTTGCTGTCGAGCCCCAGGCTCCGGCATGGGCACGGCACATCGTCCATTTCCTTCAGACAGGAGAACTCCTTGAGGAATAGGAAGAAGCGAAAAAAGTAGCCCGGCGGTCCAACATGTACCAGTTCGTGGACAAGGTCCTGTACAGAAAGAGGCCGAACGGTGTGAAACTGAAGTGCATTCCTCGGGAAGATGGACTGGAGCTGTTGGCAGAGATACATGGAGGCATATGTGGCTCCCACATAGGATCAAGAGCCCTTGCCGGTAAGGCATTCCGGCAAGGTTTCTTTTGGCCCACTGCTCTCCAGGATGCAACTGCGCTAGTAACCAAGTGTGAAGCATGCCAGTTTCATTCAAAGAAATTGCATCAACCAGCTCAAGCTCTTCAGACAATCCCTCTCTCCTGGCCATTTTTGGTCTGGGGGCTCGACATCTTGGGCCCTTTTCCCCATGCTACCGGGGGCTTTGAGTACTTGTACGTTGCAATCAACAAGTTTACAAAGTGGCCGGAAGTGGAAGCAGTGAGGAAGGTGACAGCACAGTCAGCCATCAAGTTCTTCAAAGGAATAGTTTGCTGCTTTGGTGTACCAAACAGGATCATCACCGACAACGGCACACAGTTCACGAGCCGCACCTTCATGCAGTATGTCCAATACCTTGGTGGCAAGATTTGTTTTGCTTCTGTTGCCCACCCGAGGAGCAACGGCCAGGCGGAAAGGGCTAATGCTGAAGTGCTGCGAGGCCTCAAGACGAGGACTTTCGACAAGCTGCGCAAGTGCGGAAGGCGCTGGATTGATGAGCTGCCGGTGGTTCTTTGGTCAATCAGGACGACACCGAATCGAGCCACCGGCCAGACACCCTTCTCCCTAGTATATGGGGCGGAAGCAGTTCTCCCCACGGAACTCACATACGGGTCACCTCGAGTGCTCGCTTATGATGAGCTTGAGCAAGAGCAGCTGCGGCAAGATGACGCTATGCTCCTTGAGGAAGATTGTCTTCAGGCTGTTGTGCGAGCTGCACGCTATCAGCAAGCTTTGCGCCGCAATCATAGCCGCAAGGTTCATGCCCGAAATCTTGAGGAAGGCGACCTTGTTCTTCGGCGCGTTCAGTCCGCCAAGAATTCCAACAAGTTGACGCCGAAGTGGGAAGGCCCTTATCGGGTAGTACGAGTCACCAGGCCTGGCGCAGTCCGCCTGGAGACCGAAGATGGCGTTCCAGTGAGCAACTCCTGGAATATCAAGCATGTTCGTAAGTTCTACCCATGAGGCGCGGTTGCCGGGTCTCCCGGCAACCCCTTTTGTACAAGTCTTGCCGTTGAAGCATGTAATCCTTTGTACAAAGCCAGGCGCAGACCCTGTGCATAGTTGAATAAAGCTAAGTGTTTTGCAAATCTTGTTGATGTTCATGTTTACTTATGTGCATGTTTATCTGAGATATTGTATTACAGTTATCTCCAGCAAGTGCTAACGAACTGCCAAGGTTCCATATCTCTATTTTCTCTTCTTTCTTTTTCTCAAAGGACAGAAAGTCCCCTCGCATGCAAGTTTGCCGGGGGGGAAAGGATGGTATGGATACCGACAGGCGACGTTGAAGGTTGACATCTTGCCGGAGGAATACAAGCGGAAAAGCTAAGTTGCTAAGTTGCAGAAACTTTAAACAAATTTTTCTGTTTTTGTTATTCTCCTCGAACGATTTCAACTCTTGTATGGAAAACCTGCACGCGAAGGAACCTTGTTGTGATCGGCTGCGCCCTTACTCTGTTTCGAGTCCGCTCAATAGTGTAGGTGGCTGCACTGAAAACATCAAGGTCTCTTGTCGGTAGCGGCACCGCCAGCAGGCTGCTAAAGTCCTGCGCCTAGCGCTCGCGGCAAGGGTGCGCGCGCCGGCAAGTTTCCAATCAAGCGTAGGGCGAATACATATAGAAAGAAATTAAACAAGGGGAATAGCATAGCATTCGTCCAGAACGTAGCAAGTTATATTACATCAATCTTGGCGCGGTTCTAACATAAGATAAACTGTTCTTGGCATGGATGGCGGCGAGAAGTAAGGCAGCTAATCCCGGCGATCACCTTCAACTCTCTTGACTTGGCTTACCCTATCGACGATGGGCGCGACAAGTTCTTCTGCCGCCTTGAGATCTGCATCCTTCGGCAGACGGTCAAGGACGTTGGCGAGGTTGATGCCGGGGTTCCTGTGCACCACCTTGACAAGCACCTTGCGGAGGACAGCCTGGCAGAGCTTGCGTGATTCGCTGGCCAGATGGGTTGTTCGGTCAGACTGTAGCTGCTTCAGGGCATAAATCATTCCATCGAAGAACATGGTCAGCTTGGCGCTCGGGGATACCCTGTCATCAGAAGAGTACCTGAAGCCTTGCAGGCCCATGGTGGACAATTGTGCGGCAAGCTTCTCCACAATATCGACAAGCTTTTCAGTCCAGATTTGCACTCCTGACACATAGTCGTTGTGAGTGGCGGCAGCGCTCTTGAGTAGCTCCTGCTCATTTCGGAGATCTTTGACCAAGGCCTTCTCTCGAGCCCTGCTGCCCTCAAGAGTCTTCTCCAGCGTGGCCAGTTTCGTTTTCAGATCTTCGATGGAGTCAGTGGCTGAAGAGAGCTGTTTGGTCTTGTCAGATATGGTGACCTACATCTCCATCAGGCTGTGGAGAGCTTTGTCTCTTTCAGCTTCGAGTGTTGAGATCTTCTTGCCGTGGTTCTCGAGATCTGCCTCCAGCTTCTTCACCCTCTCCTCCAGCAAGTTCTTGCCGGCTTCTGCAGCTCCGGCAGCATCGATGGCCTCCTTTAGCTTGCCGGCATGGTCTGTGCTCAGGGCCTCAAGTGGCTCCCTGTGCTTCAGCTCCAGATCCTGGGTCTGCTGCGTGACAAGCCTTTCAATCTCCTTGTCCTTGGCGCGGAGCTTGTCGGCAAGTGCCTTCTCGTGAGCGGTGAGGTCATCATCATGAGCCTCAAGCCCGACAAGGAGCTCTCTTAGGCATGCTTCCTCTGTGGCGGCCTGTTGTTTGGCATCTTCCTGTGCCTGCTCAACGTCGGACTGCTTCATGAGGAGCTCGTCCCACCTTCGGCTCAATTGCTCTTGTCCCGTCCTAACTCCTGAAAAGCTTCGGCAAACCAGGCCTGCGTCTCCTCAACGCGTTTCTGGAGATCTGCTTCAACCTTGTCGACAACCGCGGCCCTGGAGTCTAGTTTCTCCTTCCGGGCGCGGTGGAGTGCTTGGAGCTTCTGGTAGTTGTCGCGCATGGCCTTGAAGAGCTTCTCTTCTTCAGATTTGCTGCTACTGGCGCTTGGTTCATCAATGACCTCGAGCCCAGCAGCGGCAATGGCGTCTTCATCAAAGACTTCCCCTTCAGTTGGCGCCCTAGTGCCTGCCGTGCCTGGGATGCTGACGAACAAGTTGTCGCCAATCTTGAGGTACTTGCTTTACGAGGGAGCTTCGGATGTTGGTGGCTGTTCCTTAACAGCTACCTCCCCGGCAGCTGGGGGCTCTGTGTCCGGCGTAGCGCCTGGCGCTCCTGCGGCAGGGATGCCGTCAGTACGGTCACTAGCCTCCTCGCCAGCCCTCTCGGCGGATTCCTTGGCGGCCTCTTCCTGCGCAGCCCTGGCAGCTTCGGCGCTGGCATTATTGGCGGCCTCGGCGGCAGCGTTCTTGGCGGCTTCATCAGTTTCAGCGGCAGCATTCTTGGCGGCCTCATCAGCGGAAATCCTGTCAGCCTCGGCGGCAGCATCCCTGGCGGTCTCCTCGATGACAGCATCGACATCCATATGCTCCACCGAGGGAATGTTTGGGGTCCAAGAAAACAAATCAAGATGAGATTGAGATAGAAGTTCAAGAAGACAAAAAAGAAGGAAAACGGAATAACAAATACCTGTGCCAACATTGGTTGCCGGCGTAGAGCTGCCGGTGCCCGTGCTTGCCGGCTCTTCCTCGTCGCGATAGAGAACGCTAGAGGAAGTCCTTGCTGGAGACCCATTCCTGGGCGGCGTGGTTGATGGAGGCGGCATATCAGGGGTAGCCTCTGACGGTTCTCCTTGTCGCCGCTCTCCTCCTGCACGTCTGGTGATGTCAGCAGTGAAGATACACACCCGGCACTTGCCAGCGGAAAGTGAGTAAAGGACTCACGCTCGGGGCTGCGCCGGGGGCTGTGTTGAGGGCTGCGTCGTGGTCTTGACTCCGGGCTGACATTGATCGTCTCTGGCACACCTGAGGTGCTTGCCGGCGGTTCGTCACCCGTCGAGGTCTTTGCCCTCTTCGCTACCCTTTGTGCCAATGTTTATGTATCATCTCTGCAGGAGCAAATCAAAGCAAAACGAATGAGATAAGAGAAACCAAAAACTCAGAAAGTAAAGGGCGCGGCAGGCAAAAGGGTAGAATTTTTGCCTCTCGAATCCAGCACCATCTGGCCCGCCATTCATCCCATTTCTCGCGGTAGGCCCCGTCCGGATAGACCTCCTTGGTTCCTGGCCGTGGAATCCAAGCGATGGAACCGGAAAGGGCCTCGCCCTTTTGGATACGGGGAATGAAGTAATGGCGGAAAAGGGAGGTGCTAGGGACTACTCTTGCGAAGTTTTCGCAAAGGTGAGCGAAAACTGACATGCATGTCATAGCATTCGGCGTGAAATCCAAGAGTTGGAAGCCTTAGGTGAGCATGATGTCGTTGAAGAAGTCGGAAAACGGGGGGCAGAGTCCGCAATAGAAGTAATCGGCAAAGAAATGGTATTTGTTTGAGTCGCCCCTGGAAGAACCTGGACTCACGGAGGTGGCCGGGTGCGCTGTCGTCTCCGTCGCCCACATCATCTGGTACCGCCCCCTTAGAGTGCCCGCGTCGAGCACCGGCGGGAAGACGGCGTGCTCCTTCCGCATCTTCGCCAGCTTGTTCTCCTTGCCCTTACTTGCTTTGGGCGGCATGGCGGTTGTGGAGGCTGAAGCTGAGGACGGGGAGGGAGTGGAGGCGCGGAGGGATGAGAGGGGCTCTGTTTCGACTCGAGGAAGAAGACGACGGCGGTTCCCAGATTGGAAAAGACAAGAGGTAAATGAATGGCGCCTCTGCAGATTCCTTCTTATGGGGAGGATGCGAGGCCGCCTCTTTATTAAAATAATATTGAAACGCTTCGCGAGTGCGCTGCTGTAACAGTCGCGCTGCGCACGTCCCCCACGTCCCGCATTCAATGGACGTCGTGGGCGACGCAGTAAATGGAATGATTACAGGGGATAACTCCTGCCACCCACGCCCATGCACTGTTTGGGCCTGGCCAACAACGCCTCGCACCCGTGTATGGCCCAGGCCCGGGGGCTCCTATCGGTGCACTAAGGATTGGGTCCTTTAGTACCCCGTACTTGTGCACGGACAGTTGTAGCCACACCTGCGGCAAGGCCTGCCGGGAGACAACCGGATGCAAGTTCATAATGTCAAGGAGGCATCCAAGACAAGGCAATACTCAGAAGATAGAAGACCGAAGGCTGGAGCCCCGGCAAGGTCTTGCCGGGATGGCTCGTAGCCCCGGCAAGGCTCGCACCCGGGAAGCCTTCGCTGCCCTATCATCGCTCCAGTACGGTCATCAGCTTGTCCTTTAGCTGTTGTCCTCCTGGTAACGTGTCAGGCGCTAGCGGTGGATAGGCTTAAGCGGTGCTGATGGGACGGCCCCTTTTCCCGTCCCCAAGACGCTAAGGGACACCTCAACGGAGCATTAAATGTTCTTGTCCTAAACCGTTAGTGTTAGGTATGATAACAGTGTAGCCACTTTTACACCTCATGTATGCCCTGTACGCCACTGTTGGTGACCGCTTCAAACGTATAAAAGGAGGCCCAAGGCGTAGCTACAGGGGGATCGGATCTTCTCTAGCCCATTCTGCATGAGCAGAGGCTGAGTACTGTAGCGCTCCCAGAACTTGAGCTATAACACATCTAATACAACCAAGCAGGAGTAGGGTTTTACGCATCTTTGCGGCCCGAACCTGTGTAAAATTCCCGCGTGTTGATCATCAGATCTGCTCTCTGTACAAACCCTTCCCCTTGCCGAATCGTAAAGGGATCCTCGCGATCCCATAGGTGTCATTTCTCCGACATAATTTTACACTAGATTTGAACTAGCTCTACAACCTAGTTCAAAAAATTTTACACTAGAGTTGAACTAGCTCTGTAACATAGTTCCAATAATTTTACACTAGATTTGAACTAGCTCTGTAACCTAGTTCAAATAATTTTACACTAGAGTTGAACTAGCTGTATAACCTAGTACAAATAAATTTACACTAGAGTTGAAGTAGCTCTATAACCTAGTACAAATAATTTGACACTAGAAATGAATTAGCTCTATAACCTATTACAAATAATTCTACACTAGAGTTGAACTAACTCTATAACCTAGTACAAATAATTTTACACTAGAGTTGAACTAGATCTGTAACCTAGTTCAAATAATTTTACACTAGAAATGAACTAGCTCTATAACCTAGTACAAATAATTTTACACTAGAGTTGAACTTGCTCTATAACCTAGTACAAATAATTTTACACTAGAGTTGAAATAGCTTTATAACATAGTACAAAAAAATTTACACTAGAGTTGAACTAACTCTATAACCTAGTACAAATATTTTTACACTAGAGTTGAACTAGCTCTATAACCTAGTAGAAATAATTTTAAACTCGAATTGAACTAGCTTTGTAACCTAGTGCAAATAATTTTACACTAGAGTTGAACTAGCTCTGTAACCTAGTACAAATAATTCCACACTAGATTTGGCTCTATAACCTAGTACAAATAATTTTACACTAGAGTTGAACTAGCTCTATAACCTAGTACAAATAATTTTACACAAGAATTGAACTAGCATTGTAACCTAGTACAAATAATTTCACACTAGATTTGAACTAGCTCTGTAACCTAGTTCAAATAATTTTACACTAGAGTTGAACTAGATCTACAACCTAGTACAAATAATTTTACACAAGAGTTGAACTATCTCTATAACCTAGTACAAATAATTTTACACCAGAGTTGAACTAGATCTATAACCTAGTACAAATAATTTTACACTAGAGTTGAACTAGGTCTATAACATAGTACAAATAACTTTACACTAGAATGGAACTATCTCTATAACCTAGTTCAAATAATTTTACACTAGAGTTGAACTAGCTCTATAAACTAATTAAAATAATTTTACACTAGAGTTGAACTAGCTCTGTAACCTAGTTCACATAATTTTACACTAGATTTGAACTAGCTCTACAACCTAGTTCAAATAATTTTACACTAGAGTTGAACTAGCTCTATAACCTAGTACAAATAATTTTACACAAGAAATGAACTAGCTCTATAACCTAGTACAAATACTTTTACACTAGAGTTGAACTAGCTCTATAAGCTAGTACAAATAATTTTACACTAGAGTTGAACTAGCTCTATAACCTAGTACAAATAATTTTACAATAGAGTTGAACTAGCTCTATAACCAAGTACAAATACTTTTACACTAGAGTTGAACTAGCTCTATAACCTAGTTCAAAAAAATTTACACTAAGGTTGAACTAGCTCTATAACCTAGTACACATAATTTTACACTAGCGTTGAACTAGCTCTACAAACTTGTACAAATATTATTACACTAGAGTTTTACTAGCTCTATAACCTAGTACAAATAATGTTACACTAGAGTTGAACTACCTCTATAACCTAGTACAAATAATTTTACGCTAGAGTTGAAATAGCTCTATAACCTAGTTCAAATAATTTTACACTAGAGTTGAACTAGCTCTATAACCTAGTACAAATAATTTTACACTAGAGTTGAACTAGCTCTATAACCTAGTACAAATAATTTTACACTAGTGTTGAACTAGCTCTATAACCTAGTTCAAATAATTTACACTAGAGTTGAACTAGCTCTATAACCTAGTAGAAATAATTTTACACTAGGGTTGAACTAGCTCTATAACCTAGTACAAATAATTTTACACTAGAGTTGAACTAGCTCTATACCCTAGTACGAATAATTTTACACTATAGTTGAACTTGCTCTATAGCCTAGTACAAATAATTTTACACTAGAGTTGAACTAGCTCTGTAACCTAGTACAAATAATTTTACACTAGAGTTAAACTAGCTCTGTAACCTAGTTAAAAAAAATTACACTAGAGTTGAACTAGCTCTATAACCTAGTACAAATAATTTTACACTAGAGTTGAACTAGTTCTATAACCTAGTACAAATAATTTTAAACTAGAGTTGAACTAGCTCTATAACCTAGTACAAATAAATTTGCAGTAGAGTTGAAGTAGCTCTATAACCTAGTACAAATAATTTGACACTAGAAATGAATTAGCTCTATAACCTAGTACAAATAATTCTACACTAGAGTTGAACTAACTCTATAACCTAGTACAAATACTTTTACACTAGAGTTGAACTAGCTCTATAACCTTGTTCAAATATTTTTACACTAGAGTTTTACTAGTTCTATAACCTAGTACAAATAATTTTACACTAGAGTTAAACTACCTCTATAACCTAGTACAAATAATTTTAAACTAGAGTTGAACTAGCTCTATAACCTAGTTCAAATAATTTTACACTAGAGTTGAAATAGCTCTATAACCTAGTACAAATAATTTTACACTAGAGTTGAACTATCTCTATAACCTAGTACAAATAATTTTACACTAGAGTTGAACTAGCTCTATAACCTAGTACAAATAACTTTACACTAGAATGGAACTATCTCTATAACCTAGTTCAAAATTTTTTACACTAGAGTTGATCTAGCTCTATAAACTAATTAAAATAATTTTACACTAGAGTTGAACTAGCTCTGTAACTTAGTTCACATAATTTTACAATAGATTTGAACTAGCTCTACAACCTAGTTCAAATAATTTTACACTAGAGTTGAACTAGCTCTATAACCTAGTACAAATAATTTTACACAAGAAATGAACTAGCTCCATAACCTAGTACAAATACTTTTACACTAGAGTTGAACTAGCTCTATAAGCTAGTACAAATAATTTTACACTAGAGTTGAACTAGCTCAATAACCTAGTACAAATAATTTTACAATAGAGTTGAACTAGCTCTATAACCAAGTACAAATATTTTACACTAGAGTTGAACTAGCTCTATAACCTAGTTCAAAAAAATTTACACTAAGGTTGAACTAGCTCTATAACCTAGTACACATAATTTTACACTAGCGTTGAACTAGCTCTATAACCTTGTACAAATATTTTTACACTAGAGTTTTACTAGCTCTATAACCTAGTACAAATAATTTTACACTAGAGTTGAACTACCTCTATAACCTAGTACAAATAATTTTACACTAGAGTTGAACTAGCTCTATAACCTACTTCAAATAATTTTACACTAGAGTTGAACTAGCTCTATAACCTAGTACAAATAATTTTACACTAGAGTTGAACTAGCTCTATAACCTAGTACAAATAATTTTACACTAGAGTTGAACTTGCTCTATAGCCTAGTACAAATAATTTTAGACTAGAGTTGAACTAGCTCTGTAACCTAGTACAAATAATTTTACACTAGAGTTAAACTAGCTCTGTAACCTAGTTAAAAAAAATTACACTAGAGTTGAACTAGCTCTATAACCTAGTACAAATAATTTTACACTAGAGTTGAACTAGCTCTATAACCTAGTACAAATAATTTTAAACTAGAGTTGAACTAGCTCTATTACCTAGTACAAATAAATTTGCAGTAGAGTTGAAGTAGCTCTATAACCTAGTACAAATAATTTTACACTAGAGTTGAACTAGCTCTATAACCTAGTTCAAAAAAAATTACACTAGAGTTGAACTAACTCTATAACCTAGTACAAATACTTTTACACTAGAGTTGAACTAGCTCTATAACCTTGTACAAATATCTTTACACTAGAGTTTTACTAGCTCTATAACCTAGTACAAATAATTTTACACTAGAGTTGAACTACCTCTATAACCTAGTACAAATAATTTTAAACTAGAGTTGAACTAGCTCTATAACCTAGTTCAAATAATTTTACACTAGAGTTGAACTAGCTCTATAACCTAGTACAAATAATTTTACACTAGAGTTGAACTAGCTCTATAACCTAGTACAAATAATTTTACACTAGAGTTGAACTAGCTCTATAACCTAGTACAAATAACTTTACACTAGAATGGAACTATCTCTATAACCTAGTTCAAAAAATTTTACACTAGAGTTGATCTAGCTCTATAAACTAATTAAAATAATTTTACACTAGAGTTGAACTAGCTCTGTAACTTAGTTCACATAATTTTACAATAGATTTGAACTAGCTCTACAACCTAGTTCAAATAATTTTACACTAGAGTTGAACTAGCTCTATAACCTAGTACAAACAATTTTACACAAGAAATGAACTAGCTCCATAACCTAGTACAAATACTTTTACACTAGAGTTGAACTAGCTCTATAAGCTAGTACAAATAATTTTCACTAGAGTTGAACTAGCTCAATAACCTAGTACAAATAATTTTACAATAGAGTTGAACTAGCTCTATAACCAAGTACAAATACTTTTACACTAGAGTTGAACTAGCTCTATAACCTAGTTCAAAAAAATTTACACTAAGGTTGAACTAGCTCTATAACCTAGTACACATAATTTTACACTAGCGTTGAACTAGCTCTATAACCTTGTACAAATATTTTTACACTAGAGTTTTACTAGCTCTATAACCAAGTACAAATAATTTTACACTAGAGTTGAACTAGCTCTATAACCTAGTAAAAATAATTTTACACTAGAGTTGAACTAGCTCTATAACCTAGTACAAATAATTTTACACTAGAGTTGAACTAGCTCTATAACCTAGTTCAAATAATTTTACACTAGAGTTGAACTAGCTCTATAACCTAGTACAAATAATTTTACACTAGAGTTGAACTAGCTCTATAACCTAGTACAAATAATTTTACACTAGAGTTGAACTAGCTCTATACCCTAGTATGAATAATTTTACACTATAGTTGAACTTGCTCTATAGCTTAGTACAAATAATTTTACACTAGAGTTGAACTAGCTCTGTAACCTAGTACAAATAATTTTACACTAGAGTTGAACTAGCTCTATAACCTAGTTCAAAAAAAAATTACACTAGAGTTGACCTAGCTCTATAACCTAGTACAAATAATTTTACACTAGAGTTGAACTAGCTCTATAACCTAGTACAAATAATTTTAAACTAGAGTTGAACTAGCTCTATAACCTAGTACAAATAAATTTACACTACAGTTGAAGTAGCTCTACAATCTAGTACAAATAATTTGACACTAGAAATGAATTAGCTCTATAACCTAGTACAAATAATTCTACACTAGAGTTGAACTAACTCTATAACCTAGTACAAATATTTTTACACTAGAGTTGAACTAGCTCTATAACCTAGTACAAATAATTTTACACTAGAGTTGAACTAGCTCTATAACCTAGTTCAAATAATTTTACACAAGAATTGAACTAGCATTGTAACCTAGTACAAATAATTTCACACTAGATTTGAACTAGCTCTGTAACCTAGTTCAAATAATTTTACACTAGAGTTGAACTAGATCTATAACCTAGTACAAATAATTTTACACCAGAGTTGAACACTGTCTATAACCTAGTACAAATGATTTTACACCAGAGTTGAACTAGCTCTATAACCTAGTACAAATAATTTTACACTAGAGTTGAACTAGGTCTATAACCTAGTAAAAATAATTTTACACTAGAATGGAACTATCTCTATAACCTAGTTCAAATAATTTTACACTAGAGTTGAACTAGCTCTATAAACTAATTAAAATAATTTTACACTTGAGTTGAACTAGCTCCGTAACCAAGTTCACATAATTTTACACTAGATTTGAACTAGCTCTACAACCTAGTTCAAATAATTTTACACTAGAGTTGAACTAGCTCTATAACCTAGTAGAAATAATTTTACACAAGAAATGAACTAGCTCTATAACTTAGTACAAATACTTTTACACTAGAGTTGAACTAGCTCTATAAGCTAGTACAAATAATTTTACACTAGAGTTGAACTAGCTCTATAACCTAGTACAAATAATTTTACAATAGAGTTGAACCAGCTCTATAACCAAGTACAAATACTTTTACACTAGAGTTGAACTAGCTCTATAACCTAGTTCAAAAAAATTTACACTAAGGTTGAACTAGCTCTATAACCTAGTACACATAATTTTACACTAGCGTTGAACTAGCTCTATAAGCTTGTACAAATATTTTTACACTAGAGTTGAACTAGCTCTATAACCTAGTACAAATAATTTTACACTAGAGTTGAACTACCTCTATAACCTAGTACAAATAATTTTACACTAGAGTTGTACTAGCTCTATAACCTAGTTCAAATAATTTTACACTAGAGTTGAACTAGCTCTATAACCTTGTACAAATAATTTTACACTAGAGTTGAACTAGCTCTATAACCTAGTACAAATAATTTTACACTAGAGTTGAACTAGCTCTATAACCTAGTACAAATAATTTTACACTAGAGTTGAACTAGCTCTATAACCTAGTTCAAATAATTTTACACTAGAGTTGAACTAGCTCTATAACCTAGTACAAATAATTTTACAATAGAGTTGAACTAGCTCTATAACCTAGTACAAATAATTTTACACTAGAGTTGAACTAGCTCTATACCCTAGTACGAATAATTTTACACTATAGTTGAACTAGCTCTGTAACCTAGTACAAATAATTTTACACTAGAGTTAAACTAGCTCTGTAACCTAGTTAAAAAAAATTACACTAGAGTTGAACTAGCTCTATAACCTAGTACAAATAATTTTACACTAGAGTTGAACTAGCTCTATAACCTAGTACAAATAATTTTAAACTAGAGTTGAACTAGCTCTATAACCTAGTACAAATAAATTTACAGTAGAGTTGAAGTAGCTCTATAACCTAGTACAAATAATTTTACACTAGAGTTGAACTAGCTCTGTAACCTAGTACAAATAATTTTACACTAGAGTTAAACTAGCTCTGTAACCTAGTTAAAAAAAATTACACTAGAGTTGAACTAGCTCTATAACCTAGTACAAATAATTTTACACTAGAGTTGAACTAGCTCTATAACCTAGTACAAATAATTTTAAACTAGAGTTGAACTAGCTCTATAACCTAGTACAAATAAATTTACAGTAGAGTTGAAGTAGCTCTATAACCTAGTACAAATAATAAGACACTAGAAATGAATTAGCTCTATAACCTAGTACAAATAATTCTACACTAGAGTTGAACTAACTCTATAACCTAGTACAAATACTTTTACACTAGAGGTGAACTAGCTCTATAACCTTGTACAAATATTTTTACACTAGAGTTTTACTAGCTCTATAACCTAGTACAAATAATTTTACACTAGAGTTGAACTACCTCTATAACCTAGTACAAATAATTTTACACTAGAGTTGAACTAGCTCTATAACCTAGTTCAAATAATTTTACACTAGAGTTGAACTAGATCTATAACCTAGTACAAATAATTTTACACTGGAGTTGAACTAGCTCTATAACCTAGTACAAATAATTTTACACTAGAGTTGAACTAGCTCTATAACCTAGTACAATTAATTTTACATTAGATTTGAACTAGCTCTGTAACCTAGTGTAAATAATTTTACACTATGGTTGAACTCGCTCTGTAACCTAGTTCAAGTAATTTTACACTAGAGTTGAACTAGCTCTATAAGCTAGTACAAATAATTTTACACTAGAGTTGAACTAGCTCTATAACCTAGTACAAATAATTTTACAATAGAATTGAACCAGCTCTATAACCAAGTACAAATACTTTTACACTAGAGTTGAACTAGCTCTATAACCTAGTTCAAAAAAATTTACACTAAGGTTGAACTAGCTCTATAACCTAGTACACAAAATTTTACACTAGCGTTGAACTAGCTCTATAAGCTTGTACAAATATTTTTACACTAGAGTTGAACTAGCTCTATAACCTAGTACAAATAATTTTACACTAGAGTTGAACTACCTCTATAACCTAGTACAAATAATTTTACACTAGAGTTGAACTAGCTCTATAACCTAGTTCAAATAATTTTACACTAGAGTTGAACTAGCTGTATAACCTAGTACAAATAATTTTACACTAGAGTTGAACTAGCTCTATAACCTAGTACAAATAATTTTACACTAGAGTTGAACTAGCTCTATAACCTAGTACAAATAATTTTACACTAGAGTTGAACTAGCTCTATAACCTAGTTCAAATAATTTTACACTAGAGTTGAACTAGCTCTATAACCTAGTACAAATAATTTTACAATAGAGTTGAACTAGCTCTATAACCTAGTACAAATAATTTTACACTAGAGTTGAACTAGCTCTATACGCTACTACGAATAATTTTACACTATAGTTGAACTTGCTCTATAGCCTAGTACAAATAATTTTACACTAGAGTTGAACTAGCTCTGTAACCTAGTACAAATAATTTTACACTAGAGATAAACTAGCTATGTAACCTAGTTAAAAAAAATTACACTAGAGTTGAACTAGCTCTATAACCTAGTACAAATAATTTTACACTAGAGTTGAACTAGCTCTATAACCTAGTACAAATAAATTTATAGTAGAGTTGAAGTAGCTCTATAACCTAGTACAAATAATTTGACACTAGAAATGAATTAACTCTATAACCTAGTACAAATAATTCTACACTAGAGTTGAACTAACTCTATAACCTAGTACAAATAATTTTACACTAGAGTTGAACTAGCTCTATAACCTTGTACAAATATTTTTACACTAGAGTTTTACTAGCTCTATAACCTAGTACAAATAATTTTACACTAGAGTTGAACTACCTCTATAACCTAGTACAAATAATTTTACACTAGAGTTGAACTAGCTCTATAACCTAGTTCAAATAATTTCACACTAGAGTTGAACTAGCTCTATAACCTAGTACAAATAATTTTACACTGGAGTTGAACTAGCTCTATAACCTAGTACAAATAATTTTAAACTAGAGTTAAACTAGCTCTATAACCTAGTACAAATAAATTTATAGTAGAGTTGAAGTAGCTCTATAACCTAGTACAAATAATTTGACACTAGAAATGAATTAACTCTATAACCTAGTACAAATAATTCTACACTAGAGTTGAACTAACTCTATAACCTAGTACAAATAATTTTACACTAGAGTTGAACTAGCTCTATAACCTTGTACAAATATTTTTACACTAGAGTTTTACTAGCTCTATAACCTAGTACAAATAATTTTACACTAGAGTTGAACTACCTCTATAACCTAGTACAAATAATTTTACACTAGAGTTGAACTAGCTCTATAACCTAGTTCAAATAATTTTACACTAGAGTTGAACTAGCTCTATAACCTAGTACAAATAATTTTACACTGGAGTTGAACTAGCTCTATAACCTAGTACAAATAATTTTACACTAGAGTTGAACTAGCTCTATAACCTAGTACAAATAACTTTACACTAGAATGGAACTATCTCTATAACCTAGTTCAAATAATTTTACACTAGAGTTGAACTAGCTCTATAAACTAATTAAAATAATTTTACACTAGAGTTGAACTAGCTCTGTAACTTAGTTCACATAATTTTACAATAGATTTGAACGAGCTCTACAACCTAGTTCAAATAATTTTACACTAGAGTTGAACAAGCTCTATAACCTAGTACAAATAATTTTACACAAGAAATGAACTAGCTCTATAACCTAGTACAAATACTTTTACACTAGAGTTGAACTAGCTCTATAAGCTAGTACAAATAATTTTACACTAGAGTTAAACTAGCTCTATAATCTAGTACAAATAATTTTACAATAGAGTTGAACTAGCTCTATACCCAAGTACAAATACTTTTACACTAGAGTTGAACTAGCTCAATAACCTAGTTCAAAAAAAATTTACACTAAGGTTGAACTAGCTCTTTCACCTAGTACACATAATTTTACACTAGCGTTGAACTAGCTCTATAACCTTGTACAAATATTTTTACACTAGAGTTTTACTAGCTCTATAACCTGGTACAAATAATTTTACACTAGAGTTGAACTAGCTCTATAACCTAGTAGAAATAATTTTACACTAGAGTTGAACTAGCTCTATAACCTAGTACAAATAATTTTACACTAGAGTTGAACTACCTCTATAACCTAGTACAAATAATTTTACACTAGAGTTGAACTAGCTCTATAACCTAGTACAAATAATTTTACACTAGAGTTGAACTAACTCTATGACCTAGTACAAATAATTTTACACTAGAGTTGAACTAGCTCTATACCCTAGTACAAATAATTTTACACTAGAGTTGAACTAGCTCAATAAGCTAGTACAAATAATTTTACAATAGAGTTGAACTAGCTCTATAACCAAGTACAAATACTTTTACACTAGAGTTGAACTAGCTCTATAACCTAGTTAAAAAAAATTTACACCAAGGTTGAACTAGCTCTATAACCTAGTACACATAATTTTACACTAGCGTTGAACTAGCTCTATAACCTTGTACAAATATTTTTACACTAGAGTTTTACTAGCTCTATCACCTAGTACAGATAATTTTACACTAGAGTTGAACTACCTCTATAACCTAGTACAAATAATTTTACACTAGAGTTGAACTAGCTCTATAACCTACTTCAAATAATTTTACACTAGAGTTGAACTAGCTCTATAACCTAGTACAAATAATTTTACACTAGAGTTGAACTAGCTCTATAACCTAGTACAAATAATTTTACAGTAGAGTTGAACTAGCTCTATAACCTAGTACAAATAATTTTACACCAGAGTTGAACTAGCTCTATAACCTAGTTCAAATAATTTTACACTAGAGTTGAACTAGCTCTATAACCTAGTACAAATAATTTTACACTAGAGTTGAACTAGCTCTATAACCTAGTACAAATAATTTTACACTAGAGTTGAACTAGCTCTATACCCTAGTATGAGTAATTTTACACTATAGTTGAACTTGCTCTATAGCTTAGTACAAATAATTTTACACTAGAGTTGAACTAGCTCTGTAACCTAGTACAAATAATTTTACACTAGAGTTGAACTAGCTCTATAACCTAGTTCAAAAATAATTACACTAGAGTTGACCTAGCTCTATAACCTAGTACAAATAATTTTACACTAGAGTTGAACTAGCTCTATAACCTAGTACAAATAATTTTAAACTAGAGTTGAACTAGCTCTATAACCTAGTACAAATAAATTTACACTACAGTTGAAGTAGCTCTATAATCTAGTACAAATAATTTGACACTAGAAATGAATTAGCTCTATAACCTAGTACAAATAATTCTACACTAGAGTTGAACTAACTCTATAACCTAGTACAAATATTTTTACACTAGAGTTGAACTAGCTCTGTAACCTAGTATAAATAATTTTACACTAGAGTTGAACTAGCTCTATAACCTAGTTCAAATAATTTTACACAAGAATTGAACTAGCATTGTAACCTAGTACAAATAATTTCACACTAGATTTGAACTAGCTCTGTAACCTAGTTCAAATAATTTTACACTAGAGTTGAACTAGATCTATAACCTAGTACAAATAATTTTACACCAGAGTTGAACTATCTCTATAACCTAGTACAAATAATTTTAAACCAGAGTTGAACTAGCTCTATAACCTAGTACAAATAATTTTACACTAGAGTTGAACTAGGTCTATAACCTAGTAAAAATAATTTTACACTAGAATGGAACTATCTCTATAACCTAGTTCAAATAATTTTACACTAGAGTTGAACTAGCTCTATAAACTAATTAAAATAATTTTACACTAGAGTTGAACTAGCTCCGTAACCTAGTTCACATAATTTTACACTAGATTTGAACTAGCTCTACAACCTAGTTCAAATAATTTTACACTAGAGTTGAACTAGCTCTCTAACCTAGTACAAATAATTTTACACAAGAGTTGAACTAGCTCTATAACCTACTTCAAATACTTTTACACTAGAGTTGAACTAGCTCTATAAGCTAGTACAAATAATTTTACACTAGAGTTGAACTAGCTCTATAACCTAGTACAAATAATTTTACAATAGACTTGAACCAGCTCTATAACCAAGTACAAATACTTTTACACTAGAGTTGAACTAGCTCTATAACCTAGTTCAAAAAAATTTACACTAAGGTTGAACTAGCTCTATAACCTAGTACACATAATTTTACACTAGCGTTGAACTAGCTCTATAAGCTTTTACAAATATTTTTACACTAGAGTTGAACTAGCTCTATAACCTAGTACAAATAATTTTACACTAGAGTTGAACTACCTCTATAACCTAGTACAAATAATTTTACACTAGAGTTGAACTAGCTCTATAACCTAGTTCAAATAATTTTACACTAGAGTTGAACTAGCTCTATAACCTTGTACAAATAATTTTACACTAGAGTTGAACTAGCTCTATAACCTAGTATAAATAATTTTACACTAGAGTTGAACTAGCTCTATAACCTAGTACAAATAATTTTACACTAGAGTTGAACTAGCTCTATAACCTAGTACAAATAATTTTACACTAGAGTTGAACTAGCTCTATAACCTAGTTAAAAAAAATTTACACCAAGGTTGAACTAGCTCTATAACCTAGTACACATAATTTTACACTAGCGTTGAACTAGCTCTATAACCTTGTACAAATATTTTTACACTAGAGTTTTACTAGCTCTATCACCTAGTACAGATAATTTTACACTAGAGTTGAACTACCTCTATAACCTAGTACAAATAATTTTACACTAGAGTTGAACTAGCTCTATAACCTACTTCAAATAATTTTACACTAGAGTTGAACTAGCTCTATAACCTAGTACAAATAATTTTACACTAGAGTTGAACTAGCTCTATAACCTAGTACAAATAATTTTACAGTAGAGTTGAACTAGCTCTATAACCTAGTACAAATAATTTTACACCAGAGTTGAACTAGCTCTATAACCTAGTTCAAATAATTTTACACTAGAGTTGAACTAGCTCTATAAGCTAGTACAAATAATTTTACACTAGAGTTGAACTAGCTCTATAACCTAGTACAAATAATTTTACACTAGAGTTGAACTAGCTCTATACCCTAGTATGAGTAATTTTACACTATAGTTGAACTTGCTCTATAGCTTAGTACAAATAATTTTACACTAGAGTTGAACTAGCTCTGTAACCTAGTACAAATAATTTTACACTAGAGTTGAACTAGCTCTATAACCTAGTTCAAAAAAAATTACACTAGAGTTGACCTAGCTCTATAACGTAGTACAAATAATTTTACACTAGAGTTGAACTAGCTCTATAACCTAGTACAAATAATTTTAAACTAGAGTTGAACTAGCTCTATAACCTAGTACAAATAAATTTACACTACAGTTGAAGTAGCTCTATAATCTAGTACAAATAATTTGACACTAGAAATGAATTAGCTCTATAACCTAGTACAAATAATTCTACACTAGAGTTGAACCAACTCTATAAACTAGTACAAATATTTTTACACTAGAGTTGAACTAGCTCTATAACCTAGTATAAATAATTTTACACTAGAGTTGAACTAGCTCTATAACCTAGTTCAAATAATTTTACACAAGAATTGAACTAGCATTGTAACCTAGTACAAATAATTTCACACTAGATTTGAACTAGCTCTGTAACCTAGTTCAAATAATTTTACACTAGAGTTGAACTAGATCTATAACCTAGTACAAATAGTTTTACACCAGAGTTGAACTATCTCTATAACCTAGTACAAATAATTTTAAACCAGAGTTGAACTAGCTCTATAACCTAGTACAAATAATTTTACACTAGAGTTGAACTAGGTCTATAACCTAGTAAAAATAATTTTACACTAGAATGGAACTATCTCTATAACCTAGTTCAAATAATTTTACACTAGAGTTGAACTAGCTCTATAAACTAATTAAAATAATTTTACACTAGAGTTGAACTAGCTCCGTAACCTAGTTCACATAATTTTACACTAGATTTGAACTAGCTCTACAACCTAGTTCAAATAATTTTACACTAGAGTTGAACTAGCTCTCTAACCTAGTACAAATAATTTTACACAAGAAATGAACTAGCTCTATAACCTACTTCAAATACTTTTACACTAGAGTTGAACTAGCTCTATAAGCTAGTACAAATAATTTTACACTAGAGTTGAACTAGCTCTATAACCTAGTACAAATAATTTTACAATAGACTTGAACCAGCTCTATAACCAAGTACAAATACTTTTACACTAGAGTTGAACTAGCTCTATAACCTAGTTCAAAAAAATTTACACTAAGGTTGAACTAGCTCTATAACCTAGTACACATAATTTTACACTAGCGTTGAACTAGCTCTATAAGCTTTTACAAATATTTTTACACTAGAGTTGAACTAGCTCTATAACCTAGTACAAATAATTTTACACTAGAGTTGAACTACCTCCATAACCTAGTACAAATAATTTTACACTAGAGTTGAACTAGCTCTATAACCTAGTTCAAATAATTTTACACTAGAGTTGAACTAGCTCTATAACCTTGTACAAATAATTTTACACTAGAGTTGAACTAGCTCTATAACCTAGTACAAATAATTTTACACTAGAGTTGAACTAGCTCTATAACCTAGTACAAATAATTTTACACTAGAGTTGAACTAGCTCTATAACCTAGTTCAAATAATTTTACACTAGAGTTGAACTAGCTCTATAACCTAGTACAAATAATTTTACAATAGAGTTGAACTAGCTCTATAACCTAGTACAAATAATTTTACACTAGAGTTGAACTAGCTCTATACCCTAGTACGAATAATTTTACACTATAGTTGAACTTGCTCGATAGCCTAGTACAAATAATTTTACACTAGAGTTGAACTAGCTCTGTAACCTAGTACAAATAATTTTACACTATGGTTGAACTAGCTCTGTAACCTAGTTAAAAAAAATTACACTAGAGTTGAACTAGCTCTATAACCTAGTACAAATAATTTTACACTAGAGTTGAACTAGCTCTATAACCTAGTACTAATAATTTTAAACTAGAGTTGAACTAGCTCTATAACCTAGTACAAATAAATTTACAGTAGAGTTGAAGTAGCTCTATAACCTAGTACAAATAATTTGACACTAGAAATGAATTAGCTCTATAACCTAGTACAAATAATTCTACACTAGAGTTGAACTAACTCTATAACCTAGTACAAATACTTTTACACTAGAGGTGAACTAGCTCTATAACCTTGTACAAATATTTTTACACTAGAGTTTTACTAGCTCTATAACCTAGTACAAATAATTTTACACTAGAGTTGAACTACCTCTATAACCTAGTACAAATAATTTTACACTAGAGTTGAACTAGATCTATAACCTAGTTCAAATAATTTTACACTAGAGTTTAACTAGCTCTATAACCTAGTACAAATAATTTTACACTGGAGTTGAACTAGCTCTATAACCTAGTACAAATAATTTTACACTAGAGTTGAACTAGCTCTATAACCTAGTACAATTAATTTTACATTAGATTTGAACTAGCTCTATAACCTAGTGCAAATAATTTTACACTATGGTTGAACTAGCTCTGTAACCTAGTTCAAGTAATTTTACACTAGAGTTGAACTAGCTCTATAAGCTAGTACAAATAATTTTACACTAGAGTTGAACTAGCTCTATAACCTAGTACAAATAATTTTACACTAGAGTTGAACTACCTCTATAACCTAGTACAAATAATTTTACACTAGAGTTGAACTAGCTCTATAACCTAGTTCAAATAATTTTACACTAGAGTTTAACTAGCTCTATAACCTAGTACAAATAATTTTACACTGGAGTTGAACTAGCTCTATAACCTAGTACAAATAATTTTACACTAGAGTTGAACTAGCTCTATAACCTAGTACAATTAATTTTACATTAGATTTGAACTAGCTCTATAACCTAGTGCAAATAATTTTACACTATGGTTGAACTAGCTCTGTAACCTAGTTCAAGTAATTTTACACTAGAGTTGAACTAGCTCTATAAGCTAGTACAAATAATTTTACACTAGAGTTGAACTAGCTCTATAACCTAGTACAAATAATTTTACAATAGAATTGAACCAGCTCTATAACCAAGTACAAATACTTTTACACTAGAGTTGAACTAGCTCTATAACCTAGTTCAAAAAAATTTACACTAAGGTTGAACTAGCTCTATAACCTAGTACACATAATTTTACACTAGCGTTGAACTAGCTCTATAAGCTTTTACAAATATTTTTACACTAGAGTTGAACTAGCTCTATAACCTAGTACAAATAATTTTACACTAGAGTTGAACTACCTCTATAACCTAGTACAAATAATTTTACACTAGAGTTGAACTAGCTCTATAACCTAGTTCAAATAATTTTACACTAGAGTTGAACTAGCTCTATAACCTAGTACAAATAATTTTACACTAGAGTTGAACTAGCTCTATAACCTAGTACAAATAATTTTACACTAGAGTTGAACTAGCTCTATAACCTAGTACAAATAATTTTACACTAGAGTTGAACTAGCTCTATAACCTAGTTCAAATAATTTTACACTAGAGTTGAACTAGCTCTATAACCTAGTACAAATAATTTTACAATAGAGTTGAACTAGCTCTATAACCTAGTACAAATAATTTTACACTAGAGTTGAACTAGCTCTATACCCTAGTACGAATAATTTTACACTATAGTTGAACTTGCTCTATAGCCTAGTACAAATAATTTTACACTAGAGTTGAACTAGCTCTATAAACTAATTAAAATAATTTTACACTAGAGTTGAACTAGCTCTGTAACTTAGTTCACATAATTTTACAATAGATTTGAACTAGCTCTACAACCTAGTTCAAATAATTTTACACTAGAGTTGAACTAGCTCTATAACCTAGTACAAACAATTTTACACAAGAAATGAACTAGCTCCATAACCTAGTACAAATACTTTTACACTAGAGTTGAACTAGCTCTATAAGCTAGTACAAATAATTTTACACTAGAGTTGAACTAGCTCAATAACCTAGTACAAATAATTTTACAATAGAGTTGAACTAGCTCTATAACCAAGTACAATTACTTTTACACTAGAGTTGAACTAGCTCTATAACCTAGTTCAAAAAAATTTACACTAAGGTTGAACTAGCTCTATAACCTAGTACACATAATTTTACACTAGCGTTGAACTAGCTCTATAACCTTGTACAAATATTTTTACACTAGAGTTTTACTAGCTCTATAACCTAGTACAAATAATTTTACACTAGAGTTGAACTACCTCTATAACCTAGTACAAATAATTTTACACTAGAGTTGAACTAGCTCTATAACCTACTTCAAATAATTTTACACTAGAGTTGAACTAGCTCTATAACCTAGTACAAATAATTTTACACTAGAGTTGAACTAGCTCTATAACCTAGTAAAAATAATTTTACACTAGAGTTGAACTAGCTCTATAACCTAGTACAAATAATTTTACACTAGAGTTGAACTAGCTCTATAACCTAGTTCAAATAATTTTACACTAGAGTTGAACTAGCTCTATAACCTAGTACAAATAATTTTACACTAGAGTAGAACTAGCTCTATAACCTAGTACAAATAATTTTACACTAGAGTTGAACTAGCTCTATACCCTAGTATGAATAATTTTACACTATAGTTGAACTTGCTCTATAGCTTAGTACAAATAATTTTACACTAGAGTTGAACTAGCTCTATAACCTAGTTCAAAAAAAAAAATTACACTAGAGTTGACCTAGCTCTATAACCTAGTACAAATAATTTTACACTAGAGTTGAACTAGCTCTATAACCTAGTACAAATAATTTTAAACTAGAGTTGAACTAGCTCTATAACCTAGTACAAATAAATTTACACTACAGTTGAAGTAGCTCTACAATCTAGTACAAATAATTTGACACTAGAAATGAATTAGCTCTATAACCTAGTACAAATAATTCTACACTAGAGTTGAACTAACTCTATAACCTAGTACAAATATTTTTACACTAGAGTTGAACTAGCTCTATAACTAGTACAAATAATTTTACACTAGAGTTGAACTAGCTCTATAACCTAGTTCAAATAATTTTACACAAGAATTGAACTAGCATTGTAACCTAGTACAAATAATTTCACACTAGATTTGAACTAGCTCTGTAACCTAGTTCAAATAATTTTACACTAGAGTTGAACTAGATCTATAACCTAGTACAAATAATTTTACACCAGAGTTGAACACTGTCTATAACCTAGTACAAATAATTTTACACCAGAGTTGAACTAGCTCTATAACCTAGTACAAATAATTTTACACTAGAGTTGAACTAGGTCTATAACCTAGTAAAAATAATTTTACACTAGAATGGAACTATCTCTATAACCTAGTTCAAATAATTTTACACTAGAGTTGAACTAGCTCTATAAACTAATTAAAATAATTTTGCACTAGAGTTGAACTAGCTCCGTAACCAAGTTCACATAATTTTACACTAGATTTGAACTAGCTCTACAACCTAGTTCAAATAATTTTACACTAGAGTTGAACTAGCTCTATAACCTAGTAGAAAATAATTTTACACAAGAAATGAACTAGCTCCATAACCTAGTACAAATACTTTTACACTAGAGTTGAACTAGCTCTATAAGCTAGTACAAATAATTTTACACTAGAGTTGAACTAGCTCAATAACCTAGTACAAATAATTTTACAATAGAGTTGAACTAGCTCTATAACCAAGTACAATTACTTTTACACTAGAGTTGAACTAGCTCTATAACCTAGTTCAAAAAAATTTACACTAAGGTTGAACTAGCTCTATAACCTAGTACACATAATTTTACACTAGCGTTGAACTAGCTCTATAACCTTGTACAAATATTTTTACACTAGAGTTTTACTAGCTCTATAACCTAGTACAAATAATTTTACACTAGAGTTGAACTACCTCTATAACCTAGTACAAATAATTTTACACTAGAGTTGAACTAGCTCTATAACCTACTTCAAATAATTTTACACTAGAGTTGAACTAGCTCTATAACCTAGTACAAATAATTTTACACTAGAGTTGAACTAGCTCTATAACCTAGTAAAAATAATTTTACACTAGAGTTGAACTAGCTCTATAACCTAGTACAAATAATTTTACACTAGAGTTGAACTAGCTCTATAACCTAGTTCAAATAATTTTACACTAGAGTTGAACTAGCTCTATAACCTAGTACAAATAATTTTACACTAGAGTTGAACTAGCTCTATAACCTAGTACAAATAATTTTACACTAGAGTTGAACTAGCTCTATACCCTAGTATGAATAATTTTACACTATAGTTGAACTTGCTCTATAGCTTAGTACAAATAATTTTACACTAGAGTTGAACTAGCTCTATAACCTAGTTCAAAAAAAAAATTACACTAGAGTTGACCTAGCTCTATAACCTAGTACAAATAATTTTACACTAGAGTTGAACTAGCTCTATAACCTAGTACAAATAATTTTAAACTAGAGTTGAACTAGCTCTATAACCTAGTACAAATAAATTTACACTACAGTTGAAGTAGCTCTACAATCTAGTACAAATAATTTGACACTAGAAATGAATTAGCTCTATAACCTAGTACAAATAATTCTACACTAGAGTTGAACTAACTCTATAACCTAGTACAAATATTTTTACACTAGAGTTGAACTAGCTCTATAACTAGTACAAATAATTTTACACTAGAGTTGAACTAGCTCTATAACCTAGTTGAAATAATTTTACACAAGAATTGAACTAGCATTGTAACCTAGTACAAATAATTTCACACTAGATTTGAACTAGCTCTGTAACCTAGTTCAAATAATTTTACACTAGAGTTGAACTAGATCTATAACCTAGTACAAATAATTTTACACCAGAGTTGAATACTGTCTATAACCTAGTACAAATAATTTTACACCAGAGTTGAACTAGCTCTATAACCTAGTACAAATAATTTTACACTAGAGTTGAACTAGGTCTATAACCTAGTAAAAATAATTTTACACTAGAATGGAACTATCTCTATAACCTAGTTCAAATAATTTTACACTAGAGTTGAACTAGCTCTATAAACTAATTAAAATAATTTTGCACTAGAGTTGAACTAGCTCCGTAACCAAGTTCACATAATTTTACACTAGATTTGAACTAGCTCTACAACCTAGTTCAAATAATTTTACACTAGAGTTGAACTAGCTCTATAACCTAGTAGAAAATAATTTTACACAAGAAATGAACTAGCTCTATAACTTAGTACAAATACTTTTACACTAGAGTTGAACTAGCTCTATAAGCTAGTACAAATAATTTTACACTAGAGTTGAACTAGCTCTATAACCTAGTACAAATAATTTTACACTAGAGTTGAACTACCTCTATAACCTAGTACAAATAATTTTACACTAGAGTTGAACTAGCTCTATAACCTAGTTCAAATAATTTTACACAAGAATTGAACTAGCATTGTAACCTAGTACAAATAATTTCACACTAGATTTGAACTAGCTCTGTAACCTAGTTCAAATAATTTTACACTAGAGTTGAACTAGATCTATAACCTAGTACAAATAATTTTACACCAGAGTTGAACACTGTCTATAACCTAGTACAAATAATTTTACACCAGAGTTGAACTAGCTCTATAACCTAGTACAAATAATTTTACACTAGAGTTGAACTAGGTCTATAACCTAGTAAAAATAATTTTACACTAGAATGGAACTATCTCTATAACCTAGTTCAAATAATTTTACACTAGAGTTGAACTAGCTCTATAAACTAATTAAAATAATTTTGCACTAGAGTTGAACTAGCTCCGTAACCAAGTTCACATAATTTTACACTAGATTTGAACTAGCTCTACAACCTAGTTCAAATAATTTTACACTAGAGTCGAACTAGCTCTATAACCTAGTAGAAAATAATTTTACACAAGAAATGAACTAGCTCTATAACTTAGTACAAATACTTTTACACTAGAGTTGAACTAGCTCTATAAGCTAGTACAAATAATTTTACACTAGAGTTGAACTAGCTCTATAACCTAGTACAAATAATTTTACAATAGAGTTGAACCAGCTCTATAACCAAGTACAAATACTTTTACACTAGAGTTGAACTAGCTCTATAACCTAGTTCAAAAAAATTTACACTAAGGTTGAACTAGCTCTATAACCTAGTACACATAATTTTACACTAGCGTTGAACTAGCTCTATAAGCTTGTACAAAAATTTTTACACTAGAGTTGAACTAGCTCTATAACCTAGTACAAATAATTTTACACTAGAGTTGAACTACCTCTATAACCTAGTACAAATAATTTTACACTAGAGTTGTACTAGCTCTATAACCTAGTTCAAATAATTTTACACTAGAGTTGAACTAGCTCTATAACCTTGTACAAATAATTTTACACTAGAGTTGAACTAGCTCTATAACCTAGTACAAATAATTTTACACTAGAGTTGAACTAGCTCTATAACCTAGTACAAATAATTTTACACTAGAGTTGAACTAGCTCTATAACCTAGTTCAAATAATTTTACACTAGAGTTGAACTAGCTCTATAACCTAGTACAAATAATTTTATAATAGAGTTGAACTAGCTCTATAACCTAGTACAAATAATTTTACACTAGAGTTGAACTAGCTCTATACCCTAGTACGAATAATTTTACACTATAGTTGAACTTGCTCGATAGCCTAGTACAAATAATTTTACACTAGAGTTGAACTAGCTCTGTAACCTAGTACAAATAATTTTACACTAGAGTTAAACTAGCTCTGTAACCTAGTTAAAAAAAATTACACTAGAGTTGAACTAGCTCTATAACCTAGTACAAATAATTTTACACTAGAGTTGAACTAGCTCTATAACCTAGTACAAATAATTTTAAACTAGAGTTGAACTAGCTCTATAACCTAGTACAAATAAATTTACAGTAGAGTTGAAGTACCTCTATAACCTAGTACAAATAATTTGACACTAGAAATGAATTAGCTCTATAACCTAGTACAAATAATTCTACACTAGAGTTGAACTAACTCTATAACCTAGTATAAATACTTTTACACTAGAGGTGAACTCGCTCTATAACCTTGTACAAATATTTTTACACTAGAGTTTTACTAGCTCTATAACCTAGTACAAATAATTTTACACTAGAGTTGAACTACCTCTATAACCTAGTACAAATAATTTTACACTAGAGTTGAACTAGCTCTATAACCTAGTTCAAATAATTTTACACTAGAGTTGAACTAGCTCTATAACCTAGTACAAATAATTTTACACTGGAGTTGAACTAGCTCTATAACCTAGTACAAATAATTTTACACTAGAGTTGAACTAGCTCTATAACCTAGTACAATTAATTTTACATTAGATTTGAACTAGCTCTGTAACCTAGTGCAAATAATTTTACACTATGGTTGAACTAGCTCTGTAACCTAGTTCAAGTAATTTTACACTAGAGTTGAACTAGCTCTATAAGCTAGTACAAATAATTTTACACTAGAGTTGAACTAGCTCTATAACCTAGTACAAATAATTTTACAATAGAATTGAACCAGCTCTATAACCAAGTACAAATACTTTTACACTAGAGTTGAACTAGCTCTATAACCTAGTTCAAAAAAATTTACACTAAGGTTGAACTAGCTCTATAACCTAGTACACATAATTTTACACTAGCGTTGAACTAGCTCTATAAGCTTGTACAAATATTTTTACACTAGAGTTGAACTAGCTCTATAACCTAGTACAAATAATTTTACACTAGAGTTGAACTACCTCTATAACCTAGTACAAATAATTTTACACTAGAGTTGAACTAGCTCTATAACCTAGTTCAAATAATTTTACACTAGAGTTGAACTAGCTCTATAACCTAGTACAAATAATTTTACACTAGAGTTGAACTAGCTCTATAACCTAGTACAAATAATTTTACACTAGAGTTGAACTAGCTCTATAACCTAGTACAAATAATTTTACACTAGAGTTGAACTAGCTCTATAACCTAGTTCAAATAATTTTACACTAGAGTTGAACTAGCTCTATAACCTAGTACAAATAATTTTACAATAGAGTTGAACTAGCTCTATAACCTAGTACAAATAATTTTACACTAGAGTTGAACTAGCTCTATACCCTACTACGAATAATTTTACACTATAGTTGAACTTGCTCTATAGCCTAGTACAAATAATTTTACACTAGAGTTGAACTAGCTCTGTAACCTAGTACAAATAATTTTACACTAGAGTTAAACTAGCTCTGTAACCTAGTTAAAAAAAATTACACTAGAGTTGAACTAGCTCTATAACCTAGTACAAATAATTTTACACTAGAGTTGAACTAGCTATATAACCTAGTACAAATAATTTTACACTAGAGTTGAACTAGCTCTATAACCTAGTACAAATAATTTTACACTAGAGTTGAACTAGCTCTATAACCTAGTACAAATAATTTTACACTGGAGTTGAACTAGCTCTATAACCTAGTACAAATAATTTTACACTAGAGTTGAACTAGCTCTATAACCTAGTACAATTAATTTTACATTAGATTTGAACTAGCTCTGTAACCTAGTGCAAATAATTTTACACTATGGTTGAACTAGCTCTGTAACCTAGTTCAAGTAATTTTACACTAGAGTTGAACTAGCTCTATAAGCTAGTACAAATAATTTTACACTAGAGTTGAACTAGCTCTATAACCTAGTACAAATAATTTTACAATAGAATTGAACCAGCTCTATAACCAAGTACAAATACTTTTACACTAGAGTTGAACTAGCTCTATAACCTAGTTCAAAAAAATTTACACTAAGGTTGAACTAGCTCTATAACCTAGTACACATAATTTTACACTAGCGTTGAACTAGCTCTATAAGCTTGTACAAATATTTTTACACTAGAGTTGAACTAGCTCTATAACCTAGTACAAATAATTTTACACTAGAGTTGAACTACCTCTATAACCTAGTACAAATAATTTTACACTAGAGTTGAACTAGCTCTATAACCTAGTTCAAATAATTTTACACTAGAGTTGAACTAGCTCTATAACCTAGTACAAATAATTTTACACTAGAGTTGAACTAGCTCTATAACCTAGTACAAATAATTTTACACTAGAGTTGAACTAGCTCTATAACCTAGTACAAATAACTTTACACTAGAATGGAACTATCTCTATAACCTAGTTCAAATAATTTTACACTAGAGTTGAACTAGCTCTATAAACTAATTAAAATAATTTTACACTAGAGTTGAACTAGCTCTGTAACTTAGTTCACATAATTTTACAATAGATTTGAACGAGCTCTACAACCTAGTTCAAATAATTTTACACTAGAGTTGAACTAGCTCTATAACCTAGTACAAATAATTTTACACAAGAAATGAACTAGATCTATAACCTAGTACAAATACTTTTACACTAGAGTTGAACTAGCTCTATAAGCTAGTAGAAATAATTTTACACTAGAGTTAAACTAGCTCTATAACCAAGTACAAATACTTTTACACTAGAGTTGAACTAGCTCAATAACCTAGTTCAAAAACATTTACACTAAGGTTGAACTAGCTCTTTCACCTAGTACACATAATTTTACACTAGCGTTGAACTAGCTCTATAACCTTGTACAAATATTTTTACACTAGAGTTTTACTAGCTCTATAACCTAGTACAAATAATTTTACACTAGAGTTGAACTACCTCTATAACCTAGTACAAATAATTTTACACTAGAGTTGAACTAGCTCTATAACCTACTTCAAATAATTTTACACTAGAGTTGAACTAGCTCTATAACCTAGTACAAATAATTTTACACTAGAGTTGAACTAGCTCTATAACCTAGTACAAATAATTTTACACTAGAGTTGAACTAGCTCTATAACCTAGTACAAATAATTTTACACTAGAGTTGAACTAGCTCTATAACCTAGTTCAAATAATTTTACACTAGAGTTGAACTAGCTCTATAACCTAGTACAAATAATTTTACACTAGAGTTGAACTAGCTCTATAACCTAGTACAAATAATTTTACACTAGAGTTGAACTAGCTCTATACCCTAGTATGAATAATTTTACACTATAGTTGAACTTGCTCTATAGCTTAGTACAAATAATTTTACACTAGAGTTGAACTAGCTCTGTAGCCTAGTACAAATAATTTTACACTAGAGTTGAACTAGCTCTATAACCTAGTTCAAAAAAAATTACACTAGAGTTGACCTAGCTCTATAACCTAGTACAAATAATTTTACACTAGAGTTGAACTAGCTTTATAACCTAGTACAAATAATTTTAAACTAGAGTTGAACTAGCTCTATAACCTAGTACAAATAAATTTACACTACAGTTGAAGTAGCTCTATAATCTAGTACAAATAATTTGACACTAGAAATGAATTAGCTCTATAACCTAGTACAAATAATTCTACACTAGAGTTGAACTAACTCTATAACCTAGTACAAATATTTTTACACTAGAGTTGAACTAGCTCTATAACCTAGTATAAATAATTTTACACTAGAGTTGAACTAGCTCTATAACCTAGTTCAAATAATTTTACACAAGAATTGAACTAGCATTGTAACCTAGTACAAATAATTTCACACTAGATTTGAACTAGCTCTGTAACCTAGTTCAAATAATTTTACACTAGAGTTGAACTAGATCTATAACCTAGTACAAATAATTTTACACCAGAGTTGAACTATCTCTATAACCTAGTACAAATAATTTTACACCAGAGTTGAACTAGCTCTATAACCTAGTACAAATAATTTTACACTAGAGTTGAACTAGGTCTATAACCTAGTAAAAATAATTTTACACTAGAATGGAACTATCTCTATAACCTAGTTCAAATAATATTACACTAGAGTTGAACTAGCTCTATAAACTAATTAAAATAATTTTACACTAGAGTTGAACTAGCTCCGTAACCTAGTTCACATAATTTTACACTAGATTTGAACTAGCTCTACAACCTAGTTCAAATAATTTTACACTAGAGTTGAACTAGCTCTCTAACCTAGTACAAATAATTTTACACAAGAAATGAACTAGCTCTATAACCTAGTACAAATACTTTTACACTAGAGTTGAACTAGCTCTATAAGCTAGTACAAATAATTTTACACTAGAGTTGAACTAGCTCTATAACCTAGTACAAATAATTTTACACTAGAGTTGAACTAGCTCTATAACCTAGTACAAATAATTGTAAACTAGAGTTGAACTAGCTCTATAACCTAGTACAAATAAATTTACAGTAGAGTTGAAGTAGCTCTATAACCTAGTACAAATAATTTGACACTAGAAATGAATTAGCTCTATAACCTAGTACAAATAATTCTACACTAGAGTTGAACTAACTCTATAACCTAGTACAAATACTTTTACACTAGAGGTGAACTAGCTCTATTACCTTGTACAAATATTTTTACACTAGAGTTTTACTAGCTCTATAACCTAGTACAAATAATTTTACACTAGAGTTGAACTACCTCTATAACCTAGTACAAATAATTGTACACTAGAGTTGAACTAGCTCTATAACCTAGTTCAAATAATTTTACACTAGAGTTTAACTAGCTCTATAACCTAGTACAAATAATTTTACACTGGAGTTGAACTAGCTCTATAACCTAGTACAAATAATTTTACACTAGAGTTGAACTAGCTCTATAACCTAGTACAATTAATTTTACATTAGATTTGAACTAGCTCTATAACCTAGTGCAAATAATTTTACACTATGGTTGAACTAGCTCTGTAACCTAGTTCAAGTAATTTTACACTAGAGTTGAACTAGCTCTATAACCTAGTACAAATAATTTTACAATAGAATTGAACCAGCTCTATAACCAAGTACAAATACTTTTACACTAGAGTTGAACTAGCTCTACAACCTAGTTCAAAAAAATTTACACTAAGGTTGAACTAGCTCTATAACCTAGTACACATAATTTTACACTAGCGTTGAACTAGCTCTATAAGCTTTTACAAATATTTTTACACTAGAGTTGAACTAGCTCTATAACCTAGTACAAATAATTTTACACTAGAGTTGAACTACCTCTATAACCTAGTACAAATAATTTTACACTAGAGTTGAACTAGCTCTATAACCTAGTTCAAATAATTTTACACTAGAGTTGAACTAGCTCTATAACCTAGTACAAATAATTTTACACTAGAGTTGAACTAGCTCTATAACCTAGTACAAATAATTTTACACTAGAGTTGAACTAGCTCTATACCCTAGTACAAATAATTTTACACTAGGGTTGAACTAGCTCTATAACCTAGTTCAAATAATTTTACACTAGAGTTGAACTAGCTCTATAACCTAGTACAAATAATTTTACAATAGAGTTGAACAAGCGCTATAACCTAGTACAAATAATTTTACACTAGAGTTGAACTAGCTCTATACCCTAGTACGAATAATTTTACACTATAGTTGAACTTGCTCTATAGCCTAGTACAAATAATTTTACACTAGAGTTGAACTAGCTCTGTAACCTAGTACAAATAATTTTACACTAGAGTTAAACTAGCTCTGTAACCTAGTTAAAAAAAATTACACTAGAGTTGAACTAGCTCTATAACCTAGTACAAATAATTTTACACTAGAGTTGAACTAGCTCTATAACCTAGTACAAATAATTTTAAACTAGAGTTGAACTAGCTCTATAACCTAGTACAAATAAATTTATAGTAGAGTTGAAGTAGCTCTATAACCTAGTACAAATAATTTGACACTAGAAATGAATTAACTCTATAACCTAGTACAAATAATTCTACACTAGAGTTGAACTAACTCTATAACCTAGTACAAATACTTTTACACTAGAGTTGAACTAGCTCTATAACCTTGTACAAATATTTTTACACTAGAGTTTTACTAGCTCTATAACCTAGTACAAATAATTTTACACTAGAGTTGAACTACCTCTATAACCTAGTACAAATAATTTTACACTAGAGTTGAACTAGCTCTATAACCTAGTTCAAATAATTTTACACTAGAGTTGAACTAGCTCTATATCCTAGTACAAATAATTTTACACTGGAGTTGAACTAGCTCTATAACCTAGTACAAATAATTTTACACTAGAGTTGAACTAGCTCTATAACCTAGTACAAATAACTTTACACTAGAATGGAACTATCTCTATAACCTAGTTCAAATAATTTTACACTAGAGTTGAACTAGCTCTATAAACTAATTAAAATAATTTTACACTAGAGTTGAACTAGCTCTGTAACTTAGTTCACATAATTTTACAATAGATTTGAATGAGCTCTACAACCTAGTTCAAATAATTTTACACTAGAGTTGAACTAGCTCTATAACCTAGTACAAATAATTTTACACAAGAAATGAACTAGCTCTATAACCTAGTACAAATACTTTTACACTAGAGTTGAACTAGCTCTATAAGCTAGTTCAAATAATTTTACACTAGAGTTAAACTAGCTCTATAATCTAGTACAAATAATTTTACAATAGAGTTGAACTAGCTCTATAACCAAGTACAAATACTTTTACACTAGAGTTGAACTAGCTCAATATCCTAGTTCAAAAAAATTTACACTAAGGTTGAACTAGCTCTTTCACCTAGTACACATAATTTTACACTAGCGTTGAACTAGCTCTATAACCTTGTACAAATATTTTTACACTAGAGTTTTACTAGCTCTATTACCTAGTACAAATAATTTTACACTAGAGTTGAACAACCTCTATAACCTAGTAGAAATAATTTTACACTAGAGTTGAACTAGCTCTATAACCTACTTCAAATAATTTTACACTAGAGTTGAACTAGCTCTATAACCTAGTACAAATAATTTTACACTAGAGTTGAACTAGCTCTATAACCTAGTACAAATAATTTTACACTAGAGTTGAACTAGCTCTATAACCTAGTACAAATAATTTTACACTAGAGTTGAACTAACTCTATGACCTAGTACAAATAATTTTACACTAGAGTTGAACTACCTCTATAACCTAGTAGAAATAATTTTACACTAGAGTTGAACTAGCTCTATAACCTACTTCAAATAATTTTACACTAGAGTTGAACTAGCTCTATACCCTAGTACAAATAATTTTACACTGGAGTTGAACTAGCTCTGTAACCTAGTACAAATAATTTTACACTAGAGTAGAACTAGCTCTGTAACCTAGTACAAATAATTTTACACTAGAGTTGAACTAGCTCTATAACCTAGTACAAATAATTTTACACTAGAGTTGAACTAACTCTATGACCTAGTACAAATAATTTTACACTAGAGTTGAACTACCTCTATAACCTAGTAGAAATAATTTTACACTAGAGTTGAACTAGCTCTATAACCTACTTCAAATAATTTTACACTAGAGTTGAACTAGCTCTATACCCTAGTACAAATAATTTTACACTGGAGTTGAACTAGCTCTGTAACCTAGTACAAATAATTTTACACTAGAGTAGAACTAGCTCTGTAACCTAGTACAAATAATTTTACACTAGAGTTGAACTAACTCTGTAACCTAGTTCAAAAAAAAATTACACTAGAGTTGACCTAGCTCTATAACCTAGTACGAATAATTTTACACTAGAGTTGAACTAGCTCTATAACCTAGTACAAATAATTTTAAACTAGAGTTGAACTAGCTCTATAAACTAGTACAAATAAATTTACACTAGAGTTGAAGTAGCTCTATAATCTAGTACAAATAATTTGACACTAGAAATGAATTAGCTCTATAACTTAGTACAAATAAATCTACACTAGAGTTGAACTAACTCTATAAACTAGTACAAATACTTTTACACTAGAGTTGAACTAGCTCTGTAACCTAGTTGAAATAATTTTACACTAGAGTTGAACTAGCTCTATAACCTAGTACAAATAATTTTACACTAGAAATGAACTAGCTCTATAACCTAGTACAAATAATTTTACACTAGAGTTGAACTAGCTCTAAAACCTAGTACCAATAATTTTACACTAGAGTTGAAATAGCTTTATAACCTAGTCCAAAAGAATTTACACTAGAGTTGAACTAACTCTATAACCTAGTACAAATATTTTTACACTAGAGTTGAACTAGCTCTATAACCTAATACAAATAATTTTACACTAGAGTTGAACTAGCTCTATAACCTAGTTCAAATAATTTTACACAAGATTTGAACTAGCATTGTAACCTAGTACAAATAATTTCACACTAGATTTGAACTAGCTCTGTAACCTAGTTCAAATAATTTTACATTAGAGTTGAACTAGATCTATTAGCTAGTACAAATAATTTTACACCAGAGTTGAACTATCTCTATAACCTAGTACAAATAATTTTACACCAGAGTTGAACTAGCTCTATAACCTAGTACAAATAATTTTACACTAGAGTTGAACTTGGTCTATGACCTAGTACAAATAATTTTAGACTAGAATGGAACTATCTCAATAACCTAGTTCAAATAATTTTACACTAGAGTTGAACTAGCTCTGTAACCTAGTTCACATAATTTTACACTAGATTTGAATTAGCTCTACAACCTAGTTCAAATAATTTTACACTAGAGTTGAACAAGCTCTATAACCTAGTACAAATAATTTTACACAAGAAATGAACTAGCTCTATAACCAAGTACAAATACATTTACACTAGAGTTGAACTAGCTCTATAACCTAGTTCAAAAAAATTAACACTAAGGTTGAACTAGCTCTATAACCTAGTACACATAATTTTACACTAGCGTTGAACTAGCTCTATAAGCTTGTACAAATATTTTTACACTAGAGTTGAACTAGCTCTATAACCTAGTACAAATAATTTTATACTAGAGTTGAACTACCTCTATAACCTAGTACAAATAATTTTACACTAGAGTTGAACTAGCTCTATAACCTAGTACAAATAATTTTACACTAGAGTTGAACTAGCTCTATAACCTAGTTCAAATAATTTTACACTAGAGTTGAACTAGCTCTATAACCTAGTACAAATAATTTTACAATAGAGTTGAACTAGCTCTATAACCTAGTACAAATAATTTTACACTAGAGTTGAACTAGCTCTATACCCTAGTACGAATAATTTGACACTATAGTTGAACTTGCTCTATAGCCTAGTACAAATAATTTTACACTAGAGTTGAACTAGCTCTGTAACCTAGTACAAATAATTTTACACTAGAGTTAAACTAGCTCTGTAACCTAGTTAAAAAAAATTACACTAGAGTTGAACTAGCTCTATAACCTAGTACAAATAATTTTACACCAGAGTTGAACTAGCTCTATAACCTAGTACAAATAATTTTACACTAGAGTTGAACTTGGTCTATGACCTAGTACAAATAATTTTACACTAGAATGGAACTATCTCTATAACCTAGTTCAAATAATTTTACACTAGAGTTGAACTAGCTCTGTAACCTAGTTCACATAATTTTACACTAGATTTGAATTAGCTCTACAACCTAGTTCAAATAATTTTACACTAGAGTTGAACTAGCTCTATAACCTAGTACAAATAATTTTACACAAGAAATGAACTAGCTCTATAACCAAGTACAAATACTTTTACACTAGAGTTGAACTAGCTCTATAACCTAGTTCAAAAAAATTTACACTAAGGTTGAACTAGCTCTATAACCTAGTACACATAATTTTACACTAGCGTTGAACTAGCTCTATAAGCTTGTACAAATATTTTTACACTAGAGTTGAACTAGCTCTATAACCTAGTACAAATAATTTTACACTAGAGTTGAACTACCTCTATAACCTAGTACAAATAATTTTACACTAGAGTTGAACTAGCTCTATAACCTAGTTCAAATAATGTTACACTAGAGTTGAACTAGCTCTATAACCTAGTACAGATAATTTTACACTAGAGTTGAACTAGCTCTATAACCTAGTACAAATAATTTTACACTAGAGTTGAACTAGCTCTATAACCTAGTACAAATAATTTTACACTAGAGTTGAACTAGCTCTATAACCTAGTTCAAATAATTTTACACTAGAGTTGAACTAGCTCTATAACCTAGTACAAATAATTTTACAATAGAGTTGAACTAGCTCTATAACCTAGTACAAATAATTTTACACTAGAGTTGAACTAGCTCTATACCCTAGTACGAATAATTTTACACTATAGTTGAACTTGCTCTATAGCCTAGTACAAATAATTTTACACTAGAGTTGAACTAGCTCTGTAACCTAGTACAAATAATTTTACACTAGAGTTAAACTAGCTCTGTAACCTAGTCAAAAAAAAATTACACTAGAGTGGAACAAGCTCTATAACCTAGTACAAATAATTTTACACTAGAGTTGAACTAGCTCTATAACCTAGTAAAAATAATTTTAAACTAGAGTTGAACTAGCTCTATAACCTAGTACAAATAAATTTATAGTAGAGTTGAAGTAGCTCTATAACCTAGTACAAATAATTTGACACTAGAAATGAATTAACTCTATAACCTAGTACAAATAATTCTACACTAGAGTTGAACTAACTCTATAACCTAGTACAAATACTTTTACACTAGAGTTGAACTAGCTCTATAACCTTGTACAAATATTTTTACACTAGAGTTTTACTAGCTCTATAACCTAGTACAAATAATTTTACACTAGAAATGAACTACCTCTATAAACTAGTACAAATAATTTTACACTAGAGTTGAACTAGCTCTATAACCTAGTTCAAATAATTTTACACTAGAGTTGAACTAGCTCTATAACCTAGTACAAATAATTTTACACTGGAGTTGAACTAGCTCTATAACCTAGTACAAATAATTTTACACTAGAGTTGAACTAGCTCTATAACCTAGTACAAATAACTTTACACTAGAATGGAACTATCTCTATAACCTAGTTCAAATAATTTTACACTAGAGTTGAACTAGCTCTATAAACTAATTAAAATAATTTTACACTAGAGTTGAACTAGCTCTGTAACTTAGTTCACATAATTTTACAATAGATTTGAACGAGCTCTACAACCTAGTTCAAATAATTTTACACTAGAGTTGAACTAGCTCTATAACCTAGTACAAATAATTTTACACAAGAAATGAACTAGCTCTATAACCTAGTACAAATACTTTTACACTAGAGTTGAACTAGCTCTATAAGCTAGTACAAATAATTTTACACTAGAGTTAAACTAGCTCTATAATCTAGTACAAATAATTTTACAATAGAGTTGAACTAGCTCTATAACCAAGTACAAATACTTTTACACTAGAGTTGAACTAGCTCAATATCCTAGTTCAAAAAAATTTACACTAAGGTTGAACTAGCTCTTTCACCTAGTACACATAATTTTACACTAGCGTTGAACTAGCTCTATAACCTTGTACAAATATTTTTACACTCGAGTTTTACTAGCTCTATAACCTAGTACAAATAATTTTACACTAGAGTTGAACAACCTCTATAACCTAGTAGAAATAATTTTACACTAGAGTTGAACTATCTCTATAACCTACTTCAAATAATTTTACACTAGAGTTGAACTAGCTCTATAACCTAGTACAAATAATTTTACACTGGAGTTGAACTAGCTCTATAACCTAGTACAAATAATTTTACACTAGAGTTGAACTAGCTCTATAACCTAGTACAAATAACTTTACACTAGAATGGAACTATCTCTATAACCTAGTTCAAATAATTTTACACTAGAGTTGAACTAGCTCTATAAACTAATTAAAATAATTTTACACTAGAGTTGAACTAGCTCTGTAACTTAGTTCACATAATTTTACAATAGATTTGAACGAGCTCTACAACCTAGTTCAAATAATTTTACACTAGAGTTGACCTAGCTCTATAACCTAGTACAAATAATTTTACACAAGAAATGAACTAGCTCTATAACCTAGTACAAATACTTTTACACTAGAGTTGAACTAGCTCTATAAGCTAGTACAAATAATTTTACACTAGAGTTAAACTAGCTCTATAATCTAGTACAAATAATTTTACAATAGAGTTGAACTAGCTCTATAACCAAGTACAAATACTTTTACACTAGAGTTGAACTAGCTCAATATCCTAGTTCAAAAAAATTTACACTAAGGTTGAACTAGCTCTTTCACCTAGTACACATAATTTTACACTAGCGTTGAACTAGCTCTATAACCTTGTACAAATATTTTTACACTCGAGTTTTACTAGCTCTATAACCTAGTACAAATAATTTTACACTAGAGTTGAACAACCTCTATAACCTAGTAGAAATAATTTTACACTAGAGTTGAACTAGCTCTATAACCTACTTCAAATAATTTTACACTAGAGTTGAACTAGCTCTATAACCTAGTACAAATAATTTTACACTAGAGTTGAGCTAGCTCTATAACCTAGTACAAATAATTTTACACTAGAGTTGAACTAGCTCTATAACCTAGTACAAATAATTTTACACTAGAGTTGAACTAACTCTATGACCTAGTACAAATAATTTTACACTAGAGTTGAACTACCTCTATAACCTAGTAGAAATAATTTTACACTAGAGTTGAACTAGCTCTATAACCTACTTCAAATAATTTTACACTAGAGTTGAACTAGCTCTATACCCTAGTACAAATAATTTTACACTAGAGTTTTACTAGCTCTATAACCTAGTACAAATAATTTTACACTAGAGTAGAACTAGCTCTGTAACCTAGTACAAATAATTTTACACTAGAGTTGAACAAACTCTGTAACCTAGTTCAAAAAAAAATTACACTAGAGTTGAACTAGCTCTATAACCTAGTACAAATAATTTTACACTAGAGTTGAACTAGCTCTATAACCTAGTACAAATAATTTTAAACTAGAGTTGAACTAGCTCTATAACCTAGTACAAATAAATTTACACTAGAGTTGAAGTAGCTCTATAATCTAGTACAAATAATTTGACACTAGAAATGAATTAGCACTATAACCTAGTACAAATAAATCTACACTAGAGTTGAACTAACTCTATAAACTAGTACAAATACTTTTACACTAGAGTTGAACTAGCTCTGTAACCTAGTTGAAATAATTTTACACTAGAGTTGAACTAGCTCTATAACCTAGTACAAATAATTTTACACTAGAAATGAACTAGCTCTATAACCTAGTACAAATAATTTTACACTAGAGTTGAACTAGCTCTAAAACCTAGTACCAATAATTTTACACTAGAGTTGAAATAGCTTTATAACCTAGTACAAAAGAATTTACACTAGAGTTGAACTAACTCTATAACCTAGTACAAATATTTTTACACTAGAGTTGAACTAGCTCTATAACCTAATACAAATAATTTTACACTAGAGTTGAACTAGCTCTATAACCTAGTTCAAATAATTTTACACAAGATTTGAACTAGCATTGTAACCTAGTACAAATAATTTCACACTAGATTTGAACTAGCTCTGTAACCTAGTTCAAATAATATTACATTAGAGTTGAACTAGATCTATAACCTAGTACAAATAATTTTACACCAGAGTTGAACTATCTCTATAACCTAGTACAAATAATTTTACACCAGAGTTGAACTAGCTCTATAACCTAGTACAAATAATTTTACACTAGAGTTGAACTTGGTCTATGACCTAGTACAAATAATTTTACACTAGAATGGAACTATCTCAATAACCTAGTTCAAATAATTTTACACTAGAGTTGAACTAGCTCTGTAACCTAGTTCACATAATTTTACACTAGATTTGAATTAGCTCTACAACCTAGTTCAAATAATTTTACACTAGAGTTGAACAAGCTCTATAACCTAGTACAAATAATTTTACACAAGAAATGAACTAGCTCTATAACCAAGTACAAATACATTTACACTAGAGTTGAACTAGCTCTATAACCTAGTTCAAAAAAATTTACACTAAGGTTGAACTAGCGCTATAACCTAGTACACATAATTTTACACTAGCGTTGAACTAGCTCTATAAGCTTGTACAAATATTTTTACACTAGAGTTGAACTAGCTCTATAACCTAGTACAAATAATTTTATACTAGAGTTGAACTACCTCTATAACCTAGTACAAATAATTTTACACTAGAGTTGAACTAGCTCTATAACCTAGTTCAAATAATTTTACACTAGAGTTGAACTAGCTCTATAACCTAGTACAAATAATTTTACACTAGAGTTGAACTAGCTCTATAACCTAGTACAAATAATTTTACACTAGAGTTGAACTAGCTCTATAACCTAGTACAAATAATTTTACACTAGAGTTGAACTAGCTCTATAACCTAGTTCAAATAATTTTACACTAGAGTTGAACTAGCTCTATAACCTAGTACAAATAATTTTACAATAGAGTTGAACTAGCTCTATAACCTAGTACAAATAATTTTACACTAGAGTTGAACTAGCTCTATACCCTAGTACGAATAATTTTACACTATAGTTGAACTTGCTCTATAGCCTAGTACAAATAATTTTACACTAGAGTTGAACTAGCTCTGTAACCTAGTACAAATAATTTTACACTAGAGTTAAACTAGCTCTGTAACCTAGTTAAAAAAAATTACACTAGAGTTGAACTAGCTCTATAACCTAGTACAAATAATTTTACACCAGAGTTGAACTAGCTCTATAACCTAGTACAAATAATTTTACACTAGAGTTGAACTTGGTCTATGACCTAGTACAAATAATTTTACACTAGAATGGAACTATCTCTATAACCTAGTTCAAATAATTTTACACTAGAGTTGAACTAGCTCTGTAACCTAGTTCACATAATTTTACACTAGATTTGAATTAGCTCTACAACCTAGTTCAAATAATTTTACACTAGAGTTGAACTAGCTCTATAACCTAGTACAAATAATTTTACACAAGAAATGAACTAGCTCTATAACCAAGTACAAATACTTTTACACTAGAGTTGAACTAGCTCTATAACCTAGTTCAAAAAAATTTACACTAAGGTTGAACTAGCTCTATAACCTAGTACACATAATTTTACACTAGCGTTGAACTAGCTCTATAAGCTTGTACAAATATTTTTACACTAGAGTTGAACTAGCTCTATAACCTAGTACAAATAATTTTACACTAGAGTTGAACTACCTCTATAACCTAGTACAAATAATTTTACACTAGAGTTGAACTAGCTCTATAACATAGTTCAAATAATTTTACACTAGAGTTGAACTAGCTCTATAACCTAGTACAAATAATTTTACACAAGAGTTGAACTAGCTCTATAACCTAGTACAAATAATTTTACACTAGAGTTGAACTAGCTCTATAACCTAGTACAAATAATTTTACACTAGAGTTGAACTAGCTCTATAACCTAGTTCAAATAATTTTACACTAGAGTTGAACTAGCTCTATAACCTAGTACAAATAATTTTACAATAGAGTTGAACTAGCTCTATAACCTAGTACAAATAATTTTACACTAGAGTTGAACTAGCTCTATACCCTAGTACGAATAATTTTACACTATAGTTGAACTTGCTCTATAGCCTAGTACATATAATTTTACACTAGAGTTGAACTAGCTCTGTAACCTAGTACAAATAATTTTACACTAGAGTTAAACTAGCTCTGTAACCTAGTCAAAAAAAATTACACTAGAGTTGAACTAGCTCTATAACATAGTACAAATAATTTTACACTAGAGTTGAACTAGCTCTATAACCTAGTACAAATAATTTTAAACTAGAGTTGAACTAGCTCTATAACCTAGTACAAATAAATTTATAGTAGAGTTGAAGTAGCTCTATAACCTAGTACAAATAATTTGACACTAGAAATGAATTAACTCTATAACCTAGTACAAATAATTCTACACTAGAGTTGAACTAACTCTATAACCTAGTACAAATACTTTTACACTAGAGTTGAACTAGCTCTATAACCTTGTACAAATATTTTTACACTAGAGTTTTACTAGCTCTATAACCTAGTACAAATAATTTTACACTAGAAATGAACTACCTCTATAACCTAGTACAAATAATTTTACACTAGAGTTGAACTAGCTCTATAACCTAGTTCAAATAATTTTACACTAGAGTTGAACTAGCTCTATAACCTAGTACAAATAATTTTACACTGGAGTTGAACTAGCTCTATAACCTAGTACAAATAATTTTACACTAGAGTTGAACTAGCTCTATAACCTAGTACAAATAACTTTACACTAGAATGGAACTATCTCTATAACCTAGTTCAAATAATTTTACACTAGAGTTGAACTAGCTCTATAAACTAATTAAAATAATTTTACACTAGAGTTGAACTAGCTCTGTAACTTAGTTCACATAATTTTACAATAGATTTGAACGAGCTCTACAACCTAGTCCAAATAATTTTACACTAGAGTTGAACTAGCTCTATAACCTAGTACAGATAATTTTACACAAGAAATGAACTAGCTCTATAACCTAGTACAAATACTTTTACACTAGAGTTGAACTAGCTCTATAAGCTAGTACAAATAATTTTACACTAGAGTTAAACTAGCTCTATAATCTAGTACAAATAATTTTACAATAGAGTTGAACTAGCTCTATAACCAAGTACAAATACTTTTACACTAGAGTTGAACTAGCTCAATAACCTAGTTCAAAAAAATTTACACTAAGGTTGAACTAGCTCTTTCACCTAGTACACATAATTTTACACTAGCGTTGAACTAGCTCTATAACCTTGTACAAATATTTTTACACTAGAGTTTTACTAGCTCTATAACCTAGTACAAATAATTTTACACTAGAGTTGAACTACCTCTATAACCTAGTAGAAATAATTTTGCACTAGAGTTGAACTAGTTCTATAACCTACTTCAAATAATTTTACACTAGAGTTGAACTAGCTCTATAACCTAGTACACATAATTTTACACTAGAGTTGAACTAGCTCTATAACCTAGTACAAATAATTTTACAAAAGAGTTGAACTAGCTCTATAACCTAGTACAAATAATTTTACACTAGAGTTGAACTAACTCTATGACCTAGTACAAATAATTTTACACTAGAGTTGAACTACCTCTATAACCTAGTAGAAATAATTTTACACTAGAGTTGAACTAGCTCTATAACCTACTTCAAATAATTTTACACTAGAGTTGAACTAGCTCTATACCCTAGTACAAATAATTTTACACTAGAGTTGAACTAGCTCTATAACCTAGTACAAATAATTTTACAATAGAGTTGAACTAGCTCTATAACCTAGTACAAATAATTTTACACTAGAGTTGAACTAGCTCTATACCCTAGTACGAATAATTTTACACTATAGTTGAACTTGCTCTATAGCCTAGTACAAATAATTTTACACTAGAGTTGAACTAGCTCTGTAACCTAGTACAAATAATTTTACACTACAGTTAAACTAGCTGTGTAACCTAGTCAAAAAAAATTACACTAGAGTTGAACTAGCTCTATAACATAGTACAAATAATTTTACACTAGAGTTGAACTAGCTCTATAACCTAGTACAAATAATTTTAAACTAGAGTTGAACTAGCTCTATAACCTAGTACAAATAAATTTATAGTAGAGTTGAAGTAGCTCTATAACCTAGTACAAATAATTTGACACTAGAAATGAATTAACTCTATAACCTAGTACAAATAATTCTACACTAGAGTTGAACTAACTCTATAACCTAGTACAAATACTTTTACACTAGAGTTGAACTAGCTCTATAACCTTGTACAAATATTTTTACACTAGAGTTTTACTAGCTCTATAACCTAGTACACATAATTTTACACTAGAAATGAACTACCTCTATAACCTAGTACAAATAATTTTACACTAGAGTTGAACTAGCTCTATAACCTAGTTCAAATAATTTTACACTAGAGTTGAACTAGCTCTATAACCTAGTACAAATAATTTTACACTGGAGTTGAACTAGCTCTATAACCTAGTACAAATAATTTTACACTAGAGTTGAACTAGCTCTATAACCTAGTACAAATAACTTTACACTAGAATGGAACTATCTCTATAACCTAGTTCAAATAATTTTACACTAGAGTTGAACTAGCTCTATAAACTAATTAAAATAATTTTACACTAGAGTTGAACTAGCTCTGTAACTTAGTTCACATAATTTTACAATAGATTTGAACGAGCTCTACAACCTAGTTCAAATAATTTTACACTAGAGTTGAACTAGCTCTATAACCTAGTACAGATAATTTTACACAAGAAATGAACTAGCTCTATAACCTAGTACAAATACTTTTACACTAGAGTTGAACTAGCTCTATAGGCTAGTACAAATAATTTTACACTAGAGTTAAACTAGCTCTATAATCTAGTACAAATAATTTTACAATAGAGTTGAACTAGCTCTATAACCAAGTACAAATACTTTTACACTAGAGTTGAACTAGCTCAATAACCTAGTTCATAAAAATTTACACTAAGGTTGAACTAGCTCTTTCACCTAGTACACATAATTTTACACTAGCGTTGAACTAGCTCTATAACCTTGTACAAATATTTTTACACTAGAGTTTTACTAGCTCTATAACCTAGTACAAATAATTTTACACTAGAGTTGAACTACCTCTATAACCTAGTAGAAATAATTTTGCACTAGAGTTGAACTAGTTCTATAACCTACTCCAAATAATTTTACACTAGAGTTGAACTAGCTCTATAACCTAGTACACATAATTTTACACTAGAGTTGAACTAGCTCTATAACCTAGTACAAATAATTTTACAAAAGAGTTGAACTCGCTCTATAACCTAGTACAAATAATTTTACACTAGAGTTGAACTAACTCTATGACCTAGTACAAATAATTTTACACTAGAGTTGAACTACCTCTATAACCTAGTAGAAATAATTTTACACTAGAGTTGAACTAGCTCTATAACCTACTTCAAATAATTTTACACTAGAGTTGAACTAGCTCTATACCCTAGTACAAATAATTTTACACTAGAGTTTTACTAGCTCTATAACCTAGTACAAATAATTTTACACTAGAGTAGAACTAGCTCTGTAACCTAGTACAAATAATTTTACACTAGAGTTGAACTAACTCTGTAACCTAGTTCAAAAAAAAATTACACTAGAGTTGAACTAACTCTATGACCTAGTACAAATAATTTTACACTAGAGTTGAACTACCTCTATAACCTAGTAGAAATAATTTTACACTAGAGTTGAACTAGCTCTATAACCTACTTCAAATAATTTTACACTAGAGTTGAACTAGCTCTATAACCTAGTACAAATAATTTTACACTAGAGTTGAACTAGCTCTATAACCTAGTACAAATAATTTTAAACTAGAGTTGAACTAGCTCTATAACCTAGTACAAATAAATTTACACTAGAGTTGAAGTAGCTCTATAATCTAGTACAAATAATTTGACACTAGAAATGAATTAGCTCTATAACCTAATACAAATAAATCTACACTAGAGTTGAACTAACTCTATAAACTAGTACAAATACTTTTACACTAGAGTTGAACTAGCTCTGTAACCTAGTTGAAATAATTTTACACTAGAGTTGAACTAGCTCTATAACCTAGTACAAATAATTTTACACTAGAAATGAACTAGCTCTATAACCTAGTACAAATAATTTTACACTAGAGTTGAACTAGCTCTAAAACCTAGTACAAATAATTTTACACTAGAGTTGAAATAGCTTTACAACCTAGTACAAAAGAATTTACACTAGAGTTGAACTAACTCTATAACCTAGTACAAATATTTTTACACTAGAGTTGAACTAGCTCTATAACCTAATACGAATAATTTTACACTAGAGTTGAACTAGCTCTATAACCTAGTTCAAATAATTTTACACAAGATTTGAACTAGCATTGTAACCTAGTACAAATAATTTCACACTAGATTTGAACTAGCTCTGTAACCTAGTTCAAATAATTTTACATTAGAGTTGAACTAGATCTATAACCTAGTACAAATAATTTTACACCAGAGTTGAACTATCTCTATAACCTAGTACAAATAATTTTACACGAGAGTTGAACTAGCTCTATAACCTAGTACAAATAATTTTACACTAGAGTTGAACTTGGTCTATGACCTAGTACATATAATTTTACACTAGAATGGAACTATCTCTATAACCTAGTTCAAATAATTTTACACTAGAGTTGAACTAGCTCTGTAACCTAGTTCACATAATTTTACACTAGATTTGAATTAGCTCTACAACCTAGTTCAAATAATTTTACACTAGAGTTGAACTAGCTCTATAACCTAGTACAAATAATTTTACACAAGAAATGAACTAGCTCTATAACCAAGTACAAATACTTTTACACTAGAGTTGAACTAGCTCTATAAGCTAGTACAAATAATTTTACACTAGAGTTGAACTAGCTCTATAACCTAGTACAAATAATTTTACAATAGAGTTGAACTAGCTCTATAACCAAGTACAAATACTTTTACACTAGAGTTGAACTAGCTCTATAACCTAGTTCAAAAAAATTTACACTAAGGTTGAACTAGCTCTATAACCTAGTACACATAATTTTACACTAGCGTTGAACTCGCTCTATAAGCTTGTACAAATATTTTTACACTAGAGTTGAACTAGCTCTATAACCTAGTACAAATAATTTTACACTAGAGTTGAACTACCTCTATAACCTAGTACAAATAATTTTACACTAGAGTTGAACTAGCTCTATAACCTAGTTCAAATAATTTTACACTAGAGTTGAACTAGCTCTATATCCTAGTACAAATAATTTTACACTGGAGTTGAACTAGCTCTATAACCTAGTACAAATAATTTTACACTAGAGTTGAACTAGCTCTATAACCTAGTACAAATAACTTTACACTAGAATGGAACTATCTCTATAACCTAGTTCAAATAATTTTACACTAGAGTTGAACTAGCTCTATAAACTAATTAAAATAATTTTACACTAGAGTTGAACTAGCTCTGTAACTTAGTTCACATAATTTTACAATAGATTTGAACTAGCTCTACAACCTAGTTCAAATAATTTTACACTAGAGTTGAACTAGCTCTATAACCTAGTACAAATAATTTTACACTAGAGTTGAACTAGCTCTATAACCTAGTTCAAATAATTTTACACTAAGGTTGAACTAGCTTTATAACCTAGTTCAAATAATTTTACACTAGAGTTGAACTAGCTCTATAACCTAGTACGAGTTATTTTACACTAGAGTTGAACAACCTCTATAACCTAGTACAAATAATTTTACACTAGAGTTGAACTAGCTCTGTAACCTAGTACAAATAATTTTACACTAGAGTTGAACTAGCTCTCTAACCTAGTACAAATAATTTTACACTAGAGTTGAACTAGCTCTATAACCTAGTACAAATAATTTTACACTAGAGTTGAACTAGCTCTATAACCAAGTACAAATAATTTTACACAAGAAATGAACTAGCTCTATAACCAAGTACAAATACTTTTACACTAGAGTTGAACTAGCTCTATAACCTAGATCAAAAAAATTTACACTAAGGTTGAACTAGCTCTATAACCTAGTACACATAATTTTACACTAGCGTTGAACTAGCTCTATAAGCTTGTACAAATATTTTTACACTAGAGTTGAACTAGCTCTATAACCTAGTACAAATAATTTTACACTAGAGTTGAACTACCTCTATAACCTAGTACAAATAATTTTACACTAGAGTTGAACTAGCTCTATAACTTAGTTCAAATAATTTTACACTAGAGTTGAACTAGCTCTATAACCTAGTACAAATAATTTTACACTAGAGTTGAACTAGCTCTATAACCTAGTACAAATAATTTTACACTAGAGTTGAACTAGCTCTATAACCTAGTACAAATAATTTTACACTAGAGTTGAACTAGCTCTATAACCTAGTTCAAATAATTTTACACTAGAGTTGAACTAGCTCTATAACCTAGTACAAATAATTTTACAATAGAGTTGAACTAGCTCTATAACCTAGTACAAATAATTTTACACTAGAGTTGAACTAGCTCTATACCCTAGTACGAATAATTTTACACTATAGTTGAACTTGCTCTATAGCCTAGTACAAATAATTTTACACTAGAGTTGAACTAGCTCTGTAACCTAGTACAAATAATTTTACACTAGAGTTAAACTAGCTCTGTAACCTAGTCAAAAAAAATTACACTAGAGTTGAACTAGCTCTATAACCTAGTACAAATAATTTTACACTAGAGTTGAACTAGCTCTATAACCTAGTACAAATAATTTTAAACTAGAGTTGAACTAGCTCTATAACCTAGTACAAATAAATTTATAGTAGAGTTGAAGTAGCTCTATAACCTAGTACAAATAATTTGACACTAGAAATGAATTAACTCTATAACCTAGTACAAATAATTCTACACTAGAGTTGAACTAACTCTATAACCTAGTACAAATACTTTTACACTAGAGTTGAACTAGCTCTATAACCTTGTACAAATATTTTTACACTAGAGTTTTACTAGCTCTATAACCTAGTACAAATAATTTTACACTAGAAATGAACTACCTCTATATCCTAGTACAAATAATTTTACACTAGAGTTGAACTAGCTCTATAACCTAGTTCAAATAATTTTACACTAGAGTTGAACTAGCTCTATAACCTAGTACAAATAATTTTACACTGGAGTTGAACTAGCTCTATAACCTAGTACAAATAATTTTACACTAGAGTTGAACTAGCTCTATAACCTAGTACAAATAACTTTACACTAGAATGGAACTATCTCTATAACCTAGTTCAAATAATTTTACACTAGAGTTGAACTAGCTCTATAAACTAATTAAAATAATTTTACACTAGAGTTGAACTAGCTCTGTAACTTAGTTCACATAATTTTACAATAGATTTGAACGAGCTCTACAACCTAGTTCAAATAATTTTACACTAGAGTTGAACTAGATCTATAACCTAGTACAGATAATTTTACACAAGAAATGAACTAGCTCTATAACCTAGTACAAATACTTTTACACTAGAGTTGAACTAGCTCTATAAGCTAGTACAAATAATTTTACACTAGAGTTAAACTAGCTCTATAATCTAGTACAAATAATTTTACAATAGAGTTGAACTAGCTCTATAACCAAGTACAAATACTTTTACACTAGAGTTGAACTAGCTCAATAACCTAGTTCAAAAAAATTTACACTAAGGTTGAACTAGCTCTTTCACCTAGTACACATAATTTTACACTAGCGTTGAACTAGCTCTATAACCTTGTACAAATATTTTTACACTAGAGTTTTACTAGCTCTATAACCTAGTACAAATAATTTTACACTAGAGTTGAACTACCTCTATAACCTAGTAGAAATAATTTTACACTAGAGTTGAACTAGTTCTATAACCTACTTCAAATAATTTTACACTAGAGTTGAACTAGCTCTATAACCTAGTACACATAATTTTACACTAGAGTTGAACTAGCTCTATAACCTAGTACAAATAATTTTACAAAAGAGTTGAACTAGCTCTATAACCTAGTACAAATAATTTTACACTAGAGTTGAACTAACTCTATGACCTAGTACAAATAATTTTACACTAGAGTTGAACTACCTCTATAACCTAGTAGAAATAATTTTACACTAGAGTTGAACTAGCTCTATAACCTACTTCAAATAATTTTACACTAGAGTTGAACTAGCTCTATACCCTAGTACAAATAATTTTACACTAGAGTTTTACTAGCTCTATAACCTAGTACAAATAATTTTACACTAGAGTAGAACTAGCTCTGTAACCTAGTACAAATAATTTTACACTAGAGTTGAACTAACTCTGTAACCTAGTTCAAAAAAAAATTACACTAGAGTTGAACTAGCTCTATAACCTAGTACAAATAATTTTACACTAGAGTTGAACTAGCTCTATAACCTAGTACAAATAATTTTAAACTAGAGTTGAACTAGCTCTATAACCTAGTACAAATAAATTTACACTAGAGTTGAAGTAGCTCTATAATCTAGTACAAATAATTTGACACTAGAAATGAATTAGCTCTATAACCTAATACAAATAAATCTACACTAGAGTTGAACTAACTCTATAAACTAGTACAAATACTTTTACACTAGAGTTGAACTAGCTCTGTAACCTAGTTGAAATAATTTTACACTAGAGTTGAACTAGCTCTATAACCTAGTACAAATAATTTTACACTAGAAATGAACTAGCTCTATAACCTAGTACAAATAATTTTACACTAGAGTTGAACTAGCTCTAAAACCTAGTACAAATAATTTTATACTAGACTTGAAATAGCTTTACAACCTAGTACAAAAGAATTTACACTAGAGTTGAACTAACTCTATAACCTAGTACAAATATTTTTACACTAGAGTTGAACTAGCTCTATAACCTAATACGAATAATTTTACACTAGAGTTGAACTAGCTCTATAACCTAGTTCAAATAATTTTACACAAGATTTGAACTAGCATTGTAACCTAGTACAAATAATTTCACACTAGATTTGAACTAGCTCTGTAACCTAGTTCAAATAATTTTACATTAGAGTTGAACTAGATCTATAACCTAGTACAAATAATTTTACACCAGAGTTGAACTATCTCTATAACCTAGTACAAATAATTTTACACGAGAGTTGAACTAGCTCTATAACCTAGTACAAATAATTTTACACTAGAGTTGAACTTGGTCTATGACCTAGTACAAATAATTTTACACTAGAATGGAACTATCTCTATAACCTAGTTCAAATAATTTTACACTAGAGTTGAACTAGCTCTGTAACCTAGTTCACATAATTTTACACTAGATTTGAATTAGCTCTACAACCTAGTTCAAATAATTTTACACTAGAGTTGAACTAGCTCTATAACCTAGTACAAATAATTTTACACAAGAAATGAACTAGCTCTATAACCAAGTACAAATACTTTTACACTAGAGTTGAACTAGCTCTATAAGCTAGTACAAATAATTTTACACTAGAGTTGAAGTAGCTCTATAACCTAGTACAAATAATTTTACAATAGAGTTGAACTAGCTCTATAACCAAGTACAAATACTTTTACACTAGAGTTGAACTAGCTCTATAACCTAGTTCAAAAAAATTTACACTAAGGTTGAACTAGCTCTATAACCTAGTACACATAATTTTACACTAGCGTTGAACTCGCTCTATAAGCTTGTACAAATATTTTTACACTAGAGTTGAACTAGCTCTATAACCTAGTACAAATAATTTTACACTAGAGTTGAACTACCTCTATAACCTAGTACAAATAATTTTACACTAGAGTTGAACTAGCTCTATAACCTAGTTCAAATAATTTTACACTAGAGTTGAACTAGCTCTATATCCTAGTACAAATAATTTTACACTGGAGTTGAACTAGCTCTATAACCTAGTACAAATAATTTTACACTAGAGTTGAACTAGCTCTATAACCTAGTACAAATAACTTTACACTAGAATGGAACTATCTCTATAACCTAGTTCAAATAATTTTACACTAGAGTTGAACTAGCTCTATAAACTAATTAAAATAATTTTACACTAGAGTTGAACTAGCTCTGTAACTTAGTTCACATAATTTTACAATAGATTTGAACTAGCTCTACAACCTAGTTCAAATAATTTTACACTAGAGTTGAACTAGCTCTATAACCTAGTACAAATAATTTTACACTAGAGTTGAACTAGCTCTATAACCTAGTTCAAATAATTTTACACTAAGGTTGAACTAGCTTTATAACCTAGTTCAAATAATTTTACACTAGAGTTGAACTAGCTCTATAACCTACTACGAGTTATTTTACACTAGAGTTGAACAACCTCTATAACCTAGTACAAATAATTTTACACTAGAGTTGAACTAGCTCTTTAACCTAGTACAAATAATTTTACACTAGAGTTGAACTAGCTCTATAACCTAGTACAAATAATTTTACACTAGAGTTGAACTAGCTCTATAACCTAGTACAAATAATTTTACACTAGAGTTGAACTAGCTCTATAACCTAGTTCAAATAATTTTACACTAGAGTTGAACTAGCTCTATAACCAAGTACAAATAATTTTACACTAGAGTTGAACTAGCTATATAACCTAGTACAAATAATTTTGAACTAGAGTTGAACTAGCTCTATAGCCTAGTACGGATAATTTTACACTATAGTTGAACTTGCTCTATAGCCTAGTACAAATAATTTTACACTAGAGTTGAACTAGCTCTGTAACCTAGTACAAATAATTTTACACTAGAGTTGAACTAGCTCTGTAACCTAGTTCAACAAAAATTACACTAGAGTTGAACTAGCTCTATAACCTAGTACAAATAATTTTACACTAGAGTTGAACTAGCTCTATAACCTAGTACAAATAATTTTAAACTAGAGTTGAACTAGCTCTATAACCTTCTACAAATAAATTTACACTAGAGTTGAAGTAGATCTATAACCTAGTACAAATAATTTGACACTACAAATAAATTAGCTCTATAACCTAGTACAAATAATTCTACACTAGAGTTGAACTAACTCTATAACCTAGTACAAATAATTTTACACTAGAGTTGAACTAGCTCTGTAACCTAGTTCAAATAATTTTACACAAGAGTTGAACTAGCTCTATAACCTAGTACAAATAATTTTACACTAGAAATGAACTAGCTCTATAACCTAGTACAAATAATTTTACACTAGAGTTGAACTAGCTCTATAACCTAGTACAAATAATTTTACACTAGAGTTGAACTAGCTTTATAAGCTAGTACAAAAAAATTGCACTAGAGTTGAACTAACTCTATAACCTAGTTCAAATATTTTTACACTAGAGTTGAACTAGCACTATAACCTAGTAGAAATAATTTTAAACTCGAATTGAACTAGCTCTGTAACCTAGTGCAAATAATTTTACACTAGAGTTGAACTAGCTCTGTAACCTAGTACAAATAATTCCACACTAGATTTGAAATAGCTTTATAACCTAGGACAAATAATTTTACACTAGAGTTGAACTAGCTCTATAATCTAGTACAAATAATTTTAGACAAGAATTGAACTAGCACTGTAACCTAGTACAAATAATTTCACACAAGATTTGAACTAGCTCTGTAACCTAGTTCAAATAATTTTACACTAGAGTTGAACTAGCTCTATAACCTAGTAAAAATAATTTTACAACAGAGTTGAACTATCTGTATAACCTAGTACAAATAATTTTACACCAGAGTTGAACTAGCTCTATAACTTAGTACAAATAATTTTACACTAGAATGGAACTATCTCTATAACCTAGTTCAAATAATTTTACACTAGAGTTGAACTAGCTCTATAAACTAATTAAAATAATTTTACACTAGAGTTGAACTAGCTCTGTAACTTAGTTCACATAATTTTACAATAGATTTGAACTAGCTCTACAACCTAGTTCAAATAATTTTACACTAGAGTTGAACTAGCTCTATAACCTAGTACAAATAATTTTACACTAGAGTTGAACTAGCTCTATAACCTAGTTCAAATAATTTTACACTAAGGTTGAACTAGCTTTATAACCTAGTTCAAATAATTTTACACTAGAGTTGAACTAGCTCTATAACCTACTACGAGTTATTTTACACTAGAGTTGAACAACCTCTATAACCTAGTACAAATAATTTTACACTAGAGTTGAACTAGCTCTTTAACCTAGTACAAATAATTTTACACTAGAGTTGAACTAGCTCTATAACCTAGTACAAATAATTTTACACTAGAGTTGAACTAGCTCTATAACCTAGTACAAATAATTTTACACTAGAGTTGAACTAGCTCTATAACCTAGTTCAAATAATTTTACACTAGAGTTGAACTAGCTCTATAACCAAGTACAAATAATTTTACACTAGAGTTGAACTAGCTATATAACCTAGTACAAATAATTTTGAACTAGAGTTGAACTAGCTCTATAGCCTAGTACGGATAATTTTACACTATAGTTGAACTTGCTCTATAGCCTAGTACAAATAATTTTACACTAGAGTTGAACTAGCTCTGTAACCTAGTACAAATAATTTTACACTAGAGTTGAACTAGCTCTGTAACCTAGTTCAACAAAAATTACACTAGAGTTGAACTAGCTCTATAACCTAGTACAAATAATTTTACACTAGAGTTGAACTAGCTCTATAACCTAGTACAAATAATTTTAAACTAGAGTTGAACTAGCTCTATAACCTTCTACAAATAAATTTACACTAGAGTTGAAGTAGATCTATAACCTAGTACAAATAATTTGACACTACAAATAAATTAGCTCTATAACCTAGTACAAATAATTCTACACTAGAGTTGAACTAACTCTATAACCTAGTACAAATAATTTTACACTAGAGTTGAACTAGCTCTGTAACCTAGTTCAAATAATTTTACACAAGAGTTGAACTAGCTCTATAACCTAGTACAAATAATTTTACACTAGAAATGAACTAGCTCTATAACCTAGTACAAATAATTTTACACTAGAGTTGAACTAGCTCTATAACCTAGTACAAATAATTTTACACTAGAGTTGAACTAGCTTTATAAGCTAGTACAAAAAAATTGCACTAGAGTTGAACTAACTCTATAACCTAGTTCAAATATTTTTACACTAGAGTTGAACTAGCACTATAACCTAGTAGAAATAATTTTAAACTCGAATTGAACTAGCTCTGTAACCTAGTGCAAATAATTTTACACTAGAGTTGAACTAGCTCTGTAACCTAGTACAAATAATTCCACACTAGATTTGAAATAGCTTTATAACCTAGGACAAATAATTTTACACTAGAGTTGAACTAGCTCTATAATCTAGTACAAATAATTTTAGACAAGAATTGAACTAGCACTGTAACCTAGTACAAATAATTTCACACAAGATTTGAACTAGCTCTGTAACCTAGTTCAAATAATTTTACACTAGAGTTGAACTAGCTCTATAACCTAGTAAAAATAATTTTACAACAGAGTTGAACTATCTGTATAACCTAGTACAAATAATTTTACACCAGAGTTGAACTAGCTCTATAACTTAGTACAAATAATTTTACACTAGAATGGAACTATCTCTATAACCTAGTTCAAATAATTTTACACTAGAGTTGAACTAGCTCTATAAACTAATTAAAATAATTTTACACTAGAGTTGAACTAGCTCTGTAACCTAGTTCACATAATTTTACACTAGATTTGAACTAGCTCTACAACCTAGTTCAAATAATTTTACACTAGAGTTGAACTATCTCTATAACCTAGTACAAATAATTTTACACAAGAAATGAACTAGCTCTATAACCTAGTACAAATACTTTTGCACTAGAGTTCAACTAGCTCTATAAGCTAGTACAAATAATTTTACATTATAGTTGAACTAGCTCTATAACCTAGTACAAATAATTTTACAATAGAGTTGAACTAGCTTTATAACCAAGTACAAATACTTTTACACTAGAGTTGAACTAGCTCTATAACCTAGTTCAAAAAATTTTACACTAAGGTTGAACGAGCTCTATAACCTAGTACACATAATTTTACACTAGCGTTGAACTAGCTCTATAACCTAGTACAAATATTTTTACACTAGAGTTGAACTAGCTCTATAACCTAGTACAAATAATTTTACACTAGAGTTGAACTACCTCTATAACCTAGTACAAATAATTTTACACTAGAGTTGAACTAGCTCTATAACCTAGTTCAAATAATTTTACACTAGAGTTGAACTAGCTCTATAACCTAGTACAAATAATTTTACACTAGAGTTTAACTAGCTCTATAACCTAGTACAAATAATTTTACACTAGAGTTGAACTATCTCTATAACCTAGTACAAATAATTTTGCACTAGAGTTGAACTAGCTCTATAACCTAGTTCAAATAATTTTACACTAGAGTGGAACTAGATCTATAACCTAGTACAAATAATTTTACACTAGAGTTGAACTAGCTCTATAACCTAGTACAAATAATTTTACACTAGAGTTGAACTAGCTCTATACCCTAGTACGAATAATTTTACACTATAGTTGAACTTGCTCTATAGCCTAGTACAAATAATTTTACACTACAGTTAAACTAGCTCTGTAACCTAGTACAAATAATTTTGCACTAGAGTTGAACTAGCTCTGTAACCTAGTTCAAAAAAAATAACACTAGAGTTGAACTAGCTCTATAACCTAGTACAAATAATTTTACACTAGAGTTGAACTAGCTCTATAAGCTAGTACAAATAATTTTACACTAGAGTTGAACTAGTTCTATAACCTAGTACAAATAATTTTACACTAGAGTTGAACTAGCTCTATAACCAAGTACAAATACTTTTACACTAGAGTTGAACTAGCTGTATAACCTAGTTCCAAAAAATTTACACTAAGGTTGAACTAGCTCTATAACCTAGTACACATAATTTTACACTAGAGTTGAATTAGCTCTATAACCTAGTACAAAAATTTTTACACTAGATTTGAACTAGCTCAATAACCTAGTACAAATAATTTTACACTAGAGTTGAACTAGCTCTATAACCTAGTACAAATAATTTTACACTAGAGTTGAACTAGCTCTATAACCTAGTAAAAATAATTTTACACTAGAGTGGAACTAGCTCTATAACCTAGTACACGTAATTTTACACTAGAGTTGAACTAAATCTATAACCTAGTACAAATAATTTTACACTAGAGTTGAACTAGCTCTATAACCTAGTACAAATAATTTTACCAAAGAGTTGAACTAGCTCTATAACCTAGTACGAATAATTTTACACTATAGTTGAACTAGCTCTATAACCTAGTACAAGTAATTTTACACTAGAGTTGAACTAGCTGTGTAACCTAGTTCAAATAATTTTACACTACAGTTGAACTAGCTCTATAACCTAGTACCAATAATTTTACACTAGAAATGAACTAGCTCTATAACCTAGTACAAATAATTTTACACTAGAGTTGAACTAGCTCTATAACCTAGTACAAATAATTTTACACTAGAGTTGAACTAGCTCTATAACCTAGTAAAAAAAATTTACACTAGAGTTGAACTATCTCTGTAACCTAGTACAAATAATTTTATACTAGAGTTGAACTAGCTCTCTAACCTAGTACAAATAATTTTACACTAGAGTTGAACTAGCTCTATAACGTAGTACATATAATTTTACACTAGAGTTGAGCTAGCTCTATAACCAAGTACAAATACTTTTACACTAGTGTCGGCGTACGACACCTATGGGATCGCGTGGATCCCTTTTATGGTTTGGCAGGGAAAAAGGCTTGCACAAAGAGCAGATCCAGCGATCAACGCGAGGGATTTTTACCCAGGTTCGGGCCGCTGAGAATCGTTAAACCCTACTCCTACTTTAGTTCTATTGGATGTGTTTAAGCCCAAGCTCCAGGAGCGCTTGCGATGAACAGTACGTTTGAGCTGCAGCTACTCATGCAGAATGGGCCAGAAGGTCCTCCCCCCTATAGCTACGCCTTGGGCCTCCTTTTATACATCGAAGGGGTCACCAACAGTGGCGAAGTACAAGAGGTGTAAAGCTACTACAGTATTATCATACCTAATACTGACGACTTAGGACAAACGCATTAAATGCTCCGTTGTGTCGGTGCACTAAGGATTGGGTCCTTTAGTACCCCGTACTTGTGCACGGACAGTTGTAGCCACACCTGCGGCAAGGCCTGCCGGGAGACAACCGGATGCAAGTTCATAAAGTCAAGGAGGCATCCAAGACAAGGCAATAATCAGAAGATAGAAGACCGAAGGTTGGAGCCCCGGCAAGATCTTGTCGGGATGGCTCGTAGCCCCGGCAAGGCTCGCACCCAGCAAGCCTTCGCTGCCATGTCATCGCTCTAGTACGGTCATCAGCTTGTCCTTTAGCTGTTGTCCTCCTGGTAACGTGTCAGGCGCTAGCGGTGGATGGGCTTAAGCGGTGCTGATGGGACGGCCCCTTTTCCCATCCCCAAGACGCAAAGGGACACCTCAACGGAGCATTAAATGTTCTTGTCCTAAACCGTCAGTGTTAGGTATGATAACACTGTAGCCACTTTTACACCCCATGCATGCCCTGTACGCCACTGTTGGTGACCCCTTCGAATGTATAAAAGGAGGCCCAAGGCGTAGCTATAGGGGGATGGGATCTTTTCTAGCCCATTCTGCATGAGTAGCGGCTGAGTACTATAGCGCTCCCAGAACTTGAGCTAGAACACATCTAATACAACCAAGCAGGAGTAGGGTTTTATGCATCTTTGCGGCCCGAACCTGGGTAAAATTCCCGCGTGTTGATCATCAGATCTGCTCTCTGTACAAACCCTTCCCCTTGCCAAATCGTAAATGGATCCTCGGGATCCCATAGGTGTCGTTTCTCCGACATCTTTTGGCGCGCCAGGTAGGGGGCAAGGGTTGTGTGAACCTGATCTAGTGATCAACACGTCAGTTCCTTCATCATCTTCATCGTCATGCCCCCCTACCTGGCGGTTCACGGCGGTTCACGGGGGTTCACGGCGGTTGGACCGTCCACGTCCACCGCGCCTGTGCTTACGCGCACGGGCGACGGTGTCGACGCGGGTGGAGGAAGTAGAGATCCAGAGCTTCCATGACGTTCTGGTGACCATAGCCAGGCGAGCGGCGTCGTCCACGCCGCTAGATCTAAGGATGGAGCTGTGCTGCCAGCAGGCGGTGCAGCGAACTCCAGAGATGGAAGGGCGCCTTCCAAGACACCCACACGGGCGCACGCATCACGACCTTCTCAGGGCGCGCACGATGAACGTCGCCGTGATGTTGGTGGGTCCGGGCGTCCCCATGGAAAGTCTCCTGAGCATCAACCTCGGGATGTGCGAGACCAACATGCACGTCCACAAGCTGGTGGAAGCGGTGTACGGTCGCGGGACTGTGATGTAGCTCCTTCCAACATAGTTGGGAGTCAGAGCACCTCACGTTCCTCTCACCTGTCGCCGCCGCCTACACGAGCAGAAGCGCTGGCACATGCACAGCTGCTTGTGAACTTCCCTCCTGCTGCGGACAAGCTCGAAGAATGGAGAGCTGCCATTCAGAGCCTCGTTGGCCTTGCCAATGAAGATAAGCCACAGCAGGCAGAGCCTTCACGGCGGCACTCCATCGAGCTGGCATGCGCCGGTGGTGAGAAGACTGTGGGCGGTACAACTATGGTGTACTCTCCCCCACAGCGGCAGCAGCGGTCGCTGACTCGACGGGTCGACACCCGTGATGACGATTCTACGGCGTCGTCCGATCCGCGAACTCGCCGCGATCAACGTCAAGTTCTTCGGGAGCCAGGCAAGGAAGACGCTCGAACTACCATCGAGCGGCGGCGGGAAGCGCGCTATCAGTCCGACAAGCGCGCAGGACCTACTGTAGACAAGCCAGCGCCAGGGTATCCTGTCGATCTACCTTACGAGGTGGGTTATCCAGCGTTTACCCGTGAGCTGTGGCGAGTCCAGTGGCCCAATTCCCGCACGTTCAAGCCAGAGGTCCCGGAGAAATATGACGGTAAGACCCACCCGTCAGAGTTCCTGAGCATCTACACCATTGCGGTGCAGGCTGCCGGGGATCGTGACGACAAGATACTCGCCAACTACTTCCCGTTGGTGCTTAAGCCCAATGTCAGGTCGTGGTTGATGCACCTGCCGGAGAATTCCATTTCTTCTTGGGCAGATTTGTGCCATGAGTTTGTTGGCGCCTTCACTGGAGGCCACCAAGCTCCTGGCCAGGAAAGCGATCTGCATCTCATCCCCCAGAAGGAAGGCGAGACTTTGCGCAACTACATCCAGAGGTTCAGCCGCATACATCACAACATTCCAGACGTTCATCCTGCCGCTGTTATCAGCGCGTTCCATCAGAACGTGCGCAACCGCAGGATACGGGAAGAGCTGGCGATGAACAAGATCAGGGATGTTGCCGAGCTTTATGTTCTGGCAGATAAGTGTGCTCGAGCTGAAGAAGGGAGGAGATTCCCCGGCGAAGATGCTGGTGCAAGGGTCGACTCTGGAGATGAGGACACCACCTCTCTGGCAAAGAAGGGCCGGCGGCGTAATAGGAAGCGCAAGGGCAAGGCCGTGCTTGCCGTTGAGGGATCCGGCAACCCCGGTACTGCCAAGAAGGCCAAGGTTGATGACCCCGGCAAGGATGTTGCTGGGTGTGCCTCCTGCCAGGCCTTGGCGGCTGCCAACAAGCCAGACGGTTCCGGCAAGCAGTACTACAAGATCCATCGCACCAAGGGCCACGATCTCCAAGACTGCCGGCAAGTCGAGCAGCTTGTCGAGAAGCAGAAAGCCGAGTACGAGAGGCGAGACAAGGAGAAGGCCCAGGATGGCACGGAGGGGTCCGGCAAGAAGCGTGGTGGCCGAGGAGGTCGCCGCGGCAAGGCCAAGCAACAGAAGGACCGACCCGCTCGAGGCCGCGACAAGCAAGAGGGGGGTGATGATGACATTGAGGAGGACGATGAATCCAGTGAGTAAGTATTCTAGAAAGCTACGGACGCCATGTGCGTTGACGGAGGTGCCTCGTTGCATTCTTCCCACCGCCAACTTAAATAGTGGGCGCGTGAGGTTAATGCGACTGAGCCATCTGTCGGCGCCCGGAAGCCTTTGAAATGGTCCAACACGCCTATCATTTTTGACGTTGAGGATCACCCTGATCGTGTAACCGCGGTCGGGTGTTTGCCGTTGTTGGTTTCACCAAGGATACGCAACCTCAAAGTGACAAAAATGTTAGTTGACGGTGGGGCCGGTCTGAACTTGATCTCACCCGAGGTGATCAAAAGATTGCAAATTCTTGATGGAGATCTCGAGGAGACGGGCTCGTTCCAAGGGGTCAATCCAGGAAGGAGTCAGTCCAAGGGAAAGATCACGCTACCGGTGACATTTGGTAGCGATCTGAATTTCAGGATGGAAAAGATTGTTTTCGATGTCGCCAAGATTCCACTACCATATAATGGGATCCTTGGCCGTCCAGCACTGGCCAAGTTCATGGCGGCATCACATTACGCCTACAATGTGCTGAAGATGCCCGGGCCGATGAGCGTTATCACTGTCAGTTCCGACAAGAAAGACGCGCTTATCTGCACTGATCAAATCTACCGGGAGGCAGTTGCAGCATCTGCCGCCAAGGCACTTGCTCCTGCCGCTAAAACTCCCGGGGGGAAGAAGACCGGCAAGACCTCCCGCACACACTCCGGCAAGCGCACCTCCTCGGAGTGCTGTGCTCCTGTTGAGGATGTGCCAGAGAGTTCCACCGGCAAGAGAAAGAAGTCTAAGGCTGCTCCGCCAGAGAACAAGAAGGTGCTCGCCAAGGAAGATGGCTCGGGAGGAACTTTCACCATAAGTTCCACCGTCGACAACAAATAGGAAAGTGCGCTCGTTGCCTTCTTGCGGGTGAATGTCGATGTGTTTGCATGGCAACCATCTGATATCCCCGGTGTTCCCAGGGAGGTGATTGAGCACCACCTTGCCGTCTGTCCACATGCGCGGCACGTCAAGCAGAAGGTCAGGAAGCAAGCTTTGGAGTGGCAACAGTTTATTGCCGAAGAAATTAAGAAGTTAGAAGCGGCAGGCTTGGTTAGAGGAGTACTTCATCCAACATGGTTGGCCAATCCAGTTGTAGTACGCAAGGCAAATGGAAAATGGAGGCTGTGTATTGATTATACAGATATCAATAAAGCCTGTCCAAAAGATCCTTTTCCCTTGCCGCACATTGACCAGATTGTGGACTCCACTGCCGGCTGCGACTTGCTGTCATTCCTTGACGCCTATTCAGGCTATCATCAGATTTTCATGGCCAAGGAAGACGAAGAAAAGACCGCATTTATCACCCCATGTGGTACGTATTGCTTCTTGCGTATGCCTTTCGGGCTGAAAAGTGCTGGTTCTACATTTGCAAGAGCGGTCCAGATCGGTTTTGAGCCCCAGCTACATAGAAATATGGAAGCTTATATGGATGACATAGTGGTCAAAACCAAGGACAAGGCAACACTCATATCAGATTTAGAAGAAACATTTGCCAATCTGCGCAAGATCAATTTAAAGCTCAACCCTGAGAAGTGTGTGTTTGGTGTCCCATCCGGCAAGCTTCTCGGGTTCTTTGTATCTCAACGTGGAATTGAAGCAAATCCCGACAAGATCAAAGCAATTGAGCAAATTGAAGCGCCAAGATGTGTCAAGGATGTGCGTCGCCTTGCCGGCTACGTCGCTGCTCTGAGTAGGTTCATCTCAAAATCTGCTGAGCGCGCCCTGCCCTTTTTCAAAATATTGAAGAGGGCAGGTCCAATGAAGTGGACTCCGGAGGCGGAGGCAGCGCTGCAGGTTTGAAGAAGTACCTCTCCTCTCCGCCAGTCCTAGTCGCGCCAAAACCACAAGAGCCGTTGCTGCTATATTTAGCGGCAACAAATCAAGTGGTGAGTGTCGCGCTAGTGGCTGAGAGAGAAGTTGATGAAGAAGCAGCGGCAACGGCAGGACCGCCAAGCGACAAGCCGGGATCCTCCCCGGCAGGGTCCGGTGCTGACAAAGCAGGATCTGCGGAGCCAAATGAATCAATTCAGAAGAAGAAGATGGTGCAGCGCCCGGTCTATTTAGTCAGCTCCCTTTTGCAGAGGGCTAGGTCAAGATATTCTGGGGTGCAGAAGTTGCTTTTCGGCCTCCTCATGGCCTCGAGCAAGCTGCGCCATTACTTCCAAGCACACGAGATCACCATTGTCACTCGCTTTCCATTGCAACGGATTTTGCGGAACCCAGATGCTACCGGCAGGATTGTGGAGTGGGCTTTGGAGCTGTCAAGTTTTGGTCTCAACTTCGAAAGTACTTCGACCATCCAGAGTAGAGCCTTGGCGGAGTTCATTGCAGAATGGACCCCAACGCCAGATGAAGAAGTTCCAGAGTCAACTCTCCCCAGCAAGGAAACGAATCAAGAGTGGATTATGTATTTTGATGGGGCTTTCTCGCTGCAAGGCGCCGGTGCTGGCGTGCTGCTTGTCGGACCCACCGGAGAGCACCTCAAATACGTGATTCAGATGCATTTTCCCCGGCAGAGGTCAATGAACAATACTGCGGAGTATGAAGAGTTGCTTGCCGGTCTCAGGATCGCGGCAGACCTTGGAATCCAGAAGCTTATTGTCAGAGGTGATTCTCAACTTGTCGTCAAGCAAGTCAATAAAGATTATCAGAGCCCGTTGATGGAAGCTTATGTAGATGAAGTAAGGAAATTGGAAGAGCATTTTGACGGTCTGCAAATGGAGCACGTTCCTCGTTCAGAAAACAGCATTGCTGATGGCCTGTCAAAATGCGCAGCTCTCGAGTTACCTGTGGAACCAGGGACTTTTGTGCTTCGACTGACTCAACCATCCGTGACACCATCAATGGGACATGAGAGGAGAAGAAAGTTGAGTTCCGGCAAGTACTTCCCGGCAGAGCTCCCAGAAGCCGCCAGCAAAGAAGTTGCCGGGAACGACGCCAAACTTGCCGGAGAGCGACAGGCTCCGGCAGAGCCTCAAGACCTTGCCGTCGAGACAAACGCTCCCGCCAAGCTTGCCGGGGAACAGCAAGCTCCGGCAGGGTCTCAGGCCCTTGCTGTCGAGATGATTGCTCCCGCGGCAGAAGATATGCCTTTAGTCCTTGCTGTCGAGCCCCAGGTTCCGGCATGGGCACAGCACATCGTCCATTTCCTTCAGACAGGAGAACTCCCTGAGGAACAGGAAGAAGCGGAAAAAGTAGCCCGGCGGTCCAACATGTACCAGTTCGTGGACAATGTCCTTTACAGAAAGAGGCCGAACGGTGTGAAATTGAAGTGCATTCCTCGCGAAGATGGACTGGAGCTGTTGGCAGAGATACATGGAGGCATATGTGGCTCCCACATAGGATCAAGAGCCCTTGCCGGTAAGGCATTCCGGCAAGGTTTCTTTTGGCCCACTGCTCTCCAGGATGCAACTACGCTAGTAAGCAAGTGTGAAGCATGCCAGTTTCATTCAAAGAAATTGCATCAACCAGCTCAAGCTCTTCAGACAATCCCTCTCTCCTGGCCATTTTCGGTCTGGGGGCTCGACATCTTGGGCCCTTTTCCCCATACTACCGGGGGCTTTGAGTACTTGTACGTTGCAATCGACATGTTTACAAAGTGGCCGGAAGTGGAAGCAGTGCGGAAGGTGACAGCACAGTCAGCCGTCAAGTTCTTCAAAGGAATAGTTTGCCGCTTTGGTGTACCAAACAGGATCATCACCGACAACGGCACACAGTTCACGAGCCACACCTTCATGCAGTATGTCCAAGACCTTGGCGGCAAGATTTGTTTTGCTTCTGTTGCCCACCCGAGGAGCAACGGCCAGGCGGAAAGGGCTAATGCTGAAGTGCTGCGAGGCCTCAAGACGAGGACTTTCGACAAGCTGCGCAAGTGCAGAAGGCGCTGGATTGATGAGTTGCCGGTGGTTCTTTGGTCAATCAGGACGACACCGAATCGAGCCGCCGGACAGACACCCTTCTCCCTAGTATATGGGGCGGAAGCAGTTCTCCCCACGGAACTCACATATGGGTCACCTCAAGTGCTCGCTTATGATGAGCTTGAGCAAGAGCAGCTGCGGCAAGATGACGCTACGCTCCTTGAGGAAGATCGTCTTCAGGCTGCTGTGCGAGCTGCACGCTACCAGCAAGCTTTGCGCCGCTATCATAGCCGCAAGGTTCATGCCCGAAGTCTTGAGGAAGGTGACCTTGTTCTTCGGCACGTTCAGTCCGCCAAGAATACCAACAAGTTGACGCCGAAGTGGGAAGGCCCTTATTGGGTAGTACGAGTCACCAGGCCTGGCGCAGTCCGCCTGGAGACCAAAGATGGCATTCCAGTGAGCAACTCCTGGAATATCGAGCATCTTCGTAAGTTCTACCCATGAGGCGCGGTTGCCGGGTCTCCCAGCAACCCCTTTTATACAAGTCTTGCCGCTGAAGCATGTAATCCTTTGTACAAAGCCAGGCGCAGACCCTGTGAATAGTTGAATAAAGCTAAGTGTTTTGCAAATCTTGTTGATGTTCATGTTTACTAATGTGCATGTTTATCTGAGATATTGTATTACACTTATCTCCAGCAAGTGCTAACGAACCGCCAAGGTTCCATATCTCTATTTTCTCTTCTTTCTTTTTCTCAAAGGATAGAAGGTTCCCTCGCATGCAAGTTTGCCGGGGGGGGGGGGGCGGAAAGGATGGTATGGATACCGACAGGCGACGTTCAAGGTTGACATCTTGCCGGAGGAAGTACAAGCGGAAAAGCTAAGTTGCTAAGTTGCAGAAACTTTAAACAAATTTTTCTGTTTTTGTTATTCTCCTTGAACGATTTCAACTCTTGTATGGAAAACATGCACGCGAAGGAACCTTGTTGTGATTGGTTGCGCCCTTATCCTGTTTTGAGTCCGCTCAACAGTTTAGGTGGCTGCACTGAAAACACCAAGGTCTCTTGCCGGTAGCGGCACCGCCAGCAGGCTACTAAAGTCCCGCACCTAGCGCTCGTGGCAAGGGTGCGCGCGCCGGCAAGTTTCCAATCAAGCGTAGGGTGAATACATACAGAAAGAAATTAAACAAGGGGAATAGCATAGCATTCGTCCAGAACGTAGCAAGTTATATTACATCAATCTTGGATAAAAGGCAGCTATTCCCGGCGATCGCCTTTAACTCTCTTGACTTGGCTTACCCTGTCGACAATGGGCGCGACAAGTTCTTCTGCCGCCTTGAGATCTGCATCCTTCGGCAGGCGGTCAAGGACGTTGGCGAGGTTTATGCCGGGGTTCCTGTGCACCACCTTGACAAGCACCTTGCGGAGGACAGCCTGGCAGAGCTTGCGTGATTCGCTGGCCAGATGGGTTGTTCGGTCAGACTGTAGCTGCTTCAGGGCATAAATCATTCCATCGAAGAACATGGTTAGCTTGGCGCTCGGGGATACCCTGTCATCAGAAGAGTACCTGAAGCCTTGCAGGCCCATGGTGGACAATTGTGCGGCAAGCTTCTCCGCAACATCGACAAGCTTTTCAGTCCAGATTTGCACTCCTAACACATAGTCGTTGTGAGCGGCGGCAGCGTGGCCGGTTTCGTTTTCAGATCTTCGATGGAGTCAGTGGCTGAAGAAAGCTGTTTGGTCTTGTCAGATATGGTGACCTGCATCTCCATCAGGTTGTGGAGAGCTTTGTCTCTTTCAGCTTCGAGTGTTGAGATCTTCTTGCCATGGTCCTCGAGATCTGCCTCCATCTTCTTCACCCTCTCCTCCAGCAAGTTCTTGGCGGCTTCTGCAGCTCCAGCAGTATCGATGGGGCCTCAAGTGTCTCCCTTTGCTTCAGCTCTAGATCCTGGGTCCGCTGCGCGACAAGCCTTTCAATCTCCTCGTCCTTGGCACAGAGCTTGTCGGCAACTGCCTTCTCGCGAGCGGTGAGGTCATCATCATGAGCCTCAAGCCTGTCACGGAGCTCTCTTAGGCGTGCTTCCTCTGTGGTGGCCTGTTGTTTGGCATCTTCCTGTGCCTGCTCAACGTCGGACTGCTTCATCAGGAGCTCGTCCCACCTTCGGCTCAGTTGCTCTTGGCCCGTCCTCAACTCCTGAAAAGCTTCGGCAAACCAGGCCTGCGTCTCCTCAACGTGTTTCTGGAGATCTGCTTCAACCTTGTCGACAACCGCGTCCCTGGAGTCTAGTTTCTCCTTCCGGGCACGGTGGAGTGCTTGGAGCTTCTAGAAGTTGTCGCGCATGGCCTTGAAGAGCTTCTCTTCTTCAGATTTGCTGCTACTGGCGCTTGGTTCATCAACGACCTCGAGCCCAGCAGCGGCAATGGCGTCTTCATCAAAGACTTCCCCTTCAGTTGGCGCCCTAGTGCCTGCCGTGCCTGGGATGCTGACGAACAAGTTGTCGCCAATCTTGAGGTACTTGCTTGACGAGGGAGCTTCGGATGTTGGTGGCTGTTCCTCAACAGCCGCCTCCCCGGCAGCTGGGGGCTCTGTGTCCGGCGCAGCGCCTAGCGCTCCTGCGGCAGGGATGCCATCAGTACGGTCACTAGCCTCCTCGCCGGCCTCTCGGCGGATTCCTTGGCGGCCTCTTCCTGCGCTGCCCTGGCAGCTTTGGCGCTGGCATCCATGGCGGCCTCGGCGGCAGCGTTCTTGGCGGCTTCGGCAGTTTCGGCGGCAGCATTCTTGGCGGCCTCGTCAGCGGAAATCCTGTCAGCCTCGGCGGCAGCATCCCTGGCGGTCTCCTCGATGACAGCATAGACATCCATATGCTCCACCGAGGGAATGTCTGGGGGCCAAGAAAACAAATCAAGATGAGATTGAGATGGAAGTTCAAGAAGACAAAAAAGAAGGAAAACAGAATAACAAATACCTGTGCCAACATTGGTTGCCGGCGTAGAGCTGTCGGTGCCCGTGCTTGCCGGCTCTTCCTCGTCGCGGTAGAGCACGCTAGAGGAAGTCCTTGCCGAAGACCCATTCCTGGGCGGCGTGGTTGATGGAGGCGGCATATCAGGGGTAGCCTCTGACGGTTCTCCTTGTCGCCGCTCTCCTCCTGCACGTCTGGTGATGTCAGCAGTGAAGATACACACCCCGGCACTTGCCAGCGGAAAGTGAGTAACGGACTCACGCTGGGGGCTGCGCCGGGGGCTGTGTTGAGGGCTGCGTCGTGGGCTTGACTCCGGGCTGACGTTGATCGTCTCTGGCGCACCTAAGGTGCTTGCCGGCGGTTCGTCACCCGTCGAGGTCTTTGCCCTCTTCGCTACCCTTTGTGCCAATGTTTCTGTATCATCTCTGCAGGAGCAAATCAAAGCAAAACAAATGAGATAAGAGAAACCAAAAACTCAGAAAGTAAAGGCCGCAGCAGGCAAAAGGGCGGAATTTTTGCCTCCCGAATCCAGCACCATCTGGCCCGCCATTCATCCCATTTCTCGCGGTAGGCCCCGTCCGGATAGACCTCCTTGGTTCCTGGCCATGGAATCCAAGCGATGGAACCGGAAAGGGCCTCGCCCTTTTGGATACGGGGAATGAAGTAATGGCGGAAAAGGGCGGTGCTATGGACTACTCCGGCGAAGTTTTCGCAAAGGTGAGCGAAAACTGACATGCATGTCACAACATTCGGCGTGAAATCCAAGAGTTGGAAGCCGTAGGTGAGCATGATGTCGTTGAAGAAGTCGGAAAACGGGGGGCAGAGTCCGCAATAGAAGTAATCGGCAAAGAAATGATATTTGTTTGAGTCGCCCCTGGAAGAACCTGGACTCACGGTGGTGGCCGGGTGCGCTGTCATCTCCGTCGCCCACATCATCTGGTACCGCCCCCTTAGAGTGCCCGCGTCGAGCACCGGCGGGAAGACGGTGTGCTCCTTCCGCATCTTCGCCAGCTTGTTCTCCGAGACAGCGGCGTCCACCTCCTTGACCTTGCTTGCTTTGGGCGGCATGGCGGTTGTGGAGGCTGAAGCTGAGGACGGAGAGGGAGTGGAGGCGCGGATGGATGAGAGGGGCTCTGTTTCGACTCGAGGAAGAAGACGACGGCGGTTCCCAGATTGGAAAAGACAAGAGGTAAATGAGCGGCGCCTCTGCGGATTCCTTCTTATGGGGAGGACGCGAGGCCGCCTCTTTATTAAAATAATATTGAAATGCTTCGCGAGAGCGCTGCTGTAACAGCCGCGCTGCGCACGTCCCCCATGTCCCGCATTCAATGGATGTCGTGGGCGACGCAGTAAATGGAATGATTACGGCGGATAACTCCTGCCACGCGTGCCCGTGCACTGTTTGGGCCTGGCCCAACAATGCCTCGCACCCGTGTATGGCCCAGGCCCGGGGGCTCCTGTCGGTGCACTAAGGATTGGGTCCTTTAGTACCCCGTACTTGTGCACGGACAGTTGTAGCCACACCTGCGGCAAGGCCTGCCGGGAGACAACCGGATGCAAGTTCATAAAGTCAAGGAGGCATCCAAGACAAGGCAATAATCAGAAGATAGAAGACCGAAGGCTGGAGCCCCGGCAAGATCTTGCCGGGATGGCTCGTAGCCCCGGCAAGGCTCGCACCCGGCAAGCCTTCGCTACCCTGTCATCGCTCCAGTACGGTCATCAGCTTGTCCTTTAGCTGTTGTCCTCCTGGTAACATGTCAGGCGCTAGCGGTGGATGGGCTTAAGTGGTGCTGATGGGACGGCCCCTTTTCCCGTCCCCAAGACGCTAAGGGACACCTCAACGGAGCATTAAATGTTCTTGTCCTAAACCGTCAGTGTTAGGTATGATAACACTGTAGCCACTTTTACACCTCATGTATGCCCTGTACGCCACTGTTGGTGACCCCTTCGAATGTATAAAAGGAGGCCCAAGGCGTAGCTACAGGGGGATGGGATCTTTTCTAGCCCATTTTGCATGAGTAGCGATTGAGTACTATAGCGCTCCCAGAACTTGAGCTAGAGCACATCTAATACAACTAAGCAGGAGTAGGGTTTTACGCATCTTTGCGGCCCGAACCTGGATAAAATTCCCGCGTGGTGATCATCAGATCTGCTCTCTGTACAAACCCTTCCCCTTGCCGAATCTTAAAGGGATCCTCGCGATCCCATAGGTGTCGTTTCTCCGATAGTTGAGGTGTCCCTAACTTTCTTGGGGACGGAAAAAGAGCCCGTCCCATCAGCACCGCTTAACCCCATCCGCCGTTAGCGCCTTGACACGCACCCAGGATGACAAAACCTAAAGGACAGGCTGGTCGCTGCGCTGGAGCGGTGGCAGGGTGGCGGGATCTTGCCGGGTCTTCGCTAGCCATCCCGGCAAGCATCTTGTCGGGATCCCAGCCTTCGGTCTTCTGTGTTCTGCTATTGACTTGAATGCTTTCTTGACATTCTTGCACTTGCATTCAGCTGTCCCCTGGCAGGCCTTGCCGCTGGTGTGGCTACAACCGTCCGTGCACAAGTATGGGGTACTAAAAGACCCAAACTTTAGTACACCGACAGGAGCCCCCGAGCCTAGGCCATACACGGGTGCGAGGCGTTGTTGGGCTAGGCCCAAACAGTGCATGGGAACGCGTGGCAGGAGTTAGCTATGCTCGTGCCAACGCTTCTGCTGGTGTAGGCGGCGGCGAAAGGTGCGAGGAACGTGAGGTGCTCTGACTCCTAACCGTGTTAGAAGGAACTCCATCATAGTCCCGCGACCGCACGCCGCTTCCACCAGCGTTTTGGTGTGCATGCTGGCCCCGCGCATCTTGAGAGTGATGCACAGGAGTCTTTCATTGGGGACACTTAGAACCACCAACGTCGCAGCACTGTTCATCACGCGCGACCTGAGAAGGCCGCAGCGCATGCGTCGGCGTGGGTGTCTTAGAAGGCGCCCTTCCATCCTTGGAGTTCACTACGCCGCCCGCAGGCAGCACAGCTCCGTCCTTAGATCTAGCGGCCCGCGGGTTGCCGCCGCCGCTGCGAACGACACCGCTCGCTTGGCTTTGATCACCAGAAAGTCGTGGAGGCTCAAGGCCTCCGCCTCCTCCGCCTGTGTCCACACAGTCACCCGTCCGTGTAGCTACGGGCATACCGGACGCGGATGGACCAACCGCCGTAAAACCCTTCTTCTTGGGAGCCATGGCGATGAAGATGATGGAGAAACTGGCGCGCTGATCGCTAGATCAGGTTCATGCAACCTCCTCCCATACCTGGCGCGCGAAAGATGTCGGCGTACGACACCTATGGGATCGCGTGGATCCCTTTTACGGTTCGGCAGGGAAAAAGGCTTGCGCAATGAGCAGATCCAGCGATCAACGCGAGGGATTTTTACCCAGGTTCGGGCCGCTAAGAAGCGTAAAACCCTACTCCTGCTTTGGTTGTATTGGATGTGTTTAAGCCCAAGCTCCAGGAGCGTTAGCGATGAACAGTACGTTTGAGCAGCAGCTACGCATGCAGAATGGGTCAGAAGGTCCTCCCCCCCTATAGCTACGCCTTGGGCCTCCTTTTATACGTCGAAGGGGTCACCAGCAGTGGCGAAGTACAAGAGGTGTAAAGCTACTACAGTATTATCATACCTAATATTGACGACTTAGGACAAACGCATTAAATGCTCCGTTGAGGTGTCCCTAACTTTCTTGGGGACGGAAAAAGAGCCCGTCCCATCAGCACCGCTTAACCCCATCCGCCGTTAGCGCCTTAACACGCACCCAGGAGGACAAAACCTAAAGGACAGGCTGGTCGCTGCGCTGGAGCGGTGGCAGGGTGGCGGGATCTTGCCGGGTGCAAATCTTGCCGGGTCTTCGCTAGCCATCCCAGCAAGCATCTTGCCGGGATCCCAGCCTTCGGTCTTCTGTGTTCTGATTATTGACTTGAATGCTTTCTTGACATTCTTGCACTTGCATTCAGCTGTCCCCTGGCAAGCCTTGCCGCTGGTGTGGCTACAACCGTCCGTGCACAAGTATGGGGTACTAAAAGACCCAAACTTTAGTACACCGACAACTAGAGTTGAACTAGCTCTATAACATAGTTCAAAAAAATTTACACTAAGGTTGAACTAGCTCTATAACCTATTAAAAATAATTTTACACTAGAGTTGAACTAGCTCTTGACCTGGTACAAATAATTTTACACTAGAGTTGAACTAGCTCTATAACCTAGTACAAATAATTTTACACTAGGGTTGAACTAGCTCTATAACCGAGTACAAATAATTTTACACTAGAGTTGAACTAGCTCTATAACCTAGTACAAATACTTTTACACTAGAGCTGAACTAGCTCTATATCCTAGTTCAAATAATTTTACACTAAGGTTGAACTAGCTCTATAACCTAATACAAATAATTTTACACTAGAGTTGAACTAGCTCTATAACCTAGTACAAATAAATTTACGCTAGAGTTGAACTAGCTCTATAACCTAGTACAAATAATTTTACCCTAGAGTTGAACTAGCTCTATCACCTAGTACAAATAATTTTACACTAGAGTTGAACTACCTCTATAACCTAGTACAAATAATTTTACACTAGAGTTGAACTAAATCTATAACCTAGTACAAATAATTTTACACTAGAGTTGAACTAGCTCTATAACCTAGTACAAATAATTTTACACTAGAGTTGAACTAGCTCTATAACCTAGTACGACTTATTTTACACTATAGTTGAACTAGCTCTATAACCTAGTACAAATAATTTTATACTAGAGTTGAACTAGCTGTGTAACCTAGTTCAACTAATTTTACACTAAAGTTGATCTAGCTCTATAACCTAGTACAAATAATTTTACACTAGGGTTCAACTAGCTCTATAACCGAGTACAAATAATTTTACACTAGAGTTGAACTAGCTCTATAACCTAGTACAAATACTTTTACACTAGAGCTAAACTAGCTCTATAAGCTAGTTCAAATAATTTTACACTAAGGTTGAACTAGCTCTATAACCTAGTACAAATAATTTTACACTAGAGTTGAACTAGCTCTATAACCTAGAACAAATAATTTTACGCTAGAGTTGAACTAGCTCTATAACCTAGTACAAATAATTTTACACTAGGGTTGAACTAGCTCTATAACCGAGTACAAATAATTTTACACTAGAGTTGAACTAGCTCTATAACATAGTACAAATACTTTTACACTAGAGCTGAACTAGCTCTATAACCTAGTTCAAATAATTTTACACTAAGGTTGAACTAGCTCTATAACCTAGTACAAATAATTTTACACTAGAGTTGAACTAGCTCTATAACCTAGTACAAATATTTTACGCTAGAGTTTAACTAGCTCTATAACCTAGTACAAATAATTTTACCCTAGAGTTGAACTAGCTCTATCACCTAGTACAAATAATTTTACACTAGAGTTGAACTACCTCTATAACCTAGTACAAATAATTTTACACTAAGGTTGAACTAGCTCTATAACCTAGTACAAATAATTTTACACTAGAGTTGAACTAGCTCTATATCCTAGTACAAATAATTTTACGCTAGAGTTGAACTAGCTCTATAACCTAGTACAAATAATTTTACCCTAGGGTTGAACTAGCTCTATAACCGAGTACAAATAATTTTACACTAGAGTTGAACTAGCTCTATAACCTAGTACAAATACTTTTACACTAGAGCTGAACTAGCTCTATAACCTAGTTCAAATAATTTTACACTAAGGTTGAACTAGCTCTATAACCTAGTACAAAAATTTTTACACTAGAGTTGAACTAGCTCTATAACCTAGTACAAATAATTTTACGCTAGAGTTGAACTAGCTCTATAACCTAGTACAAATAATTTTACCCTAGGGTTGAACTAGCTCTATAACCGAGTACAAATAATTTTACACTAGAGTTGAACTAGCTCTATAACCTAGTACAAATGCTTTTACACTAGAGCTGAACTAGCTCTATAACCTAGTTCAAATAATTTTACACTAAGGTTAAACTAGCTCTATAACCTAGTACAAATAATTTTACACTAGAGTTGAACTAGCTCTATAACCTAGTACAAATAATTTTACGCTAGAGTTTAACTAGATCTATAACCTAGTACAAATAATTTTACCCTAGAGTTGAACTAGCTCTATCACCTAGTACAAATAATTTTACACTAGAGTTGAACTACCTCTATAACCTAGTACAAATAATTTTACACTAGAGTTGAACTAGCTCTATCACCTAGTACAAATAATTTTACACTAGAGTTGAACTAAATCTATAACCTAGTACAAATAATTTTACACTAGAGTTGAACTAGCTCTATAACCTAGTACAAATAATTTTATACTAGAGTTGAACTAGCTCTATAACCTAGTACGAATAATTTTACACTATAGTTGAACTAGCTCTATAACATAGTACAAATAATTTTACACTAGAGTTGAACTAGCTCTATAACCTAGTACGAATAATTTTACACTAGAGTTGAACTAGCTGTGTAACCTAGTACAAAGAATTTTACACTAGAGTTGAACTAGCTCTCTAACCTAGTACAAATAATTTTACACTAGAGTTGAACTAGCTGTGTAACCTAGTTCAAATAATTTTACACTACAGTTGAACTAGCTCTATAACCTAGTACAAATAATTTTACACTACGGTTGAACTAGCTCTATAACCGAGTACAAATAATTTTACACTAGAGTTGAACTAGCTCTATAACCTAGTACAAATACTTTTACACTAGAGCTGAACTAGCTCTATAACCTAGTTCAAATAATTTAACACTAAGGTTGAACTAGCTCTATAATCTAGTACAAATAATTTTACACTAGAGTTGAACTAGCTCTATAACCTAGTACAAATAATTTTACCCTAGAGTTGAACTAGCTCTATCACCTAGTACAAATAATTTTACACTAGAGTTGAACTACCTCTATAACCTAGTACAAATAATTTTACATTAGAGTTGAACTAAATCTATAACCTAGTACAAATAATTTTACACTAGAGTTGAACTAGCACTATAACCTAGTACGAATAATTTTACACTATAGTTGAACTAGCTCTATAACCTAGTACAAATACTTTTACACTAGAGTTGAACTAGCTGTGTAACCTAGTTCAAATAATTTTAAACTACAGTTGAACTAGCTCTATAACCTAGTACAATAATTTTACAATAGAAATGAACTAGCTCTATAACCTAATACAAATAATTTTACACTAGAGTTGAACTAGCTCTATAACCTAGTACAAAAATTTTTACACTAGAGTCGAACTAGCTCTATAACCTAGTACAAATAATTTTACACTAGATTTTAACTAGCTCTGTATACTAGTACAAATACTTTTATACTAGAGTTGAACTAGCTCTCTAACCTAGTACAAATAATTTTACACTAGAGTTGAACTAGCTCTATAACCTAGTACAAATAATTCTACACTAGAGTTGAACTAGCTCTATAACCAAGTACATATACTTTCACACTAGAGTTGAACTAGCTCTATAACATAGTTCCAAAAAATTTACACTAAGGTTGAACTAGCTCTATAACCTATTACAAGTAATTTTACACTAGAGTTGAACTAGCTCTATAACCTGCTACAAATAATTTTACACTAGAGTTGAATTAGCTCTATAACCTAGTACAAATAATTTTACACTAGGGTTGAACTAGCTCTATAACAGAGTACAAATGATTTTACACTAGAGTTGAACTAGCTGTGTAACCTAGTTCAAATAATTTTACACTACAGTTGAACTAGCTCTATAACCTAGTACAAATAATTTTACACTAGGGTTGAACTAGGTCTATAACCGAGTACAAATAATTTTACACTAGAGTTGAACTAGCTCTATAACCAAGTACAAATACTTTTACACTAGAGCTGAACTAGCTCTATAACCTAGTTCAAATAATTTAACACTAAGGTTGAACTAGCTCTATAACCTAGTACAAATAATTTTACACTAGAGTTGAACTAGCTCTATAACCTAGTACAAATAATTTTACCCTAGAGTTGAACTAGCTCTATCACCTAGTACAAATAATTTTACACTAGAGTTGAACTACCTCTATAACCTAGTACAAATAGTTTTACAATAGAGTTGAACTAAATCTATAACCTAGTACAAATAATTTTACACTAGAGTTGAACTAGCTCAATAACCTTGTACAAAATATTTTACACTAGAGTTGAACTAGCTCTATAACCTAGTACGAATAATTTTACACTATAGTTGAACTAGCTCTATAACCTAGTACAAATACTTTTACACTAGAGTTGAACTAGCTGTGTAACCTAGTTCAAATAATTTTACACTACAGTTGAACTAGCTCTATAACCTAGTACAATAATTTTACAATAGAAATGAACTAGCTCTATAACCTAATACAAATAATTTTACACTAGAGTTGAACTAGCTCTATAACCTAGTACAAAAATTTTTACACTAGAGTTGAACTAGCTCAATAACCTAGTACAAATAATTTTACACTAGATTTTAACTAGCTCTGTAACCTAGTACAAATACTTTTATACTAGAGTTGAACTAGCTCTCTAACCTAGTACAAATAATTTTACACTAGAGTTGAACTAGCTCTATAACCTAGTACAAATAATTTTACCCTAGAGTTGAACTAGCTCTATCACCTAGTACAAATAATTTTACACTAGAGTTGATCTAGCTCTATAACCTAGTTCAAATAATTTTACACTAAGGTTGAACTAGCTCTATAACCTAGTACAAATAATTTTACACTAGAGTTGAACTAGCTCTATAACCTAGTACAAATAATTTTACGCTAGAGTTTAACTAGCTCTATAACCTAGTACAAATAATTTTACCCTAGAGTTGAACTAGCTCTATCACCTAGTACAAATAATTTTACACTAGAGTTGTACTACCTCTATAACCTAGTACAAATAATTTTCCACTAGAGTTGAACTAGCTCTATCACCTAGTACAAATAATTTTACACTAGAGTTGAACTAAATCTATAACCTAGTACAAATAATTTTACACTAGAGTTGAACTAGCTCTATAACCTAGTACAAATAATTTTACACTAGAGTTGAACTAGCTCTATAACCTAGTACGAATAATTTTACACTATAGTTGAACTAGCTCTATAACATAGTACAAATAATTTTACACTAGAGTTTAACTAGCTCTATAACCTAGTACGAACAATTTTACACTAGAGTTGAACTAGCTGTGTAACCTAGTACAAAGAATTTTACACTAGAGTTGAACTAGCTCTATAACCTAGTACAAATAATTTTACACTAGAGTTGAACTAGCTGTGTAACCTAGTTCAAATAATTTTACACTACAGTTGAACTAGCTCTATAACCTAGTAGAAATAATTTTACACTAGGGTTGAACTAGCTCTATAACCGAGTACAAATAAGTTTACACTAGAGTTGAACTAGCTCTATAACCTAGTACAAATACTTTTACACTAGAGCTGAACTAGCTCTATAACCTAGTTCAAATAATTTAACACTAAGGTTGAACTAGCTCTATAACCTAGTACAAATAATTTTACACTAGAGTTGAACTAGCTCTATAACCTAGTACAAATAATTTTACCCTAGAATTGAACTAGCTCTATCACCTAGTACAAATAATTTTACACTAGAGTTGAACTACCTCTATAACCTAGTACAAATAATTTTACATTAGAGTTGAACTAAATCTATAACCTAGTACAAATAATTTTACACTAGAGTTGAACTAGCACTATAACCTAGTACGAATAATTTTACACTATAGTTGAACTAGCTCTATAACCTAGTACAAATACTTTTACACTAGAGTTGAACTAGCTGTGTAACCTAGTTCAAATAATTTTCACTACAGTTGAACTAGCTCTATAACCTAGTACAATAATTTTACAATAGAAATGAACTAGCTCTATAACATAATACAAATAATTTTACACTAGAGTTGAACTAGCTCTATAACCTAGTACAAAATTTTTTACACTAGAGTTGAACTAGCTCTATAACCTAGTACAAATAATTTTACACTAGATTTTAACTAGCCCTGTAACCTAGTACAAATACTTTTATACTAGAGTTGAACTAGCTCTCTAACCTAGTACAAATAATTTTACACTAGAGTTGAACTAGCTCTATAACCTAGTACAAATAATTCTACACTAGAGATGAACTAGCTCTATAACCAAGTACAAATACTTTCACACTAGAGTTGAACTATCTCTATAACATAGTTCCAAAAACTTTACACTAAGGTTAAACTAGCTCTATAACCTATTACAAGTAATTTTACACTAGAGTTGAACTAGCTCTATAACCTGCTACAAATAATTTTACACTAGAGTTGAATTAGCTCTATAACCTAGTACAAATAATTTTACACTAGGGTTGAACTAGCTCTATAACAGAGTACAAATGACTTTACACTAGAGTTGAACTATCTGTGTAACCTAGTTCAAATAATTTTACACTACAGTTGAACTAGCTCTATAACCTAGTACAAATAATTTTACACTAGGGTTGAACTAGCTCTATAACCGAGTACAAATAATTTTACACTAGAGTTGAACTAGCTCTATAACCTAGTACAAATACTTTTACACTAGAGCTGAACTAGATCTATAACCTAGTTCAAATAATTTAACACTAAGGTTGAACTAGCTCTATAACCTAGTACAAATAATTTTACACTAGAGTTGAACTAGCTCTATAACCTAGTACAAATAATTTTACCCTAGAGTTGAAATAGCTCTATCACCTAGTACAAATAATTTTACACTAGAGTTGAACTACCTCTATAACCTAGTACAAATAAATTTACATTAGAGATGAACTAAATCTATAACCTAGTACAAATAATTTTACACTAGAGTTGAACTAGCTCAATAACCTAGTACAAATAATTTTACACTAGAGTTGAACTAGCTTTATAACCTAGTACGAATAATTTTACACTATAGTTGAACTAGCTCTATAACCTAGTACAAATACTTTTACACTAGACTTGAACTAGCTGTGTAACCTAGTTCAAATAATTTTACACTACAGTTGAACTAGCTCTATAACCTAGTACAATAATTTTACAATAGAAATGAACTAGCTCTATAACCTAATACAAATAATTTTACATTAGAGTTGAACTAAATCTATAACCTAGTACAAATAATTTTAGCCTAGAGTTGATCTAGCTCAATAACCTAGTACAAATAATTTTACCCTAGAGTTGAACTAGCTCTATCACCTAGTTCAAATAATTTAACACTAAGGTTGAACTAGCTCTATAACCTAGTACAAATAATTTTACACTAGAGTTGAACTAGCTCTATAACCTAGTACAAATAATTTTACCCTAGAGTTGAACTAGCTCTATCACCTAGTACAAATAATTTTACACTAGAGTTGAACTACCTCTATAACCTAGTACAAATAATTTTACATTAGAGTTGAACTAAATCTATAACCTAGTACATATAATTTTACACTAGAGTTGAACTAGCTCAATAACCTAGTACAAATAATTTTACACTAGAGTTGAACTAGCACTATAACCTAGTACGAATAATTTTACACTATAGTTGAACTAGCTCTATAACCTAGTACAAATACTTTTACACTAGAGTTGAACTAGCCGTGTAACCTAGTTCAAATAATTTTACACTACAGTTGAACTAGCTCTATAACCTAGTACAATAATTTTACAATAGAAATGAACTAGCTCTATAACCTAATACAAATAATTTTACACTAGAGTTGAACTAGCTCTATAACCTAGTACAAAAAATTTTACACTACAGTTGAACTAGCTCTATAACCTAGTACAAATAATTTTACACTAGATTTTAACTAGATCTGTAACCTAGTACAAATACTTTTATACTATAGTTGAACTAGCTCTCTAACCTAGTACAAATAATTTTACACTAGAGTTGAACTAGCTCTATAACCTAGTACAAATAATTCTACACTAGAGTTGAACTAGCTCTATAACCAAGTACAAATACTTTCACACTAGAGTTGAACTAGCTCTATAACATAGTTCCAGAAAATTTACACTAAGGATGAACTAGCTCTATAACCTATTACAAGTAATTTTACAATAGAGTTGAACTAGCTCTATAACCTGCTACAAATAATTTTACACTAGAGTTGAATTAGCTCTATAACCTAGTACAAATAATTTTACACTAGGGTTGAACTAGCTCTATAACAGAGTACAAATGATTTTACACTAGAGTTGAACTAGCTGTGTAACCTAGTTCAAATAATTTTACCCTAGAGTTGAACTAGCTCTATCACCTAGTACAAATAATTTTACACTAGAGTTGAACTACCTCTATAACCTAGTACAAATAATTTTACATTAGAGTTGAACTAAATCTATAACCTAGTACAAATAATTTTACACTAGAATTGAACTAGCTCAATAACCTAGTACAAATAATTTTACCCTAGAGTTGAACTAGCTCTATCACCTAGTTCAAATAATTTAACACTAAGGTTGAACTAGCTCTCTAACCTAGTACAAATAATTTTACACTAGAGTTGAACTAGCTCTATAACCTAGTACAAATAATTTTACCCTAGAGTTGAACTAGCTCTATCACCTAGTACAAATAATTTTACACTAGAGTTGAACTACCTCTATAACCTAGTACAAATAATTTTACATTAGAGTTGAACTAAATCTATAACCTAGTACAAATAATTTTACACCAGAGTTGAACTAGCTCAATAACCTAGTAAAAATAATTTTACACTAGAGTTGAACTAGCACTATAACCTAGTACGAATAATTTTACACTATAGTTGAACTAGCTCTATAACCTAGTACAAATACTTTTACACTAGAGTTGAACTAGCTGTGTAACCTAGTTCAAATAATTTTACACTACAGTTGAACTAGCTCTATAACCTAGTACAATAATTTTAAAATAGAAATGAACTAGCTCTATAACCTAATACAAATAATTTTACACTAGAGTTGAACTAGCTCTATAACCTAGTACAAAAATTTTTACACTAGAGTTGAACTAGCTCTATAACCTAGTACAAATAATTTTACACTAGATTTTAACTAGCTCTGTAACCTAGTACAAATACTTTTATACTAGAGTTGAACTAGCTCTCTAACCTAGTACAAATAATTTTACACTAGAGTTGAACTAGCTCTATAACCTAGTACAAATAATTTTACCCTAGAGTTGAACTAGCTCTATCACCTAGTACAAATAATTTTACACTAGAGTTGAACTACCTCTATAACCTAGTACAAATAATTTTACATTAGAGTTGAACTAAATCTATAACCTAGTACAAATAATTTTACACTAGAGTTGAACTAGCTCAATAACCTAGTACAAATAATTTTACACTAGAGTTGAACTAGCACTATAACCTAGTACGAATAATTTTACACTATAGTTGAACTAGCTCTATAACTAGTACAAATACTTTTACACTAGAGTTGAACTAGCTGTGTAACCTAGTTCAAATAATTTTACACTACAGTTGAACTAGCTCTATAACCTAGTACAATAATTTTACAATAGAAATGAACTAGCTCTATAACCTAATACAAATAATTTTACACTAGAGTTGAACTAGCTCTATAACCTAGTACAAAAATTTTTACACTAGAGTTGAACTAGCTCTATAACCTAGTACAAATAATTTTACACTAGATTTTAACTAGCTCTGTAACCTAGTACAAATACTTTTATACTAGAGCTGAACTAGCTCTCTAACCTAGTACAAAGAATTTTACACTAGAGTTGAACTAGCTCTATAACCTAGTACAAATAATTCTACACTAGAGTTGAACTAGCTCTATAACCAAGTACATATACTTTCACACTAGAGTTGAACTAGCTCTATAACATAGTTCCAAAAAATTTACACTAAGGTTGAACTAGCTCTATAACCTATTACAAGTAATTTTACACTAGAGTTGAACTAGCTCTATAAACTGCTACAAATAATTTTACACTAGAGTTGAATTAGCTCTATAACCTAGTACAAATAATTTTACACTAGGGTTGAACTAGCTCTATAACAGAGTACAAATGATTTTACACTAGAGTTGAACTAGCTGTGTAACCTAGTTCAAATAATTTTACCCTAGAGTTGAACTAGCTTTATCACCTAGTACAAATAATTTTACACTAGAGTTGAACTACCTCTATAACATAGTACAAATAATTTTACATTAGAGTTGAACTAAATCTATAACCTAGTACAAATAATTTTACACTAGAGTTGAACTAGCTCAATAACCTAGTACAAATAATTTTACCCTAGAGTTGAACTAGCTCTATCACCTAGTACAAATAATTTTACACTAGAGTTGAACTACCTCTATAACCTAGTACAAATAATTTTACATTAGAGTTGAACTAAATCTATAACCTAGTACAAATAATTTTACACTAGAGTTGAACTAGCTCAATAACCTAGTACAAATAATTTTACACTAGAGTTGAACTAGCTCTATAACCTAGTACGAATTATTTTACACTATAGTTGAACTAGCTCTATAACCTAGTACAAATACTTTTACACTAGAGTTGAACTAGCTGTGTAACCTAGTTCAAATAATTTTACACTACAGTTGAACTAGCTCTATAACCTAGTACAATAATTTTACAATAGAAATGAACTAGCTCTATAACCTAATACAAATAATTTTACAGTAGAGTGGAACTAGCTCTATAACCTAGTACAAAAATTTTTACACTAGAGTTGAACTAGCTCTATAACCTAGTACAAATAATTTTACCCTAGAGTTGAACTAGCTCTATCACCTAGTACAAATAATTTTACACTAGAGTTGAACTACCTCTATAACCTAGTACAAATAATTTTACATTAGAGTTGAACTAAATCTATAACCTAGTACAAATAATTTTACACTAGAGTTGAACTAGCTCAATAACCTAGTAAAAATAATTTTACACTAGAGTTGAACTAGCACTATAACCTAGTACGAATAATTTTACACTATAGTTGAACTAGCTCTATAACCTAGTACAAATACTTTTACACTAGAGTTGAACTAGCTGTGTAACCTAGTTCAAATAATTTTACACTACAGTTGAACTAGCTCTATAACCTAGTACAATAATTTTACAATAGAAATGAACTAGCTCTATAACCTAATACAAATAATTTTACACTAGAGTTGAACTAGCTCTATAACCTAGTACAAAAAATTTTACACTAGAGTTGAACTAGCTCTATAACCTAGTACAAATAATTTTACACTAGATTTTAACTAGCTCTGTAACCTAGTACAAATACTTTTATACTAGACTTGAACTAGCTCTCTAACCTAGTACAAATAATTTTACACTAGAGTTGAACTAGCTCTATAACCTAGTACAAATAATTTTACCCTAGAGTTGAACTAGCTCTATCACCTAGTACAAATAATTTTACACTAGAGTTGAACTACCTCTATAACCTAGTACAAATAATTTTACATTAGAGTTGAACTAAATCTATAACCTAGTACAAATAATTTTACACTAGAGTTGAACTAGCTCAATAACCTAGTACAAATAATTTTACACTAGAGTTGAACTAGCACTATAACCTAGTACGAATAATTTTACACTATAGTTGAACTAGATCTATAACCTAGTACAAATACTTTTACACTAGAGTTGAACTAGCTGTGTAACCTAGTTCAAATAATTTTACACTACAGTTGAACTAGCTCTATAACCTAGTACAATAATTTTACAATAGAAATGAACTAGCTCTATAACCTAATACAAATAATTTTACACTAGAGTTGAACTAGCTCTATAACCTAGTACAAAAATTTTTACACTAGAGTTGAACTAGCTCTATAACCTAGTACAAATAATTTTGCACTAGATTTTAACTAGCTCTGTAACCTAGTACAAATACTTTTATACTAGAGTTGAACTAGCTCTCTAACCTAGTACAAAGAATTTTACACTAGAGTTGAACTAGCTCTATAACCTAGTACAAATAATTCTACACTAGAGTTGAACTAGCTCTATAACCAAGTACATATACTTTCACACTAGAGTTGAACTAGCTCTATAACATAGTTCCAAAAAATTTACACTAAGGTTGAACTAGCTCTATAACCTATTACAAGTAATTTTACACTAGAGTTGAACTAGCTCTATAACCTGCTACAAATAATTTTACACTAGAGTTGAATTAGCTCTATAACCTAGTACAAATAATTTTACACTAGGGTTGAACTAGCTCTATAACAGAGTACAAATGATTTTACACTAGAGTTGAACTAGCTGTGTAACCTAGTTCAAATAATTTTACCCTAGAGTTGAACTAGCTTTATCACCTAGTACAAATAATTTTACACTAGAGTTGAACTACCTCTATAACCTAGTACAAATAATTTTACATTAGAGTTGAACTAAATCTATAACCTAGTACAAATAATTTTACACTAGAGTTGAACTAGCTCAATAACCTAGTACAAATAATTTTACCCTAGAGTTGAACTAGCTCTATCACCTAGTACAAATAATTTTACACTAGAGTTGAACTACCTCTATAACCTAGTACAAATAATTTTACATTAGAGTTGAACTAAATCTATAACCTAGTACAAATAATTTTACACTAGAGTTGAACTAGCTCTATAACCTAGTACAAATAATTTTACACTAGAGTTGAACTAGCACTATAACCTAGTACGAATAATTTTACACTATAGTTGAACTAGCTCTATAACCTAGTACAAATACTTTTACACTAGAGTTGAACTAGCTGTGTAACCTAGTTCAAATAATTTTACACTACAGTTGAACTAGCTCTATAACCTAGTACAATAATTTTACAATAGAAATGAACTAGCTCTATAACCTAATACAAATAATTTTACACTAGAGTTGAACTAGCTCTATAACCTAGTACAAAAAATTTTACACTAGAGTTGAACTAGCTCTATAACCTAGTACAAATAATTTTACACTAGATTTTAACTAGCTCTGTAACCTAGTACAAATACTTTTATACTAGAGTTGAACTAGCTCTCTAACCTAGTACAAAGAATTTTACACTAGAGTTGAACTAGCTCTATAACCTAGTACAAATAATTCTACACTAGAGTTGAACTAGCTCTATAACCAAGTACAAATACTTTCACACTAGAGTTGAACTAGATCTATAACATAGTTCCAAAAAATTTACACTAAGGTTGAACTAGCTCTATAACCTATTACAAGTAATTTTACACTAGAGTTGAACTAGCTCTATAACCTGCTACAAATAATTTTACACTAGAGTTGAATTAGCTCTATAACCTAGTACAAATAATTTTACACTAGGGTTGAACTAGCTCTATAACAGAGTACAAATGATTTTACACTAGAGTTGAACTAGCTGTGTAACCTAGTTCAAATAATTTTACCCTAGAGTTGAACTAGCTCTATCACCTAGTACAAATAATTTTACACTAGTGTTGAACTACCTCTATAACCTAGTACAAATAATTTTACATTAGAGTTGAACTAAATCTATAACCTAGTACAAATAATTTTACACTAGAGTTGAACTAGCTCAATAACCTAGTACAAATAATTTTACCCTAGAGTTGAACTAGCTCTATCACCTAGTACAAATAATTTTACACTAGAGTTGAACTACCTCTATAACCTAGTACAAATAATTTTACATTAGAGTTGAACTAAATCTATAACCTAGTACAAATAATTTTACACTAGAGTTGAACTAGCTCTATAACCTAGTACAAATAATTTTACACTAGAGTTGAACTAGCACTATAACCTAGTACGAATAATTTTACACTATAGTTGAACTAGCTCTATAACCTAGTACAAATACTTTTACACTAGAGTTGAACTAGCTGTGTAACCTAGTTCAAATAATTTTACACTACAGTTGAACTAGCTCTATAACCTAGTACAATAATTTTACAATAGAAATGAACTAGCTCTATAACCTAATACAAATAATTTTACACTAGAGTTGAACTAGCTCTATAACCTAGTACAAAAAATTTTACACTAGAGTTGAACTAGCTCTATAACCTAGTACAAATAATTTTACACTAGATTTTAACTAGCTCTGTAACCTAGTACAAATACTTTTATACTAGACTTGAACTAGCTCTCTAACCTAGTACAAATAATTTTACACTAGAGTTGAACTAGCTCTATAACCTAGTACAAATAATTTTACCCTAGAGTTGAACTAGCTCTATCACCTAGTACAAATAATTTTACACTAGAGTTGAACTACCTCTATAACCTAGTACAAATAATTTTACATTACAGTTGAACTAAATCTATAACCTAGTACAAATAATTTTACACTAGAGTTGAACTAGCTCAATAACCTAGTACAAATAATTTTACACTAGAGTTGAACTAGCACTATAACCTAGTACGAATAATTTTACACTATAGTTGAACTAGATCTATAACCTAGTACAAATACTTTTACACTAGAGTTGAACTAGCTGTGTAACCTAGTTCAAATAATTTTACACTACAGTTGAACTAGCTCTATAACCTAGTACAATAATTTTACAATAGAAATGAACTAGCTCTATAACCTAATACAAATAATTTTACACTAGAGTTGAACTAGCTCTATAACCTAGTACAAAAAATTTTACACTAGAGTTGAACTAGCTCTATAACCTAGTACAAATAATTTTGCACTAGATTTTAACTAGCTCTGTAACCTAGTACAAATACTTTTATACTAGAGTTGAACTAGCTCTCTAACCTAGTACAAAGAATTTTACACTAGAGTTGAACTAGCTCTATAACCTAGTACAAATAATTCTACACTAGAGTTGAACTAGCTCTATAACCAAGTACATATACTTTCACACTAGAGTTGAACTAGCTCTATAACATAGTTCCAAAAAATTTACACTAAGGTTGAACTAGCTCTATAACCTATTACAAGTAATTTTACACTAGAGTTGAACTAGCTCTATAACCTGCTACAAATAATTTTACACTAGAGTTGAATTAGCTCTATAACCTAGTACAAATAATTTTACACTAGGGTTGAACAAGCTCTATAACAGAGTACAAATGATTTTACACTAGAGTTGAACTAGCTGTGTAACCTAGTTCAAATAATTTTACCCTAGAGTTGAACTAGCTTTATCACCTAGTACAAATAATTTTACACTAGAGTTGAACTACCTCTATAACCTAGTACAAATAATTTTACATTAGAGTTGAACTAAATCTATAACCTAGTACAAATAATTTTACACTAGAGTTGAACTAGCTCAATAACCTAGTACAAAAAATTTTACCCTAGAGTTGAACTAGCTCTATCACCTAGTACAAATAATTTTACACTAGAGTTGAACTACCTCTATAACCTAGTACAAATAATTTTACATTAGAGTTGAACTAAATCTATAACCTAGTACAAATAATTTTACACTAGAGTTGAACTAGCTCTATAACCTAGTACAAATAATTTTACACTAGAGTTGAACTAGCACTATAACCTAGTACGAATAATTTTACACTATAGTTGAACTAGCTCTATAACCTAGTACAAATACTTTTACACTAGAGTTGAACTAGGTGTGCAACCTAGTTCAAATAATTTTGCACTACAGTTGAACTAGCTCTATAACCTAGTACAATAATTTTACAATAGAAATGAACTAGCTCTATAACCTAATACAAATAATTTTACACTAGAGTTGAACTAGCTCTATAACCTAGTACAAAAAATTTTACACTAGAGTTGAACTAGCTCTATAACCTAGTACAAATAATTTTGCACTAGATTTTAACTAGCTCTGTAACCTAGTACAAATACTTTTATACTAGAGTTGAACTAGCTCTCTAACCTAGTACAAAGAATTTTACACTAGAGTTGAACTAGCTCTATAACCTAGTACAAATAATTCTACACTAGAGTTGAACTAGCTCTATAACCAAGTACATATACTTTCACACTAGAGTTGAACTAGCTCTATAACATAGTTCCAAAAAATTTACACTAAGGTTGAACTAGCTCTATAACCTATTACAAGTAATTTTACACTAGAGTTGAACTAGCTCTATAACCTGCTACAAATAATTTTACACTAGAGTAGAATTAGCTCTATAACCTAGTACAAATAATTTTACACTAGGGTTGAACTAGCTCTATAACAGAGTACAAATGATTTTACACTAGAGTTGAACTAGCTGTGTAACCTAGTTCAAATAATTTTACCCTAGAGTTGAACTAGCTTTATCACCTAGTACAAATAATTTTACAGTAGAGTTGAACTACCTCTATAACCTAGTACAAATAATTTTACATTAGAGTTGAACTAAATCTATAACCTAGTACAAATAATTTTACACTAGAGTTGAACTAGCTCAATAACCTAGTACAAATAATTTTACCCTAGAGTTGAACTAGCTCTATCACCTAGTACAAATAATTTTACACTAGAGTTGAACTACCTCTATAACCTAGTACAAATAATTTTACATTAGAGTTGAACTAAATCTATAACCTAGTACAAATAATTTTACACTAGAGTTGAACTAGCTCTATAACCTAGTACAAATAATTTTACACTAGAGTTGAACTAGCACTATAACCTAGTACGAATAATTTTACACTATAGTTGAACTAGCTCTATAACCTAGTACAAATACTTTTACACTAGAGTTGAACTAGCTGTGTAACCTAGTTCAAATAATTTTACACTACAGTTGAACTAGCTCTATAACCTAGTACAATAATTTTACAATAGAAATGAACTAGCTCTATAACCTAATACAAATAATTTTACACTAGAGTTGAACTAGCTCTATAACCTAGTACAAAAAATTTTACACTAGAGTTGAACTAGCTCTATAACCTAGTACAAATAATTTTACACTAGATTTTAACTAGCTCTGTAACCTAGTACAAATACTTTTATACTAGAGTTGAACTAGCTCTCTAACCTAGTACAAAGAATTTTACACTAGAGTTGAACTAGCTCTATAACCTAGTACAAATAATTCTACACTAGAGTTGAACTAGCTCTATAACCAAGTACAAATACTTTCACACTAGAGTTGAACTAGATCTATAACATAGTTCCAAAAAATTTACACTAAGGTTGAACTAGCTCTATAACCTATTACAAGTAATTTTACACTAGAGTTGAACTAGCTCTATAACCTGCTACAAATAATTTTACACTAGAGTTGAATTAGCTCTATAACCTAGTTCAAATAATTTTACACTAGGGTTGAACTAGCTCTATAACAGAGTACAAATGATTTTACACTAGAGTTGAACTAGCTGTGTAACCTAGTTCAAATAATTTTACCCTAGAGTTGAACTAGCTCTATCACCTAGTACAAATAATTTTACACTAGAGTTGAACTACCTCTATAACCTAGTACAAATAATTTTACATTAGAGTTGAACTAAATCTATAACCTAGTACAAATAATTTTACACTAGAGTTGAACTAGCTCAATAACCTAGTACAAATAATTTTACCCCAGAGTTGAACTAGCTCTATCACCTAGTACAAATAATTTTACACTAGAGTTGAACTACCTATATAACCTAGTACAAATAATTTTACATTAGAGTTGAACTAAATCTATAACCTAGTACAAATAATTTTACACTAGAGTTGAACTAGCTCAATAACCTAGTACAAATAATTTTACACTAGAGTTGAACTAGCTCTATAACCTAGTACGAATAATTTTACACTATAGTTGAACTAGCTCTATAACCTAGTACAAATACTTTTACACTAGAGTTGAACTAGCTGTGTAACCTAGTTCAAATAATTTTACACTACAGTTGAACTAGCTCTATAACCTAGTACAATAATTTTACAATAGAAATGAACTAGCTCTATAACCTAATACAAATAATTTTACACTAGAGTTGAACTAGCTCTATAACCTAATACAAAAAAAATTACACTAGAATTGAACTAGCTCTATAACCTAGTACAAATAATTTTACACTAGATTTTAACTAGCTCTGTAACCTAGTACAAATACTTTTACACTAGAGTTGAACTAGCTGTGTAACCTAGTTCAAATAATTTTACACAACAGTTGAACTAGCTCTATAACCTAGTACAATAATTTTACAATAGAAATGAACTAGCTCTATAACCTAATACAAATAATTTTACACTAGAGTTGAACTAGCTCTCTAACCTAGTACAAATAATTTTACACTAGAGTTGAACTAGCTCTATAACCTAGTACAAATAATTTTACCCTAGAGTTGAACTAGCTCTATCACCTAGTACAAATAATTTTACACTAGAGTTGAACTACCTCTATAACCTAGTACAAATAATTTTACACTAGAGTTGAACTAGCTCTATAACCTAGTACGAATTATTTTACACTATAGTTGAACTAGCTCTATAACCTAATACAAATAATTTTACACTAGAGTTGAACTAGCTCTATAACCTAGTACAAAAAAATTTACACTAGAGTTGAACTAGCTCTATAACCTAGTACAAATAATTTTACACTTGATTTTAACTAGCTCTGTAACCTAGTACAAATACTTTTATACTAGAGATGAACTAGCTCTCTAACCTAGTACAAATAATTTTACACTAGAGTCGAACTAGCTCAATAACCTAGTACAAATAATTTTACACTAGAGTTGAACTAGCTCTATAAACTAGTACGAATAATTTTACATTAGAGTTGAACTAGCTCTATAACCTAGTACAAATACTTTTACACTAGAGTTGAACTAGCTGTGTAACCTAGTTCAAATAATTTTACACTAGAGTTGAACTAGCTCTATAACCTAGTACGAATAATTTTACACTATAGTTGAACTAGCTCTATAACCTAGTACAAATACTTTTACACTAGAGTTGAACTAGCTGTGTAACCTAGTTCAAATAATTTTACACTACAGTTGAACTAGCTCTATAACCTAGTACAATAATTTTACAATAGAAATGAACTAGCTCTATAACCTAATACAAATAATTTTACAGTAGAGTTGAACTAGCTCTATAACCTAGTACAAAAATTTTTACACTAGAGTTGAACTAGCTCTATAACCTAGTACAAATAATTTTACCCTAGAGTTGAACTAGCTCTATCACCTAATACAAATAATTTTACACTAGAGTTGAACTACCTCTATAACCTAGTACAAATAATTTTACATTAGAGTTGAACTAAATCTATAACCTAGTACAAATAATTTTACACTAGAGTTGAACTAGCTCAATAACCTAGTAAAAATAATTTTACACTAGAGTTGAACTAGCACTATAACCTAGTACAAATAATTTTACACTATAGTTGAACTAGCTCTATAACCTAGTACAAATACTTTTACACTAGAGTTGAACTAGCTGTGTAACCTAGTTCAAATAATTTTACACTACAGTTGAACTAGCTCTATAACCTAGTACAATAATTTTACAATAGAAATGAACTAGCTCTATAACCTAATACAAATAATTTTACACTAGAGTTGAACTAGCTCTATAACCTAGTACAAAAATTTTTACACTAGAGTTGAACTAGCTCTATAACCTAGTACAAATAATTTTACACTAGATTTTAACTAGCTCTGTAACCTAGTACAAATACTTTTATACTAGAGTTGAACTAGCTCTCTAACCTAGTACAAATAATTTTACACTAGAGTTGAACTAGCTCTATAACCTAGTACAAATAATTTTACCCTAGAGTTGAACTAGCTCTATCACCTAGTACAAATAATTTTACACTAGAGTTGAACTACCTCTATAACCTAGTACAAATAATTTTACATTAGAGTTGAACTAAATCTATAACCTAGTACAAATAATTTTACACTAGAGTTGAACTAGCTCAATAACCTAGTACAAATAATTTTACACTAGAGTTGAACTAGCACTATAACCTAGTACGAATAATTTTACACTAGTGTTGAACTAGCTCTATAACAGAGTACAAATGATTTTACACTAGAGTTGAACTAGCTGTGTAACCTAGTTCAAATAATTTTACACTACAGTTGAACTAGCTCTATAACCTAGTACAATAATTTTACACTAGGGTTGAACTAGCTCTATAACCGAGTACAAATAATTTTACACTAGAGTTGAACTAGCTCTATAACCTAGTACATATACTTTCACACTAGAGTTGAACTAGCTCTATAACATAGTTCCAAAAAATTTACACTAAGGTTGAACTAGCTCTATAACCTATTACAAGTAATTTTACACTAGAGTTGAACTAGCTCTATAACCTGCTACAAATAATTTTACACTAGAGTAGAATTAGCTCTATAACCTAGTACAAATAATTTTACACTAGGGTTGAACTAGCTCTATAACAGAGTACAAATGATTTTACACTAGAGTTGAACTAGCTGTGTAACCTAGTTCAAATAATTTTACCCTAGAGTTGAACTAGCTTTATCACCTAGTACAAATAATTTTACAGTAGAGTTGAACTACCTCTATAACCTAGTACAAATAATTTTACATTAGAGTTGAACTAAATCTATAACCTAGTACAAATAATTTTACACTAGAGTTGAACTAGCTCAATAACCTAGTACAAATAATTTTACCCTAGAGTTGAACTAGCTCTATCACCTAGTACAAATAATTTTACACTAGAGTTGAACTACCTCTATAACCTAGTACAAATAATTTTACATTAGAGTTGAACTAAATCTATAACCTAGTACAAATAATTTTACACTAGAGTTGAACTAGCTCTATAACCTAGTACAAATAATTTTACACTAGAGTTGAACTAGCACTATAACCTAGTACGAATAATTTTACACTATAGTTGAACTAGCTCTATAACCTAGTACAAATACTTTTACACTAGAGTTGAACTAGCTGTGTAACCTAGTTCAAATAATTTTACACTACAGTTGAACTAGCTCTATAACCTAGTACAATAATTTTACAATAGAAATGAACTAGCTCTATAACCTAATACAAATAATTTTACACTAGAGTTGAACTAGCTCTATAACCTAGTACAAAAAATTTTACACTAGAGTTGAACTAGCTCTATAACCTAGTACAAATAATTTTACACTAGATTTTAACTAGCTCTGTAACCTAGTACAAATACTTTTATACTAGAGTTGAACTAGCTCTCTAACCTAGTACAAAGAATTTTACACTAGAGTTGAACTAGCTCTATAACCTAGTACAAATAATTCTACACTAGAGTTGAACTAGCTCTATAACCAAGTACAAATACTTTCACACTAGAGTTGAACTAGATCTATAACATAGTTCCAAAAAATTTACACTAAGGTTGAACTAGCTCTATAACCTATTACAAGTAATTTTACACTAGAGTTGAACTAGCTCTATAACCTGCTACAAATAATTTTACACTAGAGTTGAATTAGCTCTATAACCTAGTTCAAATAATTTTACACTAGGGTTGAACTAGCTCTATAACAGAGTACAAATGATTTTACACTAGAGTTGAACTAGCTGTGTAACCTAGTTCAAATAATTTTACCCTAGAGTTGAACTAGCTCTATCACCTAGTACAAATAATTTTACACTAGAGTTGAACTACCTCTATAACCTAGTACAAATAATTTTACATTAGAGTTGAACTAAATCTATAACCTAGTACAAATAATTTTACACTAGAGTTGAACTAGCTCAATAACCTAGTACAAATAATTTTACCCCAGAGTTGAACTAGCTCTATCACCTAGTACAAATAATTTTACACTAGAGTTGAACTACCTATATAACCTAGTACAAATAATTTTACATTAGAGTTGAACTAAATCTATAACCTAGTACAAATAATTTTACACTAGAGTTGAACTAGCTCAATAACCTAGTACAAATAATTTTACACTAGAGTTGAACTAGCTCTATAACCTAGTACGAATAATTTTACACTATAGTTGAACTAGCTCTATAACCTAGTACAAATACTTTTACACTAGAGTTGAACTAGCTGTGTAACCTAGTTCAAATAATTTTACACTACAGTTGAACTAGCTCTATAACCTAGTACAATAATTTTACAATAGAAATGAACTAGCTCTATAACCTAATACAAATAATTTTACACTAGAGTTGAACTAGCTCTATAACCTAATACAAAAAAAATTACACTAGAATTGAACTAGCTCTATAACCTAGTACAAATAATTTTACACTAGATTTTAACTAGCTCTGTAACCTAGTACAAATACTTTTACACTAGAGTTGAACTAGCTGTGTAACCTAGTTCAAATAATTTTACACAACAGTTGAACTAGCTCTATAACCTAGTACAATAATTTTACAATAGAAATGAACTAGCTCTATAACCTAATACAAATAATTTTACACTAGAGTTGAACTAGCTCTCTAACCTAGTACAAATAATTTTACACTAGAGTTGAACTAGCTCTATAACCTAGTACAAATAATTTTACCCTAGAGTTGAACTAGCTCTATCACCTAGTACAAATAATTTTACACTAGAGTTGAACTACCTCTATAACCTAGTACAAATAATTTTACACTAGAGTTGAACTAGCTCTATAACCTAGTACGAATTATTTTACACTATAGTTGAACTAGCTCTATAACCTAATACAAATAATTTTACACTAGAGTTGAACTAGCTCTATAACCTAGTACAAAAAAATTTACACTAGAGTTGAACTAGCTCTATAACCTAGTACAAATAATTTTACACTTGATTTTAACTAGCTCTGTAACCTAGTACAAATACTTTTATACTAGAGATGAACTAGCTCTCTAACCTAGTACAAATAATTTTACACTAGAGTCGAACTAGCTCAATAACCTAGTACAAATAATTTTACACTAGAGTTGAACTAGCTCTATAAACTAGTACGAATAATTTTACATTAGAGTTGAACTAGCTCTATAACCTAGTACAAATACTTTTACACTAGAGTTGAACTAGCTGTGTAACCTAGTTCAAATAATTTTACACTAGAGTTGAACTAGCTCTATAACCTAGTACGAATAATTTTACACTATAGTTGAACTAGCTCTATAACCTAGTACAAATACTTTTACACTAGAGTTGAACTAGCTGTGTAACCTAGTTCAAATAATTTTACACTACAGTTGAACTAGCTCTATAACCTAGTACAATAATTTTACAATAGAAATGAACTAGCTCTATAACCTAATACAAATAATTTTACAGTAGAGTTGAACTAGCTCTATAACCTAGTACAAAAATTTTTACACTAGAGTTGAACTAGCTCTATAACCTAGTACAAATAATTTTACCCTAGAGTTGAACTAGCTCTATCACCTAATACAAATAATTTTACACTAGAGTTGAACTACCTCTATAACCTAGTACAAATAATTTTACATTAGAGTTGAACTAAATCTATAACCTAGTACAAATAATTTTACACTAGAGTTGAACTAGCTCAATAACCTAGTAAAAATAATTTTACACTAGAGTTGAACTAGCACTATAACCTAGTACAAATAATTTTACACTATAGTTGAACTAGCTCTATAACCTAGTACAAATACTTTTACACTAGAGTTGAACTAGCTGTGTAACCTAGTTCAAATAATTTTACACTACAGTTGAACTAGCTCTATAACCTAGTACAATAATTTTACAATAGAAATGAACTAGCTCTATAACCTAATACAAATAATTTTACACTAGAGTTGAACTAGCTCTATAACCTAGTACAAAAATTTTTACACTAGAGTTGAACTAGCTCTATAACCTAGTACAAATAATTTTACACTAGATTTTAACTAGCTCTGTAACCTAGTACAAATACTTTTATACTAGAGTTGAACTAGCTCTCTAACCTAGTACAAATAATTTTACACTAGAGTTGAACTAGCTCTATAACCTAGTACAAATAATTTTACCCTAGAGTTGAACTAGCTCTATCACCTAGTACAAATAATTTTACACTAGAGTTGAACTACCTCTATAACCTAGTACAAATAATTTTACATTAGAGTTGAACTAAATCTATAACCTAGTACAAATAATTTTACACTAGAGTTGAACTAGCTCAATAACCTAGTACAAATAATTTTACACTAGAGTTGAACTAGCACTATAACCTAGTACGAATAATTTTACACTAGTGTTGAACTAGCTCTATAACAGAGTACAAATGATTTTACACTAGAGTTGAACTAGCTGTGTAACCTAGTTCAAATAATTTTACACTACAGTTGAACTAGCTCTATAACCTAGTACAATAATTTTACACTAGGGTTGAACTAGCTCTATAACCGAGTACAAATAATTTTACACTAGAGTTGAACTAGCTCTATAACCTAGTACAAATACTTTTACACTAGAGCTGAACTAGCTCTATAACCTAGTTCAAATAATTTAACACTAAGGTTGAACTAGCTCTATAACCTAGTACAAATAATTTTACACTAGAGTTGAACTAGCTCTAAAACCTAGTACAAATAATTTTACCCTAGAGTTGAACTAGCTCTATCACCTAGTACAAATAATTTTACACTAGAGTTGAACTACCTCTATAACCTAGTACAAATAATTTTACACTAGATTTTAACTAGCTGTGTAACCTAGTTCAAATAATTCTACACTAGAGTTGAACTAGCTCTATAATCTAGTACAAATACTTACACACTAGAGTTGAACTAGCTCTATAACATAGTTCCAAAAAATTTACACTAAGGTTGAACTAGCTCTATAACCTATTACAAGTAATTTTACACTAGATTTGAACTAGCTCTATAACCTGCTACAAATAATTTTACACTAGAGTTGAATTAGCTCTATAACCTAGTACAAATAATTTTACACTAGGGTTGAACTAGCTCTATAACAGAGTACAAATGATTTTACACTAGAGTTGAACTAGCTGTGTAACCTAGTTCAAATAATTTTACACTACAGTTGAACTAGCTCTATAACCTAGTACAAATAATTTTACACTAGGGTTGAACTAGCTCTATAACCGAGTACAAATAATTTTACACTAGAGTTGAACTAGCTCTATAACCTAGTACAAATACTTTTACACTAGAGCTGAACTAGCTCTATAACCTAGTTCAAATAATTTAACACTAAGGTTGAACTAGCTCTATAACCTAGTACAAATAATTTTACACTAGAGTTGAACTAGCTCTCTAACCTAGTACAAAGAATTTTACACTAGAGTTGAACTAGCTCTATAACCTAGTACAAATAATTCTACACTAGAGTTGAACTAGCTCTATAACCAAGTACATATACTTTCACACTAGAGTTGAACTAGCTCTATAACATAGTTCCAAAAAATTTACACTAAGGTTGAACTAGCTCTATAACCTATTACAAGTAATTTTACACTAGAGTTGAACTAGCTCTATAACCTGCTACAAATAATTTTACACTAGAGTTGAATTAGCTCTATAACCTAGTACAAATAATTTTACACTAGGGTTGAACTGGCTCTATAACAGAGTACAAATGATTTTACACTAGAGTTGAACTAGCTGTGTAACCTAGTTCAAATAATTTTACCCTAGAGTTGAACTAGCTTTATCACCTAGTACAAATAATTTTACACTAGAGTTGAACTACCTCTATAACCTAGTACAAATAATTTTACATTAGAGTTGAACTAAATCTATAACCTAGTACAAATAATTTTACACTAGAGTTGAACTAGCTCAATAACCTAGTACAAATAATTTTACCCTAGAGTTGAACTAGCTCTATCACCTAGTACAAATAATTTTACACTAGAGTTGAACTACCTCTATAACCTAGTACAAATAATTTTACATTAGAGTTGAACTAAATCTATAACCTAGTACAAATAATTTTACACTAGAGTTGAACTAGCTCTATAACCTAGTACAAATAATTTTACACTAGAGTTGAACTAGCACTATAACCTAGTACGAATAATTTTACACTATAGTTGAACTAGCTCTATAACCTAGTACAAATACTTTTACACTAGAGTTGAACTAGCTGTGTAACCTAGTTCAAATAATTTTACACTACAGTTGAACCAGCTCTATAACCTAGTACAATAATTTTACAATAGAAATGAACTAGCTCTATAACCTAATACAAATAATTTTACACTAGAGTTGAACTAGCTCTATAACCTAGTACAAAAATTTTTACACTAGAGTTGAACTAGCTATATAACCTAGTACAAATAATTTTACACTAGATTTTAACTAGCTCTGTAACCTAGTACAAATACTTTTATACTAGAGTTGAACTAGCTCTCTAACCTAGTACAAAGAATTTTACACTAGAGTTGAACTAGCTCTATAACCTAGTACAAATAATTGTACACTAGAGTTGAACTAGCTCTATAACCAAGTACAAGTACTTTCACACTAGAGTTGAACTAGCTCTATAACATAGTTCCAAAAAATTTACACTAAGGTTGAACTAGCTCTATAACCTATTACAAGTAATTTTACACTAGAGTTGAACTAGCTCTATAACCTGCTACAAATAATTTTACACTAGAGTTGAATTAGCTCTATAACCTAGTACAAATAATTTTACACTAGGGTTGAACTAGCTCTATAACAGAGTACAAATGATTTTACACTAGAGTTGAACTAGCTGTGTAACCTAGTTCAAATAATTTTACCCTAGAGTTGAACAAGCTCTATCACCTAGTACAAATAATTTTACACTAGAGTTGAACTACCTCTATAACCTAGTACAAATAATTTTACATTAGAGTTGAACTAAATCTATAACCTAGTACAAATAATTTTACACTAGAGTTGAACTAGCTCAATAACCTAGTACAAATAATTTTACACTAGAGTTGAACTAGCTCTATAACCTAGTACGAATAATTTTACACTATAGTTGAACTAGCTCTATAACCTAGTACAAATACTTTTACACTAGAGTTGAACTAGCTGTGTAACCTAGTTCAAATAATTTTACACTACAGTTGAACTAGCTCTATAACCTAGTACAATAATTTTACAATAGAAATGAACTAGCTCTATAACCTAATACAAATAATTTTACACTAGAGTTGAACTAGCTCTATAACCTAGTACAAAAAAATTTACACTAGAGTTGAACTAGCTCTATAACCTAGTACAAATAATTTTACACTTGATTTTAACTAGCTCTGTAACCTAGTACAAATACTTTTATACTAGAGATGAACTAGCTCTCTAACCTAGTACAAATAATTTTACACTAGAGTCGAACTAGCTCAATAACCTAGTACAAATAATTTTACACTAGAGTTGAACTAGCTCTATAAACTAGTACGAATAATTTTACATTAGAGTTGAACTAGCTCTATAACCTAGTACAAATACTTTTACACTAGAGTTGAACTAGCTGTGTAACCTAGTTCAAATAATTTTACACTAGAGTTGAACTAGCTCTATAACCTAGTACGAATAATTTTACACTATAGTTGAACTAGCTCTATAACCTAGTACAAATACTTTTACACTAGAGTTGAACTAGCTGTGTAACCTAGTTCAAATAATTTTACACTACAGTTGAACTAGCTCTATAACCTAGTACAATAATTTTACAATAGAAATGAACTAGCTCTATAACCTAATACAAATAATTTTACAGTAGAGTTGAACTAGCTCTATAACCTAGTACAAAAATTTTTACACTAGAGTTGAACTAGCTCTATAACCTAGTACAAATAATTTTACCCTAGAGTTGAACTAGCTCTATCACCTAATACAAATAATTTTACACTAGAGTTGAACTACCTCTATAACCTAGTACAAATAATTTTACATTAGAGTTGAACTAAATCTATAACCTAGTACAAATAATTTTACACTAGAGTTGAACTAGCTCAATAACCTAGTAAAAATAATTTTACACTAGAGTTGAACTAGCACTATAACCTAGTACAAATAATTTTACACTATAGTTGAACTAGCTCTATAACCTAGTACAAATACTTTTACACTAGAGTTGAACTAGCTGTGTAACCTAGTTCAAATAATTTTACACTACAGTTGAACTAGCTCTATAACCTAGTACAATAATTTTACAATAGAAATGAACTAGCTCTATAACCTAATACAAATAATTTTACACTAGAGTTGAACTAGCTCTATAACCTAGTACAAAAATTTTTACACTAGAGTTGAACTAGCTCTATAACCTAGTACAAATAATTTTACACTAGAGTTGAACTAGCTCTATCACCTAGTACAAATAATTTTACCCTAGAGTTGAACTAGCTCTCTAACCTAGTACAAATAATTTTACACTAGAGTTGAACTAGCTCTCTAACCTAGTACAAATAATTTTACACTAGAGTTGAACTAGCTCTATAACCTAGTACAAATAATTTTACCCTAGAGTTGAACTAGCTCTATCACCTAGTACAAATAATTTTACACTAGAGTTGAACTACCTCTATAACCTAGTACAAATAATTTTACATTAGAGTTGAACTAAATCTATAACCTAGTACAAATAATTTTACACTAGAGTTGAACTAGCTCAATAACCTAGTACAAATAATTTTACACTAGAGTTGAACTAGCACTATAACCTAGTACGAATAATTTTACACTAGGGTTGAACTAGCTCTATAACAGAGTACAAATGATTTTACACTAGAGTTGAACTAGCTGTGTAACCTAGTTCAAATAATTTTACACTACAGTTGAACTAGCTCTATAACCTAGTACAATAATTTTACACTAGGGTTGAACTAGCTCTATAACCGAGTACAAATAATTTTACACTAGAGTTGAACTAGCTCTATAACCTAGTACAAATACTTTTACACTAGAGCTGAACTAGCTCTATAACCTAGTTCAAATAATTTAACACTAAGGTTGAACTAGCTCTATAACCTAGTACAAATAATTTTACACTAGAGTTGAACTAGCTCTAAAACCTAGTACAAATAATTTTACCCTAGAGTTGAACTAGCTCTATCACCTAGTACAAATAATTTTACACTAGAGTTGAACTACCTCTATAACCTAGTACAAATAATTTTACACTAGATTTTAACTAGCTGTGTAACCTAGTTCAAATAATTCTACACTAGAGTTGAACTAGCTCTATAATCTAGTACAAATACTTACACACTAGAGTTGAACTAGCTCTATAACATAGTTCCAAAAAATTTACACTAAGGTTGAACTAGCTCTATAACCTATTACAAGTAATTTTACACTAGAGTTGAACTAGCTCTATAACCTGCTACAAATAATTTTACACTAGAGTTGAATTAGCTCTATAACCTAGTACAAATAATTTTACACTAGGGTTGAACTAGCTCTATAACAGAGTACAAATGATTTTACACTAGAGTTGAACTAGCTGTGTAACCTAGTTCAAATAATTTTACACTACAGTTGAACTAGCTCTATAACCTAGTACAAATAATTTTACACTAGGGTTGAACTAGCTCTATAACCGAGTACAAATAATTTTACACTAGAGTTGAACTAGCTCTATAACCTAGTACAAATACTTTTACACTAGAGCTGAACTAGCTCTATAACCTAGTTCAAATAATTTAACACTAAGGTTGAACTAGCTCTATAACCTAGTACAAATAATTTTACACTAGAGTTGAACTAGCTCTCTAACCTAGTACAAAGAATTTTACACTAGAGTTGAACTAGCTCTATAACCTAGTACAAATAATTCTACACTAGAGTTGAACTAGCTCTATAACCAAGTACATATACTTTCACACTAGAGTTGAACTAGCTCTATAACATAGTTCCAAAAAATTTACACTAAGGTTGAACTAGCTCTATAACCTATTACAAGTAATTTTACACTAGAGTTGAACTAGCTCTATAACCTGCTACAAATAATTTTACACTAGAGTTGAATTAGCTCTATAACCTAGTACAAATAATTTTACACTAGGGTTGAACTGGCTCTATAACAGAGTACAAATGATTTTACACTAGAGTTGAACTAGCTGTGTAACCTAGTTCAAATAATTTTACCCTAGAGTTGAACTAGCTTTATCACCTAGTACAAATAATTTTACACTAGAGTTGAACTACCTCTATAACCTAGTACAAATAATTTTACATTAGAGTTGAACTAAATCTATAACCTAGTAAAAATAATTTTACACTAGAGTTGAACTAGCTCAATAACCTAGTACAAATAATTTTACCCTAGAGTTGAACTAGCTCTATCACCTAGTACAAATAATTTTACACTAGAGTTGAACTACCTCTATAACCTAGTACAAATAATTTTACATTAGAGTTGAACTAAATCTATAACCTAGTACAAATAATTTTACACTAGAGTTGAACTAGCTCTATAACCTAGTACAAATAATTTTACACTAGAGTTGAACTAGCACTATAACCTAGTACGAATAATTTTACACTATAGTTGAACTAGCTCTATAACCTAGTACAAATACTTTTACACTAGAGTTGAACTAGCTGTGTAACCTAGTTCAAATAATTTTACACTACAGTTGAACCAGCTCTATAACCTAGTACAATAATTTTACAATAGAAATGAACTAGCTCTATAACCTAATACAAATAATTTTACACTAGAGTTGAACTAGCTCTATAACCTAGTACAAAAATTTTTACACTAGAGTTGAACTAGCTATATAACCTAGTACAAATAATTTTACACTAGATTTTAACTAGCTCTGTAACCTAGTACAAATACTTTTATACTAGAGTTGAACTAGCTCTCTAACCTAGTACAAAGAATTTTACACTAGAGTTGAACTAGCTCTATAACCTAGTACAAATAATTGTACACTAGAGTTGAACTAGCTCTATAACCAAGTACAAGTACTTTCACACTAGAGTTGAACTAGCTCTATAACATAGTTCCAAAAAATTTACACTAAGGTTGAACTAGCTCTATAACCTATTACAAGTAATTTTACACTAGAGTTGAACTAGCTCTATAACCTGCTACAAATAATTTTACACTAGAGTTGAATTAGCTCTATAACCTAGTACAAATAATTTTACACTAGGGTTGAACTAGCTCTATAACAGAGTACAAATGATTTTACACTAGAGTTGAACTAGCTGTGTAACCTAGTTCAAATAATTTTACCCTAGAGTTGAACAAGCTCTATCACCTAGTACAAATAATTTTACACTAGAGTTGAACTACCTCTATAACCTAGTACAAATAATTTTACATTAGAGTTGAACTAAATCTATAACCTAGTACAAATAATTTTACACTAGAGTTGAACTAGCTCAATAACCTAGTACAAATAATTTTACACTAGAGTTGAACTAGCTCTATAACCTAGTACGAATAATTTTACACTATAGTTGAACTAGCTCTATAACCTAGTACAAATACTTTTACACTAGAGTTGAACTAGCTGTGTAACCTAGTTCAAATAATTTTACACTACAGTTGAACTAGCTCTATAACCTAGTACAATAATTTTACAATAGAAATGAACTAGCTCTATAACCTAATACAAATAATTTTACACTAGAGTTGAACTAGCTCTATAACCTAGTACAAAAAAATTTACACTAGAGTTGAACTAGCTCTATAACCTAGTACAAATAATTTTACACTTGATTTTAACTAGCTCTGTAACCTAGTACAAATACTTTTATACTAGAGATGAACTAGCTCTCTAACCTAGTACAAATAATTTTACACTAGAGTCGAACTAGCTCAATAACCTAGTACAAATAATTTTACACTAGAGTTGAACTAGCTCTATAAACTAGTACGAATAATTTTACATTAGAGTTGAACTAGCTCTATAACCTAGTACAAATACTTTTACACTAGAGTTGAACTAGCTGTGTAACCTAGTTCAAATAATTTTACACTAGAGTTGAACTAGCTCTATAACCTAGTACGAATAATTTTACACTATAGTTGAACTAGCTCTATAACCTAGTACAAATACTTTTACACTAGAGTTGAACTAGCTGTGTAACCTAGTTCAAATAATTTTACACTACAGTTGAACTAGCTCTATAACCTAGTACAATAATTTTACAATAGAAATGAACTAGCTCTATAACCTAATACAAATAATTTTACAGTAGAGTTGAACTAGCTCTATAACCTAGTACAAAAATTTTTACACTAGAGTTGAACTAGCTCTATAACCTAGTACAAATAATTTTACCCTAGAGTTGAACTAGCTCTATCACCTAATACAAATAATTTTACACTAGAGTTGAACTACCTCTATAACCTAGTACAAATAATTTTACATTAGAGTTGAACTAAATCTATAACCTAGTACAAATAATTTTACACTAGAGTTGAACTAGCTCAATAACCTAGTAAAAATAATTTTACACTAGAGTTGAACTAGCACTATAACCTAGTACAAATAATTTTACACTATAGTTGAACTAGCTCTATAACCTAGTACAAATACTTTTACACTAGAGTTGAACTAGCTGTGTAACCTAGTTCAAATAATTTTACACTACAGTTGAACTAGCTCTATAACCTAGTACAATAATTTTACAATAGAAATGAACTAGCTCTATAACCTAATACAAATAATTTTACACTAGAGTTGAACTAGCTCTATAACCTAGTACAAAAATTTTTACACTAGAGTTGAACTAGCTCTATAACCTAGTACAAATAATTTTACACTAGATTTTAACTAGCTCTGTAACCTAGTACAAATACTTTTATACTAGAGTTGAACTAGCTCTCTAACCTAGTACAAATAATTTTACACTAGAGTTGAACTAGCTCTATAACCTAGTACAAATAATTTTACCCTAGAGTTGAACTAGCTCTATCACCTAGTACAAATAATTTTACACTAGAGTTGAACTACCTCTATAACCTAGTACAAATAATTTTACATTAGAGTTGAACTAAATCTATAACCTAGTACAAATAATTTTACACTAGAGTTGAACTAGCTCAATAACCTAGTACAAATAATTTTACACTAGAGTTGAACTAGCACTATAACCTAGTACGAATAATTTTACACTAGGGTTGAACTAGCTCTATAACAGAGTACAAATGATTTTACACTAGAGTTGAACTAGCTGTGTAACCTAGTTCAAATAATTTTACACTACAGTTGAACTAGCTCTATAACCTAGTACAATAATTTTACACTAGGGTTGAACTAGCTCTATAACCGAGTACAAATAATTTTACACTAGAGTTGAACTAGCTCTATAACCTAGTACAAATACTTTTACACTAGAGCTGAACTAGCTCTATAACCTAGTTCAAATAATTTAACACTAAGGTTGAACTAGCTCTATAACCTAGTACAAATAATTTTACACTAGAGTTGAACTAGCTCTAAAACCTAGTACAAATAATTTTACCCTAGAGTTGAACTAGCTCTATCACCTAGTACAAATAATTTTACACTAGAGTTGAACTACCTCTATAACCTAGTACAAATAATTTTACACTAGATTTTAACTAGCTGTGCAACCTAGTTCAAATAATTCTACACTAGAGTTGAACTAGCTCTATAATCTAGTACAAATACTTACACACTAGAGTTGAACTAGCTCTATAACATAGTTCCAAAAAATTTACACTAAGGTTGAACTAGCTCTATAACCTATTACAAGTAATTTTACACTAGAGTTGAACTAGCTCTATAACCTGCTACAAATAATTTTACACTAGAGTTGAATTAGCTCTATAACCTAGTACAAATAATTTTACACTAGGGTTGAACTAGCTCTATAACAGAGTACAAATGATTTTACACTAGAGTTGAACTAGCTGTGTAACCTAGTTCAAATAATTTTACACTACAGTTGAACTAGCTCTATAACCTAGTACAAATAATTTTACACTAGGGTTGAACTAGCTCTATAACCGAGTACAAATAATTTTACACTAGAGTTAAACTAGCTCTATAACCTAGTACAAATACTTTTACACTAGAGCTGAACTAGCTCTATAACCTAGTTCAAATAATTTAACACTAAGGTTGAACTAGCTCTATAACCTAGTACAAATAATTTTACACTAGAGTTGAACTAGCTCTCTAACCTAGTACAAAGAATTTTACACTAGAGTTGAACTAGCTCTATAACCTAGTACAAATAATTCTACACTAGAGTTGAACTAGCTCTATAACCAAGTACATATACTTTCACACTAGAGTTGAACTAGCTCTATAACATAGTTCCAAAAAATTTACACTAAGGTTGAACTAGCTCTATAACCTATTACAAGTAATTTTACACTAGAGTTGAACTAGCTCTATAACCTGCTACAAATAATTTTACACTAGAGTTGAATTAGCTCTATAACCTAGTACAAATAATTTTACACTAGGGTTGAACTGGCTCTATAACAGAGTACAAATGATTTTACACTAGAGTTGAACTAGCTGTGTAACCTAGTTCAAATAATTTTACCCTAGAGTTGAACTAGCTTTATCACCTAGTACAAATAATTTTACACTAGAGTTGAACTACCTCTATAACCTAGTACAAATAATTTTACATTAGAGTTGAACTAAATCTATAACCTAGTACAAATAATTTTACACTAGAGTTGAACTAGCTCAATAACCTAGTACAAATAATTTTACCCTAGAGTTGAACTAGCTCTATCACCTAGTACAAATAATTTTACACTAGAGTTGAACTACCTCTATAACCTAGTACAAATAATTTTACATTAGAGTTGAACTAAATCTATAACCTAGTACAAATAATTTTACACTAGAGTTGAACTAGCTCTATAACCTAGTACAAATAATTTTACACTAGAGTTGAACTAGCACTATAACCTAGTACGAATAATTTTACACTATAGTTGAACTAGCTCTATAACCTAGTACAAATACTTTTACACTAGAGTTGAACTAGCTGTGTAACCTAGTTCAAATAATTTTACACTACAGTTGAACCAGCTCTATAACCTAGTACAATAATTTTACAATAGAAATGAACTAGCTCTATAACCTAATACAAATAATTTTACACTAGAGTTGAACTAGCTCTATAACCTAGTACAAAAATTTTTACACTAGAGTTGAACTAGCTATATAACCTAGTACAAATAATTTTACACTAGATTTTAACTAGCTCTGTAACCTAGTACAAATACTTTTATACTAGAGTTGAACTAGCTCTCTAACCTAGTACAAAGAATTTTACACTAGAGTTGAACTAGCTCTATAACCTAGTACAAATAATTGTACACTAGAGTTGAACTAGCTCTATAACCAAGTACAAGTACTTTCACACTAGAGTTGAACTAGCTCTATAACATAGTTCCAAAAAATTTACACTAAGGTTGAACTAGCTCTATAACCTATTACAAGTAATTTTACACTAGAGTTGAACTAGCTCTATAACCTGCTACAAATAATTTTACACTAGAGTTGAATTAGCTCTATAACCTAGTACAAATAATTTTACACTAGGGTTGAACTAGCTCTATAACAGAGTACAAATGATTTTACACTAGAGTTGAACTAGCTGTGTAACCTAGTTCAAATAATTTTACCCTAGAGTTGAACTAGCTCTATCACCTAGTACAAATAATTTTACACTAGAGTTGAACTACCTCTATAACCTAGTACAAATAATTTTACATTAGAGTTGAACTAAATCTATAACCTAGTACAAATAATTTTACACTAGAGTTGAACTAGCTCAATAACCTAGTACAAATAATTTTACCCTAGAGTTGAACTAGCTCTATCACCTAGTACAAATAATTTTACACTAGAGTTGAACTACCTCTATAACCTAGTACAAATAATTTTACATTAGAGTTGAACTAAATCTATAACCTAGTACAAATAATTTTACACTATAGTTGAACTAGCTCAATAACCTAGTACAAATAATTTTACACTAGAGTTGAACTAGCTCTATAACCTAGTACGAATAATTTTACACTATAGTTGAACTAGCTCTATAACCTAGTACAAATACTTTTACACTAGAGTTGAACTAGCTGTGTAACCTAGTACAAATAATTTTACATTAGAGTTGAACTAAATCTATAACCTAGTACAAATAATTTTACACTAGAGTTGAACTAGCTCTATAACCTAGTACAAATAATTTTACACTAGAGTTGAACTAGCACTATAACCTAGTACGAATAATTTTACACTATAGTTGAACTAGCTCTATAACCTAGTACAAATACTTTTACACTAGAGTTGAACTAGCTGTGTAACCTAGTTCAAATAATTTTACACTACAGTTGAACCAGCTCTATAACCTAGTACAATAATTTTACAATAGAAATGAACTAGCTCTATAACCTAATACAAATAATTTTACACTAGAGTTGAACTAGCTCTATAACCTAGTACAAAAATTTTTACACTAGAGTTGAACTAGCTATATAACCTAGTACAAATAATTTTACACTAGATTTTAACTAGCTCTGTAACCTAGTACAAATACTTTTATACTAGAGTTGAACTAGCTCTCTAACCTAGTACAAAGAATTTTACACTAGAGTTGAACTAGCTCTATAACCTAGTACAAATAATTGTACACTAGAGTTGAACTAGCTCTATAACCAAGTACAAGTACTTTCACACTAGAGTTGAACTAGCTCTATAACATAGTTCCAAAAAATTTACACTAAGGTTGAACTAGCTCTATAACCTATTACAAGTAATTTTACACTAGAGTTGAACTAGCTCTATAACCTGCTACAAATAATTTTACACTAGAGTTGAATTAGCTCTATAACCTAGTACAAATAATTTTACACTAGGGTTGAACTAGCTCTATAACAGAGTACAAATGATTTTACACTAGAGTTGAACTAGCTGTGTAACCTAGTTCAAATAATTTTACCCTAGAGTTGAACTAGCTCTATCACCTAGTACAAATAATTTTACACTAGAGTTGAACTACCTCTATAACCTAGTACAAATAATTTTACATTAGAGTTGAACTAAATCTATAACCTAGTACAAATAATTTTACACTAGAGTTGAACTAGCTCAATAACCTAGTACAAATAATTTTACCCTAGAGTTGAACTAGCTCTATCACCTAGTACAAATAATTTTACACTAGAGTTGAACTACCTCTATAACCTAGTACAAATAATTTTACATTAGAGTTGAACTAAATCTATAACCTAGTACAAATAATTTTACACTAGAGTTGAACTAGCTCAATAACCTAGTACAAATAATTTTACACTAGAGTTGAACTAGCTCTATAACCTAGTACGAATAATTTTACACTATAGTTGAACTAGCTCTATAACCTAGTACAAATACTTTTACACTAGAGTTGAACTAGCTGTGTAACCTAGTTCAAATAATTTTACACTACAGTTGAACTAGCTCTATAACCTAGTACAATAATTTTACAATAGAAATGAACTAGCTCTATAACCTAATACAAATAATTTTACACTAGAGTTGAACTATCTCTATAACCTAATACAAAAAAATTTACACTAGAGTTGAACTAGCTCTATAACCTAGTACAAATAATGTTACACTAGATTTTAACTAGCTCTGTAACCTAGTACAAATACTTTTACACTTGAGTTGAACTAGCTGTGTAACCTTGTTCAAATAATTTTACACAACAGTTGAACTAGCTCTATAACCTAGTACAATAATTTTACAATAGAAATGAACTAGCTCTATAACCTAATACAAATAATTTTACACTAGAGTTGAACTAGCTCTCTAACCTAGTACAAATAATTTTACGTTAGAGTTGAACTAGCTCTATAACCTAGTACAAATAATTTTACCCTAGAGTTGAACTAGCTCTATCACCTAGTACAAATAATTTTACACTAGAGTTGAACTACCTCTATAACCAAGTACAAATAATTTTACACTAGAGTTGAACTAGCTCAATAACCTAGTACAAATAATTTTACCCTAGAGTTGAACTAGCTCTATCACCTAGTACAAATAATTTTACACTAGAGTTGAACTACCTCTATAACCTAGTACAAATAATTTTACATTAGAGTTGAACTAAATCTATAACCTAGTACAAATAATTTTACACTAGAGTTGAACTAGCTCAATAACCTAGTACAAATAATTTTACACTAGAGTTGAACTAGCTCTATAACCTAGTACGAATAATTTTACACTATAGTTGAACTAGCTCTATAACCTAGTACAAATACTTTTACACTAGGGTTGAACTAGCTGTGTAACCTAGTTCAAATAATTTTACACTACAGTTGAACTAGCTCTATAACCTAGTACAATAATTTTACAATAGAAATGAACTAGCTCTATAACCTAATACAAATAATTTTACACTAGAGTTGAACTAGCTCTATAACCTAGTACAAAAAATTTTACACTAGAGTTGAACTAGCTCTATAACCTAGTACAAATAATTTTACGGTTGATTTTAACTAGCTCTGTAACCTAGTACAAATACTTTTATACTAGAGATGAACTAGCGCTCTAACCTAGTACAAATAATTTTACACTAGAGTTGAACTAGCTCAATAACCTAGTTCAAATAATTTTACACTAGAGTTGAACTAGCTCTATAACCTAGTACGAATAATTTTACACTATAGTTGAACTAGCTCTATAACCTAGTACAAATACTTTTACACTAGAGTTGAACTAGCTGTGTAACCTAGTTCAAATAATTTTACACTACAGTTGAACTAGCTCTATAACCTAGTACAATAATTTTACAATAGAAATGAACTAGCTCTATAACCTAATACAAATAATTTTACACTAGAGTTGAACTAGCTCTATAACCTAATACAAAAAAATTTACACTAGAGTTGAACTAGCTCTATAACCTAGTACAAATAATGTTACACTAGATTTTAACTAGCTCTGTAACCTAGTACAAATACTTTTACACTAGAGTTGAACTAGCTGTGTAACCTTGTTCAAATAATTTTACACAACAGTTGAACTAGCTCTATAACCTAGTACAATAATTTTACAATAGAAATGAACTAGCTCTATAACCTAATACAAATAATTTTACACTAGAGTTGAACTAGCTCTCTAACCTAGTACAAATAATTTTACACTAGAGTTGAACTAGCTCTATAACCTAGTACAAATAATTTTACCCTAGAGTTGAACTAGCTCTATCACCTAGTACAAATAATTTTACACTAGAGTTGAACTACCTCTATAACCTAGTACAAATAATTTTACACTAGAGTTGAACTAGCTCAATAACCTAGTACAAATAATTTTACCCTAGAGTTGAACTAGATCTATCACCTAGTACAAATAATTTTACACTAGAGTTGAACTACCTCTATAACCTAGTACAAATAATTTTACATTAGAGTTGAACTAAATCTATAACCTAGTACAAATAATTTTACACTAGAGTTGAACTAGCTCAATAACCTAGTACAAATAATTTTACACTAGAGTTGAACTAGCTCTATAACCTAGTACGAATAATTTTACACTATAGTTGAACTAGCTCTATAACCTAGTACAAATACTTTTACACTAGGGTTGAACTAGCTGTGTAACCTAGTTCAAATAATTTTACACTACAGTTGAACTAGCTCTATAACCTAGTACAATAATTTTACAATAGAAATGAACTAGCTCTATAACCTAATACAAATAATTTTACACTAGAGTTGAACTAGCTCTATAACCTAGTACAAAAAATTTTACACTAGAGTTGAACTAGCTCTATAACCTAGTACAAATAATTTTACACTTGATTTTAACTAGCTCTGTAACCTAGTACAAATACTTTTATACTAGAGATGAACTAGCGCTCTAACCTAGTACAAATAATTTTACACTAGAGTTGAACTAGCTCAATAACCTAGTTCAAATAATTTTACACTAGAGTTCAACTAGCTCTATAACCTAGTACGAATAATTTTACACTATAGTTGAACTAGCTCTATAACCTAGTACAAATACTTTTACACTAGAGTTGAACTAGCTGTGTAACCTAGTTCAAATAATTTTACACTACAGTTGAACTAGCTCTATAACCTAGTACAATAATTTTACAATAGAAATGAACTAGCTCTATAACCTAATAAAAATAATTTTACACTAGAGTTGAACTAGCTCTATAACCTAGTACAAAAAAATTTACACTAGAGTTGAACTAGCTCTATAACCTAGTACAAATAATTTTACACTTGATTTTAACTAGCTCTGTAACCTAGTACAAATACTTTTATACTAGAGTTGAACTAGCTCTCTAACCTAGTACAAATAATTTTACACTAGAGTTGAACTAGCTCTATAACCTAGTACAAATAATTTTACCCTAGAGTTGAACTAGCTCTATCACCTAGTACAAATAATTTTAAACTAGAGTTGAACTAGCACTATAACCTAGTACGAATAATTTTACACTATAGTTGAACTAGCTCTATAACCTAGTACAAATAATTTTACATTAGAGTTGAACTAAATCTATAACCTAGTACAAATAATTTTACACTAGAGTTGAACTAGCTCAATAACCTAGTACAAATAATTTTACACTAGAGTTGAACTAGCATTATAACCTAGTACGAATAATTTTACACTATAGTTGAACTAGCTCTATAACCTAGTACAAATACTTTTACACTAGAGTTGAACTAGCTGTGTAACCTAGTTCAAATAATTTTACACTACAGTTGAACTAGCTCTATAACCTAGTACAATAATTTTACAATAGAAATGAACTAGCTCTATAACCTAATACAAATAATTTTACACTAGAGTTGAACTAGCTCTATAACCTAGTACAAAAAATTTTACACTAGAGTAGAACTAGCTCTATAACCTAGTACAAATAATTTTACACTAGATTTTAACTAGCTTTGTAACCTAGCACAAATACTTTTATACTAGAGTTGAACTAGCTCTATAACCTAGTACAAATAATTTTACACTAGAGTTGAACTAGCTCTATAACCTAGTACAAATAATTCTACACTAGAGTTGAACTAGCTCTATAACCAAGTACAAATACTTTCACACTAGAGTTGAACTAGCTCTATAACATAGTTCCAAAAAATTTACACTAAGGTTGAACTAGCTCTATAACCTATTACAAGTAATTTTACACTAGAGTTGAACTAGCTCTATAACCTGCTACAAATAATTTTACACTAGAGTTGAATTAGCTCTATAACCTAGTACAAATAATTTTACACTAGGGTTGAACTAGCTCTATAACAGAGTACAAATGTTTTTACACTAGAGTTGAACTAGCTGTGTAACCTAGTTCAAATAATTTTACACTACAGGTGAACTAGCTCTATAACCTAGTACAAATAATTTTACACTAGGGTTGAACTAAATCTATAACCGAGTACAAATAATTTTACACTAGAGTTGAACTAGCTCTATAACCTAGTACAAATACTTTTACACTAGAGCTGAACTAGCTCTATAACATAGTTCAAATAATTTAACACTAAGGTTGAACTAGCTCTATAACCTAGTACAAATAATTTTACACTAGAGTTGAACTAGCTCTAAAACCTAGTACAAATAATTTTACCCTAGAGTTGAACTAGCTCTATCACCTAGTACAAATAATTTTACACTAGAGTTGAACTACCTCTATAACCTAGTACAAATAATTTTACATTAGAGTTGAACTAAATCTATAACCTAGTACAAATAATTTTACAATAGAGTTGAACTAGCTCAATAACCAAGTACAAATAATTTTACACTAGAGTTGAACTAGCTCTATAACCTAGTACGAATAATTTTACACTATAGTTGAACTAGCTCTATAACCTAGTACAAATACTTTTACACTAGAGTTGAACTAGCTGTGTAACCTAGTTCAAATAATTTTACACTACAGTTGAACTAGCTCTATAACCTAGTACAATAATTTTACAATAGAAATGAACTAGCTCTATAACCTAATACAAATAATTTTACACTAGAGTTGAACTAGCTCTATAACCTAATACAAAAAAATTTACACTAGAGTTGAACTAGCTCTATAACCTAGTACAAATAATTTTACACTAGATTTTAACTAGCTCTGTAACCTAGTACAAATACTTTTATACTAGAGTTGAACTAGCTCTCTAACCTAGTACAAATAATTTTACACTAGAGTTGAACTAGCTCTATAACCTAGTACAAATAATTTTACCCTAGAGTTGAACTAGCTCTATCACCTAGTACAAATAATTTTACACTAGAGTTGAACTACCTCTATAACCTAGTACAAATAATTTTACATTAGAGTTGAACTAAATCTATAACCCAGTACAAATAATTTTACACTAGAGTTGAACTAGCTCAATAACCTAGTACAAATAATTTTACACTAGAGTTGAACTAGCACTATAACCTAGTACGAATAATTTTACACTATAGTTGAACTAGCTCTATAACCTAGTACATATACTTTTACACTAGAGTTGAACTAGCTGTGTAACCTAGTTCAAATAATTTTACACTACAGTTGAACTAGCTCTATAACCTAGTACAATAATTTTACAATAGAAATGAACTAGCTCTATAACCTAATACAAATAATTTTACACTAGAGTTGAACTAGCTCTATAACCTAGTACAAAATTTTTTACACTAGAGTTGAACTAGCTCTATAACCTAGTACAAATAATTTTACAGTAGATTTTAACTAGCTCTGTAGCCTAGCACAAATACTTTTATACTAGAGTTGAACTAGCTCTATAACCTAGTACAAATAATTTTACACTAGAGTTGAACGAGCTCTATAACCTAGTACAAATAATTCTACACTAGAGTTGAACTAGCTCTATAACCAAGTACAAATACTTTCACACTAGAGTTGAACTAGCTCTATAACATAGTTCCAAAAAATTTACACTAAGGTTGAACTAGCTCTATAACCTATTACAAGTAATTTTACACTAGAGTTGAACTAGCTCTATAACCTGCTACAAATAATTTTACACTAGAGTTGAATTAGCTCTATAACCTAGTACAAATAATTTTACACTAGGGTTGAACTAGCTCTATAACAGAGTACAAATGATTTTACACTAGACTTGAACTAGCTGTGTAACCTAGTTCAAATAATTTTACACTACAGTTGAACTAGCTCTATAACCTAGTACAAATAATTTTACACTAGGGTTGAACTAGCTCTATAACCGAGTACAAATAATTTTACACTAGAGTTGAACTAGCTCTATAACCTAGTACAAATACTTTTACACTAGAGCTGAACTAGCTCTATAACCTAGTTCAAATAATTTAACACTAAGGTTGAACTAGCTCTATAACCTAGTACAAATAATTTTACACTAGAGTTGAACTAGCTCTATAACCTAGTACAAATAATTTTACCCTAGAGTTGAACTAGCTCTATCACCTAGTACAAATAATTTTACACTAGAGTTGAACTACCTCTATAACCTAGTACAAATAATTTTACATTAGAGTTGAACTAAATCTATAACCTAGTACAAATAATTTTACACTAGAGTTGAACTAGCTCAATAACCAAGTACAAATAATTTTACACTAGAGTTGAACTAGCTCTATAACCTAGTACGAATAATTTTACACTATAGTTGAACTAGCTCTATAACCTAGTACAAATACTTTTACACTAGAGTTGAGCTAGCTGTGTAACCTAGTTCAAATAATTTTACACTACAGTTGAACTAGCTCTATAACCTAGTACAATAATTTTACAATAGAAATGAACTAGCTCTATAACCTAATACAAATAATTTTACACTAGAGTTGAACTAGCTCTATAACCTAGTACAAAAATTTTTACACTAGAGTTGGACTAGCTCTATAACCTAGTACAAATAATTTTACACTAGATTTTAACTAGCTCTGTAACCTAGTACAAATACTTTTATACTAGAGTTGAACTAGCTCTCTAACCTAGTACAAATAATTTTACACTAGAGTTGAACTAGCTCTATAACCTAGTACAAATAATTCTACACTAGAGTTGAACTAGCTCTATAACCAAGTACAAATACTTTCACACAAGAGTTGAACTAGCTCTATAACATAGTTCCAAAAAATTTACACTAAGGTAGAACTAGCTCTATAACCTATTACAAGTAATTTTACACTAGAGTTGAACTAGCTCTATAACCTGCTACAAATAATTTTACACTAGAGTTGAATTAGCTCTATAACCTAGTACAAATAATTTTACACTAGGGTTGAACTAGCTCTATAACAGAGTACAAATGATTTTACACTAGAGTTTAACTAGCTCTATAACCTAGTACAAATACTTTTACACTAGTGCTGAACTAGCTCTATAACCTAGTTCAAATAATTTTACACTAAGGTTGAACTAGCTCTATAACCTAGTACAAATAATTTTACACTAGAGTTGAACTAGCTCTATAACCTAGTATAAACAATTTTACACTAGAGTTGAACTAGCTCTATAACCTAGTTCAAATAATTTTACACTAAGGTTGAACTAGCTCTATAACCTAGTACAAATAATTTTACACTAGAGTTGAACTAGCTCTATAACCTAGTACAAATAATTTTACGCTAGAGTTTAACTAGCTCTATAACCTAGTACAAATAATTTTACGCTAGAGTTTAACTAGCTCTATAACCTAGTACAAATAATTTTACCCTAGAGTTGAACTAGCTCTATCACCTAGTACAAATAATTTTACACTAGAGTTGAACTACCTCTATAACCTAGTACAAATAATTTTACACTAGAGTTGAACTAGCTCTATCACCTAGTACAAATAATTTTACACTAGAGTTGAACTAGCTCTATAACCTAGTACAAATAATTTTACACTAGAGTTGAACTAGCTCTATAACCTAGTACACATAATTTTACACTAGAGTTGAACTAGCTCTATAACCTAGTACGAATAATTTTACACTATAGTTGAACTAGCTCTATAACATAGTACAAATAATTTTACACTAGAGTTGAACTAGCTCTATAACCTAGTACGAATAATTTTACACTATAGTTGAACTAGCTGTGTAACCTAGTACAAAGAATTTTACACTAGAGTTGAACTAGCTCTATAACCTAGTACAAATAATTTTACACTAGAGTTGAACTAGCTGTGTAACCTAGTTCAAATAATTTTACACTACAGTTGAACTAGCTCTATAACCTAGTACAAATAATTTTACACTAGGGTTGAACTAGCTCTATAACCGAGTACAAATAATTTTACACTAGAGTTAAACTAGCTCTATAACCTAGTACAAATACTTTTACACTAGAGCTGAACTAGCTCTATAACCTAGTTCAAATAATTTAACACTAAGGTTGAAGTAGCTCTATAACCTAGTACAAATAATTTTACACTAGAGTTGAACTAGCTCTATAACCTAGTACAAATAATTTTACCCTAGAGTTGAACTAGCTCTATCACCTAGTACAAATAATTTTACACTAGAGTTGAACTACCTCTATAACCTAGTACAAATAATTTTACATTAGAGTTGAACTAAATCTATAACCTAGTACAAATAATTTTACACTAGAGTAGAACTAGCTCTATAACCTGCTACAAATAATTTTACACTAGAGTTGAATTAGCTCTATAACCTAGTACAAATAATTTTACACTAGGGTTGAACTAGCTCTATAACAGAGTACAAATGATTTTACACTAGACTTGAACTAGCTGTGTAACCTAGTTCAAATAATTTTACACTACAGTTGAACTAGCTCTATAACCTAGTACAAATAATTTTACACTAGGGTTGAACTAGCTCTATAACCGAGTACAAATAATTTTACACTAGAGTTGAACTAGCTCTATAACCTAGTACAAATACTTTTACACTAGAGCTGAACTAGCTCTATAACCTAGTTCAAATAATTTAACACTAAGGTTGAACTAGCTCTATAACCTAGTACAAATAATTTTACACTAGAGTTGAACTAGCTCTATAACCTAGTACAAATAATTTTACCCTAGAGTTGAACTAGCTCTATCACCTAGTACAAATAATTTTACACTAGAGTTGAACTACCTCTATAACCTAGTACAAATAATTTTACATTAGAGTTGAACTAAATCTATAACCTAGTACAAATAATTTTACACTAGAGTTGAACTAGCTCAATAACCAAGTACAAATAATTTTACACTAGAGTTGAACTAGCTCTATAACCTAGTACGAATAATTTTACACTATAGTTGAACTAGCTCTATAACCTAGTACAAATACTTTTACACTAGAGTTGAGCTAGCTGTGTAACCTAGTTCAAATAATTTTACACTACAGTTGAACTAGCTCTATAACCTAGTACAATAATTTTACAATAGAAATGAACTAGCTCTATAACCTAATACAAATAATTTTACACTAGAGTTGAACTAGCTCTATAACCTAGTACAAAAATTTTTACACTAGAGTTGGACTAGCTCTATAACCTAGTACAAATAATTTTACACTAGATTTTAACTAGCTCTGTAACCTAGTACAAATACTTTTATACTAGAGTTGAACTAGCTCTCTAACCTAGTACAAATAATTTTACACTAGAGTTGAACTAGCTCTATAACCTAGTACAAATAATTCTACACTAGAGTTGAACTAGCTCTATAACCAAGTACAAATACTTTCACACAAGAGTTGAACTAGCTCTATAACATAGTTCCAAAAAATTTACACTAAGGTAGAACTAGCTCTATAACCTATTACAAGTAATTTTACACTAGAGTTGAACTAGCTCTATAACCTGCTACAAATAATTTTACACTAGAGTTGAATTAGCTCTATAACCTAGTACAAATAATTTTACACTAGGGTTGAACTAGCTCTATAACAGAGTACAAATGATTTTACACTAGAGTTTAACTAGCTCTATAACCTAGTACAAATACTTTTACACTAGTGCTGAACTAGCTCTATAACCTAGTTCAAATAATTTTACACTAAGGTTGAACTAGCTCTATAACCTAGTACAAATAATTTTACACTAGAGTTGAACTAGCTCTATAACCTAGTACAAACAATTTTACACTAGAGTTGAACTAGCTCTATAACCTAGTTCAAATAATTTTACACTAAGGTTGAACTAGCTCTATAACCTAGTACAAATAATTTTACACTAGAAATGAACTAGCTCTATAACCTAGTACAAATAATTTTACACTAGAGTTGAACTAGCTCTATAACCTAGTACAAATAATTTTACACTAGAGTTGAACTAGCTCAATAACCTAGTACAAATAATTTTACCCTAGAGTTGAACTAGCTCTATCACCTAGTACAAATAATTTTACACTAGAGTTGAACTACCTCTATAACCTAGTACAAATAATTTTACACTAGAGTTGAACTAGCTCTATCACCTAGTACAAATAATTTTACACTAGAGTTGAACTAGCTCTATAACCTAGTACAAATAATTTTACACTAGAGTTGAACTAGCTCTATAACCTAGTACACATAATTTTACACTAGAGTTGAACTAGCTCTATAACCTAGTACGAATAATTTTACACTATAGTTGAACTAGCTCTATAACATAGTACAAATAATTTTACACTAGAGTTGAACTAGCTCTATAACCTAGTACGAATAATTTTACACTATAGTTGAACTAGCTGTGTAACCTAGTACAAAGAATTTTACACTAGAGTTGAACTAGCTCTATAACCTAGTACAAATAATTTTACACTAGAGTTGAACTAGCTGTGTAACCTAGTTCAAATAATTTTACACTACAGTTGAACTAGCTCTATAACCTAGTACAAATAATTTTACACTAGGGTTGAACTAGCTCTATAACCGAGTACAAATAATTTTACACTAGAGTTAAACTAGCTCTATAACCTAGTACAAATACTTTTACACTAGAGCTGAACTAGCTCTATAACCTAGTTCAAATAATTTAACACTAAGGTTGAAGTAGCTCTATAACCTAGTACAAATAATTTTACACTAGAGTTGAACTAGCTCAATAACCTAGTACAAATAATTTTACCCTAGAGTTGAACTAGCTCTATCACCTAGTACAAATAATTTTACACTAGAGTTGAACTACCTCTATAACCTAGTACAAATAATTTTACACTAGAGTTGAACTAGCTCTATCACCTAGTACAAATAATTTTACACTAGAGTTGAACTAGCTCTATAACCTAGTACAAATAATTTTACACTAGAGTTGAACTAGCTCTATAACCTAGTACACATAATTTTACACTAGAGTTGAACTAGCTCTATAACCTAGTACGAATAATTTTACACTATAGTTGAACTAGCTCTATAACATAGTACAAATAATTTTACACTAGAGTTGAACTAGCTCTATAACCTAGTACGAATAATTTTACACTATAGTTGAACTAGCTGTGTAACCTAGTACAAAGAATTTTACACTAGAGTTGAACTAGCTCTATAACCTAGTACAAATAATTTTACACTAGAGTTGAACTAGCTGTGTAACCTAGTTCAAATAATTTTACGCTACAGTTGAACTAGCTCTATAACCTAGTACAAATAATTTTACACTAGGGTTGAACTAGCTCTATAACCGAGTACAAATAATTTTACACTAGAGTTAAACTAGCTCTATAACCTAGTACAAATACTTTTACACTAGAGCTGAACTAGCTCTATAACCTAGTTCAAATAATTTAACACTAAGGTTGAAGTAGCTCTATAACCTAGTACAAATAATTTTACACTAGAGTTGAACTAGCTCTATAACCTAGTACAAATAATTTTACCCTAGAGTTGAACTAGCTCTATCACCTAGTACAAATAATTTTACACTAGAGTTGAACTACCTCTATAACCTAGTACAAATAATTTTACATTAGAGTTGAACTAAATCTATAACCTAGTACAAATAATTTTACACTAGAGTTGAACTAGCTCAATAACCTAGTACAAATAATTTTACACTAGAGTTGAACTAGCACTATAACCTAGTACGAATAATTTTACACTATAGTTGAACTAGCTCTATAACCTAGTACAAATACTTTTACACTAGAGTTGAACTAGCTGTGTAACCAAGTTCAAATAATTTTACACTACAGTTGAACTAGCTCTATAACCTAGTACAATAATTTTACAATAGAAATGAACTAGCTCTATAACCTAATACAAATAATTTTACACTAGAGTTGAACTAGCTCTATAACCTAGTACAAAAAATTTTACACTAGAGTTGAACTAGCTCTATAACCTAGTACAAATAATTTTACACTAGATTTTAACTAGCTCTGTAACCTAGTACAAATACTTTTATACTAGAGTTGAACTAGCTCTCTAACCTAGTACAAATAATTTTACACTAGAGTTGAACTAGCTCGATAACCTAGTACAAATAATTCTACACTAGAGTTGAACTAGCTCTATAACCAAGTACAAATACTTTCACACTAGAGTTGAACTAGCTCTATAACATAGTTCCAAAAAATTTACACTAAGGTTGAACTAGCTCTATAACCTATTACAAGTAATTTTACACTAGAGTGGAACTAGCTCTATAGCCTGCTACAAATAATTTTACACAAGAGTTGAATTAGCTCTATAACCTAGTACAAATAATTTTACACTAGGGTTGAACTAGCTCTATAACAGAGTACAAATGATTTTACACTAGAGTTGTACTAGCTGTGTAACCTAGTTCAAATAATTTTACACTACAGTTGAACTAGCTCTATAACCTAGTACAAATAATTTTACACTAGGGTTGAACTAGCTCTATAACCGAGTACAAATAATTTTACACTAGAGTTGAACTAGCTCTATAACCTAGTACAAATACTTTTACACTAAAGCTGAACTAGCTCTATAACCTAGTTCAAATAATTTAACACTAAGGTTGAACTAGCTCTATAACCTAGTACAAATAATTTTACACTAGAGTTGAACTAGCTCTATAACCTAGTACAAATAATTTTACCCTAGAGTTGAACTAGCTCTATCACCTAGTACAAATAATTTTACACTAGAGTTGAACTACCTCTATAACCTAGTACAAATAATTTTACATTAGAGTTGAACTAAATCTATAACCTAGTACAAATAATTTTACACTAGAGTTGAACTAGCTCAATAACCTAGTACAAATAATTTTACACTAGAGTTGAACTAGCTCTATAACCTAGTAGGAATAATTTTACACTATAGTTGAACTAGCTCTATAACCTAGTACAAATACTTTTACACTAGAGTTGAACTAGCTGTGTAACCTAGTTCAAATAATTTTACACTACAGTTGAACTAGCTCTATAACCTAGTACCATAATTTTACAATAGAAATGAACTAGCTCTATAACCTAATACAAATAATTTTACACTAGAGTTGAACTAGCTCTATAACCTAGTACACAAAATTTTACACTAGAGTTGAACTAGCTCTATAACCTAGTACAAATAATTTTACACTTGATTTTAACTAGCTCTGTAACCTAGTACAAATACTTTTATACTAGAGTTGAAGTAGCTCTCTAACCTAGTACAAATAATTTTACACTAGAGTTGAACTAGCTCGATAACCTAGTACAAATAATTTTACCCTAGAGTTGAACTAGCTCTATCACCTAGTACAAATAATTTTACACTAGAGTTGAACTACCTCTATAACCTAGTACAAATAATTTTACATTAGAGTTGAACTAAATCTATAACCTAGTAAAAATAATTTTACACTAGAGTTGAACTAGCTCAATAACCTAGTACAAATAATTTTACACTAGAGTTGAACTAGCAGTATAACCTAGTACGAATAATTTTACACTATAGTTGAACTAGCTCTATAACCTAGTACAAATACTTTTACACTAGAGTTGAACTAGCTGTGTAACCAAGTTCAAATAATTTTACACTATAGTTGAACTAGCTCTATAACCTAGTACAATAATTTTACAATAGAAATGAACTAGCTCTATAACCTAATACAAATAATTTTACACTAGAGTTGAACTAGCTCTATAACTTAGTACAAAAAATTTTACACTAGAGTTGAACTAGCTCTATAACCTAGTACAAATAATTTTACACTAGATTTTAACTAGCTCTGTAACCTAGTACAAATACTTTTATACTAGAGTTGAACTAGCTCTCTAACCTAGTACAAATAATTTTACACTAGAGTTGAACTAGCTCGATAACCTAGTACAAATAATTCTACACTAGAGTTGAACTAGCTCTATAACCAAGTACAAATACTTTCACACTAGAGTTGAACTAGCTCTATAACATAGTTCCAAAAAATTTACACTAAGGTTGAACTAGCTCTATAATCTATTACAAGTAATTTTACACTAGAGTTGAACTAGCTCTATAACCTGCTACAAATAATTTTACACAAGAGTTGAATTAGCTCTATAACCTAGTACAAATAATTTTACACTAGGGTTGAACTAGCTCTATAACAGGGTACAAATGATTTTACACTAGAGTTGTACTAGCTGTGTAACCTAGTTCAAATAATTTTACACTACAGTTGAACTAGCTCTATAACCTAGTACAAATAATTTTACACTAGGGTTGAACTAGCTCTATAACCGAGTACAAATAATTTTACACTAGAGTTGAACTAGCTCTATAACCTAGTACAAATACTTTTACACTAAAGCTGAACTAGCTCTATAACCTAGTTCAAATAATTTAACACTAAGGTTGAACTAGCTCTATAACATAGTACAAATAATTTTACACTAGAGTTGAACTAGCTCTATAACCTAGTACAAATAATTTTACCCTAGAGTTGAACTAGCTCTATCACCTAGTACAAATAATTTTACACTAGAGTTGAACTACCTCTATAACCTAGTACAAATAATTTTACATTAGAGTTGAACTAAATCTATAACCTAGTACAAATAATTTTACACTAGAGTTGAACTAGCTCAATAACCTAGTACAAATAATTTTACACTAGAGTTGAACTAGCTCTATAACCTAGTAGGAATAATTTTACACTATAGTTGAACTAGCTCTATAACCTAGTACAAATACTTTTACACTAGAGTTGAACTAGCTGTGTAACCTAGTTCAAATCATTTTACACTACAGTTGAACTAGCTCTATAACCTAGTACCATAATTTTACAATAGAAATGAACTAGCTCTATAACCTAATACAAATAATTTTACACTAGAGTTGAACTAGCTCTATAACCTAGTACAAAAAAATTTACACTAGAGTTGAACTAGCTCTATAACCTAGTACAAATAATTTTACACTAGATTTTAACTAGCTCTGTAACCTAGTACAAATACTTTTATACTAGAGTTGAACTAGCTCTCTAACCTAGTACAAATAATTTTACACTAGAGTTGAACTAGCTCGATAACCTAGTACAAATAATTTTACCCTAGAGTTGAACTAGCTCTATCACCTAGTACAAATAATTTTACACTAGAGTTGAACTACCTCTATAACCTAGTACAAATAATTTTACATTAGAGTTGAACTAAATCTATAACCTAGTACAAATAATTTTACACTAGAGTTGAACTAGCTCAATAACCTAGTACAAATAATTTTACACTAGAATTGAACTAGCAGTATAACCTAGTACGAATAATTTTACACTATAGTTGAACTAGCTCTATAACCTAGTACAAATACTTTTACACTAGAGTTGAACTAGCTGTGTAACCTAGTTCAAATAATTTTACACTACAGTTGAACTAGCTCTATAACCTAGTACAATAATTTTACAATAGAAATGAACTAGCTCTATAACCTAATACAAATAATTTTACACTAGAGTTGAACTAGCTCTATAACCTAGTACAAAAAATTTTACACTAGAGTTGAACTAGCTCTATAACCTAGTACAAATAATTTTACACTAGATTTTAACTAGCTCTGTAACCTAGTACAAATACTTTTATACTAGAGTTGAACTAGCTCTCTAACCTAGTAGAAATAATTTTACACTAGAGTTGAACTAGCTCTATAACCTAGTACAAATAATTCTACACTAGAGTTGAACTAGCTCTATAACCAAGTACAAATACTTTCACACTAGAGTTGAACTAGCTCTATAACATAGTTCCAAAAAATTTACACTAAGGTTGAACTAGCTCTATAACCTATTACAAGTAATTTTACACTAGAGTTGAACTAGCTCTATAACCTGCTACAAATAATTTTACACTAGAGTTGAATTAGCTCTATAACCTAGTACAAATAATTTTACACTAGGGTTGAACTAGCTCTATAATAGAGTACAAATGATTTTACACTAGAGTTGAACTAGCTGTGTAACCTAGTTCAAATAATTTTACCCTAGAGTTGAACTAGCTCTATCACCTAGTACAAATAATTTTACACTAGAGTTGAACTACCTCTATAACCTAGTACAAATAATTTTACATTAGAGTTGAACTAAATCTATAACCTAGTACAAATAATTTTACACTAGAGTTGAACTAGCTCAATAACCTAGTACAAATAATTTTACACTATAGTTGAACTAGCACTATAACCTAGTACGAATAATTTTACACTATAGTTGAACTAGCTCTATAACCTAGTACAAATACTTTTACACTAGAGTTGAACTAGCTGTGTAACCTAGTTCAAATAATTTTACACTAGAGTTGAACTAGCTCTATCACCTAGTACAAATAATTTTACACTAGAGTTGAACTAAATCTATAACCTAGTACAAAAAATTTTACACTAGAGTTGAACTAGGTCTATATCCTAGTACAAATTTTTTTACACTAGAGTTGAACTAGCTCTATAACCTAGTACAAATAATTTTACACTAGATTTTAACTAGCTCTGTAACCTAGTACAAATACTTTTATACTAGAGTTGAACTAGCTCTCTAACCTAGTACAAATAATTTTACCCTAGAGTTGAACTAGCACTATAACCTAGTACGAATAATTTTACACTATAGTTGAACTAGCTCTATAACCTAGTACAAATACTTTTAAACTAGAGTTGAACTAGCTGTGTAACCTAGTTCAAATAATTTTACACTACAGTTGAACTAGCTCTATAACCTAGTACAATAATTTTACAATAGAAATGAACTAGCTCTATAACCTAATACAAATAATTTTACACTAGAGTTGAACTAGCTCTATAACCTAGTACAAAAAATTTTACACTAGAGTTGAACTAGCTCTATAACCTAGTACAAATAATTTTACACTAGATTTTAACTAGCTCTGTAACCTAGTACAAATACTTTTATACTAGAGTTGAACTAGCTCTCTAACCTAGTAGAAATAATTTTACACTAGAGTTGAACTAGCTCTATAACCTAGTACAAATAATTCTACACTAGAGTTGAACTAGCTCTATAACCAAGTACAAATACTTTCACACTAGAGTTGAACTAGCTCTATAACATAGTTCCAAAAAATTTACACTAAGGTTGATCTAGCTCTATAACCTATTACAAGTAATTTTACACTAGAGTTGAACTAGCTCTATAACCTGCTACAAATAATTTTACACTAGAGTTGAATTAGCTCTATAACCTAGTACAAATAATTTTACACTAGGGTTGAACTAGCTCTATAACAGAGTACAAATGATTTTACACTAGAGTTGAACTAGCTGTGTAACCTAGTTCAAATAATTTTACCCTAGAGTTGAACTAGCTCTATCACCTAGTACAAATAATTTTACACTAGAGTTGAACTACCTCTATAACCTAGTACAAATAATTTTACATTAGAGTTGAACTAAATCTATAACCTAGTACAAATAATTTTACACTAGAGTTGATCTAGCTCAATAACCTAGTACAAATAATTTTACCCTAGAGTTGAACTAGCTCTATCACCTAGTTCAAATAATTTAACACTAAGGTTGAACTAGCTCTATAACCTAGTACAAATAATTTTACACTAGAGTTGAACTAGCTCTATAACCTAGTACAAATAATTTTACCCTAGAGTTGAACTAGCTCTATCACCTAGTACAAATAATTTTACACTAGAGTTGAACTACCTCTATAACCTAGTACAAATAATTTTACATTAGAGTTGAACTAAATCTATAACCTAGTACAAATAATTTTACACTAGAGTTGAACTAGCTCAATAACCTAGTACAAATAATTTTACACTAGAGTTGAACTAGCTCTATAACCTAGTATGAATAATTTTACACTATAGTTGAACTAGCTCTATAACCTAGTACAAATACTTTTACACTAGAGTTGAACTAGCTGTGTAACCTAGTTCAAATAATTTTACATTACAGTTGAACTAGCTCTATAACCTAGTACAATAATATTACAATAGAAATGAACTAGCTCTATAACCTAATACAAATAATTTTACACTAGAGTTGAACTAGCTCTATAACCTAGTACAAAAATTTTTACACTAGAGTTGAACTAGCTCTATAACCTAGTACAAATAATTTTACATTAGATTTTAACTAGCTCTCTAACCTAGTACAAATACTTTTATACTAGAGTTGAACTAGCTCTCTAACCTAGTACAAATAATTTTACACTAGAGTTGAACTAGCTCTATAACCTAGTACAAATAATTTTACCCTAGAGTTGAACTAGCTCTATCACCTAGTACAAATAATTTTACACTAGAGTTGAACTACCTCTATAACCTAGTACAAATAATTTTACATTAGAGTTGAACTAAATCTATAACCTAGTACAAATAATTTTACACTAGAGTTGAACTAGCTCAATAACCTAGTACAAATAATTTTAGACTAGAGTTGAACTAGCACTATAACCTAGTACGAATAATTTTACACTATAGTTGAACTAGCTCTATAACCTAGTACAAATACTTTTACACTAGAGTTGAACTAGCTGTGTAACCTAGTTCAAATAATTTTACACTACAGTTGAACTAGCTCTATAACCTAGTACAATAATTTTACAATAGAAATAAACTAGCTCTATAACCTAATACAAATAATTTTACACTAGAGTTGAACTAGCTCTATAACCTAGTACAAAAAATTTTACACTAGAGTTGAACTAGCTCTATAACCTAGTACAAATAATTTTACACTAGATTTTAACTAGCTCTGTAACCTAGTACAAATACTTTTATACTAGAGTTGAACTAGCTCTCTAACCTAGTACAAATAATTTTACACTAGAGTTGAACTAGCTCTATAACCTAGTACAAATAATTCTACACTAGAGTTGAACTAGCGCTATAACCAAGTACAAATACTTTCACACTAGAGTTGAACTAGCTCTATAACATAGTTCCAAAAAAATTACACTAAGGTTGAACTAGCTCTATAACCTATTACAAGTAATTTTACACTAGAGTTGAACTAGCTCTATAACCTGCTACAAATAATTTTACACTAGAGTTGAATTAGCTCTATAACCTAGTACAAATAATTTTACACTAGGGTTGAACTAGCTCTATAACAGAGTACAAATGATTTTACACTAGAGTTGAACTAGCTGTGTAACCTAGTTCAAATAATTTTACCCTAGAGTTGAACTTGCTCTATCACCTAGTACAAATAATTTTACACTAGAGTTGAACTAGCACTATAACCTAGTACGAATAATTTTACACTATAGTTGAACTAGCTCTATAACCTAGTACAAATACTTTTACACTAGAGTTGAACTAGCTGTGTAACCTAGTTCAAATAATTTTACACTACAGTTGAACTAGCTCTATAACCTAGTACAATAATTTTACAATAGAAATGAACTAGCTCTATAACCTAATACAAATAATTTTACACTAGAGTTGAATTAGCTCTATAACCTAGTACAAATAATTTTACACTAGGGTTGAACTAGCTCTATAACAGAGTACAAATGATTTTACACTAGAGTTGAACTAGCTGTGTAACCTAGTTCAAATAATTTTACCCTAGAGTTGAACTAGCTCTATCACCTAGTACAAATAATTTTACACTAGAGTTGAACTACCTCTATAACCTAGTACAAATAATTTTACATTAGAGTTGAACTAAATCTATAACCTAGTACAAATAATTTTACACTAGAGTTGATCTAGCTCAATAACCTAGTACAAATAATTTTACCCTAGAGTTGAACTAGCTCTATCACCTAGTTCAAATAATTTAACACTAAGGTTGAACTAGCTCTATAACCTAGTACAAATAATTTTACACTAGATTTGAACTAGCTCTATAACCTAGTACAAATAATTTTACCCTAGAGTTGAACTAGCTCTATCACCTAGTACAAATAATTTTACACTAGAGTTGAACTACCTCTATAACCTAGTACAAATAATTTTACATTAGAGTTGAACTAGCTCTATAACCTAGTACAAAAAATTTTACACTAGAGTTGAACTAGCTCTATAACCTAGTACAAATAATTTTACACTAGATTTTAACTAGCTCTGTAACCTAGTACAAATACTTTTATACTAGAGTTGAACTAGCTCTCTAACCTAGTACAAATAATTTTACACTAGAGTTGAACTAGCTCTATAACCTAGTACAAATAATTCTACACTAGAGTTGAACTAGCTCTATAACCAAGTACAAATACTTTCACACTAGAGTTGAACTAGCTCTATAACATAGTTCCAAAAAATTTACACTAAGGTTGAACTAGCTCTATAACCTATTACAAGTAATTTTACACTAGAGTTGAACTAGCTCTATAACCTGCTACAAATAATTTTACACTAGAGTTGAATTAGCTCTATAACCTAGTACAAATAATTTTACACTAGGGTTGAACTAGCTCTATAACAGAGTACAAATGATTTTACACTAGAGTTGAACTAGCTGTGTAACCTAGTTCAAATAATTTTACCCTAGAGTTGAACTTGCTCTATCACCTAGTACAAATAATTTTACACTAGAGTTGAACTACCTCTATAACCTAGTACAAATAATTTTACATTAGAGTTGAACTAAATCTATAACCTAGTACAAATAATTTTACACTAGAGTTGAACTAGCTCAATAACCTAGGACAAATATTTTTACCCTAGAGTTGAACTAGCTCTATCACCTAGTACAAATAATTTTACACTAGAGTTGAACTACCTCTATAACCTAGTACAAATAATTTTACATTAGAGTTGAACTAAATCTATAACCTAGTACAAATAATTTTACACTAGAGTTGAACTAGCTCAATAACCTAGTACAAATAGTTTTACACTAGAGTTGAACTAGCTCTATAACCTAGTACGAATAATTTTACACTATAGTTGAACTAGCTCTATAACCTAGTACAAATACTTTTACACTAGAGTTGAACTAGCTGTGTAACCTAGTTCAAATAATTTTACACTAGAGTTGAACTAGCTCTATCACCTAGTACAAATAATTTTACACTAGAGTTGAACTAAATCTATAACCTAGTACAAATAATTTTACACTAGAGTTGAACTAGCTCTATAACCTAGTACAAAAATTTTTACACTAGAGTTGAACTAGCTCTATAACCTAGTACAAATAATTTTACACTAGATTTTAACTAGCTCTGTAACCTAGTAGAAATACTTTTATACTAGAGTTGAACTAGCTCTCTAACCTAGTACAAATAATTTTACCCTAGAGTTGAACTAGCACTATAACCTAGTACGAATAATTTTACACTATAGTTGAACTAGCTCTATAACCTAGTACAAATACTTTTACACTAGAGTTGAACTAGCGGTGTAACCTAGTTCAAATAATTTTACACTACAGTTGAACTAGCTCTATAACCTAGTACAATAATTTTACAATAGAAATGAACTAGCTCTATAACCAAATACAAATAATTTTACACTAGAGTTGAACTAGCTCTATAACCTAGTACAAAAAATTTTACACTAGAGTTGAACTAGCTCTATAACCTAGTACAAATAATTTTACACTAGATTTTAACTAGCTCTGTAACCTCGTACAAATACTTTTATACTAGAGTTGAACTAGCTCTCTAACCTAGTAGAAATAATTTTACACTAGAGTTGAACTAGCTCTATAACCTAGTACAAATAATTCTACACTAGAGTTGAACTAGCTCTATAACCAAGTACAAATGCTTTCACACTAGAGTTGAACTAGCTCTATAACATAGTTCCAAAAAATTTACACTAAGGTTGATCTAGCTCTATAACCTATTACAAGTAATTTTACACTAGAGTTGAACTAGCTCTATAACCTGCTACAAATAATTTTACACTAGAGTTGAATTAGCTCTATAACCTAGTACAAATAATTTTACACTAGGGTTGAACTAGCTCTATAACAGAGTACAAATGATTTTACACTAGAGTTGAACTAGCTGTGTAACCTAGTTCAAATAATTTTACCCTAGAGTTGAACTAGCTCTATCACCTAGTACAAATAATTTTACACTAGAGTTGAACTACCTCTATAACCTAGTACAAATAATTTTACATTAGAGTTGAACTAAATCTATAACCTAGTACAAATAATTTTACACTAGAGTTGATCTAGCTCAATAACCTAGTACAAATAATTTTACCCTAGAGTTGAACTAGCTCTATCACCTAGTTCAAATAATTTAAAACTAAGGTTGAACTAGCTCTATAACCTAGTACAAATAATTTTACACTAGAGTTGAACTAGCTCTATAACCTAGTACAAATAATTTTACCCAAGAGTTGAACTAGCTCTATCACCTAGTACAAATAATTTTACACTAGAGTTGAACTACCTCTATAACCTAGTACAAATAATTTTACATTAGAGTTGATCTAAATCTATAACCTAGTACAAATAATTTTACACTAGAGTTGAACTAGCTCAATAACCTAGTACAAATAATTTTACACTAGAGTTGAACTAGCTCTATAACCAAGTATGAATAATTTTACACTATAGTTGAACTAGCTCTATAACCTAGTACAAATACTTTTACACTAGAGTTGAACTAGCTGTGTAACCTAGTTCAAATAATTTTACACTACAGTTGAACTAGCTCTATAACCTAGTACAATAATTTTACAATAGAAATGAACTAGCTCTATAACCTAATACAAATAATTTTACACTAGGGTTGAACTAGCTCTATAACCTAGTACAAAAAATTTTACACTAGAGTTGAACTAGCTCTATAACCTAGTACAAATAATTTTACACTAGATTTTAACTAGCTCTATAACCTAGTACAAATACTTTTATACTAGAGTTGAACTAGCTCTCTAACCTAGTACAAATAATTTTACACTAGAGTTGAACTAGCTCTATAACCTAGTACAAATAATTTTACCCTAGAGTTGAACTAGCTCTATCACCTAGTACAAATAATTTTACACTAGAGTTGAACTACCTCTATAACCTAGTATAAATAATTTTACATTAGAGTTGAAATAAATCTATAACCTAGTACAAATAATTTTACACTAGAGTTGAACTAGCTCAATAACCTAGTACAAATAATTTTACACTAGAGTTGAACTAGCATTATAACCTAGTACGAATAATTTTACACTATAGTTGAACTAGCTCTATAACCTAGTACAAATACTTTTACATTAGAGTTGAACTAGCTGTGTAACCTAGTTCAAATAATTTTACACTACAGTTGAACTAGCTCTATAACCTAGTACAATAATTTTACAATAGAAATGAACTAGCTCTATAACCTAATACAAATAATTTTACACTAGAGTTGAACTAGCTCTATAACCTAGTACAAAAATTTTTACACTAGAGTTGAACTAGCTCTATAACCTAGTACAAATAATTTTACACTAGATTTTAACTAGCTCTGTAACCTAGTACAAATACTTTTATACTAGAGTTGAACTAGCTCTCTAACCTAGTACAAATAATTTTACACTAGAGTTGAACTAGCTCTATAACCTAGTACAAATAATTCTACACTAGAGTTGAACTAGCTCTATAACCAAGTACAAATACTTTCACACTAGAGTTGAACTAGCTCTATAACATAGTTCCAAAAAATTTACACTAAGGTTGAACTAGCTCTATAACCTATTACAAGTAATTTTACACTAGAGTTGAACTAGCTCTATAACCTGCTACAAATAATTTTACACTAGAGTTGAATTAGCTCTATAACCTAGTACAAATAATTTTACAATAGGGTTGAACTAGCTCTATAACAGAGTACAAATGATTTTACACTAGAGTTGAACTAGCTGTGTAACCTAGTTCAAATAATTTTACCCTAGAGTTGAACTAGCTCTATCACCTAGTACAAATAATTTTACACTAGAGTTGAACTACCTCTATAACCTAGTACAAATAATTTTACATTAGAGTTGAACTAAATCTATAACCTAGTACAAATAATTTTACACTAGAGTTGAACTAGCTCAATAACCTAGGACAAATATTTTTACCCTAGAGTTGAACTAGCTCTATCACCTAGTACAAATAATTTTACACTAGAGTTGAACTTCCTCTATAACCTAGTACAAATAATTTTACATTAGAGTTGAACTAAATCTATAACCTAGTACAAATAATTTTACACTAGAGTTGAACTAGCTCAATAACCTAGTATAAATAGTTTTACACTAGAGTTGAACTAGCTCTATAACCTAGTACGAATAATTTTACACTATAGTTGAACTAGCTCTATAACCTAGTACAAATACTTTTACAATAGAGTTGAACTAGCTGTGTAACCTAGTTCAAATAATTTTACACTACAGTTGAACTAGCTCTATAACCTAGTACAATAATTTTACAATAGAAATGAACTAACTCTATAACCTAATACAAATAATTTTACACTAGAGTTGAACTAGCTCTACAACCTAGTACAAAAAATTTTACACTAGAGTTGAACTAGCTCTATAACCTAGTACAAATAATTTTACACTAGATTTTAACTAGCTCTATAACCTAGTACAAATACTTTTATACTAGAGTTGAACTAGCTCTCTAACCTAGTACAAATAATTTTACACTAGAGTTGAACTGGCTCTATAACCTAGTACAAATAATTTTACCCTAGAGTTGAACTAGCTCTATCACCTAGTACAAATAATTTTACACTAGAGTTGAACTACCGCTATAACCTAGTACAAATAATTTTACATTAGAGTTGAACTAAATCTATAACCTAGTACAAATAATTTTACACTAGAGTTGAACTAGCTCAATAACCTAGTACAAATAGTTTTACACTAGAGTTGAACTAGCTCTATAACCTAGTACGAATAATTTTACACTATAGTTGAACTAGCTCTATAACCTAGTACAAATACTTTTACACTAGAGTTGAACTAGCTGTGTAACCTAGTTCAAATAATTTTACACTAGAGTTGAACTAGCTCTATCACCTAGTACAAATAATTTTACACTAGAGTTGAACTAAATCTATAACCTAGTACAAATAATTTTACACTAGAGTTGAACTAGCTCTATAACCTAGTACAAAAAATTTTACACTAGAGTTGAACTAGCTCTATAACCTAGTACAAATAATTTTACACTAGATTTTAACTAGCTCTGTAACCTAGTAGAAATACTTTTATACTAGAGTTGAACTAGCTCTCTAACCTAGTACAAATAATTTTACCCTAGAGTTGAACTAGCACTATAACCTAGTACGAATAATTTTACACTATAGTTGAACTAGCTCTATAACCTAGTACAAATACTTTTACACTAGAGTTGAACTAGCGGTGTAACCTAGTTCAAATAATTTTACACTACAGTTGAACTAGCTCTATAACCTAGTACAATAATTTTACAATAGAAATGAACTAGCTCTATAACCTAATACAAATAATTTTACACTAGAGTTGAACTAGCTCTATAACCTAGTACAAAAAATTTTACACTAGAGTTGAACTAGCTCTATAACCTAGTACAAATAATTTTACACTAGATTTTAACTAGCTCTGTAACCTCGTACAAATACTTTTATACTAGAGTTGAACTAGCTCTCTAACCTAGTAGAAATAATTTTACACTAGAGTTGAACTAGCTCTATAACCTAGTACAAATAATTCTACACTAGAGTTGAACTAGCTCTATAACCAAGTACAAATACTTTCACACTAGAGTTGAACTAGCTCTATAACATAGTTCCAAAAAATTTACACTAAGGTTGATCTAGCTCTATAACCTATTACAAGTAATTTTACACTAGAGTTGAACTAGCTCTATAACCTGCTACAAATAATTTTACACTAGAGTTGAATTAGCTCTATAACCTAGTACAAATAATTTTACACTAGGGTTGAACTAGCTCTATAACAGAGTACAAATGATTTTACACTAGAGTTGAACTAGCTGTGTAACCTAGTTCAAATAATTTTACCCTAGAGTTGAACTAGCTCTATCACCTAGTACAAATAATTTTACACTAGAGTTGAACTACCTCTATAACCTAGTACAAATAATTTTACATTAGAGTTGAACTAAATCTATAACCTAGTACAAATAATTTTACACTAGAGTTGATCTAGCTCAATAACCTAGTACAAATAATTTTACCCTAGAGTTGAACTAGCTCTATCACCTAGTTCAAATAATTTAACACTAAGGTTGAACTAGCTCTATAACCTAGTACAAATAATTTTACACTAGAGTTGAACTAGCTCTATAACCTAGTACAAATAATTTTACCCAAGAGTTGAACTAGCTCTATCACCTAGTACAAATAATTTTACACTAGAGTTGAACTACCTCTATAACCTAGTACAAATAATTTTACATTAGAGTTGATCTAAATCTATAACCTAGTACAAATAATTTTACACTAGAGTTGAACTAGCTCAATAACCTAGTACAAATAATTTTACACTAGAGTTGAACTAGCTCTATAACCAAGTATGAATAATTTTACACTATAGTTGAACTAGCTCTATAACCTAGTACAAATACTTTTACACTAGAGTTGAACTAGCTGTGTAACCTAGTTCAAATAATTTTACACTACAGTTGAACTAGCTCTATAACCTAGTACAATAATTTTACAATAGAAATGAACTAGCTCTATAACCTAATACAAATAATTTTACACTAGGGTTGAACTAGCTCTATAACCTAGTACAAAAAATTTTACACTAGAGTTGAACTAGCTCTATAACCTAGTACAAATAATTTTACACTAGATTTTAACTAGCTCTATAACCTAGTACAAATACTTTTATACTAGAGTTGAACTAGCTCTCTAACCTAGTACAAATAATTTTACACTAGAGTTGAACTAGCTCTATAACCTAGTACAAATAATTTTACTCTAGAGTTGAACTAGCTCTATCACCTAGTACAAATAATTTTACACTAGAGTTGAACTACCTCTATAACCTAGTATAAATAATTTTACATTAGAGTTGAAATAAATCTATAACCTAGTACAAATAATTTTACACTAGAGTTGAACTAGCTCAATAACCTAGTACAAATAATTTTACACTAGAGTTGAACTAGCATTATAACCTAGTACGAATAATTTTACACTATAGTTGAACTAGCTCTATAACCTAGTACAAATACTTTTACATTAGAGTTGAACTAGCTGTGTAACCTAGTTCAAATAATTTTACACTACAGTTGAACTAGCTCTATAACCTAGTACAATAATTTTACAATAGAAATGAACTAGCTCTATAACCTAATACAAATAATTTTACACTAGAGTTGAACTAGCTCTATAACCTAGTACAAAAATTTTTACACTAGAGTTGAACTAGCTCTATAACCTAGTACAAATAATTTTACACTAGATTTTAACTAGCTCTGTAACCTAGTACAAATACTTTTATACTAGAGTTGAACTAGCTCTCTAACCTAGTACAAATAATTTTACACTAGAGTTGAACTAGCTCTATAACCTAGTACAAATAATTCTACACTAGAGTTGAACTAGCTCTATAACCAAGTACAAATACTTTCACACTAGAGTTGAACTAGCTCTATAACATAGTTCCAAAAAATTTACACTAAGGTTGAACTAGCTCTATAACCTATTACAAGTAATTTTACACTAGAGTTGAACTAGCTCTATAACCTGCTACAAATAATTTTACACTAGAGTTGAATTAGCTCTATAACCTAGTACAAATAATTTTACAATAGGGTTGAACTAGCTCTATAACAGAGTACAAATGATTTTACACTAGAGTTGAACTAGCTGTGTAACCTAGTTCAAATAATTTTACCCTAGAGTTGAACTAGCTCTATCACCTAGTACAAATAATTTTACACTAGAGTTGAACTACCTCTATAACCTAGTACAAATAATTTTACATTAGAGTTGAACTAAATCTATAACCTAGTACAAATAATTTTACACTAGAGTTGAACTAGCTCAATAACCTAGGACAAATATTTTTACCCTAGAGTTGAACTAGCTCTATCACCTAGTACAAATAATTTTACACTAGAGTTGAACTTCCTCTATAACCTAGTACAAATAATTTTACATTAGAGTTGAACTAAATCTATAACCTAGTACAAATAATTTTACACTAGAGTTGAACTAGCTCAATAACCTAGTATAAATAGTTTTACACTAGAGTTGAACTAGCTCTATAACCTAGTACGAATAATTTTACACTATAGTTGAACTAGCTCTATAACCTAGTACAAATACTTTTACAATAGAGTTGAACTAGCTGTGTAACCTAGTTCAAATAATTTTACACTACAGTTGAACTAGCTCTATAACCTAGTACAATAATTTTACAATAGAAATGAACTAACTCTATAACCTAATACAAATAATTTTACACTAGAGTTGAACTAGCTCTACAACCTAGTACAAAAAATTTTACACTAGAGTTGAACTAGCTCTATAACCTAGTACAAATAATTTTACACTAGAGTTGCACTAGCTCTATAACCTAGTTCAAATAATTTTACACTAGATTTTAACTAGCTCTCTAACCTAGTACAAATACTTTTATACTAGAGTTGAACTAGCTCTCTAACCTAGTACAAATAATTTTACACTAGAGTTGAACTGGCTCTATAACCTAGTACAAATAATTTTACCCTAGAGTTGAACTAGCTCTATCACCTAGTACAAATAATTTTACACTAGAGTTGAACTACCTCTATAACCTAGTATAAATAATTTTACATTAGAGTTGAAATAAATCTATAACCTAGTACAAATAATTTTACACTAGAGTTGAACTAGCTCAATAACCTAGTACAAATAATTTTACACTAGAGTTGAACTAGCATTATAACCTAGTACGAATAATTTTACACTATAGTTGAACTAGCTCTATAACCTAGTACAAATACTTTTACATTAGAGTTGAACTAGCTGTGTAACCTAGTTCAAATAATTTTACACTACAGTTGAACTAGCTCTATAACCTAGTACAATAATTTTACAATAGAAATGAACTAGCTCTATAACCTAATACAAATAATTTTACACTAGAGTTGAACTAGCTCTATAACCTAGTACAAAAAATTTTACACTAGAGTTGAACTAGCTCTATAACCTAGTACAAATAATTTTACACTAGATTTTAACTAGCTCTGTAACCTAGTACAAATACTTTTATACTAGAGTTGAACTAGCTCTCTAACCTAGTACAAATAATTTTACACTACAGTTGAACTAGCTCTATAACCTAGTACAAATAATTCTACACTAGAGTTGAACTAGCTCTATAACCAAGTACAAATACTTTCACACTAGAGTTGAACTAGCTCTATAACCTAGTTCCAAAAAATTTACACTAAGGTTGAACTAGCTCTATAACCTATTACAAGTAATTTTACACTAGAGTTGAACTAGCTCTATAACCTGCTACAAATAATTTTACACTAGAGTTGAATTAGCTCTATAACCTAGTACAAATAATTTTACAATAGGGTTGAACTAGCTCTATAACAGAGTACAAATGATTTTACACTAGAGTTGAACTAGCTGTGTAACCTAGTTCAAATAATTTTACCCTAGAGTTGAACTAGCTCTATCACCTAGTACAAATAATTTTACACTAGAGTTGAACTACCTCTATAACCTAGTACAAATAATTTTACATTAGAGTTGAACTAAATCTATAACCTAGTACAAATAATTTTACACTAGAGTTGAACTAGCTCAATAACCTAGGACAAATATTTTTACCCTAGAGTTGAACTAGCTCTATCACCTAGTACAAATAATTTTACACTAGAGTTGAACTTCCTCTATAACCTAGTACAAATAATTTTACATTAGAGTTGAACTAAATCTATAACCTAGTACAAATAATTTTACACTAGAGTTGAACTAGCTCAATAACCTAGTACAAATAGTTTTACACTAGAGTTGAACTAGCTCTATAACCTAGTACGAATAATTTTACACTATAGTTGAACTAGCTCTATAACCTAGTACAAATACTTTTACACTAGAGTTGAACTAGCTGTGTAACCTAGTTCAAATAATTTTACACTACAGTTGAACTAGCTCTATAACCTAGTACAATAATTTTACAATAGAAATCAACTAACTCTATAACCTAATACAAATAATTTTACACAAGAGTTGAACTAGCTCTACAACCTAGTACAAAAATTTTTACACTAGAGTTGAACTAGCTCTATAACCTAGTACAAATAATTTTACACTAGATTTTAACTAGCTCTCTAACCTAGTACAAATACTTTTATACTAGAGTTGAACTAGCTCTCTAACCTAGTACAAATAATTTTACACTAGAGTTGAACTAGCTCTATAACCTAGTACAAATAATTTTACCCTAGAGTTGAACTAGCTCTATCACCTAGTACAAATAATTTTACACTAGAGTTGAACTACCTCTATAACCTAGTACAAATAATTTTACATTAGAGTTGAACTAAATCTATAACCTAGTACAAATAATTTTACACTAGAGTTGAAGTAGCTCAATAACCTAGTACAAATAATTTTACACTAGAGTTGAACTAGCACTATAACCTAGTACGAATAATTTTACACTATAGTTGAACTAGCTCTATAACCTAGTACAAATACTTTTACACTAGAGTTGAACTAGCTGTGTAACCTAGTTCAAATAATTTTACACTACAGTTGAACTAGCTCTATAACCTAGTACAATAATTTTACAATAGAAATGAACTAGCTCTATAACCTAATACAAATAATTTTACACTAGAGTTGAACTAGCTCTATAACCTAGTACAAAAATTTTTACACTAGAGTTGAACTAGCTCTATAACCTAGTACAAATAATTTTACACTAGATTTTAACTAGCTCTGTAACCTAGTACAAATACTTTTATACTAGAGTTGAACTAGCTCTCTAACCTAGTACAAATAATTTTACACTAGAGTTGAACTAGCTCTATAACCTAGTACAAATAATTCTACACTAGAGTTGAACTAGCTCTATAACCAAGTACAAATACTTTCACACTAGAGTTGAACTAGCTCTATAACATAGTTCCAAAAAATTTACACTAAGGTTGAACTAGCTCTATAACCTATTACAAGTAATTTTACACTAGAGTTGAACTAGCTCTATAACCTGCTACAAATAATTTTACACTAGAGTTGAATTAGCTCTATAACCTAGTACAAATAATTTTACACCAGGGTTGAACTAGCTCTATAACAGAGTACAAATGATTTTACACTAGAGTTGAACTAGCTGTGTTACCTAGTTCAAATAATTTTACACTACAGTTGAACTAGCTCTATAACCTAGTACAAATAATTTTACACTAGGGTTGAACTAGCTCTATAACCGAGTACAAATAATTTTACACTAGAGTTGAACTAGCTCTATAACCTAGTACAAATACTTTTACACTAGAGCTGAACTAGCTCTATAACCTAGTTCAAATAATTTAACACTAAGGTTGAACTAGCTCTATAACCTAGTACAAATAATTTTACACTAGAGTTGAACTACCTCTATAACCTAGTACAAATAATTTTACCCTAGAGTTGAACTAGCTCTATCACCTAGTACAAATAATTTTACACTAGAGTTGAACTACCTCTATAACCTAGTACAAATACTTTTATACTAGAGTTGAACTAGCTCTCTAACCTAGTACAAATAATTTTACACTAGAGTTGAACTAGCTCTATAACCTAGTACAAATAATTTTACACTAGAGTTGAACTAGCTCTATAACCTAGTACGAATAATTTTACACTATAGTTGAACTAGCTCTATAACCTAGTACAAATACTTTTACACTAGAGTTGAACTAGCTGTGTAACCTAGTTCAAATAATTTTACACTACAGTTGAACTAGCTCTATAACCTAGTACAATAATTTTACAATAGAAATGAACTAGCTCTATAACCTAATACAAATAATTTTACACTAGAGTTGAACTAGCTCTATAACCTAGTACAAAAATTTTTACACTAGGGTTGAACTAGCTCTATAACCTAGTACAAATAATTTTACACTAGATTTTAACTAGCTCTGTAACCTAGTACAAATACTTTTATACTAGAGTTGAACTAGCTCTCTAACCTAGTACAAATAATTTTACACTAGAGTTGAACTAGCTCTATAACCTAGTACAAATAATTCTACGCTAGAGTTGAACTAGCTCTATAACCAAGTACAAATACTTTCACACTAGAGTTGAACTAGCTCTATAACATAGTTCCAAAAAATTTACACTAAGGTTGATCTAGCTCTATAACCTATTACAACTAATTTTACACTAGAGTTGAACTAGCTCTATAACCTGCTACAAATAATTTTACACTAGAGTTGAATTAGCTCTATAACCTAGTACAAATAATTTTACACTAGGGTTGAACTAGCTCTATAACAGAGTACAAATGATTTTACACTAGAGTTGAACTAGCTGTGTAACCTAGTTCAAATAATTTTACCCTAGAGTTGAACTAGCTCTATCACCTAGTACAAATAATTTTACACTAGAGTTGAACTACCTCTATAACCTAGTACAAATAATTTTACATTAGAGTTGAACTAAATCTATAACCTAGTACAAATAATTTTACACTAGAGTTGATCTAGCTCAATAACCTAGTACAAATAATTTTACCCTAGAGTTGAACTAGCTCTATCACCTAGTTCAAATAATTTAACACTAAGGTTGAACTAGCTCTATAACCTAGTACAAATAATTTTACACTAGAGTTGAACTAGCTCTATAACCTAGTACAAATAATTTTACCCTAGAGTTGAACTAGCTCTATCACCTAGTACAAATAATTTTACACTAGAGTTGAACTACCTCTATAACCTAGTACAAATAATTTTACATTAGAGTTGATCTAAATCTATAACCTAGTACAAATAATTTTACACTAGAGTTGAACTTGCTCAATAACCTAGTACAAATAATTTTACACTAGAGTTGAACTAGCACTATAACCTAGTACGAATAATTTTACACTATAGTTGAACTTGCTCTATAACCTAGTACAAATACTTTTACACTAGAGTTGAACTAGCTGTGTAACCTAGTTCAAATAATTTTACACTACAGTTGAACTAGCTCTATAACCTAGTACAATAATTTTACAATAGAAATGAACTAGCTCTATAACCTAATACAAATAATTTTACACGAGAGTTGAACTAGCTCTATAACCTAGTACAAAAAATTTTACACTAGAGTTGAACTAGCTCTATAACCTAGTACAAATAATTTTACACTAGATTTTAACTAGCTCTCTAACCTAGTACAAATACTTTTATACTAGAGTTGATCTAGCTCTCTAACCTAGTACAAATAATTTTACACTAGAGTTGAACTAGCTCTATAACCTAGTACAAATAATTTTACCCTAGAGTTGAACTAGCTCTATCACCTAGTACAAATAATTTTACACTAGAGTTGAACTACCTCTATAACCTAGTACAAATAATTTTACATTAGAGTTGAAATAAATCTATAACCGAGTACAAATAATTTTACACTAGAGTTGAACTAGCTCAATAACCTAGTACAAATAATTTTACACTAGAGTTGAACTAGCACTATAACCTAGTACGAATAATTTTACACTATAGTTGAACTAGCTCTATAACCTAGTACAAATACTTTTACACTAGAGTTGAACTAGCTGTGTAACCTAGTTCAAATAATTTTACACTACAGTTGAACTAGCTCTATAACCTAATACAAATAATTTTACACTAGAGTTGAACTAGCTCTATAACCTAGTACAAAAAATTTTACACTAGAGTTGAACTAGCTCTATAACCTAGTACAAATAATTTTACACTAGATTTTAACTAGCTCTGTAACCTAGTACAAATACTTTTATACTAGAGTTGAACTAGCTCTCTAACCTAGTACAAATAATTTTACACTAGAGTTGAACTAGCTCTATAACCTAGTACAAATAATTCTACACTAGAGTTGAACTAGCTCTATAACCAAGTACAAATACTTTCACACTAGAGTTGAACTAGCTCTATAACATAGTTCCAAAAAATTTACACTAAGGTTGAACTAGCTCTATAACCTATTACAAGTAATTTTACACTAGAGTTGAACTAGCTCTATAACCTGCTACAAATAATTTTACACTAGAGTTGAATTAGCTCTATAACCTAGTACAAATAATTTTACACTAGGGTTGAACTAGCTCTATAACAGAGTACAAATGATTTTACACTAGAGTTGAACTAGCCGTGTAACCTAGTTCAAATAATTTTACCCTAGAGTTGAACTAGCTCTATCACCTAGTACAAATAATTTTACACTAGAGTTGAACTACCTCTATAACCTAGTACAAATAATTTTACATTAGAATTGAACTAAATCTATAACCTAGTACAAATAATTTTACACTAGAGTTGAACTAGCTCAATAACCTAGGACAAATATTTTTACCCTAGAGTTGAACTAGCTCTATCACCTAGTACAAATAATTTTACACTAGAGTTGAACTACCTCTATAACCTAGTACAAATAATTTTACATTAGAGTTGAACTAAATCTATAACCTAGTACAAATAATTTTACACTAGAGTTGAACTAGCTCAATAACCTAGTACAAATAGTTTTACACTAGAGTTGAACTAGCTCTATAACCTAGTACGAATAATTTTACACTATAGTTGAACTAGCTCTATAACCTAGTACAAATACTTTTACACTAGAGTTGAACTAGCTGTGTAACCTAGTTCAAATAATTTTACACTACAGTTGAACTAGCTCTATAACCTAGTACAATAATTTTACAATAGAAATGAACTAACTCTATAACCTAATACAAATAATTTTACAATAGAGTTGAACTAGCTCTACAACCTAGTACAAAAATTTTTACACTAGAGTTGAACTAGCTCTATAACCTAGTACAAATAATTTTACACTAGATTTTAACTAGCTCTCTAACCTAGTACAAATACTTTTATACTAGAGTTGAACTAGCTCTCTAACCTAGTACAAATAATTTTACACTAGAGTTGAACTAGCTCTATAACCTAGTACAAATAATTTTACCCTAGAGTTGAACTAGCTCTATCACCTAGTACAAATAATTTTACACTAGAGTTGAACTACCTCTATAACCTAGTACAAATAATTTTACATTAGAGTTGAACTAAATCTATAACCTAGCACAAATAATTTTACACTAGAGTTGAACTAGCTCAATAACCTAGTACAAATAATTTTACACTAGAGTTGAACTAGCACTATAACCTAGTACGAATAATTTTACACTATAGTTGAACTAGCTCTATAACCTAGTACAAATACTTTTACACTAGAGTTGAACTAGTTGTGTAACCTAGTTCAAATAATTTTACACTACAGTTGAACTAGCTCTATAACCTAGTACAATAATTTTACAATAGAAATGAACTAGCTCTATAACCTAATACAAATAATTTTACACTAGAGTTGAACTAGCTCTATAACCTAGTACAAAATTTTTTACAATAGAGTTGAACTAGCTCTATAACCTAGTACAAATAATTTTACACTAGATTTTAACTAGCTCTGTAACCTAGTACAAATACTTTTATACTAGAGTTGAACTAGCTCTCTAACCTAGTACAAATAATTTTACACTAGAGTTGAACTAGCTCTATAACCTAGTACAAATAATTCTACACTAGAGTTGAACTAGCTCTATAACCAAGTACAAATACTTTCACACTAGAGTTGAACTAGCTCTATAACATAGTTCCAAAAAATTTACACTAAGGTTGAACTAGCTCTATAACCTATTACAAGTAATTTTACACTAGAGTTGAACTAGCTCTATAACCTGCTACAAATAATTTTACACTAGAGTTGAATTAGCTCTATAACCTAGTACAAATAATTTTACACTAGGGTTGAACTAGCTCTATAACAGAGTACAAATGATTTTACACTAGAGTTGAACTAGCTGTGTAACCTAGTTCAAATAATTTTACACTACAGTTGAACTAGCTCTATCACCTAGTAAAATAATTTTACACTAGGGTTGAACTAGCTCTATAACCAAGTACAAATAATTTTACACTAGAGTTGAACTAGCTCTATAACCTAGTACAAATACTTTTACACTAGGGTTGAACTAGCTCTATAACCTAGTTCAAATAATTTAACACTAAGGTTGAACTAGCTCTATAACCTAGTACAAATAATTTTACACTAGAGTTGAACTACCTCCATAACCTAGTACAAATAATTTTACATTAGAGTTGAACTAAATCTATAACCTAGTACAAATAATTTTACACTAGAGTTGAACTAGCTCAATAACCTAGTACAAATAATTTTACACTAGAGGTTAACTAGCTCTATAACCTAGTACGAATAATTTTACACTATAGTTGAACTAGCTCTATAACCTAGTACAAATACTTTTACACTAGAGTTGAACTAGCTGTGTAACCTAGTTCAAATAATTTTACACTACAGTTGAACTAGCTCTATAACCTAGTACAATAATTTTACAATAGAAATGAACTAGCTCTATAACCTAATACAAATAATTTTACACTAGAGTTGAACTAGCTCTATAACCTAGTACAAAAAATTTTACACTAGAGTTGAACTAGCTCTATAACCTATTACAAATAATTTTACACTAGATTTTAACTAGCTCTGTAACCTAGTACAAATACTTTTATACTAGAGTTGAACTAGCTCTCTAACCTAGTACAAATAATTTTACACTAGAGTTGAACTAGCTCTATAACCTAGTACAAATAATTTTACCCTAGAGTTGAAGTAGCTCTATCACCTAGTACAAATAATTTTACACTAGAGTTGAACTACCTCTATAACCTAGTACAAATAATTTTACATTAGAGTTGAACTAAATTTATAACCTAGTACAAATAATTTTACACTAGAGTTCAACTAGCTCAATAACCTAGTACAAATAATTTTACACTAGAGTTGAACTAGCACTATAACCTAGTACGAATAATTTTACACTATAGTTGAACTAGCTCTATAACCTAGTACAAATACTTTTACACTAGAGTTCAACTAGCTGTGTAACCTAGTTCAAATAATTTTACACTACTGTTGAACTAGCTCTATAACCTAGTACAATAATTTTACAATAGAAATGAACTAGCTCTATAACCTAATACAAATAATTTTACACTAGAGTTGAACTAGCTCTATAACCTAGTACAAAAAATTTTACACTAGAGTTGAACTAGCTCTATAACCTAGTACAAATAATTTTACACTAGATTTTAACTAGCTCTGTAACCTAGTACAAATACTTTTATACTAGAGTTGAACTAGCTCTCTAACCTAGTACAAATAATTTTACACTAGAGTTGAACTAGCTCTATAACCTAGTACAAATAATTCTACACTAGAGTTGAACTAGCTCTATAACCAAGTACAAATACTTTCACACTAGAGTTGAACTAGCTCTATAACATAGTTCCAAAAAATTTACACTAAGGTTGAACTAGCTCTATAACCTATTACAAGTAATTTTACACTAGAGTTGAACTAGCTCTATAACCTGCTACAAATAATTTTACACTAGAGTTGAATTAGCTCTATAACCTAGTACAAATAATTTTACACCAGGGTTGAACTAGCTCTATAACAGAGTACAAATGATTTTACACTAGAGTTGAACTAGCTGTGTTACCTAGTTCAAATAATTTTACACTACAGTTGAACTAGCTCTATAACCTAGTACAAATAATTTTACACTAGGGTTGAACTAGCTCTATAACCGAGTACAAATAATTTTACACTAGAGTTGAACTAGCTCTATAACCTAGTACAAATACTTTTACACTAGAGCTGAACTAGCTCTATAACCTAGTTCAAATAATTTAACACTAAGGTTGAACTAGCTCTATAACCTAGTAGAAATAATTTTACACTAGAGTTGAACTAGCTCTATAACCTAGTACAAATAATTTTACCCTAGAGTTGAACTAGCTCTATCACCTTGTACAAATAATTTTACACTAGAGTTGAACTACCTCTATAACCTAGTACAAATAATTTTACATTAGAGTTGAACTAAATCTATAACCTAGTACAAATAATTTCCACTAGAGTTGAACTAGCTCAATAACCAAGTATAAATAATTTTACACTAGAGTTGAACTAGCTCTATAACCTAGTACGAATAATTTTACACTATAGTTGAACTAGCTCTATAACCTAGTACAAATACTTTTACACTAGAGTTGAACTAGCTGTGTAACCTAGTTCAAATAATTTTACACTACAGTTGAACTAGCTCTATAACCTAGTACAATAATTTTACAATAGAAATGAACTATCTCTATAACCTAATACAAATAATTTTACACTAGAGTTGAACTAGCTCTATAACCTAGTACAAAAATTTTTACACTAGAGTTGAACTAGCTCTATAACCTAGTACAAATAATTTTACACTAGATTTTAACTAGCTCTGTAACCTAGTACAAATACTTTTATACTAGAGTTGAACTAGCTCTCTAACCTAGTACAAATAATTTTACACTAGAGTTGAACTAGCTCTATAACCTAGTACAAATAATTCTACACTAGAGTTGAACTAGCTCTATAACCAAGTACAAATACTTTCACACTAGAGTTGAACTAGCTCTATAACATAGTTCCAAAAAATTTACACTAAGGTTGAACTAGCTCTATAACCTATTACAAGTAATTTTACACTAGAGTTGTACTAGCTCTATAACCTGCTACAAATAATTTTACATTAGAGTTGAATTAGCTCTATAACCTAGTACAAATAATTTTACACTAGGGTTGAACTAGCTCTATAACAGAGTACAAATGATTTTACACTAGAGTTGAACTAGCTCTATAACCTAGTACAAATACTTTTACACTAGTGCTGAACTAGCTCTATAACCTAGTTCAAATAATTTTACACTAAGGTTGAACTAGCTCTATAACCTAGTACAAATAATTTTACACTAGAGTTGAACTAGCTCTATAACCTAGTACAAACAATTTTACACTAGAGTTGAACTAGCTCTATAACCTAGTTCAAATAATTTTACACTAAGGTTGAACTAGCTCTATAACCTAGTACAAATAATTTTACACTAGAGTTGAACTAGCTCTATAACCTAGTACAAATAATTTTACGCTAGAGTTTAACTAGCTCTATAACCTAGTACAAATAATTTTACCCTAGAGTTGAACTAGCTCTATCACCTAGTACAAATAATTTTACACTAGAGTTGAACTACCTCTATAACCTAGTACAAATAATTTTACACTAGAGTTGAACTAGCTCTATCACCTAGTACAAATAATTTTACACTAGAGTTGAACTAAATCTATAACCTAGTACAAATAATTTTACACTAGAGTTGAACTAGCTCTATAACCTAGTACAAATAATTTTACACTAGAGTTGAACTAGCTCTATAACCTAGTACGAATAATTTTACACTATAGTTGAACTAGCTCTATAACATAGTACAAATAAATTTACACTAGAGTTGAACTAGCTCTATAACCTAGTACGAATAATTTTACACTAGAGTTGAACTAGCTGTGTAACCTAGTACAAAGAATTTTACACTAGAGTTGAACTAGCTCTATAACCTAGTACAAATAATTTTACACTAGAGTTGAACTACCTCTATAACCTAGTACAAATAATTTTACATTAGAGTTGAACTAAATCTATAACCTAGTACAAATAATTTTACACTAGAGTTGAACTAGCTCAATAACCAAGTACAAATAATTTTACACTAGAGTTGAACTAGCTCTATAACCTAGTACGAATAATTTTACACTATAGTTGAACTAGCTCTATAACCTAGTACAAATACTTTTACACTAGAGTTCAACTAGCTGTGTAACCTAGTTCAAATAATTTTACACTACAGTTGAACTAGCTCTATAACCTAGTACAATAATTTTACAATAGAAATGAACTAGCTCTATAACCTAATACAAATAATTTTACACTAGAGTTGAACTAGCTCTATAACCAAGTACAGAAAAATTTACACTAAGGTTGAACTAGCTCTATAACCTATTACAAGTAATTTTACACTAGAGTTGAACTAGCTCTATAACCTGCTACAAATAATTTTACATTAGAGTTGAATTAGCTCTATAACCTAGTACAAATAATTTTACCCTAGGGTTGAACTAGCTCTATAACAGAGTACAAATGATTTTACACTAGAGTTGAACTAGCTCTATAACTTAGTACAAATACTTTTACACTAGTGCTGAACTAGCTCTATAACCTAGTTCAAATAATTTTACACTAAGGTTGAACTAGCTCTATAACCTAGTACAAATAATTTTACACTAGAGTTGAACTAGCTCTATAACCTAGTACAAACAATTTTACACTAGAGTTGAACTAGCTCTATAACCTAGTTCAAATAATTTTACACTAAGGTTGAACTAGCTCTATAACCTAGTACAAATAATTTTACACTAGAGTTGAACTAGCTCTATAACCTAGTACAAATAATTTTACGCTAGAGTTTAACTAGCTCTATAACCTAGTACAAATAATTTTACCCTAGAGTTGAACTAGATCTATCACCTAGTACAAATAATTTTACACTAGAGTTGAACTACCTCTATAACCTAGTACAAATAATTTTACACTAGAGTTGAACTAGCTCTATCACCTAGTACAAATAATTTTACACTAGAGTTGAACTAAATCTATAACCTAGTACAAATAATTTTACACTAGAGTTGAACTAGCTCTATAACCTAGTACAAATAATTTTACACTAGAGTTGAACTAGCTCTATAACCTAGTACGAATAATTTTACACTAGAGTTGAACTAGCTCTATAACCTAGTACAAATAATTTTACACTATAGTTGAACTAGCTCTATAACATAGTACAAATAATTTTACACTAGAGTTGAACTAGCTCTATAACCTAGTACGAATAATTTTACACTAGAGTTGAACTAGCTGTGTATCCTAGTACAAAGAATTTTACACTAGAGTTGAACTAGCTCTATAACCTAGTACAAATAATTTTACACTAGAGTTGAACTAGCTGTGTAACCTAGTTCAAATAATTTTACACTACAGTTGAACTAGCTCTATAACCTAGTACAAATAATTTTACACTAGGGTTGAACTAGCTCTATAACCGAGTACAAATAATTTTACACTAGAGTTGAACTAGCTCTATAACCTAGTACAAATACTTTTACACTAGAGCTGAACTAGCTCTATAACCTAGTTCAAATAATTTAACACTAAGGTTGAACTAGCTCTATAACCAAGTACAAATAATTTTACACTAGAGTTGAACTAGCTCTATAACCTAGTACAAATAATTTTACCCTAGAGTTGAACTAGCTCTATCACCTAGTACAAATAATTTTACACTAGAGTTGAACTAGATCTATCACCTAGTACAAATAATTTTACACTAGAGTTGAACTACCTCTATAACCTAGTACAAATAATTTTACACTAGAGTTGAACTAGCTCTATCACCTAGTACAAATAATTTTACACTAGAGTTGAACTAAATCTATAACCTAGTACAAATAATTTTACACTAGAGTTGAACTAGCTCTATAACCTAGTACAAATAATTTTACACTAGAGTTGAACTAGCTCTATAACCTAGTACGAATAATTTTACACTAGAGTTGAACTAGCTCTATAACCTAGTACAAATAATTTTACACTATAGTTGAACTAGCTCTATAACATAGTACAAATAATTTTACACTAGAGTTGAACTAGCTCTATAACCTAGTACGAATAATTTTACACTAGAGTTGAACTAGCTGTGTATCCTAGTACAAAGAATTTTACACTAGAGTTGAACTAGCTCTATAACCTAGTACAAATAATTTTACACTAGAGTTGAACTAGCTGTGTAACCTAGTTCAAATAATTTTACACTACAGTTGAACTAGCTCTATAACCTAGTACAAATAATTTTACACTAGGGTTGAACTAGCTCTATAACCGAGTACAAATAATTTTACACTAGAGTTGAACTAGCTCTATAACCTAGTACAAATACTTTTACACTAGAGCTGAACTAGCTCTATAACCTTGTTCAAATAATTTAACACTAAGGTTGAACTAGCTCTATAACCAAGTACAAATAATTTTACACTAGAGTTGAACTAGCTCTATAACCTAGTACAAATAATTTTACCCTAGAGTTGAACTAGCTCTATCACCTAGTACAAATAATTTTACACTAGAGTTGAACTACCTCTATAACCAAGTACAAATAATTTTACATTAGAGTTGAACTAAATCTATAACCTAGTACAAATAATTTTACACTAGAGTTTAACTAGCTCAATAACCTAGTACAAATAATTTTACACTAGAGTTGAACTAGCACTATAACCTAGTACGAATAATTTTACAGTATAGTTGAACTAGCTCTATAACCTAGTACAAATACTTTTACACTAGAGTTGAACTAGCTGTGTAACCTAGTTCAAATAATTTTACACTACAGTTGAACTAGCTCTATAACCTAGTACAATAATTTTACAATAGAAATGAACTAGCTCTATAACCTAATACAAATAATTTTGCACTAGAGTTGAACTAGCTCTATAACCTAGTACAAAAAATTTTACACTAGAGTTGAACTAGATCTATAACCTAGTACAAATAATTTTACACTAGATTTTAACTAGCTCTGTAACCTAGTACAAATACTTTTATACTAGAGTTGAACTAGCTCTCTAACCTAGTACAAATAATTTTACACTAGAGTTGAACTAGCTCTATAACCTAGTACAAATAATTCTACACTAGAGTTGAACTAGCTCTATAACCAAGTACAAATACTTTCACACTAGAGTTGAACTAGCTCTATAACATAGTTCCAAAAAATTTACACTAAGGTTGAACTAGCTCTATAACCTATTACAAGTAATTTTACAGTAGAGTTGAACTAGCTCTATAACCTGCTACAAATAATTTTACACTAGAGTTGAATTAGCTCTATAACCTAGTACAAATAATTTTACACTAGGGTTGAACTAGCTCTATAACAGAGTACAAATGATTTTACACTAGAATTGAACTAGCTGTGTAACCTAGTTCAAATAATTTTACACTACAGTTGAACTAGCTCTATAACCTAGTACAAATAATTTTACACTAGGGCTGAACTAGCTCTATAACCGAGTACAAATAATTTTACACTAGAGTTGAACTAGCTCTATAACCTAGTACAAATACTTTTACACTAGAGCTGAACTAGCTCTATAACCTAGTTCAAATAATTTAACACTAAGGTTGAACTAGCTCTATAACCTAGTACAAATAATTTTACACTAGAGTTGAACTAGCTCTATAACCTAGTACAAATAATTTTACCCTAGAGTTGAACTAGCTCTATCACCTAGTACAAATAATTTTACACTAGAGTTGAACTACCTCTATAACCTAGTACAAATAATTTTACATTAGAGTTGAACTAAATCTATAACCTAGTACAAATAATTTTACACTAGAGTTGAACTAGCTCAATAACCTAGTACAAATAATTTTACACTAGAGTTGAACTAGCTCTATAACCTAGTACGAATAATTTTACACTATAGTTGAACTAGCTCTATAACCTAGTACAAATACTTTTACACTAGAGTTGAACTAGCTGTGTAACCTAGTTCAAATAATTTTACACTACAGTTGAACTAGCTCTATAACCTAGTACAATAATTTTACAATAGAAATGAACTAGCTCTATAACCTAATACAAATAATTTTACACTAGAGTTGAACTAGCTCTATAACCTAGTACAAAAATTTTTACACTAGAGTTGAACTAGCTCTATAACCTAGTACAAATAATTTTACACTAGATTTTAACTAGCTCTGTAACCTAGTACAAATACTTTTATACTAGAGTTGAACTAGCTCTCTAACCTAGTACAAATAATTTTACACTAGAGTTGAACTAGCTCTATAACATAGTTCCATAAAATTTACACTAAGGTTGAACTAGCTCTATAACCTATTACAAGTAATTTTACACTAGGGTTGAACTAGCTCTATAACCTGCTACAAATAATTTTACACTAGAGTTGAATTAGCTCTATAACCTAGTACAAATAATTTTACACTAGGGTTGAACTAGCTCTATAACAGAGTACAAATGATTTTACACTAGAGTTGAACTAGCTGTGTAACCTAGTTCAAATAATTTTACACTACAGTTGAACTAGCTCTATAACCTAGTACAAATAATTTTACACTAGGGTTGAACTAGCTCTATAACCGAGTACAAATAATTTTACACTAGAGTTGAACTAGCTCTATAACCTAGTACAAATACTTTTACACTAGAGCTGAACTAGCTCTATAACCTAGTTCAAATAATTTTACACTAAGGTTGAACTAGCTCTATAACCTAGTACAAATAATTTTACACTAGAGTTGAACTAGCTCTATAACCTAGTACAAATAATTTTACCCTAGAGTTGAACTAGCTCTATCACCTAGTACAAATAATTTTACACTAGAGTTGAACTACCTCTATAACCTAGTACAAATAATTTTACATTAGAGTTGAACTAAATCGATAACCTAGTACAAATAATTTTACACTAGAGTTGAACTAGCTCAATAACCTAGTACAAATAATTTTACACTAGAGTTGAACTAGCTCTATAACCTAGTACGAATAATTTTACACTATAGTTGAACTAGCTCTATAACCTAGTACAAATACTTTTACACTAGAGTTGAACTAGCTGTGTAACCTAGTTCAAATAATTTTACACTACAGTTGAACTAGCTCTATAACCTAGTACAATAATTTTACAATAGAAATGAACTAGCTCTATAACCTAATACAAATAATTTTACACTAGAGTTGAACTAGCTCTATAACCTAGTACAAAAATTTTTACACTAGAGTTGAACTAGCTCTATAACCTAGTACAAATAATTTTACACTAGATTTTAACTAGCTCTGTAACCTAGTACAAATACTTTTATACTAGAGTTGAACTAGCTCTCTAACCTAGTACAAATAATTTTACACTAGAGTTGAACTAGCTCTATAACCTAGTACAAATAATTCTACACTAGAGTTGAACTAGCTCTATAACCAAGTACAAATACTTTCACACTAGAGTTGAACTAGCTCTATAACATAGTTCCAAAAAATTTACACTAAGGTTGAACTAGCTCTATAACCTATTACAAGTAATTTTACACTAGAGTTGAACTAGCTCTATAACCTGCTACAAATAATTTTACATTAGAGTTGAATTAGCTCTATAACCTAGTACAAATAATTTTACACTAGGGTTGAACTAGCTCTATAACAGAGTACAAATGATTTTACACTAGAGTTGAACTAGCTCTATACCTTAGTACAAATACTTTTACACTAGTGCTGAACTAGCTCTATAACCTAGTTCAAATAATTTTACATTAAGGTTGAACTAGCTCTATAACCTAGTACAAATAATTTTACACTAGAGTTGAACTAGCTCTATAACCTAGTACAAACAATTTTACACTAGAGTTGAACTAGCTCTATAACCTAGTTCAAATAATTTTACACTAAGGTTGAACTAGCTCTATAACCTAGTACAAATAATTTTACACTAGAGTTGAACTAGCTCTATAACCTAGTACAAATAATTTTACGCTAGAGTTTAACTAGCTCTATAACCTAGTACAAATAATTTTACCCTAGAGTTGAACTAGATCTATCACCTAGTACAAATAATTTTACACTAGAGTTGAACTACCTCTATAACCTAGTACAAATAATTTTACACTAGAGTTGAACTAGCTCTATCACCTAGTACAAATAATTTTACACTAGAGTTGAACTAAATCTATAACCTAGTACAAATAATTTTACACTAGAGTTGAACTAGCTCTATAACCTAGTACAAATAATTTTACACTAGAGTTGAACTAGCTCTATAACCTAGTACGAATAATTTTACACTATAGTTGAACTAGCTCCATAACATAGTACAAATAATTTTACACTAGAGTTGAACTAGCTCTATAACCTAGTACGAATAATTTTACACTAGAGTTGAACTAGCTGTGTATCCTAGTACAAAGAATTTTACACTAGAGTTGAACTAGCTCTATAACCTAGTACAAATAATTTTACACTAGAGTTGAACTAGCTGTGTAACCTAGTTCAAATAATTTTACACTACAGTTGAACTAGCTCTATAACCTAGTACAAATAATTTTACACTAGGGTTGAACTAGCTCTATAACCGAGTACAAATAATTTTACACTAGAGTTGAACTAGCTCTATAACCTAGTACAAATACTTTTACACTAGAGCTGAACTAGCTCTATAACCTAGTTCAAATAATTTTACACTAAGGTTGAACTAGCTCTATAACCTAGTACAAATAATTTTACACTAGAGTTGAACTAGCTCTATAACCTAGTACAAATAATTTTACCCTAGAGTTGAACTAGCTCTATCACCTAGTACAAATAATTTTACACTAGAGTTGAACTACCTCTATAACCTAGTACAAATAATTTTACATTAGAGTTGAACTAAATCGATAACCTAGTACAAATAATTTTACACTAGAGTTGAACTAGCTCAATAACCTAGTACAAATAATTTTACACTAGAGTTGAACTAGCTCTATAACCTAGTACGAATAATTTTACACTATAGTTGAACTAGCTCTATAACCTAGTACAAATACTTTTACACTAGAGTTGAACTAGCTGTGTAACCTAGTTCAAATAATTTTACACTACAGTTGAACTAGCTCTATAACCTAGTACAATAATTTTACAATAGAAATGAACTAGCTCTATAACCTAATACAAATAATTTTACACTAGAGTTGAACTAGCTCTATAACCTAGTACAAAAATTTTTACACTAGAGTTGAACTAGCTCTATAACCTAGTACAAATAATTTTACACTAGATTTTAACTAGCTCTGTAACCTAGTACAAATACTTTTATACTAGAGTTGAACTAGCTCTCTAACCTAGTACAAATAATTTTACACTAGAGTTGAACTAGCTCTATAACCTAGTACAAATAATTCTACACTAGAGTTGAACTAGCTCTATAACCAAGTACAAATACTTTCACACTAGAGTTGAACTAGCTCTATAACATAGTTCCAAAAAATTTACACTAAGGTTGAACTAGCTCTATAACCTATTACAAGTAATTTTACACTAGAGTTGAACTAGCTCTATAACCTGCTACAAATAATTTTACATTAGAGTTGAATTAGCTCTATAACCTAGTACAAATAATTTTACACTAGGGTTGAACTAGCTCTATAACAGAGTACAAATGATTTTACACTAGAGTTGAACTAGCTCTATAACTTAGTACAAATACTTTTACACTAGTGCTGAACTAGCTCTATAACCTAGTTCAAATAATTTTACATTAAGGTTGAACTAGCTCTATAACCTAGTACAAATAATTTTACACTAGAGTTGAACTAGCTCTATAACCTAGTACAAACAATTTTACACTAGAGTTGAACTAGCTCTATAACCTAGTTCAAATAATTTTACACTAAGGTTGAACTAGCTCTATAACCTAGTACAAATATTTTTACACTAGAGTTGAACTAGCTCTATAACCTAGTACAAATAATTTTACGCTAGAGTTTAACTAGCTCTATAACCTAGTACAAATAATTTTACCCTAGAGTTGAACTAGATCTATCACCTAGTACAAATAATTTTACACTAGAGTTGAACTACCTCTATAACCTAGTACAAATAATTTTACACTAGAGTTGAACTAGCTCTATCACCTAGTACAAATAATTTTACACTAGAGTTGAACTAAATCTATAACCTAGTACAAATAATTTTACACTAGAGTTGAACTAGCTCTATAACCTAGTACAAATAATTTTACACTAGAGTTGAACTAGCTCTATAACCTAGTACGAATAATTTTACACTATAGTTGAACTAGCTCTATAACATAGTACAAATAATTTTACACTAGAGTTGAACTAGCTCTATAACCTAGTACGAATAATTTTACACTAGAGTTGAACTAGCTGTGTATCCTAGTACAAAGAATTTTACACTAGAGTTGAACTAGCTCTATAACCTAGTACAAATAATTTTACACTAGAGTTGAACTAGCTGTGTAACCTAGTTCAAATAATTTTACACTACAGTTGAACTAGCTCTATAACCTAGTACAAATAATTTTACACTAGGGTTGAACTAGCTCTATAACCGAGTACAAATAATTTTACACTAGATTTGAACTAGCTCTATAACCTAGTACAAATACTTTTACACTAGAGCTGAACTAGCTCTATAACCTAGTTCAAATAATTTAACACTAAGGTTGAACTAGCTCTATAACCTAGTACAAATAATTTTACACTAGAGTTGAACTAGCTCTATAACCTAGTACAAATAATTTTACCCTAGAGTTGAACTAGCTCTATCACCTAGTACAAATAATTTTACACTAGAGTTGAACTACCTCTATAACCAAGTACAAATAATTTTACATTAGAGTTGAACTAAATCTATAACCTAGTACAAATAATTTTACACTAGAGTTTAACTAGCTCAATAACCTAGTACAAATAATTTTACACTAGAGTTGAACTAGCACTATAACCTAGTACGAATAATTTTACACTATAGTTGAACTTGCTCTATAACCTAGTACAAATACTTTTACACTAGAGTTGAACTAGCTGTGTAACCTAGTTCAAATAATTTTACACTACAGTTGAACTAGCTCTATAACCTAGTACAATAATTTTACAATAGAAATGAACTAGCTCTATAACCTAATACAAATAATTTTGCACTAGAGTTGAACTAGCTCTAGAACCTAGTACAAAAAATTTTACACTAGAGTTGAACTAGATCTATAACCTAGTACAAATAATTTTACACTAGATTTTAACTAGCTCTGTAACCTAGTACAAATACTTTTATACTAGAGTTGAACTAGCTCTCTAACCTAGTACAAATAATTTTACACTAGAGTTGAATTAGCTCTATAACCTAGTACAAATAATTCTACACTAGAGTTGAACTAGCTCTATAACCAAGTACAAATACTTTCACACTAGAGTTGAACTAGCTCTATAACATAGTTCCAAAAAATTTACACTAAGGTTGAACTAGCTCTATAACCTATTACAAGTAATTTTACACTAGAGTTGAACTAGCTCTATAACCTGCTACAAATAATTTTACACTAGAGTTGAATTAGCTCTATAACCTAGTACAAATAATTTTACACTAGGGTTGAACTAGCTCTATAACAGAGTACAAATGATTTTACACTAGAGTTGAACTAGCTGTGTAACCTAGTTTAAATAATTTTACACTACAGTTGAACTAGCTCTATAACCTAGTACAAATAATTTTACACTAGGGTTGAACTAGCTCTATAACCGAGTACAAATAATTTTACACTAGAGTTGAACTAGCTCTATAACCTAGTACAAATACTTTTACACTAGAGCTGAACTAGCTCTATAACCTAGTTCAAATAATTTAACACTAAGGTTGAACTAGCTCTATAACCTAGTACAAATAATTTTACACTAGAGTTGAACTAGCTCTATAACCTAGTACAAATAATTTTACCCTAGAGTTGAACTAGCTCTATCACCTAGTAGAAATAATTTTACACTAGAGTTGAACTACCTCTATAACCTAGTACAATAATTTTACAATAGAAATGAACTAGCTCTATAACCTAATACAAATAATTTTACACTAGAGTTGAACTAGCTCTATAACCTAGTACAAATAATTTTACCCTAGAGTTGAACTAGCTCTATCACCTAGTACAAATAATTTTACACTAGAGTTGAACTACCTCTATAACCTAATACAAATAATTTTACATTAGAGTTGAACTAAATCTATAACCTAGTACAAATAATTTTACACTAGAGTTGAACTAGCTCAATAACCTAGTACAAATAATTTTACACTAGAGTTGAACTAGCTCTATAACCTAGTACGAATAATTTTACACTATAGTTGAACTAGCTCTATAACCTAGTACAAATACTTTTACACTAGAGTTGAACTAGCTGTGTAACCTAGTTCAAATAATTTTACACTACAGTTGAACGAGCTCTATAACCTAGTACAATAATTTTACAATAGAAATGAACTAGCTCTATAACCTAATACAAATAATTTTACACTAGAGTTGAACTAGCTCTATAACCTAGTACAAAAATTTTTACACTAGAGTTGAACTAGCTCTATAACCTAGTACAAATAATTTTACACTAGATTTTAACTAGCTCTGTAACCTAGTACAAATAATTTTATACTAGAGTTGAACTAGCTCTCTAACCTAGTACAAATAATTTTACACTAGAGTTGAACTAGCTCTATAACATAGTTCCAAAAAATTTACACTAAGGTTGAACTAGCTCTATAACCTATTACAAGTAATTTTACACTAGAGTTGAACTAGCTCTATAACCTGCTACAAATAATTTTACACTAGAGTTGAATTAGCTCTATAACCTAGTACAAATAATTTTACACTAGGGTTGAACTAGCTCTATAACAGAGTACAAATGATTTTACACTAGAGTTGAACTAGCTGTGTAACCTAGTTCAAATAATTTTACACTACAGTTGAACTAGCTCTATAACCTAGTACAAATAATTTTACACTAGTGTTGAACTAGCTCTATAACCGAGTACAAATAATTTTACACTAGAGTTGAACTAGCTCTATAACCTAGTACAAATACTTTTACACTAGAGCTGAACTAGCTCTATAACCTAGTTCAAATAATTTAACACTAAGGTTGAACTAGCTCTATAACCTAGTACAAATAATTTTACACTAGAGTTGAACTAGCTCTATAACCTAGTACAAATAATTTTACCCTAGAGTTGAACTAGCTCTATCACCTAGTACAAATAATTTTACACTAGAGTTGAACTACCTCTATAACCTAGTACAAATAATTTTACATTAGAGTTGAACTAAATCTATAACCTAGTACAAATAATTTTACACTAGAGTTGAACTAGCTCAATAACCTAGTACAAATAATTTTACACTAGAGTTGAACTAGCTCTATAACCTAGTACGAATAATTTTACACTATAGCTGAACTAGCTCTATAACCTAGTACAAATACTTTTACACTAGAGTTGAACTAGCTGTGTAACCTAGTTCAAATAATTTTACACTACAGTTGAACTAGCTCTATAACCTAGTACAATAATTTTACAATAGAAATGAACTAGCTCTATAACCTAATACAAATAATTTTACACTAGAGTTGAACTAGCTCTATAACCTAGTACAAAAATTTTTACACTAGAGTTGAACTAGCTCTATAACCTAGTACAAATAATTTTACACTAGATTTTAACTAGCTCTGTAACCTAGTACATATACTTTTATACTAGAGTTGAACTAGCTCTCTAACCTAGTACAAATAATTTTACACTAGAGTTGAACTAGCTCTATAACCTAGTACAAATAATTTTACCCTAGAGTTGAAGTAGCTCTATCACCTAGTACAAATAATTTTACACTAGAGTTGAACGAGCTCTATAACCTAGTACAAATAATTTTACACTAGATTTTAACTAGCTCTGTAACCTAGTACAAATACTTTTATACTAGAGTTGAACTAGCTCTCTAACCTAGTACAAATAATTTTACACTAGAGTTGAACTAGCTCTATAACCTAGTACAAATAATTCTACACTAGAGTTGAACTAGCTCTATAACCAAGTACAAATACTTTCACACTAGAGTTGAACTAGCTCTATAACATAGTTCCAAAAAATTTACACTAAGGTTGAACTAGCTCTGTAACCTAGTACAAATACTTTTACACTAAGGTTGAACTAGCTCTATATCCTAGTTCAAATAATTTTACACTAAGGTTGAACTAGCTCAATAACCTAATACAAATAATTTTACACTAGAGTTGAACTAGCTCTATAACCTAGTACAAACAATTTTACACTAGAGATGAACTAGCTCTATAACCTAGTTCAAATAATTTTACACTAAGGTTGAACTAGCTCTATAACCTAGTACAAATAATTTTACACTAGAGTTGAACTAGCTCTATAACCTAGTACAAATAATTTTACGCTAGAGTTTAACTAGCTCTATAACCTAGTACAAATAATTTTACCCTAGAGTTGAACTAGCTCTATCACCTAGTACAAATAATTTTACACTAGAGTTGAACTACCTCTATAACCTAGTACAAATAATTTTACACTAGAGTTGAACTAGCTCTATCACCTAGTACAAATAATTTTACACTAGAGTTGAACTAAATCTATAACCTAGTACAAATAATTTTACACTAGAGTTGAACTAGCTCTATAACCTAGTACAAATAATTTTACACTAGAGTTGAACTAGCTCTATAACCTAGTACGAATAATTTTACACTATAGTTGAACTAGCTCTAAAACATAGTACAAATAATTTTACACTAGAGTTGAACTAGCTGTATAACCTAGTACGAATAATTTTACACTAGAGTTGAACTAGCTGTGTAACCTAGTACAAAGAATTTTACACTAGAGTTGAACTAGCTCTATAACCTAGTACAAATAATTTTACACTAGAGTTGAACTACCTCTATAACCTAGTACAAATAATTTTACATTAGAGTTGAACTAAATCTATAACCTAGTACAAATAATTTTACACTAGAGTTGAACTAGCTCAATAACCAAGTACAATTAATTTTACACTAGAGTTGAACTAGCTCTATAACCTAGTACGAATAATTTTACACTATAGTTGAACTAGCTCTATAACCTAGTACAAATACTTTTACACTAGAGTTGAACTAGCTGTGTAACCTAGTTCAAATAATTTTACACTATAGTTGAACTAGCTCTATAACCTAGTACAATAATTTTACAATAGAAATGAACTAGCTCTATAACCTAATACAAATAATTTTACACTAGAGTTGAACTAGCTCTATAACCTAGTACAAAAAAATTTACACTAGAGTTGTACTAGCTCTATAACCTAGTACAAATAATTTTACACTAGATTTTAACTAGCTCTGTAACCTAGTACAAATACTTTTATACTAGAGTTGAACTAGCTCTCTAACCTAGTACAAATAATTTTACACTAGAGTTGAACTAGCTCTATAACCTAGTACAAATAATTCTACACTAGAGTTGAACTAGCTCTATAACCAAGTACAAATACTTTCACACTAGAGTTGAACTAGCTCTATAACATAGTTCCAAAAAATTTACACTAAGGTTGAACTAGCTCTATAACCTATTACAAGTAATTTTACACTAGAGTTGAACTAGCTCTATAACCTGCTACAAATAATTTTACATTAGAGTTGAATTAGCTCGATAACCTAGTACAAATAATTTTACACTAGGGTTGAACTAGCTTTATAACAGAGTACAAATGATTTTACACTAGAGTTGAACTAGCTCTATAACCTAGTACAAATACATTTACACTAGTACTGAACTAGCTCTATAACCTAGTTCAAATAATTTTACACTTAGGTTGAACTAGCTCTATAACCTAGTACAAATAATTTTACACTAGAGTTGAACTAGCTCTATAACCTAGTACAAAGAATTTTACACTAGAGTTGAACTAGCTCTATAACCTAGTTCAAATAATTTTACACTAAGGTTGAACTAGCTCTATAACCTAGTACAAATAATTTTACACTAGAGTTGAACTAGCTCTATAACCTAGTACAAATAATTTTACGCTAGAGTTTAACTAGCTCTATAACCTAGTACAAATAATTTTACCCTAGAGTTGAACTAGCTCTATCACCTAGTACAAATAATTTTACACTAGAGTTGAACTACCTCTATAACCTAGTACAAATAATTTTACACTAGAGTTGAACTAGCTCTATCACCTAGTACAAATAATTTTACACTAGAGTTGAACTAAATCTATAACCTAGTACAAATAATTTTACACTAGAGTTGAACTAGCTCTATAACCTAGTACAAATAATTTTACACTAGAGTTGAACTAGCTCTATAACCTAGTACGAATAATTTTACACTATAGTTGAACTAGCTCTATAACATAGTACAAATAATTTTACACTAGAGTTGAACTAGCTCTATAACCTAGTACGAATAATTTTACACTAGAGTTGAACTAGCTGTGTATCCTAGTACAAAGAATTTTACACTAGAGTTGAACTAGCTCTATAACCTAGTACAAATAATTTTACACTAGAGTTGAACTAGCTGTGTAACCTAGTTCAAATAATTTTACACTACAGTTGAACTAGCTCTATAACCTAGTACAAATAATTTTACACTAGGGTTGAACTAGCTCTATAACCGAGTACAAATAATTTTACACTAGATTTGAACTAGCTCTATAACCTAGTACAAATACTTTTACACTAGAGCTGAACTAGCTCTATAACCTAGTTCAAATAATTTAACACTAAGGTTGAACTAGCTCTATAACCTAGTACAAATAATTTTACACTAGAGTTGAACTAGCTCTATAACCTAGTACAAATAATTTTACCCTAGAGTTGAACTAGCTCTATCACCTAGTACAAATAATTTTACACTAGAGTTGAACTACCTCTATAACCAAGTACAAATAATTTTACATTAGAGTTGAACTAAATCTATAACCTAGTACAAATAATTTTACACTAGAGTTTAACTAGCTCAATAACCTAGTACAAATAATTTTACACTAGAGTTGAACTAGCACTATAACCTAGTACGAATAATTTTACACTATAGTTGAACTTGCTCTATAACCTAGTACAAATACTTTTACACTAGAGTTGAACTAGCTGTGTAACCTAGTTCAAATAATTTTACACTACAGTTGAACTAGCTCTATAACCTAGTACAATAATTTTACAATAGAAATGAACTAGCTCTATAACCTAATACAAATAATTTTGCACTAGAGTTGAACTAGCTCTAGAACCTAGTACAAAAAATTTTACACTAGAGTTGAACTAGATCTATAACCTAGTACAAATAATTTTACACTAGATTTTAACTAGCTCTGTAACCTAGTACAAATACTTTTATACTAGAGTTGAACTAGCTCTCTAACCTAGTACAAATAATTTTACACTAGAGTTGAATTAGCTCTATAACCTAGTACAAATAATTCTACACTAGAGTTGAACTAGCTCTATAACCAAGTACAAATACTTTCACACTAGAGTTGAACTAGCTCTATAACATAGTTCCAAAAAATTTACACTAAGGTTGAACTAGCTCTATAACCTATTACAAGTAATTTTACACTAGAGTTGAACTAGCTCTATAACCTGCTACAAATAATTTTACACTAGAGTTGAATTAGCTCTATAACCTAGTACAAATAATTTTACACTAGGGTTGAACTAGCTCTATAACAGAGTACAAATGATTTTACACTAGAGTTGAACTAGCTGTGTAACCTAGTTTAAATAATTTTACACTACAGTTGAACTAGCTCTATAACCTAGTACAAATAATTTTACACTAGGGTTGAACTAGCTCTATAACCGAGTACAAATAATTTTACACTAGAGTTGAACTAGCTCTATAACCTAGTACAAATACTTTTACACTAGAGCTGAACTAGCTCTATAACCTAGTTCAAATAATTTAACACTAAGGTTGAACTAGCTCTATAACCTAGTACAAATAATTTTACACTAGAGTTGAACTAGCTCTATAACCTAGTACAAATAATTTTACCCTAGAGTTGAACTAGCTCTATCACCTAGTAGAAATAATTTTACACTAGAGTTGAACTACCTCTATAACCTAGTACAATAATTTTACAATAGAAATGAACTAGCTCTATAACCTAATACAAATAATTTTACACTAGAGTTGAACTAGCTCTATAACCTAGTACAAATAATTTTACCCTAGAGTTGAACTAGCTCTATCACCTAGTACAAATAATTTTACACTAGAGTTGAACTACCTCTATAACCTAGTACAAATAATTTTACATTAGAGTTGAACTAAATCTATAACCTAGTACAAATAATTTAACACTAGAGTTGAACTAGCTCAATAACCTAGTACAAATAATTTTACACTAGAGTTGAACTAGCTCTATAACCTAGTACGAATAATTTTACACTATAGTTGAACTAGCTCTATAACCTAGTACAAATACTTTTACACTAGAGTTGAACTAGCTGTGTAACCTAGTTCAAATAATTTTACACTACAGTTGAACGAGCTCTATAACCTAGTACAATAATTTTACAATAGAAATGAACTAGCTCTATAACCTAATACAAATAATTTTACACTAGAGTTGAACTAGCTCTATAACCTAGTACAAAAATTTTTACACTAGAGTTGAACTAGCTCTATAACCTAGTACAAATAATTTTACACTAGATTTTAACTAGCTCTGTAACCTAGTACAAATACTTTTATACTAGAGTTGAACTAGCTCTCTAACCTAGTACAAATAATTTTACACTAGAGTTGAACTAGCTCTATAACATAGTTCCAAAAAATTTACACTAAGGTTGAACTAGCTCTATAACCTATTACAAGTAATTTTACACTAGAGTTGAACTAGCTCTATAACCTGCTACAAATAATTTTACACTAGAGTTGAATTAGCTCTATAACCTAGTACAAATAATTTTACACTAGGGTTGAACTAGCTCTATAACAGAGTACAAATGATTTTACACTAGAGTTGAACTAGCTGTGTAACCTAGTTCAAATAATTTTACACTACAGTTGAACTAGCTCTATAACCTAGTACAAATACTTTTACACTAGAGCTGAACTAGCTCTATAACCTAGTTCAAATAATTTAACACTAAGGTTGAACTAGCTCTATAACCAAGTACAAATAATTTTACACTAGAGTTGAACTAGCTCTATAACCTAGTACAATAATTTTACACTAGGGTTGAACTAGCTCTATAACCAAGTACAAATAATTTTACACTAGAGTTGAACTAGCTCTATAACCTAGTACAATAATTTTACACTAGGGTTGAACTAGCTCTATAACCGAGTACAAATAATTTTACACTATAGTTGAACTAGCTCTATAACCTAGTACAAATACTTTTACACTAGAGCTGAACTAGCTCTATAACCTAGTTCAAATAATTTAACACTAAGGTTGAACTAGCTCTATAACCTAGTACAATAATTTTACACTAGGGTTGAACTAGCTCTATAACCGAGTACAAATAATTTTACACTATAGTTGAACTAGCTCTATAACCTAGTACAAATACTTTTACACTAGAGCTGAACTAGCTCTATAACCTAGTTCAAATAATTTAACACTAAGGTTGAACTAGCTCTATAACCAAGTACAAATAATTTTACACTAGAGTTGAACTAGCTCTATAACCTAGTACAATAATTTTACACTAGGGTTGAACTAGCTCTATAACCGAGTACAAATAATTTTACACTATAGTTGAACTAGCTCTATAACCTAGTACAAATACTTTTACACTAGAGCTGAACTAGCTCTATAACCTAGTTCAAATAATTTAACACTAAGGTTGAACTAGCTCTATAACCTAGTACAAATAATTTTACACTAGAGTTGAACTAGCTGTGTAACCTAGTTCAAATAATTTTACACTACAGTTGAACTAGCTCTATAACCTAGTACAAATAATTTTACACTAGGGTTGAACTAGCTCTATAACCGAGTACAAATAATTTTACACTATAGTTGAACTAGCTCTATAACCTAGTACAAATACTTTTACACTAGAGCTGAACTAGCTCTATAACCTAGTTCAAATAATTTAACACTAAGGTTGAACTAGCTCTATAACCTAGTACAAATAATTTTACACTAGAGTTGAACTAGCTCTATAACCTAGTACAAATAATTTTACCCTAGAGTTGAACTAGCTCTATCACCTAGTACAAATAATTTTACACTAGAGTTGAACTACCTCTATAACCTAGTACAAATAATTTTACATTAGAGTTGAACTAAATCTATAACCTAGTACAAATAATTTTACACTAGAGTTGAACTAGCTCAATAACCTAGTACAAATAATTTTACACTAGAGTTGAACTAGCACTATAACCTAGTACGAATAATTTTACACTATAGTTGAACTAGCTCTATAACCTAGTACAAATACTTTTACACTAGAGTTGAACTAGCTGTGTAACCTAGTTCAAATAATTTTACACTACAGTTGAACTAGCTCTATAACCTAGTACAATAATTTTACAATAGAAATGAACTAGCTCTATAACCTAATACAAATAATTTTACACTAGAGTTGAACTAGCTCTATAACCTAGTACGAATAATTTTACACTAGAGTTGAACTAGCTCTATAACCTAGTACAAATAATTTTACACTAGAGTTGAACTAGCTGTGTAACCTAGTTCAAATAATTTTACACTACAGTTGAATTAGCTCTATAACCTAGTACAAATAATTTTACACTAGGGTTGAACTAGCTCTATAACCGAGTACAAATTATTTTACACTATAGTTGAACTAGCTCTATAACCTAGTACAAATACTTTTACACTAGAGCTGAACTAGCTCTATAACCTAGTTCAAATAATTTAACACTAAGGTTGAACTAGCTCTCTAACCTAGTACAAATAATTTTACACTAGAGTTGAACTAGCTCTATAACCTAGTACAAATAATTTTACCCTAGAGTTGAACTAGCTCTATCACCTAGTACAAATAATTTTACACTAGAGTTGAACTACCTCTATAACCTAGTACAAATAATTTTACATTAGAGTTGAACTAAATCTATAACCTAGTACAAATAATTTTACACTAGAGTTGAACTAGCTCAATAACCTAGTACAAATAATTTTACACTAGAGTTGAACTAGCACTATAACCTAGTACGAATAATTTTACACTATAGTTGAACTAGCTCTATAACCTAGTACAAATACTTTTACACTAGAGTTGAACTAGCTGTGTAACCTAGTTCAAATAATTTTACACTACAGTTGAACTAGCTCTATAACCTAGTACAATAATTTTACAATAGAAATGAACTAGCTCTATAACCTAATACAAATAATTTTACACTAGAGTTGAACTAGCTCTATAACCTAGTACAAATAATTTTACACTAGAGTTGAACTAGCTCTATAACCTAGTACAAATAATTTTACACTAGATTTTAACTAGCTCTGTAACCTAGTACAAATACTTTTATACTAGAGTTGAACTAGCTCTCTAACCTAGTACAAATAATTTTACACTAGAGTTGAACTAGCTCTATAAACTAGTACAAATAATTCTACACTAGAGTTGAACTAGCTCTATAACCAAGTACAAATACTTTCACACTAGAGTTGAACTAGCTCTATAACATAGTTCCAAAAAATATACACTAAGGTTGAACTAGCTGTATAACCTATTACAAGTAATTTTACACTAGAGTTGAACTAGCTCTATAACCTGCTACAAATAATTTTACACTAGAGTTGAATTAGCTCTATAACCTAGTACAAATAATTTTACACTAGGGTTGAACTAGCTCTATAACAGAGTACAAATGATTTTACACTAGAGTTGAACTAGCTGTGTAACCTAGTTCAAATAATTTTACACTACAGTTGAACTAGCTCTATAACCTAGTACAAATAATTTTACACTAGGGTTGAACTAGCTCTATAACCGAGTACAAATAATTTTACACTAGAGTTGAACTAGGTCTATAACCTAGTACAAATACTTTTACACTAGAGCTGAACTAGTTCTATAACCTAGTTCAAATAATTTAACACTAAGGTTGAACTAGCTCTATAACCTAGTACAAATAATTTTACACTAGAGTTGAACTAGCTCTATAACCTAGTACAAATAATTTTACCCTAGAGTTGAACTAGCTCTATCACCTAGTACAAATAATTTTACACTAGAGTTGAACTACCTCTATAACCTAGTACAAATAATTTTACATTAGAGTTGAACTAAATCTATAACCTAGTACAAATAATTTTACACTAGAGTTGAACTAGCTCAATAACCTAGTACGAATAATTTTACACTAGAGTTGAACTAGCTCTATAACCTAGTACGAATAATTTTACCCTATAGTTGAACTAGCTATATAACCTAGTACAAATACTTTTACACTAGAGTTGAACTAGCTGTGTAACCTAGTTCAAATAATTTTACACTACAGTTGAACTAGCTCTATAACCTAGTACAATAATTTTACAATAGAAATGAACTAGCTCTATAACCTAATACAAATAATTTTACACTAGAGTTGAACTAGCTCTATAACCTAGTACAAAATTTTTTACACTAGAGTTGAACTAGCTCTATAACCTAGTACAAATAATTTTACACTAGATCTTAACTAGCTCTCTAACCTAGTACAAATACTTTTATACTAGAGTTGAACTAGCTCTCTAACCTAGTACAAATAATTTTACACTAGAGTTGAACTAGCTCTATAACCTAGTACAAATAATTTTACCCTAGAGTTGAACTAGCTCTATCACCTAGTACAAATAATTTTACACTAGAGTTGAACTACCTCTATAACCGAGTACAAATAATTTTACATTAGAGTTGAGCTAAATCTATAACCTAGTACAAATAATTTTACACTAGAGTTGAACCAGCTCAATAACCTAGTACAAATAATTTTACACTAGAGTTGAACTCGCACAATAACCTAGTACGAATAATTTTACACTATAGTTGAACTAGCTCTATAACCTAGTACAAATACTTTTACACTAGAGTTGAACTAGCTGTGTAACCTAGTTCAAGTAATTTTACACTACAGTTGAACTAGCTCTATAACCTAGTACAATAATTTTACAATAGAAATGAACTAGCTCTATAACCTAATACAAATAATTTTACACTAGAGTTGAACTAGCTCTATAACCTAGTACAAAAAAATTTACACTGGAGTTGAACTAGCTCTATAACCTAGTACAAATAATTTTACACTAGATTTTAACTAGCTCTGTAACCTAGTACAAATACTTTTATACTAGAGTTGAACTAGCTCTCTAACCTAGTACAAATAATTTTACACTAGAGTTGAACTAGCTCTATAACCTAGTACAAATAATTCTACACTAGAGTTGAACTAGCTCTATAACCAAGTACAAATACTTTCACACTAGAGTTGAACTAGCTCTATAACATAGTTCCAAAAAATTTACACTAAGGTTGAACTAGCTGTATAACCTATTACAAGTAATTTTACACTAGAGTTGAACTAGCTCTATAACCTGCTACAAATAATTTTACACTAGAGTTGAATTAGCTCTATAACCTAGTACAAATAATTTTACACTAGGGTTGAACTAGCTCTATAACAGAGTACAAATGATTTTACACTAGAGTTGAACTAGCTGTGTAACCTAGTTCAAATAATTTTACACTACAGTTGAACTAGCTCTATAACCTAGTACAAATAATTTTACACTAGGGTTGAACTAGCTCTATAACCGAGTACAAATAATTTTACACTAGAGTTGAACTAGCTCTATAACCTAGTACAAATACTTTTACACTAGAGCTGAACTAGCTCTATAACCTAGTTCAAATAATTTAACACTAAGGTTGAACTAGCTCTATAACCTAGTACAAATAATTTTACACTAGAGTTGAACTAGCTCTATAACCTAGTACAAATAATTTTACCCTAGAGTTGAACTAGCTCTATCACCTAGTAGAAATAATTTTACACTAGAGTTGAACTACCTCTATAACCTAGTACAATAATTTTACAATAGAAATGAACTAGCTCTATAACCTAATACAAATAATTTTACACTAGAGTTGAACTAGCTCTATAACCTAGTACAAAATTTTTTACACTAGAGTTGAACTAGCTCTATAACCTAGTACAAATAATTTTACACTAGATCTTAACTAGCTCTCTAACCTAGTACAAATACTTTTATACTAGAGTTGAACTAGCTCTCTAACCTAGTACAAATAATTTTACACTAGAGTTGAACTAGCTCTATAACCTAGTACAAATAATTTTACCCTAGAGTTGAACTAGCTCTATCACCTAGTACAAATAATTTTACACTAGAGTTGAACTACCTCTATAACCGAGTACAAATAATTTTACATTAGAGTTGAGCTAAATCTATAACCTAGTACAAATAATTTTACACTAGAGTTGAACTAGCTCAATAACCTAGTACAAATAATTTTACACTAGAGTTGAACTCGCACAATAACCTAGTACGAATAATTTTACACTATAGTTGAACTAGCTCTATAACCTAGTACAAATACTTTTACACTAGAGTTGAACTAGCTGTGTAACCTAGTTCAAATAATTTTACACTACAGTTGAACTAGCTCTATAACCTAGTACAATAATTTTACAATAGAAATGAACTAGCTCTATAACCTAATACAAATAATTTTACACTAGAGTTGAACTAGCTCTATAACCTAGTACAAAAAAATTTACACTGGAGTTGAACTAGCTCTATAACCTAGTACAAATAATTTTACACTAGATTTTAACTAGCTCTGTAACCTAGTACAAATACTTTTATACTAGAGTTGAACTAGCTCTCTAACCTAGTACAAATAATTTTACACTAGAGTTGAACTAGCTCTATAACCTAGTACAAATAATTCTACACTAGAGTTGAACTAGCTCTATAACCAAGTACAAATACTTTCACACTAGAGTTGAACTAGCTCTATAACATAGTTCCAAAAAATTTACACTAAGGTTGAACTAGCTGTATAACCTATTACAAGTAATTTTACACTAGAGTTGAACTAGCTCTATAACCTGCTACAAATAATTTTACACTAGAGTTGAATTAGCTCTATAACCTAGTACAAATAATTTTACACTAGGGTTGAACTAGCTCTATAACAGAGTACAAATGATTTTACACTAGAGTTGAACTAGCTCTATCACCTAGTACAAATAATTTTATACTAGAGTTGAACTAGCTCTCTAACCTAGTACAAATAATTTTACACTAGAGTTGAACTAGCTCTATCACCTAGTACAAATAATTTTACACTAGAGTTGAACTACCTCTATAACCGAGTACAAATAATTTTACATTAGAGTTGAGCTAAATCTATAACCTAGTACAAATAATTTTACACTAGAGTTGAACTAGCTCAATAACCTAGTACAAATAATTTTACACTAGAGTTGAACTCGCACAATAACCTAGTACGAATAATTTTACACTATAGTTGAACTAGCTCTATAACCTAGTACAAATACTTTTACACTAGAGTTGAACTAGCTATGTAACCTAGTTCAAATAATTTTACACTACAGTTGAACTAGCTCTATAACCTAGTACAATAATTTTACAATAGAAATGAACTAGCTCTATAACCTAATACAAATAATTTTACACTAGAGTTGAACTAGCTCTATAACCTAGTACAAAAAAATTTACACTGGAGTTGAACTAGCTCTATAACCTAGTACAAATAATTTTACACTAGATTTTAACTAGCTCTGTAACCTAGTACAAATACTTTTATACTAGAGTTGAACTAGCTCTCTAACCTAGTACAAATAATTTTACACTAGAGTTGAACTAGCTCTATAACCTAGTACAAATAATTCTACACTAGAGTTGAACTAGCTCTATAACCAAGTACAAATACTTTCACACTAGAGTTGAACTAGCTCTATAACATAGTTCCAAAAAATTTACACTAAGGTTGAACTAGCTGTATCACCTAGTAGAAATAATTTTACACTAGAGTTGAACTACCTCTATAACCTAGTACAATAATTTTACAATAGAAATGAACTAGCTCTATAACCTAATACAAATAATTTTACACTAGAGTTGAACTAGCTCTATAACCTAGTACAAAATTTTTTACACTAGAGTTGAACTAGCTCTATAACCTAGTACAAATAATTTTACACTAGATCTTAACTAGCTCTCTAACCTAGTACAAATACTTTTATACTAGAGTTGAACTAGCTCTCTAACCTAGTACAAATAATTTTACACTAGAGTTGAACTAGCTCTATAACCTAGTACAAATAATTTTACACTAGAGTTGAACTAGCTCTATCACCTAGTACAAATAATTTTACACTAGAGTTGAACTACCTCTATAACCGAGTACAAATAATTTTACATTAGAGTTGAGCTAAATCTATAACCTAGTACAAATAATTTTACACTAGAGTTGAACTAGCTCAATAACCTAGTACAAATAATTTTACACTAGAGTTGAACTCGCACAATAACCTAGTACGAATAATTTTACACTATAGTTGAACTAGCTCTATAACCTAGTACAAATACTTTTACACTAGAGTTGAACTAGCTGTGTAACCTAGTTCAAATAATTTTACACTACAGTTGAACTAGCTCTATAACCTAGTACAATAATTTTACAATAGAAATGAACTAGCTCTATAACCTAATACAAATAATTTTACACTAGAGTTGAACTAGCTCTATAACCTAGTACAAAAAAATTTACACTGGCGTTGAACTAGCTCTATAACCTAGTACAAATAATTTTACACTAGATTTTAACTAGCTCTGTAACCTAGTACAAATACTTTTATACTAGAGTTGAACTAGCTCTCTAACCTAGTACAAATAATTTTACACTAGAGTTGAACTAGCTCTATAACCTAGTACAAATAATTCTACACTAGAGTTGAACTAGCTCTATAACCAAGTACAAATACTTTCACACTAGAGTTGAACTAGCTCTATAACATAGTTCCAAAAAATTTACACTAAGGTTGAACTAGCTGTATAACCTATTACAAGTAATTTTACACTAGAGTTGAACTAGCTCTATAACCTGCTACAAATAATTTTACACTAGAGTTGAATTAGCTCTATAACCTAGTACAAATAATTTTACACTAGGGTTGAACTAGCTCTATAACAGAGTACAAATGATTTTACACTAGAGTTGAACTAGCTCTATCACCTAGTACAAATAATTTTATACTAGAGTTGAACTAGCTCTCTAACCTAGTACAAATAATTTTACCCTAGAGTTGAACTAGCTCTATCACCTAGTACAAATAATTTTACACTAGAGTTGAACTACCTCTATAACCGAGTACAAATAATTTTACATTAGAGTTGAGCTAAATCTATAACCTAGTACAAATAACTTTACACTAGAGTTGAACTAGCTCAATAACCTAGTACAAATAATTTTACACTAGAGTTGAACTCGCACAATAACCTAGTACGAATAATTTTACACTATAGTTGAACTAGCTCTATAACCTAGTACAAATACTTTTACACTAGAGTTGAACTAGCTATGTAACCTAGTTCAAATAATTTTACACTACAGTTGAACTAGCTCTATAACCTAGTACAATAATTTTACAATAGAAATGAACTAGCTCTATAACCTAATACAAATAATTTTACACTAGAGTTGAACTAGCTCTATAACCTAGTACAAAAAAATTTACACTGGAGTTGAACTAGCTCTATAACCTAGTACAAATAATTTTACACTAGATTTTAACTAGCTCTGTAACCTAGTACAAATACTTTTATACTAGAGTTGAACTAGCTCTCTAACCTAGTACAAATAATTTTACACTAGAGTTGAACTAGCTCTATAACCTAGTACAAATAATTCTACACTAGAGTTGAACTAGCTCTATAACCAAGTACAAATACTTTCACACTAGAGTTGAACTAGCTCTATAACATAGTTCCAAAAAATTTACACTAAGGTTGAACTAGCTGTATAACCTATTACAAGTAATTTTACACTAGAGTTGAACTAGCTCTATAACCTGCTACAAATAATTTTACACTAGAGTTGAATTAGCTCTATAACCTAGTACAAATAATTTTACACTAGGGTTCAACTAGCTCTATAACAGAGTACAAATGATTTTACACTAGAGTTGAACTAGCTCTATAACCGAGTACAAATAATTTTACACTAGAGTTGAACTAGCTCTATAACCTAGTACAAATACTTTTACACTAGAGCTGAACTAGCTCTATAACCTAGTTCAAATAATTTAACACTAAGGTTGAACTAGCTCTATAACCTAGTACAAATAATTTTACACTAGAGTTGAACTAGCTCTATCACCTAGTACAAATAATTTTACACTAGAGTTGAACTACCTCTATAACCGAGTACAAATAATTTTACATTAGAGTTGAGCTAAATCTATAACCTAGTACAAATAATTTTACACTAGAGTTGAACTAGCTCAATAACCTAGTACAAATAATTTTACACTAGAGTTGAACTCGCACAATAACCTAGTACGAATAATTTTACACTATAGTTGAACTAGCTCTATAACCTAGTACAAATACTTTTACACTAGAGTTGAACTAGCTGTGTAACCTAGTTCAAATAATTTTACACTACAGTTGAACTAGCTCTATAACCTAGTACAATAATTTTACAATAGAAATGAACTAGCTCTATAACCTAATACAAATAATTTTACACTAGAGTTGAACTAGCTCTATAACCTAGTACAAAAAAATTTACACTGGCGTTGAACTAGCTCTATAACCTAGTACAAATAATTTTACACTAGATTTTAACTAGCTCTGTAACCTAGTACAAATACTTTTATACTAGAGTTGAACTAGCTCTCTAACCTAGTACAAATAATTTTACACTAGAGTTGAACTAGCTCTATAACCTAGTACAAATAATTCTACACTAGAGTTGAACTAGCTCTATAACCAAGTACAAATACTTTCACACTAGAGTTGAACTAGCTCTATAACATAGTTCCAAAAAATTTACACTAAGGTTGAACTAGCTGTATAACCTATTACAAGTAATTTTACACTAGAGTTGAACTAGCTCTATAACCTGCTACAAATAATTTTACACTAGAGTTGAATTAGCTCTATAACCTAGTACAAATAATTTTACACTAGGGTTGAACTAGCTCTATAACAGAGTACAAATGATTTTACACTAGAGTTGAACTAGCTCTATCACCTAGTACAAATAATTTTATACTAGAGTTGAACTAGCTCTCTAACCTAGTACAAATAATTTTACCCTAGAGTTGAACTAGCTCTATCACCTAGTACAAATAATTTTACACTAGAGTTGAACTACCTCTATAACCGAGTACAAATAATTTTACATTAGAGTTGAGCTAAATCTATAACCTAGTACAAATAACTTTACACTAGAGTTGAACTAGCTCAATAACCTAGTACAAATAATTTTACACTAGAGTTGAACTCGCACAATAACCTAGTACGAATAATTTTACACTATAGTTGAACTAGCTCTATAACCTAGTACAAATACTTTTACACTAGAGTTGAACTAGCTGTGTAACCTAGTTCAAATAATTTTACACTACAGTTGAACTAGCTCTATAACCTAGTACAATAATTTTACAATAGAAATGAACTAGCTCTATAACCTAATACAAATAATTTTACACTAGAGTTGAACTAGCTCTATAACCTAGTACAAAAAAATTTACACTGGAGTTGAACTAGCTCTATAACCTAGTACAAATAATTTTACACTAGATTTTAACTAGCTCTGTAACCTAGTACAAATACTTTTATACTAGAGTTGAACTAGCTCTCTAACCTAGTACAAATAATTTTACACTAGAGTTGAACTAGCTCTATAACCTAGTACAAATAATTCTACACTAGAGTTGAACTAGCTCTATAACCAAGTACAAATACTTTCACACTAGAGTTGAACTAGCTCTATAACATAGTTCCAAAAAATTTACACTAAGGTTGAACTAGCTGTATAACCTATTACAAGTAATTTTACACTAGAGTTGAACTAGCTCTATAACCTGCTACAAATAATTTTACACTAGAGTTGAATTAGCTCTATAACCTAGTACAAATAATTTTACACTAGGGTTGAACTAGCTCTATAACAGAGTACAAATGATTTTACACTAGAGTTGAACTAGCTCTATAACCGAGTACAAATAATTTTACACTAGAGTTGAACTAGCTCTATAACCTAGTACAAATACTTTTACACTAGAGCTGAACTAGCTCTATAACCTAGTTCAAATAATTTAACACTAAGGTTGAACTAGCTCTATAACCTAGTACAAATAATTTTACACTAGAGTTGAACTAGCTCTATCACCTAGTACAAATAATTTTACACTAGAGTTGAACTACCTCTATAACCGAGTACAAATAATTTTACATTAGAGTTGAGCTAAATCTATAACCTAGTACAAATAATTTTACACTAGAGTTGAACTAGCTCAATAACCTAGTACAAATAATTTTACACTAGAGTTGAACTCGCACAATAACCTAGTACGAATAATTTTACACTATAGTTGAACTAGCTCTATAACCTAGTACAAATACTTTTACACTAGAGTTGAACTAGCTGTGTAACCTAGTTCAAATAATTTTACACTACAGTTGAACTAGCTCTATAACCTAGTACAATAATTTTACAATAGAAATGAACTAGCTCTATAACCTAATACAAATAATTTTACACTAGAGTTGAACTAGCTCTATAACCTAGTACAAATAATTTTACACTAGAGTTGGACTAGCTCTATAACCTAGTACAAATAATTTTACACTAGATTTTAACTAGCTCTGTAACCTAGTACAAATACTTTTATACTAGAGTTGAACTAGCTCTCTAACCTAGTACAAATAATTTTACACTAGAGTTGAACTAGCTCTATAACCTAGTACAAATAATTCTACACTAGAGTTGAACTAGCTCTATAACCAAGTACAAATACTTTCACACTAGAGTTGAACTAGCTCTATAACATAGTTCCAAAAAATTTACACTAAGGTTGAACTAGCTGTATAACCTATTACAAGTAATTTTACACTAGAGTTGAACTAGCTCTATAACCTGCTACAAATAATTTTACACTAGAGTTGAATTAGCTCTATAACCTAGTACAAATAATTTTACACTAGGGTTGAACTAGCTCTATAACAGAGTACAAATGATTTTACACTAGAGTTGAACTAGCTGTGTAACCTAGTTCAAATAATTTTACACTACAGTTGAACTAGCTCTATAACCTAGTACAAATAATTTTACACTAGGGTTGAACTAGCTCTATAACCGAGTACAAATAATTTTACACTAGAGTTGAACTAGCTCTATAACCTAGTACAAATACTTTTACACTAGAGCTGAACTAGCTCTATAACCTAGTTCAAATAATTTAACACTAAGGTTGAACTAGCTCTATAACCTAGTACAAATAATTTTACACTAGAGTTGAACTAGCTCTATAACCTAGTACAAATAATTTTACCCTAGAGTTGAACTAGCTCTATCACCTAGTACAAATAATTTTACACTAGAGTTGAACTACCTCTATAACCTAGTACAAATAATTTTACATTAGAGTTGAACTAAATCTATAACCTAGTACAAATAATTTTACACTAGAGTAGAACTAGCTCAATAACCTAGTACAAATAATTTTACACTAGAGTTGAACTAGCTCTATAACCTAGTACGAATAATTTTACCCTATAGTTGAACTAGCTCTATAACCTAGTACAAATACTTTTACACTAGAGTTGAACTAGCTGTGTAACCTAGTTCAAATAATTTTACACTACAGTTGAACTAGCTCTATAACCTAGTACAATAATTTTACAATAGAAATGAACTAGCTCTATAACCTAATACAAATAATTTTACACTAGAGTTGAACTAGCTCTATAACCTAGTACAAAATTTTTTACACTAGAGTTGAACTAGCTCTATAACCTAGTACAAATAATTTTACACTAGATCTTAACTAGCTCTCTAACCTAGTACAAATACTTTTATACTAGAGTTGAACTAGCTCTCTAACCTAGTACAAATAATTTTACACTAGAGTTGAACTAGCTCTATAACCTAGTACAAATAATTTTACCCTAGAGTTGAACTAGCTCTATCACCTAGTACAAATAATTTTACACTAGAGTTAAACTACCTCTATAACCGAGTACAAATAATTTTACATTAGAGTTGAGCTAAATCTATAACCTAGTACAAATAATTTTACACTAGAGTTGAACTAGCTCAATAACCTAGTACAAATAATTTTACACTAGAGTTGAACTCGCACAATAACCTAGTACGAATAATTTTACACTATAGTTGAACTAGCTCTATAACCTAGTACAAATACTTTTACACTAGAGTTGAACTAGCTGTGTAACCTAGTTCAAATAATTTTACACTACAGTTGAACTAGCTCTATAACCTAGTACAACAATTTTACAATAGAAATGAACTAGCTCTATAACCTAATACAAATAATTTTACACTAGAGTTGAACTAGCTCTATAACATAGTACAAAAAAATTTACACTGGAGTTGAACTAGCTCTATAACCTAGTACAAATAATTTTACACTAGATTTTAACTAGCTCTGTAACCTAGTACAAATACTTTTATACTAGAGTTGAACTAGCTCTCTAACCTAGTACAAATAATTTTACACTAGAGTTGAACTAGCTCTATAACCTAGTACAAATAATTCTACACTAGAGTTGAACTAGCTCTATAACCAAGTACAAATACTTTCACACTAGAGTTGAACTAGCTCTATAACATAGTTCCAAAAAATTTACACTAAGGTTGAACTAGCTGTATAACCTATTACAAGTAATTTTACACTAGAGTTGAACTAGCTCTATAACCTGCTACAAATAATTTTACACTAGAGTTGAATTAGCTCTATAACCTAGTACAAATAATTTTACACTATGGTTGAACTAGCTCTATAACAGAGTACAAATGATTTTACACTAGAGTTGAACTAGCTGTGTAACCTAGTTCAAATAATTTTACACTACAGTTGAACTAGCTCTATAACCTAGTACAAATAATTTTACACTAGGGTTGAACTAGCTCTATAACCGAGTACAAATAATTTTACACTAGAGTTGAACTAGCTCTATAACCTAGTACAAATACTTTTACACTAGAGCTGAACTAGCTCTATAACCTAGTTCAAATAATTTAACACTAAGGTTGAACTAGCTCTATAACCTAGTACAAATAATTTTACACTAGAGTTGAACTAGCTCTATAACCTAGTACAAATAATTTTACCCTAGAGTTGAACTAGCTCTATCACCTAGTACAAATAATTTTACACTAGAGTTGAACTACCTCTATAACCTAGTACAATAATTTTACAATAGAAATGAACTAGCTCTATAACCTAATACAAATAATTTTACACTAGAGTTGAACTAGCTCTATAACCTAGTACAAAATTTTTTACACTAGAGTTGAACTAGCTCTATAACCTAGTACAAATAATTTTACACTAGATCTTAACTAGCTCTCTAACCTAGTACAAATACTTTTATACTAGAGTTGAACTAGCTCTCTAACCTAGTACAAATAATTTTACACTAGAGTTGAACTAGCTCTCTAACCTAGTACAAATAATTTTACCCTAGAGTTGAACTAGCTCTATCACCTAGTACAAATAATTTTACACTAGAGTTGAACTACCTCTATAACCGAGTACAAATAATTTTACATTAGAGTTGAGCTAAATCTATAACCTAGTACAAATAATTTTACACTAGAGTTGAACTAGCTCAATAACCTAGTACAAATAATTTTACACTAGAGTTGAACTCACACAATAACCTAGTACGAATAATTTTACACTATAGTTGAACTAGCTCTATAACCTAGTACAAATACTTTTACACTAGAGTTGAACTAGCTGTGTAACCTAGTTCAAATAATTTTACACTACAGTTGAACTAGCTCTATAACCTAGTACAATAATTTTACAATAGAAATGAACTAGCTCTATAACCTAATACAAATAATTTTACACTAGAGTTGAACTAGCTCTATAACCTAGTACAAAAAAATTTACACTGGAGTTGAACTAGCTCTATAACCTAGTACAAATAATTTTACACTAGATTTTAACTAGCTCTGTAACCTAGTACAAATACTTTTATACTAGAGTTGAACTAGCTCTCTAACCTAGTACAAATAATTTTACACTAGAGTTGAACTAGCTCTGTAACCTAGTACAAATAATTCTACACTAGAGTTGAACTAGCTCTATAACCAAGTACAAATACTTTCACACTAGAGTTGAACTAGCTCTATAACATAGTTCCAAAAAATTTACACTAAGGTTGAACTAGCTGTATAACCTATTACAAGTAATTTTACACTAGAGTTGAACTAGCTCTATAACCTGCTACAAATAATTTTACACTAGAGTTGAATTAGCTCTATAACCTAGTACAAATAATTTTACACTAGAGTTGAACTACCTCTATAACCTAGTACAAATAATTTTACATTAGAGTTGAACTAAATCTATAACCTAGTACAAATAATTTTACACAAGAGATGAACTAGCCCAATAACCTAGTACAAATAATTTTACCCTAGAGTTGAACTAGCTCTATCACCTAGTACAAATAATTTTACACTAGAGTTGAACTACCTCTATAACCTAGTACAAATAATTTTACAATAGAGTTGAACTAAGTCTATAACCTAGTACAAATAATTTTACACTAGAGTTGAACTAGCTCAATAACCTAGTACAAATAATTTTACACTAGAGTTGAACTAGCTCTATAACCTAGTACGAATAATTTTACACTATAGTTGAACTAGCTCTATAACCTAGTACAAATACTTTTACACTAGAGTTGAACTAGCTGTGTAACCTAGTTCAAATAATTTTACACTACAGTTGAACTAGCTCTATAACCTAGTACAATAATTTTACAATAGAAATGAACTAGCTCTATAACCTAATACAAATAATTTTACACTAGAGTTGAACTAGCTCTATAACCTAGTACAAAAAAATTTACACTAGAGTTGAACTACCTCTATAACCTAGTACAAATAATTTTACACTAGATTTTAACTAGCTCTGTAACCTAGTACAAATACTTTTATACTAGAGTTGAACTAGCTCTCTAACCTAGTACAAATAATTTTACACTAGAGTTGAACTAGCTCTATAACCTAGTACAAATAATTTTACCCTAGAGTTGAACTAGCTCTATCACCTAGTACAAATAATTTTACACTAGAGTTGAACTACCTCTATAACCTAGTACAAATAATTTTACATTAGAGTTGAACTAAATCTATAACCTAGTACAAATAATTTTACACTAGAGTTGAACTAGCTCAATAACCTAGTACAAATAATTTTACACTAGAGTTGAACTAGCACTATAACCTAGTACGAATAATTTTACACTATAGTTGAACTAGCTCTATAACCTAGTACAAATACTTTTACACTAGAGTTGAACTAGCTGTGTAACCTAGTTCAAATAATTTTACACTACAGTTGAACTAGCTCTATAACCTAGTACAATAATTTTACAATAGAAATGAACTAGCTCTATAACTTAATACAAATAATTTTACACTAGAGTTGAACTAGCTCTATAACCTAGTACAAAAAATTTTACACTATAGTTGAACTAGCTCTATAACCTAGTACAAATAATTTTACACTAGATTTTAACTAGCTCTGTAACCTAGTACAAATACTTTTATACTAGAGTTGAACTAGCTCTCTAACCTAGTACAAATAATTTTACACTAGAGTTGAACTAGCTCTATAACCTATTACAAATAATTTTACACTATAGTTGAACTAGCTCTATAACCTAGTACAAATACTTTTACACTAGAGTTGAACTAGCTGTGTAACCTAGTTCAAATAATTTTACACTACAGTTGAACTAGCTCTATAACCTAGTACAATAATTTTACAATAGAAATGAACTAGCGTTATAACCTAATACAAATAATTTTACACTAGAGTTGAACTAGCTCTATAACCTAGTACAAAAAATTTTACACTAGAGTTGAACTAGCTCTATAACCTAGTACAAATAATTTTACACTAGATTTTAACTAGCTCTGTAACCTAGTACAAATACTTTTATACTAGAGTTGAACTAGCTCTCTAACCTAGTACAAATAATTTTACACTAGAGTTGAACTAGCTCTATAACCTAGTACAAATAATTTTACCCTAGAGTTGAACTAGCTCTATCACCTAGTACAAATAATTTTACACTAGAGTTGAACTACCTCTATAACCTAGTACAAATAATTTTACATTAGAGTTGAACTAAATCTATAACCTAGTACAAATAATTTTACACTAGAGTTGAACTAGCTCAATAACCTAGTACAAATAATTTTACACTAGATTTGAACTAGCACTATAACCTAGTATGAATAATTTTACACTATAGTTGAACTAGCTCTATAACCTAGTACAAATACTTTTACACTAGAGTTGAACTAGCTGTGTAACCTAGTTCAAATAATTTTACACTACAGTTGAACTAGCTCTATAACCTAGTACAATAATTTTACAATAGAAATGAACTAGCTCTATAACCTAATACAAATAATTTTACAGTAGAGTTGAACTAGCTCTATAACCTAGTACAAAAAAAATTACACTAGAGTTGAACTAGCTCTATAACCTAGTACAAATAATTTTACACTAGATTTTAACTAGCTCTGTAACCTAGTACAAATACTTTTATACTAGAGTTGAACTAGCTCTCTAACCTAGTACAAATAATTTTACACGAGAGTTGAACTAGCTCTATAACCTAGTACAAATAATTCTACACTAGAGTTGAACTAGCTCTATAACCAAGTACAAATACTTTCACACTAGAGTTGAACTAGCTCTATAACATAGTTCCAAAAAATTTACACTAAAGTTGAACTAGCTCTATAACCTATTACAAGTAATTTTACACTAGAGTTGAACTAGCTCTATAACCTGCTACAAATAATTTTACACTAGAGTTGAAATAGCTCTATAACCTAGTACAAATAATTTTACACTAGGGTTGAACTAGCTCTATAACAGAGTACAAATGATTTTACACAAGAGTTGAACTAGCTGTGTAACCTAGTTCAAATAATTTTACACTAGGGTTGAACTATCTCTATAACAGAGTACAAATGATTTTACACAAGAGTTGAACTAGCTGTGTAACCTAGTTCAAATAATTTTACCCTAGAGTTGAACTAGCTCTATCACCTAGTACAAATAATTTTACACTAGAGTTGAACTACCTCTATAACCTAGTACAAATAATTTTACATTATAGTTGAACTAAATCTATAACCTAGTACAAATAATTTTACACTAGAGTTGAACTAGCTCAATAACCTAGTACAAATAATTTTACCCTAGAGTTGAACTAGCTCTATCACCAAGTACAAATAATTTTACACTAGAGTTGAACTACCTCTATAACCTAGTACAAATAATTTTACAATAGAGTTGAACTAAATCTATAACCTAGTACAAATAATTTTACACTAGAGTTGAACTAGCTCAATAACCTAGTACAAATAATTTTACACTAGAGTTGAACTAGCTCTATAACCTAGTACGAATAATTTTACACTATAGTTGAACTAGCTCTATAACCTAGTACAAATACTTTTACACTAGAGTTGAACTAGCTGTGTAACCTAGTTCAAATAATTTTACACTACAGTTGAACTAGCTCTATAACCTAGTACAATAATTTTACAATAGAAATGAACTAGCTCTATAACCTAATACAAATAATTTTACACTAGAGTTGAACTAGCTCTATAACCTAGTACAAAAATTTTTACACTAGAGTTGAACTAGCTCTATAACCTAGTACAAATAATTTTACACTAGATTTTAACTAGCTCTGTAACCTAGTACAAATACTTTTATACTAGAGTTGAACTAGCTCTCTAACCTAGTACAAATAATTTTACACTAGAGTTGAACTAGCTCTATAACCTAGTACAAATAATTTTACCCTAGAGTTGAACTAGCTCTATCACCTAGTACAAATAATTTTACACTAGAGTTGAACTACCTCTATAACCTAGTACAAATAATTTTACATTAGAGTTGATTTAAATCTATAACCTAGTACAAATAATTTTACACTAGAGTTGAACTAGCTCAATAACCTAGTACAAATAATTTTACACTAGAGTTGAACTAGCACTATAACCTAGTACGAATAGTTTTACACTATAGTTGAACTAGCTCTATAACCTAGTACAAATACTTTTACACTAGAGTTGAACTAGCTGTGTAACCTAGTTCAAATAATTTTACACTACAGTTGAACTAGCTCTATAACCTAGTACAATAATTTTACAATAGAAATGAACTAGCTCTATAACCTAATACAAATAATTTTACACTAGAGTTGAACTAGCTCTATAACCTAGTACAAAAAATTTTACACTAGAGTTGAACTAGCTCTATAACCTAGTACAAATAATTTTACACTAGATTTTAACTAGCTCTGTAACCTAGTACAAATACTTTTATACTAGAGTTGAACTAGCTCTCTAACCTAGTACAAATAATTTTACACTAGAGTTGAACTAGCTCTATAACCTATTACAAATAATTTTACACTATAGTTGAACTAGCTCTATAACCTAGTACAAATACTTTTACACTAGAGTTGAACTAGCTGTGTAACCTAGTTCAAATAATTTTACACTCCAGTTGAACTAGCTCTATAACCTAGTACAATAATTTTACAATAGAAATGAACTAGCTCTATAACCTAATACAAATAATTTTACACTAGAGTTGAACTAGCTCTATAACCTAGTACAAAAAATTTTACACTAGAGTTGAACTAGCTCTATAACCTAGTACAAATAATTTTACACTAGATTTTAACTAGCTCTGTAACCTAGTACAAATACTTTTATACTAGAGTTGAACTAGCTCTCTAACCTAGTACAAATAATTTTACACTAGAGTTGAACTAGCTCTATGACCTAGTACAAATAATTTTACCCTAGAGTTGAACTAGCTCTATCACCTAGTACAAATAATTTTACACTAGAGTTGAACTACCTCTATAACCTAGTACAAATAATTTTACATTAGAGTTGAACTAAATCTATAACCTAGTACAAATAATTTTACACTAGAGTTGAACGAGCTCAATAACCTAGTACAAATAATTTTACACTAGATTTGAACTAGCACTATAACCTATTACGAATAATTTTACACTATAGTTGAACTAGCTCTATAACCTAGTACAAATACTTTTACACTAGAGTTGAACTAGCTGTGTAACCTAGTTCAAATAATTTTACACTACAATTGAACTAGCTCTATAACCTAGTACAATAATTTTACAATAGAAATGAACTAGCTCTATAACCTAGTACAAAAAATTTTACACTAGAGTTGAACTAGCTCTATAACCTAGTACAAATAATTTTACACTAGATTTTAACTAGCTCTGTAACCTAGTACAAATACTTTTATACTAGAGTTGAACTAGCTCTCTAACCTAGTACAAATAATTTTACACTAGAGTTGAACTAGCTCTATAACCTAGTACAAATAATTCTACACTAGAGTTGAACTAGCTCTATAACCAAGTACAAATACTTTCACACTAGAGTTGAACTAGCTCTATAACATAGTTCCAAAAAATTTACACTAAGGTTGAACTAGCTCTATAACCTATTACAAGTAATTTTACACTAGAGTTGAACTAGCTCTATAACCTGCTACAAATAATTTTACACTAGAGTTGAATTAGCTCTATAACCTAGTACAAATAATTTTACACTAGGGTTGAACTAGCTCTATAACAGAGTACAAATGATTTTACACTAGAGTTGAACTAGCTGTGTAACCTAGTTCAAATAATTTTACACTACAGTTGAACTAGCTCTATAACCTAGTACAAATAATTTTACACTAGGGTTGAACTAGCTCTATAACCGAGTACAAATAATTTTACACTAGAGTTGAACTAGCTCTATGACCTAGTACAAATACTTTTACACTAGAGCTGAACTAGCTCTATAACCTAGTTCAAATAATTTAACACTAAGGTTGAACTAGCTCTATAACCTAGTACAAATAATTTTACACTAGAGTTGAACTAGCTCTATAACCTAGTACAAATAATTTTACCCTAGAGTTGAACTAGCTCTATCACCTAGTACAAATAATTTTACACTAGAGTTGAACTACCTCTATAACCTAGTACAAATAATTTTACATTAGAGTTGAACTAAATCTATAACCTAGTACAAATAATTTTACACTAGAGTTGAACTAGCTCAATAACCTAGTACAAATAATATTACACTAGAGTTGAACTAGCTCTATCACCTAGTACGAATAATTTTACACTATAGTTGAACTACCTCTATAACCAAGTACAAATAATTTTACATTAGAGTTGAACTAAATCTATAACCTAGTACAAATAATTTTACACTAGAGTTTAACTAGCTCAATAACCTAGTACAAATAATTTTACACTAGAGTTGAACTAGCACTATAACCTAGTACGAATAATTTTACACTATAGTTGAACTTGCTCTATAACCTAGTACAAATACTTTTACACTAGAGTTGAACAAGCTGTGTAACCTAGTTCAAATAATTTTACACTACAGTTGAACTAGCTCTATAACCTAGTACAATAATTTTACAATAGAAATGAACTAACTCTATAACCTAATACAAATAATTTTACACTAGAGTTGAACTAGCTCTATAACCTAGTACAAAAAATTTTACACTAGAGTTGAACTAGCTCTATAACCTAGTACAAATAATTTTACACTAGATTTTAACTAGCTCTGTAACCTAGTACAAATACTTTTATACTAGAGTTGAACTAGCTCTCTAACCTAGTACAAATAATTTTACAATAGAGTTGAACTAGCTCTATAACCTAGTACAAATAATTCTACACTAGAGTTGAACTAGCTCTATAACCAAGTACAAATACTTTCACACTAGAGTTGAACTAGCTCTATAACATAGTTCCAAAAAATTTACACTAAGGTTGAACTAGCTCTATAACCTATTACAAGTAATTTTACACCAGAGTTGCACTAGCTCTATAACCTGCTACAAATAATTTTACACTAGAGTTGAATTAGCTCTATAACCTAGTACAAATAATTTTACACTAGGGTTGAACTAGCTCTATAACAGAGTAAAAATGATTTTACACTAGAGTTGAACTAGCTGTGTAACCTAGTTCAAATAATTTTACCATAGAGTTGAACTAGCTCTATCACCTAGTACAAATAATTTTACACTAGAGTTGAACTACCTCTATAACCTAGTACAAATAATTTTACATTAGAGTTGAACTAAATCTATAACCTAGTACAAATAATTTTACACTAGAGTTGAAGTAGCTCAATAACCTAGTACAAATAATTTTACCCTAGAGTTGAACTAGCTCTATCACCTAGTACAAATAATTTTACACTAGAGTTGAACTACCTCTATAACCTAGTACAAATAATTTTACATTAGAGTTGAACTAAATCTATAACCTAGTACAAATAATTTTACACTAGAGTTGAACTAGCTCAATAACCTAGTACAAATAATTTTACACTAGAGTTGAACTAGCTCTATAACCTAGTACGAATAATTTTACACTATAGTTGAACTAGCTCTATAACCTAGTACAAATACTGTTACACTAGAGTTGAACTAGCTGTGTAACCTAGTTCAAATAATTTTACACTACAGTTGAACTAGCTCTATAACCTAGTTCAAATAATTTTACAATAGAAATGAACTAGCTCTATAACCTAATACAAATAATTTTACACTAGAGTTGAACTAGCTCTATAACCTAGTACAAAAATTTTTACACTAGAGTTGACTAGCTCTATAACCTAGTACAAATAATTTTACACTAGAGTTGAACTAGCTCTATAACCTAGTTCAAATAATTTTACATTAGAGTTGAACTAGCTCAATAACCTAGTACAAATAATTTTACACTAGAGTTGAACTACCTCTATAACCTCGTACAAATAATTTTACACTAGAGTTGAACTAGCTCTATAACCTAGTACAAATAATTTTACACTAGAGTTGAACTACCTCTATAACCTAATTCAAATAATTGTACACTAGAGTTGAACTAAATCTATAACCTAGTACAAATAATTTTACACTAGAGTTGAACTAGCTCTATAATCTAGTACAAATAATTTTACACTAGATTTGAACTAGCACTATAACCTAGTACGAATAATTTTACACTATAGTTGCACTAGCTCTGTAACCTAGTATAAATAATTGTACAATTGAGTTGAGCTAGCTCTATAACCTAGTTCAAATAATTTTACACTACAGTTGAACTAGCTCTATAACCTAGTAAAATAATTTTACAATAGAAATGAACTACCTCTATAACCTAGTACAAATACTTTTACACTAGTGCTGAACTAGCTCTGTAACCTAGTACAAATACTTTTATACTAGAGTTGAACTAGCTCTCTAACCTAGTACAAATAATTTTACACTAGAGTTGAACTTGCTCTATAACCTAGTACAAATAATTCTACACTAGAGTTGAACTAGCTCTATAACCAAGTACAAATACTTTCACACTAGAGTTGAACTAGCTCTATAACATAGTTCCAAAAAATTTACACTAAGGTTGAACTAGCTCTATAACCTATTACAAGTAATTTTACACTAGAGTTGAACTAGCTCTATAACCTGCTACAAATAATTTTACACTAGAGTTGAACTAGCTCTATAACCTAGTACAAATAATTTTACACTAGGGTTGAACTAGCTCTATAACAGAGTACAAATGATTTTACACTAGAGTTGAACTAGCTGTGTAACCTAGTTCAAATAATTTTACACTAGAGTTGAACTAGCTCTATAACCTAGTACAAATAATTTTACACTAGAGTTGAACTAGATCTATAACCTAGTTCAAATAATTTTACACTAGAGTTGAACTAGCTCTATAACCTAGTACCAATAATTTTACACTAGAGTTGAATTAGCTCTATAACCTAGTACAAATAATTTTACACTAGAGTTGAACTAGCTCTATAACCTAGTACAAATAATTTTACATTAGAGTTGAACTAAATCTATAACCTAGTACAAATAATTTTACACTAGAGTTGAACTAGCTCAATAACCTAGTACAAATAATTTTACACTAGAGTTGAACTAGCTCTATAACCTAGTACGAATAATTTTACACTATAGTTGAACTAGCTCTATAACCTAGTACAAATACTTTTACACTAGAGTAGAACTAGCTGTGTAACCTAGTTCAAATAATTTTACACTACAGTTGAACTAGCTCTATAACCTAGTACAATAACTTTACAATAGAAATGAACTAACTCTATAACCTAATACAAATAATTTTACACTAGAGTTGAACTAGCTCTATAACCTAGTACAAAAAATTTTACACTAGAGTTGAACTAGCTCTATAACCTAGTACAAAAAATTTTACACTAGAGTTGAACTAGCTCTATAACCTAGTACAAATAATTTTACACTAGATATTAACTAGCTCTGTAACCTAGTACAAATACTTTTATACTAGAGTTGAACTAGCTCTCTAACCTAGTACAAATAATTCTACACTAGAGTTGAACTAGCTCTATAATCTAGTACAAATAATTCTACACTAGAGTTGAACTAGCTCTATAACCAAGTACAAATACTTTCACACTAGAGTTGAACTAGCTCTATAACATAGTTCCAAAAAATTTACACTAAGGTTGAATTAGCTCTATAACCTATTACAAGTAATTTTACGCTAGAGTTGAACTAGCTCTATAACCTGCTACAAATAATTTTACACTAGAGTTGAATTAGCTCTATAACCTAGTACAAATAATTTTACACTAGGGTTGAACTAGCTCTATAACAGAGTACAAATGATTTTACACTACAGTTGAACTAGCTCTATAACCTAGTACAAATACTTTTACACTAGTGCTGAACTAGCTCTATAACCTAGTTCAAATAATTTTACACTAAGGTTGAACTAGCTCTATAACCTAGTACAAATAATTTTACACTAGAGTTGAACTAGCTCTATAACCTATTACAAATAATTTTACACTAGAGTTGAACTAGCTCTATAACCTAGTACAAATAATTTTACACTAGAGTTGAACTAGCTCTATAACCTAGTACAAATAATTTTACACTAGAGTTGAACTAGCTCTATAACCTAGTACAAATAATTTTACACTAGAGTTGAACTAAATCTATAACCTAGAACAAATAATTTTACACTAGAGTGGAACTAGCTCTATAATCAAGTACAAATAATTTTACAATAGAGTTGAACTAGCTCTATAAAATAGTACGAATAATTTTACACCGTAGTTGAACTAGCTCTATAACCTAGTACAAATAATTTTACACTAGAGTTGAACTACTGTGTAACGTAGTTCAAATAATTTTACACTACAGTTGAAGTAGCTCTATAACCTAGTACAAATAATTTTACACTAGAAATGAACTAGCTCTATAACCTAGTACAAATAATTTTACACTAGAGTTGAACTAGCTCTATAACCTAGTACAAATAATTTTACACTAGACTTGAACTAGCTCTATAACCTAGTACAAATAATTTTACACAAGAGTTGAACTAGCTCTATAACCTAGTACAAATACTTTTACACTAGAGCTGAACTAGCTCTATAACCTAGTTCAAATAATTTTACACTAGAAATGAACTAGCTCTATAACCTAGTACAAACAATTTTACACTAGAGTTGAACTAGCTCTGTAACCTAGTTCAAAAAATTTTACACTAGAGTTGAACTAGCTCTATAACCTAGTACAAATAATTTTACAATAGAAATTAACTAGCTCTATAACCTTGTACAAATAATTTTACACTAGAGTTGAACTAGCTCTATAACCTTGTACAAATAATTTCACACTAGAGTTGAACTAGCTTTATAACCTAGTACAAATTTTTTTACACTAGAGTTGAACTAACTCTATAACCTAGTACAAATATTTTTACACTAGAGTTGAACTAGCTCTATAACCTAGTTCAAAAAATTTTACACTAAGGCTGGACTAGCTCTATAACCAAGTACACATAATTTTACAATAGTGTTGAACTAGCTCTATAACCTAGTACAAATATTTTTACACTAGAGTTGAACTAGCTCTATAACCTAGTACAAATAATTTTACACTAGAGTTGAACTAGCTCTATAACCTAGTACAAATAATTTTACACTAGAGTTGAACTAGCTCTATAACCTAGTACGAATAATTTTACACTAGAGTTGAACTAGCTCTATAATCTAGTACAAATAATTTTACACTAGAGTCGAACTAGCTGTGTAACCTAGTTCAAATAATTTTACACTATAGTTGAACTAGCTCTATAACCTAGTACAAATAATTTTACACTAGAGTTGAACTTGCTCTATAACCTAGTACAAATAATTTTACACTAGAGTTGAACTAGATCTATGACCTAGTACAAATAATTTTACACTAGAGTTGAACTAGCTCTATACACTAGTACGAATAATTTTACACTATAGTTGAACTGGCTCTATAGCCTTGTACAAATAATTTTACAATAGAGTTGAACTAGCTCTGTAACCTAGTACAAATAATTTTACACTAGAGTTGAATTAGCTCTGTAACCTAGTTCAAAAAAAATTACACTAGAGTTGAACTACCTTTATAACTGTGGGGGCCGGATTTCCGGGGCACAATATCCCAGAAATTAACCCCTCGTGTCATCACCAGCCCCAGGATTTCTGTTACTGGTGGACACGTCCTTGTTACAGATTACCAATCAATTACAAGAATTGGGTTCAAGACCATAAAGGTCTAATTATACAATAATGGTTCCTGGTGGTGGATGACGGAAGTGATTCAAGAATTCTCCAACGTCGATGGGGCTCCATTCCCACAGGAACGGCTGACCTGGATAACTCCTATCCCGCGTGGCTGCTATCCTAGGCTTCGTATGGACGTCGTCATAATATTCCTCTGACCTGGCCAATGAAATAACCTGGGAAAAGCCAGTGAGTACGTTTGAATGTACTCGCAAACATTATGAACAAATGATATACCGAATGCAGCAGATAATATATGATCATGATGCACTATCTATTTGCTTATGCTCATGCTTGTCGGTGTACTAAAGTATGGGTCTTTTTAGTACCCCTTACTTGTGCACGGGCAGTTGTAGCCGTACCGCGGCAAGCCTTGCCGGGGAATAGCTAGGAGTAATCACGAGACTAAGATGCCAAGGAGACGTTCAAGCCGACGACCAGACAGAAGACCAAAGGGTTGCGGAGGCCCGGCAAGACCCTTGCCGGCAAGGCTCGCGCCCGGCAAGACCCTTGCCGGCAAGGCTCGCGCCCGGCAAGACCCTTGCCGGCAAAGCCTCGCCCCCGGCAAGACCCGGTCTCGGCAAGCCCCGGGACCGGCAAGGATTCAGTCCCGGCAAGCCCCGGGCCCGGCAAGGATTCGGTCCCGGCAAGGCTCTGCACAGTGCAACGCTATCGCTCCAGTGCAGCGGCCAGCCTTGTCGTTTAGGGCTTGTCCTCATGGTGACGTGGCGTAGGCCACGAGATGCTTAAGCGGTGCTGATGGGATGGCTGTTTTTGCCCATCCCCTGTAAAGCTTTTCCAAGCCCGAGACGCTAAGGGACACCTCGACGGACACCTCACGGTGCATTTAATGAGTTTGTCCTAAGCCGTCAGGGTTAGGTATGATAACACTGTGGTAACACTGTAGTTACTTTCCACCTCATGCCTTATCTCGTACGCCACTGTGGTAGCCCCTTTGACTTATATAAAAGGAGGCCCGAGGCGTACAGGGGGGGAGGGGGGAGAACTTTGGAAGCCCATTCTGCATGCGCAGCTACTGAATACTGTAGCTCCCAGAACTTGGTCAAGGACACCCACAATAATACAATCAAAGCAGGAGTAGGGTTTTACGCATCCGTGCGGCCCGAACCTGGGTAAATCCCCGTGTGCTGTTCGTTAGTTCTGCTCTTTGTGCAATCCTCTCCCCTTGCCGAACCGTAAAGGGATCCGCTCGATAGCGATCCCATAGGTGTTCGTTTCCCACGACATCTTTGGCGCGCCAGGTAGGGGGATCGAGGTTGTGCGAACCTGATCTAGCGATCAGCGCGTCAGATCTTCGATCATCTTCACCACCATGGCTCCCAAGAAGAAGGGTTTCATGGCGGTTGGTCCATCCGCATCCGTCATGCCTGATGCTGCGCGCGCAGGCGACGGGGTAGACGCGGGTGGAGGAGGTGGAGGCTCCGAGCTTGCACGGCGTTCCGGCGATCCGAGCCGGACGAGCAACAGGTCCAAGGATGGAGCTGCGCAACCTGCGGGTGGTGCAGCGACTTCCAAGGATGGAGCGGCGCCTTCCAGGACGAATACGCCGGCGCATGCACCGCGACCTTCTCAGGACGCGTGTGACGTGCGGCCTCAAGATGTTGGTGGTTCTAGACGTCCGCATGGGAAGACCCCTGCGCATCACTCCCAGGATGCGCAGGGCCAAGATCCGCGCCAGCGCGCGGGTGCAGAGTCGTGATGGTGCTCCTTCTAACCCTGTTAGGAGTTTGAGCACCTCACGTTCTTCGCACCTGTCGCCGCCGCCTACGCCAGCAGAGGCGTTGGCGCGAGCTCAGCTGCTCCTAGACTACCCTCCCGCCGCGGAGAAGCTAGACGAGTGGCGAGCCGCTATCCAGAGCCTCATCGGCCTAGCCAACAACGACGTACCGCAGCAGGGTGAACCCTCGCGGCTGCAGTCGTCTAGGCTGGTGCGTGGCGATGGAGAGAAGACCGGAGCTGGAATGACTACGTTCCGTTCCCCTCCACTGCATCAAGAGCGGTCGTTAACTCGACGGACCAGTGCCCGTGAGGATGGTTCCACGGCGTCATCTGATCCGCAGGTTCGCCGAGATCAACGTCACGTTCTTCGGGAACGGAAGAAGGAGGACGCTCGAACCACCATCGAGCACCGAAGGGAAGCGCGTCGCCAGTCTGACAAGCGCGCTGGGACTGCTGTTGACGAGCCCGCGCCAGGGTACCCTGTCTGCCCACCCTACGAGGTGGGTTGTCCAGTGTTTACTCGTGAGCTACGGCAAGTCCAGTGGCCTAGCTCCCGCTCCTTCAAACCGGAAGTACCGGAGAAGTACGATGGCAAGACCCATCCGTCCGAGTTCTTGAGCATCTACACCATCGCGGTGCAGGCTGCCGGGGCTCGTGACGATAAGGTACTGGCCAACTACTTTCCGTTGGTGCTAAAGCCCAACGTGAGATCGTGGTTGATGCACCTGCCCGAGAATTCCATCTCTTCTTGGGCCGACCTGTGCCATCAGTTTGTTGGCGCCTTCACCGGCGGCCATCAAGCTCCTGGCCAGGAGAGTAATCTGCACATCATTCCCCAGAAGGAGGGCGAAACTTTGCGCAAGTATATCCAGAGGTTCAGCCGCATCCAGCACAACATTCCTGACGTTCATCCCACCGCCGTCATCAGCGCCTTTCATCAGAATGTGCGCAATCGTAAGATGCGTTAGGAGCTGGCGATGAACAAAGTCAGGGATGTTGCCGAGCTCTACGCTTTGGCCGATAAATGTGCTCGGGCAGAAGAAGGAAGGAGGCTCCCCGGCGAGAACGCTGGCGCTGGAGTCGACTCCGATAGCGAAGACGCTCCTGCCCCGGCAAAGAAGGGGCGGCGGAAGAACAAGAAGTGCAAGGGCAAGGCCGTGCTTGCCGTTGAAGGTTTCGGCAACACCAGCACCGCCAAGAAGTCCAAGACCGACGACCCCGGCAAGGAGGTTGCCGGGTGTGCGGCGTGTCAAGCCTTGGCGGCTGCCGACAAGCCAGAAGGATCCGGCAAGCAGTACTGCAAGATCCACCGCACCAAGGGCCATGATCTCCAAGACTACCGGCAAGTTGAGGAGCTTGCCGAGAAGCAGCGCGCCGAGTACGAAAGGCGCAACAAGGACAGAGCCCAAGATGGTGCCGGAGGGTCTGGCAGGAAGCGCGGTCGAGGAGGTCGCCGCGGCAAGCCCAGGCAGCAGCAAGAGAAGCCTGCCCGGGGCCACGCCAAAGAGCAAGGAGATGATGATGGTGATGCAGAGGGCGACGAGTCCAGCGAACACGAGTTCCAGAAGGCTACAGAGGCCATGTGCGTCGACGGGGGCGCTTCGTTGCATTTCTCTCGCCGCCAACTCAAGCGGTGGGCACATGAGATTAATGCGGCAGAACCCTCTATTGATGCACAGAAGCCACTGAAGTGGTCCCACATGTCTATCATTTTTGACGCCGAGGATCACCCTGATCGCACAACTGCGGTCGGGTGTTTGCCGTTGTTGGTTTCACCAACGATCCGCAACCTCCAGGTGACGAAAATGTTAGTTGACGGTGGGGCCGGCCTGAACTTGATCTCGCCAGACGTCATCAATAGGCTGCAGATTCCTGACGAGGACCTTGAGGAGACAGGTTCTTTCCAAGGGGTCAATCCGGGAAGGAACCAGCCGAAAGGCAAGATCACGCTGCCGGTAACTTTCGGCAGCGAGCTGAACTTCAGGACGGAGAAGGTCGTCTTCGACGTCGCCAAGATTCCGTTGCCGTACAATGGAATCCTTGGCCGCCCAGCGCTGGCTAAGTTCATGGCGGCCTCGCACTACGCCTACAACATCTTGAAGATGCCCGGTCCAATGAGCGTCATCACTGTCCACTCCGACAAGAAAGACGCGCTCATTTGCACCGACAAGCTCTACCGGGAAGCAGTTGCAGCGTCCGCTGCCAAGGCGCATGCTCCTGCCGCTCAAGATCCCGGCAAGAAGAAGAAGCCCGGCAAGACCTCTGGTACAAACTCCGGCAAGCGCGCCTCTCCGGAGTGCTGCGCTACCGTCAAGGGTGCACCGGGGAGCTCTGCTGGCCAGACCAAGAAATCCAAGGCTGCTCCGCCTGAGACCAAGAAGGTGCCCGCCAAGGAGGACGGGACGGGGGGAACTTTCACCATAAGTTCCACCCTTGACGACAAATAGGAAAGCGCGCTCGTTGCCTTCCTGCGGGCGAATGTAGATGTGTTTGCATGGCAACCATCTGACATCCCCGATGTTCCCAGGGAGGTAATTGAGCACCACCTAGCTGTCTGTCCTCACGCGCGGCCCGTCAAGCAGAAGGTGCGGAAGCAAGCTTTGGAGCGGCAAGAATTCATTACAGAAGAGATTAAGAAGCTTGAGGTGGCAGGCCTGGTTAGAGGAGTCCTCCATCCTACATGGTTGGCCAATCCAGTTGTTGTGCGCAAGGCGAACGGTAAATGGAGGCTGTGTATTGACTTTACAGATATCAATAAAGCCTGTCCAAAAGATCCCTTTCCCTTGCCGCGCATCGACCAGATTGTGGATTCCACTGCCGGCTGCGATTTGCTGTCATTTCTTGACGCATACTCAGGCTATCACCAGATCTTCATGGCGAAAGAAGACGAAGAGAAGACCGCATTTATCACCCCGTGTGGCACATATTGCTTCTTGCGTATGCCTTTCGGGTTGAAAAGTGCTGGTTCGACCTTCGCAAGAGCTGTCCAGATTGGTTTCGGGGCCCAGCTGCATAGAAATATGGAAGCTTACATGGATGACATAGTGGTCAAAACCAAGGACAAGGCAACGCTCATTCAAGACCTGGAGGAGACTTTTGCAAATCTGCGCAGGATCAACCTGAAGCTCAATCCCGAGAAGTGCGTGTTTGGCGTCCCATCCGGCAAGCTTCTCGGGTTCTTTGTATCTCAGCGTGGAATTGAAGCCAATCCCGACAAGATCAAGGCAATTGAGCAGATCGAAGCGCCAAGACGAGTTAAGGATGTGCGTCGCCTTGCCGGCTGCGTCACTGCTTTGAGTAGGTTCATCTCAAAGTCTGCTGAGCGCGCCCTGCCGTTTTTCAAAATTTTGAAGAAGGCAGGTCCAATGAAATGGACTCCAGAAGCGGAGGTAGCGCTGCAGGATTTGAAGAAGTACCTCTCCTCTCCGCCAGTACTAGTCGCGCCTAGACCACAAGAGCCGTTGCTGCTATATCTGGCGGCAACGAATCAAGTGGTTAGTGCTGCGCTGGTGGCAGAGAGAAAAGTAGAGGAGGATGCAGCGGCAATGGCAGGCCCGCCAAATGACTTGTCGGGGCCGGCCCTGGCAGAGTCTGGTGCCAACAAGGAAAGATCCGCGCAGTCGAGTCAAGCAGTGCAGAAGAAGAAGATGGTGCAGCGCCCAGTCTATTTCGTCAGCTCCCTGTTACAGGGGGCTAGGTCGAGATATTCTGGTGTGCAGAAGTTGCTCTTCGGCCTTCTCATGGCCTCGAGGAAGCTGCGCCATTACTTCCAAGCACATGACGTCACCGTCGTCACTCGCTTTCCGCTGCAATGGATTCTCCGGAACCCAGAAGCAACCGGCAGGATTGTGGAGTGGGCGTTGGAGCTGTCATGCTTTGGTCTCAAGTTTGAAAGTTCTTCAACTATCCAGAGCAGAGCCTTCGCAGAGTTCATTGCAGAATGGACCCCAACGCCAGACGACGAAGTTCAAGAATCAGCGATTCCCGGCAAGGAAACAGATCGCGAATGGATCATGTACTTTGATGGAGCCTTTTCGCTGCAAGGCGCCGGTGCTGGCGTGCTGCTTGTCGCACCCACCGGAGAGCACCTCAAGTACGTCATCCAGATGCATTTTCCCCGGGAGAGATCGACCAATAACACGGCAGAGTATGAAGGACTGCTTGCCGGTCTCAGGATCGCGGCAGACCTTGGGATCAAGAAGCTCATCGTCAGAGGTGACTCCCAGCTCGTCGTGAGGCAGGTCAACAAAGATTATCAGAGCCCGTTAATGGAAGCGTACGTCGATGAAGTGAGGAAGCTGGAGGAGCGCTTTGATGGTCTTCAGGCAGAGCATGTTCCTCGATCAGAGAACAACGTTGCCGACGACCTGTCGAAGCGTGCCGCACTCAAGCTGCCTGTGGAACCAGGGACTTTTGTGCTCCGCTTGACTCAACCATCCGTGTCGCCATCGACAAGGCCTGATAAGAGAAGAAAGTTAAGTACCGGCGAGTACTTCCCGGCAGGGCTTCCCGAAGCCCCCGGCAAGGACCTTGCCGGGAACGACACGGTTGCCGGTGAGCAGCGGCTTCGCGCAGAACCTCAGGTTCTTGCCGCCGAAGCAAGCTCCCCTGCTGCCGAAGAAATACCGGTTGCCAGTGAGCAGCGGCTTCGCGCAGAACCTCAGGTTCTTGCCGCCGAAGCAAGCGCCCCTGCTGCCGAAGAAATACCAGTTGCCGGTGAGCAGCTGCTCCGCCAAGAACCTCAGGTTCTTGCCGTAGAAGCAAATGCTCCCACAGCTGAAGAGTTGCCTTTAGTCCTTGTCGTCGAGCCACAAGCTCCGGCATGGGCACAGCAAATAGTCCATTTCCTTCAGACAGGAGAACTCCCTGAGGAGCAGGAAGAAGCTGAGAAAGTAGCCCGTCAGTCAAGTATGTACCAGTTCGTCGACGGCGTCCTGTACAGAAAGAGACCCAACGGTGTGAAATTGAAGTGCATTCCTCGGGAGGATGGACTAGAGCTGTTGGCAGAGATTCATGGGGGCGTATGTGGATCCCACATAGGCTCGAGAGCCCTTGTCGGCAAGGCATTCCGGCAAGGATTCTTCTGGCCTACTGCCCTCCAGGATGCAACGGCACTAGTAACCAAGTGTGAAGCGTGCCAATTCCATTCGAAGCAACTTCATCAGCCAGCTCAAGCTCTCCAGACGATCCCTCTCTCCTGGCCCTTCTCGGTCTGGGGGCTCGACATACTGGGTCCCTTCCCCCGCGCTGCCGGGGGCTTCGAGTACTTGTACGTTGCTATCGACAAGTTCACGAAGTGGCCAGAAGTGGAAGCAGTGAGGAGGGTGACAGCACAGTCAGCAGTCAAGTTCTTCAAGGGGATTGTGTGCCGTTTTGGTGTGCCGAACAGGATCATCACCGACAACGGTACGCAGTTCACAAGTCGCACCTTCATGCAATATGTCCAAGACCTTGGCGGCAAGATCTGTTTTGCCTCTGTTGCTCACCCGAGAAGCAATGGCCAAGCGGAAAGGGCGAACGCTGAAGTGCTGCGTGGTCTCCGGACCAGAACTTTCGACAAGCTGCACAAACATGGAAGACGCTGGATTAATGAGCTGCCGGCGGTTCTTTGGTCGATCAGGACGACGCCGAATCAAGCCACCGGCCAGACGCCCTTCGCTCTGGTCTACGGAGCGGAGGCAGTCCTCCCCACGGAACTCATATACGGGTCACCTCGAGTGCTTGCTTATGATGAGCTTGAGCAAGAGCAGCTGCGGCAAGATGATGCGCTGCTCCTTGAGGAGAACCGTCTTCGGGCTGCTGTGCGAGCCGCTCGCTACCAGCAAGCTTTGCGCCGCTACCATAGCCACAAGGTTCACGCCCGGAGTCTTGAGGAAGGCGACCTTGTTCTTCGGCGCGTTCAGTCGGCCAAGAATTCCAACAAGTTGACGCCGAAGTGGGAAGGCCCTTACCGGGTAGTGCGAGTCACCAGGCCTGGCGCTGTCCGCCTGGAGACCGAAGAGGGCTTGCCAGTGAGCAACTCCTGGAACATCGAGCACCTTCGCAAGTTCTACCCGTAAGGCGCAGTTGTTCGGGTTTCTTGCTGTGATAGCGATACGGCCAGTAGGCTGCTGACGACCCGAATCCAACGCTCGCGGCAGCGTAACGCTCCGGCAAGATCCCGGCAACGCCATTCTGTACAAGTGTTGCCGCTGGCATGTAATCCTTTGTACAGAGCAGGCACATCCCTGTGCATATTTAATAAGATTTGTGTGCTTTACGTTTCTTGTTGATTTTCATGTCATTTTATATGCATGTGTTATCTGAGATGTGTATTGCGCTCGATCCCAGTAAGAGCTAACGAACCGTCAAGGTTCCATACTTTTGTTTTCTCTTCTTTCTTTTTCTCAAGAGACAGAAGATTCCCTCGCGCGCAAGTTTGCCGGGGGGGGGAGGAGAATAGTGGTATGGATACCAGACGACATTCAAGGTTGGCGCCTTGCCGGAAGAAAAAGAATAGCGATGAAAAGCAGAGCTAAGTTGCTAAACCCCTTAAGCAGATTTTGATTTTTGTAAGGCTGTATTCCCTTGAACGATTTCAGCTTTGTATGGAAAACCTGCACGCGATGGAATCTTGTCGTGATCGGCTGAGCCCTTACTCTGTTTCGAGTCCGCTCAACAGTCTAGGTGGCCGCGCTGAAAGCGTCAAGATTTCTTGCCGTGAGCAGCACTGCCCGCAAGCTGCTGACGACCCGAATCCAGCGCTCGCGACGGGGTTATGCTCCGGCAAGTTCCCAGCAAAGCGTAGGGTATATGCTATACAGAAACAAATTGAACAAAGGGAATAGCATGCCATAATTCAAAGAGAGCAAGTTATATTACATCTAGTGCTTGCCGCGTTTCTGACATAAGACAAATTGTCTTTTACATATAACGCCGGCGGCAAGATGGAGAAAAGATGAGGCGGATGTGGCTAGTCCCGGCGATCGCCCTCGACCCTCTTCACCTGGCTCACCCGATCGACGATGGGCGCGACAAGCTCCTCGAGAGCCTTGACGTCCGCGTCCTTCGGCAAGCTCTTCAAGGCTTTGGAGAGGTCGATGCCAGGGTTCCTGTACGCCACCTTCATCAACACCTTGCGGAGGACGAGCTGGCAGAGTTTCCGGGATTCGTCGGCCAGCTTGCTTGTCTGGTTCGCCTGGAGTAGCTTGAGGGCGTCAATGAGCTTGTGGAAGAACATGGTTAGCCTGGCGCTTGAGGATATGTTGTCGTCGACTGAGTCCATGGTCTCCAGCTCCGCGCCAAGCTTCTCGGCGATGTCCGCCAGCCTGGCAGTCCAGAGCTTCACGCTAGAGGTGTACTCGTTGTGGGTGGTGGCGGCGTTCTGGAGCAAGTCCTGTTCGTCGCGGAGATCTTTGATAAGAGTCCTCTCGCGAACTCGGGCAGCCTCAAGAGACTCCTCCAGCGTGGATAGCTTCAGCTTCAGATCTTCAATGGAGTCCTTGGCGGAGGAAAGCTGCTGGACCTTCTCGGACGCGGCAGCCTGCGTCTCCATCAGGCTGTGGAGAGCCTTGTCTCTCTCGGCCTCGAGTGCTGAGACCTTCTTGCCGTGGCCCTCGAGAGCGGCCTCCAGCTGCTTCGTCTTCTCCTCCAGCAAGTTCTTGGCGGTCTCCGCAGCTCCGGCAGCGTCGAGGGCCTCTTTGAGCTTGCCGGCATGGTCTTCAGTTAGAGCTCTGAGCGTCTTCAAGTGTTTCTGCTCAAGCTCCTGGACCCGCCGTGCGACAAGACTTTCGAGCTCTTCATCCTTGTTGCGAAGCTTGGCGGCAAGCGCCGCCTCGCGCGTGGCAAGGTCCTCTTCTTGAGCGTCAAGCCTGATGCGGCGCTGCGCCAAGAGGGCTTTTGCCGCGGCGGCTTGCTGGGCGGCCTCCTCCTGCGCTTTCTCGATGTCTGATTGCTTCAACAGGAGGATGTTCCGCTCTTCCGCCAGCTGCTCCCGGTAAATATTCAGCTCTTGGAGGGCCTCGCCGTACCAAGCCTGTGTCTCCGTGACGCGTTGTTGGAAGTCTCCTTCCGCGGCCTCGACGAGCGCTGCCCGGGAGTCCAGTTTCTCCTTCCGGGCATGGTAGAGCGTTTGGAGCTTCTGATAGTTGTCATTCATGGCTTGAAGTAGCTGCTCCTCCTTGAGCTCACTGGCGGTGGCGGCGGTGATTTCCCCGTCAAGATGTTCTCCTTCAACCAGCTCTTCGATGTTTGCCGACCCCGGCATGCTGACAACGTTTTTGCCGGCCCTGATGTATTGGTTTGAGGAAGGCGCCTGGGACGACGAGGGTTGGTCTTCGGCAGTTGAGGGCCCCGCGGCAGTAGAAGCGCCTGGCGCTCCTGCGGCGGAAGCGCCGTCAGTATGGCCGCGGGTCTCCTCGCCGGCTCCCTCGGCGGACATCTTGGCGGCCTCCTCTTGCGCGGCCTTGGCGGCCTCAGCGGCAGCGGCCTAGGCGGCCTCGGCGGCCTCAACGGCAGCAGCCTCGGCGGCAGCAGCTTTGGCGGCCTCGGCGGCGGCATGCTTGGCGGCCTCCTCGACGGCAACCTTGTCGGCTTCAGTGGCGGCATCCTCGGCAGTCTCTTCAATGACAACGTCAGTATCCATGAGCTCTCTCAGAAGAAGATTGAAAGCCAAGGAGTTGATTAAGATTAAGCTGGGACGGAAGTTCAAGAAGACAAAAAGAAGAAAAACCAAAGCGACAAGAGTTCTTTGGGGCAAGTAACTTTACCTGCGTCAAGGAAGGGGTTGCCGGAGCCTGCACTTGCCGGCCCCTCCCCTTCGTCGCGGTAGAGATTGCCCGAAGACTCACCCCTGGGCGGTGTGGTCGACGGAGGTGGCATGGCAGAGGCAACTCCCGCTGTTGCTTCTCGCTGTTGCTCCGCTCCTGCACGCTCGGAGATGTCAGCAGAGAAGATGCACACCCCGGCACGCGCCAGTGGGTTGTGAGTAGAAGACTCACGCTGGGGGCTGCGCCGGGGGCTGCGTCGAGGGCTGTGCCGGGGGCTGCGTCGAGGGCTGCATCGAGGGTTGCGTTCTGGGCTCGACTCCGAGCTGATGAGGACCGTTTCCGGCGCGCCCGAGGTGCTTGCCGGCGGCTCGACGCTTGTTGAGGTCTTGGCCCTCTTCGCCATCCTCTGCACCAGAGTCTCCGTATCCCTGAGGAGGCAAAAACAGAGCAAGTTAATCAAGCAAAACTAGAAGGATAAGAATCAAGGCTGTGGCGGGACTCTTACTCTTCTTCTTCTTCCTCGGAGCTGATGGCGGAGAGGTCGAAGCCGACCCCCGCCGCAGTTCCTGACGGAGGAGGAGGAGGATTGGTCCTGGGCCGCTTGGCAGCGGCAGTTTGCGGTGCGGCCTCTCCGGCCGCCCCTCTGCCGGAAGCCTCGCTGCTTGAGGAAGGTTGGCGGGCTGGAGCGCCAGTGGCGTTCTTCCGGAGGACGCGCTGTTGGGGAACGTTGCATGGGAAACAAAAATTTTCCTACGCACACATAAGATCTATCCATGGTGATGAGCATCTACGAGAGGGAGAGTGAATCTACATACCCTTGTAGATCGCTAAGCGGAAGCGTTAATAAACGCGGTTGATGTAGTCGAACGTCTTCGCGATCCAAATCGCCGAGCGTCCCGCGATCCAATCACGATCCTTCCGATCTAGTGCCGAACGGACGGCACCTCCGCGTTCAACACACGTACGGCTTGATGACGCCTTCACCTCCTCGATCCAGCGGGCGATGATGAAGTAGTGGTTGAGTTCCAGCAGCACGACGGCGTGGTGATGGTGGTGAGGAACAATCTCTGCAGGGCTTCGCCAAGCGCTACGGAGATTATGACGGAGGAACTAGAGGGCTAGGGTTGCCGGCACACGGCTTGGGAAATCCTGATGTTTCCCGTGTGCTAGCCCTGCCCCTCTATTTATATGTTGAGCCTTGGGGTCTAAACTTGGAGTAAAAGCCTCCTCTAGGTCGGTTTTGCCCGCACAAGGTCGGTTTGGCCCGCAGGAAAAGAGTCCAACTCGGATCCCTGCCGAACCGTGCACAGCCGCACACAAGCGGTAGTACCGCTTCACACAAGCGGTAGTACCGCTTGGGCGGTAGTACCGCTTCATACAAGCGGTAGTACCGCTTGGGCGGTAGTACCGCTTCACCAAGCGGTAGTACCGCTTACGCGGCAGCAAAACTACTTTGCACTTTCCAATACCTCGTGGGCTTTATCCCTTTGGCCCATATAAAGTGTAGCTGCACCCGAACACTTCGGCAAACATCCGGAACCCCTTCCGGTGAACTCTGGAACTCTTCCAGAGATCGAAACACTATTATCACATATATCAATCTTTACCTCCGGACTCTTCCGGAGATCCTCGTCATGTCCGGGATCTTATCCGAGACTTCCGAACAACTTTCGGTCACCAACATAATAACTCAATTATACTAATCGTCACCAAACGTTAAGTGTGTAGACCCTGCGGGTTCGAGAACTATGTAGACATGACCGAGACACCTCTACGGCCAATAACCAATAGCGGGACCTGGATGCCCATATTGGCTCCTACATATTCTACGAAGATCTTTATCGGTCGAACCTCTATGTCAAGGATTCAGTTAATCCCGTATGCTGTTCCCTTTGTTCTTCGGTATGTTACTTGCCCGAGATTCGATCGTCGGTATCACTATACCTAGTTCAATCTCGTTACCGGCAAGTCTCTTTACTCGTTCCGTAATACAAGATCTCGTGGCTAACACTTTAGTCACATTGCTTGCAAGGCTCATTGTGATGTTGTATTACCGAGTGGGCCCTGAGATACCTCTCCGTCATACGGAGTAACAAATCCCAGTCTTGATCCATGCCAACCCAACAGACACCCTCGGAGATACCTGTAGAGCACCTTTATAGTCACCCAGTTACGTTGCGACGTTTGATACACACAAGGTATTCCTCCGGTGTTAGTGAGTTGCATGATCTCATGGTCAAAGGAACAGATACTTGACATGCAGAAAACAATAGCAATAAACTGACACGATCAAATGCTACGTTTACAGTTTGGGTCTTGTCCATCACATCATTCTCCTAATGATGTGATCCCGTTATCAAATGACATCTCATGTCAATGGCTAGGAAACCTTAACCATCTTTGATCAACGAGCTAGTCAACTAGAGGCTTACTAGGGACACAGTGTTGTCTATGTACCCACACATGTATTTGAGTTTCCAATCAATACAATTATAGCATGGATAATAAACGATTATCATGAACAAGGAAATATAATAATAACCAATTTATTATTGCCTCTAGGGCATATTTCCAACAGTCTCCCACTTGCACTAGAGTCAATAATCTAGTTCACATCACTATGTGATTTACATTGTAATGAATCGAACACCCATGCAGTTCTGGTGTTGTTCATGTTTAGCCCTTGGAAGAGGTTTAGTCATCGGATCTGCAACATTTAGATCCGTGTGTACTTTGCAAATATTTATGTCGTCCTCCTTGATGTAATCGCGGATGGAATTGAAACGTCGTTTTATGTGTCTGGTCCTCTTGTGAAATCTTGGTTCCTTGGCTAGAGCAATGGCACCAGTGTTATCACAAAACAGAGTCATTGGGTTAAGCGCACTAGGCACTACTCCAAGATCTGTCATGAACTCCTTCATCCAGACACCTTCCTTCGCCGCCTCCGAGGCAGCGATGTACTCCGCTTCGCATGTAGAATCTGCTACCATGCTTTGCTTGGAACTGCACCAGCTAACCGCACCCCCATTAAGAATAAATACGTATCCGGTTTGCGACTTAGAGTCATCCGGATCAGTGTCAAAGCTTGCATCGACGTAACCCTTTACGACGAGCTCTTGATCACCTCCATAAACGAGAAACATGTCCTTAGTCCTTTTCAGGTATTTCAGGATATTCTTGACCGCCGTCCAGTGTTCCATTCCTGGATCACTTTGAAACCTTCCGACCATACTTATGGCAAGGCTGACATCGGGTCTTGTGCACAGCATTGCATACATGATAGAGCCTATGGCCGAAGCATAGGGGATGACACTCATCTTTTCTCTATCTTCTGCAGTCACTGGGCATTGAGTCTTACTCAACTTCACACCTTGTAAAACAGGCAAGAACCCCTTCTTGGACTGATCCATTTTGAACTTCTTCAAAACCTTATCAAGGTATGTGCTTTGTGAAAGTCCTATTAAGCGTCTTGATCTATCTCTATAGATCTTTATGCCTAATATGAAAGCAGCTTCTCCTAGGTCCTTCATTGAAAAACTCTTGTTCAAATATTCCTTTACGCTTTCCAGCATTTCTATATTGTTTCCAATCAGCAATATGTCATCCACATATAATATTAGAAACGCTATAGAGCTCCCACTCACTTTCTTGTAAATACAAGCTTCTCCGTAAACTTGTATAAACTCGAACGCTTTGATCACATCATCAAAACGAAGATTCCAACTCCGAGATGCTTGCACCAGTCCATAAATGGATCGCTGGAGTTTGCAAACTTTGTCAGCATTCTCTGGATCGACAAAACCTTCTGGTTGCATCATATACAACTCTTCCTTAAGGTAACCGTTAAGGAACGCTGTTTTGACATCCATCTGCCAAATTTCATAATCGAAAAAGGCAGCTATTGCTAACATGATTCTGACGGACTTAAGCATCGCTACGGGTGAGAAGGTCTCATCGTAGTCAACTCCTTGAACTTGTGAAAAACCCTTTGCCACAAGTCGAGCTTTATAGACGGTGACATTACCGTCCGCGTCCGTCTTCCTCTTAAAGATCCATTTGTTCTGAATGGCCTTATGCCCTTCAGGTAATACTTCCAAAGTCCATACTTTGTTTTCATACATGGATCCCATCTCGGATTTCATGGCCTCTAACCACTTCTCGGAATCCGGGCCCATCATCGCTTCTCCATAGCTCGTAGGTTCATCGTTGTTTAACAACATGACCTCTAAGACAGGGTTGCCGTACCACTCAGGAGCAGTACGCGTCCTTGTCGACCTACGAGGTTCGATAGCAACTTGATCCAAAGCTTCATGATCATCATCATTAACTTCCTCTTCAGCTAATGTAGGCTCGACAGAAACAACTTTCTGCGTTGCGCTACTCTTAGGTTGAAGTAAAGGTTCAATAACCTCATCAAGTTCTATCTTCCTCCCACTCAATTCTTTCGAGAGAAACTCTTTCTCAAGAAATGTTCCGTTTTTAGCGACAAACACTTTGCCCTCGGATCTGAGGTAGAAGGTATACCCAATTGTCTCTTTTGGGTATCCTATGAAGACGCATTTCTCCGCTTTGGGTTCCAGCTTTTCAGGCTGAAGCTTTTTGACATAAGCATCACATCCCCAAACTTTAAGAAACGACAGCTTTGGCTTCTTGCCAAACCAAAGTTCATATGGCGTCGTCTCAACGGATTTCGATGGTGCCCTATTTAAAGTGAATGCAGCTGTCTCTAATGCATAACCCCAAAACGATAGTGGCAAATCGGCAAGAGACATCATAGATCGCACCATATCTAATAAGGTTCGATTACGACGTTCGGACACACCATTACGCTGTGGTGTTCCAGGCGGTGTCAATTGTGAAACAATTCCACACTGTCTTAAGTGACTGCCAAACTCATAACTCAGATATTCTCCTCCTCGATCAGATCGTAGGAATTTAATCTTCTTGTTACGATGATTCTCAACTTCACTCTGAAATTGTTTGAACTTTTCAAATGTTTCAGACTTGTGTTTCATTAAGTAAATATACCCATATCTACTTAAGTCATCAGTGAAGGTGAGAAAGTAACGATAACCACCGCGCGCCTCAATACTCATTGGACCGCACACATCAGTATGTATGATTTCCAATAAGTCACTTGCCCGTTCCATTATTCCAGAGAACGGCGTTTTAGTCATCTTGCCCATGAGGCATGGCTCACATGTGTCAAGTGATTCAAAATCAAGTGACTCCAAAAGTCCATCAGCATGGAGCTTCCTCATGCGTTTTACGCCAATATGACCTAAACGGCAGTGCCACAAGAAAGTGGTATTATCATTATCAATTCTACATCTTTTGGCATCAATGTTATGAACATGTGTATTATTACTATCGAGATTCAATAAGAATAAACCCCTCACATTGGGTGCATGACCATAAAAGATATTACTCATATAAATAGAACAACCATTATTCTCTGATTTAAATGAGTAACCGTCTCGCAATAAACAAGATCCAGATATAATGTTCATGCTTAACGCAGGCACCAAATAACACTTATTTAGGTTCATCACTAATCCCGACGGTAATCGAAGAGCGAGCGTGCCGACGGCGATCACATCAACCTTGGAACCATTTCCCACGCGCATCGTCACTTCGTCCTTTGCCAGCCTCCGTCTATTCCGCAGTTCCTGTTTTGAGTTGCAAATATGAGCAACCGCACCGGTATCAAATACCCAGGCACTACAACGAGAGTTGGTAAGGTACACATCAATAACATGTATATCATATATACCTTGTTTGTTGTTGGCCGCCTTCTTGTCAGCCAAATACTTGGGGCAGTTCCGCTTCCAGTGTCCAGTTCCCTTGCAATGAAAACACTCAGTTTCTGGTTTGGGTCCAGCCTTGGGTTTCTTCACGAGAGGAGCAACTGCTTTGCCACTCTTCTTAGAGTTACCCTTCTTACCCTTGCCATTTTTCTTGAAACTAGTGGTTTTATTGACCATCAACACTTGATGCTCCTTCTGAATTTCAGACTCAGCGACTTTCAGCATCGCAAACAGCTCGGCGACTGACTTGTTCATCCCGTGCATGTTATAGTTCAACACGAAGCTCTTGTAGCTAGGCGGCAATGATTGAAGAACTCTGTCAGTGATAGCCTCTGGCGGAAGGGGCATCCCTAACTCAGCCAGACGGGTGGAGTACCCAGACATTCTGAGCACGTGATCACTGATAGACCCGTTCTCCTCCATCTTGCAAGCATAGAACTTATCGGAGATCTCATATCTCTCGATCCGGGCATTCTTCTGAAAGATAAACTTCAACTCCTGGAACATCTCATATGCTCCATGACGTTCAAAACGTCTTTGAAGTCCCGGTTCTAAGCCATACAACATTGCACATTGAATTATTGAGTAATCATCAGAACGAGCCTGCCAGGCGTTCACAACGTCTAGAGACTCAACTGGAGCGGGTGGATCACCAAGCGGTGCATCAAGGACATAAGCCTTCTGGGAAGCCGTAAGGATAATCCTTAGATTACGGGCCCAGTCCACAAAGTTACTTCCATCATCTTTCAACTTAGCTTTCTCTAGGAACGCATTAAAATTCAGGGGTGCTACTGCGCGAGCCATGATCTACAACATAAATATAGCAAAGACAACTTAGACTATTGTTCTTAGATAATGAGTTTAGTTAATCATATTTTAAAAAACTCCCACTCAAATTGACATCCCTCCGATCATTCGAGTGTAACATGATCCAAATCCACCAACTCAAGTCCGATCATCACGTGAGTTGAGGTGGTTTCAATGGTGAACATCTTCATGTTGATCATATCTACTATATGACTCATGTTCGACCTTTCGGTCTCTTGTGTTCCGAGGCCATGTCTGTACATGCTAGGCTCGTCAAGTTTAACCCGAGTGTTCCGCACGTGCAACATGGCTTGCACCCGTTGTATGCGAACGTAGAGTCTATCACACCCGATCATCACGGCGTGTCTCGAAACGACGAACTTTCGCAACGGTGCACACTTGGGGAGAACACAATTTATCTTGAAATTTAAGTGAGGGATCACCTTATAATGCTACCGTCGTCCTAAGCAAAATAAGATGCATAAAAGGATTAACATCACATGCAAATCATAAGTGACATGATATGGCCATGAACTTGTGCTTTTGATCTCCATCTCCAAAGCACCGGCATGATCTCCATCGTCACCGGCATGACACCATGATCTCCATCATCTTGATCTCCATCAACGTGTCGCCATAAGGTTGTCGCGCCGACTGTTGCTTCCACGACTATAGCTAACGTTTAGCGATAAAGTAAAGCATTACATAGCGCTTAATGATTGACACGCAGGTCATACAATAATTAAAGACAACTCTATGGCTCCTGCCAGTTGCCGTACTCATCGACATGCAAGTCGTGATATTCTATACAAAACATGATCATCTCATACATCACATATATCTCATCATGTAATAGGCCATATCACATCACAACATACCCTGCAAAAACAAGTTAGACGTCCTCTAATTGTTGTTGCAAATTTTACGTGGTTGCTACGGGTTTGCAAGAACCGTTCTTACCTACGCAAAACCACAACGTGGTGTAGTGATTGCTTTTTGATCTTCAAAAAGAACCCTCTTCATTGAAATCGATTCAACTAAAGTGAGAGAGACAGACACCCGCTAGCCATCTTTATGCAACGAAGTTACATGTTAGTTGAAGGAACCTGTCTCGCGTAAGTGTACGCGTAATGTCGGTCCGGGCCGCTTCATCTCACAGTACCGCCGAATCAAATATCAACTAGTAACGGCAAGCAATATGTATACACCCACGCCCACAACTCGTTTGTGTTCTACTCGAGATCTCATCTACGCATAGACCTAGCTCATGATGCCACTGTTGGGGAACGTTGCATGGGAAACAAAAATTTTCCTACGCACACATAAGATCTATCCATGGTGATGAGCATCTACGAGAGGGAGAGTGAATCTACATACCCTTGTAGATCGCTAAGCGGAAGCGTTAATAAACGCGGTTGATGTAGTCGAACGTCTTCGCGATCCAAATCGCCGAGCGTCCCGCGATCCAATCACGATCCTTCCGATCTAGTGCCGAACGGACGGCACCTCCGCGTTCAACACACGTACGGCTTGATGACGCCTTCACCTCCTCGATCCAGCGGGCGATGATGAAGTAGTGGTTGAGTTCCAGCAGCACGACGGCGTGGTGATGGTGGTGAGGAACAATCTCTGCAGGGCTTCGCCAAGCGCTACGGAGATTATGACGGAGGAACTAGAGGGCTAGGGTTGCCGGCACACGGCTTGGGAAATCCTGATGTTTCCCGTGTGCTAGCCCTGCCCCTCTATTTATATGTTGAGCCTTGGGGTCTAAACTTGGAGTAAAAGCCTCCTCTAGGTCGGTTTTGCCCGCACAAGGTCGGTTTGGCCCGCAGGAAAAGAGTCCAACTCGGATCCCTGCCGAACCGTGCACAGCCGCACACAAGCGGTAGTACCGCTTCACACAAGCGGTAGTACCGCTTGGGCGGTAGTACCGCTTCATACAAGCGGTAGTACCGCTCGGGCGGTAGTACCGCTTCACCAAGCGGTAGTACCGCTTACGCGGCAGCAAAACTACTTTGCACTTTCCAATACCTCGTGGGCTTTATCCCTTTGGCCCATATAAAGTGTAGCTGCACCCGAACACTTCGGCAAACATCCGGAACCCCTTCCGGTGAACTCTGGAACTCTTTCGGAGATCGAAACACTATTATCACATATATCAATCTTTACCTCCGGACTCTTCCGGAGATCCTCGTCATGTCCGGGATCTTATCCGAGACTTCCGAACAACTTTCGGTCACCAACATAATAACTCAATTATACTAATCGTCACCAAACGTTAAGTGTGTAGACCCTGCGGGTTCGAGAACTATGTAGACATGACCGAGACACCTCTACGGCCAATAACCAATAGCGGGACCTGGATGCCCATATTGGCTCCTACATATTCTACGAAGATCTTTATCGGTCGAACCTCTATGTCAAGGATTCAGTTAATCCCGTATGCTGTTCCCTTTGTTCTTCGGTATGTTACTTGCCCGAGATTCGATCGTCGGTATCACTATACCTAGTTCAATCTCGTTACCGGCAAGTCTCTTTACTCGTTCCGTAATACAAGATCTCGTGGCTAACACTTTAGTCACATTGCTTGCAAGGCTCATTGTGATGTTGTATTACCGAGTGGGCCCTGAGATACCTCTCCGTCATACGGAGTAACAAATCCCAGTCTTGATCCATGCCAACCCAACAGACACCCTCGGAGATACCTGTAGAGCACCTTTATAGTCACCCAGTTACGTTGCGACGTTTGATACACACAAGGTATTCCTCCGGTGTTAGTGAGTTGCATGATCTCATGGTCAAAGGAACAGATACTTGACATGCAGAAAACAATAGCAATAAACTGACACGATCAAATGCTACGTTTACAGTTTGGGTCTTGTCCATCACATCATTCTCCTAATGATGTGATCCCGTTATCAAATGACATCTCATGTCAATGGCTAGGAAACCTTAACCATCTTTGATCAACGAGCTAGTCAACTAGAGGCTTACTAGGGACACAGTGTTGTCTATGTACCCACACATGTATTTGAGTTTCCAATCAATACAATTATAGCATGGATAATAAACGATTATCATGAACAAGGAAATATAATAATAACCAATTTATTATTGCCTCTAGGGCATATTTCCAACACGCGCCTCTTCCTGTGTTGAAGAGCTGGGGGCTCTTCCTCCTCCTCTTCTTCCTCTTCGGCGGCGCCTCCGGCAGAAGAACTCCCGGCAGCGGCTCCGCTCGGCTCCCCGACAGCCTGACCTCGCCCGGCAAGATCTTCCCACAGCAAGTCCTCGCCTTCGCTAGACTCAGTGCTGCCGGCTTCTTCGGCAAGGTTCGCCTCTTCCGCCCTGCCGGCGATGTAGGCGAGCTCCTCCTCCGTGGTGGTGCGGACAAGGTTTTCCCCGCGGATGGCCTTCTCTGTCAAGTTGTCGAAGAACGCCAGCGCCTGCTCCGCGGACGGCTCGATCCACCTCTCGTCGATGCTATGGGCATTGAGCACCGGCATCATGGCGATGATGGAGGTCAGCGACGAGTTGTTGCATAGTGGGACGACGCCTGCCGGCAAGTCTCCCACTACTCCAGATTTGAACAGCTGTTGGCAGAGGGCCGCGTGCCCTATGGCTGTCAGATCATTATCCAGCCCAGGCCGCACCCTCATGACGGCGGCGGCGTTCGCGTACTCCCAGGCAGGGCGCCCCTTGTTCTGCAGTGGGGCGATGCGCCGGCGATGGAAATCCGAAGCAATCATCTCCACCTTCAACCTGGCAGCCCTGAGGCGCAGTATCCTGGTGATGGCGATGGTGAGTTTGCTGTCGTCAGGGTCCGCGGCGCCCCAATCCTTGCCGCGGACCACCTTCTGCTTTCGCACCTCGCAGAACGGTTTGGGCTCCTTTTCCCAAACCCAGCACCACTTGCCGCGCCACTCATCCCATCTCTCGCGGTAGAGCCCCTCTGGGTACGTCTCCTTGGTTGACGTCCTCGGAATCCAAGCGATGCTGCCGGAGAGGGCGTCGCCCTTTTGGATGCGGGGGTGGAAGTAGTGCTGGAAAAGTGCAGTGCTCGGGATGACCCCAACAAAATTCTCGCAAAGGTGCGCGAAGACGGACATACAAGTCACGGCATTCGGCGTGAAATCTAGCAGCTGGAAGCCGTAGGTGAGCATGATATCTACGAAGAAATCCGAGTACGGAGGATAGAGGCCGCACCAGAAGTAATCGGCAAAGAAGGGATAATCTCCTGGCTCTGCCTTACGAGAAGCTACACTCACTTTGGTGGCTGGATGCGCCGTGGTCTCAGTCGCCCATGCGAACTGGTACCTCTTCTTCAAGGTCTCCGCGTCAAGCGTCGAGGGGAAGACAGCACGTTCCTTCCGCATCTTCGCCAACCTGCTCTCCGCGGCGGCCGCTTCCGCCGCCTTGCCCTTGCTCGGGTGGGGCGGCATGGTGGCTATGGAGGTGGGCGCTGAAGACGTCGAGAGCGTGGTGGAGGCGGGTGGAGGGAGACGAGCTCTGTTTTGGGCGCAAGGAAGAAGACGACGGCGACGGTTCTGAGATTGAGATTGGAAAGGCGGAGGGGGGTAAATGAGCAGTGCCCTCTGCGATTCCCTTTTTATGGGGAAGGCGCGAGGTAGGCTCTTTACCGCCCGCTCTTGCAGCGGAGTTTCCGCCCACGTCTCCCACGTCGCGCGATTAATGCGCATAGTGGAGGGGCATGGTAAAAGAGATAATGATTGTGAGCAGTTATTCCCTGCCACGCGTGTCCGTGCACTGTTTTGGGCCTAGCCCAACAGGCCTGGCACCCGTGTATGGCCTAGGCCCAGGGGGCTCCTGTCGGTGTACTAAAGTATGGGTCTTTTTAGTACCCCTTACTTGTGCACGGGCAGTTGTAGCCGTACCGCGGCAAGCCTTGCTGGGGAATAGCTAGGAGTAATCACGAGACTAAGATGCCAAGGAGACGTTCAAGCCGACGACCAGACAGAAGACCAAAGGGTTGCGGAGGCCCGGCAAGACCCTTGCCGGCAAGGCTCGCGCCCGGCAAGACCCTTGCCGGCAAAGCCTCGCGCCCGGCAAGACCCGGTCCCGGCAAGCCCCGGGCCCGGCAAGGATTCAGTCCCAGCAAGCCCCAGGCCCGGCAAGGATTCGGTCCCGGCAAGGCTCTGCATAGTGCAGCGCTATCGCTCCATTGCAGCGGCCAGCCTTGTCGTTTAGGGCTTGTCCTCATGGTGACGTGGCGTAGGCCACGAGATGCTTAAGCGGTGCTGATGGGATGGCTGTTTTTGCCCATCCCCTGTAAAGCTTTTCCAAGCCCGAGACGCTAAGGGACACCTCGACGGACACCTCACGGTGCATTTAATGAGTTTGTCCTAAGCCGTCAGGGTTAGGTATGATAACACTGTGGTAACACTGTAGTTACTTTCCACCTCATGCCTTATCTCGTACGCCACTGTGGTAGCCCCTTTGACTTATATAAAAGGAGGCCCGAGGCGTACAGGGGGGAGGGGGGAGAACTTCGGAAGCCCATTCTGCATGCGCAGCTACTGAATACTGTAGCTCCCAGAACTTGGCCAAGGACACCCACAATAATACAATCAAAGCAGGAGTACGGTTTTACGCATCCGTGCGGCCCGAACCTGGGTAAATCCCCGTGTGCTGTTCGTTAGTTCTGCTCTTTGTGCAATCCTCTCCCCTTGCCGAACCGTAAAGGGATCCGCTCGATAGCGATCCCATAGGTGTTCGTTTCCCACGACAATGCTGGACTATATTATATGCATGCTCACAGGAATTAAATCATGGCATGATGACATATTAGCATGTGCAAGAGTAATGAGTTAGCGACAAACAAAGAAGATTGGTGGAAAATCGGACGAGACAAAACCATCCGAGAATCCAAAGAAAATATAAAGGAAATGCCGGTTGGATGTCAAGTGACACCACGGTAGGTCTTGAAGAGAAATGCCAAACGGGTGTCTAAAAGAGAAATCGGACGAGATAGAACCATCCGAGAACTTAGGCGACACCACGAGAGGTCTTGAAAAGAAATACCAAACGGGTGTCTAAAAGAGTAATCGAACGAGACAGGACCATCCGAGAACTCAGGCGACACCACGAGAGGTCTTGAAAAGAAATGCCAAACGGGTGTCTAAAAGAGTAATCGGACGAGACAGGTCCATCCGAGAACTCGGGCAACACCACGAGAGGTCTTGAAAATAAAATTGAATGCCCGGGGTAGTCTAGCCAGCCCCTGAGACACTCAGAAAATAAAATTAAGAGAAACGGGTTAGACCACAATAATAATCATAGCCTTAATAATATAACATTAATGGTAGTAGTAATTATTCTGCAAAATAAACCATGCACAACTTTAATTATTTCCTCCGGAGACCGACTCTAAGACCGACACTTGACCAACCCAGACTGTAGTCCTTAACCGCGGACACGGCTATTCGAATAGATATAACTCTGCAGAGGGTGTGCTCTTTACCCACAAGTAAAGGATTTCTTTAGCCAGCATCTAGACGTTGGCTAATTCCCATTACGGTCTTTGGGTTGAGAACACACCTAACCAGCACACACCAGCTTAACTCACCAGAGCCAGGAATCACCCAAGGCAATGATAAATTAAACTCTAAGTGGGAAGGCCTCATTCAACGGCCTCCAATAGCGTGGGATCACAATATTTATATCGGCGCGCAAATAGGGGTGCTACCCCCTCGGTCTCAGACCGGTTACACCCATGCCCCCGGACCAAGTGACATTCCTACCATGGGCCAATGGTATCTTTCACTATGGCCTCTCTGTACGGTGTGTGTGGGAAAGGGGTTAACAACTTACTGAACCATGCCCTACCTGCGGTAGGGACATGTGGTAGCACGAATCAAGTATGGGGGTTACCGGAACAAGACTCGATCTACGGTCGACTCAGGAGGTTATGTTTTCCAGCAGTGATTAGCACCACAAAATTTCTCGGTAGTACCCAACAGGGTCACCACCTGGCATGTCCCAACACGTCCCTACTGATCATTCTCGTCACCACGAGAATTCAGTCTCACGGTCACTTTACTCGTGACTGATTCTTTCCTGCAGTTTAGTCCAAACCAACATAGGCATATATGACATGAGGAAATGACCATGCTCACTCATACATCAAGCTTAAATGAAGATGAAATGTTTCCATGTGATCATGCATGCATAACTTAGCCATATGCAAATTCCATTAAAATTTATCCTAACCATGATTCAAATATTCTAGATAGCAACCACAAAACATTCACCATATCAAGTGTTCAAGACGCTTGCCTTGGGCATGCAGAAGTGTTGGGTGCACTCCAAAAGTTTGAAATATTATCACCCCTCCATTTCCTATTTTCAAAAATATTTAAATTACCACATATAGCAACAACAGTGCTAAAAAGTTGTCTGTAAAATTTTGAAATAAATACTAAAATAAACTAGGTGAAATATCAGGAATTACAGAAAAAGAATCAATTTATTTGGAGTTCATATGCTTTTCTTATGGAATTTCTGAGTTGAAATAAATGATTAAATGAACCATTTAATAGACCAGTCAAAAACTAAGTTTAGCAAAAATGTTCACCCTAGCTAGATTATTAGAACATGATTTTAGAAGTCTACAGAATTTTGAAACACCACATTTGGGTTAGAAATGGTGTCTGTGAATTTAATGGAAGTTTACAGGAAAATAAAAAGGGAAGGAGCAGAAGGGCGCCTTGAGCGCTATATAACCGCGCGGGGGTTAAAGGGCCGGGCCTAGACGATCAGCTGCGCGGGAGGCGGTCGACGTCGAAGGCGTACTCCCCAGAGTACGTTTCTCCCGCAGGGAAAACGCACCAACAGAGATACGCTTCTGGGGGCAATGGGTGACTCACCGACAGGTGGGACCCACCTGTCGGGTTTGTCCCTCACCTCGTGCGTGCCTGGACAGGGGCAGGGGGATGACTCCGGCGAGGATTCCCGGTAGCTGGGGCCACCATTCGCGAAGCTAGTGGTACCGGCGTGTTCCTGGGAATGAGCCGCGCCCGGGGAAGGTGGAGGTATCCGTTGAGGAGCTCGGGTTCGAGTGGAGCTTCATCCATGGCGGAGGAGAGCTACGGGTGGAAGAGGGATTCCTCCCATGGACCATCTCCAGTGGAATTGGTGACGGGAATGGATCGGAGGGTGCTCCTGGAGACTAATGGTGAAGAAAAAAAATAGCAAGGGGAGGCGTTGGTTGCACGAAAACTGACGGAATGGTGTGGCAGCAGAGGCGGCCGGAGACGGAGGAGATGACCTCGCCCGGTCAATTGGGTGCACAGGGGAGCATCCCGAGGAATGAGGAGAGGTGGTGGAGAGTGCAGTAAGCTCGTGGCGGCTTATATAGCACGGGGTGGCCGTGCCCGTGGCTTCCCGAATCGGGACACGGCGGCGGAGGCCATTAATGGCGAGGGGAGGCGGTGACTGAGGTCGGTGAGGACGGTGGAGTTTGGTAGGGGCGGCGGCGACTTGCAGTTAAGGTGAGCCATGCTCTGGTGGCCTCGGATTGGTGACAGGCACCTTGGACGGTGCCGTACCCGAGTCGGCGACCGCGGCGGCGGTTCTGGTTAGTGGGGGATGGCGCCAGGCGACAAGAGGAGGTGTTGGCGGGGTTCAGTGGTGTCGTGGCAATCCAGGGAAAGGATTTGGACGAGTAGGTAGGCAGCAGGGGAGGCTGCACGCGGCGGTGCCGACGCCTGCAATCATGGCGCTCCGGGTGCGTTCTGGATATGCATGGAAGGTGCTCGACGATTTGTCAAATGGGTCTAGATGGCTCTGATGATCATGAGATTTAACAGGGTCATTGCTGGGGGTAGCTTGGGTCTTTTGGACATGCTGGTATGGTCAGTTAAGCAGGTTTCCAATGCAATTACAGAATCATGCCAAATCTGTCCATGCACTACAGGTGCTCGACAGAATACCAGAGCCATCCATGGGGGTTTTCTAAAGATGAAAATTGGCAGACTAGAGTCTCTTTAGATGTTAAAGAGGGTGGTGAAATTAGTTTGGAAAAATAGGATACTTGCTAGTGCAATTATTGTCAGAATCCAATTCTGGACAGAAACTGCAGAGGATATTTTGGTAGACTTAAAAGATGCAAATGAAGCTAATCTCCTGGCCTTAAGGTTTTGGTTGGAAGGGCAATAAGATGGCCAAGTTTCAGAATTTTCGGGGCAAGGAAAGTTGGGGTTGTAGTTCAAAACTGAATCTGGACCAGAATTGAGAAGATGATGGTTTGCTCAAAATTTCCAAAAGACCAAGTTAGGTTTTTGCATAAAAGTGATCCAGGGACATCACATACCCTCTAAATTTTTTTTGGAATTTTTAGAGAATTATTTAAAGTGGTTGTAGTGTAACAGAAGCATTTCAAACATTGAAAATGCTATTAAAAGAATTGTTTTGGGGCAATTTTTATTATGAAAATAATTCCTACTGTCATTAAACTATAAATTAAATGTTTTTAAGAAAACTACCAAAGCCACAATATTATTTCCAAATAATTTTCTATATGGAGGGAAGAATTTGAAAGACAGAAGCAGAAAAGGCTCTAAAATTATTAAAGGACTTAATATAAATCAAAATTTTATTTCTGGCCAAATTTTACTTAATAAAAACATTGGTTAAATTTTTGGGGTGTTACTATAACCTAGTACAAATAATTTTACACTAGATTTGAACTAGCTCTATAAGCTAGTACAAATAATTTTACACTAGAGTTGAACTAGCTCTATAACCTAGTACAAATAATTTTACACTAGAGTTGAACTAGCTCTATAACCAAGTACAAATACTTTTACACTAGAGTTGAACTAGCTCTATAACCTAGTTCAAAAAAATTTACACTAAGGTTGAACTAGCTCTATAACCTAGTACACATAATTTTACACTAGAGTTGAACTAGCTCTACAACCTAGTACAAATATTTTTACACTAGAGTTGAACTAGCTCTATAACCTAGTACAAATAATTTTACACTAGAGTTGAACTAGCTCTATAACCATGTACAAATACTTTTACACTAGAGTTGAACTAGCTCTATAACCTAGTTCAAAAAAAATTACACTAAGGTTGAACTAGCTCTATAACCTAGTACACATAATTTTACACTAGAGTTGAACTAGCTCTATAACCTAGTATAAATATTTTTACACTAGAGTTGAACTAGCTCTATAACCCAGTACAAATAATTTTACACTAGATTTGAACTAGCTCTATAACCTAGTATAAATACTTTTACACTAGAGCTGAACTAGCTCTATAACCTAGTTCAAATAATTTTACACTAAGGTTGAACTAGCTCTTTAACCTAGTACAAATAATTTTAAAGTAGAGTTGAACTAGCTCTATAACCTAGTACAAATAATTTTACACTAGAGTTGAACTAGCTCTATAAGCTAGTACAAATAATTTTACATTAGAGTTGAACTAAATCTATAACCTAGTACAAATAATTTTACACTAGAGTTGAGCTAGCTCTATAACCTAGTACGAATAATTTTACACTAGAGTTGAACTAGCTCTATAACCTAGTACGAATAATTTTACACTAGAGTTGAGCTAGCTGCGTAACCTAGTTCAAATAATTTTACACTAGATTTGAACTAGCTCTATAACCTAGTACAAATACTTTTACACTAGAGCTGAACTAGCTCTATAACCTAGTTCAAATAATTTTACACTAAGGTTGAACTAGCTCTATAACCTAGTACAAATAATTTTACAGTAGAGTTGAACTAGCTCTATAACCTAGTACAAATAATTTTACACTGGAGTTGAACTAGCTCTATAACCTAGTACAAATAATTTTACACTAGAGTTGAACTAAATCTATAACCTAGTACAAATAATTTTACACTAGAGTTGAACTAGCTCTATAACCTAGTATAAATAATTTTACACTTGAGTTGAACTAGCTCTATAACCTAGTACGAATAATTTTACACTAGAGTTGAACTAGCTCTATAACCAAGTACAAATAATTTTACACTAGAGTTGAACTATCTCTGTAACCTAGTTCAAATAATTTTACACTAGAGTTGAACTATCTCTATAACCTAGTACAAATAATTTTACACTAGAGTTGAACTAGCTCTATAACCTAGTACAAATAATTTTACACTAGAGTTGAACTAGCTCTATAACCTAGTACAAATAATTTTACACTAGAGTTGAACTAGCTCTCTAACTTCGTACAAATAATTTTTCACTAGAGTTGAACTATCTCTATAACCTAGTACAAATAATTTTACACTAGAGTTGAACTAGCTCTATAACCTAGTACAAATAATTTTACACTAGAGTTGAACTAGCTCTATAACCTAGTTCAAATAATTTTACACTAGAGTTGACCTAGCTCTATAACCTAGTACAAATAATTTTACACTAGAGTTGAACTAGCTCTATAACCTAGTACAAATAGTTTTACAGTAGAGTTGAACTAGCTCTATGACCTAGTACGAATAATTTTACACTATAGTTGAACTAGCTCTATACCCTAGTACGAATAATTTTACACTATAGTTGAACTGGCTCTATAGCCTAGTACAAATAATTTTACCCTAGAGTTGAACTAGCTTTGTAACCTAGTTCAAAAAAATTTACACTAGAGTTGAACTACCTCTATAACCTAGTACAAATAATTTTACACTAGATTTGAACTAGCTCTATAAGCTAGTACAAATAATTTTACACTAGAGTTGAACTAGCTCTATAACCTAGTACAAATAATTTTACACTAGAGTTGAACTAGCTTTATAACCAAGTACAAATACTTTTACACTAGAGTTGAACTAGCTCTATAACCTAGTTCAAAAAAATTTACACTAAGGTTGAACTAGCTCTATAACCTAGTACGAATAATTTTACACTATAGTTGAACTAGCTCTATACCCTAGTACGAATAATTTTACACTATAGTTGAACGGCTCTATAGCCTAGTACAAATAATTTTAGCCTAGAGTTGAACTAGCTCTGTTACCTAGTTCAAAAAAATTTACACTAGAGTTGAACTATCTCTGTAACCTAGTACAAATAATTTTATACTAGAGTTGAACTAGCTCTCTAACCTAGTACAAATAATTTTACACTAGAGTTGAACTAGCTCTATAACCTAGTACAAATAATTTTACCCTAGAGTTGAACTAGCTCTATAACCTAGTACAAATAATTTTACACTAAAGTTGAACTAGCTCTATGACCGAGTACAAATAATTTTACACTAGAGTTGAACTAGTTCTATACCACAGTACGAATAATTTTACACTATAGTTGAACTGGCTCTATAGCCTAGTACAAATAATTTTACACTAGAGTTGAACTAGCTCTGTAACCTAGTACAAATAATTTTACACTAGAGTTGAACTACCTGTGTAACCTAGTTCAAAAAAATTTACACTAGAGTTGAACTAGCTCTATAACCTAGTCCAAATAATTTTACACTAGATTTGAACTAGCTCTATAAGCTAGTACAAATAATTTTACACTAGAGTTGAACTAGCTCTATAACCTAGTACAAATAATTTTACACTAGAGCTGAACTAGCTCTATAACCAAGTACAAATACTTTTACACTAGAGTTGAACTAGCTCAATAACCTAGTTCCAAAAAATTTACACTAAGGTTGAACTAGCTCTATAACCTTGTACACATAATTTTACACTAGAGTTGAACTAGCTCTATAACCTAGTACAAATATTTTTACACTAGAGTTGAACTAGCTCTATAACCTAGTACAAATAATTTTACACTAGAGTTGAACTAGCTCTATAACCATGTACAAATACTTTTACACTAGAGTTGAACTAGCTCTATAACCTAGTTCAAAAAAAATTACACTAAGGTTGAACTAGCTCTATAACCTAGTACACATAATTTTACACTAGAGTTGAACTAGCTCTATAACCTAGTATAAATATTTTTACACTAGAGTTGAACTAGCTCTATAACCCAGTACAAATAATTTTACACTAGATTTGAACTAGCTCTATAACCTAGTACAAATACTTTTACACTAGAGCTGAACTAGCTCTATAACCTAGTTCAAATAATTTTACACTAAGGTTGAACTAGCTCTTTAACCTAGTACAAATAATTTTAAAGTAGAGTTGAACTAGCTCTATAACCTTGTACAAATAATTTTACACTAGAGTTGAACTAGCTCTATAAGCTAGTACAAATAATTTTCCACTAGAGTTGAACTAAATCTATAACCTAGTACAAATAATTTTACACTAGAGTTGAGCTAGCTCTATAACCTAGTACGAATAATTTTACACTAGAGTTGAACTATCTCTATAACCTAGTACGAATAATTTTACACTAGAGTTGAGCTAGCTGCGTAACCTAGTTCAAATAATTTTACACTAGATTTGAACTAGCTCTATAACCTAGTACAAATACTTTTACACTAGAGCTGAACTATCTCTATAACCTAGTTCAAATAATTTTACACTAAGGTTGAACTAGCTCTATAACCTAGTACAAATAATTTTACAGTAGAGTTGAACTAGCTCTATAACCTAGTACAAATAATTTTACACTGGAGTTGAACTAGCTCTATAACCTAGTACAAATAATTTTACACTAGAGTTGAACTAAATCTATAACCTAGTACAAATAATTTTACACTAGAGTTGAACTAGCTCTATAACCTAGTATAAATAATTTTACACTTGAGTTGAACTAGCTCTATAACCTAGTACGAATAATTTTACACTAGAGTTGAACTAGCTCTATAACCAAGTACAAATAATTTTACACTAGAGTTGAACTATCTCTGTAACCTAGTTCAAATAATTTTACACTAGAGTTCAACTATCTCTATAACCTAGTACAAATAATTTTACACTAGAGTTGAACTAGCTCTATACCCTAGTACGAATAATTTTACACTATAGTTGAACTGGCTCTATAGCCTAGTACAAATAATTTTACCCTAGAGTTGAACTAGCTTTGTAACCTAGTTCAAAAAAATTTACACTAGAGTTGAACTACCTCTATAACCTAGTACAAATAATTTTACACTAGATTTGAACTAGCTCTATAAGCTAGTACAAATAATTTTACACTAGAGTTGAACTAGCTCTATAACCTAGTACAAATAATTTTACACTAGAGTTGAACTAGCTTTATAACCAAGTACAAATACTTTTACACTAGAGTTGAACTAGCTCTATAACCTAGTTCAAAAAAATTTACACTAAGGTTGAACTAGCTCTATAACCTAGTACGAATAATTTTACACTATAGTTGAACTAGCTCTATACCCTAGTACGAATAATTTTACACTATAGTTGAACGGCTCTATAGCCTAGTACAAATAATTTTAGCCTAGAGTTGAACTAGCTCTGTTACCTAGTTCAAAAAAATTTACACTAGAGTTGAACTATCTCTGTAACCTAGTACAAATAATTTTATACTAGAGTTGAACTAGCTCTCTAACCTAGTACAAATAATTTTACACTAGAGTTGAACTAGCTCTATAACCTAGTACAAATAATTTTACCCTAGAGTTGAACTAGCTCTATAACCTAGTACAAATAATTTTACACTAAAGTTGAACTAGCTCTATGACCGAGTACAAATAATTTTACACTAGAGTTGAACTAGTTCTATACCACAGTACGAATAATTTTACACTATAGTTGAACTGGCTCTATAGCCTAGTACAAATAATTTTACACTAGAGTTGAACTAGCTCTGTAACCTAGTACAAATAATTTTACACTAGAGTTGAACTACCTGTGTAACCTAGTTCAAAAAAATTTACACTAGAGTTGAACTAGCTCTATAACCTAGTCCAAATAATTTTACACTAGATTTGAACTAGCTCTATAAGCTAGTACAAATAATTTTACACTAGAGTTGAACTAGCTCTATAACCTAGTACAAATAATTTTACACTAGAGCTGAACTAGCTCTATAACCAAGTACAAATACTTTTACACTAGAGTTGAACTAGCTCAATAACCTAGTTCCAAAAAATTTACACTAAGGTTGAACTAGCTCTATAACCTTGTACACATAATTTTACACTAGAGTTGAACTAGCTCTATAACCTAGTACAAATATTTTTACACTAGAGTTGAACTAGCTCTATAACCTAGTACAAATAATTTTACACTAGAGTTGAACTAGCTCTATAACCATGTACAAATACTTTTACACTAGAGTTGAACTAGCTCTATAACCTAGTTCAAAAAAAATTACACTAAGGTTGAACTAGCTCTATAACCTAGTACACATAATTTTACACTAGAGTTGAACTAGCTCTATAACCTAGTATAAATATTTTTACACTAGAGTTGAACTAGCTCTATAACCCAGTACAAATAATTTTACACTAGATTTGAACTAGCTCTATAACCTAGTACAAATACTTTTACACTAGAGCTGAACTAGCTCTATAACCTAGTTCAAATAATTTTACACTAAGGTTGAACTAGCTCTTTAACCTAGTACAAATAATTTTAAAGTAGAGTTGAACTAGCTCTATAACCTTGTACAAATAATTTTACACTAGAGTTGAACTAGCTCTATAAGCTAGTACAAATAATTTTCCACTAGAGTTGAACTAAATCTATAACCTAGTACAAATAATTTTACACTAGAGTTGAGCTAGCTCTATAACCTAGTACGAATAATTTTACACTAGAGTTGAACTATCTCTATAACCTAGTACGAATAATTTTACACTAGAGTTGAGCTAGCTGCGTAACCTAGTTCAAATAATTTTACACTAGATTTGAACTAGCTCTATAACCTAGTACAAATACTTTTACACTAGAGCTGAACTATCTCTATAACCTAGTTCAAATAATTTTACACTAAGGTTGAACTAGCTCTATAACCTAGTACAAATAATTTTACAGTAGAGTTGAACTAGCTCTATAACCTAGTACAAATAATTTTACACTGGAGTTGAACTAGCTCTATAACCTAGTACAAATAATTTTACACTAGAGTTGAACTAAATCTATAACCTAGTACAAATAATTTTACACTAGAGTTGAACTAGCTCTATAACCTAGTATAAATAATTTTACACTTGAGTTGAACTAGCTCTATAACCTAGTACGAATAATTTTACACTAGAGTTGAACTAGCTCTATAACCAAGTACAAATAATTTTACACTAGAGTTGAACTATCTCTGTAACCTAGTTCAAATAATTTTACACTAGAGTTCAACTATCTCTATAACCTAGTACAAATAATTTTACACTAGAGTTGAACTAGCTCTCTAACTTCGTACAAATAATTTTTCACTAGAGTTGAACTATCTCTATAACCTAGTACAAATAATTTTACACTAGAGTTGAACTAGCTCTATAACCTAGTACAAATAATTTTACACTAGAGTTGAACTAGCTCTATAACCTAGTTCAAATAATTTTACACTAGAGTTGACCTAGCTCTATAACCTAGTACAAATAATTTTACACTAGAGTTGAACTAGCTCTATAACCTAGTACAAATAGTTTTACAGTAGAGTTGAACTAGCTCTATGACCTAGTACGAATAATTTTACACTATAGTTGAACTAGCTCTATACCCTAGTACGAATAATTTTACACTATAGTTGAACTGGCTCTATAGCCTAGTACAAATAATTTTACCCTAGAGTTGAACTAGCTTTGTAACCTAGTTCAAAAAAATTTACACTAGAGTTGAACTACCTCTATAACCTAGTACAAATAATTTTACACTAGATTTGAACTAGCTCTATAAGCTAGTACAAATAATTTTACACTAGAGTTGAACTAGCTCTATAACCTAGTACAAATAATTTTACACTAGAGTTGAACTAGCTTTATAACCAAGTACAAATACTTTTACACTAGAGTTGAACTAGCTCTATAACCTAGTTCAAAAAAATTTACACTAAGGTTGAACTAGCTCTATAACCTAGTACGAATAATTTTACACTATAGTTGAACTAGCTCTATACCCTAGTACGAATAATTTTACACTATAGTTGAACGGCTCTATAGCCTAGTACAAATAATTTTAGCCTAGAGTTGAACTAGCTCTGTTACCTAGTTCAAAAAATTTTACACTAGAGTTGAACTATCTCTGTAACCTAGTACAAATAATTTTATACTAGAGTTGAACTAGCTCTCTAACCTAGTACAAATAATTTTACACTAGAGTTGAACTAGCTCTATAACCTAGTACAAATAATTTTACACTAGAGTTGAACTAGCTCTATAACCTAGTACAAATAATTTTACACTAAAGTTGAACTAGCTCTATGACCGAGTACAAATAATTTTACACTAGAGTTGAACTAGTTCTATACCCCAGTACGAATAATTTTACACTATAGTTGAACTGGCTCTATAGCCTAGTACAAATAATTTTACACTAGAGTTGAACTAGCTCTGTAACCTAGTACAAATAATTTTACACTAGAGTTGAACTACCTGTGTAACCTAGTTCAAAAAAATTTACACTAGAGTTGAACTAGCTCTATAACCTAGTCCAAATAATTTTACACTAGATTTGAACTAGCTCTATAAGCTAGTACAAATAATTTTACACTAGAGTTGAACTAGCTCTATAACCTAGTACAAATAATTTTACACTAGAGCTGAACTAGCTCTATAACCAAGTACAAATACTTTTACACTAGAGTTGAACTAGCTCAATAACCTAGTTCAAATAATTTTACACTAAGCTTGAACTACCTCTATAACCTAGTACAAATAATTTTACACTAGAGTTGAACTAGCTCTCTAACCTAGTACAAATAATTTTACACTAGAGTTGAACTATCTCTGTAACCTAGTACAAATAATTTTACACTATAAATGAACTAGCTCTATAACCTAGTACAAATAATTTTACACTAGAGTTGAACTAGCTGTGTTACCTAGTTCAAATAATTTGACACTACAGTTGAACTAGCTCTATAACCTAGTACCAATAATTTTACACTAGAGTTGAACTAGCTCTATAACCTCGTACAAAATTTTACACTAGAGTTCAACTAGCTCTATAACCTAGTACAAATAATTTTACACTAGAGTTGAACTAGCTCTATAACCTAGTACAAATAATTTTACACTAGAGTTCAACCAGCTCTATAACCTAGTTCGAATAATTTTACACTAGAGTTGAACTACCACTATAACCTAGTACAAATAATTTTACACTAGAGTTGAACTAGGTCTATAACCTAGTACAAATAATTTTACACTAGAGTTGAACTAGCTCTATAACCTAGTACAAATAATTTTACACTAGAGTTGAACTAGCTGTGTAACCTAGTTCAAATAATTTGACACTACAGTTGAACTAGCTCTATAACCTAGTACCAATAATTTTACACTAGAAATGAACTAGCTCTATAACCTAGTACAAATAATTTTACACTAGAGTTGAACTAGCTCTGTAACCTAGTACAAATAATTTTACACTAGAGTTGAACTAGCTCTCTAACCTAGTACAAATAATTTTACACTAGAGTTGAACTATCTCTGTAACCTAGTACAAATAATTTTACACTAGAAATGAACTAGCTCTATAACCTAGTACAAATAATTTTACACTAGAGTTGAACTAGCTCTGTAACCTAGTACAAATAATTTTACACTAGAGTTGAACTAGCTCTCTAACCTAGTACAAATAATTTTACACTAGAGTTGAACTATCTCTGTAACCTAGTACAAATAATTTTACACTAGAGTTGAACTAGCTCTCTAACCTAGTACAAATAATTTTACACTAGAGTTGCACTATCTCTGTAACCTAGTACAAATAATTTTACACTAGAGTTGAACTATCTCTGTAACCTAGTACAAATAATTTTATACTAGAGTTGAACTAGTTCTCTAACCTAGTACAAATAATTTTACACTAGAGTTGAACTAGCTCTATAACCTAGTACAAATAATTTTACATTAGAGTTGAACTAGCTCTATAACCTAGTACAAATAATTTTACAATATAGTTGAACTGGCTCTATAGCCAAGTACAAATAATTTTACACTAGAGTTGAACTCGCTCTATAACCTCGTACAAATAATTTTACACTAGAGTTGAACTAGCTCTATAACCTAGTACAAATAATTTTACACTAGAGTTGAACTAGCTCTTTAACCTAGTACAAATAATTTTACACTAGAGTTCAACCAGCTCTATAACCTAGTTCGAATAATTTTACACTAGAGTTGAACTACCTCTATAACCTAGTACAAATAATTTTACACTAGAGTTGAACTAGGTCTATAACCTAGTACAAATAATTTTACACTAGAGTTGAACTAGCTCTATAACCTAGTACAAATAATTTTACACTAGAGTTGAACTAGCTGTGTAACCTAGTTCAAATAATTTGACACTACAGTTGAACTAGCTCTATAACCTAGTACCAATAATTTTACACTAGAAATGAACTAGCTCTATAACCTAGTACAAATAATTTTACACTAGAGTTGAACTAGCTCTGTAACCTAGTACAAATAATTTTACACTAGAGTTGAACTAGCTCTCTAACCTAGTACAAATAATTTTACACTAGAGTTGAACTATCTCTGTAACCGAGTACAAATAATTTTATACTAGAGTTGAACTAGTTCTCTAACCTAGTACAAATAATTTTACACTAGAGTTGAACTAGCTCTATAACCTAGTACAAATAATTTTACACTAGAGTTGAACTAGCTCTATGACCGAGTACAAATAATTTTACACTAGAGTTGAACTAGTTCTATACCCTAGTACGAATAATTTTACACTATAGTTGAACTGGCTCTATAGCCAAGAACAAATAATTTTACACTAGAGTTGAACTAGCTCTATAACCTCGTACAAATAATTTTACACTAGAGTTGAACTAGCTCTATAACCTAGTACAAATAATTTTACACTAGAGTTGAACTAGCTCTGTAACCTAGTACAAATAATTTTATACTAGAGTTGAACTAGCTCTCTAACCTAGTTCAAATAATTTTACACTAGAGTTGAACTAGCTCTATAACCTAGTACAAATAATTTTACACTAGAGTTGAACTAGGTCTATAACCTACTACAAATAATTTTACACTAGAGTTGAACTAGCTCTATAACCTAGTACAAATAATTTTATACTAGAGTTGAACTAGCTGTGTAACCTAGTTCAAATAATTTGACACTACAGTTGAACTAGCTCTATAACCTAGTACCAATAATTTTACACTAGAAATGAACTAGCTCTATAACCTAGTACAAATAATTTTACACTTGAGTTGAACTAGCTCTGTAACCTAGTACAAATAATTTTACACTAGAGTTGAACTAGCTCTCTAACCTAGTACAAATAATTTTACACTAGAGTTGAACTATCTCTGTAACCTAGTACAAATAATTTTATACTAGAGTTGAACTAGTTCTCTAACCTAGTACAAATAATTTTACACTAGAGTTGAACTAGCTCTATAACCTAGTACAAATAATTTTACACTAGAGTTGAACTAGCTCTATAACCTAGTACAAATAATTTTACACTAGAGTTGAACTAGCTGTGTAACCTAGTTCAAATAATTTGACACTAAAGTTGAACTAGCTCTATAACCTAGTACCAATAATTTTACACTAGAAATGAACTAGCTCTATAACCTAGTACAAATAATTTTACACTAGAGTTGAACTAGCTCTGTAACCTAGTACAAATAATTTTACACTAGAGTTGAACTAGCTCTCTAACCTAGTACAAATAATTTTACACTAGAGTTGAACTATCTCTGTAACCTAGTACAAATAATTTTACACTAGAAATGAACTAGCTCTATAACCTAGTACAAATAATTTTACACTAGAGTTGAACTAGCTCTGTAACCTAGTACAAATAATTTTACACTAGAGTTGAACTAGCTCTCTAACCTAGTACAAATAATTTTACACTAGAGTTGAACTATCTCTGTAACCTAGTACAAATAATTTTACACTAGAGTTGAACTAGCTCTCTAACCTAGTACAAATAATTTTACACTAGAGTTGAACTATCTCTGTAACCTAGTACAAATAATTTTACACTAGAGTTGAACTATCTCTGTAACCTAGTACAAATAATTTTATACTAGAGTTGAACTAGTTCTCTAACCTAGTACAAATAATTTTACACTAGAGTTGAACTAGCTCTATAACCTAGTACAAATAATTTTAAACTAGAGTTGAACTAGCTCTATGACCGAGTACAAATAATTTTACACTAGAGTTGAACTAGTTCTATACCCTAGTACGAATAATTTTACACTATAGTTGAACTGGCTCTATAGCCAAGTACAAATAATTTTACACTAGAGTTGAACTCGCTCTATAACCTCGTACAAATAATTTTACACTAGAGTTGAACTAGCTCTATAACCTAGTACAAATAATTTTACACTAGAGTTGAACTAGCTCTTTAACCTAGTACAAATAATTTTACACTAGAGTTCAACCAGCTCTATAACCTAGTTCGAATAATTTTACACTAGAGTTGAACTACCTCTATAACCTAGTACAAATAATTTTACACTAGAGTTGAACTAGGTCTATAACCTAGTACAAATAATTTTACACTAGAGTTGAACTAGCTCTATAACCTAGTACAAATAATTTTACACTAGAGTTGAACTAGCTCTTTAACCTAGTACAAATAATTTTACACTAGAAATGAACTAGCTCTATAACCTAGTACAAATAATTTTACACTAGAGTTGAACTAGCTCTGTAACCTAGTACAAATAATTTTACACTAGAGTTGAACTAGCTCTCTAACCTAGTACAAATAATTTTACACTAGAGTTGAACTATCTCTGTAACCTAGTACAAATAATTTTACACTAGAGTTGAACTAGCTCTCTAACCTACTACAAATAATTTTACACTAGAGTTGAACTATCTCTGTAACCTAGTACAAATAATTTTACACTAGAGTTGAACTATCTCTGTAACCTAGTACAAATAATTTTATACTAGAGTTGAACTAGTTCTCTAACCTAGTACAAATAATTTTACACTAGAGTTGAACTAGCTCTATAACCTAGTACAAATAATTTTAAACTAGAGTTGAACTAGCTCTATGACCGAGTACAAATAATTTTACACTAGAGTTGAACTAGTTCTATACCCTAGTACGAATAATTTTACACTATAGTTGAACTGGCTCTATAGCCAAGTACAAATAATTTTACACTAGAGTTGAACTCGCTCTATAACCTCGTACAAATAATTTTACACTAGAGTTGAACTAGCTCTATAACCTAGTACAAATAATTTTACACTAGAAATGAACTAGCTCTTTAACCTAGTACAAATAATTTTACACTAGAGTTCAACCAGCTCTATAACCTAGTTCGAATAATTTTACACTAGAGTTGAACTACCTCTATAACCTAGTACAAATAATTTTACACTAGAGTTGAACTAGGTCTATAACCTAGTACAAATAATTTTACACTAGAGTTGAACTAGCTCTATAACCTAGTACAAATAATTTTACACTAGAGTTGAACTAGCAGTGTAACCTAGTTCAAATAATTTGACACTACAGTTGAACTAGCTCTATAACCTAGTACCAATAATTTTACACTAGAAATGAACTAGCTCTATAACCTAGTACAAATAATTTTACACTAGAGTTGAACTAGCTCTGTAACCTAGTACAAATAATTTTACACTAGAGTTGAACTAGCTCTCTAACCTAGTACAAATAATTTTACACTAGAGTTGAACTATCTCTGTAACCTAGTACAAATAATTTTATACTAGAGTTGAACTAGTTCTCTAACCTAGTGCAAATAATTTTACACTAGAGTTGAACTAGCTCTATAACCTAGTACAAATAATTTTACACTAGAGTTGAACTAGCTCTATGACCGAGTACAAATAATTTTACACTAGAGTTGAACTAGTTCTATACCCTAGTACGAATAATTTTACACTATAGTTGAACTGGCTCTATAGGCAAGAACAAATAATTTTACACTAGAGTTGAACTAGCTCTATAACCTCGTACAAATAATTTTACACTAGAGTTGAACTAGCTCTATAACCTAGTACAAATAATTTTACACTAGAGTTGAACTAGCTCTGTAACCTAGTACAAATAATTTTATACTAGAGTTGAACTAGCTCTCTAACCTAGTTCAAATAATTTTACACTAGAGTTGAACTAGCTCTATAACCTAGTACAAATAATTTTACACTAGAGTTGAACTAGGTCTATAACCTAGTACAAATAATTTTACACTAGAGTTGAACTAGCTCTATAACCTAGTACAAATAATTTTACACTAGAGTTGAACTAGCTGTGTAACCTAGTTCAAATAATTTGACACTACAGTTGAACTAGCTGTGTAACCTAGTACCAATAATTTTACACTAGAAATGAACTAGCTCTATAACCTAGTACAAATAATTTTACACTTGAGTTGAACTAGCTCTGTAACCTAGTACAAATAATTTTACACTAGAGTTGAACTAGCTCTCTAACCTAGTACAAATAATTTTACACTAGAGTTGAACTATCTCTGTAACCTAGTACAAATAATTTTATACTAGAGTTGAACTAGTTCTCTAACCTAGTACAAATAATTTTACACTAGAGTTGAACTAGCTCTATAACCTAGTACAAATAATTTTACACTAGAGTTGAACTAGCTCTATAACCTAGTACAAATAATTTTACACAGAGTTGAACTAGCTCTATGGCCGAGTACAAATAATTTTACACTAGAGTTGAACTAGTTCAATACCCTAGTACGAATAATTTAACACTATAGTTGAACTGGCTCTATAGCCAAGGACAAATAATTTTACACTAGAGTTGAACTAGCTCTGTAACCTAGTACAAATAATTTTACACTAGAGTTGAACTAGCTCTGTAACCTAGTTCAAAAAAAATTACACTAGAGTTGAACTACCTCTATAAGCTAGTACAAATAATTTTACACTAGATTTGAACTAGCTCTATAAGCTAGTACAAATAATTTTACACTAGATTTGAACTAGCTCTATAAGCTAGTACAAATAATTTTACACTAGAGTTGAACTAGCTCTATAACCTAGTACAAATAATTTTACACTATAGTTGAACTAGCTTTATAACCAAGTACAAATACTTTCACACTAGAGTTGAACTAGTTCTATAACATAGTTCAAAAAAATTTACACTAAGGTTGAACTAGCTCTATAACCTAGTACACATAATTTTACACTAGAGTTGAACTAGCTCTATAACCTAGTACAAATAATTTTACACTAGAGTTGAACTATCTCTATAACCTAGTACAAATAATTTTACACTAGAGTTGAACTAGCTCTATAACCTAGTACAAATAATTTTACACTAGAGTTGAACTAGCTCTTTAACCTAGTACAAATAATTTTACACTAGAAATGAACTAGCTCTATAACCTAGTACAAATAATTTTACACTAGAGTTGAACTAGCTCTGTAACCTAGTACAAATAATTTTACACTAGAGTTGAACTAGCTCTCTAACCTAGTACAAATAATTTTACACTAGAGTTGAACTATCTCTGTAACCTAGTACAAATAATTTTACACTAGAGTTGAACTAGCTCTCTAACCTAGTACAAATAATTTTACACTAGAGTTGAACTATCTCTGTAACCTAGTACAAATAATTTTACACTAGAGTTGAACTATCTCTGTAACCTAGTACAAATAATTTTATACTAGAGTTGAACTAGTTCTCTAACCTAGTACAAATAATTTTACACTAGAGTTGAACTAGCTCTATAACCTAGTACAAATAATTTTAAACTAGAGTTGAACTAGCTCTATGACCGAGTACAAATAATTTTACACTAGAGTTGAACTAGTTCTATACCCTAGTACGAATAATTTTACACTATAGTTGAACTGGCTCTATAGCCAAGTACAAATAATTTTACACTAGAGTTGAACTCGCTCTATAACCTCGTACAAATAATTTTACACTAGAGTTGAACTAGCTCTATAACCTAGTACAAATAATTTTACACTAGAAATGAACTAGCTCTTTAACCTAGTACAAATAATTTTACACTAGAGTTCAACCAGCTCTATAACCTAGTTCGAATAATTTTACACTAGAGTTGAACTACCTCTATAACCGAGTACAAATAATTTTACACTAGAGTTGAACTAGGTCTATAACCTAGTACAAATAATTTTACACTAGAGTTGAACTAGCTCTATAACCTAGTACAAATAATTTTACACTAGAGTTGAACTAGCAGTGTAACCTAGTTCAAATAATTTGACACTACAGTTGAACTAGCTCTATAACCTAGTACCAATAATTTTACACTAGAAATGAACTAGCTCTATAACCTAGTACAAATAATTTTACACTAGAGTTGAACTAGCTCTGTAACCTAGTACAAATAATTTTACACTAGAGTTGAACTAGCTCTCTAACCTAGTACAAATAATTTTACACTAGAGTTGAACTATCTCTGTAACCTAGTACAAATAATTTTATACTAGAGTTGAACTAGTTCTCTAACATAGTACAAATAATTTTACACTAGAGTTGAACTAGCTCTATAACCTAGTACAAATAATTTTACACTAGAGTTGAACTAGCTCTATGACCGAGTACAAATAATTTTACACTAGAGTTGAACTAGTTCTATACCCTAGTACGAATAATTTTACACTATAGTTGAACTGGCTCTATAGGCAAGAACAAATAATTTTACACTAGAGTTGAACTAGCTCTATAACCTCGTACAAATAATTTTACACTAGAGTTGAACTAGCTCTATAACCTAGTACAAATAATTTTACACTAGAGTTGAACTAGCTCTGTAACCTAGTACAAATAATTTTATACTAGAGTTGAACTAGCTCTCTAACCTAGTTCAAATAATTTTACACAAGAGTTGAACTAGCTCTATAACCTAGTACAAATAATTTTACACTAGAGTTGAACTAGGTCTATAACCTAGTACAAATAATTTTACACTAGAGTTGAACTAGCTCTATAACCTAGTACAAATAATTTTACACTAGAGTTGAACTAGCTGTGTAACCTAGTTCAAATAATTTGACACTACAGTTGAACTAGCTGTGTAACCTAGTACCAATAATTTTACACTAGAAATGAACTAGCTCTATAACCTAGTACAAATAATTTTACACTTGAGTTGAACTAGCTCTGTAACCTAGTACAAATAATTTTACACTAGAGTTGAACTAGCTCTCTAACCTAGTACAAATAATTTTACACTAGAGTTGAACTATCTCTGTAACCTAGTACAAATAATTTTATACTAGAGTTGAACTAGTTCTCTAACCTAGTACAAATAATTTTACACTAGAGTTGAACTAGCTCTATAACCTAGTACAAATAATTTTACACTAGAGTTGAACTAGCTCTATAACCTAGTACAAATAATTTTACACAGAGTTGAACTAGCTCTATGGCCGAGTACAAATAATTTTACACTAGAGTTGAACTAGTTCAATACCCTAGTACGAATAATTTAACACTATAGTTGAACTGGCTCTATAGCCAAGTACAAATAATTTTACACTAGAGTTGAACTAGCTCTGTAACCTAGTACAAATAATTTTACACTAGAGTTGAACTAGCTCTGTAACCTAGTTCAAAAAAAATTACACTAGAGTTGAACTACCTCTATAAGCTAGTACAAATAATTTTACACTAGATTTGAACTAGCTCTATAAGCTAGTACAAATAATTTTACACTAGATTTGAACTAGCTCTATAAGCTAGTACAAATAATTTTACACTAGAGTTGAACTAGCTCTATAACCTAGTACAAATAATTTTACACTATAGTTGAACTAGCTTTATAACCAAGTACAAATACTTTCACACTAGAGTTGAACTAGTTCTATAACCTAGTTCAAAAAAATTTACACTAAGGTTGAACTAGCTCTATAACCTAGTACACATAATTTTACACTAGAGTTGAACTAGCTCTATAACCTAGTACAAATAATTTTACACTAGAGTTGAACTATCTCTATAACCTAGTACAAATAATTTTACACTAGATTTGAACTAGCTCTATAAGCTAGTACAAATAATTGTACACTAGCGTTGAACTAGCTCTATAACCTAGTACAAATAATTTTACACTAGAGTTGAACTAGCTCTATAACCAAGTACAAATACTTTTACACTAGAGTTGAACTAGCTCTATGACCTAGTAAAAATAATTTTACACTAGAGATGAACTAGTTCTATACCATAGTACGAATAATTTTACACTAGAGTTGAATTGGCTCTATAGCCTAGTACAAACAATTTTACACTAGAGTTGAACTAGCTCTATAACCCAGTACAAATAATTTTACACTAGATTTGAACTAGCTCTATAACCTAGTACTAATACTTTTGTTCTAGAGCTGAACTAGCTCTATAACCTAGTTCAAATAATTTTACACTAAGGTTGAACTATCTCTTTAACCTAGTACAAATAATTTTACACTAGAGTTGAACTAGCTCTATAACCTAGTACAAATAATTTTACACTAGAGTTGAACTAAATCTATAACCTAGTACAAATAATTTTACACTAGAGTTGAGCTAGCTCTATAACCTAGTACGAATAATTTTACACTAGAGTTGAACTAGCTCTATAACCTAGTACGAATAATTTTACACTAGAGTTGAACTAGCTCTATAACCTAGTACCAATAATTTTACACTAGATTTGAACTAGCTCTATAACGTAGTACAAATACTTTTACACTAGAGCTGAACTAGCTCTATAACCTAGATCAAATAATTTTACACTAAGGTTGAACTAGCTCTATAACCTAGTACAAATAATTTTACAGTAGAGTTGAACTAGCTCTATAACCTAGTACAAATAATTTTACACTGGAGTTGAACTAGCTCTATAACCTAGTACAAATAATATTACACTAGAGTTGAACTAAATCTATAACCTAGTACAAATAATTTTACACTAGAGTTGAACTAGCTCTATAACCTAGTACAAATAATTTTACACTTGAGTTGAACTAGCTCTATAACCTAGTACGAATAATTTTACACTAGAGTTGAACGAGCTCTATAACCTAGTACAAATAATTTTACACTAGAGTTGAACTAGCTGTGTAACCTAGTTCAAATAATTTGACACTATAGTTGAACTAGCTCTATAACCTAGTACCAATAATTTTACACTAGAAATGAACTAGCTCTATAACCTAGTACAAATAATTTTACACTAGAGTTGAACTAGCTCTGTAACCTAGTACAAATAATTTTACACTAGAGTTGAACTAGCTCTCTAACCTAGTACAAATAATTTTACACTAGAGTTGAACTAGCTCTATAACCTAGTACAAATAATTTTACACTAGAGCTGAACTAGCTCTATAACCAAGTACAAATACTTTTACACTAGAGTTGAACTAGCTCTATAACCTACTTCCAAAACATTTACACTAAGGTTGAACTAGCTCTATAACCTAGTACAAAAATTTTTACACTAGAGTTGAACTAGCTCTATAACCTAGTACAAATAATTTTACACTAGAGTTGAACTAGCTCTATAACCTCGTACAAATAATTTTACACTAGTGTTGAACAAGCTCTGTAACCTAGTACAAATAATTTTACACTAGAGTTGAACTAGCTCTATAACCTCGGACAAATAATTTTACACTAGAGGTGAACTAGCTCTATAACCTAGTACAAATAATTTTACACTAGAGCTGAACTAGCTCTATAACCAAGTACAAATACTTTTACACTAGAGTTGAACTAGCTCTATAACCTAGTTCCAAAAAATTTACACAATGGTTGAACTAGCTCTATAACCTAGTACACATAATTTTACACTAGAGTTGAACTAGCTCTATAACCTAGTACAAATTTTTTTACACTAGAGTTGAACTAGCTCTATAACCTAGTACAAATAATTTTACACTAGAGTTGAACTAGCTCTATAACCTCGTACAAATAATTTTACACTAGAGTTCAACCAGCTCTATAACCTAGTTCAAATAATTTTACACTAGAGTTGAACTAGCTCTATAACCTAGTACAAATAATTTTACACTAGAGTTGAACTAGGTCTATAACCTAGTACAAATAATTTTACACTAGAGTTGAACTAGCTCTATAAACTAGTACAAATAATTTTACACTAGAGTTGAACTAGCTGTGTAACCTAGTTCAAATAATTTGACACTACAGTTGAACTAGCTCTATAACCTAGTACCAATAATTTTACACTAGAAATGAACTAGCTCTATAACCTAGTACAAATAATTTTACACTAGAGTTGAACTAGCTCTATGACCTAGTACAAATAATTTTACACTAGAGTTGAACTAGTTCTCTAACCTAGTACAAATAATTTTACACTAGAGTTGAACTAGCTCTATAACCTAGTACAAATAATTTTACACTAGAGTTGAACTAGCTGTGTAACCTAGTTCAAATAATTTGACACTACAGTTGAACTAACTCTCTAACCTAGTACCAATAATTTTACACTAGAAATGAACTAGCTCTATAACCTAGTACCAATAATTTTACACTAGAGTTGAACTAGCTCTATGACCTAGTACAAATAATTTTACACTAGAGTTGAACTAGCTCTGTAACCTAGTACAAATAATTTTATACTAGAGTTGAACTAGTTCTCTAACCTAGTACAAATAATTTTACACTAGAGTTGAACTAGCTCTATAACTAGTACAAATAATTTTACACTAGAGTTGAACTAGCTCTATAACCTAGTACAAATAATTTTACACTAGAGTTGAACTAGCTCTATGACAGAAATTTTACACTAGAGTTGAACTAGTTCTATACCCTAGTACGAATAATTTTACACTATAGTTGAACTGGTTCTATAGCCAAGTACAAATAATTTTACACTAGAGTTGAACTAGCTCTGTAACCTAGTACAAATAATTTTACACTAGAGTTGAACTAGCTCTGTAACCTAGTTAAAAAAAATCACACTAGAGTTGAACTACCTCTATAAGCTAGTACAAAAAAATTTACACTAGATTTGAAATAGCTCTATAAGCTAGTACAAATAATTTTACACTAGAGTTGAACTAGCTCTATAACCTAGTACAAATAATTTTACACTAGAGTTGAACTAGCTCTATAACCTAGTACAAATAATTTTACACTAGAGTTGAACTAGCTCTATGACCGAGTACAAATAATTTTACACTAGAGTTGAACTAGTTCTATACCCTAGTTAGAATAATTTTACACTAGAGTTGAACTGGCTCTACAGCCAAGTACAAATAATTTTACACTAGAGTTGAACTAGCTTTGTAACCTAGTACAAATAATTTTACACTAGAGTTGAACTAACTCTGTAACCTAGTTCAAAAAAAAATTACACTAGAGTTGAACTACCTCTATAACTTAGTACAATTAATTTTACACTAGATTTGAACTAGCTCTATAAGCTAGTACAAATAATTTTACACTAGAGTTGAACTAGCTCTATAACCTAGTACAAATAATTTTACACTATAGTTGAACTAGCTTTATAACCAAGTACAAATACTTTTACACTAGAGTTGAACTAGCACTATAACCTAGTTCAAAAAAATTTACACTAAAGTTGAACTAGCTCTATAACCTAGTACACATAATTTTACACTAGAGTTGAACTAGCTCTATAACCTAGTACAAATAATTTTACACTAGAGTTGAACTAGCTTTATAACCAAGTACAAATACTTTTACACTAGAGTTGAACTAGCTCTATAACCTAGTTCAAATAATTTTACACTAGATTTGAACTAGCTCTATAACCAAGTACAAATACTTTTACACTAGAGTTGAACTAGCTCTATGACCTAGTACAAATAATTTTACACTAGAGTTGAACTAGTTCTATACCCTAGTACGAATAATTTTACACTAGAGTTGAACTGGCTCTATAGCCTAGTACAAACAATTTTACACTAGAGTTGAACTCGCTCTATAACCCAGTACAAATAATTTTACACTAGATTTGAACTAGCTCTATAACGTAGTACTAATACTTTTACACTAGAGCTGAACTAGCTCTATAACCTAGTTCAAATAATTTTACACTAAGGTTGAACTAGCTCTTTAACCTAGTACAAATAATTTTACAGTAGAGTTGAACTATCTCTATAACCTAGTACAAATAATTTTACACTAGAGTTGAACTAGCTCTATAACCTAGTACAAATAATTTTACACTAGAGTTGAACTAGCTGTGTAACCTAGTTCAAATAATTTGACACTATAGTTGAACTAGCTCTATAACCTAGTACCAATAATTTTACACTAGAAATGAACTAGCTCTATAACCTAGTACAAATAATTTTACACTAGAGTTGAACTAGCTCTGTAACCTAGTACAAATAATTTTACACTAGAGTTGAACTAGCTCTCTAACCTAGTACAAATAATTTTACACTAGAGTTGAACTAGCTCTATAACCTAGTACAAATAATTTTACACTAGAGCTGAACTAGCTCTATAACCAAGTACAAATACTTTTACACTAGAGTTGAACTAGCTCTATAACCTACTTCCAAAACATTTACACTAAGGTTGAACTAGCTCTATAACCTAGTACAAAAATTTTTACACTAGAGTTGAACTAGCTCTATAACCTAGTACAAATAATTTTACACTAGAGTTGAACTAGCTCTATAACCTCGTACAAATAATTTTACACTAGTGTTGAACAAGCTCTGTAACCTAGTACAAATAATTTTACACTAGAGTTGAACTAGCTCTATAACCTCGGACAAATAATTTTACACTAGAGGTGAACTAGCTCTATAACCTAGTACAAATAATTTTACACTAGAGCTGAACTAGCTCTATAACCAAGTACAAATACTTTTACACTAGAGTTGAACTAGCTCTATAACCTAGTTCCAAAAAATTTACACAATGGTTGAACTAGCTCTATAACCTAGTACACATAATTTTACACTAGAGTTGAACTAGCTCTATAACCTAGTACAAATTTTTTTACACTAGAGTTGAACTAGCTCTATAACCTAGTACAAATAATTTTACACTAGAGTTGAACTAGCTCTATAACCTCGTACAAATAATTTTACACTAGAGTTCAACCAGCTCTATAACCTAGTTCAAATAATTTTACACTAGAGTTGAACTAGCTCTATAACCTAGTACAAATAATTTTACACTAGAGTTGAACTAGGTCTATAACCTAGTACAAATAATTTTACACTAGAGTTGAACTAGCTCTATAAACTAGTACAAATAATTTTACACTAGAGTTGAACTAGCTGTGTAACCTAGTTCAAATAATTTGACACTACAGTTGAACTAGCTCTATAACCTAGTACCAATAATTTTACACTAGAAATGAACTAGCTCTATAACCTAGTACAAATACTTTTACACTAGAGTTGAACTAGCACTATAACCTAGTTCAAAAAAATTTACACTAAAGTTGAACTAGCTCTATAACCTAGTACACATAATTTTACACTAGAGTTGAACTAGCTCTATAACCTAGTACAAATAATTTTACACTAGAGTTGAACTAGCTTTATAACCAAGTACAAATACTTTTACACTAGAGTTGAACTAGCTCTATAACCTAGTTCAAATAATTTTACACTAGATTTGAACTAGCTCTATAACCAAGTACAAATACTTTTACACTAGAGTTGAACTAGCTCTATGACCTAGTACAAATAATTTTACACTAGAGTTGAACTAGTTCTATACCCTAGTACGAATAATTTTACACTAGAGTTGAACTGGCTCTATAGCCTAGTACAAACAATTTTACACTAGAGTTGAACTCGCTCTATAACCCAGTACAAATAATTTTACACTAGATTTGAACTAGCTCTATAACGTAGTACTAATACTTTTACACTAGAGCTGAACTAGCTCTATAACCTAGTTCAAATAATTTTACACTAAGGTTGAACTAGCTCTTTAACCTAGTACAAATAATTTTACAGTAGAGTTGAACTATCTCTATAACCTAGTACAAATAATTTTACACTAGAGTTGAACTAGCTCTATAACCTAGTACAAATAATTTTACACTAGAGTTGAACTAGCTGTGTAACCTAGTTCAAATAATTTGACACTATAGTTGAACTAGCTCTATAACCTAGTACCAATAATTTTACACTAGAAATGAACTAGCTCTATAACCTAGTACAAATAATTTTACACTAGAGTTGAACTAGCTCTGTAACCTAGTACAAATAATTTTACACTAGAGTTGAACTAGCTCTCTAACCTAGTACAAATAATTTTACACTAGAGTTGAACTAGCTCTATAACCTAGTACAAATAATTTTACACTAGAGCTGAACTAGCTCTATAACCAAGTACAAATACTTTTACACTAGAGTTGAACTAGCTCTATAACCTACTTCCAAAACATTTACACTAAGGTTGAACTAGCTCTATAACCTAGTACAAAAATTTTTACACTAGAGTTGAACTAGCTCTATAACCTAGTACAAATAATTTTACACTAGAGTTGAACTAGCTCTATAACCTCGTACAAATAATTTTACACTAGTGTTGAACAAGCTCTGTAACCTAGTACAAATAATTTTACACTAGAGTTGAACTAGCTCTATAACCTCGGACAAATAATTTTACACTAGAGGTGAACTAGCTCTATAACCTAGTACAAATAATTTTACACTAGAGCTGAACTAGCTCTATAACCAAGTACAAATACTTTTACACTAGAGTTGAACTAGCTCTATAACCTAGTTCCAAAAAATTTACACAATGGTTGAACTAGCTCTATAACCTAGTACACATAATTTTACACTAGAGTTGAACTAGCTCTATAACCTAGTACAAATTTTTTTACACTAGAGTTGAACTAGCTCTATAACCTAGTACAAATAATTTTACACTAGAGTTGAACTAGCTCTATAACCTCGTACAAATAATTTTACACTAGAGTTCAACCAGCTCTATAACCTAGTTCAAATAATTTTACACTAGAGTTGAACTAGCTCTATAACCTAGTACAAATAATTTTACACTAGAGTTGAACTAGGTCTATAACCTAGTACAAATAATTTTACACTAGAGTTGAACTAGCTCTATAAACTAGTACAAATAATTTTACACTAGAGTTGAACTAGCTGTGTAACCTAGTTCAAATAATTTGACACTACAGTTGAACTAGCTCTATAACCTAGTACCAATAATTTTACACTAGAAATGAACTAGCTCTATAACCTAGTACAAATAATTTTACACTAGAGTTGAACTAGCTCTATGACCTAGTACAAATAATTTTACACTAGAGTTGAACTAGTTCTCTAACCTAGTACAAATAATTTTACACTAGAGTTGAACTAGCTCTATAACCTAGTACAAATAATTTTACACTAGAGTTGAACTAGCTGTGTAACCTAGTTCAAATAATTTGACACTACAGTTGAACTAGCTCTCTAACCTAGTACCAATAATTTTACACTAGAAATGAACTAGCTCTATAACCTAGTACCAATAATTTTACACTAGAGTTGAACTAGCTCTATGACCTAGTACAAATAATTTTACACTAGAGTTGAACTAGCTCTGTAACCTAGTACAAATAATTTTATACTAGAGTTGAACTAGTTCTCTAACCTAGTACAAATAATTTTACACTAGAGTTGAACTAGCTCTATAACTAGTACAAATAATTTTACACTAGAGTTGAACTAGCTCTATAACCTAGTACAAATAATTTTACACTAGAGTTGAACTAGCTCTATGACAGAAATTTTACACTAGAGTTGAACTAGTTCTATACCCTAGTACGAATAATTTTACACTATAGTTGAACTGGTTCTATAGCCAAGTACAAATAATTTTACACTAGAGTTGAACTAGCTCTGTAACCTAGTACAAATAATTTTACACTAGAGTTGAACTAGCTCTGTAACCTAGTTAAAAAAAATCACACTAGAGTTGAACTACCTCTATAAGCTAGTACAAAAAAATTTACACTAGATTTGAAATAGCTCTATAAGCTAGTACAAATAATTTTACACTAGAGTTGAACTAGCTCTATAACCTAGTACAAATAATTTTACACTAGAGTTGAACTAGCTCTATAACCTAGTACAAATAATTTTACACTAGAGTTGAACTAGCTCTATGACCGAGTACAAATAATTTTACACTAGAGTTGAACTAGTTCTATACCCTAGTACGAATAATTTTACACTAGAGTTGAACTGGCTCTACAGCCAAGTACAAATAATTTTACACTAGAGTTGAACTAGCTTTGTAACCTAGTACAAATAATTTTACACTAGAGTTGAACTAACTCTGTAACCTAGTTCAAAAAAAAATTACACTAGAGTTGAACTACCTCTATAACTTAGTACAATTAATTTTACACTAGATTTGAACTAGCTCTATAAGCTAGTACAAATAATTTTACACTAGAGTTGAACTAGCTCTATAACCTAGTACAAATAATTTTACACTATAGTTGAACTAGCTTTATAACCAAGTACAAATACTTTTACACTAGAGTTGAACTAGCACTATAACCTAGTTCAAAAAAATTTACACTAAAGTTGAACTAGCTCTATAACCTAGTACACATAATTTTACACTAGAGTTGAACTAGCTCTATAACCTAGTACAAATAATTTTACACTAGAGTTGAACTAGCTTTATAACCAAGTACAAATACTTTTACACTAGAGTTGAACTAGCTCTATAACCTAGTTCAAATAATTTTACACTAGATTTGAACTAGCTCTATAACCAAGTACAAATACTTTTACACTAGAGTTGAACTAGCTCTATGACCTAGTACAAATAATTTTACACTAGAGTTGAACTAGTTCTATACCCTAGTACGAATAATTTTACACTAGAGTTGAACTGGCTCTATAGCCTAGTACAAACAATTTTACACTAGAGTTGAACTCGCTCTATAACCCAGTACAAATAATTTTACACTAGATTTGAACTAGCTCTATAACGTAGTACTAATACTTTTACACTAGAGCTGAACTAGCTCTATAACCTAGTTCAAATAATTTTACACTAAGGTTGAACTAGCTCTTTAACCTAGTACAAATAATTTTACAGTAGAGTTGAACTATCTCTATAACCTAGTACAAATAATTTTACACTAGAGTTGAACTAGCTCTATAACCTAGTACAAATAATTTTACACTAGAGTTGAACTAAATCTATAACCTAGTACCAATAATTTTACACTAGAGTTGAGCTAGCTCTATAACCTAGTACGAATAATTTTACACAAGAGTTGACCTAGCTATAACCTAGTACGAATAATTTTACATATTGTTGAACTAGCTCTATAACCTAGTACAAATAATTTTACACTAGATTTGAACTAGCTCTATGACCTAGTACAAATACTTTTACACTTGAGCTGAACTAGCTCTATAACCTAGATCAAATAATTTTACACTAAGGTTGAACTAGCTCTATAACCTAGTACAAATAATTTTAAAGTAGAGTGGAACTAGCTCTATAACCTAGTACAAATAATTTTACACTGGAGTTGAACTAGCTCTATAACCTAGTACAAATAATTTTACACTAGAGTTGAACTAGCTGTGTAACCTAGTTCAAATAATTTGACACTACAGTTGAACTAGCTCTATAACCTAGTACCAATAATTTTACACTAGAAATGAACTAGCTCTATAACCTAGTACAAATAATTTTACACTAGAGTTGAACTAGCTCCGTAACCTAGTACAAATAATTTGACACTAGAGTTGAACTAGCTCTATAACCTAGTACAAATAATTTTACACTAGAGTTGAACTAGCTCTATAACCTAGTACAAATAATTTTACACTAGGGTTGAACTAGCTCTATAACCAAGTACAAATACTTTTACACTAGAGTTGAACTAAATCTATAACCTAGTACAAATAATTTTACACTAGATTTGAACTAGCTCTATAACCTAGTACAAATACTTTTACACTAGAGCTGAACTAGCTCTATAACCTAGTTCAAATAATTTTACACTAAGGTTGAACTAGCTCTATAACCTAGTACAAATAATTTTACAGTAGAGTTGAACTAGCTCTATAACCTAGTACAAATAATTTTACACTAGAGTTGAACTAGCTCTATAACCTAGTTCAAATAATTTTACACTAGAGTTGATTTAGCTCTATAACCTAGTATAAATAATTTTACACTAGAGTTGAACTAGCTCTATAACCTAGTACAAATAATTTTACACTAGAGTTGAACTAGCTCTATGACCTAGTACGAATAATTTTACACTAGAGTTGAACTAGCTCTATAAGCTAGTACCAATAATTTTACACTAGAGATGAACTGGCTCTATAGCCTAGTACAAAAATTTTACCCTAGAGCCGAACTAGCTCTGTAACCTAGTTCAAATAATTTTACACTACAGTTGAACTAGCTCTATAACCTAGTTCAAAAAAATTTACACTAGGGTTGAACTAGCTCTATAACCTAGTTCAAAAAAATTTACACTAGGGTTGAACTAGCTCTATAACATAGTACAAATAATTTTACACTAGAGTTGAACTAGCTCTATAAGCTAGTACAAATGATTTTACACTAGAGTTGAACTAGCTCTATAACCTAGTACAAATCATTTTACACTAGAGTTGAACTAGCTCTATAACCAAGTACAAATACTTTTACACTAGAGTTGAACTAGCTCTATAACCTAGTTCAAAAAAATTTACACTAAGGTTGAACTAGCTCTATAACCTAGTACACATAATTTTACACTAGAGTTGAACTAGCTCTATAACCTAGTACAAATATTTTTACACTAGAGTTGAACTAGCTCTATAACCTAGTACAAATAATTTTACACTAGAGTTGAACTAGCTCTGTAACCTAGAACAAATAATTTTACACTAGAGTTGAACTAGCTCTATAACCTTGTACAAATAATTTTACACTATGGTTGAACTAGTTCTGTAACCTAGTACACATAATTTTACACTAGAGTTGAACTAGCTCTATAACCTAGTACAAATAATTTTACACTAGAGTTGAACTAGCTCTATGACCTAGTACGAATAATTTTACACTAGAGTTGAACTAGCTCTATAACCTCGTACAAATAATTTTACACTAAGGTTGAACTAGCTCTATAACCTAGTACAAATAATTTTACAGTAGAGTTGAACTAGCTCTATAACCTAGTACAAATAATTTTACACTTGAGTTGAACTAGCTCTATAACCTAGTACAAATAATATTACACTAGAGTTGAACTAAATCTATAACCTAGTACAAATAATTTTACACTAGAGTTGAATTAGCTATATAACCTAGTACAAATAATTTTACACTTGAGTTGAACTAGCTCCATAACCTAGTACGAATAATTTTACACTAGAGTTGAACTAGCTCTATAACCTAGTACAAATAATTTCACACTAGAGTTGAACTAGCTGTGTAACCTACTTGAAATAATTTGACACTACAGTTGAACTAGCTCTATAACCTAGTACCAATAATTTTACACTAGAAATGAACTTGCTCTATAACCTAGTACAAATAATTTTACACTAGAGTTGAACTAGCTCTGTAACCTAGTACAAATAATTTTACACTAGAGTTGAACTAGCTCTCTAACCTAGTACAAATAATTTTACACTAGAGTTGAACTATCTCTGTAACCTAGTACAAATAATTTTATACTAGAGTTGAACTAGCTCTCTAACCTAGTTCAAATAATTTTACACTAGATTTGAACTAGCTCTATAACCTAGTACAAATACTTTTACACTAGAGCTGAATTAGTTCTATAACCTAGTTCAAATAATTTTACACTAAGGCTGAACTAGCTCTATAACCTAGTAGAAATAATTTTACACTAGATTTGAACTAGCTCTATAACCTCGTACAAATAATTTTACAGTAGAGTTGAACTAGCTCTATAACCTAGTACAAATAATTTTACACTAGGGTTGAACTAGCTCTATAACCTAGTACAAATAATTTTACACTAGAGTTGAACTAAATCTATAACCTAGTACAAATAATTTTACACTAGATTTGAACTAGCTCTATAACCTAGTACAAATACTTTTACACTAGAGCTGAACTAGCTCTATAACCTAGTTCAAATAATTTTACACTAAGGTTGAACTAGCTCTATAACCTAGTACAAATAATTTTACAGTAGAGTTGAACTAGCTCTATAACCTAGTACAAATAATTTTACACTAGAGTTGAACTAGCTCTATAACCTAGTTCAAATAATTTTACACTAGAGTTGATTTAGCTCTATAACCTAGTATAAATAATTTTACACTAGAGTTGAACTAGCTCTATAACCTAGTACAAATAATTTTACACTAGAGTTGAACTAGCTCTATGACCTAGTACGAATAATTTTACACTAGAGTTGAACTAGCTCTATAACCTAGTACCAATAATTTTACACTAGATTTGAACTGGCTCTATAGCCTAGTACAAATAATTTTACCCTAGAGCTGAAATAGCTCTGTAACCTAGTTCAAATAATTTTACACAAGAGTTGAACTAGCTCTGTAACCTAGTTCAAAAAAATTTACATTAGGGTTGAACTAGCTCTATAACATAGTACAAATAATTTTACACTAGAGTTGAACTAGCTCTATAAGCTAGTACAAATGATTTTACACTAGAGTTGAACAAGCTCTATAACCTAGTACAAATAATTTTACACTAGAGTTGAACTAGCTCTATAACCAAGTACAAATACTTTTACACTAGAGTTGAACTAGCTCTATAACCTAGTTCAAAAAAATTTACACTAAGGTTGAACTAGCTCTATAACCTAGTACACATAATTTTACACTAGAGTTGAACTAGCTCTATAAACTAGTACAAATATTTTTACACTAGAGTTGAACTAGCACTATAACCTAGTACAAATAATTTTACACTAGAGTTGAACTAGCTCTGTAACCTAGTACAAATAATTTTACACTAGAGTTGAACTAGCTCTATAACCTTGTACAAATAATTTTACACTATGGTTGAACTAGCTCTGTAACCTAGTACACATAATTTTACACTAGAGTTGAACTAGCTCTATAACCTAGTACAAATAATTTTACACTAGAGTTGAACTAGCTCTATGACCTAGTACGAATAATTTTCCACTAGAGTTGAACTAGCTCTATAACCTAGTACAAATAATTTTACACTAAGGTTGAACTAGCTCTATAACCTAGTACAAATAATTTTACACTAGAGTTGAACTAAATCTATAACCTAGTACAAATAATTTTACACTAGATTTGAACTAGCTCTATAACCTAGTACAAATAGTTTTACACTAGAGCTGAACTAGCTCTATAACCTAGTTCAAATAATTTTACACTAAGGTTGAACTAGCTCTATAACCTAGTACAAATATTTTTACACTAGAGTTGAACTAGCTCTATAACCTAGTACAAATAATTTTACACTAGAGTTGAACTAGCTCTGTAACCTAGTACAAATAATTTTACACTAGAGTTGAACTAGCTCTATAACCTTGTACAAATAATTTTACACTATGGTTGAACTAGCTCTGTAACCTAGTACAAATAATTTTATACTAGAGTTGAACTAGTTCTCTAACCTAGTACAAATAATTTTACACTAGAGTTGAACTAGCACTATAACCTAGTACAAATAATTTTACAGTAGAGTTGAACTAAATCTATAACCTAGTACGAATAATTTTACACTAGAGTTGAACTAGCTCTATAAGCTAGTACAAATGATTTTACACTAGAGTTGAACTAGCTCTATAACCTAGTACAAATCATTTTACACTAGAGTTGAACTAGCTCTATAACCAAGTACAAATACTTTTACACTAGAGTTGAACTAGCTCTATAACCTAGTTCAAAAAAATTTACACTAAGGTTGAACTAGCTCTATAACCTAGTACACATAATTTTACACTAGAGTTGAACTAGCTCTATAACCTAGTACAAATATTTTTACACTAGAGTTGAACTAGCTCTATAACCTAGTACAAATAATTTTACACTAGAGTTGAACTAGCTCTGTAACCTAGAACAAATAATTTTACACTAGAGTTGAACTAGCTCTATAACCTTGTACAAATAATTTTACACTATGGTTGAACTAGTTCTGTAACCTAGTACACATAATTTTACACTAGAGTTGAACTAGCTCTATAACCTAGTACAAATAATTTTACACTAGAGTTGAACTAGCTCTATGACCTAGTACGAATAATTTTACACTAGAGTTGAACTAGCTCTATAACCTCGTACAAATAATTTTACACTAAGGTTGAACTAGCTCTATAACCTAGTACAAATAATTTTACAGTAGAGTTGAACTAGCTCTATAACCTAGTACAAATAATTTTACACTTGAGTTGAACTAGCTCTATAACCTAGTACAAATAATATTACACTAGAGTTGAACTAAATCTATAACCTAGTACAAATAATTTTACACTAGAGTTGAATTAGCTATATAACCTAGTACAAATAATTTTACACTTGAGTTGAACTAGCTCTATAACCTAGTACGAATAATTTTACACTAGAGTTGAACTAGCTCTATAACCTAGTACAAATAATTTTACACTAAGGTTGAACTAGCTCTATAACCTATTACAAATAATTTTACACTAGAGTTGAACTAAATCTATAACCTAGTACAAATAATTTTACACTAGATTTGAACTAGCTCTATAACCTAGTACAAATACTTTTACACTAGAGCTGAACTAGCTCTATAACCTAGTTCAAATAATTTTACACTAAGGTTGAACTAGCTCTATAACCTAGTACAAATATTTTTACACTAGAGTTGAACTAGCTCTATAACCTAGTACAAATAATTTTACACTAGAGTTGAACTAGCTCTGTAACCTAGTACAAATAATTTTACACTAGAGTTGAACTAGCTCTATAACCTTGTACAAATAATTTTACACTATGGTTGAACTAGCTCTGTAACCTAGTACAAATAATTTTATACTAGAGTTGAACTAGTTCTCTAACCTAGTACAAATAATTTTACACTAGAGTTGAACTAGCACTATAACCTAGTACAAATAATTTTACAGTAGAGTTGAACTAAATCTATAACCTAGTACGAATAATTTTACACTAGAGTTGAACTAGCTCTATAAGCTAGTACAAATGATTTTACACTAGAGTTGAACTAGCTCTATAACCTAGTACAAATCATTTTACACTAGAGTTGAACTAGCTCTATAACCAAGTACAAATACTTTTACACTAGAGTTGAACTAGCTCTATAACCTAGTTCAAAAAAATTTACACTAAGGTTGAACTAGCTCTATAACCTAGTACACATAATTTTACACTAGAGTTGAACTAGCTCTATAACCTAGTACAAATATTTTTACACTAGAGTTGAACTAGCTCTATAACCTAGTACAAATAATTTTACACTAGAGTTGAACTAGCTCTGTAACCTAGAACAAATAATTTTACACTAGAGTTGAACTAGCTCTATAACCTTGTACAAATAATTTTACACTATGGTTGAACTAGTTCTGTAACCTAGTACACATAATTTTACACTAGAGTTGAACTAGCTCTATAACCTAGTACAAATAATTTTACACTAGAGTTGAACTAGCTCTATGACCTAGTACGAATAATTTTACACTAGAGTTGAACTAGCTCTATAACCTCGTACAAATAATTTTACACTAAGGTTGAACTAGCTCTATAACCTAGTACAAATAATTTTACAGTAGAGTTGAACTAGCTCTATAACCTAGTACAAATAATTTTACACTTGAGTTGAACTAGCTCTATAACCTAGTACAAATAATATTACACTAGAGTTGAACTAAATCTATAACCTAGTACAAATAATTTTACACTAGAGTTGAATTAGCTATATAACCTAGTACAAATAATTTTACACTTGAGTTGAACTAGCTCTATAACCTAGTACGAATAATTTTACACTAGAGTTGAACTAGCTCTATAACCTAGTACAAATAATTTTACACTAGAGTTGAACTAGCTGTGTAACCTAGTTGAAATAATTTGACACTACAGTTGAACTAGCTCTATAACCTAGTACCAATAATTTTACACTAGAAATGAACTTGCTCTATAACCTAGTACAAATAATTTTACACTAGAGTTGAACTAGCTCTGTAACCTAGTACAAATAATTTTACACTAGAGTTGAACTAGCTCTCTAACCTAGTACAAATAATTTTACACTAGAGTTGAACTATCTCTGTAACCTAGTACAAATAATTTTATACTAGAGTTGAACTAGCTCTCTAACCTAGTTCAAATAATTTTACACTAGATTTGAACTAGCTCTATAACCTAGTACAAATACTTTTACACTAGAGCTGAATTAGTTCTATAACCTAGTTCAAATAATTTTACACTAAGGCTGAACTAGCTCTATAACCTAGTAGAAATAATTTTACACTAGATTTGAACTAGCTCTATAACCTCGTACAAATAATTTTACAGTAGAGTTGAACTAGCTCTATAACCTAGTACAAATAATTTTACACTAGGGTTGAACTAGCTCTATAACCTAGTACAAATAATTTTACACTAGAGTTGAACTAAATCTATAACCTAGTACAAATAATTTTACACTAGATTTGAACTAGCTCTATAACCTAGTACAAATACTTTTACACTAGAGCTGAACTAGCTCTATAACCTAGTTCAAATAATTTTACACTAAGGTTGAACTAGCTCTATAACCTAGTACAAATAATTTTACAGTAGAGTTGAACTAGCTCTATAACCTAGTACAAATAATTTTACACTAGAGTTGAACTAGCTCTATAACCTAGTTCAAATAATTTTACACTAGAGTTGATTTAGCTCTATAACCTAGTATAAATAATTTTACACTAGAGTTGAACTAGCTCTATAACCTAGTACAAATAATGTTACACTAGAGTTGAACTAGCTCTATGACCTAGTACGAATAATTTTACACTAGAGTTGAACTAGCTCTATAACCTAGTACCAATAATTTTACACTAGATTTGAACTGGCTCTATAGCCTAGTACAAATAATTTTACCCTAGAGCTGAAATAGCTCTGTAACCTAGTTCAAATAATTTTACACTAGAGTTGAACTAGCTCTGTAACCTAGTTCAAAAAAATTTACATTAGGGTTGAACTAGCTCTATAACATAGTACAAAAAATTTACACTAAGGTTGAACTAGCTCTATAACCTAGTACACATAATTTTACACTAGAGTTGAACTAGCTCTATAAACTAGTACAAATATTTTTACACTAGAGTTGAACTAGCACTATAACCTAGTACAAATAATTTTACACTAGAGTTGAACTAGCTCTGTAACCTAGTACAAATAATTTTACACTAGAGTTGAACTAGCTCTATAACCTTGTACAAATAATTTTACACTAGAGTTGAACTAAATCTATAACCTAGTACAAATAATTTTACACTAGATTTGAACTAGCTCTATAACCTAGTACAAATACTTTTACACTAGAGCTGAACTAGCTCTATAACCTAGTTCAAATAATTTTACACTAAGGTTGAACTAGCTCTATAACCTAGTACAAATATTTTTACACTAGAGTTGAACTAGCTCTATAACCTAGTACAAATAATTTTACACTAGAGTTGAACTAGCTCTGTAACCTAGTACAAATAATTTTACACTAGAGTTGAACTAGCTCTATAACCTTGTACAAATAATTTTACACTATGGTTGAACTAGCTCTGTAACCTAGTACAAATAATTTTATACTAGAGTTGAACTAGTTCTCTAACCTAGTACAAATAATTTTACACTAGAGTTGAACTAGCACTATAACCTAGTACAAATAATTTTACAGTAGAGTTGAACTAAATCTATAACCTAGTACGAATAATTTTACACTAGAGTTGAACTAGCTCTATAACCTAGTACAAATAATTTTACACTAGAGTTGAACTAGCTGTGTAACCTAGTACGAATAATTTTACACTAGAGGTGAACTAGCTCTATAACCTAGTACCAATAATTTTACACTAGAAATGAACTAGCTCTATAACCTAGTACAAATAATTTTACACTAGAGTTGAACTAGCTCTGTAACCTAGTACAAATAATTTTACACTAGGGTTGAACTAGCTCTATAACCTAGTACAAATAATTTTACACTAGAGTTGAACTATCTCTGTAACCCAGTACAAATAATTTTATACTAGAGTTGAACTAGTTCTCTAACCTAGTACAAATAATTTTACACTAGAGTTGAACTAGCTCTATAACCTAGTACAAATAATATTACACTAGAGTTGAACTAGCTCTATAACCTAGTACAAATAATTTTACACTAGAGTTGAACTAGCTCTATGACCTAGTACAAATAATTTTACACTAGAGTTGAACTAGTTCTATACCCTAGTACGAATAATTTTACACTACAGTTGAACTAGCTCTATAACCTAGTACCAATAATTTTACACTAGAAATGAACTAGCTCTATAACCTAGTACAAATAATTTTACACTAGAGTTGAACTAGCTCTGTAACCTAGTACAAATAATTTTACACTAGAGTTGAACTAGCTCTATAACCTAGTACAAATAATTTTACAATAGAGTTGAACTATCTCTGCAACCTAGTACAAATAATTTTATACTAGAGTTGAACTAGTTCTCTAACCTAGTACAACTAATTTTACACTAGAGTTGAACTAGCTCTATAACCTAGTACAAATAATTTTACACTAGAGTTGAACTAGCTCTATAACCTAGTACAAATAATTTTACACTAGAGTTGAACTAGCTCTATGACGTAGTACAAATAATTTTACACTAGAGTTGAACTAGTTCTATACCCTAGTACGAATAATTTTACACTATAGTTGAACTGGCTCTATAGCCTAGTACAAATAATTTTACACTAGAGTTGAACTAGCTCTGTAACCTAGTACAAAAAATTTTACACTAGCGTTTAACTAGTTCTATACCCTAGTATGAATAATTTTACACTATAGTTGAACTGGCTCTATAGCCTAGTACAAATAATTTTACACTAGAGTTGAACTAGCTCTGTAACCTAGTACAAATAATTTTACACTAGAGTTGAACTAGCTCTATAACCTAGTACAAATAATTTTACAATAGAGTTGAACTATCTCTGCAACCTAGTACAAATAATTTACACTAAGGTTGAACTAGTTCTCTAACCTAGTACAAATAATTTTACACTAGAGTTGAACTAGCTCTATAACCTAGTACAAATAATTTTACACTAGAGTTGAACTAGCTCTATAACCTAGTACAAATAATTTTACACTAGAGTTGAACTAGCTCTATGACGTAGTACAAATAATTTTACACTAGAGTTGAACTAGCTCTATGACGTAGTACAAATAATTTTACACTATAGTTGAACTGGCTCTATAGCCTAGTACAAATAATTTTACACTAGAGTTGAACTAGCTCTGTAACCTAGTACAAATAATTTTACACTAGAGTTGAACTAGCTCTGTAACCTAGTTCAAAAAAATTTACACTAGAGTTGAACTACCTCTATAACCTAGTACAAATAATTTTACAATAGATTTGAACTAGCTCTATAAGCTAGTACAAATAATTTTACACTAGAGTTGAACTAGCTCTATAACCTAGTACAAATAATTTTACACTAGAGTTGAACTAGCTCTATAACCAAGTACAAATACTTTTACACTAGAGTTGAACTAGCTCTATAACCTAGTTCAAAAAAATTTACACTAGAAATGAACTAGCTCTATAACCTAGTACACATAATTTTACACTAGAGTTGAACTAGCTATATAACCTAGTACAAATAATTTTACACTAGAGTTGAACTATCTCTGTAACCTAGTACAAATAATTTTATACTAGAGTTGAACTAGCTCTCTAACCTATTACAAATAATTTTACACTAGTGTTGAACTAGCTCTATTACCTAGTACAAATAATTTTACACTAGAGTTGTACTAGCTCTATAAGCTAGTACAAATAATTTTACACTAGAGTTGAACTAGCTCTATAACCTAGTACAAATAACTTTACACTAGAGTTGAACTAGCTCTATAACCAAGTATAAATACTTTTACACTATAGTTGAACTAGCTCTATAACCTAGTACCAATAATTTTACACTAGAAATGAACTAGCTCTATAACCTAGTACAAATAATTTTACACTAGAGTTGAACTAGCTCTGTAACCTAGTTCAAAAAAATTTACACTAGAGTTGAACTACCTCTATAACCTAGTACAAATAATTTTACAATAGATTTGAACTACCTCTATAACCTAGTACAAATAATTTTACAATAGATTTGAACTAGCTCTATAAGCTAGTACAAATAATTTTACACTAGAGTTGAACTAGCTCTATAACCTAGTACAAATAATTTTACACTAGAGTTGAACTAGCTCTATAACCAAGTACAAATACTTTTACACTACAGTTGAACTAGCTCTATAACCTAGTACCAATAATTTTACACTAGAAATGAACTAGCTCTATAACCTAGTACAAATAATTTTACACTTGAGTTGAACTAGCTCTGTAACCTAGTTCAAAAAAATTTACACTAGAGTTGAACTACCTCTATAACCTAGTACAAATAATTTTACAATAGATTTGAACTAGCTCTATAAGCTAGTACAAATAATTTTACACTAGAGTTGAACTAGCTCTATATCCTAGTACAAATAATTTTACACTAGAGTTGAACTAGCTCTATAACCAAGTACAAATACTTTTACACTAGAGTTGAACTAGCTCTATAACCTAGTTCAAAAAAATTTACACTAAGGTTGAACTAGCTCTATAACCAAGTACACATAATTTTACACTAGAGTTGAACTAGCTATATAACCTAGTACAAATAATTTTACACTAGAGTTGAACTATCTCTGTAACCTAGTACAAATAATTTTATACTAGAGTTGAACTAGCTCTATAACCTAGTACAAATAATTTTACACTAGAGTTGAACTAGCTCTATAACCTAGTACAAATAATTTTACACTAGAGTTGAACTAGCTCTATGACCTAGTACAAATAATTTTACACTAGAGTTGAACTAGCTCTATACCCTAGTATGAATAATTTTACACTATAGTTGAACTGGCTCTATAGCCTAGTACAAATAATTTTACACTAGAGTTGAACTAGCTCTGTAACCTAGTACAAATAATTTTACACTAGAGTTGAACTACCTCTGTAACCTAGTTCAAAAAAATTTACACTAGAGTTGAACTAGCTCTATAACCTAGTACAAATAATTTTACACTAGATTTGAACTAGCTCTATAAGCTAGTACAAATAATTTTACACTAGAGTTGAACTTGCTCTATAACCTAGTACAAATAATTTTACACTAGAGTTGAACTAGCTCTATAACCAAGTACAAATACTTTTACACTAGAGTTGAACTAGCTCTATAACCTAGTTCAAAAAATTTACACTAAGGTTGAACTAGCTCTATAACCTAGTACACAAAATTTTACACTAGAGTTGAACTAGCTCAATAACCTAGTACAAATTTTTTTACACTAGAGTTGATCTAGCTCTATAACCTAGTACAAATAATTTTACACTAGAGTTGAACTATCTCTGTAACCTAGTACAAATAATTTTATACTAGAGTTGAACTAGCTCTCTAACCTAGTACAAATAATTTTACACTAGAGTTAAACTAGCTCTATAACCTAGTACAAATAATTTTACACTAGAGTTGAACTAGCTCTATAACCTAGTACAAATAATTTTACACTAGAGTTGAACTAGCTCTATGAGCTAGTACAAATAATTTTACACTAGAGTTGAACTAGTTCTATACCCTAGTACGAATAATTTTACACTATAGTTGAACTGGCTCTATAGCCTAGTACAAATAATTTTACACTAGAGTTGAACTAGCTCTGTAACCTAGTACAAATAATTTTACACTAGAGTTGAACTAGCTCTGTAACCTAGTTCAAAAAAATTTACATTCGATTTGAACTAGCTCTATAAGCTAGTACAAATAATTTTACACTAGAGTTGAACTAGCTCTATAACCTAGTACAAATAATTTTACACTAGAGTTGAACTAGCTCTATAACCTTGTACAAATAATTTTACACTAGAGTTGAACTAGCTCTATAACCTAGTAAAACTAATTTTACACTAGAGTTGAACTAGCTCTATAACATAGTACAAATAATTTTACACTAGAGCTGAACTAGCTCTATAACCTTGTACAAATAATTTTACACTGGAGTTGAACTAGCTCTATAACCTAGTACAAATAATTTTACACTAGAGTTGAACTAGCTCTATAACCTAGTACGAATAATTTTACACTACAGTTGAACTAGCTCTATAACCTAGTACGAATAATTTTACACTATAGTTGAACTAGCTCTATAACCTAGTACAAATAATTTTACACTAGAGTTGAACTAGATGTGTAACCTAGTTCAAATAATTTTACACTACAGTTGAACTAGCTTTATAACCTAGTACAATTAATTTTACACTAGAAATGAACTAGCTCTATAACCTAGTACAAATAATTTTACACTAGAGTTGAACTAGCTCTGTAACCTAGTACAAATAATTTTATACTAGAGTTGAAATAGCTCTCTAACCTAGTACAAATAATTTTACACTAGAGTTGAACTAGCTCTATAACATAGTACAAATAATTTTACAATAGAGTTGAACTAGCTCTATAACCAAGCACAAATACTTTTACACTAGAGTTGAACTAGCTCTATAACCAAGTACAAATACTTTTACACTAGAGTTGTACTAGCTCCATAACATATTTCAAAAAAATTTACACTAAGGTTGAACTAGCTCTATAACCTATTACAAATATTTTTACACTAGAGTTGAACTAGCTCTATAACCTGGTACAAATAATTTTACACTAGAGTTGAACTAGCTCTATAACCTCTATAACATAGTACAAATAATTTTACACTAGGGTTGAACTAGCTGTATAACAGAGTACAAAAAATTTTACACTAGAGTTGAACTAGCTATATAACCTAGTACAAATACTTTTACACTAGAGCTGAACTAGCTCTATAACCTAGTTCAAATAATTTTACACTAAGGTTGAACTAGCTCTATAACCTAGTACAAATAATTTTACACTAGAGTTGAACTAGCTCTATAACCTAGTACAAATAATTTTACACTAGAGTTGAACTAGCTCTATAACCTAGTACAAATAATTTTACACTAGAGTTCAACTAGCTCTATAACCTAGTACAAATAATTTTACACTAGAGTTGAACTAAATCTATAACCTAGTACCAATAATTTTACACTAGAGTTGAACTAGCTCTATAACCTAGTACGAATAATTTTACACTATAGTTGAACTAGCTCTATAACCTAGTACAAATAATTTTACACTAGTGTTGAACTAGCTGTGTAACCTAGTTCAAATAATTTTACACTACAGTTGAACTAGCTCTATAACCTAGTACAAATAATTTTACACTAGAACTGAACTAGCTCTATAACCTAGTACAAATAATTTTACACTAGAGTTGAACTAGCTCTATAACCTAGTTCAAATAATTTTACACTAAGGTTGAACTAGCTCTATAACCTAGTACAAATAATTTTACACTAGAGTTGAACTAGCTTTATAACCTAGTACAAATAATTTTACACTAGAGTTGAACAAGCTCTATAACCTAGTACAAATAATTTTACACTAGAGTTGAACTAGCTTTATAACCTAGTACGAATAATTTTACACTAGAGTTGAACTAGCTCTATAACCTAGTACAAATACTTTTACACTAGAGCTGAACTAGCTCTATAACCTAGTTCAAATAATTTTACACTAAGGTTGAACTAGCTCTATAACCTAGTACAAATAATTTTACACTAGAGTTGAACTAGCTCTATAACCTAGTACAAATAATTTTACACTAGAGTTGAACTAGCTCTATAACCTAGTACAAATAATTTTACACTAGAGTTCAACTAGCTCTATAACCTAGTACAAATAATTTTACACTAGAGTTGAACTAAATCTATAACCTAGTACCAATAATTTTACACTAGAGTTGAACTAGCTCTATAACCTAGTACGAATAATTTTACACTATAGTTGGACTAGCTCTATAACCTAGTACAAATAATTTTACACTAGTGTTGAACTAGCTGTGTAACCTAGTTCAAATAATTTTACACTACAGTTGAACTAGCTCTATAACCTAGTACAAATAATTTTACACTAGAACTGAACTAGCTCTATAACCTAGTACAAATAATTTTACACTAGAGTTGAACTAGCTCTATAACCTAGTTCAAATAATTTTACACTAAGGTTGAACTAGCTCTATAACCTAGTACAAATAATTTTACACTAGAGTTGAACTAGCTTTATAACCTAGTACAAATAATTTTACACTAGAGTTGAACAAGCTCTATAACCTAGTACAAATAATTTTACACTAGAGTTGAACTAGCTTTATAACCTAGTACGAATAATTTTACACTAGAGTTGAACTAGCTCTATAACCTAGTATGAATAATTTTACACTGTAGTTGAACTAGCTCTATAACATAGTACAAATAATTTTACACTAGAGTTGAACTAGCTGTGTAACCTAGTTCAAATAATTTTACACTACAGTTGAACTTGCTCTATAACCAAGTATAAATACTTTTACACTAGAGTTGAACTAGCTCTATAACCAAGTACAAATACTTTTACACTAGAGTTGAATTAGCTCTATAACATATTTCAAAAAAATTTACACTAAGGTTGAACTAGCTCCATAACCTATTACAAATAATTTTACACTAGAGTTGAACTAGCTCTATAACCTGGTACAAATAATTTTACACTAGAGTTGAACTAGCTCTATAACATAGTACAAATAATTTTACACTAGAGTTGAACTAGCTCTGTAACCTAGTACAAATAATTTTACACTAGAGTTGAACTAGCTCTATAACCTAGTACAAATAATTTTACACTAGAGTTGAACTATCTCTGTAACCCAGTACAAATAATTTTATAGTAGAGTTGAACAAGTTCTCAAACCTAGTACAAATAATTTTACACTAGAGTTGAACTAGCTCTATAACCTAGTACAAATAATTTTACACTAGAGTTGAACTAGCTCTGTAACCTAGTACAAATAATTTTATACTAGAGTTGAAATAGCTCTCTAACCTAGTACAAATAATTTTACACTAGAGTTGAACTAGCTCTATAACATAGTACAAATAATTTTACAATAGAGTTGAACTAGCTCTATAACAAAGCACAAATACTTTTACACTAGAGTTGAACTAGCTCTATAACCAAGTACAAATACTTTTACACTAGAGTTGAACTAGCTCTATAACCAAGTACAAATACTTTTACACTAAGGTTGAACTAGCTCTATAACCTATTACAAATATTTTTACACTAGAGTTGAACTAGCTCTATAACCTGGTACAAATAATTTTACACTAGAGTTGAACTAGCTCTATAACCTCTATAACATAGTACAAATAATTTTACACTAGGGTTGAACTAGCTCTATAACAGAGTACAAAAAATTTTACACTAGAGTTGAACTAGCTATATAACCTAGTACAAATACTTTTACACTAGAGCTGAACTAGCTCTATAACCTAGTTCAAATAATTTTACACTAAGGTTGAACTAGCTCTATAACCTAGTACAAATAATTTTACACTAGAGTTGAACTAGCTCTATAACCTAGTACAAATAATTTTACACTAGAGTTGAACTAGCTCTATAACCTAGTACAAATAATTTTACACTAGAGTTCAACTAGCTCTATAACCTAGTACAAATAATTTTACACTAGAGTTGAACTAAATCTATAACCTAGTACCAATAATTTTACACTAGAGTTGAACTAGCTCTATAACCTAGTACGAATAATTTTACACTATAGTTGAACTAGCTCTATAACCTAGTACAAATAATTTTACACTAGTGTTGAACTAGCTGTGTAACCTAGTTCAAATAATTTTACACTATAGTTGAACTAGCTCTATAACCTAGTACAAATAATTTTACACTAGAACTGAACTAGCTCTATAACCTAGTACAAATAATTTTACACTAGAGTTGAACTAGCTCTATAACCTAGTTCAAATAATTTTACACTAAGGTTGAACTAGCTCTATAACCTAGTACAAATAATTTTACACTAGAGTTGAACTAGCTTTATAACCTAGTACAAATAATTTTACACTAGAGTTGAACAAGCTCTATAACCTAGTACAAATAATTTTACACTAGAGTTGAACTAGCTTTATAACCTAGTACGAATAATTTTACACTAGAGTTGAACTAGCTCTATAACCTAGTACAAATACTTTTACACTAGAGCTGAACTAGCTCTATAACCTAGTTCAAATAATTTTACACTAAGGTTGAACTAGCTCTATAACCTAGTACAAATAATTTTACACTAGAGTTGAACTAGCTCTATAACCTAGTACAAATAATTTTACACTAGAGTTGAACTAGCTCTATAACCTAGTACAAATAATTTTACACTAGAGTTCAACTAGCTCTATAACCTAGTACAAATAATTTTACACTAGAGTTGAACTAAATCTATAACCTAGTACCAATAATTTTACACTAGAGTTGAACTAGCTCTATAACCTAGTACGAATAATTTTACACTATAGTTGAACTAGCTCTATAACCTAGTACAAATAATTTTACACTAGTGTTGAACTAGCTGTGTAACCTAGTTCAAATAATTTTACACTACAGTTGAACTAGCTCTATAACCTAGTACAAATAATTTTACACTAGAACTGAACTAGCTCTATAACCTAGTACAAATAATTTTACACTAGAGTTGAACTAGCTCTATAACCTAGTTCAAATAATTTTACACTAGAGTTGAACTAGCTTTATAACCTAGTACGAATAATTTTACACTAGAGTTGAACTAGCTCTATAACCAAGTACAAATACTTTTACACTAGAGTTGAACTAGCTCTATAACCAAGTACAAATACTTTTACACTAAGGTTGAACTAGCTCTATAACCTATTACAAATATTTTTACACTAGAGTTGAACTAGCTCTATAACCTGGTACAAATAATTTTACACTAGAGTTGAACTAGCTCTATAACCTCTATAACATAGTACAAATAATTTTACACTAGGGTTGAACTAGCTCTATAACAGAGTACAAAAAATTTTACACTAGAGTTGAACTAGCTATATAACCTAGTACAAATACTTTTACACTAGAGCTGAACTAGCTCTATAACCTAGTTCAAATAATTTTACACTAAGGTTGAACTAGCTCTATAACCTAGTACAAATAATTTTACACTAGAGTTGAACTAGCTCTATAACCTAGTACAAATAATTTTACACTAGAGTTGAACTAGCTCTATAACCTAGTACAAATAATTTTACACTAGAGTTCAACTAGCTCTATAACCTAGTACAAATAATTTTACACTAGAGTTGAACTAAATCTATAACCTAGTACCAATAATTTTACACTAGAGTTGAACTAGCTCTATAACCTAGTACGAATAATTTTACACTATAGTTGAACTAGCTCTATAACCTAGTACAAATAATTTTACACTAGTGTTGAACTAGCTGTGTAACCTAGTTCAAATAATTTTACACTATAGTTGAACTAGCTCTATAACCTAGTACAAATAATTTTACACTAGAACTGAACTAGCTCTATAACCTAGTACAAATAATTTTACACTAGAGTTGAACTAGCTCTATAACCTAGTTCAAATAATTTTACACTAAGGTTGAACTAGCTCTATAACCTAGTACAAATAATTTTACACTAGAGTTGAACTAGCTTTATAACCTAGTACAAATAATTTTACACTAGAGTTGAACAAGCTCTATAACCTAGTACAAATAATTTTACACTAGAGTTGAACTAGCTTTATAACCTAGTACGAATAATTTTACACTAGAGTTGAACTAGCTCTATAACCTAGTACAAATACTTTTACACTAGAGCTGAACTAGCTCTATAACCTAGTTCAAATAATTTTACACTAAGGTTGAACTAGCTCTATAACCTAGTACAAATAATTTTACACTAGAGTTGAACTAGCTCTATAACCTAGTACAAATAATTTTACACTAGAGTTGAACTAGCTCTATAACCTAGTACAAATAATTTTACACTAGAGTTCAACTAGCTCTATAACCTAGTACAAATAATTTTACACTAGAGTTGAACTAAATCTATAACCTAGTACCAATAATTTTACACTAGAGTTGAACTAGCTCTATAACCTAGTACGAATAATTTTACACTATAGTTGAACTAGCTCTATAACCTAGTACAAATAATTTTACACTAGTGTTGAACTAGCTGTGTAACCTAGTTCAAATAATTTTACACTACAGTTGAACTAGCTCTATAACCTAGTACAAATAATTTTACACTAGAACTGAACTAGCTCTATAACCTAGTACAAATAATTTTACACTAGAGTTGAACTAGCTCTATAACCTAGTTCAAATAATTTTACACTAGAGTTGAACTAGCTTTATAACCTAGTACGAATAATTTTACACTAGAGTTGAACTAGCTCTATAACCTAGTACAAATACTTTTACACTAGAGCTGAACTAGCTCTATAACCTAGTTCAAATAATTTTACACTAAGGTTGAACTAGCTCTATAACCTAGTACAAATAATTTTACACTAGAGTTGAACTAGCTCTATAACCTAGTACAAATAATTTTACACTAGAGTTGAACTAGCTCTATAACCTAGTACAAATAATTTTACACTAGAGTTCAACTAGCTCTATAACCTAGTACAAATAATTTTACACTAGAGTTGAACTAAATCTATAACCTAGTACCAATAATTTTACACTAGAGTTGAACTAGCTCTATAACCTAGTACGAATAATTTTACACTATAGTTCAACTAGCTCTATAACCTAGTACAAATAATTTTACACTAGAGTTGAACTAAATCTATAACCTAGTACCAATAATTTTACACTAGAGTTGAACTAGCTCTATAACCTAGTACGAATAATTTTACACTATAGTTGAACTAGCTCTATAACCTAGTACAAATAATTTTACACTAGTGTTGAACTAGCTATGTAACCTAGTTCAAATAATTTTACACTACAGTTGAACTAGCTCTATAACCTAGTACAAATAATTTTACACTAGAACTGAACTAGCTCTATAACCTAGTACAAATAATTTTACACTAGAGTTGAACAAGCTCTATAACCTAGTACAAATAATTTTACACTAGAGTTGAACTAGCTTTATAACCTAGTACGAATAATTTTACACTAGAGTTGAACTAGCTCTATAACCTAGTACAAATACTTTTACACTAGAGCTGAACTAGCTCTATAACCTAGTTCAAATAATTTTACACTAAGGTTGAACTAGCTCTATAACCTAGTACAAATAATTTTACACTAGAGTTGAACTAGCTCTATAACCTAGTACAAATAATTTTACACTAGAGTTGAACTAGCTCTATAACCTAGTACAAATAATTTTACACTAGAGTTCAACTAGCTCTATAACCTAGTACAAATAATTTTACACTAGAGTTGAACTAAATCTATAACCTAGTACCAATAATTTTACACTAGAGTTGAACTAGCTCTATAACCTAGTACGAATAATTTTACACTATAGTTGAACTAGCTCTATAACCTAGTACAAATAATTTTACACTAGTGTTGAACTAGCTGTGTAACCTAGTTCAAATAATTTTACACTACAGTTGAACTAGCTCTATAACCTAGTACAAATAATTTTACACTAGAACTGAACTAGCTCTATAACCTAGTACAAATAATTTTACACTAGAGTTGAACTAGCTCTATAACCTAGTTCAAATAATTTTACACTAAGGTTGAACTAGCTCTATAACCTAGTACAAATAATTTTACACTAGAGTTGAACTAGCTTTATAACCTAGTACAAATAATTTTACACTAGAGTTGAACAAGCTCTATAACCTAGTACAAATAATTTTACACTAGAGTTGAACTAGCTTTATAACCTAGTACGAATAATTTTACACTAGAGTTGAACTAGCTCTATAACCTAGTACAAATACTTTTACACTAGAGCTGAACTAGCTCTATAACCTAGTTCAAATAATTTTACACTAAGGTTGAACTAGCTCTATAACCTAGTACAAATAATTTTACACTAGAGTTGAACTAGCTCTATAACCTAGTACAAATAATTTTACACTAGAGTTGAACTAGCTCTATAACCTAGTACAAATAATTTTACACTAGAGTTCAACTAGCTCTATAACCTAGTACAAATAATTTTACACTAGAGTTGAACTAAATCTATAACCTAGTACCAATAATTTTACACTAGAGTTGAACTAGCTCTATAACCTAGTACGAATAATTTTACACTATAGTTGAACTAGCTCTATAACCTAGTACAAATAATTTTACACTAGTGTTGAACTAGCTGTGTAACCTAGTTCAAATAATTTTACACTACAGTTGAACTAGCTCTATAACCTAGTACAAATAATTTTACACTAGAACTGAACTAGCTCTATAACCTAGTACAAATAATTTTACACTAGAGTTGAACTAGCTCTATAACCTAGTTCAAATAATTTTACACTAAGGTTGAACTAGCTCTATAACCTAGTACAAATAATTTTACACTAGAGTTGAACTATCTTTATAACCTAGTACAAATAATTTTACACTAGAGTTGAACAAGCTCTATAACCTAGTACAAATAATTTTACACTAGAGTTGAACTAGCTTTATAACCTAGTACGAATAATTTTACACTAGAGTTGAACTAGCTCTATAACCTAGTATGAATAATTTTACACTGTAGTTGAACTAGCTCTATAACATAGTACCAATAATTTTACACTAGAGTTGAACTAGCTGTGTAACCTAGTACAAATAATTTTACACTAGAGTTGAACTAGCTTTATAACCTAGTACGAATAATTTTACACTAGAGTTGAACTAGCTCTATAACCTAGTACAAATACTTTTACACTAGAGCTGAACTAGCTCTATAACCTAGTTCAAATAATTTTACACTAAGGTTGAACTAGCTCTATAACCTAGTACAAATAATTTTACACTAGAGTTGAACTAGCTCTATAACCTAGTACAAATAATTTTACACTAGAGTTGAACTAGCTCTATAACCTAGTACAAATAATTTTACACTAGAGTTCAACTAGCTCTATAACCTAGTACAAATAATTTTACACTAGAGTTGAACTAAATCTATAACCTAGTACCAATAATTTTACACTAGAGTTGAACTAGCTCTATAACCTAGTACGAATAATTTTACACTATAGTTGAACTAGCTCTATAACCTAGTACAAATAATTTTACACTAGTGTTGAACTAGCTGTGTAACCTAGTTCAAATAATTTTACACTACAGTTGAACTAGCTCTATAACCTAGTACAAATAATTTTACACTAGAACTGAACTAGCTCTATAACCTAGTACAAATAATTTTACACTAGAGTTGAACTAGCTCTATAACCTAGTTCAAATAATTTTACACTAAGGTTGAACTAGCTCTATAACCTAGTACAAATAATTTTACACTAGAGTTGAACTAGCTTTATAACCTAGTACAAATAATTTTACACTAGAGTTGAACAAGCTCTATAACCTAGTACAAATAATTTTACACTAGAGTTGAACTAGCTTTATAACCTAGTACGAATAATTTTACACTAGAGTTGAACTAGCTCTATAACCTAGTATGAATAATTTTACACTGTAGTTGAACTAGCTCTATAACATAGTACCAATAATTTTACACTAGAGTTGAACTAGCTGTGTAACCTAGTTCAAATAATTTTACACTACAGTTGAACTTGCTCTATAACCAAGTACAAATACTTTTACACTAGAGTTGAACTAGCTCTATAACCAAGTACAAATACTTTTACACTAGAGTTGAATTAGCTCTATAACATATTTCAAAAAAATTTACACTAAGGTTGAACTAGCTCCATAACCTATTACAAATAATTTTACACTAGAGTTGAACTAGCTCTATAACCTGGTACAAATAATTTTACACTAGAGTTGAACTAGCTCTATAACATAGTACAAATAATTTTACACTAGAGTTGAACTAGCTCTGTAACCTAGTACAAATAATTTTACACTAGAGTTGAACTAGCTCTATAACCTAGTACAAATAATTTTACACTAGAGTTGAACTATCTCTGTAACCCAGTACAAATAATTTTATAGTAGAGTTGAACAAGTTCTCTAACCTAGTACAAATAATTTTACACTAGAGTTGAACTAGCTCTATAACCTAGTACAAATAATTTTACACTAGAGTTGAACTAGCTCTATAACCTAGTACAAATAATTTTACACTAGAGTTGAACTAGCTCTATGACCTAGTACAAATAATTTTACACTAGAGTTGAACTAGTTCTATACCCTAGTACGAATAATTTTACACTACAGTTGAACTAGCTCTATAACCTAGTACCAATAATTTTACACTAGAAATGAACTAGCTCTATAACCTAGTACAAATAATTTTACACTAGAGTTGAACTAGCTCTGTAACCTAGTACAAATAATTTTACACTAGAGTTGAACTAGCTTTATAACCTAGTACAAATAATTTTACACTAGAGTTGAACTATCTCTGCAACCTAGTACAAATAATTTTATACTAGAGTTGAACTAGTTCTCTAACCTAGTACAAATAATTTTACACTAGAGTTGAACTAGCTCTATAACCTAGTACAAATAATTTTACACTAGAGTTGAACTAGCTCTATAACCTAGTACAAATAATTTAAACTAGAGTTGAACTAGCTCTATGACGTAGTACAAATAATTTTACACTAGAGTTGAACTAGTTCTATACCCTAGTACGAATAATTTTACACTATAGTTGAACTGGCTCTATAGCCTAGCACAAATAATTTTACACTAGAGATGAACTAGCTCTATAACCTAGTACAAAAAATTTTACACTAGCGTTTAACTAGTTCTATACCCTAGTACGAATAATTTTACACTATAGTTGAACTGGCTCTATAGCCTAGTACAAATAATTTTACACTAGAGTTGAACTAGCTCTGTAACCTAGTACAAATAATTTTACACTAGAGTTGAACTAGCTCTGTAACCTAGTTCAAAAAAATTTACACTAGAGTTGAACTACCTCTATAACCTAGTACAAATAATTTTACAATAGATTTGAACTAGCTCTATAAGCTAGTACAAATAATTTTACACTAGAGTTGAACTAGCTCTATAACCAAGTACAAATACTTTTACACTAGAGTTGAACTAGCTCTATAACCTAGTTCAAAAAAATTTACACTTAGGTTGAACTAGCTCTATAACCTAGTACACATAATTTTACACTAGAGTTGAACTAGCTATATAACCTAGTACAAATAATTTTACACTAGAGTTGAACTATCTCTGTAACCTAGTACAAATAATTTTATACTAGAGTTGAACTAGCTCTCTAACCTATTACAAATAATTTTACACTAGAGTTGAACTAGCTCTATAACATAGTACAAATAATTTTACACTAGCGTTTAACTAGTTCTATACCCTAGTACGAATAATTTTACACTATAGTTGAACTGGCTCTATAGCCTAGTACAAATAATTTTTCACTAGAGTTGAACTAGCTCTGTAACCTAGTACCAATAATTTTACACTAGAGTTGAACTAGCTCTATAACCTAGTACAAATAATTTTACACTAGAGTTGAACTAGCTGTGTAACCTAGTTCAAATAATTTTACACTACAGTTGAACTAGCTCTATAACCAAGTACAAATACTTTTACACTAGAGTTGAACTAGCTCTATAACCAAGTACAAATACTTTTACAGTAGAGTTGAATTAGCTCTATAACATATTTCAAAAAAATTTACACTAAGGTTGAACTAGCTCTTTAACCTATTACAAATAATTTTACACTAGAGTTGAACTAGCTCTATAACCTGGTACAAATAATTTTACTGTAGAGTTGAACTAGCTCTATAACATAGTACAAATAATTTTACACTAGGGTTGAACTAGCTCTATAACTGAGTACAAATAATTTTACACTAGAGTTGAACTAGCTCTATAACCTAGTGCAAATACTTTTACACTAGAGCTGAACTAGCTCTATAACCTAGTAAAAATACTTTTACACTAAGGTTGAACTAGCTCTATAACCTAGTACAAATAATTTTACACTAGAGTTGAACTAGCTCTATAACCTAGTACAAATAATTTTACACTAGAGTTGACCTAGCTCTATAACCTAGTACGAGTAATTTTACACTAGAGTTGAACTAGCTCTATAACCAAGTATGAATAATTTTACACTAGTGTTGAACTAGTTGTGTAACCTAGTACGAATAATTTTACACTAGAGTTGAACTAGCTCTATAACCTAGTACAAATAATTTTACACTACAGTTGAACTAGCTCTATAACCTAGTACAAATAATTTTACACTAGAGTTGAACTAGCTCTATAACCTAGTACAAATAATTTTACACTAGAGTTGAACTAGCTCTATAACCTAGTACAAATAATTTTACACTAGAGTTGAACTAGCTTTATAACCTAGTACAAATAATTTTACACTAGAGTTGAACTAGCTCTGTAACCTAGTTCAAAAAAATTTACACTAGATTTGAACTAGCTCTATAAGCTAGTACAAATAATTTTACACTAGAGTTGAACTAGCTCTATAACCTAGTACAAATAATTTTACACTAGAGTTGAACTAGCTCTATAACCTTGTACAAATAATTTTACACTAGAGTTGAACTAGCTCTATAACCTAGTACAACTAATTTTACACTAGAGTTGAACTAGCTCTATAACCTAGTACGAATAATTTTACACTACAGTTGAACTAGTTCTATAACCTAGTACGAATAATTCAACACTATAGTTGAACTAGCTCTATAAACTAGTACAAATAATTTTACACTAGAGTTGAACTAGATGTGTAACCTAGTTGAAATAATTTTACACTACAATTGAACTAGCTTTATAACCTAGTACAAATAATTTTACACTAGAAATGAACTAGCTCTATAACCTAGTACAAATAATTTTACACTAAAGTTGAACTAGCTCTGTAACCTAGTACAAATAATTTTATACTAGAGATGAACTAGCTCTATAACCTAGTACAAAAAATTTTACACTAGCGTTTAACTAGTTCTATACCCTAGTACGAATAATTTTACACTATAGTTGAACTAAATCTATAACCAAGTACAAATACTTTTACACTAGAGTTGAACTAGCTCTATAACCTAGCACAAATACTTTTACACTAGAGTTGAACTAGCTCTATAACCAAGTACAAATACTTTTACACTAGAGTTGAACTAGCTCTATAACATATTTCAAAAAAAATTACACTAAGGTTGAACTAGCTCTATAACCTATTACAAATAACTTTACACTAGAGTTGAACTAGCTCTATAACCTGGTACAAATAATTTTACACTAGAGTTCAACTAGCTCTATAACATAGTACAAATAATTTTACACTAGGGTTCAACTAGCTCTATAACAGAGTACAAATAATTTTACACTAGGCTTGAACTAGCTATATAACCTAGTACAAATACTTTTACACTAGAGCTAAACTAGCTCTATAACCTAGTTCAAATAATTTTACACTAAGGTTGAACTAGTTCTATAACCTAGTACAAATAATTTTACACTAGAGTTGAACTAGCTCTATAACCTAGTACAAATAATTTTACACTAGAGTTGAACTAGCTCTATAACCTAGTACAAATAATTTTACACTAGAGTTGAACTAGCTTTATAACCTAGTACAAATAATTTTACACTATAGTTGAACTAAATCTATAACCTAGTACAAATAATTTTACACTAGAGTTGAACTAGCTCTATAACCTAGTACGAATAATTTTACACTAGAGTTGAACTAGCTCTATAACCTAGTACGAATAATTTTACACTATAGTTGAACTAGCTCTATAACCTAGTACAAATAATTTTACACTAGTGTTGAACTAGCTGTGTAACCTAGTTCAAATAATTTTACACTACAGTTGAACTAGCTCTATAACCTAGTACAAATAATTTTACACTAGAAATGAACTAGCTCTATAACCTAGTACAAATAATTTTACACTAGAGTTGAACTAGCTCTATAACCTAGTACAAATAATTTTACACTAGACTTGAACTAGCTCTATAACCTAGTTCAAATAATTTTACACTAAGGTTGAATTAGCTCTATAACCTTGTACAAATAATTTTACACTAGAGTTGAACTAGCTTTATAACCTAGTACAAATAATTTTACACTAGAGTTGAACAAGCTCTATAACCTAGTACAAATAATTTTACACTAGAGTTGAACTAGCTTTATAACCTAGTACGAATAATTTTACACTAGAGTTGAACTAGCTCTATAACCTAGTATGAATAATTTTACACTATAGTTGAACTAGCTCTATAACCTAGTACAAATAATTTTACACTAGAGTTGAACTAGCTGTGTAACCTAGTTCAAATAATTTTACACTACAGTTGAACTAGCTCTATAACCAAGTACAAATACTTTTACACTAGAGTTGAACTAGCTCTATAACCAAGTACAAATACTTTTAGACTAGAGTTGAATTAGCTCTATAACATATTTCAAAAAAAATTACACTAAGGTTGAACTAGCTCTATAACCTATTACAAATAATTTTACACTAGAGTTGAACTAGCTCTATAACCTGGTACAAATAATTTTACACTAGGCTTGAACTAGCTCTATAACATAGTACAAATAATTTTAAACTAGGGTTGAACTAGCTCTATAACTGAGTGCAAATAATTTTACACTAGAGTTGAACTAGCTCTATAACCTAGTACAAATAATTTTACACTAGAGTTGAACTAGCTCTATAACCTAGTACGAATAATTTTACACTAGAGTTGAACTAGCTCTATAACCAAGTATGAATAATTTTACACTAGTGTTGAATTAGCTCTATAACCTAGTACAAATAATTTTACACTAGAGTTGAACTAGCTCTATAACCTAGTACAAATAATTTTACACTAGAGTTGAACTAGCTTTATAACCTAGTACAAATAATTTTACACTAGAGTTGAACTAAATCTATAACCTAGTACAAATAATTTTACACTAGAGTTCAACTAGCTCTATAACCTAGTACGAATAATTTTACACTAGAGTTGAACTAGCTCTATAACCTAGTACGAATAATTTTACACTATAGTTGAACTAGCTCTATAACCTAGTACGAATAATTTTACACTAGAGTTGAACTAGCTCTGTAACCTAGTACAAATAATTTTATACTAGAGTTGAACTAGCTCTCTAACCTAGTATAAATAATTTTACACTAGAGTTGAACTAGATCTATAACATAGTACAAATAATTTTACAATAGAGTTGAACTAAATCTATAACCAAGCACAAATACTTTTACACTAGAGTTGAACTAGCTCTATAACCAAGTACAAATACTTTTACACTAGAGTTGAACTAGCTCTATAACATATTTCAAAAAAATTTACACTAAGGTTGAAGTAGCTCTATAACCTATTACAAATAACTTTACACTAGAGTTGAACTAGCTCTATAACCTGGTACAAATAATTTTACACTAGAGTTCAACTAGCTCTATAACATAGTACAAATAATTTTACACTAGGGTTGAACTAGCTCTATAACAGAGTACAAATAATTTTACACTAGACTGGAACTAGCTATATAACCTAGTACAAATACTTTTACACTAGAGCTAAACTAGCTCTATAACCTAGTTCAAATAATTTTACACTAAGGTTGAACTAGTTCTATAACCTAGTACAAATAATTTTACACTAGAGTTGAACTAGCTCTATAACCTAGTACAAATAATTTTACACTAGAGTTGAACTAGCTCTATAACCTAGTACAAATAATTTTACACTAGAGTTGAACTAGCTTTATAACCTAGTACAAATAATTTTACACTATAGTTGAACTAAATCTATAACCTAGTACAAATAATTTTACACTAGAGTTGAACTAGCTCTATAACCTAGTACGAATAATTTTACACTAGAGTTGAACTAGCTCTATAACCTAGTACGAATAATTTTACACTATAGTTGAACTAGCTCTATAACCTAGTACAAATAATTTTACACTAGTGTTGAACTAGCTGTGTAACCTAGTTCAAATAATTTTACACTACAGTTGAACTAGCTCTATAACCTAGTACAAATAATTTTACACTAGAAATGAACTAGCTCTATAACCTAGTACAAATAATTTTACACTAGAGTTGAACTAGCTCTATAACCTAGTACAAATAATTTTACACTAGACTTGAACTAGCTCTATAACCTAGTTCAAATAATTTTACACTAAGGTTGAACTAGCTCTATAACCTTGTACAAATAATTTTACACTAGAGTTGAACTAGCTTTATAACTAGTACAAATAATTTTACACTAGAGTTGAACAAGCTCTATAACCTAGTACAAATAATTTTACACTAGAGTTGAACTAGCTTTATAACCTAGTACGAATAATTTTACACTAGAGTTGAACTAGCTCTATAACCTAGTATGAATAATTTTAAACTATAGTTGAACTAGCTCTATAACCTAGTACAAATAATTTTACACTAGAGTTGAACTAGCTGTGTAACCTAGTTCAAATAATTTTACACTACAGTTGAACTAGCTCTATAACCAAGTACAAATACTTTTACACTAGAGTTGAACTAGCTCTATAACCAAGTACAAATACTTTTAGACTAGAGTTGAATTAGCTCTATAACATATTTCAAAAAAAATTACACTAAGGTTGAACTAGCTCTATAACCTATTACAAATAATTTTACACTAGAGTTGAACTAGCTCTATAACCTGGTACAAATAATTTTACACTAGGGTTGAACTAGCTCTATAACATAGTACAAATAATTTTAAACTAGGGTTGAACTAGCTCTATAACTGAGTGCAAATAATTTTACACTAGAGTTGAACTAGCTCTATAACCTAGTACAAATAATTTTACACTAGAGTTGAACTAGCTCTATAACCTAGTACGAATAATTTTACACTAGAGTTGAACTAGCTCTATAACCAAGTATGAATAATTTTACACTAGTGTTGAACTAGCTCTATAACCTAGTACAAATAATTTTACACTAGAGTTGAACTAGCTCTATAACCTAGTACAAATAATTTTACACTAGAGTTGAACTAGCTTTATAACCTAGTACAAATAATTTTACACTAGAGTTGAACTAAATCTATAACCTAGTACAAATAATTTTACACTAGAGTTCAACTAGCTCTATAACCTAGTACGAATAATTTTACACTAGAGTTGAACTAGCTCTATAACCTAGTACGAATAATTTTACACTATAGTTGAACTAGCTCTATAACCTAGTACAAATAATTTTACACTAGTGTTCAACTAGCTGTGTAACCTAGTTCAAATAATTTTACACTACAGTTGAACGAGCTCTATAACCTAGTACAAATAATTTTACACTAGAAATTAACTAGCTCTATAACCTAGTACAAATAATTTTACACTAAGGTTGAACTAGCTCTATAACCTAGTACAAATAATTTTACACTAGGGTTGAACTAGCTCTATAACATAGTACAAATAATTTTACACTAGGGTTGAACTAGCTCTATAACTGAGTGCAAATAATTTTACACTAGAGTTGAACTAGCTCTATAACCTAGTACAAATACTTTTACACTAGAGCTGAACTAGCTCTATAACCTAGTTCAAATAATTTTACACTAAGGTTGAACTAGCTCTATAACCTAGTACAAATAATTTTACACTAGAGTTGAACTAGCTCTATAACCTAGTACGAATGATTTTACACTAGAGTTGAACTAGCTCTATAACCAAGTATGAATAATTTTACAGTAGTGTTGAACTAGCTCTATAACCTAGTACCAATAATTTTACACTAGAGTTGAACTAGCTCTATAACCTAGTACAAATAATTTTACACTAGAGTTGAACTAGCTCTATAACCTAGTACAAATAATTTTACACTAGAGTTGAACTAGCTTTATAACCTAGTACAAATAATTTTACACTAGAGTTGAACTAAATCTATAACCTAGTACAAATAATTTTACACTAGAGTTGAACTAGCTCTATAACCTAGTACGAATAATTTTACACTAGAGTTGAACTAGCTCTATAACCTAGTACGAATAATTTTACACTATAGTTGAACTAGCTCTATAACCTAGTACAAATAATTTAACACTAGTGTTGAACTAGCTGTGTAACCTAGTTCAAATAATTTTACACTACAGTTGAACTAGCTCTATAACCTAGTACAAATAATTTTACACTAGAAATGAACTAGCTCTATAACCTAGTACAAATAATTTTACACTAGAGTTGAACTAGCTCTATAACCTAGTACAAATAATTTTACACTAGACTTGAACTAGCTCTATAACCTAGTTCAAATAATTTTACACTAGAGTTGAACTAGCTTTATAACCTAGTACAAATAATTTTACACTAGAGTTGAACTAAATCTATAACCTAGTACAAATAATTTTACACTAGAGTTGAACTAGCTCTATAACTTAGTACGAATAATTTTACACTAGAGTTGAACTAGCTTTATAACCTAGTACGAATAATTTTACACTATAGTTGAACTAGCTCTATAACCTAGTACAAATAATTTTACACTAGTGTTGAACTAGCTGTGTAACCTAGTTCAAATAATTTTACACTACAGTTGAACTAGCTCAATAACCTAGTACAAATAATTTTACACTAGAAATGAACTAGCTCTATAACCTAGTACAAATAATTTTACACGAGAGTTGAACTAGCTCTATAACCTAGTACAAATAATTTTACACTAGACATGAACTAGCTATATAACCTAGTTCAAATAATTTTACACTAAGGTTGAACTAGCTCTATTACCTAGTACAAATAATTTTACACTAGAGTTGAACTAGCTTTATAACCTAGTACAAATAATTTTACACTAGAGTTGAACTAGCTCTATAACCTAGTACAAATAATTTTACACTAGAGTTGAACTAGCTCTATAACCTAGTACGAATAATTTTACACTAGAGTTGAACTAGCTCTATAACCTAGTATGAATAATTTTACACTATAGTTGAACTAGCTCTATAACCTAGTACAAATAATTTTACACTAGAGTTGAACTAGCTGTGTAACCTAGTTCAAATAATTTTACACTACAGTTGAACTAGCTCTATAACCAAGTACAAATACTTTTATACTAGAGTTGAACTAGCTCTATAACCAAGTACAAATACTTTTACACTAGAGTTGAACTAGCTCTATAACATATTTCAAAAAAATTTACACTAAGGTTGAACTAGCTCTATAACCTATTACAAATAATTTTACACTAGAGTTGAACTAGCTCTATAACCTGGTACAAATAATTTTACACTAGAGTTGAACTAGCTCTATAACATAGTACAAATAATTTTACACTAGGGTTGAACTAGCTGTATAACTGAGCACAAATAATTTTACACTAGAGTTGAACTAGCTCTATAACCTAGTACAAATACTTTTACACTAGAGCTGAACTAGCTCTATAACCTAGTTCAAATAATTTTACACTAAGGTTGAACTAGCTCTATAACCTAGTACAAATAATTTTACAATTGAGTTGAACTAGCACTATAACCTAGTACAAAATTTTTTACACTAGAGTTGAACTAGCTCTATAACCTAGTACAAATAATTTTACACTAGAGTTGAACTAAATCTATAACCTAGTACAAATAATTTTACACTAGAGTTGAACTAGCTCTATAACCTAGTACAAATAATTTTACACTAGAGTTGAACTAGCTCTATAACTTAGTACGAATAATTTTACACTATAGTTGAACTAGCTCTATAACCTAGTACAAATAATTTTACACTAGTGTTGAACTAGCTGTGTAACCTAGTTCAAATATTTTTACACTAAGGTTGAACCTGCTCTATAACCTAGTACAAATAATTTTACACTAGAGTTGAACTAGCTCTATAACCAAGTATGAATAATTTTACACTAGTGTTGAACTAGCTGTGTAACCTAGTACGAATAATTTTACACTAGTATGAATAATTTTACACCTGTGCACCTGAGGCATCCAAGACAAGGCAATAATCAGAAGATAGAAGACCGAAGGCTGGAGCCCCGGCAAGGTCTTGCCGGGATGGCTCACGGCCCCGGCAAGGCTCGCACCCGGAAGACCTCGCCACTCTGTCACCGCTTCAGTGCAGCGACTAGCTTGTCATTTAGCTGTTGTCCTCCTGGGTGCGTGTCAGATGCTAGTGGTAGAAGGGCTTAAGTGGTGCTGATGGGACGGCTTCTTTTCCCATCCCCAAGATGCTAAGGGACACCTCAACGGAGCATTTAATGTTCTTGTCCTAAACCGTCAGTGTTAGGTACGATAACACTGTAGCTACTTTTACACCTCATGTATGCCCTGTACGCCACTGTTGGTGACCCCTTCGAACGTATAAAAGGAGGCCCAAGGCGTAGCTACAGGGGAGGCTTCCAGCCTTTTCTGCATGTGTAGCTGCTGAGTACTGTAGCGCTCCTAGAACTTGAGCTAGAACACACTTAATACAACCAAGCAGGAGTAGGGTTTTACGCATCTTTGCGGCCCGAACCTGGGTAAAAATCCCGCGTGTTGATCATCAGATCTGCTCTCTGTACAAACCCTTCTCCCTGCCGAATCGTAAAGGGGTGCTCGCGATCCCAGAGGTGTCGTTTCTCTGACATCTTTGGCGCGCCAGGTAGGGGGCAGAAGGTTGTGCGGACCTGATCTGGTGACTAGCGCGCCAGTTCTTCATCATTTTCGTCGCCATGGCCCCCAAGAGGAAGGGTTTCACGTCGGTTGGACCATCCACGTCCGCTGCGCCTGTGCTTACACGCACGGGCGACGCTGTTGACGCGGGTGGAGGAGATAGAGATCCAGAGGTTCCATGACGCTCTGGTGATCGTAGCCAGGCGAGCAGCGTCGTTCGCACCGCTAAATCTAGGGATGGAGCTGTGCTGCCAGCAGGCGGTGCAGCGAACTCCAGGGATGGAAGGGCGCCTTCCAAGACACCCATGCCGGCGCACACACCGCGACCTTCTTAGGGCGCGCGCGATGAACATCGCCGCGACGTTGGTGGTTCCGGGCGTCCCCATGGAAAGTCTCCTGAGCATCATCCTCGAGATGTACGAGACCAACATGTGCGTCCACGTGCTGGTGGAAGTGGTACGCGGTCGCAGGATCGTGATGTTGCTCCTTCTAACACGGTTAGGAGTCAGAGCACCTCACGTTCTTCGAACCTGTCTCCACCACCTACACGAGCAGAAGCGCTGGCACGTGCACAACTGCTTTTGAACTTCCCTCCTGCTGCGGACAAGCTCGAAGAATGGAGAGCTGCCATTCAGAGCCTCGTTGGACTCGCCAACGAAGATAAGCCACAGCAGGCAGAGCCTTCGCGGCGGCAGACCATCGAGCCGGCACGCGTCGATGGTGAGAAGACTGGAGGTGGTACAACTACAGTGTACTCTCCCCCACAACGGCAGCAGCGGTCGCTGACTCGACGGGTCGACACCCGTGATGACGTTCCACGGCGTTGTCCGATCCGCGAACCCGCCGCGATCAACGTCAAGTTCTCCGGGAATGAGGCAAGGAAGATGCTCGAACTACCATCGAGCGACGGCGGGAAGCGCGCTATCAGTCCGACAAGCGCGCAGGAACTACTGTAGACAAGCCGGCGCCATGGTATCCTGTCGATCTACCTTACGAGGTGGGTTGTCCAGCGTTTACCCGTGAGCTGCGGCGAGTCCAGTGGCCCAATTCTCGTACGTTCAAGCCGGAGGTCCCGGAGAAATATGACGGCAAGACCCACCCGTCAGAGTTCCTGAGCGTCTACACCATTGCGGTGCAGGCTGCCGGGGGTCGCGACGACAAGATACTTGCCAACTACTTCCCGTTGGTGCTTAAGCCCAACGTCAGGTCGTGGTTGATGCATCAGCCAGAGAATTCTATTTCTTCCTGGGCAGACCTGTGCCATGAGTTTGTTGGCGCCTTTACTGGAGGCCACCAAGCTCCTGGCCAGGAAAGCGATCTGCATCTCATCCTCCAGAAGGAAGGCGAGACCATGCGCAAGTACATCCAGAGGTTCAGCCGCATACATCACAACATTCCAGACGTTCATCCTGCCGCTGTTATCAGCGCGTTCCATCAGAACGTGCGCAACCGCAGGATGCGGGAAGAGCTGGCGATGAACAGGATCAGGGATGTTGCCGAGCTTTATGCTCTGGCAGATAAGTGTGCTTGACCTGAAGAAGGGAGGAGACTCCCCGGAGAAGATGCTGGTGCAGGGGTCGACTCTGGTGATGAGGACACCGCCGCTCCGGCAAAGAAGGGCCGGCGGCGTAACAAGAAGCGCAAGGGCAAGGCCGTGCTTGCCGTTGAGGGATCCGACAACCCCGGTACCGCCAAGAAGGCCAAGGTTGATGACCCCGGCAAAGATGTTGCCGGGAGTGCCTCCTGCCAGGCCTTGGCGGCTGCCGACAAGCCAGACGGTTCCGGCAAGCAGTACTGCAAGATCCATCGCACCAAGGGCCACGATCTCCAGGACTGCCAGCAAGTCGAGCAGCTTGTCGAGAAGCAGAAAGCCAAGTACGAGAGGCGAGACAAGGAGAAGGCCCAGGATGGCGCGGAGGGGTCTGGCAAAAAGCGTGGTGGCCGAGGAGGTCGCCGCGGAAAGGCCAAGCAACAGAAGGACCGGCCCGCTCGAGGCCGCGACAAGCAAGAGCGGGGTGATGATGACATTGAGGAGGACGACAAGTCCAGTGAACAAGAATTCCAGAAAGCTACGGACGCCATGTGCGTTGACGGAGGTGCCTCGTTGCATTCTTCCCACCGCCAACTTAAACAGTGGGCACGTGAGGTTAATGCGACTGAGCCATCTGTCGGCGCCCGGAAGCCTTTGAAATGGTCCAACACGCCTATCATTTTCGACGTTGAAGATCACCCTGATCGTGTAACTGCGGTTGGGTGTTTGCCGTTGTTGGTCTCACCAACGATTCGCAACCTCAAGGTGACGAAAATGTTAGTTGACGGTGGGGCCGGTCTGAACTTGATCTCACCCGAGGTGATCAAAAGATTGCAAATTCCTGATGGAGATCTCAAGGAAACGGGCTCGTTTCAAGGGGTCAATCCGGGAAGGAGCCAGCCCAAGGGAAAGATCACGCTACCGGTGACATTTGGTAGCGATCTGAACTTCAGGACGGAGAAGATTGTCTTCGATGTCGCCAAGATTCCGTTTCCATATAATGGTATCCTTGGCCGTCCAGCACTGGCCAAGTTCATGGCGGCATCACATTACGCCTACAATGTGCTGAAGATGCCCAGGCCGATGAGCGTTATCACTGTTAGTTCCGACAAGAAAGAAGCGCTTATCTGCACCGATCAACTCTACCGGGAGGCAGTTGCAGCATCTGCCGCCAAGGCACTTGCTCCTGCCGCTGAAACTCCCGGGGGGAAGAAGACCAGCAAGACCTCCCGCACACACTCCGGCAAGCGCACCTCGTCGGAGTGCTGCGCTCCTGTTGAGGATGTGCCAGAGAGTTCCACCGGCAAGAGCAAGAAGTCCAAGGCTGCTCCGCCAGAGACCAAGAAGGTGACCGCCAAGGAAGATGGCTCGGGAGGAACTTTCACCATAAGTTCCACCCTCGACAGCAAATAGGAAAGCGCGCTCGTTGCCTTCCTGCGGGCGAATGTCGATGTGTTTGCATGGCAACCATCTGATATCCCCGGTGTTCCCAGGAAGGTGATTGAGAACCACCTTGCTGTCTGTCCACACGCGCGGCCCGTCAAGCAGAAGGTCAGGAAGCAAGCTTTGGAGCGGCAACATTTTATTGCCGAAGAAATTAAGAAGTTGGAAGCGGCAGGCTTGGTTAGAGGAGTACTTCATCCAACATGGTTGGCCAATCCAGATGTAGTGCGCAAGGCGAATGGAAAATGGAGGCTGTGTATTGATTATACAGATATCAATAAAGCCTGTCCAAAAGATCCTTTTCCCTTGCCGCACATCGACCAGATTGTGGACTCCACTGCCGGCTGCCACTTGTTGTCATTCCTTGATGCCTATTCAGGCTATCATCAGATTTTCAAGGCCAAGGAAGACGAAGAAAAGACCGCATTTATCATCCCATGTGGTACGTATTGCTTTTTGCTTATGCCTTTCGGGTTGAAAAGTGCTGGTTCAACATTTGCAAGAGCGGTCCAGATTGGTTTTGAGCCCCAGCTACATAGAAATATGGAAGCTTATATGGATGACATAGTGGTCAAAACCAAGGACAAGGCAACGCTCATATCAGATTTAGAAGAAACATTTGCCAATCTGCGCAAGATCAACTTAAAGCTCAACCCTGAGAAGTGTGTGTTTGGTGTCCCGTCCGGCAAGCTTCTCGGGTTCTTTGTATCTCAACGTGGAATTGAGGCAAATCCCGACAAGATCAAAGCAATTGAGCAAATTGAAGCGCCAAGACGTGTCAAGGATGTGCGTCGCCTTGCCGGCTGCGTCGCGGCTCTGAGTAGGTTCATCTCATATTCTGCTGAGCGCGCCCTGCCCTTTTTCAAAATATTGAAGAAGGCAGGTCCAATGAAGTGGACTCCGGAGGCGGAGGCAGCGCTGCAGGATTTGAAGAAGTACCTCTCCTCTCCGCCAGTCCTAGTCGCGCCAAAACCACAAGAGCCGTTGCTGCTATATTTAGCGGTAACAAATCAAATGGTGAGTGCCGCGCTAGTGGCAGAGAGAGAAGTTGATGAAGAAGTAGCGGCAACGGCAGGACCGCCAAGCGACAAGCCGGGATCCTCCCCGGCAGGTTCTGGTGCTGACAAAGCAGGATCTGCGCAGCCAAATGAATCAATTCAGAAGAAGAAGATGGTGCAGCGCCCGGTCTATTTTTTCAGCTCCCTTTTACAGGGGGCTAGGTCAAGATATTCTGGTGTGCAGAGGTTGCTCTTCGGTCTCCTCATGGCCTCGAGGAAGCTGCGCCATTACTTCCAAGCACACGAGATCACCGTTGTCACTCGCTTTCCGTTGCAGCGGATTTTGGGGAACCCAGATGCTACCGGCAGGATTGTGGAGTGAGCTTTGGAGCTGTCATGCTTGGGTCTCAAATTTGAAAGTACTTCGACCATCCAGAGCAGAGCCTTGGCGGAGTTCATTGCAGAATGGACCCCAACGCCAGATGAAGAGGTTCCAGAGTCAACTCTCCCCGGCAAGGAAACGAATCAAGAGTGGATTATGTATTTTGATGGGGCTTTCTCGCTGCAAGGCGCCGGTGCTGGCGTGCTGCTTGTCGCACCCACCGGAGAGCACCTCAAATACGTGGTTCAGATGCATTTTCCCCGGGAGAGGTCACTGAACAATACTGCGGGGTATGAAGGGTTGCTTGCCGGTCTCAGGATCGCGGCGGACCTTGGAATCCAGAAGCTTATTGTCAGAGGTGATTCTCAACTTGTCGTCGAGCAAGTCAATAAAGATTATCAGAGCCCATTGATGGAAGCCTATGTGGATGAAGTAAGGAAGTTGGAAGAGCATTTTGACGGTCTGCAAATGGAGCACGTTCCTCGTGTAGAAAACAGCATTGCTGATGGCCTGTCAAAATGCGCTGCTCTCAAGTTACCTGTGGAACCACGGACTTTTGTGCTTCGACTGACTCAACCATCCGTGACACCATCAATGGGACAAGAGAAGAGAAGAAAGTTGAGTTCCGGCAAGTACTTCCCGGTAGAGCTCCCAGAAGCCGCCGGCAAAGAAGTTGCCGGGAACGCCGCCAAGCTTGCCGGAGAGCGACAGGCTCCGGCAGAGCCTCAAGCTCTTGTCGTCGAGACAAACGCTCCCGCCAAGCTTGTCAGGGAACAGCAAGCTCCGGCAGGGTCTCAGGCCCTTGCTGTCGAGACGATTGCTCCCGCGGCAGAAGATATGCCTTTAGTCCTTGCTGTCGAGCCCCAGGCTCCAGCATGGGCACAGCACATCGTCCATTTCCTTCAGATAGGAGAACTCCTTGAGGAACAAGAAGAAGCAGAAAAAGTAGCCCGGCGGTCCAACATGTACCAGTTCGTGGACAATGTCCTGTACAGGAAGAGGCCGAACGGTGTGAAATTGAAGTGCATTTCTTGGGAACATGGACTGGAGCTGTTGGCAGAGATACGTGGAGGCATATGTGGCTCCCACATAGGATCAAGAGCACTTGCCGGTAAGGCATTCCGGCAAGGTTTCTTTTGGCCCACTGCTCTCCAGGATGCAACTGCGCTAGTAACCAAGTGTGAAGCATGCCAGTTTCATTCAAAGAAATTACATCAACCAGCTCAAGATCTTCAGACAATCCCTCTATCCTGGCCATTTTCAGTCTGGGGGCTCGACATCTTGGGCCCTTTTCCCCATGCTACCAGGGGCTTTGAGTACTTGTACGTTGCGATCGACAAGTTTACAAAGTGGCCGGGAGTGGAAGCAGTGAGGAAGGTGACAGCACAGTCAGCCGTCAAGTTCTTCAAAGGAATAGTTTGCCGCTTTGGTGTACCAAACAGTATCATCACCGACAACGGCACACAGTTCACGAGCCGCACCTTCATGCAGTATGTCCAAGACCTTGACGGCAAAATTTGTTTTGCTTCTGTTGCCCACCCGAGGAGCAACGGCCAGGCGGAAAGGGCTAATGCTGAAGTGCTGCGAGGCCTCAGAACGAGGACTTTCGACAAGCTGCGCAAGTGCGGAAGGCGCTGGGTTGATGAGTTGCCGGTGGTTCTTTGGTCAATCAGGACGACACCGAATCGATCCACCGGCCAGACACCCTTCTCCCTAGTATATGGGGTGGAAGCAGTTCTCCCCACGGAACTCACATACGGGTCACCTCAAGTGCTCGCTTATGATGAGCTTGAGCAAGAGCAGCTGCGGCAAGATGACGCTACGCTCCTTGAGGAAGATCGTCTTCAGGCTGCTGTGCGAGCTGCACGCTACCAGCAAGCTTTGCGTCGCTATCATAGCCGCAAGGTTCATGCCCGAAGTCTTGAGGAAGGCGACCTTGTTCTTCGGCGCGTTCAGTCCGCCAAGAATTCCAACAAGTTGACGCCGAAGTGGGAAGGCCCTTATCGGGTAGTGCGGGTCACCAGGCCTGGCGCAGTCCGCCTAGAGACCGAAGATGGCGTCCCAGTGAGCAACTCCTGGAATATCGAGCATCTTCATAAGTTCTACCCATGAGGCATGGTTGCCGGGTCTCCCGGCAACCCCTTTTGTACAAGTCTTGCCGCTGAAGCATGTAATCCTTTGTACAAAGCCAGGCGCAGACCCTGTGCATAGTTGAATAAAGCTAAGTGTTTTGCAAATCTTGTTGATGTTCATGTTTACTTATGTGCATGTTTATCTGAGATATTGTATTACCCTTATCTCCAGCAAGTGCTAACGAACCGCCAAGGTTCCATATATCTATTTTCTCTTCTTTCTTTTTCTCAAAGGACAGAAGGTTCCCTCGCATGCAAGTTTGCCGGGGGGGAAAGGATGGTATGGGTACCGGCAGGCGACGTTCAAGGTTAACATCTTGCCGGAAGGAGCACAGCGACCAAAAGCTAAGTTGCAGAAACTTTAAACAAATTTTTCTGTTTTTCTTATTCTCCTTGAACGATTTCAACTCTTGTATGGAAAACCAGCACGCGAAGGAACCTTGTTGTGATCGGTTGCGCCCTTACTCTGTTTCGAGTCCGCTCAACAGTTTAGGTGGCTGCACTGAAAACACCAAGGTCTCTTGCTGGTAGCGGCACCGCCAGCAGGCTACTAAAGTCCCGCACCTAGCGCTCGCGGCAAGGGTGCGCGCGCCGGCAAGTTTCCAATCAAGCGTAGGGCGAATACATACAAAAAGAAATCAAACAAGGGGAATAGCATAGCATTCGTCCAGAACGTAGCAAGTTATATTACATCAATCTTGCCTCAATTCTAACATAAGATAAACTGTTCTTGGCATGGATGGCGGCGAGAAGTAAGGCAGGTAATCCCGGCGATCGCCTTCAACTCTTTTGACTTGGCTTACCCTGTCAACGATAGGCGCGACAAGTTCTTCTGCCGCCTTGAGATCTGCATCCTTCAGCAGGCGGTCAAGGACGTTGGCGAGGTTCATGCCGGGGTTCCTGTGCACCACCTTGACGAGCACCTTGCGGAGGACGGCCTGGCAGAGTTTGCGCGACTCGTTGGCCAGATGAGCTTTTCGGTCTGAATGGAGCTGCTCCAGAGCTCCAAGCACACGGTCGAAGAACATGGTTAGCTTGGCGCTCGGGGACACCCTGTCGTCAAGAGAATACCTGTGATCTTGCAGGCCCATGGTAGACAGTTGTGTGGCAAGCTTCTCCGCGACGTCGACAAGCTTCTCAGTCCAGATTTGCACTCCCTGCACATAGTCGTTGTGGGCAGCAGCAGCACTCTTGACCAGCTCCTCCTCATCTCGGAGATCCTTGGCCAGAGCCTTCTCGCGAGCCTTGGCGGTCTCCAGAGTCTCCTCCAGCGTGGATAGTTTCAGCTTTAGATCAGCGATGGATTCATTTGCTGTGGAGAGCTCTTTGGTCTTGTCGGACATGGCAACTTGCATCTCCATCAGGCTGTGGAGAGCTTTGTCTCTCTCGGTTTTGAGTGTTGAGACCTTCTTGACGTGTTCCTCAAGGTCCGCTTCCAGCTTCTTCACCCTGTCGGCAAGCTCATCCTTGGCGACCTCTGCAGCTTTGGCGGCATCGATGGCCTCCTTCAGCTTGCTGGCATAATCCACAGTCAGAGCTTCGAGTGCCTCTTTGTGCTTCAGCTCCAGATCCTGGGTCCGCTGCGCGACAAGCTTTTCAATCTCCTCGTCCTTGGCGCGGAGCTTGTCGACAAGAGCCTTCTCATGAGCGGTGAGGTCATCATCATGCGCCTCAAGCCCGACGCGGAGTTCCCTCAAGCGTGCTTCCTCTGTGGCAGCCTGTTGCTTGGCATCCTCCTGTGCCTTCTCCACGTCAGACTGCTTCCTGAGGAGGTCGTTCCATCTTTGACTCAGCTGCTCTTGGCCAGTCCTCAACTCCTGAAAAGCTTCGGCAAACCAGGCTTGCGTTGCCTCAACGCGTTTCTGAAGGTCTGCCTCCACCTTGTCGACAACTGCGGCCCTGGAGTCTAGTTTCTCCTTCCGGGCGCGGTGGAGTGCTTGGAGCTTCTGGTAGTTGTCGCCCATGGTCTTGAGGAGCTTCTCTTCTTCAGATTTACTGCTACCGATGCTTGGTTCATCAACGACCTCGAGCCCAGCAGCAGCGATGGCGTCTTCATAAAAAACTTCCCCTTCAGTTGGCGCCCTAGTGCCTGCCGTGCCTGGGATGCTAACGAACAAGTTGTCGCCAATCTTGAGGTACTTGCTTGACGAGGGAGTTTCGGATGTTGGTGGCTGTTCCTCAGTAGCCGCCTCCCCAGCAGCTGGGGGCTCTACGTCCGGCGTAGCGCCTGGCGCTCCTGCGGCAGGGATGCCATCAGTACGGTCACTAGCCTCCTTGTCGGCCCTCTCGGCGGATTCCTTGGCGACCTCTTCCTGCGCAACCCTGGCAGCTTCGGCGCTGGCATCCTTGGCGGCCTCGGCGGCAGCGTTTTTGGCGGCTTCGGCAGCTTCGGCGGCAGCATTCTTGGAGGCCTTGTCAGCGGAAATCCTGTCAGCCTCGGCGGCAGCATCCCTGGCGGTCTCCTCGATGACAGCATCGACATCCATATGCTCCACCGAGGGAATGTCTGGAGGCCAAGAAAACAGATCAAGATGAGATTGAGATGGAAGTTCAAGAAGACAAAAAAGAGAATGACAGAATAACAAGTACCTGCGCCAACATTGGTTGCCGGCGTAGAACTGTCGGTGCCCGTGCTTGCCGGCTCTTCCTCGTCGCGAGAGAGCACGCTAGAGGAAATCCTTGCCGGCGATCCATCTCTGGGCGGCGTGGTTGACGGGGGCGGCATATCAGGGGTGGCCTCTGATGGTTCTCCTTGTCGCTGCTCTCCTCCTGCATGCCTGGCGATGTCAGCAGTAAAGATGCACACCCCGGCACTTGCCAGCGGAAACTGAGTAATGGACTCACGCTGGGGGCTGCGCCGGGGGCTGAGTCGAGCACTGCGTCGCGGGCTGGGCCCCGGGCTGATAGCGACCGTCTCTGGCGCACCAGAGGTGCTTGCCGGCGACTCCTCGCCCGTCGAAGTCTTCGCCCTCTTCGCTATCCTCTGCGCCAATGTTTCCGTATCCCTACGGAGACAGGCCAAAGCAAAATAAATGAGTAAAATAGAACCAGAAATTCGGAAAGTGAAGGGCGCGGAAAGATCTTTACTCTTCTTCTTCTTCTCCCGAGCTAAAGGCAGAGAGGTCGAAGTCGACTTCTGCCATGGGAGGAGGTGGAGGGGTTCTCCTAGGCCGCTTGGCTCTAGCGGGCTTGGGTTGCTGATGAGCCTCTTGCCGCTGCGTCGCCTTGCCGGCTGCCCCCTTGCCGGGGGCTCCACCGCTCGAGGAAGGCTGGTGGGCTGCGGCCCCAGAAGCAGCGCTCCGAAGGACGCGCCTCTTCCTTGGCTCAAGAGTCGGGGCCTCCTCGTGCAGCTCCTCCTCGGCTGTGTCTATGGCAGAAGGGCCCCGGGAAGATGTGTCGCCCTGCTCTCCGACAGTCTTGTCCTGCCCGGCAAGATCCTCATCCGGCAGCGTTTCTCCTCCGCTAGTTCCCCCTTCCACGAAGCCAGCGCTGCCGGCCTCCGCGGCAAGATTTGCTTCCTCCACCCTGCTGGCAATGTATGCCACTTCTTCCTCAGTGGTGTCGCAGACGAGGCCCTCTTCATCCCGGATGGCCCTCTCCGTCAGGTTGTCAAAGAATTGCTGCACTTGCTCTTCAGATGGCTCAATCCAAGATCCGTCAAGGCTGTGAGCGTCAAACGCCGGCATCATGGCGATGATTGGGCCTAGAGAGGAGTTGTTGCATAAAGGGACTATGCTTGCCGGCAGCTTGCATACCACGTCGCCCCTGAACAGTTTCTGGCAGAGAGCTGCGTGCTGCATAAATGTCAGATTGCCATTCAGCCCAGGGCGCAGTCTCATGATGTCTGCCGCGTTCTTGAACTGCCAAGCTGGCCTCCCTTTGTTCTGCAGAGGGGCAATGCGCCGGCGAAGGAAATCGGCGCCTATCATCTCTACTGTGAGCCCGGCAGCTCTGAGGCGGTGAATCCTTGTAGTAGCGACTGTGAGCTTCTTGTCGTCAGGTTCAAGGGAGCTCCAGTCGTTGCTGCGCACTATCTTCGTCTGCCGCGGCAAGCAGAAAGGTTGGACTTCAGATTTTGCTGTCTCCCGAACCCAGCACCATTTGGCCTGCCATTCATCCCACTTCTCGCGGAAGGCCCCGTCTGGGTAGACCTCCTTGGTTCCTGGCCGTGGGATCCAAGCGATGGAACCAGAAAGGGCCTCGCCTTTTTGGATGCGGGGAATGAAGTAATGACGGAAAAGAGCGGTGCTAGGAACTACTCCGGCAAAGTTTTCGCAAAGGTGAGCGAAAACGGACATGCAAGTTACGGCATTCGGCGTGCAGTCCAAAAGTTGGAAGCCGTAGGTGAGCATGATGTCTTTGAAGAAATCAGAGAAAGGGGGGCAGAGTCCGCAGTAGAAATAATCGGCAAAGAAGTGGTATTTATTTGGGCCGCCCCTAGAAGAACCTGGACTCACGGCGGTGGCCGGATGCGCTGTCGTCTCTGTCGCCCACATGAACTGATACCGCTCCCTCAGTGCGTCCGCATCAAGCGCCGGGGGGGGGGGGGAGACGACGTGCTCCTTCCGCATCTTCGCCAGCTTGTTCTCCGAGACAGCGGCGTCCACCTCCTTGCCCTTGCTTGCTTTGGGCGGCATGGCGGCTGTGGAGGCTGAGGCTGAGGACGGGAAGGGAGTGGAGGCGCGGATGGATGAGAGGGGCTCTGTTTCGACTCAAGGAACAAGACGACGGCGGTTCCCAGATTGGAAAAGACAAGAGGTAAATGAGCGGCGCCTCTGCGGATTCCTTCTCATGGGGAGGACGCGATGCCGCCTCTTTATTAAAATAATATTGAAACGCTTCGCGAGCGCGCTACTGTAATTGACGTGCTGCGCACGTCCCCCACGTCCCGCATTCAATGGGCGTCGTGGGCGGCGCAGTAAATGGAATGATTACGGTGGATAACTCCTGCCACGCGTGCCGGTGCACTGTTTGGGCCTGGCCCAACAACGCCTCGCATTCGTGTATGGCCCAGGCCCAGGGGCTACTGTCGGTGCACTAAGGATTGGGTCCCTTAGTACCCCGTACTTGTGCACGGACAGTTGTAGCTGCACCTGCGGCAAGGCCTGCTGGGGGACAACCGAATGCAAGCTCATGAGGTCAAGGAGGCATCCAAGACAAGGCAATAATCAGAAGATAGAAGACTGTCAGTGTACTAAGATTGGGTCCCTTAGCACCCCGTACTTGTGCACGGACAGTTGTAGCTGCACCTGCGGCAAGGCCTGCCGGGAGGCAACCTAATGCAAGTTCATAAAGTCGAGGAGGCATCCAAGACAAGGCAATAGTCAGAAGACCGAAGGCAGGAGCCCCGGCAAGACCTTGCCGGGATGGCTCGCAGCCCCGGCAAGGCTCGCACCCGGCAAGCCCTCGCTGCCCTGTTACCGCTCCAGTGCGGTCACCAGCTTCTCTTCTAGCTGTTGTCCTCCTGGTAACGTGTCAGGTGCTAGCGATGGATGGGCTTAAGCGGTGCGATGGGACGGCCCCTTTTTCCATCCCCAAGAAAGCTAGGGACACCTCAACGGAGCATTTAATGTTCTTGTCCTAAACCGTCAGCGTTAGGTATGATAACACTGTAGCTACTTTTACACCTCATGTATGCCCTGTACGCCACTGTTGGTGACCCCTTCGAACGTATAAAAGGAGGCCCAAGGCGTAGCTACAGGGGGGGGGATCCTTCCAGCCTTTTCTGCATGTGTAGCTGCTGAGTACTGTAGCGCTCCTAGTACTTGAGCTAGAACACACTTAATACAACCAAGCAGGAGTAGGGTTTTATGCATCTTTGCGGCCCGAACCTGGGTAAAATTCCCGCGTGTTGATCATTAGATCTGCTCTCTGTACAAACCCTTCCCCTTGCCGAATCGTAAAGGGATCCTCGCGATCCCATAGGTGTCGTTTCTCCGACAAAGACCGAAGGCTGGAGCCCCGGCAAGGTCTTGCCGGGATGGCTCACGGCCCCGGCAAGGCTCGCACCCGGCAAGACCTCGCCACTCTGTCACCGCTCCAGTGCAGCGACTAGCTTGTCGTTTAGCTGTTGTCCTCCTGGGTGCGTGTCAGATGCTAGTGGTAGAAGGGCTTAAGCGGTGCTGATGGGACGGCTTCTTTACCCATCCCCAAGACGCTAAGGGACACCTCAATGGAGCATTTAATGTTCTTGTCCTAAACCGTCAGTGTTAGGTATGATAACACTGTAGCTACATTTACACCTCATGTATGCCCTGTACGCCACTGTTGGTGACCCCTTCGAACGTATAAAATGAGGCCCAAGGCATAGCTACAGGGGGAGGCTTCCAGCCTTTTCTGCATGTGTAGCTACTGAGTACTGTAGCGCTCCCAGAACTTGAGCTAGAACACACTAAATACAACCAAGCAGGAGTAGGGTTTTACGCATCTTTGCGGCCCGAACCTGGGTAAAAATCCCGCATGTTGATCATCAAATCTGCTCTCTGTACAAACCCTTCTCCTTGCCGAATCGTAAAAGGGTCCTCGCGATCCCATAGGTGTCGTTTCTCTGACAAGTTGAACTAGCTCTATAACCTAGTACAAATAATTTTACACTAGAGTTGAACTAGCTCTCTAACCAAGTACAAATAATTTTACACTAGAGTTGAACTAGCTCTATAACCTAGTACGAATAATTTTACACTATAGTTGAACTAGCTCTATAACCTAGTACAAATAATTTTACACTAGAGTTGAACTAGCTGTGTAACCTAGTTCAAAAAATTTTACACTACAGTTGAACTAGCTCAATAACCTAGTACAAATAATTTTACACTAGAAATGAACTAGCTCTATAACCTAGTACAAATAATTTTACACTAGAGTTGAACTAGCTCTATAACCTTGTACAAATAATTTTACCCTAGAGTTGAACTAGCTCTATAGCCTAGTACAAATAATTTTACACTAGAGTTGAACTAGCTCAATAACCTAGTACAAATAATTTTACACTAGAAATGAACTAGCTCTATAACCAAGTACAAATAATTTTACACTAGAGTTTAACTAGCTCTATAACCTAGTACAAATAATTTTACACTAGAGTTGAACTAGCTCTATAACCTAGTACAAATAATTTTACACTAGAGTTGAACTAGCTCTATAACGTAGTTCAAATAATTTTACACTAAGGTTGAACTAGCTCTATAACCTAGTACAAATAATTTTACACTAGAGTTGAACTAGCTCTATAACCTAGTACAAATAATTTTACACTAGAGTTGAACTAAATCTATAACCTAGTACAAATAATTTTACACTAGAGTTGAAGTAGCTCTATAACCTAGTACAAATAATTTTACACTAGAGTTGAACTAGCTCTATAACCTAGTACGAATAATTTTACACTATAGTTGAACTAGCTCTATAACCTAGTACAAATAATTTTACACTAGAGTTGAACTAGATGTGTAACCTACTTCAAATAATTTTACACTACAGTTGAACTAGCTTTATAACCTAGTACAAATAAATTTACACTAGAAATGAACTAGCTCTATAACCTAGTATAAATAATTTTACACTAGAGTTGAACTAGCTCTATAACCTAGTACAAATAATTTTACACTAGAGTTGAACTAGCTCTCTAACCTAGTACAAATAATTTTATACTAGAGTTGAACTAGCTCTGTAACCTAGTACAAATAATTTTGTACTAGAGTTGAACTAGCTCTGTAACCTAGTACAAGTAATTTTACACTAGAGTTGAACTTGCTCTATAACATAGTACAAATAATTTTACAATAGAGTTGAACTAGCTCTATAACCAAGTACAAATACTTTTACACTAGAGTTGAACTAGCTTTATAACATATTTCAAAAAAAATTACACTAAGGTTGAATTAGCTCTATAACCTATTACAAATAATTTTACACTAGAGTTGAACTAGCTCTATAACCTGGTACAAATAATTTTACACTAGAGTTGAACTAGCTCTATAACATAGTACAAATAATTTTACACTAGGGTTGAACTAGCTCTATAACAGAGTACAAATAATTTTACACTAGAGTTGAACTAGCTCTATAACCTAGTACAAATACTTTTACACTAGAGCTGAACTAGCTCTATAACCTAGTTCAAATAATTTTACACTAAGGTTGAACTAGCTCTACAACCTAGTACAAATAATTTTACACTAGCGTTGAACTAGCTCTATAACCTAGTACAAATAATTTTACACTAGAGTTGAACTAGCTCTATAATCTAGTACAAATAATTTTACACTAGAGTTGAACTAGCTCTATAACCTAGTACAAATAATTTTGCACTAGAGTTGAACTAGCTCTATAACCTAGTACGAATAATTTTACACTATAGTTGAACTAGCTCTATAACCTAGTACAAATAATTTTACACTAGTGTTGAACTAGCTGTGTAACCTAGTTCAAATAGTTTTAGACTACAGTTGAACTAGATCTATAACGTAGTACAAATAATTTTACACTAGAAATGAACTAGCTCTATAACCTAGTACAAATAATTTTACACTAGAGTTGAACTAGCTTTATAACCTAGTACAAATAATTTTACACTAGACTTGAACTAGGTCTATAACCTAGTTCAAATAATTTTACACTAAGGTTGAACTAGCTCTATAACCTAGTACAAATAATTTTAAACTAGAGTTGAACTAGCTCTATAACCTAGTACAAATAATTTTACACTAGAGTTGAACTAGTTCTATAACCTAGTACAAATAATTTTACACTACAGGTGAACTAGCTCTATAACCTAGTACAAATAATTTTACACTAGAGTTGAACTAGCTCTATAACCTAGTACAAATAATTTTACACTAGAGTTGAACTAGCTCTATAACCTAGTACAAATAATTTTACACTAGAGTTGAACTAGCTCTATAACCTAGTACGAATAATTTTACACTATAGTTGAACTAGCTCTATAACCTAGTACAAATAATTTTACACTAGGGTTGAACTAGCTGTGTAACCTAGTTCAAATAATTTTACACTACAGTTGAACTAGCTCTATAACCTAGTACAAATAATTTTACACTAGAAATGAACTAGCTCTATAACCTAGTGTAAAATAATTTTACACTTGAGCTGAACTAGCTCTATAACCTTGTACAAATAATTTTACCCTAGAGTTGAACTAGCTCTATAGCCTAGTAAAAATAATTTTACACTAGAGTTGAACTAGCTCTGTAACCTAGTTCAAATAATTTTACACTAGAGTTGAACTAGCTCTCTAGCCTAGTACAAATAATTTTACAGTAGAGTTGAACTAGCTCTGTAACCTAGTTCAAAAAAATTTACACTAGAGTTGAACTAGCTCTATAACCTAGTACAAATAATTTTACACTAGAAATTAACTAGCTCTACAACCTAGTACAAATAACTTTAGACTAGAGTTGAACTAGCTCTATAACCTAGTACAAATAATTTTACACTTGAGTTTAACTAGCTCTATTAACTAGTACAAATAATTTTACACTAGAGTTGAACTAGCTCTGTAACCTAGTTCAAATAATTTTACACAAGATTTGAACTAGCTCTATAACCTAGTACAAATATTTTTACACTAGAGTTGAACTAGCTCTATAACCTAGTACACATAATTTTACACTAGAGTTGAACTAGGTCTATAACAGAGTAAAAATAATTTTACACTAGAGTTGAACTAGCTCTATAACCTAGTACAAATACTTTTACACTAGAGCTGAACTAGCTCTATAACCTAGTTCAAATAATTTTACACTAAGGTTGAACTAGCTCTACAACCTAGTACAAATAATTTTACACTAGCGTTGAACTAGCTCTATAACCTAGTACAAATAATTTTACACTAGAGTTGAACTAGCTCTATAATCTAGTACAAATAATTTTACACTAGAGTTGAACTAAATCTATAACCTAGTACAAATAATTTTACACTAGAGTTGAACTAGCTCTATAACCTAGTACAAATAATTTTGCACTAGAGTTGAACTAGCTCTATAACCTAGTACGAATAATTTTACACTATAGTTGAACTAGCTCTATAACCTAGTACAAATAATTTTACACTAGTGTTGAACTAGCTGTGTAACCTAGTTCAAATAGTTTTAGACTACAGTTGAACTAGCTCTATAACGTAGTACAAATAATTTTACACTAGAAATGAACTAGCTCTATAACCTAGTACAAATAATTTTGCACTAGAGTTGAACTAGCTTTATAACCTAGTTCAAATAATTTTACACTAGACTTGAACTAGGTCTATAACCTAGTTCAAATAATTTTACACTAAGGTTGAACTAGCTCTATAACCTAGTACAAATAATTTTAAACTAGAGTTGAACTAGCTCTATAACCTAGTACAAATAATTTTACACTAGAGTTGAACTATCTCTATAACCTAGTACAAATAATTTTACACTACAGGTGAACTAGCTCTATAACCTAGTACAAATAATTTTACACTAGAGTTGAACTAGCTCTATAACCTAGTACAAATAATTTTACACTAGAGTTGAACTAGCTCTATAACCTAGTACAAATAATTTTACACTAGAGTTGAACTAGCTCTATAACCTAGTACAAATAATTTTACACTAGAGTTGAACTAGCTCTATAACCTAGTACGAATAATTTTACACTATAGTTGAACTAGCTCTATAACCTAGTACAAATAATTTTACACTAGAGTTGAACTAGCTGTGTAACCTAGTTCAAATAATTTTACACTACAGTTGAACTAGCTCTATAACCTAGTACAAATAATTTTGCACTAGAAATGAACTAGCTCTATAACCTAGTGTAAAATAATTTTACACTAGAGTTGAACTAGCTCTATAACCTTGTACAAATAATTTTACACTAGAGTTGAACTAGCTCTATAGCCTAGTAAAAATAATTTTACACTAGAGTTGAACTAGCTCTGTAACCTAGTTCAAATAATTTTACACTGGAGTTGAACTAGCTCTATAGCCTAGTACAAATTATTTTACACTAGAGTTGAACTAGCTCTGTAACCTAGTTCAAAAAAATTTACACTAGAGTTGAACTAGCTCTATAACCTAGTACAAATAATTTTACACTAGAAATTAACTAGCTCTATAACCTAGTACAAATAATTTTAGACTAGAGTTGAACTAGCTCTATAACCTAGTACAAATAATTTTACACTAGAGTTTAACTAGCTCTATTAACTAGTACAAATAATTTTACACTAGAGTTGAACTAGCTCTGTAACCTAGTTCAAATAATTTTACACAACATTTGAACTAGCTCTATAACCTAGTACAAATAATTTTACACTAGAGTTGAACTAGCTCTATAACCTAGTACAAATAATTTTACACTAGGGTTCAACTAGCTCTATAACCGAGTACAAATAATTTTACACTAGAGTTTAACTAGCTCTATAACCTAGTACAAATACTTTTACACTAGAGCTGAACTAGCTCTATAACCTAGTTCAAATAATTTAACACTAGAGTTGAACTAGCTCTATAACCTAGTTCAAATAATTTTACACTAGAAATGAACTAGCTCTATAACCTAGTACTAATAATTTTACACTAGTGTTGAACTAGCTCTATAACCTAGTACAAATAATTTTACACTAGAGTTGAACTAGCTCTATAACCTAGTACAAATAATTTTACACTAGAGTTGAACTAGCTCTATAACGTAGTTCAAATAAATTTACACTAAGGTTGAACTAGCTCTATAACCTAGTACAAATAATTTTACACTAGAGTTGAACTAGCTCTATAACCTAGTACAAATAATTTTGCACTAGAGTTGAACTAGCTCTATAACCTAGTACGAATAATTTTACACTATAGTTGAACTAGCTCTAAATTCTAGTACAAATAATTTTACACTAGAGTTGAACTAGCTCTGTAACCTAGTAGAAATTATTTTATACTACAGTTGAACTAGCTCTCTAACCTAGTACAATTAATTTTACACTAGAGTTGAACTAGCTCTATAACATAGTACAAATAATTTTACAATAGAGTTGAACTAGCTCTATAACCAAGTACAAATACTTTTACACTAGAGTTGAACTAGCTTTATAACATATTTCAAAAAAAATTACACTAAGGTTGAATTAGCTCTATAACCTATTACAAATAATTTTACACTAGAGTTGAACTAGCTCTATAATCTAGTACAAATAATTTTACACTAGAGTTGAACTAAATCTATAACCTAGTACAAATAATTTTACACTAGAGTTGAACTAGCTCTATAACCTAGTACAAATAATTTTGCACTAGAGTTGAACTAGCTCTATAACCTAGTACGAATAATTTTACACTATAGTTGAACTAGCTCTATAACCTAGTACAAATAATTTTACACTAGTGTTGAACTAGCTGTGTAACCTAGTTCAAATAGTTTTAGACTACAGTTGAACTAGCTCTATAACGTAGTACAAATAATTTTACACTAGAAATGAACTAGCTCTATAACCTAGTACAAATAATTTTGCACTAGAGTTGAACTAGCTTTATAACCTAGTTCAAATAATTTTACACTAGACTTGAACTAGGTCTATAACCTAGTTCAAATAATTTTACACTAAGGTTGAACTAGCTCTATAACCTAGTACAAATAATTTTAAACTAGAGTTGAACTAGCTCTATAACCTAGTACAAATAATTTTACACTAGAGTTTAACTAGCTCTATAACCTAGTACAAATACTTTTACACTAGAGCTGAACTAGCTCTATAACCTAGTTCAAATAATTTAACACTAGAGTTGAACTAGCTCTATAACCTAGTTCAAATAATTTTACACTAGAAATGAACTAGCTCTATAACCTAGTACTAATAATTTTACACTAGTGTTTAACTAGCTCTATAACCTAGTACAAATAATTTTACACTAGAGTTGAACTAGCTCTATAACCTAGTACAAATAATTTTACACTAGAGTTGAACTAGCTCTATAACGTAGTTCAAATAAATTTACACTAAGGTTGAACTAGCTCTATAACCTAGTACAAATAATTTTACACTAGAGTTGAACTAGCTCTATAACCTAGTACAAATAATTTTGCACTAGAGTTGAACTAGCTCTATAACCTAGTACGAATAATTTTACACTATAGTTGAACTAGCTCTAAAATCTAGTACAAATAATTTTACACTAGAGTTGAACTAGCTCTGTAACCTAGTAGAAATTATTTTATACTACAGTTGAACTAGCTCTCTAACCTAGTACAAATAATTTTACACTAGAGTTGAACTAGCTCTATAACATAGTACAAATAATTTTACAATAGAGTTGAACTAGCTCTATAACCAAGTACAAATACTTTTACACTAGAGTTGAACTAGCTTTATAACATATTTCAAAAAAAATTACACTAAGGTTGAATTAGCTCTATAACCTATTACAAATAATTTTACACTAGAGTTGAACTAGCTCTATAATCTAGTACAAATAATTTTACACTAGAGTTGAACTAAATCTATAACCTAGTACAAATAATTTTACACTAGAGTTGAACTAGCTTTATAACCTAGTACAAATAATTTTGCACTAGAGTTGAACTAGCTCTATAACCTAGTACGAATAATTTTACACTATAGTTGAACTAGCTCTATAACCTAGTACAAATAATTTTACACTAGTGTTGAACTAGCTGTGTAACCTAGTTCAAATAGTTTTAGACTACAGTTGAACTAGCTCTATAACGTAGTACAAATAATTTTACACTAGAAATGAACTAGCTCTATAACCTAGTACAAATAATTTTGCACTAGAGTTGAACTAGCTTTATAACCTAGTTCAAATAATTTTACACTAGACTTGAACTAGGTCTATAACCTAGTTCAAATAATTTTACACTAAGGTTGAACTAGCTCTATAACCTAGTACAAATAATTTTAAACTAGAGTTGAACTAGCTCTATAACCTAGTACAAATAATTTTACACTAGAGTTGAACTATCTCTATAACCTAGTACAAATAATTTTACACTACAGGTGAACTAGCTCTATAACCTAGTACAAATAATTTTACACTAGAGTTGAACTAGCTCTATAACCTAGTACAAATAATTTTACACTAGAGTTGAACTAGCTCTATAACCTAGTACAAATAATTTTACACTAGAGTTGAACTAGCTCTATAACCTAGTACAAATAATTTTACACTAGAGTTGAACTAGCTCTATAACCTAGTACGAATAATTTTACACTATAGTTGAACTAGCTCTATAACCTAGTACAAATAATTTTACACTAGAGTTGAACTAGCTGTGTAACCTAGTTCAAATAATTTTACACTACAGTTGAACTAGCTCTATAACCTAGTACAAATAATTTTGCACTAGAAATGAACTAGCTCTATAACCTAGTGTAAAATAATTTTACACTAGAGTTGAACTAGCTCTATAACCTTGTACAAATAATTTTACACTAGAGTTGAACTAGCTCTATAGCCTAGTAAAAATAATTTTACACTAGAGTTGAACTAGCTCTGTAACCTAGTTCAAATAATTTTACACTGGAGTTGAACTAGCTCTATAGCCTAGTACAAATTATTTTACACTAGAGTTGAACTAGCTCTGTAACCTAGTTCAAAAAAATTTACACTAGAGTTGAACTAGCTCTATAACCTAGTACAAATAATTTTACACTAGAAATTAACTAGCTCTATAACCTAGTACAAATAATTTTAGACTAGAGTTGAACTAGCTCTATAACCTAGTACAAATAATTTTACACTAGAGTTTAACTAGCTCTATTAACTAGTACAAATAATTTTACACTAGAGTTGAACTAGCTCTGTAACCTAGTTCAAATAATTTTACACAAGATTTGAACTAGCTCTATAACCTAGTACAAATAATTTTACACTAGAGTTGAACTAGCTCTATAACCTAGTACAAATAATTTTACACTAGGGTTCAACTAGCTCTATAACCGAGTACAAATAATTTTACACTAGAGTTTAACTAGCTCTATAACCTAGTACAAATACTTTTACACTAGAGCTGAACTAGCTCTATAACCTAGTTCAAATAATTTAACACTAGAGTTGAACTAGCTCTATAACCTAGTTCAAATAATTTTACACTAGAAATGAACTAGCTCTATAACCTAGTACTAATAATTTTACACTAGTGTTGAACTAGCTCTATAACCTAGTACAAATAATTTTACACTAGAGTTGAACTAGCTCTATAACCTAGTACAAATAATTTTACACTAGAGTTGAACTAGCTCTATAACGTAGTTCAAATAAATTTACATTAAGGTTGAACTAGCTCTATAACCTAGTACAAATAATTTTACACTAGAGTTGAACTAGCTCTATAACCTAGTACAAATAATTTTGCACTAGAGTTGAACTAGCTCTATAACCTAGTACGAATAATTTTACACTATAGTTGAACTAGCTCTAAAATCTAGTACAAATAATTTTACACTAGAGTTGAACTAGCTCTATAACCTAGTACAAATAATTTTACACTAGGGTTCAACTAGCTCTATAACCGAGTACAAATAATTTTACACTAGAGTTTAACTAGCTCTATAACCTAGTACAAATACTTTTACACTAGAGCTGAACTAGCTCTATAACCTAGTTCAAATAATTTAACACTAGAGTTGAACTAGCTCTATAACCTAGTTCAAATAATTTTACACTAGAAATGAACTAGCTCTATAACCTAGTACTAATAATTTTACACTAGTGTTGAACTAGCTCTATAACCTAGTACAAATAATTTTACACTAGAGTTGAACTAGCTCTATAACCTAGTACAAATAATTTTACACTAGAGTTGAACTAGCTCTATAACGTAGTTCAAATAAATTTACATTAAGGTTGAACTAGCTCTATAACCTAGTACAAATAATTTTACACTAGAGTTGAACTAGCTCTATAACCTAGTACAAATAATTTTACACTAGGGTTCAACTAGCTCTATAACCGAGTACAAATAATTTTACACTAGAGTTTAACTAGCTCTATAACCTAGTACAAATACTTTTACACTAGAGCTGAACTAGCTCTATAACCTAGTTCAAATAATTTAACACTAGAGTTGAACTAGCTCTATAACCTAGTTCAAATAATTTTACACTAGAAATGAACTAGCTCTATAACCTAGTACTAATAATTTTACACTAGTGTTGAACTAGCTCTATAACCTAGTACAAATAATTTTACACTAGAGTTGAACTAGCTCTATAACCTAGTACAAATAATTTTACACTAGAGTTGAACTAGCTCTATAACGTAGTTCAAATAAATTTACATTAAGGTTGAACTAGCTCTATAACCTAGTACAAATAATTTTACACTAGAGTTGAACTAGCTCTATAACCTAGTACAAATAATTTTGCACTAGAGTTGAACTAGCTCTATAACCTAGTACGAATAATTTTACACTATAGTTGAACTAGCTCTAAAATCTAGTACAAATAATTTTACACTAGAGTTGAACTAGCTCTGTAACCTAGTAGAAATTATTTTATACTACAGTTGAACTAGCTCTCTAACCTAGTACAAATAATTTTACACTAGAGTTGAACTAGCTCTATAACATAGTACAAATAATTTTACAATAGAGTTGAACTAGCTCTATAACCAAGTACAAATACTTTTACACTAGAGTTGAACTAGCTTTATAACATATTTCAAAAAAAATTACACTAAGGTTGAATTAGCTCTATAACCTATTACAAATAATTTTACACTAGAGTTGAACTAGCTCTATAACCTGGTACACATAGTTTTACACTAGAGTTGAACTAGCTCTACAACATAGTACAAATAATTTTACACTAGGGTTGAACTAGCTCTATAATAGAGTACAAATAATTTTACACTATAGTTGAACTAGCTCTATAACCTAGTACAAATAATTTTACACTAGAGTTGAACTAGCTGTGTAACCTAGTTCAAATAATTTTACACTACAGTTGAACTAGCTCTATAACCTAGTACAAATAATTTTGCACTAGAAATGAACTAGCTCTATAACCTAGTGTAAAATAATTTTACACTAGAGTTGAACTAGCTCTATAACCTTGTACAAATAATTTTACACTAGAGTTGAACTAGCTCTATAGCCTAGTAAAAATAATTTTACACTAGAGTTGAACTAGCTCTGTAACCTAGTTCAAATAATTTTACACTGGAGTTGAACTAGCTCTATAGCCTAGTACAAATTATTTTACACTAGAGTTGAACTAGCTCTGTAACCTAGTTCAAAAAAATTTACACTAGAGTTGAACTAGCTCTATAACCTAGTACAAATAATTTTACACTAGAAATTAACTAGCTCTATAACCTAGTACAAATAATTTTAGACTAGAGTTGAACTAGCTCTATAACCTAGTACAAATAATTTTACACTAGAGTTTAACTAGCTCTATTAACTAGTACAAATAATTTTACACTAGAGTTGAACTAGCTCTGTAACCTAGTTCAAATAATTTTACACAAGATTTGAACTAGCTCTATAACCTAGTACAAATAATTTTACACTAGAGTTGAACTAGCTCTATAACCTAGTACAAATAATTTTACACTAGGGTTCAACTAGCTCTATAACCGAGTACAAATAATTTTACACTAGAGTTTAACTAGCTCTATAACCTAGTACAAATACTTTTACACTAGAGCTGAACTAGCTCTATAACCTAGTTCAAATAATTTAACACTAGAGTTGAACTAGCTCTATAACCTAGTTCAAATAATTTTACACTAGAAATGAACTAGCTCTATAACCTAGTACTAATAATTTTACACTAGTGTTGAACTAGCTCTATAACCTAGTACAAATAATTTTACACTAGAGTTGAACTAGCTCTATAACCTAGTACAAATAATTTTACACTAGAGTTGAACTAGCTCTATAACGTAGTTCAAATAAATTTACATTAAGGTTGAACTAGCTCTATAACCTAGTACAAATAATTTTACACTAGAGTTGAACTAGCTCTATAACCTAGTACAAATAATTTTGCACTAGAGTTGAACTAGCTCTATAACCTAGTACGAATAATTTTACACTATAGTTGAACTAGCTCTAAAATCTAGTACAAATAATTTTACACTAGAGTTGAACTAGCTCTGTAACCTAGTAGAAATTATTTTATACTACAGTTGAACTAGCTCTCTAACCTAGTACAAATAATTTTACACTAGAGTTGAACTAGCTCTATAACATAGTACAAATAATTTTACAATAGAGTTGAACTAGCTCTATAACCAAGTACAAATACTTTTACACTAGAGTTGAACTAGCTTTATAACATATTTCAAAAAAAATTACACTAAGGTTGAATTAGCTCTATAACCTATTACAAATAATTTTACACTAGAGTTGAACTAGCTCTATAACCTGGTACACATAGTTTTACACTAGAGTTGAACTAGCTCTACAACATAGTACAAATAATTTTACACTAGGGTTGAACTAGCTCTATAATAGAGTAAAAATAATTTTACACTAGAGTTGAACTAGCTCTGTAACCTAGTTCAAATAATTTTACACTGGAGTTGAACTAGCTCTATAGCCTAGTACAAATTATTTTACACTAGAGTTGAACTAGCTCTGTAACCTAGTTCAAAAAAATTTACACTAGAGTTGAACTAGCTCTATAACCTAGTACAAATAATTTTACACTAGAAATTAACTAGCTCTATAACCTAGTACAAATAATTTTAGACTAGAGTTGAACTAGCTCTATAACCTAGTACAAATAATTTTACACTAGAGTTTAACTAGCTCTATTAACTAGTACAAATAATTTTACACTAGAGTTGAACTAGCTCTGTAACCTAGTTCAAATAATTTTACACAAGATTTGAACTAGCTCTATAACCTAGTACAAATAATTTTACACTAGAGTTGAACTAGCTCTATAACCTAGTACAAATAATTTTACACTAGGGTTCAACTAGCTCTATAACCGAGTACAAATAATTTTACACTAGAGTTTAACTAGCTCTATAACCTAGTACAAATACTTTTACACTAGAGCTGAACTAGCTCTATAACCTAGTTCAAATAATTTAACACTAGAGTTGAACTAGCTCTATAACCTAGTTCAAATAATTTTACACTAGAAATGAACTAGCTCTATAACCTAGTACTAATAATTTTACACTAGTGTTGAACTAGCTCTATAACCTAGTACAAATAATTTTACACTAGAGTTGAACTAGCTCTATAACCTAGTACAAATAATTTTACACTAGAGTTGAACTAGCTCTATAACGTAGTTCAAATAAATTTACATTAAGGTTGAACTAGCTCTATAACCTAGTACAAATAATTTTACACTAGAGTTGAACTAGCTCTATAACCTAGTACAAATAATTTTGCACTAGAGTTGAACTAGCTCTATAACCTAGTACGAATAATTTTACACTATAGTTGAACTAGCTCTAAAATCTAGTACAAATAATTTTACACTAGAGTTGAACTAGCTCTGTAACCTAGTAGAAATTATTTTATACTACAGTTGAACTAGCTCTCTAACCTAGTACAAATAATTTTACACTAGAGTTGAACTAGCTCTATAACATAGTACAAATAATTTTACAATAGAGTTGAACTAGCTCTATAACCAAGTACAAATACTTTTACACTAGAGTTGAACTAGCTTTATAACATATTTCAAAAAAAATTACACTAAGGTTGAATTAGCTCTATAACCTATTACAAATAATTTTACACTAGAGTTGAACTAGCTCTATAACCTGGTACACATAGTTTTACACTAGAGTTGAACTAGCTCTACAACATAGTACAAATAATTTTACACTAGGGTTGAACTAGCTCTATAATAGAGTACAAATAATTTTACACTAGAGTTGAACTAGCTCTATAACCTAGTACAAATACTTTTACAGTAGAGCTGAACTAGCTCTATAACCTCGTTCAAATAATTTTACACTAAGCTTGAACTACCTCTATAACCTAGTACAAATAATTTTACACTAGAGTTGAACTAGCTCTATAACCTAGTACAAATAATTTTACACTAGAGTTGAACTAGCTCTATAACCTAGTACAAATAATTTTACACTAGAGTTGAACTAGGTCTATAACCTAGTACAAATAATTTTACACAAGAGTTGAACTAACTCTATAACCTAGTACAAATAATTTTACACTAGAGTTGAACTAGCTCTATAACCTAGTACAAATAATTTTGCACTAGAGTTGAACTAGCTCTATAACCTAGTACGAATAATTTTACACTATAGTTGAACTAGCTCTATAACCTAGTACAAATAATTTTACACTAGTGTTGAACTAGCTGTGTAACCTAGTTCAAATAATTTTACACTACAGTTGAACTAGCTCTACAACCTAGTGCAAATAATTTTACACTAGAAATGAACTAGCTCTATAACCTAGTACAAATAATTTTACACTAGAGTTGAACTAGCTCTATAATCTAGTACAAATAATTTTGCACTAGAGTTGAACTAGCTCTATAACCTAGTACGAATAATTTTACACTATAGTTGAACTAGCTCTAAAATCTAGTACAAATAATTTTACACTAGAGTTGAACTAGCTCTGTAACCTAGTAGAAATTATTTTATACTACAGTTGAACTAGCTCTCTAACCTAGTACAAATAATTTTACACTAGAGTTGAACTAGCTCTATAACATAGTACAAATAATTTTACAATAGAGTTGAACTAGCTCTATAACCAAGTACAAATACTTTTACACTAGAGTTGAACTAGCTTTATAACATATTTCAAAAAAAATTACACTAAGGTTGAATTAGCTCTATAACCTATTACAAATAATTTTACACTAGAGTTGAACTAGCTCTATAACCTGGTACACATAGTTTTACACTAGAGTTGAACTAGCTCTACAACATAGTACAAATAATTTTACACTAGGGTTGAACTAGCTCTATAATAGAGTACAAATAATTTTACACTAGAACTGAACTAGCTCTATAACCTAGTACAAATAATTTTACACTAGAGTTGAACAAGCTCTATAACCTAGTACAAATAATTTTACACTAGAGTTGAACTAGCTTTATAACCTAGTACGAATAATTTTACACTAGAGTTGAACTAGCTCTATAACCTAGTACAAATACTTTTACACTAGAGCTGAACTAGCTCTATAACCTAGTTCAAATAATTTTACACTAAGGTTGAACTAGCTCTATAACCTAGTACAAATACTTTTACAGTAGAGCTGAACTAGCTCTATAACCTAGTTCAAATAATTTTACACTAAGCTTGAACTACCTCTATAACCTAGTACAAATAATTTTACACTAGAGTTGAACTAGCTCTATAACCTAGTACAAATAATTTTACACTAGAGTTGAACTAGCTCTATAACCTAGTACAAATAATTTTACACTAGAGTTGAACAAGCTCTATAACCTAGTACAAATAATTTTACACTAGAGTTGAACTAGCTTTATAACCTAGTACGAATAATTTTACACTAGAGTTGAACTAGCTCTATAACCTAGTACAAATACTTTTACACTAGAGCTGAACTAGCTCTATAACCTAGTTCAAATAATTTTACACTAAGGTTGAACTAGCTCTATAACCTAGTACAAATACTTTTACAGTAGAGCTGAACTAGCTCTATAACCTAGTTCAAATAATTTTACACTAAGCTTGAACTACCTCTATAACCTAGTACAAATAATTTTACACTAGAGTTGAACTAGCTCTATAACCTAGTACAAATAATTTTACACTAGAGTTGAACTAGCTCTATAACCTAGTACAAATAATTTTACACTAGAGTTGAACTAGGTCTATAACCTAGTACAAATAATTTTACACAAGAGTTGAACTAACTCTATAACCTAGTACAAATAATTTTACACTAGAGTTGAACTAGCTCTATAACCTAGTACAAATAATTTTGCACTAGAGTTGAACTAGCTCTATAACCTAGTACGAATAATTTTACACTATAGTTGAACTAGCTCTATAACCTAGTACAAATAATTTTACACTAGTGTTGAACTAGCTGTGTAACCTAGTTCAAATAATTTTACACTACAGTTGAACTAGCTCTACAACCTAGTGCAAATAATTTTACACTAGAAATGAACTAGCTCTATAACCTAGTACAAATAATTTTACACTAGAGTTGAACTAGCTCTATAATCTAGTACAAATAATTTTGCACTAGAGTTGAACTAGCTCTATAACCTAGTACGAATAATTTTACACTATAGTTGAACTAGCTCTAAAATCTAGTACAAATAATTTTACACTAGAGTTGAACTAGCTCTGTAACCTAGTAGAAATTATTTTATACTACAGTTGAACTAGCTCTCTAACCTAGTACAAATAATTTTACACTAGAGTTGAACTAGCTCTATAACATAGTACAAATAATTTTACAATAGAGTTGAACTAGCTCTATAACCAAGTACAAATACTTTTACACTAGAGTTGAACTAGCTTTATAACATATTTCAAAAAAAATTACACTAAGGTTGAATTAGCTCTATAACCTATTACAAATAATTTTACACTAGAGTTGAACTAGCTCTATAACCTGGTACACATAGTTTTACACTAGAGTTGAACTAGCTCTACAACATAGTACAAATAATTTTACACTAGGGTTGAACTAGCTCTATAATAGAGTACAAATAATTTTACACTAGAGTTGAACTAGCTCTATAACCTAGTACAAATACTTTTACAGTAGAGCTGAACTAGCTCTATAACCTAGTTCAAATAATTTTACACTAAGCTTGAACTACCTCTATAACCTAGTACAAATAATTTTACACTAGAGTTGAACTAGCTCTATAACCTAGTACAAATAATTTTACACTAGAGTTGAACTAGCTCTATAACCTAGTACAAATAATTTTACACTAGAGTTGAACTAGGTCTATAACCTAGTACAAATAATTTTACACAAGAGTTGAACTAACTCTATAACCTAGTACAAATAATTTTACACTAGAGTTGAACTAGCTCTATAACCTAGTACAAATAATTTTGCACTAGAGTTGAACTAGCTCTATAACCTAGTACGAATAATTTTACACTATAGTTGAACTAGCTCTATAACCTAGTACAAATAATTTTACACTAGTGTTGAACTAGCTGTGTAACCTAGTTCAAATAATTTTACACTACAGTTGAACTAGCTCTACAACCTAGTGCAAATAATTTTACACTAGAAATGAACTAGCTCTATAACCTAGTACAAATAATTTTACACTAGAGTTGAACTAGCTCTATAACCTAGTACAAATAATTTTACACTAGACTTGAACTAGCTCTATAACCTAGTTCAAATAATTTTACACTAAGGTTGAACTAGCTCTATAACCAAGTACAAATAATTTTACACTAGAGTTGAACTAGCTCTATAACCTAGTACAAATAATTTTACACTACAGGTGAACTAGCTCTATAACCTAGTACAAATAATTTTACACTAGAGTTGAACTAAATCTATAACCTAGTACAAATAATTTTACACTAGAGTTGAACTAGCTCTATAACCTAGTACAAATAATTTTGCACTAGAGTTGAACTAGCTCTATAACCTAGTACGAATAATTTTACACTATAGTTGAACTAGCTCTATAACCTAGTACAAATAATTTTAGACTAGTGTTGAACTAGCTGTGTAACCTAGTTCAAATAATTTTACACTACAGTTGAACTAGCTCTACAACCTAGTGCAAATAATTTTACACTAGAAATGAACTAGCTCGATAACCTAGTACAAATAATTTTACACTAGAATTGAACTAGCTCTATAACCTAGTACAAATAATTTTACACTAGAGTTGAACTAGGTCTATAACCTAGTTCAAATAATTTTACACTAGAGTTGAACTAGCTCTATAACCTAGTACAAATAATTTTACACTAGAGTTTAACTAGCTCTATTAACTAGTACAAATAATTTTACACTAGAGTTGAACTAGCTCTGTAACCTAGTTCAAATAATTTTACACAAGATTTGAACTAGCTCTATAACCTAGTACAAATAATTTTACACTAGAGTTGAACTAGCTCTATAACCTAGTACAAATAATTTTACACTAGGGTTCAACTAGCTCTATAACCGAGTACAAATAATTTTACACTAGAGTTTAACTAGCTCTATAACCTAGTACAAATACTTTTACACTAGAGCTGAACTAGCTCTATAACCTAGTTCAAATAATTTAACACTAGAGTTGAACTAGCTCTATAACCTAGTTCAAATAATTTTACACTAGAAATGAACTAGCTCTATAACCTAGTACTAATAATTTTACACTAGTGTTGAACTAGCTCTATAACCTAGTACAAATAATTTTACACTAGAGTTGAACTAGCTCTATAACCTAGTACAAATAATTTTACACTAGAGTTGAACTAGCTCTATAACGTAGTTCAAATAAATTTACACTAAGGTTGAACTAGCTCTATAACCTAGTACAAATAATTTTACACTAGAGTTGAACTAGCTCTATAACCTAGTACAAATAATTTTGCACTAGAGTTGAACTAGCTCTATAACCTAGTACGAATAATTTTACACTATAGTTGAACTAGCTCTAAAATCTAGTACAAATAATTTTACACTAGAGTTGAACTAGCTCTGTAACCTAGTAGAAATTATTTTATACTACAGTTGAACTAGCTCTCTAACCTAGTACAAATAATTTTACACTAGAGTTGAACTAGCTCTATAACATAGTACAAATAATTTTACAATAGAGTTGAACTAGCTCTATAACCAAGTACAAATACTTTTACACTAGAGTTGAACTAGCTTTATAACATATTTCAAAAAAAATTACACTAAGGTTGAATTAGCTCTATAACCTATTACAAATAATTTTACACTAGAGTTGAACTAGCTCTATAACCTGGTACACATAGTTTTACACTAGAGTTGAACTAGCTCTACAACATAGTACAAATAATTTTACACTAGGGTTGAACTAGCTCTATAATAGAGTACAAATAATTTTACACTAGAGTTGAACTAGCTCTATAACCTAGTACAAATACTTTTACACTAGAGCTGAACTAGCTCTATAACCTAGTTCAAATAATTTTACACTAAGCTTGAACTACCTCTATAACCTAGTACAAATAATTTTACACTAGAGTTGAACTAGCTCTATAACCTAGTACAAATAATTTTACACTAGAGTTGAACTAGCTCTATAACCTAGTACAAATAATTTTACACTAGAGTTGAACTAGGTCTATAACCTAGTACAAATAATTTTACACAAGAGTTGAACTAACTCTATAACCTAGTACAAATAATTTTACACTAGAGTTGAACTAGCTCTATAACCTAGTACAAATAATTTTGCACTAGAGTTGAACTAGCTCTATAACCTAGTACGAATAATTTTACACTATAGTTGAACTAGCTCTATAACCTAGTACAAATAATTTTACACTAGTGTTGAACTAGCTGTGTAACCTAGTTCAAATAATTTTACATTACAGTTGAACTAGCTCTACAACCTAGTGCAAATAATTTTACACTAGAAATGAACTAGCTCTATAACCTAGTACAAATAATTTTACACTAGAGTTGAACTAGCTCTATAACCTAGTACAAATAATTTTACACTAGACTTGAACTAGCTCTATAACCTAGTTCAAATAATTTTACACTAAGGTTGAACTAGCTCTATAACCAAGTACAAATAATTTTACACTAGAGTTGAACTAGCTCTATAACCTAGTACAAATAATTTTACACTACAGGTGAACTAGCTCTATAACCTAGTACAAATAATTTTACACTAGAGTTGAACTAAATCTATAACCTAGTACAAATAATTTTACACTAGAGTTGAACTAGCTCTATAACCTAGTACAAATAATTTTGCACTAGAGTTGAACTAGCTCTATAACCTAGTACGAATAATTTTACACTATAGTTGAACTAGCTCTATAACCTAGTACAAATAATTTTAGACTAGTGTTGAACTAGCTGTGTAACCTAGTTCAAATAATTTTACACTACAGTTGAACTAGCTCTACAACCTAGTGCAAATAATTTTACACTAGAAATGAACTAGCTCGATAACCTAGTACAAATAATTTTACACTAGAATTGAACTAGCTCTATAACCTAGTACAAATAATTTTACACTAGAGTTGAACTAGGTCTATAACCTAGTTCAAATAATTTTACACTAAGGTTGAACTAGCTCTATAACCTAGTACAAATAATTTTAAACTAGAGTTGAAATAGCTCTATAACCTAGTACAAATAATTTTACACTAGAGTTGAACTAGCTCTATAACCTAGTACAAATAATTTTACACTACAGGTGAACTAGCTCTATAACCTAGTACAAATAATTTTACACTAGAGTTGAACTAGCTCTATAACCTAGTACAAATAATTTTACACTAGAGTTGAACTAGCTCTATAACCTAGTACAAATAATTTTACACTAGAGTTGAACTAGCTCTATAACCTAGTACGAATAATTTTACACTAGAGTTGAACTAGCTCTATAACCTAGTACGAATAATTTTACACTAGAGTTGAACTAGCTGTGTAACCTAGTTCAAATAATTTTACACTACAGTTGAACAAGCTCTATAACCTAGTACAAATAATTTTACACTAGAAATGAACTAGCTCTATAACCTAGTGTAAAATAATTTTACACTAGAGTTGAACTAGCTCTATAACCTTGTACACATAATTTTACACTAGAGTTGAACTAGCTCTATAGCCTAGTAAAAATAATTTTACACTAGAGTTGAACAAGCTCTATAACCTAGTACAAATAATTTTACACTAGAAATGAACTAGCTCTATAACCTAGTGTAAAATAATTTTACACTAGAGTTGAACTAGCTCTATAACCTTGTACACATAATTTTACACTAGAGTTGAACTAGCTCTATAACCTAGTACAAATAATTTTACACTAGAGTTGAACTAGCTCTATAACCTAGTACAAATAATTTTACACTAGAGTTGAACTAGGTCTATAACCTAGTACAAATAATTTTACACAAGAGTTGAACTAACTCTATAACCTAGTACAAATAATTTTACACTAGAGTTGAACTAGCTCTATAACCTAGTACAAATAATTTTGCACTAGAGTTGAACTAGCTCTATAACCTAGTACGAATAATTTTACACTATAGTTGAACTAGCTCTATAACCTAGTACAAATAATTTTACACTAGTGTTGAACTAGCTGTGTAACCTAGTTCAAATAATTTTACATTACAGTTGAACTAGCTCTACAACCTAGTGCAAATAATTTTACACTAGAAATGAACTAGCTCTATAACCTAGTACAAATAATTTTACACTAGAGTTGAACTAGCTCTATAACCTAGTACAAATAATTTTACACTAGACTTGAACTAGCTCTATAACCTAGTTCAAATAATTTTACACTAAGGTTGAACTAGCTCTATAACCAAGTACAAATAATTTTACACTAGAGTTGAACTAGCTCTATAACCTAGTACAAATAATTTTACACTACAGGTGAACTAGCTCTATAACCTAGTACAAATAATTTTACACTAGAGTTGAACTAAATCTATAACCTAGTACAAATAATTTTACACTAGAGTTGAACTAGCTCTATAACCTAGTACAAATAATTTTGCACTAGAGTTGAACTAGCTCTATAACCTAGTACGAATAATTTTACACTATAGTTGAACTAGCTCTATAACCTAGTACAAATAATTTTAGACTAGTGTTGAACTAGCTGTGTAACCTAGTTCAAATAATTTTACACTACAGTTGAACTAGCTCTACAACCTAGTGCAAATAATTTTACACTAGAAATGAACTAGCTCGATAACCTAGTACAAATAATTTTACACTAGAATTGAACTAGCTCTATAACCTAGTACAAATAATTTTACACTAGAGTTGAACTAGGTCTATAACCTAGTTCAAATAATTTTACACTAAGGTTGAACTAGCTCTATAACCTAGTACAAATAATTTTAAACTAGAGTTGAAATAGCTCTATAACCTAGTACAAATAATTTTACACTAGAGTTGAACTAGCTCTATAACCTAGTACAAATAATTTTACACTACAGGTGAACTAGCTCTATAACCTAGTACAAATAATTTTACACTAGAGTTGAACTAGCTCTATAACCTAGTACAAATAATTTTACACTAGAGTTGAACTAGCTCTATAACCTAGTACAAATAATTTTACACTAGAGTTGAACTAGCTCTATAACCTAGTACGAATAATTTTACACTAGAGTTGAACTAGCTCTATAACCTAGTACGAATAATTTTACACTAGAGTTGAACTAGCTGTGTAACCTAGTTCAAATAATTTTACACTACAGTTGAACAAGCTCTATAACCTAGTACAAATAATTTTACACTAGAAATGAACTAGCTCTATAACCTAGTGTAAAATAATTTTACACTAGAGTTGAACTAGCTCTATAACCTTGTACACATAATTTTACACTAGAGTTGAACTAGCTCTATAGCCTAGTAAAAATAATTTTACACTAGAGTTGAACTAGCTCTGTAACCTAGTTCAAATAATTTTACACTAGAGTTGAACTAGCTCTATAGCCTAGTTCAAATAATTTTACACTAGAGTTGAACTAGCTCTGTAACCTAGTTCAAAAAAATTTACACTAGAGTTCAACTAGCTCTATAACCTAGTACAAATAATTTTACACTAGAAATTAACTAGCTCTATAACCTAGTACAAATAATTTTAGACTAGAGTTGAACTAGCTCTATAACCTAGTACAAATAATTTTACACTAGATTTTAACTAGCTCTATTACCTAGTATAAATAATTTTACACTAGAGTTGAACTAGCTCTGTAACCTAGTTCAAATAATTTTACACAAGATTTGAACTAGCTCTATAACCCCGTACAAATAATTTTACACTAGAGTTGAACTAGCTCTATTAACTAGTAGAAATAATTTTACACTTGGGTTGAACTAGCTCTATAACCGAGTACAAATAATTTTACACTAGAGTTTAACTAGCTCTATAACCTAGTACAAATACTTTTACACTAGAGCTGAACTAGCTCTATAACCTAGTTCAAATAATTTAACACTAGAGTTGAACTAGCTCTATAACTTAGTTCAAATAATTTTACACTAGAAATGAACTAGCTCTATAACCTAGTACTAATAATTTTACACTAGTGTTGAACTAGCTCTATAACCTAGTACAAATAATTTTACACTAGAGTTGAACTAGCTCTATAACCTAGTACAAATAATTTTACACTAGAGTTGAACTAGCTCTATAACGTAGTTCAAATAAATTTACACTAAGGGTGAACTAGCTCTATAACCTAGTACAAATAATTTTACACTAGAGTTGAACTAGCTCTATAACCTAGTACAAATAATTTTGCACTAGAGTTGAACTAGCTCTATAACCTATTACGAATAATTTTACACTATAGTTGAACTAGCTCTATAATCTAGTACAAATAATTTTACACTAGAGTTGAACTAGCTCTGTAACCTAGTACAAATAATTTTATACTAGAGTTGAACTAGCTCTCTAACCTGGTACAAATAATTTTACACTAGAGTTGAACTAGCTCTATAACATAGTACAAATAATTTTACAATAGAGTTGAACTAGCTCTATAACCAAGTACAAATACTTTTACACTAGAGTTGAACTAGCTTTATAACATATTTCAAAAAAAATTACACTAAGGTTTAATTAGCTCTATAACCTATTACAAATAATTTTACACTAGAGTTGAACTAGCTGTGTAACCTAGTTCAAATAATTTTACACTACAGTTGAACTAGCTCTATAACCTAGTACAAATAATTTTACACTAGAAATGAACTAGCTCTATAACCTAGTGTAAAATAATTTTACACTAGAGTTGAACTAGCTCTATAACCTTGTACAAATAATTTTACACTAGAGTTGAACTAGCTCTATAGCCTAGTAAAAATAATTTTACACTAGAGTTGAACTAGCTCTGTAACCTAGTTCAAATAATTTTACACTAGAGTTGAACTAGCTCTATAACCTAGTACAAATAATTTTACACTAGAAATTAACTAGCTCTATAACCTAGTACAAATAATTTTAGACTAGAGTTGAACTAGCTCTATAACCTAGTACAAATAATTTTACACTAGAGTTTAACTAGCTCTATTACCTAGTATAAATAATTTTACACTAGAGTTGAACTAGCTCTGTAACCTAGTTCAAATAATTTTACACAAGATTTGAACTAGCTCTATAACCTCGTACAAATAATTTTACACTAGAGTTGAACTAGCTCTATAACCTAGTACAAATAATTTTACACTAGGGTTGAACTAGCTCTATAACCGAGTACAAACAATTTTACACTAGAGTTTAACTAGCTCTATAACCTAGTACAAATACTTTTACACTAGAGCCGAACTAGCTCTATAACCTAGTTCAAATAATTTAACACTAGAGTTGAACTAGCTCTATAACCTAGTTCAAATAATTTTACACTAGAAATGAACTAGCTCTATAACCTAGTACTAATAATTTTACACTAGTGTTGAACTAGCTCTATAACCTAGTACAAATAATTTTGCACTAGAGTTGAACTAGCTCTATAACCTAGTACGAATAATTTTACACTATAGTTGAACTAGCTCTATAACCTAGTACAAATAATTTTAGACTAGTGTTGAACTAGCTGTGTAACCTAGTTCAAATAATTTTACACTACAGTTGAACTAGCTCTACAACCTAGTGCAAATAATTTTACACTAGAAATGAACTAGCTCGATAACCTAGTACAAATAATTTTACACTAGAATTGAACTAGCTCTATAACCTAGTACAAATAATTTTACACTAGAGTTGAACTAGGTCTATAACCTAGTTCAAATAATTTTACACTAGAGTTGAACTAGCTCTATAACCTAGTACAAATAATTTTACACTAGAGTTTAACTAGCTCTATTAACTAGTACAAATAATTTTACACTAGAGTTGAACTAGCTCTGTAACCTAGTTCAAATAATTTTACACAAGATTTGAACTAGCTCTATAACCTAGTACAAATAATTTTACACTAGAGTTGAACTAGCTCTATAACCTAGTACAAATAATTTTACACTAGGGTTCAACTAGCTCTATAACCGAGTACAAATAATTTTACACTAGAGTTTAACTAGCTCTATAACCTAGTACAAATACTTTTACACTAGAGCTGAACTAGCTCTATAACCTAGTTCAAATAATTTAACACTAGAGTTGAACTAGCTCTATAACCTAGTTCAAATAATTTTACACTAGAAATGAACTAGCTCTATAACCTAGTACTAATAATTTTACACTAGTGTTGAACTAGCTCTATAACCTAGTACAAATAATTTTACACTAGAGTTGAACTAGCTCTATAACCTAGTACAAATAATTTTACACTAGAGTTGAACTAGCTCTATAACGTAGTTCAAATAAATTTACACTAAGGTTGAACTAGCTCTATAACCTAGTACAAATAATTTTACACTAGAGTTGAACTAGCTCTATAACCTAGTACAAATAATTTTGCACTAGAGTTGAACTAGCTCTATAACCTAGTACGAATAATTTTACACTATAGTTGAACTAGCTCTAAAATCTAGTACAAATAATTTTACACTAGAGTTGAACTAGCTCTGTAACCTAGTAGAAATTATTTTATACTACAGTTGAACTAGCTCTCTAACCTAGTACAAATAATTTTACACTAGAGTTGAACTAGCTCTATAACATAGTACAAATAATTTTACAATAGAGTTGAACTAGCTCTATAACCAAGTACAAATACTTTTACACTAGAGTTGAACTAGCTTTATAACATATTTCAAAAAAAATTACACTAAGGTTGAATTAGCTCTATAACCTATTACAAATAATTTTACACTAGAGTTGAACTAGCTCTATAACCTGGTACACATAGTTTTACACTAGAGTTGAACTAGCTCTACAACATAGTACAAATAATTTTACACTAGGGTTGAACTAGCTCTATAATAGAGTACAAATAATTTTACACTAGAGTTGAACTAGCTCTATAACCTAGTACAAATACTTTTACACTAGAGCTGAACTAGCTCTATAACCTAGTTCAAATAATTTTACACTAAGCTTGAACTACCTCTATAACCTAGTACAAATAATTTTACACTAGAGTTGAACTAGCTCTATAACCTAGTACAAATAATTTTACACTAGAGTTGAACTAGCTCTATAACCTAGTACAAATAATTTTACACTAGAGTTGAACTAGGTCTATAACCTAGTACAAATAATTTTACACAAGAGTTGAACTAACTCTATAACCTAGTACAAATAATTTTACACTAGAGTTGAACTAGCTCTATAACCTAGTACAAATAATTTTGCACTAGAGTTGAACTAGCTCTATAACCTAGTACGAATAATTTTACACTATAGTTGAACTAGCTCTATAACCTAGTACAAATAATTTTACACTAGTGTTGAACTAGCTGTGTAACCTAGTTCAAATAATTTTACATTACAGTTGAACTAGCTCTACAACCTAGTGCAAATAATTTTACACTAGAAATGAACTAGCTCTATAACCTAGTACAAATAATTTTACACTAGAGTTGAACTAGCTCTATAACCTAGTACAAATAATTTTACACTAGACTTGAACTAGCTCTATAACCTAGTTCAAATAATTTTACACTAAGGTTGAACTAGCTCTATAACCAAGTACAAATAATTTTACACTAGAGTTGAACTAGCTCTATAACCTAGTACAAATAATTTTACACTACAGGTGAACTAGCTCTATAACCTAGTACAAATAATTTTACACTAGAGTTGAACTAAATCTATAACCTAGTACAAATAATTTTACACTAGAGTTGAACTAGCTCTATAACCTAGTACAAATAATTTTGCACTAGAGTTGAACTAGCTCTATAACCTAGTACGAATAATTTTACACTATAGTTGAACTAGCTCTATAACCTAGTACAAATAATTTTAGACTAGTGTTGAACTAGCTGTGTAACCTAGTTCAAATAATTTTACACTACAGTTGAACTAGCTCTACAACCTAGTGCAAATAATTTTACACTAGAAATGAACTAGCTCGATAACCTAGTACAAATAATTTTACACTAGAATTGAACTAGCTCTATAACCTAGTACAAATAATTTTACACTAGAGTTGAACTAGGTCTATAACCTAGTTCAAATAATTTTACACTAAGGTTGAACTAGCTCTATAACCTAGTACAAATAATTTTAAACTAGAGTTGAAATAGCTCTATAACCTAGTACAAATAATTTTACACTAGAGTTGAACTAGCTCTATAACCTAGTACAAATAATTTTACACTACAGGTGAACTAGCTCTATAACCTAGTACAAATAATTTTACACTAGAGTTGAACTAGCTCTATAACCTAGTACAAATAATTTTACACTAGAGTTGAACTAGCTCTATAACCTAGTACAAATAATTTTACACTAGAGTTGAACTAGCTCTATAACCTAGTACGAATAATTTTACACTAGAGTTGAACTAGCTCTATAACCTAGTACGAATAATTTTACACTAGAGTTGAACTAGCTGTGTAACCTAGTTCAAATAATTTTACACTACAGTTGAACAAGCTCTATAACCTAGTACAAATAATTTTACACTAGAAATGAACTAGCTCTATAACCTAGTGTAAAATAATTTTACACTAGAGTTGAACTAGCTCTGTAACCTAGTACAAATAATTTTACACTAGAGTTGAACTAGCTCTATAACCTAGTACAAATAATTTTACACTAGAGTTGAACTAGCTCTATAACCTAGTACGAATAATTTTACACTAGAGTTGAACTAGCTCTATAGCCTAGTTCAAATAATTTTACACTAGAGTTGAACTAGCTCTGTAACCTAGTTCAAAAAAATTTACACTAGAGTTCAACTAGCTCTATAACCTAGTACAAATAATTTTACACTAGAAATTAACTAGCTCTATAACCTAGTACAAATAATTTTAGACTAGAGTTGAACTAGCTCTATAACCTAGTACAAATAATTTTACACTAGATTTTAACTAGCTCTATTACCTAGTATAAATAATTTTACACTAGAGTTGAACTAGCTCTGTAACCTAGTTCAAATAATTTTACACAAGATTTGAACTAGCTCTATAACCCCGTACAAATAATTTTACACTAGAGTTGAACTAGCTCTATTAACTAGTAGAAATAATTTTACACTTGGGTTGAACTAGCTCTATAACCGAGTACAAATAATTTTACACTAGAGTTTAACTAGCTCTATAACCTAGTACAAATACTTTTACACTAGAGCTGAACTAGCTCTATAACCTAGTTCAAATAATTTAACACTAGAGTTGAACTAGCTCTATAACTTAGTTCAAATAATTTTACACTAGAAATGAACTAGCTCTATAACCTAGTACTAATAATTTTACACTAGTGTTGAACTAGCTCTATAACCTAGTACAAATAATTTTACACTAGAGTTGAACTAGCTCTATAACCTAGTACAAATAATTTTACACTAGAGTTGAACTAGCTCTATAACGTAGTTCAAATAAATTTACACTAAGGGTGAACTAGCTCTATAACCTAGTACAAATAATTTTACACTAGAGTTGAACTAGCTCTATAACCTAGTACAAATAATTTTGCACTAGAGTTGAACTAGCTCTATAACCTATTACGAATAATTTTACACTATAGTTGAACTAGCTCTATAATCTAGTACAAATAATTTTACACTAGAGTTGAACTAGCTCTGTAACCTAGTACAAATAATTTTATACTAGAGTTGAACTAGCTCTCTAACCTGGTACAAATAATTTTACACTAGAGTTGAACTAGCTCTATAACATAGTACAAATAATTTTACAATAGAGTTGAACTAGCTCTATAACCAAGTACAAATACTTTTACACTAGAGTTGAACTAGCTTTATAACATATTTCAAAAAAAATTACACTAAGGTTTAATTAGCTCTATAACCTATTACAAATAATTTTACACTAGAGTTGAACTAGCTGTGTAACCTAGTTCAAATAATTTTACACTACAGTTGAACTAGCTCTATAACCTAGTACAAATAATTTTACACTAGAAATGAACTAGCTCTATAACCTAGTGTAAAATAATTTTACACTAGAGTTGAACTAGCTCTATAACCTTGTACAAATAATTTTACACTAGAGTTGAACTAGCTCTATAGCCTAGTAAAAATAATTTTACACTAGAGTTGAACTAGCTCTGTAACCTAGTTCAAATAATTTTACACTAGAGTTGAACTAGCTCTATAACCTAGTACAAATAATTTTACACTAGAAATTAACTAGCTCTATAACCTAGTACAAATAATTTTAGACTAGAGTTGAACTAGCTCTATAACCTAGTACAAATAATTTTACACTAGAGTTTAACTAGCTCTATTACCTAGTATAAATAATTTTACACTAGAGTTGAACTAGCTCTGTAACCTAGTTCAAATAATTTTACACAAGATTTGAACTAGCTCTATAACCTCGTACAAATAATTTTACACTAGAGTTGAACTAGCTCTATAACCTAGTACAAATAATTTTACACTAGGGTTGAACTAGCTCTATAACCGAGTACAAACAATTTTACACTAGAGTTTAACTAGCTCTATAACCTAGTACAAATACTTTTACACTAGAGCCGAACTAGCTCTATAACCTAGTTCAAATAATTTAACACTAGAGTTGAACTAGCTCTATAACCTAGTTCAAATAATTTTACACTAGAAATGAACTAGCTCTATAACCTAGTACTAATAATTTTACACTAGTGTTGAACTAGCTCTATAACCTAGTACAAATAATTTTACACTAGAGTTGAACTAGCTCTATAACCTAGTACAAATAATTTTACACTAGAGTTGAACTAGCTCTATAACGTAGTTCAAATAAATTTACACTAAGGGTGAACTAGCTCTATAACCTAGTACAAATAATTTTACACTAGAGTTGAACTAGCTCTATAACCTAGTACAAATAATTTTGCACTAGAGTTGAACTAGCTCTATAACCTATTACGAATAATTTTACACTATAGTTGAACTAGCTCTATAATCTAGTACAAATAATTTTACACTAGAGTTGAACTAGCTCTGTAACCTAGTACAAATAATTTTATACTAGAGTTGAACTAGCTCTCTAACCTGGTACAAATAATTTTACACTAGAGTTGAACTAGCACTATAACATAGTACAAATAATTTTACAATAGAGTTGAACTAGCTCTATAACCAAGTACAAATACTTTTACACTAGAGTTGAACTAGCTTTATAACATATTTAAAAAAAAATTACACTAAGGTTTAATTAGCTCTATAACCTATTACAAATAATTTTACACTAGAGTTGAACTAGCTGTGTAACCTAGTTCAAATAATTTTACACTACAGTTGAACTAGCTCTATAACCTAGTACAAATAATTTTACACTAGAAATGAACTAGCTCTATAACCTAGTGTAAAATAATTTTACACTAGAGTTGAACTAGCTCTATAACCTTGTACAAATAATTTTACACTAGAGTTGAACTAGCTCTATAGCCTAGTAAAAATAATTTTACACTAGAGTTGAACTAGCTCTGTAACCTATTTCAAATAATTTTACACTAGAGTTGAACTAGCTCTATAGCCTAGTACAAATAATTATACACTAGAGTTGAACTAGCTCTGTAACCTAGTTCAAAAAAATTTACACTAGAGTTGAACTAGCTCTATAACCTAGTACAAATAATTTTACACTAGAAATTAACTAGCTCTATAACCTAGTACAAATAATTTTAGACTAGAGTTGAACTAGCTCTATAACCTAGTACAAATAATTTTACACTAGAGTTTAACTAGCTCTATTACCTAGTATAAATAATTTTACACTAGAGTTGAACTAGCTCTGTAACCTAGTTCAAATAATTTTACACAAGATTTGAACTAGCTCTATAACCTCGTACAAATAATTTTACACTAGAGTTGAACTAGCTCTATAACCTAGTACAAATAATTTTACACTAGGGTTGAACTAGCTCTATAACCGAGTACAAATAATTTTACACTAGAGTTTAACTAGCTCTATAACCTAGTACAAATACTTTTACACTAGAGCTGAACTAGCTCTATAACCTAGTTCAAATAATTTAACACTAGAGTTGAACTAGCTCTATAACCTAGTTCAAATAATTTTACACTAGAAATGAACTAGCTCTATAACCTAGTACTAATAATTTTACACTAGTGTTGAACTAGCTCTATAACCTAGTACAAATAATTTTACACTAGAGTTGAACTAGCTCTATAACCTAGTACAAATAATTTTACACTAGAGTTGAACTAGCTCTATAACGTAGTTCAAATAAATTTACACTAAGGGTGAACTAGCTCTATAACCTAGTACAAATAATTTTACACTAGAGTTGAACTAGCTCTATAACCTAGTACAAATAATTTTGCACTAGAGTTGAACTAGCTCTATAACCTATTACGAATAATTTTACACTATAGTTGAACTAGCTCTATAATCTAGTACAAATAATTTTACACTAGAGTTGAACTAGCTCTGTAACCTAGTACCAATAATTTTATACTAGAGTTGAACTAGCTCTCTAACCTGGTACAAATAATTTTACACTAGAGTTGAACTAGCTCTATAACATAGTACAAATAATTTTACAATAGAGTTGAACTAGCTCTATAACCAAGTACAAATACTTTTACACTAGAGTTGAACTAGCTTTATAACATATTTCAAAAAAAATTACACTAAGGTTTAATTAGCTCTATAACCTATTACAAATAATTTTACACTAGAGTTGAACTAGCTGTGTAACCTAGTTCAAATAATTTTACACTACAGTTGAACTAGCTCTATAACCTAGTACAAATAATTTTACACTAGAAATGAACTAGCTCTATAACCTAGTGTAAAATAATTTTACACTAGAGTTGAACTAGCTCTATAACCTTGTACAAATAATTTTACACTAGAGTTGAACTAGCTCTATAGCCTAGTAAAAATAATTTTACACTAGAGTTGAACTAGCTCTGTAACCTAGTTCAAATAATTTTACACTAGAGTTGAACTAGCTCTATAACCTAGTACAAATAATTTTACACTAGAAATTAACTAGCTCTATAACCTAGTACAAATAATTTTAGACTAGAGTTGAACTAGCTCTATAACCTAGTACAAATAATTTTACACTAGAGTTTAACTAGCTCTATTACCTAGTATAAATAATTTTACACTAGAGTTGAACTAGCTCTGTAACCTAGTTCAAATAATTTTACACAAGATTTGAACTAGCTCTATAACCTCGTACAAATAATTTTACACTAGAGTTGAACTAGCTCTATAACCTAGTACAAATAATTTTACACTAGGGTTGAACTAGCTCTATAACCGAGTACAAACAATTTTACACTAGAGTTTAACTAGCTCTATAACCTAGTACAAATACTTTTACACTAGAGCTGAACTAGCTCTATAACCTAGTTCAAATAATTTAACACTAGAGTTGAACTAGCTCTATAACCTAGTTCAAATAATTTTACACTAGAAATGAACTAGCTCTATAACCTAGTACTAATAATTTTACACTAGTGTTGAACTAGCTCTATAACCTAGTACAAATAATTTTACACTAGAGTTGAACTAGCTCTATAACCTAGTACAAATAATTTTACACTAGAGTTGAACTAGCTCTATAACGTAGTTCAAATAAATTTACACTAAGGGTGAACTAGCTCTATAACCTAGTACAAATAATTTTACACTAGAGTTGAACTAGCTCTATAACCTAGTACAAATAATTTTGCACTAGAGTTGAACTAGCTCTATAACCTATTACGAATAATTTTACACTATAGTTGAACGAGCTCTATAATCTAGTACAAATAATTTTACACTAGAGTTGAACTAGCTCTGTAACCTAGTACAAATAATTTTATACTAGAGTTGAACTAGCTCTCTAACCTGGTACAAATAATTTTACACTAGAGTTGAACTAGCTCTATAACATAGTACAAATAATTTTACAATAGAGTTGAACTAGCTCTATAACCAAGTACAAATACTTTTACACTAGAGTTGAACTAGCTTTATAACATATTTCAAAAAAAATTACACTAAGGTTTAATTAGCTCTATAACCTATTACAAATAATTTTACACTAGAGTTGAACTAGCTGTGTAACCTAGTTCAAATAATTTTACACTACAGTTGAACTAGCACTATAACCTAGTACAAATAATTTTACACTAGAAATGAACTAGCTCTATAACCTAGTGTAAAATAATTTTACACTATAGTTGAACTAGCTCTATAACCTTGTACAAATAATTTTACACTAGAGTTGAACTAGCTCTATAGCCTAGTAAAAATAATTTTACACTAGAGTTGAACTAGCTCTGTAACCTAGTTCAAATAATTTTACACTAGAGTTGAACTAGCTCTATAGCCTAGTACAAATAATTATACACTAGAGTTGAACTAGCTCTGTAACCTAGTTGAAAAAAATTTACACTAGAGTTGAACTAGCTCTATAACCTAGTACAAATAATTTTACACTAGAAATTAACTAGCTCTATAACCTAGTACAAATAATTTTAGACTAGAGTTGAACTAGCTCTATAACCTAGTACAAATAATTTTACACTAGAGTTTAACTAGCTCTATTACCTAGTATAAATAATTTTACACTAGAGTTGAACTAGCTCTGTAACCTAGTTCAAATAATTTTACACAAGATTTGAACTAGCTCTATAACCTCGTACAAATAATTTTACACTAGAGTTGAACTAGCTCTATAACCTAGTACAAATAATTTTACACTAGGGTTGAACTAGCTCTATAACCGAGTACAAATAATTTTACACTAGAGTTTAACTGGCTCTATAACCTAGTACAAATACTTTTACACTAGAGCTGAACTAGCTCTATAACCTAGTTCAAATAATTTAACACTAGAGTTGAACTAGCTCTATAACCTAGTTCAAATAATTTTACACTAGAAATGAACTAGCTCTATAACCTAGTACTAATAATTTTACACTAGTGTTGAACTAGATCTATAACCTAGTACAAATAATTTTACACTAGAGTTGAACTAGTTCTATAACCTAGTACAAATAATTTTACACTAGAGTTGAACTAGCTCTATAACGTAGTTCAAATAAATTTACACTAAGGGTGAACTAGCTCTATAACCTAGTACAAATAATTTTACACTAGAGTTGAACTAGCTCTATAACCTAGTACAAATAATTTTGCACTAGAGTTGAACTAGCTCTATAACCTATTACGAATAATTTTACACTATAGTTGAACTAGCTCTATAATCTAGTACAAATAATTTTACACTAGAGTTGAACTAGCTCTGTAACCTAGTACAAATAATTTTATACTAGAGTTGAACTAGCTCTCTAACCTGGTACAAATAATTTTACACTAGAGTTGAACTAGTTCTATAACATAGTACAAATAATTTTACAATAGAGTTGAACTAGCTCTATAACCAAGTACAAATACTTTTACACTAGAGTTGAACTAGCTTTATAACATATTTCAAAAAAAATTACACTAAGGTTTAATTAGCTCTATAACCTATTACAAATAATTTTACACTAGAGTTGAACTAGCTGTGTAACCTAGTTCAAATAATTTTACACTACAGTTGAACTAGCTCTATAACCTAGTACAAATAATTTTACACTAGAAATGAACTAGCTCTATAACCTAGTGTAAAATAATTTTACACTAGAGTTGAACTAGCTCTATAACCTTGTACAAATAATTTTACACTAGAGTTGAACTAGCTCTATAGCCTAGTAAAAATAATTTTACACTAGAGTTGAACTAGCTCTGTAACCTAGTTCAAATAATTTTACACTAGAGTTGAACTAGCTCTATAGCCTAGTACAAATAATTTTACACTAGAGTTGAACTAGCTCTGTAACCTAGTTCAAAAAAATTTACACTAGAGTTGAACTAGCTCTATAACCTAGTACAAATAATTTTACACTAGAAATTAACTAGCTCTATAACCTAGTACAAATAATTTTAGACTAGAGTTGAACTAGCTCTATAACCTAGTACAAATAATTTTACACTAGAGTTTAACTAGCTCTATTACCTAGTATAAATAATTTTACACTAGAGTTGAACTAGCTCTGTAACCTAGTTCAAATAATTTTACACAAGATTTGAACTAGCTCTATAACCTCGTACAAATAATTTTACACTAGAGTTGAACTAGCTCTATAACCTAGTACAAATAATTTTACACTAGGGTTGAACTAGCTCTATAACCGAGTACAAATAATTTTACACTAGAGTTTAACTAGCTCTATAACCTAGTACAAATACTTTTACACTAGAGCTGAACTAGCTCTATAACCTAGTTCAAATAATTTAACACTAGAGTTGAACTAGCTCTATAACCTAGTTCAAATAATTTTACACTAGAAATGAACTAGCTCTATAACCTAGTACTAATAATTTTACAATAGTGTTGAACTAGCTCTATAACCTAGTACAAATAATTTTACACTAGAGTTGAACTAGCTCTATAACCTAGTACAAATAATTTTACACTAGAGTTGAACTAGCTCTATAACGTAGTTCAAATAATTTTACACTAGAGTTGAACTAGCTCTGTAACCTAGTTCAAATAATTTTACACTAGAGTTGAACTAGCTCTATAGCCTAGTACAAATAATTATACACTAGAGTTGAACTAGCTCTGTAACCTAGTTCAAAAAAATTTACACTAGAGTTGAACTAGCTCTATAACCTAGTACAAATAATTTTACACTAGAAATTAACTAGCTCTATAACCTAGTACAAATAATTTTAGACTAGAGTTGAACTAGCTCTATAACCTAGTACAAATAATTTTACACTAGAGTTTAACTAGCTCTATTACCTAGTATAAATAATTTTACACTAGAGTTGAACTAGCTCTGTAACCTAGTTCAAATAATTTTACACAAGATTTGAACTAGCTCTATAACCTCGTACAAATAATTTTACACTAGAGTTGAACTAGCTCTATAACCTAGTACAAATAATTTTACACTAGGGTTGAACTAGCTCTATAACCGAGTACAAATAATTTTACACTAGAGTTTAACTAGCTCTATAACCTAGTACAAATACTTTTACACTAGAGCTGAACTAGCTCTATAACCTAGTTCAAATAATTTAACACTAGAGTTGAACTAGCTCTATAACCTAGTTCAAATAATTTTACACTAGAAATGAACTAGCTCTATAACCTAGTACTAATAATTTTACACTAGTGTTGAACTAGATCTATAACCTAGTACAAATAATTTTACACTAGAGTTGAACTAGCTCTATAACCTAGTACAAATAATTTTACACTAGAGTTGAACTAGCTCTATAACGTAGTTCAAATAAATTTACACTAAGGGTGAACTAGCTCTATAACCTAGTACAAATAATTTTACACTAGAGTTGAACTAGCTCTATAACCTAGTACAAATAATTTTGCACTAGAGTTGAACTAGCTATATAACCTATTACGAATAATTTTACACTATAGTTGAACTAGCTCTATAATCTAGTACAAATAATTTTACACTAGAGTTGAACTAGCTCTGTAACCTAGTACACAAAATTTTATACTAGAGTTGAACTAGCTCTCTAACCTGGTACAAATAATTTTACACTAGAGTTGAACTAGTTCTATAACATAGTACAAATAATTTTACAATAGAGTTGAACTAGCTCTATAACCAAGTACAAATACTTTTACACTAGAGTTGAACTAGCTTTATAACATATTTCAAAAAAAATTACACTAAGGTTTAATTAGCTCTATAACCTATTACAAATAATTTTACACTAGAGTTGAACTAGCTGTGTAACCTAGTTCAAATAATTTTACACTACAGTTGAACTAGCTCTATAACCTAGTACAAATAATTTTACACTAGAAATGAACTAGCTCTATAACCTAGTGTAAAATAATTTTACACTAGAGTTGAACTAGCTCTATAACCTTGTACAAATAATTTTACACTAGAGTTGAACTAGCTCTATAGCCTAGTAAAAATAATTTTACACTAGAGTTGAACTAGCTCTGTAACCTAGTTCAAATAATTTTACACTAGAGTTGAACTAGCTCTATAGCCTAGTACAAATAATTTTACACTAGAGTTGAACTAGCTCTGTAACCTAGTTCAAAAAAATTTACACTAGAGTTGAACTAGCTCTATAACCTAGTACAAATAATTTTACACTAGAAATTAACTTGCTCTATAACCTAGTACAAATAATTTTAGACTAGAGTTGAACTAGCTCTATAACCTAGTACAAATAATTTTACACTAGAGTTTAACTAGCTCTATTACCTAGTATAAATAATTTTACACTAGAGTTGAACTAGCTCTGTAACCTAGTTCAAATAATTTTACACAAGATTTGAACTAGCTCTATAACCTCGTACAAATAATTTTACACTAGAGTTGAACTAGCTCTATAACCTAGTACAAATAATTTTACACTAGGGTTGAACTAGCTCTATAACCGAGTACAAATAATTTTACACTAGAGTTTAACTAGCTCTATAACCTAGTACAAATACTTTTACACTAGAGCTGAACTAGCTCTATAACCTAGTTCAAATAATTTAACACTAGAGTTGAACTAGCTCTATAACCTAGTTCAAATAATTTTACACTAGAAATGAACTAGCTCTATAACCTAGTACTAATAATTTTACAATAGTGTTGAACTAGCTCTATAACCTAGTACAAATAATTTTACACTAGAGTTGAACTAGCTCTATAACCTAGTACAAATAATTTTACACTAGAGTTGAACTAGCTCTATAACGTAGTTCAAATAAATTTACACTAAGGGTGAACTAGCTCTATAACCTAGTACAAATAATTTTACACTAGAGTTGAACTAGCTCTATAACCTAGTACAAAAAATTTTGCACTAGAGTTGAACTAGCTCTATAACCTATTACGAATAATTTTACACTATAGTTGAACTAGCTCTATAATCTAGTACAAATAATTTTACACTAGAGTTGAACTAGCTCTGTAACCTAGTACAAATAATTTTATACTAGAGTTGAACTAGCTCTCTAACCTGGTACAAATAATTTTACACTAGAGTTGAACTAGCTCTATAACATAGTACAAATAATTTTACAATAGAGTTGAACTAGCTCTATAACCAAGTACAAATACTTTTACACTAGAGTTGAACTAGCTTTATAACATATTTCAAAAAAAATTACACTAAGGTTGAATTAGCTCTATAACCTATTACAAATAATTTTACACTAGAGTTGAACTAGCTGTGTAACCTAGTTCAAATAATTATACACTACAGTTGAACTAGCTCTATAACCTAGTACAAATAATTTTACACTAGAAATGAACTAGCTCTATAACCTAGTGTAAAATAATTTTACACTAGAGTTGAACTAGCTCTATAACCTTGTACAAATAATTTTACACTAGAGTTGAACTAGCTCTATAGCCTAGTAAAAATAATTTTACACTAGAGTTGAACTAGCTCTGTAACCTAGTTCAAATAATTTTACACTAGAGTTGAACTAGCTCTATAGCCTAGTACAAATAATTTTACACTAGAGTTGAACTAGCTCTGTAACCTAGTTCAAAAAAATTTACACTAGAGTTGAACTAGCTCTATAACCTAGTACAAATAATTTTACACTAGAAATTAACTAGCTGTATAACCTAGTACAAATAATTTTAGACTAGAGTTGAACTAGCTCTATAACCTAGTACAAATAATTTTACACTAGAGTTTAACTAGCTCTATTACCTAGTACAAATAATTTTACACTAGAGATGAACTAGCTCTGTAACCTAGTTCAAATAATTTTACACAAGATTTGACCTAGCTCTATAACCTCGTACAAATAATTTTACACTAGAGTTGAACTAGCTCTATAACCTAGTACAAATAATTTTACACTAGGGTTGAACTAGCTCTATAACCGAGTACAAATAATTTAACACTAGAGTTGAACTAGCTCTATAACCTAGTTCAAATAATTTTACACTAGAAATGAACTAGCTCTATAACCTAGTACTAATAATTTTACAATAGTGTTGAACTAGCTCTATAACCTAGTACAAATAATTTTACACTAGAGTTGAACTAGCTCTATAACCTAGTACAAATAATTTTACACTAGAGTTGAACTAGCTCTATAACGTAGTTCAAATAAATTTACACTAAGGGTGAACTAGCTCTATAACCTAGTACAAATAATTTTACACTAGAGTTGAACTAGCTCTATAACCTAGTACAAATAATTTTGCACTAGAGTTGAACTAGCTCTATAACCTATTACGAATAATTTTACACTATAGTTGAACTAGCTCTATAATCTAGTACAAATAATTTTACACTAGAGTTGAACTAGCTCTGTAACCTAGTACAAATAATTTTATACTAGAGTTGAACTAGCTCTCTAACCTGGTACAAATAATTTTACACTAGAGTTGAACTAGCTCTATAACATAGTACAAATAATTTTACAATAGAGTTGAACTAGCTCTATAACCAAGTACAAATACTTTTACACTAGAGTTGAACTAGCTTTATAACATATTTCAAAAAAAATTACACTAAGGTTGAATTAGCTCTATAACCTATTACAAATAATTTTACACTAGAGTTGAACTAGCTGTGTAACCTAGTTCAAATAATTTTACACTACAGTTGAACTAGCTCTATAACCTAGTACAAATAATTTTACACTAGAAATGAACTAGCTCTATAACCTAGTGTAAAATAATTTTACACTAGAGTTGAACTAGCTCTATAACCTTGTACAAATAATTTTACACTAGAGTTGAACTAGCTCTATAGCCTAGTAAAAATAATTTTACACTAGAGTTGAACTAGCTCTGTAACCTAGTTCAAATAATTTTACACTAGAGTTGAACTAGCTCTATAGCCTAGTACAAATAATTTTACACTAGAGTTGAACTAGCTCTGTAACCTAGTTCAAAAAAATTTACACTAGAGTTGAACTAGCTCTATAACCTAGTACAAATAATTTTACACTAGAAGTTAACTAGCTCTATAACCTAGTACAAATAATTTTAGACTAGAGTTGAACTAGCTCTATAACCTAGTACAAATAATTTTACACTAGAGTTTAACTAGCTCTATTACCTAGTACAAATAATTTTACACTAGAGATGAACTAGCTCTGTAACCTAGTTCAAATAATTTTACACAAGATTTGACCTAGCTCTATAACCTCGTACAAATAATTTTACACTAGAGTTGAACTAGCTCTATAACCTAGTACAAATAATTTTACACTAGGGTTGAACTAGCTCTATAACCGAGTACAAATAATTTTACACTAGAGTTTAACTAGCTCTATAACCTAGTACAAATACTTTTACACTAGAGCTGAACTAGCTCTATAACCTAGTTCAAATAATTTAACACTAGAGTTGAACTAGCTCTATAACCTAGTTCAAATAATTTTACACTAGAAATGAACTAGCTCTATAACCTAGTACTAATAATTTTACACTAGTGTTGAACTAGCTCTATAACCTAGTACAAATAATTTTACACTAGAGTTGAACTAGCTCTATAACCTAGTACAAATAATTTTACACTAGAGTTGAACTAGCTCTATAACGTAGTTCAAATAAATTTACACTAAGGTTGAACTATCTCTATAACCTAGTACAAATAATTTTACACTAGAGTTGAACTAGCTCTATAACCTAGTACAAATAATTTTGCACTAGAGTTGAACTAGCTCTATAACCTAGTACGAATAATTTTACACTATAGTTGAACTAGCTCTATAATGTAGTACAAATAATTTTACACTAGAGTTGAACTAGCTCTGTAACCTAGTACAAATAATTTTATACTAGAGTTGAACGAGCTCTCTAACAGAGGTAAAAATAATTTTACACTAGAGTTGAACTAGCTCTATAACATAGTACAAATAATTTTACAATAGAATTGAACTAGCTCTATAACCAAGTACAAATACTTTTACACTAGAGTTGAACTAGCTTTATAACATATTTCAAAAAAAATTACACTAAGGTTGAATTAGCTCTATAACCTATTACAAATAATTTTACACTAGAGTTGAACTAGCTCTATAACCTGGTACACATAATTTTACACTAGAGTTGAACTAGCTCTATAACATAGTACAAATAATTTTACACTAGGGTTGAACTAGCTCTATAACAGAGTACAAATAATTTTACACTAGAGTTGAACTAGCTCTATAACCTAGTACAAATACTTTTACACTAGAGCTGAACTAGCTCTATAACCTAGTTCAAATAATTTTACACTAAGCTTGAACTACCTCTATAACCTAGTACAAATAATTTTACACTAGAGTTGAACTAGCTCTATAACCTAGTACAAATAATTTTACACTAGAGTTGAACTAGCTCTATAACCTAGTACAAATAATTTTGCACTAGAGTTGAACTAGGTCTATAACCTAGTACAAATAATTTTACACTAGAGTTGAACTAAATCTATAACCTAGTACAAATAATTTTACACTAGAGTTGAACTAGCTCTATAACCTAGTACAAATAATTTTGCACTAGAGTTGAACTAGCTCTATAACCTAGTACGAATAATTTTACACTAGAGTTGAACTAGCTCTATAACCTAGTACAAATAATTTTGCACTAGAGTTGAACTAGCTCTATAACCTAGTACGAATAATTTTACACTAGAGGTGAACTAAATCTACAACCTAGTACAAATAATTTTACACTAGAGGTGACCTAGCTCTATAACCTAGTACAAATAATTTTACACTAGTGTTGAACTAGCTGTGTAACCTAGTTCAAATAATTTTACACTACAGTTGAACTAGCTCTACAACCTAGTGCAAATAATTTTACACTAGAAATGAACTAGCTCTATAACCTAGTACAAATAATTTTACACTAGAGTTGAACTAGCTCTATAACCTAGTACAAATAATTTTACACTAGACTTGAACTAGCTCTATAACCTGGTACGAATAATTTTACACTAGAGTTGAACTAGCTCTATAACCTGGTATGAATAATTTTACACTAGGGTTGAACTAGCTCTATAACCTAGTACAAATAATTTTACACTAGAGTTGAACTAGCTGTGTAACCTAGTTCAAATAATTTTACACTACAGTTGAACTAGCTCTATAACCTAGTACAAATAATTTTACACTAGAAATGAACTAGCTCTATAACCTAGTACAAATAATTTTACACTAGAGTTGAACTAGCTCTATAACATAGTACAAATAATTTTACAATAGAGTTGAACTAGCTCTATTACCATGTACAAATACTTTTACACTAGAGTTGAACTAGCTTTATAACATATTTCAAAAAAAATTACACTAAGGTTGAATTAGCTCTATAACCTATTACAAATAATTTTACACTAGAGTTGAACTAGCTCTATAACCTGGTACACATAATTTTACACTAGAGTTGAACTAGCTCTATAATATAGTACAAATAATTTTACACTAGGGTTGAACTAGCTCTATGTCGGTGTACCAAAGTATGGGTCTTTTTAGTACCCCTTACTTGTGCACGGGCAGTTGTAGCCGTTCCGCGGCAAGCCTTGTCGGGGAATAGCTAGGAGTAATCACGAGACTAAGACGACAAGCAGACGTTCAAGTCAACGATCAGACCAGAAAACAGAAGACCAAAGGGTTGCGGAGGCCCGGCAAGGATTCGGTCCCGGCAAGCCCCGGGCCCAGCATGGATTCGGTCCCGGCAAGCCCCGGGCCCGGCAAGGATTCGGTCCCGGCAAGCCCCGGCCCCGGCAAGGATTCAGCCCCGGGAAGGCTCTGCACAGTACAGCGCTATCGCTCCTGTAGAGCGGCCAGCCTTGTCGTTTAGGGCTTGTCCTCATGGTGACGTGGCGTAATACTGGCCACGCGATGCTTAAGCGGTGTTGATGGGATGGCTGCTTTTGCCCATCCCCTGTAAAGCTTTTCCAAGCCCGAGAAGCTAAGGGACACCTCGACGGACACCTCACGGTGCATTTAATGAGTTTGTCCTAAGCCGTCAGGGTTAGGTATGATAATACTGTGGTAACACTGTAGTTACTTTCCACCTCATGCCTTATCTTGTACGTCACTGTGGTAGCCCTTGGACTAATATAAAAGGAGGCCCGAGACGCATAAGGGGGGGAGTTCGAAAGCCCATTCTGCATGCATAGCTGCTACTGTAGCTCCCAGAACTTGGCCAAGAACATTCACAATAATACAATCAAAGCAGGAGTAGGGTTTTACGCATCCGTGCGGCCCGAACCTGGGTAAATCCCCCGCGTGCTGTTCGTTAGTTCTACTCTTTGTGCAACCCTCTCCCCTTGCCGAACCGTAAGGGATCTCCTCGATCCCATAGGTGTTCGTTTCCCACGACATCTTTGGCGCGCCAGGTAGGGGGGATCGAGGTTGTGCGAACCTGATCTGGTGATCAGCGCGTCAGATCTTTGATCATCTTCACCACCATGGCTCCCAAGAAGAAGGGTTTCACGGCGGTTGGTCCATCCGCATCCATCGCGCCTGATGCTGCGCGCGCAGGCGACGGGGTAGACGCGGGTGGAGGAGGTGGAGGCTCCGAGCTTCCACGGCGTTCCGGCGATCCGAGCCGGACGAGCAACAGGTCCAAGGATGGAGCTGCGCAACCTGCGGGTGGTGCAGCGACTTCCAAGGATGGAGCGGCGCCTTCCATGACGAATACGCCGGCGCATGCACCGCGACCTTCTCAGGACATGCGTGACGTGCGGCCTCAAGACGTTGGTGGTTTCGGGCGTCCGCATGGGAAGACCCCTGCGCATCACTCCTAGGGTGCGCAGGGCCAAGATCCGCGCCAGCGAGCTGGTGGAGGCCGCGCACGGGTGCAGAGTCGTGATGGTGCTCCTTCTAACCCTGTTAGGAGTTTGAGCACCTCACGCTCTTCGCACCTGTCGCCGCCGCCTACGCCAGCAGAGGCGTTGGCGCGAGCTCAGCTGCTCCTAGACTTCCCTCCCGCCGCGAAGAAGCTAGACGAGTGGCGAGCCGCTATCCAGAGCCTCATCGGCCTAGCCAACAATGACGTGCCGCAGCAGGGTGAACCCTCGAGGCTACAGTCGTCTAGGCTGGTGCATGGCGAGGGAGAGAAGACCGGAGCTGGAACGACTACGTTGCGTTCCCCTCCGCTGCATCAAGAGCGGTCGTTAACTCGGCGGACCGACGCCCGTGAGGATGATTCCACGGCATCGTCTGACCCGCGGGTTCGCCGCGATCAACGTCACGTTCTTCGGGAACGGAAGAAGGAGGACGCTCGAACCACCATCGAGCGCCGAAGGGAAGCGCGTCGCCAGTCCGACAAGCGCGCTGGGACCTCGGTTGACGAGCCCGCGCCAGGGTACCCTGGCTGCCTACCTTACGAGGTGGGTTGCCCAGCGTTTACTCGTGAGCTGCGGCAAGTCCAGTGGCCTAGCTCCCGCTCCTTCAAGCCGGAAGTACCGGAGAAGTACGACGGCAAGACCCATCCGTCCGAGTTCTTGAGCATCTACACCATCGCGGTGCAGGCTGCCGGGGCTCGTGACGATAAGGTGCTGGCCAACTACTTCCCGTTGGTACTGAAGCCCAACGTGAGATCGTGGTTGATGCACCTGCCCGAGAATTCCATCTCTTCTTGGGTCGACCTGTGCCATCAGTTTGTTGGCGCCTTCACCGGCGGCCATCAAGCTCCTGGCCAGGAGAGTGATCTGCACATCATTCCCCAGAAGGAGGGCGAAACTTTGCGCAAATATATCCAGAGGTTCAGCCGCATCCAGCACAACATTCCTGACGTTCATCCCGCCGCCGTCATCAGCGCCTTTCATCAGAATGTGCGCAATCGTAAGATGCGGGAGGAGTTGGCGATGAACAAAGTCAGAGATGTCGCCGAGCTCTACGCCTTGGCCGACAAATGTGCTCGGGCAGAAGAAGGAAGGAGACTCCCCGGCGAGAACGCTGGCGCTGGAGTCGACTCCGATAGCGAAGACGTTCCTGCCCCGGCAAGAAAGGGGCGGCGGAAGAACAAGAAGCGCAAGGGCAAGGCCGTGCTCGCCGTTGAAGGTTCGGGCAACACCGGCACCGCCAAGAAGTCCAAGACCGACGACCCCGGCAAGGAGGTTGCCGGGTGTGCGGCGTGTCAGGCCTTGGCGGCTGCCGACAAGCCAGAAGGATCCGGCAAGCAGTACTGCAAGATCCACCGTACCAAGGGCCATGATCTCCAAGACTGCCGGCAAGTTGAGGAGCTTGCCGAGAAGCAGCGCGCCGAGTACGAAAGGCGCGACAAGGAAAGAGCCCAAGATGGTGCCGGAGGGTCTGGCAGGAAGCGCGGTCGAGGAGGTCGTCGCGGCAAACCCAGGCCGCAGCAAGAGAAGCCTGCCCGGGGCCGCGCCAAAGAACAAGGAAATGATGATGACGATACAGAGGGCGACGAGTCCAGCGAACACGAGTTCCAGAAGGCTACAGAGGCCATGTGCGTCGACGGGGGCGCTTCGTTGCATTCCTCTCAACGCCAGCTCAAGCAGTGGGCGCGTGAGATTAATACAGCAGAGCCATCCCTCGATGCCCGGAAGCCACTGAAGTGGTCCCTCACGCCTATCATTTTTGACGCCGAGGATCACCCTGATCGCACAACTGCGGTCGGGTGCTTGCCGTTGTTGGTTTCACCAACGATTCGCAACCTCCAGGTGACGAAAATGTTAGTTGACGGTGGGGCCGGCCTGAACCTGATCTCGCCCGATGTGATCAAGAGGCTGCAAATTCCCGACGAAGATCTCGAGGAGACAGGTTCTTTCCAAGGGGTCAATCCGGTAAGGAACCAGCAGAAAGGCAAGATTACGCTGCCGGTAACTTTCGGCAGCGAGCTGAACTTCAGGACGGAGAAGGTCGTCTTCGACGTCGCCAGGATTCCATTGCCATACAATGGAATCCTTGGCCGCCCAGCGCTGGCTAAGTTCATGGCGGCCCCGCACTATGCCTACAACGTCTTGAAGATGCCCGGTCCAATGAGCGTCATCACTGTCCACTCCGACAAGAAAGACGCGCTCATTTGCACCGACAAGCTCTACCGGGAAGCAGTTGCAGGGTCCGCCGCCAAGGCGCATGCTCCTGCCGCTCAAGATCCCGGCAAGAAGAAGCAGCCCGGCAAGACCTCTGGTACAAACTCCGGCAAGCGCGCCTCTCCAGAGTGCTGCGCTGCCGTCGAAGGTGCCCCAGAGAGCTCTGCCGGCCAGATCAAGAAATCCAAGGCTGCTCCGCCTGAGACCAAGAAGGTGCCCGCCAAGGAGGACGGGACGGGGGGAACCTTCACCATAAGCTCCACCCTTGATGACAAATAGGAAGGCGCGCTCGTTGCCTTCCTGCGGGCGAATGTCGATGTGTTTGCATGGCAACCATCTAACATCCCCGGTGTTCCCAGGGAGGTAATCGAGCACCACCTAGCTGTCTGTCCCCACGCGCGTCCCGTCAAGCAGAAGGTGCGGAAGCAAGCCTTGGAGCGGCAAGAGTTTATTGCGGAAGAGATTAGGAAACTTGAGGCGGCAGGCCTGGTTAGGGGAGTCCTCCATCCTACATGGTTGGCCAACCTAGTTGTTGTGCGCAAGGCGAATGGTAAGTGGAGGCTATGTATTGACTTTACAGATATCAATAAAGCCTGTCCAAAAGATCCCTTTCCCTTGCCGCGCATCGACCAGATTGTGGATTCCACTGCCGGCTGCGATTTGCTGTCATTTCTTGACGCATACTCAGGCTATCACCAGATCTTCATGGCGAAAGAAGACGAAGAGAAGACCGCATTTATCACCCCGTGTGGCACATATTGCTTCTTGCGTATGCCTTTCGGGTTGAAAAGTGCTGGTTCGACCTTCGCTAGAGCTATCCAGATTGGTTTCGGGGCCCAGCTGCATAGAAATATGGAGGCTTACATGGATGACATAGTGGTCAAAACCAAGGACAAGGCAACGCTCATTCAAGATCTAGAGGAGACATTTGCAAATCTGCGCAGGATCAACCTGAAGCTCAATCCCGAGAAGTGCGTGTTTGGCGTCCCATCCGGCAAGCTTCTCGGGTTCTTTGTATCTCAGCGTGGAATTGAAGCCAATCCCGACAAGATCAAGGCAATTGAGCAGATAGAAGCGCCAAGACGAGTTAAGGATGTGCGCCGCCTTGCCGGCTGCGTCGCTGCTTTGAGTAGGTTCATCTCAAAGTCTGCTGAGCGCGCCCTGCCGTTTTTTAAAATTTTAAAGAAGGCAGGTCCAATGAAATGGACTCCAGAAGCGGAGGCAGCGCTGCAGGATTTGAAGAAGTACCTCTCCTCTTTGCCAGTACTAGTCGCGCCTAGACCACAAGAGCCGTTGCTGCTATATCTGGTGGCAACGAATCAAGTGGTTAGTGCTGCGCTGGTGGCAGAGAGAAAAGCAGAGGAAGATGCAGCGGCAACGGCAGGCCCGCCAAGCGACTTGCCGGGGCCAGCCCCGGCAAAGTCTGGTGCCGACAAGGAAAGACCCGCGCAGTCAAGTCAGGCAGTGCAGAAGAAGAAGATGGTGCAGCGCCCAGTCTATTTCGTCAGCTCCCTGTTGCAGGGGGCTAGGTCGAGGTATTCTGGTATGCAGAAGTTACTCTTCGGCCTTCTCATGGCCTCGAGGAAGTTGCGCCATTACTTCCAAGCACATGAGATCACCGTCGTCACTCGCTTTCCGCTACAACGGATTCTCCGGAACCCGGAAGCAACCGGCAGGATCGTGGAGTGGGCGTTGGAGCTGTCATGCTTTGGTCTCAAGTTTGAAAGTTCTTCAACTATCCAGAGCAGGGCCTTGGCAGAATTCATTGCAGAATGGACCCCAACGCCAGACGACGAAGTTCAAGAATCAGCGATTCCCCGCAAGGAAACAGATCGCGAATGGATCATGTACTTTGATGGAGCCTTTTCGCTGCAAGGCGCCGGTGCCGGCGTGCTGCTTGTCGCACCCACCGGAGAGCACCTCAAGTACGTCATCCAGATGCATTTTCCCCGGGAGAGATCGACCAACAACACGGCAGAGTATGAAGGACTGCTTGCCGGTCTCAGGATCGCGGCAGACCTTGGGATCAGGAAGCTCATCGTCAGGGGTGACTCCCAGCTCGTCGTGAGGCAGGTCAACAAAGATTATCAGAGCCCGCTGATGGAAGCATATGTCGATGAAGTGAGGAAGCTGGAGGAGCGCTTTGACGGTCTTCAGACAGAGCATGTTCCTCGATCAGAGAACAGCATTGCCGACGACCTGTCGAAGCGTGCCGCACTCAAGCTACCTGTGGAACCAGGGACTTTTGTGATCCGCTTGACTCAACCATCCGTGTCGCCATCGACAAGGCCTGATAAGAGAAGAAAGTTAAGTACCGGCGAGCACTTCCCGGGAAGGCTTCCCGAAACCCCCGGCAAGGATCTTGCCGGGAACGACACGGTTGCCGGTGAGCAGCGGCTTCGCGCAGAACCTCTGGTTCTTGCCACCGAAGCAAGCGCCCTGGCTGCCGAAGAAATACCAGTTGCCGGTAAGCAGCTGCTCCGCCAAGAGCCTCAGGTTCTTGCCGTAGAAGCAAATGCTCTCGCAGCTGAAGAGTTGCCTTTAGTCCTTGTCGTCGAGCCACAGGCTCCGGCATGGGCACAACAAATAGTCCATTTCCTTCAGACAGGAGAACTCCCTGAGGAGCAGGAAGAAGCTGAGAAAGTAGCCCGTCAGTCAAGAATGCACCAGTTCGTCGACGACGTCCTGTACAGAAAGAGACCCAATGGTGTGAAATTGAAGTGCATCCCTCGGGAGGACGGACTAGAGCTGTTGGCAGAGATTCATGGGGGCGTATGTGGATCCCACATAGGTTCAAGAGCCATTGTCGGCAAGGCATTCCGGCAAGGATTCTTCTGGCCTACTGCCCTCCAGGATGCAACGGCACTAGTAACCAAGTGTGAAGCGTGCCAGTTTCATTCGAAGCAACTTCATCAGCCAGCACAAGCTCTCCAAACGATACCTCTCTCCTGGCCCTTCTCGGTCTGGGGGCTCGACATACTGGGCCCCTTCCCCCGCGCTGCCGGGGGCTTCGAGTACTTGTACGTTGCTATCGACAAGTTCACGAAGTGGCCAGAAGTGGAAGCAGTGAGGAGGGTGACAGCACAGTCAGCAGTCAAGTTCTTCAAGGGGATTGTGTACCGTTTTGGTGTGCCGAACAGGATCATCACTGACAACGGTACACAGTTCACAAGCCGCACCTTCATGCAGTACGTCCAAGACCTTGGCGGCAAGATTTGTTTTGCCTCTGTTGCTCACCCGAGAAGCAATGGCCAAGCGGAGAGGGCAAACGCTGAGGTGCTGCGTGGTCTCCGGACCAGAACTTTCGACAAGCTGCACAAGCATGGAAGACGCTGGATTGATGAGCTGCCGGCGGTTCTTTGGTCGATCAGGACGACGCCAAATCGAGCCACCGGCCAGACGCCCTTCGCTCTGATCTACGGAGCGGAGGCAGTTCTCCCCACGGAAATCATATACGGGTCACCTCGAGTGCTCGCTTATGATGAGCTTGAGCAAGAGCAGCTGCGGCAAGATGACGCGCTGCTCCTTGAGGAGGACCGTCTTCGGGCTGCTGTGCGAGCCGCTCGCTACCAGCAAGCTTTGCACCGCTACCATAGCCGCAAGGTTCACGCCCGGAGTCTTGAGGAAGGCGACCTTGTTCTTCGGCGCGTTCAGTCGGCCAAGAATTCCAACAAGTTGACGCCGAAGTGGGAAGGCCCTTACCGGGTAGTGCGAGTCACCAGGCCTGGCGCTGTCCGCCTGGAGACCGAAGAGGGCTTGCCAGTAAGCAACTCCTGGAACATCGAGCACCTTCGCAAGTTCTACCCGTAAGGCGCCGTTGTTCGGGTTTCTTGCTGTGATAGCGATACGGCCAGCAGGCTGCTGACGACCCGAATCCAGCGGTCGCTCCAGCGTAACGCTCCGGCAAGATCCCGGCAACGCCATTCTGTACAAGTGTTGTCGCTGGCATGTAATCCTTTGTACAGAGCAGGCATATCCCTGTGCATATTTTAATGAGATCTGTGTGCTTTACATCTCTTGTTGATTTCATGTCATTCTGTATGCATGTATTATCTGAGATATGTATCGCACTTGATCCCGGTAAGAGCTAACGAACCGTCAGGGTTCCATACCTTTATTTTCTCTTCTTTCTTTTTCTCAAGAGATAGAAGATTCCCTCGCCCGCAAGTTTGCCGGGGGGTAGGAGAATGGTGGTATGGAGGCCAGACGACGTTCAAGGTTGGCGCCTTGCCGGAAGAAAAGGAATAGCGACAAAAAGCAGAGCTAAGTTGCTAAACCCCTTAAGCAGATTTTGATTTTTGTAAGGCTGTATTCCCTTGAACGATTTCGGCTTTATATGGAAAACCTGCACGCGATGGAATCTTGTCGTGATCGGTCGCGCCCCTACTCTGTTTCGAGTCCGCTCAACAGTCTAGGTGGCCGCGCTGAAAGCGTCAAGATTTCTTGCCGTGAGCAGCACTACCCGCAAGCTGCTGACGACCCGAATCCAGCGCTCGCGACAGGGTTATGCTCCGGCAAGTTCCCAGCAAAGCGTAGGGTACACGCCATACAGAGAGAAATTGAACAAAGGGAATAGCATGCCATAATTCAAAGAGAGTAAGTTATATTACATCTAGTGCTTGCCGCGTTTCTGACATAAGACGAATTGTCTTTTACATGGAATGCTGGCGGCAAGATGAGGAAGAGATAGGAGGCTATAGTTAATACCGGCGATCGCCCTCGACCCTCTTCACCTGGCTCACCCGATCGACGATGGGCGCGACAAGCTCCTCGAGAGCCTTGACGTCCGCGTCCTTCGGCAAGCTCTTCAAGGCTTTGGAGAGGTCGACGCCAGGGTTCCTGTACGCCACCTTCATCAACACCTTGCGGAGGACGAGCTGGCAGAGCTTCCGGGATTCGTCGGCCAGTTTGCTTGTCTGATTCGCCTGGAGTAGCTTGAGGGCGTCGACGAGCTTGTCGAAGAACATGGTTAACCTGGCGCTTGAGGATATGTTGTCGTCGACTGAGTATTCGAAGCCCGGCAAGTCCATGGTCTCCAGCTCCGCGCCAAGCTTCTCGGCGACGTCCGCCAGCCTGGCAGTCCAGAGCTTCACGCTTGAAGTGTACTCGTTGTGGGTGGTGGCGGCGTTCTGGAGCAGCTCCTGTTCGTCATGGAGGTCTTTGATAAGAGTCCTCTCGCGAACTCGGGCGGCCTCAAGAGACTCCTCCAGCGTGGATAGCTTTAGCTTCAGATCTTCAATGGAGTCCTTGGCGGAGGAGAGCTGTTGGATCCTCTCGGATGCGGCGGCCTGCGTCTCCATCAGGCTGTGGAGAGCCTTGTCTCTCTCGGCCTCGAGTGTCGAGACCTTCTTGCCGTGGTCCTCGAGAGCGACCTCCAGCTGCTTCGTCTTCTCCTCCAGCAAGTTCTTGGCGGTCTCCGCAGCTCCGGCAGCATCGAGGGCCTCTTTGAGCTTGCCGGCGTGGTCTTCAGTTAGAGATCTGAGCGTCTTCAAGTGTTTCTGCTCAAGCTCCTGGACCCGCCGCGCGACAAGACTTTCGAGCTCTTCATCATTGTTGCGAAGCTTGGCGGCAAGCGCCGCCTCGCGGGCGGCAAGGTCCTCTTCTTGGGCGTCAAGGCTGATGCGGCGCTGCGTCAAGAGGGCTTCTGCCGCGGCGGCTTGCTGGGCGGTCTCCTCCTGCGCTTTCTCGATGTCTGATTGCTTCAGCAGGAGGACATTCCGCTCTTCCGCCAGCTGCTCCCGATAAATATTCAGCTCTTGGAGGGCCTCGCCATACCAAGCCTGTGTCTCCATGACGCGTTGTTGGAAGTCTCCTTCCGCGGCCTCGACGAGCGCTGCCCGGGAGTCCAGTTTCTCCTTCCGGGCGCGATAGAGCGTCTGGAGCTTCTGATAATTGTCATTCATGGCTTGAAGTAGTTGCTCCTCCTTCGGCTCACTGACGGCAGCGACGGTGATTTCCCCGTCAAGATGTTCCCCTTCAACCAGCTCTTCAATGTTTGCCGACCCCGGCATGCTGACGACGTTCTTGCCGGCCTTGATATATTGGCTTGAGGGAGGGGCCTGGAACGACGAGGATTGGTCTTCGGCAGTCGAGGGCCCCGCGGCAGTAGAAGTGCCTGGCGCTCCTGCGGCGGAAGCGCCGTCAGTATTGCCGCGGGTCTCCTCGCCGGCCCCCTCGGCGGCCTTGGCGGCCTCAGCGGCAGCGGCCTTGGCAGCCTCGGCGGCAGCGGCCTTGGTGGCCTCAGCGGCAGCAGCCTCGGCGGCAGCAGCTTTGGCAGCCTCGGCGGCGGCATGCTTGGCGGCCTCTTCGGCAGCAACCTTGCCGGCTTCAGTGGCGGCGTCCTTGGCGGTCTCTTCACTGACGGCGTCAGTATCCATGAGCTCTGTCAGAAGAAGATTGAAAGCCAAGAACTTGATTAAGATGAAGCTGGGAAGGAAGTCCAAGAAGACAAAAAGAAGAAAAACCAAAGCGACAAGAATTCTTTGGGGCAGGTAGCTTTACCTGCGTCAAGGAAGGGGTTACCGAAGCTTGCGCTTGCCGGCCCCTCCTCATCGTCGCGGTAGAGCTTGCCCGAAGACTCACCCCTGGGCGGTGTGGTCGACGGAGGTGGCATGGCAGAGGCAGCTCCTGCTGTCGCTTCTCGCTGTTGCTCCGCTCCTGCACGCCCGGAGATGTCAGCAGAGAAGACGCACACCCCGGCACGCGCCAGTGGGTAGTGAGTAGAAGACTCACGCTGGGGGCTGCGCCGGGGGCTGCGTCGAGGACTGCATCGAGGGTTGCGTTCTGGGCTTGACTCCGAGCTGACGAGAACCGTTTCCGGCGCGCCCGAGGTGCTTGCCGGCGGCTCGACGCTTGTTGAGGTCTTGGCCCTCTTCGCCACCCTCTGTGCCTGAGTCTCCGCATCCCTGAGGAGGCAAAAACAGAGCAAGTTAATCAAGCAAAACTAGAAGGACGAGAATCAAGGCTGTGGCGGGACTCTTACTCGTCTTCTTCTTCCTCAGAGCTGATGGCGGAGAGGTCGAAGCCGACCCTCGCCGCAGTTCCTGATGGAGGAGGAGGAGGATTGGCCCTGGGCCGCTTGGCAGCGGCAGGTTGTGGCGCGGCCTCGCCAGCCGCCCCTTTCCCGGAAGCCTCGCTGCTTGAGGGAGGTTGGCGGGCTGGAGCGCCAGTGGCGTTCTTCCGGAGGACGCGCCTCTTTTTGTGTTGAAGAGCTGGGGGCTCTTCCTCCTCTTCTTCTTCCTCTTCGGCGGCGCCTCCGGCAGAAGAGCTCCCGGCAGCGGCTCCGCTTGGCTCCCCGGCAGCCTCGTCTCGCCCGGCAAGATCTTCCAGCAGCAAGTCCTCGCCTTCGCTGGACTCAGCGCTGCCGGCTTCTTCGGCAAGGTTCGCCTCTTCCGCCCTGTTGGCGATGTAGGCGAGCTCCTCCTCCGTGGTGGCGCGGACAAGGTTCTCCGCGCGGATGGCCTTCTCCGTCAAGCTGTCAAAGAACGCCAGTGCCTGCTCCGCGGACGGCTCGATCCACCTCTCGTCGATGCTATGGGCATTAAACGCCGGCATCATGGCGATGATGGAGGTCAGTGATGAGTTGTTGCATAGTGGGACGACGCCCGCCGGCAAGTCTCCCACTGATCCAGAATTGAAGAGCTATTGGCAGAGGGCTGCGTGCCCCATGGCTGTCAGATCACTATCCAGCCCAGGCCGCACCCTCATGACGTCGGCAGCGTTCATGTACTCCCAGGCATGGCGCCCCTTGTTCTGCAGTGGGGCGATGCGCCGGCAAAGGACATCTGAAGCAATCATCTCCACCTTCAGCCCGGCAGCCTTGAGGCGCAGTATCCTGGTGGTGGCGATGGTGAGTTTGCTGTCGTCAGGGTCCGCGGCGCCCCAATCCTTGCCGCGGGCCACCTTCTGCTTCCGCACCTCGCAGAACGGTTGGGGCTCCTTTTCCCGGACCCAGCACCACTTGCCGCGCCACTCATCCCATCTATCGCAGTAGAGCCCCTCTGGGTATGTCTCCTTGGTTGCCGTCCTCGGGATCCAAGCGATGCTGCCGGAGAGGGCGTCGCCCCTTTGGATGCGGGGGTAGAAGTAGTGCCGGAAAAGTGCAGTGCTCGGGATGACCCCAACAAAATTCTCGCAAAGGTGCGCGAAGACGGACATACAAGTCACGGCATTCGGCGTGAAATCTAACAGCTGGAAGCCGTAGGTGAGCATGATATCTACGAAGAAATCCGAGTACGGGGGACAGAGGCTGCACCAGAAGTAATCGGCAAAGAAGGGATAGTCTCCTGGCTTTGCCTTGCGAGAAGCTACACTCACTTTGGTGGCTGGATGCGCCGTGGTCTCAGTCGCCCATGCGAACTGGTACCTTTTCTTCAAGGTCTCCGCATCAAGTGTCGAGGGGAAGACGGCGCGTTCCTTCCGCATCTTCACCAGCTTGCTCTCCGCCGCGGCGGCCGCTTCCGCCGCCTTGCCCTTGCTCAGCTTGGGCGGCATGGTGGCTATGGAAGTGGGCGCTGAAGACGTCGAGAGCGCGGTGGAGGCGGGTGGAGGGAGAAAGGCTCTGCTTTGGGCGCGAGGAAGAAGACGATGGCGACGGCTCTGAGATTGAGATTGGAAAGGCGGAGGGGGTAAATGAGCAGTGCCCTCTGCGATTCCCTTTTTATGGGGAAGGCGCGAGGCGGGCTCTTTACCGCCCGCTTTTACAGCGGAGTTTCCGCCCACGTCTCTCACGTCGCGCGATTAATGCACGTAGTGGGGGGGGGCGTGGTAAAAGAGATAATGATTACGAGCAGTTATTCCCTGCCACGCGTGCCCGTGCACTGTTTTGGGCCTAGCCCAACAGGCCTGGCACCCGTGTATGGCCTAGGCCCGGGGGCTCCTGTCAGTGTACCAAAGTATGGGTCTTTTTAGTACCCCTTACTTGTGCACGGGCAGTTGTAGCCGTTCCGCGGCAAGCCTTGTCGGGGAATAGCTAGGAGTAATCACGAGACTAAGACGACAAGCAGACATTCAAGTCAACGATCAGACCAGAAAACAGAAGACCAAAGGGTTGCGGAGGCCCGGCAAGGATTCGGTCCCGGCAAGCCCCGGCCCCGGCAAGGATTCAGCCCCGGGAAGGCTCTGCACAGTACAGCGCTATCGCTCCAGTACAGCGGCCAGCCCGTGTAGCTCCCAGAACTTGGCCAAGAACATTCACAATAATACAATCAAAGCAGGAGTAGGGTTTTACGCATCCGTGCGGCCCGAACCTGGGTAAATCCCCCGCGTGCTGTTCGTTAGTTCTGCTCTTTGTGCAACCCTCTCCCCTTGCCGAACCGTAAGGGATCTCCTCGATCCCATAGGTGTTCATTTCCCACGACACTCTATAACAGAGTACAAATAATTTTACACTAGAGTTGAACTAGCTCTATAACCTAGTACAAATACTTTTACACTAGAGCTAAAACTAGCTCTATAACCTAGTTCAAATAATTTTACACTAAGCTTGAACTACCTCTATAACCTAGTACAAATAATTTTACACTAGAGTTGAACTAGCTCTATAACCTAGTACAAATAATTTTACACTAGAGTTGAACTAGCTCTATAACCTAGTACAAATAATTTTACACTAGAGTTGAACTAGGTCTATAACCTAGTACAAATAATTTTACACTAGAGTTGAACTAAATCTATAACCTAGTACAAATAACTTTACACTAGAGTTGAACTAGCTCTATAACCTAGTACAAATAATTTTGCACTAGAGTTGAACTAGCTCTATAACCTAGTACGAATAATTTTACACTATAGTTAAACTAGCTCTATAACGTAGTACAAATAATTTTACACTAGTGTTGAACTAGCTGTGTAACCTAGTTCAAATAATTTTACACTACAGTTGAACTAGCTCTACAACCTAGTGCAAATAATTTTACACTAGAAATGAACAAGCTCTATAACCTAGTACAAATAATTTTACACTAGAGTTGAACTAGCTCTATAACCTAGTACAAATAATTTTACACTAGACTTGAACTAGCTCTATAACCTAGTTCAAATAATTTTACACTAAGGTTGAACTAGCTCTATAACCTAGTACAAATAATTTTAAACTAGAGTTGAACTAGCTCAATAACCTAGTACAAATAATTTTACACTAGAGTTGAACTAGCTCTATAACCTAGTACAAATAATTTTAGACTACAGGTGAACTAGCTCTATAACCTAGCACAAATAATTTTACACTAGAGTTGAACTAAATCTATAACCTAGTACAAATAATTTTACACTAGAGTTGAACTAAATCTATAACCAAGTACAAATAATTTTACACTAGAGTAGAACTAGCTCTATAACCTAGTACAAATAATTTTACACTAAGGTTGAACTAGCTCTATAACCTAGTACAAATAATTTTACACTAGCGTTGAACTAGCTCTATAACCTAGTACAAATAATTTTACACTAGAGTTGAACTAGCTCTATAACCTAGTACAAATAATTTTACACTAGAGTTGAACTAGGTCTATAACCTAGTACAAATAATTTTACACTAGAGTTGAACTAAATCTACAACCTAGTAAAAATAATTTTACACTAGAGTTGAACTAGCTCTATAACCTAGTACAAATAATTTTGCACTAGAGTTGAACTAGCTCTATAACCTAGTACGAATAATTTTACACTATAGTTGAACTAGCTCTATAACCTAGTACAAATAATTTTACACTAGTGTTGAACTAGCTGTGTAACCTAGTTCAAATAATTTTACACTACAGTTGAACTAGCTCTATAACCTAGTACAAATAATTTTACACTAGAAATGAACTAGCTCTATAACCTAGTACAAATAATTTTACACTAGAGTTGAACTAGCTCTATAACCTAGTACAAATAATTTTACACTACAGGTGAACTAGCTCTATAACGTAGTACAAATAATTTTACACTAGAGTTGACCTAGCTCTATAACCTAGTACAAATAATTTTAAACTATAGTTGAACTAGCTCTATAACCTAGTACAAATAATTTTACACTAGAGTTGAACTAGCTGTGTAACCTAGTTCAAATAATTTTACACTACAGTTGAACTAGCTCTATAACCTAGTACAAATAATTTTACACTAGAAATGAACTAGCTCTATAACCTAGTGTAAAATAATTTTACACTAGAGTTGAACTAGCTCTATAACCTTCTACAAATAATTTTACACTAGAGTTGAACTAGCTCTGTAGCCTAGTAAAAATAATTTTACACTAGAGTTGAACTAGCTCTGTAACCTAGTTCAAATAATTTTACACTAGAGTTGAACTAGCTCTCTAGCCTAGTACAAATAATTTTACACTAGAGTTGAACTAGCTCTGTAACCTAGTTCAAAAAAATTTACACTAGAGTTGAACTAGCTCTATAACCTAGTACAAATAATTTTACACTAGAAATTAACTAGCTCTATAACCTAGTACAAATAATTTTACACTAGAGTTGAACTAGCTCTATAACCTAGTACAAATAATTTTACACTAGAGTTGAACTAGCTCTATTACCTAGTACAAATAATTTTACACTAGGGTTGAACTAGCTCTATAACCGAGTACAAATAATTTTACACTAGGGTTGAACTAGCTCTATAACCTAGTACAAATACTTTTACACTAGAGTTGAACTAGCTCTATAACCTAGTACAAATAATTTTACACTAGTGTTGAACTAGCTCTATAACCTAGTACAAATAATTTTAGACTACAAGTGAACTAGCTCTATAACCTAGCACAAATAATTTTACACTAGAGTTGAACTAAATCTATAACCTAGTACAAATAATTTTACACTAGAGTTGAACTAAATCTATAACCTAGTATAAATAATTTTACACTAGAGCTGAACTAGCTCTATAACCTAGTTCAAATAATTTTACACTAGAGTTGAACTAGCTCTATAACCTAGTTCAAATAATTTTACACTAGAAATGAACTAGCTCTATAACCTAGTACAAATAATTTTACACTAGAGTTGAACTAGCTCTATAACCTAGTACAAATAATTTTACACTAGAGTTGAACTAGGTCTATAACCTAGTACAAATAATTTTACACTAGAGGTGAACTAAATCTACAACCTAGTACAAATAATTTTACACTAGAGTTGAACTAGCTCTATAACCTAGTACAAATAATTTTGCACTAGAGTTGAACTAGCTCTATAACCTAGTACGAATAATTTTACACTATAGTTGAACTAGCTCTATAACCTAGTAAAAATAATTTTACACTAGTGTTGAACTAGCTGTGTAACCTAGTTCAAATAATTTTACACTACAGTTGAACTAGCTCTATAACCTAGTACAAATAATTTTACACTAGAAATGAACTAGCTCTATAACCTAGTACAAATAATTTTACACTAGAGTTGAACTAGCTCTATAACCTAGTACAAATAATTTTACACTACAGGTGAACTAGCTCTATAACCTAGTACAAATAATTTTACACTAGAGTTGACCTAGCTCTATAACCTAGTACAAATAATTTTAAACTAGAGTTGAACTAGCTCTATAACCTAGTACAAATAATTTTACACTAGAGTTGAACTAGCTCTATAACCTAGTACGAATAATTTTACACTATAGTTGAACTAGCTCTATAACCTAGTACAAATAATTTTACACTAGAGTTGAACTAGCTGTGTAACCTAGTTCAAATAATTTTACACTACAGTTGAACTAGCTCTATAACCTAGTACAAATAATTTTACACTAGAAATGAACTAGCTCTATAACCTAGTGTAAAATAATTTTACACTAGAGTTGAACTAGCTCTATAGCCTAGTAAAAATAATTTTACACTAGAGTTGAACTAGCTCTGTAACCTAGTTCAAATAATTTTACACTAGAGTTGAACTAGCTCTATAGCCTAGTACAAATAATTTTTCACTAGAGTTGAACTAGCTCTGTAACCTAGTTAAAAAAAAATTACACTAGAGTTGAACTAGCTCTATAACCTAGCACAAATAATTTTACACTAGAAATTAACTAGCTCTATAACCTAGCACAAATAATTTTACACTAGAGTTGAACTAGCTCTATAACCTAGTACAAATAATTTTACACTAGAGTTGAACTAGTTCTATTACCTAGTACAAATAATTTTTACACTAGGGTTGAACTAGCTCTATAACCGAGTACAAATAATTTTACACTAGGGTTGAACTAGCTCTATAACCTAGTACAAATACTTTTACACTAGAGCTGAACTAGCTCTATAACCTAGTTCAAATAATTTTACACTAGAGTTGAACAAGCTCTATAACCTAGTTCAAATAATTTTACACTAGAAATGAACTAGCTCTATAACCTAGTACTAATAATTTTACACTAGAGTTGAACTAGCTCTATAACCTAGTTCAAATAATTTTACACTAGAAATGAACTAGCTCTATAACCTAGTACTAATAATTTTACACTAGAGTTGAACTAGCTCTATAACCTAGTACAAATAATTTTACACTAGAGTTGAACTAGCTCTATAACGTAGTTCAAATAATTTTACACTAAGGTTGAACTAGCTCTATAACCTAGTACAAATAATTTTACACTAGAGTTGAACTAGCTCTATAACCTAGTACAAATAATTTTGCACTAGAGTTGAACTAGCTCTATAACCTAGTACAAATAATTTTACACTAGACTTGAACTAGCTCTATAACCTAGTTCAAATAATTATACACTAAGGTTGAACTAGCTCTATAACCTTGTACAAATAATTTTAAACTAGAGCTGAACTAGCTCTATAACCTAGTACAAATAATTTTACACTAGAGTTGAACTAGCTCTATAACCTAGTACAAATAATTTTACACTACAGGTGAACTAGCTCTATAACCTAGTACAAATAATTTTACACTAGAGTTGAACTAAATCTATAACCTAGTACAAATAATTTTACACTAGAGTTGAACTAAATCTATAACCAAGTACAAATAATTTTACACTAGAGTAGAACTAGCTCTATAACCTAGTACAAATGATTTTACACTAAGGTTGAACTAGCTCTATAACCTAGTACAAATAATTTTACACTAGAGTTGAACTAGCTCTATAACCTAGTACAAATAATTTTACACTAGAGTTGAACAAGCTCTATAACCTAGTACAAATAATTTTACACTAGAGTTGAACTAGGTCTATAACCTAGTAGAAATAATTTTACACTAGAGTTGAACTAAATCTACAACCTAGTACAAATAATTTTACACTAGAGTTGAACTAGCTCTATAACCTAGTACAAATAATTTTGCACTAGAGTTGAACTAGCTCTATAACCTAGTACGAATAATTTTACACTATAGTTGAACTAGCTCTATAACCTAGTACAAATAATTTTACACTAGAGTTGAACTAGCTCTATAACCTAGTACAAATAATTTTAGACTACAGGTGAACTAGCTCTATAACCTAGCACAAATAATTTTACACTAGAGTTGAACTAAATCTATAACCTAGTACAAATAATTTTACACTAGAGTTGACCTAAATCTATAACCAAGTACAAATAATTTTACACTAGAGTAGAACTAGCTCTATAACCTAGTACAAATAATTTTACACTAAGGTTGAACTAGTTCTATAACCTAGTACAAATAATTTTACACTAGAGTTGAACTAGCTCTATAACCTAGTACAAATAATTTTACACTAGAGTTGAACTAGCTCTATAACCTAGTACAAATAATTTTACACTAGAGTTGAACTAGGTCTATAACCTAGTACAAATAATTTTACACTAGGGTTGAACTAGCTCTATAACCGAGTACAAATAATTTTACACTAGGGTTGAACTAGCTCTATAACCTAGTACAAATACTTTTACACTAGAGCTGAACTAGCTCTATAACCTAGTTCAAATAATTTTACACTAGAGTTGAACAAGCTCTATAACCTAGTTCAAATAATTTTACACTAGAAATGAACTAGCTCTATAACCTAGTACTAATAATTTTACACTAGAGTTGAACTAGCTCTATAACCTAGTTCAAATAATTTTACACTAGAAATGAACTAGCTCTATAACCTAGTACTAATAATTTTACACTAGAGTTGAACTAGCTCTATAACCTAGTACAAATAATTTTACACTAGAGTTGAACTAGCTCTATAACGTAGTTCAAATAATTTTACACTAAGGTTGAACTAGCTCTATAACCTAGTACAAATAATTTTACACTAGAGTTGAACTAGCTCTATAACCTAGTACAAATAATTTTGCACTAGAGTTGAACTAGCTCTATAACCTAGTACAAATAATTTTACACTAGACTTGAACTAGCTCTATAACCTAGTTCAAATAATTATACACTAAGGTTGAACTAGCTCTATAACCTTGTACAAATAATTTTAAACTAGAGCTGAACTAGCTCTATAACCTAGTACAAATAATTTTACACTAGAGTTGAACTAGCTCTATAACCTAGTACAAATAATTTTACACTACAGGTGAACTAGCTCTATAACCTAGTACAAATAATTTTACACTAGAGTTGAACTAAATCTATAACCTAGTACAAATAATTTTACACTAGAGTTGAACTAAATCTATAACCAAGTACAAATAATTTTACACTAGAGTAGAACTAGCTCTATAACCTAGTACAAATGATTTTACACTAAGGTTGAACTAGCTCTATAACCTAGTACAAATAATTTTACACTAGAGTTGAACTAGCTCTATAACCTAGTACAAATAATTTTACACTAGAGTTGAACAAGCTCTATAACCTAGTACAAATAATTTTACACTAGAGTTGAACTAGGTCTATAACCTAGTAGAAATAATTTTACACTAGAGTTGAACTAAATCTACAACCTAGTACAAATAATTTTACACTAGAGTTGAACTAGCTCTATAACCTAGTACAAATAATTTTGCACTAGAGTTGAACTAGCTCTATAACCTAGTACGAATAATTTTACACTATAGTTGAACTAGCTCTATAACCTAGTACAAATAATTTTACACTAGAGTTGAACTAGCTCTATAACCTAGTACAAATAATTTTAGACTACAGGTGAACTAGCTCTATAACCTAGCACAAATAATTTTACACTAGAGTTGAACTAAATCTATAACCTAGTACAAATAATTTTACACTAGAGTTGACCTAAATCTATAACCAAGTACAAATAATTTTACACTAGAGTAGAACTAGCTCTATAACCTAGTACAAATAATTTTACACTAAGGTTGAACTAGTTCTATAACCTAGTACAAATAATTTTACACTAGAGTTGAACTAGCTCTATAACCTAGTACAAATAATTTTACACTAGAGTTGAACTAGCTCTATAACCTAGTACAAATAATTTTACACTAGAGTTGAACTAGGTCTATAACCTAGTACAAATAATTTTACACTAGAGTTGAACTAAATCTACAACCTAGTACAAATAATTTTACACTAGAGTTGAACTAGCTCTATAACCTAGTACAAATAATTTTGCACTAGAGTTGAACTAGCTCTATAACCTAGTACGAATAATTTTACACTATAGTTGAACTAGCTCTATAACCTAGTACAAATAATTTTACACTAGTGTTGAACTAGCTGTGTAACCTAGTCCAAATAATTTTACACTACAGTTGCACTAGCTCTATAACCTAGTACAAATAATTTTACACTAGAAATGAACTAGCTCTATAACCTAGTACAAATAATTTTACACTAGAGTTGAACTAGCTCTATAACCTAGTACAAATAATTTTACACTACAGGTGAACTAGCTCTATAACCTAGTAGAAATAATTTTACACTAGATTTGACCTAGCTCTATAACCTAGTACAAATAATTTTAAACTAGAGTTGAACTAGCTCTATAACCTAGTACAAATAATTTTACACTAGAGTTGAACTAGCTCTATAACCTAGTACGAATAATTTTACACTATAGTTGAACTGGCTCTATAACCTAGTACAAATAATTTTACACTAGAGTTGAACTAGCTGGGTAACCTAGTTCAAATAATTTTACACTACAGTTGAACTAGCTCTATAACCTAGTACAAATAATTTTACACTAGAAATGAACTAGCTCTATAACCTAGTGTAAAATAATTTTACACAAGAGTTGAACTAGCTCTATAACCTTCTACAAATAATTTTACACTAGAGTTGAACTACCTCTATAGCCTAGTAAAAAGAATTTTACACTAGAGTTGAACTAGCTCTGTAACCTAGTTCAAATAATTTTACACTAGAGTTGAACTAGCTCTATAGCCTAGTACAAATAATTTTACACTAGAGTTGAACTAGCTCTGTAACCTAGTTCAAAAAAATTTACACTAGAGTTGTACTAGCTCTATAACCTAGTACAAATAATTTTACACTAGAAATTAACTAGCACTATAACCTAGTACAAATAATTTTACACTAGAGTTGAACTAGCTCTATAACCTAGTACAAATAATTTTACACTAGAGTTGAACTAGCTCTATTACCTAGTACAAATAATTTTACACTAGGGTTGAACTAGCTCTATAACCGAGTACAAATAATTTTACACTAGAGTTTAACTAGCTCTATAACCTAGTACAAATAATTTTACACTACAGGTGAACTAGCTCTATAACCTAGTACAAATAATTTTACACTAGATTTGACCTAGCTCTATAACCTAGTACAAATAATTTTAAACTAGAGTTGAACTAGCTCTATAACCTAGTACAAATAATTTTACACTAGAGTTGAACTAGCTCTATAACCTAGTACGAATAATTTTACACTATAGTTGAACTAGCTCTATAACCTAGTACAAATAATTTTACACTAGAGTTGAACTAGCTGGGTAACCTAGTTCAAATAATATTACACTACAGTTGAACTAGCTCTATAACCTAGTACAAATAATTTTACACTAGAGTTGAACTAGCTCTATAACCTAGTACAAATAATTTTGCACTAGAGTTGAACTAGCTCTATAACCTAGTACGAATAATTTTACACTAGAGTTGAACTAGCTCTATAACCTAGTACGAATAATTTTACACTATAGTTGAACTAGCTCTATAACCTAGTACAAATAATTTTACACTAGTGTTGAACTAGCTGTGTAACCTAGTTCAAATAATTTTACACTACAGTTACACTAGCTCTATAACCTAGTACAAATAATTTTACACTAGAAATGAACTAGCTCTATAACCTAGTACAAATAATTTTACACTAGAGTTGAACTAGCTCTATAACCTAGTACAAATAATTTTACACTACAGGTGAACTAGCTCTATAACCTAGTACAAATAATTTTACACTAGATTTGACCTAGCTCTATAACCTAGTACAAATAATTTTAAACTAGAGTTGAACTAGCTCTATAACCTAGTACAAATAATTTTACACTAGAGTTGAACTAGCTCTATAACCTAGTACAAATAATTTTACACTAGGGTTGAACTAGCTCTATAACCTAGTACAAATAATTTTACACTAGAGTTGAACTAGCTCTATAACCTAGTACAAATAATTTTACACTAGAGTTGAACTAGCTGGGTAACCTAGTTCAAATAATTTTACACTACAGTTGAACTAGCTCTATAACCTAGTACAAATAATTTTACACTAGAAATGAACTAGCTCTATAACCTAGTGTAAAATAATTTTACACAAGAGTTGAACTAGCTCTATAACCTTCTACAAATAATTTTACACTAGAGTTGAACTAGCTCTATAGCCTAGTAAAAAGAATTTTACACTAGAGTTGAACTAGCTCTGTAACCTAGTTCAAATAATTTTACACTAGAGTTGAACTAGCTCTATAGCCTAGTACAAATAATTTTACACTAGAGTTGAACTAGCTCTGTAACCTAGTTCAAAAAAATTTACACTAGAGTTGTACTAGCTCTATAACCTAGTACAAATAATTTTACACTAGAAATTAACTAGCACTATAACCTAGTACAAATAATTTTACACTAGAGTTGAACTAGCTCTATAACCTAGTACAAATAATTTTACACTAGAGTTGAACTAGCTCTATTACCTAGTACAAATAATTTTACACTAGGGTTGAACTAGCTCTATAACCGAGTACAAATAATTTTACACTAGAGTTTAACTAGCTCTATAACCTAGTACAAATAATTTTACACTACAGGTGAACTAGCTCTATAACCTAGTACAAATAATTTTACACTAGATTTGACCTAGCTCTATAACCTAGTACAAATAATTTTAAACTAGAGTTGAACTAGCTCTATAACCTAGTACAAATAATTTTACACTAGAGTTGAACTAGCTCTATAACCTAGTACGAATAATTTTACACTATAGTTGAACTAGCTCTATAACCTAGTACAAATAATTTTACACTAGAGTTGAACTAGCTGGGTAACCTAGTTCAAATAATATTACACTACAGTTGAACTAGCTCTATAACCTAGTACAAATAATTTTACACTAGAGTTGAACTAGCTCTATAACCTAGTACAAATAATTTTGCACTAGAGTTGAACTAGCTCTATAACCTAGTACGAATAATTTTACACTAGAATTGAACTAGCTCTATAACCTAGTACGAATAATTTTACACTATAGTTGAACTAGCTCTATAACCTAGTACAAATAATTTTACACTAGTGTTGAACTAGCTGTGTAACCTAGTTCAAATAATTTTACACTACAGTTACACTAGCTCTATAACCTAGTACAAATAATTTTACACTAGAAATGAACTAGCTCTATAACCTAGTACAAATAATTTTACACTAGAGTTGAACTAGCTCTATAACCTAGTACAAATAATTTTACACTACAGGTGAACTAGCTCTATAACCTAGTACAAATAATTTTACACTAGATTTGACCTAGCTCTATAACCTAGTACAAATAATTTTAAACTAGAGTTGAACTAGCTCTATAACCTAGTACAAATAATTTTACACTAGAGTTGAACTAGCTCTATAACCTAGTACAAATAATTTTACACTAGGGTTGAACTAGCTCTATAACCTAGTACAAATAATTTTACACTAGAGTTGAACTAGCTCTATAACCTAGTACAAATAATTTTACACTAGAGTTGAACTAGCTCTATTACCTAGTACAAATAATTTTACACTTGGGTTGAACTAGCTCTATAACCGAGTACAAATAATTTTACACTAGAGTTTAACTAGCTCTATAACCTAGTACAAATACTTTTACACTAGAGCTGAACTAGCTCTATAACCTAGTTCAAATAATTTTACACTAGAGTTGAACTAGCTCTATAACCTAGTTCAAATAATTTTACACTAGAAATGAACTAGCTCTATAACCTAGTACTAATAATTTTACACTAGAGTTGAACTAGCTCTATAACCTAGTACAAATAATTTTGCACTAGAGTTGAACTAGCTCTATAACCTAGTACAAATAATTTTACACTAGAGTTGAACTAGCTCTATAACCTAGTACAAATAATTTTGCACTAGAGTTGAACTAGCTCTATAACCTAGTACGAATAATTTTACACTATAGTTGAACTAGCTCTATAACCTAGTACAAATAATTTTACACTAGTGTTGAACTAGCTGTGTAACCTAGTTCAAATAATTTTACACTACAGTTGCACTAGCTCTATAACCTAGTACAAATAATTTTACACTAGAAATGAACTAGCTCTATAACCTAGTACAAATAATTTTACACTAGAGTTGAACTAGCTCTATAACCTAGTACAAATAATTTTACACTACAGGTGAACTAGCTCTATAACCTAGTACAAATAATTTTACACTAGATTTGACCTAGCTCTATAACCTAGGACAAATAATTTTAAACTAGAGTTGAACTAGCTCTATAACCTAGTACAAATAATTTTACACTAGAGTTGAACTAGCTCTATAACCTAGTACGAATAATTTTACACTATAGTTGAACTAGCTCTATAACCTAGTACAAATAATTTTACACTAGAGTTGAACTAGCTGGGTAACCTAGTTCAAATAAATTTACACTACAGTTGAACTAGCTCTATAACCTAGTACAAATAATTTTACACTAGAAATGAACTAGCTCTATAACCTAGTGTAAAATAATTTTACACAAGAGTTGAACTAGCTCTATAACCTTCTACAAATAATTTTACACTAGAGTTGAACTAGCTCTATAGCCTAGTAAAAAGAATTTTACACTAGAGTTGAACTAGCTCTGTAACCTAGTTCAAATAATTTTACACTAGAGTTGAACTAGCTCTATAGCCTAGTACAAATAATTTTACACTAGAGTTGAACTAGCTCTGTAACCTAGTTCAAAAAAATTAACACTAGAGTTGAACTAGCTCTATAACCTAGTACAAATAATTTTACACTAGAAATTAACTAGCTCTATAACCTAGTACAAATAATTTTACACTAGAGTTGAACTAGCTCTATAACCTAGTACAAATAATTTTACACTAGAGTTGAACTAGCTCTATTACCTAGTACAAATAATTTTACACTAGGGTTGAACTAGCTCTATAACCGAGTACAAATAATTTTACACTAGAGTTTAACTAGCTCTATAACCTAGTACAAATACTTTTACACTAGAGCTGAACTAGCTCTATAACCTAGTTCAAATAATTTTACACTAGAGTTGAACTAGCTCTATAACCTAGTTCAAATAATTTTACACTAGAAATGAACTAGCTCTATAACCTAGTACTAATAATTTTACACTAGAGTTGAACTAGCTCTATAACCTAGTACAAATAATTTTACACTAGAGTTGAACTAGCTCTATAACCTAGTACAAATAATTTTACACTAGAGTTGAACTAGCTCTATAACGTAGTTCAAATAATTTTACACTAAGGTTGAACTAGTTCTATAACCTAGTACAAATAATTTTACACTAGAGTTGAACTAGCTCTATAACCTAGTACAAATAATTTTGCACTAGAGTTGAACTAGCTCTATAACCTAGTACAAATAATTTTACACTAGACTTGAACTAGCTCTATAACCTAGTTCAAATAATTTTACACTACAGGTGAACTAGCTCTATAACCTAGTACAAATAATTTTACACTAGAGTTGAACTAGCTCTATAACCTAGTACAAATAATTTTACACTAGAGTTGAACTAGCTCAATAACCTAGTACAAATAATTTTACACTAGAGTTGAACTAGCCCTATAACCTAGTACGAATAATTTTACACTATAGTTGAACTAGCTCTATAACCTAGTACAAATAATTTAACACTAGAGTTGAACTAGCTGTGTAACCTAGTTCAAATAATTTTACACTACAGTTGAACTAGCTCTATAACCTAGTACAAATAATTTTACACTAGAAATGAACTAGCTCTATAACCTATTGTAAAATAATTTTACACTAGAGTTGAACTAGCTCTATAACCCTGCACAAATAATTTTACACTAGAGTTGAACTAGGTCTATAGCCTAGTAAAAATAATTTTACACTAGAGTTGAACTAGCTCTGTAACCTAGTTCAAATAATTTTACACTAGAGTTGAACTAGCTCTATAGCCTGGTACAAATAATTTTACACTAGAGTTGAACTAGCTCTGTAACCTAGTTCAAAAAAATTTACACTAGAGTTGAACTAGCTCTATAACCTAGTACAAATAATTTTACACTAGAAATTAACTAGCTCTATAACCTAGTACAAATAATTTTACACTAGAGTTGAACTAGCTCTATAACCTAGTACAAATAATTTTGCACTAGAGTTGAACTAGCTCTATAACCTAGTACGAATAATTTTACACTGCAGTTGAACTAGCTCTATAATCTAGTACAAATAATTTTACACTAGAGTTGAACTAGCTCTATAACATAGTACAAATAATTTTACACTAGGGTTGAACTAGCTCTATAACAGAGTACAAATAATTTTACACTAGAGTTGAACTAGCTCTATAACCTAGTACAAATACTTTTACACTAGAGCTGAACTAGCTCTAAAACCTAGTTCAAATAATTTTACACTAAGCTTGAACTACCTCTATAACCTAGTACAAATAATTTTACACTAGAGTTGAACTAGCTCTATAACCTAGTACAAATAATTTTACACTAGACTTGAACTAGCTCTATAACCTAGTACAAATAATTTTACACTAGAGTTGAACTAGGTCTATAAACTAGTACAAATAATTTTACACTAGAGTTGAACTAAATCTATAACCTAGTACAAATAATTTTACACTAGAGTTGAACTAGCTCTATAACCTAGTACAAATAATTTTGCACTAGAGTTGAACTAGGTCTATAACCTAGTACGAATAGTTTTACACAATAGTTGAACTAGCTCTATAACCTAGTACAAATAATTTTACACTAGTGTTGAACTAGCTGTGTAACTTAGTTCAAATAATTTTACACTACAGTTGAACTAGCTCTATAACCTAGTGCAAATAATTTTACACTAGAGTTGAACTAGCTCTATAACCAAGTACAAATAATTTTACACTAGAGTTGAACTAGCTCTATAACCTAGTACAAATAATTTTACACTAGACTTGAACTAGCTCTATAACCTAGTTCAAATAATTTTACACTAAGGTTGAACTAGCTCTATAACCTAGTACAAATAATTTTAAACTAGAGTTGAACTAGCTCTATATCCTAGTACAAATAATTTTACACTAGAGTTGAACTAAATCTATAACCTGGTACAAATAATTTTACACTAGAGTTGAACTAAATCTATAACCAAGTACAAATAATTTTACACTAGAGTAGAACTAGCTCTATAACCTAGTACAAATAATTTTACACTAAGGTTGAACTAGCTCTATAACCTAGTACAAATAATTTTACACTAGAGTTGAACTAGCTCTATAACCTAGTGCAAATACTTTTACACTAGAGCTGAACTAGCTCTAAAACCTAGTTCAAATAATTTTACACTAAGCTTGAACTACCTCTATAACCTAGTACAAATAATTTTACACTAGAGTTGAACTAGCTCTATAACCTAGTACAAATAATTTTACACTAGACTTGAACTAGCTCTATAACCTAGTACAAATAATTTTACACTAGAGTTGAACTAGGTCTATAAACTAGTACAAATAATTTTACACAACTAAATCTATAACCTAGTACAAATAATTTTACACTAGAGTTGAACTAGCTCTATAACCTAGTACAAATAATTTTGCACTAGAGTTGAACTAGGTCTATAACCTAGTACGAATAATTTTACACAATAGTTGAACTAGCTCTATAACCTAGTACAAATAATTTTACACTAGTGTTGAACTAGCTGTGTAACTTAGTTCAAATAATTTTACACTACAGTTGAACTAGCTCTATAACCTAGTGCAAATAATTTTACACTAGAGTTGAACTAGCTCTATAACCAAGTACAAATAATTTTACACTAGAGTTGAACTAGCTCTATAACCTAGTACAAATAATTTTACACTAGACTTGAACTAGCTCTATAACCTAGTTCAAATAATTTTACACTAAGGTTGAACTAGCTCTATAACCTAGTACAAATAATTTTAAACTAGAGTTGAACTAGCTCTATATCCTAGTACAAATAATTTTACACTAGAGTTGAACTAAATCTATAACCTGGTACAAATAATTTTACACTAGAGTTGAACTAAATCTATAACCAAGTACAAATAATTTTACACTAGAGTAGAACTAGCTCTATAACCTAGTACAAATAATTTTACACTAAGGTTGAACTAGCTCTATAACCTAGTACAAATAATTTTACACTAGAGTTGAACTAGCTCTATAACCTAGTACAAATAACTTTACACTAGAGTTGAACTAGCTCTATAACCTAGTACAAATAATTTTACACTAGAGTTGAACTAGCTCTATAACCTAGCACAAATAATTTTACACTACAGGTGAACTAGCTCTATAACCTAGTACAAATAATTTTACACTAGAGTTGAACTAGCTCTATAACCTAGTACAAATAATTTTACACTAGAGTTGAACTAGCTCTATAACCTAGTACGAATAATTTTACACTAGAGTTGAACTAGCTCTATAACCTAGTACCAATAATTTTACACTAGAGTTGTACTAGCTCTATAACCTAGTACGAATAATTTTACACTATAGTTGAACTAGCTCTATAACCTAGTACAAATAATTTTACACTAGAGTTGAACTAGCTGTTAACCTAGTTCAAATAATTTTGCACTACAGTTGAACTAGCTCTATAACCTAGTACAAATAATTTTACGCTAGAAATGAACTAGCTCTATAACCTAGTGTAAAATAATTTTACACTAGAGTTGAACTAGTTCTATAACCTTGTACAAATAGTTTTACACTAGAGTTGAACTAGCTCTATAGCCTAGTACAAATAATTTTACACTAGAGTTGAACTAGCTCTGTAACCTAGTTCAAATAATTTTACACTTGAGTTGAACTAGCTCTATAGCCTAGTACAAATAATTTTACACTAGAGTTGAACTAAATCTATAACCAAGTATAAATAATTTTACACTAGAGTAGAACTAGCCCTATAACCTAGTACAGATAATTTTACACTAAGGTTGAACTAGCTCTATAGCCTAGTACAAATAATTTTACACTAGAGTTGAACTAGCTCTATAACCTAGTACAAATAATTTTACACTAGAATTGAACTAGCTCTATAACCTAGTACAAATAATTTTACACTAGAGTTGAACTAGCTCTATAACCTAGTACAAATAATTTTACACTACAGGTGAACTAGCTCTATAACCTAGTACAAATAATTTTACACTAGAGTTGAACTAGCTCTATAACCTATTACAAATAAATGTACACTAGAGTTGAACTAGCTCTATAACCTAGTACAAATAATTTTACACTAGACTTGAACTAGCTCTATAACCTAGTACAAATAATTTTACACTAGACTTGAACTAGCTCTATAACCTAGTTCAAATAATTTTACACTAAGGTTGAACTAGCTCTATAACCTAGTACAAATAATTTTAAACTAGAGTTGAACTAGCTCTATAACCTAGTACAAATAATTTTACACTAGAGTTGAACTAAATCTATAACCTAGTACAAATAATTTTACACTAGAGTTGAACTAAATCTATAACCAAGTACAAATAATTTTACACTAGAGTCGAACTAGCTCTATAACCTAGTACAAATAATTTTACACTAAGGTTGAACTAGCTCTATAACCTAGTACAAATAATTTTACACTATAGTTGAACTAGCTCTATAACCTAGTACAAATAACTTTACACTAGCGTTGAACTAGCTCTATAACCTAGTACAAATAACTTTACACTAGAGTTGAACTAGCTCTATAACCTAGTACAAATAATTATACACTACAGGTGAACTAGCTCTATAACCCAGTACAAATAATTTTACACTAGAGTTGAACTAGCTCTATAACCTAGTACAAATAATTTTACACTAGAGTTGAACTAGCTCTATAACCTAGTACAAATAATTTTACACTAGAGTTGAACTAGCTCTATAACCTAGTACAAATAATTTTACACTAGAGTTGAACTAGCTCTATAACCTAGTACGAATAATTTTACACTATAGTTGAACTAGCTCTATAACCTAGTACAAATAATTTTACACTAGAGTTGAACTAGCAGTGTAACCTAGTTCAAATAATTTTGCACTACAGTTGAACTAGCTCTATAACCTAGTACAAATAATCTTACACTAGAAATGAACTAGCTCTATAACCTAGTACAAATAATTTTACACTAGAAATTAACTAGCTCTATAACCTAGTACAAATAATTTTACACTAGAGTTGAACTAGCTCTATAACCTTGTACAAATAATTTTACACTAGAGTTTAACTAGCTCTATAACCTAGTACAAATAATTTTACACTAGAGTTGAACTAGCTCTGTAACATAGTTCAAATAATTTTACACTAGAGTTGAACTAGCTCTATAGCCTAGTTCAAATAATTTTGCACTACAGTTGAACTAGCTCTATAACCTAGTACAAATAATTTTACACTAGAAATGAACTAGCTCTATAACCTAGTACAAATAATTTTACACTAGAAATTAACTAGCTCTATAACCTAGTACAAATAATTTTACACTAGAGTTGAACTAGCTCTATAACCTTGTACAAATAATTTTACACTAGAGTTTAACTAGCTCTATAACCTAGTACAAATAATTTTACACTAGAGTTGAACTAGCTCTGTAACCTAGTTCAAATAATTTTACACTTGAGTTGAACTAGCTCTATAGCCTAGTACAAATAATTTTACACTAGAGTTGAACTAAATCTATAACCAAGTATAAATAATTTTACACTAGAGTAGAACTAGCCCTATAACCTAGTACAGATAATTTTACACTAAGGTTGAACTAGCTCTATAGCCTAGTACAAATAATTTTACACTAGAGTTGAACTAGCTCTATAACCTAGTACAAATAATTTTACACTAGAAATGAACTAGCTCTATAACCTAGTACAAATAATTTTACACTAGAGTTGAACTAGCTCTATAACCTAGTACAAATAATTTTACACTAGAGTTGAACTAGCTCTATAACCTAGTACAAATAATTTTACACTAGAGTTGAACTAGCTCTATAACCTAGTACGAATAATTTTACACTATAGTTGAACTAGCTCTATAACCTAGTACAAATAATTTTACACTAGAGTTGAACTAGCTGTGTAACCTAGTTCAAATAATTTTGCACTACAGTTGAACTAGCTCTATAACCTAGTACAAATAATTTTACACTAGAAATGAACTAGCTCTATAACCTAGTACAAATAATTTTACACTAGAAATTAACTAGCTCTATAACCTAGTACAAATAATTTTACACTAGAGTTGAACTAGCTCTATAACCTTGTACAAATAATTTTACACTAGAGTTTAACTAGCTCTATAACCTAGTACAAAATTTTTTACACTAGAGTTGAACTAGCTCTGTAACATAGTTCAAATAATTTTACACAAGATTTGAACTAGCTCTATAACCTAGTACAAATAATTTTACACTAGAGTTGAACTTGCTCTATAACCTAGTACAAATAATTTTACACTAGGGTTGAACTAGCTCTATAACCGAGTACAAATAATTTTACAGTACAGTTTAACTAGCTCTATAACGTAGTACAAATACTTTTACACTAGAGCTGAACTAGCTCTATAACCTAGTTCAAATAATTTTACACTAAGGTTGAACTAGCTCTATAACCTAGTACAAATAATTTTACACTAGAGTTGAACTAGCTCTATAACCTAGTACAAATAACTTTACACTAGAGTTGAACTAGCTCTATAACCTAGTACAAATAATTTTACACTAGAGTTGAACTAGCTCTATAACCTAGCACAAATAATTTTACACTACAGGTGAACTAGCTCTATAACCTAGTACAAATAATTTTACACTAGAGTTGAACTAGCTCTATAACCTTGTACAAATAATTTTACACTAGAGTTTAACTAGCTCTATAACCTAGTACAAATAATTTTACACTAGAGTTGAACTAGCTCTGTAACATAGTTCAAATAATTTTACACTAGAGTTGAACTAGCTCTATAGCCTAGTTCAAATAATTTTGCACTACAGTTGAACTAGCTCTATAACCTAGTACAAATAATTTTACACTAGAAATGAACTAGCTCTATAACCTAGTACAAATAATTTTACACTAGAAATTAACTAGCTCTATAACCTAGTACAAATAATTTTACACTAGAGTTGAACTAGCTCTATAACCTTGTACAAATAATTTTACACTAGAGTTTAACTAGCTCTATAACCTAGTACAAATAATTTTACACTAGAGTTGAACTAGCTCTGTAACCTAGTTCAAATAATTTTACACTTGAGTTGAACTAGCTCTATAGCCTAGTACAAATAAATTTACACTAGAGTTGAACTAAATCTATAACCAAGTATAAATAATTTTACACTAGAGTAGAACTAGCCCTATAACCTAGTACAGATAATTTTACACTAAGGTTGAACTAGCTCTATAGCCTAGTACAAATAATTTTACACTAGAGTTGAACTAGCTCTATAACCTAGTACAAATAATTTTACACTAGAAATGAACTAGCTCTATAACCTAGTACAAATAATTTTACACTAGAGTTGAACTAGCTCTATAACCTAGTACAAATAATTTTACACTAGAGTTGAACTAGCTCTATAACCTAGTACAAATAATTTTACACTAGAGTTGAACTAGCTCTATAACCTAGTACGAATAATTTTACACTATAGTTGAACTAGCTCTATAACCTAGTACAAATAATTTTACACTAGAGTTGAACTAGCTGTGTAACCTAGTTCAAATAATTTTGCACTACAGTTGAACTAGCTCTATAACCTAGTACAAATAATTTTACACTAGAAATGAACTAGCTCTATAACCTAGTACAAATAATTTTACACTAGAAATTAACTAGCTCTATAACCTAGTACAAATAATTTTACACTAGAGTTGAACTAGCTCTATAACCTTGTACAAATAATTTTACACTAGAGTTTAACTAGCTCTATAACCTAGTACAAAAATTTTTACACTAGAGTTGAACTAGCTCTGTAACATAGTTCAAATAATTTTACACAAGATTTGAACTAGCTCTATAACCTAGTACAAATAATTTTACACTAGAGTTGAACTAGCTCTATAACCTAGTACAAATAATTTTACACTAGGGTTGAACTAGCTCTATAACCGAGTACAAATAATTTTACAGTACAGTTTAACTAGCTCTATAACGTAGTACAAATACTTTTACACTAGAGCTGAACTAGCTCTATAACCTAGTTCAAATAATTTTACACTAAGGTTGAACTAGCTCTATAACCAAGTACAAATAATTTTACACTAGAGTTGAACTAGCTCTATAACGTAGTTCAAATAATTTTACACTAAGGTTGAACTAGCTCTATAACCTAGTACAAATAATTTTACACTAGAGTTGAACTAGCTCTATAACCTAGTACAAATAATTTTGCACTAGAGTTGAATTAGCTGTATAACCTAGTACGAATAACTTTACACTATAGTTGAACTAGCTCTATAACCTAGTACAAATAATTTTACACTAGAGTTGAACTACTTCTATAACCTAGTACAAATAATTTTAAACTAGAGTTGAACTAGCTCTATTACCTAGTACAAATAATTTTACACTAGGGTTGAACTAGCTCTATAACCGAGTACAAATAATTTTACACTAGAGTTTAACTAGCTCTATAACCTATTACAAATACTTTTACACTAGAGCTGAACTAGCTCTATAACCTAGTTCAAATAATTTTACACTAGAGTTGAACTAGCTCTATAACCTAGTTCAAATAATTTTACACTAGAAATGAACTAGCTCTATAACCTAGTACTAATAATTTTACACTAGAGTTGAACTAGCTCTATAGCCTAGTACAAATAATTTTACACTAGAGTTGAACTAGCTCTATAACCTAGTACAAATAATTTTACACTAGAGTTGAACTAGCACTATAACGTAGTTCAAATAATTTTACACTAAGGTTGAACTAGCTCTATAACCTAGTACAACTAATTTTACACTAGAGTTGAACTAGCTCTATAACCTAGTTCAAATAATTTTACACTAAGGTTGAACTAGCTCTATAACCTAGTACAAATAATTTTACACTAGAGTTGAACTAGCTCTATAACGTAGTTCAAATAATTTTACACTAAGGTTGAACTAGCTCTATAACCTAGTACAAATAATTTTACACTAGAGTTGAACTAGCTCTATAAGCTAGTACAAATAATTTTGCACTAGAGTTGAACTAGCTCTATAACCTAGTACGAATAACTTTACACTATAGTTGAACTAGCTCTATAACCTAGTACAAATAATTTTACACTAGAGTTGAACTACCTCTATAACCTAGTACAAATAATTTTACACTAGAGTTGAACTAGCTCTATTACCTAGTACAAATAATTTTACACTCGGGTTGAACTAGCTCTATAACCGAGTACAAATAATTTTACACTAGAGTTTAACTAGCTCTATAACCTATTACAAATACTTTTACACTAGAGCTGAACTAGCTCTATAACCTAGTTCAAATAATTTTACACTAGAGTTGAACTAGCTCTATAACCTAGTTCAAAAAATTTTACACTAGAAATGAACTAGCTCTATAACCTAGTACTAATAATTTTACACTAGAGTTGAACTAGCTCTATAGCCTAGTACAAATAATTTTACACTAGAGTTGAACTAGCTCTATAACCTAGTACAAATAATTTTACACTAGAGTTGAACTAGCACTATAACGTAGTTCAAATAATTTTACACTAAGGTTGAACTAGCTCTATAACCTAGTACAAATAATTTTACACTAGAGTTGAACTACCTCTATAACCTAGTACAAATAATTTTACACTAGAGTTGAACTAGCTCTATAACCTAGTACTAATAATTTTACACTAGAGTTGAACTAGCTCTATAGCCTAGTACAAATAATTTTACACTAGAGTTGAACTAGCTCTATAACCTAGTACAAATAATTTTACACTAGAGTTGAACTAGCACTATAACGTAGTTCAAATAATTTTACACTAAGGTTGAACTAGCTCTATAACCTAGTACAAATAATTTTACACTAGAGTTGAACTAGCTCTATAACCTAGTTCAAATAATTTTGCACTAGAGTTGAACTAGCTCTATAACCTAGTACGAATAATTTTACACTACAGTTGAACTAGCTCTATAATCTAGTACAAATAATTTTACACTAGAGTTGAACTAGCTCTATAACATAGTACAAATAATTTTACACTAGGGTTGAACTAGCTCTATAACAGAGTACAAATAATTTTACACTAGAGTTGAACTAGCTCTATAACCTAGTACAAATACTTTTACACTAGAGCTGAACTAGCTCTAAAACCTAGTTCAAATAATTTTACACTAAGCTTGAACTACCTCTATAACCTAGTACAAATAATTTTACACTAGAGTTGAACTAGCTCTATAACCTAGTACAAATAATTTTACACTAGACTTGAACTAGCTCTATAACCTAGTACAAATAATTTTACACTAGAGTTGAACTAGGTCTATAACCTAGTACAAATAATTTTACACTAGAGTTGAACTAAATCTATAACCTAGTACAAATAATTTTACACTAGAGTTGAACTAGCTCTATAACCTAGTACAAATAATTTTGCACTAGAGTTGAACTAGGTCTATAACCTAGTACGAATAATTTTACACAATAGTTGAACTAGCTCTATAACCCAGTACAAATAATTTTACACTAGTGTTGAACTAGCTGTGTAACCTAGTTCAAATAATTTTACACTACAGTTGAACTAGCTCTATAACCTAGTGCAAATAATTTTACACTAGAGATGAACTAGCTCTATAACCTAGTACAAATAATTTTACACTAGAGTTGAACTAGCTCTATAACCTAGTACAAATAGTTTTACACTAGACTTGAACTAGCTCTATAACCTAGTTCAAATAATTTTACACTAAGGTTGAACTAGCTCTATAACCTAGTACAAATAATTTTAAACTAGAGTTGAACTAGCTCTATATCCTAGTACAAATAATTTTACACTAGAGTTGAACTAAATCTATAACCTAGTACAAATAATTTTACACTAGAGTTGACCTAAATCTATAACCAAGTACAAATAATTTTACACTAGAGTAGAACTAGCAGTATAACCTAGTACAAATAATTTTACACTAAGGTTGAACTATCTCTATAACCTTGTACAAATAATTTTACACTAGAGTTGAACTAGCTCTATAACCTAGTACAAATAACTTTACACTAGAGTTGAACTAGCTCTATAACCTAGTACAAATAATTTTACACTAGAGTTGAACTAACTCTATAACCTAGCACAAATAATTTTACACTACAGGTGAACTAGCTCTATAACCTAGTACAAATAATTTTACACTAGAGTTGAACTAGCTATATAACCTAGTACAAATAATTTTACACTAGAGTTGAACTAGCTCTATAACCTAGTACGAATAATTTTACACTAGAGTTGAACTAGCTCTATAACCTAGTACCAATAATTTTACACTACAGTTGAACTAGCTCTATAACCTAGTACGAATAATTTTACACTATAGTTGAACTAGCTCTATAACCTAGTACAAATAATTTTACACTAGAGTTGAACTAGCTGTTAACCTTGTTCAAATAATTTTGCACTACAGTTGAACTAGCTCTATAACCTAGTACAAATAATTTTACAATAGAAATGAACTAGCTCTATAACCTAGTGTAAAATAATTTTACACTAGAGTTGAACTAGCTCTATAACCTTGTACAAATAGTTTTACACTAGAGTTGAACTAGCTCTATAGCCTAGTACAAATAATTTTACACTAGAGTTGAACTAGCTCTGTACCCTAGTTCAAATAATTTTACACTTGAGTTGAACTAGCTCTATAGCCTAGTACAAATAATTTTACACTAGAGTTGAACTAAATCTATAACCAAGTACAAATAATTTTACACTAGAGTAGAACTAGCTCTATAACCTAGTACAAATAATTTTACACTAAGGTTGAACTAGCTCTATAGCCTAGTACAAATAATTTTACACTAGAGTTGAACTTGCTCTATAACCTAGTACAAATAATTTTACACTAGAGTTGAACTAGCTCTATAACCTAGTACAAATAATTTTACACTAGAGTTGAACTAGCTCTATAACCTAGTACAAATAATTTTACACTACAGGTGAACTAGCTCTATAACCTAGTACAAATAATTTTACACTAGAGTTGAACTAGCTCTATAACCTATTACAAATAATTTTACACTAGACTTGAACTAGCTCTATAACCTAGTTCAAATAATTTTACACTAAGGTTGAACTAGCTCTATAACCTAGTACAAATAATTTTAAACTAGAGTTGAACTAGCTCTATAACCTAGTACAAATAATTTTACACTAGAGTTGAACTAAATCTATAACCAAGTACAAATAATTTTACACTAGAGTAGAACTAGCTCTATAACCTAGTACAAATAATTTTACACTAAGGTTGAACTAGCTCTATAGCCTAGTACAAATAATTTAACACTACAGGTGAACTAGCTCTATAACCTAGTACAAATAATTTTACACCAGAGTTGAACTAGCTCTATAATCTAGTACAAATAATTTTACACTAGAGTAGAACTAGCTCTATAACCTAGTACAAATAATTTTACACTAAGGTTGAACTAGCTCTATAGCCTAGTACAAATAATTTTACACTACAGGTGAACTAGCTCTATAACCTAGTACAAATAATTTTACACTAGAGTTGAACTAGCTCTATAACCTAGTACAAATAATTTTACACTAGAGTTGAACTAGCTGTTAACCTTGTTCAAATAATTTTGCACTACAGTTGAACTAGCTCTATAACCTAGTACAAATAATTTTACACTAGAAATGAACTAGCTCTATAACCTAGTGTAAAATAATTTTACACTAGAGTTGAACTAGCTCTATAACCTTGTACAAATAGTTTTACACTAGAGTTGAACTAGCTCTATAGCCTAGTACAAATAATTTTACACTAGAGTTGAACTAGCTCTGTAACCTAGTTCAAATAATTTTACACTTGAGTTGAACTAGCTCTATAGCCTAGTACAAATAATTTTACACTAGAGTTGAACTAAATCTATAACCAAGTACAAATAATTTTACACTAGAGTAGAACTAGCTCTATAACCTAGTACAAATAATTTTACACTAAGGTTGAACTAGCTCTATAGCCTAGTACAAATAATTTTACACTAGAGTTGAACTTGCTCTATAACCTAGTACAAATAATTTTACACTAGAGTTGAACTAGCTCTATAACCTAGTACAAATAATTTTACACTAGAGTTGAACTAGCTCTATAACCTAGTACAAATAATTTTACACTACAGGTGAACTAGCTCTATAACCTAGTACAAATAATTTTACACTAGAGTTGAACTAGCTCTATAACCTATTACAAATAATTTTACACTAGACTTGAACTAGCTCTATAACCTAGTTCAAATAATTTTACACTAAGGTTGAACTAGCTCTATAACCTAGTACAAATAATTTTACACTAGAGTTGAACTAAATCTATAACCTAGTACAAATAATTTTACACTAGAGTAGAACTAGCTCTATAACCTAGTACAAATAATTTTACACTAAGGTTGAACTAGCTCTATAGCCTAGTACAAATAATTTAACACTACAGGTGAACTAGCTCTATAACCTAGTACAAATAATTTTACACCAGAGTTGAACTAGCTCTATAATCTAGTACAAATAATTTTACACTAGACTTGAACTAGCTCTATAACCTAGTACAAATAATTTTACACTAGACTTGAACTAGCTCTATAACCTAGTTCAAATAATTTTACACTAAGGTTGAACTAGCTCTATAACCTAGTACAAATAATTTTAAACTAGAGTTGAACTAGCTCTATAACCTAGTACAAATAATTTTACACTAGAGTTGAACTAAATCTATAACCTAGTACAAATAATTTTACACTAGAGTTGAACTAGCTCTATTACCTAGTACAAATAATTTTACACTAGGGTTGAACTAGCTCTATAACCGAGTACAAATAATTTTACACTAGAGTTTAACTAGCTCTATAACCTATTACAAATACTTTTACACTAGAGCTGAACTAGCTCTATAACCTAGTTCAAATAATTTTACACTAGAGTTGAACTAGCTCTATAACCTAGTTCAAATAATTTTACACTAGAAATGAACTAGCTCTATAACCTAGTACTAATAATTTTACACTAGAGTTGAACTAGCTCTATAGCCTAGTACAAATAATTTTACACTAGAGTTGAACTAGCTCTATAACCTAGTAGAAATAATTTTACACTAGAGTTGAACTAGCACTATAACGTAGTTCAAATAATTTTACACTAAGGTTGAACTAGCTCTATAACCTAGTACAAATAATTTTACACTAGAGTTGAACTAGCTCTATAACCTAGTTCAAATAATTTTACACTAAGGTTGAACTAGCTCTATAACCTAGTACAAATAATTTTACACTAGAGTTGAACTAGCTCTATAACGTAGTTCAAATAATTTTACACTAAGGTTGAACTAGCTCTATAACCTAGTACAAATAATTTTACACTAGAGTTGAACTAGCTCTATAAGCTAGTACAAATAATTTTGCACTAGAGTTGAACTAGCTCTATAACCTAGTACAAATAACTTTACACTATAGTTGAACTAGCTCTATAACCTAGTACAAATAATTTTACACTAGAGTTGAACTACCTCTATAACCTAGTACAAATAATTTTACACTAGAGTTGAACTAGCTCTATTACCTAGTACAAATAATTTTACACTAGGGTTGAACTAGCTCTATAACCGAGTACAAATAATTTTACACTAGAGTTTAACTAGCTCTATAACCTATTACAAATACTTTTATACTAGAGCTGAACTAGCTCTATAACCTAGTTCAAATAATTTTACACTAGAGTTGAACTAGCTCTATAACCTAGTTCAAAAAAATTTACACTAGAAATGAACTAGCTCTATAACCTAGTACTAATAATTTTACACTAGAGTTGAACTAGCTCTATAGCCTAGTACAAATAATTTTACACTAGAGTTGAACTAGCTCTATAACCTAGTACAAATAATTTTACACTAGAGTTGAACTAGCACTATAACGTAGTTCAAATAATTTTACACTAAGGTTGAACTAGCTCTATAACCTAGTACAAATAATTTTACACTAGAGTTGAACTAGCTCTATAACCTAGTTCAAATAATTTTGCACTAGAGTTGAACTAGCTCTATAACCTAGTACGAATAATTTTACACTACAGTTGAACTAGCTCTATAATCTAGTACAAATAATTTTACACTAGGGTTGAACTAGCTCTATAACATAGTACAAATAATTTTACACTAGGGTTGAACTAGCTCTATAACAGAGTACAAATAATTTTACACTAGAGTTGAACTAGCTCTATAACCTAGTACAAATACTTTTACACTAGAGCTGAACTAGCTCTAAAACCTAGTTCAAATAATTTTACACTAAGCTTGAACTACCTCTATAACCTAGTACAAATAATTTTACACTAGAGTTGAACTAGCTCTATAACCTAGTACAAATAATTTTACACTAGACTTGAACTAGCTCTATAACCTAGTACAAATAATTTTACACTAGAGTTGAACTAGGTCTATAACCTAGTACAAATAATTTTACACTAGAGTTGAACTAAATCTATAACCTAGTACAAATAATTTTACACTAGAGTTGAACTAGCTCTATAACCTAGTACAAATAATTTTGCACTAGAGTTGAACTAGGTCTATAACCTAGTACGAATAATTTTACACAATAGTTGAACTAGCTCTATAACCCAGTACAAATAATTTTACACTAGTGTTGAACTAGCTGTGTAACCTAGTTCAAATAATTTTACACTACAGTTGAACTAGCTCTATAACCTAGTGCAAATAATTTTACACTAGAGTTGAACTAGCTCTATAACCTAGTACAAATAATTTTACACTAGAGTTGAACTAGCTCTATAACCTAGTACAAATAATTTTACACTAGACTTGAACTAGCTCTATAACCTAGTTCAAATAATTTTACACTAAGGTTGAAGTAGCTCTATAACCTAGTACAAATAATTTTAAACTAGAGTTGAACTAGCTCTATATCCTAGTACAAATAATTTTACACTAGAGTTGAACTAAATCTATAACCTAGTACAAATAATTTTACACTAGAGTTGACCTAAATCTATAACCAAGTACAAATAATTTTACACTAGAGTAGAACTAGCTGTATAACCTAGTACAAATAATTTTACGCTAAGGTTGAACTAGCTCTATAACCTTGTACAAATAATTTTACACTAGACTTGAACTAGCTCTATAACCTAGTTCAAATAACTTTACACTAGAGTTGAACTAGCTCTATAACCTAGTAGAAATAATTTTACACTAGAGTTGAACTAACTCTATAACCTAGCACAAATAATTTTACACTACAGGTGAACTAGCTCTATAACCTAGTACAAATAATTTTACACTAGAGTTGAACTAGCTCTATAACCTAGTACAAATAATTTTACACTAGAGTTGAACTAGCTCTATAACCTAGTACGAATAATTTTACACTAGAGTTGAACTAGCTCTATAACCTAGTACCAATAATTTTACACTAGAGTTGAACTAGCTCTATAACCTGGTACGAATAATTTTACACTATAGTTGAACTAGCTCTATAACCTAGTACAAATAATTTTACACTAGAGTTGAACTAGCTGTTAACCTTGTTCAAATAATTTTGCACTACAGTTGAACTAGCTCTATAACCTAGTACAAATAATTTTACACTAGAAATGAACTAGCTCTATAACCTAGTGTAAAATAATTTTACACTAGAGTTGAACTAGCTCTATAACCTTGTACAAATAGTTTTACACTAGAGTTGAACTAGCTCTATAGCCTAGTACAAATAATTTTACACTAGAGTTGAACTAGCTCTGTAACCTAGTTCAAATAATTTTACACTTGAGTTGAAGTAGCTCTATAGCCTAGTACAAATAATTTTACACTAGAGTTGAACTAAATCTATAACCAAGTACAAATAATTTTACACTAGAGTAGAACTAGCTCTATAACCTAGTACAAATAATTTTACACTAAGGTTGAACTAGCTCTATAGCCTAGTACAAATAATTTTACACTAGAGTTGAACTTGCTCTATAACCTAGTACAAATAATTTTACACTAGAGTTGAACTAGCTCTATAACCTAGTACAAATAATTTTACACTAGAGTTGAACTAGCTCTATAACCTAGTACAAATAATTTTACACTACAGGTGAACTAGCTCTATAACCTAGTACAAATAATTTTACACTAGAGTTGAACTAGCTCTATAACCTATTACAAATAAATTTACACTAGAGTTGAACTAGCTCTATAATCTAGTACAAATAATTTTACACTAGACTTGAACTAGCTCTATAACCTAGTACAAATAATTTTACACTAGACTTGAACTAGCTCTATAACCTAGTTCAAATAATTTTACACTAAGGTTGAACTAGCTCTATAACCTAGTACAAATAATTTTAAACTAGAGTTGAACTAGCTCTATAACCTAGTACAAATAATTTTACACTAGAGTTGAACTAAATCTATAACCTAGTACAAATAATTTTACACTAGAGTTGAACTAAATCTATAACCAAGTACAAATAATTTTACACTAGAGTAGAACTAGCTCTATAACCTAGTACAAATAATTTTACACTAAGGTTGAACTAGCTCTATAACCTAGTACAAATAATTTTACACTAAGGTTGAACTAGCTCTATAACCTAGTACAAATAACTTTACACTAGAGTTGAACTAGCTCTATAACCTAGTACAAATAATTTTACACTACAGGTGAACTAGCTCTATAACCTAGTACAAATAATTTTACACTAGAGTTGAACTAGCTCTATAACCTAGTACAAATAATTTTACACTAGAGTTGAGCTAGCTCTATAACCTAGTACAAATAATTTTACACTAGAGTTGAACTAGCTCTATAACCTAGTACAAATAATTTTACACTAGAGTTGAACTAGCTCTATAACCTAGTACAAATAATTTTACACTAGAGTTGAACTAGCTCTATAACCTAGTACAAATAATTTTACACTAGAGTTGAACTAGCTCTATAACCTAGTACGAATAATTTTACACTAGAGTTGAACTAGCTCTATAACCTAGTACCAATAATTTTACACTAGAGTTGAACTAGCTCTATAACCTAGTACAAATAATTTTACACTAGAGTTGAACTAGCTCTATAACCTAGTACGAATAATTTTACACTATAGTTGAACTAGCTCTATAACCTAGTACAAATAATTTTACACTAGAGTTGAACTAGCTGTTAACCTAGTTCAAATAATTTTGCACTACAGTTGAACTAGCTCTATAACCTAGTACAAATAATTTTACACTAGAAATGAACTAGCTCTATAACCTAGTGTAAAATAATTTTACACTAGAGTTGAACTAGCTCTATAACCTTGTACAAATAGTTTTACACTAGAGTTGAACTAGCTCTATAGCCTAGTACAAATAATTTTACACTAGAGTTGAACTAGCTCTGTAACCTAGTTCAAATAATTTTACACTTGAGTTGAACTAGCTCTATAGCCTAGTACAAATAATTTTACACTAGAGTTGAACTAAATCTATAACCAAGTACAAATAATTTTACACTAGAGTAGAACTAGCTCTATAACCTAGTACAAATAATTTTACACTAAGGTTGAACTAGCTCTATAGCCTAGTACAAATAATTTTACACTAGAGTTGAACTAGCTCTATAACCTAGTACAAATAATTTTACACTAGAGTTGAACTAGCTCTATAACCTAGTACAAATAATTTTACACTAGAGTTGAACTAGCTCTATAACCTAGTACAAATAATTTTACACTACAGGTGAACTAGCTCTATAACCTAGTACAAATAATTTTACACTAGAGTTGAACTAGCTCTATAACCTATTACAAATAAATTTACACTAGAGTTGAACTAGCTCTATAACCTAGTACAAATAATTTTACACTAGACTTGAACTAGCTCTATAACCTAGTACAAATAATTTTACACTAGACTTGAACTAGCTCTATAACCTAGTTCCAATAATTTTACACTAAGGTTGAACTAGCTCTATAACCTAGTACAAATAATTTTAAACTAGAGTTGAACTACCTCTATAACCTAGTACAAATAATTTTACACTAGAGTTGAACTAAATCTATAACCTAGTACAAATAATTTTACACTAGAGTTGAACTAAATCTATAACCAAGTACAAATAATTTTACACTAGAGTAGAACTAGCTCTATAACCTAGTACAAATAAGTTTACACTAAGGTTGAACTAGCTCAATAACCTAGTACAAATAATTTTACACTAGAGTTGAACTAGCTCTATAACCTAGTACAAATAATTTTACACTAGAGTTGAACTAGCTCTATAACCTAGTACAAATAACTTTACACTAGAGTTGAACTAGCTCTATAACCTAGTACAAATAACTTTACACTAGAGTTGAACTAGCTCTATAACCTAGTACAAATAACTTTACACTAGAGTTGAACTAGCTCTATAACCTAGAACAAATAACTTTACACTAGAGTTGAACTAGCTCTATAACCTAGTACAAATAATTTTACACTACAGGTGAACTAGCTCTATAACCTAGTACAAATAATTTTACACTAGAGTTGAACTAGCTCTATAACCTAGTACAAATAATTTACACTAGAGTTGAACTAGCTCTATAACCTAGTACAAATAATTTTACACTAGAGTTGAACTAGCTCTATAACCTAGTACAAATAATTTTACACTAGAGTTGAACTAGCTCTATAACCTAGTACAAATAACTTTACACTAGAGTTGAACTAGCTCTATAACCTAGTACAAATAATTTTACACTACAGGTGAACTAGCTCTATAACCTAGTACAAATAATTTTACACTAGAGTTGAACTAGCTCTATAACCTAGTACAAATAATTTTACACTAGAGTTGAACTAGCTCTATAACCTAGTACAAATAATTTTACACTAGAGTTGAACTAGCTCTATAACCTAGTACAAATAATATTACACTAGAGTTGAACTAGCTCTATAACCTAGTACGAATAATTTTACAGTATAGTTGAACTAGCTCTATAACCTAGTACAAATAATTTTACACTAGAGTTGAACTAGCTGTTAACCTAGTTCAAATAATTTTGCACTACAGTTGAACTAGCTCTATAACCTAGTACAAATAATTTTACACTAGAAATGAACTAGCTCTATAACCTATTGTAAAATAATTTTACACTAGAGTTGAACTAGCTCTATAACCTTGTACAAATAGTTTTACACTAGAGTTGAACTAGCTCTATAGCCTAGTACAAATAATTTTACACTAGAGTTGAACTAGCTCTATAGCCTAGTACAAATAATTTTACACTAGAGTTGAACTAGCTCTGTAACCTAGTTCAAATAATTTTACACTTGAGTTGAACTAGCTCTATAGCCTAGTACAAATAATTTTACACTAGAGTTGAACTAAATCTATAACCAAGTACAAATAATTTTACACTAGAGTAGAACTAGCTCTATAACCTAGTACAAATAATTTTACACTAAGGTTGAACTAGCTCTATAGCCTAGTACAAATAATTTTACACTAGAGTTGAACTAGCTCTATAACCTAGTACAAATAATTTTACACTAGAGTTGAACTAGCTCTATAACCTAGTACAAATAATTTTACACTAGAGTTGAACTAGCTCTATAACCTAGTACAAATAATTTTACACTACAGGTGAACTAGCTCTATAACCTAGTACAAATAATTTTACACTAGAGTTGAACTAGCTCTATAACCTATTACAAATAAATTTACACTAGAGTTGAACTAGCTCTATAACCTAGTACAAATAATTTTACACTAGACTTGAACTAGCTCTATAACCTAGTACAAATAATTTTACACTAGACTTGAACTAGCTCTATAACCTAGTTCCAATAATTTTACACTAAGGTTGAACTAGCTCTATAACCTAGTACAAATAATTTTAAACTAGAGTTGAACTACCTCTATAACCTAGTACAAATAATTTTACACTAGAGTTGAACTAAATCTATAACCTAGTACAAATAATTTTACACTAGAGTTGAACTAAATCTATAACCAAGTACAAATAATTTTACACTAGAGTAGAACTAGCTCTATAACCTAGTACAAATAAGTTTACACTAAGGTTGAACTAGCTCAATAACCTAGTACAAATAATTTTACACTAGAGTTGAACTAGCTCTATAACCTAGTACAAATAATTTTACACTAGAGTTGAACTAGCTCTATAACCTAGTACAAATAACTTTACACTAGAGTTGAACTAGCTCTATAACCTAGTACAAATAACTTTACACTAGAGTTGAACTAGCTCTATAACCTAGTACAAATAACTTTACACTAGAGTTGAACTAGCTCTATAACCTAGAACAAATAACTTTACACTAGAGTTGAACTAGCTCTATAACCTAGTACAAATAATTTTACACTACAGGTGAACTAGCTCTATAACCTAGTACAAATAATTTTACACTAGAGTTGAACTAGCTCTATAACCTAGTACAAATAATTTACACTAGAGTTGAACTAGCTCTATAACCTAGTACAAATAATTTTACACTAGAGTTGAACTAGCTCTATAACCTAGTACAAATAATTTTACACTAGAGTTGAACTAGCTCTATAACCTAGTACAAATAACTTTACACTAGAGTTGAACTAGCTCTATAACCTAGTACAAATAATTTTACACTACAGGTGAACTAGCTCTATAACCTAGTACAAATAATTTTACACTAGAGTTGAACTAGCTCTATAACCTAGTACAAATAATTTTACACTAGAGTTGAACTAGCTCTATAACCTAGTACAAATAATTTTACACTAGAGTTGAACTAGCTCTATAACCTAGTACAAATAATATTACACTAGAGTTGAACTAGCTCTATAACCTAGTACGAATAATTTTACAGTATAGTTGAACTAGCTCTATAACCTAGTACAAATAATTTTACACTAGAGTTGAACTAGCTGTTAACCTAGTTCAAATAATTTTGCACTACAGTTGAACTAGCTCTATAACCTAGTACAAATAATTTTACACTAGAAATGAACTAGCTCTATAACCTATTGTAAAATAATTTTACACTAGAGTTGAACTAGCTCTATAACCTTGTACAAATAGTTTTACACTAGAGTTGAACTAGCTCTATAGCCTAGTACAAATAATTTTACACTAGAGTTGAACTAGCTCTGTAACCTAGTTCAAATAATTTTACACTTGAGTTGAACTAGCTCTATAGCCTAGTACAAATAATTTTACACTAGAGTTGAACTAAATCTATAACCAAGTACAAATAATTTTACACTAGAGTAGAACTAGCTCTATAACCTAGTACAAATAATTTTACAATAAGGTTGAACTAGCTCTATAGCCTAGTACAAATAATTTTACACTAGAGTTGAACTAGCTCTATAACATAGTACAAATAATTTTACACTAGAGTTGAACTAGCTCTATAACCTAGTACAAATAATTTTACACTAGAGTTGAACTAGCTCTATAACCTAGTACAAATAATTTTACACTACAGGTGAACTAGCTCTATAACCTAGTACAAATAATTTTACACTAGAGTTGAACTAGCTCTATAACCTATTACAAATAAATTTACACTAGAGTTGAACTAGCTCTATAACCTAGTACAAATAATTTTACACTAGACTTGAACTAGCTCTATAACCTAGTACAAATAATTTTACACTAGACTTGAACTAGCTCTATAACCTAGTTCAAATAATTTTACACTAAGGTTGAACTAGCTCTATAACCTAGTACAAATAATTTTAAACTAGAGTTGAACTAGCTCTATAACCTAGTACAAATAATTTTACACTAGAGTTGAACTAAATCTATAACCTAGTACAAATAATTTTACACTAGAGTTGAACTAAATCTATAACCAAGTACAAATAATTTTACACTAGAGTAGAACTAGCTATATAACCTAGTACAAATAATTTTACACTAAGGTTGAACTAGCTCTATAACCTAGTACAAATAATTTTACACTAGAGTTGAACTAGCTCTATAACCAAGTACAAATAATTTTACACTAGAGTAGAACTAGCTCTATAACCTAGTACAAATAATTTTACACTAAGGTTGAACTAGCTCTATAACCTAGTACAAATAATTTTACACTAGAGTTGAACTAGCTCTATAACCTAGTACAAATAATTTTACACTAGAGTTGAACTAGCTCTATAACCTAGTACAAATAACTTTACACTAGAGTTGAACTAGCTCTATAACCTAGTACAAATAATTTTACACTACAGGTGAACTAGCTCTATAACCTAGTACAAATAATTTTACACTAGAGTTGAACTAGCTCTATTACCTAGTACAAATAATTTTACACTAGAGTTGAACTAGCTCTATAACCTAGTACAAATAATTTTACACTAGAGTTGAACTAGCTCTATAACCTAGTACAAATAATTTTACACTAGAGTTGAACTAGCTCTATAACCTAGTACAAATAATTTTACACTAGAGTTGAACTAGCTCTATAACCTAGTACAAATAATTTTACACTAGAGTTGAACTAGCTCTATAACCTAGTACGAATAATTTTACACTAGAGTTGAACTAGCTCTATAACCTAGTACCAATAATTTTACACTAGAGTTGAACTAGCTCTATAACCTAGTACAAATAATTTTACACTAGAGTTGAACTAGCTCTATAACCTAGTACGAATAATTTTACACTATAGTTGAACTAGCTCTATAACCTAGTACAAATAATTTTACACTAGAGTTGAACTAGCTGTTAACCTAGTTCAAATAATTTTTCACTACAGTTGAACTAGCTCTATAACCTAGTACAAATAATTTTACACTAGAAATGAACTAGCTCTATAACCTAGTGTAAAATAATTTTACACTAGAGTTGAACTAGCTCTATAACCTTGTACAAATAGTTTTACACTAGAGTTGAACTAGCTCTATAGCCTAGTACAAATAATTTTACACTAGAGTTGAACTAGCTCTGTAACCTAGTTCAAATAATTTTACACTTGAGTTGAACTAGCTCTATAGCCTAGTACAAATAATTTTACACTAGAGTTGAACTAAATCTATAACCAAGTACAAATAATTTTACACTAGAGTAGAACTAGCTCTATAACCTAGTACAAATAATTTTACACTAAGGTTGAACTAGCTCTATAGCCTAGTACAAATAATTTTACACTAGAGTTGAACTAGCTCTATAACCTAGTACAAATAATTTTACACTAGAGTTGAACTAGCTCTATAACCTAGTACAAATAATTTTACACTAGAGTTGAAGTAGCTCTATAACCTAGTACAAATAATTTTACACTACAGGTGAACTAGCTCTATAACCTAGTACAAATAATTTTACACTAGAGTTGAACTAGCTCTATAACCTATTACAAATAAATTTACACTAGAGTTGAACTAGCTCTATAACCTAGTACAAATAATTTTACACTAGACTTGATCTAGCTCTATAACCTAGTACAAATAATTTTACACTAGACTTGAACTAGCTCTATAACCTAGTTCCAATAATTTTACACTAAGGTTGAACTAGCTCTATTACCTAGTACAAATAATTTTAAACTAGAGTTGAACTAGCTCTATAACCTAGTACAAATAATTTTACACTAGAGTTGAACTAAATCTATAACCTAGTACAAATAATTTTACACTAGAGTTGAACTAAATCTATAACCAAGTACAAATAATTTTACACTAGAGTAGAACTAGCTCTATAACCTAGTACAAATAAGCTTACACTAAGGTTGAACTAGCTCAATAACCTAGTACAAATAATTTTACACTAGAGTTGAACTAGCTCTATAACCTAGTACAAATAATTTTACACTAGAGTTGAACTAGCTCTATAACCTAGTACAAATAACTTTACACTAGAGTTGAACTAGCTCTATAACCTAGTACAAATAATTTTACACTACAGGTGAACTAGCTCTATAACCTAGTACGAATAATTTTACACTAGAGTTGAACTAGCTCTATAACCTAGTACAAATAATTTTACACTAGAGTTGAACTAGCTCTATAACCTAGTACAAATAATTTTACACTAGAGTTGAACTAGCTCTATAACCTAGTACAAATAATATTACACTAGAGTTGAACTAGCTCTATAACCTAGTACGAATAATTTTACAGTATAGTTGAACTAGCTCTATAACCTAGTACAAATAATTTTACACTAGAGTTGAACTAGCTGTTAACCTAGTTCAAATAATTTTGCACTACAGTTGAACTAGCTCTATAACCTAGTACAAATAATTTTACACTAGAAATGAACTAGCTCTATAACCTATTGTAAAATAATTTTACACTAGAGTTGAACTAGCTCTATAACCTTGTACAAATAGTTTTACACTAGAGTTGAACTAGCTCTATAGCCTAGTACAAATAATTTTACACTAGAGTTGAACTAGCTCTGTAACCTAGTTCAAATAATTTTACACTTGAGTTGAACTAGCTCTATAGCCTAGTACAAATAATTTTACACTAGAGTTGAACTAAATCTATAACCAAGTACAAATAATTTTACACTAGAGTAGAACTAGCTGTATAACCTAGTACAAATAATTTTACAATAAGGTTGAACTAGCTCTATAGCCTAGTACAAATAATTTTACACTAGAGTTGAACTAGCTCTATAACCTAGTACAAATAATTTTACACTAGAGTTGAACTAGCTCTATAACCTAGTACAAATAATTTTACACTAGAGTTGAACTAGCTCTATAACCTAGTACAAATAATTTTACACTACAGGTGAACTAGCTGTATAACCTAGTACAAATAATTTTACACTAGAGTTGAACTAGCTCTATAACCTATTACAAATAAATTTACACTAGAGTTGAACTAGCTCTATAACCTAGTACAAATAATTTTACACTAGACTTGAACTAGCTCTATAACCTAGTACAAATAATTTTACACTAGACTTGAACTAGCTCTATAACCTAGTTCAAATAATTTTACACTAAGGTTGAACTAGCTCTATAACCTAGTACAAATAATTTTAAACTAGAGTTGAACTAGCTCTATAACCTAGTACAAATAATTTTACACTAGAGTTGAACTAAATCTATAACCTAGTACAAATAATTTTACACTAGAGTAGAACTAGCTATATAACCTAGTACAAATAATTTTACACTAAGGTTGAACTAGCTCTATAACCTAGTACAAATAATTTTACACTAGAGTTGAACTAGCTCTATAACCTAGTACAAATAATTTTACACTAGAGTTGAACTAGCTCTATAACCTAGTACAAATAACTTTACACTAGAGTTGAACTAGCTCTATAACCTAGTACAAATAATTTTACACTACAGGTGAACTAGCTCTATAACCTAGTACAAATAATTTTACACTAGAGTTGAACTAGCTCTATAACCTAGTACAAATAATTTTACACCAGAGTTGAACTAGCTCTATAACCTAGTACAAATAATTTTACACTAGAGTTGAACTAGCTCTATAACCTAGTACAAATAATTTTACACTAGAGTTGAACTAGCTCTATAACCTAGTACAAATAATTTTACACTAGAGTTGAACTAGCTCTATAACCTAGTACGAATAATTTTACACTAGAGTTGAACTAGCTCTATAACCTAGTACCAATAATTTTACACTAGAGTTGAACTAGCTCTATAACCTAGTACGAATAATTTTACACTATAGTTGAACTAGCTCTATAACCTAGTACAAATAATTTTACACTAGAGTTGAACTAGCTGTTAACCTAGTTCAAATAATTTTGCACTACAGTTGAACTAGCTCTATAACCTAGTACAAATAATTTTACACTAGAAATGAACTAGCTCTATAACCTAGTGTAAAATAATTTTACACTAGAGTTGAACTAGCTCTATAACCTTGTACAAATAGTTTTACACTAGAGTTGAACTAGCTCTATAGCCTAGTACAAATAATTTTACACTAGAGTTGAACTAGCTCTGTAACCTAGTTCAAATAATTTTACACTTGAGTTGAACTAGCTCTATAGCCTAGTACAAATAATTTTACACTAGAGTTGAACTAAATCTATAACCAAGTACAAATAATTTTACACTAGAGTAGAACTAGCTCTATAACCAAGTACAAATAATTTTACACTAAGGTTGAACTAGCTCTATAGCCTAGTACAAATAATTTTACACTAGAGTTGAACTGGTTCTAAAACCTAGTACAAATAATTTTACACTAGAGTTGAACTAGCTCCATAACCTAGTACAAATAATTTTACACTAGAGTTGAACTAGCTCTATAACCTAGTACAAATAATTTTACACTACAGGTGAACTAGCTCTATAACCTAGTACAAATAATTTTACACTAGAGTTGAACTAGCTCTATAACCTATTACAAATAAATTTACACTAGAGTTGAACTAGCTCTATAACCTAGTACAAATAATTTTACACTAGACTTGAACTAGCTCTATAACCTAGTACAAATAATTTTACACTAGACTTGAACTAGCTCTATAATCTAGTTCAAATAATTTTACACTAAGGTTGAACTAGCTCTATAACCTAGTACAAATAATTTTACACTAGAGTTGAACTAGCTCTATAACCTAGTACAAATAATTTTACACTACAGGTGAACTAGCTCTATAACCTAGTACAAATAATTTTACACTAGAGTTGAACTAGCTCTATAACCTATTACAAATAAATTTACACTAGAGTTGAACTAGCTCTATAACCTAGTACAAATAATTTTACACTAGACTTGAACTAGCTCTATAACCTAGTACAAATAATTTTACACTAGACTTGAACTAGCTCTATAACCTAGTTCAAATAATTTTACACTAAGGTTGAACTAGCTCTATAACCTAGTACAAATAATTTTAAACTAGAGTTGAACTAGCTCTATAACCTAGTACAAATAATTTTACACTAGAGTTGAACTAAATCTATAACCTAGTACAAATAATTTTACACTAGAGTTGAACTAAATCTATAACCAAGTACAAATAATTTTACACTAGAGTAGAACTAGCTATATAACCTAGTACAAATAATTTTACACTAAGGTTGAACTAGCTCTATAACCTAGTACAAATAATTTTACACTAGAGTTGAACTAGCTCTATAACCTAGTACAAATAATTTTACACTAGAGTTGAACTAGCTCTATAACCTAGTACAAATAACTTTACACTAGAGTTGAACTAGCTCTATAACCTAGTACAAATAATTTTACACTACAGGTGAACTAGCTCTATAACCTAGTACAAATAATTTTACACTAGAGTTGAACTAGCTCTATAACCTAGTACAAATAATTTTACACCAGAGTTGAACTAGCTCTATAACCTAGTACAAATAATTTTACACTAGAGTTGAACTAGCTCTATAACCTAGTACAAATAATTTTACACTAGAGTTGAACTAGCTCTATAACCTAGTACAAATAATTTTACACTAGAGTTGAACTAGCTCTATAACCTAGTACAAATAATTTTACACTAGAGTTGAACTAGCTCTATAACCTAGTACGAATAATTTTACACTAGAGTTGAACTAGCTCTATAACCTAGTACCAATAATTTTACACTAGAGTTGAACTAGCTCTATAACCTAGTACGAATAATTTTACACTATAGTTGAACTAGCTCTATAACCTAGTACAAATAATTTTACACTAGAGTTGAACTAGCTGTTAACCTAGTTCAAATAATTTTGCACTACAGTTGAACTAGCTCTATAACCTAGTACAAATAATTTTACACTAGAAATGAACTAGCTCTATAACCTAGTGTAAAATAATTTTACACTAGAGTTGAACTAGCTCTATAACCTTGTACAAATAGTTTTACACTAGAGTTGAACTAGCTCTATAGCCTAGTACAAATAATTTTACACTAGAGTTGAACTAGCTCTGTAACCTAGTTCAAATAATTTTACACTTGAGTTGAACTAGCTCTATAGCCTAGTACAAATAATTTTACACTAGAGTTGAACTAAATCTATAACCAAGTACAAATAATTTTACACTAGAGTAGAACTAGCTCTATAACCAAGTACAAATAATTTTACACTAAGGTTGAACTAGCTCTATAGCCTAGTACAAATAATTTTACACTAGAGTTGAACTAGTTCTAAAACCTAGTACAAATAATTTTACACTAGAGTTGAACTAGCTCTATAACCTAGTACAAATAATTTTACACTAGAGTTGAACTAGCTCTATAACCTAGTACAAATAATTTTACACTACAGGTGAACTAGCTCTATAACCTAGTACAAATAATTTTACACTAGAGTTGAACTAGCTCTATAACCTATTACAAATAAATTTACACTAGAGTTGAACTAGCTCTATAACCTAGTACAAATAATTTTACACTAGACTTGAACTAGCTCTATAACCTAGTACAAATAATTTTACACTAGACTTGAACTAGCTCTATAATCTAGTTCAAATAATTTTACACTAAGGTTGAACTAGCTCTATAACCTAGTACAAATAATTTTAAACTAGAGTTGAACTAGCTCTATAACCTAGTACAAATAATTTTACACTACAGGTGAACTAGCTCTATAACGTAGTACAAATAATTTTACACTAGAGTTGAACTAGCTCTATAACCTAGTACAAATAATTTTACACTAGAGTTGAACTAGCTCTATAACCTAGTACAAATAATTTTACACTACAGGTGAACTAGCTCTATAACCTAGTACAAATAATTTTACACTAGAGTTGAACTAGCTCTATAACCTAGTACAAATAATTTTACACTACAGGTGAACTAGCTCTATAACCTAGTACAAATAATTTTACACTAGAGTTGAACTAGCTCTATAACCTAGTACAAATAATTTTACACTAGAGTTGAACTAGCTCTATAACCTAGTACAAATAATTTTACACTAGAGTTGAACTAGCTCTATAACCTAGTACAAATAATTTTACACTAGAGTTGAACTAGCTCTATAACCTAGTACGAATAATTTTACACTATAGTTGAACTAGCTCTATAACCTAGTACAAATAATTTTACACTAGAGTTGAACTAGCTCTATAACCTAGCACAAATAATTTTACACTACAGGTGAACTAGCTCTATAACCTAGTACAAATAATTTTACACTAGAGTTGAACTAGCTCTATAACCTAGTACAAATAATTTTACACTAGAGTTGAACTAGCTCTATAACCTAGTACGAATAATTTTACACTAGAGTTGAACAAGCTCTATAACCTAGTACCAATAATTTTACACTAGAGTTGAACTAGTTCTATAACCTAGTACGAATAATTTTACACTATAGTTGAACTAGCTCTATAACCTAGTACCAATAATTTTACACTAGAGTTGAACTAGCTCTATAACCTAGTACAAATAATTTTGCACTAGAGTTGAACTAGCTCTATAACCTAGTACGAATAATTTTACACTGCAGTTGAACTAGCTCTATAACCTAGTACGAATAATTTTACACTAGAGTTGAACTAGCTCTATAACAAAGTACAAATAATTTTACACTAGGGTTGAACTAGCTCTATAACAGAGTACAAATAATTTTACACTAGAGTTGAACTAGCTCTATAACCTAGTACAAATACTTTTACACTAGAGCTGAACTAGCTCTAAAACCTAGTTCAAATAATTTTACACTAAGCTTGAACTACCTCTATAACCTAGTACAAATAATTTTACACTAGAGTTGAACTAGCTCTATAACCTAGTACAAATAATTTTACACTAGACTTGAACTAGCTCTATTACCTAGTACAAATAATTTTACACTAGAGTTGAACTAGGTCTATAAACTAGTACAAATAATTTTACACTAGAGTTGAACTAAATCTATAACCTAGTACAAATAATTTTACACTAGAGTTGAACTAGCTCTGTAACCTAGTACAAATAATTTTGCACTAGAGTTGAACTAGGTCTATAACCTAGTACGAATAATTTTACACAATAGTTGAACTAGCTCTATAACCTAGTACAAATAATTTTACACTAGTGTTGAACTAGCTGTGTAACTTAGTTCAAATAATTTTACACTACAGTTGAACTAGCTCTATAACCTAGAGCAAATAATTTTACACTAGAGTTGAACAACTCTATAACCTAGTACAAATAATTTTACACTAGAGTTGAACTAGCTCTATAACCTAGTACAAATAATTTTACACTAGACTTGAACTAGCTCTATAACCTAGTTCAAATAATTTTACACTAAGGTTGAACTAGCTCTATAACCTAGTACAAATAATTTTAAACTAGAGTTGAACTAGCTCTATATCCTAGTACAAATAATTTTACACTAGAGTTGAACTAAATCTATAACCTAGTACAAATAATTTTACACTAGAGTTGAACTAAATCTATAACCAAGTACAAATAATTTTACACTAGAGTAGAACTAGCTCTGTAACCTAGTACAAATAATTTTACACTAAGGTTGAACTAGCTCTATAACCTAGTACAAATAATTTTACACTAGAGTTGAACTAGCTCTATAACCTAGTACAAATAACTTTACACTAGAGTTGAACTAGCTCTATAACCTAGTACAAATAATTTTACACTAGAGTTGAACTAGCTCTATAACCTAGCACAAATAATTTTACACTACAGGTGAACTAGCTCTATAACCTAGTACAAATAAATTTACACTAGAGTTGAACAAGCTCTATAACCTAGTACAAATAATTTTACACTAGAGTTGAACTAGCTCTATAACCTAGTACGAATAATTTTACACTAGAGTTGAACTAGCTCTATAACCTAGTACCAATAATTTTACACTAGAGTTGAACTAGCTCTATAACCTAGTACGAATAATTTTACACTATAGTTGAACTAGCTCTATAACCTAGTACAAATAATTTTACACTAGAGTTGAACTAGCTGTTAACCTAGTTCAAATAATTTTGCACTACAGTTGAACTAGCTCTATAACCTAGTACAAATAATTTTACACTAGAAATGAACTAGCTCTATAATCTAGTGTAAAATAATTTTACACTAGAGTTGAACTAGCTCTATAACCTTGTACAAATAGTTTTACACTAGAGTTGAACTAGCTCTATAGCCTAGTACAAATAATTTTACACTAGAGTTGAACTAGCTCTGTAACCTAGTTCAAATAATTTTACACTTGAGTTGAACTAGCTCTATAGCCTAGTACAAATAATTTTACACTAGAGTTGAACTAAATCTATAACCAAGTACAAATAATTTTACACTAGAGTAGAACTAGCTCTATAACCTAGTACAAATAATTTTACACTAAGGTTGAACTAGCTCTATAGCCAAGTACAAATAATTTTACACTAGAGTTGAACTAGCTCTATAACCTAGTACAAATAATTTTACACTAGAATTGAACTAGCTCTATAACCTAGTACAAATAATTTTACACTAGAGTTGAACTAGCTCTATATCCTAGTACAAATAATTTTACACTACAGGTGAACTAGCTCTATAACCTAGTACAAATAATTTTACACTAGAGTTGAACTAGCTCTATAACCTATTACAAATAAATTTACACTAGAGTTGAACTAGCTCTATAACCTAGTTCAAATAATTTTACACTAGACTTGAACTAGCTCTATAACCTAGTACAAATAATTTTACACTAGACTTGAACTAGCTCTATAACCTAGTTCAAATAATTTTACACTAAGGTTGAACTAGCTCTATAACCTAGTACAAATAATTTTAGACTAGAGTTGAACTAGCTCTATAACCTAGTACAAATAATTTTACACTAGAGTTGAACTAAATCTATAACCTAGTACAAATAATTTTACACTAGAGTTGAACTAAATCTATAACCAAGTACAAATAATTTTACACTAGAGTAGAACTAGCTCTATAACCTAGTACAAATAATTTTACACTAAGGTTGAACTAGCTCTATAACCTAGTACAAATAATTTTACACTAGAGTTGAACTAGCTCTATAACCTAGTACAAATAATTTTACCCTAGAGTTGAACTAGCTCTATAACCTAGTACAAATAACTTTACACTAGAGTTGAACTAGCTCTATAACCTAGTACAAATAATTTTACACTACAGGTGAACTAGCTCTATAACCTAGTATAAATAATTTTACACTAGAGTTGAACTAGCTCTATAACCTAGTACAAATAATTTTACACTACAGGTGAACTAGCTCTATAACCTAGTACAAATAATTTTACACTAGAGTTGAACTAGCTCTATAACCTAATACAAATAATTTTACACTATAGGTGAACTAGCTCTATAACCTAGTACAAATAATTTTACACTAGAGTTGAACTAGCTCTATAACCTAGTACAAATAATTTTACACTAGAGTTGAACTAGCTCTATAACCTAGTACAAATAATTTTACACTAGAGTTGAACTAGCTCTATAACCTAGTACAAATAATTTTACACTAGAGTTGAACTAGCTCTATAACCTAGTACGAATAATTTTACACTATAGTTGAACTAGCTCTATAACCTAGTACAAATAATTTTACACTAGAGTTGAACTAGCTCTATAACCTCGTACAAATAATTTTACACTAGAGTTGAACTAGCTCTATAACCTAGTACGAATAATTTTACACTGCAGTTGAACTAGCTCTATAATCTAGTACAAATAATTTTACACTAGAGTTGAACTAGCTCTATAACATAGTACAAATAATTTTACACTAGGGTTGAACTAGCTCTATAACAGAGTACAAATAATTTTACACTAGAGTTGAACTAGCTCTATAACCTAGTACAAATACTTTTACACTAGAGCTGAACTAGCTCTAAAACCTAGTTCAAATAATTTTACACTAAGCTTGAACTACCTCTATAACCTAGTACAAATAATTTTACACTAGAGTTGAACTAGCTCTATAACCTAGTACAAATAATTTTACACAAGACTTGAACTAGCTCTATAACCTAGTACAAATAATTTTACACTAGAGTTGAACTAGGTCTATAAACTAGTACAAATAATTTTACACTAGAGTTGAACTAAATCTATAACCTAGTACAAATAGTTTTACACTAGAGTTGAACTAGCTCTGTAACCTAGTACAAATAATTTTGCACTAGAGTTGAACTAGGTCTATAACCTAGTACGAATAATTTTACACAATAGTTGAACTAGCTCTATAACCTAGTACAAATAATTTTACACTAGTGTTGAACTAGCTGTGTAACTTAGTTCAAATAATTTTACACTACAGTTGAACTAGCTCTATAACCTAGTGCAAATAATTTTACACTAGAGTTGAACTAGCTCTATAACCTAGTACAAATAATTTTACACTAGAGTTGAACTAGCTCTATAACCTAGTACAAATAATTTTACACTAGACTTGAACTAGCTCTATAACCTAGTTCAAATAATTTTACACTAAGGTTGAACTAGCTCTATAACCTAGTACAAATAATTTTAAACTAGAGTTGAACTAGCTCTATATCCTAGTACAAATAATTTTACACTAGAGTTGAACTAAATCTATAACCTAGTACAAATAATTTTACACTAGAGTTGAACTAAATCTATAACCAAGTACAAATAATTTTACACTAGAGTAGAACTTGCTCTATAACCTAGTACAAATAATTTTACACTAAGGTTGAACTAGCTCTATAACCTAGTACAAATAATTTTACACTAGAGTTGAACTAGCTCTATAACCTAGTACAAATAACTTTACACTAGAGTTGAACTAGCTCTATAACCTAGTACAAATAATTTTACACTAGAGTTGAACTAGCTCTATAACCTAGCACAAATAATTTTACACTACAGGTGAACTAGCTCTATAACCTAGTACAAATAATTTTACACTAGAGTTGAACTAGCTCTATAACCTAGTACAAATAATTTTACACTAGAGTTGAACTAGCTCTATATCCTAGTACGAATAATTTTACACTAGAGTTGAACTAGCTCTATAACCTAGTACCAATAATTTTACACTAGAGTTGAACTAGCTCTATAACCTAGTACGAATAATTTTACACTATAGTTGAACTAGCTCTATAACCTAGTACAAATAATTTTACACTAGAGTTGAACTAGCTATTAACCTAGTTCCAATAATTTTGCACTACAGTTGAACTAGCTCTATAACCTAGTACAAATAATTTTACACTAGAAATGAACTAGCTCTATAACCTAGTGTAAAATAATTTTACACTAGAGTTGAACTAGCTCTATAACCTTGTACAAATAGTTTTACACTAGAGTTGAACTAGCTCTATAGCCTAGTACAAATAATTTTACACTAGAGTTGAACTAGCTCTGTAACCTAGTTCAAATAATTTTACACTTGAGTTCAACTAGCTCTATAGCCTAGTACAAATAATTTTACACTAGAGTTGAACTAAATCTATAACCAAGTACAAATAATTTTACACTAGAGTAGAACTAGCTCTATAACCTAGTACAAATAATTTTACACTAAGGTTGAACTAGCTCTATAGCCTAGTACAAATAATTTTACACTAGAGTTGAACTAGCTCTATAACCTAGTACAAATAATTTTACACTAGAATTGAACTAGCTCTATAACCTAGTACAAATAATTTTACACTAGAGTTGAACTAGCTCTATAACATAGTACAAATAATTTTACACTACAGGTGAACTAGCTCTATAACCTAGTACAAATAATTTTACACTAGAGTTGAACTAGCTCTATAACCTATTACAAATAAATTTACACTAGAGTTGAACTAGCTCTATAACCTAGTACAAATAATTTTACACTAGACTTGAACTAGCTCTATAACCTAGTACAAATAATTTTACACTAGACTTGAACTTGCTCTTTAACCTAGTTCAAATAATTTTACACTAAGGTTGAACTAGCTCTATAACCTAGTACAAATAATTTTACACTAGAGTTGAACTAGCTCTATAACCTAGTACAAATAATTTTACACTAGAGTTGAACTAGCTCTATAACCTAGTACAAATAACTTTACACTAGAGTTGAACTAGCTCTATAACCTAGTACAAATAATTTTACACTACAGGTGAACTAGCTCTATAACCTAGTACAAATAATTTTACACTAGAGTTGAACTAGCTCTATAACCTAGTACAAATAATTTTACACTACAGGTGAACTAGCTCTATAACCTAGTACAAATAATTTTACACTAGAGTTGAACTAGCTCTATAACCTAGTACAAATAATTTAACACTACAGGTGAACTAGCTCTATAACCTAGTACAAATAATTTTACACCAGAGTTGAACTAGCTCTATAACCTAGTACAAATAATTTTACACTAGAGTTGAACTAGCTCTATAACCTAGTACAAATAATTTTACACTAGAGTTGAACTAGCTCTATAACCTAGTACAAATAATTTTACACTAGAGTTGAACTAGCTCTATAACCTAGTACAAATAATTTTACACTATAGTTGAACTAGCTCTATAACCTAGTACAAATAATTTTACACTAGAGTTGAACTAGCTATATAACCTAGCACAAATAATTTTACACTACAGGTGAACTAGCTCTATAACCTAGTACAAATAATTTTACACTAGAGTTGAACTAGCTCTATAACCTAGTACAAATAATTTTACACTAGAGTTGAACTAGCTCTATAACCTAGTACGAATAATTTTACACTAGAGTTGAACCAGCTCTATAACCTAGTACCAATAATTTTACACTAGAGTTGAACTAGCTCTATAACCTAGTACGAATAATTTTACACTAGAGTTGAACTAGCTCTATAACATAGTACAAATAATTTTACACTAGGGTTGAACTAGCTCTATAACAGAGTACAAATAATTTTACACTAGAGTTGAACTAGCTCTATAACCTAGTACAAATACTTTTACACTAGAGCTGAACTAGCTCTAAAACCTAGTTCAAATAATTTTACACTAAGCTTGAACTACCTCTATAACCTAGTACAAATAATTTTACACTAGAGTTGAACTAGCTCTATAACCTAGTACAAATAATTTTACACTAGACATGAACTAGCTCTATAACCTAGTACAAATAATTTTACACTAGAGTTGAACTAGGTCTATAAACTAGTACAAATAATTTTACACTAGAGTTGAACTAAATCTATAAACTAGTACAAATAATTTTACACTAGAGTTGAACTAGCTCTGTAACCTAGTACAAATAATTTTGCACTAGAGTTGAACTAGGTCTATAACCTAGTACGAATAATTTTACACAATAGTTGAACTAGCTCTATAACCTAGTACAAATAATTTTACACTAGTGTTGAACTAGCTGTGTAACTTAGTTCAAATAATTTTACACTACAGTTGAACTAGCTCTATAACCTAGTGCAAATAATTTTACACTAGAGTTGAACTAGCTCTATAACCTAGTACAAATAATTTTACACTAGAGTTGAACTAGCTCTATAACCTAGTACAAATAATTTTACACTAGACTTGAACTAGCTCTATAACCTAGTTCAAATAATTTTACTCTAAGGTTGAACTAGCTCTATAACTTAGTACAAATAATTTTACACTAGAGTTGAACTAGCTCTATAACCTAGCACAAATAATTTTACACTACAGGTGAACTAGCTCTATAACCTAGTACAAATAATTTTACACTAGAGTTGAACTAGCTCTATAATCTAGTACAAATAATTTTACACTAGAGTTGAACTAGCTCTATAACCTAGTACGAATAATTTTACACTAGAGTTGAACTAGCTCTATAACCTAGTACCAATAATTTTACACTAGAGTTGAACTAGCTCTATAACCTAGTACGAATAATTTTACACTATAGTTGAGCTAGCTCTATAACCTAGTACAAATAATTTTACACTAGAGTTGAACTAGCTCTATAACCTAGTACAAATAATTTTGCACTAGAGTTGAACTAGCTCTATAACCTAGTACGAATAATTTTACACTGCAGTTGAACTAGCTCTATAATCTAGTACAAATAATTTTACACTAGAGTTGAACTAGCTCTATAACATAGTACAAATAATTTTACACTAGGGTTGAACTAGCTCTATAACAGAGTACAAATAATTTTACACTAGAGTTGAACTAGCTCTATAACCTAGTACAAATACTTTTACACTAGAGCTGAACTAGCTCTAAAACCTAGTTCAAATAATTTTAGACTAAGCTTGAACTACCTCTATAACCTAGTACAAATAATTTTACACTAGAGTTGAACTAGCTCTATAACCTAGTACAAATAATTTTACACTAGACTTGAACTAGCTCTATAACCTAGTACAAATAATTTTACACTAGAGTTGAACTAGGTCTATAAACTAGTACAAATAATTTTACACTAGAGTTGAACTAGATCTATAAACTAGTACAAATAATTTTACACTAGAGTTGAACTAGCTCTGTAACCTAGTACAAATAATTTTGCACTAGAATTGAACTAGGTCTATAACCTAGTACGAATAATTTTACACAATAATTGAACTAGCTCTATAACCTAGTACAAATAATTTTACACTAGTGTTGAACTAGCTGTGTAACTTAGTTCAAATAATTTTACACTACAGTTGAACTAGCTCTATAACCTAGTGCAAATAATTTTACACTAGAGTTGAACTAGCTCTATAACCTAGTACAAATAATTTTACACTAGAGTTGAACTAGCTCTATAACCTAGTACAAATAATTTTACACTAGACTTGAACTAGCTCTATAACCTAGTTCAAATAATTTTACACTAAGGTTGAACTAGCTCTATAACCTAGTACAAATAATTTTAAGCTAGAGTTGAACTAGCTCTATATCCTAGTACAAATAATTTTACACTAGAGTTGAACTAAATCTATAACCAAGTACAAATAATTTTACACTAGAGTAGAACTAGCTCTATAACCTAGTACAAATAATTTTACACTAAGGTTGAACTAGCTCTATAACCTAGTACAAATAATTTTACACTAGAGTTGAACTAGCTCTATAACCTAGTACAAATAACTTTACACTAGAGTTGAACTAGCTCTATAACCTAGTACAAATAATTTTACACTAGAGTTGAACTAGCTTTATAACCTAGCACAAATAATTTTACACTACAGGTGAACTAGCTCTATAAGCTAGTACAAATAATTTTACACTAGAGTTGAACTAGCTCTATAACCTAGTACAAATAATTTTACACTAGAGTTGAACTAGCTCTATAACCTAGTACGAATAATTTTACACTAGAGTTGAACTAGCTCTATAACCTAGTACCAATAATTTTACACTAGAGTTGAAATAGCTCTATAACCTAGTACGAATAATTTTACACTATAGTTGAACTAGCTCTATAACCTAGTACAAATAATTTTACACTAGAGTTGAACTAGCTGTTAACCTAGTTCAAATAATTTTGCACTACAGTTGAACTAGCTCTATAACCTAGTACAAATAATTTTACACTAGAAATGAACTAGCTCTATAACCTAGTGTAAAATAATTTTACACTAGAGTTGAACTAGCTCTATAACCTTGTACAAATAGTTTTACACTAGAGTTGAACTAGCTCTATAGCCGAGTACAAATAATTTTACACTAGAGTTGAACTAGCTCTGTAACCTAGTTCAAATAATTTTACACTTGAGTTGAACTAGCTCTATAGCCTAGTACAAATAATTTTACATTAGAGTTGAACTAAATCTATAAACAAGTACAAATAATTTTACACTAGAGTAGAACTAGCTCTATAACCTAGTACAAATAATTTTACACTAAGGTTGAACTAGCTCTATAGCCTAGTACAAATAATTTTACACTAGAGTTGAACTAGCTCTAAAACCTAGTTCAAATAATTTTACACTAAGCTTGAACTACCTCTATAACCTAGTACCAATAATTTTACACTAGAGTTGAACTAGCTCTGTAACCTAGTTCAAATAATTTTACACAAGATTTGAACTAGCTCTATAACCTAGTACAAATAATTTTACACTAGAGTTGAACTAGCTCTATAACCTAGTACAAATAATTTTACACTAGGGTTGAACTAGCTCTATAACCGAGTACAAATAATTTTACACTAGAGTTTAACTAGCTCTATAACGTAGTACAAATACTTTTACACTAGAGCAGAACTAGCTCTATAACCTAGTTCAAATAATTTTACACTAAGGTTGAACTAGCTCTATAACCTAGTACAAATAATTTTACACTAGAGTTGAACTAGCTCTGTAACCTAGTTCAAATAATTTTACACTTGAGTTGAACTAGCTCTATAGCCTAGTACAAATAATTTTACACTAGAGTTGAACTAAATCTATAAACAAGTACAAATAATTTTACACTAGAGTAGAACTAGCTCTATAACCTAGTACAAATAATTTTACACTAAGGTTGAACTAGCTCTATAGCCTAGTACAAATAATTTTACACTAGAGTTGAACTAGCTCTATAACCTAGTACAAATAATTTTACACTAGAATTGAACTAGCTCTATACCCTAGTACAAATAATTTTACACTATAGTTGAACTAGCTCTATAACCTAGTACAAATAATTTTACACTACAGGTGAACTAGCTCTATAACCTAGTACAAATAATTTTACACTAGAGTTGAACTAGCTCTATAACCTATTACAAATAAATGTACACTAGAGTTGAACTAGCTCTATAACCTAGTACAAATAATTTTACACTAGACTTGAACTAGCTCTATAACCTAGTACAAATAATTTTACACTAGACTTGAACTAGCTCTATAACCTAGTTCAAATAATTTTACACTAAGGTTGAACTAGCTCTATAACCTAGTACAAATAATTTTAAACTAGAGTTGAACTAGCTCTATAACCTAGTACAAATAATTTTACACTAGAGTTGAACTAAATCTATAACCTAGTACGAATAATTTTACACTATAGTTGAACTAGCTCTATAACCTAGTACAAATAATTTTACACTAGAGTTGAACTAGCTGCGTAACCTAGTTCAAATAATTTTGCACTACAGTTGAACTAGCTCTATAACCTAGTACAAATAATTTTACACTAGAAATGAACTAGCTCTATAACCTAGTACAAATAATTTTACACTAGAAATTAACTAGCTCTATAACCTAGTACAAATAATTTTACACTAGAGTTGAACTAGCTCTATAACCTTGTACAAATAGTTTTACACTAGAGTTGAACTAGCTCTATAGCCTAGTACAAATAATTTTACACTAGAGTTGAACTAGCTCTGTAACCTAGTTCAAATAATTTTACACTTGAGTTGAACTAGCTCTATAGCCTAGTACAAATAATTTTACACTAGAGTTGAACTAAATCTATAAACAAGTACAAATAATTTTACACTAGAGTAGAACTAGCTCTATAACCTAGTACAAATAATTTTACACTAAGGTTGAACTAGCTCTATAGCCTAGTACAAATAATTTTACACTAGAGTTGAACTAGCTCTAAAACCTAGTTCAAATAATTTTACACTAAGCTTGAACTACCTCTATAACCTAGTACCAATAATTTTACACTAGAGTTGAACTAGCTCTGTAACCTAGTTCAAATAATTTTACACAAGATTTGAACTAGCTCTATAACCTAATACAAATAATTTTACACTAGAGTTGAACTAGCTCTATAACCTAGTACAAATAATTTTACACTAGGGTTGAACTAGCTCTATAACCGAGTACAAATAATTTTACACTAGAGTTTAACTAGCTGTATAACGTAGTACAAATACTTTTACACTAGAGCTGAACTAGCTCTATAACCTAGTTCAAATAATTTTACACTAAGGTTGAACTAGCTCTATAACCTAGTACAAATAATTTTACACTAGAGTTGAACTAGCTCTGTAACCTAGTTCAAATAATTTTACACTTGAGTTGAACTAGGTCTATAGCCTAGTACAAATAATTTTACACTAGAGTTGAACTAAATCTATAAACAAGTACAAATAATTTTACACTAGAGTAGAACTAGCTCTATAACCTAGTACAAATAATTTTACACTAAGGTTGAACTAGCTCTATAGCCTAGTACAAATAATTTTACACTAGGGTTGAACTAGCTCTATAACCTAGTACAAATAATTTTACACTAGAATTGAACTAGCTCTATACCCTAGTACAAATAATTTTACACTATAGTTGAACTAGCTCTATAACCTAGTACAAATAATTTTACACTACAGGTGAACTAGCTCTATAACCTAGTACAAATAATTTTACACTAGAGTTGAACTAGCTCTATAACCTATTACAAATAAATTTACACTAGAGTTGAACTAGCTCTATAACCTAGTACAAATAATTTTACACTAGACTTGAACTAGCTCTATAACCTAGTACAAATAATTTTACACTAGACTTGAACTAGCTCTATAACCTAGTTCAAATAATTTTACACTAAGGTTGAACTAGCTCTATAACCTAGTACAAATAATTTTAAACTAGAGTTGAACTAGCTCTATAACCTAGTACAAATAATTTTACACTAGAGTTGAACTAAATCTATAACCTAGTACGAATAATTTTACACTATAGTTGAACTAGCTCTATAACCTAGTACAAATAATTTTACACTAGAGTTGAACTAGCTGTGTAACCTAGTTCAAATAATTTTGCACTACAGTTGAACTAGCTCTATAACCTAGTACAAATAATTTTACACTAGAAATGAACTAGCTCTATAACCTAGTACAAATAATTTTACACTAGAAATAAACTAGCTCTATAACCTAGTACAAATAATTTTACACTAGAGTTGAACTAGCTCTATAACCTTGTACAAATAATTTTACACTAGAGTTTAACTAGCTCTATAACCTAGTACAAATAATTTTACACTAGAGTTGAACTAGCTCTGTAACCTAGTTCAAATAATTTTACACAAGATTTGAACTAGCTCTATAACCTAGTACAAATAATTTTACACTAGAGTTGAACTAGCTCTATAACCTAGTACAAATAATTTTACACTAGGGTTGAACTAGCTCTATAACCGAGTACAAATAATTTTACACTAGAGTTTAACTAGCTCTATAACGTAGTACAAATACTTTTACACTAGAGCAGAACTAGCTCTATAACCTAGTTCAAATAATTTTACACTAAGGTTGAACTAGCTCTATAACCTAGTACAAATAATTTTACACTAGAGTTGAACTAGCTCTGTAACCTAGTTCAAATAATTTTACACTTGAGTTGAACTAGCTCTATAGCCTAGTACAAATAATTTTACACTAGAGTTGAACTAAATCTATAAACATGTACAAATAATTTTACACTAGAGTAGAACTAGCTCTATAACCTAGTACAAATAATTTTACACTAAGGTTGAACTAGCTCTATAGCCTAGTACAAATAATTTTACACTAGAGTTGAACTAGCTCTATAACCTAGTACAAATAATTTTACACTAGAATTGAACTAGCTCTATACCCTAGTACAAATAATTTTACACTAGAGTTGAACTAGCTCTATAACCTAGTACAAATAATTTTACACTACAGGTGAACTAGCTCTATAACCTAGTACAAATAATTTTACACTAGAGTTGAACTAGCTCTATAACCTATTACAAATAAATTTACACTAGAGTTGAACTAGCTCTATAACCTAGTACAAATAATTTTACACTAGACTTGAACTAGCTCTATAACCTAGTACAAATAATTTTACACTAGACTTGAACTAGCTCTATAACCTAGTTCAAATAATTTTACACTAAGGTTGAACTAGCTCTATAACCTAGTACAAATAATTTTAAACTAGAGTTGAACTAGCTCTATAACCTAGTACAAATAATTTTACACTAGAGTTGAACTAAATCTATAACCTAGTACGAATAATTTTACACTATAGTTGAACTAGCTCTATAACCTAGTACAAATAATTTTACACTAGAGTTGAACTAGCTGTGTAACCTAGTTCAAATAATTTTGCACTACAGTTGAACTAGCTCTATAACCTAGTACAAATAATTTTACACTAGAAATGAACTAGCTCTATAACCTAGTACAAATAATTTTACACTAGAAATTAACTAGCTCTATAACCTAGTACAAATAATTTTACACTAGAGTTGAACTAGCTCTATAACCTTGTACAAATAATTTTACACTAGAGTTTAACTAGCTCTATAACCTAGTACAAATAATTTTACACTAGAGTTGAACTAGCTCTGTAACCTAGTTCAAATAATTTTACACAAGATTTGAACTAGCTCTATAACCTAGTACAAATAATTTTACACTAGAGTTGAACTAGCTCTATAACCTAGTACAAATAATTTTACACTAGGGTTGAACTAGCTCTATAACCGAGTACAAATAATTTTACACTAGAGTTTAACTAGCTCTATAACATAGTACAAATACTTTTACACTAGAGCTGAACTAGCTCTATAACCTAGTTCAAATAATTTTACACTAAGGTTGAACTAGCTCTATAACCTAGTACAAATAATTTTACACTAGAGTTGAACTAGCTCTATAATGTAGTTCAAATAATTTTACACTAAGATTGAACTAGCTCTATAACCTAGTACAAACAATTTTACACTAGAGTTGAACTAGCTCTATAAGCTAGTACAAATAATTTTGCACTAGAGTTGAACTAGCTCTATAACCTAGTACGAATAACTTTACATTATAGTTGAACTAGCTCTATAACCTAGTACAAATAATTTTACACTAGAGTTGAACTAGCTCTATTACCTAGTACAAATAATTTTACACTAGAATTGAACTAGCTCTATACCCTAGTACAAATAATTTTACACTAGAGTTGAACTAGCTCTATAACCTAGTACAAATAATTTTACACTACAGGTGAACTAGCTCTATAACCTAGTACAAATAATTTTACACTAGAGTTGAACTAGCTCTATAACCAATTACAAATAAATTTACACTAGAGTTGAACTAGCTCTATAACCTAGTACAAATAATTTTACACTAGACTTGAACTAGCTCTATAACCTAGTACAAATAATTTTACACTAGACTTGAACTAGCTCTATAACCTAGTTCAAATAATTTTACACTAAGGTTGAACTAGCTCTATAACCTAGTACAAATAATTTTAAACTAGAGTTGAACTAGCTCTATAACCTAGTACAAATAATTTTACACTAGAGTTGAACTAAATCTATAACCTAGTACGAATAATTTTACACTATAGTTGAAGTAGCTCTATAACCTAGTACAAATAATTTTACACTAGAGTTGAACTAGCTGTGTAACCTAGTTCAAATAATTTTGCACTACAGTTGAACTAGCTCTATAACCTAGTACAAATAATTTTACACTAGAAATGAACTAGCTCTATAACCTAGTACAAATAATTTTACACTAGAAATTAACTAGCTCTATAACCTAGTACAAATAATTTTACACTAGAGTTGAACTAGCTCTATAACCTTGTACAAATAATTTTACACTAGAGTTTAACTAGCTCTATAACCTAGTACAAATAATTTTACACTAGAGTTGAACTAGCTCTGTAACCTAGTTCAAATAATTTTACACAAGATTTGAACTAGCTCTATAACCTAGTACAAATAATTTTACACTAGAGTTGAACTAGCTCTATAACCTAGTACAAATAATTTTACACTAGGGTTGAACTAGCTCTATAACCGAGTACAAATAATTTTACACTAGAGTTTAACTAGCTCTATAACGTAGTACAAATACTTTTACACTAGAGCTGAACTAGCTCTATAACCTAGTTCAAATAATTTTACACTAAGGTTGAACTAGCTCTATAACCTAGTACAAATAATTTTACACTAGAGTTGAACTACCTCTATAATGTAGTTCAAATAATTTTACACTAAGATTGAACTAGCTCTATAACCTAGTACAAACAATTTTACACTAGAGTTGAACTAGCTCTATAAGCTAGTACAAATAATTTTGCACTAGAGTTGAACTAGCTCTATAACCTAGTACGAATAACTTTACATTATAGTTGAACTAGCTCTATAACCTAGTACAAATAATTTTACACTAGAGTTGAACTAGCTCTATAACCTAGTACAAATAATTTTACACTACAGGTGAACTAGCTCTATAACCTAGTACAAATAATTTTACACTAGAGTTGAACTAGCTCTATAACCTAGTACAAATAATTTTACACTAGAGTTGAACTAGCTCTATAACCTAGTACAAATAATTTTACAATAGAGTTGAACTAGCTCTATAACCTAGTACAAATAATTTTACACTAGAGTTGAACTAGCTCTATAACCTAGTACGAATAATTTTACACTATAGTTGAACTAGCTCTATAACCTAGTACAAATAATTTTACACTAGAGTTGAACTAGCTCTATAACCTAGCACAAATAATTTTACACTACAGGTGAACTAGCTCTATAACCTAGTACAAATAATTTTACACTAGAGTTGAACTAGCTCTATAACCTAGTATAAATAATTTTACAGTAGAGTTGAACTAGCTCTATAACCTAGTACGAATAATTTTACACTAGAGTTGAACTAGCTCTATAACCTAGTACCAATAATTTTACACTAGAGTTGAACTAGCTCTATAACCTAGTACGAATAATTTTACACTATAGTTGAACTAGCTCTATAACCTAGTACAAATAATTTTACACTAGAGTTGAACTAGCTCTATAACCTAGTACGAATAATTTTACACTATAGTTGAACTAGCTCTATAACCTAGTACAAATAATTTTACACTAGAGTTGAACTAGCTCTATAACCTAGCACAAATAATTTTACACTACAGGTGAACTAGCTCTATAACCTAGTACAAATAATTTTACACTAGAGTTGAACTAGCTGTATAACCTAGTACAAATAATTTTACACTAGAGTTGAACTAGCTCTATAACCTAGTACGAATAATTTTACACTAGAGTTGAACTAGCTTTATAACCTAGTACCAATAATTTTACACTAGAGTTGAACTAGCTCTATAACCTAGTACGAATAATTTTACACTATAGTTGAACTAGCTCTATAACCTAGTACAAATAATTTTACACTAGAGTTGAACTAGCTCTATAACCTAGCACAAATAATTTTACACTACAGGTGAACTAGCTCTATAACCTAGTACAAATAATTTTACACTAGAGTTGAACTAGCTCTATAACCTAGTACAAATAATTTTACACTAGAGTTGAACTAGCTCTATAACCTAGGACGAATAATTTTACACTAGAGTTGAACTAGCTCTATAACCTAGTACCAATAATTTTACACTAGAGTTGAACTAGCTCTATAACCTAGTACGAATAATTTTACACTATAGTTGAACTAGCTCTATAACCTAGTACAAATAATTTTACACTAGAGTTGAACTAGCTCTATAACCTAGTACGAATAATTTTACACTATAGTTGAACTAGCTCTATAACCTAGTACAAATAATTTTACACTAGAGTTGAACTAGCTCTATATCCTAGCACAAATAATTTTACACTACAGGTCAACTAGCTCTATAACCTAGTACAAATAATTTTACACTAGAGTTGAACTAGCTCTATAACCTAGTACAAATAATTTTACACTAGAGTTGAACTAGCTCTATAACCTAGTACGAATAATTTTACACTAGAGTTGAACTAGCTCTATAACCTAGTACCAATAATTTTACACTAGAGTTGAACTAGCTCTATAACCTAGTACGAATAATTTTACACTATAGTTGAACTAGCTCTATAACCTAGTACAAATAATTTTACACTAGAGTTGAACTAGCTCTATAACCTAGTACAAATAATTTTGCACTAGAGTTGAACTAGCTCTATAACCTAGTACGAATAATTTTACACTGCAGTTGAACTAGCTCTATAATCTAGTACAAATAATTTTACACTAGAGTTGAACTAGCTCTATAACATAGTACAAATAATTTTACACTAGGGTTGAACTAGCTCTATAACAGAGTACAAATAATTTTACACTAGAGTTGAACTAGCTCTATAACCTAGTACAAATACTTTTACACTAGAGCTGAACTAGCTCTAAAACCTAGTTCAAATAATTTTACACTAAGCTTGAACTACCTCTATAACCTAGTACAAATAATTTTACACTAGAGTTGAACTAGCTCTATAACCTAGTACAAATAATTTTACACTAGACTTGAACTAGCTCTATAACCTAGTACAAATAATTTTACACTAGAGTTGAACTAGGTCTATAAACTAGTACAAATAATTTTACACTAGAGTTGAACTAAATCTATAACCTAGTACAAATAATTTTACACTAGAGTTGAACTAGCTCTGTAACCTAGTACAAATAATTTTGCACTAGAGTTGAACTAGGTGTATAACCAAGTACGAATAATTTTACACAATAGTTGAACTAGCTCTATAACCTAGTACAAATAATTTTACACTAGTGTTGAACTAGCTGTGTAACTTAGTTCAAATAATTTTACACTACAGTTGAACTAGCTCTATAACCTAGTGCAAATAATTTTACACTAGAGTTGAACTAGCTCTATAACCTAGTACAAATAATTTTACACTAGAGTTGAACTAGCTCTATAACCTAGTACAAATAATTTTACACTAGACTTGAACTAGCTCTATAACCTAGTTCAAATAATTTTACACTAAGGTTGAACTAGCTCTATAACCTAGTACAAATAATTTTAAACTAGAGTTGAACTAGCTCTATATCCTAGTACAAATAATTTTACACTAGAGTTGAACTAAATCTATAACCTAGTACAAATAATTTTACACTAGAGTTGAACTAAATCTATAACCAAGTACAAATAATTTTACACTAGAGTAGAACTAGCTCTATAACCTAGTACAAATAATTTTACACTAAGGTTGAACTAGCTCTATAACCTAGTACAAATAATTTTACACTAGAGTTGAACTAGCTCTATATCCTAGTACAAATAACTTTACACTAGAGTTGAACTAGCTCTATAACCTAGTACAAATAATTTTACACTAGAGTTGAACTAGCTCTATAACCTAGCACAAATAATTTTACACTACAGGTGAACTAGCTCTATAACCTAGTACAAATAATTTTACACAAGAGTTGAACTAGCTCTATAACCTAGTACAAATAATTTTACACTAGAGTTGAACTAAATCTATAACCAAGTACAAATAATTTTACACTAGAGTAGAACTAGCTCTATAACCTAGTACAAATAATTTTACACTAAGGTTGAACTAGCTCTATAACCTAGTACAAATAATTTTACACTAGAGTTGAACTAGCTCTATATCCTAGTACAAATAACTTTACACTAGAGTTGAACTAGCTCTATAACCTAGTACAAATAATTTTACACTAGAGTTGAACTAGCTCTATAACCTAGCACAAATAATTTTACACTACAGGTGAACTAGCTCTATAACCTAGTACAAATAATTTTACACTAGAGTTGAACTAGCTCTATAACCTAGTACAAATAATTTTACACTAGAGTTGAACTAGCTCTATAACCTAGTACGAATAATTTTACACTAGAGTTGAACTAGCTCTATAACCTAGTACCAATAATTTTACACTAGAGTTGAACTAGCTCTATAACCTAGTACGAATAATTTTACACTATAGTTGAACTAGCTCTATAACCTAGTACAAATAATTTTACACTAGAGTTGAACTAGCTGTTAACCTAGTTCAAATAATTTTGCACTACAGTTGAACTAGCTCTATAACCTAGTACAAATAATTTTACACTAGAAATGAACTAGCTCTTTAACCTAGTGTAAAATAATTTTACACTAGAGTTGAACTAGCTCTATAACCTTGTACAAATAGTTTTACACTAGAGTTGAACTAGCTCTATAGCCTAGTACAAATAATTTTACACTAGAGTTGAACTAGCTCTGTAACCTAGTTCAAATAATTTTACACTTGAGTTGAACTAGCTCTATAGCCTAGTACAAATAATTTTACACTAGAGTTGAACTAAATCTATAAACAAGTACAAATAATTTTACACTAGAGTAGAACTAGCTCTATAACCTAGTACAAATAATTTTACACTAAGGTTGAACTAGCTCTATAGCCTAGTACAAATAATTTTACACTAGAGTTGAACTAGCTCTATAACCTAGTACAAATAATTTTACACTAGAATTGAACTAGCTCTATACCCTAGTACAAATAATTTTACACTAGAGTTGAACTAGCTCTATAACCTAGTACAAATAATTTTACACTACAGGTGAACTAGCTCTATAACCTAGTACAAATAATTTTACACTAGAGTTGAACTAGCTCTATAACCTATTACAAATAAATTTACACTAGAGTTGAACTAGCTCTATAACCTAGTATAAATAATTTTACACTAGACTCGAACTAGCTCTATAACCAAGTACAATTAATTTTAGACTAGACTTGAACTAGCTCTATAACCTAGTTCAAATAATTTTACACTAAGGTTGAACTAGCTCTATAACCTAGTACAAATAATTTTAAACTAGAGTTGAACTAGCTCTATAACCTAGTACAAATAATTTTACACTAGAGTTGAACTAAATCTATAACCTAGTACAAATAATTTTACACTAGAGTTGAACTAAATCTATAACCAAGTACAAATAATTTTACACTAGAGTAGAACTAGCTCTATAACCTAGTACAAATAATTTTACACTAAGGTTGAACTAGCTCTATAACCTAGTACAAATAATTTTACACTAGAGTTGAACTAGCTCTATAACCTAGTACAAATAATTTTACACTAGAGTTGAACTAGGTCTATAACCTAGTACAAATAACTTTACACTAGAGTTGAACTAGCTCTATAACCTAGTACAAATAATTTTACACTACAGGTGAACTAGCTCTATAACCTAGTACAAATAATTTTACACTAGAGTTGAACTAGCTCTATAACCTAGTATAAATAATTTTACACTAGAGTTGAACTAGCTCTATAACCTAGTACAAATAATTTTACACTAGAGTTGAACTAGCTCTATAACCTAGTACGAATAATTTTACACTATAGTTGAACTAGCTCTATAACCTAGTACGAATAATTTTACACTATAGTTGAACTAGCTCTATAACCTAGTACAAATAATTTTACACTAGAGTTGAACTAGCTGTGTAACCTAGTTCAAATAATTTTGCACTACAGTTGAACTAGCTCTATAACCTAGTACAAATAATTTTACACTAGAAATGAACTAGCTCTATAACCTAGTACAAATAATTTTACACTAGAAATTAACTAGCTCTATAACCTACTACAAATAATTTTACACTATAGTTGAACTAGCTCTATAACCTTGTACAAATAATTTTACACTTGAGTTTAACTAGCTCTATAACCTAGTACAAATAATTTTACACTAGAGTTGAACTAGCTCTGTAACCTAGTTCAAATAATTTTACACAGGATTTGAACTAGCTCTATAACCTAGTACAAATAATTTTACACTAGAGTTGAACTAGCTCTATAACCTAGTACAAATAATTTTACACTAGGGTTGAACTAGCTCTATAACCGAGTACAAATAATTTTACACTAGAGTTTAACTAGCTCTATAACGTAGTACAAATACTTTTACACTAGAGCTGAACTAGCTCTATAACCTAGTTCAAATAATTTTACACTAAGGTTGAACTAGCTCTATAACCTAGTACAAATAATTTTACACTAGAGTTGAACTAGCTCTATAACGTAGTTCAAATAATTTTACACTACGGTTGAACTAGCTCTATAACCTAGTACAAATAATTTTACACTAGAGTTGAACTAGCTCTATAAGCTAGTACAAATAATTTTGCACTAGAGTTGAACTAGCTCTATAACCTAGTACGAATAACTTTACACTATAGTTGAACTAGCTCTATAACCTAGTACAAATAATTTTACACTAGAGTTGAACTACCTCTATAACCTAGTACAAATAATTTTACACTAGAGTTGAACTAGCTCTATTACCTAGTACAAATAATTTTACACTAGGGTTGAACTAGCTCTATAACCGAGTACAAATAATTTTACTCTAGAGTTTAACTAGCTCTATAACCTATTACAAATACTTTTACACTAGAGCTGAACTAGCTCTATAACCTAGTTCAAATAATTTTACACTAGAGTTGAACTAGCTCTATAACCTAGTTCAAATAATTTTACACTAGAAATGAACTAGCTCTATAACCTAGTACTAATAATTTTACACTAGAGTTGAACTAGCTCTATAGCCTAGTACAAATAATTTTACACTAGAGTTGAACTAGCTCTATAACCTAGTACAAATAATTTTACACTAGAGTTGAACTAGCACTATAACGTAGTTCAAATAATTTTACACTAAGGTTGAACTAGCTCTATAACCTAGTACAAATAATTTTACACTAGAGTTGAACTAGCTCTATAACCTAGTACGAATAATTTTACACTATAGTTGAACTAGCTCTATAACCTAGTACGAATAATTTTACACTATAGTTGAACTAGCTCTATAACCTAGTACAAATAATTTTACACTAGAGTTGAACTAGCTGTGTAACCTAGTTCAAATAATTTTGCACTACAGTTGAACTAGCTCTATAACCTAGTACAAATAATTTTACACTAGAAATGAACTAGCTCTATAACCTAGTACAAATAATTTTACACTAGAAATTAACTAGCTCTATAACCTAGTACAAATAATTTTACACTATAGTTGAACTAGCTCTATAACCTTGTACAAATAATTTTACACTTGAGTTTAACTAGCTCTATAACCTAGTACAAATAATTTTACACTAGAGTTGAACTAGCTCTGTAACCTAGTTCAAATAATTTTACACAGGATTTGAACTAGCTCTATAACCTAGTACAAATAATTTTACACTAGAGTTGAACTAGCTCTATAACCTAGTACAAATAATTTTACACTAGGGTTGAACTAGCTCTATAACCGAGTACAAATAATTTTACACTAGAGTTTAACTAGCTCTATAACGTAGTACAAATACTTTTACACTAGAGCTGAACTAGCTCTATAACCTAGTTCAAATAATTTTACACTAAGGTTGAACTAGCTCTATAACCTAGTACAAATAATTTTACACTAGAGTTGAACTAGCTCTATAACGTAGTTCAAATAATTTTACACTACGGTTGAACTAGCTCTATAACCTAGTACAAATAATTTTACACTAGAGTTGAACTAGCTCTATAAGCTAGTACAAATAATTTTGCACTAGAGTTGAACTAGCTCTATAACCTAGTACGAATAACTTTACACTATAGTTGAACTAGCTCTATAACCTAGTACAAATAATTTTACACTAGAGTTGAACTACCTCTATAACCTAGTACAAATAATTTTACACTAGAGTTGAACTAGCTCTATTACCTAGTACAAATAATTTTACACTAGGGTTGAACTAGCTCTATAACCGAGTACAAATAATTTTACACTAGAGTTTAACTAGCTCTATAACCTATTACAAATACTTTTACACTAGAGCTGAACTAGCTCTATAACCTAGTTCAAATAATTTTACACTAGAGTTGAACTAGCTCTATAACCTAGTTCAAATAATTTTACACTAGAAATGAACTAGCTCTATAACCTAGTACTAATAATTTTACACTAGAGTTGAACTAGCTCTATAGCCTAGTACAAATAATTTTACACTAGAGTTGAACTAGCTCTATAACCTAGTACAAATAATTTTACACTAGAGTTGAACTAGCACTATAACGTAGTTCAAATAATTTTACACTAAGGTTGAACTAGCTCTATAACCTAGTACAAATAATTTTACACTAGAGTTGAACTAGCTCTATAACCTAGTACAAATAATTTTGCACTAGAGTTGAACTAGCTCTATAACCTAGTACGAATAATTTTACACTACAGTTGAACTAGCTCTATAATCTAGTACAAATAATTTTACACTAGAGTTGAACTAGCTCTATAACATAGTACAAATAATTTTACACTAGGGTTGAACTAGCTCTATAACAGAGTACAAATAATTTTACACTAGAGTTGAACTAGCTCTAAAACCTAGTTCAAATAATTTTACACAAAGCTTGAACTACCTCTATAACCTAGTACAAATAATTTTACACTAGACTTGAACTAGCTCTATAACCTAGTACAAATAATTTTACACTAGAGTTGAACTAGGTCTATAACCTAGTACAAATAATTTTACACTAGAGTTGAACTAAATCTATAACCTAGTACAAATAATTTTACACTAGAGTTGAACTAGCTCTATAACCTAGTACAAATAATTTTGCACTAGAGTTGAACTAGGTCTATAACCTAGTACGAATAATTTTACACAATAGTTGAACTAGCTCTATAACCTAGTACAAATAATTTTACACTAGTGTTGAACTAGCTGTGTAACCTAGTTCAAATAATTTTACACTACAGTTGAACTAGCTCTATAACCTAGTGCAAATAATTTTACACTAGAGTTGAACTAGCTCTATAACCTAGTACAAATAATTTTACACTAGAGTTGAACTAGCTCTATAACCTAGTACAAATAATTTTACACTAGACTTGAACTAGCTCTATAACCTAGTTCAAATAATTTTACACTAAGGTTGAACTAGCTCTATAACCTAGTACAAATAATTTTAAACTAGAGTTGAACTAGCTCTATATCCTAGTACAAATAATTTTACACTAGAGTTGAACTAAATCTATAATCTAGTACAAATAATTTTACACTAGAGTTGAACTAAATCTATAACCAAGTACAAATAATTTTACACTAGAGTAGAACTATCTCTATAACCTAGTACAAATAATTTTACACTAAGGTTGAACTAGCTCTATAACCTAGTACAAATAATTTTACACTAGAGTTGAACTAGCTCTATAACCTAGTACAAATAACTTTACACTAGAGTTGAACTAGCTCTATAACCTAGTACAAATAATTTTACACTAGAGTTGAACTAGCTCTATAACCTAGCACAAATAATTTTACACTACAGGTGAACTAGCTCTATAACCTAGTACAAATAATTTTACACTAGAGTTGAACTAGCTCTATAACATAGTACAAATAATTTTACACTAGGGTTGAACTAGCTCTATAACAGAGTACAAATAATTTTACACTAGAGTTGAACTAGCTCTATAACCTAGTACAAATACTTTTACACTAGAGCTGAACTAGCTCTAAAACCTAGTTCAAATAATTTTACACTAAGCTTGAACTACCTCTATAACCTAGTACAAATAATTTTACACTAGAGTTGAACTAGCTCTATAACCTAGTACAAATAATTTTACACTAGACTTGACCTAGCTCTATAACCTAGTACAAATAATTTTACACTAGAGTTGAACTAGGTTTATAACCTAGTACAAATAATTTTACACTAGAGTTGAACTAAATCTATAACCTAGTACAAATAATTTTACACTAGAGTTGAACTAGCTCTATAACCTAGTACAAATAATTTTGCACTAGAGTTGAACTAGGTCTATAACCTAGTACGAATAATTTTACACAATAGTTGAACTAGCTCTATAACCTAGTACAATTAATTTTACACTAGTGTTGAACTAGCTGTGTAACCTAGTTCAAATAATTTTACACTACAGTTGAACTAGCTCTATAACCTAGTGCAAATAATTTTACACTAGAGTTGAACTAGCTCTATAACCTATTACAAATAATTTTACACTAGAGTTGAACTAGCTCTATAACCTAGTACAAATAATTTTACACTAGACTTGAACTAGCTCTATAACCTAGTTCAAATAATTTTACACTAAGGTTGAACTAGCTCTATAACCTAGTACAAATAATTTTAAACTAGAGTTGAACTAGCTCTATATCCTAGTACAAATAATTTTACACTAGAGTTGAACTAAATCTATAACCTAGTACAAATAATTTTACACTAGAGTTGAACTAAATCTATAACCAAGTACAAATAATTTTACACTAGAGTAGAACTAGCTCTATAACCTAGTACAAATAATTTTACACTAAGGTTGAACTAGCTCTATAACCTAGTACAAATAATTTTACACTAGAGTTGAACTAGCTCTATAACCTAGTACAAATAACTTTACACTAGAGTTGAACTAGCTCTATAACCTAGTACAAATAATTTTACACTAGAGTTGAACTAGCTCTATAACCTAGCACAAATAATTTTACACTACAGGTGAACTAGCTCTATAACCTAGTACAAATAATTTTACACTAGAGTTGAACTAGCTCTATAACCTAGTACAAATAATTTTACACTAGAGTTGAACTAGCTCTATAACCTAGTACGAATAATTTTACACTAGAGTTGAACTAGCTCTATAACCTAGTACCAATAATTTTACACTAGAGTTGAACTAGCTCTATAACCTAGTACGAATAATTTTACACTATAGTTGAACTAGCTCTATAACCTTGTACAAATAGTTTTACACTAGAGTTGAACTAGCTCTATAGCCTAGTACAAATAATTTTACACTAGAGTTGAACTAGCTCTGTAACCTAGTTCAAATAATTTTACACTTGAGTTGAACTAGCTCTATAGCCTAGTACAAATAATTTTACACTAGAGTTGAACTAAATCTATAACCAAGTACAAATAATTTTACACTAGAGTAGAACTAGCTCTATAACCTAGTACAAATAATTTTACACTAAGGTTGAACTAGCTCTATAGCCTAGTACAAATAATTTTACACTAGAGTTGAACTAGCTCTATAACCTAGTACAAATAATTTTACACTAGAGTTGAACTAGCTCTATAACCTAGTACAAATAATTTTACACTAGAGTTGAACTAGCTCTATAACCTAGTACAAATAATTTTACACTACAGGTGAACTAGCTCTATAACCTAGTACAAATAATTTTACACTAGAGTTGAACTAGCTCTATAACCTATTACAAATAAATTTACACTAGAGTTGAACTAGCTCTATAACCTAGTACAAATAATTTTACACTAGACTTGAACTAGCTCTATAACCTAGTACAAATAATTTTACACTAGACTTGAACTAGCTCTATAACCTAGTTCAAATAATTTTACACTAAGGTTGAACTAGCTCTATAACCTAGTACAAATAATTTTAAACTAGAGTTGAACTAGCTCTACAACCTAATACAAATAATTTTACAATAGAGTTGAACTAAATCTATAACCTAGTACAAATAATTTTACACTAGAGTTGAACTAAATCTATAACCAAGTACAAATAATTTTACACTAGAGTAGAACTAGCTCTATAACCTAGTACAAATAATTTTACACTAGAGTTGAACTAGCTCTATAACCTAGTACAAATAATTTTACACTAGAGTTGAACTAGCTCTATAACCTAGTACAAATAATTTTACACTAGAGTTGAACTAGCTCTATAACCTAGTACATATAACTTTACACTAGAGTTGAACTAGCTCTATAACCTAGTACAAATAATTTTACACTACAGGTGAACTAGCTCTATAACCTAGTACAAATAATTTTACACTAGAGTTGAACTAGCTCTATAACCTAGTACAAATAATTTTACACTAGAGTTGAACTAGCTCTATAACCTAGTACAAATAATTTTACACTAGAGTTGAACTAGCTCTATAACCTAGTACAAATAATTTTACACTAGAGTTGAACTAGCTCTATAACCTAGTACAAATAATTTTACACTAGAGTTGAACTAGCTCTATAACCTAGTACAAATAATTTTACACTTGAGTTGAACTAGCTCTATAACCTAGTATGAATAATTTTACACTAGAGTTGAACTTGCTCTATAACCTAGTACCAATAATTTTACACTAGAGTTGAACTAGCTCTATAACCTAGTACGAATAATTTTACACTATAGTTGAACTAGCTCTATAACCTAGTACAAATAATTTTACACTAGAGTTGAACTAGCTGTTAACCTAGTTCAAATAATTTTGCACTACAGTTGAACTAGCTCTATAACCTAGTACAAATAATTTTACACTAGAAATGAACTAGCTCTATAACCTAGTGTAAAATAATTTTACACTAGAGTTGAACTAGCTCTATAACCTTGTACAAATAGTTTTACACTAGAGTTGAACTAGCTCTATAGCCTAGTACAAATAATTTTACACTAGAGTTGAACTAGCTCTGTAACCTAGTTCAAATAATTTTACACTTGAGTTGAACTAGCTCTATAGCCTAGTACAAATAATTTTACACTAGAGTTGAACTAAATCTATAACCAAGTACAAATAATTTTACACTAGAGTAGAACTAGCTCTATAACCTAGTACAAATAATTTTACACTAAGGTTGAACTAGCTCTATAGCCTAGTACAAATAATTTTACACTAGAGTTGAACTAGCTCTATAACCTAGTACAAATAATTTTACACTAGAGTTGAACTAGCTCTATAACCTATTACAAATAAATTTACACTAGAGTTGAACTAGCTCTATAACCTAGTACAAATAATTTTACACTAGACTTGAACTAGGTCTATAACCTAGTACAAATAATTTTACACTAGAGTTGAACTAGCTCTGTAACCTAGTTCAAATAATTTTACACTTGAGTTGAACTAGCTCTATAGCCTAGTACAAATAATTTTACACTAGAGTTGAACTAAATCTATAACCAAGTACAAATAATTTTACACTAGAGTAGAACTAGCTCTATAACCTAGTACAAATAATTTTACACTAAGGTTGAACTAGCTCTATAGCCTAGTACAAATAATTTTACACTAGAGTTGAACTAGCTCTATAACCTAGTACAAATAATTTTACACTAGAGTTGAACTAGCTCTATAACCTAGTACAAATAATTTTACACTATAGTTGAACTAGCTCTATAACCTAGTACAAATAATTTTACACTACAGGTGAACTAGCTCTATAACCTAGTACAAATAATTTTACACTAGAGTTGAACTAGCTCTATAACCTATTACAAATAAATTTACACTAGAGTTGAACTAGCTCTATAACCTAGTACAAATAATTTTACACTAGACTTGAACTAGCTCTATAACCTAGTACAAATAATTTTACACTAGACTTGAACTAGCTCTATAACCTAGTTCAAATAATTTTACACTAAGGTTGAACTAGCTCTATAACCTAGTACAAATAATTTTAAACTAGAGTTGAACTAGCTCTATAACCTAGTACAAATAATTTTACACTAGAGTTGAACTAAATCTATAACCTAGTACAAATAATTTTACACTAGAGTTGAACTAAATCTATAACCAAGTACAAATAATTTTACACTAGAGTAGAACTAGCTCTATAACCTAGTACAAATAATTTTACACTAAGGTTGAACTAGCTCTATAACCTAGTACAAATAATTTTACACTAGAGTTGAACTAGCTCTATAACCTAGTACAAATAATTTTACACTAGAGTTGAACTAGCTCTGTAACCTAGTACAAATAACTTTACACTAGAGTTGAACTAGCTCTATAACCTAGTACAAATAATTTTACACTACAGGTGAACTAGCTCTATAACCTAGTACAAATAATTTTACACTAGAGTTGAACTAGCTCTATAACCTAGTACAAATAATTTTACACTAGAGTTGAACTAGCTCTATAACCTAGTACAAATAATTTTACACTAGAGTTGAACTAGCTCTATAACCTAGTACAAATAATTTTACACTAGAGTTGAACTAGCTCTATAACCTAGTACGAATAATTTTACACTATAGTTGAACTAGCTCTATAACCTAGTACAAATAATTTTACACTAGAGTTGAACTAGCTGTGTAACCTAGTTCAAATAATTTTGCACTACAGTAGAACTAGCTCTATAACCTAGTACAAATAATTTTACACTAGAAATGAACTAGCTCTATAACCTAGTACAAATAATTTTACACTAGAAATTAACTAGCTCTATAACCTAGTACAAATAATTTTACACTAGAGTTGAACTAGCTCTATAACCTTGTACAAATAATTTTACACTAGAGTTTAACTAGCTCTATAACCTAGTACAAATAATTTTACACTAGAGTTGAACTAGCTCTGTAACCTAGTTCAAATAATTTTACACAAGATTTGAACTAGCTCTATAACCTAGTACAAATAATTTTACACTAGAGTTGAACTAGCTCTATAACCTAGAACAAATAATTTTACAATAGGGTTGAACTAGCTCTATAACCGAGTACAAATAATTTTACACTAGAGTTGAACTAGCTCTATAACGTAGTTCAAATAATTTTACACTAAGGTTGAACTAGCTCTATAACCTAGTACAAATAATTTTACACTAGAGTTGAACTAGCTCTATAACCTAGTACAAATAGTTTTGCACTAGAGTTGAACTAGCTCTATAACCTAGTACGAATAATTTTACACTAGAGTTGAACTAGCTCTGTAACCTAGTTCAAATAATTTTACACTTGAGTTGAACTAGCTCTATAGCCTAGTACAAATAATTTTACACTAGAGTTGAACTAAATCTATAACCAAGTACAAATAATTTTACACTAGAGTAGAACTAGCTCTATAACCTAGTACAAATAATTTTACACTAAGGTTGAACTAGCTCTATAGCCTAGTACAAATAATTTTACACTAGAGTTGAACTAGGTCTATAACCTAGTACAAATAATTTTACACTAGAGTTGAACTATCTCTATAACCTAGTACAAATAATTTTACACTATAGTTGAACTAGCTCTATAACCTAGTACAAATAATTTTACACTACAGGTGAACTAGCTCTATAACCTAGTACAAATAATTTTACACTAGAGTTGAACTAGCTCTATAACCTATTACAAATAAATTTACACTAGAGTTGAACTAGCTCTATAACCTAGTACAAATAATTTTACACTAGACTTGAACTAGCTCTATAACCTAGTACAAATAATTTTACACTAGACTTGAACTAGCTCTATAACCTAGTTCAAATAATTTTACACTAAGGTTGAACTAGCTCTATAACCTAGTACAAATAATTGTAAACTAGAGTTGAACTAGCTCTATAACCTAGTACAAATAATTTTACACTAGAGTTGAACTAAATCTATAACCTAGTACAAATAATTTTACACTAGAGTTGAACTAAATCTATAACCAAGTACAAATAATTTTACACTAGAGTAGAACTAGCTCTATAACCTAGTACAAATAATTTTACACTAAGGTTGAACTAGCTCTATAACCTAGTACAAATAATTTTACACTAGAGTTGAACTAGCTCTATAACGTAGTACAAATAATTTTACACTAGAGTTGAACTAGCTCTATAACCTAGTACAAATAACTTTACACTAGAGTTGAACTAGCTCTATAACCTAGTACAAATAATTTTACACTACAGGTGAACTAGCTCTATAACCTAGTACAAATAATTTTACACTAGAGTTGAACTAGCTCTATAACCTAGTACAAATAATTTTACACTAGAGTTGAACTAGCTCTATAACCTATTACAATTAAATTTACACTAGAGTTGAACTAGCTCTATAACCTAGTACAAATAATTTTACACTAGACTTGAACTAGCTCTATAACCTAGTACAAATAATTTTACACTAGACTTGAACTAGCTCTATAACCTAGTTCAAATAATTTTACACTAAGGTTGAACTAGCTCTATAACCTAGTACAAATAATTGTAAACTAGAGTTGAACTAGCTCTATAACCTAGTACAAATAATTTTACACTAGAGTTGAACTAAATCTATAACCTAGTACAAATAATTTTACACTAGAGTTGAACTAAATCTATAACCAAGTACAAATAATTTTACACTAGAGTAGAACTAGCTCTATAACCTAGTACAAATAATTTTACACTAAGGTTGAACTAGCTCTATAACCTAGTACAAATAATTTTACACTAGAGTTGAACTAGCTCTATAACCTAGTACAAATAATTTTACACTAGAGTTGAACTAGCTCTATAACCTAGTACAAATAATTTTACACTAGAGTTGAACTAGCTCTATAACCTAGTACGAATAATTTTACACTATAGTTGAACTAGCTCTATAACCTAGTACAAATAATTTTACACTAGAGTTGAACTAGCAGTGTAACCTAGTTCAAATAATTTTGCACTACAGTTGAACTAGCTCTATAACCTAGTACAAATAATTTTACACTAGAAATGAACTAGCTCTCTAACCTAGTACAAATAATTTTACACTAGAAATTAACTAGCTCTATAACCTAGTACAAATAATTTTACACTAGAGTTGAACTAGCTCTATAACCTTGTACAAATAATTTTACACTAGAGTTTAACTAGCTCTATAACCTAGTACAAATAATTTTACACTAGAGTTGAACTAGCTCTGTAACCTAGTTCAAATAATTTTACACAAGATTTGAACTAGCTCTATAACCTAGTACAAATAATTTTACAATAGAGTTGAACTAGCTCTATAACCTAGTACAAATAATTTTACACTAGGGTTGAACTAGCTCTATAACCGAGTACAAATAATTTTACACTAGAGTTTAACTAGCTCTATAACGTAGTACAAATACTTTTACACTAGAGCTGAACTAGCTCTATAACCTAGTTCAAATAATTTTACACTAAGGTTGAACTAGCTCTATAACCTAGTACAAATAATTTTACACTAGAGTTGAACTAGCTCTATAACGTAGTTCAAATAATTTTACACTAAGGTTGAACTAGCTCTATAACCTAGTACAAATAATTTTACACTAGAGTTGAACTAGCTCTATAACCTAGTACAAATAGTTTTGCACTAGAGTTGAACTAGCTCTATAACCTAGTACGAATAATTTTACACTATAGTTGAACTAGCTCTATAACCTAGTACAAATAATTTTACACTAGTGTTGAAATAGCTGTGTAACCTAGTTCAAATAATTTTACACTATAGTTGAACTAGCTCTATTACCTAGTACAAATAATTTTACACTAGAAATGAACTAGCTCTATAACCTAGTACAAATAATTTTACACTAGAGTTGAACTAGCTCTATAACCTAGTACAAATAATTTTACACTAAGGTTGAACTAGCTCTATAACCTAGTACAAATAATTTTAAACTAGAGTTGAACTAGCTCTATAACCTAGTACAAATAATTTTACACTAGAGTTGAACTAGCTCTATAACGTAGTTCAAATAATTTTACACTAAGGTTGAACTAGCTCTATAACCTAATACAAATAATTTTACACTAGAGTTGAACTAGCTCTATAACCTAGTACAAATAGTTTTGCACTAGAGTTGAACTAGCTCTATAACCTAGTACGAATAATTTTACACTATAGTTGAACTAGCTCTATAACCTAGTACAAATAATTTTACACTAGTGTTGAAATAGCTGTGTAACCTAGTTCAAATAATTTTACACTACAGTTGAACTAGCTCTATTACCTAGTACAAATAATTTTACACTAGAAATGAACTAGCTCTATAACCTAGTACAAATAATTTTACACTAGAGTTGAACTAGCTCTATAACCTAGTACAAATAATTTTACACTAAGGTTGAACTAGCTCTATAACCTAGTACAAATAATTTTAAACTAGCGTTGAACTAGCTCTATAACCTAGTACAAATAATTTTACACTAGAGTTGAACTGGCTCTATAACCTTGTACAAATAATTTTACACTACAGGTGAACTAGCTCTATAACCTAGTACAAATAATTTTACACTAGAGTTGAACTAGCTCTATAACCTAGTACAAATAATTTTACACTAGAGTTGAACTAGCTCTATAACCTAGTACAAATAATTTTACACTAGAGTTGAACTAGCTCTATAACCTAGTACAAATAATTGTACACTAGAGTTGAACTAGCTCTATAACCTAGTACGAATAATTTTACACTATAGTTGAACTAGCTCCATAACCTAGTACAAATAATTTTACACTAGAGTTGAACTAGCTGTGTAACCTAGTTCAAATAATTTTACACTACAGTTGAACTAGCTCTATAACCTAGTACAAATAATTTTACACTAGAAATGAACTAGCTCTATAACTTAGTGTAAAATAATTTTAGACTAGAGTTGAACTAGCTCTATAACCTTGTACAAATAATTTTACACTAGAATTGAACTAGCTCTATAGCCTAGTACAAATAATTTTACACTAGAGTTGAACTAGCTCTGTAACATAGTTCAAATAATTTTACACTAGAGTTGAACTAGCTCTATAGCCTAGTACAAATAATTTTACACTAGAGTTGAACTAGCTCTGTAACCTAGTTCAAATAATTTTACACTAGAGTTGAACTAGCTCTATAACCTAGTACAAATAATTTTACACTAGAGTTTAACTAGCTCTATAACCTAGTACAAATAATTTTACACTAGAGTTGAACTAGCTCTGTAACCTAGTTCAAATATTTTTACACAAGATTTGAACTAGCTCTATAACGTAGTACAAATAATTTTACACTAGAGTTGAACTAGCTCTATAACCTAGTACAAATAATTTTACACTAGTGTTGAACTAGCTCTATAACCGAGTACAAATTATTTTACACTAGAGTTTAACTAGCTCTATAACCTAGTACAAATACTTTGACACTAGAGCTGAACTAGCTCTATAACCTAGTTCAAATAATTTTACACTAAGGTTGAACTAGCTCTATAACCTAGTACAAATAATTTTACACTAGAGTTGAACTAGCTCTATAACCTAGTACAAATAATTTTGCACTAGAGTTGAACTAGCTCTATAACCTAGTACGAATAATTTTACACTATAGTTGAACAAGCTCTATAACCTAGTACCAATAATTTTACACTAGTGTTGAAATAGCTGTGTAACCTAGTTCAAATAATTTTACACTACAGTTGAACTAGCTCTATAACCTAGTACAAATAATTTTACACTAGAAATGAACTAGCTCTATAACCTAGTACAAATAATTTTACACTAGAGTTGAACTAGCTCTATAACCTAGTACAAATAATTTTACACTAAGGTTGAACTAGCTCTATAACCTAGTACAAATAATTTTATACTAGAGTTGAACTAGCTCTATAACCTAGTACAAATAATTTTACACTAGAGTTGAACTAGCTCTATAACCTAGTACAAATAATTTTACACTAGAGTTGAACTAGCTCTATAACCTAGTACAAATAATTTTACACTAAGGTTGAACTAGCTCTATAACCTAGTACAAATAATTTTAAACTAGCGTTGAACTAGCTCTATAACCTAGTACAAATAATTTTACACTAGAGTTGAACTGGCTCTATAACCTAGTACAAATAATTTTACACTACAGGTGAACTAGCTCTATAACCTAGTACAAATAATTTTACACTAGAGTTGAACTAGCTCTATAACCTAGTACAAATAATTTTACACTAGAGTTGAACTAGCTCTATAACCTAGTACAAATAATTTTACACTAGAGTTGAACTAGCTCTATAACCTAGTACAAATAATTGTACACTAGAGTTGAACTAGCTCTATAACCTAGTACGAATAATTTTACACTATAGTTGAACTAGCTCCATAACCTAGTACAAATAATTTTACACTAGAGTTGAACTAGCTGTGTAACCTAGTTCAAATAATTTTACACTACAGTTGAACTAGCTCTATAACCTAGTACAAATAATTTTACACTAGAAATGAACTAGCTCTATAACTTAGTGTAAAATAATTTTAGACTAGAGTTGAACTAGCTCTATAACCTTGTACAAATAATTTTACACTAGAATTGAACTAGCTCTATAGCCTAGTACAAATAATTTTACACTAGAGTTGAACTAGCTCTGTAACCTAGTTCAAATAATTTTACACTAGAGTTGAACTAGCTCTATAGCCTAGTACAAATAATTTTACACTAGAGTTGAACTAGCTCTGTAACCTAGTTCAAATAATTTTACACTAGAGTTGAACTAGCTCTATAACCTAGTACAAATAATTTTACACTAGAGTTTAACTAGCTCTATAACCTAGTACAAATAATTTTACACTAGAGTTGAACTAGCTCTGTAACCTAGTTCAAATAATTTTACACAAGATTTGAACTAGCTCTATAACCTAGTACAAATAATTTTACAATAGAGTTGAACTAGCTCTATAACCTAGTACAAATAATTTTACACTAGGGTTGAACTAGCTCTATAACCGAGTACAAATAATTTTACACTAGAGTTTAACTAGCTCTATAACGTAGTACAAATACTTTTACACTAGAGCTGAACTAGCTCTATAACCTAGTTCAAATAATTTTACACTAAGGTTGAACTAGCTCTATAACCTAGTACAAATAATTTTACACTAGAGTTGAACTAGCTCTATAACGTAGTTCAAATAATTTTACACTAAGGTTGAACTAGCTCTATAACCTAGTACAAATAATTTTACACTAGAGTTGAACTAGCTCTATAACCTAGTACAAATAGTTTTGCACTAGAGTTGAACTAGCTCTATAACCTAGTACGAATAATTTTACACTATAGTTGAACTAGCTCTATAACCTAGTACAAATAATTTTACACTAGTGTTGAAATAGCTGTGTAACCTAGTTCAAATAATTTTACACTATAGTTGAACTAGCTCTATTACCTAGTACAAATAATTTTACACTAGAAATGAACTAGCTCTATAACCTAGTACAAATAATTTTACACTAGAGTTGAACTAGCTCTATAACCTAGTACAAATAATTTTACACTAAGGTTGAACTAGCTCTATAACCTAGTACAAATAATTTTAAACTAGAGTTGAACTAGCTCTATAACCTAGTACAAATAATTTTACACTAGAGTTGAACTAGCTCTATAACGTAGTTCAAATAATTTTACACTAAGGTTGAACTAGCTCTATAACCTAATACAAATAATTTTACACTAGAGTTGAACTAGCTCTATAACCTAGTACAAATAGTTTTGCACTAGAGTTGAACTAGCTCTATAACCTAGTACGAATAATTTTACACTATAGTTGAACTAGCTCTATAACCTAGTACAAATAATTTTACACTAGTGTTGAAATAGCTGTGTAACCTAGTTCAAATAATTTTACACTACAGTTGAACTAGCTCTATTACCTAGTACAAATAATTTTACACTAGAAATGAACTAGCTCTATAACCTAGTACAAATAATTTTACACTAGAGTTGAACTAGCTCTATAACCTAGTACAAATAATTTTACACTAAGGTTGAACTAGCTCTATAACCTAGTACAAATAATTTTAAACTAGCGTTGAACTAGCTCTATAACCTAGTACAAATAATTTTACACTAGAGTTGAACTGGCTCTATAACCTTGTACAAATAATTTTACACTACAGGTGAACTAGCTCTATAACCTAGTACAAATAATTTTACACTAGAGTTGAACTAGCTCTATAACCTAGTACAAATAATTTTACACTAGAGTTGAACTAGCTCTATAACCTAGTACAAATAATTTTACACTAGAGTTGAACTAGCTCTATAACCTAGTACAAATAATTGTACACTAGAGTTGAACTAGCTCTATAACCTAGTACGAATAATTTTACACTATAGTTGAACTAGCTCCATAACCTAGTACAAATAATTTTACACTAGAGTTGAACTAGCTGTGTAACCTAGTTCAAATAATTTTACACTACAGTTGAACTAGCTCTATAACCTAGTACAAATAATTTTACACTAGAAATGAACTAGCTCTATAACTTAGTGTAAAATAATTTTAGACTAGAGTTGAACTAGCTCTATAACCTTGTACAAATAATTTTACACTAGAATTGAACTAGCTCTATAGCCTAGTACAAATAATTTTACACTAGAGTTGAACTAGCTCTGTAACATAGTTCAAATAATTTTACACTAGAGTTGAACTAGCTCTATAGCCTAGTACAAATAATTTTACACTAGAGTTGAACTAGCTCTGTAACCTAGTTCAAATAATTTTACACTAGAGTTGAACTAGCTCTATAACCTAGTACAAATAATTTTACACTAGAGTTTAACTAGCTCTATAACCTAGTACAAATAATTTTACACTAGAGTTGAACTAGCTCTGTAACCTAGTTCAAATAATTTTACACAAGATTTGAACTAGCTCTATAACGTAGTACAAATAATTTTACACTAGAGTTGAACTAGCTCTATAACCTAGTACAAATAATTTTACACTAGTGTTGAACTAGCTCTATAACCGAGTACAAATTATTTTACACTAGAGTTTAACTAGCTCTATAACCTAGTACAAATACTTTGACACTAGAGCTGAACTAGCTCTATAACCTAGTTCAAATAATTTTACACTAAGGTTGAACTAGCTCTATAACCTAGTACAAATAATTTTACACTAGAGTTGAACTAGCTCTATAACCTAGTACAAATAATTTTGCACTAGAGTTGAACTAGCTCTATAACCTAGTACGAATAATTTTACACTATAGTTGAACAAGCTCTATAACCTAGTACCAATAATTTTACACTAGTGTTGAAATAGCTGTGTAACCTAGTTCAAATAATTTTACACTACAGTTGAACTAGCTCTATAACCTAGTACAAATAATTTTACACTAGAAATGAACTAGCTCTATAACCTAGTACAAATAATTTTACACTAGAGTTGAACTAGCTCTATAACCTAGTACAAATAATTTTACACTAAGGTTGAACTAGCTCTATAACCTAGTACAAATAATTTTATACTAGAGTTGAACTAGCTCTATAACCTAGTACAAATAATTTTACACTAGAGTTGAACTAGCTCTATAACCTAGTACAAATAATTTTACACTAGAGTTGAACTAGCTCTATAACCTAGTACAAATAATTTTACACTAAGGTTGAACTAGCTCTATAACCTAGTACAAATAATTTTAAACTAGCGTTGAACTAGCTCTATAACCTAGTACAAATAATTTTACACTAGAGTTGAACTGGCTCTATAACCTAGTACAAATAATTTTACACTACAGGTGAACTAGCTCTATAACCTAGTACAAATAATTTTACACTAGAGTTGAACTAGCTCTATAACCTAGTACAAATAATTTTACACTAGAGTTGAACTAGCTCTATAACCTAGTACAAATAATTTTACACTAGAGTTGAACTAGCTCTATAACCTAGTACAAATAATTTTAGACTAGAGTTGAACTAGCTCTATAACCTTGTACAAATAATTTTACACTAGAATTGAACTAGCTCTATAGCCTAGTACAAATAATTTTACACTAGAGTTGAACTAGCTCTGTAACATAGTTCAAATAATTTTACACTAGAGTTGAACTAGCTCTATAGCCTAGTACAAATAATTTTACACTAGAGTTGAACTAGCTCTGTAACCTAGTTCAAATAATTTTACACTAGAGTTGAACTAGCTCTATAACCTAGTACAAATAATTTTACACTAGAGTTTAACTAGCTCTATAACCTAGTACAAATAATTTTACACTAGAGTTGAACTAGCTCTGTAACCTAGTTCAAATAATTTTACACAAGATTTGAACTAGCTCTATAACGTAGTACAAATAATTTTACACTAGAGTTGAACTAGCTCTATAACCTAGTACAAATAATTTTACACTAGTGTTGAACTAGCTCTATAACCGAGTACAAATTATTTTACACTAGAGTTTAACTAGCTCTATAACCTAGTACAAATACTTTGACACTAGAGCTGAACTAGCTCTATAACCTAGTTCAAATAATTTTACACTAAGGTTGAACTAGCTCTATAACCTAGTACAAATAATTTTACACTAGAGTTGAACTAGCTCTATAACCTAGTACAAATAATTTTGCACTAGAGTTGAACTAGCTCTATAACCTAGTACGAATAATTTTACACTATAGTTGAACAAGCTCTATAACCTAGTACCAATAATTTTACACTAGTGTTGAAATAGCTGTGTAACCTAGTTCAAATAATTTTACACTACAGTTGAACTAGCTCTATAACCTAGTACAAATAATTTTACACTAGAAATGAACTAGCTCTATAACCTAGTACAAATAATTTTACACTAGAGTTGAACTAGCTCTATAACCTAGTACAAATAATTTTACACTAAGGTTGAACTAGCTCTATAACCTAGTACAAATAATTTTATACTAGAGTTGAACTAGCTCTATAACCTAGTACAAATAATTTTACACTAGAGTTGAACTAGCTCTATAACCTAGTACAAATAATTTTACACTAGAGTTGAACTAGCTCTATAACCTAGTACAAATAATTTTACACTAAGGTTGAACTAGCTCTATAACCTAGTACAAATAATTTTAAACTAGCGTTGAACTAGCTCTATAACCTAGTACAAATAATTTTACACTAGAGTTGAACTGGCTCTATAACCTAGTACAAATAATTTTACACTACAGGTGAACTAGCTCTATAACCTAGTACAAATAATTTTACACTAGAGTTGAACTAGCTCTATAACCTAGTACAAATAATTTTACACTAGAGTTGAACTAGCTCTATAACCTAGTACAAATAATTTTACACTAGAGTTGAACTAGCTCTATAACCTAGTACAAATAATTGTACACTAGAGTTGAACTAGCTCTATAACCTAGTACGAATAATTTTACACTATAGTTGAACTAGCTCCATAACCTAGTACAAATAATTTTACACTAGAGTTGAACTAGCTGTGTAACCTAGTTCAAATAATTTTACACTACAGTTGAACTAGCTCTATAACCTAGTACAAATAATTTTACACTAGAAATGAACTAGCTCTATAACTTAGTGTAAAATAATTTTAGACTAGAGTTGAACTAGCTCTATAACCTTGTACAAATAATTTTACACTAGAATTGAACTAGCTCTATAGCCTAGTACAAATAATTTTACACTAGAGTTGAACTAGCTCTGTAACCTAGTTCAAATAATTTTACACTAGAGTTGAACTAGCTCTATAGCCTAGTACAAATAATTTTACACTAGAGTTGAACTAGCTCTGTAACCTAGTTCAAATAATTTTACACTAGAGTTGAACTAGCTCTATAACCTAGTACAAATAATTTTACACTAGAGTTGAACTAGCTCTATAACCTAGTACAAATAATTTTACACTAGAGTTTAACTAGCTCTATAACCTAGTACAAATAATTTTACACTAGAGTTGAACTAGCTCTGTAACCTAGTTCAAATAATTTTACACAAGATTTGAACTAGATCTATAACGTAGTACAAATAATTTTACACTAGAGTTGAACTAGCTCTATAACCTAGTACAAATAATTTTACACTAGGGTTGAACTAGCTCTATAACCGAGTACAAATTATTTTACACTAGAGTTTAACTAGCTCTATAACCTAGTACAAATACTTTGACACTAGAGCTGAACTAGCTCTATAACCTAGTTCAAATAATTTTACACTAAGGTTGAACTAGCTCTATAACCTAGTACAAATAATTTTACACTAGAGTTGAACTAGCTCTATAACCTAGTACAAATAATTTTGCACTAGAGTTGAACTAGCTCTATAACCTAGTACGAATAATTTTACACTATAGTTGAACAAGCTCTATAACCTAGTACCAATAATTTTACACTAGTGTTGAAATAGCTGTGTAACCTAGTTCAAATAATTTTACACTACAGTTGAACTAGCTCTATAACCTAGTACAAATAATTTTACACTAGAAATGAACTAGCTCTATAACCTAGTACAAATAATTTTACACTAGAGTTGAACTAGCTCTATAACCTAGTACAAATAATTTTACACTAAGGTTGAACTAGCTCTATAACCTAGTACAAATAATTTTATACTAGAGTTGAACTAGCTCTATAACCTAGTACAAATAATTTTACACTAGAGTTGAACTAGCTCTATAACCTAGTACAAATAATTTTACACTAGAGTTGAACTAGCTCTATAACCTAGTACAAATAATTTTACACTAAGGTTGAACTAGCTCTATAACCTAGTACAAATAATTTTAAACTAGCGTTGAACTAGCTCTATAACCTAGTACAAATAATTTTACACTAGAGTTGAACTGGCTCTATAACCTAGTACAAATAATTTTACACTACAGGTGAACTAGCTCTATAACCTAGTACAAATAATTTTACACTAGAGTTGAACTAGCTCTATAACCTAGTACAAATAATTTTACACTAGAGTTGAACTAGCTCTATAACCTAGTACAAATAATTTTACACTAGAGTTGAACTAGCTCTATAACCTAGTACAAATAATTGTACACTAGAGTTGAACTAGCTCTATAACCTAGTACGAATAATTTTACACTATAGTTGAACTAGCTCCATAACCTAGTACAAATAATTTTACACTAGAGTTGAACTAGCTGTGTAACCTAGTTCAAATAATTTTACACTACAGTTGAACTAGCTCTATAACCTAGTACAAATAATTTTACACTAGAAATGAACTAGCTCTATAACTTAGTGTAAAATAATTTTAGACTAGAGTTGAACTAGCTCTATAACCTTGTACAAATAATTTTACACTAGAATTGAACTAGCTCTATAGCCTAGTACAAATAATTTTACACTAGAGTTGAACTAGCTCTGTAACCTAGTTCAAATAATTTTACACTAGAGTTGAACTAGCTCTATAGCCTAGTACAAATAATTTTACACTAGAGTTGAACTAGCTCTGTAACCTAGTTCAAATAATTTTACACTAGAGTTGAACTAGCTCTATAACCTAGTACAAATAATTTTACACTAGAGTTGAACTAGCTCTATAACCTAGTACAAATAATTTTACACTAGAGTTTAACTAGCTCTATAACCTAGTACAAATAATTTTACACTAGAGTTGAACTAGCTCTGTAACCTAGTTCAAATAATTTTACACAAGATTTGAACTAGATCTATAACGTAGTACAAATAATTTTACACTAGAGTTGAACTAGCTCTATAACCTAGTACAAATAATTTTACACTAGGGTTGAACTAGCTCTATAACCGAGTACAAATTATTTTACACTAGAGTTTAACTAGCTCTATAACCTAGTACAAATACTTTGACACTAGAGCTGAACTAGCTCTATAACCTAGTTCAAATAATTTTACACTAAGGTTGAACTAGCTCTATAACCTAGTACAAATAATTTTACACTAGAGTTGAACTAGCTCTATAACCTAGTACAAATAATTTTGCACTAGAGTTGAACTAGCTCTATAACCTAGTACGAATAATTTTACACTATAGTTGAACAAGCTCTATAACCTAGTACCAATAATTTTACACTAGTGTTGAAATAGCTGTGTAACCTAGTTCAAATAATTTTACACTACAGTTGAACTAGCTCTATAACCTAGTACAAATAATTTTACACTAGAAATGAACTAGCTCTGTAACCTAGTACAAATAATTTTACACTAGAGTTGAACTAGCTCTATAACCTAGTACAAATAATTTTACACTAGAGTTGAACTAGCTCTATAACCTAGTACAAATAATTTTACACTAAGGTTGAACTAGCTCTATAACCTAGTACAAATAATTTTATACTAGAGTTGAACTAGCTCTATAACCTAGTACAAATAATTTTACACTAGAGTTGAACTAGCTCTATAACCTAGTACAAATAATTTTACACTAGAGGTGAACTAGCTCTATAACCTAGTACAAATAATTTTACACTAGAGTTGAACTAGCTCTATAACCTAGTAAAAATAATTTTACACTAGAGTTGAACTAGCTCTATAACCTAGTACAAATAATTTTACACTAGAGTTGAACTAGCTCTATAACCTAGTACAAATAATTGTACACTAGAGTTGAACTAGCTCTATAACCTAGTACGAATAATTTTACACTATAGTTGAACTAGCTCTATAACCTAGTACAAATAATTTTACACTAGAGTTGAACTAGCTGTGTAACCTAGTTCAAATAATTTTACACTACAGTTGAACTAGCTCTATAACCTAGTACAAATAATTTTACACTAGAAATGAACTAGCTCTATAACTTAGTGTAAAATAATTTTAGACTAGAGTTGAACTAGCTCTATAACCTTGTACAAATAATTTTACACTAGAATTGAACTAGCTCTATAGCCTAGTACAAATAATTTTACACTAGAGTTGAACTAGCTCTGTAACCTAGTTCAAATAATTTACACTAGAGTTGAACTAGCTCTATAGCCTAGTACAAATAATTTTACACTAGAGTTGAACTAGCTCTGTAACCTAGTTCAAATAATTTTACACTAGAGTTGAACTAGCTCTATAACCTAGTACAAATAATTTTACACTAGAGTTGAACTAGCTCTATAACCTAGTACAAATAATTTTACACTACAGTTTAACTAGCTCTATAACCTAGTACAAATAATTTTACACTAGAGTTGAACTAGCTCTGTAACCTAGTTCAAATAATTTTACACAAGATTTGAACTAGCTCTATAACGTAGTACAAATAATTTTACACTAGAGTTGAACTAGCTCTATAACCTAGTACAAATAATTTTACACTAGGGTTGAACTAGCTCTATAACCGAGTACAAATTATTTTACACTAGAGTTTAACTAGCTCTATAACCTAGTACAAATACTTTGACACTAGAGCTGAACTAGCTCTATAACCTAGTTCAAATAATTTTACACTAAGGTTGAACTAGCTCTATAACCTAGTACAAATAATTTTACACTAGAGTTGAACTAGCTCTATAACGTAGTTCAAATAATTTTACACTAAGGTTGAACTAGCTCTATAACCTAGTACAAATAATTTTACACTAGAGTTGAACTAGCTCTATAACCTAGTACAAATAATTTTACACTAGAGTTGAACTAAATCTATAACCTAGTACAAATAATTTTACACTAGAATTAAATTAGCTCTATAACCTAGTACAAATAATTTTACACTAGAGTTGAACTAGCTATATAACCTAGTATGAATAATTTTATACTAGAGTTGAACTAGCTCTATAACCTAGTACAAATAATTTTACACTAGAGTTGAACTAGATGTGTAACCTAGTTCAAATAATTTTACACTATAGTTGAACTACATTTATAACCTAGTACAAATAATTTTACACTAGAAATGAACTAGCTCTATAACCTAGTACAAATAATTTTACACTAGAGTTGAACTAGCTCTATAATCTAGTACAAATAATTTTACACTAGAGTTGAACTAGCTCTGTAACCTAGTACAAATAATTTTATACTAGAGTTGAACTAGCTCTCTAACCTAGTACAAATAATTTTACACTAGAGTTGAACTAGCCCTATAACATAGTACAAATAATTTTACAATAGAGTTGAACTAGCTCTATAACCAAGTACAAATACTTTTACACTAGAGTTGAACTAGCTTTATAACATATTTCAAAAAAAATTACACTAAGGTTGAATTAGCTCTATAACCTATTACAAATAATTTTACACTAGAGTTGAACTAGCTCTATAACCTGGTACAAATAATTTTACACTAGAATTGAACTAGCTCTATAACATAGTACAAATAATTTTACACTAGGGTTGAACTAGCTCTATAACAGAGTACAAATAATTTTACACTAGCGTTGAACTAGCTCTATAACCTAGTACAAATACTTTCACACTAGAGCTGAACTAACTCTATAACCTAGTTAAAATAATTTTACACTAAGGTTGAACTAGCTCTATAACCTAGTACAAATAATTTTACACTAGAGTTGAACTAGCTCTATAACCTAGTACAAATAATTTACACTAGAGTTGAACTAGCTCTATAACCTAGTACAAATAATTTTACACTAGAGTTGAACTAGTTCTATAACCTAGTACAAATAATTTTACACTAGAGTTGAACTAAATCTATAACCTAGTACAAATAATTTTACACTAGAGTTGAACTAGCTCTATAAGCTAGTACAAATAATTTTGCACTAGAGTTGAACTAGCTCTATAACCTAGTACAAATAATTTTACACTAGAGTTGAACTAGCTCTATAACCTAGTACAAATAATTTTACACTAGAGTTGAACTAGCTCTATAACCTAGTACAAATAATTTTACACTAGAGTTGAACTAAATCTATAACCTCGTACAAATAATTTTACACTAGAGTTGAACTAGCTCTATAACCTAGTACAAATAATTTTACACTAGAGTTGAACTAAATCTATAACCTAGTACAAATAATATTACACTCTAGATGAACTAGCTCTATAACCTAGTACAAATAATTTTACACTAGTGTTGAACTAGCTGTGTAACCTAGTTCAAATAATTTTACACTACAGTTGAACTAGCTCTATAACATAGTACAAATAATTTTACACTAGAAATGAACTAGCTCTATAACCTAGTACAAATAATTTTACACTAGAGTTGAACTAGCTCTATAACCTAGTACAAATAATTTTACACTAGACTTGAACTAGCTCTATAACCTAGTTCAAATAATTTTACACTAAGGTTGAACTAGCTCTATAACCTAGTACAAATAATTTTAAACTAGAGTTGAACTAGCTCTATAACCTAGTACAAATAATTTTACACTAGAGTTGAACTAGCTCTATAACCTAGTACAAATAATTTTACACTACAGGTTAACTAGCTCTATAACCTAGTACAAATAATTTTACACTAGAGTTGAACTAGCTCTATAACCTAGTACAAATAATTTTACACTACAGGTGAACTAGCTCTATAACCTAGTACAAATAATTTTACACTAGAGTTGAACTAGCTCTATAACCTAGTACAAATAATTTTACACTAGAGTTGAACTAGCTCTATAACCTAGTACAAATAATTTTACACTAGAGTTGAACTAGCTCTATAACCTAGTACGAATAATTTTACACTAGAGTTGAACTAGCTCTATAACCTAGTACAAATAATTTTACACTAGAGTTGAACTAGCTGTGTAACCTAGTTCAAATAATTTTACCCTACAGTTGAACTAGCTCTATAACCTACTACAAATAATTTTACACTAGAAATGAACTAGCTCTATAACCTAGTGTAAAATAATTTTACACTAGAGTTGAACTTGATCTATAACCTTGTACAAAAATTTTTACACTAGAGTCGAACTAGCTCTATAGCTTAGTACAAATAATTTTACACTAGAGTTGAACTAGCTCTGTAACCTAGTTCAAATAATTTTACACTCGAGTTGAACTAGCTCTATAACCTAGTACAAATAATTTTACACTAGAAATGAACTAGCTCTATAACCTAGTACTAATAATTTTACACTAGAGTTGAACTAGCTCTATAACCTAGTACAAATAATTTTTCACTAGAGTTGAACTAGCTCTATAACCTAGTACAAATAATTTTACACTAGAATTGAACTAGCTCTATAACCTAGTACAAATAATTTTACACTAGAGTTGAACTAGCTCTATAACCTAGTACAAATAATTTTACACTAGGGTTGAACTAGCTCTATAACCGAGTACAAATAATTTTGCACTAGAGTTTAACTAGCTTTATAACCTAGTATGAATAATTTTACACTATAGTTGAACTAGCTATATAACCTAGTACAAATAATTTTACACTAGAGTTGAACTAGCTGTGTAACCTAGTTCAAATAATTTTACACTACAGTTGAACAAACTCTATAACCTAGTACAAATAATTTTACACTAGAAATGAACTAGCTCTATAACCTAGTACAAATAATTTTACACTAGAGTTGAACTAGCTCTATAACCTAGTACAAATAATTTTACACTTGAGTTGAACTAGCTCTATAACCTAGTACAAATAATTTTACACTAGAGTTGAACTAGCTCTGTCACCTAGTACAAATAATTTTATACTAGAGTTGAACTAGCTCTCTAACCTAGTACAAATAATTTTACACCAGAGTTGAACTAGCTCTATAACCTAGTACAAATAATTTTACACTAGAGTTGAACTAGCTCTATAACCTAGTACAAATAATTTTACACTAGAAATGAACTAGCTCTATAACCTAGTACATATAATTTTACACTAGAGTTGAACTAGCTCTATAACCTAGTACAAATAATTTTACACTAGACTTGAACTAGCTCTATAACCTAGTTCAAATAATTTTACACTAAGGTTGAACTAGCTCTATAACCTAGTACAAATAATTTTAAACTAGAGTTGAACTAGCTCTATAACCTAGTACAAATAATTTTACACTAGAGTTGAACTAGCTCTATAACCTAGTACAAATAATTTTACACTACAGGTGAACTAGCTCTATAACCTAGTACAAATAATTTTACACTAGAGTTGAACTAGCTCTATAACCTAGTACAAATAATTTTACACTAGAGTTGAACTAGCTCTATAACCTAGTACAAATAATTTTACACTAGAGTTGAACTAGCTCTATAACCTAGTACAAATAATTTTACACTAGAGTTGAACTAGCTCTATAACCTAGTACGAATAATTTTACACTAGAGTTGAACTAGCTGTGTAACCTAGTTCAAATAATTTTACACTACAGTTGAACTAGCTCTATAACCTAGTACAAATAATTTTACACTAGAAATGAACTAGCTCTATAACCTAGTACAAATAATTTTACACTAGAGTTAAACTAGCTCTATAACCTAGTACAAATAATTTTACACTATAGGTGAACTAGCTCTATAACGTAGTACAAATAATTTTACACTAGAGTTGAACTAGCTCTATAACCTAGTACAAATAATTTTACACTAGAGTTGAACTAGCTCTATAACCTAGTACAAATAATTTTACACTAGAGTTGAACTAGCTCTATAACCTAGTACAAATAATTTTACACTAGAGTTGAACTAGCTCTATAACCTAGTACAAATAATTTTACACTAGACCTGAACTAGCTCTATAACCTAGTACAAATAATTTTACACTAAGGTTGAACTAGCTATATAACCTAGTACAAATAATTTTACACTAGAGATGAACTAGCTCTATAACGTAGTTCAAATAATTTTACACTAGAAATGAACTAGCTCTATAACCTAGTACAAATAATTTTACACTAGAGTTGAACTAGCTCTATAACCTAGTACAAATAATTTTACACTAGAGTTGAACTAGCTCTATAACCTAGTACAAATAATTTTCACTAGGGTTGAACTAGCTCTATAACCGAGTACAAATAATTTTGCACTAGAGTTTAACTAGCTCTATAACCGAGTACAAATAATTTTGCACTAGAGTTTAACTAGCTTTATAACCTAGTATGAATAATTTTACACTATAGTTGAACTAGCTATATAACCTAGTACAAATAATTTTACACTAGAGTTGAACTAGCTGTGTAACCTAGTTCAAATAATTTTACACTAGAGTTGAACTAGCTCTATAACCTAGTACAAATAATTTTACACTAGAAATGAACTAGCTCTATAACCTAGTACAAATAATTTTACACTAGAGTTAAACTAGCTCTATAACCTAGTACAAATAATTTTACACTATAGGTGAACTAGCTCTATAACGTAGTACAAATAATTTTACACTAGAGTTGAACTAGCTCTATAACCTAGTACAAATAATTTTACACTAGAGTTGAACTAGCTCTATAACCTAGTACAAATAATTTTACACTAGAGTTGAACTAGCTCTATAACTAGTACAAATAATTTTACACTAGAGTTGAACTAGCTCTATAACCTAGTACAAATAATTTTACACTAGACTTGAACTAGCTCTATAACCTAGTTCAAATAATTTTACACTAAGGTTGAACTAGCTCTATAACCTAGTAAAAATAATTTTAAACTAGAGTTGAACTAGCTCTATAACCTAGTACAAATAATTTTACACTAGAGTTGAACTAGCTCTATAACCTAGTACAAATAATTTTACACTACAGGTGAACTAGCTCTATAACCTAGTACAAATAATTTTACACTAGAGTTGAACTAGCTCTATAACCTAGTACAAATAATTTTACACTAGAGTTGAACTAGCTCTATAACCTAGTACAAATAATTTTACACTAGAGTTGAACTAGCTCTATAACCTAGTACAAATAATTTTACACTAGAGTTGAACTAGCTCTATAACCTAGTACGAATAATTTTACACTAGAGTTGAACTAGCTGTGTAACCTAGTTCAAATAATTTTACACTACAGTTGAACTAGCTCTATAACCTAGTACAAATAATTTTACACTAGAAATGAACTAGCTCTATAACCTAGTACAAATAATTTTACACTAGAGTTAAACTAGCTCTATAACCTAGTACAAATAATTTTACACTACAGGTGAACTAGCTCTATAACGTAGTACAAATAATTTTACACTAGAGTTGAACTAGCTCTATAACCTAGTACAAATAATTTTACACTAGAGTTGAACTAGCTCTATAACCTAGTACAAATAATTTTACACTAGAGTTGAACTAGCTCTATAACCTAGTACAAATAATTTTACACTAGAGTTGAACTAGCTCTATAACCTAGTACAAATAATTTTACACTAGAGTTGAACTAGCTCTATAACCTAGTACGAATAATTTTACACTAGAGTTGAACTAGCTGTGTAACCTAGTTCAAATAATTTTACACTAGAGTTGAACTAGCTCTATAACCTAGTACAAATAATTTTACACTAGAAATGAACTAGCTCTATAACCTAGTACAAATAATTTTACACTAGAGTTAAACTAGCTCTATAACCTAGTACAAATAATTTTACACTACAGGTGAACTAGCTCTATAACGTAGTACAAATAATTTTACACTAGAGTTGAACTAGCTCTATAACCTAGTACAAATAATTTTACACTAGAGTTGAACTAGCTCTATAACCTAGTACAAATAATTTTACACTAGAGTTGAACTAGCTCTATAACTAGTACAAATAATTTTACACTAGAGTTGAACTAGCTCTATAACCTAGTACAAATAATTTTACACTAGAAATGAACTAGCTCTATAACCTAGTACAAATAATTTTACACTAGAGTTGAACTAGCTCTATAACCTAGTACAAATAATTTTACACTAGACTTGAACTAGCTCTATAACCTAGTTCAAATAATTTTACACTAAGGTTGAACTAGCTCTATAACCTAGTAAAAATAATTTTAAACTAGAGTTGAACTAGCTCTATAACCTAGTACAAATAATTTTACACTAGAGTTGAACTAGCTCTATAACCTAGTACAAATAATTTTACACTACAGGTGAACTAGCTCTATAACCTAGTACAAATAATTTTACACTAGAGTTGAACTAGCTCTATAACCTAGTACAAATAATTTTACACTAGAGTTGAACTAGCTCTATAACCTAGTACAAATAATTTTACACTAGAGTTGAACTAGCTCTATAACCTAGTACAAATAATTTTACACTAGAGTTGAACTAGCTCTATAACCTAGTACGAATAATTTTACACTAGAGTTGAACTAGCTGTGTAACCTAGTTCAAATAATTTTACACTACAGTTGAACTAGCTCTATAACCTAGTACAAATAATTTTACACTAGAAATGAACTAGCTCTATAACCTAGTACAAATAATTTTACACTAGAGTTAAACTAGCTCTATAACCTAGTACAAATAATTTTACACTACAGGTGAACTAGCTCTATAACGTAGTACAAATAATTTTACACTAGAGTTGAACTAGCTCTATAACCTAGTACAAATAATTTTACACTAGAGTTGAACTAGCTCTATAACCTAGTACAAATAATTTTACACTAGAGTTGAACTAGCTCTATAACTAGTACAAATAATTTTACACTAGAGTTGAACTAGCTCTATAACCTAGTACAAATAATTTTACACTAGAGCTGAACTAGCTCTATAACCTAGTACAAATAATTTTACACTAAGGTTGAACTAGCTATATAACCTAGTACAAATAATTTTTCACTAGAGTTGAACTAGCTCTATAACGTAGTTCAAATAATTTTACACTAAGGTTGAACTAGCTCTATAACCTAGTACAAATAATTTTACACTAGAGTTAAACTAGCTCTATAACCTAGTACAAATAATTTTACACTAGAGTTGAACTAAATCTATAACCTAGTACAAATAATTTTACACTAGAGTTGAATTTGCTCTATAACCTAGTACAAATAATTTTACACTAGAGTTGAACTAGCTCTATAACCTAGTACGAGTAATTTTACAATATATTTGAACTCACTCTATAACCTAGTACAAATAATTTTACACTAGAGTTGAACTAGATGTGTAACCTAGTTCAAATAATTTTACACTAGAGTTGAACTAGCTCTATAACGTAGTACAAATAATTTTACACTAGAGTTGAACTAGCTCTACAACCTAGTACAAATAATTTTACACTAGAGTTGAACTAGCTCTATAACCTAGTACAAATAATTTTACACTAGAGTTGAACTAGCTCTATAACATAGTACAAATAATTTTACAATAGAGTTGAACTAGCTCTATAACCAAGTACAAATACTTTTACACTAGAGTTGAACTAGCTCTATAACATATTTCAAAAAAAATTACACTAAGGTTGAATTAGCTCTATAACCTATTACAAATAATTTTACACTAGAGTTGAACTAGCTCTATAACCTGGTACAAATAATTTTACACTAGAGTTGAACTAGCTCTATAACATAGTACAAATAATTTTACACTACGGTTGAACTAGCTCTATAAAAGAGTACAAATAATTTTACACTAGAGTTGAACTAGCTCTATAACCTAGTACAAATAATTTTACACTAGAGTTGAACTAGCTCTATAACCTAGTACAAATAATTTTACACTAGAGTTGAACTAGCTCTATAACTAGTACAAATAATTTTACACTAGAGTTGAACTAGCTCTATAACCTAGTACAAATAATTTTACACTAGAAATGAACTAGCTCTATAACCTAGTACAAATAATTTTACACTAGAGTTGAACTAGCTCTATAACCTAGTACAAATAATTTTACACTAGACTTGAACTAGCTCTATAACCTAGTTCAAATAATTTTACACTAAGGTTGAACTAGCTCTATAACCTAGTAAAAATAATTTTAAACTAGAGTTGAACTAGCTCTATAACCAAGTACAAATAATTTTACACTAGAGTTGAACTAGCTCTATAACCTAGTACAAATAATTTTACACTACAGGTGAACTAGCTCTATAACCTAGTACAAATAATTTTACACTAGAGTTGAACTAGCTCTATAACCTAGTACAAATAATTTTACACTAGAGTTGAACTAGCTCTATAACCTAGTACAAATAATTTTACACTAGAGTTGAACTAGCTCTATAACCTAGTACAAATAATTTTACACTAGAGTTGAACTAGCTCTATAACCTAGTACGAATAATTTTACACTAGAGTTGAACTAGCTGTGTAACCTAGTTCAAATAATTTTACACTACAGTTGAACTAGCTCTATAACCTAGTACAAATAATTTTACACTAGAAATGAACTAGCTCTATAACCTAGTACAAATAATTTTACACTAGAGTTAAACTAGCTCTATAACCTAGTACAAATAATTTTACACTACAGGTGAACTAGCTCTATAACGTAGTACAAATAATTTTACACTAGAGTTGAACTAGCTCTATAACCTAGTACAAATAATTTTACACTAGAGTTGAACTAGCTCTATAACCTAGTACAAATAATTTTACACTAGAGTTGAACTAGCTCTATAACTAGTACAAATAATTTTACACTAGAGTTGAACTAGCTCTATAACCTAGTACAAATAATTTTACACTAGAGCTGAACTAGCTCTATAACCTAGTACAAATAATTTTACACTAAGGTTGAACTAGCTATATAACCTAGTACAAATAATTTTTCACTAGAGTTGAACTAGCTCTATAACGTAGTTCAAATAATTTTACACTAAGGTTGAACTAGCTCTATAACCTAGTACAAATAATTTTACACTAGAGTTAAACTAGCTCTATAACCTAGTACAAATAATTTTACACTAGAGTTGAACTAAATCTATAACCTAGTACAAATAATTTTACACTAGAGTTGAATTTGCTCTATAACCTAGTACAAATAATTTTACACTAGAGTTGAACTAGCTCTATAACCTAGTACGAGTAATTTTACAATATATTTGAACTCACTCTATAACCTAGTACAAATAATTTTACACTAGAGTTGAACTAGATGTGTAACCTAGTTCAAATAATTTTACACTAGAGTTGAACTAGCTCTATAACGTAGTACAAATAATTTTACACTAGAGTTGAACTAGCTCTATAACCTAGTACAAATAATTTTACACTAGAGTTGAACTAGCTCTATAACCTAGTACAAATAATTTTACACTAGAGTTGAACTAGCTCTATAACATAGTACAAATAATTTTACAATAGAGTTGAACTAGCTCTATAACCAAGTACAAATACTTTTACACTAGAGTTGAACTAGCTCTATAACATATTTCAAAAAAAATTACACTAAGGTTGAATTAGCTCTATAACCTATTACAAATAATTTTACACTAGAGTTGAACTAGCTCTATAACCTGGTACAAATAATTTTACACTAGAGTTGAACTAGCTCTATAACATAGTACAAATAATTTTACACTACGGTTGAACTAGCTCTATAAAAGAGTACAAATAATTTTACACTAGAGTTGAACTAGCTCTATAACCTAGTACAAATACTTTTACACTAGAGCTGAACTAGCTCTATAACCTAGGTCAAATAATTTTACACTAAGGTTGAACTAGCTCTATAACCTAGTAAAAATAATTTTACACTAGAGTTGAACTAGCTCTATAACCAAGTACATATAATTTTACACTAGAGTTTAACTAGCTCTATAACCTAATACAAATAATTTTACACTAGAGTTGAACTAGCTCTATAACATAGTACAAGTAATTTTACACTAGAGTTGAACTAAATCTATAACCTAGTACAAATAATTTTACACTAGAGTTGAACTAGCTCTATAACCTAGTACAAATAATTTTACACTAGAGTTGAACTAGCTCTATAACCTAGTACGAATAATTTTACACTATAATTGAACTAGCTCTATAACCTAGTACAAATAATTTTACACTAGTGTTGAACTAGCTGTGTAACCTAGTTCAAATAATTTTACACTACAGTTGAACTAGCTCTATAACCTAGTACAAATAATTTTACACTATAAATGAACTAGCTCTATAACCTAGTACAAATAATTTTACACTAGAGTTGAACTAGCTCTATAACCTAGTACAAATAATTTTACACTAGACTTGAACTAGCTCTATAACCTAGTTCAAATAATCTTACACTATGATTGAACTAGCTCTATAACCTAGTACAAATAATTTTACACTAGAATTGAACTAGCTCTATAACCTAGTACAAATTATTTTACACTAGAGTTTAACTAGCTCTATAACCTAGTACAAATAATTTTAAACTACAGGTGAACTAGCTCTATAACGTAGTACAAATAATTTTACACTAGAAATGAACTAGCTCTATAACCTAGTACAAATAATTTTACACTAGAGTTGAACTAGCTCTATAACCTAGTACAAATAATTTTACACTAGAGTTGAACTAGCTCTATAACCTAGTACAAATAATTTTACACTAGAGTTGAACTAGCTCTATAACCTAGTACAAATAATTTTACACTAGGGTTGAACTAGCTCTATAACCGAGTACAAATAATTTTGCACTAGAGTTTAACTAGCTTTATAACCTAGTATGAATAATTTTACACTATAGTTGAACTAGCTATATAACCTAGTACAAATAATTTTACACTAGAGTTGAACTAGCTTTGTAAACTAGTTCAAATAATTTTACACTACAGTTGAACAAACTCTATAACCTAGTACAAATAATTTTACACTAGAAATGAACTAGCTCTATAACCTAGTACAAATAATTTTACACTAGAGTTGAACTAGCTCTATAACCTAGTACAAATAATTTTACAATAGAGTTGAACTAGCTCTATAACCTAGTACAAATAATTTTACACTAGAGTTGAACTAGCTCTGTCAGCTAGTACAAATAATTTTATACTAGAGTTGAACTAGCTCTCTAAACTAGTACAAATAATTTTACACCAGAGTTGAACTAGCTCTATAACCTAGTACAAATAATTTTACACTAGAAATGAACTAGCTCTATAACCTAGTACAAATAATTTTACACTAGAGTTGAACTAGCTCTATAACCTAGTACAAATAATTTTACACTAGACTTGAACTAGTTCTATAACCTAGTTCAAATAATTTTACACTAAGGTTGAACTAGCTCTATAACCTAGTACAAATAATTTTAAACTAGAGTTGAACTAGCTCTATAACCTAGTACAAATAATTTTACACCAGAGTTGAACTACCTCTATAACCTAGTACAAATAATTTTACACTACAGGTGAACTAGCTCTATAACCTAGTACAAATAATTTTACACTAGAGTTGAACTAGCTCTATAACTTAGTACACATAATTTTACACTAGAGTTGAACTAGCTCTATAACCTAGTACAAATAATTTTACACTAGAGTTGAACTAGCTCTATAACCTAGTACAAATAATTTTACACTAGACTTGAACTAGCTCTATAACCTAGTACGCATAATTTTACACTAGAGTTGAACTAGCTGTGTAACCTAGTTCAAATAATTTTACACTACAGTTGAACTAGCTCTATAACCTAGTACAAATAATTTTACACTAGAAATGAACTAGCTCTATAACCTAGTACAAATAATTTTACACTAGAGTTAAACTAGCTCTATAACCTAGTACAAATAATTTTACACTACAGGTGAACTAGCTCTATAACGTAGTACAAATAATTTTACACTAGAGTTGAACTAGCTCTATAACCTAGTACAAATAATTTTACACTAGAGTTGAACTAGCTCTATAACCTAGTACAAATAATTTTACACTAGAGTTGAACTAGCTCTATAACCTAGTACAAATAATTTTACACTAGAGCTGAACTAGCTCTATAACCTAGTAAAAATAATTTTACACTAAGGTTGAACTAGCTATATAACCTAGTACAAATAAGTTTACACTAGAGTTGAACTAGCTCTATAACGTAGTTCAAATAATTTTACACTAAGGTTGAACTAGCTCTATAACCTAGTACAAATAATTTTACACTAGAGTTAAACTAGCTCTATAACCTAGTACAAATAATTTTACACTAGAGTTGGACTAAATCTGTAACCTAGTACAAATAATTTTACACTAGAGTTGAATTTGCTCTATAACCTAGTACAAATAATTTTACACTAGAGTTGAACTAGCTCTATAACCTAGTACAAGTAATTTTACAATATATTTGAACTCGCTCTATAACCTAGTACAAATAATTTTACACTAGAGTTGAACTAGATGTGTAACCTAGTTCAAATAATTTTACACTACAGTTGAACTAGCTTTATAACCTAGTACAAATAATTTTACACTAGAAATGAACTAGCTCTATAACCTAGTACAAATAATTTTACACTAGAGTTGAACTAGCTCTATAATCTAGTACAAATAATTTTACACTAGAGTTGAACTAGCTCTGTAACCTAGTACAAATAATTTTATACTAGAGTTGAATTAGCTCTATAACATAGTACAAATAATTTTACAATAGAGTTGAACTAGCTCTATAACGAAGTACAAATACTTTTACACTAGAGTTGAACTAGCTCTATAACATATTTCAAAAAAAATTACACTAAGGTTGAATTAGCTCTATAACCTATTACAAATAATTTTACACTAGAGTTGAACTAGGTCTATAACCTGGTACAAATAATTTTACACTAGAGTTGAACTAGCTCTATAACATAGTACAAATAATTTTACACTAGGGTTGAACTAGCTCTATAACAGAGTACAAATAATTTTACACTAGAGTTGAACTAGCTCTATAACCTAGTACAAATACTTTTACACTAGAGCTGAACTAGCTCTATAACCTAGGTCAAATAATTTTACACTAAGGTTGAACTAGCTCTATAACCTAGTAAAAATAATTTTACACTAGAGTTGAACTAGCTCTATAACCTAGTACAAATAATTTTACACTAGAGTTTAACTAGCTCTATAACCTAATACAAATAATTTTACACTAGAGTTGAACTAGCTCTATAACCTAGTACAAATAATTTTACACTAAGGTTGAACTAGCTATATAACCTAGTACGAATAATTTTACACTATAATTGAACTAGCTCTATAACCTAGTACAAATAATTTTACACTAGTGTTGAACTAGCTGTGTAACCTAGTTCAAATAATTTTACACTACAGTTGAACTAGCTCTATAACCTAGTACAAATAATTTTACACTAGAAATGAACTAGCTCTATAACCTAGTACAAATAATTTTACACTAGAGTTGAACTAGCTCTATAACCTAGTAAAAATAATTTTACACTAGAGTTCAACTAGCTCTATAACCTTGTACAAATAATTTTACACTAGAGTTGAACTAGCTCTATAACCTAGTACAAATAATTTTACACTAGAGTTGAACTAGCTCTATAACCTAGTACAAATAATTTTACACTAGGGTTGAACTAGCTCTATAACCGAGTACAAATAATTTTGCACTAGAGTTTAACTAGCTTTATAACCTAGTATGAATAATTTTACATTATAGTTGAACTAGCTATATAACCTAGTACAAATAATTTTACACTAGAGTTGAACTAGCTGTGTAACCTAGTTCAAATAATTTTACACTACAGTTGAACAAACTCTATAACCTAGTACAAATAATTTTACACTAGAAATGAACTAGCTCTATAACCTAGTACAAATAATTTTACACTAGAGTTGAACTAGCTGTATAACCTAGTACAAATAATTTTACACTAGAGTTGAACTAGCTCTATAACCTAGTACAAATAATTTTACACTAGAGTTGAACTAGCTCTGTCACCTAGTACAAATAATTTTATACTAGAGTTGAACTAGCTCTCTAACCTAGTACAAATAATTTTATACCAGAGTTGAACTAGCTCTATAACCTAGTACAAATAATTTTACACTAGAGTTGAACTAGCTCTATAACCTAGTACAAATAATTTTACACTAGAAATGAACTAGCTCTATAACCTAGTACAAATAATTTTACACTAGAGTTGAACTAGCTCTATAACCTAGTAGAAATAATTTTACACTAGACTTGAAATAGCTCTATAACCTAGTTCAAATAATTTTACACTAAGGTTGAACTAGCTCTATAACCTAGTACAAATAATTTTAAACTAGAGTTGAACTATCTCTATAACCTAGTACAAATAATTTTACACTACAGTTGAACTAGCTCTATAACCTAGTACAAATAATTTTACACTACAGGTGAACTAGCTCTATAACCTAGTACAAATAATTTTACACTAGAGTTGAACTAGCTCTATAACCTAGTACACATAATTTTACACTAGAGTTGAACTAGCTCTATAACCTAGTACAAATAATTTTACACTAGAGTTGAACTAGCTCTATAACCTAGTACAAATAATTTTACACTAGAGTTGAACTAGCTCTATAACCTAGTACAAATAATTTTACACTAGAGCTGAACTAGCTCTATAACCTAGTAAAAATAATTTTACACTAAGGTTGAACTAGCTATATAACCTAGTACAAATAAGTTTACACTAGAGTTGAACTAGCTCTATAACGTAGTTCAAATAATTTTACACTAAGGTTGAACTAGCTCTATAACCTAGTACAAATAATTTTACACTAGAGTTAAACTAGCTCTATAACCTAGTACAAATAATTTTACACTAGAGTTGGACTAAATCTGTAACCTAGTACAAATAATTTTACACTAGAGTTGAATTTGCTCTATAACCTAGTACAAATAATTTTACACTAGAGTTGAACTAGCTCTATAACCTAGTACAAGTAATTTTACAATATATTTGAACTCGCTCTATAACCTAGTACAAATAATTTTACACTAGAGTTGAACTAGATGTGTAACCTAGTTCAAATAATTTTACACTACAGTTGAACTAGCTTTATAACCTAGTACAAATAATTTTACACTAGAAATCAACTAGCTCTATAACCTAGTACAAATAATTTTACACTAGAGTTGAACTAGCTCTATAATCTAGTACAAATAATTTTACACTAGAGTTGAACTAGCTCTGTAACCTAGTACAAATAATTTTATACTAGAGTTGAATTAGCTCTATAACATAGTACAAATAATTTTACAATAGAGTTGAACTAGCTCTATAACGAAGTACAAATACTTTTACACTAGAGTTGAACTAGCTCTATAACATATTTCAAAAAAAATTACACTAAGGTTGAATTAGCTCTATAACCTATTACAAATAATTTTACACTAGAGTTGAACTAGGTCTATAACCTGGTACAAATAATTTTACACTAGAGTTGAACTAGCTCTATAACATAGTACAAATAATTTTACACTAGGGTTGAACTAGCTCTATAACAGAGTACAAATAATTTTACACTAGAGTTGAACTAGCTCTATAACCTAGTACAAATACTTTTACACTAGAGCTGAACTAGCTCTATAACCTAGGTCAAATAATTTTACACTAAGGTTGAACTAGCTCTATAACCTAGTAAAAATAATTTTACACTAGAGTTGAACTAGCTCTATAACCTAGTACAAATAATTTTACACTAGAGTTTAACTAGCTCTATAACCTAATACAAATAATTTTACACTAGAGTTGAACTAGCTCTATAACCTAGTACAAATAATTTTACACTAAGGTTGAACTAGCTATATAACCTAGTACGAATAATTTTACACTATAATTGAACTAGCTCTATAACCTAGTACAAATAATTTTACACTAGTGTTGAACTAGCTGTGTAACCTAGTTCAAATAATTTTACACTACAGTTGAACTAGCTCTATAACCTAGTACAAATAATTTTACACTAGAAATGAACTAGCTCTATAACCTAGTACAAATAATTTTACACTAGAGTTGAACTAGCTCTATAACCTAGTAAAAATAATTTTACACTAGAGTTCAACTAGCTCTATAACCTTGTACAAATAATTTTACACTAGAGTTGAACTAGCTCTATAACCTAGTACAAATAATTTTACACTAGAGTTGAGCTAGCTCTATAACCTAGTACAAATAATTTTACACTAGGGTTGAACTAGCTCTATAACCGAGTACAAATAATTTTGCACTAGAGTTTAACTAGCTTTATAACCTAGTATGAATAATTTTACATTATAGTTGAACTAGCTATATAACCTAGTACAAATAATTTTACACTAGAGTTGAACTAGCTGTGTAACCTAGTTCAAATAATTTTACACTACAGTTGAACAAACTCTATAACCTAGTACAAATAATTTTACACTAGAAATGAACTAGCTCTATAACCTAGTACAAATAATTTTACACTAGAGTTGAACTAGCTGTATAACCTAGTACAAATAATTTTACACTAGAGTTGAACTAGCTCTATAACCTAGTACAAATAATTTTACACTAGAGTTGAACTAGCTCTGTCACCTAGTACAAATAATTTTATACTAGAGTTGAACTAGCTCTCTAACCTAGTACAAATAATTTTATACCAGAGTTGAACTAGCTCTATAACCTAGTACAAATAATTTTACACTAGAGTTGAACTAGCTCTATAACCTAGTACAAATAATTTTACACTAGAAATGAACTAGCTCTATAACCTAGTACAAATAATTTTACACTAGAGTTGAACTAGCTCTATAACCTAGTAGAAATAATTTTACACTAGACTTGAAATAGCTCTATAACCTAGTTCAAATAATTTTACACTAAGGTTGAACTAGCTCTATAACCTAGTACAAATAATTTTAAACTAGAGTTGAACTATCTCTATAACCTAGTACAAATAATTTTACACTACAGTTGAACTAGCTCTATAACCTAGTACAAATAATTTTACACTACAGGTGAACTAGCTCTATAACCTAGTACAAATAATTTTACACTAGAGTTGAACTAGCTCTATAACCTAGTACACATAATTTTACACTAGAGTTGAACTAGCTCTATAACCTAGTACAAATAATTTTACACTAGAGTTGAACTAGCTCTATAACCTAGTACAAATAATTTTACACTAGAGTTGAACTAGCTCTATAACCTAGTACGAATAATTTTACACTAGAGTTGAACTAGCTGTGTAACCTAGTTCAAATAATTTTACACTACAGTTGAACTAGCTCTATAACCTAGTACAAATAATTTTACACTAGAAATGAACTAGCTCTATAACCTAGTACAAAAATTTTTACACTAGAGTTAAACTAGCTCTATAACCTAGTATAAATAATTTTACACTACAGGTGAACTAGGTCTATAACGTAGTACAAATAATTTTACACTAGAGTTGAACTAGCTCTATAACCTAGTACAAATAATTTTACACTAGAGTTGAACTAGCTCTATAACCTAGTACAAATAATTTTACACTAGAGTTGAACTAGCTCTATAACCTGGTACAAATAATTTTACACTAGAGTTGAACTAGCTCTATAACCTAGTACAAATAATTTTACACTAGAGCTGAACTAGCTCTATAACCTAGTACAAATAATTTTACACTAAGGTTGAACTAGCTATATAACCTAGTACAAATAATTTTACACTAGAGTTGAACTAGCTCTATAACGTAGTTCAAATAATTTTACACTAAGGTTGAACTAGCTCTATAACCTAGTACAAATAATTTTACACTAGAGTTAAACTAGCTCTATAACCTAGTACAAATAATTTTACACTAGAGTTGAACTAAATCTATAACCTAGTACAAATAATTTTATACTAGAGTTGAATTTGCTCTATAACCTAGTACAAATAATTTTACACTAGAGTTGAACTAGCTCTATAACCTAGTACGAGTAATTTTACAATATATTTGAACTCGCTCTATAACCTAGTACAAATAATTTTACACTAGAGTTGAACTAGATGTGTAACCTAGTTCAAATAATTTTACACTACAGTTGAACTAGCTTTATAACCTAGTACAAATAATTTTACACTAGAAATGAACTAGCTCTATAACCTAGTACAAATAATTTTACACTAGAGTTGAACTAGCTCTATAATCTAGTACAAATAATTTTACACTAGAGTTGAACTAGCTCTGTAACCTAGTACAAATAATTTTATACTAGAGTTGAACTAGCCCTCTAACCTAGTACAAATAATTTTACACTAGAGTTGAACTAGCTCTATAACATAGTACAAATAATTTTACAATAGAGTTGAACTAGCTCTATAACCAAGTACAAATACTTTTACACTAGAGTTGAACTAGCTCTATAACATATTTCAAAAAAAATTACACTAAGGTTGAATTAGCTCTATAACCTATTACAAATAATTTTACACTAGAGTTGAACTAGCTCTATAACCTGGTACAAATAATTTTACACTAGAGTTGAACTAGCTGTATAACATAGTACAAATAATTTTACACTAGGGTTGAACTAGCTCTATAACAGAGTACAAATAATTTTACACTAGAGTTGAACTAGCTCTATAACCTAGTACAAATAATTTTACACTAGAGTTGAACTAGCTCTATAACCTAGTACAAATAATTTTACACTAGAGTTTAACTAGCTCTATAACCTAATACAAATAATTTTACACTAGAGTTGAACTAGCTCTATAACCTAGTACAAGTAATTTTACACTAGAGTTGAACTAAATCTATAACCTAGTACAAATAATTTTACACTAGAGTTGAACTAGCTCTATAACCTAGTACAAATAATTTTACACTAGAGTTGAACTAGCTCTATAACCTAGTACGAATAATTTTACACTATAATTGAACTAGCTCTATAACATAGTACAAATAATTTTACACTAGTGTTGAACTAGCTGTGTAACCTAGTTCAAATAATTTTACACTACAGTTGAACTAGCTCTATAACCTAGTACAAATAATTTTACACTAGAAATGAACTAGCTCTATAACCTAGTACAAATAATTTTACACTAGAGTTGAACTAGCTCTATAACCTAGTACAAATAATTTTACACTAGACTTGAACTAGCTCTATAACCTAGTTCAAATAATTTTACACTAAGATTGAACTAGCTCTATAACCTAGTACAAATAATTTTACACCAGAATTGAACTAGCTCTATAACCTAGTACAAATAATTTTACACTAGAGTTTAACTAGCTCTATAACCTAGTACAAATAATCTTAAACTACAGGTGAACTAGCTCTATAACGTAGTACAAATAATTTTACACTACAGTTGAACTAGCTCTATAACCTAGTACAAATAATTTTACACTAGAGTTGAACTAGCTCTATAACCTAGTACGAATAATTTTACACTAGAGTTGAACTAGCTGTGTAACCTAGTTCAAATAATTTTACACTACAGTTGAACTAGCTCTATAACCTAGTACAAATAATTTTACACTAGAAATGAACTAGCTCTATAACCTAGTACAAATTTTTTTACACTAGAGTTATACTAGCTCTATAACCTAGTATGAATAATTTTACACTACAGGTGAACTAGCTCTATAACGTAGTACAAATAATTTAACACTAGAGTTGAACTAGCTCTATAACCTAGTACAAATAATTTTACACTAGAGTTGAACTAGCTCTATAACCTAGTACAAATAATTTTACACTAGAGTTGAACTAGCTCTATAACCTAGTACAAATAATTTTACACTAGAGTTGAACTAGCTCTATAACCTAGTACAAATAATTTTAGACTAGAGCTCAACTAGCTCTATAACCTAGTACAAACAATTTTACACTAAGGTTGAACTAGCTATATAACCTAGTACAAATAATTTTACACTAGAGTTGAACTAGCTCTATAACGTAGTTCAAATAATTTTACACTAAGGTTGAACTAGCTCTATAACCTAGTACAAATAATTTTACACTAGAGTTAAACTAGCTCTATAACCTAGTACAAATAATTTTACACTAGAGTTGAACTAAATCTATAACCTAGTACAAATAATTTTATACTAGAGTTGAATTTGCTCTATAACCTAGTACAAATAATTTTACACTAGAGTTGAACTAGCTCTATAACCTAGTACGAGTAATTTTACAATATATTTGAACTCGCTCTATAACCTAGTACAAATAATTTTACACTAGAGTTGAACTAGATGTGTAACCTAGTTCAAATAATTTTACACTACAGTTGAACTAGCTTTATAACCTAGTACAAATAATTTTACACTAGAAATGAACTAGCTCTATAACCTAGTACAAATAATTTTACACTAGAGTTGAACTAGCTCTATAATCTAGTACAAAAAATTTTACACTAGAGTTGAACTAGCTCTGTAACCTAGTACAAATATATTTATACTAGAGTTGAACTAGCCCTCTAACCTAGTACAAATAATTTTACACTAGATTGAACTAGCTCTATAACATAGTACAAATAATTTTACAATAGAGTTGAACTAGCTCTATAACCAAGTACAAATACTTTTACACTAGAGTTGAACAAGCTCTATAACATATTTCAAAAAAAATTACACTAAGGTTGAATTAGCTCTATAACCTATTACAAATAATTTTACACTAGAGTTGAACTAGCTCTATAACCTGGTACAAATAATTTTACACTAGAGTTGAACTAGCTCTATAACATAGTACAAATAATTTTACACTAGGGTTGAACTAGCTCTATAACAGAGTACAAATAATTTTACACTAGAGTTGAACTAGCTCTATAACCTAGTACAAATAATTTTACACTAGAGTTGAACTAGCTCTATAACCTAATACAAATAATTTTACACTAGAGTTGAACTAGCTCTATAACCTAGTACGAATAATTTTACACTATAATTGAACTAGCTCTATAACCTAGTACAAATAATTTTACACTAGTGTTGAACTAGCTGTGTAACCTAGTTCAAATAATTTTACACTACAGTTGAACTAGCTCTATAACCTAGTAAAAATAATTTTACACTAGAAATGAACTAGCTCTATAACCTAGTACAAATAATTTTACACTAGAGTTGAACTAGCTCTATAACCTAGTACAAATAATTTTACACTAGACTTGAACTAGCTCTATAACCTAGTTCAAATAATTTTACACTAAGATTGAACTAGCTCTATAACCTAGTACAAATAATTTTACACTAGAATTGAACTAGCTCTATAACCTAGTACAAATAATTTTACACTAGAGTTTAACTAGCTCTATAACCTAGTACAAATAATTTTAAACTACAGGTGAACTAGCTCTATAACGTAGTACAAATAATTTTACACTACAGTTGAACTAGCTCTATAACCTAGTACAAATAATTTTACACTAGAGTTGAACTAGCTCTATAACCTTGTACAAATAATTTTACACTAGAGTTGAACTTGCTCTATAGCCTAGTACAAATACTTTTACACTAGAGTTGAACTAGCTCTGTAACCTAGTTCAAATAATTTTACACTAGAGTTGAACTAGCTCTATAACCTAGTACAAATAATTTTACACTAGAAATGAACTAGCTCTATAACCTAGTACAAATAATTTTACACTAGAGTTGAACTAGCTCTATAACCTAGTACAAATAATTTTACACTAGAGTTGAACTAGCTCTATAACCTAGTACAAATAATTTTACACTAGAGTTGAACTAGCTCTGTAACCTAGTTCAAATAATTTTACACTAGAGTTGAACTAGCTCTCTAACCTAGTACATATAATTTTACACAAGAGTTGAACTAGCTCTATAACCTAGTACAAGTAATTTTACACTAGGGTTGAACTAGCTCTATAACCGAGTACAAATAATTTTAAACTAGAGTTTAACTAGCTTTATAACAAAGTATGAATAATTTTACACCATAGTTGAACTAGCTCTATAAGCTAGTACAAATAATTTTACACTAGAGTTGAACTAGCTATGTAACCTAGTTCAAATAATTTTACACTACAGTTGAACTAGCTCTATAACCTAGTACAAATAATTTTACACTAGAAATGAACTAGCTCTATAACCTAGTACAAATAATTTTACACTAGATTTGAACTAGCTCTATAACCTAGTACAAATAATTTTACACTAGAGTTGAACTAGCTCTATAACCTAGTACAAATAATTTTACACTAGAGTTGAACTAGTTCTATAACCTAGTACAAATAATTTTACATTAGAGTTGAACTAGCTCTATAACCAAGTACAAATAATTTTACACTAGAGTTGAACTAGCTCTATAACCAAGTACAAATAATTTTACACTAGAGTTGAACTAGCTCTATAACCTTGTACAAATAATTTTACACTAGAGTTGAACTAGCTCTATAGCCTAGTACAAATAATTTTACACTAGAGTTGAACTAGCTCTGTAACCTAGTTCAAATAATTTTACACTAGAGTTGAACTAGCTCTATAACCTAGTACAAATAATTTTACACTAGAGTTGAACTAGCTCTGTAACCTAGTACAAATAATTTTACACTAGAGTTGAACTAGCTGTCTAACCTAGTACAAATAATTTTACACTAGAGTTGAACTAGCTCTATAACCTAGTACAAATAATTTTACATTAGAGTTGAACTAGCTCTATAACCAAGTACAAATACTTTTACACTAGAGTTGAACTAGCTCTATAACATAGTTCAAAAAAATTTACACTAAGGTTGAACTAGCTCTATAACCTAGTACAAATAATTTTACACTAGAAATGAACTAGCTCTATAACCTAGTACAAATAATTTTACACTAGAGTTAAACTAGCTCTATAACCTAGTATAAATAATTTTACACTACAGGTGATCTAGCTCTATAACGTAGTACAAATAATTTTACACTAGAGTTGAACTAGCTCTATAACCTAGTACAAATAATTTTACACTAGAGTTGAACTAGCTCTATAACCTAGTACAAATAATTTTACACTAGAGTTGAACTAGCTCTATAACCTAGTACAAATAATTTTACACTAGAGTTGAACTAGCTCTATAACCTAGTACAAATAATTTTACACTAGAGCTGAACTAGCTCTATAACCTAGTACAAATAATTTTGCACTAAGGTTGAACTAGCTATATAACCTAGTACAAATAATTTTACACTAGAGTTGAACTAGCTCTATAACGTAGTTCAAATAATTTTACACTAAGGTTGAACTAGCTCTATAACCTAGTACAAATAATTTTACACTAGAGTTAAACTAGCTCTATAACTTAGTACAAATAATTTTACACTAGAGTTGAACTAAATCTATAACCTAGTACAAATAATTTTACACTAGAGTTGAACTAAATCTATAACCTAGTACAAATAATTTTACACTAGAGTTGAACTAGCTCTATAACCTAGTACAAATAATTTTACACTAGAGTTGAACTAGCTCTATAACCTAGTACAAATAATTTTACACTAGAGCTGAACTAGCTCTATAACCTAGTACAAATAATTTTGCACTAAGGTTGAACTAGCTATATAACCTAGTACAAATAATTTTACACTAGAGTTGAACTAGCTCTATAACGTAGTTCAAATAATTTTACACTAAGGTTGAATTAGCTCTATAACCTAGTACAAATAATTTTACACTAGAGTTGAACTAGCTCTATAACCTAGTACAAATAATTTTACACTAGAGTTGAACTAAATCTATAACCTAGTACAAATAATTTTATACTAGAGTTGAATTTGCTCTATAACCTAGTACAAATAATTTTACACTAGAGTTGAACTAGCTCTATAACCTAGTACGAGTAATTTTACAATATATTTGAACTCGCTCTATAACCTAGTACAAATAATTTTACACTAGAGTTGAACTAGATGTGTAACCTAGTTCAAATAATTTTACACTATAGTTGAACTAGCTTTATAACCTAGTACAAATAATTTTACACTAGAAATGAACTAGCTCTATAACCTAGTACAAATAATTTTACACTAGAGTTGAACTAGCTCTATAATCTAGTACAAATAATTTTACACTAGAGTTGAACTAGCTCTGTAACCTAGTACAAATAATTTTATACTAGAGTTGAACTAGCCCTCTAACCTAGTACAAATAATTTTACACTAGAGTTGAACTAGCTCTATAACATAGTTCAAATAATTTTACAATAGAGTTGAACTAGCTCTATAACCAAGTACAAATACTTTTACACTAGAGTTGAACTAGCTCTATAACATATTTCAAAAAAAATTACACTAAGGTTGAATTAGCTCTATAACCTATTACAAATAATTTTACACTAGAGTTGAACTAGCTCTATAACCTGGTACAAATAATTTTACACTAGAGTTGAACTAGCTCTATAACATAGTACAAATAATTTTACACTAGGGTTGAACTAGCTCTATAACAGAGTACAAATAATTTTACACTAGAGTTGAACTAGCTCTATAACCTAGTACAAATAATTTTACACTAGAGTTGAACTAGCTCTATAACCTAATACAAATAATTTTACACTAGAGTTGAACTAGCTCTATAACCTAGTACGAATAATTTTACACTATAATTGAACTAGCTCTATAACCTAGTACAAATAATTTTACACTAGTGTTGAACTAGCTGTGTAACCTAGTTCAAATAATTTTACACTACAGTTGAACTAGCTCTATAACCTAGTAAAAATAATTTTACACTAGAAATGAACTAGCTCTATAACCTAGTACAAATAATTTTACACTAGAGTTGAACTAGCTCTATAACCTAGTACAAATAATTTTACACTAGACTTGAACTAGCTCTATAACCTAGTTCAAATAATTTTACACTAAGATTGAACTAGCTCTATAACCTAGTACAAATAATTTTACACTAGAATTGAACTAGCTCTATAACCTAGTACAAATAATTTTACACTAGAGTTTAACTAGCTCTATAACCTAGTACAAATAATTTTAAACTACAGGTGAACTAGCTCTATAACGTAGTACAAATAATTTTACACTACAGTTGAACTAGCTCTATAACCTAGTACAAATAATTTTACACTAGAGTTGAACTAGCTCTATAACCTTGTACAAATAATTTTACACTAGAGTTGAACTTGCTCTATAACCTAGTACAAATACTTTTACACTAGAGTTGAACTGGCTCTGTAACCTAGTTCAAATAATTTTACACTAGAGTTGAACTAGCTCTATAACCTAGTACAAATAATTTTACACTAGAAATGAACTAGCTCTATAACCTAGTACAAATAATTTTACACTAGAGTTGAACTAGCTCTATAACCTAGTACAAATAATTTTACACTAGAGTTGAACTAGCTCTATAACCTAGTACAAATAATTTTACACTAGAGTTGAACTAGCTCTGTAACCTAGTTCAAATAATTTTACACTAGAGTTGAACTAGCTCTCTAACCTAGTACATATAATTTTACACAAGAGTTGAACTAGCTCTATAACCTAGTACAAGTAATTTTACACTAGGGTTGAACTAGCTCTATAACCGAGTACAAATAATTTTAAACTAGAGTTTAACTAGCTTTATAACAAAGTATGAATAATTTTACACCATAGTTGAACTAGCTCTATAAGCTAGTACAAATAATTTTACACTAGAGTTGAACTAGCTATGTAACCTAGTTCAAATAATTTTACACTACAGTTGAACTAGCTCTATAACCTAGTACAAATAATTTTACACTAGAAATGAACTAGCTCTATAACCTAGTACAAATAATTTTACACTAGATTTGAACTAGCTCTATAACCTAGTAGAAATAATTTTACACTAGAGTTGAACTAGCTCTATAACCTAGTACAAATAATTTTACACTAGAGTTGAACTAGCTCTATAACCTAGTACAAATAATTTTACATTAGAGTTGAACTAGCTCTATAACCAAGTACAAATAATTTTACACTAGAGTTGAACTAGCTCTATAACCAAGTACAAATAATTTTACACTAGAGTTGAACTAGCTCTATAACCTTGTACAAATAATTTTACACTAGAGTTGAACTAGCTCTATAGCCTAGTACAAATAATTTTACACTAGAGTTGAACTAGCTCTGTAACCTAGTTCAAATAATTTTACACTAGAGTTGAACTAGCTCTATAACCTAGTACAAATAATTTTACACTAGAGTTGAACTAGCTCTGTAACCTAGTACAAATAATTTTACACTAGAGTTGAACTAGCTCTATAACCTAGTACAAATAATTTTACACTAGAGTTGAACTAGCTCTATAACCTAGTACAAATAATTTTACACTAGAGTTGAACTAGCTCTATAACCTAGTACAAATACTTTTTCACTAGAGTTGAACTAGCTCTGTAACCTAGTTCAAATAATTTTACACTAGAGTTGAACTAGCTCTATAACCTAGTACAAATAATTTTACATTAGAGTTGAACTAGCTCTATAACCAAGTACAAATACTTTTACACTAGAGTTGAACTAGCTCTATAACATAGTTCAAAAAAATTTACACTAAGGTTGAACTAGCTCTATAACCTAGTACAAATAATTTTACACTAGAAATGAACTAGCTCTATAACCTAGTACAAATAATTTTACACTAGAGTTAAACTAGCTCTATAACCTAGTATAAATAATTTTACACTACAGGTGAACTAGCTCTATAACGTAGTACAAATAATTTTACACTAGAGTTGAACTAGCTCTATAACCTAGTACAAATAATTTTACACTAGAGTTGAACTAGCTCTATAACCTAGTACAAATAATTTTACACTAGAGTTGAACTAGCTCTATAACCTAGTACAAATAATTTTACACTAGAGTTGAACTAGCTCTATAACCTAGTACAAATAATTTTACACTAGAGCTGAACTAGCTCTATAACCTAGTACAAATAATTTTGCACTAACGTTGAACTAGCTATATAACCTAGTACAAATAATTTTACACTAGAGTTGAACTAGCTCTATAACGTAGTTCAAATAATTTTACACTAAGGTTGAACTAGCTCTATAACCTAGTACAAATAATTTTACACTAGAGTTAAACTAGCTCTATAACCTAGTACAAATAATTTTACACTAGAGTTGAACTAAATCTATAACCTAGTACAAATAATTTTACACTAGAGTTGAACTAAATCTATAACCTAGTACAAATAATTTTACACTAGAGTTGAACTAGCTCTATAACCTAGTACAAATAATTTTACACTAGAGGTGAACTAGCTCTATAACCTAGTACAAATAATTTTACACTAAGTTTGAACTAGCTATATAACCTAGTACAAATAATTTTACACTAGAGTTGAACTAGCTCTATAACGTAGTTCAAATAATTTTACACTAAGGTTGAATTAGCTCTATAACCTAGTAGAAATAATTTTACACTAGAGTTGAACTAGCTCTATAACCTAGTACAAATAATTTTACACTAGAGTTGAACTAAATCTATAACCTAGTACAAATAATTTTATACTAGAGTTGAATTTGCTCTATAACCTAGTACAAATAATTTTACACTAGAGTTGAACTAGCTCTATAACCTAGTACGAGTAATTTTACAATATATTTGAACTCGCTCTATAACCTAGTACAAATAATTTTACACTAGAGTTGAACTAGATGTGTAACCTAGTTCAAATAATTTTACACTATAGTTGAACTAGCTTTATAACCTAGTACAAATAATTTTACACTAGAAATGAACTAGCTCTATAACCTAGTACAAATAATTTTACACTAGAGTTGAACTAGCTCTATAATCTAGTACAAATAATTTTACACTAGAGTTGAACTAGCTCTGTAACCTAGTACAAATAATTTTATACTAGAGTTGAACTAGCCCTCTAACCTAGTACAAATAATTTTACACTAGAGTTGAACTAGCTCTATAACATAGTACAAATAATTTTACAATAGAGTTGAACTAGCTCTATAACCAAGTACAAATACTTTTACACTAGAGTTGAACTAGCTCTATAACATATTTCAAAAAAAATTACACTAAGGTTGAATTAGCTCTATAACCTATTACAAATAATTTTACACTAGAGTTGAACTAGCTCTATAACCTGGTACAAATAATTTTACACTAGAGTTGAACTAGCTCTATAACAGAGTACAAATAATTTTACACTAGAGTTGAACTAGCTCTATAACCTAGTACAAATACTTTTACACTAGAGTTGAACTAGCTCTATAACCTAGTACAAATAATTTTACACTAGAGTTTAACTAGCTCTATAACCTAATACAAATAATTTTACACTAGAGTTGAACTAGCTCTATAACCTAGTACAAGTAATTTTACACTAGAGTTGAACTAAATCTATAACCTAGTACAAATAATTTTACACTAGAGTTGAACTAGCTCTATAACCTAGTACAAATAATTTTACACTAGAGTTGAACTAGCTCTATAACCTAGTACGAATAATTTTACACTATAATTGAACTAGCTCTATAACCTAGTACAAATAATTTTACACTAGTGTTGAACTAGCTGTGTAACCTAGTTCAAATAATTTTACACTACAGTTGAACTAGCTCTATAACCTAGGACAAATAATTTTACACTAGAAATGAACTAGCTCTATAACCTAGTACAAATAATTTTATACTAGAGTTGAACTAGCTCTATAACCTAGTACAAATAATTTTACACTAGACTTGAACTAGCTCTATAACCTAGTTCAAATAATTTTACACTAGAGTTAAACTAGCTCTATAACCTAGTATAAATAATTTTACACAACAGGTGAACAAGCTCTATAACGTAGTACAAATAATTTTACACTAGAGTTGAACTAGCTCTATAACCTAGTACAAATAATTTTACACTAGAGTTGAACTAGCTCTATAACCTAGTACAAATAATTTTACACTAGAGTTGAACTAGCTCTATAACCTAGTACAAATAATTTTACACTAGAGTTGAACTAGCTCTATAACCTAGTACAAATAATTTTACACTAGAGCTGAACTAGCTCTATAACCTAGTACAAATAATTTTGCACTAAGGTTGAACTAGCTATATAACCTAGTAAAAACAATTTTACACTAGAGTTGAACTAGCTCTATAACGTAGTTCAAATAATTTTACACTAAGGTTGAACTAGCTCTATAACCTAGTACAAATAATTTTACACTAGAGTTAAACTAGCTCTATAACCTAGTACAAATAATTTTACACTAGAGTTGAACTAAATCTATAACCTAGTACAAATAATTTTATACTAGAGTTGAATTTGCTCTATAACCTAGTACAAATAATTTTACACTAGAGTTGAACTAGCTCTATAACCTAGTACGAGTAATTTTACAATATATTTGAACTCGCTCTATAACCTAGTACAAATAATTTTACACTAGAGTTGAACTAGATGTGTAACCTAGTTCAAATAATTTTACACTATAGTTGAACTAGCTTTATAACCTAGTACAAATAATTTTACACTAGAAATGAACTAGCTCTATAACCTAGTACAAATAATTTTACACTAGAGTTGAACTAGCTCTATAATCTAGTACAAATAATTTTACACTAGAGTTGAACTAGCTCTGTAACCTAGTACAAATAATTTTATACTAGAGTTGAACTAGCCCTCTAACCTAGTACAAATAATTTTACACTAGAGTTGAACTAGCTCTATAACATAGTACAAATAATTTTACAATAGAGTTGAACTAGCTCTATAACCAAGTACAAATACTTTTACACTAGAGTTGAACTAGCTCTATAACATATTTCAAAAAAAATTACACTAAGGTTGAATTAGCTCTATAACCTATTACAAATAATTTTACACTAGAGTTGAACTAGCTCTATAACCTGGTACAAATAATTTTACACTAGAGTTGAACTAGCTCTATAACATAGTACAAATAATTTTACACTAGGGTTGAACTAGCTCTATAACAGAGTACAAATAATATTACACTAGAGTTGAACTAGCTCTATAACCTAGTACAAATACTTTTACACTAGAGTTGAACTAGCTCTATAACCTAGTACAAATAATTTTACACTAGAGTTTAACTAGCTCTATAACCTAATACAAATAATTTTACACTAGAGTTGAACTAGCTCTATAACCTAGTACAAGTAATTTTACACTAGAGTTGAACTAAATCTATAACCTAGTACAAATAATTTTACACTAGAGTTGAACTAGCTCTATAACCTAGTACAAATAATTTTACACTAGAGTTGAACTAGCTCTATAACCTAGTACGAATAATTTTACACTATAATTGAACTAGCTCTATAACCTAGTACAAATAATTTTACACTAGTGTTGAACTAGCTGTGTAACCTAGTTCAAATAATTTTACACTACAGTTGAACTAGCTCTATAACCTAGGACAAATAATTTTACACTAGAAATGAACTAGCTCTATAACCTAGTACAAATAATTTTATACTAGAGTTGAACTAGCTCTATAACCTAGTACAAATAATTTTACACTAGACTTGAACTAGCTCTATAACCTAGTTCAAATAATTTTACACTAGAGTTAAACTAGCTCTATAACCTAGTATAAATAATTTTACACAACAGGTGAACAAGCTCTATAACGTAGTACAAATAATTTTACACTAGAGTTGAACTAGCTCTATAACCTAGTACAAATAATTTTACACTAGAGTTGAACTAGCTCTATAACCTAGTACAAATAATTTTACACTAGAGTTGAACTAGCTCTATAACCTAGTACAAATAATTTTACACTAGAGTTGAACTAGCTCTATAACCTAGTACAAATAATTTTACACTAGAGCTGAACTAGCTCTATAACCTAGTACAAATAATTTTGCACTAAGGTTGAACTAGCTATATAACCTAGTAAAAACAATTTTACACTAGAGTTGAACTAGCTCTATAACGTAGTTCAAATAATTTTACACTAAGGTTGAACTAGCTCTATAACCTAGTACAAATAATTTTACACTAGAGTTAAACTAGCTCTATAACCTAGTACAAATAATTTTACACTAGAGTTGAACTAAATCTATAACCTAGTACAAATAATTTTATACTAGAGTTGAATTTGCTCTATAACCTAGTACAAATAATTTTACACTAGAGTTGAACTAGCTCTATAACCTAGTACGAGTAATTTTACAATATATTTGAACTCGCTCTATAACCTAGTACAAATAATTTTACACTAGAGTTGAACTAGATGTGTAACCTAGTTCAAATAATTTTACACTATAGTTGAACTAGCTTTATAACCTAGTACAAATAATTTTACACTAGAAATGAACTAGCTCTATAACCTAGTACAAATAATTTTACACTAGAGTTGAACTAGCTCTATAATCTAGTACAAATAATTTTACACTAGAGTTGAACTAGCTCTGTAACCTAGTACAAATAATTTTATACTAGAGTTGAACTAGCCCTCTAACCTAGTACAAATAATTTTACACTAGAGTTGAACTAGCTCTATAACATAGTACAAATAATTTTACAATAGAGTTGAACTAGCTCTATAACCAAGTACAAATACTTTTACACTAGAGTTGAACTAGCTCTATAACATATTTCAAAAAAAATTACACTAAGGTTGAATTAGCTCTATAACCTATTACAAATAATTTTACACTAGAGTTGAACTAGCTCTATAACCTGGTACAAATAATTTTACACTAGAGTTGAACTAGCTCTATAACATAGTACAAATAATTTTACACTAGGGTTGAACTAGCTCTATAACAGAGTACAAATAATATTACACTAGAGTTGAACTAGCTCTATAACCTAGTACAAATACTTTTACACTAGAGTTGAACTAGCTCTATAACCTAGTACAAATAATTTTACACTAGAGTTTAACTAGCTCTATAACCTAATACAAATAATTTTACACTAGAGTTGAACTAGCTCTATAACCTAATACAAATAATTTTACACTAGAGTTTAACTAGCTCTATAACCTAATACAAATACTTTTACACTAGAGTTGAACTAGCTCTATAACAGAGTACAAATAATATTACACTAGAGTTGAACTAGCTCTATAACCTAGTACAAATACTTTTACACTAGAGTTGAACTAGCTCTATAACCTAGTACAAATAATTTTACACTAGAGTTTAACTAGCTCTATAACCTAATACAAATAATTTTACACTAGAGTTGAACTAGCTCTATAACCTAGTACAAATAATTTTACACTAGAGTTTAACTAGCTCTATAACCTAATACAAATAATTTTACACTAGAGTTGAACTAGCTCTATAACCTAGTACAAGTAATTTTACACTAGAGTTGAACTAAATCTATAACCTAGTACAAATAATTTTACACTAGAGTTGAACTAGCTCTATAACCTAGTACAAATAATTTTACACTAGAGTTGAACTAGCTCTATAACCTAGTACGAATAATTTTACACTATAATTGAACTAGCTCTATAACCTAGTACAAATAATTTTGCACTAGTGTTGAACTAGCTGTGTAACCTAGTACAAATAATTTTACACTAGAGTTGAACTAGCTCTATAACCTAGTACAAATAATTTTACACTAGAGTTGAACTAGCTCTATAACCTAGTACGAATAATTTTACACTATAATTGAACTAGCTCTATAACCTAGTTCAAATAATTTTACACTACAGTTGAACTAGCTCTATAACCTAGTACAAATAATTTTACACTAGAAATGAACTAGCTCTATAACCTAGTACAAATAATTTTACACTAGAGTTGAACTAGCTCTATAACCTAGTACAAATAATTTTACACTAGACTTGAACTAGCTCTATAACCTAGTTCAAATAATTTTACACTAGAGTTAAACTAGCTCTATAACCTAGTATAAATAATTTTACACTACGGGTGAACTAGCTCTATAACGTAGTACAAATAATTTTACACTAGAGTTGAACTAGCTCTATAACCTAGTACAAATAATTTTACACTAGAGTTGAACTAGCTCTATAACCTAGTACAAATAATTTTACACTAGAGCTGAACTAGCTCTATAACCTAGTACAAATAATTTTGCACTAAGGTTGAACTAGCTATATAACCTAGAACAAATAATTTTACACTAGAGTTGAACTAGCTCTATAACGTAGTTCAAATAATTTTACACTAAGGTTGAACTAGCTCTATAACCTAGTACAAATAATTTTACACTAGAGTTAAACTAGCTCTATAACCTAGTACAAATAATTTTACACTAGAGTTGAACTAAATCTATAACCTAGTACAAATAAATTTATACTAGAGTTGAATTTGCTCTATAACCTAGTACAAATAATTTTACACTAGAGTTGAACTAGCTCTATAACCTAGTACGAGTAATTTTACAATATATTTGAACTCGCTCTATAACCTAGTACAAATAATTTTACACTAGAGTTGAACTAGATGTGTAACCTAGTTCAAATAATTTTACACTATAGTTGAACTAGCTTTATAACCTAGTACAAATAATTTTACACTAGAAATGAACTAGCTCTATAACCTAGTACAAATAATTTTACACTAGAGTTGAACTAGCTCTATAATCTAGTACAAATAATTTTACACTAGAGTTGAACTAGCTCTGTAACCTAGTACAAATAATTTTATACTAGAGTTGAACTAGCCCTCTAACCTAGTACAAATAATTTTACACTAGAGTTGAACTAGCTCTATAACATAGTACAAATAATTTTACAATAGAGTTGAACTAGCTCTATAACCAAGTACAAATAATTTTACACTAGAGTTGAACTAGCTCTATAACATATTTCAAAAAAAATTACACTAAGGTTGAATTAGCTCTATAACCTATTACAAATAATTTTACACTAGAGTTGAACTAGCTCTATAACCTGGTACAAATAATTTTACACTAGAGTTGAACTAGCTCTATAACATAGTACAAATAATTTTACACTAGGGTTGAACTAGCTCTATAACAGAGTACAAATAATTTTACACTAGAGTTGAACTAGCTCTATAACCTAGTACAAATACTTTTACACTAGAGTTGAACTAGCTCTATAACCTAGTACAAATAATTTTACACTAGAGTTTAACTAGCTCTATAACCTAATACAAATAATTTTACACTAGAGTTGAACTAGCTCTTTAACCTAGTACAAATAATTTTACACTAGAGTTGAACTAAATCTATAACCTAGTACAAATAATTTTACACTAGAGTTCAACTAGCTCTATAACCTAGTACAAATAATTTTACACTAGAGTTGAACTAGCTCTATAACCTAGTACGAATAATTTTACACTATAATTGAACTAGCTCTATAACCTAGTACAAATAATTTTACACTAGTGTTGAACTAGCTGTGTAACCTAGTTCAAATAATTTTACACTACAGTTGAACTAGCTCTATAACCTAGTACAAATAATTTTACACTAGAAATGAACTAGCTCTATAACCTAGTACAAATAATTTTACACTAGAGTTGAACTAGCTCTATAACCTAGTACAAATAATTTTACACTAGACTTGAACTAGCTCTATAACCTAGTTCAAATAATTTTACACTAAGATTGAACTAGCTCTATAACCTAGTACAAATAATTTTACACTAGAATTGAACTAGCTCTATAACCTAGTACAAATAATTTTACACTAGAGTTTAACTAGCTCTATAACCTAGTACAAATAATTTTAAACTACAGGTGAACTAGCTCTATAACCTAGTACAAATAATTTTACACTAGAGTTGAACTAGCTCTATAACCTTGTACAAATAATTTTACACTAGAGTTGAACTAGCTCTATAGCCTAGTACAAATAATTTTACACTAGAGTTGAACTAGCTCTGTAACCTAGTTCAAATAATTTTACACTAGAGTTGAACTAGCTCTATAACCTAGTACAAATAATTTTACACTAGAAATGAACTAGCTCTATAACCTAGTACAAATAATTTTACACTAGAGTTGAACTAGCTCTATAACCTAGTACAAATAATTTTACACTAGAGTTGAACTAGCTCTATAACCTAGTACAAATAATTTTACACTAGAGTTGAACTAGCTCTGTAACCTTGTTCAAATAATTTTACACTCGAGTTGAACTAGCTCTCTAACCTAGTACAAATAATTTTACACAAGAGTTGAACTAGCTCTATAACCTAGTACAAATAATTTTACACTAGGGTTGAACTAGCTCTATAACCGAGTATAAATAATTTTAAACTAGAGTTTAACTAGCTTTATAACAAAGTATGAATAATTTTACACCATAGTTGAACTAGCTCTATAAGCTAGTACAAATAATTTTACACTAGAGTTGAACTAGCTGTGTAACCTAGTTCAAATAATATTACACTACAGTTGAACTAGCTCTATAACCTAGTACAAATAATTTTACACTAGAAATGAACTAGCTCTATAACCTAGTACAAATAATTTTACACTAGATTTGAACTAGCTCTATAACCTAGTACAAATAATTTTACACTAGAGTTGAACTAGCTCTATAACCTAGTACGAATAATTTTACACTATAGTTGACCTAGCTCTATAACCTAGTACAAATACTTTTACACTAGTGTTGAACTAGTTGTGTAACCTAGTTCAAATAATTTTACACTACAGTTGAACTAGCTTTATAACCTAGTACAAATAATTTTACACTAGAAATGAACTAGCTCGATAACCTAGTACAAATAATTTTACACAGGAGTTGAACTAGCTCTATAACCTAGTACAAATAATTTTACACTAGACTTGAACTAGCTGTATAACCTAGTTCAAATTATTTTACACTAAGATTGAACTAGCTCTATAACCTAGTACAAATAATTTTACACTAGAGTTGAACTAGCTCTATAACCTAGTACAAATAATTTTACACTAGAGTTAAACTAGCTCTATAACCTAGTACAAATAATTTTACACTACAGGTGAACTAGCTCTATAACGTAGTACAAATAATTTTACACTAGAGTTGAACTAGCTCTATAACCTAGTACAAATAATTTTACACTAGAGCTGAACTAGCTCTCTAACCTAGTACAAATTATTTTACACTAGAGTTGAACTAGCTCTATAACCTAGTACGAATAATTTTACACTATAGTTGAACTAGCTCTATAACCTACTACAAATAATTTTACACTAGTGTTGAACTAGCTGTGTAACCTAGTTCAAATAATTCTACACTACAGTTGAACTAGCTCTATAACCTAGTACAAATAATTTTACAATAGAGTTGAACTAGCTCTATAACCAAGTACAAATAATTTTACACTAGAGTTGAACTAGCTCTATAACATATTTCAAAAAAAATTACACTAAGGTTGAATTAGCTCTATAACCTATTACAAATAATTTTACACTAGAGTTGAACTAGCTCTATAACCTGGTACAAATAATTTTACACTAGAGTTGAACTAGCTCTATAACATAGTACAAATAATTTTACACTAGGGTTGAACTAGCTCTATAACAGAGTACAAATAATTTTACACTAGAGTTGAACTAGCTCTATAACCTAGTACAAATACTTTTACACTAGAGTTGAACTAGCTCTATAACCTAGTACAAATAATTTTACACTAGAGTTTAACTAGCCCTATAACCTAATACAAATAATTTTACACTAGAGTTGAACTAGCTCTATAACCTAGTACAAGTAATTTTACACTAGAGTTGAACTAAATCTATAACCTAGTACAAATAATTTTACACTAGAGTTGAACTAGCTCTATAACCTAGTACAAATAATTTTACACTAGAGTTGAACTAGCTCTATAACCTAGTACGAATAATTTTACACTATAATTGAACTAGCTCTATAACCTAGTACAAATAATTTTACACTAGTGTTGAACTAGCTGTGTAACCTAGTTCAAATAATTTTACACTACAGTTGAACTAGCTCTATAACCTAGTACAAATAATTTTACACTAGAAATGAACTAGCTCTATAACCTAGTACAAATAATTTTACACTAGAGTTGAACTAGCTCTATAACCTAGTACAAATAATTTTACACTAGACTTGAACTAGCTCTATAACCTAGTTCAAATAATTTTACACTAAGATTGAACTAGCTCTATAACCTAGTACAAATAATTTTACACTAGAATTGAACTAGCTCTATAACCTAGTACAAATAATTTTACACTAGAGTTTAACTAGCTCTATAACCTAGTACAAATAATTTTAAACTACAGGTGAACTAGCTCTATAACCTAGTACAAATAATTTTGCACTAGTGTTGAACTAGCTGTGTAACCTAGTACAAATAATTTTACACTAGAGTTGAACTAGCTCTATAACCTAGTACAAATAATTTTACACTAGAGTTGAACTAGCTCTATAACCTAGTACGAATAATTTTACACTATAATTGAACTAGCTCTATAACCTACTTCAAATAATTTTACACTACAGTTGAACTAGCTCTATAACCTAGTACAAATAATTTTACACTAGAAATGAACTAGCTCTATAACCTAGTACAAATAATTTTACACTAGAGTTGAACTAGCTCTATAACTTAGTACAAATAATTTTACACTAGACTTGAACTAGCTCTATAACCTAGTTCAAATAATTTTACACTAGAGTTAAACTAGCTCTATAACCTAGTATAAATAATTTTACACTACAGGTGAACTAGCTCTATAACGTAGTACAAATAATTTTACACTAGAGTTGAACTAGCTCTATAACCTAGTACAAATAATTTTACACTAGAGTTGAACTAGCTCTATAACCTAGTACAAATAATTTCACACTAGAGTTGAACTAGCTCTATAACCTAGTACAAATAATTTTACACTAGAGTTGAACTAGCTCTATAACCTAGTACAAATAATTTTACACTAGAGCTGAACTAGCTCTATAACCTAGTACAAATAATTTTGCACTAAGGTTGAACTAGCTATATAACCTAGAACAAATAATTTTACACTAGAGTTGAACTAGCTCTATAACGTAGTTCAAATAATTTTACACTAAGGTTGAACTAGCTCTATAACCTAGTACAAATAATTTTACACTAGAGTTAAACTAGCTCTATAACCTAGTACAAATAATTTTACACTAGAGTTGAACTAAATCTATAACCTAGTACAAATAATTTTATACTAGAGTTGAATTTGCTCTATAACCTAGTACAAATAATTTTACACTAGAGTTGAACTAGCTCTATAACCTAGTACGAGTAATTTTACAATATATTTGAACTCGCTCTATAAACTAGTACAAATAATTTTACACTAGAGTTGAACTAGATGTGTAACCTAGTTCAAATAATTTTACACTATAGTTGAACTAGCTTTATAACCTAGTACAAATAATTTTACACTAGAAATGAACTAGCTCTATAACCTAGTACAAATAATTTTACACTAGAGTTGAACTAGCTCTATAATCTAGTACAAATAATTTTACACTAGAGTTGAACTAGCTCTGTAACCTAGTACAAATAATTTTATACTAGAGTTGAACTAGCCCTCTAACCTAGTACAAATAATTTTACACTAGAGTTGAACTAGCTCTATAACATAGTACAAATAATTTTACAATAGAGTTGAACTAGCTCTATAACCAAGTACAAATAATTTTACACTAGAGTTGAACTAGCTCAATAACATATTTCAAAAAAAATTACACTAAGGTTGAATTAGCTCTATAACCTATTACAAATAATTTTACACTAGAGTTGAACTAGCTCTATAACCTGGTACAAATAATTTTACACTAGAGTTGAACTAGCTCTATAACATAGTACAAATAATTTTACACTAGGGTTGAACTAGCTCTATAACAGAGTACAAATAATTTTACACTAGAGTTGAACTAGCTCTATAACCTAGTACAAATACTTTTACACTAGAGTTGAACTAGCTCTATAACCTAGTACAAATAATTTTACACTAGAGTTTAACTAGCTCTATAACCCAATACAAATAATTTTACACTAGAGTTGAACTAGCTCTTTAACCTAGTACAAGTAATTTTACATTAGAGTTGAACTAAATCTATAACCTAGTACAAATAATTTTACACTAGAGTTCAACTAGCTCTATAACCTAGTACAAATAATTTTACACTAGAGTTGAACTAGCTCTATAACCTAGGACGAATAATTTTACACTATAATTGAACTAGCTCTATAACCTAGTACAAATAATTTTACACTAGTGTTGAACTAGCTGTGTAACCTAGTTCAAATAATTTTACACTACAGTTGAACTAGCTCTATAACCTAGTACAAATAATTTTACACTAGAAATGAACTAGCTCTATAACCTAGTACAAATAATTTTACACTAGAGTTGAACTAGCTCTATAACCTAGTACAAATAATTTTACACTAGACTTGAACTAGCTCTATAACCTAGTTCAAATAATTTTACACTAAGATTGAACTAGCTCTATAACCTAGTACAAATAATTTTACACTAGAATTGAACTAGCTCTATAACCTAGTACAAATAATTTTACACTAGAGTTTAACTAGCTCTATAACCTAGTACAAATAATTTTAAACTACAGGTGAACTAGCTCTATAACCTAGTACAAATAATTTTACACTAGAGTTGAACTAGCTCTATAACCTTGTACAAATAATTTTACACTAGAGTTGAACTAGCTCTATAGCCTAGTACAAATAATTTTACACTAGAGTTGAACTAGCTCTGTAACCTAGTTCAAATAATTTTACACTAGAGTTGAACTAGCTCTATAACCTAGTACAAATAATTTTACACTAGAAATGAACTAGCTCTATAACCTAGTACAAATAATTTTACACTAGAGTTGAACTAGCTCTATAACCTAGTACAAATAATTTTACACTAGAGTTGAACTAGCTCTATAACCTAGTACAAATAATTTTACACTAGAGTTGAACTAGCTCTGTAACCTAGTTCAAATAATTTTACACTCGAGTTGAACTAGCTCTCTAACCTAGTACAAATAATTTTACACAAGAGTTGAACTAGCTCTATAACCTAGTACAAATAATTTTACACTAGGGTTGAACTAGCTCTATAACCGAGTACAAATAATTTTAAACTAGAGTTTAACTAGCTTTATAACAAAGTATGAATAATTTTACACCATAGTTGAACTAGCTCTATAAGCTAGTACAAATAATTTTACACTAGAGTTGAACTAGCTGTGTAACCTAGTTCAAATAATATTACACTACAGTTGAACTAGCTCTATAACCTAGTACAAATAATTTTACACTAGAAATGAACTAGCTCTATAACCTAGTACAAATAATTTTACACTAGATTTGAACTAGCTCTATAACCTAGTACAAATAATTTTACACTAGAGTTGAACTAGCTCTATAACCTAGTACGAATAATTTTACACTATAGTTGAACTAGCTCTATAACCTAGTACAAATACTTTTACACTAGTGTTGAACTAGTTGTGTAACCTAGTTCAAATAATTTTACACTACAGTTGAACTAGCTTTATAACCTAGTACAAATAATTTTACACTAGAAATGAACTAGCTCGATAACCTAGTACAAATAATTTTACACAGGAGTTGAACTAGCTATATAACCTAGTACAAATAATTTTACACTAGACTTGAACTAGCTGTATAACCTAGTTCAAATAATTTTACACTAAGATTGAACTAGCTCTAAAACCTAGTACAAATAATTTTACACTAGAGTTGAACTAGCTCTATAACCTAGTACAAATAATTTTACACTAGAGTTAAACTAGCTCTATAACCTAGTACAAATAATTTTACACTACAGGTGAACTAGCTCTATAACGTAGTACAAATAATTTTACACTAGAGTTGAACTAGCTCTATAACCTAGTACAAATAATTTTACACTAGAGCTGAACTAGCTCTATAACCTAGTACAAATTATTTTACACTAGAGTTGAACTAGCTCTATAACCTAGTACGAATAATTTTACACTATAGTTGAACTAGCTCTATAACCTACTACAAATAATTTTACACTAGTGTTGAACTAGCTGTGTAACCTAGTTCAAATAATTCTACACTACAGTTGAACTAGCTCTATAACCTAGTACAAATAATTTTACAATAGAGTTGAACTAGCTCTATAACCAAGTACAAATAATTTTACACTAGAGTTGAACTAGCTCTATAACATATTTCAAAAAAAATTACACTAAGGTTGAATTAGCTCTATAACCTATTACAAATAATTTTACACTAGAGTTGAACTAGCTCTATAACCTGGTACAAATAATTTTACACTAGAGTTGAACTAGCTCTATAACATAGTACAAATAATTTTACACTAGGGTTGAACTAGCTCTATAACAGAGTACAAATAATTTTACACTAGAGTTGAACTAGCTCTATAACCTAGTACAAATACTTTTACACTAGAGTTGAACTAGCTCTATAACCTAGTACAAACAATTTTACACTAGAGTTGAACTAGCTCTATAACCTAATACAAATAATTTTACACTAGAGTTGAACTAGCTCTATAACCTAGTACAAGTAATTTTACACTAGAGTTGAACTAAATCTATAACCTAGTACAAATAATTTTACACTAGAGTTGAACTAGCTCTATAACCTAGTACGAATAATTTTACACTAGAGTTGAACTAGCTCTATAACCTAGTACGAATAATTTTACACTATAATTGAACTAGCTCTATAACCTAGTACAAATAATTTTACACTAGTGTTGAACTAGCTGTGTAACCTAGTTCAAATAATTTTACACTACAGTTGAACTAGCTCTATAACCTAGTACAAATAATTTTACACCAGAAATGAACTAGCTCTATAACCTAGTACAAATAATTTTACACTAGAGTTGAACTAGCTCTATAACCTAGTACAAATAATTTTACACTAGACTTGAACTAGCTCTATAACCTAGTTCAAATAATTTTACACTAAGATTGAACTAGCACTATAACCTAGTACAAATAATTTTACACTAGAATTGAACTAGCTCTATAACCTAGTACAAATAATTTTACACTAGAGTTTAACTAGCTCTATAACCTAGTACAAATAATTTTAAACTACAGGTGAACTAGCTCTATAACGTAGTACAAATAATTTTACACTACAGTTGAACTAGCTCTATAACCTAGTACAAATAATTTTACACTAGAGTTGAACTAGCCTAGTACAAATAATTTTACACTAGAGTTGAACTAACTCTGTAACCTAGTTCAAATAATTTTACACTAGAGTTGAACTAGCACTATAACCTAGTACAAATAATTTTACACTAGAAATGAACTAGCTCTATAACCTAGTACAAATAATTTTACACTAGAGTTGAACTAGCTCTATAACCTAGTACAAATAATTTTACACTAGAGTTGAACTAGCTCTATAACCTAGTACAAATAATTTTTCACTAGAGTTGAACTAGCTCTGTAACCTAGTTCAAATAATTTTACACTAGAGTTGAACTAGCTCTCTAACCTAGTACAAATAATTTTACACAAGGGTTGAACTAGCTCTATAACCTAGTACAAATAATTTTACACTAGGGTTGAACTAGCTCTATAACCGAGTACAAATAATTTTAAACTAGAGTTTAACTAGCTTTATAACAAAGTATGAATAATTTTACACCATAGTTGAACTAGCTCTATAAGCTAGTACAAATAATTTTACACTAGAGTTGAACTAGCTGTGTAACCTAGTTCAAATAATATTACAGTACAGTTGAACTAGCTCTATAACCTAGTACAAATAATTTTACACTAGAAATGAACTAGCTCTATAACCTAGTACAAATAATTTTAACTAGATTTGAACTAGCTCTATAACCTAGTACAAATAATTTTACACTAGAGTTGAACTAGCTCTATAACCTAGTACGAATAATTTTACACTATAGTTGAACTAGCTCTATAACCTAGTACAAATAATTTTACACTAGTGTTGAACTAGTTGTGTAACCTAGTTCAAATAATTTTACACTACAGTTGAACTAGCTTTATAACCTAGTACAAATAATTTTACACTAGAAATGAACTAGCTCGATAACCTAGTACAAATAATTTTACACAGGAGTTGAACTAGCTCTATAACCTAGTACAAATAATTTTACACTAGAGTTGAACTAGCTCTATAACCTAGTACAAATAATTTTACACTAGAGTTGAACTAGCTCTATAACCTAGTACAAATAATTTTTCACTAGAGTTGAACTAGCTCTGTAACCTAGTTCAAATAATTTTACACTAGAGTTGAACTAGCTCTCTAACCTAGTACAAATAATTTTACACAAGAGTTGAACTAGCTCTATAACCTAGTACAAATAATTTTACACTAGGGTTGAACTAGCTCTATAACCGAGTACAAATAATTTTAAACTAGAGTTTAACTAGCTTTATAACAAAGTATGAATAATTTTACACCATAGTTGAACTAGCTCTATAAGCTAGTACAAATAATTTTACACTAGAGTTGAACTAGCTGTGTAACCTAGTTCAAATAATATTACACTACAGTTGAACTAGCTCTATAACCTAGTACAAATAATTTTACACTAGAAATGAACTAGCTCTATAACCTAGTACAAATAATTTTACACTAGATTTGAACTAGCTCTATAACCTAGTACAAATAATTTTACACTAGAGTTGAACTAGCTCTATAACCTAGTACGAATAATTTTACACTATAGTTGAACTAGCTCTATAACCTAGTACAAATAATTTTACACTAGTGTTGAACTAGTTGTGTAACCTAGTTCAAATAATTTTACACTACAGTTGAACTAGCTTTATAACCTAGTACAAATAATTTTACACTAGAAATGAACTAGCTCGATAACCTAGTACAAATAATTTTACACAGGAGTTGAACTAGCTCTATAACCTAGTACAAATAATTTTACACTAGAGTTTAACTAGCTCTATAACCTAATACAAATAATTTTACGATAGAGTTGAACTAGCTCTATAACCTAGTACAAGTAATTTTACACTAGAGTTGAACTAAATCTATAACCTAGTACAAATAATTTTACACTAGAGTTGAACTAGCTCTATAACCTAGTACAAATAATTTTACACTAGAGTTGAACTAGCTCTATAACCTAGTACGAATAATTTTACACTATAATTGAACTAGCTCTATAACCTAGTACAAATAATTTTACACTAGTGTTGAACTAGCTGTGTAACCTAGTTCAAATAATTTTACACTACAGTTGAACTAGCTCTATAACCTAGTACAAATAATTTTACACCAGAAATGAACTAGCTCTATAACCTAGTACAAATAATTTTACACTAGAGTTGAACTAGCTCTATAACCTAGTACAAATAATTTTACACTAGACTTGAACTAGCTCTATAACCTAGTTCAAATAATTTTACACTAAGATTGAACTAGCTCTATAACCTAGTACAAATAATTTTACACTAGAATTGAACTAGCTCTATAACCTAGTACAAATAATTTTACACTAGAGTTTAACTAGCTCTATAACCTAGTACAAATAATTTTAAACTACAGGTGAACTAGCTCTATAACGTAGTACAAATAATTTTACACTACAGTTGAACTAGCTCTATAACCTAGTACAAATAATTTTACACTAGAGTTGAACTAGCTCTATAACCATGTACAAATAATTTTACACTAGAGTTGAACTAGCTCTATAGCCTAGTACAAATAATTTTACACTAGAGTTGAACTAACTCTGTAACCTAGTTCAAATAATTTTACACTAGAGTTGAACTAGCACTATAACCTAGTACAAATAATTTTACACTAGAAATGAACTAGCTCTATAACCTAGTACAAATAATTTTACACTAGAGTTGAACTAGCTCTATAACCTAGTACAAATAATTTTACACTAGAGTTGAACTAGCTCTATAACCTAGTACAAATAATTTTTCACTAGAGTTGAACTAGCTCTGTAACCTAGTTCAAATAATTTTACACTAGAGTTGAACTAGCTCTCTAACCTAGTACAAATAATTTTACACAAGAGTTGAACTAGCTCTATAACCTAGTACAAATAATTTTACACTAGGGTTGAACTAGCTCTATAACCGAGTACAAATAATTTTAAACTAGAGTTTAACTAGCTTTATAACAAAGTATGAATAATTTTACACCATAGTTGAACTAGCTCTCTAAGCTAGTACAAATAATTTTACACTAGAGTTGAACTAGCTGTGTAACCTAGTTCAAATAATTTTACACTACAGTTGAACTAGCTCTATAACCTAGTACAAATAATTTTACACTAGAAATGAACTAGCTCTATAACCTAGTACAAATAATTTTACACTAGGGTTGAACTAGCTCTATAACCGAGTACAAATAATTTTAAACTAGAGTTTAACTAGCTTTATAACAAAGTATGAATAATTTTACACCATAGTTGAACTAGCTCTATAAGCTAGTACAAATAGTTTTACACTAGAGTTGAACTAGCTGTGTAACCTAGTTCAAATAATATTACACTACAGTTGAACTAGCTCTATAACCTAGTACAAATAATTTTACACTAGAAATGAACTAGCTCTATAACCTAGTACAAATAATTTTACACTAGATTTGAACTAGCTCTATAACCTAGTACAAATAATTTTACACTAGAGTTGAACTAGCTCTATAACCTAGTACGAATAATTTTACACTATAGTTGAACTAGCTCTATAACCTAGTACAAATAATTTTACACTAGTGTTGAACTAGTTGTGTAACCTAGTTCAAATAATTTTACACTACAGTTGAACTAGCTTTATAACCTAGTACAAATAATTTTACACTAGAAATGAACTAGCTCGATAACCTAGTACAAATAATTTTACACAGGAGTTGAACTAGCTCTATAACCTAGTACAAATAATTTTACACTAGAGTTTAACTAGCTCTATAACCTAATACAAATAATTTTACGATAGAGTTGAACTAGCTCTATAACCTAGTACAAGTAATTTTACACTAGAGTTGAACTAAATCTATAACCTAGTACAAATAATTTTACACTAGAGTTGAACTAGCTCTATAACCTAGTACAAATAATTTTACACTAGAGTTGAACTAGCTCTATAACCTAGTACGAATAATTTTACACTATAATTGAACTAGCTCTATAACCTAGTACAAATAATTTTACACTAGTGTTGAACTAGCTGTGTAACCTAGTTCAAATAATTTTACACTACAGTTGAACTAGCTCTATAACCTAGTACAAATAATTTTACACCAGAAATGATCTAGCTCTATAACCTAGTACAAATAATTTTACACTAGAGTTGAACTAGCTCTATAACCTAGTACAAATAATTTTACACTAGACTTGAACTAGCTCTATAACCTAGTTCAAATAATTTTACACTAAGATTGAACTAGCTCTATAACCTAGTACAAATAATTTTACACTAGAATTGAACTAGCTCTATAACCTAGTACAAATAATTTTACACTAGAGTTTAACTAGCTCTATAACCTAGTACAAATAATTTTAAACTACAGGTGAACTAGCTCTATAACGTAGTACAAATAATTTTACACTACAGTTGAACTAGCTCTATAACCTAGTACAAATAATTTTACACTAGAGTTGAACTAGCTCTATAACCATGTACAAATAATTTTACACTAGAGTTGAACTAGCTCTATAGCCTAGTACAAATAATTTTACACTAGAGTTGAACTAACTCTGTAACCTAGTTCAAATAATTTTACACTAGAGTTGAACTAGCACTATGACCTAGTACAAATAATTTTACACTAGAAATGAACTAGCTCTATAACCTAGTACAAATAATTTTACACTAGAGTTGAACTAGCTCTATAACCTAGTACAAATAATTTTACACTAGAGTTGAACTAGCTCTATAACCTAGTACAAATAATTTTTCACTAGAGTTGAACTAGCTCTGTAACCTAGTTCAAATAATTTTACACTAGAGTTGAACTAGCTCTCTAACCTAGTACAAATAATTTTACACAAGAGTTGAACTAGCTCTATAACCTAGTACAAATAATTTTACACTAGGGTTGAACTAGCTCTATAACCGAGTACAAATAATTTTAAACTAGAGTTTAACTAGCTTTATAACAAAGTATGAATAATTTTACACCATAGTTGAACTAGCTCTATAAGCTAGTACAAATAATTTTACACTAGAGTTGAACTAGCTGTGTAACCTAGTTCAAATAATTTTACACTACAGTTGAACTAGCTCTATAACCTAGTACAAATAATTTTACACTAGAAATGAACTAGCTCTATAACCTAGTACAAATAATTTTACACTAGGGTTGAACTAGCTCTATAACCGAGTACAAATAATTTTAAACTAGAGTTTAACTAGCTTTATAACAAAGTATGAATAATTTTACACCATAGTTGAACTAGCTCTATAAGCTAGTACAAATAATTTTACACTAGAGTTGAACTAGCTGTGTAACCTAGTTCAAATAATATTACACTACAGTTGAACTAGCTCTATAACCTAGTACAAATAATTTTACACTAGAAATGAACTAGCTCTATAACCTAGTACAAATAATTTTACACTAGATTTGAACTAGCTCTATAACCTAGTACAAATAATTTTACACTAGAGTTGAACTAGCTCTATAACCTAGTACGAATAATTTTACACTATAGTTGAACTAGCTCTATAACCTAGTACAAATAATTTTACACTAGTGTTGAACTAGTTGTGTAACCTAGTTCAAATAATTTTACACTACAGTTGAACTAGCTTTATAACCTAGTACAAATAATTTTACACTAGAAATGAACTAGCTCGATAACCTAGTACAAATAATTTTACACAGGAGTTGAACTAGCTCTATAACCTAGTACAAATAATTTTACACTAGAGTTTAACTAGCTCTATAACCTAATACAAATAATTTTACGATAGAGTTGAACTAGCTCTATAACCTAGTACAAGTAATTTTACACTAGAGTTGAACTAAATCTATAACCTAGTACAAATAATTTTACACTAGAGTTGAACTAGCTCTATAACCTAGTACAAATAATTTTACACTAGAGTTGAACTAGCTCTATAACCTAGTACGAATAATTTTACACTATAATTGAACTAGCTCTATAACCTAGTACAAATAATTTTACACTAGTGTTGAACTAGCTGTGTAACCTAGTTCAAATAATTTTACACTACAGTTGAACTAGCTCTATAACCTAGTACAAATAATTTTACACCAGAAATGAACTAGCTCTATAACCTAGTACAAATAATTTTACACTAGAGTTGAACTAGCTCTATAACCTAGTACAAATAATTTTACACTAGACTTGAACTAGCTCTATAACCTAGTTCAAATAATTTTACACTAAGATTGAACTAGCTCTATAACCTAGTACAAATAATTTTACACTAGAATTGAACTAGCTCTATAACCTAGTACAAATAATTTTACACTAGAGTTTAACTAGCTCTATAACCTAGTACAAATAATTTTAAACTACAGGTGAACTAGCTCTATAACGTAGTACAAATAATTTTACACTACAGTTGAACTAGCTCTATAACCTAGTACAAATAATTTTACACTAGAGTTGAACTAGCTCTATAACCATGTACAAATAATTTTACACTAGAGTTGAACTAGCTCTATAGCCTAGTACAAATAATTTTACACTAGAGTTGAACTAACTCTGTAACCTAGTTCAAATAATTTTACACTAGAGTTGAACTAGCACTATAACCTAGTACAAATAATTTTACACTAGAAATGAACTAGCTCTATAACCTAGTACAAATAATTTTACACTAGAGTTGAACTAGCTCTATAACCTAGTACAAATAATTTTACACTAGAGTTGAACTAGCTCTATAACCTAGTACAAATAATTTTTCACTAGAGTTGAACTAGCTCTGTAACCTAGTTAAAATAATTTTACACTAGAGTTGAACTAGCTCTCTAACCTAGTACAAATAATTTTACACAAGAGTTGAACTAGCTCTATAACCTAGTACAAATAATTTTACACTAGGGTTGAACTAGCTCTATAACCGAGTACAAATAATTTTAAACTAGAGTTTAACTAGCTTTATAACAAAGTATGAATAATTTTACACCATAGTTGAACTAGCTCTATAAGCTCGTACAAATAATTTTACACTAGAGTTGAACTAGCTGTGTAACCTAGTTCAAATAATTTTACACTACAGTTGAACTAGCTCTATAACCTAGTACAAATAATTTTACACTAGAAATGAACTAGCTCTATAACCTAGTACAAATAATTTTACACTAGATTTGAACTAGCTCTATAACCTAGTACAAATAATTTTACACTAGAGTTGAACTAGCTCTATAACCTAGTACGAATAATTTTACACTATAGTTGAACTAGCTCTATAACCTAGTACAAATAATTTTACACTATAATTGAACTAGCTCTATAACCTAGTACAAATAATTTTACACTAGTGTTGAACTAGCTGTGTAACCTAGTTCAAATAATTTTACACTAGAGTTGAACTAGCTCTATAACCTAGTACAAATAATTTTACACCAGAAATGAACTAGCTCTATAACCTAGTACAAATAATTTTACACTAGAGTTGAACTAGCTCTATAACCTAGTACAAATAATTTTACACTAGACTTGAACTAGCTCTATAACCTAGTTCAAATAATTTTACACTAAGATTGAACTAGCTCTATAACCTAGTACAAATAATTTTACACTAGAATTGAACTAGCTCTATAACCTAGTACAAATAATTTTACACTAGAGTTTAACTAGCTCTATAACCTAGTACAAATAATTTTAAACTACAGGTGAACTAGCTCTATAACGTAGTACAAATAATTTTACACTACAGTTGAACTAGCTCTATAACCTAGTACAAATAATTTTACACTAGAGTTGAACTAGCTCTATAACCATGTACAAATAATTTTACACTAGAGTTGAACTAGCTCTATAGCCTAGTACAAATAATTTTACACTAGAGTTGAACTAACTCTGTAACCTAGTTCAAATAATTTTACACTAGAGTTGAACTAGCACTATAACCTAGTACAAATAATTTTACACTAGAAATGAACTAGCTCTATAACCTAGTACAAATAATTTTACACTAGAGTTGAACTAGCTCTATAACCTAGTACAAATAATTTTACACTAGAGTTGAACTAGCTCTATAACCTAGTACAAATACTTTTTCACTAGAGTTGAACTAGCTCTGTAACCTAGTTCAAATAATTTTACACTAGAGTTGAACTAGCTCTCTAACCTAGTACAAATAATTTTACACAAGAGTTGAACTAGCTCTATAACCTAGTACAAATAATTTTACACTAGGGTTGAACTAGCTCTATAACCGAGTACAAATAATTTTAAACTAGAGTTTAACTAGCTTTATAACAAAGTTTGAATAATTTTACACCATAGTTGAACTAGCTCTATAAGCTAGTACAAATAATTTTACACTAGAGTTGAACTAGCTGTGTAACCTAGTTCAAATAATTTTACACTACAGTTGAACTAGCTCTATAACCTAGTACAAATAATTTTACACTAGAAATGAACTAGCTCTATAACCTAGTACAAATAATTTTACACTAGATTTGAACTAGCTCTATAACCTAGTACAAATAATTTTACACTAGAGTTGAACTAGCTCTATAACCTAGTACGAATAATTTTACACTATAGTTGAACTAGCTCTATAACCTAGTACAAATAATTTTACACTAGTGTTGAACTAGTTGTGTAACCTAGTTCAAATAATTTTACACTACAGTTGAACTAGCTTTATAACCTAGTACAAATAATTTTACACTAGAAATGAACTAGCTCGATAACCTAGTACAAATAATTTTACACTAGAGTTGAATTGCTCTATAACCTAGTACAAATAATTTTACACTAGACTTGAACTAGTTGTATAACCTAGTTCAAATAATTTTACACTAAGATTGAACTAGCTCTATAACCTAGTACAAATAATTTTACACTAGAGTTGAACTAGCTCTATAACCTAGTACAAATAATTTTACACTACAGGTGAACTAGCTCTATAACCTAGTACGAATAATTTTACACTATAGTTGAACTAGCTCTATAACCTAGTACAAATAATTTTACACTATAATTGAACTAGCTCTATAACCTAGTACAAATAATTTTACACTAGTGTTGAACTAGCTGTGTAACCTAGTTCAAATAATTTTACACTAGAGTTGAACTAGCTCTATAACCTAGTACAAATAATTTTACACCAGAAATGAACTAGCTCTATAACCTAGTACAAATAATTTTACACTAGAGTTGAACTAGCTCTATAACCTAGTACAAATAATTTTACACTAGACTTGAACTAGCTCTATAACCTAGTTCAAATAATTTTACACTAAGATTGAACTAGCTCTATAACCTAGTACAAATAATTTTACACTAGAATTGAACTAGCTCTATAACCTAGTACAAATAATTTTACACTAGAGTTTAACTAGCTCTATAACCTAGTACAAATAATTTTAAACTACAGGTGAACTAGCTCTATAACGTAGTACAAATAATTTTACACTACAGTTGAACTAGCTCTATAACCTAGTACAAATAATTTTACACTAGAGTTGAACTAGCTCTATAACCATGTACAAATAATTTTACACTAGAGTTGAACTAGCTCTATAGCCTAGTACAAATAATTTTACACTAGAGTTGAACTAACTCTGTAACCTAGTTCAAATAATTTTACACTAGAGTTGAACTAGCACTATAACCTAGTACAAATAATTTTACACTAGAAATGAACTAGCTCTATAACCTAGTACAAATAATTTTACACTAGAGTTGAACTAGCTCTATAACCTAGTACAAATAATTTTACACTAGAGTTGAACTAGCTCTATAACCTAGTACAAATACTTTTTCACTAGAGTTGAACTAGCTCTGTAACCTAGTTCAAATAATTTTACACTAGAGTTGAACTAGCTCTCTAACCTAGTACAAATAATTTTACACAAGAGTTGAACTAGCTCTATAACCTAGTACAAATAATTTTACACTAGGGTTGAACTAGCTCTATAACCGAGTACAAATAATTTTAAACTAGAGTTTAACTAGCTTTATAACAAAGTTTGAATAATTTTACACCATAGTTGAACTAGCTCTATAAGCTAGTACAAATAATTTTACACTAGAGTTGAACTAGCTGTGTAACCTAGTTCAAATAATTTTACACTACAGTTGAACTAGCTCTATAACCTAGTACAAATAATTTTACACTAGAAATGAACTAGCTCTATAACCTAGTACAAATAATTTTACACTAGATTTGAACTAGCTCTATAACCTAGTACAAATAATTTTACACTAGAGTTGAACTAGCTCTATAACCTAGTACGAATAATTTTACACTATAGTTGAACTAGCTCTATAACCTAGTACAAATAATTTTACACTAGTGTTGAACTAGTTGTGTAACCTAGTTCAAATAATTTTACACTACAGTTGAACTAGCTTTATAACCTAGTACAAATAATTTTACACTAGAAATGAACTAGCTCGATAACCTAGTACAAATAATTTTACACTAGAGTTGAATTGCTCTATAACCTAGTACAAATAATTTTACACTAGACTTGAACTAGTTGTATAACCTAGTTCAAATAATTTTACACTAAGATTGAACTAGCTCTATAACCTAGTACAAATAATTTTACACTAGAGTTAAACTAGCTCTATAACCTAGTACAAATAATTTTACACTACAGGTGAACTAGCTCTATTACGTAGTACAAATAATTTTACACTAGAGTTGAACTAGCTCTATAACCTAGTACAAATAATTTTACACTAGAATTGAACTAGCTCTATAACCTAGTACAAATAATTTTACACTAGAGTTTAACTAGCTCTATAACCTAGTACAAATAATTTTAAACTACAGGTGAACTAGCTCTATAACCTAGTAAAAATAATTTTACACTAGAGTTGAACTAGCTCTATAACCTTGTACAAATAATTTTACACTAGAGTTGAACTAGCTCTATAGCCTAGTACAAATAATTTTACACTAGAGTTGAACTAGCTCTGTAACCTAGTTCAAATAATTTTACACTAGAGTTGAACTAGCTCTATAACCTAGTACAAATAATTTTACACTAGAAATGAACTAGCTCTATAACCTAGTACAAATAATTTTACACTAGAGTTGAACTAGCTCTATAACCTAGTACAAATAATTTTACACTAGAGTTGAATTAGCTCTATAACCTAGTACAAATAATTTTACACTAGAGTTGAACTAGCTCTGTAACCTAGTTCAAATAATTTTACACTCGAGTTGAACTAGCTCTCTAACCTAGTACAAATAATTTTACACAAGAGTTGAACTAGCTCTATAACCTAGTACAAATAATTTTACACTAGGGTTGAACTAGCTCTATAACCGAGTACAAATAATTTTAAACTAGAGTTTAACTAGCTTTATAACAAAGTATGAATAATTTTACACCATAGTTGAACTAGCTCTATAAGCTAGTACAAATAATTTTACACTAGAGTTGAACTAGCTGTGTAACCTAGTTCAAATAATATTACACTACAGTTGAACTAGCTCCATAACCTAGTACAAATAATTTTACACTAGAAATGAACTAGCTCTATAACCTAGTACAAATAATTTTACACTAGATTTGAACTAGCTCTATAACCTAGTACAAATAATTTTACACTAGAGTTGAACTAGCTCTATAACCTAGTACGAATAATTTTACACTATAGTTGAACTAGCTCTATAACCTAGTACAAATAATTTTACACTAGTGTTGAACTAGTTGTGTAACCTAGTTCAAATAATTTTACACTACAGTTGAACTAGCTTTATAACCTAGTACAAATAATTTTACACTAGAAATGAACTAGCTCGATAACCTAGTACAAATAATTTTACACTAGAGTTGAACTAGCTCTATAACCTAGTACAAATAATTTTACACTAGACTTGAACTAGCTGTATAACCTAGTTCAAATAATTTTACACTAAGATTGAACTAGCTCTATAACCTAGTACAAATAATTTTACACTAGAGTTGAACTAGCTCTATAACCTAGTACAAATAATTTTACACTAGAGTTAAACTAGCTCTATAACCTAGTACAAATAATTTTACACTACAGGTGAACTAGCTCTATAACGTAGTACAAATAATTTTACACTAGTGTTGAACTAGCTGTGTAACCTAGTTCAAATAATTTTACACTACAGTTGAACTAGCTCTATAACCTAGTACAAATAATTTTACACCAGAAATGAACTAGCTCTATAACCTAGTACAAATAATTTTACACTAGAGTTGAACTAGCTCTATAACCTAGTACAAATAATTTTACACTAGAGTTAAACTAGCTCTATAACCTAGTACAAATAATTTTACACTACAGGTGAACTAGCTCTATAACGTAGTACAAATAATTTTACACTAGTGTTGAACTAGCTGTGTAACCTAGTTCAAATAATTTTACACTACAGTTGAACTAGCTCTATAACCTAGTACAAATAATTTTACACCAGAAATGAACTAGCTCTATAACCTAGTACAAATAATTTTACACTAGAGTTGAACTAGCTCTATAACCTAGTACAAATAATTTTACACTAGACTTGAACTAGCTCTATAAGCTAGTTCAAATAATTTTACACTAAGATTGAACTAGCTCTATAACCTAGTACAAATAATTTTACACTAGAATTGAACTAGCTCTATAACCTAGTACAAATAATTTTACACTAGAGTTTAACTAGCTCTATAACCTAGTACAAATAATTTTAAACTACAGGTGAACTAGCTCTATAACGTAGTACAAATAATTTTACACTACAGTTGAACTAGCTCTATAACCTAGTACAAATAATTTTACACTAGAGTTGAACTAGCTCTATAACCATGTACAAATAATTTTACACTAGACTTGAACTAGCTGTATAACCTAGTTCAAATAATTTTACACTAAGATTGAACTAGCTCTATAACCTAGTACAAATAATTTTACACTAGAGTTGAACTAGCTCTATAACCTAGTACAAATAATTTTACACTAGAGTTAAACTAGCTCTATAACCTAGTACAAATAATTTTACACTACAGGTGAACTAGCTCTATAACGTAGTACAAATAATTTTACACTAGTGTTGAACTAGCTGTGTAACCTAGTTCAAATAATTTTACACTACAGTTGAACTAGCTCTATAACCTAGTACAAATAATTTTACACCAGAAATGAACTAGCTCTATAACCTAGTACAAATAATTTTACACTAGAGTTGAACTAGCTCTATAACCTAGTACAAATAATTTTACACTAGACTTGAACTAGCTCTATAAGCTAGTTCAAATAATTTTACACTAAGATTGAACTAGCTCTATAACCTAGTACAAATAATTTTACACTAGAATTGAACTAGCTCTATAACCTAGTACAAATAATTTTACACTAGAGTTTAACTAGCTCTATAACCTAGTTCAAATAATTTTAAACTACAGGTGAACTAGCTCTATAACGTAGTACAAATAATTTTACACTACAGTTGAACTAGCTCTATAACCTAGTACAAATAATTTTACACTAGAGTTGAACTAGCTCTATAACCATGTACAAATAATTTTACACTAGAGTTGAACTAGCTCTATAGCCTAGTACAAATAATTTTACACTAGAGTTGAACTAACTCTGTAACCTAGTTCAAATAATTTTACACTAGAGTTGAACTAGCACTATAACCTAGTACAAATAATTTTACACTAGAAATGAACTAGCTCTATAACCTAGTACAAATAATTTTACACTAGAGTTGAACTAGCTCTATAACCTAGTACAAATAATTTTACACTAGAGTTGAACTAGCTCTATAACCTAGTACAAATAATTTTTCACTAGAGTTGAACTAGCTCTGTAACCTAGTTCAAATAATTTTACACTAGAGTTGAACTAGCTCTCTAACCTAGTACAAATAATTTTACACAAGAGTTGAACTAGCTCTATAACCTAGTACAAATAATTTTACACTAGGGTTGAACTAGCTCTATAACCGAGTACAAATAATTTTAAACTAGAGTTTAACTAGCTTTATAACAAAGTATGAATAATTTTACACCATAGTTGAACTAGCTCTATAAGCTAGTACAAATAATTTTACACTAGAGTTGAACTAGCTGTGTAACCTAGTTCAAATAATTTTACACTACAGTTGAACTAGCTCTATAACCTAGTACAAATAATTTTACACTAGAAATGAACTAGCTCTATAACCTAGTACAAATAATTTTACACTAGATTTGAACTAGCTCTATAACCTAGTACAAATAATTTTACACTAGAGTTGAACTAGCTCTATAACCTAGTACGAATAATTTTACACTATAGTTGAACTAGCTCTATAACCTAGTACAAATAATTTTACACTAGTGTTGAACTAGTTGTGTAACCTAGTTCAAATAATTTTCCACTACAGTTGAACTAGCTTTATAACCTAGTACAAATAATTTTACACTAGAAATGAACTAGCTCGATAACCTAGTACAAATAATTTTACACTAGAGTTGAATTGCTCTATAACCTAGTACAAATAATTTTACACTAGACTTGAACTAGCTGTATAACCTAGTTCAAATAATTTTACACTAAGATTGAACTAGCTCTATAACCTAGTACAAATAATTTTACACTAGAGTTGAATTAGCTCTATAACCTAGTACAAATAATTTTACACTAGAGTTAAACTAGCTCTATAACCTAGTACAAATAATTTTACACTACAGGTGAACTAGCTCTATTACGTAGGACAAATAATTTTACACTAGAGTTGAACTAGCTCTATAACCTAGTACAAATAATTTTACACTAGAATTGAACTAGCTCTATAACCTCGTACAAATAATTTTACACTAGAGTTTAACTAGCTCTATAACCTAGTACAAATAATTTTAAACTACAGGTGAACTAGCTCTATAACCTAGTAAAAATAATTTTACACTAGAGTTGAACTAGCTCTATAACCTTGTACAAATAATTTTACACTAGAGTTGAACTAGCTCTATAGCCTAGTACAAATAATTTTACACTAGAGTTGAACTAGCTCTGTAACCTAGTTCAAATAATTTTACACTAGAGTTGAACTAGCTCTATAACCTAGTACAAATAATTTTACACTAGAAATGAACTAGCTCTATAACCTAGTACAAATAATTTTACACTAGAGTTGAACTAGCTCTATAACCTAGTACAAATAATTTTACACTAGAGTTGAACTAGCTCTATAACCTAGTACAAATAATTTTACACTAGAGTTGAACTAGCTCTGTAACCTAGTTCAAATAATTTTACACTCGAGTTGAACTAGCTCTCTAACCTAGTACAAATAATTTTACACAAGAGTTGAACTAGCTCTATAACCTAGTACAAATAATTTTACACTAGGGTTGAACTAGCTCTATAACCGAGTACAAATAATTTTAAACTAGAGTTTAACTAGCTTTATAACAAAGTATGAATAATTTTACACCATAGTTGAACTAGCTCTATAAGCTAGTACAAATAATTTTACACTAGAGTTGAACTAGCTGTGTAACCTAGTTCAAATAATATTACACTACAGTTGAACTAGCTCTATAACCTAGTACAAATAATTTTACACTAGAAATGAACTAGCTCTATAACCTAGTACAAATAATTTTACACTAGATTTGAACTAGCTCTATAACCTAGTACAAATAATTTTACACTAGAGTTGAACTAGCTCTATAACCTAGTACGAATAATTTTACACTATAGTTGAACTAGCTCTATAACCTAGTACAAATAATTTTACACTAGTGTTGAACTAGTTGTGTAACCTAGTTCAAATAATTTTACACTACAGTTGAACTAGCTTTATAACCTAGTACAAATAATTTTACACTAGAAATGAACTAGCTCGATAACCTAGTACAAATAATTTTACACTAGAGTTGAACTAGCTCTATAACCTAGTACAAATAATTTTACACTAGACTTGAACTAGCTGTATAACCTAGTTCAAATAATTTTACACTAAGATTGAACTAGCTCTATAACCTAGTACAAATAATTTTACACTAGAGTTGAACTAGCTCTATAACCTAGTACAAATAATTTTACACTAGAGTTAAACTAGCTCTATAACCTAGTACAAATAATTTTACACTACAGGTGAACTAGCTCTATAACGTAGTACAAATAATTTTACACTAGAGTTGAACTAGCTCTATAACCTAGTACAAATAATTTTACACTAGAGCTGAACTAGCTCTATAACCTAGTACAAATTATTTTACACTAGAGTTGAACTAGCTCTATAACCTAGTACGAATAATTTTACACTATAGTTGAACTAGCTCTATAACCTACTACAAATAATTTTACACTAGTGTTGAACTAGCTGTGTAACCTAGTTCAAATAATTCTACACTACAGTTGAACTAGCTCTATAACCTAGTACAAATAATTTTACAATAGAGTTGAACTAGCTCTATAACCAAGTACAAATACTTTTACACTAGAGTTGAACTAGCTCTATAACATATTTCAAAAAAAATTACACTAAGGTTGAATTAGCTCTATAACCTATTACAAATAATTTTACACTAGAGTTGAACTAGCTCTATAACCTGGTACAAATAATTTTACACTAGAGTTGAACTAGCTCTATAACATAGTACAAATAATTTTACACTAGGGTTGAACTAGCTCTATAACAGAGTACAAATAATTTTGCACTAGAGTTGAACTAGCTCTATAACCTAGTACAAATACTTTTACACTAGAGTTGAACTAGCTCTATAACCTAGTACAAATAATTTTACACTAGAGTTTAACTAGCTCTATAACCTAATACAAATAATTTTACACTAGAGTTGAACTAGCTCTATAACCTAGTACACGTAATTTTACACTAGAGTTGAACTAAATCTATAACCTAGTACAAATAATTTTACACTAGAGTTGAACTAGCTCTATAACCTAGTACAAATAATTTTACACTAGAGTTGAACTAGCTCTATAACCTAGTACGAATAATTTTACACTAGTGTTGAACTAGCTGTGTAACCTAGTTCAAATAATTTTACACTACAGTTGAACTAGCTCTATAACCTAGTACAAATAATTTTACACTAGAAATGAACTAGCTCTATAACCTAGTACAAATAATTTTACACTAGAGTTGAACTAGCTCTATAACCTAGTACAAATAATTTTACACTAGACTTGAACTAGCTCTATAACCTAGTACAAATAATTTTACACTAGTGTTGAACTAGCTGTGTAACCTAGTTCAAATAATTTTACACTACAGTTGAACTAGCTCTATAACCTAGTACAAATAATTTTACACTAGAAATGAACTAGCTCTATAACCTAGTACAAATAATTTTACACTAGAGTTGAACTAGCTCTATAACCTAGTACAAATAATTTTACACTAGACTTGAACTAGCTCTATAACCTAGTTCAAATAATTTTACACTAAGATTGAACTAGCTCTATAACCTAGTACAAATAATTTTACACTAGAATTGAACTAGCTCTATAACCTAGTACAAATAATTTTACACTAGAGTTTAACTAGCTCTATAACCTAGTACAAATAATTTTAAACTACAGGTGAACTAGCTCTATAACGTAGTACAAATAATTTTACATTACAGTTGAACTAGCTCTATAACCTAGTACAAATAATTTTACACTAGAGTTGAACTAGCTCTATAACCATGTACAAATAATTTTACACTAGAGTTGAACTAGCTCTATAGCCTAGTACAAATAATTTTACACTAGAGTTGAACTAACTCTGTAACCTAGTTCAAATAATTTTACACTAGAGTTGAACTAGCACTATAACCTAGTACAAATAATATTACACTAGAAATGAACTAGCTCTATAACCTAGTACAAATAATTTTACACTAGAGTTGAACTAGCTCTATAACCTAGTACAAATAATTTTACACTAGAGTTGAACTAGCTCTATAACCTAGTACAAATAATTTTTCACTAGAGTTGAACTAGCTCTGTAACCTAGTTCAAATAATTTTACACTAGAGTTGAACTAGCTCTCTAACCTAGTACAAATAATTTTACACAAGAGTTGAACTAGCTCTATAACCTAGTACAAATAATTTTACACTAGGGTTGAACTAGCTCTATAACCGAGTACAAATAATTTTAAACTAGAGTTTAACTAGCTTTATAACAAAGTATGAATAATTTTACACCATAGTTGAACTAGCTCTATAAGCTAGTACAAATAATTTTACACTAGAGTTGAACTAGCTGTGTAACCTAGTTCAAATAATTTTACACTACAGTTGAACTAGCTCTATAACCTAGTACAAATAATTTTACACTAGAAATGAACTAGCTCTATAACCTAGTACAAATAATTTTACACTAGATTTGAACTAGCTCTATAACCTAGTACAAATAATTTTACACTAGAGTTGAACTAGCTCTATAACCTAGTACGAATAATTTTACACTATAGTTGAACTAGCTCTATAACCTAGTACAAATAATTTTACACTAGTGTTGAACTAGTTGTGTAACCTAGTTCAAATAATTTTACACTACAGTTGAACTAGCTTTATAACCTAGTACAAATAATTTTACACTAGAAATGAACTAGCTCGATAACCTAGTACAAATAATTTTACACTAGAGTTGAACTAGCTCTATAACCTAGTACAAATAATTTTACACTAGACTTGAACTAGCTATATAACCTAGTTCAAATAATTTTACACTAAGATTGAACTAGCTCTATAACCTAGTACAAATAATTTTACACTAGAGTTGAACTAGCTCTATAACCTAGTACAAATAATTTTACACTAGAGTTAAACTAGCTCTATAACCTAGTACAAATAATTTTACACTACAGGTGAACTAGCTCTATAACGTAGTACAAATAATTTTACACTAGAGTTGAACTAGCTCTATAACCTAGTACAAATAATTTTACACTAGAGCTGAACTAGCTCTATAACCTAGTACAAATTATTTTACACTAGAGTTGAACTAGCTCTATAACCTAGTACGAATAATTTTACACTATAGTTGAACTAGCTCTATAACCTACTACAAATAATTTTACACTAGTGTTGAACTAGCTGTGTAACCTAGTTCAAATAATTCTACACTACAGTTGAACTAGCTCTATAACCTAGTACAAATAATTTTACACTAGAAATGAACTAGCTCTATAACCTAGTACAAATAATTTTACACTAGAGTTGAACTAGCTCTATAACCTAGTACAAATAATTTTACACTACACTTGAACTAGCTCTATAACCTAGTTCAAATAATTTTACACTAAGATTGAACTAGCTCTATAACCTAGTACAAATAATTTTACACTAGAGTTGAACTAGCTCTATAACATAGTACAAATAATTTTACACTAGAGTTAAACTAGCTCTATAACCTAGTAGAAATAATTTTACAATACAGGTGAACTAACTCTATAACGTAGTACAAATAATTTTACACTAGAGTTGAACTAGCTCTATAACCTACTACAAATAATTTTACACTAGAGTTGAACTAGCTCTATAACCTAGTACAAATTATTTTACACTAGAGTTGAACTAGCTCTACAACCTGGTACGAATAATCTTACACTAGAGTTGAACTAGCTCTACAACCTGGTACGAATAATCTTACACTATAGTTGAACTAGCTCTGTAACCTAGTACAAATAATTTTATACTAGAGTTGAACTAGCTGTGTAACCTAGTTCAAATAATTTTACACTATAGTTGAACTAGCTCTATAAGCTAGTACAAATAATTTTACACTAGAGTTGAACTAGCTGTGTAACCTAGTTCAAAAAATTTTACACTACAGTTGAACTAGCTCTATAACCTAGTACAAATAATTTTACACTAGAAATGAACTAGCTCTATAACCTAGTACAAATAATTTTACACTAGAGTTGAACTAGCTCTATAACCTAGTACAAATAATTTTACACTAGAGTTGAACTAGCTCTATAACCTAGTACAAATAATTTTACACTAGAGTTGAACTAGCTCTGTAACCTAGTACAAATAATTTTATACTAGAGTTGAACTAGCTGTCTAACCTAGTACAAATAATTTTACACTAGAGTTGAACTAGCTCTATAACCTAGTACAAATAATTTTACACTAGAGTTGAACTAGCTCTATAACCAAGTACAAATAATTTACACTAGAGTTGAACTAGCTCTATAACATAGTTCAAAAAAATTTACACTAAGGTTGAACTAGCTCTATAACCTATTACAAATAATTTTACACTAGAGTTGAACTAGCTCTATAACCTGGTACAAATAATTTTACTCTAGAGTTGAACTAGCTCTATAACCTAGTACAAATAATTTTACACTAGAATTGAACTAGCTCTATAACCTCGTACAAATAATTTTACACTAGTGTTGAACTAGCTCTACAACCTAGTACAAATAATTTTACACTAGAGTTGAACTAGCTCTATAACCTAGTACAAATAATTTTACACTAGAGTTGAACTAGCTCTGTAACCTAGTTCAAATAATTTTACACTAGAGTTGAACTAGCTCTCTAACCTAGTACAAATAATTTTACACAAGAGTTGAACTACTACGTTATAGAGTTAGTTCACCTGTAGTGTAAAATTATTTCTACTAGGTTATAGAGCTAGTACAAATAATTTTACACTAGAGTTGAACTAGCTCTATAACCTAGTACAAATAATTTTACACTAGAGCTGAACTAGCTCTATAACCTAGTACAAATTATTTTACACTAGAGTTGAACTAGCTCTATAACCGAGTACAAATAATTTTAAACTAGAGTTGAACTAGCTCTATAACCTAGTTCAAATAATTTTACACTACAGTTGAACTAGCTCTATAACCTAGTACAAATAATTATACACTAGAAATGAACTAGCTCTATAACCTAGTACAAATAATTTTACACTAGAGTTGAACTAGCTCTATAACCGAGTACAAATAATTTTACACTCGAGTTGAACTAGCTCTCTAACCTAGTACAAATAATTTTACACAAGAGTTGAACTAGCTCTATAACCTAGTACAAATAATTTTACACTAGGGTTGAACTAGCTCTATAACCGAGTACAAATAATTTTAAACTAGAGTTTAACTAGCTTTATAACAAAGTATGAATAATTTTACACTATAGTTGAACTAGCTCTATAAGCTAGTACAAATAATTTTACACTAGAGTTGAACAAGCTGTGTAACCTAGTTCAAAAAATTTTACACTACAGTTGAACTAGCTCTATAACCTAGTACAAATAATTTTACACTAGAAATGAACTAGCTCTATAACCTAGTACAAATAATTTTACACTAGAGTTGAACTAGCTCTATAACCTAGTACAAATAATTTTACACTAGAGTTGAACTAGCTCTATAACCTAGTACAAATAATTTTACACTAGAGTTGAACTAGCTATGTAACCTAGTACAAATAATTTTATACTAGAGTTGAACTAGCTGTCTAACCTAGTACAAATAATTTTACACTAGAGTTGAACTAGCTCTATAACCTAGTACAAATAATTTTACACTAGAGTTGAACTAGCTCTATAACCAAGTACAAATAATTTACACTAGAGTTGAACTAGCTCTATAACATAGTTCAAAAAAATTTACACTAAGGTTGAACTAGCTCTATAACCTATTACAAATAATTTTACACTAGAGTTGAACTAGCTCTATAACCTGGTACAAATAATTTTACTCTAGAGTTGAACTAGCTCTATAACCTAGTACAAATAATTTTACACTAGAGTTGATCTAGCTCTCTAACCTAGTACAAATAATTTTACACCATAGTTGAACTAGCTCTATAAGCTAGTACAAATAATTTTACACAAGAGTTGAACTAGCTGTGTAACCTAGTTCAAATAATTTTACACTACAGTTGAACTAGCTCTATAACCTAGTACAAATAATTTTACACTAGAAATGAACTAGCTCTATAACCTAGTACAAATAATTTTACACTAGATTTGAACTAGCTCTATAACCTAGTACAAATAATTTTACACTAGCGTTGAACTAGCTCTATAACCTAGTACAAATAATTTTACACTAGAGTTGAACTAGCTCAGTAACCTAGTACAAATAATTTTACACTAGAGTTGAACTAGCTGTCTAACCTAGTACAAATAATTTTACACTAGCGTTGAACTAGCTCTATAACCTAGTACAAATAATTTTACACTACAGTTGAACTAGCTCTATAACCTAGTACAAATAATTTTACACTAGCGTTGAACTAGCTCTATAACCTAGTACAAATAATTTTACACTAGAGTTGAACTAGCTCAGTAACCTAGTACAAATAATTTTACACTAGAGTTGAACTAGCTGTCTAACCTAGTACAAATAATTTTACACTAGCGTTGAACTAGCTCTATAACCTAGTACAAATAATTTTACACTACAGTTGAACTAGCTCTATAACCTAGTACAAATAATATTACACTAGAAATGAACTAGCTCTATAACCTAGTACAAATAATTTTACACTAGAGTTGAACTAGCTCTATAACCTAGTACAAATAATTTTACACTAGAGTTGAACTAGCTCTATAACCTAGTACAAATAATTTTACACTAGAGTTGAACTAGCTATGTAACCTAGTACAAATAATTTTATACTAGAGTTGAACTAGCTGTCTAACCTAGTACAAATAATTTTACACTAGAGTTGAACTAGCTCTATAACCTAGTACAAATAATTTTACACTAGAGTTGAACTAGCTCTATAACCAAGTACAAATAATTTACACTAGAGTTGAACTAGCTCTATAACATAGTTCAAAAAAATTTACACTAAGGTTGAACTAGCTCTATAACCTATTACAAATAATTTTACACTAGAGTTGAACTAGCTCTATAACCTGGTACAAATAATTTTACTCTAGAGTTGAACTAGCTCTATAACCTAGTACAAATAATTTTACACTAGAGTTGATCTAGCTCTCTAACCTAGTACAAATAATTTTACACCATAGTTGAACTAGCTCTATAAGCTAGTACAAATAATTTTACACAAGAGTTGAACTAGCTGTGTAACCTAGTTCAAATAATTTTACACTACAGTTGAACTAGCTCTATAACCTAGTACAAATAATTTTACACTAGAAATGAACTAGCTCTATAACCTAGTACAAATAATTTTACACTAGATTTGAACTAGCTCTATAACCTAGTACAAATAATTTTACACTAGCGTTGAACTAGCTCTATAACCTAGTACAAATAATTTTACACTAGAGTTGAACTAGCTCAGTAACCTAGTACAAATAATTTTACACTAGAGTTGAACTAGCTGTCTAACCTAGTACAAATACTTTTACACTAGAGTTGAACTAGCTCTATAACCTAGTACAAATAATTTTACACTAGAGTTGAACTAGCTCTATAACCAAGTACAAATACTTTTACACTAGAGTTGAACTAGCTCTATAACATAGTTCAAAAAAATTTACACTAAGGTTGAACTAGCTCTATAACCTATTACAAATAATTTTACACTAGAGTTGAACGAGCTCTATAACCTGGTACAAATAATTTTACTCTAGAGTTGCACTAGCTCTATAACCTAGTACAAATAATTTGACACTAGGGTTGAACTAGCTCTATAACCGAGTACAAATAATTTTACACTAGAGTTGAACTAGCTCTATAACCTAGTACAAATAATTTTACACTAGAGTTGAACTAGCTCTATAACCTAGTACGAATAATTTTACACTATAGTTGAACTAGCTCTATAACCTAGTACAAATAATTTTACACTGGTGTTGAACTAGGTGTGTAACCTAGTTCAAATAATTTTACACTACAGTTGAACTAGCTTTATAACCTAGTACAAATAATTTTACACTAGAAATGAACTAGCTCGATAACCTAGTACAAATAATTTTACACTAGAGTTGAACTAGCTCTATAACCTAGTACAAATAATTTTACACTAGACTTGAACTAGCTGTATAACCTAGTTCAAATAATTTTACACTAAGATTGAACTAGCTCTATAACCTAGTACAAATAATTTTACACTAGAGTTGAACTAGCTCTATAACCTAGTACAAATAATTTTACACTAAAGTTAAACTAGCTCTATAACCTAGTACAAATAATTTTACACTAGAGGTGAACTAGCTCTATAACGTAATACAAATAATTTTACACTAGAGTTGAACTAGCTCTATAACCTAGTACAAATAATTTTACACTAGAGCTGAACTAGCTCTATAACCTAGTACAAATTATTTTACACTAGAGTTGAACTAGCTCTATAACCTAGTACGAATAATTTTACACTATAGTTGAACTAGCTCTATAACCTACTACAAATAATTTTACACTAGTGTTGAACTAGCTGTGTAACCTAGTTCAAATAATTCTACACTACAGTTGAACTAGCTCTATAACCTAGTACAAATAATTTTACACTAGAAATGAACTAGCTCTATAACCTAGTTCAAATAATTTTACACTAAGGTTGAACTAGCTCTATAACCTAGTACAAATAATTTTACAATAGAGTTGAACTAGCTCTATAACCTAGTACAAATAATTTTACACTAGAGTTGAACTAGCTCTATAACCTAGTACAAATAATTTTACACTACAGGTGAACTAGCTCTATAACCTAGTTCAAATAATTTTACACTAAGATTGAACTAGCTCTATAACCTAGTACAAATAATTTTACACTAGAGTTGAACTAGCTCTATAACATTGTACAAATAATTTTACACTAGAGTTAAACTAGCTCTATAACCTAGTAGAAATAATTTTACACTACAGGTGAACTAGCTCTATAACGTAGTACAAATAATTTTACACTAGAGTTGAACTAGCTCTATAACCTACTACAAATAATTTTACACTAGAGTTGAACTAGCTCTATAACCTAGTACAAATTATTTTACACTAGAGTTGAACTAGCTCTATAACCTAGTACAAATAATTTTACACTAGAGTTGAACTAGCTCTACAACCTGGTACGAATAATCTTACACTATAGTTGAACTAGCTCTGTAACCTAGTACAAATAATTTTATACTAGAGTTGAACTAGCTGTGTAACCTAGTTCAAATAATTTTACACTACAGTTGAACTAGCTCTATAACCTAGTACAAATAATTATACACTAGAAATGAACTAGCTCTATAACCTAGTACAAATAATTTTACACTAGAGTTGAACTAGCTCTATAACCTTGTACAAATAATTTTACACAAGAGTTTAACTAGCTCTATAGCCTAGTACAAATAATTTTACACTAGAGTTGAACTAGCTCTGTAACATAGTTCAAAAAAATTTACACTAGAGTTGAACTAGCTCTATAACCTAGTACAAATAATTTTACACTAGAAATGAACTAGCTCTATAACCTAGTACAAATAATTTTACACTATAGTTGAACTAGCTCTATAACCTAGTACAAATAATTTTACACTAGTGTTGAAGTAGTTGTGTAACCTAGTTCAAATAATTTTACACTACAGTTGAACTAGCTTTATAACCTAGTACAAATAATTTTACACTAGAAATGAACTAGCTCGATAACCTAGTACAAATAATTTTACACTAGAGTTGAACTAGCTCTATAACCTAGTACAAATAATTTTACACTAGACTTGAACTAGCTCTATAACCTAGTACAAATAATTTTACACAAGAGTTGAACTAGCTCTATAACCTAGTAAAAATAATTTTACACTAGGGTTGAACTAGCTCTATAACCGAGTACAAATAATTTTAAACTAGAGTTTAACTAGCTTTATAACAAAGTATGAATAATTTTACACTATAGTTGAACTAGCTCTATAAGATAGTACAAATAATTTTACACTAGAGTTGAACTAGCTGTGTAACCTAGTTCAAAAAATTTTACACTACAGTTGAACTAGCTCTATAACCTAGTACAAATAATTTTACACTAGAAATGAACTAGCTCTATAACCTAGTACAAATAATTTTACACTAGAGTTGAACTAGCTCTATAACCTAGTACAAATAATTTTACACTAGAGTTGAACTAGCTCTATAACCTAGTACAAATAATTTTACACTAGAGTTGAACTAGCTCTGTAACCTAGCACAAATAATTTTATACTAGAGTTGAACTAGCTGTCTAACCTAGTACAAATAATTTTACACTAGAGTTGAACTAGCTCTATAACCTAGTACAAATAATTTTACACTAGAGTTGAACTAGCTCTATAACCAAGTACAAATAATTTACACTAGAGTTGAACTAGCTCTATAACATAGTTCAAAAAAATTTACACTAAGGTTGAACTAGCTCTATAACCTATTACAAATAATTTTACACTAGAGTTGAACTAGCTCTATAACCTGGTACAAATAATTTTACTCTAGAGTTGAACTAGCTCTATAACCTAGTACAAATAATTTGACACTAGGGTTGAACTAGCTCTATAACCGAGTACAAATAATTTTACACTAGAGTTGAACTTGCTCTATAACCTAGTACAAATAATTTTACACTATCGTTGAACTAGCTCTATAACCTAGTACAAATAATTTTACACTAGAGTTGAACTAGCTCTATAACCTAGTACAAATAATTTTACACTAGAGTTGAACTAGCTCTTAAACCTAGTACAAATCATTTTACACTGGAGTTGAACTAAATCTATAACCTAGAACAAAAAAATTTAGACTAGAGTTGAACTAGGTCTATAACCTAGTACAAATAATTTTACACTAGTGTTGAACTAGCTGTGTAACCTAGTTCAAATAATTTTACACTACAGTTGAACTAGCTCTATAACCTAGTACAAATAATTTTACACTAGAAACGAACTAGCTCTATAACCTAGTACAAATAATTTTACACTAGAGTTGAACTAGCTCTATAACCTTGTACAAATAATTTTACACTAGAGTTGAACTAGCTCTATAGCCTAGTACAAATAATTTTACACTAGAGTTGAACTAGCTCTGTAACCTAGTTCAAATAATTTTACACTAGAGTTGAACTAGCTCTATAACCTAGTACAAATAATTTTACACTAGAAATGAACTAGCTCTATAACCTAGTACAAATAATTTTACACTAGAGTTGAACTAGCTCTATAACCTAGTACAAATAATTAGACACTAGAGTTGAACTAGCTCTATAACCTAGTACAAATAATTTTACACTAGAGTTGAACTAGCTCTATAACCTAGTTCAAATAATTTTACACTAGAGTTGAACTAGCTCTATAACCTAGTACAAATAATTTTACACAAGAGTTGAACTAGCTCTATAACCTAGTACAAATAATTTTACACTAGGGTTGGACTAGCTCTATAACCGAGTACAAATAATTTTAAACTAGAGTTTAACTAGCTTTATAACAAAGTATGAATAATTTTACACTATAGTTGAACTAGCTCTATAAGCTAGTACAAATAATTTTACACTAGAGTTGAACTAGCTGTGTAACCTAGTTCAAATAATTTTACAATACAGTTGAACTAGCTCTATAACCTAGTACAAATAATTTTACACTAGAAATGAACTAGCTCTATAACCTAGTACAAATAATTTTACACTAGAGTTGAACTAGCTCTATAACTTAGTACAAATAATTTTACACTAGAGTTGAACTAGCTCTATAACCTAGTACAAATAATTTTACACTACAGGTGAACTAGCTCTATAACCTAGTACAAATAATTTTACACTAGAGTTGAACTAGCTCTATAGCCTAGAACAAATTATTTTACACTAGAGTTGAACTAGCTCTATAACCTAGTACAAATAATTTTACACTAGAGTTGAACTAGCTCTATAACCTGGTACGAATAATTTTACACTAGAGTTGAACTAGCACTATAACCTGGTACGTATAATTTTACACTAGGGTTGAACTAGCTCTATAACCTAGTACAAATAATTTTACACTAGTGTTGAACTAGTTGTGTAACCTAGTTCAAATAATTTTACACTACAGTTGAACTAGCTTTATAACCTAGTACAAATAATTTTACACTAGAAATGAACTAGCTCGATAACCTAGTACAAATAATTTTACACTAGAGTTGAACTAGCTCTATAACCTAGTACAAATAATTTTACACTAGACTTGAACTAGCTCTATAACCTAGTACAAATAATTTTACACAAGAGTTGAACTAGCTCTATAACCTAGTACAAATAATTTTACACTAGGGTTGAACTAGCTCTATAACCGAGTACAAATAATTTTAAACTAGAGTTTAACTAGCTTTATAACAAAGTATGAATAATTTTACACTATAGTTGAACTAGCTCTATAAGATAGTACAAATAATTTTACACTAGAGTTGAACTAGCTGTGTAACCTAGTTCAAAAAATTTTACACTACAGTTGAACTAGCTCTATAACCTAGTACAAATAATTTTACACTAGAAATGAACTAGCTCTATAACCTAGTACAAATAATTTTACACTAGAGTTGAACTAGCTCTATAACCTAGTACAAATAATTTTACACTAGAGTTGAACTAGCTCTATAACCTAGTACAAATAATTTTACACTAGAGTTGAACTAGCTCTATAACCTTGTACAAATAATTTTACACTAGAGTTGAACTAGCTCTATAGCCTAGTACAAATAATTTTACACTAGAGTTGAACTAGCTCTGTAACCTAGTTCAAATAATTTTACACTAGAGTTGAACTAGCTCTATAACCTAGTACAAATAATTTTACACTAGAAATGAACTAGCTCTATAACCTAGTACAAATAATTTTACACTAGAGTTGAACTAGCTCTATAACCTAGTACAAATAATTAGACACTAGAGTTGAACTAGCTCTATAACCTAGTACAAATAATTTTACACTAGAGTTGAACTAGCTCTATAACCTAGTTCAAATAATTTTACACTAGAGTTGAACTAGCTCTATAACCTAGTACAAATAATTTTACACAAGAGTTGAACTAGCTCTATAACCTAGTACAAATAATTTTACACTAGGGTTGGACTAGCTCTATAACCGAGTACAAATAATTTTAAACTAGAGTTTAACTAGCTTTATAACAAAGTATGAATAATTTTACACTATAGTTGAACTAGCTCTATAAGCTAGTACAAATAATTTTACACTAGAGTTGAACTAGCTGTGTAACCTAGTTCAAATAATTTTACAATACAGTTGAACTAGCTCTATAACCTAGTACAAATAATTTTACACTAGAAATGAACTAGCTCTATAACCTAGTACAAATAATTTTACACTAGAGTTGAACTAGCTCTATAACTTAGTACAAATAATTTTACACTAGAGTTGAACTAGCTCTATAACCTAGTACAAATAATTTTACACTACAGGTGAACTAGCTCTATAACCTAGTACAAATAATTTTACACTAGAGTTGAACTAGCTCTATAGCCTAGAACAAATTATTTTACACTAGAGTTGAACTAGCTCTATAACCTAGTACAAATAATTTTACAGTAGAGTTGAACTAGCTCTATAACCTGGTACGAATAATTTTACACTAGAGTTGAACTAGCACTATAACCTGGTACGTATAATTTTACACTAGGGTTGAACTAGCTCTATAACCTAGTACAAATAATTTTACACTAGTGTTGAACTAGTTGTGTAACCTAGTTCAAATAATTTTACACTACAGTTGAACTAGCTTTATAACCTAGTACAAATAATTTTACACTAGAAATGAACTAGCTCGATAACCTAGTACAAATAATTTTACACTAGAGTTGAACTAGCTCTATAACCTAGTACAAATAATTTTACACTAGACTTGAACTAGCTCTATAACCTAGTACAAATAATTTTACACAAGAGTTGAACTAGCTCTATAACCTAGTACAAATAATTTTACACTAGGGTTGAACTAGCTCTATAACCGAGTACAAATAATTTTAAACTAGAGTTTAACTAGCTTTATAACAAAGTATGAATAATTTTACACTATAGTTGAACTAGCTCTATAAGATAGTACAAATAATTTTACACTAGAGTTGAACTAGCTGTGTAACCTAGTTCAAAAAATTTTACACTACAGTTGAACTAGCTCTATAACCTAGTACAAATAATTTTACACTAGAAATGAACTAGCTCTATAACCTAGTACAAATAATTTTACACTAGAGTTGAACTAGCTCTATAACCTAGTACAAATAATTTTACACTAGAGTTGAACTAGCTCTATAACCTAGTACAAATAATTTTACACTAGAGTTGAACTAGCTCTGTAACCTAGCACAAATAATTTTATACTAGAGTTGAACTAGCTGTCTAACCTAGTACAAATAATTTTACACTAGAGTTGAACTAGCTCTATAACCTAGTACAAATAATTTTACACTAGAGTTGAACTAGCTCTATAACCAAGTACAAATAATTTACACTAGAGTTGAACTAGCTCTATAACATAGTTCAAAAAAATTTACACTAAGGTTGAACTAGCTCTATAACCTATTACAAATAATTTTACACTAGAGTTGAACTAGCTCAGTAACCTAGTACAAATAATTTTACACTAGAGTTGAACTAGCTGTCTAACCTAGTACAAATACTTTTACACTAGAGTTGAACTAGCTGTATAACCTAGTACAAATAATTTTACACTAGAGTTGAACTAGCTCTATAACCAAGTACAAATAATTTACACTAGAGTTGAACTAGCTCTATAACATAGTTCAAAAAAATTTACACTAAGGTTGAACTAGCTCTATAACCTATTACAAATAATTTTACACTAGAGTTGAACTAGCTCAGTAACCTAGTACAAATAATTTTACACTAGAGTTGAACTAGCTGTCTAACCTAGTACAAATACTTTTACACTAGAGTTGAACTAGCTGTCTAACCTAGTACAAATACTTTTACACTGGAGTTGAACTAAATCTATAACCTAGAACAAAAAAATTTAGACTAGAGTTGAACTAGGTCTATAACCTAGTACAAATAATTTTACACTAGTGTTGAACTAGCTGTGTAACCTAGTTCAAATAATTTTACACTACAGTTGAACTAGCTCTATAACCTAGTACAAATAATTTTACACTAGAAACGAACTAGCTCTATAACCTAGTACAAATAATTTTACACTAGAGTTGAACTAGCTCTATAACCTTGTACAAATAATTTTACACTAGAGTTGAACTAGCTCTATAGCCTAGTACAAATAATTTTACACTAGAGTTGAACTAGCTCTGTAACCTAGTTCAAATAATTTTACACTAGAGTTGAACTAGCTCTATAACCTAGTACAAATAATTTTACACTAGAAATGAACTAGCTCTATAACCTAGTACAAATAATTTTACACTAGAGTTGAACTAGCTCTATAACCTAGTACAAATAATTAGACACTAGAGTTGAACTAGCTCTATAACCTAGTACAAATAATTTTACACTAGAGTTGAACTAGCTCTATAACCTAGTTCAAATAATTTTACACTAGAGTTGAACTAGCTCTATAACCTAGTACAAATAATTTTACACAAGAGTTGAACTAGCTCTATAACCTAGTACAAATAATTTTACACTAGGGTTGGACTAGCTCTATAACCGAGTACAAATAATTTTAAACTAGAGTTTAACTAGCTTTATAACAAAGTATGAATAATTTTACACTATAGTTGAACTAGCTCTATAAGCTAGTACAAATAATTTTACACTAGAGTTGAACTAGCTGTGTAACCTAGTTCAAATAATTTTACAATACAGTTGAACTAGCTCTATAACCTAGTACAAATAATTTTACACTAGAAATGAACTAGCTCTATAACCTAGTACAAATAATTTTACACTAGAGTTGAACTAGCTCTATAACTTAGTACAAATAATTTTACACTAGAGTTGAACTAGCTCTATAACCTAGTACAAATAATTTTACACTACAGGTGAACTAGCTCTATAACCTAGTACAAATAATTTTACACTAGAGTTGAACTAGCTCTATAGCCTAGAACAAATTATTTTACACTAGAGTTGAACTAGCTCTATAACCTAGTACAAATAATTTTACACTAGAGTTGAACTAGCTCTATAACCTGGTACGAATAATTTTACACTAGAGTTGAACTAGCACTATAACCTGGTACGTATAATTTTACACTAGGGTTGAACTAGCTCTATAACCTAGTACAAATAATTTTACACTAGTGTTGAACTAGTTGTGTAACCTAGTTCAAATAATTTTACACTACAGTTGAACTAGCTTTATAACCTAGTACAAATAATTTTACATTAGAAATGAACTAGCTCGATAACCTAGTACAAATAATTTTACACTAGAGTTGAACTAGCTCTATAACCTAGTACAAATAATTTTACACTAGACTTGAACTAGCTCTATAACCTAGTACAAATAATTTTACACAAGAGTTGAACTAGCTCTATAACCTAGTACAAATAATTTTACACTAGGGTTGAACTAGCTCTATAACCGAGTACAAATAATTTTAAACTAGAGTTTAACTAGCTTTATAACAAAGTATGAATAATTTTACACTATAGTTGAACTAGCTCTATAAGATAGTACAAATAATTTTACACTAGAGTTGAACTAGCTGTGTAACCTAGTTCAAAAAATTTTACACTACAGTTGAACTAGCTCTATAACCTAGTACAAATAATTTTACACTAGAAATGAACTAGCTCTATAACCTAGTACAAATAATTTTACACTAGAGTTGAACTAGCTCTATAACCTAGTACAAATAATTTTACACTAGAGTTGAACTAGCTCTATAACCTAGTACAAATAATTTTACACTAGAGTTGAACTAGCTCTATAACCTTGTACAAATAATTTTACACTAGAGTTGAACTAGCTCTATAGCCTAGTACAAATAATTTTACACTAGAGTTGAACTAGCTCTGTAACCTAGTTCAAATAATTTTACACTAGAGTTGAACTAGCTCTATAACCTAGTACAAATAATTTTACACTAGAAATGAACTAGCTCTATAACCTAGTACAAATAATTTTACACTAGAGTTGAACTAGCTCTATAACCTAGTACAAATAATTAGACACTAGAGTTGAACTAGCTCTATAACCTAGTACAAATAATTTTACACTAGAGTTGAACTAGCTCTATAACCTAGTTCAAATAATTTTACACTAGAGTTGAACTAGCTCTATAACCTAGTACAAATAATTTTACACAAGAGTTGAACTAGCTCTATAACCTAGTACAAATAATTTTACACTAGGGTTGGACTAGCTCTATAACCGAGTACAAATAATTTTAAACTAGAGTTTAACTAGCTTTATAACAAAGTATGAATAATTTTACACTATAGTTGAACTAGCTCTATAAGCTAGTACAAATAATTTTACACTAGAGTTGAACTAGCTGTGTAACCTAGTTCAAATAATTTTACAATACAGTTGAACTAGCTCTATAACCTAGTACAAATAATTTTACACTAGAAATGAACTAGCTCTATAACCTAGTACAAATAATTTTACACTAGAGTTGAACTAGCTCTATAACTTAGTACAAATAATTTTACACTAGAGTTGAACTAGCTCTATAACCTAGTACAAATAATTTTACACTACAGGTGAACTAGCTCTATAACCTAGTACAAATAATTTTACACTAGAGTTGAACTAGCTCTATAGCCTAGAACAAATTATTTTACACTAGAGTTGAACTAGCTCTATAACCTAGTACAAATAATTTTACAGTAGAGTTGAACTAGCTCTATAACCTGGTACGAATAATTTTACACTAGAGTTGAACTAGCACTATAACCTGGTACGTATAATTTTACACTAGGGTTGAACTAGCTCTATAACCTAGTACAAATAATTTTACACTAGTGTTGAACTAGTTGTGTAACCTAGTTCAAATAATTTTACACTACAGTTGAACTAGCTTTATAACCTAGTACAAATAATTTTACACTAGAAATGAACTAGCTCGATAACCTAGTACAAATAATTTTACACTAGAGTTGAACTAGCTCTATAACCTAGTACAAATAATTTTACACTAGACTTGAACTAGCTCTATAACCTAGTACAAATAATTTTACACAAGAGTTGAACTAGCTCTATAACCTAGTACAAATAATTTTACACTAGGGTTGAACTAGCTCTATAACCGAGTACAAATAATTTTAAACTAGAGTTTAACTAGCTTTATAACAAAGTATGAATAATTTTACACTATAGTTGAACTAGCTCTATAAGATAGTACAAATAATTTTACACTAGAGTTGAACTAGCTGTGTAACCTAGTTCAAAAAATTTTACACTACAGTTGAACTAGCTCTATAACCTAGTACAAATAATTTTACACTAGAAATGAACTAGCTCTATAACCTAGTACAAATAATTTTACACTAGAGTTGAACTAGCTCTATAACCTAGTACAAATAATTTTACACTAGAGTTGAACTAGCTCTATAACCTAGTACAAATAATTTTACACTAGAGTTGAACTAGCTCTGTAACCTAGCACAAATAATTTTATACTAGAGTTGAACTAGCTGTCTAACCTAGTACAAATAATTTTACACTAGAGTTGAACTAGCTCTATAACCTAGTACAAATAATTTTACACTAGAGTTGAACTAGCTCTATAACCAAGTACAAATAATTTACACTAGAGTTGAACTAGCTCTATAACATAGTTCAAAAAAATTTACACTAAGGTTGAACTAGCTCTATAACCTATTACAAATAATTTTACACTAGAGTTGAACTAGCTCTATAACCTGGTACAAATAATTTTACTCTAGAGTTGAACTAGCTCTATAACCTAGTACAAATAATTTGACACTAGGGTTGAACTAGCTCTATAACCGAGTACAAATAATTTTACACTAGAGTTGAACTTGCTCTATAACCTAGTACAAATAATTTTACACTATCGTTGAACTAGCTCTATAACCTAGTACAAATAATTTTACACTAGAGTTGAACTAGCTCTATAACCTAGTACAAATAATTTTACACTAGAGTTGAACTAGCTCTTAAACCTAGTACAAATCATTTTACACTGGAGTTGAACTAAATCTATAACCTAGAACAAAAAAATTTAGACTAGAGTTGAACTAGGTCTATAACCTAGTACAAATAATTTTACACTAGTGTTGAACTAGTTGTGTAACCTAGTTCAAATAATTTTACACTACAGTTGAACTAGCTCTATAACCTAGTACAAATAATTTTACACTAGAAAAGAACTAGCTCTATAACCTAGTACAAATAATTTTACACTAGAGTTGAACTAGCTCTATAACCTTGTACAAATAATTTTACACTAGAGTTGAACTAGCTCTATAGCCTAGTACAAATAATTTTAAACTAGAGTTTAACTAGCTTTATAACAAAGTATGAATAATTTTACACTATAGTTGAACTAGCTCTATAAGATAGTACAAATAATTTTACACTAGAGTTGAACTAGCTGTGTAACCTAGTTCAAAAAATTTTACACTACAGTTGAACTAGCTCTATAACCTAGTACAAATAATTTTACACTAGAAATGAACTAGCTCTATAACCTAGTACAAATAATTTTACACTAGAGTTGAACTAGCTCTATAACCTAGTACAAATAATTTTACACTAGAGTTGAACTAGCTCTATAACCTAGTACAAATAATTTTACACTAGAGTTGAACTAGCTCTGTAACCTAGCACAAATAATTTTATACTAGAGTTGAACTAGCTGTCTAACCTAGTACAAATAATTTTACACTAGAGTTGAACTAGCTCTATAACCTAGTACAAATAATTTTACACTAGAGTTGAACTAGCTCTATAACCAAGTACAAATAATTTACACTAGAGTTGAACTAGCTCTATAACATAGTTCAAAAAAATTTACACTAAGGTTGAACTAGCTCTATAACCTATTACAAATAATTTTACACTAGAGTTGAACTAGCTCTATAACCTGGTACAAATAATTTTACTCTAGAGTTGAACTAGCTCTATAACCTAGTACAAATAATTTGACACTAGGGTTGAACTAGCTCTATAACCGAGTACAAATAATTTTACACTAGAGTTGAACTTGCTCTATAACCTAGTACAAATAATTTTACACTATCGTTGAACTAGCTCTATAACCTAGTACAAATAATTTTACACTAGAGTTGAACTAGCTCTATAACCTAGTACAAATAATTTTACACTAGAGTTGAACTAGCTCTTAAACCTAGTACAAATCATTTTACACTGGAGTTGAACTAAATCTATAACCTAGAACAAAAAAATTTAGACTAGAGTTGAACTAGGTCTATAACCTAGTACAAATAATTTTACACTAGTGTTGAACTAGTTGTGTAACCTAGTTCAAATAATTTTACACTACAGTTGAACTAGCTCTATAACCTAGTACAAATAATTTTACACTAGAAACGAACTAGCTCTATAACCTAGTACAAATAATTTTACACTAGAGTTGAACTAGCTCTATAACCTTGTACAAATAATTTTACACTAGAGTTGAACTAGCTCTATAGCCTAGTACAAATAATTTTACACTAGAGTTGAACTAGCTCTGTAACCTAGTTCAAATAATTTTACACTAGAGTTGAACTAGCTCTATAACCTAGTACAAATAATTTTACACTAGAAATGAACTAGCTCTATAACCTAGTACAAATAATTTTACAATAGAGTTGAACTAGCTCTATAACCTAGTACAAATAATTAGACACTAGAGTTGAACTAGCTCTATAACCTAGTACAAATAATTTTACACTAGAGTTGAACTAGCTCTATAACCTAGTTCAAATAATTTTACACTAGAGTTGAACTAGCTCTATAACCTAGTACAAATAATTTTACACAAGAGTTGAACTAGCTCTATAACCTAGTACAAATAATTTTACACTAGGGTTGGACTAGCTCTATAACCGAGTACAAATAATTTTAAACTAGAGTTTAACTAGCTTTATAACAAAGTATGAATAATTTTACACTATAGTTGAACTAGCTCTATAAGCTAGTACAAATAATTTTACACTAGAGTTGAACTAGCTGTGTAACCTAGTTCAAATAATTTTACAATACAGTTGAACTACCTCTATAACCTAGTACAAATAATTTTACACTAGAAATGAACTAGCTCTATAACCTAGTACAAATAATTTTACACTAGAGTTGAACTAGCTCTATAACTTAGTACAAATAATTTTACACTAGAGTTGAACTAGCTCTATAACCTAGTACAAATAATTTTACACTAGAGTTGAACTAGCTCTGTAACCTAGTACAAATAATTTTATACTAGAGTTGAACTACCTCTGTAACCTAGTACAAATAATTTTATACTAGAGTTGAACTAGCTCTATAACCTAGTACAAATAATTTTACACTAGAGTTGAACTAGCTCTATAACCAAGTACAAATAATTTTACACTAGAGTTGAACTAGCTCTATAACATAGTTCAAAAAAATTTACACTAAGGTTGAACTAGCTCTATAACCTATTACAAATAATTTTACACTAGAGTTGAACTAGCTCTATAACCTGGTACAAATAATTTTACTCTAGAGTAGAACTAGCTCTATAACCTAGTACAAATAATTTGACACTAGGGTTGAACTAGCTCTATAATCGAGTACAAATAATTTTACACTAGAGTTGAACTCGCTCTATAACCTAGTACAAATAATTTTACACTATCGTTGAACTAGCTCTATAACCTAGTACAAATAATTTTACACTAGAGTTGAACTAGCTCTATAACCTAGTACAAATAATTTTACACTAGAGTTGAACTAGCTCTTAAACCTAGTACAAATCATTTTACACTGGAGTTGAACTAAATCTATAACCTAGTACAAATAATTTTAGACTAGAGTTGAACTAGGTCTATAACCTAGTACAAATAATTTTACACTAGTGTTGAACTAGCTGTGTAACCTAATTCAAGTAATTTTACACTACAGTTGAACTAGCTCTATAACCTAGTACAAATAATTTTACACTAGAAATGAACTAGCTCTATAACCTAGTACAAATAATTTTACACTAGAGTTGAACTAGCTCTATAACCTAGTACAAATAATTTTACACTAGACTTGAACTAGCTCTATGACCTAGTTCAAATAATTTTACACTAAGGTTGAACTAGCTCTATAACCTAGTACAAATAATTTTACAATAGAGTTGAACTAGCTCTATAACCTAGTACAAATAATTTTACACTAGAGTTGAACTAGCTCTATAACCTAGTACAAATAATTTTACACTACAGGTGAACTAGCTCTATAACGTAGTACAAATAATTTTACACTAGAGTTGAACTAGCTCTATAACCTAGTACAAATAATTTTACACTAGAGTTGAACTAGCTCTATAACCTAGTACAAATAATTTTACACTACAGGTGAACTAGCTCTATAACGTAGTACAAATAATTTTACACTAGAGTTGAACTAGCTCTGTAACCTAGTACAAATAATTTTATACTAGAGTTGAACTAGCTGTCTAACCTAGTACAAATAATTTTACACTAGAGTTGAACTAGCTCTATAACCTAGTACAAATAATTTTACACTAGAGTTGAACTAGCTCTATAACCAAGTACAAATAATTTTACACTAGAGTTGAACTAGCTCTATAACATAGTTCAAAAAAATTTACACTAAGGTTGAACTAGCTCTATAACCTATTACAAATAATTTTACACTAGAGTTGAACTAGCTCTATAACCTGGTACAAATAATTTTACTCTAGAGTTGAACTAGCTCTATAACCTAGTACAAATAATTTGAGACTAGGGTTGAACTATCTCCATAACCGAGTACAAATAATTTTACACTAGAGTTGAACTCGCTCTATAACCTAGTACAAATAATTTTACACTATCGTTGAACTAGCTCTATAACCTAGTACAAATAATTTTACACTAGAGTTGAACTAGCTCTATAACCTAGTACAAATAATTTTACACTAGAGTTGAACTAGCTCTTAAACCTAGTACAAATCATTTTACACTGGAGTTGAACTAAATCTATAACCTAGAACAAAAATTTTTAGACTAGAGTTGAACTAGGTCTCTAACCTAGTACAAATAATTTTACACTAGTGTTGAACTAGCTGTGTAACCTAGTTCAAATAATTTTACACTACAGTTGAACTAGCTCTATAACCTAGTACAAATAATTTTACACTAGAAATGAACTAGCTCTATAACCTAGTACAAATAATTTTACACTAGAGTTGAACTAGCTCTATAACCTTGTACAAATAATTTTACACTAGAGTTGAACTAGCTCTATAGCCTAGTACAAATAATTTTACACTAGAGTTGAACTAGCTCTGTAACCTAGTTCAAATAATTTTACACTAGAGTTGAACTAGCTCTATAACCTAGTACAAATAATTTTACACTAGAAATGAACTAGCTCTATAACCTAGTACAAATAATTTTACACTAGGGTTGAACTAGCTCTATAACCTAGTACAAATAATTAGACACTAGAGTTGAACTAGCTCTATTACCTAGTACAAATAATTTTACACTAGAGTTGAACTAGCTCTATAACCTAGTTCAAATAATTTTACACTAGAGTTGAACTAGCTCTATAACCTAGTACAAATAATTTTACGCAAGAGTTGAACTAGCTCTATAACCTAGTACAAATAATTTTACACTAGGGTTGGACTAGCTCTATAACCGAGTACAAATAATTTTAAACTAGAGTTTAACTAGCTTTATAACAAAGTAAGAATAATTTTACACTATAGTTGAACTAGCTCTATAAGCTAGTACAAATAATTTTACACTAGAGTTGAACTAGTTGTGTAACCTAGTTCAAATAATTTTACACTACAGTTGAACTAGCTCTATAACCTAGTACAAATAATTTTACAGTAGAAATGAACTAGCTCTATAACCTAGTACAAATAATTTTACACTATAGTTGAACTAGCTCTATAACCTAGTTCAAATAATTTTACACTAAGGTTGAACTAGCTCTATAACCTAGCACAAATATTTTTACAATAGAGTTGAACTAGCTCTATAACCTAGTACAAATAATTTTACACTAGAGTTGAACTAGCTCTATAACCTAGTACAAATAATTTTACACTACAGGTGAACTAGCTCTATAACGTAGTACAAATAATTTTACACTAGAGTTGAACTAGCTCTATAACCTAGTACAAATAATTTTACACTAGAGTTGAACTAGCTCTGTAACCTAGTACAAATAATTTTATACTAGAGTTGAACTACCTCTGTAACCTAGTACAAATACTTTTACACTAGAGTTGAACTAGCTCTATAACCAAGTACAAATACTTTTACACTAGAGTTGAACTAGCTCTATAACATATTTCAAAAAAAATTACACTAAGGTTGAATTAGCTCTATAACCTATTACAAATAATTTTACACTAGAGTTGAACTAGCTCTATAACCTGGTACAAATAATTTTACACTAGAGTTGAACTAGCTCTATAACATAGTACAAATAATTTTACACTAGGGTTGAACTAGCTCTATAACAGAGTACAAATAATTTTACACTAGAGTTGAACTAGGTCTATAACCTAGTACAAATAATTTTACACTAGTGTTGAACTATCTGTGTAACCTAGTTCAAATAATTTTACACTACAGTTGAACTAGCTCTATAACCTAGTACAAATAATTTTACACTAGAAAGGAACTAGCTCTATAACCTAGTACAAATAATTTTACACTAGAGTTGAACTAGCTCTATAACCTTGTACAAATAATTAGACACTAGAGTTGAACTAGCTCTATTACCTAGTACAAATAATTTTACACTAGAGTTGAACTAGCTCTATAACCTAGTTCAAATAATTTTACACTAGAGTTGAACTAGCTCTATAACCTAGTACAAATAATTTTACACAAGAGTTGAACTAGCTCTATAACCTAGTACAAATAATTTTACACTAGGGTTGGACTAGCTCTATAACCGAGTACAAATAATTTTACACAAGAGTTGAACTAGCTCTATAACCTAGTACAAATAATTTTACACAAGAGTTGAACTAGCTCTATAACCTAGTACAAATAATTTTACACTAGGGTTGGACTAGCTCTATAACCGAGTACAAATAATTTTAAACTAGAGTTTAACTAGCTTTATAACAAAGTATGAATAATTTTACACTATAGTTGAACTAGCTCTATAAGCTAGTACAAATAATTTTACACTAGAGTTGAACTAGCTGTGTAACCTAGTTCAAATAATTTTACACTACAGTTGAACTAGCTCTATAACCTAGTACAAATAATTTTACACTATAGTTGAACTAGCTCTATAACCTAGTTCAAATAATTTTACACTAAGGTTGAACTAGCTCTATAACCTAGTACAAATAATTTTACAATAGAGTTGAACTAGCTCTATAACCTAGTACAAATAATTTTACACTAGAGTTGAACTAGCTCTATAACCTAGTACAAATAATTTTACACTACAGGTGAACTAGCTCTATAACGTAGTACAAATAATTTTACACTAGAGTTGAACTAGCTCTATAACCTAGTACAAATAATTTTACACTAGAGTTGAACTAGCTCTATAACCTAGTACAAATAATTTTACACTACAGGTGAACTAGCTCTATAACGTAGTACAAATAAGTTTACACTAGAGTTGAACTAGCTCTGTAACCTAGTACAAATAATTTTATACTAGAGTTGAACTACCTCTGTAACCTAGTACAAATAATTTTATACTAGAGTTGAACTAGCTCTATAACCTAGTACAAATAATTTTACACTAGAGTTGAACTAGCTCTATAACCAAGTACAAATAATTTTACACTAGAGTTGAACTAGCTCTATAACATAGTTCAAAAAAATTTACACTAAGGTTGAACTAGCTCTATAACCTATTACAAATAATTTTACACTAGAGTTGAACTAGCTCTATAACCTGGTACAAATAATTTTATTCTAGAGTAGAACTAGCTCTATAACCTAGTAGAAATAATTTTACACTAGACTTGAACTAGCTCTATAACCGAGTACAAATAATTTTACACTAGAGTCGAACTCGCTCTATAACCTAGTACAAATAATTTTACACTATCGTTGAACTAGCTCTATAACCTAGTACAAATAATTTTGCACTAGAGTTGAACTAGCTCTATAACCTAGTACAAATAATTTTACACTACAGGTGAACTAGCTCTATAACGTAGTACAAATAATTTTACACTAGAGTTGAACTAGCTCTATAACCTAGTACAAATAATTTTACACTAGAGTTGAACTAGCTCTATAACCTAGTACAAATAATTTTACACTACAGGTGAACTAGCTCTATAACGTAGTACAAATAATTTTACACTAGAGTTGAACTAGCTCTATAACATAGTTCAAAAAAATTTACACTAAGGTTGAACTAGCTCTATAACCTATTACAAATAATTTTACTCTAGAGTTGAACTAGCTCTATAACCTGGTACTAATAATTTTACTCTAGAGTTGTACTAGCTCTATAACCTAGTACAAATAATTTGACACTAGGGTTGAACTAGCTCTATAACCGAGTACAAATAATTTTACACTAGAGTTGAACTCGCTCTATAACCTAGTACAAATAATTTTACACTATCGTTGAACTAGCTCTATAAACTAGTACAAATAATTTTACACTAGAGTTGAACTAGCTCTATAACCTAGTACAAATAATTTTACACTAGAGTTGAACTAGCTCTTAAACCTAGTACAAATCATTTTACACTGGAGTTGAACTAAATCTATAACCTAGTAAAAATAATTTTAGACTAGAGTTGAACTAGATCTATAACCTAGTACAAATAATTTTACACTAGTGTTGAACTAGCTTTGTAACCTAGTTCAAGTAATTTTACACTACAGTTGAACTAGCTCTATAACCTAGTACAAATAATTTTACACTAGAAATGAACTAGCTCTATAACCTAGTACAAATAATTTTACACTAGAGTTGAACTAGCTCTATAACCTAGTACAAATAATTTTACACTAGACTTGAACTAGCTCTATAACCTAGTTCAAATAATTTTACACTAAGGTTGAACTAGCTCTATAACCTAGTACAAATAATTTTACAATAGAGTTGAACTAGCTCTATAACCTAGTACAAATAATTTTACACTAGAGTTGAACTAGCTCTATAACCTAGTACAAATAATTTTACACTACAGGTGAACTAGCTCTATAACGTAGTACAAATAATTTTACACTAGAGTTGAACTAGCTCTATAACCTAGTACAAATAATTTTACACTAGAGTTGAACTAGCTCTATAACCTAGTACAAATAATTTTACACTACAGGTGAACTAGCTCTATAACGTAGTACAAATAATTTTACACTAGAGTTGAACTAGCTCTGTAACCTAGTACAAATAATTTCACACGAGAGTTGAACTAGCTCTAAAACCTGGTACAAATAATTTTACACTAGAGTTGAAGTAGCTCTATAACCTAGTACAAATAATTTTACACTACAGGTGAACTAGCTCTATAACGTAGTACAAATAAGTTTACACTAGAGTTGAACTAGCTCTGTAACCTAGTACAAATAATTTTATACTAGAGTTGAACTACCTCTGTAACCTAGTACAAATAATTTTATACTAGAGTTGAACTAGCTCAATAACCTAGTACAAATAATTTTACACTAGAGTTGAACTAGCTCTATAACCAAGTACAAATAATTTTACACTAGAGTTGAACTAGCTCTATAACATAGTTCAAAAAAATTTACACTAAGGTTGAACTAGCTCTATAACCTATTACAAATAATTTTACACTAGAGTTGAACTAGCTCTATAACCTGGTACAAATAATTTTATTCTAGAGTAGAACTAGCTCTATAACCTAGTACAAATAATTTTACACTAGACTTGAACTAGCTCTATAACCGAGTACAAATAATTTTACACTAGAGTCGAACTCGCTCAATAACCTAGTACAAATAATTTTACACTATCGTTGAACTAGCTCTATAACCTAGTACAAATAATTTTGCACTAGAGTTGAACTAGCTCTATAACCTAGTACAATTAATTTTACACTACAGGTGAACTAGCTCTATAACGTAGTACAAATAATTTTACACTAGAGTTGAACTAGCTCTATAACCTAGTACAAATAATTTTACACTAGAGTTGAACTAGCTCTATAACCTAGTACAAATAATTTTACACTACAGGTGAACTAGCTCTATAACGTAGTACAAATAATTTTACACTACAGGTGAACTAGCTCTATAACGTAGTACAAATAATTTTACACTAGAGTTGAACTAGCTCTGTAACCTAGTACAAATAATTTTATACTAGAGTTGAACTAGCTGTCTAACCTAGTACAAATAATTTTACACTAGAGTTGAACTAGCTCTATAACCTAGTACAAATAATTTTACACTAGAGTTGAACTAGCTCTATAACATAGTTCAAAAAAATTTACACTAAGGTTGAACTAGCTCTATAACCTATTACAAATAATTTTACTCTAGAGTTGAACTAGCTCTATAACCTGGTACTAATAATTTTACTCTAGAGTTGTACTAGCTCTATAACCTAGTACAAATAATTTGACACTAGGGTTGAACTAGCTCTATAACCGAGTACAAATAATTTTACACTAGAGTTGAACTCGCTCTATAACCTAGTACAAATAATTTTACACTATCGTTGAACTAGCTCTATAAACTAGTACAAATAATTTTACACTAGAGTTGAACTAGCTCTATAACCTAGTACAAATAATTTTACACTAGAGTTGAACTAGCTCTTAAACCTAGTACAAATCATTTTACACTGGAGTTGAACTAAATCTATAACCTAGTAAAAATAATTTTAGACTAGAGTTGAACTAGATCTATAACCTAGTACAAATAATTTTACACTAGTGTTGAACTAGCTGTGTAACCTAGTTCAAGTAATTTTACACTACAGTTGAACTAGCTCTATAACCTAGTACAAATAATTTTACACTAGAAATGAACTAGCTCTATAACCTAGTACAAATAATTTTACACTAGAGTTGAACTAGCTCTATAACCTAGTACAAATAATTTTACACTAGACTTGAACTAGCTCTATAACCTAGTTCAAATAATTTTACACTAAGGTTGAACTAGCTCTATAACCTAGTACAAATAATTTTACAATAGAGTTGAACTAGCTCTATAACCTAGTACAAATAATTTTACACTAGAGTTGAACTAGCTCTATAACCTAGTACAAATAATTTTACACTACAGGTGAACTAGCTCTATAACGTAGTACAAATAATTTTACACTAGAGTTGAACTAGCTCTATAACCTAGTACAAATAATTTTACACTAGAGTTGAACTAGCTCTATAACCTAGTACAAATAATTTTACACTACAGGTGAACTAGCTCTATAACGTAGTACAAATAATTTTACACTAGAGTTGAACTAGCTCTGTAACCTAGTACAAATAATTTTATACTAGAGTTGAACTAGCTGTCTAACCTAGTACAAATAATTTTACACTAGAGTTGAACTAGCTCTATAACCTAGTACAAATAATTTTACACTAGAGTTGAACTAGCTCTATAACCAAGTACAAATAATTTTACACTAGAGTTGAGCTAGCTCTATAACATAGTTCAAAAAAATTTACACTAAGGTTGAACTAGCTCTATAACCTATTACAAATAATTTTACACTAGAGTTGAACTAGCTCTATAACCTTGTACTAATAATTTTACTCTAGAGTTGAACTAGCTCTATAACCTATTACAAATAATTTTACACTAGAGTTGAACTAGCTCTATAACCTTGTACTAATAATTTTACTCTAGAGTTGAACTAGCTCTATAACCTAGTACAAATAATTTTACACTACAGGTGAACTAGCTCTATAACGTAGTACAAATAATTTTACACTAGAGTTGAACTAGCTCTATAACCTAGTACAAATAATTTTACACAAGAGTTGAACTAGCTCTATAACCTAGTACAAATAATTTTACACTACAGGTGAACTAGCTCTATAATGTAGTACAAATAATTTTACACTAGAGTTGAACTAGCTCTATAACATAGTACAAATAATTTTACACTAGGGTTGAACTAGCGCTATAACAGAGTACAAATAATTTTACACTAGAGTTGAACTAGCTCTATAACCTAGTACGAATACTTTTACACTAGAGTTGAACTAGCTCTATAACCTAGTACAAATAATTTTACACTAGAGTTTAACTAGCTCTATAACCTAGTACAAATAATTTTACACTAGTGTTGAACTAGCTGTGTAACCTAGTTCAAATAATTTTACACTACAGTTGAACTAGCTCTATAACCTAGTACAAATAATTTTACACTAGAAATGAACTAGCTCTATAACCTAGTACAAATAATTTTACACTAGAGTTGAACTAGCTCTATAACCTAGTACAAATAATTTTACACTAGACTTGAACTAGCTCTATAACCTAGTTCAAATAATTTTACACTAAGGTTGAACTAGCTCTATAACCTAGTACAAATAATTTTACACTAGAGTTGAACTAGCTCTATAACCTAGTACAAATAATTTTACACTAGAGTTGAACTAGCTCTATAACCTAGTACAAATAATTTTACACTATAGGTGAACTAGCTCTATAACGTAGTACAAATAATTTTACACTAGAGTTGAACTAGCTCTATAACCTAGTACAAATAATTTTACACAACATGTGAACTAGCTCTATAACCTAGTACAAATAATTTTACACTACAGGTGAACTAGCTCTATAATGTAGTACAAATAATTTTACACTAGAGTTGAACTAGCTCTATAACCTAGTACAAATAATTTTACACTAGGGTTGAACTAGCTCTATAACCGAGTACAAATAATTTTACACTAGAGTTGAACTCGCTCTATAACCTAGTACAAATAATTTTACACTATCGTTAAACTAGCTCTATAACCTAGTACAAATAATTTTACACTAGAGTTGAACTAGCTCTATAACCTAGTACAAATAATTTTACACTAGAGTTGAACTAGCTCTTAAACCTAGTACAAATCATTTTACACTGGAGTTGAACTAAATCTATAACCTAGTACAAATAATTTTAGACTAGAGTTGAACTAGGTCTATAACCTAGTACAAATAATTTTACACTAGTGTAGAACTAGCTGTGTAACCTAGTTCAAATAATTTTACACTACAGTTGAACTAGCTCTATAACCTAGCACAAATAATTTTACACTAGAAATGAACTAGCTCTATAACCTAGTACAAATAATTTTACACTAGAGTTGAACTAGCTCTATAACCTAGTACAAATAATTTTACACTAGAGTTGAACTAGCTCTATAACCTAGTACAAATTATTTTACACTAGAGTTGAACTAGCTCTATAACCTAGTACAAATAATTTTACACTAGAGTTGAACTAGCTCTATAACCTGGTACGAATAATTTTACACTAGAGTTGAACTAGCTCTATAACCTGGTACGAATAATTTTACACTATAGTTGAACTAGCTCTATAACCTAGTACAAATAATTTTACACTAGAGTTGAACTAGCTGTGTAACCTAGTTCAAATAATTTTACACTACAGTTGAACTAGCTCTATAACCTAGTACAAATAATTTTACACTACAGTTGAACTAGCTCTATAACCTAGTACAAATTATTTAACACTAGAGTTGAACTAGCTCTATAACCTAGTACGAATAATATTACACTATAGTTGAACTAGCTCTATAACCTTCTACAAATAATTTTACACTAGTGTTGAACAAGCTGTGTAACCTAGTTCAAATAATTCTACACTACAGTTGAACTAGCTCTATAACCTAGTACAAATAATTTTACAATAGAGTTGAACTAGCTCTATAACCAAGTACAAATACTTTTACAATAGAGTTGAACAAGCTCTATAACATATTTCAAAAAAAATTACACTAAGGTTGAATTAGCTCTATAACCTATTACAAATAATTTTACACTAGAGTTGAACTAGCTCTATAACCTGGTACAAATAATTTTACACTAGAGTTGAACTAGCTCTATAACATAGTACAAATAATTTTACACTAGGGTTGAACTAGCGCTATAACAGAGTACAAATAATTTTACACTAGAGTTGAACTAGCTCTATAACCTAGTACGAATACTTTTACACTAGAGTTGAACTAGCTCTATAACCTAGTACAAATAATTTTACACTAGAGTTTAACTAGCTCTATAACCTAGTACAAATAATTTTACACTAGTGTTGAACTAGCTGTGTAACCTAGTTCAAATAATTTTACACTACAGTTGAACTAGCTCTATAACCTAGTACAAATAATTTTACACTAGAAATGAACTAGCTCTATAACCTAGTACAAATAATTTTACACTAGAGTTGAACTAGCTCTATAACCTAGTACAAATAATTTTACACTAGACTTGAACTAGCTCTATAACCTAGTTCAAATAATTTTACACTAAGGTTGAACTAGCTCTATAACCTAGTACAAATAATTTTACACTAGAGTTGAACTAGCTCTATAACCTAGTACAAATAATTTTACACTAGAGTTGAACTAGCTCTATAACCTAGTACAAATAATTTTACACTACAGGTGAACTAGCTCTATAACGTAGTACAAATAATTTTACACTAGAGTTGAACTAGCTCTATAACCTAGTACAAATAATTTTACACAACATGTGAACTAGCTCTATAACCTAGTACAAATAATTTTACACTACAGGTGAACTAGCTCTATAATGTAGTACAAATAATTTTACACTAGAGTTGAACTAGCTCTATAACCTAGTACAAATAATTTTACACTAGGGTTGAACTAGCTCTATAACCGAGTACAAATAATTTTACACTAGAGTTGAACTCGCTCTATAACCTAGTACAAATAATTTTACACTATCGTTAAACTAGCTCTATAACCTAGTACAAATAATTTTACACTAGAGTTGAACTAGCTCTATAACCTAGTACAAATAATTTTACACTAGAGTTGAACTAGCTCTTAAACCTAGTACAAATCATTTTACACTGGAGTTGAACTAAATCTATAACCTAGTACAAATAATTTTAGACTAGAGTTGAACTAGGTCTATAACCTAGTACAAATAATTTTACACTAGTGTAGAACTAGCTGTGTAACCTAGTTCAAATAATTTTACACTACAGTTGAACTAGCTCTATAACCTAGCACAAATAATTTTACACTAGAAATGAACTAGCTCTATAACCTAGTACAAATAATTTTACACTAGAGTTGAACTAGCTCTATAACCTAGTACAAATAATTTTACACTAGAGTTGAACTAGCTCTATAACCTAGTACAAATTATTTTACACTAGAGTTGAACTAGCTCTATAACCTAGTACAAATAATTTTACACTAGAGTTGAACTAGCTCTATAACCTGGTACGAATAATTTTACACTAGAGTTGAACTAGCTCTATAACCTGGTACGAATAATTTTACACTATAGTTGAACTAGCTCTATAACCTAGTACAAATAATTTTACACTAGAGTTGAACTAGCTGTGTAACCTAGTTCAAATAATTTTACACTACAGTTGAACTAGCTCTATAACCTAGTACAAATAATTTTACACTACAGTTGAACTAGCTCTATAACCTAGTACAAATTATTTAACACTAGAGTTGAACTAGCTCTATAACCTAGTACGAATAATTTTACACTATAGTTGAACTAGCTCTATAACCTTCTACAAATAATTTTACACTAGTGTTGAACAAGCTGTGTAACCTAGTTCAAATAATTCTACACTACAGTTGAACTAGCTCTATAACCTAGTACAAATAATTTTACAATAGAGTTGAACTAGCTCTATAACCAAGTACAAATACTTTTACAATAGAGTTGAACAAGCTCTATAACATATTTCAAAAAAAATTACACTAAGGTTGAATTAGCTCTATAACCTATTACAAATAATTTTACACTAGAGTTGAACTAGCTCTATAACCTGGTACAAATAATTTTACACTAGAGTTGAACTAGCTCTATAACATAGTACAAATAATTTTACACTAGGGTTGAACTAGCGCTATAACAGAGTACAAATAATTTTACACTAGAGTTGAACTAGCTCTATAACCTAGTACGAATACTTTTACACTAGAGTTGAACTAGCTCTATAACCTAGTACAAATAATTTTACACTAGAGTTTAACTAGCTCTATAACCTAGTACAAATAATTTTACACTAGTGTTGAACTAGCTGTGTAACCTAGTTCAAATAATTTTACACTACAGTTGAACTAGCTCTATAACCTAGTACAAATAATTTTACACTAGAAATGAACTAGCTCTATAACCTAGTACAAATAATTTTACACTAGAGTTGAACTAGCTCTATAACCTAGTACAAATAATTTTACACTAGAGTTGAACTAGCTCTATAACCTAGTAGAAATTATTTTACACTAGAGTTGAACTAGCTCTATAACCTAGTACAAATAATTTTACACTAGAGTTGAACTTGCTCTATAACCTGGTACGAATAATTTTACACTAGAGTTGAACTAGCTCTATAACCTGGTACGAATAATTTTACACTATAGTTGAACTAGCTCTATAACCTAGTACAAATAATTTTACACTAGAGTTGAACTAGCTGTGTAACCTAGTTCAAATAATTTTACACTACAGTTGAACTAGCTCTATAGCCTAGTACAAATAATTTTACACTACAGTTGAACTAGCTCTATAACCTAGTACAAATTATTTAACACTAGAGTTGAACTAGCTCTATAACCTAGTACGAATAATTTTACACTATAGTTGAACTAGCTCTATAACCTTCTACAAATAATTTTACACTAGTGTTGAACAAGCTGTGTAACCTAGTTCAAATAATTCTACACTACAGTTGAACTAGCTCTATAACCTAGTACAAATAATTTTACAATAGAGTTGAACTAGCTCTATAACCAAGTACAAATAATTTTACACTAGAGTTGAACTAGCTCTATAACATATTTCAAAAAAAATTACACTAAGGTTGAATTAGCTCTATAACCTATTACAAATAATTTTACACTAGAGTTGAACTAGCTCTATAACCTGGTACAAATAATTTTACACTAGAGTTGAACTAGCTCTATAACATAGTACAAATAATTTTACACTAGGGTTGAACTAGCGCTATAACAGAGTACAAATAATTTTACACTAGAGTTGAACTAGCTCTATAACCTAGTACGAATACTTTTACACTAGAGTTGAACTAGCTCTATAACCTAGTACAAATAATTTTACACTAGAGTTTAACTAGCTCTATAACCTAGTACAAATAATTTTACACTAGTGTTGAACTAGCTGTGTAACCTAGTTCAAATAATTTTACACTACAGTTGAACTAGCTCTATAACCTAGTACAAATAATTTTACACTAGAAATGAACTAGCTCTATAACCTAGTACAAATAATTTCACACTAGAGTTGAACTAGCTCTATAACCTAGTACAAATAATTTTACACTACAGGTGAACTAGCTCTATAACGTAGTACAAATAATTTTACACTAGAGTTGAACTAGCTCTATAACCTAGTACAAATAATTTTACACAAGAGTTGAACTAGCTCTATAACCAAGTACAAATAATTTTACACTACAGGTGAACTAGCTCTATAATGTAGTACAAATAATTTTACACTAGAGTTGAACTAGCTCTATAACCTAGTACAAATAATTTTACACTAGGGTTGAACTAGCTCTATAACCGAGTACAAATAATTTTACACTAGAGTTGAACTCGCTCTATAACCTAGTACAAATAATTTTACACTATCGTTAAACTAGCTCTATAACCTAGTACAAATAATTTTACACTAGAGTTGAACTAGCTCTATAACCTAGTACAAATAATTTTACACTAGAGTTGAACTAGCTCTTAAACCTAGTACAAATCATTTTACACTGGAGTTGAACTAAATCTATAACCTAGTACAAATAATTTTAGACTAGAGTTGAACTAGGTCTATAACCTAGTACAAATAATTTTACACTAGTGTAGAACTAGCTGTGTAACCTAGTTCAAATAATTTTACACTACAGTTGAACTAGCTCTATAACCTAGTACAAATAATTTTACACTAGAGTTGAACTAGCTCTATAACCTAGTACAAATAATTTTACACTAGAGTTGAACTAGCTCTATAACCTAGTACAAATTATTTTACACTAGAGTTGAACTAGCTCTATAACCTAGTACAAATAATTTTACACTAGAGTTGAACTAGCTCTATAACCTGGTACGAATAATTTTACACTAGAGTTGAACTAGCTCTATAACCTGGTACGAATAATTTTACACTATAGTTGAACTAGCTCTATAACCTAGTACAAATAATTTTACACTAGAGTTGAACTAGCTGTGTAACCTAGTTCAAATAATTTTACACTACAGTTGAACTAGCTCTATAACCTAGTACAAATAATTTTACACTACAGTTGAACTAGCTCTATAACCTAGTACAAATTATTTAACACTAGAGTTGAACTAGCTCTATAACCTAGTACGAATAATTTTACACTATAGTTGAACTAGCTCTATAACCTTCTACAAATAATTTTACACTAGTGTTGAACAAGCTGTGTAACCTAGTTCAAATAATTCTACACTACAGTTGAACTAGCTCTATAACCTAGTACAAATAATTTTACAATAGAGTTGAACTAGCTCTATAACCAAGTACAAATACTTTTACACTAGAGTTGAACTAGCTCTATAACATATTTCAAAAAAAATTACACTAAGGTTGAATTAGCTCTATAACCTATTACAAATAATTTTACACTAGAGTTGAACTAGCTCTATAACCTGGTACAAATAATTTTACACTAGAGTTGAACTAGCTCTATAACATAGTACAAATAATTTTACACTAGGGTTGAACTAGCGCTATAACAGAGTACAAATAATTTTACACTAGAGTTGAACTAGCTCTATAACCTAGTACGAATACTTTTACACTAGAGTTGAACTAGCTCTATAACCTAGTACAAATAATTTTACACTAGAGTTTAACTAGCTCTATAACCTAGTACAAATAATTTTACACTAGTGTTGAACTAGCTGTGTAACCAAGTTCAAATAATTTTACACTACAGTTGAACTAGCTCTATAACCTAGTACAAATAATTTTACACTAGAAATGAACTAGCTCTATAACCTAGTACAAATAATTTTACACTAGAGTTGAACTAGCTCTATAACCTAGTACAAATAATTTTACACTAGAGTTGAACTAGCTCTATAACCTATTACAAATTATTTTACACTAGAGTTGAACTAGCTCTATAACCTAGTACAAATAATTTTACACTAGAGATGAACTAGCTCTATAACCTGGTACGAATAATTTTACACTAGAGTTGAACTAGCTCTATAACCTGGTACGAATAATTTTACACTATAGTTGAACTAGCTCTATAACCTAGTACAAATAATTTTACACTAGAGTTGAACTAGCTGTGTAACCTAGTTCAAATAATTTTACACTACAGTTGAACTAGCTCTATAATCTAGTACAAATAATTTTACACTACAGTTGAACTAGCTCTATAACCTAGTACAAATTATTTAACACTAGAGTTGAACTAGCTCTATAACCTAGTACGAATAATTTTACAGTATAGTTGAACTAGCTCTATAACTATCTACAAATAATTTTACACTAGTGTTGAACAAGCTGTGTAACCTAGTTCAAATAATTCTACACTACAGTTGAACTAGCTCTATAACCTAGTACAAATAATTTTACAATAGAGTTGAACTAGCTCTATAACCAAGTACAAATACTTTTACACTAGAGTTGAACTAGCTCTATAACATATTTCAAAAAAAATTACACTAAGGTTGAATTAGCTCTATAACCTATTACAAATAATTTTACACTAGAGTTGAACTAGCTCTATAACCTGGTACAAATAATTTTACACTAGAGTTGAACTAGCTCTATAACATGGTACAAATAATTTTACACTAGGGTTGAACTAGCGCTATAACAGAGTACAAATAATTTTACACTAGAGTTGAACTAGCTCTATAACCTAGTACGAATACTTTTACACTAGAGTTGAACTAGCTCTATAACCTAGTACAAATAATTTTACACTAGAGTTTAACTAGCTCTATAACCTAGTACAAATAATTTTACACTAGTGTTGAACTAGCTGTGTAACCTAGTTCAAATAATTTTACACTACAGTTGAACTAGCTCTATAACCTAGTACAAATAATTTTACACTAGAAATGAACTAGCTCTATAACCTAGTACAAATAATTTTACACTAGAGTTGAACTAGCTCTATAACCTAGTACAAATAATTTTACACTAGAGTTGAACTAGCTCTATAACCTATTACAAATTATTTTACACTAGAGTTGAACTAGCTCTATAACCTAGTACAAATAATTTTACACTAGAGTTGAACTAGCTCTATAACCTGGTACGAATAATTTTACACTAGAGTTGAACTAGCTCTATAACCTGGTACGAATAATTTTACACTATAGTTGAACTAGCTCTATAACCTAGTACAAATAATTTTACACTAGAGTTGAACTAGCTGTGTAACCTAGTTCAAATAATTTTACACTACAGTTGAACTAGCTCTATAACCTAGTACAAATAATTTTACACTACAGTTGAACTAGCTCTATAACCTAGTACAAATTATTTAACACTAGAGTTGAACTAGCTCTATAACCTAGTACGAATAATTTTACAGTATAGTTGAACTAGCTCTATAACTATCTACAAATAATTTTACACTAGTGTTGAACAAGCTGTGTAACCTAGTTCAAATAATTCTACACTACAGTTGAACTAGCTCTATAACCTAGTACAAATAATTTTACAATAGAGTTGAACTAGCTCTATAACCAAGTACAAATACTTTTACACTAGAGTTGAACTAGCTCTATAACATATTTCAAAAAAAATTACACTAAGGTTGAATTAGCTCTATAACCTATTACAAATAATTTTACACTAGAGTTGAACTAGCTCTATAACCTGGTACAAACAATTTTACACTAGAGTTGAACTAGCTCTATAACATGGTACAAATAATTTTACACTAGGGTTGAACTAGCGCTATAACAGAGTACAAATAATTTTACACTAGAGTTGAACTAGCTCTATAACCTAGTACGAATACTTTTACACTAGAGTTGAACTAGCTCTATAACCTAGTACAAATAATTTTACACTAGAGTTTAACTAGCTCTATAACCTAGTACAAATAATTTTACACTAGTGTTGAACTAGCTGTGTAACCTAGTTCAAATAATTTTACACTACAGTTGAACTAGCTCTATAACCTAGTACAAATAATTTTACACTAGAAATGAACTAGCTCTATAACCTAGTACAAATAATTTTACACTAGAGTTGAACTAGCTCTATAACCTAGTACAAATAATTTTACACTAGACTTGAACTAGCTCTATAACCTAGTTCAAATAATTTTACACTAAGGTTGAACTAGCTCTATAACCTAGTACAAATAATTTTACACTAGAAATGAACTAGCTCTATAACCTAGTACAAATAATTTTACACTAGAGTTGAACTAGCTCTATAACCTAGTACAAATAATTTTACACTAGAGTTGAACTAGCTCTATAACCTATTACAAATTATTTTACACTAGAGTTGAACTAGCTCTATAACCTAGTACAAATAATTTTACACTAGAGTTGAACTAGCTCTATAACCTGGTACGAATAATTTTACACTAGAGTTGAACTAGCTCTATAACCTGGTACGAATAATTTTACACTATAGTTGAACTAGCTCTATAACCTAGTACAAATAATTTTACACTAGAGTTGAACTAGCTGTGTAACCTAGTTCAAATAATTTTACACTACAGTTGAACTAGCTCAATAACCTAGTACAAATAATTTTACACTACAGTTGAACTAGCTCTATAACCTAGTACAAATTATTTAACACTAGAGTTGAACTAGCTCTATAACCTAGTACGAATAATTTTACAGTATAGTTGAACTAGCTCTATAACTATCTACAAATAATTTTACACTAGTGTTGAACAAGCTGTGTAACCTAGTTCAAATAATTCTACACTACAGTTGAACTAGCTCTATAACCTAGTACAAATAATTTTACAATAGAGTTGAACTAGCTCTATAACCAAGTACAAATACTTTTACACTAGAGTTGAACTAGCTCTATAACATATTTCAAAAAAAATTACACTAAGGTTGAATTAGCTCTATAACCTATTACAAATAATTTTACACTAGAGTTGAACTAGCTCTATAACCTGGTACAAATAATTTTACACTAGAGTTGAACTAGCTCTATAACATGGTACAAATAATTTTACACTAGGGTTGAACTAGCGCTATAACAGACTACAAATAATTTTACACTAGAGTTGAACTAGCTCTATAACCTAGTACGAATACTTTTACACTAGAGTTGAACTAGCTCTATAACCTAGTACAAATAATTTTACACTAGAGTTTAACTAGCTCTATAACCTAGTACAAATAATTTTACACTAGTGTTGAACTAGCTGTGTAACCTAGTTCAAATAATTTTACACTACAGTTGAACTAGCTCTATAACCTAGTACAAATAATTTTACACTAGAAATGAACTAGCTCTATAACCTAGTACAAATAATTTTACACTAGAGTTGAACTAGCTCTATAACCTAGTACAAATAATTTTACACTAGACTTGAACTAGCTCTATAACCTAGTTCAAATAATTTTACACTAAGGTTGAACTAGCTCTATAACCTAGTACAAATAATTTTACACTAGAGTTGAACTAGCTCTATAACCTAGTACAAATAATTTTACACTAGAGTTGAACTAGCTCTATAACCTAGTACAAATAATTTTACACTACAGGTGAACTAGCTCTATAACGTAGTACAAATAATTTTACACTAGAGTTGAACTAGCTCTATAACCTAGTACAAATAATTTTACACTAGAGTTGAACTAGCTCTATAACCTAGTACAAATAATTTTACACTACAGGTGAACTAGCTCTATAACGTAGTACAAATAATTTTACACTAGAGTTGAACTAGCTCTATAACCTAGTACAAATAATTTTACACTAGGGTTGAACTAGCTCTATAACCGAGTACAAATAATTTTACACTAGAGTTGAACTCGCTCTATAACCTAGTACAAATAATTTTACACTATCGTTAAACTAGCTCTATAACCTAGTACAAATAATTTTACACTAGAGTTGAACTAGCTCTATAACCTAGTACAAATAATTTTACACTAGAGTTGAACTAGCTCTTAAACCTAGTAAAAATCATTTTACACTGGAGTTGAACTAAATCTATAACCTAGTACAAATAATTTTAGACTAGAGTTGAACTAGGTCTATAACCTAGTACAAATAATTTTACACTAGTGTAGAACTAGCTGTGTAACCTAGTTCAAATAATTTTACACTACAGTTGAACTAGCTCTATAACCTAGTACAAATAATTTTACACTAGAAATGAACTAGCTCTATAACCTAGTACAAATAATTTTACACTAGAGTTGAACTAGCTCTATAACCTAGTACAAATAATTTTACACTAGAGTTGAACTAGCTCTATAACCTAGTACAAATTATTTTACACTAGAGTTCAACTAGCTCTATAACCTAGTACAAATAATTTTACACTAGAGTTGAACTAGCTCTATAACCTGGTACGAATCATTTTACACTAGAGTTGAACTAGCTCAATAACCTGGTACGAATAATTTTACACTATAGTTGAACTAGCTCTATAACCTAGTACAAATAATTTTACACTAGAGTTGAACTAGCTGTGTAACCTAGTTCAAATAATTTTACACTACAGTTGAACTAGCTCTATAACCTAGTACAAATAATTTTACACTACAGTTGAACTAGCTCTATAACCTAGTACAAATTATTTAACACTAGAGTTGAACAAGCTCTATAACCTAGTACGAATAATTTTACACTATAGTTGAACTAGCTCTATAACCTTCTACAAATAATTTTACACTAGTGTTGAACAAGCTGTGTAACCTAGTTCAAATAATTCTACACTACAGTTGAACTAGCTCTATAACCTAGTACAAATAATTTTACAATAGAGTTGAACTAGCTCTATAACCAAGTACAAATACTTTTACACTAGAGTTGAACTAGCTCTATAACATATTTCAAAAAAAATTACACTAAGGTTGAATTAGCTCTATAACCTATTACAAATAATTTTACACTAGAGTTGAACTAGCACTATAACCTGGTACAAATAATTTTACACTAGAGTTGAACTAGCTCTATAACATAGTACAAATAATTTTACACTAGGGTTGAACTAGCACTATAACAGAGTACAAATAATTTTACACTAGAGTTGAACTAGCTCTATAACCTAGTACAAATACTTTTACACTAGAGTTGAACTAGCTCTATAACCTAGTACAAATAATTTTACACTAGAGTTTAACTAGCTCTATAACCTAATACAAATTATTTTACACTAGAGTTGAACTAGCTCTATAACCTAGTACAAGTAATTTTACACTAGAGTTGAACTAAATCTATAACCTAGTACAAATAATTTTACACTAGAGTTGAACTAGCTCTATAACCTAGTACAAATAATTTTACACTAGAGTTGAACTAGCTCTATAACCTAGTACGAATAATTTTACACTATAATTGAACTAGCTCTATAACCTAGTACAAATAATTTTACACTAGTGTTGAACTAGCTGTGTAACCTAGTTCAAATAATTTTACACTACAGTTGAACTAGCTCTATAACCTAGTACAAATAATTTTACACTAGAAATGAACTAGCTCTATAACCTAGTACAAATAATTTTACACTAGAGTTGAACTAGCTCTATAACCTAGTACAAATAACTTTACACTAGACTTGAACTAGCTCTATAACCTAGTTCAAATAATTTTACACTAAGATTGAACTAGCTCTATAACCTAGTACAAATAATTTTACACTAGAATTGAACTAGCTCTATAACCTAGTACAAATAATTTTACACTAGAGTTTAACTAGCTCTATAACCTAGTACAAATAATTTTAAACTACAGGTGAACTAGCTCTATAACATAGTACAAATAATTTTACACTACAGTTGAACAAGCTCTATAACCTAGTACAAATAATTTTACACTAGAGTTGAACTAGCTCTATAACCTTGTACAAATAATTTTACACTAGAGTTGAACTAGCTCTATAGCCTAGTACAAATAATTTTACACTAGAGTTGAACTAGCTCTGTAACCTAGTTCAAATAATTTTACACTAGAGTTGAACTAGCTCTATAACCTAGTACAAATAATTTTACACTAGAAATGAACAAGCTCTATAACCTAGTACAAATAATTTTACACTAGAGTTGAACTAGCTCTATAACCTAGTAAAAATAATTTTACACTAGAGTTGAACTAGCTCTATAACCTAGTACAAATAATTTTACACTAGAGTTGAACTAGCTCTGTAACCTAGTTCAAATAATTTTACACTAGAGTTGAACTAGCTCTCTAACCTAGTACAAATAATTTTACAGAAGAGTTGAACTAGCTCTATAACCTAGTACAAATAATTTTACACTAGGGTTGAACTAGCTCTATAACCGAGTACAAATAATTTTAAACTAGAGTTTAACTAGCTTTATAACAAAGTATGAATAATTTTACACCATAGTTGAACTAGATCTATAAGCTAGTACAAATAATTTTACACTAGAGTTGAACTAGCTGTGTAACCTAGTTCAAATAATTTTACACTACAGTTGAACTAGCTCTATAACCTAGTACAAATAATTTTACACTAGAAATGAACTAGCTCTATAACCTAGTACAAATAATTTTACACTAGATTTGAACTAGCTCTATAACCTAGTACAAATAATTTTACACTAGAGTTGAACTAGCTCTATAACCTAGTACGAATAATTTTACACTATAGTTGAACTAGCTCTATAACCTAGTACAAATAATTTTACACTAGTGTTGAACTAGTTGTGTAACCTAGTTCAAGTAATTTTACACTACAGTTGAACTAGCTTTATAACCTAGTACAAATAATTTTACACTAGAAATGAACTAGCTCGATAACCTAGTACAAATAATTTTACACTAGAGTTGAACTAGCTCTATAACCTAGTACAAATAATTTTACACTAGACTTGAACTAGCTGTATAACCTAGTTCAAATAATTTTACACTAAGATTGACCTAGCTCTATAACCTAGTACAAATAATTTTACACTAGAGTTGAACTAGCTCTATAACCTAGTACAAATAATTTTACACTAGAGTTAAACTAGCTCTATAACCTAGTACAAATAATTTTACACTACAGGTGAACTAGCTCTATAACGTAGTACAAATAATTTTACACTAGAGTTGAACTAGCTCTATAACATAGTACAAATAATTTTACACTAGAGCTGAACTAGCTCTATAACCTAGTACAAATTATTTTACACTAGAGTTGAACTAGCTCTATAACCTAGTACGAATAATTTTACACTATAGTTGAACTAGCTCTATAACCTACTACAAATAATTTTACACTAGTGTTGAACTAGCTGTGTAACCTAGTTCAAATAATTCTACACTACAGTTGAACTAGCTCTATAACCTAGTACAAATAATTTTACACTAGAAATGAACTAGCTCTATAACCTAGTACAAATAATTTTACACTAGAGTTGAACTAGCTCTATAACCTAGTACAAATAATTTTACACTAGACTTGAACTAGCTCTATAACCTAGTTCAAATAATTTTACACTAAGATTGAACTAGCTCTATAACCTAGTACAAACAATTTTACACTAGAGTTGAACTAGCTCTATAACATAGTACAAATAATTTTACACTAGAGTTAAACTAGCTCTATAACCTAGTAGAAATAATTTTACACTACAGGTGAACTAGCTCTATAACGTAGTACAAATAATTTTACACTAGAGTTGAACTAGCTCTATAACCTACTACAAATAATTTTACACTAGAGTTGAACTAGCTCTATAACCTAGTACAAATTATTTTACACTAGAGTTGAACTAGCTCTATATCCTAGTACAAATAATTTTACACTAGAGTTGAACTAGCTCTACAACCTGGTACGAATAATCTTACACTATAGTTGAACTAGCTCTGTAACCTAGTACAAATAATTTTATACTAGAGTTGAACTAGCTGTGTAACCTAGTTCAAATAATTTTACACTACAGTTGAACTAGCTCTATAACCTAGTACAAATAATTATACACTAGAAATGAACTAGCTCTATAACCTAGTACAAATAATTTTACACTAGAGTTGAACTAGCTCTATAACCTTGTACAAATAATTTTACACAAGAGTTGAACTAGCTCTATAGCCTAGTACAAATAATTTTACACTAGAGTTGAACTAGCTCTGTAACCTAGTTCAAATAATTTTACACTAGAGTTGAACTAGCTCTATAACCTAGTACAAATAATTTTACACTAGAAATGAACTAGCTCTATAACCTAGTACAAATAATTTTACACTATAGTTGAACTAGCTCTATAACCTAGTACAAATAATTTTACACTAGTGTTGAACTAGTTGTGTAACCTAGTTCAAATAATTTTACACTACAGTTGAACTAACTTTATAACCTAGTACAAATAATTTTACACTAGAAATGAACTAGCTCGATAACCTAGTACAAATAATTTTACACTAGAGTTGAACTAGCTCTATAACCTAGTACAAATAATTTTACACTAGACTTGAACTAGCTCTATAACCTAGTTCAAATAATTTTACACTAAGATTGAACTAGCTCTATAACCTAGTACAAATAATTTTACACTAGAGTTGATCTAGCTCTGTAACCTAGTTCAAATAATTTTACACTAGAGTTGAACTAGCTCTATAACCTAGTACAAATAATTTTACACAAGAGTTGAACTAGCTCTATAACCTAATACAAATAATTTTACACTAGGGTTGAACTAGCTCTATAACCGAGTACAAATAATTTTAAACTAGAGTTTAACTAGCTTTATAACAAAGTATGAATAATTTTACACTATAGTTGAACTAGCTCTATAAGCTAGTACAAATAATTTTACACTAGAGTTGAACTAGCTGTGTAACCTAGTTCAAAAATTTTTACACTACAGTTGAACTAGCTCTATAACCTAGTACAAATAATTTTACACTAGAAATGAACTAGCTCTATAACCTAGTACAAATAATTTTACACTAGAGTTGAACTAGCTCTATAACCTAGTACAAATAATTTTACACTAGAGTTGAACTAGCTCTATAACCTTGTACAAATAATTTTACACTAGAGTTGAACTAGCTCTGTAACCTAGTACAAATAATTTTATACTAGAGTTGAACTAGCTGTCTAACCTAGTACAAATAATTTTACACTAGAGTTGAACTAGCTCTATAACCTAGTACAAATAATTTTACACTAGAGTTGAACTAGCTCTATAACCAAGTACAAATAATTTACACTAGAGTTGAACTAGCTCTATAACATAGTTCAAAAAAATTTACACTAAGGTTGAACTAGCTCTATAACCTATTACAAATAATTTTACACTAGAGTTGAACTAGCTCTATAACCTGGTACAAATAATTTTACACTAGAGTTGAACTAGCTCTATAACCTAGTACAAATAATTTTACACTAGAAATGAACTAGCTCTATAACCTAGTACAAATAATTTTACACTAGAGTTGAACTAGCTCTATAACCTAGTACAAATAATTTTACACTAGAGTTGAACTAGCTCTATAACCTAGTACAAATAATTTTACACTAGAGTTGAACTAGCTCTGTAACCTAGTTCAAATAATTTTACACTAGAGTTGAACTAGCTCTCTAACCTAGTACAAATAATTTTACACAAGAGTTGAACTAGCTCTATAACCTAGTACAAATAATTTTACACTAGGGTTGAACTAGCTCTATAACCGAGTACAAATAATTTTAAACTAGAGTTTAACTAGCTTTATAACAAAGTATGAATAATTTTACACCATAGTTGAACTACCTCTATAAACTAGTACAAATAATTTTACACTAGAGTTGAACTAGCTATGTAACCTAGTTCAAATAATTTTACAATACAGTTGAACTAGCTCTATAACCTAGTACAAATAATTTTACACTAGAAATGAACTAGCTCTATAACCTAGTACAAATAATTTTACACTAGATTTGAACTAGCTCTATAACCCAGTACAAATAATTTTACACTAGAGTTGAACTAGCTCTATAACCTAGTACAAATAATTTTACACTAGAGTTGAACTAGCTCTGTAACCTAGTACAAATAATTTTACACTAGAGTTGAACTAGCTGTCTAACCTAGTACAAATAATTTTACACTAGAGTTGAACTAGCTCTATAACCTAGTACAAATAATTTTACACTAGAGTTAAACTAGCTCTATAACCAAGTACAAATACTTTTACACTAGAGTTGAACTAGCTCTATAACCTATTACAAATAATTTTACACTAGAGTTGAACGAGCTCTATAACCTGGTACAAATAATTTTACTCTAGAGTTGCACTAGCTCTATAACCTAGTACAAATAATTTTACACTAGACTTGAACTAGCTGTATAACCTAGTACAAATAATTTTACACTAGACTTGAACTAGCTGTATAACCTAGTTCAAATAAATTTACACTAAGATTGAACTAGCTCTATAACCTAGTACAAATTATTTTACACTAGAGTTGAACTAGCTCTGTAACCTAGTTCAAATAATTTTACACTAGAGTTGAACTAGCTCTATAACCTAGTACAAATAATTTTACACTAGACTTGAACTAGCTGTATAACCTAGTTCAAATAATTTTACACTAAGATTGAACTAGCTCTATAACCTAGTACAAATAATTTTACACTAAGGTTGAACTAGCTCTATAACCTATTACAAATAATTTTACACTAGAGTTGAACGAGCTCTATAACCTGGTACAAATAATTTTACTCTAGAGTTGCACTAGCTCTATAACCTAGTACAAATAATTTGACACTAGGGTTGAACTAGCTCTATAACCGAGTACAAATAATTTTACACTAGAGTTGAACTAGCTCTATAACCTAGTACAAATAATTTTACACTAGAGTTGAACTAGCTCTATAACCTAGTACGAATAATTTTACACTATAGTTGAACTAGCTCTATAACCTAGTACAAATAATTTTACACTAGTGTTGAATTAGTTGTGTAACCTAGTTCAAATAATTTTACACTACAGTTGAACTAGCTTTATAACCTAGTACAAATAATTTTACACTAGAAATGAACTAGCTCGATAACCTAGTACAAATAATTTTACACTAGAGTTGAACTAGCTCTATAACCTAGTACAAATAATTTTACACAAGACATGAACTAGCTGTATAACCTAGTTCAAATAATTTTACACTAAGATTGAACTAGCTCTATAACCTAGTACAAATAATTTTACACTAGAGTTGAACTAGCTCTATAACCTAGTACAAATAATTTTACACTAGAGTTGAACTAGCTCTATAACCTAGTACAAATAATTTTACACTATAGTTGAACTAGCTCTATAACCTAGTACAAATAATTTTACACTAGTGTTGAACTAGTTGTGTAACCTAGTTCAAATAATTTTACACTACAGTTGAACTAGCTTTATAACCTAGTACAAATAATTTTACACTAGAACTGAACTAGCTCGATAACCTAGTACAAATAATTTTACACTAGAGTTGAACTAACTCTATAACCTAGTACAAATAATTTTACACTAGACTTGAACTTGCTGTATAACCTAGTTCAAATAATTTTACGCTAAGATTGAACTAGCTCTATAACCTAGTACAAATAATTTTACACTAGAGTTGAACTAGCTCTGTAACCTAGTTCAAATAATTTTACACTAGAGTTGAACTAGCTCTATAACCTAGTACAAATAATTTTACACTAGACTTGAACTAGCTGTATAACCTAGTTCAAATAATTTTACACTAAGATTGAATTAGCTCTATAACCTAGTACAAATAATTTTACACTAGGGTTGAACTAGCTCTATAACCGAGTACAAATAATTTTAAACTAGAGTTTAACTAGCTTTATAACAAAGTATGAATAATTTTACACTATAGTTGAACTAGCTCTATAAGCTAGTACAAATAATTTTACACTAGAGTTGAACTAGCTGTGTAACCTAGTTCAAAAAAATTTACACTACAGTTGAACTAGCTCTATAACCTAGTACAAATAATTTTACACTAGAAATGAACTAGCTCTATAACCTAGTACAAATAATTTTACACTAGAAATGAACTAGCTCTATAACCTAGTACAAATAATTTTACACTAGAGTTGAACTAGCTCTATAACCTAGTACAAATAATTTTACACTAGACTTGAACTAGCTCTATAACCTAGTACAAATAATTTTACACTAGACTTGAACTAGCTGTATAACCTAGTTCAAATAATTTTACACTAAGATTGAACTAGCTCTATAACCTAGTACAAATAATTTTACACTAGGGTTGAACTAGCTCTATAACCGAGTACAAATAATTTTAAACTAGAGTTTAACTAGCTTTATAACAAAGTATGAATAATTTTACACTATAGTTGAACTAGCTCTATAAGCTAGTACAAATAATTTTACACTAGAGTTGAACTAGCTGTGTAACCTAGTTCAAAAAAATTTACACTACAGTTGAACTAGCTCTATAACCTAGTACAAATAATTTTACACTAGAAATGAACTAGCTCTATAACCTAGTACAAATAATTTTACACTAGAAATGAACTAGCTCTATAACCTAGTACAAATAATTTTACACTAGAGTTGAACTAGCTCTATAACCTAGTACAAATAATTTTACACTAGACTTGAACTAGCTCTATAACCTAGTTCAAATAATTTTACACTAAGATTGAACTAGCTCTATAACCTAGTACAAATAATTTTACACTAGAGTTGAACTAGCTCTATAACATAGTACAAATAATTTTACACTAGAGTTAAACTAGCTCTATAACCTAGTAGAAATAATTTTACACTACAGGTGCACTAGCTCTATAACGTAGTACAAATAATTTTACACTAGAGTTGAACTAGCTCTATAACCTACTACAAATAATTTTACACTAGAAATGCACTAGCTCTATAACCTAGTACAAATAATTTTACACTATAGTTAAACTAGCTCTATAACCAAGTACAAATACTTTTACACTAGAGTTGAACTAGCTCTATAACATAGTTCAACAAAATTTACACTAAGGTTGAACTAGCTCTATAACCTATTACAAATAATTTTACACTAGAGTTGAACGAGCTCTATAACCTGGTACAAATAATTTTACTCTAGAGTTGCACTAGCTCTATAACCTAGTACAAATAATTTTACACTAGACTTGAACTAGCTGTATAACCTAGTACAAATAATTTTACACTAGACTTGAACTAGCTGTATAACCTAGTTCAAATAAATTTACACTAAGATTGAACTAGCTCTATAACCTAGTACAAATTATTTTACACTAGAGTTGAACTAGCTCTGTAACCTAGTTCAAATAATTTTACACTAGAGTTGAACTAGCTCTATAACCTAGTACAAATAATTTTACACTAGACTTGAACTAGCTGTATAACCTAGTTCAAATAATTTTACACTAAGATTGAACTAGCTCTATAACCTAGTACAAATAATTTTACACTAAGGTTGAACTAGCTCTATAACCTATTACAAATAATTTTACACTAGAGTTGAACGAGCTCTATAACCTGGTACAAATAATTTTACTCTAGAGTTGCACTAGCTCTATAACCTAGTACAAATAATTTGACACTAGGGTTGAACTAGCTCTATAACCGAGTACAAATAATTTTACACTAGAGTTGAACTAGCTCTATAACCTAGTACAAATAATTTTACACTAGAGTTGAACTAGCTCTATAACCTAGTACGAATAATTTTACACTATAGTTGAACTAGCTCTATAACCTAGTACAAATAATTTTACACTAGTGTTGAATTAGTTGTGTAACCTAGTTCAAATAATTTTACACTACAGTTGAACTAGCTTTATAACCTAGTACAAATAATTTTACACTAGAAATGAACTAGCTCGATAACCTAGTACAAATAATTTTACACTAGAGTTGAACTAGCTCTATAACCTAGTACAAATAATTTTACACAAGACATGAACTAGCTGTATAACCTAGTTCAAATAATTTTACACTAAGATTGAACTAGCTCTATAACCTAGTACAAATAATTTTACACTAGATTTGAACTAGCTCTATAACCTAGTACAAATAATTTTACACTAGAGTTAAACTAGCTCTATAACCTAGTACAAATAATTTTACACTACTGGTGAACTAGCTCTATAACGTAGTACAAATAATTTTACACTATAGTTGAACTAGCTCTATAACCTACTACAAATAATTTTACACTAGAGCTGAACTAGCTCTATAACCTAGTACAAATTATTTTACACTAGAGTTGAACTAGCTCTATAACCTAGTACGAATAATTTTACACTATAGTTGAACTAGCTCTATAACCTACTACAAATAATTTTACACTAGTGTTGAACTAGCTGTGTAACCTAGTTCAAATAATTCTACACTACAGTTGAACTAGCTCTATAACCTAGTACAAATAATTTTACACTAGAAATGAACTAGCTCTATAACCTAGTACAAATAATTTTACACTAGAGTTGAACTAGCTCTATAACCTAGTACAAATAATTTTACACTAGACTTGAACTAGCTCTATAACCTAGTTCAAATAATTTTACACTAAGATTGAACTAGCTCTATAACCTAGTACAAATAATTTTACACTAGAGTTGAACTAGCTCTATAACATAGTACAAATAATTTTACACTAGAGTTAAACTAGCTCTATAACCTAGTAGAAATAATTTTACACTACAGGTGAACTAGCTCTATAACGTAGTACAAATAATTTTACACTAGAGTTGAACTAGCTCTATAACCTACTACAAATAATTTTACACTAGAGTTGAACTAGCTCTATAACCTAGTACAAATTATTTTACACTAGAGTTGAACTAGCTCTATAACCTAGTACAAATAATTTTACACTAGAGTTGAACTAGCTCTACAACCTGGTACGAATAATCTTACACTATAGTTGAACTAGCTCTGTAACCTAGTACAAATAATTTTATACTAGAGTTGAACTAGCTGTGTAACCTAGTTCAAATAATTTTACACTACAGTTGAACTAGCTCTATAACCTAGTACAAATAATTATACACTAGAAATGAACTAGCTCTATAACCTAGTACAAATAATTTTACACTAGAGTTGAACTAGCTCTATAACCTTGTACAAATAATTTTACACAAGAGTTGAACTAGCTCTATAGCCTAGTACAAATAATTTTACACTAGAGTTGAACTAGCTCTGTAACCTAGTTCAAATAATTTTACACTAGAGTTGAACTAGCTCTATAACCTAGTACAAATAATTTTACACTAGAAATGAACTAGCTCTATAACCTAGTACAAATAATTTTACACTATAGTTGAACTAGCTCTATAACCTAGTACAAATAATTTTACACTAGTGTTGAACTAGTTGTGTAACCTAGTTCAAATAATTTTACACTACAGTTGAACTAGCTTTATAACCTAGTACAAATAATTTTACACTAGAACTGAACTAGCTCGATAACCTAGTACAAATAATTTTACACTAGAGTTGAACTAACTCTATAACCTAGTACAAATAATTTTACACTAGACTTGAACTTGCTGTATAACCTAGTTCAAATAATTTTACGCTAAGATTGAACTACCTCTATAACCTAGTACAAATAATTTTACACTAGAGTTGAACTAGCTCTGTAACCTAGTTCAAATAATTTTACACTAGAGTTGAACTAGCTCTATAACCTAGTACAAATAATTTTACACTAGACTTGAACTAGCTGTATAACCTAGTTCAAATAATTTTACACTAAGATTGAACTAGCTCTATAACCTAGTACAAATAATTTTACACTAGGGTTGAACTAGCTCTATAACCGAGTACAAATAATTTTAAACTAGAGTTTAACTAGCTTTATAACAAAGTATGAATAATTTTACACTATAGTTGAACTAGCTCTATAAGCTAGTACAAATAATTTTACACTAGAGTTGAACTAGCTGTGTAACCTAGTTCAAAAAAATTTACACTACAGTTGAACTAGCTCTATAACCTAGTACAAATAATTTTACACTAGAAATGAACTAGCTCTATAACCTAGTACAAATAATTTTACACTAGAGTTGAACTAGCTCTATAACCAAGTACAAATAATTTTACACTAGACTTGAACTAGCTCTATAACCTAGTTCAAATAATTTTACACTAAGATTGAACTAGCTCTATAACCTAGTACAAATAATTTTACACTAGAGTTGAACTAGCTCTATAACATAGTACAAATAATTTTACACTAGAGTTAAACTAGCTCTATAACCTAGTAGAAATAATTTTACACTACAGGTGAACTAGCTCTATAACGTAGTACAAATAATTTTACACTAGAGTTGAACTAGCTCTATAACCTACTACAAATAATTTTACACTAGAGTTGAACTAGCTCTATAACCTAGTACAAATTATTTTACACTAGAGTTGAACTAGCTCTATAACCTAGTACAAATAATTTTACACTAGAGTTGAACTAGCTCTACAACCTGGTACGAATAATCTTACACTATAGTTGAACTAGCTCTGTAACCTAGTACAAATAATTTTATACTAGAGTTGAACTAGCTGTGTAACCTAGTTCAAATAATTTTACACTACAGTTGAACTAGCTCTATAACCTAGTACAAATAATTATACACTAGAAATGAACTAGCTCTATAACCTAGTACAAATAATTCTACACTAGAGTTGAACTAGCTCTATAACCTTGTACAAATAATTTTACACAAGAGTTGAACTAGCTCTATAGCCTAGTACAAATAATTTTACACTAGAGTTGAACTAGCTCTGTAACCTAGTTCAAATAATTTTACACTAGAGTTGAACTAGCTCTATAACCTAGTACAAATAATTTTACACTAGAAATGAACTAGCTCTATAACCTAGTACAAATAAATTTACACTATAGTTGAACTAGCTCTATAACTTAGTACAAATAATTTTACACTAGTGTTGAACTAGTTGTGTAACCTAGTTCAAATAATTTTACACTACAGTTGAACTAGCTTTATAACCTAGTACAAATAATTTTACACTAGAACTGAACTAGCTCGATAACCTAGTACAAATAATTTTACACTAGAGTTGAACTAACTCTATAACCTAGTACAAATAATTTTACACTAGACTTGAACTTTCTGTATAACCTAGTTCAAATAATTTTACGCTAAGATTGAACTAGCTCTATAACCTAGTACAAATAATTTTACACTAGAGTTGAACTAGCTCTGTAACCTAGTTCAAATAATTTTACACTAGAGTTGAACTAGCTCTATAACCTAGTACAAATAATTTTACACTAGACGTGAACTAGCTGTATAACCAAGTTCAAATAATTTTACACTAAGATTGAACTAGCTCTATAACCTAGTACAAATAATTTTACACTAGGGTTGAACTAGCTCTATAACCGAGTACAAATAATTTTAAACTAGAGTTTAACTAGCTTTATAACAAAGTATGAATAATTTTACACTATAGTTGAACTAGCTCTATAAGCTAGTACAAATAATTTTACACTAGAGTTGAACTAGCTGTGTAACCTAGTTCAAAAAAATTTACACTACAGTTGAACTAGCTCTATAACCTAGTACAAATAATTTTACACTAGAAATGAACTAGCTCTATAACCTAGTACAAATAATTTTACACTAGAGTTGAACTAGCTCTATAACCTAGTACAAATAATTTTACACTAGAGTTGAACTAGCTCTATAACCTAGTACAAATAATTTTACACTAGAGTTGAACTAGCTCTGTAACCTAGTACAAATAATTTTATACTAGAGTTGAACTAGCTGTCTAACCTAGTACAAATAATTTTACACTAGAGTTGAACTAGCTCTATAACCTAGTACAAATAATTTTACACTAGAGTTGAACTAGCTCTATAACCAAGTACAAATAATTTACACTAGAGTTGAACTAGCTCTATAACATAGTTCAAAAAAATTTACACTAAGGTTGAACTAGCTCTATAACCTATTACAAATAATTTTACACTAGAGTTGAACTAGCTCTATAACCTGGTACAAATAATTTTACTCTAGAGTTGAACTAGCTCTATAACCTAGTACAAATAATTTGACACTAGGGTTGAACTAGCTCTATAACCGAGTACAAATAATTTTACACTAGAGTTGAACTCGCTCTATAACCTAGTACAAATAATTTTACACTATCGTTGAACTAGCTCTATAACCTAGTACAAATAATTTTACACTAGAAATGAACTAGCTCTATAACCTAGTACAAATAATTTTACACTAGAAATGAACTAGCTCTATAACCTAGTACAAATAATTTTACACTAGAGTTGAACTAGCTCTATAACCTAGTACAAATAATTTTACACTAGACTTGAACTAGCTCTATAACCTAGTTCAAATAATTTTACACTAAGATTGAACTAGCTCTATAACCTAGTACAAATAATTTTACACTAGAGTTGAACTAGCTCTATAACATAGTACAAATAATTTTACACTAGAGTTAAACTAGCTCTATAACCTAGTAGAAATAATTTTACACTACAGGTGCACTAGCTCTATAACGTAGTACAAATAATTTTACACTAGAGTTGAACTAGCTCTATAACCTACTACAAATAATTTTACACTAGAAATGCACTAGCTCTATAACCTAGTACAAATAATTTTACACTATAGTTGAACTAGCTCTATAACCTAGTACAAATAATTTTACACTAGTGTTGAACTAGTTGTGTAACCTAGTTCAAATAATTTTACACTACAGTTGAACTAGCTTTATCACCTAGTACAAATAATTTTACACTAGAAATGAACTAGCTCGATAACCTAGTACAAATAATTTTACACTAGAGTTGAAGTAGCTCTATAACCTAGTACAAATAATTTTACACTAGACTTGAACTAGCTGTATAACCTAGTTCAAATAATTTTACGCTAAGATTGAACTAGCTCTATAACCTAGTACAAATAATTTTACACTAGAGTTGAACTAGCTCTGTAACCTAGTTCAAATAATTTTACACTAGAGTTGAACTAGCTCTATAACCTAGTACAAATAATTTTACACTAGACTTGAACTAGCTGTATAACCTAGTTCAAATAATTTTACACTAAGATTGAACTAGCTCTATAACCTAGTACAAATAATTTTACACTAGGGTTGAACTAGCTCTATAACCGAGTACAAATAATTTTAAACTAGAGTTTAACTAGCTTTATAACAAAGTATGAATAATTTTACACTATAGTTGAACTAGCTCTATAAGCTAGTACAAATAATTTTACACTAGAGTTGAACTAGCTGTGTAACCTAGTTCAAAAAATTTTACACTACAGTTGAACTAGCTCTATAACCTAGTACAAATAATTTTACACTAGAAATGAACTAGCTCTATAACCTAGTACAAATAATTTTACACTAGAGTTGAACTAGCTCTATAACCTAGTACAAATAATTTTACACTAGAGTTGAACTAGCTCTATATCCTAGTACAAATAATTTTACACTAGAGTTGAACTAGCTCTGTAACCTAGTACAAATAATTTTATACTAGAGTTGAACTAGCTGTCTAACCTAGTACAAATAATTTTACACTAGAGTTGAACTAGCTCTATAACCAAGTACAAATAATTTACACTAGAGTTGAACTAGCTCTATAACATAGTTCAAAAAAATTTACACTAAGGTTCAACTAGCTCTATAACCTATTACAAATAATTTTACACTAGAGTTGAACTAGCTCTATAACCTGGTACAAATAATTTTACTCTAGAGTTGAACTAGCTCTATAACCTAGTACAAATAATTTGACACTAGGGTTGAACTAGCTCTATAACCGAGTACAAATAATTTTACACTAGAGTTGAACTCGCTCTATAACCTAGTACAAATAATTTTACACTATCGTTGAACTAGCTCTATAACCTAGTACAAATAATTTTACACTAGAAATGAACTAGCTCTATAACCTAGTACAAATAATTTTACACTAGAAATGAACTAGCTCTATAACCTAGTACAAATAATTTTACACTAGAGTTGAACTAGCTCTATAACCTAGTACAAATAATTTTACACTAGACTTGAACTAGCTCTATAACCTAGTTCAAATAATTTTACACTAAGATTGAACTAGCTCTATAACCTAGTACAAATAATTTTACACGAGAGTTGAACTAGCTCTATAACCTAGTACAAATAATTTTACACTAGAGTTAAACTAGCTCTATAACCTAGTAGAAATAATTTTACACTACAGGTGAACTAGCTCTATAACGTAGTACAAATAATTTTACACTAGAGTTGAACTAGCTCTATAACCTACTACAAATAATTTTACACTAGAAATGAACTAGCTCTATAACCTAGTACAAATAATTTTACACTAAGGTTGAACTAGCTCTATAACCTAGTACAAATAATTTTACACTAGTGTTGAACTAGTTGTGTAACCTAGTTCAAATAATTTTACACTACAGTTGAACTAGCTTTATAACCTAGTACAAATAATTTTACACTAGAAATGAACTAGCTCGATAGCCTAGTACAAATAATTTTACACTAGAGTTGAACTAGCTCTATAACCTAGTACAAATAATTTTACACTAGACTTGAACTAGCTGTATAACCTAGTTCAAGTAATTTTACGCAAAGATTGAACTAGCTCTATAACCTAGTACAAATAATTTTACACTAGAGTTGAACTAGCTCTGTAACCTAGTTCAAATAATTTTACACTAGAGTTGAACTAGCTCTATAACCTAGTACAAATAATTTTACACTAGACTTGAACTAGCTGTATAACCTAGTTCAAATAATTTTACACTAAGATTGAACTAGCTCTATAACCTAGTACAAATAATTTTACACTAGGGTTGAACTAGCTCTATAACCGAGTACAAATAATTTTAAACTAGAGTTTAACTAGCTTTAAAACAAAGTATGAATAATTTTACACTATAGTTGAACTAGCTCTATAAGCTAGTACAAATAATTTTACACTAGAGTTGAACTAGCTGTGTAACCTAGTTCAAAAATTTTTACACTACAGTTGAACTAGCTGTATAACCTAGTACAAATAATTTTACACTAGAAATGAACTAGCTCTATAACCTAGTACAAATAATTTTACACTAGAGTTGAACTAGCTCTATAACCTAGTACAAATAATTTTACACTAGAGTTGAACTAGCTCTATAACCTAGTACAAATAATTTTACACTAGAGTTGAACTAGCTCTGGAACCTAGTACAAATAATTTTATACTAGAGTTGAACTAGCTGTCTAACCTAGTACAAATAATTTTACACTAGAGTTGAACTAGCTCTATAACCTAGTACAAATAATTTTACACTAGAGTTGAACTAGCTCTATAACCAAGTACAAATAATTTACACTAGAGTTGAACTAGCTCTATAACATAGTTCAAAAAAATTTACACTAAGGTTGAACTAGCTCTATAACCTATTACAAATAATTTTACACTAGAGTTGAACTAGCTCTATAACCTGGTACAAATAATTTTACTCTAGAGTTGAACTAGCTCTATAACCTAGTACAAATAATTTGACACTAGGGTTGAACTAGCTCTATAACCGAGTACAAATAATTTTACACTAGAGTTGAACTCGCTCTATAACCTAGTACAAATAATTTTACACTATCGTTGAACTAGCTCTATAACCTAGTACAAATAATTTTACACTAGAAATGAACTAGCTCTATAACCTAGTACAAATAATTTTACACTAGAAATGAACTAGCTCTATAACCTAGTACAAATAATTTTACACTAGAGTTGAACTCGCTCTATAACCTAGTACAAATAATTTTACACTAGACTTGAACTAGCTCTATAACCTAGTTCAAATAATTTTACACTAAGATTGAACTAGCTCTATAACCTAGTACAAATAATTTTACACGAGAGTTGAACTAGCTCTATAACCTAGTACAAATAATTTTACACTAGAGTTAAACTAGCTCTATAACCTAGTAGAAATAATTTTACACTACAGGTGAACTAGCTCTATAACGTAGTACAAATAATTTTACACTAGAGTTGAACTAGCTCTATAACCTACTACAAATAATTTTACACTAGAAATGAACTAGCTCTATAACCTAGTACAAATAATTTTACACTAAGGTTGAACTAGCTCTATAACCTAGTACAAATAATTTTACACTAGTGTTGAACTAGTTGTGTAACCTAGTTCAAATAATTTTACACTACAGTTGAACTAGCTTTATAACCTAGTACAAATAATTTTACACTAGAAATGAACTAGCTCGATAACCTAGTACAAATAATTTTACACTAGAGTTGAACTAGCTCTATAACCTAGTACAAATAATTTTACACTAGACTTGAACTAGCTGTATAACCTAGTTCAAGTAATTTTACGCAAAGATTGAACTAGCTCTATAACCTAGTACAAATAATTTTACACTAGAGTTGAACTAGCTCTGTAACCTAGTTCAAATAATTTTACACTAGAGTTGAACTAGCTCTATAACCTAGTACAAATAATTTTACACTAGACTTGAACTAGCTGTATAACCTAGTTCAAATAATTTTACACTAAGATTGAACTAGCTCTATAACCTAGTACAAATAATTTTACACTAGGGTTGAACTAGCTCTATAACCGAGTACAAATAATTTTAAACTAGAGTTTAACTAGCTTTAAAACAAAGTATGAATAATTTTACACTATAGTTGAACTAGCTCTATAAGCTAGTACAAATAATTTTACACTAGAGTTGAACTAGCTGTGTAACCTAGTTCAAAAATTTTTACACTACAGTTGAACTAGCTGTATAACCTAGTACAAATAATTTTACACTAGAAATGAACTAGCTCTATAACCTAGTACAAATAATTTTACACTAGAGTTGAACTAGCTCTATAACCTAGTACAAATAATTTTACACTAGAGTTGAACTAGCTCTATAACCTAGTACAAATAATTTTACACTAGAGTTGAACTAGCTCTGGAACCTAGTACAAATAATTTTATACTAGAGTTGAACTAGCTGTCTAACCTAGTACAAATAATTTTACACTAGAGTTGAACTAGCTCTATAACCTAGTACAAATAATTTTACACTAGAGTTGAACTAGATCTATAACCAAGTACAAATAATTTACACTAGAGTTGAACTAGCTCTATAACATAGTTCAAAAAAATTTACACTAAGGTTGAACTAGCTCTATAACCTATTACAAATAATTTTACACTAGAGTTGAACTAGCTCTATAACCTGGTACAAATAATTTTACTCTAGAGTTGAACTAGCTCTATAACCTAGTACAAATAATTTGACACTAGGGTTGAACTAGCTCTATAACCGAGTACAAATAATTTTACACTAGAGTTGAACTCGCTCTATAACCTAGTACAAATAATTTTACACTATCGTTGAACTAGCTCTATAACCTAGTACAAATAATTTTACACTAGAAATGAACTAGCTCTATAACCTAGTACAAATAATTTTACACTAGAAATGAACTAGCTCTATAACCTAGTACAAATAATTTTACACTAGAGTTGAACTCGCTCTATAACCTAGTACAAATAATTTTACACTATCGTTGAACTAGCTCTATAACCTAGTACAAATAATTTTACACTAGAAATGAACTAGCTCTATAACCTAGTACAAATAATTTTACACTAGAAATGAACTAGCTCTATAACCTAGTACAAATAATTTTACACTAGAGTTGAACTAGCTCTATAACCTAGTACAAATAATTTTACACTAGACTTGAACTAGCTGTATAACCTAGTTCAAGTAATTTTACGCTAAGATTGAACTAGCTCTATAACCTAGTACAAATAATTTTACACTAGAGTTGAACTAGCTCTGTAACCTAGTTCAAATAATTTTACACTAGACTTGAACTAGCTCTATAACCTAGTACAAATAATTTTACACTAGACTTGAACTAGCTGTATAACCTAGTTCAAATAATTTTACACTAACATTGAACTAGCTCTATAACCTAGTACAAATAATTTTACACTAGGGTTGAACTAGCTCTATAACCGAGTACAAATAATTTTAAACTAGAGTTTAACTAGCTTTAAAACAAAGTATGAATAATTTTACACTATAGTTGAACTAGCTCTATAAGCTAGTACAAATAATTTTACACTAGAGTTGAACTAGCTGTGTAACCTAGTTCAAAAAATTTTACACTACAGTTGAACTAGCTCTATAACCTAGTACAAATAATTTTACACTAGAAATGAACTAGCTCTATAACCTAGTACAAATAATTTTACACTAGAGTTGAACTAGCTCTATAAACTAGTACTAATAATTTTACACTAGAGTTGAACTAGCTCTATAACCTAGTACAAATAATTTTACACTAGAGTTGAACTAGCTCTGTAACCTAGTACAAATAATTTTATACTAGAGTTGAACTAGCTGTCTAACCTAGTACAAATAATTTTACACTAGAGTTGAACTAGCTCTATAACCTAGTACAAATAATTTTACACTAGAGTTGAACTAGCTCTATAACCAAGTACAAATAATTTACACTAGAGTTGAACTAGCTCTATAACATAGTTCAAAAAAATTTACACTAAGGTTGAACTAGCTCTATAACCTATTACAAATAATTTTACACTAGAGTTGAACTAGCTCTATAACCTGGTACAAATAATTTTACTCTAGAGTTGAACTAGCTCTATAACCTAGTACAAATAATTTGACACTAGGGTTGAACTAGCTCTATAACCGAGTACAAATAATTTTACACTAGAGTTGAACTCGCTCTATAACCTAGTACAAATAATTTTACACTATCGTTGAACTAGCTCTATAACCTAGTACAAATAATTTTACACTAGAAATGAACTAGCTCTATAACCTAGTACAAATAATTTTACACTAGAAATGAACTAGCTCTATAACCTAGTACAAATAATTTTACACTAGAGTTGAACTAGCTCTATAACCTAGTACAAATAATTTTACACTAGACTTGAACTAGCTCTATAACCTAGTTCAAATAATTTTACACTAAGATTGAACTAGCTCTATAACCTAGTACAAATAATTTTACACTAGAGTTGAACTAGCGCTATAACATAGTACAAATAATTTTACACTAGAGTTAAACTAGCTCTATAACCTAGTAGAAATAATTTTACACTACAGGTGAACTAGCTCTATAACGTAGTACAAATAATTTTACACTAGAGTTGAACTAGCTCTATAACCTACTACAAATAATTTTACACTAGAGTTGAACTAGCTCTATAACCTAGTACAAATTATTTTACACTAGAGTTGAACTAGCTCTATAACCTAGTACAAATAATTTTACACTAGAGTTGAACTAGCTCTACAACCTGGTACGAATAATCTTACACTATAGTTGAACTAGCTCTGTAACCTAGTACAAATAATTTTATACTAGAGTTGAACTAGCTGTGTATCCTAGTTCAAATAATTTTACACTACAGTTGAACTAGCTCTATAACCTAGTACAAATAATTATACACTAGAAATGAACTAGCTCTATAACCTAGTACAAATAATTTTACACTAGAGTTGAACTAGCTGTATAACCTTGTACAAATAATTTTACACAAGAGTTGAACTAGCTCTATAGCCTAGTACAAATAATTTTACACTAGAGTTGAACTAGCTCTGTAACCTAGTTCAAATAATTTTACACTAGAGTTGAACTAGCTCTATAACCTAGTACAAATAATTTTACACTAGACTTGAACTAGCTGTATAACCTAGTTCAAATAATTTTACACTAACATTGAACTAGCTCTATAACCTAGTACAAATAATTTTACACTAGGGTTGAACTAGCTCTATAACCGAGTACAAATAATTTTAAACTAGAGTTTAACTAGCTTTAAAACAAAGTATGAATAATTTTACACTATAGTTGAACTAGCTCTATAAGCTAGTACAAATAATTTTACACTAGAGTTGAACTAGCTGTGTAACCTAGTTCAAAAAATTTTACACTACAGTTGAACTAGCTCTATAACCTAGTACAAATAATTTTACACTAGAAATGAACTAGCTCTATAACCTAGTACAAATAATTTTACACTAGAGTTGAACTAGCTCTATAACCTAGTACAAATAATTTTACACTAGAGTTGAACTAGCTCTATAACCTAGTACAAATAATTTTACACTAGAGTTGAACTAGCTCTGTAACCTAGTACAAATAATTTTATACTAGAGTTGAACTAGCTGTCTAACCTAGTACAAATAATTTTACACTAGAGTTGAACTAGCTCTATAACCTAGTACAAATAATTTTACACTAGAGTTGAACTAGCTCTATAACCAAGTACAAATAATTTACACTAGAGTTGAACTAGCTCTATAACATAGTTCAAAAAAATTTACACTAAGGTTGAACTAGCTCTATAACCTATTACAAATAATTTTACACTAGAGTTGAACTAGCTCTATAACCTGGTACAAATAATTTTACTCTAGAGTTGAACTAGCTCTATAACCTAGTACAAATAATTTGACACTAGGGTTCAACTAGCTCTATAACCGAGTACAAATAATTTTACACTAGAGTTGAACTCGCTCTATAACCTAGTACAAATAATTTTACACTATCGTTGAACTAGCTCTATAACCTAGTACAAATAATTTTACACTAGAAATGAACTAGCTCTATAACCTAGTACAAATAATTTTACACTAGAAATGAACTAGCTCTATAACCTAGTACAAATAATTTTACACTAGAGTTGAACTAGCTCTATAACCTAGTACAAATAATTTTACACTAGACTTGAACTAGCTCTATAACCTAGTTCAAATAATTTTACACTAAGATTGAACTAGCTCTATAACCTAGTACAAATAATTTTACACTAGAGTTGAACTAGCTCTATAACATAGTACAAATAATTTTACACTAGAGTTAAACTAGCTCTATAACCTAGTAGAAATAATTTTACACTACAGGTGAACTAGCTCTATAGCGTAGTACAAATAATTTTACACTAGAGTTGAACTAGCTCTATAACCTACTACAAATAATTTTACACTAGAGTTGAACTAGCTCTATAACCTAGTACAAATTATTTTACACTAGAGTTGAACTAGCTCTACAACCTGGTACGAATAATCTTACACTATAGTTGAACTAGCTCTGTAACCTAGTACAAATAATTTTATACTAGAGTTGAACTAGCTGTGTAACCTAGTTCAAATAATTTTACACTACAGTTGAACTAGCTCTATAACCTAGTACAAATAATTATACACTAGAAATGAACTAGCTCTATAACCTAGTACAAATAATTTTACACTAGAGTTGAACTAGCTCTATAACCTTGTACAAATAATTTTACACAAGAGTTGAACTAGCTCTATAGCCTAGTACAAATAATTTTACACTAGAGTTGAACTAGCTCTGTAACCTAGTTCAAATAATTTTACACTAGAGTTGAACTAGCTCTATAACCTAGTACAAATAATTTTACACTAGAAATGAACTAGCTCTATAACCTAGTACAAATAATTTTACACTATAGTTGAACTAGCTCTATAACCTAGTACAAATAATTTTACACTAGTGTTGAACTAGTTGTGTAACCTAGTTCAACTAATTTTACACTACAGTTGAACTAGCTTTATAACCTAGTACAAATAATTTTACACTAGAAATGAACTAGCTCGATAACCTAGTACAAATAATTTTACACTAGAGTTGAACTAGCTCTATAACCTAGTAAAAATAATTTTACACTAGACTTGAACTAGCTGTATAACCTAGTTCAAATAATTTTACACTAAGAATTAACTAGCTCTATAACCTAGTACAAATAATTTTACACTAGAGTTGAACTAGCTCTGTAACCTAGTTCAAATAATTTTACACTAGAGTTGAACTAGCTCTATAACCTAGTACAAATAATTTTACACTAGACTTGAACTAGCTGTATAACCTAGTTCAAATAATTTTACACTAAGATTGAACTAGCTCTATAACCTAGTACAAATAATTTTACACTAATGTTAAACTAGCTCTATAACCTATTACAAATAATTTTACACTAGAGTTGAACGAGCTCTATAACCTGGTACAAATAATTTTACTCTAGAGTTGCACTAGCTCTATAACCTAGTACAAATAGTTTGACACTAGGGTTGAACTAGCTCTATAACCGAGTACAAATAATTTTACACTAGAGTTGAACTAGCTCTATAACCTAGTATAAATAATTTTACACTAGACTTGAACTAGCTCTATAACATAGTACGAATAATTTTACACTATAGTTGAACTAGCTCTATAACCTAGTACAAATAATTTTACACTAGTGTTGAACTCGTTGTGTAACCTAGTTCAAATAATTTTACACTACAGTTGAACTAGCTCTATAACCTAGTACAAATAATTTTACACTAGACTTGAACTAGCTGTATAACCTAGTTCAAATAATTTTACACTAAGATTGAACTAGCTCTATAACCTAGTACAAATAATTTTACACTAGAGTTGAACTAGCTCTATAACCTAGTACAAATAATTTTACACTAGAGTTAAACTAGCTCTATAACCTAGTACAAATAATTTTACACTACAGGTGAACTAGCTCTATAACGTAGTACAAATAATTTTACACTAGAGTTGAACTAGCTCTATAACCTAGTACAAATAATTTTACACTAGAGCTGAACTAGCTCTATAACCTAGTACAAATTATATTACACTAGAGTTGAACTAGCTCTATAACCTAGTACGAATAATTTTACACTATAGTTGAACTAGCTCTATAACCTACTACAAATAATTTTACACTAGTGTTGAACTAGCTGTGTAACCTAGTTCAAATAATTCTACACTACAGTTGAACTAGCTCTATAACCTAGTACAAATAATTTTACACTAGAAATGAACTAGCTCTATAACCTAGTACAAATAATTTTACACTAGAGTTGAACTAGCTCTATAACCTAGTACAAATAATTTTACACTAGACTTGAACTAGCTCTATAACGTAGTTCAAATAATTTTACACTAAGATTGAACTAGCTCTATAACCTAGTACAAATAATTTTACACTAGAGTTGAACTAGCTCTATAACATAGTACAAATAATTTTACACTAGAGTTAAACTAGCTCTATAACCTAGTAGAAATAATTTTACACTACAGGTGAACTAGCTCTATAACGTAGTACAAATAATTTTACACTAGAGTTGAACTAGCTCTATAACCTACTACAAATACTTTTACACTAGAGTTGAACTAGCTCTATAACCTAGTACAAATTATTTTACACTAGAGTTGAACTAGCTCTATAACCTAGTACAAATAATTTTACACTAGAGTTGAACTAGCTCTACAACCTGGTACGAATAATCTTACACTATAGTTGAACTAGCTCTGTAACCTAGTACAAATAATTTTATACTAGAGTTGAACTAGCTGTGTAACCTAGTTCAAATAATTTTACACTACAGTTGAACTAGCTCTATAACCTAGTACAAATAATTATACACTAGAAATGAACTAGCTCTATAACCTAGTACAAATAATTTTACACTAGAGTTGAACTAGCTCTATAACCTTGTACAAATAATTTTACACAAGAGTTGAACTAGCTCTATAGCCTAGTACAAATAATTTTACACTAGAGTTGAACTAGCTCTGTAACCTAGTTCAAATAATTTTACACTAGAGTTGAACTAGCTCTATAACCTAGTACAAATAATTTTACACTAGAAATGAACTAGCTCTATAACCTAGTACAAATAATTTTACACTATAGTTGAACTAGCTCTATAACCTAGTACAAATAATTTTACACTAGTGTTGAACTAGTTGTGTAACCTAGTTCAAATAATTTTACACTATCGTTTAACTAGCTCTATAACCTAGTACAAATAATTTTACACTAGTGTTGAACTAGCTGTGTAACCTAGTTCAAATAATTTTACACTACAGTTGAACTAGCTCTATAACCTAGTACAAATAATTTTACACTAGAAATGAACTAGCTCTATAACCTAGTACAAATAATTTTACACTAGAGTTGAACTAGCTCTACAACCTTGTACAAATAATTTTACACTAGAGTTGAACTAGCTCTATAGCCTAGTACAAATAATTTTACACTAGAGTTGAACTAGCTCTGTAACCTAGTTCAAATAATTTTACACTAGAATTGAACTAGCTCTATAACCTAGTACAAATAATTTTACACTAGACTTGAACTAGCTGTATAACCTAGTTCAAATAATTTTACACTAAGATTGAACTAGCTCTATAACCTAGTACAAATAATTTTACACTAGGGTTGAACTAGCTCTATAACCGAGTACAAATAATTTTAAACTAGAGTTTAACTAGATTTATAACAAAGTATGAATAATTTTACACTATAGTTGAACTAGCTCTATAAGCTAGTACAAATAATTTTACACTAGAGTTGAACTAGCTGTGTAACCTAGTTCAAAAAATTTTACACTACAGTTGAACTAGCTCTATAACCTAGTACAAATAATTTTACACTAGAAATGAACTAGCTCTATAACCTAGTACAAATAATTTTACACTAGAGTTGAACTAGCTCTATAACCTAGTACAAATAATTTTACACTAGAGTTGAACTAGCTCTATAACCTAGTACAAATAATTTTACACTAGAGTTGAACTAGCTCTGTAACCTAGTACAAATAATTTTATACTAGAGTTGAACTAGCTGTCTAACCTAGTACAAATAATTTTACACTAGAGTTGAACTAGCTCTATAACCTAGTACAAATAATTTTACACTAGAGTTGAACTAGCTCTATAACCAAGTACAAATAATTTACACTAGAGTTGAACTAGCTCTATAACATAGTTCAAAAAAATTTACACTAAGGTTGAACTAGCTCTATAACCTATTACAAATAATTTTACACTAGAGTTGAACTAGCTCTATAACCTGGTACAAATAATTTTACTCTAGAGTTGAACTAGCTCTATAACCTAGTACAAATAATTTGACACTAGGGTTGAACTAGCTCTATAACCGAGTACAAATAATTTTACACTAGAGTTGAACTCGCTCTATAACCTAGTACAAATAATTTTACACTATCGTTTAACTAGCTCTATAACCTAGTACAAATAATTTTACACTAGAGTTGAACTAGCTCTATAACCTAGTACAAATAATTTTACACTAGAGTTGAACTAGCTCTTAAACCTAGTACAAATCATTTTACACCGGAGTTGAACTAAATCTATAACCTAGAACAAAAAAATTTAGACTAGAGTTGAACTAGGTCTATAACCTAGTACAAATAATTTTACACTAGTGTTGAACTAGCTGTGTAACCTAGTTCAAATAATTTTACACTACAGTTGAACTAGCTCTATAACCTAGTACAAATAATTTTACACTAGAAATGAACTAGCTCTATAACCTAGTACAAATAATTTTACACTAGAGTTGAACTAGCTCTATAACCTTGTACAAATAATTTTACACTAGAGTTGAACTAGCTCTATAGCCTAGTACAAATAATTTTACACTAGAGTTGAACTAGCTCTGTAACCTAGTTCAAATAATTTTACACTAGAGTTGAACTAGCTCTATAACCTAGTACAAATAATTTTACACTAGAAATGAACTAGCTCTATAACCTAGTACAAATAATTTTACACTAGAGTTGAACTAGCTCTATAACCTAGTACAAATAATTAGACACTAGAGTTGAACTAGCTCTATAACCTAGTACAAATAATTTTACACTAGAGTTGAACTAGGTCTATAACCTAGTACAAATAATTTTACACTAGTGTTGAACTAGCTGTGTAACCTAGTTCAAATAATTTTACACTACAGTTGAACTAGCTCTATAACCTAGTACAAATAATTTTACACTAGAAATGAACTAGCTCTATAACCTAGTACAAATAATTTTACACTAGAGTTGAACTAGCTCTATAACCTTGTACAAATAATTTTACACTAGAGTTGAACTAGCTCTATAGCCTAGTACAAATAATTTTACACTAGAGTTGAACTAGCTCTGTAACCTAGTTCAAATAATTTTACACTAGAGTTGAACTAGCTCTATAACCTAGTACAAATAATTTTACACTAGAAATGAACTAGCTCTATAACCTAGTACAAATAATTTTACACTAGAGTTGAACTAGCTCTATAACCTAGTACAAATAATTAGACACTAGAGTTGAACTAGCTCTATAACCTAGTACAAATAATTTTACACTAGAGTTGAACTAGCTCTATAACCTAGTTCAAATAATTTTACACTAGAGTTGAACTAGCTCTATAACCTAGTACAAATAATTTTACACAAGAGTTGAACTAGCTCTATAACCTAGTACAAATAATTTTACACTAGGGTTGGACTAGCTCTATAACCGAGTACAAATAATTTTAAACTAGAGTTTAACTAGCTTTATAACAAAGTATGAATAATTTTACACTATAGTTGAACTAGCTCTATAAGCTAGTACAAATAATTTTACACTAGAGTTGAACTAGCTGTGTAACCTAGTTCAAATAATTTTACACTACAGTTGAACTAGCTCTATAACCTAGTACAAATAATTTTACACTAGAAATGAACTAGCTCTATAACCTAGTACAAATAATTTTACACTAGAGTTGAACTAGCTCTATAACCTAGTACAAATAATTTTACACTAGAGTTGAACTAGCTCTATAACATAGTACAAATAATTTTACACTAGAGTTGAACTAGCTCTGTAACCTAGTACAAATAATTTTATACTAGAGTTGAACTACCTCTGTAACCTAGTACAAATAATTTTATACTAGAGTTGAACTAGCTCTATAACCTAGTACAAATAATTTTACACTAGAGTTGAACTAGCTCTATAACCAAGTACAAATAATTTTACACTAGAGTTGAACTAGCTCTATAACATAGTTCAAAAAAATTTACACTAAGGTTGAACTAGCTGTATAACCTATTACAAATAATTTTACACTAGAGTTGAACTAGCTCTATAACCTGGTACAAATAATTTTACTCAAGAGTAGAACTAGCTCTATAACCTAGTACAAATAATTTGACACTAGGGTTGAACTAGCTCTATAACCGAGTACAAATAATTTTACACTAGAGTTGAACTCGCTCTATAACCTAGTACAAATAATTTTACACTATCGTTGAACTAGCTCTATAACCTAGTACAAATAATTTTACACTAGAGTTGAACTAGCTCTTAAACCTAGTACAAATCATTTTACACTGGAGTTGAACTAAATCTATAACCTAGTACAAATAATTTTAGACTAGAGTTGAACTAGGTCTATAACCTAGTACAAATAATTTTACACTAGTGTTGAACTAGCTGTGTAACCTAGTTCAAGTAATTTTACACTACAGTTGAACTAGCTCTATAACCTAGTACAAATAATTTTACACTAGAAATGAACTAGCTCTATAACCTAGTACAAATAATTTTACACTAGAGTTGAACTAGCTCTATAACCTAGTACAAATAATTTAACACTAGACTTGAACTAGCTCTATAACCTAGTTCAAATAATTTTACACTAAGGTTGAACTAGCTCTATAACCTAGTACAAATAATTTTACAATAGAGTTGAACTAGCTCTATAACCTAGTACAAATAATTTTACACTAGAGTTGAACTAGCTCTATAACCTAGTACAAATAATTTTACACTACAGGTGAACTAGCTCTATAACGTAGTACAAATAATTTTACACTAGAGTTGAACTAGCTCTATAACCTAGTACAAATAATTTTACACTAGAGTTGAACTAGCTCTATAACATAGTACAAATAATTTTACACTACAGGTGAACTAGCTCTATAACGTGGTACAAATAATTTTACACTAGAGTTGAACTAGCTCTGTAACCTAGTACAAATAATTTTATACTAGAGTTGAACTAGCTGTCTAACCTAGTACAAATAATTTTACACTAGAGTTGAACTAGCTCTATAACCTAGTACAAATAATTTTACACTAGAGTTGAACTAGCTCTATAACCAAGTACAAATAATTTTACACTAGAGTTGAACTAGCTCTATAACATAGTTCAAAAAAATTTACACTAAGGTTGAACTAGCTCTATAACCTATTACAAATAATTTTACACTAGAGTTGAACTAGCTCTATAACCTGGTACAAATAATTTTACTCTAGAGTTGAACTAGCTCTATAACCTAGTACAAATAATTTGACACTAGGGTTGAACTAGCTCTATAACTGAGTACAAATAATTTTACACTAGAGTTGAACTCGCTCTATAACCTAGTACAAATAATTTTACACTATCGTTGAACTAGCTCTATAACCTAGTACAAATAATTTTACACTAGAGTTGAACTAGCTCTATAACCTAGTACAAATAATTTCACACTAGAGTTGAACTAGCTCTTAAACCTAGTACAAATCATTTTACACTGGAGTTGAACTAAATCTATAACCTAGTACAAATAATTTTAGACTAGAGTTGAACTAGCTCTATAACCTAGTACAAATAATTTTACACTAGTGTTGAACTAGCTGTGTAACCTAGTTCAAATAATTTTACACTACAGTTGAACTAGCTCTATAACCTAGTACAAATAATTTTACACTAGAAATGAACTAGCTCTATAACCTAGTACAAATAATTTTACACTAGAGTTGAACTAGCTCTATAACCTAGTACAAATAATTTTACACTAGACTTGAACTAGCTCTATAACCTAGTTCAAATAATTTTACACTAAGGTTGAACTAGCTCTATAACCTAGTACAAATAATTTTACACTAGAGTTGAACTAGCTCTATAACCTAGTACAAATAATTTTACACTAGAGTTGAACTAGCTCTATAACCTAGTACAAATAATTTTACACTACAGGTGAACTAGCTCTATAACGTAGTACAAATAATTTTACACTAGAGTTGAACTAGCTCTATAACCTAGTACAAATAATTTTACACTAGAGTTGAACTTGCTCTATAACCTAGTACAAATAATTTTACACTACAGTTGAACTAGCTCTATAACGTAGTACAAATAATTTTACACTAGGGTTGAACTAGCTCTATAACCTAGTACAAATAATTTTACACTAGAGTTGAACTAGCTGTGTAACCTAGTTCAAATAATTTTACACTACAGTTGAACTACCTCTATAACCTAGTACAAATAATTTTACACTAGAAATGAACTAGCTCTATAACCTAGTACAAATAATTTTACACTAGAGTTGAACTAGCTCTATAACCTAGTACAAATACTTTTACACTAGAGCTGAACTAGCTCTATAACCTAGTTCAAATAATTTTACACTAGGGTTGAACTAGCTCTATAACCTAGTACCAATAATTTTACACTAGAGTTGAACTAGCTCTATAGCCTAGTACAAATAATTTTACACTAGTGTTGAACTAGCTGTGTAACCTAGTTCAAATAATTTTACACTACAGTTGAACTAGCTCTATAACCTAGTACAAATAATTTTACACTAGAAATGAACTAGCTCTATAACCTAGTACAAATAATTTTACACTAGAGTTGAACTAGCTCTATAACCTAGTACAAATAATTTTACACTAGACTTGAACTAGCTCTATAACCTAGTTCAAATAATTTTACACTAAGGTTGAACTAGCTCTATAACCTAGTACAAATAATTTTACACTAGAGTTGAACTAGCTCTATAACCTAGTACAAATAATTTTACACTAGAGTTGAACTAGCTCTATAACCTAGTACAAATAATTTTACACTACAGGTGAACTAGCTCTATAACGTAGTACAAATAATTTTACACTAGAGTTGAACTAGCTCTATAACCTAGTACAAATAATTTTACACTAGAGTTGAACTTGCTCTATAACCTAGTACAAATAATTTTACACTACAGGTGAACTAGCTCTATAACGTAGTACAAATAATTTTACACTAGAGTTGAACTAGCTCTATAACCTAGTACAAATAATTTTACACTAGGGTTGAACTAGCTCTATAACCGAGTACAAATAATTTTACACTAGAGTTGAACTCGCTCTATAACCTAGTACAAATAATTTTACACTATCGTTGAACTAGATCTATAACCTAGTACAAATAATTTTACACTAGAGTTGAACTAGCTCTATAACCTAGTACAAATAATTTTACACTAGACTTGAACTAGCTCTATAACCTAGTTCAAATAATTTTACACTAAGGTTGAACTAGCTCTATAACCTAGTACAAATAATTTTACACTAGAGTTGAACTAGCTCTATAACCTAGTACAAATAATTTTACACTAGAGTTGAACTAGCTCTATAACCTAGTACAAATAATTTTACACTACAGGTGAACTAGCTCTATAACGTAGTACAAATAATTTTACACTAGAGTTGAACTAGCTCTATAACCTAGTACAAATAATTTTACACTAGAGTTGAACTTGCTCTATAACCTAGTACAAATAATTTTACACTACAGTTGAACTAGCTCTATAACGTAGTACAAATAATTTTACACTAGGGTTGAACTAGCTCTATAACCTAGTACAAATAATTTTACACTAGAGTTGAACTAGCTGTGTAACCTAGTTCAAATAATTTTACACTACAGTTGAACTAGCTCTATAACCTAGTACAAATAATTTTACACTAGAAATGAACTAGCTCTATAACCTAGTACAAATAATTTTACACTAGAGTTGAACTAGCTCTATAACCTAGTACAAATACTTTTACACTAGAGCTGAACTAGCTCTATAACCTAGTTCAAATAATTTTACACTAGGGTTGAACTAGCTCTATAACCTAGTACCAATAATTTTACACTAGAGTTGAACTAGCTCTATAGCCTAGTACAAATAATTTTACACTAGTGTTGAACTAGCTGTGTAACCTAGTTCAAATAATTTTACACTACAGTTGAACTAGCTCTATAACCTAGTACAAATAATTTTACACTAGAAATGAACTAGCTCTATAACCTAGTACAAATAATTTTACACTAGAGTTGAACTAGCTCTATAACCTAGTACAAATAATTTTACACTAGACTTGAACTAGCTCTATAACCTAGTTCAAATAATTTTACACTAAGGTTGAACTAGCTCTATAACCTAGTAAAAATAATTTTACACTAGAGTTGAACTAGCTCTATAACCTAGTACAAATAATTTTACACTAGAGTTGAACTAGCTCTATAACCTAGTACAAATAATTTTACACTAGAGTTGAACTAGCTCTATAACCTAGTACAAATAATTTTACACTACAGGTGAACTAGCTCTATAACGTAGTACAAATAATTTTACACTAGAGTTGAACTAGCTCTATAACCTAGTACAAATAATTTTACACTAGAGTTGAACTTGCTCTATAACCTAGTACAAATAATTTTACACTAGAGTTGAACTAGCTCTATAACCTAGTACAAATAATTTTACACTACAGGTGAACTAGCTCTATAACGTAGTACAAATAATTTTACACTAGAGTTGAACTAGCTCTATAACCTAGTACAAATAATTTTACACTAGAGTTGAACTTGCTCTATAACCTAGTACAAATAATTTTACACTACAGGTGAACTAGCTCTATAACGTAGTACAAATAATTTTACACTAGAGTTGAACTAGCTCTATAACCTAGTACAAATAATTTTACACTAGGGTTGAACTAGCTCTATAACCGAGTACAAATAATTTTACACTAGAGTTGAACTCGCTCTATAACCTAGTACAAATAATTTTACACTATCGTTGAACTAGATCTATAACCTAGTACAAATAATTTTACACTAGAGTTGAACTAGCTCTATAACCTAGTACAAATAATTTTACACTAGACTTGAACTAGCTCTATAACCTAGTTCAAATAATTTTACACTAAGGTTGAACTAGCTCTATAACCTAGTACAAATAATTTTACACTAGAGTTGAACTAGCTCTATAACCTAGTACAAATAATTTTACACTAGAGTTGAACTAGCTCTATAACCTAGTACAAATAATTTTACACTACAGGTGAACTAGCTCTATAACGTAGTACAAATAATTTTACACTAGAGTTGAACTAGCTCTATAACCTAGTACAAATAATTTTACACTAGAGTTGAACTTGCTCTATAACCTAGTACAAATAATTTTACACTACAGTTGAACTAGCTCTATAACGTAGTACAAATAATTTTACACTAGGGTTGAACTAGCTCTATAACCTAGTACAAATAATTTTACACTAGAGTTGAACTAGCTGTGTAACCTAGTTCAAATAATTTTACACTACAGTTGAACTAGCTCTATAACCTAGTACAAATAATTTTATACTAGAAATGAACTAGCTCTATAACCTAGTACAAATAATTTTACACTAGAGTTGAACTAGCTCTATAACCTAGTACAAATACTTTTACACTAGACTTGAACTAGCTCTATAACCTAGTTCAAATAATTTTACACTAAGGTTGAACTAGCTCTATAACCTAGTACAAATAATTTTACACTAGAGTTGAACTAGCTCTATAACCTAGTACAAATAATTTTACACTAGAGTTGAACTAGCTCTATAACCTAGTACAAATAATTTTACACTACAGGTGAACTAGCTCTATAACGTAGTACAAATAATTTTACACTAGAGTTGAACTAGCTCTATAACCTAGTACAAATAATTTTACACTAGAGTTGAACTTGCTCTATAACCTAGTACAAATAATTTTACACTACAGGTGAACTAGCTCTATAACGTAGTACAAATAATTTTACACTAGAGTTGAACTAGCTCTATAACCTAGTACAAATAATTTTACACTAGAGTTGAACTAGCTGTGTAACCTAGTTCAAATAATTTTACACTACAGTTGAACTAGCTCTATAACCTAGTACAAATAATTTTACACTAGAAATGAACTAGCTCTATAACCTAGTACAAATAATTTTACACTAGAGTTGAACTAGCTCTATAACCTAGTACAAATACTTTTACACTAGAGCTGAACTAGCTCTATAACCTAGTTCAAATAATTTTACACTAGGGTTGAACTAGCTCTATAACCTAGTACCAATAATTTTACACTAGAGTTGAACTAGCTCTATAGCCTAGTACAAATAATTTTACACTAGTGTTGAACTAGCTGTGTAACCTAGTTCAAATAATTTTACACTACAGTTGAACTAGCTCTATAACCTAGTACAAATAATTTTACACTAGAAATGAACTAGCTCTATAACCTAGTACAAATAATTTTACACTAGAGTTGAACTAGCTCTATAACCTAGTACAAATAATTTTACACTAGACTTGAACTAGCTCTATAACCTAGTTCAAATAATTTTACACTAAGGTTGAACTAGCTCTATAACCTAGTACAAATAATTTTACACTAGAGTTGAACTAGCTCTATAACCTAGTACAAATAATTTTACACTAGAGTTGAACTAGCTCTATAACCTAGTACAAATAATTTTACACTAGAGTTGAACTAGCTCTATAACCTAGTACAAATAATTTTACACTACAGGTGAACTAGCTCTATAACGTAGTACAAATAATTTTACACTAGAGTTGAACTAGCTCTATAACCTAGTACAAATAATTTTACACTAGAGTTGAACTTGCTCTATAACCTAGTACAAATAATTTTACACTAGAGTTGAACTAGCTCTATAACCTAGTACAAATAATTTTACACTACAGGTGAACTAGCTCTATAACGTAGTACAAATAATTTTACACTAGAGTTGAACTAGCTCTATAACCTAGTACAAATAATTTTACACTAGAGTTGAACTTGCTCTATAACCTAGTACAAATAATTTTACACTACAGGTGAACTAGCTCTATAACGTAGTACAAATAATTTTACACTAGAGTTGAACTAGCTCTATAACCTAGTACAAATAATTTTACACTAGGGTTGAACTAGCTCTATAACCGAGTACAAATAATTTTACACTAGAGTTGAACTCGCTCTATAACCTAGTACAAATAATTTTACACTATCGTTGAACTAGATCTATAACCTAGTACAAATAATTTTACACTAGAGTTGAACTAGCTCTATAACCTAGTACAAATAATTTTACACTAGACTTGAACTAGCTCTATAACCTAGTTCAAATAATTTTACACTAAGGTTGAACTAGCTCTATAACCTAGTACAAATAATTTTACACTAGAGTTGAACTAGCTCTATAACCTAGTACAAATAATTTTACACTAGAGTTGAACTAGCTCTATAACCTAGTACAAATAATTTTACACTACAGGTGAACTAGCTCTATAACGTAGTACAAATAATTTTACACTAGAGTTGAACTAGCTCTATAACCTAGTACAAATAATTTTACACTAGAGTTGAACTTGCTCTATAACCTAGTACAAATAATTTTACACTACAGTTGAACTAGCTCTATAACGTAGTACAAATAATTTTACACTAGGGTTGAACTAGCTCTATAACCTAGTACAAATAATTTTACACTAGAGTTGAACTAGCTGTGTAACCTAGTTCAAATAATTTTACACTACAGTTGAACTAGCTCTATAACCTAGTACAAATAATTTTACACTAGAAATGAACTAGCTCTATAACCTAGTACAAATAATTTTACACTAGAGTTGAACTAGCTCTATAACCTAGTACAAATACTTTTACACTAGACTTGAACTAGCTCTATAACCTAGTTCAAATAATTTTACACTAAGGTTGAACTAGCTCTATAACCTAGTACAAATAATTTTACACTAGAGTTGAACTAGCTCTATAACCTAGTACAAATAATTTTACACTAGAGTTGAACTAGCTCTATAACCTAGTACAAATAATTTTACACTACAGGTGAACTAGCTCTATAACGTAGTACAAATAATTTTACACTAGAGTTGAACTAGCTCTATAACCTAGTACAAATAATTTTACACTAGAGTTGAACTTGCTCTATAACCTAGTACAAATAATTTTACACTACAGGTGAACTAGCTCTATAACGTAGTACAAATAATTTTACACTAGAGTTGAACTAGCTCTATAACCTAGTACAAATACTTTTACACTAGACTTGAACTAGCTCTATAACCTAGTTCAAATAATTTTACACTAAGGTTGAACTAGCTCTATAACCTAGTACAAATAATTTTACACTAGAGTTGAACTAGCTCTATAACCTAGTACAAATAATTTTACACTAGAGTTGAACTAGCTCTATAACCTAGTACAAATAATTTTACACTACAGGTGAACTAGCTCTATAACGTAGTACAAATAATTTTACACTAGAGTTGAACTAGCTCTATAACCTAGTACAAATAATTTTACACTAGAGTTGAACTTGCTCTATAACCTAGTACAAATAATTTTACACTACAGGTGAACTAGCTCTATAACGTAGTACAAATAATTTTACACTAGAGTTGAACTAGCTCTATAACCTAGTACAAATAATTTTACACTAGGGTTGAACTAGCTCTATAACCGAGTACAAATAATTTTACACTAGAGTTGAACTCGCTCTATAACCTAGTACAAATAATTTTACACTATCGTTGAACTAGATCTATAACCTAGTACAAATAATTTTACACTAGAGTTGAACTAGCTCTATAACCTAGTACAAATAATTTTACACTAGACTTGAACTAGCTCTATAACCTAGTTCAAATAATTTTACACTAAGGTTGAACTAGCTCTATAACCTAGTACAAATAATTTTACACTAGAGTTGAACTAGCTCTATAACCTAGTACAAATAATTTTACACTAGAGTTGAACTAGCTCTATAACCTAGTACAAATAATTTTACACTACAGGTGAACTAGCTCTATAACGTAGTACAAATAATTTTAAACTAGAGTTGAACTAGCTCTATAACCTAGTACAAATAATTTTACACTAGAGTTGAACTTGCTCTATAACCTAGTACAAATAATTTTACACTACAGTTGAACTAGCTCTATAACGTAGTACAAATAATTTTACACTAGGGTTGAACTAGCTCTATAACCTAGTACAAATAATTTTACACTAGAGTTGAACTAGCTGTGTAACCTAGTTCAAATAATTTTACACTACAGTTGAACTAGCTCTATAACCTAGTACAAATAATTTTACACTAGAAATGAACTAGCTCTATAACCTAGTACAAATAATTTTACACTAGAGTTGAACTAGCTCTATAACCTAGTACAAATACTTTTACACTAGAGCTGAACTAGCTCTATAACCTAGTTCAAATAATTTTACACTAGGGTTGAACTAGCTCTATAACCTAGTACCAATAATTTTACACTAGAGTTGAACTAGCTCTATAGCCTAGTACAAATAATTTTACACTAGTGTTGAACTAGCTGTGTAACCTAGTTCAAATAATTTTACACTACAGTTGAACTAGCTCTATAACCTAGTACAAATAATTTTACACTAGAAATGAACTAGCTCTATAACCTAGTACAAATAATTTTACACTAGAGTTGAACTAGCTCTATAACCTAGTACAAATAATTTTACACTAGACTTGAACTAGCTCTATAACCTAGTTCAAATAATTTTACACTAAGGTTGAACTAGCTCTATAACCTAGTACAAATAATTTTACACTAGAGTTGAACTAGCTCTATAACCTAGTACAAATAATTTTACACTAGAGTTGAACTAGCTCTATAACCTAGTACAAATAATTTTACACTAGAGTTGAACTAGCTCTATAACCTAGTACAAATAATTTTACACTACAGGTGAACTAGCTCTATAACGTAGTACAAATAATTTTACACTAGAGTTGAACTAGCTCTATAACCTAGTACAAATAATTTTACACTAGAGTTGAACTTGCTCTATAACCTAGTACAAATAATTTTACACTAGAGTTGAACTAGCTCTATAACCTAGTACAAATAATTTTACACTACAGGTGAACTAGCTCTATAACGTAGTACAAATAATTTTACACTAGAGTTGAACTAGCTCTATAACCTAGTACAAATAATTTTACACTAGAGTTGAACTTGCTCTATAACCTAGTACAAATAATTTTACACTACAGGTGAACTAGCTCTATAACGTAGTACAAATAATTTTACACTAGAGTTGAACTAGCTCTATAACCTAGTACAAATAATTTTACACTAGGGTTGAACTAGCTCTATAACCGAGTACAAATAATTTTACACTAGAGTTGAACTCGCTCTATAACCTAGTACAAATAATTTTACACTATCGTTGAACTAGATCTATAACCTAGTACAAATAATTTTACACTAGAGTTGAACTAGCTCTATAACCTAGTACAAATAATTTTACACTAGACTTGAACTAGCTCTATAACCTAGTTCAAATAATTTTACACTAAGGTTGAACTAGCTCTATAACCTAGTACAAATAATTTTACACTAGAGTTGAACTAGCTCTATAACCTAGTACAAATAATTTTACACTAGAGTTGAACTAGCTCTATAACCTAGTACAAATAATTTTACACTACAGGTGAACTAGCTCTATAACGTAGTACAAATAATTTTACACTAGAGTTGAACTAGCTCTATAACCTAGTACAAATAATTTTACACTAGAGTTGAACTTGCTCTATAACCTAGTACAAATAATTTTACACTATAGTTGAACTAGCTCTATAACGTAGTACAAATAATTTTACACTAGGGTTGAACTAGCTCTATAACCTAGTACAAATAATTTTACACTAGAGTTGAACTAGCTGTGTAACCTAGTTCAAATAATTTTACACTACAGTTGAACTAGCTCTATAACCTAGTACAAATAATTTTACACTAGAAATGAACTAGCTCTATAACCTAGTACAAATAATTTTACACTAGAGTTGAACTAGCTCTATAACCTAGTACAAATACTTTTACACTAGACTTGAACTAGCTCTATAACCTAGTTCAAATAATTTTACACTAAGGTTGAACTAGCTCTATAACCTAGTACAAATAATTTTACACTAGAGTTGAACTAGCTCTATAACCTAGTACAAATAATTTTACACTAGAGTTGAACTAGCTCTATAACCTAGTACAAATAATTTTACACTACAGGTGAACTAGCTCTATAACGTAGTACAAATAATTTTACACTAGAGTTGAACTAGCTCTATAACCTAGTACAAATAATTTTACACTAGAGTTGAACTTGCTCTATAACCTAGTACAAATAATTTTACACTACAGTTGAACTAGCTCTATAACGTAGTACAAATAATTTTACACTAGGGTTGAACTAGCTCTATAACCTAGTACAAATAATTTTACACTAGAGTTGAACTAGCTGTGTAACCTAGTTCAAATAATTTTACACTACAGTTGAACTAGCTCTATAACCTAGTACAAATAATTTTACACTAGAAATGAACTAGCTCTATAACCTAGTACAAATAATTTTACACTAGAGTTGAACTAGCTCTATAACCTAGTACAAATAATTTTACACTAGACTTGAACTAGCTCTATAACCTAGTTCAAATAATTTTACACTAAGGTTGAACTAGCTCTATAACCTAGTACAAATAATTTTACACTAGAGTTGAACTAGCTCTATAACCTAGTACAAATAATTTTACACTAGAGTTGAACTAGCTCTATAACCTAGTACAAATAATTTTACACTACAGGTGAACTAGCTCTATAACGTAGTACAAATAATTTTACACTAGAGTTGAACTAGCTCTATAACCTAGTACAAATAATTTTACACTAGAGTTGAACTTGCTCTATAACCTAGTACAAATAATTTTACACTACAGGTGAACTAGCTCTATAACGTAGTACAAATAATTTTACACTAGAGTTGAACTAGCTCTATAACCTAGTACAAATAATTTTACACTAGGGTTGAACTAGCTCTATAACCGAGTACAAATAATTTTACACTAGAGTTGAACTCGCTCTATAACCTAGTACAAATAATTTTACACTATCGTTGAACTAGATCTATAACCTAGTACAAATAATTTTACACTAGAGTTGAACTAGCTCTATAACCTAGTACAAATAATTTTACACTAGACTTGAACTAGCTCTATAACCTAGTTCAAATAATTTTACACTAAGGTTGAACTAGCTCTATAACCTAGTACAAATAATTTTACACTAGAGTTGAACTAGCTCTATAACCTAGTACAAATAATTTTACACTAGAGTTGAACTAGCTCTATAACCTAGTACAAATAATTTTACACTACAGGTGAACTAGCTCTATAACGTAGTACAAATAATTTTACACTAGAGTTGAACTAGCTCTATAACCTAGTACAAATAATTTTACACTAGAGTTGAACTTGCTCTATAACCTAGTACAAATAATTTTACACTACAGTTGAACTAGCTCTATAACGTAGTACAAATAATTTTACACTAGGGTTGAACTAGCTCTATAACCTAGTACAAATAATTTTACACTAGAGTTGAACTAGCTGTGTAACCTAGTTCAAATAATTTTACACTACAGTTGAACTAGCTCTATAACCTAGTACAAATAATTTTACACTAGAAATGAACTAGCTCTATAACCTAGTACAAATAATTTTACACTAGAGTTGAACTAGCTCTATAACCTAGTACAAATACTTTTACACTAGAGCTGAACTAGCTCTATAACCTAGTTCAAATAATTTTACACTAGGGTTGAACTAGCTCTATAACCTAGTACCAATAATTTTACACTAGAGTTGAACTAGCTCTATAGCCTAGTACAAATAATTTTACACTAGTGTTGAACTAGCTGTGTAACCTAGTTCAAATAATTTTACACTACAGTTGAACTAGCTCTATAACCTAGTACAAATAATTTTACACTAGAAATGAACTAGCTCTATAACCTAGTACAAATAATTTTACACTAGAGTTGAACTAGCTCTATAACCTAGTACAAATAATTTTACACTAGACTTGAACTAGCTCTATAACCTAGTTCAAATAATTTTACACTAAGGTTGAACTAGCTCTATAACCTAGTACAAATAATTTTACACTAGAGTTGAACTAGCTCTATAACCTAGTACAAATAATTTTACACTAGAGTTGAACTAGCTCTATAACCTAGTACAAATAATTTTACACTAGAGTTGAACTAGCTCTATAACCTAGTACAAATAATTTTACACTACAGGTGAACTAGCTCTATAACGTAGTACAAATAATTTTACACTAGAGTTGAACTAGCTCTATAACCTAGTACAAATAATTTTACACTAGAGTTGAACTTGCTCTATAACCTAGTACAAATAATTTTACACTAGAGTTGAACTAGCTCTATAACCTAGTACAAATAATTTTACACTACAGGTGAACTAGCTCTATAACGTAGTACAAATAATTTTACACTAGAGTTGAACTAGCTCTATAACCTAGTACAAATAATTTTACACTAGAGTTGAACTTGCTCTATAACCTAGTACAAATAATTTTACACTACAGGTGAACTAGCTCTATAACGTAGTACAAATAATTTTACACTAGAGTTGAACTAGCTCTATAACCTAGTACAAATAATTTTACACTAGGGTTGAACTAGCTCTATAACCGAGTACAAATAATTTTACACTAGAGTTGAACTCGCTCTATAACCTAGTACAAATAATTTTACACTATCGTTGAACTAGATCTATAACCTAGTACAAATAATTTTACACTAGAGTTGAACTAGCTCTATAACCTAGTACAAATAATTTTACACTAGACTTGAACTAGCTCTATAACCTAGTTCAAATAATTTTACACTAAGGTTGAACTAGCTCTATAACCTAGTACAAATAATTTTACACTAGAGTTGAACTAGCTCTATAACCTAGTACAAATAATTTTACACTAGAGTTGAACTAGCTCTATAACCTAGTACAAATAATTTTACACTACAGGTGAACTAGCTCTATAACGTAGTACAAATAATTTTACACTAGAGTTGAACTAGCTCTATAACCTAGTACAAATAATTTTACACTAGAGTTGAACTTGCTCTATAACCTAGTACAAATAATTTTACACTACAGGTGAACTAGCTCTATAACGTAGTACAAATAATTTTACACTAGAGTTGAACTAGCTCTATAACCTAGTACAAATAATTTTACACTAGGGTTGAACTAGCTCTATAACCGAGTACAAATAATTTTACACTAGAGTTGAACTCGCTCTATAACCTAGTACAAATAATTTTACACTATCGTTGAACTAGATCTATAACCTAGTACAAATAATTTTACACTAGAGTTGAACTAGCTCTATAACCTAGTACAAATAATTTTACACTAGACTTGAACTAGCTCTATAACCTAGTTCAAATAATTTTACACTAAGGTTGAACTAGCTCTATAACCTAGTACAAATAATTTTACACTAGAGTTGAACTAGCTCTATAACCTAGTACAAATAATTTTACACTAGAGTTGAACTAGCTCTATAACCTAGTACAAATAATTTTACACTACAGGTGAACTAGCTCTATAACGTAGTACAAATAATTTTACACTAGAGTTGAACTAGCTCTATAACCTAGTACAAATAATTTTACACTAGAGTTGAACTTGCTCTATAACCTAGTACAAATAATTTTACACTACAGTTGAACTAGCTCTATAACGTAGTACAAATAATTTTACACTAGGGTTGAACTAGCTCTATAACCTAGTACAAATAATTTTACACTAGAGTTGAACTAGCTGTGTAACCTAGTTCAAATAATTTTACACTACAGTTGAACTAGCTCTATAACCTAGTACAAATAATTTTACACTAGAAATGAACTAGCTCTATAACCTAGTACAAATAATTTTACACTAGAGTTGAACTAGCTCTATAACCTAGTACAAATACTTTTACACTAGAGCTGAACTAGCTCTATAACCTAGTTCAAATAATTTTACACTAGGGTTGAACTAGCTCTATAACCTAGTACCAATAATTTTACACTAGAGTTGAACTAGCTCTATAGCCTAGTACAAATAATTTTACACTAGTGTTGAACTAGCTGTGTAACCTAGTTCAAATAATTTTACACTACAGTTGAACTAGCTCTATAACCTAGTACAAATAATTTTACACTAGAAATGAACTAGCTCTATAACCTAGTACAAATAATTTTACACTAGAGTTGAACTAGCTCTATAACCTAGTACAAATAATTTTACACTAGACTTGAACTAGCTCTATAACCTAGTTCAAATAATTTTACACTAAGGTTGAACTAGCTCTATAACCTAGTACAAATAATTTTACACTAGAGTTGAACTAGCTCTATAACCTAGTACAAATAATTTTACACTAGAGTTGAACTAGCTCTATAACCTAGTACAAATAATTTTACACTACAGGTGAACTAGCTCTATAACGTAGTACAAATAATTTTACACTAGAGTTGAACTAGCTCTATAACCTAGTACAAATAATTTTACACTAGAGTTGAACTTGCTCTATAACCTAGTACAAATAATTTTACACTACAGGTGAACTAGCTCTATAACGTAGTACAAATAATTTTACACTAGAGTTGAACTAGCTCTATAACCTAGTACAAATAATTTTACACTAGGGTTGAACTAGCTCTATAACCGAGTACAAATAATTTTACACTAGAGTTGAACTCGCTCTATAACCTAGTACAAATAATTTTACACTATCGTTGAACTAGATCTATAACCTAGTACAAATAATTTTACACTAGAGTTGAACTAGCTCTATAACCTAGTACAAATAATTTTACACTAGAGTTGAACTAGCTCTTAAACCTAGTACAAATCATTTTACACTGGAGTTGAACTAAATCTATAACCTAGTACAAATAATTTTAGACTAGAGTTGAACTAGGTCTATAACCTAGTACAAATAATTTTACACTAGTGTAGAACTAGCTGTGTAACCTAGTTCAAATAATTTTACACTACAGTTGAACTAGCTTTATAACCTAGTACAAATAATTTTACACTAGAAATGAACTAGCTCTATAACCTAGTACAAATAATTTTACACTAGAGTTGAACTAGCTCTATAACCTAGTACAAATAATTTTACACTAGAGTTGAACTAGCTCTATAACCTAGTACAAATTATTTTACACTAGAGTTGAACTAGCTCTATAACCTAGTACAAATAATTTTACACTAGAGTTGAACTAGCTCTATAACCTGGTACGAATAATTTTACACTAGAGTTGAACTAGCTCTATAACCTAGTACCAATAATTTTACACTAGAGTTGAACTAGCTGTGTAACCTAGTTCAAATAATTTTACACTACAGTTGAACTAGCTCTATAACCTAGTACAAATAATTTTACACTAGAAATGAACTAGCTCTATAACCTAGTACAAATAATTTTACACTAGAGTTGAACTAGCTCTATAACCTAGTACAAATACTTTTACACTAGAGCTGAACTAGCTCTATAACCTAGTTCAAATAATTTTACACTAGGGTTGAACTAGCTCTATAACCTAGTACCAATAATTTTACACTAGAGTTGAACTAGCTCTATAGCCTAGTACAAATAATTTTACACTAGAGTTGAACTAGCTCTGTAACCGAGTTCAAATAATTTTACACTAGAGTTGAACTAGCTCTATAACCTAGTACAAATAATTTTACACTAGAAATGAACTAGCTCTATAACCTAGTACAAATAATTTTACACTAGAGTTGAACTAGCTCTATAACCTAGTACAAATAATTTTACACTAGAGTTGAACTAGCTCTATAACCTAGTACAAATAATTTTACACTAGAGTTGAACTAGCTCTATAACCTAGTACAAATAATTTTACACTAGAGGTGAACTAGCTCTATAACCTAGTTCAAATAATTTTACACTAGAGCTGAACTAGCTCTATAACCTAGTACAAATAATTTTACACTAGAGTTGAACTAGCTCTATAACCTAGTACAAATACTTTTACACTAGAGCTGAACTAGCTCTATAACCTAGTTCAAATAATTTTACACTAGGGTTGAACTAGCTCTATAACCTAGTACCAATAATTTTACACTAGAGTTGAACTAGCTCTATAGCCTAGTACAAATAATTTTACACTAGTGTTGAACTAGCTGTGTAACCTAGTTCAAATAATTTTACACTACAGTTGAACTAGCTCTATAACCTAGTACAAATAATTTTACACTAGAAATGAACTAGCTCTATAACCTAGTACAAATAATTTTACACTAGAGTTGAACTAGCTCTATAACCTAGTACAAATAATTTTACACTAGACTTGAACTAGCTCTATAACCTAGTTCAAATAATTTTACACTAAGGTTGAACTAGCTCTATAACCTAGTACAAATAATTTTACACTAGAGTTGAACTAGCTCTATAACCTAGTACAAATAATTTTACACTAGAGTTGAACTGGCTCTATAACCTAGTACAAATAATTTTACACTACAGGTGAACTAGCTCTATAACGTAGTACAAATAATTTTACACTAGAGTTGAACTAGCTCTATAACCTAGTACAAATAATTTTACACTAGAGTTGAACTTGCTCTATAACCTAGTACAAATAATTTTACACTACAGGTGAACTAGCTCTATAACGTAGTACAAATAATTTTACACTAGAGTTGAACTAGCTCTATAACCTAGTACAAATAATTTTACACTAGGGTTGAACTAGCTCTATAACCGAGTACAAATAATTTTACACAAGAGTTGAACTCGCTCTATAACCTAGTACAAATAATTTTACACTATTGTTGAACTAGATCTATAACCTAGTACAAATAATTTTACACTAGAGTTGAACTAGCTCTATAACCTAGTACAAATAATTTTACACTAGAGTTGAACTAGCTCTTAAACCTAGTACAAATCATTTTACACTGGAGTTGAACTAAATCTATAACCTAGTACAAATAATTTTAGACTAGAGTTGAACTAGGTCTATAACCTAGTACAAATAATTTTACACTAGTGTAGAACTAGCTGTGTAACCTAGTTCAAATAATTTTACACTACAGTTGAACTAGCTTTATAACCTAGTACAAATAATTTTACACTAGAAATGAACTAGCTCTATAACCTAGTACAAATAATTTTACACTAGAGTTGAACTAGCTCTATAACCTAGTACAAATAATTTTACACTAGAGTTGAACTAGCTCTATAACCTAGTACAAATTATTTTACACTAGAGTTGAACTAGCTCTATAACCTAGTACAAATAATTTTACACTAGAGTTGAACTAGCTCTATAACCTGGTACGAATAATTTTACACTAGAGTTGAACTAGCTCTATAACCTGGTACGAATAATTTTACACTATAGTTGAACTAGCTCTATAACCTAGTACAAATAATTTTACACTAGAGTTGAACTAGTTGTGTAACCTAGTTCAAATAATTTTACACTACAGTTGAACTAGCTCTATAACCTAGTACAAATAATTTTACACTAGAAATGAACTAGCTCTATAACCTAGTACAAATAATTTTACACTAGAGTTGAACTAGCTCTATAACCTAGTACAAATACTTTTACACTAGAGCTGAACTAGCTCTATAACCTAGTTCAAATAATTTTACACTAGGGTTGAACTAGCTCTATAACCTAGTACCAATAATTTTACACTAGAGTTGAACTAGCTCTATAGCATAGTACAAATAATTTTACACTAGAGTTGAACTAGCTCTGTAACCGAGTTCAAATAATTTTACACTAGAGTTGAACTAGCTCTATAACCTAGTACAAATAATTTTACACTAGAAATGAACTAGCTCTATAACCTAGTACAAATAATTTTACACTAGAGTTGAACTAGCTCTATAACCTAGTACAAATAATTTTACACTAGAGTTGAACTAGCTCTATAACCTAGTACAAATAATTTTACACTAGAGTTGAACTAGCTCTATAACCTAGTACAAATAATTTTACACTAGAGTTGAACTAGCTCTGTAACCGAGTACAACTAATTTTATACTAGAGTTGAACTAGCTGTCTAACCTAGTACAAATAATTTTACACTAGAGTTGAACTAGCTCTATAACCTAGTACAAATAATTTTACACTAGAGTTGAACTAGCTCTATAACCAAGTACAAATAATTTTACACTAGAGTTGAACTAGCTCTATAACATAGTTCAAAAAAATTTACACTAAGGTTGAACTAGCTCTATAACCTATTACAAATAATTTTACACTAGAGTTGAACTAGCTCTATAACATGGTACCAATAATTTTACTCTAGAGTTGAACTAGCTCTATAACCTAGTACAAATAATTTGACACTAGGGTTGAACTAGCTCTATAACCGAGTACAAATAATTTTACACTAGAGTTGAACTCGCTCTATAACCTAGTACAAATAATTTTACACTATCGTTGAACTAGCTCTATAACCTAGTACAAATTATTTTACACTAGAGTTGAACTAGCTCTATAACCTAGTACAAATAATTTTACACTAGAGTTGAACTAGCTCTTAAACCTAGTACAAATCATTTTACACTGGAGTTGAACTAAATCTATAACCTAGTACAAATAATTTTAGACTAGAGTTGAACTAGGTCTATAACCTAGTACAAATAATTTTACACTAGTGTTGAACTAGCTGTGTAACCTAGTTCAAATAATTTTACACTACAGTTGAACTACCTCTATAACCTAGTACAAATAATTTTACACTAGAAATGAACTAGCTCTATAACCTAGTACAAATAATTTTACACTATAGTTGAACTAGCTCTATAACCTAGTACAAATAATTTTACACTAGACTTGAACTAGCTCTATAAATTGTTCAAATAATTTTACACTAAGGTTGAACTAGCTTTATAACGTAGTACAAATAATTTTACACTAGAGTTGAACTAGCTCTATAACCTAGTACAAATAATTTTACACTAGGGTTGAACTAGCTCTATAACCGAGTACAAATAATTTTACACTAGAGTTGAACTCGCTCTATAACCTAGTACAAATAATTTTACACTATCGTTGAACTAGCTCTATAACCTAGTACAAATTATTTTACACTAGAGTTGAACTAGCTCTATAACCTAGTACAAATAATTTTACACTAGAGTTGAACTAGCTCTTAAACCTAGTACAAATCATTTTACACTGGAGTTGAACTAAATCTATAACCTAGTACAAATAATTTTAGACTAGAGTTGAACTAGGTCTATAACCTAGTACAAATAATTTTACACTAGTGTTGAACTAGCTGTGTAACCTAGTTCAAATAATTTTACACTACAGTTGAACTAGCTCTATAACCTAGTACAAATAATTTTACACTAGAAATGAACTAGCTCTATAACCTAGTACAAATAATTTTACACTATAGTTGAACTAGCTCTATAACCTAGTACAAATAATTTTACACTAGACTTGAACTAGCTCTATAAATTGTTCAAATAATTTTACACTAAGGTTGAACTAGCTTTATAACGTAGTACAAATAATTTTACACTAGAGTTGAACTAGCTCTATAACCTAGTACAAATAATTTTACACTAGGGTTGAACTAGCTCTATAACCGAGTACAAATAATTTTACACTAGAGTTGAACTCGCTCTATAACCTAGTACAAATAATTTTACACTATCGTTGAACTAGCTCTATAACCTAGTACAAATAATTTTACACTAGAGTTGAACTAGCTCTATAATCTAGTACAAATAATTTTACACTAGAGTTGAACTAGCTCTTAAACCTAGTACAAATCATTTTACACTGGAGTTGAACTAAATCTATAACCTAGTACAAATAATTTTAGACTAGAGTTGAACTAGGTCTATAACCTAGTACAAATAATTTTACGCTAGTGTTAAACTAGCTGTGTAACCTAGTTCAAATAATTTTACACTACAGTTGAACTAGCTCTATAACCTAGTACAGATAATTTTACACTAGAAATGAACTAGCTCTATAACCTAGTACAAATAATTTTACACTAGAGTTGAACTAGCTCTATAACCTAGTACAAATAATTTTACACTAGAAATGAACTAGCTCTATAACCTAGTACAAATAATTTTACACTATAGTTGAACTAGCTCTATAACCTAGTACAAATAATTTTACACTAGACTTGAACTAGCTCTATAAATTGTTCAAATAATTTTACACTAAGGTTGAACTAGCTTTATAACGTAGTACAAATAATTTTACACTAGAGTTGAACTAGCTCTATAACCTAGTACAAATAATTTTACACTAGGGTTGAACTAGCTCTATAACCGAGTACAAATAATTTTACACTAGAGTTGAACTCGCTCTATAACCTAGTACAAATAATTTTACACTATCGTTGAACTAGCTCTATAACCTAGTACAAATTATTTTACACTAGAGTTGAACTAGCTCTATAACCTAGTACAAATAATTTTACACTAGAGTTGAACTAGCTCTTAAACCTAGTACAAATCATTTTACACTGGAGTTGAACTAAATCTATAACCTAGTACAAATAATTTTAGACTAAAGTTGAACTAGGTCTATAACCTAGTACAAATAATTTTACACTAGTGTTGAACTAGCTGTGTAACCTAGTTCAAATAATTTTACACTACAGTTGAACTAGCTCTATAACCTAGTACAAATAATTTTACACTAGAAATGAACTAGCTCTATAACCTAGTACAAATAATTTTACACTATAGTTGAACTAGCTCTATAACCTAGTACAAATAATTTTACACTAGACTTGAACTAGCTCTATAAATTGTTCAAATAATTTTACACTAAGGTTGAACTAGCTTTATAACGTAGTACAAATAATTTTACACTAGAGTTGAACTAGCTCTATAACCTAGTACAAATAATTTTACACTAGGGTTGAACTAGCTCTATAACCGAGTACAAATAATTTTACACTAGAGTTGAACTCGCTCTATAACCTAGTACAAATAATTTTACACTATCGTTGAACTAGCTCTATAACCTAGTACAAATAATTTTACACTAGAGTTGAACTAGCTCTATAACCTAGTACAAATAATTTTACACTAGAGTTGAACTAGCTCTTAAACCTAGTACAAATCATTTTACACTGGAGTTGAACTAAATCTATAACCTAGTACAAATAATTTTAGACTAGAGTTGAACTAGGTCTATAACCTAGTACAAATAATTTTACGCTAGTGTTAAACTAGCTGCGTAACCTAGTTCAAATAATTTTACACTACAGTTGAACTAGCTCTATAACCTAGTACAAATAATTTTACACTAGAAATGAACTAGCTCTATAACCTAGTACAAATAATTTTACACTAGAGTTGAACTAGCTCTATAACCTAGTACAAATAATTTTACACTAGAGTTGAACTAGCTCTATAACCTGGTACGAATAATTTTACACTACAGTTGAACTAGCTCTATAACCTGGTACGAATAATTTTACACTATAGTTGAACTAGCTCTATAACCTAGTACAAATAATTTTACACTAGAGTTGAACTAGCTATGTAACCTAGTTCAAATAGTTTTACACTACAGTTGAACTAGCTCTATTACCTAGTACAAATAATTTTACACTAGAAATGAACTAGCTCTATAACCTAGTACAAATAATTTTACACTAGAGTTGAACTAGCTCTATAACCTAGTACAAATACTTTTACACTACAGCTGAACTAGCTCTATAACCTAGTTCAAATAATTTTACACTACGGTTGAACTAGCTCTATAACCTAGTACAAATAATTTTACACTAGAGTTGAACTAGCTCTATAGCCTAGTACAAATAATTTTACACTAGAGTTGAACTAGCTCTGTAACCGAGTACAAATAATTTTACACTAGAGTTGAACTAGCTCTATAACCTAGTACAAATAATTTTACACTAGAGTTGAACTAGCTCTGTAACCTAGTACAAATAATTGTACACTAGAGTTGAACTAGCTGTCTAACCTAGTACAAATAATTTTACACTAGAGTTGAACTAGCTCTATAACCTAGTACAAATAATTTTACACTAGAGTTGAACTAGCTCTATAACCAAGTACAAATAATTTTACACTAGAGTTGAACTAGCTCTATAACATAGTTCAAAAAAATTTACACTAAGGTTGAACTAGCTCTATAACCTATTACAAATAATTTTACACTAGAGTTGAACTAGCTCTATAACCTGGTACAAATAATTTTACTCTAGAGTTGAACTAGCTCTATAACCTAGTACAAATAATTTGACACTAGGGTTGAACTAGCTCTATAACCGAGTACAAATAATTTTACACTAGAGTTGAACTCGCTCTATAACCTACTACAAATAATTTTACACTATCGTTGAACTAGCTCTATAACCTAGTACAAATAATGTTACACTAGAGTTGAACTAGCTCTATAACCTAGTACAAATAATTTTACACTAGAGTTGAACTAGCTCTTAAACCTAGTACAAATCATTTTACACTGGAGTTGACCTAAATCTATAACCTAGTACAAATAATTTTAGACTAGAGTTGAACTAGGTCTATAACCTAGTACAAATAATTTTACACTAGTGTTGAACTAGCTGTGTAACCTAGTTCAAATAATTTTACACTACAGTTGAACTAGCTCTATAACCTAGTACAAATAATTTTACACTAGAAATGAACTAGCTCTATAACCTAGTACAAATAATTTTACACTAGAGTTGAACTAGCTCTATACCCTAGTACAAATAATTTTACACTAGACTTGAACTAGCTCTATAACCTAGTTCAAATAATTTTACACTAAGGTTGAAGTAGCTCTATAACCTAGTACAAATAATTTTACACTAGAGTTGAACTAGCTCTATAAGCTAGTACAAATAATTTTACACTAGAGTTGAACTAGCTCTATAACCTAGTACGAATAATTTTACACTACAGGTGAACTAGCTCTATAACCTAGTACAAATAATTTTACACTAGAGTTGAACTAGCTCAATAATCTAGTACAAATTATTTTACACTAGAGTTGAACTAGCTCTATAACCTAGTACAAATAATTTTACACTAGAGTTGAACTAGCTCTATAACCTGGTACGAATAATTTTACACTAGAGTTGAACTAGCTCTATAACCTGGTACGAATAATTTTTCACTACAGTTGAACTAGCTCTATAACCTGGTACGAATAATTTTACACTATAGTTGAACTAGCTCTATAACCTAGTACAAATAATTTTACACTAGAGCTGAACTAGCTGTGTAACCTAGTTCAAATAATTTTACACTAGAAATGAACTAGCTCTATAACCTAGTACAAATAATTTTACCCTAGAGTTGAACTAGCTCTATAACCTAGTACAAATAATTTTACACTAGAGTTGAACTAGCTCTATAAGCTAGTACAAATTATTTTACACTAGAGTTGAACTAGCTCTATAAGCTAGTACAAATAATTTTACACTAGAGTTGAACTAGCTCTATAACCTGGTACGAATAATTTTACACTACAGTTGAACTAGCTCTATAACCTGGTACGAATAATTTTACACTATAGTTGAACTAGCTCTATAACCTAGTACAAATAATTTTACACTAGAGTTGAACTAGCTGTGTAACCTAGTTCAAATAATTTTACACTACAGTTGAACTAGCTCTATTACCTAGTACAAATAATTTTACACTAGAAATGAACTAGCTCTATAACCTAGTACAAATAATTTTACACTAGAGTTGAACTAGCTCTATAACCTAGTACAAATACTTTTACACTACAGCTGAACTAGCTCTATAACCTAGTTCAAATAATTTTACACTACGGTTGAACTAGCTCTATAACATAGTACAAATAATTTTACACTAGAGTTGAACTAGCTCTATAGCCTAGTACAAATAATTTTACACTAGAGTTGAACTAGCTCTGTAACCGAGTTCAAATAATTTTACACTAGAGTTGAACTAGCTCGATAACCTAGTACAAATAATTTTACACTAGAAATGAACTAGCTCTATAACCAAGTACAAATAATTTTACACTAGAGTTGAACTAGCTCTATAACCTAGTACAAATAATTTTACACTAGAGTTGAACTAGCTCTATAACCTGGTACAAATAATTTTACACTAGAGTTGAACTAGCTCTATAACCTAGTACAAATAATTTTACACTAGAGTTGAACTAGCTCTGTAACCTAGTACAAATAATTTTACACTAGAGTTGAACTAGCTGTCTAACCTAGTACAAATAATTTTACACTAGAGTTGAACTAGCTCTATAACCTAGTACAAATAATTTTACACTAGAGTTGAACTAGCTCTATAACCAAGTACAAATAATTTTACACTAGAGTTGAACTAGCTCTATAACATAGTTCAAAAAAATTTACACTAAGGTTGAACTAGCTCTATAACCTATTACAAATAATTTTACACTAGAGTTGAACTAGCTCTATAACCTGGTACAAATAATTTTACTCTAGAGTTGAACTAGCTCTATAACCTAGTACAAATAATTTGACACTAGGGTTGAACTAGCTCTATAACCGAGTACAAAAAATTTTACACTAGAGCTGAACTCGCTCTATAACCTAGTACAAATAATTTTACACTATCGTTGAACTAGCTCTATAACCTAGTACAAATAATGTTACACTAGAGTTGACCTAGCTCTATAACCTAGTACAAATAATTTTACACTAGAGTTGAACTAGCTCTTAAACCTAGTACAAATCATTTTACACTGGAGTTGAACTAAATCTATAACCTAGTACAAATAATTTTAGACTAGAGTTGAACTAGGTTTATAACCTAGTACAAATAATTTTACACTAGTGTTGAACTAGCTGTGTAACCTAGTTCAAATAATTTTACACTACAGTTGAACTAGCTCTATAACCTAGTACAAATAATTTTACACTAGAAATGAACTAGCTCTATAACCTAGTACAAATAATTTTACACTAGAGTTGAACTAGCTCTATAACCTAGTACAAATAATTTTACACTAGACTTGAACTAGCTCTATAACCTAGTTCAAATAATTTTACACTAAGGTTGAACTAGATCTATAACCTAGTACAAATAATTTTACACTAGAGTTGAACTAGCTCTATAACCTAGTACAAATAATTTTACACTAGAGTTGAACTAGCTCTATAAACTAGTACAAATAATTTTACACTACAGGTGAACTAGCTCTATAACCTAGTACAAATAATTTTACACTAGAGTTGAACTAGCTCTATAACCTGGTACGAATAATTTTACACTAGAGTTGAACGAGCACTATAACCTGGTACGTATAATTTTACACTAGGGTTGAACTAGCTCTATAACCTAGTACAAATAATTTTACACTAGAGTTGAACTAGCTGTGTAACCTAGTTCAAATAATTTTACACTACAGTTGAACTAGCTATATAACCTAGTACAAATAATTTTACACTAGAAATGAACTAGCTCTATAACCTAGTACAAATAATTTTACACTAGAGTTGAACTAGCTCTATAACCTAGTACAAATACTTTTACACTAGAGCTGAACTAGCTCTATAACCTAGTTCAAATAATTTTACACTACGGTTGAACTAGCTCTATAACCTAGTACAAATAATTTTACACTAGAGTTGAACTAGCTCTATAGCCTAGTACAAATAATTTTACACTAGAGTTGAACAAGCTCTGTAACCGAGTTCAAATAATTTTACACTAGAGTTGAACTAGCTCTATAACCTAGTACAAATAATTTTACACTACAGGTGAACTAGCTCTATAACCTAGTACAAATAATTTTACACTAGAGTTGAACTAGCTCTATAACCTAGTACAAATAATTTTACACTAGAGTTGAACTAGCTCTGTAACCTATTACAAATAATTTTACACTAGAGTTGAACTAGCTCTATAACCTAGTACAAATAATTTTACACTAGAGTTGAACTAGCTCTGTAACCTAGTACAAATAATTTTATACTAGAGTTGAACTAGCTGTCTAACCTAGTACAAATAATTTTACACTAGAGTTGAACTAGCTCTATAACCTAGTACAAATAATTTTACACTAGAGTTGAACTAGCTCTATAACCAAGTACAAATAATTTTACACTAGAGTTGAACTAGCTCTATAACATAGTTCAAAAAAATTTACACTAAGGTTGAACTAGCTCTATAACCTATTACAAATAATTTTACACTAGAGTTGAACTAGCTCTATAACCTGGTACAAATAATTTTACTCTAGTGTTGAACTAGCTCTATCACCTAGTACAAATAATTTCACACTAGGGTTGAACTAGCTCTATAACCGAGTACAAATAATTTTACACTAGAGTTGAACTCGCTCTATAACCTAGTACAAATAATTTTACACTATCGTTGAACTAGCTCTATAACCTAGTACAAATAATTTTACACTAGAGTTGAACTAGCTCTATAACCTAGTACAAATAATTTTACACTAGAGTTGAACTAGCTCTTAAACCTAGTACAAATCATTTTACACTGGAGTTGAACTAAATATATAACCTAGTACAAATAATTTTAGACTAGAGTTGAACTAGGTCTATAACCTAGTACAAATAATTTTACACTAGTGTTCAACTAGCTGTGTAACCTAGTTCAAATAATTTACACTACAGTTGAACTAGCTCTATAACCTAGTACAAATAATTTTACACTAGAAATGAACTAGCTCTCTAACCTAGTACAAATAATTTTACACTAGAGTTGAACTAGCTCTATAACCTAGTACAAATAATTTTACACTAGACTTGAACTAGCTCTATAACCTAGTTCAAATAATTTTACACTAAGGTTGAACTAGCTCTATAACCTAGTACAAATAATTTTACACTAGAGTTGAACTAGCTCTATAACCTAGTACAAATAATTTTACACTAGAGTTGAACTAGCTCTATAACCTAGTACAAATAATTTTACACTACAGGTGAACTAGCTCTATAACGTAGTACAAATAATTTTACACTAGAGTTGAACTAGCTATATAACCTAGTACAAATAATTTTACACTAGAGTTGAACTAGCTCTATAACCTAGTACAAATAATTTTACACTACAGGTGAACTAGCTCTATAACGTAGTACAAATAATTTTACACTAGAGTTGAACTAGCTCTATAACCTAGTACAAATAATTTTACACTAGGGTTGAACTAGCTCTATAACCGAGTACAAATAATTTTACACTAGAGTTGCACTCGCTCTATAACCTAGTACAAATAATTTTACACTATCGTTGAACTAGCTCTATAACCTAGTACAAATAATTTTACACTAGAGTTGAACTAGCTCTATAACCTAGTACAAATAATTTTACGCTAGAGTTGAACTAGCTCTATAACCTGGTACGAATAATTTTACACTAGAGTTGAACTAGCTCTATAACCTGGTACGAATAATTTTACACTATAGTTGAACTAGCTCTATAACCTAGTACAAATAATTTTACACTAGAGTTGAACCAGCTGTGTAACCTAGTTCAAATAATTTTACACTAGAGTTGAACTAGCTCTATAACCTAGTACAAATAATTTTACACTAGAGTTGAACTAGCTCTATAACCTAGTACAAATAATTTTACACTACAGGTGAACTAGCTCTATAACGTAGTACAAATAATTTTACACTAGAGTTGAACTAGCTCTATAACCTAGTACAAATAATTTTACACTAGAGTTGAACTAGCTCTATAACCTAGTACAAATAATTTTACACTACAGGTGAACTAGCTCTATAATGTAGTACAAATAATTTTACACTAGAGTTGAACTAGCTCTATAACCTAGTACAAATAATTTTACACTAGGGTTGAACTAGCTCTATATTCTAGTACAAATAATTTTACACAAGAGTTGAACTAGCTCTATAACCTAGTACAAATAATTTTACACTAGGGTTGAATTAGCTCTATAACCGAGTACAAATAATTTTAAACTAGAGTTTAACTAGCTTTATAACAAAGTATGAATAATTTTACACTATAGTTGAACAAGCTTTATAAGCTAGTACAAATAATTTTACACTAGAGTTGAACTAGCTGTGTAACCTAGTTCAAATAATTTTACACTATAGTTGAACTAGCTCTATAACCTAGTACAAATAATTTTACACTAGAAATGAACTAGCTCTATAACCTAGTACAAATAATTTTACACTAGAGTTGAACTAGCTCTATAACCTAGTACAAATAATTTTACACTACAGGTGAACTAGCTCTATAACGTAGTACAAATAATTTTACACTAGAGTTGAACTAGCTCTATCTCCTAGTACAAATAATTTTACACTAGAGTTGAACTAGCTCTATAACCTAGTACAAATAATTTTACACTACAGGTGAACTAGCTCTATAACGTAGTACAAATAATTTTACACTAGAGTTGAACTAGCTCTATAACCTAGTACAAATAATTTTACACTAGGGTTGAAGTAGCTCTATAACCGAGTACAAATAATTTTACACTACAGGTGAACTAGCTCTATAACGTAGTACAAATAATTTTACACTAGAGTTGAACTAGCTCTATAACCTAGTACAAATAATTTTACACTAGAGTTGAACTAGCTCTATAACCTAGTACAAATAATTTTACACTACAGGTGAACTAGCTCTATAACGTAGAACAAATAATTTTACACTAGAGTTGAACTAGCTCTATAACCTAGTACAAATAATTTTACACTAGGGTTGAACTAGCTCTATAACCGAGTACAAATAATTTTACACTAGAGTTGCACTCGCTCTATAACCTAGTACAAATAATTTTACACTATCGTTGAACTAGCTCTATAACCTAGTACAAATAATTTTACACTAGAGTTGAACTAGCTCTATAACCTTGTACAAATAATTTTACACTCTTAAAAATAGTACAAATCATTTTACACTGGAGTTGAACTAAATCTATAACCTGGTACAAATAATTTTAGACTAGAGTTGAACTAGGTCTATAACCTAGTACAAATAATTTTACACTAGTGTTGAACTAGCTGTGTAACCTAGTTCTAATAATTTTACACTACAGTTGAACTAGCTCTATAACCTAGTACAAATAATTTTACACTAGAAATGAACTAGCTCTATAACCTAGTACAAATAATTTTACACTAGAGTTGATCTAGCTCTATAATCTAGTACAAATAATTTTACACTAGAGTTGAACTAGCTCTATAACCTAGTACAAATTATTTTACACTAGAGTTGAACTAGCTCTATAACCTTGTACAAATAATTTTACGCTAGAGTTGAACTAGCTCTATAACCTGGTACGAATAATTTTACACTAGAGTTGAACTAGCTCTATAACCTGGTACGAATAATTTTACACTAGAGTTGAACTAGCTCTATAACCTAGTACAAATAATTTTACACTAGAGTTGAACTAGCTGTGTAACCTAGTTCAAATAATTTTACACTACAGTTGAACTAGCTCTATAACCTAGTACAAATAATTTTACACTAGAAATGAACTAGCTCTATATTCTAGTACAAATAATTTTACACTAGAGTTGAACTAGCTCTATAACCGAGTACAAATAATTTTACACTAGGGTTGAACTAGCTCTATAACCGAGTACAAATAATTTTACACTAGAGTTGCACTCGCTCTATAACCTAGTACAAATAATTTTACACTATCGTTGAACTAGCTCTATAACCTAGTACAAATAATTTTACACTAGAGTTGAACTAGCTCTATAACCTTGTACAAATAATTTTACACTCTTAAAAATAGTACAAATCATTTTACACTGGAGTTGAACTAAATCTATAACCTGGTACAAATAATTTTAGACTAGAGTTGAACTAGGTCTATAACCTAGTACAAATAATTTTACACTAGTGTTGAACTAGCTGTGTAACCTAGTTCAAATAATTTTACACTACAGTTGAACTAGCTCTATAACCTAGTACAAATAATTTTACACTAGAAATGAACTAGCTCTATAACCTAGTACAAATAATTTTACACTAGAGTTGATCTAGCTCTATAACCTAGTACAAATAATTTTACACTAGAGTTGAACTAGCTCTATAACCTAGTACAAATTATTTTACACTAGAGTTGAACTAGCTCTATAACCTAGTACAAATAATTTTACGCTAGAGTTGAACTAGCTCTATAACCTGGTACGAATAATTTTACACTAGAGTTGAACTAGCTCTATAACCTGGTACGAATAATTTTACACTAGAGTTGAACTAGCTCTATAACCTAGTACAAATAATTTTACACTACAGTTGAACTAGCTCTATAACCTAGTACAAATAATTTTACACTACAGGTGAACTAGCTCTATAACGTAGTACAAATAATTTTACACTAGAGTTGAACTAGCTCTATAAGCTAGTACAAATAATTTTACACTAGGGTTGAACTAGCTCTATATTCTAGTACAAATAATTTTACACAAGAGTTGAACTAGCTCTATAACCTAGTACAAATAATTTTACACTAGGGTTGAACTAGCTCTATAACCGAGTACAAATAATTTTAAACTAGAGTTTAACTAGCTTTATAACAAAGTATGAATAATTTTACACTATAGTTGAACAAGCTTTATAAGCTAGTACAAATAATTTTACACTAGAGTTGAACTAGCTGTGTAACCTAGTTCAAATAATTTTACACTACAGTTGAACTAGCTCTATAACCTAGTACAAATAATTTTACACTAGAAATGAACTAGCTCTATAACCTAGTACAAATAATTTTACACTAGAGTTGAACTAGCTCTATAACCTAGTACAAATAATTTTACACTACAGGTGAACTAGCTCTATAACATAGTACAAATAATTTTACACTAGAGTTGAACTAGCTCTATATCCTAGTACAAATAATTTTACACTAGAGTTGAACTAGCTCTATAACCTAATACAAATAATTTTACACTAGAAAAGAACTAGCTCTATAACCTAGTACAAATTATTTTACACTAGAGTTGAACTAGCTCTATAACCTAGTACAAATAATTTTACGCTAGAGTTGAACTAGCTCTATAACCTGGTACGAATAATTTTACACTAGAGTTGAACTAGCTCTATAACCTGGTACGAATAATTTTACACTAGAGTTGAACTAGCTCTATAACCTAGTACAAATAATTTTACACTACAGTTGAACTAGCTCTATAACCTAGTACAAATAATTTTACACTACAGGTGAACTAGCTCTATAACGTAGTACAAATAATTTTACACTAGAGTTGAACTAGCTCTATAAGCTAGTACAAATAATTTTACACTAGGGTTGAACTAGCTCTATATTCTAGTACAAATAATTTTACACAAGAGTTGAACTAGCTCTATAACCTAGTACAAATAATTTTACACTAGGGTTGAACTAGCTCTATAACCGAGTACAAATAATTTTAAACTAGAGTTTAACTAGCTTTATAACAAAGTATGAATAATTTTACACTATAGTTGAACAAGCTTTATAAGCTAGTACAAATAATTTTACACTAGAGTTGAACTAGCTGTGTAACCTAGTTCAAATAATTTTACACTACAGTTGAACTAGCTCTATAACCTAGTACAAATAATTTTACACTAGAAATGAACTAGCTCTATAACCTAGTACAAATAATTTTACACTAGAGTTGAACTAGCTCTATAACCTAGTACAAATAATTTTACACTACAGGTGAACTAGCTCTATAACATAGTACAAATAATTTTACACTAGAGTTGAACTAGCTCTATATCCTAGTACAAATAATTTTACACTAGAGTTGAACTAGCTCTATAACCTAGTACAAATAATTTTACACTACAGGTGAACTAGCTCTATAACGTAGTACAAATAATTTTACACTAGAGTTGAACTAGCTCTATAACCTAGTACAAATAATTTTACACTAGGGTTGAACTAGCTCTATAACCGAGTACAAATAATTTTACACTAGAGTTGCACTCGCTCTATAACCTAGTACAAATAATTTTACACTATCGTTGAACTAGCTCTATAACCTAGTACAAATAATTTTACACTAGAGTTGAACTAGCTCTATAACCTTGTACAAATAATTTTACACTCTTAAAAATTGTACAAATCATTTTACACTGGAGTTGAACTAAATCTATAACCTGGTACAAATAATTTTAGACTAGAGTTGAACTAGGTCTATAACCTAGTACAAATAATTTTACACTAGTGTTGAACTAGCTGTGTAACCTAGTTCAAATAATTTTACACTACAGTTGAACTAGCTCTATAACCTAGTACAAATAATTTTACACTAGAAATGAACTAGCTCTATAACCTAGTACAAATAATTTTACACTAGAGTTGATCTAGCTCTATAACCTAGTACAAATAATTTTACACTAGAGTTGAACTAGCTCTATAACCTAGTACAAATTATTTTACACTAGAGTTGAACTAGCTCTATAACCTAGTACAAATAATTTTACGCTAGAGTTGAACTAGCTCTATAACCAGGTACGAATAATTTTACACTAGAGTTGAACTAGCTCTATAACCTGGTACGAATAATTTTACACTAGAGTTGAACTAGCTCTATAACCTAGTACAAATAATTTTACACTAGAGTTGAACTAGCTGTGTAACCTAGTTCAAATAATTTTACACTACAGTTGAACTAGCTCTATAACCTAGTACAAATAATTTTACACTAGAAATGAACTAGCTCTATATTCTAGTACAAATAATTTTACACTAGAGTTGAACTAGCTCTATAACCTAGTACAAATACTTTTACAATAGAGCTGAACTAGCTCTATAACCTAGTTCAAATAATTTTACACTACGGTTGAACTAGCTCTATAACCTAGTACAAATAATTTTACACTAGAGTTGAACTAGCTCTATAGCCTAGTACAAATAATTTTACACTAGAGTTGAACTAGCTCTGTAACCAAGTTCAAATAATTTTACACTAGAGTTGAACTAGCTATATAACCTAGTACAAATAATTTTACACTAGAAATGAACTAGCTCTATAACCTAGTACAAATAATTTTACACTAGAGTTGAACTAGCTCGATAACCTAGTTCAAGTAATTTTACACTAGAGTTGAACTAGCTCTATAACCTAGTACAAATAATTTTACACTAGAGTTGAACTAGCTCTGTAACCTAGTTCAAATAATTTTACACTACAGTTGAACTAGCTCTATAACCTAGTACAAATAATTTTACACTAGAAATGAACTAGCTCTATATTCTAGTACAAATAATTTTACACTAGAGTTGAACTAGCTCTATAACCTAGTACAAATACTTTTACACTAGAGCTGAACTAGCTCTATAACCTAGTTCAAATAATTTTACACTACGGTTGAACTAGCTCTATAACCTAGTACAAATAATTTTACACTAGAGTTGAACTAGCTCTATAGCCTAGTACAAATAATTTTACACTAGAGTTGAACTAGCTCTGTAACCAAGTTCAAATAATTTTACACTAGAGTTGAACTAGCTATATAACCTAGTACAAATAATTTTACACTAGAAATGAACTAGCTCTATAACCTAGTACAAATAATTTTACACTAGAGTTGAACTAGCTCGATAACCTAGTTCAAGTAATTTTACACTAGAGTTGAACTAGCTCTATAACCTAGTACAAATAATTTTACACTAGAGTTGAACTAGCTCTGTAACCTAGTTCAAATAATTTTACACTAGAGTTGAACTAGCTCTATAACCTAGTACAAATAATTTTACACAAGAGTTGAACTAGCTCTATAACCTAGTACAAATAATTTTACACTAGGGTTGAACTAGCTCTATAACCGAGTACAAATAATTTTAAACTAGAGTTTAACTAGCTTTATAACAAAGTATGAATAATTTTACACTATAGTTGAACAAGCTTTATAAGCTAGTACAAATAATTTTACACTAGAGTTGAACTAGCTGTGTAACCTAGTGCAAATAATTTTACACTACAGTTGAACTAGCTCTATAACCTAGTACAAATAATTTTACACTAGAAATGAACTAGCTCTATAACCTAGTACAAATAATTTTACACTAGAGTTGAACTACCTCTATAACCTAGTACAAATACTTTCACACTAGAGTTGAACTAGCTCTATAACATAGTTCCAAAAAATTTACACTAAGGTTGAACTAGCTCTATAACCTATTACAAGTAATTTTACACTAGAGTTGAACTAGCTCTATAACCTGCTACAAATAATTTTACACTAGAGTTGAATTAGCTCTATAACCTAGTACAAATAATTTTACACTAGGGTTGAACTAGCTCTATAACCTAGTACAAATAATTTTACACTAGGGTTGAACTAGCTCTATAACCGAGTACAAATAATTTTACACTACAGGTGAACTAGCTCTATAACGTAGTACAAATAATTTTACACTAGAGTTGAACTAGCTCTATAACCTAGTACAAATAATTTTACACTAGAGTTGAACTAGCTCTATAACCTAGTACAAATAATTTTACACTACAGGTGAACTAGCTCTATAACGTAGTACAAATAATTTTACACTAGAGTTGAACTAGCTCTATAACCTAGTACAAATAATTTTACACTAGGGTTGAACTAGCTCTATAACCGAGTACAAATAATTTTACACTAGAGTTGCACTCGCTCTATAACCTAGTACAAATAATTTTACACTATCATTGAACTAGCTCTATAACCTAGTACAAATAATTTTACACTAGAGTTGAACTAGCTCTATAACCTTGTACAAATAATTTTACACTAGAGTTGAACTAGCTCTTAAAAATAGTACAAATCATTTTACACTGGAGTTGAACTAAATCTATAACCTAGTACAAATAATTTTAGACTAGAGTTGAACTAGGTCTATAACCTAGTACAAATAATTTTACACTAGTGTTGAACTAGCTGTGTAACCTAGTTCAAATAATTTTACACTACAGTTGAACTAGCTCTATAACCTAGTACAAATAATTTTACACTAGAAATGAACTAGCTCTATAACCTAGTACAAATAATTTTACACTAGAGTTGAACTAGCTCTATAACCTAGTACAAATAATTTTACACTAGAGTTGAACTAGCTCTATAACCTAGTACAAATTATTTTACACTAGAGTTGAACTAGCTCTATAACCTAGTACAAATAATTATACACTAGAGTTGAACTAGCTCTATAACCTGGTACGAATAATTTTACACTAGAGTTGAACTAGCTCTATAACCTGGTACGAATAATTTTACACTATAGTTGAACTAGCTCTATAACCTAGTACAAATAATTTTACACTAGAGTTGAACTAGCTGTGTAACCTAGTTCAAATAATTTTACACTACAGTTGAACTAGCTCTATAACCTAGTACAAATAATTTTACACTAGAAATGAACTAGCTCTATAACCTAGTACAAATAATTTTACACTAGAGTTGAACTAGCTCTATAACCTAGTACAAATACTTTTACACTAGAGCTGAACTAGCTCTATAACCTAGTTCAAATAATTTTACACAACGGTTGAACTAGCTCTATACCCTAGTACAAATAATTTTACACTAGAGTTGAACTAGCTCTATAGCCTAGTACAAATAATTTTACACTAGAGTTGAACTAGCTCTGTAACCGAGTTCAAATAATTTTACACTAGAGTTGAACTAGCTCTATAACCTAGTACAAATAATTTTACACTAGAAATGAACTAGCTCTATAACCAAGTACAAATAATTTTACACTAGAGTTGAACTAGCTCTATAACCTAGTACAAATAATTTTACACTAGAGTTGAACTAGCTCTATAACCTAGTACAAATAATTTTACACTAGAGTTGAACTAGCTCTGTAACCTAGTTCAAATAATTTTACACTAGAGTTGAACTAGCTCTATAACCTAGTACAAATTATTTTACACTAGAGTTGAACTAGCTCTATAACCTAGTACAAATAATTTTACACTAGGGTTGAACTAGCTCTATAACCTGGTACGAATAATTTTACACTAGAGTTGAACTAGCTTTATAACAAAGTACGAATAATTTTACACTATAGTTGAACTAGCTTTATATGCTAGTACAAATAATTTTACACTAGAGTTGAACTAGCTGTGTAACCTAGTTCAAATAATTTTACACTACAGTTGAACTAACTCTATAACCTAGTACAAATAATTTTACACTAGAAATGAACTAGCTCTATAACCTAGTACAAATAATTTTACACTAGAGTTGAACTAGCTCTATAACCTAGTACAAATAATTTTACACTACAGGTGAACTAGCTCTATAACGTAGTACAAATAATTTTACACTAGAGTTGAACTAGCTCTATAACCTAGTACAAATAATTTTACACTAGAGTTGAACTAGCTCTATAACCTAGTACAAATGATTTTACACTACAGGTGAACTAGCTCTATAACGTAGTACAAATAATTTTACACTAGAGTTGAACTAGCTCTATAACCTAGTACAAATAATTTTACACTAGGGTTGAACTAGCTCTATAACCGAGTACAAATAATTTTACACTAGAGTTGAACTCACTCTATAACCTAGTACAAATAATTTTACACTATCGTTGAACTATCTCTATAACCTAGTACAAATAATTTTACACTAGAGTTGAACTAGCTCTCTAACCTAGTACAAATAATTTTACACTGGAGTTGAACTAGCTCTTAAACCTAGTACAAATCATTTTACACTGGAGTTGACCTAAATCTATAACCTAGTACAAATAATTTTAGACTAGAGTTGAACTAGGTCTATAACCTAGTACAAATAATTTTACACTAGTGTTGAACTAGCTGTGTAACCTAGTTCAAATAATTTTACACTACAGTTGAACTAGCTCTATAACCTAGTACAAATAATTTTACACTAGAAATGAACTAGCTCTATAACCTAGTACAAATAATTTTACACTAGAGTTGAACTAGCTCTATAACCTAGTACAAATAATTTTCCACTAGAGTTGAACTAGCTCTATAACCTAGTACAAATAATTTTACACTAGAGTTGAACTAGCTCTATAACCTAGTACAAATAATTTTACACTAGAAATGAACTAGCTCTATAACCTGGTACGAATAATTTTACACTAGAGTTGAACTAGCTCTATAACCTGGTACGAATAATTTTACACTATATTCGAACTAGCTCTATAACCTAGTACAAATAATTTTACACTAGAGTTGAACTAGCTGTGTAACCTAGTTCAAATAATTTTACACTACAGTTGATCTAGCTCTATAACCTAGTACAAATAATTTTACACTAGAAATGAACTAGCTCTATAACCTAGTACAAATAATTTTACACTAGAGTTGAACTAGCTCTATAACCTAGTACAAATACTTTTACACTAGAGCTGAACTAGCTCTATAACCTAGTTCAAATAATTTTACACTACGGTTGAACTAGCTCTATAACCTAGAACAAATAATTTTACACTAGAGTTGAACTAGCTCTATAGCCTAGTACAAATAATTTTACACTAGCATTGAACTAGCTCTGTAACCGAGTTCTAATAATTTTACACTAGAGTTGAACTAGCTCTATAACCTAGTACAAATAATTTTACACTAGAAATGAACTAGCTCTATAACCTAGTACAAATAATTTTACACTAGAGTTGAACTAGCTCTATTACCTAGTATAAATAATTTTACACTAGAGTTGAACTAGCTCTATAACCTAGTACAAATAATTTTACACTAGAGTTGAACTAGCTCTATAACCTAGTACAAATAATTTTACACTAGAGTTGAACTAGCTCTGTAACCTAGTACAAATAATTTTATACTAGAGTTGAACTAGCTGTCTAACCTAGTACAAATAATTTTACACTAGAGTTGAACTAGCTCTATAACCTAGTACAAATAATTTTACACTAGAGTTGAACTAGCTCTATAACATAGTTCAAAAAAATTTACACTAAGGTTGAAATAGCTCTATAACCTATTACAAATAATTTTACACTAGAGTTGAACTAGCTCTATAACCTGGTACAAATAATTTTACTCTAGAGTTGAACTAGCTCTATAACCTAGTACAAATAATTTGACACTACGGTTGAACTAGCTCTATAACCGAGTACAAATAATTTTACACTAGAGTTGAACTCGCTCTATAACCTAGTACAAATAATTTTACACTATCGTTGAACTAGCTCTATAACCTAGTACAAATAATTTTACACTAGAGTTGAACTAGCTCTATAACCTAGTACAAATAATTTTACACTAGAGTTGAACTAGCTCTTAAACCTAGTACAAATCATTTTACACTGGAGTTGAACTAAATCTATAACCTAGTACAAATAATTTTAGACTAGAGTTGAACTAGGTCTATAACCTAGTACAAATAATTTTACACTAGTGTTGAACTAGCTGTGTAACCTAGTTCAAATAATTTTACACTATAGTTGAACTAGCTCTATAACCTAGTACAAATAATTTTACACTAGAGTTGAACTAGCTCTATAACCTAGTACAAATAATTTTACACTAGAGTTGAACTAGCTCTATAACCTAGTACAAATAATTTTACACTAGACTTGAACTAGCTCTATAACCTAGTTCAAATAATTTTACACTAAGGTTGAACTAGCTCTATAACCTAGTACAAATAATTTTACACTAGAGTTGAACTAGCTCTATAACCTAGTACAAATAATTTTACACTAGAGTTGAACTAGCTCTATAACCTAGTACAAATAATTTTACACTACAGGTGAAGTAGCTCTATAACCTAGTACAAATAATTTTCCACTAGAGTTGAACTAGCTCTATAACCTAGTACAAATTATTTTACACTAGAGTAGAACTAGCTCTATAACCTAGTACAAATAATTTTACACTAGAGTTGAACTAGCTCTATAACCTGGTACGAATAATTTTACACTAGAGTTGAACTAGCTCTATAACCTGGTACGAATAATTTTACACTAGGGTTGAACTAGATCTATAACCTAGTACAAATAATTTTACACTAGAGTTGAACTAGCTGTGTAACCTAGTTCAAATAATTTTACACTATAGTTGAACTAGCTCTATAACCTAGTACAAATAATTTTACACTAGAAATGAACTAGCTCTATAACCAAGTACAAATAATTTTACACTAGAGTTGAACTAGCTCTATAACCTAGTACAAATACTTTTACACTAGAGCTGAACTAGCTCTATAACCTAGTTCAAATAATTTTACACTACGGTTGAACTAGCTCTATAACCTAGTACAAATAATTTTACACTAGAGTTGAACTAGCTCTATAGCCTAGTACAAATAATTTTACACTAGAGTTGAACTAGCTCTGTAACCGAGTTCAAATAATTTTACACTAGAGTTGAACTAGCTCTATAACTTGGTACAAATAATTTTACTCTAGAGTTGAACTAGCTCTATAACCTAGTACAAATAATTTGACACTAGGGTTGAACTAGCTCTATAACCGAGTACAAATAATTTTACACTAGAGTTGAACTCGCTCTATAACCTAGTACAAATAATTTTACACTATCGGTTAACTAGCTCTATAACCTAGTACAAATAATTTTACACTAGAGTTGAACTAGCTCTATAACCTACCTAGTACAAATAATTTTACACTAGAGTTGAACTCGCTCTTAAACCTAGTACAAATCATTTTACACTGGAGTTGAACTAAATCTATAACCTAGTACAAATAATTTTAGACTAGAGTTGAACTAGGTCTATAACCTAGTACAAATAATTTTACACTAGAGTTGAACTAGCTCTTAAACCTAGTACAAATCATTTTACACTGGAGTTGAACTAAATCTATAAACTAGTACAAATAATTTTAGACTAGAGTTGAACTAGGTCTATAACGTAGTACAAATAATTTTACACTAGTGTTGAACTAGCTGTGTAACCTAGTTCAAATAATTTTACACTACACTTGAACTAGCTATATAACTTAGTACAAATAATTTTACACTAGAAATGAACTAGCTCTATAACCTAGTACAAATAATTTTACACTAGAGTTAAACTAGCTCTATAACCTAGTACAAATAATTTTACACTAGAATTGAACTAGCTCTATAACCTAGTTCAAATAATTTTACACTAAGGTTGAACTAGCTCTATAACCTAGTACAAATAATTTTACACTAGAGTTGAACTAGCTCTATAACCTAGTACAAATAATTTTACACTAGAGTTGAACTAGCTCTATAACCTAGTACAAATAATTTTACACTACAGGTGAACTAGCTCTATAACGTAGTACAAATAATTTTACACTAGAGTTGAACTAGCTCTATAACCTAGTACAAATAATTTTACACTAGGGTTGAACTAGCTCTATAACGTAGTACAAATAATTTTACACTAGAGTTGAACTAGCTCTATAACCTAGTACAAATAATTTTACTCTAGATTTGAACTAGCTCTATAACCTAGTACAAATAATTTTACACTAGAGTTGAACTAGCTCTATAACCTAGTACAAATAATTTTACACTAGGGTTGAACTAGCTCTATAACGTAGTACAAATAATTTTACACTAGAGTTGAACTAGCTCTATAACCTAGTACAAATAATTTTACACTAGATTTGAACTAGCTCTATAACCTAGTACAAATTATTTTACACTAGAGTTGAACTAGCTCTATAACCTGGTACGAATAATTTTAGACTAGAGTTGAACTAGGTCTATAACCTAGTACAAATAATTTTACACCAGTGTTGAACTAGCTGTGTAACCTAGTTCAAATAATTTTACACTACAGTTGAACTAGCTCTATAACCTAGTACAAATAATTTTACACTAGAAATGAACTAGCTCTATAACCTAGTACAAATACTTTTACACTAGAGCTGAACTAGCTCTATAACCTAGTACAAATTATTTTACACTACGGTTGAACTAGCTCTATAACCTAGTACAAATAATTTTACACTAGAGTTGAACTAGCTCTATAACCTGGTACGAATAATTTTACACTAGAGTTGAACTAGCTCTGTAACCTGGTTCAAATAATTTTACACTATAGTTGAACTAGCTCTATAACCTAGTACAAATAATTTCACACTAGAGTTGAACTAGCTGTGTAACCTAGTTCAAATAATTTTACACTGGAGTTGAACTAAATCTATAACCTGGTACAAATAATTTTAGACTAGAGTTGAACTAGGTCTATAACCTAGTACAAATAATTTTACACTAGTGTTGAACTAGCTGTGTAACCTAGTTCAAATAATTTTACACTACAGTTGAACTAGCTCTATAACCTAGTACAAATAATTTTACACTAGAAATGAACTAGCTCTATAACCTAGTACAAATAATTTTACACTAGAGTTGATCTAGCTCTATAACCTAGTACAAATAATTTTACACTAGAGTTGAACTAGCTCTATAACCTAGTACAAATTATTTTACACTAGAGTTGAACTAGCTCTATAACCTAGTACAAATTATTTTACGCTAGAGTTGAACTAGCTCTATAACCTGGTACGAATAATTTTACACTAGAGTTGAACTAGCTCTATAACCTGGTACGAATAATTTTACACTAGAGTTGAACTAGCTCTATAACCTAGTACAAATAATTTTACACTAGAGTTGAACTAGCTGTGTAACCTAGTTCAAATAATTTTACACTACAGTTGAACTAGCTCTATAACCTAGTACAAATAATTTTACACTAGAAATGAACTAGCTCTATATTCTAGTACAAATAATTTTACACTAGAGTTGAACTAGCTCTATAACCTAGTACAAATACTTTTACACTAGAGCTGAACTAGCTCTATAACCTAGTTCAAATAATTTTACACTACGGTCGAACTAGCTCTATAACCTAGTACAAATAATTTTACACTAGAGTTGAACTAGCTCTATAGCCTAGTACAAATAATTTTACACTAGAGTTGAACTAGCTCTGTAACCAAGTTCAAATAATTTTACACTAGAGTTGAACTAGCTCTATAACCTAGTACAAATAATTTTACACTAGAAATGAACTAGCTCTATAACCTAGTACAAATAATTTTACACTAGAGTTGAACTAGCTCGATAACCTAGTTCAAGTAATTTTACACTAGAGTTGAACTAGCTCTATAACCTAGTACAAATAATTTTACACTAGAGTTGAACTAGCTCTGTAACCTAGTTCAAATAATTTTACACTAGAGTTGAACTAGCTCTATAACCTAGTACAAATAATTTTACACAAGAGTTGAACTAGCTCTATAACCTAGTACAAATAATTTTACACTAGGGTTGAACTAGCTCTATAACCGAGTACAAATAATTTTAAACTAGAGTTTAACTAGCTTTATAACAAAGTTCAAAAAAATTTACACTAAGGTTGAAATAGCTCTATAACCTATTACAAATAATTTTACACTAGAGTTGAACTAGCTCTATAACCTGGTACAAATAATTTTACTCTAGAGTTGAACTAGCTCTATAACCTAGTACAAATAATTTGACACTACGGTTGAACTAGCTCTATAACCGAGTACAAATAATTTTACACTAGAGTTGAACTAGCTGTGTAACCTAGTTCAAATAATTTTACACTACAGTTGAACTAGCTCTATAACCTAGTACAAATAATTTTACACTAGTGTTGAACTAGCTGTGTAACCTAGTTCAAATAATTTTACACTACAGTTGAACTAGCTCTATAACCTAGTACAAATAATTTTACACTAGAAATGAACTAGCTCTATAACCTAGTACAAATAATTTTACACTAGAGTTGATCTAGCTCTATAACCTAGTACAAATAATTTTACACTAGAGTTGAACTAGCTCTATAACCTAGTACAAATTATTTTACACTAGAGTTGAACTAGCTCTATAACCTAGTACAAATTATTTTACGCTAGAGTTGAACTAGCTCTATAACCTGGTACGAATAATTTTACACTAGAGTTGAACTAGCTCTATAACCTGGTACGAATAATTTTACACTAGAGTTGAACTAGCTCTATAACCTAGTACAAATAATTTTACACTAGAGTTGAACTAGCTGTGTAACCTAGTTCAAATAATTTTACACTACAGTTGAACTAGCTCTATAACCTAGTACAAATAATTTTACACTAGAAATGAACTAGCTCTATATTCTAGTACAAATAATTTTACACTAGAGTTGAACTAGCTCTATAACCTAGTACAAATACTTTTACACTAGAGCTGAACTAGCTCTATAACCTAGTTCAAATAATTTTACACTACGGTCGAACTAGCTCTATAACCTAGTACAAATAATTTTACACTAGAGTTGAACTAGCTCTATAGCCTAGTACAAATAATTTTACACTAGAGTTGAACTAGCTCTGTAACCAAGTTCAAATAATTTTACACTAGAGTTGAACTAGCTCTATAACCTAGTACAAATAATTTTACACTAGAAATGAACTAGCTCTATAACCTAGTACAAATAATTTTACACTAGAGTTGAACTAGCTCGATAACCTAGTTCAAGTAATTTTACACTAGAGTTGAACTAGCTCTATAACCTAGTACAAATAATTTTACACTAGAGTTGAACTAGCTCTGTAACCTAGTTCAAATAATTTTACACTAGAGTTGAACTAGCTCTATAACCTAGTACAAATAATTTTACACAAGAGTTGAACTAGCTCTATAACCTAGTACAAATAATTTTACACTAGGGTTGAACTAGCTCTATAACCGAGTACAAATAATTTTAAACTAGAGTTTAACTAGCTTTATAACAAAGTTCAAAAAAATTTACACTAAGGTTGAAATAGCTCTATAACCTATTACAAATAATTTTACACTAGAGTTGAACTAGCTCTATAACCTGGTACAAATAATTTTACTCTAGAGTTGAACTAGCTCTATAACCTAGTACAAATAATTTGACACTACGGTTGAACTAGCTCTATAACCGAGTACAAATAATTTTACACTAGAGTTGAACTCGCTCTATAACCTAGTACAAATAATTTTACACTATCGTTGAACTAGCTCTATAACCTAGTACAAATAATTTTACACTAGAGTTGAACTAGCTCTATAACCTAGTACAAATAATTTTACACTAGAGTTGAACTAGCTCTTAAACCTAGTACAAATCATTTTACACTGGAGTTGAACTAAATCTATAACCTAGTACAAATAATTTTAGACTAGAGTTGAACTAGGTCTATAACCTAGTACAAATAATTTTACACTAGTGTTGAACTAGCTGTGTAACCTAGTTCAAATAATTTTACACTATAGTTGAACTAGCTCTATAACCTAGTACAAATAATTTTACACTAGAGTTGAACTAGCTCTATAACCTAGTACAAATAATTTTACACTAGAGTTGAACTAGCTCTATAACCTAGTACAAATAATTTTACACTAGACTTGAACTAGCTCTATAACCTAGTTCAAATAATTTTACACTAAGGTTGAACTAGCTCTATAACCTAGTACAAATAATTTTACACTAGAGTTGAACTAGCTCTATAACCTAGTACAAATAATTTTACACTAGAGTTGAACTAGCTCTATAACCTAGTACAAATAATTTTACACTACAGGTGAAGTAGCTCTATAACCTAGTACAAATAATTTTCCACTAGAGTTGAACTAGCTCTATAACCTAGTACAAATTATTTTACACTAGAGTTGAACTAGCTCTATAACCTAGTACAAATAATTTTACACTAGAGTTGAACTAGCTCTATAACCTGGTACGAATAATTTTACACTAGAGTTGAACTAGCTCTATAACCTGTTACGAATAATTCTACACTAGGGTTGAACTAGATCTATAACCTAGTACAAATAATTTTACACTAGAGTTGAACTAGCTGTGTAACCTAGTTCAAATAATTTTACACTATAGTTGAACTAGCTCTATAACCTAGTACAAATAATTTTACACTAGAAATGAACTAGCTCTATAACCAAGTACAAATAATTTTACACTAGAGTTGAACTAGCTCTATAACCTAGTACAAATACTTTTACACTAGAGCTGAACTAGCTCTATAACCTAGTTCAAATAATTTTACACTACGGTTGAACTAGCTCTATAACCTAGTACAAATAATTTTACACTAGAGTTGAACTAGCTCTATAGCCTAGTACAAATAATTTTACACTAGAGTTGAACTAGCTCTGTAACCGAGTTCAAATAATTTTACACTAGAGTTGAACTAGCTCTATAACTTGGTACAAATAATTTTACTCTAGAGTTGAACTAGCTCTATAACCTAGTACAAATAATTTGACACTAGGGTTGAACTAGCTCTATAACCGAGTACAAATAATTTTACACTAGAGTTGAACTCGCTCTATAACCTAGTACAAATAATTTTACACTATCGGTTAACTAGCTCTATAACCTAGTACAAATAATTTTACACTAGAGTTGAACTAGCTCTATAACCTACCTAGTACAAATAATTTTACACTAGAGTTGAACTCGCTCTTAAACCTAGTACAAATCATTTTACACTGGAGTTGAACTAAATATATAACCTAGTACAAATAATTTTAGACTAGAGTTGAACTAGGTCTATAACCTAGTACAAATAATTTTACACTAGAGTTGAACTAGCTCTTAAACCTAGTACAAATCATTTTACACTGGAGTTGAACTAAATCTATAAACTAGTACAAATAATTTTAGACTAGAGTTGAACTAGGTCTATAACGTAGTACAAATAATTTTACACTAGTGTTGAACTAGCTGTGTAACCTAGTTCAAATAATTTTACACTACACTTGAACTAGCTATATAACCTAGTACAAATAATTTTACACTAGAAATGAACTAGCTCTATAACCTAGTACAAATAATTTCACACTAGAGTTAAACTAGCTCTATAACCTAGTACAAATAATTTTACACTAGAATTGAACTAGCTCTATAACCTAGTTCAAATAATTTTACACTAAGGTTGAACTAGCTCTATAACCTAGTACAAATAATTTTACACTAGAGTTGAACTAGCTCTATAACCTAGTACAAATAATTTTACACTAGAGTTGAACTAGCTCTATAACCTAGTACAAATAATTTTACACTACAGGTGAACTAGCTCTATAACGTAGTACAAATAATTTTACACTAGAGTTGAACTAGCTCTATAACCTAGTACAAATAATTTTACACTAGGGTTGAACTAGCTCTATAACGTAGTACAAATAATTTTACACTAGAGTTGAACTAGCTCTATAACCTAGTACAAATAATTTTACACTAGATTTGAACTAGCTCTATAACCTAGTACAAATTATTTTACACTAGAGTTGAACTAGCTCTATAACGTAGTACAAATAATTTTACACTAGAGTTGAACTAGCTCTTAAACCTAGTACAAATCATTTTACACTGGAGTTGAACTAGCTCTATAACCTGGTACGAATAATTTTAGACTAGAGTTGAACTAGGTCTATAACCTAGTACAAATAATTTTACACCAGTGTTGAACTAGCTGTGTAACCTAGTTCAAATAATTTTAAACTACAGTTGAACTAGCTCTATAACCTAGTACAAATAATTTAACACTAGAAATGAACTAGCTCTATAACCTAGTACAAATACTTTTACACTAGAGCTGAACTAGCTCTATAACCTAGTACAAATTATTTTACACTACGGTTGAACTAGCTCTATAACCTAGTACAAATAATTTTACACTAGAGTTGAACTAGCTCTATAACCTGGTACGAATAATTTTACACTAGAGTTGAACTAGCTCTGTAACCTGGTTCAAATAATTTTACACTATAGTTGAACTAGCTCTATAACCTAGTACAAATAATTTCACACTAGAAATGAACTAGCTCTATAACCTAGTACAAATAATTTTACACTACAGTTGAACTAGCTCTATAACCTAGTACAAATAATTTTACACTAGAAATGAACTAGCTCTATAACCTAGTACAAATAATTTTACACTGGAGTTGAACTAGCTCTATAACCTAGTACAAATACTTTTACACTAGAGTTGAACTAGCTCTATAACCTAGTTCAAATAATTTTACACTACGGTTGACCTAGCTCTATAACCTAGTACAAATAATTTTACACTAGAGTTGAACTAGCTCTATAGCCTAGTACAAATAATTTTACACTAGAGTTGAACTAGCTCTGCAACCGAGTTCAAATAATTTTACACTAGAGTTGAACTAGCTCTATAACCTAGTACAAATAATTTTACACTAGAAATGAACTAGCTCTATAACCTAGTACAAATAATTTTACACTAGGGTTGAACTAGCTCTATAACGTAGTACAAATAATTTTACACTAGAGTTGAACTAGCTCTATAACCTAGTACAAATAATTTTACACTAGATTTGAACTAGCTCTATAACCTAGTACAAATTATTTTACACTAGAGTTGAACTAGCTCTATAACGTAGTATGAATAATTTTACACTAGAGTTGAACTAGCTCTTAAACCTAGTACAAATCATTTTACACTGGAGTTGAACTAGCTCTATAACCTGGTACGAATAATTTTAGACTAGAGTTGAACTAGGTCTATAACCTAGTACAAATAATTTTACACCAGTGTTGAACTAGCTGTGTAACCTAGTTCAAATAATTTTACACTACAGTTGAACTAGCTCTATAACCTAGTACAAATAATTTTACACTAGAAATGAACTAGCTCTATAACCTAGTACAAATACTTTTACACTAGAGCTGAACTAGCTCTATAACCTAGTACAAATTATTTTACACTACGGTTGAACTAGCTCTATAACCTAGTACAAATAATTTTACACTAGAGTTGAACTAGCTCTATAACCTGGTACGAATAATTTTACACTAGAGTTGAACTAGCTCTGTAACCTGGTTCAAATAATTTTACACTATAGTTGAACTAGCTCTATAACCTAGTACAAATAATTTCACACTAGAAATGAACTAGCTCTATAACCTAGTACAAATAATTTTACACTACAGTTGAACTAGCTCTATAACCTAGTACAAATAATTTTACACTAGAAATGAACTAGCTCTATAACCTAGTACAAATAATTTTACACTGGAGTTGAACTAGCTCTATAACCTAGTACAAATACTTTTACACTAGAGTTGAACTAGCTCTATAACCTAGTTCAAATAATTTTACACTACGGTTGACCTAGCTCTATAACCTAGTACAAATAATTTTACACTAGAGTTGAACTAGCTCTATAGCCTAGTACAAATAATTTTACACTAGAGTTGAACTAGCTCTGCAACCGAGTTCAAATAATTTTACACTAGAGTTGAACTAGCTCTATAACCTAGTACAAATAATTTTACACTAGAAATGAACTAGCTCTATAACCTAGTACAAATAATTTTACACTAGAGTTGAACTAGCTCTATAACCTAGTACAAATAATTTTACACAAGAGTTGAACTAGCTCTATAACCTAGTACAAATAATTTTACACTAGGGTTGAACTAGCTCTATAACCGAGTACAAATAATTTTAAACTAGAGTTTAACTAGCTTTATAACAAAGTATGAATAATTTTACACTATAGTTTAACTAGCTTTATAAGCTAGTACAAATAATTTTACACTAGAGTTGAACTAGCTGTGTAACCTAGTACGAATAATTTTACACTAGAGTTGAACTAGCTCTGCAACCGAGTTCAAATAATTTTACACTAGAGTTGAACTAGCTCTATAACCTAGTACAAATAATTTTACACTAGAAATGAACTAGCTCTATAACCTAGTACAAATAATTTTACACTAGAGTTGAACTAGCTCTATAACCTAGTACAAATAATTTTACACAAGAGTTGAACTAGCTCTCTAACCTAGTACAAATAATTTTACACTAGGGTTGAACTAGCTCTATAACCGAGTACAAATAATTTTAAACTAGAGTTTAACTAGCTTTATAACAAAGTATGAATAATTTTACACTATAGTTTAACTAGCTTTATAAGCTAGTACAAATAATTTTACACTAGAGTTGAACTAGCTGTGTAACCTAGTACGAATAATTTTACACTATAGTTGAACTAGCTCTATAACCTAGTACAAATAATTTTACACTAGAGTTGAACTAGCTGTGTAACCTAGTCCAAATAATTTTACACTACAGTTGAACTAGCTCTACAACCTAGTACAAATAATTTTACACTAGAGTTGAACTAGCTCTATAACCTAGTACAAATAATTTTACTCTACAGGTGAACTAGCTCTATAACGTAGTACAAATAATTTTACACTAGAGTTGAACTAGCTCTATAACCTAGTACAAATAATTTTACACTAGAGTTGAACTAGCTCTATAACGTAGTACAAATAATTTTACACTAGAGTTGAACTAGCTCTATAACCTAGTACAAATAATTTTACACTAGAGTTGAACTAGCTCGATAACCTAGTACAAATTATTTTACACTAGAGTTGAACTAGCTCTATAACGTAGTGCAAATAATTTTACACTAGAGTTGAACTAGCTCTATAACCTGGTACGAATAATTTTACACTAGAGTTGAACTAGCTCTATAACCTGGTACGAATAATTTTACACTAGAGTTGAACTAGCTCTATAACCTAGTACAAATAATTTTAAACTAGAGTTGAACTAGCTCTATAGCCTAGTACAAATAATTTTACACTAGAGTTGAACTAGCTCTGTAACCGAGTTCAAATAATTTTACACTAGAGTTGAACTAGCTCTATAACCTAGTACAAATAATTTTACACTAGAAATGAACTAGCTCTATAACCTAGTACAAATAATTTTACACTAGAGTTGAACTAGCTCTATAACCTAGTACAAATAATTTTACACTAGGGTTGAACTAGCTCTATAACCTAGTAAAAATAATTTTACACTAGAGTTGAACTAGCTCTATAACCTAGTACAAATAATTTTACACTAGAGTTGAACTAGCTCTGTAACCTAGTACAAATAATTTTATACTAGAGTTGAACTAGCTGTCTAACCTAGTACAAATAATTTTACACTAGAGTTGAACTAGCTCTATAACCTAGTACAAATAATTTCACACTAGGGTTGAACTAGCTCTATAACCGAGTACAAATAATTTTACACTAGAGTTGAACTCGCTCTATAACCTAGTACAAATAATTTTACACTATCGGTTAACTAGCTCTATAACCTAGTACAAATAATTTTACACTAGAGTTGAACTAGCTCTATAACCTACCTAGTACAAATAATTTTACACTAGAGTTGAACTCGCTCTTAAACCTAGTACAAATCATTTTACACTGGAGTTGAACTAAATCTATAACCTAGTACAAATAATTTTAGACTAGAGTTGAACTAGGTCTATAACCTAGTACAAATAATTTTACACTAGAGTTGAACTAGCTCTTAAACCTAGTACAAATCATTTTACACTGGAGTTGAACTAAATCTATAAACTAGTACAAATAATTTTAGACTAGAGTTGAACTAGGTCTATAACCTAGTACAAATAATTTTACACTAGTGTTGAACTAGCTGTGTAACCTAGTTCAAATAATTTTACACTACAGTTGAACTAGCTATATAACCTAGTACAAATAATTTTACACTAGAAATGAACTAGCTCTATAACCTAGTACAAATAATTTTACACTAGAGTTAAACTAGCTCTATAACCTAGTACAAATAATTTTACACTAGACTTGAACTAGCTCTATAACCTAGTTCAAATAATTTTACATTAAGGTTGAACTAGCTCTATAACCTAGTACAAATAATTTTACACTAGAGTTGAACTAGCTCTATAACCTAGTACAAATAATTTTACACTAGAGTTGAACTAGCTCTATAACCTAGTACAAATAATTTTACACTACAGGTGAACTAGCTCTATAACGTAGTACAAATAATTTTATACTAGAGTTGAACTAGCTCTATAACCTAGTACAAATAATTTTACACTAGGGTTGAACTAGCTCTATAACGTAGTACAAATAATTTTACACTAGAGTTGAACTAGCTCTATAACCTAGTACAAATAATTTTACACTAGATTTGAACTAGCTCTATAACCTAGTACAAATTATTTTACACTAGAGTTGAACTAGCTCTATAACGTAGTACAAATAATTTTACACTAGAGTTGAACTAGCTCTTAAACCTAGTACAAATCGTTTTACACTGGAGTTGAACTAGTTCTATAACCTGGTATGAATAATTTTAGACTAGAGTTGAACTAGGTCTATAACCTAGTACAAATAATTTTACACCAGTGTTGAACTAGCTGTGTAACCTAGTTCAAATAATTTTACACTACAGTTGAACTAGCTCTATAACCTAGTACAAATAATTTTACACTAGAAATGAACTAGCTCTATAACCTAGTACAAATACTTTTACACTAGAGCTGAACTAGCTCTATAACCTAGTACAAATTATTTTACACTACGGTTGAACTAGCTCTATAACCTAGTACAAATAATTTTACACTAGAGTTGAACTAGCTCTATAACCTGGTACGAATAATTTTACACTAGAGTTGAACTAGCTCTGTAACCTGGTTCAAATAATTTTACACTATAGTTGAACTAGCTCTATAACCTAGTACAAATAATTTCACACTAGAAATGAACTAGCTCTATAACCTAGTAGAAATAATTTTACACTACAGTTGAACTAGCTCTATAACCTAGTACAAATAATTTTACACTAGAAATGAACTAGCTCTATAACCTAGTACAAATAATTTTACACTGGAGTTGAACTAGCTCTATAACCTAGTACAAATACTTTTACACTAGAGTTGAACTAGCTCTATAACCTAGTTCAAATAATTTTACACTACGGTTGACCTAGCTCTATAACCTAGTACAAATAATTTTACACTAGAGTTGAACTAGCTCTATAGCCTAGTACAAATAATTTTACACTAGAGTTGAACTAGCTCTGCAACCGAGTTCAAATAATTTTACACTAGAGTTGAACTAGCTCTATAACCTAGTACAAATAATTTTACACTAGAAATGAACTAGCTCTATAACCTAGTACAAATAATTTTACACTAGAGTTGAACTAGCTCTATAACCTAGTACAAATAATTTTACACAAGAGTTGAACTAGCTCTATAACCTAGTACAAATAATTTTACACTAGGGTTGAACTAGCTCTATAACCGAGTACAAATAATTTTAAACTAGAGTTTAACTAGCTTTATAACAAAGTATGAATAATTTTACACTATAGTTTAACTAGCTTTATAAGCTAGTACAAATAATTTTACACTAGAGTTGAACTAGCTGTGTAACCTAGTACGAATAATTTTACACTATAGTTGAACTAGCTCTATAACCTAGTACAAGTAATTTTACACTAGAGTTGAACTAGCTGTGTAACCTAGTCCAAATAATTTTACACTACAGTTGAACTAGCTCTACAACCTAGTACAAATAATATTACACTACAGGTGAACTAGCTCTATAACGTAGTACTAATAATTTTACACTAGAGTTGAACTAGCTCTATAACCTAGTACAAATAATTTTACACTAGAGTTGAACTAGCTCTATAACCAAGTATGAATAATTTTACACTATAGTTGAACTAGCTCTATAACCTAGTACAAATAATTTTACACTAGAGTTGAACTAGCTCTATAACGTAGTACAAATAATTTTACACTAGAGTTGAACTAGCTCTATAACCTAGTACAAATAATTTTACACTAGAGTTGAACTAGCTCGATAACCTAGTACAAATTATTTTACACTAGAGTTGAACTAGCTCTATAACGTAGTACAAATAATTTTACACTAGAGTTGAACTAGCTCTATAACCTGGTACGAATAATTTTACACTAGAGTTGAACTAGCTCTATAACCTAGTACAAATAATTTTACACTAGTGTTGAACTAGCTGTGTAACCTAGTTCAAATAATTTTACACTACAGTTGAACTAGCTCTATAACCTAGTACAAATTATTTTACACTAGAAATGAACTAGCTCTATAACCTAGTACAAATAATTTTACACTAGAGTTGAACAAGCTCTATAACCTAGTACAAATAATTTTACACTAGAGTTGAACTAGCTCTATAACCTAGTACAAATTATTTTACACTTGAGTTGAACTAGCTCTATAACCTAGTACAAATAATTTTACACTAGAGTTGAACTAGCTCTATAACCTAGTACAAATAATTTAACACTACAGGTGAACTAGCTCTATAACGTAGTACAAATAATTTTACACTAGAGTTGAACTAGCTCTATAACCTAGTACAAATAATTTTACACTAGAGTTGAACTAGCTGTGTAACCTAGTTCAAATAATTTTACACTACAGTTGAACTAGCTCTATAACCTAGTACAAATAATTTTACACTAGAAATGAACTAGCTCTATAACCTAGTACAAATAATTTTACACTAGTGTTGAACTAGCTCTATAACCTAGTACAAATACTTTTACACTAGAGCTGAACTAGCTCTATAACCTAGTACAAATAATTTTACACTAGAGTTGAACTAGCTCTATAACCTAGTACAAATAATTTTACACTAGAGTTGAACTAGCTCGATAACCTAGTACAAATTATTTTACACTAGAGTTGAACTAGCTCTATAACGTAGTACAAATAATTTTACACTAGAGTTGAACTAGCTCTATAACCTGGTACGAATAATTTTACACTAGAGTTGAACTAGCTCTATAACCTGGTACGAATAATTTTACACTAGAGTTGAACTAGCTCTATAACCTAGTACAAATAATTTTACACTAGAGTTGAACTAGCTCTTAAACCTAGTACAAAACATTTTACACTGGAGTTGAACTAAATCTATAACCTAGTACAAATAATTTTAGACTAGAGTTGAACTAGGTCTATAACCTAGTACAAATAATTTTACACTAGTGTTGAACTAGCTGTGTAACCTAGTTCAAATAATTTTACACTACAGTTGAACTAGCTCTATAACCTAGTACAAATAATTTTACACAAGAAATGAACTAGCTCTATAACCTAGTACAAATAATTTTACACTAGAGTTGAACAAGCTCTATAACCTAGTACAAATAATTTTACATTAGAGTTGAACTAGCTCTATAACCTAGTACAAATTATTTTACACTAGAGTTGAACTAGCTCTATAACCTAGTACAAATAATTTTACACTAGAGTTGAACTAGCTCTATAACCTAGTACAAATAATTTAACACTACAGGTGAACTAGCTCTATAACGTAGTACAAATAATTTTACACTAGAGTTGAACTAGCTCTATAACCTAGTACAAAAATTTTTACACTAGAGTTGAACTAGCTGTGTAACCTAGTTCAAATAATTTTACACTACAGTTGAACTAGCTCTATAACCTAGTACAAATAATTTTACACTAGAAATGAACTAGCTCTATAACCTAGTACAAATAATTTTACACTAGAGTTGAACTAGCTCTATAACCTAGTACAAATACTTTTACACTAGAGCTGAACTAGCTCTATAACCTAGTTCAAATAATTTTACACTACGGTTGAACTAGCTCTATAACCTAGTACAAATAATTTTACACTAGAGTTGAACTAGCTCTATAGCCTAGTACAAATAATTTTACACTAGAGTTGAACTAGCTGTGTAACCGAGTTCAAATAATTTTACACTAGAGTTGAACTAGCTCTATAACCTAGTACAAATAATTTTACACTACAGTTGAACTAGCTCTATAACCTAGTACAAATAATTTTACACTAGAAATGAACTAGCTCTATAACCTAGTACAAATAATTTTACACTAGAGTTGAACTAGCTCTATAACGTAGTACAAATAATTTTACACTAGAGTTGAACTAGCTCTATAACCTAGTACAAATAATTTTACACTAGAGTTGAACTAGCTCTATAACCTAGTACAAATAATTTTACACTAGAGTTGAACTAGCTCTATAACCTAGTACAAATAATTTTACACTAGAGTTGAACTAGCTCTGTAACCTAGTACAAATAATTTTATACTAGAGTTGAACTAGCTGTCTAACCTAGTACAAATAATTTTATAGTAGAGTTGAACTAGCTCTATAACCTAGTACAAATAATTTTACACTAGAGTTGAACTAGCTCTATAACCTAGTACAAATACTTTTACACTAGAGTTGAACTAGCTCTTTAACATAGTTCAAAAAAATTTACACTAAGGTTGAACTAGCTCTACAACCTATTACAAATAATTTTACACTAGAGTTGAACTAGCTCTATAACCTAGTACAAATACTTTTACATTAGAGCTGAACTAGCTCTATAACCTAGTTCAAATAATTTTACACTACGGTTGAACTAGCTCTATAACCGAGTACAAATAATTTTACACTAGAGTTGAACTAGCTCTATAACCTAGTACAAATACTTTTACATTAGAGCTAAACTAGCTCTATAACCTAATACAAATAATTTTACACTACAGGTGAACTAGCTCTATAACCTAGTACAAATAATTTTACACTAGAGTTGAACTAGCTCTATAACCTAGTACAAATAATTTTACACTAGAGTTGAACTAGGTATATAACCTAGTACAAATAATTTTACACTAGAGTTGAACTAGCTCTATAACCTAGTACAAATAATTTTACACTAGAGTTGAACTAGCTCTATAACCTAGTACGAATAATTTTACACTATAGTTGAACTAGCTCTATAACCTAGTACAAATAATTTTACACTAGAGTTGAACTAGCTGTGTAACCTAGTTCAAATAATTTTACACTACGGTTGAACTAGCTCTATAACCTAGTACAAATAATTATACACTAGAGTTGAACTAGCTCTATAACGTAGTACAAATAATTTTACACTAGAGTTAAACTAGCTCTATAACCTAATACAAATAATTTTACACTACAGGTGAACTAGCTCTATAACCTAGTACAAATAATTTTACACTAGAGTTGAACTAGCTCTATAACCTAGTACAAATAATTTTACACTAGAGTTGAACTAGCTATATAACCTAGTACAAATAATTTTACACTAGAGTTGAACTAGCTCTATAACCTAGTATAAATAATTTTACACTAGAGTTGAACTAGCTCTATAACCTAGTACGAATAATTTTACACTATAGTTGAACTAGCTCTATAACCTAGTACAAATAATTTTACACTAGAGTTGAACTAGCTCTATAACCTAGTACAAATAATTTTACACTACAGTTGAACTAGGTCTATAACCTAGTACAAATAATTATACACTAGAGTTGAACTAGCTCTATAACCTAGTACAAATAATTTTACACTACAGGTGAACTAGCTCTATAACGTAGTACAAATAATTTTACACTAAAGTTGAACTAGCTCTATAACCTAGTACGAATAATTTTACACTATAGTTGAACTAGCTCTATAACCTAGTACGAATAATTTTACACTAGAGTTGAACTAGCTGTGTAACCTAGTTCAAATAATTTTACACTACAGTTGAACTAGCTCTATAACCTAGTACAAATAATCTTACACTAGAGTTGAACTAGCTCTATAACCTAGTACAAATAATTTTACACTACAGGTGAACTAGCTCTATAACCTAGTACAAATAATTTTACACTACAGGTGAACTAGCTCTATAACCTAGTACAAATAATTTTACACTAGAGTTGAACTAGCTCTATAACCTAGTACAAATAATTTTACACTAGAGTTGAACTAGGTATATAACCTAGTACAAATAATTTTACACTAGAGTTGAACTAACTCTATAACCTAGTACAAATAATTTTACACTAGAGTTGAACTAGCTCTATAACCTAGTACGAATAATTTTACACTATAGTTGAACTAGCTCTATAACCTAGTACAAATAATTTTACACTAGAGTTGAACTAGCTCTATAACCTAGTACAAATAATTTTACACTACAGTTGAACTAGGTCTATAACCTAGTACAAATAATTATACACTAGAGTTGAACTAGCTCTATAACCTAGTACAAATAATTTTACACTACAGGTGAACTAGCTCTATAACCTAGTACAAATAATTTTACACTACAGGTGAACTAGCTCTATAACCTAGTACAAATAATTTTACACTAGAGTTGAACTAGCTCTATAACCTAGTACAAATAATTTTACACTAGAGTTGAACTAGGTATATAACCTAGTACAAATAATTTTACACTAGAGTTGAACTAGCTCTATAACCTAGTTCAAATAATTTTACACTACAGTTGAACTAGCTCTATAACCTAGTACAAATAATTTTACACTAGAGTTGAACTAGCTCTATAACCTAGTACAAATAAATTTACACTACAGGTGAACTAGCTCTATAACCTAGTACAAATAATTTTACACTACAGGTGAACTAGCTCTATAACCTAGTACAAATAATTTTACACTAGAGTTGAACTAGCTCTATAACCTAGTACAAATAATTTTACACTAGAGTTGAACTAGGTATATAACCTAGTACAAATAATTTTACACTAGAGTTGAACTAGCTCTATAACCTAGTACAAATAATTTTACACTAGAGTTGAACTAGCTCTATAACCAAGTACGAATAATTTTACACTATAGTTGAACTAGCTCTATAACCTAGTACAAATAATTTTACACTAGAGTTGAACTAGCTCTATAACGTAGTACAAATAATTTTACACTAGAGTTGAACTAGCTCTATAACCTAGTACAAATAATTTTACACTAGAGTTGAACTAGCTCGATAACCTAGTACAAATTATTTTACACTAGAGTTGAACTAGCTCTATAACGTAGTACAAATAATTTTACACTAGAGTTGAACTAGCTCTATAACCTGGTACGAATAATTTTACACTAGAGTTGAACTAGCTCTATAACCTAGTACAAATAATTTTACACTAGTGTTGAACTAGCTGTGTAACCTAGTTCAAATAATTTTACACTACAGTTGAACTAGCTCTATAACCTAGTACAAATAATTTTACACTAGAAATGATAGCTCTATAACCTAGTACAAATAATTTTACACTAGAGTTGAACAAGCTCTATAACCTAGTACAAATAATTTTATACTAGAGTTGAACTAGCTCTATAACCTAGTACAAATTATTTTACACTTGAGTTGAACTAGCTCTATAACCTAGTACAAATAATTTTACACTAGAGTTGAACTAGCTCTATAACCTAGTACAAATAATTTAACACTACAGGTGAACTAGCTCTATAATGTAGTACAAATAATTTTACACTAGAGTTGAACTAGCTCTATAACCTAGTACAAATAATATTACACTAGAGTTGAACTAGCTGTGTAACCTAGTTCAAATAATTTTACACTACAGTTGAACTAGCTCTATAACCTAGTACAAATAATTTTACACTAGAAATGAACTAGCTCTATAACCTAGTACAAATAATTTTACACTAGTGTTGAACTAGCTCTATAACCTAGTACAAATACTTTTACACTAGAGCTGAACTAGCTCTATAACCTAGTACAAATAATTTTACACTAGAGTTGAACTAGCTCTATAACCTAGTACAAATAATTTTACACTAGAGTTGAACTAGCTCGATAACCTAGTACAAATTATTTTACACTAGAGTTGAACTAGCTCTATAACGTAGTACAAATAATTTTACACTAGAGTTGAACTAGCTCTATAACCTGGTACGAATAATTTTACACTAGAGTTGAACTAGCTCTATAACCTGGTACGAATAATTTTACACTAGAGTTGAACTAGCTCTATAACCTAGTACAAATAATTTTACACTAGAGTTGAACTAGCTCTTAAACCTAGTACAAAACATTTTACAATGGAGTTGAACTAAATCTATAACCTAGTACAAATAATTTTAGACTAGAGTTGAACTAGGTCTATAACCTAGTACAAATAATTTTACACTAGTGTTGAACTAGCTGTGTAACCTAGTTCAAATAATTTTACACTACAGTTGAACTAGCTCTATAACCTAGTACAAATAATTTTACACTAGAAATGAACTAGCTCTATAACCTAGTACAAATAATTTTACACTAGAGTTGAACAAGCTCTATAACCTAGTACAAATAATTTTACACTAGAGTTGAACTAGCTCTATAACCTAGTACAAATTATTTTACACTAGAGTTGAACTAGCTCTATAACCTAGTACACATAATTTTACACTAGAGTTGAACTAGCTCTATAACCTAGTACAAATAATTTAACACTACAGGTGAACTAGCTCTATAACGTAGTACAAATAATTTTACACTAGAGTTGAACTAGCTCTATAACCTAGTACAAATAATTTTACACTAGAGTTGAACTAGCTGTGTAACCTAGTTCAAATAATTTTACACTACAGTTGAACTAGCTCTATAACCTAGTACAAATAATTTTACACTAGAAATGAACTAGCTCTATAACCTAGTACAAATAATTTTACACTAGAGTTGAACTAGCTCTATAACCTAGTACAAATACTTTTACACTAGAGCTGAACTAGCTCTATAACCTAGTTCAAATAATTTTACACTACGGTTGAACTAGCTCTATAACCTAGTACAAATAATTTTACACTAGAGTTGAACTAGCTCTATAGCCTAGTACAAATAATTTTACACTAGAGTTGAACTAGCTCTGTAACCGAGTTCAAATAATTTTACACTAGAGTTGAACTAGCTCTATAACCTAGTACAAATAATTTTACACTACAGTTGAACTAGCTCTATAACCTAGTACAAATAATTTTACACTAGAAATGAACTAGCTCTATAACCTAGTACAAAGAATTTTACACTAGAGTTGAACTAGCTCTATAACGTAGTACAAATAATTTTACACTAGAGTTGAACTAGCTCTATAACCTAGTACAAATAATTTTACACTAGAGTTGAACTAGCTCTATAACCTAGTACAAATAATTTTACACTAGAGTTGAACTAGCTCTATAACCTAGTACAAATAATTTTACACTAGAGTTGAACTAGCTCTGTAACCTAGTACAAATAATTTTATACTAGAGTTGAACTAGCTGTCTAACCTAGTACAAATAATTTTACAGTAGAGTTGAACTAGCTCTATAACCTAGTACAAATAATTTTACACTAGAGTTGAACTAGCTCTATAACCTAGTACAAATACTTTTACACTAGAGTTGAACTAGCTCTTTAACATAGTTCAAAAAAATTTACACTAAGGTTGAACTAGCTCTACAACCTATTACAAATAATTTTACACTAGAGTTGAACTAGCTCTATAACCTAGTACAAATACTTTTACATTAGAGCTGAACTAGCTCTATAACCTAGTTCAAATAATTTTACACTACGGTTGAACTAGCTCTATAACCGAGTACAAATAATTTTACACTAGAGTTGAACTAGCTCTATAACCTAGTACAAATACTTTTACATTAGAGCTAAACTAGCTCTATAACCTAATACAAATAATTTTACACTACAGGTGAACTAGCTCTATAACCTAGTACAAATAATTTTACACTAGAGTTGAACTAGCTCTATAACCTAGTACAAATAATTTTACACTAGAGTTGAACTAGGTATATAACCTAGTACAAATAATTTTACACTAGAGTTGAACTAGCTCTATAACCTAGTACAAATAATTTTACACTAGAGTTGAACTAGCTCTATAACCTAGTACAAATAATTTTACACTAGAGTTGAACTAGCTCTATAACCTAGTACAAATAATTTTACACTAGAGTTGAACTAGCTCTGTAACCTAGTACAAATAATTTTATACTAGAGTTGAACTAGCTGTCTAACCTAGTACAAATAATTTTACAGTAGAGTTGAACTAGCTCTATAACCTAGTACAAATAATTTTACACTAGAGTTGAACTAGCTCTATAACCTAGTACAAATACTTTTACACTAGAGTTGAACTAGCTCTTTAACATAGTTCAAAAAAATTTACACTAAGGTTGAACTAGCTCTACAACCTATTACAAATAATTTTACACTAGAGTTGAACTAGCTCTATAACCTAGTACAAATACTTTTACATTAGAGCTGAACTAGCTCTATAACCTAGTTCAAATAATTTTACACTACGGTTGAACTAGCTCTATAACCGAGTACAAATAATTTTACACTAGAGTTGAACTAGCTCTATAACCTAGTACAAATACTTTTACATTAGAGCTAAACTAGCTCTATAACCTAATACAAATAATTTTACACTACAGGTGAACTAGCTCTATAACCTAGTACAAATAATTTTACACTAGAGTTGAACTAGCTCTATAACCTAGTACAAATAATTTTACACTAGAGTTGAACTAGGTATATAACCTAGTACAAATAATTTTACACTAGAGTTGAACTAGCTCTATAACCTAGTACAAATAATTTTACACTAGAGTTGAACTAGCTCTATAACCTAGTACAAATACTTTTACATTAGAGCTAAACTAGCTCTATAACCTAATACAAATAATTTTACACTACAGGTGAACTAGCTCTATAACCTAGTACAAATAATTTTACACTAGAGTTGAACTAGCTCTATAACCTAGTACAAATAATTTTACACTAGAGTTGAACTAGGTATATAACCTAGTACAAATAATTTTACACTAGAGTTGAACTAGCTCTATAACCTAGTACAAATAATTTTACACTAGAGTTGAACTAGCTCTATAACCTAGTACGAATAATTTTACACTATAGTTGAACTAGCTCTATAACCTAGTACAAATAATTTTACACTAGAGTTGAACTAGCTCTATAACCTAGTACAAATAATTTTACACTAGAGTTGAACTAGCTCTATAACCTAGTACGAATAATTTTACACTATAGTTGAACTAGCTCTATAACCTAGTACAAATAATTTTACACTAGAGTTGAACTAGCTGTGTAACCTAGTTCAAATAATTTTACACTACGGTTGAACTAGCTCTATAACCTAGTACAAATAATTATACACTAGAGTTGAACTAGCTCTATAACCTAGTACAAATAATTTTACACTAGAGTTAAACTAGCTCTATAACCTAATACAAATAATTTTACACTACAGGTGAACTCGCTCTATAACCTAGTACAAATAATTTTACACTAGAGTTGAACTAGCTCTATAACCTAGTACAAATAATTTTACACTAGAGTTGAACTAGGTATATAACCTAGTACAAATAATTTTACACTAGAGTTGAACTAGCTCTATAACCTAGTACAAATAATTTTACACTAGAGTTGAACTAGCTCTATAACCTAGTACGAATAATTTTACACTATAGTTGAACTAGCTCTATAACCTAGTACAAATAATTTTACACTAGAGTTGAACTAGCTCTATAACCTAGAACAAATAATTTTACACTACAGTTGAACTAGGTCTATAACCTAGTACAAATAATTATACACTAGAGTTGAACTAGCTCTATAACCTAGTACAAATAATTTTACACTACAGGTGAACTAGCTCTATAACGTAGTACAAATAATTTTACACTAAAGTTGAACTAGCTCTATAACCTAGTACGAATAATTTTACACTATAGTTGAACTAGCTCTATAACCTAGTACGAATAATTTTACACTAGAGTTGAACTAGCTGTGTAACCTAGTTCAAATAATTTTACACTACAGTTGAACTAGCTCTATAACCTAGTACAAATAATTTTACACTAGAGTTGAACTAGCTCTATAACCTAGTACAAATACTTTTACATTAGAGCTAAACTAGCTCTATAACCTAATACAAATAATTTTACACTACAGGTGAACTAGCTCTATAACCTAGTACAAATACTTTTACATTAGAGCTAAACTAGCTCTATAACCTAATACAAATAATTTTACACTACAGGTGAACTAGCTCTATAACCTAGTACAAATAATTTTACACTAGAGTTGAACTAGCTCTATAACCTAGTACAAATAATTTTACACTAGAGTTGAACTAGGTATATAACCTAGTACAAATAATTTTACACTAGAGTTGAACTAGCTCTATAACCTAGTACAAATAATTTTACACTAGAGTTGAACTAGCTCTATAACCTAGTACGAATAATTTTACACTATAGTTGAACTAGCTCTATAACCTAGTACAAATAATTTTACACTAGAGTTGAACTAGCTCTATAACCTAGTACAAATAATTTTACACTAGAGTTGAACTAGCTCTATAACCTAGTACGAATAATTTTACACTATAGTTGAACTAGCTCTATAACCTAGTACAAATAATTTTACACTAGAGTTGAACTAGCTGTGTAACCTAGTTCAAATAATTTTACACTACGGTTGAACTAGCTCTATAACCTAGTACAAATAATTATACACTAGAGTTGAACTAGCTCTATAACCTAGTACAAATAATTTTACACTAGAGTTAAACTAGCTCTATAACCTAATACAAATAATTTTACACTACAGGTGAACTCGCTCTATAACCTAGTACAAATAATTTTACACTAGAGTTGAACTAGCTCTATAACCTAGTACAAATAATTTTACACTAGAGTTGAACTAGGTATATAACCTAGTACAAATAATTTTACACTAGAGTTGAACTAGCTCTATAACCTAGTACAAATAATTTTACACTAGAGTTGAACTAGCTCTATAACCTAGTACGAATAATTTTACACTATAGTTGAACTAGCTCTATAACCTAGTACAAATAATTTTACACTAGAGTTGAACTAGCTCTATAACCTAGAACAAATAATTTTACACTACAGTTGAACTAGGTCTATAACCTAGTACAAATAATTATACACTAGAGTTGAACTAGCTCTATAACCTAGTACAAATAATTTTACACTACAGGTGAACTAGCTCTATAACGTAGTACAAATAATTTTACACTAAAGTTGAACTAGCTCTATAACCTAGTACGAATAATTTTACACTATAGTTGAACTAGCTCTATAACCTAGTACAAATAATTTTACACTAGAGTTGAACTAGCTCTATAACCTAGTACAAATAATTTTACACTAGAGTTGAACTAGCTCTATAACCTAGTACGAATAATTTTACACTATAGTTGAACTAGCTCTATAACCTAGTACAAATAATTTTACACTAGAGTTGAACTAGCTGTGTAACCTAGTTCAAATAATTTTACACTACGGTTGAACTAGCTCTATAACCTAGTACAAATAATTATACACTAGAGTTGAACTAGCTCTATAACCTAGTACAAATAATTTTACACTAGAGTTAAACTAGCTCTATAACCTAATACAAATAATTTTACACTACAGGTGAACTCGCTCTATAACCTAGTACAAATAATTTTACACTAGAGTTGAACTAGCTCTATAACCTAGTACAAATAATTTTACACTAGAGTTGAACTAGGTATATAACCTAGTACAAATAATTTTACACTAGAGTTGAACTAGCTCTATAACCTAGTACAAATAATTTTACACTAGAGTTGAACTAGCTCTATAACCTAGTACGAATAATTTTACACTATAGTTGAACTAGCTCTATAACCTAGTACAAATAATTTTACACTAGAGTTGAACTAGCTCTATAACCTAGAACAAATAATTTTACACTACAGTTGAACTAGGTCTATAACCTAGTACAAATAATTATACACTAGAGTTGAACTAGCTCTATAACCTAGTACAAATAATTTTACACTACAGGTGAACTAGCTCTATAACGTAGTACAAATAATTTTACACTAAAGTTGAACTAGCTCTATAACCTAGTACGAATAATTTTACACTATAGTTGAACTAGCTCTATAACCTAGTACGAATAATTTTACACTAGAGTTGAACTAGCTGTGTAACCTAGTTCAAATAATTTTACACTACAGTTGAACTAGCTCTATAACCTAGTACAAATAATTTTACACTAGAGTTGAACTAGCTCTATAACCTAGTACAAATAATTTAACACTACAGGTGAACTAGCTCTATAACGTAGTACAAATAATTTTACACTAGAGTTGAACTAGCTCTATAACCTAGTACAAATAATTTTACACTAGAGTTGAACTAGCTCTATTACGTAGTACAAATAATTTTACACTAGAGTTGAACTAGCTCTATAACCTACTACAAATAATTTTACACTAGAGTTGAACTAGCTCGATAACCTAGTACAAATTATTTTACACTAGAGTTGAACTAGCTCTATAACGTAGTACAAATAATTTTACACTAGAGTTGAACTAGCTCTATAACCTAGTACAAATAATTTTACACTAGAGTTGAACTAGCTCTATAACCTAGTACAAATAATTTTACACTAGAGTTGAACTAGCTCTGTAACCTAGTACAAATAATTTTATACTAGAGTTGAACTAGCTCTCTATGCTAGTACAAATCTTTTTACACTAGAGTTGAACTAGCTCTATAACCTAGTACAAATAATTTTACACTAGAGTTGAACTAGCTCTATAACGTAGTACAAATAATTTTACACTAGAGTTGAACTAGCTCTATAACCTGGTACGAATAATTTTACACTAGAGTTGAACTAGCTCTATAACCTGGTACGAATAATTTTACACTATAGTTGAACTAGCTCTATAACCTAGTACAAATAATTTTACACTAGAGTTGAACTAGCTGTGTAACCTAGTTCAAATAATTTTACACTAGAAATGAGCTAGCTTTATAACCTAGTACAAATAATTTTACACTAGAGTTGAACTAGCTCTATAACCTAGCTCTATAACCTAGTACAAATAATTTTACACTAGAGTTGAACTAGCTCTATAACCTAGTACAAATAATTTTACACTAGAAATGAAGTACCTCTATAACCTAGTACAAATAATTTTACACTAGAGTTGAACTAGCTCTGTAACCTAGTTCAAATAATTTTACACTAGAGTTGAACTAGCTCTATAACCTAGTACAAATAATTTTACACTACAGTTGAACTAGCTTTATAACAAAGTATGAATAATTTTACACTATAGTTGAACTAGCTCTATAACCTAGTACAAATAATTTTACACTAGGGTTGAACTAGCTCTATAACCGAGTACAAATAATTTTAAACTAGAGTTTAACTAGCTTTATAACAAAGTATGAATAATTTTACACCATAGTTGAACTAGCTCTATAAGCTAGTACAAATAATTTTACACTAGAGTTGAACTAGCTGTGTAACCTAGTTCAAATAATTTTACACTACAGTTGAACTAGCTCTATAACCTAGTACAAATAATTTTACACTAGAAATGAACTAGCTCTATAACCTAGTACAAATAATTTTACACTAGAGTTGAACTAGCTCTATAACGTAGTACAAATAATTTTACACTAGAGTTGAACTAGCTCTATAACCTAGTACAAATAATTTTACACTAGAGTTGAACTAGCTCTATAACCTAGTACAAATAATTTTACACTAGAGTTGAACTAGCTCTATAACCTAGTACAAATAATTTTACACTAGAGTTGAACTAGGTCTGTAACCTAGTACAAATATTTTTATACTAGAGTTGAACTAGCTGTCTAACCTAGTACAAATAATTTTACAGTAGAGTTGAACTAGCTCTATAACCTAGTACAAATAATTTTACACTAGAGTTGAACTAGCTCTATAACCTAGTACAAATACTTTTACACTAGAGTTGAACTAGCTCTTTAACATAGTTCAAAAAAATTTACACTAAGGTTGAACTAGCTCTACAACCTATTACAAATAATTTTACACTAGAGTTGAACTAGCTCTATAACCTGGTACAAATAAGTTTACTCTAGAGTTGAACTAGCTCTATAACCTAGTACAAATAATTTGACACTAGGGTTGAACTAGCTCTATAACCGAGTACAAATAATTTTACACTAGAGTTGAACTAGCTCTATAACCTAGTACAAATACTTTTACATTAGAGCTGAACTAGCTCTATAACCTAGTTCAAATAATTTTACACTACGGTTGAACTAGCTCTATAACCTAGTACAAATAATTTTACACTAGAGTTGAACTAGCTCTATAACCTAGTACAAATAATTTTACACTAGAGTTAAACTAGCTCTATAACCTAATACAAATAATTTTACACTACAGGTGAACTAGCTCTATAACCTAGTACAAATAATTTTACACTAGAGTTGAGCTAGCTCTATCACCTAGTACAAATAATTTTACACTAGAGTTGAACTAGCTATATAACCTAGTACAAATAATTTTACACTAGAGTTGAACTAGCTCTATAACCTAGTACGAATAATTTTACACTATAGTTGAACTAGCTCTATAACCTAGTACAAATAATTTTACACTAGAGTTGAACTAGCTCTATAACCTGGTACAAATAATTTTACTCTAGAGTTGAACTAGCTCTATAACCTAGTACAAATAATTTTACACTAGGGTTGAACTAGCTCTATAACCGAGTACAAATAATTTTACACTAGAGTTGAACTAGCTCTATAACCTAGTACAAATACTTTTATATTAGAGCTGAACTAGCTCTATAACCTAGTTCAAATAATTTTACACTACGGTTGAACTAGCTCTATAACCTAGTACAAATAATTTTACACTAGAGTTGAACTAGCTCTATAACCTAGTACAAATAATTTTACACTAGAGTTAAACTAGCTCTATAACCTAATACAAATAATTTTACACTATAGGTGAACTAGCTCTATAACCTAGTACAAATAATTTTACACTAGAGTTGAGCTAGCTCTATAACCTAGTACAAATAATTTTACACTAGAGTTGAACTAGCTATATAACCTAGTACAAATAATTTTATAATAGAGTTGAACTAGCTCTATAACCTAGTACAAATAATTTTACACTAGAGTTTAACTAGCTCTATAACATAATACAAATAATTTTACACTAGAGTTTAACTAGCTATATAACCTAGTACAAATAATTTTACACTAGAGTTTAACTAGCTCTATAACATAATACAAATAATTTTACACTAGAGTTGAACTAGCTCTATAACGTAGTACAAATAATTTTACACTAGAGTTGAACTAGCTCTATAACCTAGTACAAATAATTTTACACTAGAGTTGAACTAGCTCTATAACCTAGTACAAATTATTTTACACTAGAGTTGAACTAGCTCTATAACCTAGTACAAATAATTTTACACTAGAGTTGAACTAGCTCTATAACATAATACAAATAATTTTACACTAGAGTTGAACTAGCTCTATAACCTGGTACAAATAATTTTACACTAGAGTTTAACTAGCTCTATAACATAATACAAATAATTTTACACTAGAGTTGAACTAGCTCTATAACGTAGTACAAATAATTTTACACTAGAGTTGAACTAGCTCTATAACCTAGTACAAATAATTTTACACTAGAGTTGAACTAGCTCTATAACCTAGTACAAATTATTTTACACTAGAGTTGAACTAGCTCTATAACGTAGTACAAATAATTTTACACTAGAGTTGAACTAGCTCTATAACCTGGTACGAATAATTTTACACTAGAGTTGAACTAGCTCTATAACCTGGTACGAATAATTTTACACTATAGTTGAACTAGCTCTATAACCTAGTACAAATAATTTTACAGTAGAGTTGAACTAGCTGTGTAACCTAGTTCAAATAATTTTACACTAGAAATGAACTAGCTCTATAACCTAGTACAAATAATTTTACACTAGAGTTGAACTAGCTCTATAACCGAGAACAAATAATTTTACACTAGAGTTGAACTAGCTCTATAACCTAGTACAAATACTTTTACACTAGAGCTGAACTAGCTCTATAACCTAGTTCAAATAATTTTACACTAGAGCTGAACTAGCTCTATAACCTAGTACAAATAATTTTACACTAGAGTTGAACTAGCTCTATAACCTAGTACAAATACTTTTACACTAGAGCTGAACTAGCTCTATAACCTAGTTCAAATAATTTTACACTACGGTTGAACTAGCTCTATAACCTAGTACAAATAATTTTACACTAGAGTTGAACTAGCTCTATAGCCTAGTACAAATAATTTTACACTAGAGTTGAACTAGCTCTGTAACCGAGTTCAAATAATTTTACACTAGAGTTGAACTAGCTCTATAACCTAGTACAAATAATTTTACACTAGAAATGAACTAGCTCTATAACCTAGTACAAATAATTTTACACTAGAGTTGAACTAGCTCTATAACCTAGTACAAATAATTTTACACTAGAGTTGAACTAGCTCTATAACCTAGTACAAATAATTTTACACTAGAGTTGAACTAGCTCTGTAACCTAGTTCAAATAATTTTACACTAGAGTTGAACTAGCTCTATAACCTAGTACAAATAATTTTACACAAGAGTTAAACTAGCTCTATAACCTAGTACAAATAATTTTACACTAGGGTTGAACTAGCTCTATAACCGAGTACAAATAATTTTAAACTAGAGTTTAACTAGCTTTATAACAAAGTATGAATAATTTTACACTAGAGTTGAACTAGCTCTATAACCTAGTACAAATAATTTTACACAAGAGTTAAACTAGCTCTCTAACCTAGTACAAATAATTTTACACTAGGGTTGAACTAGCTCTATAACCGAGTACAAATAATTTTAAACTAGAGTTTAACTAGCTTTATAACAAAGTATGAATAATTTTACACTAGAGTTGAACTAGCTCTATAACCTAGTACAAATACTTTTACACTAGAGCTGAACTAGCTCTATAACCTAGTTCAAATAATTTTACACTAGAGCTGAACTAGCTCTATAACCTAGTACAAATAATTTTACACTAGAGTTGAACTAGCTCTATAACCTAGTACAAATACTTTTACACTAGAGCTGAACTAGCTCTATAACCTAGTTCAAATAATTTTACACTACGGTTGAACTAGCTCTATAACCTAGTACAAATAATTTTACACTAGAGTTGAACTAGCTCTATAACCTAGTACAAATAATTTTACACTAGAGTTGAACTAGCTCTATAACGTAGTACAAATAATTTTACACTAGAGTTGAACTAGCTCTATAACCTAGTACAAATAATTTTACACTAGAGTTGAACTAGCTCTATAACCTAGTACAAATTATTTTACACTAGAGTTGAACTAGCTCTATAACGTAGTACAAATAATTTTACACTAGAGTTGAACTAGCTCTATAACCTGGTACGAATAATTTTACACTAGAGTTGAACTAGCTCTATAACATGGTACCAATAATTTTACACTATTGTTGAACTAGCTCTATAACCTAGTACAAATAATTTTACACTAGAGTTGAACTAGCTGTGTAACCTAGTTCAAATAATTTTACACTAGAAATGAACTAGCTCTATAACCTAGTACAAATAATTTTACACTAGAGTTGAACTAGCTCTATAATCGAGAACAAATAATTTTACACTAGAGTTGAACTAGCTCTATAACCTAGTACAAATACTTTTACACTAGAGGTGAACTAGCTCTATAACCTAGTTCAAATAATTTTACACTAGAGCTGAACTAGCTCTATAACCTAGTACAAATAATTTTACACTAGAGTTGAACTAGCTCTATAACCTAGTACAAATACTTTTACACTAGAGCTGAACTAGCTCTATAACCTAGTTCAAATAATTTTACACTACGGTTGAACTAGCTCTATAACCTAGTACAAATAATTTTACACTAGAGTTGAACTAGCTCTATAGCCTAGTACAAATAATTTTACACTAGAGTTGAACTAGCTCTGTAACCGAGTTCAAATAATTTTACACTAGAGTTGAACTAGCTCTATAACCTAGTACAAATAATTTTACACTAGAAATGAACTAGCTCTATAACCTAGTACAAATAATTTTACACTAGAGTTGAACTAGCTCTATAACCTAGTACAAATAATTTTACACTAGAGTTGAACTAGCTCTATAACCTAGTACAAATAATTTTACACTAGAGTTGAACTAGCTCTGTAACCTAGTTCAAATAATTTTACACTAGAGTTGAAATAGCTCTATAACCTAGTACAAATAATTTTACACAAGAGTTAAACTAGCTCTATAACCTAGTACAAATAATTTTACACTAGGGTTGAACTAGCTGTATAACCGAGTACAAATAATTTTAAACTAGAGTTTAACTAGCTTTATAACAAAGTATGAATAATTTTACACTATAGTTGAACTAGCTCTATAAGCTAGTACAAATAATTTTACACTAGAGTTGAACTAGCTGTGTAACCTAGTTCAAATAATTTTACACTACAGTTGAACTAGCTCTATAACCTAGTACAAATAATTTTACACTAGAAATGAACTAGCTCTATAACCTAGTACAAATAATTTTACACTAGAGTTGAACTAGCTCTATAACCTAGTACAACTAATTTTACACTAGAGTTGAACTAGCTCTATAACCTAGTACAAATAATTTTACACTAGAGTTGAACTAGCTCTGTAACCTAGTACAAATAATTTTATACTAGAGTTGAACTTGCTGTCTAACCTAGTACAAATAATTTTACAGTAGAGTTGAACTAGCTCTATAACCTAGTACAAATAATTTTACACTAGAGTTGAACTAGCTCTATAACCTAGTACAAATACTTTTACACTAGAGTTGAACTAGCTCTATAACATAGTTCAAAAAAATTTACACTAAGGTTGAACTAGCTCTACAACCTATTACAAATAAATTTACACTAGAGTTGAACTAGCTCTATAACCTGGTACAAATAATTTGACACTAGGGTTGAACTAGCTCTATAACCGAGTACAAATAATTTTACACTAGAGTTGAACTAGCTCTATAACCTAGTACAAATACTTTTACATTAGAGCTGAACTAGCTCTATAACCTAGTTCAAATAATTTTACACTACGGTTGAACTAGCTCTATAACCTAGTACAAATAATTTTACACTAGAGTTGAACTAGCTCTATAACCTAGTACAAATAATTTTACACTAGAGTTAAACTAGCTCTATAACCTAATACAAATAATTTTACACTACAGGTGAACTAGCTCTATAACCTAGTACAAATAATTTTACACTAGAGTTGAACTAGCTCTATAACCTAGTACAAATAATTTTACACTAGAGTTGAACTAGCTCTATAACGTAGTACAAATAATTTTACACTAGAGTTGAACTAGCTCTATAACCTAGTACAAATAATTTTACACTAGAGTTGAACTAGCTCTATAACCTAGTACAAATTATTTTACACTAGAGTTTAACTAGCTCTATAACGTAGTACAAATAATTTTACACTAGAGTTGAACTAGCTTTATAACCTGGTACGAATAATTTTACACTAGAGTTGAACTAGCTCTATAACCTGGTACGAATAATTTTACACTATAGTTGTACTAGCTCTATAACCTAGTACAAATAATTTTACACTAGAGTTGAACTAGCTATATAACCTAGTACAAATAATTTTACACTAGAGTTGAACTAGCTCTATAACCTAGTACGAATAATTTTACACTACAGTTGAACTAGCTCTATAACCTAGTACAAATAATTTTACACTAGAGTTGAACTAGCTCTATAACCTAGTACAAATACTTTTACACTAGAGCTGAACTAGCTCTATAACCTAGTTCAAATAATTTTACACTACGGTTGAACTAGCTCTATAACCTAGTACAAATAATTTTACACTAGAGTTGAACTAGCTCTATAGCCTAGTACAAATAATTTTACACTAGAGTTGAACTAGCTCTGTAACCGAGTTCAAATAATTTTACACTAGAGTTGAACTAGCTCTATAACCTAGTACAAATAATTTTACACTAGAAATGAACTAGCTCTATAACCTAGTACAAATAATTTTACACTAGAGTTGAACTAGCTCTATAACCTAGTACAAATAATTTTACACTAGAGTTGAACTAGCTCTATAACCTAGTACAAATAATTTTACACTAGAGTTGAACTAGCTCTGTAACCTAGTTCAAATAATTTTACACTAGAGTTGAAATAGCTCTATAACCTAGTACAAATAATTTTACACAAGAGTTAAACTAGCTCTATAACCTAGTACAAATAATTTTACACTAGGGTTGAACTAGCTGTATAACCGAGTACAAATAATTTTAAACTAGAGTTTAACTAGCTTTATAACAAAGTATGAATAATTTTACACTATAGTTGAACTAGCTCTATAAGCTAGTACAAATAATTTTACACTAGAGTTGAACTAGCTGTGTAACCTAGTTCAAATAATTTTACACTACAGTTGAACTAGCTCTATAACCTAGTACAAATAATTTTACACTAGAAATGAACTAGCTCTATAACCTAGTACAAATAATTTTACACTAGAGTTGAACTAGCTCTATAACCTAGTACAACTAATTTTACACTAGAGTTGAACTAGCTCTATAACCTAGTACAAATAATTTTACACTAGAGTTGAACTAGCTCTGTAACCTAGTACAAATAATTTTATACTAGAGTTGAACTTGCTGTCTAACCTAGTACAAATAATTTTACAGTAGAGTTGAACTAGCTCTATAACCTAGTACAAATAATTTTACACTAGAGTTGAACTAGCTCTATAACCTAGTACAAATACTTTTACACTAGAGTTGAACTAGCTCTATAACATAGTTCAAAAAAATTTACACTAAGGTTGAACTAGCTCTACAACCTATTACAAATAAATTTACACTAGAGTTGAACTAGCTCTATAACCTGGTACAAATAATTTGACACTAGGGTTGAACTAGCTCTATAACCGAGTACAAATAATTTTACACTAGAGTTGAACTAGCTCTATAACCTAGTACAAATAATTTTACACTAGAGTTGAACTAGCTCTATAACCTAGTACAAATTATTTTACACTAGAGTTTAACTAGCTCTATAACGTAGTACAAATAATTTTACACTAGAGTTGAACTAGCTTTATAACCTGGTACGAATAATTTTACACTAGAGTTGAACTAGCTCTATAACCTGGTACGAATAATTTTACACTATAGTTGTACTAGCTCTATAACCTAGTACAAATAATTTTACACTAGAGTTGAACTAGCTATATAACCTAGTACAAATAATTTTACACTAGAGTTGAACTAGCTCTATAACCTAGTACGAATAATTTTACACTACAGTTGAACTAGCTCTATAACCTAGTACAAATAATTTTACACTAGAGTTGAACTAGCTCTATAACCTAGTACAAATACTTTTACACTAGAGCTGAACTAGCTCTATAACCTAGTTCAAATAATTTTACGCTACGGTTGAACTAGCTCTATAACCTAGTACAAATAATTTTACACTAGAGTTGAACTAGCTCTATAGCCTAGTACAAATAATTTTACACTAGAGTTGAACTAGCTCTGTAACCGAGTTCAAATAATTTTACACTAGAGTTGAACTAGCTCTATAACCTAGTACAAATAATTTTACACTAGAAATGAACTAGCTCTATAACCTAGTACAAATAATTTTACACTAGAGTTGAACTAGCTCTATAACCTAGTACAAATAATTTTACACTAGAGTTGAACTAGCTCTATAACCTAGTACAAATAATTTTACACTAGAGTTGAACTAGCTCTGTAACCTAGTTCAAATAATTTTACACTAGAGTTGAAATAGCTCTATAACCTAGTACAAATAATTTTACACAAGAGTTAAACTAGCTCTATAACCTAGTACAAATAATTTTACACTAGGGTTGAACTAGCTGTATAACCGAGTACAAATAATTTTAAACTAGAGTTTAACTAGCTTTATAACAAAGTATGAATAATTTTACACTATAGTTGAACTAGCTCTATAAGCTAGTACAAATAATTTTACACTAGAGTTGAACTAGCTGTGTAACCTAGTTCAAATAATTTTACACTACAGTTGAACTAGCTCTATAACCTAGTACAAATAATTTTACACTAGAAATGAACTAGCTCTATAACCTAGTACAAATAATTTTACACTAGAGTTGAACTAGCTCTATAACCTAGTACAACTAATTTTACACTAGAGTTGAACTAGCTCTATAACCTAGTACAAATAATTTTACACTAGAGTTGAACTAGCTCTGTAACCTAGTACAAATAATTTTATACTAGAGTTGAACTTGCTGTCTAACCTAGTACAAATAATTTTACAGTAGAGTTGAACTAGCTCTATAACCTAGTACAAATAATTTTACACTAGAGTTGAACTAGCTCTATAACCTAGTACAAATACTTTTACACTAGAGTTGAACTAGCTCTATAACATAGTTCAAAAAAATTTACACTAAGGTTGAACTAGCTCTACAACCTATTACAAATAAATTTACACTAGAGTTGAACTAGCTCTATAACCTGGTACAAATAATTTGACACTAGGGTTGAACTAGCTCTATAACCGAGTACAAATAATTTTACACTAGAGTTGAACTAGCTCTATAACCTAGTACAAATACTTTTACATTAGAGCTGAACTAGCTCTATAACCTAGTTCAAATAATTTTACACTACGGTTGAACTAGCTCTATAACCTAGTACAAATAATTTTACACTAGAGTTGAACTAGCTCTATAACCTAGTACAAATAATTTTACACTAGAGTTAAACTAGCTCTATAACCTAATACAAATAATTTTACACTACAGGTGAACTAGCTCTATAACCTAGTACAAATAATTTTACACTAGAGTTGAACTAGCTCTATAACCTAGTACAAATAATTTTACACTAGAGTTGAACTAGCTCTATAACGTAGTACAAATAATTTTACACTAGAGTTGAACTAGCTCTATAACCTAGTACAAATAATTTTACACTAGAGTTGAACTAGCTCTATAACCTAGTACAAATTATTTTACACTAGAGTTTAACTAGCTCTATAACGTAGTACAAATAATTTTACACTAGAGTTGAACTAGCTTTATAACCTGGTACGAATAATTTTACACTAGAGTTGAACTAGCTCTATAACCTGGTACGAATAATTTTACACTATAGTTGTACTAGCTCTATAACCTAGTACAAATAATTTTACACTAGAGTTGAACTAGCTATATAACCTAGTACAAATAATTTTACACTAGAGTTGAACTAGCTCTATAACCTAGTACGAATAATTTTACACTACAGTTGAACTAGCTCTATAACCTAGTACAAATAATTTTACACTAGAGTTGAACTAGCTGTGTAACCTAGTTCAAATAATTTTACACTACAGTTGAACTAGCTCTATAACCTAGTACAAATAATTTTACACTAGAGTTGAACTAGCTCTATAACCTAGTACAAATAATTTTACACTACAGGTGAACTAGCTCTATAAGGTAGTACAAATAATTTTTGACTAGAGTTGAACTAGCTCTATAACCTAGTACAAATAATTTTACACTAGAGTTGAACTAGCTCTATAACGTAGTACAAATAATTTTACACTAGAATTGAACTAGCTCTATAACCTAGTACAAATAATTTTACACTAGAGTTGAACTAGCTCTATAACCTAGTACAAATTATTTTACACTAGAGTTGAACTAGCTCTATAACGTAGTACAAATAATTTTACACTAGAGTTGAACTAGCTCTATAACCTGGTACGAATAATTTTACACTAGAGTTGAACTAGCTCTATAACCTGGTACGAATAATTTTACACTATAGTTGAACTAGCTCTATAACCTAGTACAAATAATTTTACACTAGAGTTGAACTAGCTGTGTAACCTAGTTCAAATAATTTTACACTAGAAATGAACTAGCTCTATAACCTAGTACAAATAATTTTACACTAGAGTTGAACTAGCTCTATAACCGAGAACAAATAATTTTACACTAGAGTTGAACTAGCTCTATAACCTAGTACAAATACTTTTACACTAGAGCTGAACTAGCTCTATAACCTAGTTCAAATAATTTTACACTAGAGCTGAACTAGCTCTATAACCTAGTACAAATAATTTTACACTGGAGTTGAACTAAATCTATAACGTAGTACAAATAATTTTACACTAGAGTTGAACTAGCTCTATAACCTAGTACAAATAATTTTACACTACAGGTGAACTAGCTCTATAAGGTAGTACAAATAATTTTTGACTAGAGTTGAACTAGCTCTATAACCTAGTACAAATAATTTTACACTAGAGTTGAACTAGCTCTATAACGTAGTACAAATAATTTTACACTAGAATTGAACTAGCTCTATAACCTAGTACAAATAATTTTACACTAGAGTTGAACTAGCTCTATAACCTAGTACAAATAATTTTACACTAGAGTTAAACTAGCTTTATAACCTAGTACAAATAATTTTACACTAGGGTTGAACTAGCTCTATAACCGAGTACAAATAATTTTAAACTAGAGTTTAACTAGCTTTATAACAAAGTATGAATAATTTTACACTATAGTTGAACTAGCTCTATAAGCTAGTACAAATAATTTTACACTAGAGTTGAACTAGCTGTGTAACCTAGTTCAAATAATTTTACACTACAGTTGAACTAGCTCTATAACCTAGTACAAATAATTTTACACTAGAAATGAACTAGCTCTATAACCTAGTACAAATAATTTTACACTAGAGTTGAACTAGCTCTATAACCTAGTACAACTAATTTTACACTAGAGTTGAACTAGCTCTATAACCTAGTACAAATAATTTCACACTAGAGTTGAACTAGCTCTGTAACCTAGTACAAATAATTTTATACTAGAGTTGAACTTGCTGTCTAACCTAGTACAAATAATTTTACAGTAGAGTTGAACTAGCTCTATAACCTAGTACAAATAATTTTACACTAGAGTTGAACTAGCTCTATAACCTAGTACAAATACTTTTACACTAGAGTTGAACTAGCTCTATAACATAGTACAAAAAAATTTACACTAAGGTTGAACTAGCTCTACAACCTATTACAAATAAATTTACACTAGAGTTGAACTAGCTCTATAACCTGGTACAAATAATTTTACTCTAGAGTTGAACTAGCTCCATAACCTAGTACAAATAATTTGACACTAGGGTTGAACTAGCTCTATAACCGAGTACAAATAATTTTACACTAGAGTTGAACTAGCTCTATAACCTAGTACAAATACTTTTACATTAGAGCTGAACTAGCTCTATAACCTAGTTCAAATAATTTTACACTACGGTTGAACTAGCTCTATAACCTAGTACAAATAATTTTACACTAGAGTTGAAGTAGCTCTATAACCTAGTACAAATAATTTTACACTAGAGTTAAACTAGCTCTATAACCTAATACAAATAATTTTACACTACAGGTGAACTAGCTCTATAACCTAGTACAAATAATTTTACACTAGAGTTGAACTAGCTCTATAACCTAGTACAAATAATTTTACACTAGAGTTGAACTAGCTATATAACCTAGTACAAATAATTTTACACTAGAGTTGAACTAGCTCTATAACCTAGTACAAATAATTTTACACTATAGTTGAACTAGCTCTATAACCTAGTACGAATAATTTTACACTATAGTTGAACTAGCTCTGTAACCTAGTACAAATAATTTTACACTAGAGTTGAACTAGCTGTGTAACCTAGTTCAAATAATTTTACACTACAGTTGAACTAGCTCTATAACCTAGTACAAATAATTTTACACTAGAAATGAACTAGCTCTATAACCTAGTACAAATAATTTTACACTAGAGTTGAACTAGCTCTATAACCTTGTACAAATAATTTTACACTAGAGTTGAACTAGCTCTATGTCGTGGGAAACGAACACCTATGGGATCAAGGAGATCCCTTTACGGTTCGGCAAGGGGAGAGGATTGCACAAAGAGTAGATCTAACGAACAGCACACGGGGATTTACCCAGGTTCGGGCCGCACGGATGCGTAAAACCCTACTCCTGCTTTGATTGTATTATTGTGGATGTTCTTGGCCAAGTTCTGGGAGCTACAGTGCTCGGTAGCTGCGCCTGCAGAACGGGTCCTCTGGAGTGTTCTTTTCCACCAAAAGTTCCCTTCCCCCCTGTACGCCTCGGGCCTCCTTTTATATAAGTCCAAGGGGCTACCACAGTGGCGTACGAGATAAGGCATGAGGTGGAAAGTAGCTACAGCGTTATCATACCTAACCCTAACGGCTTAGGACAAGCTCATTAAATGCACCGTGAGGTGTCCGTCGAGGTGTCCCTCAGCGTCTTGGGCTTGGAAAAGCTTTACAGGGGATGGGCAAAAGCAGCCATCCCATCAGCACCGCTTAAGCATCTTGTGGCCAGCATCGCACCACGTCACCATGAGGACAAGCCCTAAACGACAAGGCTGGCCGCTGCACTGGAGCGATAGCGCTGCACTGTGCAGAGCCTTGCCGGGGCTGAATCCTTGCCGGGCCCGAAGCTTGCCGGGACCCAATCCTTGCCGGGTCCGGGGCTTGCCGGGACCGGGTCTTGCCGGCAAGGGTCTTGCCGGGTGCGAGTCCTTGCCGGGCCTCCGCAACCCTTTGGCCTTCTGTCTGGTCGTTGACTTGAACGTCTCCTTGGCATCTTAGTCTCGTGATTACTCCTAGCTATTCCCCGGCAAGGCTTGCCGCGGTACGGCTACAACTGCCCGTGCACAAGTAAGGGGTACTAAAAAGACCCATACTTTAGTGCACCGACAGGAGCCCCCGGGCCTAGGTCATACACGGGTGCCAGGCCTGTTGGGCTAGGCCCAAAACAGTGCACGGGCACGCGTGGCAAGGAATAACTGCTCGCAATCACTATCTCTTTTACCACGCCCCTCCACTACGCGCATTAATCGCGCGAAGTGGGAGACGTGGGCGGAAACCCCGCTGCGAAAGCGGGCGGTAAAGAGCCTGTCTCGCGCCTTCCCCATAAAAAGGGAATCGCAGAGGGCACTGCTCATTTACCCCCTCCGCCTTTCCAATCTCAATCTCAGAGCCGTCGCCATCGTCTTCTTCCTCGCGCCCAAATCAGAGCTTTTCTCTCTCCACTTGCCTCCACCGCGCTCTCGACGTCTTCAGCGTCCACCTCCATAGCCACCATGCCGCCCAAGCCGAGCAAGGGCAAGGCGGCGGAAGCGGCCGCCGCGGAGAGCAGGTTGGCGAAGATGCGGAAGGAACGCGCCGTCTTCCCCTCAGACCTTGAAGAAGAGGTACCAGTTCGCATGGGCGACTGAGACCACGGCGCATCCAGCCACCAGAGTGAGTGTAGCTTCTCGTAAGGCAGAGCCAGGAGATTATCCTTTCTTTGCCAATTACTTCTGGTGCGGCCTCTGCCCTCCGTACTCGGATTTCTTCGTAGACATCATGCTCACCTACGGCTTCCAGCTGCTAGATTTCACGCCGAATGCCGTGACTTGCATGTCCGTCTTCGCGCACCTTTGCGAGAATTTTGTTGGGGTCATCCCGAGCACTGCACTTTTCCGGCACTATTTCTACCCCCGCATCCAAAAGGGCGCGCCCTCTCCGGCAGCATCACTTGGATTCCGAGGACGGCGACCAAGGAGACGTACCCAGAGGGGCTCTACCGCGAGAGATGGGATGAGTGGCGCGGCAAGTGGTGCTGGGTCTGGGAAAAGGAGCCCAAACTGTTCTGCGAGGTGCGGAAGCAGAAGGTGGTCCGCGGCAAGGATTGGAGCATCGCGGACCCTAACGACAGCAAGCTCTCCATCGCCATCACCAGGATGCTGCGCCTCAAGGCTGCCGGGTTGAAGGTGGAGATGATTGCTTCAGATTTCCTTCGCCGGTGGATCGCCCCACTGCAGAACAAGGGGCGCCCTGCCTGGGAGTACATGAACGCTGCCGACGTCATGAGGGTGCGGCCTGGGCTGGATAATGATCTGACAGCCATAGGGCACGCGGCCCTCTGCCAACAGCTGTTCAAATCTGGAGCAGTGGGAGACTTGCCGGCAGGCATCGTCCCTCTATGCAACAACTCATCGCTGACCTCCATCATCGCCATGATGCCGGTGCTCAATGCCCATAGCATCGATGAGAGGTGGATCGAACCGTCCGCGGAGGAGGCGCTGGCGTTCTTCGACAACTTGACGGAGAAGGCCATCCGCGAGGAGAACCTTGTCCGCGCCACCACGGAGGAGGAGCTCGCCTACATCGCCAGCAGGGCGGAAGAGGCGAACCTTGCCGAAGAAGCCGGCAGCGCTGAGTCCAGCGAAGGCGAGGACTTGCTGCGGGAAGATCTTGCCGGGCGAGGTCAGGCTACCGGGGAGCCGAGCGGAGCCGCTACCGGGAGCTCTTCTGCCGGAGGAGGAAGAGCCCCCAACACTTCAACATAGGAAGAGGCACGTCCTCCGGAAGAACGCCACTAGCGCTCCAGCCCGCCAACCTTCCTCAAGCAGCGAGGCCTCCGGCAAAGGGGCGGCTGGCGAGGCCGCTCCGCAACCTGCCGCTGCCAAGCGGCCCAGGACCACTCCTCCTCCTCCTCCGTCAGGAACTGCGGCGGGGGTCGGCTTCGACCTCTCCGCCATCAGCTCCAAGGAAGAAGAAGAAGAGTAAGAGTCCCGACACAGCTTTGATTCTTATCCTTCCAGTTTTGCTTGATTAACTTGCTCTGTTTTTGCCTCCTCAGGGATACGGAGACTCTGGCGCAGAGGATGGCGAAGAGGGCCAAGACCTCAACAAGCGTCGAGCCGTCGGCAAGCACCTCGCGCGCGCCGGAAACGGTTCTCGTCAGCTCGGAGTCAAGCCCAGAACGCAACCCTCGATGCAGCCCTCGACGCAGCCCCCGGCGCAGCCCCCAGCGTGAGTCTTCTACTCACTACCCACTGGCGCGTGTCGGGGTGTGCATCTTCTCTGCTGACATCTCCGGGCGTGCAGGAGCGGAGCAACAGCGGGAGCTGCCTCTGCCATGCCACCTCCGTCGACCACACCGCCCAGGGGCGAGTCTCCGGGCAAGCTCTTCCACGACGATGAGGAGGGGCCGGCAAGCGTAAGCTCCGGTAACCCCTTCCCTGACGCAGGTAAAGTTACTTGCTCCAAAGAACTTGCCGCTTTGGTTTTTCTTCTTTTTGTCTTCTTGAACTTCCTTCCCAGCTTCATCTTAATCAACTCCTTGGCTTTCAATCTTCTTCTGACAGAGCTCATGGACACTGACGTTGTCATAGAAGAGACTGCCAAGGATGCCGCCACTGAAGCTGACAATGTTACTGCCGAAAAGGCCGCCAAGCATGCCGCCGCCGAGGCCGCCAAAGCTGCTGCCGCTGAGGCCGCTGCCGTTGAGGCCGCCAAGGCCGCTACCGCCGAGGCCGCCAAGGCCGCTGCCGCAGAGACCGCCGAGGCCGCTGCTGCTGAGGCCGCCGAGACCGCGCCAGAGGAGGCCGCCAAGATGCCCGCCGAGGGAGCCGGTGAGGAGACCCACGGCCATACTGACGGCGCTTCCGCCGCAGGAGCGCCAGGCGCTTCTACTGCTGCGGGGCCCTTGAGTGCCGAAGACCAACCCTCGTCGTCCCAGGCCCCTTCCTCAAGCCAATACATCAGGGCCGGCAAAAACGTTGTCAGCATGCCAGGGTCGGCAAACATCGAAGAGCTGGTTGAAGGAGAACATCTTGACGGGGAAATCATCGTCGCCGCCGCCAGCGAGCTCAAGGAGGAGCAGCTACTCCAAGCCATGAATGACAACTATCAGAAGCTCCAAACGCTCTATCGTGCCCGGAAGGAGAAACTGGACTCCCGGGCAGCGCTCGTCGAGGCAGCGGAAGGGGACTTCCAACAACGCGTCACGGAGACACAGGCTTGGTATGGCGAGGCCCTCCAAGAGCTGAATGTTTATCGGGAGCAGCTGGCGGAAGAGCGGAACATCCTCCTGCTGAAGCAATCAGACATCGAGAAAGCGCAGGAGGAGGCCGCCCAGCATGCCGCCGCGGCGGAAGCCCTCTTGACGCAGCGCCGCATCAGCCTTGACGCCCAAGAAGAGGACCTTGCCGCGCGCGAGGCGGCGCTTGCCGCCAAGCTTCGCAACAAGGATGAAGATCTCGAAAGTCTTGTCGCGCGGCGGGTCCAGGAGCTTGAGCAGAAACACTTGAAGGCGCTCAGAGCTCTAACTGAAGACCACGCCGGCAAGCTCAAAGAGGCCCTCGACGCTGCCGGAGCTGCGGAGACCGCCAAGAACTTGCTGGAGGAGAAGACGAAGCAGCTGGAGGCCGCTCTCGAGGACCACGGCAAGAAGGTCTCAGCACTCGAGGCCGAGAGAGACAAGGCTCTCCACAGCCTGATGGAGACGCAGGCTGCCGCATCCGAGAAGGTCCAGCAGCTTTCCTCCGCCAGGGACTCCATTGAAGATCTGAAGCTGAAGCTATCCACGCTGGAGGAGTCTCTTGAGGCCGCCCGAGTTCGCGAGAGGACTCTTATCAAAGACCGCCATGACGAACAGGAGCTGCTCCAGAACGCCGCCACCACCCACAACGAGTACACTTCTAGCGTGAAGCTCTGGACTGCCAGGCTGGCGGACGTCGCCGAGAAGCTTGGCGCGGAGCTGGAGGCCATGGACTTGCCGGGCTTCGGATACTCTATCGACGACAACGTATCCTCAAGCGCCAGGCTAACCATGTTCTTCGACAAGCTCGTCGACGCCCTCAAGCTACTCCAGGCGAACCGGACAAGCAAGCTGGCCGACGAATCCCGGAAACTCTGCCAGCTCGTCCTCCGCAAGGTGTTGATGAAGGTGGCATACAGGAACCCTGGCGTCGACCTCTCCAAAGCCTCGAAGAGCTGACCGAAGGACGCGGACGTCAAGGCTCTCGAAGAGCTTGTCGCGCCCATCGTCGATCGGGTGAGCCAGGTGAAGAGAGTCGAGGGCGATCGCTGGGATTAGTTGTAGCCGCCTCATGTCTTCTTCGTCTTGCCGCCAGTGTTCCATGTAAAAGACAATTTGCCTTATGTCAGAAACGCGGCAAGCACTGGACGTAATATACTTTGCTCTATTTGAATTATGGCATGCTATTCCCTTTGTTCAATTTCTTTCTGTATAGCATATACCCTACGCTTTGCTGGGAACTTGCCGGAGCATAACCCCATCGCGAGCGCTGGATTCGGGTCGTCAGCAGCTTGCGGGCAGTGCTGCTCACGGCAAGAAATCTTGATGCTTTCAGTGCGGCCACCTAGACTGTTGAGCGGACTCGAAACAGAGTAAGGGCACAGCCGATCACGACAAGATTCCATCGCGTGCAGGTTTTCCATACAAAGCCGAAATCGTTCAAGGGAATACAGCCTTACAAAAATCAAAATCTGCTTAAGGGGTTCAGCAACTTGGCTCTGCTTTTCGTCGCTATTCTTCTTCTTCCGGCAAGGCGCCAACCTTGAACGTCGTCTGGTATCCATACCACTATTCTCCTCCCCCCCCCCCCCGGCAAACTTGCGCGCGAGGGAATCTTCTGTCTCTTGAGAAAAAGAAAGAAGAGAAAATAAAAGTATGGAACCTTGACGGTTTGTTAGCTCTTACCGGGATCGAGTGCAATACATATCTCAGATAATACATGCATACAGAATGACATGAAACCAACAAGAAATGTAAAGCACATAGATCTTATAAAATATGCCTGTTCTGTACAAAGGATTACATGCCTGCGGCAACACTTGTACAGAATGGCGTTGCCGGGATCTTGCCGGAGCGTTACGCTGCCGCGAGCGCTGGATTCGGGTCGTCAGCAGCCTGCTGGCCGTATCGCTATCACAGCAAGAAACCCGAACAACTGCGCCTTACGGGTAGAACTTGCGAAGGTGCTCGATATTCCAGGAGTTGCTCACTGGCAAGCCCTCTTCGGTCTCCAGGCGGACAGCGCCAGGCCTGGTGACTCGCACTACCCGGTAAGGGCCTTCCCACTTCGGCGTCAACTTGTTGGAATTCTTGGCCGACTGAACGCGCCGAAGAACAAGGTCGCCTTCCTCAAGACTCCGGGCGTGAACCTTGCGGCTATGGTAGCAGCGCAAAGCTTGCTGGTAGCGAGTGGCTCGCACAGCAGCCCGAAGACGGTTCTCCTCAAGGAGCAGCGCGTCATCTTGCCGTAGCTGCTCTTGCTCAAGCTCGTCATAAGCGAGCACTCGAGGTGACCCGTATATGAGTTCCGTGGGGAGAACTGCCTCCGCTCCGTAAACCAGAGCGAAGGGTGTCTGGCCGGTGGCTCGATTTGGCGTCGTCCTGATCGACCAAAGAACCGCCGACAACTCATCAATCCAGCATCTTCCATGCTTGTGCAGCTTGTCGAAAGTTCTGGTCCAGAGACCACGCAGCACTTCAGCGTTCGCCCTTTCCGCTTGGCCATTGCTTCTCGGGTGAGCAATAGAGGCAAAACAGATCTTGCCGCCAAGGTCTTGGACGTACTGCATGAAGGTGCGACTTGTGAACTGCGTACCGTTGTCGGTGATGATCCTGTTCGGCACACCAAAACGGCACACAATCCCCTTGAAGAACTTGACTGCTGACTGTGCTGTCACCCTCCTAACTGCTTCCACTTCTGGCCACTTCGTGAACTTGTCGATAGCAACGTACAAGTACTCGAAGTCCCCGGCAGCGCGGGGGAAGGGACCCAGTATGTCGAGCCCCCAGACCGAGAAGGGCCAGGAGAGAGGGATCGTCTGGAGAGCTTGGGCTGGCTGATGAAGTTGCTTCGAATGAAACTAGCACGCTTCACACTTGGTTACTAGTGCCATTGCATCCTGGAGAGCAGTAGGCCAGAAGAATCCTTGCTGGAATGCCTTGCCGACAAGGGCTCTTGAGCCTATGTGGGATCCACATATGCCCCCATGAATCTCTGCCAACAGCTCTAATCCATCCTCCCGAGGAATGCACTTCAATTTCACCCCGTTCGGTCTCTTTCTGTACAGAACGTCATCGACGAACTGGTACATACTTGACTGACGGGCTACTCTTTCAGCTTCTTCCTGCTCCTCAGGGAGTTCTCCTGTCTGAAGGAAATGGACTATTTGCTGTGCCCATGCCGGAGCCTGTGGCTCGATGACAAGGACTAAAGGCGATTCTTCAGCCGCGGGAACATTTGCTTCCACGGCAAGAACCTGAGGTTCTTGGCGGAGCAGCTGCTCACCGGCAACTGGTATTTCTTCGGCAGCAGGGGCGCTTGCTTTGGCGGCAAGAACCTGAGGTTCTGCGCGAAGCCGCTGCTCACTGGCAACCGTGTCGTTCCCGGCAAGATTCTTACCGGGGGCTTCGGGAAGCCCTGCCGGGAAGTACTCGCCGGTACTTAACTTTCTTCTCTTATCAGGCCTTGTCGATGGCGACACGGATGGTTGAGTCAAGCAGAGCACAAAAGTCCCTGGTTCCACAGGTAGCTTGAGTGCGGCACGCTTCGACAGGTCGTCGGCATTGCTGTTCTCTGATCGAGGAACATGCTCTGTCTGAAGACCGTCAAAGCGCTCCTCCAGCTTCCTCACTTCATCGACGTACGCTTCCATCAACGGGCTCTGATAATCTTTGTTGACCTGCCTCACGACGAGCTGGGAGTCACCTCTGACGATGAGCTTCTTGATCCCAAGGTCTGCCGCGATCCTGAGACCGGCAAGCAGTCCTTCATACTCTGCCGTGTTGTTGGTCGATCTCTCCCGGGGAAAATGCATCTGAATGACGTACTTAAGGTGCTCTCCGGTGGGTGCGACAAGCAGCACGCCGGCACCGGCGCCTTGCAGCGAAAAGGCCCCATCAAAGTACATGATCCATTCGCGATCTGTTTCCTTGCCGGGAATCGCTGATTCTTGAACTTCGTCGTCTGGCGTTGGGGTCCATTCTGCAATGAACTCTGCCAAGGCTCTGCTCTGGATAGTTGAAGAACTTTCAAACTTGAGACCAAAGCATGACAGCTCCAACGCCCACTCCACAATCCTGCCGGTTGCTTCTGGGTTCCGGAGAATCCGTTGCAGCGGAAAGCGAGTGACGACGGTGATCTCATGTGCTTGGAAGTAATGGCGCAGCTTCCTCGAGGCCATGAGAAGGCCGAAGAGCAACTTCTGCACACCAGAATATCTCGACCTAGCCCCCTGCAACAGGGAGCTGACGAAATAGACTGGGCGCTGCACCATCTTCTTCTTCTGCACTGCTTGACTTGACTGCGCGGATCTTTCCTTGTCGGCACCAGACTCTGCCGGGGCTGGCCCCGGCAAGTCACTTGGCGGGCCTGCCGTTGCCGCTGCATCCTCCTCTGCTTCTCTCTCTGCCACCAGCACAGCACTAACCACTTGATTCGTTGCCGCTAGATATAGCAGCAACGGCTCTTGTGGTCTAGGCGCGACTAGTACTGGCGGAGAGGAGAGGTACCTCTTCAAATCCTGCAGCGCTGCCTCCGCTTCTGGAGTCCATTTCATTGGACCTTCCTTCTTCAAAATTTTGAAAAACGGCAGGGCGCGCTCAGCAGACTTTGAAATGAACCTACTCAAAGAAGCGACGCAGCCGGCAAGGCGGCGCACATCCTTAACTCGTCTTGGCGCCTCAATCTGCTCAATTGCTTTGATCTTGTCGGGATTGGCTTCAATTCCACGCTGAGATACAAAGAAACCGAGAAGCTTGCCGGATGGGAGACCAAACACGCACTTCTCGGGATTGAGCTTCAGGTTGATCCTGCGCAGATTTGCAAAAGTCTCCTCCAGATCTTGAATGAGCGTTGCTTTGTCCTTGGTTTTAACCACTATGTCATCCATGTAAGCTTCCATATTTCTATGCAGCTGGGCCCTTAAACCAATCTGGACAGCTCTTGCGAAGGTCGAACCAGCACTTTTCAACCCGAAAGGCATACGCAAGAAGCAGCATGTGCCACATGGGGTGATAAATGCGGTCTTCTCTTCGTCTTCTTTCTCCATGAAGATCTGGTGATAGCCTGAGTATGCGTCAAGGAATGACAGCAGATCGCAGCCGGCAGTGGAATCCACAATCTGGTCGATGCGCGGCAAGGGAAAGGGATCTTTTGGACAGGCTTTATTGATATCTGTAAAGTCAATACATAGCCTCCATTTACCATTCGCCTTGCGCACAACAACTGGATTGGCCAACCATGTAGGATGGAGGACTCCCCTAACCAGGCCTGCCACCTCAAGCTTCTTAATCTCTTCTGCAATAAATTCTTGCCGCTCCAAAGCTTGCTTCCGCACCTTCTGTTTGACGGGCTGCGCGTGAGGACAGACAGCTAGGTGGTGCTCAATTACCTCCCTGGGAACACCGGGGATGTCAGAGGGTTGCCATGCAAACACATCGACATTCGCCCGCAGGAAGGCAACGAGCGCGCTTTCCTATTTGTCATCAAGGGTGGAACTTATAGTGAAAGTCCCTCCCGTCCCGTCCTCCTTGGCGGGCACCTTCTTGGTCTCAGGCGGAGCAGCCTTGGATTTCTTAGTCTGGCCGGCAGAGCTTTCCGGTGCATCCTCGGCGGTAGCGCAGCACTCCGGAGAGGCGCGCTTGCCGGAGTTTGTCCCAGAAGTCTTGCCGGGCTTCTTCTTCTTGCCGGGCTCTTGAGCAGTAGGAGCATGCGCCTTGGCGGCGGACGCTGCAACTGCTTCCCGGTAAAGCTTGTCGGTGCAAATGAGCGCGTCTTTCTTGTCGGAGTGGACAGTGATGATGCTCATTGGACCGGGCATCTTCAAGACGTTGTAGGCATAGTGCGAGGCCGCCATGAACTTAGCCAGCGCTGGGCGGCCAAGGATTCCATTGTACGGCAACGGAATCTTGGCGACGTCGAAGACGACCTTCTCCGTCCTGAAGTTCAGCTCACTGCCGAATGTTACCGGCAGCGTGATTTTGCCCTTCGGCTGGTTCTTTCCCGGATTGATCCCTTGGAAAGAGCCCGTTTCCTCGAGATCTTCGTCGGGAATTTGCAGCCTCTTGATCACATCGGGCGAGATCAGGTTCAGGCCGGCCCCACCGTCAACTAACATTTTCGTCACCTGGAGGTTGCGGATTGTTGGTGAAACCAACAGCGGCAAACACCCGACCGCAGTTGTGCGATCAGGGTGATCCTCGGCGTCAAAAATGATAGGCGTGTGGGACCACTTCAGTGGCTTCCGGGCATCGAGGGATGGCTCTGCCGCATTAATCTCGCACGCCCACTGCCTGAGCTGGTGGTGAGAGGAATGCAACGAGGTGCCCCCGTCGACGCACATGGCCTCTGTAGCCTTCTGGAACTCGTGTTCGCTGGACTCGTCGCCCTCTGCATCATCATCATCATCTCCTTGCTCTTTGGCGCGGCCCCGGGCAGGCTTCTCTTGCTGCTGCCTGGGCTTGCCGCGGCGACCTCCTCGACCGCTCTTCCTGCCAGACCCTCCGGCACCATCTTGGGCTCTCTCCTTGTCGTGCCTTCCATGCTCGGTGCGCTGCTTCTCGGCAAGCTCCTCCACTTGCCGGCAGTCTTGGAGATCATGGCCCTTGGTACGATGGATCTTGCAGTACTGCTTGCCGGATCCTTCTGGCTTGTCGGCAGCCGCCAAGGCCTGACACGCCGCACACCCGGCAACCTCCTTGCCGGGGTCGTCGGTCTTGGACTTCTTGGTGGTGCCGGTGTTGCCGGAACCTTCAACGGCAAGCACGGCCTTGCCCTTGCGCTTCTTGTTCTTCCGCCTTCCCTTCTTTGCCGGGGCAGGAGCGTCTTCGCTCGCGGAGTCGACTCCAGCGCCAGCGTTCTCGCCGGGGAGTCTCCTTCCTTCTTCTACTCGAGCACACTTGTCGGCCAAAGCGTAGAGCTTGGCGACATCCCTGACTTTGTTCATCGCCAGCTCCTCCCGCATCTTACGATTGCGCACATTCTAATGAAAGGCGCTGATGACGGTGGTGGGATGAACGTCAGGAATGTTGTGCTGGATGCGGCTGAACCTCTGGATATACTTGCGCAAGGTTTCGCCCTCCTTCTGGGGAATGATGTGCAGATCACTCTCCTGGCCAGGAGCTTCATGGCCGCCGGTGAAGGCGCCAACAAACTGGTGGCACAGGTCGACCCAAGAAGAGATGGAATTCTCGGGTAGGTGCATCAACCACGATCTCACTTTGGGCTTCAGCACCAACGGAAAGTAATTGGCCAGCACCTTCTCGTCACGAGCCCTCGCAGCCTGCACCGCGATGGTGTAGATGCTCAAGAACTCGGACGGATGAGTCTTGCCGTCGTACTTCTCCGGTACTTCAGGCTTGAAGGAGCAGGAGCTAGGCCACTGTACTTGCCGCAGCTCACGAGTAAACGCTGGGCAACCCACCTCATAAGGTAGGCAGCCAGGGTACCCTGGCGCGGGCTCGTCAGCAGCGGTCCCAGCGCGCTTGTCGGACTGGCGACGCGCTTCCCTTCGGCGCTCGATGGTGGTTCGAGCGTCTTCCTTCTTCCGTTCCCAAAGAACGTGACGTTGATCGCGGCGAGCCTGCGGATCGGACGATGCCGTGGAATCATCCTCACGGGCGCCGGTCCGTCGAGTTAGCGACCGGTCTTGATGCAGTGGAGGGGAACGCAACGTAGTCGTTCCAGCTCCGGTCTTCTCTCCATCGCCACGCACCAGCCTAGACGACTGCAGCCGCGAGGGTTCACCCTGTTGCGGTACGTCGTTGTTGGCTAGGCCGATGAGGCTCTGGATAGTGGCTCGCCACTCGTCTAGCTTCTCCACGGCGGGAGGGAAGTCTAGGAGCAGCTGAGCTCGCGCCAACGCCTCTGCTGGCGTAGGCAGCGGCGACAGGTGCGAAGAACGTGAGGTGCTCAAACTCCTAACAGGGTTAGAAGGAGCACCATCACGACTCTGCACCCGCGCGCGGCTTCCTCCAGCGCGCTGTCGCGGATCTTGGCCCTGCGTACCCGGGGAGTGATGCGCAGGGGTCTTCCCATGCGGACGCCTAGAACCACCAACGTCTTGAGGCCGCACGTCACGCGCGTCCTGAGAAGGTCGCGGTGCATGCGCCGGCGTATTCGTCCTGGAAGGCGCCGCTCCATCCTTGGAAGTCGCTGCACCACCCGCAGGTTGAGCAGCTCCATCCTTGGACCTGTTGTTCGTCCGGCTCGGATCGCCGGAACGCCGTGGAATCTCGGAGCCTCCACCTCCTCCACCCGCGTCTACCCCGTCACCTGTGCGCGAAGCACCAGGCACGACGGATGCAGATGGACCAACCGCCATGAAACCCTTCTTCTTGGGAGCCATGGTGGTGAAGATGATCGAAGATCTGACGCGCTGATCGAACAGCGAGAAGCAACAGCGGGAGCTGCGTCTGCCATGCCACCTCCGTCGACCACACCGCCCAGGGGCGAGTCTCCGGGAAAGCTCTTCCACGATGATGAGGAGGGGCCGGCAAGCGTAAGCTCCGGCAACCCCTTCCCTGACGCAGGTAAAGTTACTTGCTCCAAAGAACTTGCCGCTTTGGTTTTTCTTCTTTTTGTCTTCTTGAACTTCCTTCCCAGCTTCATCTTAATCAAATCCTTGGCTTTCAATCTTCTTCTGACAGAGCTCATTGACACTGACGTTGTCATTGAAGAGACTGCCAAGGATGTCGCCACTGAAGTCGACAAGGTTACTGCCGAAAAGGCCGCCAAGCATGACGCCGCCGAGGCCGCCAAAGCTGCTGCCGCCGAGGCCGCTGCCGTTGAGGCCGCCAAGGCCGCTGCCGCCGAGGCCGCCAAGGCCGCTGCCGCTGAGGCCGCCAAGGCCGCTGCTTCTGAGGCCGCCAAGACCGCGCAAGAGGAGGTCGCCAAGATGCCCGCCGAGGGAGCCGGTGAGGAGACCCGCGGCCATACTGACGGCGCTTCCACCGCAGGAGCGCCAGGCGCTTCTACTGCCGCGGGGCCCTCGACTGCCGAAGACCAACCCTCGTCGTCCCAGGCCCCTTCCTCAAGCCAATACATCAGGGCCGGCAAAAACGTTGTCAGCATACCGGGGTCGGCAAACATCGAAGAGCTGGTTGAAGGAGAACATCTTGACGGGGAAATCATCGTCACAGCCGCCAGCGAGCTCAAGGAGGAGCAGCTACTCCAAGCCATGAATGACAACTATCAGAAGCTCCAAACGCTCTATCGTGGCCGGAAGGAGAAACGGGACTCCCGGGCAGCGCTCGTCGAGGCAGCGGAAGGAGTCTTCCAACAACGCGTCACGGAGACACAGGCTTGGTATGGCGAGGCCCTCCAAGAGCTGAATGTTTATCGGGAGCAGCTGGCGGAAGAGCGGAACATCCTCCTACTGAAGCAATCAGACATCGAGAAAGCACAGGAGGAGGCCGCCCAGCAAGCCGCCGCGGCGGAAGCCCTCTTGACGCAGCGCCGCATCAGCCTTGACGCCCAAGAAGAGGACCTTGCCGCGCGCGAGGCGGCGCTTGCCGCCAAGCTTCGCAACAAGGATGAAGAGCTCGAAAGTCTTGTCGCGTGGCGGGTCCAGGAGCTCGAGCAGAAACACTTGAAGACGGTCAGAGCTCTAACTGAAGACCACGCCGGCAAGCTCAAAGAGGCCCTCGACGCTGCCGGAGCTGTGGAGACCGCCAAGAACTTGCTGGAGGAGAAGACGAAGCAGCTGGAGGCCGCTCTCGAGGACCACGGCAAGAAGGTCTCAGCACTCGAGGCCGAGAGAGACAAGGCTCTCCACAGCCTGATGGAGACGCAGGCTGCCGCATCCGAGAAGGTCCAGCAGCTTTCCTCCGCCAAGGACTCCATTGAAGATCTGAAGCTGAAGCTATCCACGCTGGAGGAGTCTCTTGAGGCCGCCCGAGTTCGCGAGAGGACTCTTATCAAAGACCTCCATGACGAACAGGAGCTGCTCCAGAACGCCGCCACCACCCACAACGAGTACACTTCTAGCGTGAAGCTCTGGACTGCCAGGCTGGCGGACGTCGCCGAGAAGCTTGGCGCGGAGCTGGAGGCCATGGACTTGCCGGGCTTCGGATACTCTGTCGACGACAACGTATCCTCAAGCCCCAGGCTAACCATGTTCTTCGACAAGCTCGTCGAAGCCCTCAAGCTACTCCAGGCGAACCGGACAAGCAAGCCGGCCGACGAATCCCGGAAACTCTGCCAGCTCGTCCTCCGCAAGGGGTTGATGAAGGTGGCATACAGGAACCCTGGCGTCGACCTCTCCAAAGCCTCGAAGAGCTTACCGAAGGACGCGGACGTCAAGGCTCTCGAAGAGCTTGTCGCGCCCATCGTCGATCGGGTGAGCCAGGTGAAGAGAGTCGAGGGCGATCGCCGGGATTAGCTGTAGCCAAAGATGTCGTGGGAAATGAACACCTATGGGATCAAGGAGATCCCTTTACGGTTCGGCAAGGGGAGAGGATTGCACAAAGAGCAGATCTAACGAACAGCACACGGGGATTTACCCAGGTTCGGGCCGCACGGATGCGTAAAACCCTACTCCTGCTTTGATTGTATTATTGTGGATGTTCTTGGCCAAGTTCTGGGAGCTACAGTGCTTGGTAGCTGTGCCTGCAGAACGGGTCCTCTGGAGTGTTCTTTTCCACCAAAAGTTCCCTTCCCCCCTGTAAGCCTCGGGCCTCCTTTTATATAAGTCAAAGGGGCTACCACAGTGGCGTATGAGATAAGGCATGAGGTGGAAAGTAGCTACAGCGTTATCATACCTAACCCTGACGACTTAGGACAAGCTCATTAAATGCACCGTGAGGTGTCCGTCGAGGTGTCCCTCAGCGTCTTGGGATTGGAAAAGCTTTACAGGGGATGGGCAAAAGCAGCCATCCCATCAGCACCGCTTAAGCATCTCGTGGCCAGCATCGCACCACGTCACCATGAGGACAAGCCCTAAACGACAAGGCTGGCCGCTCCACTGGAGCGATAGCGCTGCACTGTGCAGAGCCTTGCTGGGGCTGAATCCTTGCTGGGTCCGGGGCTTGCCGGGACCGGGTCTTGCCGGGTGCGAGGCCTTGCCGGCAAGGGTCTTGCCGGGTGCAAGGCCTTGCCGGCAAGGGTCTTGCCGGGCCTCCGCAACCCTTTGGCCTTCTGTCTGGTCGTTGACTTGAACGTCTCCTTGGCATCTTAGTCTCGTGATTACTCCTAGCTATTCCCTGGCAAGGCTTGCCGCGGTACGGCTACAACTGCCCGTGCACAAGTAAGGGGTACTAAAACGACCCATACTTTAGTGCACTGACACTCTATAACCTAGTACAAATAATTTTACACAAGAGTTCAACTAGCTCTGTAACCTAGTTCAAATAATTTTACACTAGAGTTGAACTAGCTCTATAACCTAGTACAAATAATTTTACACTAGACATGAACTAGCTCTGTAACCTAGTACAAATAATTTTACACTAGAGTTGAACTAGCTCTATAACCTAGTACAAATAATTTTACACTAGAGTTGAACTCGCTCTTTAACCTAGTACAAATAATTTTACACTAGAGTTGAACTAGCTCTGTAACCTAGTTCAAATAATTTTACACTAGAGTTGAACTAGCTCTCTAACCTAGTACAAATAATTTTACACTAGAGTTGAACTAGCTCTATAACCTTGTACAAATAATTTTACACTAGGGTTGAACTAGCTCTATAACCGAGAACAAATAATTTTAAACTAGAGTTTTACTAGCTTAATAACAAAGTATGAATAATTTTACACTATAGTTGAACTAGCTCTATAAGCTAGTACAAATAATTTTACACTAGAGTTGAACTAGCTGTGTAACCTAGTTCAAATAATTTTACACTACAGTTGAACTAGCTCTATAACCTAGTACAAATAATTTTACACTAGAAATGAACTAGCTCTATAACCTAGTACAAATAATTTTGCACTAGAGTTGAACTAGCTCTATAACCTAGTACAAATAATTTTACACTAGAGTTGAACTAGCTCTCTAACCTAGTACAAATAATTTTACACTAGAGTTGAACTATCTCTGTAACCTAGTACAAATAATTTTACACTAGAAATGAACTAGCTCTATAACCTAGTACAAATAATTTTACACTAGAGTTGAACTAGCTCTATAACCTAGTACAAATAATTTTACACTAGAGTTGAACTAGCTCTCTAACCTAGTACAAATAACTTTTCACTAGAGTTGAACTATCTCTGTAACCTAGTACAAATAATTTTACACTAGAAATGAACTAGCTCTATAACCTAGTACAAATAATTTTACACTAGAGTTGAACTAGCTCTGTAACCTAGTACAATTAATTTTACACTAGAGTTGAACTAGCTCTCTAACCTAGTACAAATAATTTTACACTAGAGTTGAACTAGCTCTGTAACCTAGTACAAATAATTTTATACTAGAGTTGAACTAGCTCTCTAACCTAGTACAAATAATTTTACACTAGAGTTGAACTAGCTCTATAACCTAGTACAAATAATTTTACACTAGAGTTGAACTAGCTCTATAACCAAATACAAATACTTTTACACTAGAGTTGAACTAGCTCTATAACATAGTTCAAAAAAATTTACACTAAGGTTGAACTAGCTCTATAACCGATTACAAATAATTTTACACTAGAGTTGAACTAGCTCTATAACCTGGTACAAATAATTTTACTCTAGAGTTGAACTAGCTCTATAACCTAGTACAAATAATTTGACACTAGGGTTGAACTAGCTCTATAACCGAGTACAAATAATTTTACACTAGAGTTGAACTAGCTCTATAACCTAGGTCAAATACTTTTACACTAGAGCTGAACTAGCTCTATAACCTAGTTCAAATAATTTTACACTACGGTTGAACTAGCTCTATAACCTAGTACAAATAATTTTACACTAGAGTTGAACTAGCTCTATAACCGAGTACAAATAATTTTACACTAGAGTTTAACTACCTTTATAACCTAGTGTGAATAATTTTACACTACAGTTGAACTAGCTCTCTAACCTAGTACAAATAATTTTACACTAGAGTTGAACTAGCTGTGTAAACTAGTTCAAATAATTTTACACTACAGTTGAACTAGCTCTATAACCTAGTACAAATAATTTTACACTAGAAATGAACTAGCTCTATAACCTAGTACAAATAATTTTACACTAGAGTTGAACTACCTCTATAACCTAGTACAAATAAGTTTACACTAGAGTTGAACTTGCTCTATAACCTAGTACAAATAATTTTACACTAGAGTTGAACTAGCTCTGTATCCTAGTACAAATAATTTTATACTAGAGTTGAACTAGCTCTCTAACCTAGTACAAATAATTTTACACTAGAGTTGAACTAGCTCTATAACCTAGTACAAATAATTTTACACTAGAGTTGAACTAACTCTATAACCAAGTACAAATACTTTTACACTAGAGTTGAACTAGCTCTATAACATAGTTCAAAAATATTTACACTAAGGTTGAACTAGCTCTATAACCTATTACAAATAATGTTACACTAGAGTTGAACTAGCTCTATAACCTGGTACAAATAATTTTATTCTAGAGTTGAACTAGCTCTATAACCTCGTACAAATAATTTGACACTAGGGTTGAACTAGCTCTATTACCGAGTACAAATAATTTTACACTAGAGTTGAACTAGCTCTATAACCTAGTAAAAATACTTTTACACTAGAGCTGAACTAGCTCTATAACCTAGTTCAAATAATTTTACACTACCGTTGAACTAGCTCTACAACCTAGTACAAATAATTTTACACTAGAGTTGAACTAGCTCTATAACCTAGTACAAATAATTTTACACTAGATTTGAACTAAATCTATAACCTAGTACAAATAATTTTACACTAGGGTTGAACAAGCTCTATAACCGAGTACAAATAATTTTACACTAGAGTTTAACTAGCTTTATAACCTAGTATGAATAATTTTACACTATAGTTGAACTAGCTCTATAACCTAGTACAAATAATTTTACACTAGAGTTGAACTAGCTGTATAACCTAGTTCAAATAATTTTATACTCCAGTTGAACTAGCTCTACAACCTAGTACAAATAATTTTACAGTAGAAATGAACTAGCTCTATAACCTAGTACAAATAATTTTAGACTAGAGTTGAACTAGCTCTATAACCTAGTACTAATAATTTTACACTAGAGTTGAACTAGCTCTATAACCTAGTACAAATAATTTTACACTATAGTTGAACTAGCTCTATAACCTAGTTCAAATAATTTTACACTAGAGTTGAACTAGCTCTATAACCTAGTACAAATAATTTTACACTAGAAATGAACTAGCTCTATAACCTAGTACAAATAATTTTACACTAGAGTTGAACTAGCTCTATAACCTAGTACAAATAATTTTACACTAGAGTTGAACTAGCTCTATAACCTACTACAAATAATTTTACACTAGAGTTGAACTAGCTCTGTAACCTAGTTCAAATAATTTTACACTAGAGTTGAACTAGCTCTATAACCTAGTACAAATAATTTCACACTAGAGTTGAACTAGCTGTGTAACCTAGTACAAATAATTTTACACTAGGGTTGAACTAGCTCTATAACCGAGTACAAATAATTTTACACTAGAGTTTAACTAGCTTTATAACCTAGTATGAATAATTTTACACTATAGTTGAACTAGCTCTATAACCTAGTACAAATAATTTTACACTAGAGTTGAACTAGCTGTGTAACCTAGTTCAAATAATTTTACACTACAGTTGAACTAGCTCTATAACCTAGTACAAATAATTTTACACTAGAAATGAACTAGCTCTATAACCTAGTACAAATAATTTTACACTAGAGTTGAACTAGCTCTATAACCTAGTACAAATAATTTTACACTAGAGTTGAACTAGCTCTATAACCTAGTACAAATAATTTTACACTAGAGTTGAACTAGCTCTGTAACCTAGTACAAATAATTTTATACTAGAGTTGAACTAGCTCTCTAACCTAGTACAGATAATTTTACACTAGAGTTGAACTAGCTCAATAACCTAGTACAAATAATTTTACACTAGAGTTGAACTAGCTCTATAACCAAGTACAAATACTTTTACACTTGAGTTGAACTAGCTCAATAACATAGTTCAAAAAAAATTACACTAAGGTTGAACTAGCTCTATAACCTATTACAAACAATTTTACACTAGAGTTGAACTAGCTTTATAACCTGGTACAAATAATTTTACTCTAGAGTTGAACTAGCTCTATAACCTAGTACAAATAATTTGACACTAGGGTTGAACTAGCTCTATAACCGAGTACAAATAATTTTACACTAGAGTTGACCTAGCTCTATAACCTAGTACAAATACTTTTACACTAGAGCTGAACTAGCTCTATAACCTAGTTCAAATAAGTTTACACTACGGTTGAACTAGCTCTATAACCTAGTACAAATAAATTTACACTAGAGTTGAACTAGCTCTATAACCTAGTACAAATAATTTTACAATAGAGTTGAACTAGCTCTATAACCTAGTACAAATAATTTTACACTAGAGTTGAACTAGCTCTATAACCTAGTACAAATAATTTTACACTAGATTTGAACTAAATCTATAACCTAGTACAAATAATTTTACACTAGAGTTGAACTAGCTCTATAACCTAGTACAAATAATTTTACACTAGAGTTGAACTAGCTCTATAACCTAGTACGAATAATTTTACAATATAGTTGAACTAGCTCTATAACCTAGTACAAATAATTTTACACTAGAGTTGAACTAGCTGTGTAACCTAGTTCCAATAATTTTACACTACAGTTGAACTAGCTCTATAACCTAGTACAAATAATTTTACACTAGAAATGAACTAGCTCTATAACCTAGTACAAATAATTTTACACTAGAGTTGAACTAGCTCTATAACCTAGTACAAATAATTTTACACTAGAGTTGAACTAGCTCTATAACCTAGTACAAATAATTTTACACTAGAGTTGAACTAGCTCTGTAACCTAGTACAAATAATTTTATACTAGAGTTGAACTAGCTCTCTAACCTAGTACAGATAATTTTACACTAGAGTTGAACTAGCTCAATAACCTAGTACAAATAATTTTACACTAGAGTTGAACTAGCTCTATAACCAAGTACAAATACTTTTACACTTGAGTTGAACTAGCTCAATAACATAGTTCAAAAAAAATTACACTAAGGTTGAACTAGCTCTATAACCTATTACAAATAATTTTACACTAGAGTTGAACTAGCTTTATAACCTGGTACAAATAATTTTACTCTAGAGTTGAACTAGCTCTATAACCTAGTACAAATAATTTGACACTAGGGTTGAACTAGCTCTATAACCGAGTACAAATAATTTTACACTAGAGTTGACCTAGCTCTATAACCTAGTACAAATACTTTTACACTAGATCTGAACTAGCTCTATAACCTAGTTCAAATAAGTTTACACTACGGTTGAACTAGCTCTATAACCTAGTACAAATAATTTTACACTAGAGTTGAACTAGCTCTATAACCTAGTACAAATAATTTTACAATAGAGTTGAACTAGCTCTATAACCTAGTACAAATAATTTTACACTAGAGTTGAACTAGCTCTATAACCTAGTACAAATAATTTTACACTAGATTTGAACTAAATCTATAACCTAGTACAAATAATTTTACACTAGAGTTGAACTAGCTCTATAACCTAGTACGAATAATTTTACAATATAGTTGAACTAGCTCTATAACCTAGTACAAATAATTTTACACTAGAGTTGAACTATGTTGGTGTACTAAGATTGGGTCCCTTAGCACCCCGTACTTGTGGACGGACAGTTGTAGCTGCACCTGCGGCAAGGCCTGCCGGGAGGCAACCGAATGCAAGTTCATAAAGTCGAGGAGGCATCCAAGACAAGGCAATAGTCAGAAGACCGAAGGCAGGACCCCGGCAAGACCTTGCCGGGATGGCTCGCAGCCCCGGCAAGGCTCGCACCCGGCAAGCCCTCGCTGCCCTGTCACCGCTCCAGTGCGGTCACCAGCTTGTCTTTTAGCTGTTGTCCTCCTGGTAACGTGTCTGGTGCTAGCGATGGATGGGCTTAAGCGGTGTGATGGGACGGCCCCTTTTTCCATCCCCAAGAAAGCTAGGGACACCTCAACGGAGCATTTAATGTTCTTGTCCTAAACCGTCAGTGTTAGGTATGATAACACTGTAGCTACTTTTACACCTCATGTATGCCCTGTACGCCACTGTTGGTGACCCCTTCGAACGTATAAAAGGAGGCCCAAGGTGTAGCTACAGGGTGGGGGGATCCTTCCAGCCTTTTTCTGCATGTGTAGCTGCTGAGTACTGTAGCACTCCCAGAACTTGAGCTAGAACAAACTTAATACAACCAAGCAAGAGTAGGGTTTTATGCATCTTGGCGGCCCGAACCTGGGTAAAATTCCTGTGTGTTGATCATCAGATCTGCTCTTTATACAAACCCTTCCCCTTGCCGAATCGTTAAGGGATCCTCGCGATCCCATAGGTGTCGTTTCTCCGACATCTTTGGCGCGCCAGGTAGGGGAAGAAGGTTGTGCGGACCTGATCTGGTCACTAGCGCACCAGTTCTTCATCATTTTCGTCGCCATGGCCCCCAAGAGGAAGGGTTTCACGGCGGTTGGACCGTCCACGTCCGCCGCGCCTGTGCTTACGCACACGGGCGACGGTGTCGACGCGGGTGGAGGAAGTAGAGATCCAGAGCTTCCACGACGCTCTGGTGATCGTAGCCAGGCGAGCGGCATCGTCCGCGCCGCTGGATCTAGGGATGGAGCTGTGCTGCCGGCAGGCGGTGCAGCGAACTCCAAAGACGGAAGGGCGCCTAACAAGATACCCACGCCGGCGCACGCACCTTGACCTTCTCAGGGCGCGCGCGATGAACATCGCCGCGACGTTGGTGGTTCCGGGCGTCCCCATGGAAAGTCTCCTGAGCATCACCCTCGAGATGCGCGGGACCAACATGCGCGTCCACGTGCAGGCGGTGCAGTCGCAGGATCGTGGTGTTGCTCCTTCTAACACGGTTAGGAGTCAAAGCACCTCACGTTCTTCACACCTGTCGCCACCACCTACACGAGCAGAAGCGCTGGCACGTGCACAGCTGCTTCTGAACTTCCCTCCTGCTGCGGACAAGCTCGAAGAATGGAGAACTGCCATTCAGAGCCTCGTTGGCCTCGCCAACGAAGATAAGCCACAGCAGGCAGAGCCTTTACGGTGGCACACCATCAAGCCGGCACGCGTCGGTGGTGAGAAGACTGGAGGTGGTACAACTATGGTGTACTCTCCCCCACAGCGGCAGCAGCGGTCGCTGAGTCGATGGGTCGACACCTGTGATGACGATTCCACGGCGTCGTCCGATCCGCGAACCCGCTGCGATCAACGTCAAGTTCTTCGGGAGCGAGGCAAGGAAGACGCTCAAAATACCATCGAGCGGCGTCGGGAAGCGCGCTATCAGTCCGACAAGCGCGCATGACCTACTGTAGACAAGCCTGCGCCAGGGTATCGTGTCGATCTACCTTACGAGGTGGGTTGTCCAGCGTTTACCCGTGAGCTGCGGCGCGTCCAGTGGCCCAATTCTCGCACGTTCCAGTTGGAGGTCCCGGAGAAATACGACGGCAAGACCCACCCGTCAGAGTTCCTGAGCGTCTACACCATTGCGGTGCAAGTTGCCGGGGGTCACGACGACAAGATACCTGCCAACTACTTCCCGTTGGTGCTTAAGCCCAACGTCAGGTCGTGGTTGATGCATCTGCCGGAGGATTCCATTTCTTCCTGGGCAGATCTGTGCCATGAGTTTGTTGGCGCCTTTACTGGAGGCCACCAAGCTCCTGGCCAGGAAAGCGATCTGCATCTCATCCCCCAGAAGGAAGGCGAGACCTTACGCAAGTACATCCAGAGGTTCAGCCGCATACATCACAACATTCCAGACGTTCACCCTGCCGCTGTTATCAGCGCGTTCCATCAAAATGTGTGTAACCACAGGATGCGGGAAGAGCTGGCGATGAACAAGATCAGGGATGTTGCCGAGCTTTATGCTCTGGCAGATAAGTGTGCTCGAGCTGAAGAAGGGAGGAGACTCCCCGGCGAAGACGCTGGTGCAGGGGTTGACTCTGGTGATGAGGACACCGCCGCTCCGGCAAAGAAGGGCCGGCGGCGTAACAGGAAGCGCAAGGGCAAGGCCGTGCTTGCCGTTGAGGGATCCGGCAACCCCGGTACCGCCAAGAAGGCCAAGGTTGATGACCCCGGCAAGGATGTTGCCGGGTGTGCCTCCTGCCAGGCCTTGGCGGCTGCCGACAAGCCAGACGGTTCCGACAAGCAGTACTGCAAGATCCATCGCACCAAGGGCCACGACTTCCAAGACTGCCGGCAAGTTGAGCAGCTTGTCGAGAAGCAGAAAGCTGAGTACGAGAGGCGAGACAAGGAGAAGGCCCAAGATGGCGCGGAGGGGTCCGGCAAGAAGCGTGGTGGCCGAGGAGGTCGCCGCGGCAAGGCCAAGCAACAGAAGGACCGGCCCGCTCGAGGCCGCGACAAGCAAGAGGGGGGTGATGATGACATTGAGGAGGACGACAAGTCTAGTGAACAAGAATTCCAGAAAGCTACGGACGCCATGTGCATTGACAGAGGTGCGTCGTTGCATTCTTCCCAACACGCCTCCTCAATGCGACTGAGCCATCTGTCGGCGCCCGGAAGCCTTTGAAATGGTCCAACACACCTATCATTTTCGACGTTGAGGATCACCCTGATCGTGTAACCGCGGTCGGGTGTTTGCCATTGTTGGTTTCACCAACGATACGCAACCTCAAGGTGACGAAAATATTAGTTGACGGTGGGGCCGGTCTGAACTTGATTTCACCCGAAGTGATCAAGAGGTTGCAAATTCCTGATGGAGATCTCGAAGAAACGGGCTCGTTTCAGGGGATCAATCCAGGAAGGAGTCAGCCCAAGGGAAAGATCACGCTGCCGGTGACATTTGGCAGCGACCTGAACTTCAGGACATAAAAGATTGTCTTTGATGTCGCCAAGATTCCATTACCATATAATGGGATCCTTGGCCGTCCAGCACTGGCCAAGTTCATGGCGGCATCACATTACGCCTACAATGTGCTGAAGATGCCCGGGCCGATGAGCGTTATCACTGTCAGTTCCAACAAGAAAGACGCGCTTATCTGCACCGATCAACTCTATCGGGAGGCAGTTGTAGCATCTGCCAACAAGGCACTTGCTCCTGCCGCTGAAACTCCTGGGGGGAAGAAGACCGGCAAGACCTCCCGCACACACTCCAGCAAGCGCACCTCCTTGGAGTGCTGCGCTCCTGTTGACGATGTGCCAGAGAGTTCCACCGGCAAGAGCAAGAAGTCCAAGGTTGCTCCGCCAGAGACCAAGAAGGTGCCCGCCAAGGTAGATGGCTTGGGAGGAACTTTCACCATAAGTTCCACCCTCGATAGCAAATAGGAAAGCGCGCTCGTTGCCTTCCTGCAGGCGAATGTCGATGTGTTTGCATGGCAACCATCTGATATCCTCGGTGTTCCAAGGAAGGTGATTGAGCACCACCTTGCCGTCTGTCCACACGCGCGGCCCGTCAAGCAGAAGGTCAGGAAGCAAGCTTTGGAGCGGCAACAGTTTATTGCCGAAGAAGTTAAGAAATTGGAAGCGGCAGGCTTGGTCAGAGGAGTACTTCATCCAACATGGTTGGCCAATCCAGTCGTAGTGCGCAAGGCGAATGGAAAATGGAGGCTGTGTATTGATTATACAGATATCAATAAAGCCTGTCCAAAAGATCCTTTTCCCTTGCCGCGCATCGACCAGATTGTGGACTCCACTGCCGGCTGCGACTTGTTGTCATTCCTTGACGCCTATTCACGCTATCATCAGATTTTCATGGCCAAGGAAGACGAAGAAAAGTCCGCATTTATCACCCCATGTGGTACGTACTGCTTCTTGCATATGCCTTTCGGGTTGAAAAGTGCTGGTTCTACATTTGCAAGAGCGGTCCAGATTGGTTTTGAGCCCCAGCTACATAGAAATATGGAAGCTTATATGGATGATATAGTGGTCAAGACCTAGGACAAGGCAACACTCATATCAGACTTAGAAGAAACATTTGCCAATCTGCGCAAGATCAATTTAAAGCTCAACCCTGAGAAGTGTGTGTTTGGTGTCTCGTCCGGCAAGCTTCTCGGGTTCTTCGTATCTCAACGTGGAATTGAAGCAAATCCCGACAAGATCAAAGCAATCGAGCCAATTGAAGCGCCAAGACGTGTCAAGGATGTGCGTCGCCTTGCCGGCTGCGTCGCGGCTCTGAGTAGGTTCATCTCAAAATCTGCTGAGCGCGCCCTGCCGTTTTTCAAAATATTGAAGAAGGCAGGTCCAATGAAGTGGACTCCGGAGGCGGAGGCAGCGCTGCAGGATTTGAAGAAGTACCTCTCCACTCCGCCAGTCCTAGTCGCGCCAAAACCACAAGAGCCGTTGCTGCTATATTTAGTGGCAACAAATCAAGTGGTGAGTGCCGCGCCAGTGGCAGAGATAGAAGCTGATGAAGAAGCGGCGCCAGCGGCAGGACCGCCAAGCGACAAGCCGGAATCCTCCCCGGCAGGGTCTGGTGCTGACAAAGCAGGATCTGCGCAGCCAAATGAATCAATTCAGAAGAAGAAGATGGTGCAGCGCCCGGTCTATTTTGTCAGCTCCCTTTTGCAGGGGGCTAGGTCAGGATATTCTGGTGTGCAGAAGTTGCTCTTCGGCCTCCTCATGGCCTCGAGATCACCGTTGTCACTCGCTTTCCGTTGCAGCGGATTTTGCGGAACCCAGATGCTACCGGCAGGATTGTGGTGTGGGCATTGGAGCTGTCAAGCTTTGGTCTCAAATTTGAAAGTACTTCGACCATCCAGAGCAGAGCCTTGGCGGAGTTCATTGCAGAATGGACCCCAACGCCAGATGAAGAAGTTCCAGAGTCAACTCTCCCCAGCAAGGAAACAAATCAAAAGTGGATCATGTATTTTGATGGGGCTTTCTCGCTGCAAGGCACCGGTGCTGGCGTGCTGCTTGTCGTACCCACCGGAGAGCACCTCAAATATGTGGTTCAGGTGCATTTTCCCCGGGAGAGGTCAACGAACAATACTGCGGAGTATGAAGGTTTGCTTGCCGGTCTTAGGATCGCGGCAGACCTTGGAATCCAGAAGCTTATTGTCAGAGGTGATTCTCAACTTGTCGTCAAGCAAGTCAATAAAGATTATCAAAGCCCGTTGATGGAAGCTTATGTAGATGAAGTGAGAAAGTTGGAAGAGCATTTTGATGGCCTGCAAATGGAGCACGTTCCTCGTGCAGAAAACAGCATTGCTGATGGCCTATCAAAATGCGTTGCTCTCAAGTTACCTGTGGAACTAGGGACTTTTGTGCTTCGACTGACTCAACCATCCGTGACACCATCAATGGGACAAGAGAAGAGAAGAAAGTTGAGTTCCGGCAAGTACTTTCCGGCAGAGCTCCCAGAAGCCGCCGGCAAAGAAGTTGCCGGGAACGACGCCAAGCTTGCCGGAGAACGACAGGCTCCGGCAGAACCTCAAGCTCTTGCCGTCGAGACAAACGCTCCCGCCAAGCTTGCCGGGGAACAGCAAGCTCCGGCAGGGTCTCAGGCCCTTGCCGTCGAGACGATTGCTACCGTGGCAGAAGATATGTCTTTAGACCTTGCTGTCGAGCCCCAGGCTCCGGCATGGGCACAGCACATCGTCCATTTCCTTCAGACAGGAGAACTCCCTGAGGAACAGGAAGAAGCGGAAAAAGTAGCCCAGCGGTCCAACATGTACCAGTTTGTGGACAATGTCCTGTACAGAAAGAGGCCGAACGGTGTGAAATTGAAGTGCGTTCCCCGGGAGGATGGACTGGAGTTGTTGGCAGAGATACATGGAGGCATATGTGGCTCCCACATAGGATCAAGAGCACTTAACGGTAAGGCATTCCGGCAAGGTTTCTTTTGGCCCACTGCTCTCCAGGATGCAACTGCGCTAGTAACCAAGTGTGAAGCATGCCAGTTTTATTCAAAGAAATTGCATCAACCAGCTCAAGCTCTTCAGACAATACCTCTCTCCTGGCCGTTTTTGGTCTGGGGGCTCGTTATCTTGGGCCCTTTTCCCCGTGCTGCCGGGGGCTTTGAGTACTTGTACGTTGCAATCGACAAGTTTACAAAGTGGCCGGAAGTGGAAGCAGTGAGGAAGGCGACAGCACAGTCAGCCGTCAAGTTCTTCAAAGGAATAGTTTGCCGCTTTGGTGTACCAAACAGGGTCATCACCGACAACGGCACACAGTTCACGAGCCGCACCTTCATGCAGTATGTCCAAGACCTTGGCAGCAAGATTTGTTTTGCTTCTGTTGCCCACCCGAGGAGCAACGGCCAGGCGGAAAGGGCTAATGCTGAAGTCCTGCGAGGCCTCAGGACAAGGACTTTCAACAAGTTGCGCAAGTGCGGAAGGCGCTGGATTGATGAGTTGCCGGTGGTTCTTTGGTCAATCAGGACGACACCGAATCGAGCCACCGGCCAGACACCCTTCTCCCTAGTATATGGGGCGGAAGCAGTTCTCCACACGGAACTCACATAAGGGTCACCTCGAGTGCTCGCTTATGATGAGCTTGAGCAAGAGCAGCTGCGGCAAGATGACGCTACGCTCCTTGAGGAAGATCGTCTTCAGGCTGCTGTGCGAGCTGCACGCTACCAGCAAGCTTTGCGCCGCTATCATAGCCGCAAGGTTCATGCCCGAAGTCTTGAGGAAGGCGACCTTGTTCTTCAGAGCGTTCAGTCCGCCAAGAATTCCAACAAGTTGACGCCGAAGTGGGAGGGCCCTTATCGGGTAGTGCGAGTCACCAGGCCTGGCGCAGTCCGCCTGGAGACCGAAGATGGCATCCCAGTGAGCAACTCCTGGAATATCGAGCATCTTCGTAAGTTCTACCCATGAGGCGCAGTTGCCGGGTCTCCCGGCAACCCCTTTTGTACAAGTCTTGCCGCTGAAGCATGTAATCCTTTGTACAAAGCCAGGCGCAGACCCTGTGCATAGTTGAATAAAGCTAAGTGTTTTGCAAATCTTGTTGATGTTCATGTTTACTTATGTGCATGTTTATCTGAGATATTGTATTACACTTATCTCCAGCAACTGCTAACGAACCGCAAAGGTTCCATATCTCTATTTTCTCTTCTTTCTTTTTCTCAAAGGACAGAAGGTTCCCTCGCATGCAAGTTTGCCGGGGGGAAAGGATGGTATGGATACCGGCAGGCGACGTTCAAGGTTAACATCTTGCCGGAAGGAGCACAGCGACCAAAAGCTAAGTTACAGTAACTTTAAACAATTTTTTTCTGTTTTTGTTATTCTCCTTGAACGATTTCAACTCTTGTATGGAAAACCTGCACGCGAAGGAACCTTGTTGTGATCAGTTGCGCCCTTACTCTGTTTCGAGTCCGCTCAACCGTTTAGGTGGCTGCACTGAAAACGTCAAGGTCTCTAGCCGGTAGCGGCACCGCCAGCAGACTGCTAAAGTCCCACACCTAGCGCTCGTGGCAAGGGTGCGCGCGCCGGCAAGTTTCCAATCAAGCGTAGGGCTTGTACATACAAAAAGAAATTAAACAAGGGGAATAGCATAGCATTCATCCAGAACGTAGCAAGTTATATTACATCAATCTTGCCGCAATTCTAACATAAGATAAACTGTTCTTGGCATGGATGGCGGCGAGAAGTAAGGCAGCTAATCCCGGCGATCACCTTCAACTCTCTTGACTTGGCTTACCCTGTCGACGATGGGCGCGACAAGTTCCTCTGCCGCCTTGAGATCTGCACCCTTCAGTAGGCGGTCGAGGACGTTGGCGAGGTTGATGCCGGGGTTCCTGTGCACCACCTTGACGAGCACCTTTCGGAGGACAGCCTGGCAGAGTTTGCGCGACTCGCTGGCCAGATGAGCTTTTCGGTCTGAATGGAGCTGCTCCAGGGCATGAATCATTCCATCAAAGAACATGGTCAGCTTGACGCTCGGGGACATCCTGTCGTCAAGAGAGTACCTGAAGCTTTGCAGTCCCATGGTGGACAATTGCGTGGCAAGCCTTTCCGTGACGTCGACAAGCTTTTCAGTCCAGATTTGCACTCCGTGCACATAGTCGTTGTGAGTGGCGGCGGCGCTCTTGACCAGCTCCTCCTCATCCCGGAGACTTTTGACCAGGGCCCTCTCGCGAGCTTCCGCGGCCTCAAGGGTCTCCTTCAGTGTGGATAGCTTCAGCTTCAGATCAGCGATGGATTCATTTACTGTGGAGAGCTCCTTGGTCTTGTCGGACATGGCAACTTGCATCTCCATCAGGCTGTGGAGAGCTTTGTCTCTCTCGGTTTTGAGTGTTGAGAGCTTCTTGCCGTGTTCCTCAAGGTCCGCTTCCAGCTTCTTCACCCCGTCGGAAAGCTCATCCTTGGCGACCTCTGCAGCTTTGGCAGCATTGATGGCCTCCTTCAGCTTGCCGGCATAATGCACAGTAAGAACTTCGAGTGCCTCCTTGTGCTTCAGCTCCAGATCCTGGGTCCGCTGCGCGACAAGCTTTTCAATCTCCTCGTCTTTGGCGCGGAGCTTGTCGGCAAGTGCCTTCTCGCGAGTGGTCAAGTCGTCATCATGAGCCTCAAGCCCAACACGGAGTTCCCTTAAGCGTGCTTCCTCTGTGGCAGCCTGTTGCTTGGCATCCTCCTGTGCTTTCTCCACGTCAGACTGCTTCATGAGGAGATCGTTCCAGCTTTGACTCAGCTGCTCTTGGCCAGTCGTCAACTCCTGAAAAGCTTTGGCAAACCAGGCCTGCATTTCCTCAACGCGTTTCTGGAGATCTGCTTCAACCTTGTCGACAACCGCGGCCCTGGAGTCTAGTTTCTCCTTCCGGGCGCGGTGGAGTGCTTGGAGCTTCTGGTAGTTGTCGTGCATGGCCTTGAGGAGCTTCTCTTCTTTAGATTTGCTGCTACTGGCGCTTGGTTCATCAACGACCTCGAGCCCAGCAGCGGCAATGGCGTCTTCATCAAAGACTTCCCCTTCAGTTGGCGCCCTAGTACTTGCCGTGCCTGGGATGCTGACGAACAGGTTGTCGCCGACCTTGAGGTACTTGCTTGACGAGGGAGTTTCGGATGTTGGTGGCTGTTCCTCAACAGCCGCCTCCCCGGCAGCTGGGGGCTCTGTGTCTGGCGTAGCGCCTAGCGCTCCTGCGGCAGGGATGCCGTCAGTACGGTCACTAGCCTCCTCGCCGGCCCTCTCGGCAGATTCCTTGGCGGCCTCTTCCCGTGCAGCCCTGGCGATGTCAGCAGTCCTTGCCGACGGTCCATCTCTGGGCAGCGTGGTTGACGGAGGCGGCATATCAGGGGTGGCCTCTGATGGTTCTCCTTGTCGCTGCTCTCCTCCTGCACGCCTGGCGATGTTAGCAGTAAAGATGCACACCCCGGCACTTGCCAGCGGAAAGTGAGTAATGGACCCACGCTGGGGGCTGCGCCGGGGGCTGAGTCGAGGACTGCGTCGCGGGCTGGGCCCCGGGCTGATAATGACCGTCTCTGGCGCACCGGAGGTGCTTGCCGGCGGCTCCTCGCCTGTCGAAGTCTTCGCCCTCTTCGCTATCCTCTGCGCCAATGTTTCTGTATCCCTATGGAGACAGGCCAAAGCAAAATAAACGAGTAAAATAGAACCAGAAATTCGGAAAGTAAAGGGCGCGGCAAGATCTTTACTCTTCTTCTTCTTCTCCCGAGCTAAAGGTAGAAAGGTCGAAGTCGACTTCTGCCACGGGAGGAGGTTGAGGGGTGCTCCTAGGCCGCTTGGCTGTAGCGGGCTTGGGTTGCTGATGAGCCTCTTGCCGCTGCGTCGCCTTGCCGGCTGCCCCCTTGCCGGGGGCTCCACCGCTCGAGGAAGGCTGGTGGGCTGCGGCCCCAGAAGCAGCGCTCCGAAGGACGCGCCTCTTCCTTGGCTCAAGAGTCGGGGCCTCCTCGTGCAGCTCCTCCTCGGCTGTGTCTACGGTAGAAGGGCCCCGGGAAGATGTGTCGCCTTTCTCTCCGACAGTCTTGTCCTGCCCAGCAAGATCCTCATCCGGCAGCGTTTCTCCTACGCTGGTTCCCCCTTCCACGAAGCCAACGCTGCCGGCCTCCACGGCAAGATTTGCTTCCTCCGCCCTGCTGGCAATGTATGCCACTTCTTCCTCAGTGGTGTCGCGGACGAGGCCCTCTTCTTCCCGGATGGCCCTCTCCGTCAGGTTGTCAAAGAATTGCTGCACTTGCTCTTCGGATGGCTCAGTCCAAGATCCGTCAAGGCTGTGAGCGTCAAACGCCGGCATCATGGCGATGATTGGGCCTAGAGAGGAGTTGGTTCATAGAGGGACTATTCTTGCCGGCAGCTTGCATACCACGTCGCCCCGGAACAGTTTCTGGCAGAGAGCTGCGTGCTGCATAAATGTCAGATTGCCATTCAGCCCAGGGCACGGTCTCATGATGTCTACCGCGTTCTTGAACTGCCAAGCTGGCCTCCCTTTGTTCTGCAGAGGGGCAATGCGCCGGCGAAGGAAATCGGCGCCTATCAACTCTACTGTGAGCCCGGCAGCTCTGAGGCGGTGAATCCTGGTAGTAGCGACTGTGAGCTTCTTGTCGTCAGGGTCAAGGGCGCTCCAGTCGTTGCTGCGCACTATCTTCATCTGCCGCGGCAAGCAGAAAGGTTGGACTTCAGATTTTTCTGTCTCCCGAACCCAGCACCATCTGGCCCGCCATTCATCCCACTTCTCGCGGAAGGCCCCGTCTGGGTAGACCTCCTTGGTTCCTGGCCATGGGATCCAAGTTATGGAACCAGAAAGGGCCTCGCCTTTTTGGATGCGGGGAATGAAGTAATGGCGGAAAAGAGCGGTGCTAGGAACTACTCCGGCAAAGTTTTCGCAAAGGTGAGCGAAAACGGACATGCAAGTTACGGCATTCGGCGTAAAGTCCAAAAGTTGGAAGCCGTAGGTGAGCATGATGTCATTGAAGAAATCAGAGAAAGGGGGGCAGAGTCCGCAGTAGAAATAATCGGCAAAGAAGTGGTATTTATTTGGGCCGCCCCTAGAAGAACCTGGACTCACGGCGGTGGCCGGATGCGCTGTGGTCTCTGTCGCCCACATGAACTGATACCGCTCCCTCAGTGCGTCCGCATCAAGCGCCGGGGGGAAGACGACGTGCTCCTTCCGCATCTTCGCCAGCTTGTTCTCCGTGACAGCGGCGTCCACCTCCTTGCCCTTGCTTGCTTTGGGCGGCATGGCGGCTGTGGAGGCTGGGGCTGAGGACGGGGAGGGAGTGGAGGCGCGGATGGATGAGAGGGGCTCCGTTTCGACTCAAGGAAGAAGACGACGGCGGTTCCCAGATTGGAAAAGAGAAGAGGTAAATGAGCAGCGCCTCTGCGGATTCCTTCTTATGGAGAGGACGTGAGGACGCCTCTTTATTAAAATAATATTGAAACGCTTCGCGAGCGCGCTGCTGCAATGGCCCGCGCTGCGCACGTTTCCCACGTCCCGCATTCAATGGGCGTCGTGGGCGGCGCAGTAAATGGAATGATTACGGTGGATAACTCCTGCCACGCGTGCCCGTGCACTGTTTGGGCCTGGCCCAACAACGCCTCGCACCCGTGTATGGCCCAGGCCCGGGGGCTCCTGTCGGTGTACTAAGATTGGGTCCCTTAGCACCCCGTACTTGTGCACGGACAGTTGTAGCTGCACCTGCGGCAAGGCCTGCCAGGAGGCAACCGAATGCAAGTTCATAAAGTCGAGGAGGCATCCAAGACAAGGCAATAGTCAGAAGACCGAAGGCAGGAGCCCCGGCAAGACCTTGCCGGGATGGCTCGCAGCCCCAGCAAGGCTCGCACCCGGCAAGCCCTTGCCGCCCTGTCACCGCTCCAGTGCGGTCACCAGCTTGTCTTTTAGCTGTTGTCCTCCTGGTAACGTTTCAGGTGCTAGCGATGGATGGTCTTAAGCGGTGCGATGGGACGGCCCCTTTTTCCATCCCCAAGAAAGCTAGGGACACCTCAACGGAGCATTTAATGTTCTTGTCCTAAACCGTCAGTGTTAGGTATGATAACAATGTAGCTACTTTTACACCTCATGTATGCCCTGTACGCCACTGTTGGTGACCCCTTCGAACGTATAAAAGGAGGCCCAAGGCGTAGCTACAGGGTGGGGGGATCCTTCCAGCCTTTTCTGCATGTGTAGCTGCTGAGTACTGTAGCGCTCCCAGAACATGAGCTAGAACACACTTAATACAACCAAGCAGGAGTAGGGTTTTACGCATCTTGGTAAAATTCCCGCGTGTTGATCATCAGATCTGCTCTCTGTAGAAACCCTTCCCCTTGCCAAATCGTTAAGGGATCCTCGCGATCCCATAGGTGTCGTTTCTCCGACAAACTAGCTGTGTAACCTAGTTCAAATAATTTTACACTATAGTTGAACTAGCTCTATAACCTACTACAAATAATTTTATACTAGAAATGAACTAGCTCTATAACCTAGTACAAATAATTTTATGCTAGAGTCGAACTAGCTCTATAACCTAGTACAAATAATTTTTCACTAGAGTTGAACTAGCTCTATAACCTAGCACAAATAATTTTACACTAGAGTTGAACTAGCTGTGTTACCTAGTACAAATAATTTTATACTAGAGTTGAACTAGCTGTCTAACCTAGTACGAATAATTTTACACTAGAGTTGAACTAGCTCTATAACCTAGTACAAATAAGTTTACACTAGAGTTGAACTACCTCTATAACCAAGTACAAATACTTTTACACTAGAGTTGAATTACCTCTATAACATAGTTCAAAAAAATTTACACTAAGGTTGAACTAGCTCTATAACCTATTACAAATAATTTTACACTAGAGTTGAACCAGCTCTATAACCTGGTACAAATACTTTTACACTAGAGTTGAACTAGCTCTATAACCTCGTACAAATAATTTTACACTAGGGTTGAACTAGCTCTATAATCGAATACAAATAATTTTACACTAGAGTTGAACTAGCTCTATAACCTAGTACAAATACTTTTACACTAGAGCTGAACTAGCTCTATAACCTAGTTCAAATAATTTTACACTAAGGTTGAACTAGCTCTATAACCTAGTACAAATAATTTTACACTAGAGTTGAACTAGCTCTATAACCTAGTACAAATAATTTTACACTAGAGTTGAACTAGCTCTATAACCTAGTACAAATAATTTTACACTAGAGTTGAACTAGCTCTATAACCTAGTACAAATAAATTTACACTAGAGTTGAACTAGCTCTATAACCTAGTACAAATAATTTTACACTGGAGTTGAACTAAATCTATAACCTAGTACAAATAATTTTACACTAGAGTTGAACTAGCTCTATAACCTATTACAAATAATTTTACACTAGAGTTGAACTAGCTCTATAACCTAGTACGAATAATTTTACAATATAGTTGAACTAGCTCGATAACCTAGTACAAATAATTTTACACTAGAGTTGAACAAGCTGTGCAACCTAGTTCAAATAATTTTACACTCTAGTTGAACTAGCTCTATAAGCTAGTAAAAATAATTTTACACTAGAAATGAACTAGCTCTATAGGCTAGTACAAATAATTTTACACTAGAGTTGAACTAGCTGTATAACCTCGTACAAATAATTTTATCCAGAGTTGAACTAGCTCTATAACCTAGTACAAATAATTTTACACTAGAGTTGAACTAGCTCTATAACCTAGTACAAATACTTTTACACTAGAGTTGAACTAGCTCTATAACCTAGTTCAAATACTTTTAAACTAGAGCTGAACTAGCTCTATAGCCTAGTTCAAATAATTTTACACTAGAGTTGAACTAGCTATATAACCTAGTAAAAATAATTTTACACTAGAGTTGAACTAGCTCTATAACCAAGTACAAATAATTTTACACTAGAGTTGAACTAGCTCTATAACATAGTACAAATAATTTTACACTAGAGTTGAACTAGCTCTATAACCTAGTACGAATAATTTTACACTAGAGATGAACTAGCTTTATAACCTAGTACGAATAATTTTACACTATAGTTGAACTATCTCTATAACCTAGTACAAATAATTTCACACTAGAGTTGAACTAGCTCTATAACCTAGTACGAATAATTTTACACTAGAGTTGAACTAGCTCTATAACCTAGTACGAATAATTTTACACTATAGTTGAACTAGCTCTATAACCTAGTACAAATAATTTTAAACTACAGATGAACTAGCTGTGTAACCTAGTTCAAATAATTTTACACTAGAGTTGAACTAGCTCTATAACCTAGTACAAATAATTTTACACTAGAGTTGAACTAGCTCTATAACCTAGTACGAATAATTTTACAGTAGAGTTGAACTAGCTCTATAAGCTAATACGAATAATTTTACACTAGAGTTGAACTAGCTCTATAACCTAGTGCAAATAATTTTACACTACAGTTGAACTAGCTGTGTAACCTAGTTCAAATAATTTTACACTACAGTTGAACTAGCTGTGTAACCTAGTTCAAATAATTTTACACTACAGTTGAACTAGCTCTATAACCTAGGACAAATAATTTTACACTAGAATTGAACTAGCTCTATAAACTAGTACAAATAATTTTACACTAGAGTTGAACTAGCTCTATAACCTAGTACAAATAATTTTACACTAGAGTTGAACTAGGTCTGTAACCTAGTACAAATAATTTTATACTAGAGTTGAACTAGCTCTCTAACCTAGTACAAATAATTTTACACTAGAGTTAAACTAGCTCTATAACCTAGTACAAATAATTTTACACTACAGTTGAACTAGCTCTATAACCAAGTACAAATACTTTTGCACTATAGTGGAACTAGCTCTATAACATAGTTCAAAAAAATTTACACTAAGGTTGAACCAGCTCTATAACCTATTACTAATAATTTTACACTAGAGTTGAACTTGCTCTATAACTCGGTACAAATAATTTTACACTAGAGTTGAACTAGCTCTATAACCTAGTACAAATAATTTTACACTAGAGTTGAACTAGCTCTATAACCTAGTACGAATAATTTTACACTAGAGTTGAACTAGCTTTATAACCTAGTACGAATAATTTTACACTATAGTTGAACTATCTCTATAACCTAGTACAAATAATTTCACACTAGAGTTGAACTAGCTCTATAACCTAGTACGAATAATTTTACACTAGAGTTGAACTAGCTCTATAACCTAGTACGAATAATTTTACACTATAGTTGAACTAGCTCTATAACCTAGTACAAATAATTTTAAACTACAGTTGAACTAGCTGTGTAACCTAGTTCAAATAATTTACACTAGAGTTGAACTAGCTCTATAACCTAGTACAAATAATTTTACACTAGAGTTGAACTAGCTCTATAACCTAGTACGAATAATTTTACACTAGAGTTGAACAAGCTGTGCAACCTATTTCAAATAATTTTACACTCTAGTTGAACTAGCTCTATAAGCTAGTAAAAATAATTTTACACTAGAAATGAACTAGCTCTATAGGCTAGTACAAATAATTTTACACTAGAGTTGAACTAGCTGTATAACCTCGTACAAATAATTTTATCCAGAGTTGAACTAGCTCTATAACCTAGTACAAATAATTTTACACTAGAGTTGAACTAGCTCTATAACCTAGTACAAATACTTTTACACTAGAGTTGAACTAGCTCTATAACCTAGTTCAAATACTTTTAAACTAGAGCTGAACTAGCTCTATAGCCTAGTTCAAATAATTTTACACTAGAGTTGAACTAGCTATATAACCTAGTAAAAATAATTTTACACTAGAGTTGAACTAGCTCTATAACCAAGTACAAATAATTTTACACTAGAGTTGAACTAGCTCTATAACATAGTACAAATAATTTTACACTAGAGTTGAACTAGCTCTATAACCTAGTACGAATAATTTTACACTAGAGATGAACTAGCTTTATAACCTAGTACGAATAATTTTACACTATAGTTGAACTATCTCTATAACCTAGTACAAATAATTTCACACTAGAGTTGAACTAGCTCTATAACCTAGTACGAATAATTTTACACTAGAGTTGAACTAGCTCTATAACCTAGTACGAATAATTTTACACTATAGTTGAACTAGCTCTATAACCTAGTACAAATAATTTTAAACTACAGATGAACTAGCTGTGTAACCTAGTTCAAATAATTTTACACTAGAGTTGAACTAGCTCTATAACCTAGTACAAATAATTTTACACTAGAGTTGAACTAGCTCTATAACCTAGTACGAATAATTTTACAGTAGAGTTGAACTAGCTCTATAAGCTAATACGAATAATTTTACACTAGAGTTGAACTAGCTCTATAACCTAGTGCAAATAATTTTACACTACAGTTGAACTAGCTGTGTAACCTAGTTCAAATAATTTTACACTACAGTTGAACTAGCTGTGTAACCTAGTTCAAATAATTTTACACTACAGTTGAACTAGCTCTATAACCTAGGACAAATAATTTTACACTAGAATTGAACTAGCTCTATAAACTAGTACAAATAATTTTACACTAGAGTTGAACTAGCTCTATAACCTAGTACAAATAATTTTACACTAGAGTTGAACTAGGTCTGTAACCTAGTACAAATAATTTTATACTAGAGTTGAACTAGCTCTCTAACCTAGTACAAATAATTTTACACTAGAGTTAAACTAGCTCTATAACCTAGTACAAATAATTTTACACTACAGTTGAACTAGCTCTATAACCAAGTACAAATACTTTTGCACTATAGTGGAACTAGCTCTATAACATAGTTCAAAAAAATTTACACTAAGGTTGAACCAGCTCTATAACCTATTACTAATAATTTTACACTAGAGTTGAACTTGCTCTATAACTCGGTACAAATAATTTTACACTAGAGTTGAACTAGCTCTATAACCTAGTACAAATAATTTTACACTAGAGTTGAACTAGCTCTATAACCTAGTACGAATAATTTTACACTAGAGTTGAACTAGCTTTATAACCTAGTACGAATAATTTTACACTATAGTTGAACTATCTCTATAACCTAGTACAAATAATTTCACACTAGAGTTGAACTAGCTCTATAACCTAGTACGAATAATTTTACACTAGAGTTGAACTAGCTCTATAACCTAGTACGAATAATTTTACACTATAGTTGAACTAGCTCTATAACCTAGTACAAATAATTTTAAACTACAGTTGAACTAGTTGTGTAACCTAGTTCAAATAATTTACACTAGAGTTGAACTAGCTCTATAACCTAGTACAAATAATTTTACACTAGAGTTGAACTAGCTCTATAACCTAGTACGAATAATTTTACACTAGAGTTGAACTAGCTCTATAACATAATACGAATAATTTTACACTAGAGTTGAACTAGCTCTATAACCTAGTGCAAATAATTTTACACTACAGGTGAACTAGCTGTGTAACCTAGTTCAAATAACTTTACACTACAGTTGAACTAGCTGTGTAACCTAGTTCAAATAATTTTACACTACAGTTGAACTAGCTCTATAACCTAGTACAAATAATTTTACACTAGAGTTGAACTAGCTCTATAACCTATTACAAATAATTTTACACTAGAGTTGAACTAGCTCTATAACCTAGTACAAATAATTTTACACTACAGTTGAACTAGCTCTGTAACCTAGTACAAATAATTTTATACTAGAGTTCAACTAGCTCTCTAACCTAGTACAAACAATTTTACACTAGAGTTGAACTAGCTCTATAACCTAGTACAAATAATTTTACACTACAGTTGAACTAGCTCTATAACCAAGTACAAATACTTTTACACTATAGTTGAACTAGCTCTATAACATAGTTCAAAAAAATTTACACTAAGGTTGAACCAGCTCTATAACCTATTACTAATAATTTTACACTAGAGTTGAACTTGCTCTATAACTCGATACAAATAATTTCACACTAGAGTTGAACTAGCTCTATAACGCAGTACAAATAATTTTACACTAGGTTTGAACTAGCTCTATAACCTAGTACAAATAATTTTACACTAGAGTTGAACTAGCTCTATAACCTAGTACAAGTACTTTTACACTAGAGCTGAACTAGCTCTATAATATAGTTCAAATAATTTTACACTAAGGTTGAACTAGCTCTATAACCTAGTAAAAATAATTTTACAGTAGAGTTGAACTAGCTCTATAACCTAGTACACATATTTTTACACTAGAGTTGAACTAGCTCTATAACCTAGTATAAATAATTTTACACTAGAATTGAACTAGCTCTGTAACCTAGTGCAAATAATTTTAGACTAGAGTTGAACTAGCTCTGTAACCTAGTTCATATAATTTTACAGTAGAGTTGAACTAGCTCTATAACCTAGTACAAATAATTTTTCAATATAACCAAGTACAAATAATTTTACACTAGAGTTGAACTATCTCTATAACCTAGTACAAATAATTTTACACTTGAATTGAACTAGCTCTGTAACCTAGTATAAATAATTTTACACTAGAGTTGAACTAGCTCTGTAACCTAGTTCAAATAATTTTACACTAGAGTTTAACTAGGTCTATAACTTAGTACAAATAATTTTACACTAGAATTGAACTAGCTCTATAACCTAGTTAAAATACATTTACACTAGAGTTGAACTAGGTTTGTAACCTTGTTCAAATAATTTTACACTAGACTTGAACTAGCTCTACAACCTAGTTCAAATAATTTTACACTAGAGTTGAACTGGCTCTGGAACATAGTTACAATAATTTTACACTAGAGTTGAGTTAGCTCTGTAACCTAGTTCAAAAAAATTTACACTAGAGTTGAACTAGCTCTATAACCGAGTACAAATAATTTTACACTACAGTTGAACTATCTCTATAACCTAGTACAAATAATTTTACACTAGAGTTGAACTAGCTCTATAACCTAGTACAAATAATTTTACACTAGAGTTGAACTTGCTCTATAACCTAGTACAAGTACTTTTACACTAGAGCTGAACTAGCTCTATAATCTAGTTCAAATAATTTTACACTAAGGTTGAACTAGCTCTATAACCTAGTACAAATAATTTTACACTAGAGTTGAACTAGCTCTATAACCTAGTACACATATTTTTACACTAGAGTTTAACTAGCTCTATAACCTAGTATAAATAATTTTACACTAGAATTGAACTAGCTCTGTAACCTAGTGCAAATAATTTTACACTAGAGTTGAACTAGCTCTATAACCTAGTACAAATAATTTTACACTAGAGTTGAACTAGCTCTATAACCTAGTACAAATAATTTTACACTAGAGTTGAACTAGCTCTGTAACCTAGTACAAATAATTTTAGACTAGAGTTGAACTAGCTCTCTAACCTAGTACAAATAATTTTACACTAGAGTTGAACTAGCTCTATAATCTAGTACAAATAATTTTACACTAGAGTTGAACTAGCTCTATAACCAAGTACAAATACTTTTACACTATAGTTGAACTAGCTCTATAACATAGTTCAAAAAAATTTACACTAAGGTTGAACCAGCTCTATAACCTATTACAAATAATTTTACACTAGAGTTGAACTAGCTCTATAACTCGGTACAAATAATTTTGCACTAGAGTTGAACTAGCTCTATAACCCAGTACAAATAATTTTACACTAGGTTTGAACTAGCTCTATAACCTAGTACAAATAATTTTACACTACAGTTGAACTAGCTCTGTAACCTAGTTCATATAATTTTACACTAGAGTTGAACTAGCTCTATAACCTAGTACAAATAATTTTTCAATATAACCTAGTACAAATAATTTTACACTAGAGTTGAACTAGCTCTATAACCTAGTACAAATAATTTTACACTAGAATTGAACTAGCTCTGTAACCTAGTATAAATAATTTTACACTAGAGTTGAACTAGCTCTGTAACCTAGTTCAAATAATTTTACACTAGAGTTTAACTAGGTCTATAACCTAGTACAAATAATTTTACACTAGAATTGAACTAGCTCTATAACCTAGTTAAAATAAATTTACACTAGAGTTGAACTAGCTCTGTAACCTTGTTCAAATAATTTTACATTAGAGTTGAACTAGCTCTACAAACTAGTTCAAATAATTTTACACTAGAGTTGAACTAGCTCTGTAACATAGTTCCAATAATTTTACACTAGAGTTGAGTTAGCTCTGTAACCTAGTTCAAATAAATTTACACTAGAGTTGAACTAGCTCTATAACCGAGTAAAAATAATTTTTCAATATAACCAAGTACAAATAATTTTACACTAGAGTTGAACCAGCTCTATAACCTAGTACAAATAATTTTACACTAGAATTGAACTAGCTCTGTAACCTAGTATAAATAATTTTACACTAGAGTTGAACTACCTCTGTAACCTAGTTCAAATAATTTTACACTAGAGTTTAACTAGGTCTATAACCTAGTACAAATAATTTTACACTAGAATTGAACTAGCTCTATAACCTAGTTAAAATACATTTACACTAGAGTAGAACTAGCTCTGTAACCTTGTTCAAATAATTTTACACTAGAGTTGAACTAGCTCTACCACCTAGTTCAAATAATTTTACAATAGAGTTGAACTAGCTCTGTAACATAGTTCCAATAATTTTACACTAGAGTTGAGTTAGCTCTGTAACCTAGTTCAAACAAATTTACACTAGAGTTGAACTAGCTCTATAACCGAGTACAAATAATTTTACAATAGAGTTGAACTATCTCTATTACCTAGTACAAATAATTTTACACTAGAGTTGAACTAGCTCTATAACCTAGTACAAATAATTTTACACTAGAGTTGAACTAGCTCTGTAACCTAGTTCATATAATTTTACACTAGAGTTGAACTAGCCCTATAACCTAGTACAAATAATTTTTCAATATAACCTAGTACAAATAATTTTACACTAGAGTTGAACTAGCTCTATAACCTAGTACAAATAATTTTACACTAGAATTGAACTAGCTCTGTAACCTAGTATAAATAATTTTACACTAGAGTTGAACTAGCTCTGTAACCTAGTTCAAATAATTTTACACTAGAGTTTAACTAGGTCTATAACCTAGTACAAATAATTTTACACTAGAATTGAACTAGCTCTATAACCTAGTTAAAATAAATTTACACTAGAGTTGAACTAGCTCTGTAACCTTGTTCAAATAATTTTACATTAGAGTTGAACTAGCTCTACAAACTAGTTCAAATAATTTTACACTAGAGTTGAACTAGCTCTGTAACATAGTTCCAATAATTTTACACTAGAGTTGAGTTAGCTCTGTAACCTAGTTCAAATAAATTTACACTAGAGTTGAACTAGCTCTATAACCGAGTAAAAATAATTTTTCAATATAACCAAGTACAAATAATTTTACACTAGAGTTGAACCAGCTCTATAACCTAGTACAAATAATTTTACACTAGAATTGAACTAGCTCTGTAACCTAGTATAAATAATTTTACACTAGAGTTGAACTACCTCTGTAACCTAGTTCAAATAATTTTACACTAGAGTTTAACTAGGTCTATAACCTAGTACAAATAATTTTACACTAGAATTGAACTAGCTCTATAACCTAGTTAAAATACATTTACACTAGAGTAGAACTAGCTCTGTAACCTTGTTCAAATAATTTTACACTAGAGTTGAACTAGCTCTACAACCTAGTTCAAATAATTTTACAATAGAGTTGAACTAGCTCTGTAACATAGTTCCAATAATTTTACACTAGAGTTGAGTTAGCTCTGTAACCTAGTTCAAACAAATTTACACTAGAGTTGAACTAGCTCTATAACCGAGTACAAATAATTTTACAATAGAGTTGAACTATCTCTATTACCTAGTACAAATAATTTTACACTAGAGTTGAACTAGCTCTATAACCTAGTACAAATAATTTTACACTAGAGTTGAACTAGCTCTATAACCTAGTACAAGTACTTTTACACTAGAGCTGAACTAGCTCTATAATCTAGTTCAAATAGTTTTACACTAAGGTTGAACTAGCTCTATAACCTAGTACAAATAATTTTACACTAGAGTTGAACTAGCTCTATAACCTAGTACACATATTTTTACACTAGAGTTGAACTAGCTCTATAACCTAGTATAAATAATTTTACACTAGAATTGAACTAGCTCTGTAACCTAGTGCAAATAATTTTACACTAAAGTTGAACTAGCTTTTTAACCTAGTTCATATAATTTTACACTAGACTTGAACTAGCTCTATAACCTAGTACAAATAATTTTTCACTATAGTTGAATTAGCTCTAGAACCTAATACAAATAATTTTACACTAGAGTTGAACTAGCTCTATAACCTAGTACAAATAATTTTACACTAGAATTGAACTAGCTCTTTAACCTAATATTAATAATTTTACACTAGAGTTGAACTAGCTCTGTAACCTAGTTCAAGTAATTCTACACTAGAGTTGAACTAGGTCTATTACCTAGTACAAATAATTTTACACTAGAATTGAACTAGCTCTATAACTTAGTTAAACTAATTTTACACTAGAGTTGAACTAGCTCTGTAACCTTGTTCAAATAATTTTACACTAGAGTTGAACTAGCTCTACAACCTAGTTCAAATAATTTTACACTAGAGTTGAACTAGCTCTGTAACATAGTTCCAATAATTTTACACTAGAGTTGAATTAGCTCTGTAACCTTGTTCAAATAAATTTACACTAGAGTTGAACTAGCTCTATAACCTAGTACAAATAATTTTACACTAGAGTTGAACTAGCTCTATAACCTAGTACAAATAATTTTACACAAGAAAGAACTAGCTATATAACCTAGTACAAATATTTTTACACTAGAGTTGAATTAGCTCAATAACCTAGTACAAATATTTTTACACTAGAGTATAACTAGCTCTATAACATAATACAAATAATTTTACACTAGAGTTGAACTAGCTCTATAATCAAGTACAAATAATTTTACACTAGAGTTGAACTAGCTCTATAACCTAGTACAAATAATTTTACACTAGAATTGAACTACCTCTGTAACCTAGTATAAATAATTTTACACTAGAGTTGAACTAGCTCTGTAACCTAGTTCAAATAATTTTACACTAGAGTTTAACTAGGTCTATAACCTAGTACAAATAATTTTACACTAGAATTGAACTAGCTCTATAACCTAGTTAAAATACATTTACACTAGAGTAGAACTAGCTCTGTAACCTTGTTCAAATAATTTTACACTAGAGTTGAACTAGCTCTACAACCTAGTTCAAATAATTTTACAATAGAGTTGAACTAGCTCTGTAACATAGTTCCAATAATTTTACACTAGAGTTGAGTTAGCTCTGTAACCTAGTTCAAACAAATTTACACTAGAGTTGAACTAGCTCTATAACCGAGTACAAATAATTTTACACTAGAGTTGAACTATCTCTATTACCTAGTACAAATAATTTTACACTAGAGTTGAACTAGCTCTATAACCTAGTACAAATAATTTTACACTAGAGTTGAACTAGCTCTATAACCTAGTACAAGTACTTTTACACTAGAGCTGAACTAGCTCTATAATCTAGTTCAAATAGTTTTACACTAAGGTTGAACTAGCTCTATAACCTAGTACAAATAATTTTACACTAGAGTTGAACTAGCTCAATAACCTAGTACAAATAATTTTACACAAGAAATGAACTAGCTATATAACCTAGTACAAATATTTTTACACTAGAGTTGAATTAGCTCAATAACCTAGTACAAATATTTTTACACTAGAGTTTAACTAGCTCTATAACATAATACAAATAATTTTACACTAGAGTTGAACTAGCTCTATAACCAAGTACAAATAATTTTACACTAGAGTTGAACTAGCTCTATAACCTAGTACAAATAATTTTACACTAGAATTGAACTAGCTCTGTAACCTAGTATAAATAATTTTACACTAGAGTTGAACTACCTCTGTAACCTAGTTCAAATAATTTTACACTAGAGTTTAACTAGGTCTATAACCTAGTACAAATAATTTTACACTAGAATTGAACTAGCTCTATAACCTAGTTAAAATACATTTACACTAGAGTAGAACTAGCTTTGTAACCTTGTTCAAATAATTTTACACTAGAGTTGAACTAGCTCTACAACCTAGTTCAAATAATTTTACACTAGAGTTGAACTAGCTCTGTAACATAGTTCCAATAATTTTACACTAGAGTTGAGTTAGCTCTGTAACCTAGTTCAAACAAATTTACACTAGAGTTGAACTAGCTCTATAACCGAGTACAAATAATTTTACAATAGAGTTGAACTATCTCTATTACCTAGTACAAATAATTTTACACTAGAGTTGAACTAGCTCTATAACCTAGTACAAATAATTTTACACTAGAGTTGAACTAGCTCTATAACCTAGTACAAGTACTTTTACACTAGAGCTGAACTAGCTCTATAATCTAGTTCAAATAGTTTTACACTAAGGTTGAACTAGCTCTATAACCTAGTACAAATAATTTTACACTAGAGTTGAACTAGCTCTATAACCTAGTACAAATAATTTTACACAAGAAATGAACTAGCTATATAACCTAGTACAAATATTTTTACACTAGAGTTGAATTAGCTCAATAACCTAGTACAAATATTTTTACACTAGAGTTTAACTAGCTCTATAACATAATACAAATAATTTTACACTAGAGTTGAACTAGCTCTATAACCAAGTACAAATAATTATACACTAGAGTTGAACTAGCTCTATAACCTAGTACAAATAATTTTACACTAGAATTGAACTAGCTCTGTAACCTAGTATAAATAATTTTAGACGAGAGTTGAACTAGCTCTGTAACCTAGTTCAAATAATATTACACTAGAGTTGAACTAGCTCTATAACCTAGTACAAATAATTTTACACAAGAAAGAACTAGCTATATAACCTAGTACAAATATTTTTACACTAGAGTTGAATTAGCTCAACAACCTAGTACAAATAATTTTACACTAGTGTTGAACTAGCTCTATAATCAAGTACAAATAATTTTACACTAGAGTTGAACTAGCTCTATAACCTAGTAAAAATAATTTTACACTAGAATTGAACTAGCTCTGTAACCTAGTATAAATAATTTTACACTAGAGTTGAACTAGCTCTGTAACCTAGTTCAAATAATTTTACACTAGAGTTTAACTAGGTCTATAACCTAGTACAAATAATTTTACACTAGAATTGAACTAGCTCTATAACCTAGTTAAAATACATTTACACTAGAGTAGAACTAGCTCTGTAACCTTGTTCAAATAATTTTACACTAGAGTTGAACTAGCTCTACAACCTAGTTCAAATAATTTTACACTAGAGTTGAACTAGCTCTGTAACATAGTTCCAATAATTTTACACTAGAGTTGAGTTAGCTCTGTAACCTAGTTCAAACAAATTTACACTAGAGTTGAACTAGCTCTATAACCGAGTACAAATAATTTTACACTAGAGTTGAACTATCTCTATTACCTAGTACAAATAATTTTACACTAGAGTTGAACTAGCTCTATAACCTAGTACAAATAATTTTACACTAGAGTTGAACAAGCTCTATAACCTAGTACAAGTACTTTTACACTAGAGCTGAACTAGCTCTATAATCTAGTTCAAATAGTTTTACACTAAGGTTGAACTAGCTCTATAACCTAGTACAAATAATTTTACACTAGAGTTGAACTAGCTCTATAACCTAGTACAAATAATTTTACACAAGAAATGAACTAGCTATATAACCTAGTACAAATATTTTTACACTAGAGTTGAATTAGCTCAATAACCTAGTACAAATATTTTTACACTAGAGTTTAACTAGCTCTATAACATAATACAAATAATTTTACACTAGAGTTGAACTAGCTCTATAACCAAGTACAAATAATTTTACACTAGAGTTGAACTAGCTCTATAACCTAGTACAAATAATTTTACACTAGAATTGAACTAGCTCTGTAACCTAGTATAAATAATTTTACACTAGAGTTGAACTACCTCTGTAACCTAGTTCAAATAATTTTACACTAGAGTTTAACTAGGTCTATAACCTAGTACAAATAATTATACACTAGAATTGAACTAGCTCTATAACCTAGTTAAAATACATTTACACTAGAGTAGAACTAGCTCTGTAACCTTGTTCAAATAATTTTACACTAGAGTTGAACTAGCTCTACAACCTAGTTCAAATAATTTTACACTAGAGTTGAACTAGCTCTGTAACATAGTTCCAATAATTTTACACTAGAGTTGAGTTAGCTCTGTAACCTAGTTCAAACAAATTTACACTAGAGTTGAACTAGCTCTATAACCGAGTACAAATAATTTTACACTAGAGTTGAACTATCTCTATTACCTAGTACAAATAATTTTACACTAGAGTTGATATAGCTCTATAACCTAGTACAAATAATTTTACACTAGAGTTGAACTAGCTCTATAACCTAGTACAAGTACTTTTACACTAGAGCTGAACTAGCTCTATAATCTAGTTCAAATAGTTTTACACTAAGGTTGAACTAGCTCTATAACCTAGTACAAATAATTTTACACTAGAGTTGAACTAGCTCTATAACCTAGTACAAATAATTTTACACAAGAAATGAACTAGCTATAAAACCTAGTACAAATATTTTTACACTAGAGTTGAATTAGCTCAATAACCTAGTACAAATATTTTTACACTAGAGTTTAACTAGCTCTATAACATAATACAAATAATTTTACACTACAGTTGAACTAGCTCTATAACCAAGTACAAATAATTTTACACTAGAGTTGAACTAGCTCTATAACCTAGTACAAATAATTTTACACTAGAATTGAACTAGCTCTGTAACCTAGTATAAATAATTTTACACTAGAGTTGAACTACCTCTGTAACCTAGTTCAAATAATTTTACACTAGAGTTTAACTAGGTCTATAACCTAGTACAAATAATTATACACTAGAATTGAACTAGCTCTATAACCTAGTTAAAATACATTTACACTAGAGTAGAACTAGCTCTGTAACCTTGTTCAAATAATTTTACACTAGAGTTGAACTAGCTCTACAACCTAGTTCAAATAATTTTACACTAGAGTTGAACTAGCTCTGTAACATAGTTCCAATAATTTTACACTAGAGTTGAGTTAGCTCTGTAACCTAGTTCAAACAAATTTACACTAGAGTTGAACTAGCTCTATAACCGAGTACAAATAATTTTACACTAGAGTTGAACTATCTCTATTACCTAGTACAAATAATTTTACACTAGAGTTGAACTAGCTCTATAACCTAGTACAAATAATTTTACACTAGAGTTGAACTAGCTCTATAACCTAGTACAAGTACTTTTACACTAGAGCTGAACTAGCTCTATAATCTAGTTCAAATAGTTTTACACTAAGGTTGAACTAGCTCTATAACCTAGTACAAATAATTTTACACTAGAGTTGAACTAGCTCTATAACCTAGTACAAATAATTTTACACAAGAAATGAACTAGCTATAAAACCTAGTACAAATATTTTTACACTAGAGTTGAATTAGCTCAATAACCTAGTACAAATATTTTTACACTAGAGTTTAACTAGCTCTATAACATAATACAAATAATTTTACACTAGAGTTGAACTAGCTCTATAACCAAGTACAAATAATTTTACACTAGAGTTGAACTAGCCCTATAACCTAGTACAAATAATTTTACACTAGAATTGAACTAGCTCTGTAACCTAGTATAAATAATTTTACACTAGAGTTGAACTAGCTCTGTAACCTAGTTCAAATAATTTTACACTAGAGTTGAACTAGCTCTACAACCTAGTTCAAATAATTTTACACTAGAGTTGAACTAGCTCTGTAACATAGTTCCAATAATTTTACACTAGAGTTGAGTTAGCTCTGTAACCTAGTTCAAACAAATTTACACTAGAGTTGAACTAGCTCTATAACCGAGTACAAATAATTTTACACTAGAGTTGAACTATCTCTATTACCTAGTACAAATAATTTTACACTAGAGTTGAACTAGCTCTATAACCTAGTACAAATAATTTTACACTAGAGTTGAACAAGCTCTATAACCTAGTACAAGTACTTTTACACTAGAGCTGAACTAGCTCTATAATCTAGTTCAAATAGTTTTACACTAAGGTTGAACTAGCTCTATAACCTAGTACAAATAATTTTACACTAGAGTTGAACTAGCTCTATAACCTAGTACAAATAATTTTACACAAGAAATGAACTAGCTATATAACCTAGTACAAATATTTTTACACTAGAGTTGAATTAGCTCAATAACCTAGTACAAATATTTTTACACTAGAGTTTAACTAGCTCTATAACATAATACAAATAATTTTACACTAGAGTTGAACTAGCTCTATAACCAAGTACAAATTATTTTACACTAGAGTTGAACTAGCTCTATAACCTAGTACAAATAATTTTACACTAGAATTGAACTAGCTCTGTAACCTAGTATAAATAATTTTACACTAGAGTTGAACTACCTCTGTAACCTAGTTCAAATAATTTTACACTAGAGTTTAACTAGGTCTATAACCTAGTACAAATAATTATACACTAGAATTGAACTAGCTCTATAACCTAGTTAAAATACATTTACACTAGAGTAGAACTAGCTCTGTAACCTTGTTCAAATAATTTTACACTAGAGTTGAACTAGCTCTACAACCTAGTTCAAATAATTTTACACTAGAGTTGAACTAGCTCTGTAACATAGTTCCAATAATTTTACACTAGAGTTGAGTTAGCTCTGTAACCTAGTTCAAACAAATTTACACTAGAGTTGAACTAGCTCTATAACCGAGTACAAATAATTTTACACTAGAGTTGAACTAGCTCTATAACCTAGTACAAATAATTTTACACTAGAGTTGAACTAGCTCTATAACCTAGTACAAATAATTTTACACTAGAGTTGAACTAGCTCTATAACCTAGTACAAGTACTTTTACACTAGAGCTGAACTAGCTCTATAATCTAGTTCAAATAGTTTTACACTAAGGTTGAACTAGCTCTATAACCTAGTACAAATAATTTTACACTAGAGTTGAACTAGCTCTATAACCTAGTACAAATAATTTTACACAAGAAATGAACTAGCTATAAAACCTAGTACAAATATTTTTACACTAGAGTTGAATTAGCTCAATAACTTAGTACAAATATTTTTACACTAGAGTTTAACTAGCTCTATAACATAATACAAATAATTTTACACTAGAGTTGAACTAGCTCTATAACCAAGTACAAATAATTTTACACTAGAGTTGAACTAGCCCTATAACCTAGTACAAATAATTTTACACTAGAATTGAACTAGCTCTGTAACCTAGTATAAATAATTTTACACTAGAGTTGAACTAGCTCTGTAACCTAGTTCAAATAATTTTACACTAGAGTTGAACTAGCTCTACAACCTAGTTCAAATAATTTTACACTAGAGTTGAACTAGCTCTGTAACATAGTTCCAATAATTTTACACTAGAGTTGAGTTAGCTCTGTAACCTAGTTCAAACAAATTTACACTAGAGTTGAACTAGCTCTATAACCGAGTACAAATAATTTTACACTAGAGTTGAACTATCTCTATTACCTAGTACAAATAATTTTACACTAGAGTTGAACTAGCTCTATAACCTAGTACAAATAATTTTACACTAGAGTTGAACAAGCTCTATAACCTAGTACAAGTACTTTTACACTAGAGCTGAACTAGCTCTATAATCTAGTTCAAATAGTTTTACACTAAGGTTGAACTAGCTCTATAACCTAGTACAAATAATTTTACACTAGAGTTGAACTAGCTCTATAACCTAGTACAAATAATTTTACACAAGAAATGAACTAGCTATATAACCTAGTACAAATATTTTTACACTAGAGTTGAATTAGCTCAATAACCTAGTACAAATATTTTTACACTAGAGTTTAACTAGCTCTATAACATAATACAAATAATTTTACACTAGAGTTGAACTAGCTCTATAACCAAGTACAAATAATTTTACACTAGAGTTGAACTAGCTCTATAACCTAGTACAAATAATTTTACACGAGAATTGAACTAGCTCTGTAACCTAGTATAAATAATTTTACACTAGAGTTGAACTACCTCTGTAACCTAGTTCAAATAATTTTACACTAGAGTTTAACTAGGTCTATAACCTAGTACAAATAATTATACACTAGAATTGAACTAGCTCTATAACCTAGTTAAAATACATTTACACTAGAGTAGAACTAGCTCTGTAACCTTGTTCAAATAATTTTACACTAGAGTTGAACTAGCTCTACAACCTAGTTCAAATAATTTTACACTAGAGTTGAACTAGCTCTGTAACATAGTTCCAATAATTTTACACTAGAGTTGAGTTAGCTCTGTAACCTAGTTCAAACAAATTTACACTAGAGTTGAACTAGCTCTATAACCGAGTACAAATAATTTTACACTAGAGTTGAACTATCTCTATTACCTAGTACAAATAATTTTACACTAGAGTTGAACTAGCTCTATAACCTAGTACAAATAATTTTACACTAGAGTTGAACTAGCTCTATAACCTAGTACAAGTACTTTTACACTAGAGCTGAACTAGCTCTATAATCTAGTTCAAATAGTTTTACACTAAGGTTGAACTAGCTCTATAACCTAGTACAAATAATTTTACACTAGAGTTGAACTAGCTCTATAACCTAGTACAAATAATTTTACACAAGAAATGAACTAGCTATATAACCTAGTACAAATATTTTTACACTAGAGTTGAATTAGCTCAATAACCTAGTACAAATATTTTTACACTAGAGTTTAACTAGCTCTATAACATAATACAAATAATTTTACACTAGAGTTGAACTAGCTCTATAACCAAGTACAAATAATTTTACACTAGAGTTGAACTAGCTCTATAACCTAGTACAAATAATTTTACACTAGAATTGAACTAGCTCTGTAACCTAGTATAAATAATTTTACACTAGAGTTGAACTACCTCTGTAACCTAGTTCAAATAATTTTACACTAGAGTTTAACTAGGTCTATAACCTAGTACAAATAATTATACACTAGAATTGAACTAGCTCTATAACCTAGTTAAAATACATTTACACTAGAGTAGAACTAGCTCTGTAACCTTGTTCAAATAATTTTACACTAGAGTTGAACTAGCTCTACAACCTAGTTCAAATAATTTTACACTAGAGTTGAACTAGCTCTGTAACATAGTTCCAATAATTTTACACTAGAGTTGAGTTAGCTCTGTAACCTAGTTCAAACAAATTTACACTAGAGTTGAACTAGCTCTATAACCGAGTACAAATAATTTTACACTAGAGTTGAACTATCTCTATTACCTAGTACAAATAATTTTACACTAGAGTTGAACTAGCTCTATAACCTAGTACAAATAATTTTACACTAGAGTTGAACTAGCTCTATAACCTAGTACAAGTACTTTTACACTAGAGCTGAACTAGCTCTATAATCTAGTTCAAATAGTTTTACACTAAGGTTGAACTAGCTCTATAACCTAGTACAAATAATTTTACACTAGAGTTGAACTAGCTCTATAACCTAGTACAAATAATTTTACACAAGAAATGAACTAGCTATATAACCTAGTACAAATATTTTTACACTAGAGTTGAATTAGCTCAATAACCTAGTACAAATATTTTTACACTAGAGTTTAACTAGCTCTATAACATAATACAAATAATTTTACACTAGAGTTGAACTAGCTCTATAACCAAGTACAAATAATTTTACACTAGAGTTGAACTAGCTCTATAACCTAGTACAACTAATTTTACACTAGAATTGAACTAGCTCTGTAACCTAGTATAAATAATTTTACACTAGAGTTGAACTAGCTCTGTAACCTAGTTCAAATAATTTTACACTAGAGTTTAACTAGGTCTATAACCTAGTACAAATAATTTTACACTAGAATTGAACTAGCTCTATAACCTAGTTAAAATATATTTACACTAGAGTAGAACTAGCTCTGTAACCTTGTTCAAATAATTTTACACTAGAGTTGAACTAGCTCTACAACCTAGTTCAAATAATTTTACACTAGAGTTGAACTAGCTCTGTAACATAGTTCCAATAATTTTACACTAGAGTTGAGTTAGCTCTGTAACCTAGTATAAACAAATTTACACTAGAGTTGAACTAGCTCTGTAACCTAGTTCAAATAATTTTACACTAGAGTTGAACTAGCTCTATAACCTAGTACAAATAATTTTACACTAGAGTTGAACTAGCTCTATAACCTAGTACAAATAATTTTACACTAGAGTTGAACTAGCTTTATAACCTAGTACAAGTACTTTTACACTAGAGCTGAACTAGCTCTATAATCTAGTTCAAATAGTTTTAGACTAAGGTTGAATTAGCTCTATAACCTAGTACAAATAATTTTACACTAGAGTTGAACTAGCTCTATAACCTAGTACAAATAATTTTACACAAGAAATGAACTAGCTATATAACCTAGTACAAATATTTTTACACTAGAGTTGAATTAGCTCAATAACCTAGTACAAATATTTTTACACTAGAGTTTAACTAGCTCTATAACATAATACAAATAATTTTACACTAGAGTTGAACTAGCTCTATAACCAAGTACAAATAATTTTACACTAGAGTTGAACTAGCTCTATAACCTAGTACAAATAATATTACACTAGCATTGAACTAGCTCTGTAACCTAGTATAAAAATTTTTACACTAGAGTTGAACTAGCTCTGTAACCTAGTTCAAATAATTTTACACTAGAGTTTAACTAGGTCTATAACCTAGTACAAATAATTTTACACTAGAATTGAACTAGCTCTATAACCTAGTTAAAATACATTTACACTAGAGTAGAACTAGCTCTGTAACCTTGTTCAAATAATTTTACACTAGAGTTGACCTAGCTCTACAACCTAGTTCAAAGAATTTTACACTAGAGTTGAACTAGCTCTGTAACATAGTTCCAATAATTTTACACTAGAGTTGAGTTAGCTCTGTAACCTAGTTCAAACAAATTTACACTAGAGTTGAACTAGCTCTATAACCGAGTACAAATAATTTTACACTAGAGTTGAACTATCTCTATTACCTAGTACAAATAATTTTACACTAGAGTTGAACTAGCTCTATAACCTAGTACAAATAATTTTACACCAGAGTTGAACTAGCTCTATAACCTAGTACAAGTACTTTTACACTAGAGCTGAACTAGCTCTATAATCTAGTTCAAATAGTTTTACACTAAGGTTGAACTAGCTCTATAACCTAGTACAAATGATTTTACACTAGAGTTGAACTAGCTCTATAACCTAGTACAAATATTTTTACACTAGAGTTGAACTAGCTCTATAACCTAGTATAAATAATTTTACACTAGAATTGAACTAGCTCTGTAACCTAGTGCAAATAATTTTACACTAGAGTTGAACTAGCTTTTTAACCTAGTTCATATAATTTTACACTAGAGTTGAACTAGCTCTATAACCTAGTACAAATAATTTTTTACTAGAGTTGAATTAGCTCTATAACCTAATACAAATAATTTTACACTAGAGTTGAACTAGCTCTATAACCTAGTACAAATAATTTTACACTAGAATTGAACTAGCTCTTTAACCTAATATAAATAATTTTACACTAGAGTTGAACTAGCTCTGTAACCTAGTTCAAATAATTCTACACAAGAGTTGAACTAGGTCTATTACCTAGTACAAATAATTTTACACTAGAATTGAACTAGCTCTATAACTTAGTTAAAATAATTTTACACTAGAGTTGAACTAGCTCTGTAACCTTGTTCAAATAATTTTACACTAGAGTTGAACTAGCTCTACAACCTAGTTCAAATAATTTTACACTAGAGTTGAACTAGCTCTGTAACATAGTTCCAATAATTTTACACTAGAGTTGAATTAGCTCTGTAACCTTGTTCAAATAAATTTACACTAGAGTTGAACTAGCTCTATAACCTAGTACAAATAATTTTACACTAGAGTTGAACTAGCTCTATAACCTAGTACAAATAATTTTACACAAGAAATGAACTAGCTATATAACCTAGTACAAATATTTTTACACTAGAGTTGAATTAGCTCAATAACCTAGTACAAATATTTTTACACTAGAGTTTAACTAGCTCTATAACACAATACAAATAATTTTACACTAGAGTTGAACTAGCTCTATAACCAAGTACAAATAATTTTACACTAGAGTTGAACTAGCTCTATAACCTAGTACAAATAATTTTACACTAGAATTGAACTAGCTCTGTAACCTAGTATAAATAATTTTACACTAGAGTTGAACTAGCTCTATAACCTAGTTCAAATAATTTTACACTAGAGTTTAACTAGGTCTATAACCTAGTACAAATAATTTTACACTAGAATTGAACTAGCTCTATAACCTAGTTAAAATACATTTACACTAGAGTAGAACTAGCTCTGTAACCTTGTTCAAATAATTTTACCCTAGAGTTAAACTAGCTCTACAACCTAGTTCAAATAATTTTACACTAGAGTTGAACTAGCTCTGTAACATAGTTCCAATAATTTTACACTAGAGTTGAGTTAGCTCTGTAACCTAGTTCAAACAAATTTACACTAGAGTTGAATTAGCTCTATAACCGAGTACAAATAATTTTACACTAGAGTTGAACTATCTCTATTACCTAGTACAAATAATTTTACACTAGAGTTGAACTAGCTCTATAACCTAGTACAAATAATTTTACACTAGAGTTGAACTAGCTCTATAACCTAGTACAAGTACTTTTACACTAGAACTGAACTAGCTCCATAATCTAGTTCAAATAGTTTTACACTAAGGTTGAACTAGCTCTATAACCTAGTACAAATAATTTTACACTAGAGTTTAACTAGCTCTATAACCTAGTACACATATTTTTACACTAGAGTTGAACTAGCTCTATAACCTAGTATAAATAATTTTACACTAGAATTGAACTAGCTCTGTAACCTAGTGCAAATAATTTTACACTAGAGTTGAACTAGCTTTGTAACCTAGTTAATATAATTTTACACTAGAGTTGAACTAGCTCTATAACCTAGTACAAATAATTTTTCACTAGAGTTGAATTAGCTCTATAACCTAATACAAATAATTTTACACTAGAGTTGAACTAGCTCTATAACCTAGTAAAAATAATTTTACACTAGAATTGAACTAGCTCTGTAACCAAATATAAATAATTTTACACTAGAGTTGAACTAGCTCTGTAATCTAGTTCAAATAATTCTACACTAGAGTTGAACTAGGTCTATAACCTAGTACAAATAATTTTACACTAGAATTGAACTACCTCTATAACTTAGTTAAAATAATTTTACACTAGAGCTTAACTAGCTCTGTAACCTTGTTCAAATAATTTTACACTAGAGTTGAACTAATTCTATAACCTAGTTCAAATAATTTTACACTAGAGTTGAACTAGCTCTGTAACATAGTTCCAATAATTTTACACTAGAGTTGAATTAGCTCTGTAACCTTGTTCAAATAAATTTACACTAGAGTTGAACTAGCTCTATAACCTAGTACAAATAATTTTACACTAGAGTTGAACTAGCTCTGTAACCTAGTACAAATAATTTTACACAAGAAATGAACTAGCTATATAACCTAGTACAAATATTTTTACACTAGAGTTGAATTAGCTCAATAACCTAGTACAAATATTTTTAGACTAGAGTTTAACTAGCTCTATAACATAATACAAATAATTTTACACTAGAGTTGAACTAGCTCTATAACCAAGTACAAATACTTTTACACTAGAGTTGAACTTGCTCTATAACCTAGTACAAATAATTTTACACTAGAATTGAACTAGCTCTTTAACCTAATATAAATAATTTTACACTAGAGTTGAACTAGCTCTGTAACCTAGTTCAAATAATTCTACACAAGAGTTGAACTAGGTCTATTACCTAGTACAAATAATTTTACACTAGAATTGAACTAGCTCTATAACTTAGTTAAAATAATTTTACACTAGAGTTGAACTAGCTCTGTAACCTTGTTCAAATAATTTTACACTAGAGTTGAACTAGCTCTACAACCTAGTTCAAATAATTTTACACTAGAGTTGAACTAGGTCTGTAACATAATTCCAATAATTTTACACTAGAGTTGAATTAGCTCTGTAACCTTGTTCAAATAAATTTACACTAGAGTTGAACTAGCTCTATAACCTAGTACAAATAATTTTACACTAGAGTTGAACTAGCTCTATAACCTAGTACAAATAATTTTACACAAGAAATGAACTAGCTATATAACCTAGTACTAATATTTTTACACTAGAGTTGAATTAGCTCAATAACCTAGTACAAATATTTTTACACTAGAGTTTAACTAGCTCTATAACACAATACAAATAATTTTACACTAGAGTTGAACTAGCTCTATAACCAAGTACAAATAATTTTACACTAGAGTTGAACTAGCTCTATAACCTAGTACAAATAATTTTACACTAGAATTGAACTAGCTCTGTAACCTAGTATAAATAATTTTACACTAGAGTTGAACTAGCTCTATAACCTAGTTCAAATAATTTTACACTAGAGTTTAACTAGGTCTATAACCTAGTACAAATAATTTTACACTAGAATTGAACTAGCTCTATAACCTAGTTAAAATACATTTACACTAGAGTAGAACTAGCTCTGTAACCTTGTTCAAATAATTTTACCCTAGAGTTGAACTAGCTCTACAACCTAGTTCAAATAATTTTACACTAGAGTTGAACTAGCTCTGTAACATAGTTCCAATAATTTTACACTAGAGTTGAGTTAGCTCTGTAACCTAGTTCAAACAAATTTACACTAGAGTTGAATTAGCTCTATAACCGAGTACAAATAATTTTACACTAGAGTTGAACTATCTCTATTACCTAGTACAAATAATTTTACACTAGAGTTGAACTAGCTCTATAACCTAGTACAAATAATTTTACACTAGAGTTGAACTAGCTCTATAACCTAGTACAAGTACTTTTACACTAGAACTGAACTAGCTCCATAATCTAGTTCAAATAGTTTTACACTAAGGTTGAACTAGCTCTATAACCTAGTACAAATAATTTTACACTAGAGTTTAACTAGCTCTATAACCTAGTACACATATTTTTACACTAGAGTTGAACTAGCTCTATAACCTAGTATAAATAATTTTACACTAGAATTGAACTAGCTCTGTAACCTAGTGCAAATAATTTTACACTAGAGTTGAACTAGCTTTGTAACCTAGTTCATATAATTTTACACTAGAGTTGAACTAGCTCTATAACCTAGTACAAATAATTTTTCACTAGAGTTGAATTAGCTCTATAACCTAATACAAATAATTTTACACTAGAGTTGAACTAGCTCTATAACCTAGTACAAATAATTTTACACTAGAATTGAACTAGCTCTGTAACCAAATATAAATAATTTTACACTAGAGTTGAACTAGCTCTGTAATCTAGTTCAAATAATTCTACACTAGAGTTGAACTAGGTCTATAACCTAGTACAAATAATTTTACACTAGAATTGAACTACCTCTATAACTTAGTTAAAATAATTTTACACTAGAGTTTAACTAGCTCTGTAACCTTGTTCAAATAATTTTACACTAGAGTTGAACTAATTCTATAACCTAGTTCAAATAATTTTACACTAGAGTTGAACTAGCTCTGTAACATAGTTCCAATAATTTTACACTAGAGTTGAATTAGCTCTGTAACCTTGTTCAAATAAATTTACACTAGAGTTGAACTAGCTCTATAACCTAGTACAAATAATTTTACACTAGAGTTGAACTAGCTCTGTAACCTAGTACAAATAATTTTACACAAGAAATGAACTAGCTATATAACCTAGTACAAATATTTTTACACTAGAGTTGAATTAGCTCAATAACCTAGTACAAATATTTTTAGACTAGAGTTTAACTAGCTCTATAACATAATACAAATAATTTTACACTAGAGTTGAACTAGCTCTATAACCAAGTACAAATACTTTTACACTAGAGTTGAACTTGCTCTATAACCTAGTTCAAAAAAAATTACACTAAGGTTGAACTAGCTCTATAACCTATTACAAATAATTTTACACTAGAGTTGAACTAGCTCTATAACCTTGTACAAATATTTTTACACTAGAGTTGAACTAGCTCTATAACCTAGTACAAATAATTTTACAGTAGAGGTTAACTAGCTCTATAACCTAGTAAAAATAATTTTACACTAGAGTTGAACTAGCTCTATAACCTAATTCAAATAATTTTACATTAGAGTTGAACTAGCTCTATAACCTAGTACAAATATTTTACACTAGAGTTGAATTAGCTCTATAACCTAGTACAAATAATTTTACACTAGAGTTGAACTAGCTCTATAACCTCGTACAAATTATTTTACATTAGAGTTGAACTATGTTGGAGAAACGACACCTATGGGATCGAGAGGACCCCTTTACGATTCGGCAGGGAGAAGGTTTGCACAAAGAGCAGATCTAACGATCAACACGGGGAATTTTTACCCAGGTTCGGGCCGCTGAGAAGCATAAAACCCTACTCCTGCTTTAGTATATTGGATGTGTTTTAAGCCCTGGTTCTAGGAGCGCTTGTGATGAACAGTACACAACAGCTACACCTGCAGAACGGGCCAGAGAAGATCCCCATGTAGCTACGCCTTGGGCCTCCTTTTATACGTTCGAAGGGGTCACCAACAGTGGCGTACAGTGCATACATGAGGCGTAAAAGTAGCTACAGCGTTATCATACCTAACACTGACGGTTTAGGACAAACACATTTAATGCTCCATTGAGGTGTCCCTTAGCGTCTTGGGGACGGAAAAAGGGGCCGTCCCATCAGCACCGCTTAAGCCCATCCACCGCTAGCGCCTGACATGTTACCAGGAGGACAACAGCTAAAAGACAAGCTGATGACCGTACTGGAGCGATGACAAGGCAGCAGAGGCTTGCCAGGTGCGAGCCTTGCCGGGGCTATGCGGTCAGCCCGGCAAGATCTTGCCGGGGCGCCTAGCCTTCGGTCTTCCATCTTCTGATCAGCGACTTGGATGCCTTCTCGATGTTGCTGAATTTGTGTCTAGCTGTTCCCCGGCAAGCCTTGCCGCTGGTACGGCTACAACTGCCCGTGCACAAGTATGGGGTACTAAAGGGCCCAATCTTTAGTACACCGACAGGAGCCCCCGGGCCTAGGCCATACACGGGTGCGAGGCGTTGTTGGGCTAGGCCCAAACAGTGCACGGCCACGCGTGGCAGGGATTAACTGTTGTAATCATTCTGTTTCACTGTGCCCCCCCACGATGCACATTGAATGCGGGACGTGGGAGACGTGCGCGGGGCGGCCGAAACTGCCGCACGCTCGCAAAAGCTTTTCCATGTTGACTAGTAAAGAGGCGACCCCGGGCCTTCCCCATAAAAAGGAATCCACAGTGGCGCGGCTCATTTACCCCTTGTCTTTTCCAATCTGAGAACCGCCGTCGTCTTCTTCCTCGAGCCCGAAGCAGAGCTCCTCCCATTCATCTACGCCTCTACGCCCTCACCGTTCTCAACCTCTGCCTCCATAGCCACCATGCCGCCCAAGACGAGCAAGGGCAAGGAGGTGGAAGCTGTCGTCCCGAAGAGCAAGCTGGCGAAGATGCGGAAGGAACACGTCGTCTTCCCCCCGGTGCTCGACGCGAGCACACTGAGGGCGAAAGAGACAACGGCGCATCCTGCAACTCTCGTGTGCCCAGGTTCTTCCAGGGGTGGCCCAAACAAGTATCAGTACTTTGCCAATTACTTTTACTGCGGGCTCTGCCCCCCGTTCTCTGATTTCTTCAACGACATCATGCTCACATACGGCTTCCAACTCTTGGATTTTACGCCGAATGCCGTGACGTGTATGTCAGTTTTCGCTCACCTTTGTGAAAACTTCGCCGGAGTAGTCCCTAGCACAGCCCTTTTCCGCCATTACTTCATTCCCCGCATCCAAAAGGGTGAGGCTCTTTCTGGTTCCATCGCTTGGATCCCATGGCCAGGAAGCAAGGAAGTATACCCAGATGGAGCCTACCGCGAGAAGTGGGATGAATGGCGGGCCAAGTGGTGCTGGATTGAAGAGACAAAGGTCCAGTCCTTCTGCTTGCCGCGGCAAATGAAGATAGCGCGCGGCAATGAATGGAGCGCCCTTGACCCTGACAACGAGAAGCTCACAATGGCAACTACCAGGATTCTCCGCCTCAGAGCTGCCGGGCTCACAATAGAGATGATAGGCACCGATTTCCTTCGTCGGCACATTGCCCCTCTGCAGAACAAAGGGAGGCCAGCTTGGGAATTCCGGAATGCGGCAGACATCATGAGGCTGCGCCCTGGGCTGAACAATAATTTGACGTTCCTGCAGCATGCAGCTCTCTGCCAGAAACTCTTTAGGACTGATGCGGTAGGCAAGCTGCCGGCAAGCATAGTCCCTTTGTGCAACAACTCCGCTCTGGCCTCAATCATCGCCATGATGCCGGTGTTTGATGCTCACAGTCTTGACGGGACCTGGATCGAGCCATCCGAAGAGCAGACAGAGCAATTCTTTGATAACCTGTCGGAGAAGGCCATCCACGCAGAAGAAAACCTTGTCCGCCCCACCACTGATGAAGAAGTGGCGTATATCGCCAGCAGGGCGGAGGAGGCAAATCTTGCTGCAGAGGCCGGCAGTGCTGGCTTCGTGGAAGGGGAAACCAGCGAAGGCAAAGTGCTGTCGGAGGAAATCTTGCCGGGCAGGGCGAGGTTGCCGGGAAGCAAAGCGGCACTTCTGCCGGGGGCACATCTGCTGAAGACATAGCTGAGGAGGAGCTGGACGAGGAGCCCCCATCTCTCGAGCCGAGGAAGAGGCATGCTCTTCGGAAGGTCACCTCTCGTGCCTCTGCCTGCCAGCCTTTCTCGAGCGGTGAAGCCTCCGGCAAGGGGGCTGCCGGCAAGGCCGCGCAGCAACCCACCGCAGCCAAGCGACCCAGAACTGCTCCTTCCCCTCCTCACCCAGACGCCGCGGCGGAAGTCGACTTCGACCTCTCTGCCTTTAGCTCCGAAGAAGAAGAGTAAGAGCCCTATCACATCTCTTAACCCTGATTTCCGGTTCTGCTTAACTAATTTGTTTTGCTTTGGCCTGTCCCCGTAGAGACACGGAAACATTGGCGCAAAGGGTAGCGAAGAGGGCGAAGACCTCGACGGGTGATGAACCGCCGGCAAGCACCTCAGGTGCGCCAGAAATGATCAACATCAGCCCGGAGTCAAGCCCACAACGTAGTCCTCAACACAACCCCCGGCGCAGCCCCCAGCATGAGTCTGTTACTCACTTTCCGCTGGCAAGTGCCGGGGTGTGTATCTTTAATACTGACATCTCCGGGCGTGCAGGAGTGGAGCGGCAACAAGGAGTACCAACGGGAGCCGTCCCTGATGCGCCGCCTCCGGCCACTACGCCGCCCAGAGATGAGTCTTCGGCAAGCGAGCTTTACCGCGATGAAGAGGAACCGGCAAGCACAGGCACCGGCAACCCTTCTCAGCAGCTCGACACAGGTAAACCTCTCGCCTCAGAGTACTTGCCACTTTGTCTTTCTTTTTGTCTTCTTGAACTTCCTCCTCAGCCGTATTTTTGCTTGTTTTCTTGGCCTGCAGATCCTCCCTCGACAGAACACATGGATGTTGATGCTGTTATCGAGGAGACCGCCAGGGATGCTGCCGCTGAGGCCGACAGGGTTGCCTCTGAAGAAGCCGCCAAGAATGTTGCTGCCGAGGCCGCCAAGGATGTTGGCGCTGGGCCGCCAAGGCTGCACAAGGAGAGGCCGCCAAGGAGTCTGTTGAGAGGGCCGGTGAGGAGGCCAATGACGGTACTGATGGCATCCCTGCCGCAGGAGCGCCAGGCGCTATGCCGGTTACGGAGCCCCCAGCTGCCGGTGAAGCAGCTGTTGAAGACCTGCCATCAACATCCGCAACCCCCTCGTTGAGCAAGTACCTCAAGATTGGTGACAACTTGTTCGTCAGCATTCCAGGCACGACAAGCATCGGGGTGCCAACTGAAGGGGAAGTCTTCGACGAGGAAATCATCGCCGCTGCCGGGCTCAAAATTGTTGATGAACCAAGCGCCAGCAGCAGCAAATCTGAAGAAGAACAGCTCCTCCAGGCCATGAGCGACAACTATCAGAAGCTTCAAACACTCTACCGCGCCCGGAAGGACAAGCTAGATTCCAGGACAGCAGTTGTTGAAGCAACAGAGGCAGATCTCCAAAAGCGCGTAGAGGAGACGCAAGCCTGGTATGCTGAGGCCTTCCAGGAGCTGAGGACGAGGCAGGAGCAGCTGGGCGAGAGCTGGAACGAGCTCCTCATGATGCAGTCCGATGTTGACAAGGCACAAGAAGAGGCCAAACAACAGGCCGCTGCAGAGGAGGCACGCTTGAGAGAGCTCTGAGTTGGGCTTGAGACTCATGATGATGACCTCAGTGCTCGCGAGAAGGCACTTGCCGACAAACTCCGCACCAAGGACGAGGAGATTGACAAGCTTGTCGCGCAGCGGACCCAGGAGCTGGAACAGAAGCACAAGGAGACGCTCGAAGCTCTAACCACAGATCACGCCGGCAAGCTGAAGGAGGCCATCGATGCTGCCGGAGCTGCAGAGGACGCCAAGAACTTGCTGGAGGAGAAGGTGAAGAGGCTGGAAACAGATCTTGAAGGTCACGGCAAGGAGCTCTCGACACTCAAGACAGAGAGAGAGAAAACTCTTCACAGCTTGATGGAGATGCAGGTTGCCATATCCGACAAGACCAAGCAGCTCTCCTCAGCCACTGACTCCATCGAAGATCTGAAGGTGAAACTGTCCACGCTGGAGGAAACTCTGGAGACCGTCAAGGCTCATGAGAAGACCCTGATCAAAGACCTCCAGGATGAGAGGGACCTTCTCAAGAGCGCCGCCGCCTCACATAATGACTATGTGGCAGGCGTGCAGGTCTGGACTGAAAAGCTCGTCGACGTTGCGGAGAAGCTTGCCGCACAACTGTCCACCATGGGCCTGCAAGGCTTCAGGTATTCTTCTGACGACACGGTGTCCACAAGCGCCAAGCTGACCATGTTCTTTGACCGTATGCTTGAAGCCCTGGAGCAGCTTCACTCTGACCGAACCACCCATCTGGCCAACGAGTCCCGCAAGCTCTGCCAAGCTGTCCTCCACAAGGTGCTCGTCAAAGTGGTGCACAAGAACCCCGGCATCAACCTCAACGTCTTCGACCGCTTGCCGAAGAACGTGGACGTCAAGGCACTTGAGGAGCTTGTCGCGCCCATCGTCGACAGGGTAAGCCAAGTCAAGAGGGTTGAGGGCGACCGCCGAGATTAGCTACTTTACTTCGCGTTGCCGCCACCATTCCATGTCAAAGACAATTTAATCTTATGTTAGAACCGCGGCAGCTATTATTGTAATGTAACTTGCTATGTTCTGGACGAATGGATGTTATCGTCCTTGCTTAATTCCTTTTTGTATGGTACATGCCCTACGCTTTATTGGAAACCTGCCGGTGCGCACACCCTTGCCGCGAGCGCTAGGTGCGGGACTTTAGCAGCCTGCTGGCAGTGCCGCCACCGGCAAGATACCTTGGCGCTCTCAGTGGAGCCACTTACGCTGTTGAGCGGACTCGAAACAAAGTTAGGGCGCAACCGATCACGACAAGGTTCCCTTTGCGTGTAGGTTTTCCATACATATATCGAAACCGTTCAACGAGAATAACTTTACAAAACGAAAATATGTTCAAAGTTTCTGCAACTTAGCTTTCCGTTGTTGTACTCCTTCCGGCAAGATGTCAACCTCGAACGTCGCTTGCCGGTATCCATACCATCCTATCCCCCCGGCAAACTTGTACGCGAGGGAACCTTCTGTCCTTTGAGAAAAAGAAAGAAGAGAAAATAGAGATATGGAACCTTGGCGGTTCGTTAACGCTTACCGGGAGCAAGTGTAATACAATATCTCAGATAAACATACATATAAATAACATGGAAATCGACAAGAATTGTAAAACACTTAGGCTTTATTCAACTATGCAGAGGGTCTATGCCTAGCTTTGTACAAAGGATTACATGCTTCATCGGCAAGACTTGTACAAAAGGTGGTTGCCGGGGGACCCGGCAACCGCGCCTTATGGATAGAACTTACGAAGATGTTCGATATTCCAGGAGTTGCTCACTGGAACGCCATCTTTGGTCTCTAGGCGGACTGCGCCAGGCCTGGTGACTCGCACTACCCGATAAGGGCCTTCCCACTTCGGCGTCAACTTGTTGGAATTCTTGGCCGACTGAACGCGCTGAAGAACAAGGTCGCCTTCCTCAAGACTTCGGGCATGAACCTTGCGGCTATGGTTGCGGCGCAAGGCTTGCTGGTAGCGTGCAGCTCGCACAACAGCCTGAAGACGATCTTCCTCAAGGAGCAACGCGTCATCTTGCCGCAGCTGCTCTTGCTCGAGCTCATCATAGGCGAGCACTCGAGGCGACCCGTATGTGAGTTCCGTGGGGAGAACTGCTTCCGCCCCGTATACCAGGGAGAAGGGTGTCCAACCAGTGGCTCGATTCGGTGTCGTTCTGATTGACCAAAGAACCACCGGCAACTCATCAATCCAGCACCTTCCACACTTGCGCAGCTTGTCTAAAGTCCTCGTCCTGAGGCCTCGCAACACCTCAGCATTTGCCCTTTCCGCCTGGCCGTTGCTCCTCGGATGAGCAACAGAAGCAAAACAGATCTTGCCGCCAAGGTCTTGGACATACTGCATGAAGGTGTGACTCGTGAACTGTGTGCCATTGTCAGTGATGATCCTGTTAGGCACACCAAAACGGCAAACTATTCCTTTGAAGAACATGATGGCTGACTGTGCTGTCACCTTTCTCACTGCTTCCACTTCCGGCCACTTTGTGAACTTGTCGATTGCGGCGTACAAGTACTCAAAGCCCCCGGTAGCGCGGGGAAAAGGGCCCAATATGTCGAGCCCCCAGACCGAAAATGGCTAGGAAAGAGGGATTGTCTGAAGAGCTTGAGCTGGTTGATGTAATTTCTTCGAATGAAACTGGCATGTTTCAGACTTGGTTACTAGCGCAGTTGCATCCTGGAGAGCAGTGGGCCAAAAGAAACCTTGCCGGAATGCCTTACCAGCAAGAGCTCCTGATCCTATGTGGGAACCACATATGCCTCCATGAATCTCTGCCAACAGCTCCAGTCCATCTTCCCAAGGAATGCACTTCAATTTCACACCGTTCGGTCTCTTTCTGTACAGAACGTTGTCCACGAACTGGTACATACTAGACTGACGGGCTACTTTTTCTGCTTCTTCCTGCTCTTCGGGGAGTTCTCCTATCTGAAGGAAAAGGACGATGTGCTGTGCCCATGCTGGAGCCTGGGGCTCGACAACAAGGACTAAAGGCATGTCTTCTGCCGTGGGAGCGTTTGTCTCTACAGCAAAGGCTCGAGGCCTTGCCGGAGCCTGTTGCTCCCCGGCAAGCTTGGCGGGAGCGCTTGTCTCCACGGCAAGAGCCTGAGGCCCTGCCGAAGCCTGTCGCTCACCGGCAAGCTTGGTGTTGCTCCCGGCAACCTCTTTGCCGGCGGCTTCTGGAAGCTCTGCCGGGAAATACTTGCCGGAACTCAACTTTCTCCTCTTCTCTTGTCCCACTGATGGTGTTACGAATGGTTGAATCAACCGGAGCACAAAAGTTCCAGGTTCCACAGGTAACTTAAGGGCGGTGCGCTTTGACAGGTCATCAGCAATGCTGTTCTCTGCACGGGGAACGTGCTCCATTCGCAGACCGTCAAAACGCTCTTCCAATTTCCTCACTTCATCGACATAAGCTTCCATCAACGGGCTCTGATAATCTTTATTCACTTGCTTGACGACAAGCTGTGAATCACCTCTGACGATGAGCTTCCTGATTCCAAGGTCTGCCGCGATCCTGAGACCGGCAAGCAGCCCTTCATACTCCGCAGTGTTATTTGTACATCTCTCTCGGGAAAAATGCATCTGGATGACGTATTTGAGGTACTCTCCGGTGGATGCGACAAGCAGCACGCCAGCACCAGCGCCTTGCAGCGAGAAAGCCCCATCAAAATACATGATCCATTCTTGATTTGTTTCCTTGCCGGGGAGGGTTGTCTCTGGAATCTCTTCGTCTGGCATTGGGGTCCATTCCAAAATGAACTCCGCCAAGGCTCTGCTCTGAATGGTTGAAGTACTATCAAACGTAAGACCAAAGCTCGACAATTCCAACGCCCACTCCACAATCCTGCCTGATAAATGCGGTCTTTTCTTCGTCTTCCTTGGCCATGAAGATCTGATGATACCCTGAATAGGCGTCAAGAAATGAAAGCAAGTCGCAGCCGGCAGTGGAGTCCACAATCTGGTTGATGCGCGGCAAGGGAAAAGGATCTTTTAGACAGGCTTTATTGATGTCTGTATAGTCAATACATAGCCTCCATTTCCCATTCGCCTTGCGCACTACATCTAGATTGGCCAACAATGTTGGATGAAGTACTCCTCTTACCAAACCTGCCACTTCCAACTTCTTCATTTCTTCAGCAATAAACTGTTGCCGCTCCAAAGCCTGCTTCCTGACCTTCTACTTGACGGGCCACGTGTGAGGGCAGACAGCGAGGTGGTGCTCAATCACCTTCCTGGGAACACCGAGGATATCACATGGTTTCCATGCAAACACATCGACATTCGCCCGCAGGAAGGCAACGAGTGCGCTTTCCTATTTGTCGTCAAGGGTGGAACTTATGGTGAAAGTTCCTCCCATACCATCCTCCTTGGTGGGCACCTTCTTGGTCTCTGGTGGAGTTGCCTTGGACTTCTTGCTCTTGCCGGTGGAGCTCTCTGGCACATCCTCAACGGGAGCGCAGCACTCCGAGGAGGCGCGCTTGCCGGAGTGTGTGCGACAGGCCTTGCCGGTCTTCTTCCCCCCGGGACCTTCAGCTACAGGAGCAAGTGCCTTGGCGGCAGATGCTGCAACTGCCTCCCGGTAAAGCTGATCGGTGCAGATAAGCGTGTCTTTCTTGTCAGAGTTGACATTGATGACGCTTATCGGCCCGGGCATCTTCAATAAATTGTAAGCATAGTGCGATGCCGCCATGAACTTGGCCAGCGCTGGGCGGCCAAGGATCCCATTATATGGCAATGGAATCTTAGCGACGTCGAACACAATCTTCTCTGTCCTGAAGTTCAGGTCACTACCAAATGTTACCGGTAGTGTGATCTTACCCTTTGGCTGGCTCCTCCTTGGATTGACCCCTTGAAACGTGCCCGTTTCCTCGAGATCTCCATCAGGAATTTGCAACCTTTTGATCACCTCAGGCGAGATCAAATTCAAGCCGGCCCCACTGTCAACTAACATTTTTGTCACCTTGAGGTTGCAAATCGTTGGTGAAACCAACAATGGCAGACACCCGACCGCAGTTATGTGATCAGGGTGATCCTCAACGTCGAAAATGATAGGCGTGTTGGACCATTTCAGCGGCTTCTGGGCGTCGGCAGATGGCTCAGTCGTATTAACCTCGCGCGCCCACTGTTTAAGTTGGCGGCGGGAAGAATGCAACGAGGCGCCCTCGTCAATGCACATCATGTCTGTAGCTTTCTGAAATTCTTGCTCGCTAGACTCGTCGTCCTCTTCGTTATCATCGTCACCCCCCTCTGCCTTGTCGCGGCCTCGAGCGGGCCTCTCCTTCTGTTGCTTGGCCTTGCCGCGGCGACCTCCTCGACCACCACGTTTCTTGCCGGACCCCTCCGCGCCATCCTGGGCCTTCTCCTTGTCTCGCCTCTCATATTCAGCTTTCTGCCTCTTGACAAGCTGCTCGACTTGCCGGCAGTCTTGGAGATCATGGTCCTTGGTGCGATGGATCTTGCAGTACTACTTGCCGGAGCCCTCTGTCTTATCGGCAGCCGCCAAGGCCTGACAGGAGGCGCACCCGGCAATCTCCTTGTCGGGGTCGTCAACCTTAGCCTTCTTGGCTGTGCCGGGGTTGCCGGATCCCTCGACAGCAAGCACGGTCTTGCCCTTGCGCTTCCTGTTACGCCGCCGGCCTTTCTTTGCCGGGGCGGCGGCGTCTTAGTCTTCAGAGTCGACTCCTGCACCAGCATCTTCGCCGGGGAGTCTCCTCCCTTCTTCGGCTCGAGCACACTTGTCGGCCAGAGCATAAAGCTCGACAACATCCCTGACTTTATTCATCGCCAGCTCTTCACGCATGCTGCGGTTGCGCACATTCTGATGAAACGCGCTGACAACAGCGGCATGATGAACATCTGGGATGTTGTGGTGTGCACGGCTGAATCTCTGTATACACTTGCGCAAAGTTTCGCCTTCCTTCTGGGGGATGAGATGCAAATCGCTTTCCTGGCCAGGAGCTTGGTGGCCTCCGGTAAAGGCGCCAACAAACTCATGACACAGATCTGCCCAAGAAGAAATAGAATTCTCTGGCAGATGCATCAACCACGACCTGACGTTGGGCTTAAGCACCAACGGGAAGTAGTTGGCGAGTATCTTGTCGTCGCGAGCCCCGGCAGGCTGCACCGCAATGGTGTAGATGCTCAGGAAGTCTGACGGATGGGTCTTGCCTTCATATTTCTCCGGGACCTCTGGCTTGAACGTACGGGAATTGGGCCACTGGACTCGCCGCAGCTCACGGGTAAACGCTGGACAACCTACCTCATAAGGTAGATCGACAGGATACCCCGGCGCAGGCTTGTCTACAGCGGGCCCTGCGCGCTTATCAGATTGATGGCGCGCTTCCCGACGCCGCTCAATGGTAGTCCGAGCGTCCTCTTTGCCTCGTTCCCGAAGAACTTGACGTTGATCGCGGCGGGTTCGCGGATCAGACGACACAGTCGAGTCAGCATCACATGCGTCGATCCGTCGAGTCAGCTGCTGCTGCCGCCGTCGTGGAGGGGAGTGCTCCGTAGTTGTACCACCTCCAGTCTTCTCGCCATCGACGCGTGTCGGCTCGATGGACTGCCGCCGCGAAGGTTCCGCCTCCTGTGGCCTATCATCGTTGGCTAGGCCAACGAGGCTCTGAATGGCAGCTCTCCATTCGTCGAGCTTGTCCGCAGCAGGAGGAAAATTTAGGAGCAGCTGTGCTCGCGCCAGTGCTTCTGCAGCTGTAGGTGGCGGCGACAAGTGCGAGGAACGTGAGGTGCTCTGACTCCTAACCATGTTAGAAGGAGCCCCATCATGATCCTGCGTCCATGCACCGCCTCCACCAGCACATCGGCGTGCATGCTGGTCCCGCGCATCTCGAGGGTGATGCGCAGGAGATTTTCCGTGGGGACGCCTAGTACCACCAATGTCGCGGCGCTGCTCATCACGCGCGGCCTGAGAAGGCCGCGGCGCATGCGCCGGCGTGGGTGTCTTGGAAGGCGCCCTTCCATCTCTGGAGTTCGCTACACCACCTGCCGGCAGCACAGCTCCGTCCCTAGATCTAGGGGCGCGCGGGTGGCCGTCGCCGCTGCGAACGACGCCGCTCGCTTGGCTCTGACCACCAGAACGTCGCGGAAGCTCAGGACCTCCGCCTCCTCCGCCCGCATCTACACCGTCACCCGTCTGCGTAGCCACGGGGACAGCGGACGTGGATGGACCAACCGCCGTGAAACCCTTCTTCTTGGGGGCCATGGCGATGATGATGATGATGAAGAAACTAGCGCGCTGATCACTAGATCAGGTTCACGCAACCTCTTCCCCCTACCTGGCGCGCCAAAGATGTCGGAGAAACGACACCTATGGGATCGAGAGGACCCCTTTACGATTCGGCAGGGAGAAGGTTTGCACAAAGAGCAGATCTAACGATCAACACGGGGAATTTTTACCCAGGTTCGGGCCGCTGAGAAGCGTAAAACCCTACTCCTGCTTTAGTATATTGGATGTGTTTTAAGCCCTGGTTCTAGGAGCGCTTGTGATGAACAGTACACAACAGCTACACCTGCAGAACGGGCCAGAGAAGATCCCCCTGTAGCTACGCCTTGGGCCTCCTTTTATACGTTCGAAGGGGTCACCAACAGTGGCGTACAATGCATACATGAGGTGTAAAAGTAGCTACAGCGTTATCATACCTAACACTGACGGTTTAGGACAAACACATTTAATGATCCGTTGAGGTGTCCCTTAGCGTCTTGGGGACGGAAAAAGGGGCCGTCCCATCAGCACCGCTTAAGCCCATCTACCGCTAGCGCCTGACACGTTACCGGGAGGACAACAGCTAAAAGACAAGCTGATGACCGTACTGGAGCGATGACAAGGCAGCGGAGGCTTGCCGGGTGCGAGCCTTGCCGGGGCTATGCAGTCAGCCCGGCAAGATCTTGCCGGGGCGCCTAGCCTTCGGTCTTCCTTCTTCTGATCAGCGACTTGGATGCCTTCTCAATGTTGCTAAATTTGTGTCTAGCTGTTCCCCAGCAAGCCTTACCGCTGGTATGGCTACAACTGCCTGTGCACAAGTATGGGGTACTAAAGGGCCCAATCTTTAGTACACCGACAAACTAGCTCTATAACCTAGTACAAATAATTTTACACTAGAGTTGAACTAGCTCTATAACCTAGTACAAATAATTTTACACTAGAGTTGAACTAGCTCTGTTACCTAGTTCAAATAATTTTAAACTAGAGTTGAACTTGCTCTGTAACCTAGTACAAATAATTTTACACTAGAGTTGAACTAGCTCTATAACCTAGTACAAATAATTTTACACTAGAGTTGAAGTAGCTTTATAACCTAGTACAAATAATTTTACACTAGAGTTGAACTAGCTTTATAACCTAGTACAAATAATTTTACACTAGAATTGAACTAGCTCTGTAACCTAGTATAAATAATTTTACACTAGAGTTGAACTAGCTCTGTAACCTAGTTCAAATAATTTTACACTAGAGTTAAACTAGGTCTATAATCTAGTACAAATAATTTTACACTAGAATTGAACTAGCTCTATAACTTAGTTAAAATAATTTTACACTAGAGTTGAACTAGCTCTTTAACCTAGTTAAAATAATGTTACACTAGAGTTGAACTAGCTCTACAACCTAGTTCAAGTAATTTTACATTAGAGTTGAACTAGCTCTGTAACATAGTTCCAATAATTTTGCACTAGAGTTGAACTAGCTCTGTAACCTAGTTCAAATAAATTTACACTAGAGTTGAACTAGCTCTATAACCTAGTACAAATAATTTTACACTAGAGTTGAACTAGCTCTATAACCTTGTACAAATAATTTTACACAAGAAATGAACTAGCTCTATAACCTAGTACAAATAATTTTACACTAGAGTTGAACTAGCTCTATAACCTAGTACAAATAATTTTACACTAGAGTTGAACTATCTCTATAACCTAGTACAAAAATTTTACACTAGAGTTGAATTAAATCTATAACCTAGTACAAATAATTTTACACTAGAGTTGAACTAGCTCTATAACCTAGTAAAAATAATTTTACACTAGAGTTGAACTAGCTCTATAACCTAGTACGAATAATTTTACACTATAGTTGAACTAGCTCTATAACCTAGTACAAATAATTTTACACTAGAGTTGAACTAGCTCTATAACCTAGTACAAATAATTTTACACTAGAGTTGGACTAGCTCTATAACCTAGTACGAATAATTTTACACTAGAGTTGAACTAGCTCTATGACCTAGTACGAATAATTTTACACTATAGTTGAACTAGCTCTATAACCTAGTACGAATAATTTTACACTAGAGTTGAACTAGCTGTGTAACCTAGTTCAAATAATTTTACACTATAGTTGAACTAGCTCTATAACCTAGTACAAATAATTTCACACTTGAAATGAACTAGCTCTATAACCTAGTACAAATAATTTTACACTAGAGTTGAACTAGCTCAATAACCTAGTACAAATAATTTCACACTAGAGTTGAACTAGCTCTATATCCTAGTACAAATAATTTTACACTAGAGTTGAACTAGCTCTGTAACCTAGTTCAAATAATTTTACACTAGAGTTGAACTAGCTCTGTAACCTAGTACAAATAATTTTACACTAGAGTTGAACTAGCTCTATAACCTATTACAAATAATTTTACACTAGAGTTGAACTAGCTCTATAACCTAGTACAAATATTTTTACACTAGAGTTGAACTAGCTCTATAACCTTGTACAAATAATTTTACAGTAGAGTTGAACTAGCTCTATAACCTAGTACAAATAATTTTACACTAGAGTTGAACTAGCTCTATAACCTAGTACAAATAATTTTACACTAGAGTTGAACTAGCTCTACAACCTAGTTCAAGTAATTTTACATTGGAGTTGAACTAACTCTATAACATAGTTCCAATAATTTTGCACTAGAGTTGAACTAGCTCTGTAACCTAGTTCAAATAAATTTACACTAGAGTTGAACTGGCACTATAACCTATTACAAATAATTTTACACTAGAGTTGAACTAGCTCTATAACCTTGTACAAATAATTTTACACAAGAAATGAACTAGCTCTATAACCTAGTACAAATAATTTTACACTAGAGCTGAACTAGCTCTGTAACCTAGTACAAATAATTTTACACTAGAGTTGAACTAGCTCTCTAACCTAGTACAAATAATTTTACACTAGAGTTGAACTAAATCTATAACCTAGTACAAATAATTTTACACTAGAGTTGAACTAGCTCTATAACCTAGTAAAAATAATTTTACACTAGAGTTGAACTAGCTCTATAACCTAGTACGAATAATTTTACACTATAGTTGAACTAGCTCTATAACGTAGTACAAATAATTTTACACTAGAGTTGAACTAGCTCTATAACCTAGTACAAATAATTTTACACTAAAGTTGAACTAGCTCTATAACCTAGTACGAATAATTTTACACTAGAGTTGAACTAGCTCTATAACCTAGTACGAATAATTTTACACTATAGTTGAACTAGCTCTATAACCTAGTACGAATAATTTTACACTAGAGTTGAACTAGCTGTGTAACCTAGTTCAAATAATTTTACACTACAGTTGAACTAGCTCTATAACCTAGTACAAATAATTTTACACTAGAAATGAACTAGCTCTATAACCTAGTACAAATAATTTTACACTAGAGTTGAACTAGCTCTATAACCTAGTACAAATAATTTTACACTAGAGTTGAACTACCTCTATAACCTAGTACAAATAATTTTACACTAGAGTTGAACTAGCTCTATAACCTAGTACGAATAATTTTACACTATAGTTGAACTAGCTCGATAACTTAGTACAAATAATTTTACACTAGAGTTGAACTAGCTGTGTGTCGGGGAAACGACACCGATGGGATCGTGAGGATCCCTTAACGATTCAGCAAGGGGAAGGGTTTGTACAGAGAGCAGATCTGATGATCAACACGCGGGAATTTTACCCAGGTTCGGGCCGCAAAGATGCGTAAAACCCTACTCCTGCTTGGTTATATTAGGTGTGTTCTAGCTCAAGTTCTGGGAGCGCTACAGTACTCAGCAGCAACACATGCAGAAAGGGCTGAAAAGGATCCCCTCCCCCTGTAGCTACGCCTTGGGCCTCCTTTTATACGTTCGAAGGGGTCACCAACAGTGGCGTACAGTGCATACATGAGGTGTAAAAGTTGCTACATTGTTATCATACCTAACACTGACGGCTTAGGACAAATGCATTTAATGCTCCGTTGAGGTGTCCCTTAGCGTCTTGGGGCTGGAAAAAGGGGCCGTCCCATCGCACCGCTTATTCCCATCCACCGCTAGCACCTGACACGTTACCAGGAGGACAACAGCTAAAAGACAAGCTGGTGACCGCACTGGAGCGGTGACAGGGCAGCGGGGGCTTGCTGGGCGCGAGCCTTGCCGGGGCTGCGAGCCATCCCGGCAAGATCTTGCCGGGGTTCCAGTCTCCAGTCTTCTATCTTCTGATTATTGCCTTGTCTTGGATGCCTCCTTGACTTTATGAACATGCATTCGGTTGTCTCCCGGCAGGCCTTGCCGCAGGTGTGGCTACAACTGTCCGTGCACAAGTATGGGGTACTAAAGGACCCAATCCTTAGTGCACCGACAGGAAAAAGGGCAGGGCGCGCTTAGCAGATTTTGAGATAAACCTACTCAGAGCAGCAACGCAGCGGGCAAGACGACGCACATCCTTGACACGTCTTGGCGCTTCAATTTGCTCAATTGCTTTGATCTTGTCGGGATTCGCTTCAATTCCACGCTGAGATACAAAGAATCCGAGAAGCTTGCCGGATGGGACACCAAACACACACTTCTCAGGGTTGAGCTTCAACTTGATCTTGCGCAGATTTGCAAATGTTTCTTCTAAATCCGATATGAGCGTCGCCTTATCCTTGGTTTTGACCACTATATCATCCATGTAAGCTTCCATATTTCTATGTAGCTGGGGCTCAAAACCAATCTGGACCGCTCTTGCAAATGTAGAACCAGCACTTTTCAACCAGAAAGGCATACGCAAGAAGCAGTACGTACCACATGGGGTGATAAATGCGTTCTCTCTTCGTTTTCCTTGGCCATGAAAATCTGATGATAGCCTGAATAGGCGTCAAGGAATGACAGCAAGTCGCAGCCGGCAGTGGAGTCCACAATCTGGTCGATGCGCGGCAAGGGAAAAGGATCTTTTGGATAGGCTTTATTGATATCTGTATAGTCAATACATAGCCTCCATTTTCCATTCGCCTTGCGCACTACAACTGGATTGGCCAACCATGTTGGATGAAGTACTCCCCTAACCAAACCTGCCACTTCTAACTTCTTAATTTCTTCGGCAATAAACTGTTGCCGCTCCAAAGCTTGCTTCCTGACCTTCTGCTTGACGGGCCGCGCGTGTGGACAGATGGCAAGGTGGTGCTCAATCACCTCCCTGGGAACACCGGGGATATCAGATGGTTGCCATGCAAACACATCGACATTCGCCCGCAAGAAGGCAACGAGCGCACTTTTCTATTTGCTGTCGAGGGTGGAATTTATGGTGAAAGTTCCTCCCGTACCATCCTCCTTGGCGGGCACCTTCTTAGTCTCTGGCGGAGCAGCCTTGGACTTTTTGCTCTTGCCGGTGGAGCTCTCAGGCACGTCCTCAACGGGAGCGCAGCACTCCGAGGAGGTGCGCGAGGTGCGCTTGCCGGAGTGTGTGCGAGAGGTCTTGCCGGTCTTCTTCCCCCCGGGAGCTTCAACGGCAGGAGCAAGTGCCTTGGCGGCAGATGCTGCAACTGCCTCCCGGTAGAGTTGATCGGTGCAGATAAGCGCGTCCTTCTTGTCGGAGCCGACAGTGATAACGCTCATCGGCCCAGGCATCTTCAGCACATTGTAGGCGTAGTGCGATGCCGCCATGAACTTGGCCAGCGCTGGGCAGCCAAGGATCCCATTATATGGCAACGGAATCTTGGCAACGTTCAGGTCACTGCCAAATGTCCCCGGCAGCGTGATTTTCCCCTTGGGCTGGCTCCTTCCTGGATTGACCGCTTGAAACGAGCCCGTTTCCTCGAGATCTCCATCAGGAATTTGCAATCTCTTGATTACCTCGGGTGAGATCAAGTTCAAACCGGCCCCACCATCAACTAACATTTTCGTCACCTTGAGGTTGCGAATCGTTGGTGATACCAACAACGGCAAACACCCAACCGCAGTTACGCGATCAGGGTGATCCTCAACGTCGAAAATGATAGGTGTGTTGGACCATTTCAAAGGCTTCCGGGCGCCGATAGATGGCTCGGTCGCGTTAACCTCACGCCCCCACTGTTTGAGCTGGCGGTGCGAAGAATGCAACGAGGCACCTCCGTCAATGCACATGGCGTCCGTAGCTTTCTGGAACTCTTGCTCACTGGATTCATCGTCCTCCTCCATGTCATCATCACCACCCTCTTGCTTGTCGCGGCCTCGAGCGGGCCGGTCCTTCTGTTGCTTGGCCTTGCTGCGGCGACCTCCTCGGCCACCACGCTTCTTGCCGGACCCCTCCGCGCCACCCTAGCCCTTCTCCTTGTCTCGCCTCTCGTACTCGGCTTTTTGCTTCTCGACAAGCTGCTCAACTTGCTGGCAGTCTTGGAGATCGTGGCCCTTGGTGCGGTGGATCTTGCAATACTGCTTGCCGGAACCGTCTGGCTTGTCGGCAGCCGCCAAGGCTTGGCAGGAGGCGCACCCAGCAACATCCTTGCCGGGGTCATCAACCTTGGCCTTCTTGGCGGCACCGGGGTTGCCGGATCCCTCAACGGCAAGCACGGTCTTGCCCTTGCGCTTCCTATTACGCCGCCGGCCCTTCTTTGCCAGAGCGGCGGTGTCCTCATCTCCAGAGTCGACCCCTGCACCAGCATCTTCGCCGGGGAGTCTCCTCCCTTCTTTAGCTCGAGCACACTTATCTGCCAGAGCATAAAGCTCGGCAACATCGCTGATCTTGTTCATCGCCAGCTCTTTCCGCATCATGCGGTTGCGCACGTTCTGATGGAACGCGCTGATAACAGCGGCAGGGTGAACGTCTGGAATGTTGTGATGTATGCGGCTGAACCTCTGGATGTACTTGCGCAAACTCTCGCCTTCCTTCTGGGGGATGAGATGTAGGTCGCTTTCCTGGCCAGGAGCTTAGTGGCCTCCAGTAAAGGCGCCAACAAACTCATGGCACAGGTCTGCCCAAGAAGAGATCGAATTCTCCGGCAGGTGCATCAACCACGACCTGACGTTGGGCTTAAGCACCAACGTGAAGTAGTTGGCGAGTATCTTGTCGTCGCGACCCCCGGCAGCCTGCACCGCAATGGTGTAGACGCTCAGGAACTCTGACGGGTGGGTCTTGCCGTCGTATTTCTCCAGGACCTCCGGCTTAAACGTGCGGGAATTGGGCACTGGAATCGCCGCAGCTCGCGGGTAAACGCTGGACAACCCACCTCGTAAGGTAGATCGACAGGATACCCCAGCACAGGTTTATCTACAGTGGGTCCCGCGCGCTTATCAGATTGATGGCGCGCTTCCCGACGGCGCTTGATGGTAGTTCGAGCGTCTTCCTTGCCTCACTCCCGAAGAACTTGACGTTGATCGCGGCGAGTTCGCGGATCGGACGACGCCGTGGAATCGTCATCACGGGTGTCGACCCGTCGAGTCAGCGTCCGCTGCTGCCACTGTGGGGGAGAGTACACCGTAGTTGTACCGCCCATAGTCTTATCACCGCCGACGCGTGCCGGCTCGATGGACTGCCGCCGCGAGGGCTCCGCCTGCTCCGGCTTATCTTCGTTGGCGAGACCGACGAGGCTCTGAATGGCAGCTCTCCATTTGTCGAGCTTGTCCGCAGCAGGAGGAAAGTTCAGAAGCAGCTGTGCACGTGCCAGCGCTTCTGCTCGTGTAGGCGGCGGCGACAGGTGCGAGGAACGTGATGTGCTCTGACTCCCAACTATGTTGGAAGGAGCGCCATCACGGTCTCGCGACCGTACACCGCTTCCACCAGCATGTGGACGTGCATGCTGGTCTCGCACATCCCGAGGTTGATGCTCAGGAGACTTTCCATGGGGACGCCAGGACCCACCAACATCACGGCGACTTTCATCGCGCGCGCCCAGAGAAGGTCGCGGCACGTGCGCCGGTGTGGGTGTCTTGGAAGGCGCCCTTCCATCTCTGGAGTTCGCTGCACCGCCTGCTGGCAGCACAGCTCCATACCTGGATCCAGCGGCACGAACGACGCCGCTCGCCTGGCTACGATCACCAGAGCGTCGTGGAAGCTCTGGATCTCTACTTCCTCCTCCACCCGCGTCGACGCCGTCGCCCGTGCGTGTAAGCACAGGCGCAGCGGACATGGATGGACCAACCGCCGTGAAACCCTTCCTCTTGGGGGCCATGGCGACGAAGATGATGAAGAACCGGCACGCTAATCACCAGATCAGGTCCACACAATCTCTACTTCCCCAACCTGGCGCACCAAAGATGTCGGGGAAACGACACCTATGGGATCGCGAGGATCCCTTAACGATTCGGCAAGGGGAAGGGTTTGTACAGAGAGCAGATCTGATGATCAACACGCGGGAATTTTACCCAGGTTCGGGCCGCAAAGATGCGTAAAACCCTACTCCTGCTTGGTTATATTAGGTGTGTTCTAGCTCATGTTCTGGGAGCGCTACAGTACTCAGCAGCTACACATGCAGAAAGGGCTGAAACGGATCCCCTCCCCCTGTAGCTACGCCTTGGGCCTCCTTTTATACGTTCGAAGGGGTCACCAACAGTGGCGTACAGTGCATACATGAGGTGTAAAAGTAGCTACAGTGTTATCATACCTAACACTGACGGCTTAGGACAAATGCATTTAATGCTCCGTTGAGGTGTCCCTTAGCGTCTTGGGGCTGGAAAAAGGGGCCGTCCCATCGCACCGCTTATTCCCATCCACCGGTAGCACCTGACACATTACCAGGAGGACAACAGCTAAAAGACAAGCTGGTGACCGCACTGGAGCGGTGACAGGGCAGCGGGGGCTTGCCGGGCGTGAGCCTTGCCGGGGCTGCGAGACATCCAGCCAAGATCTTGCCGGGGTTCCAACCTCCAGTCTTCTATCTTCTGATTATTGCCTTGTCTTGGATGCCTCCTTGACTTTATGAACATGCATTCGGTTGTCTCCCGGCAGGCCTTGCTGCAGGTGTGGCTACAACTGTCCGTGCACAAGTACGGGGTACTAAAGGACCGAATCCTTAGTGCACCGACACTTGTAACCTAGTTCAAATAATTTTACACTACAGTTGAACTAGCTCTATAACCTAGTACAAATAATTTTACACTAGAAATGAACTTGCTCTATAACCTAGTACAAATAATTTTACACTAGAGTTGAACTAGCTCTATAACCTTGCATAAATAATTTTACACTAGAGTTGAACTAGCTCTATATCCTATTACAAATAATTTTACACTAGAGTTGAACTAGCTCTGTAACCTAGTTCAAATAATTTTACACTAGAGTTGAACTAGCTCTATAACCTAGTACAAATAATATTACACTAGAAATGAACTAGCTCTATAACCTAGTACAAGTAATTTTACACTAAAATTGAACTAGCTCTATAACCTAGTACAAATAATTTTACACTAGAGTTGAACTAGCTCTATAACCTAGTACAAATAATTTGACACTAGTGTTGAACTAGCTCTGTAACCTAGTTCAAATAATTTTACACTAGAGTTGAACTAGCTCTATAACCTAGTACAAATAATTTTACACTAGAGTTGAACTAGCTCTATAACCTAGTACAAATAATTTTACACTAGAGTTGAACTAGCTCTATAACCTAGTAAAAATAATTTTACACTAGAGTTGAACTAGCTCTATAAACTAGTACGAATAATTTTACACTATTGTTGAACTAGCTCTATAACCTAGTACAAATAATTTTACACTACAGTTGAACTAGCTGTGTAACCTAGTTCAAATAATTTTAAACGACAATTGAACTAGCTCTATAACCTAGTACAAATAATTTTACACTAGAAATGAACTAGCTCTATAACCTAGTACAAATAATTTTACACTAGAGTTGAACTAGCTCTATAACCTAGTACAAATAATTTTACACTAGAGTTGAACTAGCTCTATAACCTAATACAAATAATTTTACACTAGAAATGTACTAGCTCTATAACCTAGTACAAATAATTTTACACTAGAGTTGAACTAGCTCTATAACCTAGTACAAATAATTTTACACTAGAGTTGAACTAGCTCTATAACCTAGTAAAAATAATTTTACACTAGAGTTGAACTAGCTCTATAAACTAGTACGAATAATTTTACACTATAGTTGAACTAGCTCTATAACCTAGTACAAATAATTTTACACTAGAGTTGAACTAGTTGTGTAACCTAGTTCAAATAATTTTAAACGACAATTGAACTAGCTCTATAACCTAGTACAAATAATTTTACACTAGAAATGAACTAGCTCTATAACCTAGTACAAATAATTTTACACTAGAGTTGAACTAGCTCTATAACCTAGTACAAATAATTTTACACTAGAGTTGAACTAGCTCTATAACCTACTACAAATAATTTTACACTAGAAATGAACTAGCTCTATAACCTAGTACAAATAATTTTACACTAGAGTTGAACTAGCTCTATAACCTAATACAAATAATTTTACACTAGAGTTGAACTAGCAATATAACCTAGTACAAATAATTTTACACTAGAGTTGAACTAGCTCTGTAACCTAGTTCAAATAATTTTATACTAGAGTTGAACTAACTCTCTAACCTAGTACAAATATTTTTACACTAGAGTTGAACTAGCTCTATAACCTAGTACAAATAATTTTACACTAGAGTTGAACTAGCTCTATAACCAAGTACAAATACTTTTACACTAGAGTTGAACTAGCTCTATAACATAGTTCAAAACAATTTACACTAAGGTTGAACTAGCTGTATAACCTATTACAAATAATTTTACACTAGAGTTGAACTAGCTCTATAACCTGGTACAAATAATTTTACACTAGAGTTGAACTAGCTCTATAACCTAGTACAAATAATTTGACACTAGGGTTGAACTAGCTCTATAACCGAGTACAAATAATTTTACACTAGATTTGAACTAGCTCTATAACCTAGTACAAATACTTTTACACTAGAGATGAACTAGCTCTATAACCTAGTTCAAATATATTTACACTACGGTTGAACTAGCTCTATAACCTAGTACAAATAATTTTACACTAGAGTTGAACTAGCTCTATAACCTAGTACAAATAATTTTACACTAGAGTTGAACTAGCTCTATAACCTAGTACAAATAATTTTACACTAGAGTTGAACTAGCTCTATAACCGAGTCCAAATAATTTTACACTAGAGTTGATCTAGCACTATAACCTAGTAAAAATAATTTTACACTAGAGTTGAACTAGCTCTATAAACTAGTACGAATAATTTTACACTATAGTTGAACTAGCTCTATAACCTAGTACAAATAATTTTACACTAGAGTTGAACTAGCTGTGTAACCTAGTTCAAATAATTTTAAACGACAATTGAACTAGCTCTATAACCTAGTACAAATAATTTTACACTAGAAATGAACTAGCTCTATAACCTAGTACAAATAATTTTACACTAGAGTTGAACTAGCTCTATAACCTAGTACAAATAATTTTACACTAGAGTTGAACTAGCTCTATAACCTAATACAAATAATTTTACACTAGAAATGAACTAGCTCTATAACCTAGTACAAATAATTTTACACTAGAGTTGAACTAGCTATATAACCTAGTACAAATAATTTTACACTAGAGTTGACCTAGCTCTATAACCTAGTACAAATAATTTTACACTAGAGTTGAACTAGCTCTGTAACCTAGTTCAAATCATTTTATACTAGAGTTGAACTAGCTCTCTAACCTAGTACAAATATTTTTACACTAGAGTTGAACTAGCTCTATAACCTAGTACAAATAATTTTACACTAGAGTTGAACTAGCTCTATAACCAAGTACAAATACTTTTACACTAGAGTTGACCTAGCTCTATAACATAGTTCAAAACAATTTAGACTAAGGTTGAACTAGCTCTATAACCTATTACAAATAATTTTACACTAGAGTTGAACTAGCTCTATAACCTGGTACAAATAATTTTACACTAGAGTTGAACTAGCTCTATAACCTAGTACAAATAATTTGACACTAGGGTTCAACTAGCTCTATAACCGAGTACAAATAATTTTAGACTAGATTTGAGCTAGCTCTATAACCTAGTACAAATACTTTTACACTAGAGATGAACTAGCTCTATAACCTAGTTCAAATATATTTACACTACGGTTGAACTAGCTTTATAACCTAGTACAAATAATTTTACACTAGGGTTGAACTGGCTCTATAACCTAGTACAAATAATTTTACACTAGAGTTGAACTCGCTCTATAACCTATTACAAATAATTTTACACTAGAGTTGAACTAGCTCTATAACCTAGTACAAATAATTTTACACTAGAGTTGAACTAGCTCTATAACCTAGAACATATAATTTTACACTAGAGTTGAACTACCTCTATAACCTAATACAAATAATTTTACACTAGAAAGGAACTAGCTCTATAACCTAGTACAAATAATTTTACACTAGAGTTGAACTAGCTCTATAACCTAGTACAAATAATTTTACACTAGAGTTGAACTAGCTCTGTAACCTAGTACAAATAATTTTATACTAGAGTTGAACTAGCTCTCTAACCTAGTAAAAATATTTTTACACTAGAGTTGAACTAGCTCTATAACCTAGTACAAATAATTATACACTAGAGTTGAACTAGCTCTATAACCAAGTACAAATACTTTTACACTAGAGTTGAACTAGCTCTATAACATAGTTCAAAACAATTTACACTAAGTTTGAACTAGCTCTATAACCTATTACAAATAATTTTACACTAGAGTTGAACTAGCTCTATAACCTGGTACAAATAATTTTACACTAGAGTTGAACTAGCTCTATAACCTAGTACAAATAATTTTACACTAGAGTTGAACTAGCTCTATAACCTAGTACAAATAATTTTACACTAGAGTTGAACTAGCTCTATAACCTAGTACAAATAATTTTACACTAGAGTTGAACTAGCTCTATAACCTAATACAAATAATTTTACACTAGAAATGAACTAGCTCTATAACCTAGTACAAATAATTTTACACTAGAGTTGAACTAGCTATATAACCTAGTACAAATAATTTTACACTAGAGTTGAACTAGCTCTATAACCTAGTACAAATAATTTTACACTAGAGTTGAACTAGCTCTGTAACCTAGTTCAAATAATTTTATACTAGAGTTGAACTAGCTCTCTAACCTAGTACAAATATTTTTACACTAGAGTTGAACTAGCTCTATAACCTAGTACAAATAATTTTACACTAGAGTTGAACTAGCTCTATAACCAAGTACAAATACTTTTACACTAGAGTTGAACTAGCTCTATAACATAGTTCAAAATAATTTAGACTAAGGTTGAACTAGCTCTATAACCTATTACAAATAATTTTACACTAGAGTTGAACTAGCTCTATAACCTGGTACAAATAATTTTACACTAGAGTTGAACTAGCTCTATAACCTAGTACAAATAATTTGACACTAGGGTTGAACTAGCTCTATAACCGAGTACAAATAATTTTACACTAGATTTGAGCTAGCTCTATAACCTAGTACAAATACTTTTACACTAGAGATGAACTAGCTCTATAACCTAGTTCAAATATATTTACACTACGGTTGAACTAGCTTTATAACCTAGTACAAATAATTTTACACTAGGGTTGAACTGGCTCTATAACCTAGTACAAATAATTTTACACTAGAGTTGAACTCGCTCTATAACCTATTACAAATAATTTTACACTAGAGTTGAACTAGCTCTATAACCTAGTACAAATAATTTTACACTAGAGTTGAACTAGCTCTATAACCTAGTACAAATAATTTTACACTAGAGTTGAACTACCTCTATAACCTAATACAAATAATTTTACACTAGAAAGGAACTAGCTCTATAACCTAGTACAAATAATTTTACACTAGAGTTGAACTAGCTCTATAACCTAGTACAAATAATTTTACACTAGAGTTGAACTAGCTCTATAACCTAGTACAAATAATTTTACACTAGCGTTGAACTAGCTCTGTAACCTAGTACAAATAATTTTATACTAGAGTTGAACTAGCTCTCTAACCTAGTAAAAATATTTTTACACTAGAGTTGAACTAGCTCTATAACCTAGTACAAATAATTTTACACTAGAGTTGAACTAGCTCTATAACCTAGTACAAATAATTTTACACTAGAGTTGAACTAGCTCTATAACCTAGTACAAATAATTTTACACTAGAGTTGAACTAGCTCTATAACCTAGTACAAATAATTTTACACTAGAGTTGAACTAGCTCTATAACCTAATACAAATAATTTTACACTAGAAATGAACTAGCTCTATAACCTAGTACAAATAATTTTACACTAGAGTTGAACTAGCTATATAACCTAGTACAAATAATTTTACACTAGAGTTGAACTAGCTCTATAACCTAGTACAAATAATTTTACACTAGAGTTGAACTAGCTCTGTAACCTAGTTCAAATAATTTTATACTAGAGTTGAACTAGCTCTCTAACCTAGTACAAATATTTTTACACTAGAGTTGAACTAGCTCTATAACCTAGTACAAATAATTTTACACTAGAGTTGAACTAGCTCTATAACCAAGTACAAATACTTTTACACTAGAGTTGAACTAGCTCTATAACATAGTTCAAAATAATTTAGACTAAGGTTGAACTAGCTCTATAACCTATTACAAATAATTTTACACTAGAGTTGAACTAGCTCTATAACCTGGTACAAATAATTTTACACTAGAGTTGAACTAGCTCTATAACCTAGTACAAATAATTTGACACTAGGGTTGAACTAGCTCTATAACCGAGTACAAATAATTTTACACTAGATTTGAGCTAGCTCTATAACCTAGTACAAATATTTTTACACTAGAGATGAACTAGCTCTATAACCTAGTTCAAATATATTTACACTACGGTTGAACTAGCTTTATAACCTAGTACAAATAATTTTACACTAGGGTTGAACTGGCTCTATAACCTAGTACAAATAATTTTACACTAGAGTTGAACTCGCTCTATAACCTATTACAAATAATTTTACACTAGAGTTGAACTAGCTCTATAACCTAGTACAAATAATTTTACACTAGAGTTGAACTAGCTCTATAACCTAGTACAAATAATTTTACACTAGAGTTGAACTACCTCTATAACCTAATACAAATAATTTTACACTAGAAAGGAACTAGCTCTATAACCTAGTACAAATAATTTTACACTAGAGTTGAACTAGCTCTATAACCTAGTACAAATAATTTTACACTAGAGTTGAACTAGCTCTATAACCTAGTACAAATAATTTTACACTAGCGTTGAACTAGCTCTGTAACCTAGTACAAATAATTTTATACTAGAGTTGAACTAGCTCTCTAACCTAGTAAAAATATTTTTACACTAGAGTTGAACTAGCTCTATAACCTAGTACAAATAATTATATACTAGAGTTGAACTAGCTCTATAACCAAGTACAAATACTTTTACACTAGAGTTGAACTAGCTCTATAACATAGTTCAAAACAATTTACACTAAGTTTGAACTAGCTCTATAACCTATTACAAATAATTTTACACTAGAGTTGAACTAGCTCTATAACCTGGTACAAATAATTTTACACTAGAGTTGAACTAGCTCTATAACCTCGTACAAATAATTTTACACTAGAGTTGAACTAGCTCTATAACCTAGTACAAATAATTTTACACTAGAGTTGAACTAGCTCTATAACCTAGTACAAATAATTTTACACTAGAGTTGAACTAGCTCTATAACCTAGTACAAATAATTTTACACTAGAGTTGAACTAGCTCTGTAACCTAGTACAAATAATTTTATACTAGAGTTGAACTAGCTCTCTAACCTAGTACAAATATTTTTACACTAGAGTTGAACTAGCTCTATAACCTAGTACAAATAATTTTACACTAGAGTTGAACTATCTCTATAACCAAGTACAAATACTTTTACACTAGAGTTGAACTAGCTCTATAACATAGTTCAAAACAATTTACACTAAGGTTGAACTAGCTGTATAACCTATTACAAATAATTTTACACTAGAGTTGAACTAGCTCTATAACCTGGTACAAATAATTTTACACTAGAGTTGAACTATCTTTATAACCTAGTACAAATAATTTGACACTAGGGTTGAACTAGCTCTATAACCGAGTACAAATAATTTTACACTAGATTTGAACTAGCTCTATAACCTAGTACAAATACTTTTACACTAGAGCTGAACTAGCTCTATAACCTAGTTCAAATATATTTACACTATGGTTGAACTAGCTTTATAACCTAGTACAAATAATTTTACACTAGAGTTGAACTAGCTCTATAACCTAGTACAAATAATTTTACACTAGAGTTGAACTAGGTCTATAACCTATTAAAATAATTTTACACTAGAGTTGAACTAGCTCTATAACCTAGTACAAATAATTTTAGACTAGAGTTGAACTAGCTCTATAACCTAGTACAAATAATTTTACACTAGAGTTGAACTAGCTCTATAACCTAATACAAATAATTTTACACTAGAAAAGAACTAGCTCTATAACCTAGTACAAATAATTTTACACTAGAGTTGAACTAGCTCTATAACCTAGTACAAATAATTTTACACTAGAGTTGAACTAGCTCTGTAACCTAGTACAAATAATTTTACACTAGAGTTGAACTAGCTCTATAACCTAGTACAAATAATTTTACACTAGAGTTGAACTAGCTCTGTAACCTAGTACAAATAATTTTACACTAGAGTTGAACTAGCTCTCTAACCTAGTACAAATAATTTTACACTAGAGTTGAACTAGCTCTATAACCTAGTACAAATAATTTTACACTAGAGTTGAACTAGCTCTATAACCTAGTACAAATAATTTTACACTAGAGTTGAACTAGCTCTATAACCTAATACAAATAATTTTACACTAGAAATGAACTAGCTCTATAACCTAGTACAAATAATTTTACACTAGAGTTGAACTAGCTATATAACCTAGTACAAATAATTTTACACTAGAGTTGAACTAGCTCTATAACCTAGTACAAATAATTTTACACTAGAGTTGAACTAGCTCTGTAACCTAGTTCAAATAATTTTATACTAGAGTTGAACTAGCTCTCTAACCTAGTACAAATATTTTTACACTAGAGTTGAACTAGCTCTATAACCTAGTACAAATAATTTTACACTAGAGTTGAACTAGCTCTATAACCAAGTACAAATACTTTTACACTAGAGTTGAACTAGCTCTATAACATAGTTCAAAATAATTTAGACTAAGGTTGAACTAGCTCTATAACCTATTACAAATAATTTTACCCTAGAGTTGAACTAGCTCTATAACCTGGTACAAATAATTTTACACTAGAGTTGAACTAGCTCTATAACCTAGTACAAATAATTTGACACTAGGGTTGAACTAGCTCTATAACCGAGTACAAATAATTTTACACTAGATTTGAGCTAGCTCTATAACCTAGTACAAATACTTTTACACTAGAGATGAACTAGCTCTATAACCTAGTTCAAATATATTTACACTACGGTTGAACTAGCTTTATAACCTAGTACAAATAATTTTACACTAGGGTTGAACTGGCTCTATAACCTAGTACAAATAATTTTACACTAGAGTTGAACTCGCTCTATAACCTATTACAAATAATTTTACACTAGAGTTGAACTAGCTCTATAACCTAGTACAAATAATTTTACACTAGAGTTGAACTAGCTCTATAACCTAGTACAAATAATTTTACACTAGAGTTGAACTACCTCTATAACCTAATACAAATAATTTTACACTAGAAAGGAACTAGCTCTATAACCTAGTACAAATAATTTTACACTAGAGTTGAACTAGCTCTATAACCTAGTACAAATAATTTTACACTAGAGTTGAACTAGCTCTATAACCTAGTACAAATAATTTTACACTAGCGTTGAACTAGCTCTGTAACCTAGTACAAATAATTTTATACTAGAGTTGAACTAGCTCTCTAACCTAGTAAAAATATTTTTACACTAGAGTTGAACTAGCTCTATAACCTAGTACAAATAATTATACACTAGAGTTGAACTAGCTCTATAACCAAGTACAAATACTTTTACACTAGAGTTGAACTAGCTCTATAACATAGTTCAAAACAATTTACACTAAGTTTGAACTAGCTCTATAACCTATTACAAATAATTTTACACTAGAGTTGAACTAGCTCTATAACCTGGTACAAATAATTTTACACTAGAGTTGAACTAGCTCTATAACCTAGTACAAATAATTTTACACTAGAGTTGAACTAGCTCTATAACCTAGTACAAATAATTTTACACTAGAGTTGAACTAGCTCTATAACCTAGTACAAATAATTTTACACTAGAGTTGAACTAGCTCTATAACCTAGTACAAATAATTTTACACTAGAGTTGAACTAGCTCTGTAACCTAGTACAAATAATTTTATACTAGAGTTGAACTAGCTCTCTAACCTAGTACAAATATTTTTACACTAGAGTTGAACTAGCTCTATAACCTAGTACAAATAATTTTACACTAGAGTTGAACTATCTCTATAACCAAGTACAAATACTTTTACACTAGAGTTGAACTAGCTCTATAACATAGTTCAAAACAATTTACACTAAGGTTGAACTAGCTGTATAACCTATTACAAATAATTTTACACTAGAGTTGAACTAGCTCTATAACCTGGTACAAATAATTTTACACTAGAGTTGAACTATCTTTATAACCTAGTACAAATAATTTGACACTAGGGTTGAACTAGCTCTATAACCGAGTACAAATAATTTTACACTAGATTTGAACTAGCTCTATAACCTAGTACAAATACTTTTACACTAGAGCTGAACTAGCTCTATAACCTAGTTCAAATATATTTACACTATGGTTGAACTAGCTTTATAACCTAGTACAAATAATTTTACACTAGAGTTGAACTAGCTCTATAACCTAGTACAAATAATTTTACACTAGAGTTGAACTAGGTCTATAACCTATTAAAATAATTTTACACTAGAGTTGAACTAGCTCTATAACCTAGTACAAATAATTTTAGACTAGAGTTGAACTAGCTCTATAACCTAGTACAAATAATTTTACACTAGAGTTGAACTAGCTCTATAACCTAATACAAATAATTTTACACTAGAAAAGAACTAGCTCTATAACCTAGTACAAATAATTTTACACTAGAGTTGAACTAGCTCTATAACCTAGTACAAATAATTTTACACTAGAGTTGAACTAGCTCTGTGACCTAGTACAAATAATTTTACACTAGAGTTGAACTAGCTCTATAACCTAGTACAAATAATTTTACACTAGAGTTGAACTAGCTCTGTAACCTAGTACAAATAATTTTACACTAGAGTTGAACTAGCTCTCTAACCTAGTACAAATAATTTTACACTAGAGTTGAACTAGCTCTATAACCTAGTACAAATAATTTTACACTAGAGTTGAACTAGCTCTATAACCTAGTACAAATAATTTTACACTAGAGTTGAACTAGCTCTATAACCTAATACAAATAATTTTACACTAGAAATGAACTAGCTCTATAACCTAGTACAAATAATTTTACACTAGAGTTGAACTAGCTATATAACCTAGTACAAATAATTTTACACTAGAGTTGAACTAGCTCTATAACCTAGTACAAATAATTTTACACTAGAGTTGAACTAGCTCTGTAACCTAGTTCAAATAATTTTATACTAGAGTTGAACTAGCTCTCTAACCTAGTACAAATATTTTTACACTAGAGTTGAACTAGCTCTATAACCTAGTACAAATAATTTTACACTAGAGTTGAACTAGCTCTATAACCAAGTACAAATACTTTTACACTAGAGTTGAACTAGCTCTATAACATAGTTCAAAATAATTTAGACTAAGGTTGAACTAGCTCTATAACCTATTACAAATAATTTTACACTAGAGTTGAACTAGCTCTATAACCTGGTACAAATAATTTTACACTAGAGTTGAACTAGCTCTATAACCTAGTACAAATAATTTGACACTAGGGTTGAACTAGCTCTATAACCGAGTACAAATAATTTTACACTAGATTTGAGCTAGCTCTATAACCTAGTACAAATACTTTTACACTAGAGATGAACTAGCTCTATAACCTAGTTCAAATATATTTACACTACGGTTGAACTAGCTTTATAACCTAGTACAAATAATTTTACACTAGGGTTGAACTGGCTCTATAACCTAGTACAAATAATTTTACACTAGAGTGGAACTCGCTCTATAACCTATTACAAATAATTTTACACTAGAGTTGAACTAGCTCTATAACCTAGTACAAATAATTTTACACTAGAGTTGAACTAGCTCTATAACCTAGTACAAATAATTTTACACTAGAGTTGAACTACCTCTATAACCTAATACAAATAATTTTACACTAGAAAGGAACTAGCTCTATAACCTAGTACAAATAATTTTACACTAGAGTTGAACTAGCTCTATAACCTAGTACAAATAATTTTACACTAGAGTTGAACTAGCTCTATAACCTAGTACAAATAATTTTACACTAGCGTTGAACTAGCTCTGTAACCTAGTACAAATAATTTTATACTAGAGTTGAACTAGCTCTCTAACCTAGTAAAAATATTTTTACACTAGAGTTGAACTAGCTCTATAACCTAGTACAAATAATTATACACTAGAGTTGAACTAGCTCTATAACCAAGTACAAATACTTTTACACTAGAGTTGAACTAGCTCTATAACATAGTTCAAAACAATTTACACTAAGTTTGAACTAGCTCTATAACCTATTACAAATAATTTTACACTAGAGTTGAACTAGCTCTATAACCTGGTACAAATAATTTTACACTAGAGTTGAACTAGCTCTATAACCTCGTACAAATAATTTTACACTAGAGTTGAACTAGCTCTATAACCTAGTACAAATAATTTTACACTAGAGTTGAACTAGCTCTATAACCTAGTACAAATAATTTTACACTAGAGTTGAACTAGCTCTATAACCTAGTACAAATAATTTTACACTAGAGTTGAACTAGCTCTGTAACCTAGTACAAATAATTTTATACTAGAGTTGAACTAGCTCTCTAACCTAGTACAAATATTTTTACACTAGAGTTGAACTAGCTCTATAACCTAGTACAAATAATTTTACACTAGAGTTGAACTATCTCTATAACCAAGTACAAATACTTTTACACTAGAGTTGAACTAGCTCTATAACATAGTTCAAAACAATTTACACTAAGGTTGAACTAGCTGTATAACCTATTACAAATAATTTTACACTAGAGTTGAACTAGCTCTATAACCTGGTACAAATAATTTTACACTAGAGTTGAACTATCTTTATAACCTAGTACAAATAATTTGACACTAGGGTTGAACTGGCTCTATAACCTAGTACAAATAATTTTACACTAGGGTTGAACTGGCTCTATAACCTAGTACAAATAATTTTACACTAGAGTTGAACTAGCTCTATAACCTAGTACAAATAATTTTACACTAGAGTTGAACTAGCTCTGTAACCTAGTTCAAATAATTTTATACTAGAGTTGAACTAGCTCTCTAACCTAGTACAAATATTTTTACACTAGAGTTGAACTAGCTCTATAACCTAGTACAAATAATTTTACACTAGAGTTGAACTAGCTCTATAACCAAGTACAAATACTTTTACACTAGAGTTGAACTAGCTCTATAACATAGTTCAAAATAATTTAGACTAAGGTTGAACTAGCTCTATAACCTATTACAAATAATTTTACACTAGAGTTGAACTAGCTCTATAACCTGGTACAAATAATTTTACACTAGAGTTGAACTAGCTCTATAACCTAGTACAAATAATTTGACACTAGGGTTGAACTAGCTCTATAACCGAGTACAAATAATTTTACACTAGATTTGAGCTAGCTCTATAACCTAGTACAAATACTTTTACACTAGAGATGAACTAGCTCTATAACCTAGTTCAAATATATTTACACTACGGTTGAACTAGCTTTATAACCTAGTACAAATAATTTTACACTAGGGTTGAACTGGCTCTATAACCTAGTACAAATAATTTTACACTAGAGTTGAACTCGCTCTATAACCTATTACAAATAATTTTACACTAGAGTTGAACTAGCTCTATAACCTAGTACAAATAATTTTACACTAGAGTTGAACTAGCTCTATAACCTAGTACAAATAATTTTACACTAGAGTTGAACTACCTCTATAACCTAATACAAATAATTTTACACTAGAAAGGAACTAGCTCTATAACCTAGTACAAATAATTTTACACTAGAGTTGAACTAGCTCTATAACCTAGTACAAATAATTTTACACTAGAGTTGAACTAGCTCTATAACCTAGTACAAATAATTTTACACTAGCGTTGAACTAGCTCTGTAACCTAGTACAAATAATTTTATACTAGAGTTGAACTAGCTCTCTAACCTAGTAAAAATATTTTTACACTAGAGTTGAACTAGCTCTATAACCTAGTACAAATAATTATACACAAGAGTTGAACTAGCTCTATAACCAAGTACAAATACTTTTACACTAGAGTTGAACTAGCTCTATAACATAGTTCAAAACAATTTACACTAAGTTTGAACTAGCTCTATAACCTATTACAAATAATTTTACACTAGAGTTGAACTAGCTCTATAACCTGGTACAAATAATTTTACACTAGAGTTGAACTAGCTCTATAACCTAGTACAAATAATTTTACACTAGAGTTGAACTAGCTCTATAACCTAGTACAAATAATTTTACACTAGAGTTGAACTAGCTCTATAACCTAGTACAAATAATTTTACACTAGAGTTGAACTAGCTCTATAACCTAGTACAAATAATTTTACACTAGAGTTGAACTAGCTCTGTAACCTAGTACAAATAATTTTATACTAGAGTTGAACTAGCTCTCTAACCTAGTACAAATATTTTTACACTAGAGTTGAACTAGCTCTATAACCTAGTACAAATAATTTTACACTAGAGTTGAACTATCTCTATAACCAAGTACAAATACTTTTACACTAGAGTTGAACTAGCTCTATAACATAGTTCAAAACAATTTACACTAAGGTTGAACTAGCTGTATAACCTATTACAAATAATTTTACACTAGAGTTGAACTAGCTCTATAACCTGGTACAAATAATTTTACACTAGAGTTGAACTATCTTTATAACCTAGTACAAATAATTTGACACTAGGGTTGAACTAGCTCTATAACCGAGTACAAATAATTTTACACTAGATTTGAACTAGCTCTATAACCTAGTACAAATACTTTTACACTAGAGCTGAACTAGCTCTATAACCTAGTTCAAATATATTTACACTATGGTTGAACTAGCTTTATAACCCAGTACAAATAATTTTACACTAGAGTTGAACTAGCTCTATAACCTAGTACAAATAATTTTACACTAGAGTTGAACTAGGTCTATAACCTATTAAAATAATTTTACACTAGAGTTGAACTAGCTCTATAACCTAGTACAAATAATTTTAGACTAGAGTTGAACTAGCTCTATAACCTAGTACAAATAATTTTACACTAGAGTTGAACTAGCTCTATAACCTAATACAAATAATTTTACACTAGAAAAGAACTAGCTCTATAACCTAGTACAAATAATTTTACACTAGAGTTGAACTAGCTCTATAACCTAGTACAAATAATTTTACACTAGAGTTGAACTAGCTCTGTAACCTAGTACAAATAATTTTACACTAGAGTTGAACTAGCTCTCTAACCTAGTACAAATATTTTTACACTAGAGTTGAACTAGCTCTATAACCTAGTACAAATAATTTTACACTAGAGTTGAACTAGCTCTATAACCAAGTACAAATACTTTTACACTAGAGTTGAACTAGCTCTATAAGATAGTTCAAAACAATTTACACTAAGGTTGAACTAGCTCTATAACCTATTACAAATAATTTTACACTAGAGTTGAACTAGCTCTATCACCTGGTACAAATAATTTTACACTAGAGTTGAACTAGCTCTATAACCTAGTACAAATAATTTGACACTAGGGTTGAACTAGCTCTATAACCGAGTACAAATAATTTTACACTAGATTTGAACTAGCTCTATAACCTAGTACAAATACTTTTACACAAGAGCTGAACTAGCTCTATAACCTAGTTCAAATATATTTACACTACGGTTGAACTAGCTTTATAACCTAGTACAAATAATTTTACACTAGAGTTGAACTAGCTCTATAACCTCGTACAAATAATTTTACACTAGAGTTGAACTAGCTCTGTAACCTAGTACAAATAATTTTACACTAGAGTTGAACTAGCTCTATAACCTATTACAAATAATTTTACACTAGAGTTGAACTAGCTCTATAACCTAGTACAAATAATTTTACACTAGAAATGAACTAGCTCTATAACCTAGTACAAAGAATTTTACACTAGAATTGAACTAGCTCTATAACCTAGTACAAATAATTTTACACTAGAGTTGAACTAGCTCTATAACCTAGTACAAATAATTTTACACTAGTGTTGAACTAGCTTTGTAACCTAGTTCAAATAATTTTACACTAGTGTTGAACTAGCTCTATAACCTAGTATAAATAATTTTACACTAGAGTTGAACTAGCTCTATAACCTAGTACAAATAATTTTACACTAGAGTTGAACTAGCTCTATAACCTAGTAAAAATAATTTTACACTAGAGTTGAACTAGCTCTATAAACTAGTATGAATAATTTTACACTATAGTTGAACTAGCTCTATAACCTAGTACAAATAATTTTACACTAGAGTTGAACTAGCTGTGTAACCTAGTTCAAATAATTTTAAACGACAATTGAACTAGCTCTATAACCTAGTACAAATAATTTTACACTAGAAATGAACTAGCTCTATAACCTAGTACAAATAATTTTACACTAGAGTCGAACTAGCTCTATAACATAGTTAAATAATTTTACACTAGAGTTGAACTAGCTCTATATCCTAATACAAATAATTTTACACTAGAAATGAACTAGCTCTATAACTTAGTACAAATAATTTTACACTAGAGTTGAACTAGCTCTATAACCTAGTACAAATAATTTTACACTAGAGTTGAACTAGCTCTATAACCTAGTACAAATAATTTTACACTAGAGTTGAACTAGCTCTGTTACATAGTACAAATAATTTTATACTAGAGTTGAACTAGCTCTCTAACCTAGTACAAATATTTTTACACTAGAGTTGAACTAGCTCTATAACCTAGTACAAATAATTTTGCACTAGAGTTGAACTAGCTCTATAACCAAGTACAAATACTTTTACACTAGAGTTGAACTAGCTCTATAACATAGTTCAAAACAATTTACACTAAGGTTAAACTAGCTCTATAACCTATTACAAATAATTTTACACTAGAGTTGAACTAGCTCTATAACCTGGTACAAATAATTTTACACTAGAGTTGAACTAGCTCTATAACCTAGTACAAATAATTTGACACTAGGGTTGAACTAGCTCTACAACCGAGTACAAATAATTTTACACTAGATTTGAACTAGCACTATAACCTAGTACAAATACTTTTACACAAGAGCTGAACTAGCTCTATAACCTAGTTCAAATATATTTACACTACGGTTGAACTAGCTTTATAACCTAGTACAAATAATTTTACACTAGAGTTGAACTAGCTCTATAACCTAGTACAACTAATTTTACACTAGAGTTGAACTAGCTCTATAACCTAGTACAAATAATTTTACACTAGAATTGAACAAGCTCTATAACCTAGTACAAATAATTTTACACTAGAGTTGAACTAGCTCTATAACCTAGTACAAATAATTTTACACTGGTGTTGAACTAGCTCTGTAACCTAGTTCAAATAATTTTACACTAGAGTTGAACTAGCTCTATAACCTAGTATAAATAATTTTACACTAGAGTTGACCTAGCTCTATAACCTAGTACAAATAATTTTACACTATAGTTGAACTAGCTCTATAACCAAGTACAAATAATTTTACACTAGAGTTGAACTAGCTGTGTAACCTAGTTCAAATAATTTTAAACGACAATTGAACTAGCTCTATAACCTAGTACAAATAATTTTACACTAGAAATGAACTTGCTCTATAACCTAGTACAAATAATTTTACACTAGAGTTGAACTAGCTCTATAACCTAGTTAAATAATTTTACACTAGAGTTGAACTAGCTCTATAACCTAATACAAATAATTTTACACTAGAAATGAACTAGCTCTATAACCTAGTACAAATAATTTTACACTAGAGTTGAACTAGCTCTATAACCTAGTACAAATAATTTTACACTAGAGTTGAACTAGCTCTATAACCTAGTACAAATAATTTTACACTAGAGTTGAACTAGCTCTGTAACCTAGTACAAATAATTTTATACTAGAGTTGAACTAGCTCTCTAAGCTAGTACAAATCTTTTTACACTAGAGTTGAACTAGCTCTATAACCTAGTACAAATAATTTTACACTAGAGTTGAACTAGCTCTATAACCAAGTACAAATACTTTTACACTAGAGTTGAACTAGCTCTATAACATAGTTCAAAACAATTTACACTAAGGTTGAACTAGCTCTATAACCTATTACAAATAATATTACACTAGAGTTGAACTAGCTCTATAATCTGGTACAAATAATTTTACACTAGAGTTGAACTAGCTCTATAACCTAGTACAAATAATTTGACACTAGGGTTGAACTAGCTCTATAACCGAGTACAAATAATTTTACACTAGATTTGAACTAGCTCTATAACCTAGTACAAATACTTTTACACTAGAGCTGAACTAGCTCTATAACCTAGTTCAAATATATTTACACTAGAGTTGAACTAGCTCTATAACCTATTACAAATAATTTTACACTAGAGTTGAACTATCTCTATAACCTAGTACAAATAATTTTACACTAGAAATGAACTAGCTCTATAACCTAGTACAAATAATTTTACACTAGAATTGAACTAGCTCTATAACCTAGTACAAATAATTTTACACTAGAGTTGAACTAGCTCTATAACCTAGTACAAATAATTTTACACTGGTGTTGAACTAGCTCTGTAACCTAGTTCAAATAATTTTACACTAGAGTTGAACTAGCTCTATAACCTAGTATAAATAATTTTACACTAGAGTTGACCTAGCTCTCTAACCTAGTACAAATAATTTTACACTATAGTTGAACTAGCTCTATAACCTAGTACAAATAATTTTACACTAGAGTTGAACTAGCTGTGTAACCTAGTTCAAATAATTTTAAACGACAATTGAACTAGCTCTATAACCTAGTACAAATAATTTTACACTAGATATGAACTTGCTCTATAACCTAGTACAAATAATTTTACACTAGAGTTGAACTAGCTCTATAACCTAGTTAAATAATTTTACACTAGAGTTGAACTAGCTCTATAACCTAATACAAATAATTTTACACTAGAAATGAACTAGCTCTATAACCTAGTACAAATAATTTTACACTAGAGTTGAACTAGCTCTATAACCTAGTACAAATAATTTTACACTAGAGTTGAACTAGCTCTATAACCTAGTACAAATAATTTTACACAAGAGTTGAACTAGCTCTGTAACCTAGTACAAATAATTTTATACTAGAGTTGAACTAGCTCTCTAACCTCGTACAAATCTTTTTACACTAGAGTTGAACTAGCTCTATAACCTAGTACAAATAATTTTACACTAGAGTTGAACTAGCTCTATAACCAAGTACAAATACTTTTACACTAGAGTTGAACTAGCTCTATAACATAGTTCAAAACAATTTACACTAAGGTTGAACTAGCTCTATAACCTATTACAAATAATATTACACTAGAGTTGAACTAGCTCTATAATCTGGTACAAATAATTTTACACTAGAGTTGAACTAGCTCTATAACCTAGTACAAATAATTTGACACTAGGGTTGAACTAGCTCTATAACCGAGTACAAATAATTTTACACTAGATTTGAACTAGCTCTATAACCTAGTACAAATACTTTTACACTAGAGCTGAACTAGCTCTATAACCTAGTTCAAATATATTTACACTACGGTTGAACTAGCTTTATAACCTAGTACAAATAATTTTACACTAGAGTTGAACTAGCTCTATAACCTAGTACAAATAATTTTACACTAGAGTTGAACTAGCTCTATAACCTATTACAAACAATTTTACACTAGAGTTGAACTAGCTCTATAACCTAGTACAAATAATTTTACACTAGAGTTGAACTAGCTCTATAACCTAGTACAAATAATTTTACACTAGAGTTGAACTAGCAGTGTTACCTAGTACAAATAATTTTATACTAGAGTTGAACTAGCTGTCTAACCTAGTACGAATAATTTTACACTAGAGTTGAACTAGCTCTATAACGTAGTACAAATAGTTTTACACTAGAGTTGAACTAGCTCTATAACCAAGTACAAATACTTTTACACTAGAGTTGAATTAGCTCTATAAGATAGTTCAAAACAATTTACACTAAGGTTGAACTAGCTCTATAACCTATTACAAATAATTTTACACTAGAGTTGAACTAGCTCTATAACCTGGTACAAATAATTTTACACTAGAGTTGAACTAGCTCTATAACCTAGTACAAATAATTTTAGAATAGGGTTGAACTAGCTCTATAACCGAGTACAAATAATTTTACACTAGAGTTGAACTAGCTCTATAACCTAGTACAAATACTTTTACACTAGAGCTGAATTAGCTCTATAACCTAGATCAACTAATTTTACACTAAGGTTGAACTTGCTCTATAACCTAGTACAAATAATTTTACACTAGCGTTGAACTAGCTCTATAACCTAGTACAAATAATTTTACACTATCGTTGAACTAGCTCTATAACCTAGTACAAATAATTTTACACTAGAGTTGAACTAGCTCTATAACCTAGTACAAATAATTTTACACTAGAGTTGAACTAGCTCTTAAACCTAGTACAAATCATTTTACACTAGAGTTGAACTAAATCTATAACCTAGTACAAATAATTTTAGACTAGAGTTGAACTAGCTCTATAACCTAGTACAAATAATTTTACAGTAGAAATGAACTAGCTCTATAACCTAGTACGAATAATTTTACACTCGAATTGAACTAGCTCTATAACCTAGTACAAATAATTTTACACTAGAGTTGAACTAGCTCTATAACCTAGTACAAATAATTTTACACTAGAGTTGAACTAGCTCTGTAACCTAGTTCAAATAATTTTACACTAGAGTTGAACTAGCTCTTTAACCTAGTACAAATAATTTTACACTAGAGTTGAACTAGCTCTATAACCTAGTACAAATAATTTTACACTAGAGTTGAACTAGCTCTATAACCTAGTAAAAATAATTTTACACTAGAGTTGAACTAGCTCTATAAACTAGTATGAATAATTTTACACTATAGTTGAACTAGCTCTATAACCTAGTACAAATAATTTTACACTAGAGATGAACTAGCTGTGTAACCTAGTTCAAATAATTTTACACGACATTTGAACTAGCTCTATAACCTAGTACAAATAATTTTACACTAGAAATGAACTAGCTCTATAACCTAGTACAAATAATTTTACACTAGAGTTGAACTAGCTCTATAACCTAGTACAAATAGTTTTACACTAGAGTTGAACTAGCTCTATAACCTAATACAAATAATTTTACACTAGAAATGAACTAGCTCTATAACCTAGTACAAATAATTTTACACTAGAGTTAAACTAGCTCTATAACCCAGTACAAATAATTTTACACTAGAGTTGAACTAGCTCTATAACCTAGTACAAATAATTTTACACTACAGTTGAACTAGCTCTGTAACCTAGTACATATAATTTTATACTAGAGTTGAACTAGCTCTCTAACCTAGTACAAATATTTTTAAACTAGAGTTGAACTAGCTCTATAACCTAGTACAAATAATTCTACACTAGAGTTGAACTAGCTCTATAACCAAGTACAAATACTTTATACTAGAGTTGAACTAGCTCTATAACATAGATCAAAACAATTTACACTAAGGTTGAACTAGCTCTATAACCTATTACAAATAATTTTACACTAGAGTTGAACTAGCTCTATAACCTGGTACAAATAATTTTACACTAGAGTTGAACTAGCTCTATAACCTAGTACAAATAATTTGACACTAGGGTTGAACTAGCTCTATAACCGAGTACAAATAATTTTACACTAGAAATGAACTAGCTCTATAACCTAGTACAAATAATTTTACACTAGAGTCGAACTAGCTCTATAACCTAGTTAAATAATTTTACACTAGAGTTGAACTAGCTCTATATCCTAATACAAATAATTTTACACTAGAAATGAACTAGCTCTATAACTTAGTACAAATAATTTTACACTAGAGTTTAACTAGCTCTATAACCTAGTACAAATAATTTTACACTAGAGTTGAACTAGCTCTATAACCTAGTACAAATAATTTTACACTAGAGTTGAACTAGCTCTGTTACATAGTACAAATAATTTTATACTAGAGTTGAACTAGCTCTCTAACCTAGTACAAATATTTTTACACTAGAGTTGAACTAGCTCTATAACCTAGTACAAATAATTTTACACTAGAGTTGAACTAGCTCTATAACCAAGTACAAATACTTTTACACTAGAGTTGAACTAGCTCTATAACATAGTTCAAAACAATTTACACTAAGGTTAAACTAGCTCTATAACCTATTACAAATAATTTTACACTAGAGTTGAACTAGCTCTATAACCTGGTACAAATAATTTTACACTAGAGTTGAACTAGCTCTATAACCTAATACAAATAATTTGACACTAGGGTTGAACTAGCTCTACAATCGAGTACAAATAATTTTACACTAGATTTGAACTAGCACTATAACCTAGTACAAATACATTTACACAAGAGCTGAACTAGCTCTATAACCTAGTTCAAATATATTTACACTACGGTTGAACTAGCTTTATAACCTAGTACAAATAATTTTACACTAGAGTTGAACTAGCTCTATAACCTAGTACAAATAATTTTACACTAGAGTTGAACTAGCTCTATAACCTAGTACAAATAATTTTACACTAGAATTGAAAAAGCTCTATAACCTAGTACAAATAATTTTACACTAGAGTTGAACTAGCTCTATAACCTAGTACAAATAATTTTACACTGGTGTTGAACTAGCTCTGTAACCTAGTACAAATAATTTTACACTAGAGTTGAACTAGCTCTATAACCTAGTATAAATAATTTTACACTAGAGTTGACCTAGCTCTATAACCTAGTACAAATAATTTTACACTATAGTTGAACTAGCTCTATAACCTAGTACAAATAATTTTACACTAGAGTTGAACTAGCTGTGTAACCTAGTTCAAATAATTTTAAACGACAATTGAACTAGCTCTATAACCTAGTACAAATAATTTTACACTAGAAATGAACTTGCTCTATAACCTAGTACAAATAATTTTACACTAGAGTGGAACTTGCTCTATAACCTAGTTAAATAATTTTACACTAGAGTTGAACTAGCTCTATAACCTAATACAAATAATTTTACACTAGAAATGAACTAGCTCTATAACCTAGTACAAATAATTTTACACTAGAGTTGAACTAGCCCTATAACCTAGTACAAATAATTTTACACTAGAGTTGAACTAGCTCTATAACCTAGTACAAATAATTTTACACTAGAGTTGAACTAGCTCTGTAACCTAGTACAAATAATTTTATACTAGAGATGAACTAGCTCTCTAACTTAGTACAAATCTTTTTACACTAGAGTTGAACTAGCTCTATAACCTAGTACAAATAATTTTACACTAGAGTTGAACTAGCTCTATAACCAAGTACAAATACTTTTACACTAGAGTTGAACTAGCTCTATAACATAGTTCAAAACAATTTACAGTAAGGTTGAACTAGCTCTATAACTTATTACAAATAATATTACACTAGAGTTGAACTAGCTCTATAATCTGGTACAAATAATTTTACACTAGAGTTGAACTAGCTCTATAACCTAGTACAAATAATTTGACACTAGGGTTGAACTAGCTCTATAACCGAGTACAAATAATTTTACACTAGATTTGAACTAGCTCTATAACCTAGTACAAATACTTTTACACTAGAGCTGAACTAGCTCTATAACCTAGTTCAAATATATTTACACTAGAGTTGAACTAGCTCTATAACCTATTACAAATAATTTTACACTAGAGTTGAACTAGCTCTATAACCTAGTACAAATAATTTTACACTAGAAATGAACTAGCTCTATAACCTAGTACAAATAATTTTACACTAGAATTGAACTAGCTATATAACCTAGTACAAATAATTTTACACTAGAGTTGAACTAGCTCTATAACCTAGTACAAATAATTTTACACTAGAGTTGAACTAGCTCTATAACCTAGTACAAATAATTTTACACTAGAGTCGAACTAGCTCTATAACATAGTTAAATAATTTTACACTAGAGTTGAACTAGCTCTATATCCTAATACAAATAATTTTACACTAGAAATGAACTAGCTCTATAACTTAGTACAAATAATTTTACACTAGAGTTGAACTAGCTCTATAACCTAGTACAAATAATTTTACACTAGAGTTGAACTAGCTCTATAACCTAGTACAAATAATTTTACACTAGAGTTGAACTAGCTCTGTTACATAGTACAAATAATTTTATACTAGAGTTGAACTAGCTCTCTAACCTAGTACAAATATTTTTACACTAGAGTTGAACTAGCTCTATAACCTATTACAAATAATTTTACACTAGAGTTGAACTAGCTCTATAACCTAGTACAAATAATTTTACACTAGAAATGAACTAGCTTTATAACCTAGTACAAATAATTTTACACTAGAATTGAACTAGCTCTATAACCTAGTACAAATAATTTTACACTAGAGTTGAACTAGCTCTATAACCTAGTACAAATAATTTTACACTAGAGTTGAACTAGCTCTATAACCTAGTACAAATAATTTTACACTAGAGTCGAACTAGCTCTATAACATAGTTAAATAATTTTACACTAGAGTTGAACTAGCTCTATATCCTAATACAAATAATTTTACACTAGAAATGAACTAGCTCTATAACCTATTACAAATAATTTTACACTATAGTTGAACTAGCTCTATAACCTAGTACAAATAATTTTACACTAGAGTTGAACTAGCTGTGTAACCTAGTTCAAATAATTTTACACTAGAGTTGAACTAGCTCTGTTACATAGTACAAATAATTTTATACTAGAGTTGAACTAGCTCTCTAACCTAGTACAAATATTTTTACACTAGAGTTGAACTAGCTCTATAACCTAGTACAAATAATTTTGCACTAGAGTTGAACTAGCTCTATAACCAAGTACAAATACTTTTACACTAGAGTTGAACTAGCTCTATAACATAGTTCAAAACAATTTACACTAAGGTTAAACTAGCTCTATAACCTATTACAAATAATTTTACACTAGAGTTGAACTAGCTCTATAACCTGGTACAAATAATTTTACACTAGAGTTGAACTAGCTCTATAACCTTGTACAAATAATTTGACACTAGGGTTGAACTAGCTCTACAACCGAGTACAAATAATTTTACACTAGATTTGAACTAGCACTATAACCTAGTACAAATACTTTTACACAAGAGCTGAACTAGCTCTATAACCTAGTTCAAATATATTTACACTACGGTTGAACTAGCTTTATAACCTAGTACAAATAATTTTACACTAGGGTTGAACTAGCTCTATAACCTAGTACAAATAATTTTACACTAGAGTTGAACTAGCTCTATAACCTAGTACAAATAATTTTACACTAGAATTGAACAAGCTCTATAACCTTGTACAAATAATTTTACACTAGAGTTGAACTAGCTCTATAACCTAGTACAAATAATTTTACACTGGTGTTGAACTAGCTCTGTAACCTAGTTCAAATAATTTTACACTAGAGTTGAACTAGCTCTATAACCTAGTATAAATAATTTTACACTAGAGTTGACCTAGCTCTATAACCTAGTACAAATAATTTTACACTATAGTTGAACTAGCTCTATAACCTAGTACAAATAATTTTACACTAGAGTTGAACTAGCTGTGTAACCTAGTTCAAATAATTTTAAACGACAATTGAACTAGCTCTATAACCTAGTACAAATAATTTTACACTAGAAATGAACTTGCTCTATAACCTAGTACAAATAATTTTACACTAGAGTTGAACTAGCTCTATAACCTAGTTAAATAATTTTACACTAGAGTTGAACTAGCTCTATAACCTAATACAAATAATTTTACACTAGAAATGAACTAGCTCTATAACCTAGTACAAATAATTTTACACTAGAGTTGAACTAGCTCTATAACCTAGTACAAATAATTTTACACTAGAGTTGAACTAGCTCTATAACCTAGTACATATAATTTTACAGTAGAGTTGAACTAGCTCTGTAACCTAGTACAAATAATTTTATACTAGAGTTGAACTAGCTCTCTATGCTAGTACAAATCTTTTTACACTAGAGTTGAACTAGCTCTATAACCTAGTACAAATAATTTTACACTAGAGTTGAACTAGCTCTATAACCAAGTACAAATACTTTTACACTAGAGTTGAACTAGCTCTATAACATAGTTCAAAACAATTTACACTAAGGTTGAACTAGCTCTATAACCTATTACAAATAATATTACACTAGAGTTGAACTAGCTCTATAATCTGGTACAAATAATTTTACACTAGAGTTGAACTAGCTCTATAACCTAGTACAAATAATTTGACACTAGGGTTGAACTAGCTCTATAACCGAGTACAAATAATTTTACACTAGATTTGAACTAGCTCTATAACCTAGTACAAATACTTTTACACTAGAGCTGAACTAGCTCTATAACCTAGTTCAAATATATTTACACTAGAGTTGAACTAGCTCTATAACCTATTACAAATAATTTTACACTAGAGTTGAACTAGCTCTATAACCTAGTACAAATAATTTTACACTAGAAATGAACTAGCTCTATAACCTAGTACAAATAATTTTACACTAGAATTGAACTAGCTATATAACCTAGTACAAATAATTTTACACTAGAGTTGAACTAGCTCTATAACCTAGTACAAATAATTTTACACTAGAGTTGAACTAGCTCTATAACCTAGTACAAATAATTTTACACTAGAGTCGAACTAGCTCTATAACATAGTTAAATAATTTTACACTAGAGTTGAACTAGCTCTATATCCTAATACAAATAATTTTACACTAGAAATGAACTAGCTCTATAACTTAGTACAAATAATTTTACACTAGAGTTGAACTAGCTCTATAACCTAGTACAAATAATTTTACACTAGAGTTGAACTAGCTCTATAACCTAGTACAAATAATTTTACACTAGAGTTGAACTAGCTCTGTTACATAGTACAAATAATTTTATACTAGAGTTGAACTAGCTCTGTAACCTAGTACAAATATTTTTACACTAGAGTTGAACTAGCTCTATAACCTATTACAAATAATTTTACACTAGAGTTGAACTAGCTCTATAACCTAGTACAAATAATTTTACACTAGAAATGAACTAGCTCTATAACCTAGTACAAATAATTTTACACTAGAGTTGAACTAGCTCTATAACCTAGTACAAATAATTTTACACTAGAGTCGAACTAGCTCTATAACATAGTTAAATAATTTTACACTAGAGTTGAACTAGCTCTATATCCTAATACAAATAATTTTACACTAGAAATGAACTAGCTCTATAACTTAGTACAAATAATTTTACACTAGAGTTGAACTAGCTCTATAACCTAGTACAAATAATTTTACACTAGAGTTGAACTAGCTCTATAACCTAGTACAAATAATTTTACACTAGAGTTGAACTAGCTCTGTTACATAGTACAAATAATTTTATACTAGAGTTGAACTAGCTCTCTAACCTAGTACAAATATTTTTACACTAGAGTTGAACTAGCTCTATAACCTAGTACAAATAATTTTGCACTAGAGTTGAACTAGCTCTATAACCAAGTACAAATATTTTACACTAGAGTTGAACTAGCTCTATAACATAGTTCAAAACAATTTACACTGAGGTTAAACTAGCTCTATAACCTATTACAAATAATTTTACACTAGAGTTGAACTAGCTCTATAACCTGGTACAAATAATTTTACACTAGAGTTGAACTAGCTCTATAACCTACTACAAATAATTTGACACTAGGGTTGAACTAGCTCTACAACCGAGTACAAATAATTTTACACTAGATTTGAACTAGCACTATAACCTAGTACAAATACTTTTACACAAGAGCTGAACTAGCTCTATAACCTAGTTCAAATATATTTACACTACGGTTGAACTAGCTTTATAACCTAGTACAAATAATTTTACACTAGAGTTGAACTAGCTCTATAACCTAGTACAAATAATTTTACACTAGAGTTGAACTAGCTCTATAACCTAGTACAAATAATTTTACACTAGAATTGAACAAGCTCTATAACCTAGTACAAATAATTTTACACTAGAGTTGAACTAGCTCTATAACCTAGTACAAATAATTTTACACTGGTGTTGAACTAGCTCTGTAACCTAGTTCAAATAATTTTACACTAGAGTTGAACTAGCTCTATAACCTAGTACAAATAATTTTACACTAGAGTTGAACTAGCTCTATAACCAAGTACAAATACTTTTACACTAGAGTTGAACTAGCTCTATAACATAGTTCAAAACAATTTACACTAAGGTTGAACTAGCTCTATAACCTATTACAAATAATATTACACTAGAGTTGAACTAGCTCTATAATCTGGTACAAATAATTTTACACTAGAGTTGAACTAGCTCTATAACCTAGTACAAATAATTTGACACTAGGGTTGAACTAGCTCTATAACCGAGTACAAATAATTTTACACTAGATTTGAACTAGCTCTATAACCTAGTACAAATACTTTTACACTAGAGCTGAACTAGCTCTATAACCTAGTTCAAATATATTTACACTAGAGTTGAACTAGCTCTATAACCTATTACAAATAATTTTACACTAGAGTTGAACTAGCTCTATAACCTAGTACAAATAATTTTACACTAGAAATGAACTAGCTCTATAACCTAGTACAAATAATTTTACACTAGAATTGAACTAGCTATATAACCTAGTACAAATAATTTTACACTAGAGTTGAACTAGCTCTATAACCTAGTACAAATAATTTTACACTAGAGTTGAACTAGCTCTATAACCTAGTACAAATAATTTTACACTAGAGTCGAACTAGCTCTATAACATAGTTAAATAATTTTACACTAGAGTTGAACTAGCTCTATATCCTAATACAAATAATTTTACACTAGAAATGAACTAGCTCTATAACTTAGTACAAATAATTTTACACTAGAGTTGAACTAGCTCTATAACCTAGTACAAATAATTTTACACTAGAGTTGAACTAGCTCTATAACCTAGTACAAATAATTTTACACTAGAGTTGAACTAGCTCTGTTACATAGTACAAATAATTTTATACTAGAGTTGAACTAGCTCTCTAACCTAGTACAAATATTTTTACACTAGAGTTGAACTAGCTCTATAACCTAGTACAAATAATTTTGCACTAGAGTTGAACTAGCTCTATAACCAAGTACAAATACTTTTACACTAGAGTTGAACTAGCTCTATAACATAGTTCAAAACAATTTACACTAAGGTTAAACTAGCTCTATAACCTATTACAAATAATTTTACACTAGAGTTGAACTAGCTCTATAACCTGGTACAAATAATTTTACACTAGAGTTGAACTAGCTCTATAACCTAGTACAAATAATTTGACACTAGGGTTGAACTAGCTCTACAACCGAGTACAAATAATTTTACACTAGATTTGAACTAGCACTATAACCTAGTACAAATACTTTTACACAAGAGCTGAACTAGCTCTATAACCTAGTTCAAATATATTTACACTACGGTTGAACTAGCTTTATAACCTAGTACAAATAATTTTACACTAGGGTTGAACTAGCTCTATAACCTAGTACAAATAATTTTACACTAGAGTTGAACTAGCTCTATAACCTAGTACAAATAATTTTACACTAGAATTGAACAAGCTCTATAACCTTGTACAAATAATTTTACACTAGAGTTGAACTAGCTCTATAACCTAGTACAAATAATTTTACACTGGTGTTGAACTAGCTCTGTAACCTAGTTCAAATAATTTTACACTAGAGTTGAACTAGCTCTATAACCTAGTATAAATAATTTTACACTAGAGTTGACCTAGCTCTATAACCTAGTACAAATAATTTTACACTATAGTTGAACTAGCTCTATAACCTAGTACAAATAATTTTACACTAGAGTTGAACTAGCTGTGTAACCTAGTTCAAATAATTTTAAACGACAATTGAACTAGCTCTATAACCTAGTACAAATAATTTTACACTAGAAATGAACTTGCTCTATAACCTAGTACAAATAATTTTACACTAGAGTTGAACTAGCTCTATAACCTAGTTAAATAATTTTACACTAGAGTTGAACTAGCTCTATAACCTAATACAAATAATTTTACACTAGAAATGAACTAGCTCTATAACCTAGTACAAATAATTTTACACTAGAGTTGAACTAGCTCTATAACCTAGTACAAATAATTTTACACTAGAGTTGAACTAGCTCTATAACCTAGTACAAATAATTTTACACTAGAGTTGAACTAGCTCTGTAACCTAGTACAAATAATTTTATACTAGAGTTGAACTAGCTCTCTATGCTAGTACAAATCTTTTTACACTAGAGTTGAACTAGCTCTATAACCTAGTACAAATAATTTTACACTAGAGTTGAACTAGCTCTATAACCAAGTACAAATACTTTTACACTAGAGTTGAACTAGCTCTATAACATAGTTCAAAACAATTTACACTAAGGTTGAACTAGCTCTATAACCTATTACAAATAATATTACACTAGAGTTGAACTAGCTCTATAATCTGGTACAAATAATTTTACACTAGAGTTGAACTAGCTCTATAACCTAGTACAAATAATTTGACACTAGGGTTGAACTAGCTCTATAACCGAGTACAAATAATTTTACACTAGATTTGAACTAGCTCTATAACCTAGTACAAATACTTTTACACTAGAGCTGAACTAGCTCTATAACCTAGTTCAAATATATTTACACTAGAGTTGAACTAGCTCTATAACCTATTACAAATAATTTTACACTAGAGTTGAACTATCTCTATAACCTAGTACAAATAATTTTACACTAGAAATGAACTAGCTCTATAACCTAGTACAAATAATTTTACACTAGAATTGAACTAGCTCTATAACCTAGTACAAATAATTTTACACTAGAGTTGAACTAGCTCTATAACCTAGTACAAATAATTTTACACTGGTGTTGAACTAGCTCTGTAACCTAGTTCAAATAATTTTACACTAGAGTTGAACTAGCTCTATAACCTAGTATAAATAATTTTACACTAGAGTTGACCTAGCTCTCTAACCTAGTACTAATAATTTTACACTATAGTTGAACTAGCTCTATAACCTAGTACAAATAATTTTACACTAGAGTTGAACTAGCTGTGTAACCTAGTTCAAATAATTTTAAACGACAATTGAACTAGCTCTATAACCTAGTACAAATAATTTTACACTAGAAATGAACTTGCTCTATAACCTAGTACAAATAATTTTACACTAGAGTTGAACTAGCTCTATAACCTAGTTAAATAATTTTACACTAGAGTTGAACTAGCTCTATAACCTAATACAAATAATTTTACACTAGAAATGAACTAGCTCTATAACCTAGTACAAATAATTTTACACTAGAGTTGAACTTGCTCTATAACCTAGTACAAATAATTTTACACTAGAGTTGAACTAGCTCTATAACCTAGTACAAATAATTTTACACAAGAGTTGAACTAGCTCTGTAACCTAGTACAAATAATTTTATACTAGAGTTGAACTAGCTCTCTAACCTCGTACAAATCTTTTTACACTAGAGTTGAACTAGCTCTATAACCTAGTACAAATAATTTTACACTAGAGTTGAACTAGCTCTATAACCAAGTACAAATACTTTTACACTAGAGTTGAACTAGCTCTATAACATAGTTCAAAACAATTTACACTAAGGTTGAACTAGCTCTATAAACTATTACAAATAATATTACACTAGAGTTGAACTAGCTCTATAATCTGGTACAAATAATTTTACACTAGAGTTGAACTAGCTCTATAACCTAGTACAAATAATTTGACACTAGGGTTGAACTAGCTCTATAACCGAGTACAAATAATTTTACACTAGATTTGAACTAGCTCTATAACCTAGTACAAATACTTTTACACTAGAGCTGAACTAGCTCTATAACCTAGTTCAAATATATTTACACTACGGTTGAACTAGCTTTATAACCTAGTACAAATAATTTTACACTAGAGTTGAACTAGCTCTATAACCTAGTACAAATAATTTTACACTAGAGTTGAACTAGCTCTATAACCTATTACAAACAATTTTACACTAGAGTTGAACTAGCTCTATAACCTAGTACAAATAATTTTACACTAGAGTTGAACTAGCTCTATAACCTAGTACAAATAATTTTACACTAGAGTTGAACTAGCAGTGTTACCTAGTACAAATAATTTTATACTAGAGTTGAACTAGCTGTCTAACCTAGTACGAATAATTTTACACTAGAGTTGAACTAGCTCTATAACGTAGTACAAATAGTTTTACACTAGAGTTGAACTAGCTCTATAACCAAGTACAAATACTTTTACACTAGAGTTGAATTAGCTCTATAAGATAGTTCAAAACAATTTACACTAAGGTTGAACTAGCTCTATAACCTATTACAAATAATTTTACACTAGAGTTGAACTAGCTCTATAACCTGGTACAAATAATTTTACACTAGAGTTGAACTAGCTCTATAACCTAGTACAAATAATTTTAGAATAGGGTTGAACTAGCTATATAACCGAGTACAAATAATTTTACACTAGAGTTGAACTAGCTCTATAACCTAGTACAAATACTTTTACACTAGAGCTGAATTAGCTCTATAACCTAGATCAACTAATTTTACACTAAGGTTGAACTTGCTCTATAACCTAGTACAAATAATTTTACACTAGCGTTGAACTAGCTCTATAACCTAGTACAAATAATTTTACACTATCGTTGAACTAGCTCTATAACCTAGTACAAATAATTTTACACTAGAGTTGAACTAGCTCTATAACCTAGTACAAATAATTTTACACTAGAGTTGAACTAGCTCTTAAACCTAGTACAAATCATTTTACACTAGAGTTGAACTAAATCTATAACCTAGTACAAATAATTTTAGACTAGAGTTGAACTAGCTCTATAACCTAGTACAAATAATTTTACAGTAGAAATGAACTAGCTCTATAACCTAGTACGAATAATTTTACACTCGAATTGAACTAGCTCTATAACCTAGTACAAATAATTTTACACTAGAGTTGAACTAGCTCTATAACCTAGTACAAATAATTTTACCCTAGAGTTGAACTAGCTCTGTAACCTAGTTCAAATAATTTTACACTAGAGTTGAACTAGCTCTTTAACCTAGTACAAATAATTTTACACTAGAGTTGAACTAGCTCTATAACCTAGTACAAATAATTTTACACTAGAGTTGAACTAGCTCTATAACCTATTACAAATAATTTTACACTAGAGTTGAACTATCTCTATAACCTAGTACAAATAATTTTACACTAGAAATGAACTAGCTCTATAACCTAGTACAAATAATTTTACACTAGAATTGAACTAGCTCTATAACCTAGTACAAATAATTTTACACTAGAGTTGAACTAGCTCTATAACCTAGTACAAATAATTTTACACTGGTGTTGAACTAGCTCTGTAACCTAGTTCAAATAATTTTACACTAGAGTAGAACTAGCTCTATAACCTAGTATAAATAATTTTACACTAGAGTTGACCTAGCTCTCTAACCTAGTACAAATAATTTTACACTATAGTTGAACTAGCTCTATAACCTAGTACAAATAATTTTACACTAGAGTTGAACTACCTGTGTAACCTAGTTCAAATAATTTTAAACGACAATTGAACTAGCTCTATAACCTAGTACAAATAATTTTACACTAGAAATGAACTTGCTCTATAACCTAGTACAAATAATTTTACACTAGAGTTGAACTAGCTCTATAACCTAGTTAAATAATTTTACACTAGAGTTGAACTAGCTCTATAACCTAATACAAATAATTTTACACTAGAAATGAACTAGCTCTATAACCTAGTACAAATAATTTTACACTAGAGTTGAACTAGCTCTATAACCTAGTACAAATAATTTTACACTAGAGTTGAACTAGCTCTATAATCTAGTACAAATAATTTTACACAAGAGTTGAACTAGCTCTGTAACCTAGTACAAATAATTTTATACTAGAGTTGAACTAGCTCTCTAACCTCGTACAAATCTTTTTACACTGGAGTTGAACTAGCTCTATAACCTAGTACAAATAATTTTACACTAGAGTTGAACTAGCTCTATAACCAAGTACAAATACTTTTACACTAGAGTTGAACTAGCTCTATAACATAGTTCAAAACAATTTACACTAAGGTTGAACTAGCTCTATAACCTATTACAAATAATATTACACTAGAGTTGAACTAGCTCTATAATCTGGTACAAATAATTTTACACTAGAGTTGAACTAGCTCTATAACCTAGTACAAATAATTTGACACTAGGGTTGAACTAGCTCTATAACCGAGTACAAATAATTTTACACTAGATTTGAACTAGCTCTATAACCTAGTACAAATACTTTTACACTAGAGCTGAACTAGCTCTATAACCTAGTTCAAATATATTTACACTACGGTTGAACTAGCTTTATAACCTAGTACAAATAATTTTACACTAGAGTTGAACTAGCTCTATAACCTAGTACAAATAATTTTACACTAGAGTTGAACTAGCTCTATAACCTATTACAAACAATTTTACACTAGAGTTGAACTAGCTCTATAACCTAGTACAAATAATTTTACACTAGAGTTGAACTAGCTCTATAACCTAGTACAAATAATTTTACACTAGAGTTGAACTAGCAGTGTTACCTAGTACAAATAATTTTATACTAGAGTTGAACTAGCTGTCTAACCTAGTACGAATAATTTTACACTAGAGTTGAACTAGCTCTATAACGTAGTACAAATAGTTTTACACTAGAGTTGAACTAGCTCTATAACCAAGTACAAATACTTTTACACTAGAGTTGAATTAGCTCTATAAGATAGTTCAAAACAATTTACACTAAGGTTGAACTAGCTCTATAACCTATTACAAATAATTTTACACTAGAGTTGAACTAGCTCTATAACCTGGTACAAATAATTTTACACTAGAGTTGAACTAGCTCTATAACCTAGTACAAATAATTTTAGAATAGGGTTGAACAAGCTCTATAACCGAGTACAAATAATTTTACACTAGAGTTGAACTAGCTCTATAACCTAGTACAAATACTTTTACACTAGAGCTGAATTAGCTCTATAACCTAGATCAACTAATTTTACACTAAGGTTGAACTTGCTCTATAACCTAGTACAAATAATTTTACACTAGCGTTGAACTAGCTCTATAACCTAGTACAAATAATTTTACACTATCGTTGAACTAGCTCTATAACCTAGTACAAATAATTTTACACTAGAGTTGAACTAGCTCTATAACCTAGTACAAATAATTTTACACTAGAGTTGAACTAGCTCTTAAACCTAGTACAAATCATTTTACACTAGAGTTGAACTAAATCTATAACCTAGTACAAATAATTTTAGACTAGAGTTGAACTAGCTCTATAACCTAGTACAAATAATTTTACAGTAGAAATGAACTAGCTCTATAACCTAGTACGAATAATTTTACACTCGAATTGAACTAGCTCTATAACCTAGTACAAATAATTTTACACTAGAGTTGAACTAGCTCTATAACCTAGTACAAATAATTTTACCCTAGAGTTGAACTAGCTCTGTAACCTAGTTCAAATAATTTTACACTAGAGTTGAACTAGCTCTTTAACCTAGTACAAATAATTTTACACTAGAGTTGAACTAGCTCTATAACCTAGTACAAATAATTTTACACTAGAGTTGAACTAGCTCTATAACCTAGTAAAAATAATTTTACACTAGAGTTGAACTAGCTCTATAAACTAGTATGAATAATTTTACACTATAGTTGAACTAGCTCTATAACCTAGTACAAATAATTTTACACTAGAGATGAACTAGCTGTGTAACCTAGTTCAAATAATTTTACACGACATTTGAACTAGCTCTATAACCTAGTACAAATAATTTTACACTAGAAATGAACTAGCTCTATAACCTAGTACAAATAATTTTACACTAGAGTTGAACTAGCTCTATAACCTAGTACAAATAGTTTTACACTAGAGTTGAACTAGCTCTATAACCTAATACAAATAATTTTACACTAGAAATGAACTAGCTCTATAACCTAGTACAAATAATTTTACACTAGAGTTAAACTAGCTCTATAACCCAGTACAAATAATTTTACACTAGAGTTGAACTAGCTCTATAACCTAGTACAAATAATTTTACACTACAGTTGAACTAGCTCTGTAACCTAGTACATATAATTTTATACTAGAGTTGAACTAGCTCTCTAACCTAGTACAAATATTTTTAAACTAGAGTTTAACTAGCTCTATAACCTAGTACAAATAATTCTACACTAGAGTTGAACTAGCTCTATAACCCAGTACAAATACTTTATACTAGAGTTGAACTAGCTCTATAACATAGATCAAAACAATTTACACTAAGGTTGAACTAGCTCTATAACCTATTACAAATAATTTTACACTAGAGTTGAACTAGCTCTATAACCTGGTACAAATAATTTTACACTAGAGTTGAACTAGCTCTATAACCTAGTACAAATAATTTGACACTAGGGTTGAACTAGCTCTATAACCGAGTACAAATAATTTTACACTAGAAATGAACTAGCTCTATAACGTAGTACAAATAATTTTACACTAGAGTCGAACTAGCTCTATAACCTAGTTAAATAATTTTACACTAGAGTTGAACTAGCTCTATATCCTAATACAAATAATTTTACACCAGAAATGAACTAGCTCTATAACTTAGTACAAATAATTTTACACTAGAGTTTAACTAGCTCTATAACCTAGTACAAATAATTTTACACTAGAGTTGAACTAGCTCTATAACCTAGTACAAATAATTTTACACTAGAGTTGAACTAGCTCTGTTACATAGTACAAATAATTTTATACTAGAGTTGAACTAGCTCTCTAACCTAGTACAAATATTTTTACACTAGAGTTGAACTAGCTCTATAACCTAGTACAAATAATTTTACACTAGAGTTGAACTAGCTCTATAACCAAGTACAAATACTTTTACACTAGAGTTGAACTAGCTCTATAACATAGTTCAAAACAATTTACACTAAGGTTAAACTAGCTCTATAACCTATTACAAATAATTTTACACTAGAGTTGAACGAGCTCTATAACCTGGTACAAATAATTTTACACTAGAGTTGAACTAGCTCTATAACCTAATACAAATAATTTGACACTAGGGTTGAACTAGCTCTACAACCGAGTACAAATAATTTTACACTAGATTTGAACTAGCACTATAACCTAGTACAAATACTTTTACACAAGAGCTGAACTAGCTCTATAACCTAGTTCAAATATATTTACACTACGGTTGAACTAGCTTTATAACCTAGTACAAATAATTTTACACTAGAGTTGAACTAGCTCTATAACCTAGTACAAATAATTTTACACTAGAGTTGAACTAGCTCTATAACCTAGTACAAATAATTTTACACTAGAATTGAACAAGCTCTATAACCTAGTACAAATAATTTTACACTAGAGTTGAACTAGCTCTATAACCTAGTACAAATAATTTTACACTGGTGTTGAACTAGCTCTGTAACCTAGTACAAATAATTTTACACTAGAGTTGAACTAGCTCTATAACCTAGTATAAATAATTTTACACTAGAGTTGACCTAGCTCTATAACCTAGTACAAATAATTTTACACTATAGTTGAACTAGCTCTATAACCTAGTACAAATAATTTTACACTAGAGTTGAACTAGCTGCGTAACCTAGTTCAAATAATTTTAAACGACAATTGTACTAGCTCTATAACCTAGTACAAATAATTTTACACTAGAAATGAACTTGCTCTATAACCTAGTACAAATAATTTTACACTAGAGTTGAACTTGCTCTATAACCTAGTTAAATAATTTTACACTAGAGTTGAACTAGCTCTATAACCTAATACAAATAATTTTACACTAGAAATGAACTAGCTCTATAACCTAGTACAAATAATTTTACACTAGAGTTGAACTAGCTCTATAACCTAGTACAAATAATTTTACACTAGAGTTGAACTAGCTCTATAACCTAGTACAAATAATTTTACACTAGAGTTGAACTAGCTCTGTAACCTAGTACAAATAATTTTATACTAGAGATGAACTAGCTCTCTAACCTAGTACAAATCTTTTTACACTAGAGTTGAACTAGCTCTATAACCTAGTACAAATAATTTTACACTAGAGTTGAACTAGCTCTATAACCAAGTACAAATACTTTTACACTAGAGTTGAACTAGCTCTATAACATAGTTCAAAACAATTTACAGTAAGGTTGAACTAGCTCTATAACCTATTACAAATAATATTACACTAGAGTTGAACTAGCTCTATAATCTGGTACAAATAATTTTACACTAGAGTTGAACTAGCTCTATAACCTAGTACAAATAATTTGACACTAGGGTTGAACTAGCTCTATAACCGAGTACAAATAATTTTACACTAGATTTGAACTAGCTCTATAACCTAGTACAAATACTTTTACACTAGAGCTGAACTAGCTCTATAACCTAGTTCAAATATATTTATACTAGAGTTGAACTAGCTCTATAACCTATTACAAATAATTTTACACTAGAGTTGAACTAGCTCTATAACCTAGTACAAATAATTTTACACTAGAAATGAACTAGCTCTATAACCTAGTACAAATAATTTTACACTAGAATTGAACTAGCTCTATAACCTAGTACAAATAATTTTACACGAGAGTTGAACTAGCTCTATAACCTAGTACAAATAATTTTACACTGGTGTTGAACTAGTTCTGTAACCTAGTTCAAATAAAATTACACTAGAGTTGAACTAGCTCTATAACCTAGTATAAATAATTTTACACTAGAGTTGACCTAGCTCTATAACCTAGTACAAATAATTTTACACTATAGTTGAACTAGCTCTATAACCTAGTACAAATAATTTTACACTAGAGTTGAACTAGCTGTGTAACCTAGTTCAAATAATTTTAAACGACAATTGAACTAGCTCTATAACCTAGTACAAATAATTTTACACTGGAAATGAACTTGCTCTATAACCTAGTACAAATAATTTTACACTAGAGTTGAACTAGCTCTATAACCTAGTTAAATAATTTTACACTAGAGTTGAACTAGCTCTATAACCTAATACAAATAATTTTACACTAGAAATGAACTAGCTCTATAACCTAGTACAAATAATTTTACACTAGAGTTGAACTAGCTCTATAACCTAGTACAAATAATTTTACACTAGAGTTGAACTAGCTCTATAACCTAGTACAAATAATTTTACACTAGAGTTGAACTAGCTGTGTAACCTAGTTCAAATAATTTTAAACGACAATTGAACTAGCTCTATAACCTAGTACAAATAATTTTACACTAGAAATGAACTTGCTCTATAACCTAGTACAAATAATTTTACACTAGAGTTGAACTAGCTCTATAACCTAGTTAAATAATTTTACACTAGAGTTGAACTAGCTCTATAACCTAATACAAATAATTTTTCACTAGAAATGAACTAGCTCTATAACCTAGTACAAATAATTTTACACTAGAGTTGAACTAGCTCTATAACCTAGTACAAATAATTTTACACTAGAGTTGAACTAGCTCTATAACCTAGTACAAATAATTTTACACTAGAGTTGAACTAGCTCTGTAACCTAGTACAAATAATTTTATACTAGAGATGAACTAGCTCTCTAACCTAGTACAAATCTTTTTACACTAGAGTTGAACTAGCTCTATAACCTAGTAGAAATAATTTTACACTAGAGTTGAACTAGCTCTATAACCAAGTACAAATACTTTTACACTAGAGTTGAACTAGCTCTATAACATAGTTGAAAACAATTTACAGTAAGGTTGAACTAGCTCTATAACCTATTACAAATAATATTACACTAGAGTTGAACTAGCTCTATAATCTGGTACAAATAATTTTACACTAGAGTTGAACTAGCTCTATAACCTAGTACAAATAATTTGACACTAGAGTTGAACTAGTTCTATAACCTAGTACAAATAATTTGACACTAGGGTTGAACTAGCTCTATAACCGAGTACAAATAATTTTACACTAGATTTGAACTAGCTCTATAACCTAGTACAAATACTTTTACACTAGAGCTGAACTAGCTCTATAACCTAGTTCAAATATATTTACACTAGAGTTGAACTAGCTCTACAACCTATTACAAATAATTTTACACTAGAGTTGAACTAGCTCTATAACCTAGTACAAATAATTTTACACTAGAAATGAACTAGCTCTATAACCTAGTACAAATAATTTTACACTAGAATTAAACTAGCTCTATAACCTAGTACAAATAATTTTACACTAGAGTTGAACTAGCTCTATAACCTAGTACAAATAATTTTACACTGGTGTTGAACTAGTTCTGTAACCTAGTTCAAATAATTTTACACTAGAGTTGAACTAGCTCTATAACCTAGTATAAATAATTTTACACTAGAGTTGACCTAGCTCTATAACCTAGTACAAATAATTTTACACTATAGTTGAACTAGCTCTATAACCTAGTACAAATAATTTTACACTAGAGTTGAACTAGCTGTGTAACCTAGTTCAAATAATTTTAAACGACAATTGAACTAGCTCTATAACCTAGTACAAATAATTTTACACTGGAAATGAACTTGCTCTATAACCTAGTACAAATAATTTTACACTAGAGTTGAACTAGCTCTATAACCTAGTTAAATAATTTTACACTAGAGTTGAACTAGCTCTATAACCTAATACAAATAATTTTACACTAGAAATGAACTAGCTCTATAACCTAGTACAAATAATTTTACACTAGAGTTGAACTAGCTCTATAACCTAGTACAAATAATTTTACACTAGAGTTGAACTAGCTCTATAACCTAGTACAAATAATTTTACACTAGAGTTGAACTAGCTCTGTAACCTAGTACAAATAATTTTATACTAGAGTTGAACTAGCTCTCTAACCTAGTACAAATCTTTTTACACTAGAGTTGAACTAGCTCTATAACCTAGTACAAATAATTTTACACTAGAGTTGAACTAGCTCTATAACCAAGTACAAATACTTTTACACTAGAGTTGAACTAGCTCTATAACATAGTTCAACACAATTTACACTAAGGTTGAACTAGCTCTATAACCTATTACAAATAATATTACACTAGAGTTGAACTAGCTCTATAATCTGGTACAAATAATTTTACACTAGAGTTGAACTAGCTCTATAACCTAGTACAAATAATTTGACACTAGGGTTGAACTAGCTCTATAACCGAGTACAAATAATTTTACACTAGATTTGAACTAGCTCTATAACCTATTACAAATACTTTTACACTAGAGCTGAACTAGCTCTATAACCTAGTTCAAATATATTTACACTACGGTTGAACTAGCTTTATAACCTAGTACAAATAATTTTACACTAGAGTTGAACTAGCTCTATAACCTAGTACAAATAATTTTACACTAGAGTTGAACTAGCTCTATAACCTATTACAAACAATTTTACACTAGAGTTGAACTAGCTCTATAACCTAGTACAAATAATTTTACACTAGAGTTGAACTAGCTCTATAACCTAGTAAAAATAATTTTACACTAGAGTTGAACTAGCAGTGTTACCTAGTACAAATAATTTTATACTAGAGGTTAACTAGCTGTCTAACCTAGTACGAATAATTTTACACTAGAGTTGAACTAGCTCTATAACGTAGTACAAATAGTTTTACACTAGAGTTGAACTAGCTCTATAACCAAGTACAAATACTTTTACACTAGAGTTGAATTAGCTCTATAAGATAGTTCAAAAAAATTTACACTAAGGTTGAACTAGCTCTATAACCTATTACAAATAATTTTACACTAGAGTTGAACTAGCTCTATAACCTGGTGCAAATAATTTTACACTAGAGTTGAACTAGCTCTATAACCTAGTACAAATAATTTTAGAATAGGGTTGAACTAGCTCTATAACCGAGTACAAATAATTTTACACTAGAGTTGAACTAGCTCTATAACCTAGTACAAATACTTTTACACTAGAGCTGAATTAGCTCTATAACCTAGTTCAACTAATTTTACACTAAGGTTGAACTTGCTCTATAACCTAGTACAAATAATTTTACACTAGCGTTGAACTAGCTCTATAACCTAGTACAAATAATTTTACACTATCGTTGAACTAGCTCTATAACCTAGTACAAATAATTTTACACTAGAGTTGAACTAGCTCTATAACCTAGTGCAAATAATTTTACACTAGAGTTGAACTAGCTCTTAAACCTAGTACAAATCATTTTACACTAGAGTTGAACTAAATCTATAACCTAGTACAAATAATTTTACACTAGAGTTGAACTAGCTCTATAACCTAGTACAAATAATTTTACAGTAGATATGAACTAGCTCTACAACCTAGTACGAATAATTTTACACTAGAATTGAACTAGCTCTATAACCTAGTACAAATAATTTTACACTAGAGTTGAACTAGCTCTATAACCTAGTACAAATAATTTTACACTAGAGTTGAACTAGCTCTGTAACCTAGTTCAAATAATTTTACACTAGAGTTGAACTAGCTCTTTAACCTAGTACAAATAATTTTACACTAGAGTTGAACTAGCTCTATAACCTAGTAAAAATAATTTTACACTAGAGTTGAACTAGCTCTATAAACTAGTATGAATAATTTTACACTATAGTTGAACTAGCTCTATAACCTAGTACAAATAATTTTACACTAGAGATGAACTAGCTGTGTAACCTAGTTCAAATAATTTTACACGACATTTGAACTAGCTCTATAACCTAGTACAAATAATTTTACACTAGAAATGAACTAGCTCTATAACCTAGTACAAATAATTTTACACTAGAGTTGAACTAGCTCTATAACCTAGTACAAATAGTTTTACACTAGAGTTGAACTAGCTCTATAACCTAATACAAATAATTTTACACTAGAAATGAACTAGCTCTATAACCTAGTACAAATAATTTTACACTAGAGTTAAACTAGCTCTATAACCTAGTACAAATAATTTTACACTAGAGTTGAACTAGCTCTCTAACCTAGTACAAATAATTTTACACTACAGTTGAACTAGCTCTGTAACCTAGTACATATAATTTTATACTAGAGTTGAACTAGCTCTCTAACCTAGTACAAATATTTTTAAACTAGAGTTGAACTAGCTCTATAACCAAGTACAAATAATTCTACACTAGAGTTGAACTAGCTCTATAACCAAGTACAAATACTTTATACTAGAGTTGAACTAGCTCTATAACATAGTTCAAAACAATTTACACTAAGGTTGAACTAGCTCTATAACCTATTACAAATAATTTTCCACTAGAGTTGAACTAGCTCTATAACCTGGTACAAATAATTTTACACTAGAGTTGAACTAGCTCTATAGCCTAGTACAAATAATTTGACACTAGGGTTGAACTAGCTCTATAACCGAGTACAAATAATTTTACACTAGAAATGAACTAGCTCTATAACCTAGTACAAATAATTTTACACTAGAGTCGAACTAGCTCTATAACCTAGTTTAATAATTTTACACTAGAGTTGAACTAGCTCTATATCCTAATACAAATAATTTTACACTAGAAATGAACTAGCTCTATAACTTAGTACAAATAATTTTCCACTAGAGTTGAACTAGCTCTATAACCTAGTACAAATAATTTTACACTAGAGTTGAACTAGCTCTATAACCCAGTACAAATAATTTTACACTAGAGTTGAACTAGCTCTGTTACATAGTACAAATAATTTTATACTAGAGTTGAACTAGCTCTCTAACCTAGTACAAATATTTTTACACTAGAGTTGAACTAGCTCTATAACGTAGTACAAATAATTTTACACTAGAGTTGAACTAGCTCTATAACGAAGTACAAATACTTTTACACTAGAGTTGAACTAGCTCTATAACATAGTTCAAAACAATTTACACTAAGGTTAAACTAGCTCAATAACCTATTACAAATAATTTTACACTAGAGTTGAACTAGCTCTATAACCTGGTACAAATAATTTTACACTAGAGTTGAACTAGCTCTATAACCTAGTACAAATAATTTGACACTAGGGTTGAACTAGCTCTACAACCGAGTACAAATAATTTTACACTAGATTTGAACTAGCACTATAACCTAGTACAAATACTTTTACACAAGAGCTGAACTAGCTCTATAACCTAGTTCAAATATATTTACACTACGGTTGAACTAGCTTTATAACCTAGTACAAATAATTTTACACTAGAGTTGAACTAGCTCAATAACCTAGTACAAATAATTTTACACTAGAGTTGAACTAGCTCTATAACCTAGTACAAATAATTTTACACTAGAATTGAACAAGCTCTATAACCTAGTACAAATAATTTTACACTAGAGTTGAACTAGCTCTATAACCTAGTACAAATAATTTTACACTGGTGTTGAACTAGCTCTGTAACCTAGTACAAATAATTTTACACTAGAGTTGAACTAGCTCTATAACCTAGTATAAATAATTTTACACTAGAGTTGACCTAGCTCTATAACCTAGTACAAATAATTTTACACTATAGTTGAACTAGCTCTATAACCTAGTACAAATAATTTTACACTAGAGTTGAACTAGCTGTGTAACCTAGTTCAAATAATTTTAAACGACAATTGAACTAGCTCTATAACCTAGTACAAATAATTTTACACTAGAAATGAACTTGCTCTATAACCTAGTACAAATAATTTTACACTAGAGTTGAACTAGCTCTATAACCTAGTTAAATAATTTTACACTAGAGTTGAACTAGCTCTATAACCTAATACAAATAATTTTACACTAGAAATGAACTAGCTCTATAACCTAGTACAAATAATTTTACACTAGAGTTGAACTAGCTCTATAACCTAGTACAAATAATTTTACACTAGAGTTGAACTAGCTCTATAACCTAGTACAAATAATTTTACACTAGAGTTGAACTAGCTCTGTAACCTAGTACAAATAATTTTACACTAGAAATGAACTAGCTGTCTAACCTAGTACAAATCTTTTTACACTAGAGTTGAACTAGCTCTATAACCTAGTACAAATAATTTTACACTAGAGTTGAACTAGCTCTATAACCAAGTACAAATACTTTTACACTAGAGTTGAACTAGCTCTATAACATAGTTCAAAACCATTTACACTAAGGTTGAACTAGCTCTATAACCTATTACAAATAATATTACACTAGAGTTGAACTAGCTCTATAATCTGGTACAAATAATTTTACACTAGAGTTGAACTAGCTCTATAACCTAGTACAAATAATTTGACACTAGGGTTGAACTAGCTCTATAACCGAGTACAAATAATTTTACACTAGATTTGAACTAGCTCTATAACCTAGTACAAATACTTTTACACTAGAGCTGAACTAGCTCTATAACCTAGTTCAAATATATTTACACTAGAGTTGAACTAGCTCTATAACCTATTACAAATAATTTTACACTAGAGTTGAACTAGCTCTATAACCTAGTACAAATAATTTTACACTAGAGTTGAACTAGCTCTATAACCTAGTACAAATAATTTGACACTAGGGTTGAACTAGCTCTACAACCGAGTAAAAATAATTTTACACTAGATTTGAACTAGCACTATAACCTAGTACAAATACTTTTACACAAGAGCTGAACTAGCTCTATAACCTAGTTCAAATATATTTACACTACGGTTGAACTAGCTTTATAACCTAGTACAAATAATTTTACACTAGAGTTGAACTAGCACAATAACCTAGTACAAATAATTTTACACTAGAGTTGAACTAGCTCTATAACCTAGTACAAATAATTTTACACTAGAATTGAACAAGCTCTATAACCTAGTACAAATAATTTTACACTAGAGTTGAACTGGCTCTATAACCTAGTACAAATAATTTTACACTTGTGTTGAACTAGCTCTGTAACCTAGTACAAATAATTTTACACTAGAGTTGAACTAGCTCTATAACCTAGTATAAATAATTTTACACTAGAGTTGACCTAGCTCTATAACCTAGTACAAATAATTTTACACTATAGTTGAACTAGCTCTATAACCTAGTACAAATAATTTTACACTAGAGTTGAACTAGCTGTGTAACCTAGTTCAAATAATTTTAAACGACAATTGAACTAGCTCTATAACCTAGTACAAATAATTTTACACTAGAAATGAACTTGCTCTATAACCTAGTCCAAATAATTTTACACTAGAGTTGAACTAGCTCTATAACCTAGTTAAATAATTTTACACTAGAGTTGAACTAGCTCTATAACCTAATACAAATAATTTTACACTAGAAATGAACTAGCTCTATAACCTAGTACAAATAATTTTACACTAGAGTTGAACTAGCTCTATAACCTAGTACAAATAATTTTACACTAGAGTTGAACTAGCTCTATAACCTAGTACAAATAATTTTACACTAGAGTTGAACTAGCTCTGTAACCTAGTACAAATAATTTTACACTAGAAATGAACTAGCTGTCTAACCTAGTACAAATCTTTTTACACTAGAGTTGAACTAGCTCTATAACCTAGTACAAATAATTTTACACTAGAGTTGAACTAGCTCTATAACCAAGTACAAATACTTTTACACTAGAGTTGAACTAGCTCTATAACATAGTTCAAAACCATTTACACTAAGGTTGAACTAGCTCTATAACCTATTACAAATAATATTACACTAGAGTTGAACTAGCTCTATAATCTGGTACAAATAATTTTACACTAGAGTTGAACTAGCTCTATAACCTAGTACAAATAATTTGACACTAGGGTTGAACTAGCTCTATAACCGAGTACAAATAATTTTACACTAGATTTGAACTAGCTCTATAACCTAGTACAAATACTTTTACACTAGAGCTGAACTAGCTCTATAACCTAGTTCAAATATATTTACACTAGAGTTGAACTAGCTCTATAACCTATTACAAATAATTTTACACTAGAGTTGAACTAGCTCTATAACCTAGTACAAATAATTTTACACTAGAGTTGAACTAGCTCTATAACCTAGTACAAATAATTTGACACTAGGGTTGAACTAGCTCTACAACCGAGTAAAAATAATTTTACACTAGATTTGAACTAGCACTATAACCTAGTACAAATACTTTTACACAAGAGCTGAACTAGCTCTATAACCTAGTTCAAATATATTTACACTACGGTTGAACTAGCTTTATAACCTAGTACAAATAATTTTACACTAGAGTTGAACTAGCACAATAACCTAGTACAAATAATTTTACACTAGAGTTGAACTAGCTCTATAACCTAGTACAAATAATTTTACACTAGAATTGAACAAGCTCTATAACCTAGTACAAATAATTTTACACTAGAGTTGAACTGGCTCTATAACCTAGTACAAATAATTTTACACTTGTGTTGAACTAGCTCTGTAACCTAGTACAAATAATTTTACACTAGAGTTGAACTAGCTCTATAACCTAGTATAAATAATTTTACACTAGAGTTGACCTAGCTCTATAACCTAGTACAAATAATTTTACACTATAGTTGAACTAGCTCTATAACCTAGTACAAATAATTTTACACTAGAGTTGAACTAGCTGTGTAACCTAGTTCAAATAATTTTAAACGACAATTGAACTAGCTCTATAACCTAGTACAAATAATTTTACACTAGAAATAAACTTGCTCTATAACCTAGTCCAAATAATTTTACACTAGAGTTGAACTAGCTCTATAACCTAGTTAAATAATTTTACACTAGAGTTGAACTAGCTCTATAACCTAATACAAATAATTTTACACTAGAAATGAACTAGCTCTATAACCTAGTACAAATAATTTTACACTAGAGTTGAACTAGCTCTATAACCTAGTACAAATAATTTTACACTAGAGTTGAACTAGCTCTATAACCTAGTACAAATATTTTTACACTAGAGTTGAACTAGCTCTGTAACCTAGTACAAATAATTTTACACTAGAAATGAACTAGCTGTCTAACCTAGTACAAATCTTTTTACACTAGAGTTGAACTAGCTCTATAACCTAGTACAAATAATTTTACACTAGAGTTGAACTAGCTCTATAACCAAGTACAAATACTTTTACACTAGAGTTGAACTAGCTCTATAACATAGTTCAAAACCATTTACACTAAGGTTGAACTAGCTCTATAACCTATTACAAATAATATTACACTAGAGTTGAACTAGCTCTATAATCTGGTACAAATAATTTTACACTAGAGTTGAACTAGCTCTATAACCTAGTACAAATAATTTGACACTAGGGTTGAACTAGCTCTATAACCGAGTACAAATAATTTTACACTAGATTTGAACTAGCTCTATAACCTAGTACAAATACTTTTACACTAGAGCTGAACTAGCTCTATAACCTAGTTCAAATATATTTACACTAGAGTTGAACTAGCTCTATAACCTATTACAAATAATTTTACACTAGAGTTGAACTAGCTCTATAACCTAGTACAAATAATTTTACACTAGAGTTGAACTAGCTCTATAACCTAGTACAAATAATTTGACACTAGGGTTGAACTAGCTCTACAACCGAGTAAAAATAATTTTACACTAGATTTGAACTAGCACTATAACCTAGTACAAATACTTTTACACAAGAGCTGAACTAGCTCTATAACCTAGTTCAAATATATTTACACTACGGTTGAACTAGCTTTATAACCTAGTACAAATAATTTTACACTAGAGTTGAACTAGCACAATAACCTAGTACAAATAATTTTACACTAGAGTTGAACTAGCTCTATAACCTAGTACAAATAATTTTACACTAGAATTGAACAAGCTCTATAACCTAGTACAAATAATTTTACACTAGAGTTGAACTGGCTCTATAACCTAGTACAAATAATTTTACACTTGTGTTGAACTAGCTCTGTAACCTAGTACAAATAATTTTACACTAGAGTTGAACTAGCTCTATAACCTAGTATAAATAATTTTACACTAGAGTTGACCTAGCTCTATAACCTAGTACAAATAATTTTACACTATAGTTGAACTAGCTCTATAACCTAGTACAAATAATTTTACACTAGAGTTGAACTAGCTGTGTAACCTAGTTCAAATAATTTTAAACGACAATTGAACTAGCTCTATAACCTAGTACAAATAATTTTACACTAGAAATGAACTTGCTCTATAACCTAGTCCAAATAATTTTACACTAGAGTTGAACTAGCTCTATAACCTAGTTAAATAATTTTACACTAGAGTTGAACTAGCTCTATAACCTAATACAAATAATTTTACACTAGAAATGAACTAGCTCTATAACCTAGTACAAATAATTTTACACTAGAGTTGAACTAGCTCTATAACCTAGTACAAATAATTTTACACTAGAGTTGAACTAGCTCTATAACCTAGTACAAATAATTTTACACTAGAGTTGAACTAGCTCTGTAACCTAGTACAAATAATTTTACACTAGAAATGAACTAGCTGTCTAACCTAGTACAAATCTTTTTACACTAGAGTTGAACTAGCTCTATAACCTAGTACAAATAATTTTACACTAGAGTTGAACTAGCTCTATAACCAAGTACAAATACTTTTACACTAGAGTTGAACTAGCTCTATAACATAGTTCAAAACCATTTACACTAAGGTTGAACTAGCTCTATAACCTATTACAAATAATATTACACTAGAGTTGAACTAGCTCTATAATCTGGTACAAATAATTTTACACTAGAGTTGAACTAGCTCTATAACCTAGTACAAATAATTTGACACTAGGGTTGAACTAGCTCTATAACCGAGTACAAATAATTTTACACTAGATTTGAACTAGCTCTATAACCTAGTACAAATACTTTTACACTAGAGCTGAACTAGCTCTATAACCTAGTTCAAATATATTTACACTAGAGTTGAACTAGCTCTATAACCTATTACAAATAATTTTACACTAGAGTTGAACTAGCTCTATAACCTAGTACAAATAATTTTACACTAGAGTTGAACTAGCTCTATAACCTAGTACAAATAATTTGACACTAGGGTTGAACTAGCTCTACAACCGAGTAAAAATAATTTTACACTAGATTTGAACTAGCACTATAACCTAGTACAAATACTTTTACACAAGAGCTGAACTAGCTCTATAACCTAGTTCAAATATATTTACACTACGGTTGAACTAGCTTTATAACCTAGTACAAATAATTTTACACTAGAGTTGAACTAGCACAATAACCTAGTACAAATAATTTTACACTAGAGTTGAACTAGCTCTATAACCTAGTACAAATAATTTTACACTAGAATTGAACAAGCTCTATAACCTAGTACAAATAATTTTACACTAGAGTTGAACTGGCTCTATAACCTAGTACAAATAATTTTACACTTGTGTTGAACTAGCTCTGTAACCTAGTACAAATAATTTTACACTAGAGTTGAACTAGCTCTATAACCTAGTATAAATAATTTTACACTAGAGTTGACCTAGCTCTATAACCTAGTACAAATAATTTTACACTATAGTTGAACTAGCTCTATAACCTAGTACAAATAATTTTACACTAGAGTTGAACTAGCTGTGTAACCTAGTTCAAATAATTTTAAACGACAATTGAACTAGCTCTATAACCTAGTACAAATAATTTTACACTAGAAATAAACTTGCTCTATAACCTAGTCCAAATAATTTTACACTAGAGTTGAACTAGCTCTATAACCTAGTTAAATAATTTTACACTAGAGTTGAACTAGCTCTATAACCTAATACAAATAATTTTACACTAGAAATGAACTAGCTCTATAACCTAGTACAAATAATTTTACACTAGAGTTGAACTAGCTCTATAACCTAGTACAAATAATTTTACACTAGAGTTGAACTAGCTCTATAACCTAGTACAAATATTTTTACACTAGAGTTGAACTAGCTCTGTAACCTAGTACAAATAATTTTATACTAGAGTTGAACTAGCTCTCTAACCTAGTACAAATCTTTTTACACTAGAGTTGAACTAGCTCTATAACCTAGTACAAATAATTTTACACTAGAGTTGAACTAGCTCTATAACCAAGTACAAATACTTTTACACTAGAGTTGAACTAGCTCTATAACATAGTTCAAAACAATTTACACTAAGGTTGAACTAGCTCTATAACCTATTACAAATAATATTACACTAGAGTTGAACTAGCTCTATAATCTGGTACAAATAATTTTACACTAGAGTTGAACTAGCTCTATAACCTAGTACAAATAATTTGACACTAGGGTTGAACTAGCTCTATAACCGAGTACAAATAATTTTACACTAGATTTGAACTAGCTCTATAACCTAGTACAAATACTTTTACACTAGAGCTGAACTAGCTCTATAACCTAGTTCAAATATATTTACACTAGAGTTGAACTAGCTCTATAACCTATTACAAATAATTTTACACTAGAGTTGAACTAGCTCTATAACCTAGTACAAATAATTTTACACTAGAAATGAACTAGCTCTATAACCTAGTACAAATAATTTTACACTAGAATTGAACTAGCTCTATAACCTAGTACAAATAATTTTACACTAGAGTTGAACTAGCTCTATAACCTAGTACAAATAATTTTACACTGGTGTTGAACTAGCTCTGTAACCTAGTTCAAATAATTTTACACTAGAGTTGAACTAGCTCTATAACCTAGTACAAATAATTTTACACTAGAGTTGAACTAGCTCTATAACCTAGTACAAATAATTTTACACTAGAGTTGAACTAGCTCTGTAACCTAGTATAAATAATTTTACACTAGAGTTGACCTAGCTCTATAACCTAGTACAAATAATTTTACACTATAGTTGAACTAGCTCTATAACCTAGTACAAATAATTTTACACTAGAGTTGAACTAGCTGTGTAACCTAGTTCAAATAATTTTAAACGACAATTGAACTAGCTCTATAACCTAGTACAAATAATTTTACACTAGAAATGAACTTGCTCTATAACCTAGTGCAAATAATTTTACACTAGAGTTGAACTAGCTCTATAACCTAGTTAAATAATTTTACACTAGAGTTGAACTACCTCTATAACCTAATACAAATAATTTTACACCAGAAATGAACTAGCTCTATAACCTAGTACAAATAATTTTACACTAGAGTTGAACTAGCCCTATAACCTAGTACAAATAATTTTACACTAGAGTTGAACTAGCTCTATAACCTAGTACAAATAATTTTACACTAGAGTTGAACTAGCTCTGTAACCTAGTACAAATAATTTTATACTGGAGTTGAACTAGCTCTCTAACCTAGTACAAATCTTTTTACACTAGAGTTGAACTAGCTCTATAACCTAGTACAAATAATTTTACACTAGAGTTGAACTAGCTCTATAACCAAGTACAAATACTTTTACACTAGAGTTGAACTAGCTCTATAACATAGTTCAAAACAATTTACACTAAGGTTGAACTAGCTCTATAACCTATTACAAATAATATTACACTAGAGTTGAACTAGCTCTATAATCTGGTACAAATAATTTTACACTAGAGTTGAACTAGCTCTTAAACCTAGTACAAATCATTTTACACTAGAGTTGAACTAAATCTATAACCTAGTACAAATAATTTTAGACTAGAGTTGAACTAGCTCTATAACCTAGTACAAATAATTTTACAGTAGAAATGAACTAGCTCTATAACCTAGTACGAATAATTTTACACGAGAATTGAACTAGCTCTATAACCTAGTACCAATAATTTTACACTAGAGTTGAACTAGCTCTATAACCTAGTACAAATAATTTTACACTAGAGTTGAACTAGCTCTGTAACCTAGTTCAAATAATTTTACACTAGAGTTGAACTAGCTCTTTAACCTAGTACAAATAATTTTACACTAGAGTTGAACTAGCTCTATAACCTAGTACAAATAATTTTACACTAGAGTTGAACTTGCTCTATAACCTAGTAAAAATAATTTTACACTAGAGTTGAACTAGCTCTATAAACTAGTATGAATAATTTTACACTATAGTTGAACTAGCTCTATAACCTAGTACAAATAATTTTACACTAGAGATGAACTAGCTGTGTAACCTAGTTCAAATAATTTTACACGACAATTGAACTAGCTCTATAACCTAGTACAAATAATTTTACACTAGAAATGAACTAGCTCTATAACCTAGTACAAATAATTTTACACTAGAGGTGAACTAGCTCTATAACCTAGTACAAATAGTTTTACACTAGAGTTGAACTAGCTCTATAACCTAATACAAATAATTTTACACTAGAAATGAACTAGCTCTATAACCTAGTACAAATAATTTTACACTAGAGTTAAACTAGCTCTATAACCTAGTACAAATAATTTTACACTAGAGTTGAACTAGCTCTATAACCTAGTACAAATAATTTTACACTACAGTTGAACTAGCTCTGTAACCTAGTACATATAATTTTATACTAGAGTTGAACTAGCTCTCTAACCTAGTACAAATATTTTTAAACTAGAGTTGAACTAGCTCTATAACCTAGTACAAATAATTCTACACTAGAGTTGAACTACCTCTATAACCAAGTACAAATACTTTATACTAGAGTTGAACTAGCTCTATAACATAGTTCAAAATAATTTACACTAAGGTGGAACTAGCTCTATAACCTATTACAAATAATTTTACACTAGAGTTGAACCAGCTCTATAACCTGGTACAAATAATTTTACACTAGAGTTGAACTAGCTCTATAACCTAGTACAAATAATTTGACACTAGGGTTGAACTAGCTCTATAACCGAGTACAAATAATTTTACACTAGATTTGAACTAGCTATATAACCTAGTACAAATACTTTTACACTAGAGCTGAACTAGCTCTATAACCTAGTTCAAATAATTTTACACTACGGTTGAACTAGCTTTATAACCTAGTACAAATAATTTTACACTAGAGTGGAACTAGCTCCATAACCTAGTACTAATAATTTTACACTAGAGTTGAACTAGCTCTATAACCTATTACAAATAATTTTACACTAGAGTTGAACTAGCTCTATAACCTAGTACAAATAATTTTACACTAGAGTTGAACTAGCTCTATAACCTAGTACAAATAATTTTACACTAATGTTGAACTAGCTGTGTTACCTAGTACAAATAATTTTATACTAGAGTTGAACTAGCTGTCTAACCTAGTACGAATAATTTTACACTAGAGTTGAACTAGCTCTATAACCTAGTACAAATAATTTTACACTGGAGTTGAACTAGCTCTATAACCAAGTACAAATACTTTTACACTAGAGTTGAATTAGCTCTATAACATAGTTCAAAAAAATTTACACTAAGGTTGAACTAGCTCTATAACCTAGTACAAATAATTTTACACTAGAGTTGAACTAGCTCTATAACAAACTACAAATAATTTTACACTAGGGTTGAACTAGCTCTATAACCTATTAAAAATAATTTTAGACTAGGGTTGAACTAGCTCTATAACCGAGTACAAATAATTTTACACTAGAGTTGAACTAGCTCTATAACCTAGTACAAATACTTTGACACTAGAGCTGAATCAGCTCTATAACCTAGTTCAACTAATTTTACACTAAGGTTGAACTTGCTCTATAACCTAGTACAAATAATTTTACACTAGAGTTGAACTAGCTCTATAACCTAGTACAAATAATTTTACACTATCGTTGAACTAGCTCTATAACCTAGTACAAATAATTTTACACTAGAGTTGAACTAGCTCTATAACCTAGTACAAATAATTTTACTCTATAGTTGAACTAGCTGTTAAACCTAGTACAAATCATTTTACACTGGAGTTGAACTAAATCTATAACCTAGTACAAATAGTTTTAGACTAGAGTTGAACTAGCTCTATAACCTATTACAAATAATTTTACACTAGAGTTGAACTAGCTCTATAACCTAGTACGAATAATTTTACAATATAGTTGAACTAGCTCTATAACCTAGTACAAATAATTTTACACTAGAGTTGAACTAGCTGTGTAACCTAGTTCAAATAATTTTACACTCTAGTTGAACTAGCTCTATAACCTAGTACAAATAATTTTACACTAGAAATGAACTAGCTCTATAACGTAGTACAAATAATTTTACACTAGATTTAAACTAGCTCTATAACCTAGTACAATTAATTTTATACTAGAGTTGAACTAGCTCTATAACCTAGTACAAATAATTTTACACTAGAGTTGAACTAGCTCTATAACCTAGTACAAATACTTTTAAACTAGAGCTGAACTAGCTCTATAACCTAGTTCAAATAATTTTACACTAGAGTTGCACTAGCTTTATAACCTAGTACAAATAATTTTACACTAGAGTTGAACTAGCTCTATACCCTAGTACAAATAATTTTACACTAGAGTTGAACTAGCTCTGTTACATAGTACAAATAATTTTATACTAGAGTTGAACTAGCTCTCTAACCTAGTACAAATATTTTTACACTAGAGTTGAACTAGCTCTATAACCTAGTACAAATAATTTTACACTAGAGTTGAACTAGCTCTATAACCAAGTACAAATACTTTTACACTAGAGTTGAACTAGCTCTATAACATAGTTCAAAACAATTTACACTAAGGTTAAACTAGCTCTATAACCTATTACAAATAATTTTACACTAGAGTTGAAATAGCTCTATAACCTGGTACAAATAATTTTACACTAGAGTTGAACTAGCTCTATAACCTAGTACAAATAATTTGACACTAGGGTTGAACTAGCTCTACAACCGAGTACAAATAATTTTACACTAGATTTGAACTAGCACTATAACCTAGTACAAATACTTTTACACAAGAGCTGAACTAGCTCTATAACCTAGTTCAAATATATTTACACTACGGTTGAACTAGCTTTATAACCTAGTATAAATAATTTTACACTAGAGTTGAACTAGCTCAATAACCTAGTACAAATAATTTTACACTAGAGTTGAACTAGCTCTATAACCTAGTACAAATAATTTTACACTACAGTTGAACTAGCTCTGTAACCTAGTACATATAATTTTATACTAGAGTTGAACTAGCTCTATAACCTAGTACAAATAATTTTACACTGGTGTTGAACTAGCTCTGTAACCTAGTACAAATAATTTTACACTAGAGTTGAACTAGCTCTATAACCTAGTATAAATAATTTTACACTAGAGTTGACCTAGCTCTATAACCTAGTACAAATAATTTTACACTATAGTTGAACTAGCTCTATAACCTAGTACAAATAATTTTACACTAGAGTTGAACTAGTTGTGTAACCTAGTTCAAATAATTTTAAACGACAGTTGAACTAGCTCTATAACCTAGTACAAATAATTTTACACTAGAAATGAACTTGCTCTATAACCTAGTTCAAATAATTTTACACTAGAGCTGAACTAGCTCTATAACCTAGTTCAAATAATTTTACACTACGGTTGAACTAGCTTTATAACCTAGTACAAATAATTTTACACTAGAGTGGAACTAGCTCCATAACCTAGTACTAATAATTTTACACTAGAGTTGAACTAGCTCTATAACCTATTACAAATAATTTTACACTAGAGTTGAACTAGCTCTATAACCTAGTACAAATAATTTTACACTAGAGTTGAACTAGCTCTATAACCTAGTACAAATAATTTTACACTAATGTTGAACTAGTTGTGTTACCTAGTACAAATAATTTTATACTAGAGTTGAACTAGCTGTCTAACCAAGTACGAATAATTTTACACTAGAGTTGAACTAGCTCTATAACCTAGTACAAATAATTTTACACTGGAGTTGAACTAGCTCTATAACCAAGTACAAATACTTTTACACTAGAGTTGAATTAGCTCTATAACATAGTTCAAAAAAATTTACACTAATGTTGAACTAGCTCTATAACCTAGTACAAATAATTTTACACTAGAGTTGAACTAGCTCTATAACAAAGTACAAATAATTTTACACTAGAGTTGAACTAGCTCTATAACCTATTAAAAATAATTTTAGACTAGGGTTGAACTAGCTCTATAACCGAGTACAAATAATTTTACACTAGAGTTGAACTAGCTCTATAACCTAGTACAAATACTTTGACACTAGAGCTGAATCAGCTCTATAACCTAGTTCAACTAATTTTACACTAAGGTTGAACTTGCTCTATAACCTAGTACAAATAATTTTACACTAGAGTTGAACTAGCTCTATAACCTAGTACAAATAATTTTACACTATCGTTGAACTAGCTCTATAACCTAGTACAAATAATTTTACACTAGAGTTGAACTAGCTCTATAACCTAGTACAAATAATATTACACTAGAGTTGAACTAGCTGTTAAACCTAGTACAAATCATTTTACACTGGAGTTGAACTAAATCTATAACCTAGTACAAATAGTTTTAGACTAGAGTTGAACTAGCTCTATAACCTATTACAAATAATTTTACACTAGAGTTGAACTAGCTCTATAACCTAGTACGAATAATTTTACAATATAGTTGAACTAGCTCTATAACCTAGTACAAATAATTTTACACTAGAGTTGAACTAGCTGTGTAACCTGGTTCAAATAATTTTACACTCTAGTTGAACTAGCTCTATAACCTAGTACAAATAATTTTACACTAGAAATGAACTAGCTCTATAACGTAGTACAAATAATTTTACACTAGATTTGAACTAGCTCTATAACCTAGTACAATTAATTTTATACTAGAGTTGAACTAGCTCTATAACCTAGTACAAATAATTTTACACTAGAGTTGAACTAGCTCTATAACCTAGTACAAATACTTTTAAACTAGAGCTGAACTAGCTCTATAACCTAGTTCAAATAATTTTACACTAGAGTTGCACTAGCTTTATAACCTAGTACAAATAATTTTACACTAGAGCTGAACTAGCTCTATACCCTAGTACAAATAATTTTACACTAGAGTTGAACTAGCTCTGTTACATAGTACAAATAATTTTATACTAGAGTTGAACTAGCTCTCTAACCTAGTACAAATATTTTTACACTAGAGTTGAACTAGCTCTATAACCTAGTACAAATAATTTTACACTAGAGTTGAACTAGCTCTATAACCAAGTACAAATACTTTTACACTAGAGTTGAACTAGCTCTATAACATAGTTCAAAACAATTTACACTAAGGTTAAACTAGCTCTATAACCTATTACAAATAATTTTACACTAGAGTTGAACTAGCTCTATAACCTGGTACAAATAATTTTACACTAGAGTTGAACTAGCTCTATAACCTAGTACAAATAATTTGACACTAGGGTTGAACTAGCTCTACAACCGAGTACAAATAATTTTACACTAGATTTGAACTAGCACTATAACCTAGTACAAATACTTTTACACAAGAGCTGAACTAGCTCTATAACCTAGTTCAAATATATTTACACTACGGTTGAACTAGCTTTATAACCTAGTACAAATAATTTTACACTAGAGTTGAACTAGCTCTATAAGCTAGTACAAATAATTTTACACTAGAGTTGAACTAGCTCTATAACCTAGTACAAATAATTTTACACTGGTGTTGAACTAGCTCTGTAACCTAGTACAAATAATTTTACACTAGAGTTGAACTAGCTCTATAACCTAGTATAAATAATTTTACACTAGAGTTGACCTAGCTCTATAACCTAGTACAAATAATTTTACACTATAGTTGAACTAGCTCTATAACCTAGTACAAATAATTTTACACTAGAGTTGAACTAGCTGTGTAACCTAGTTCAAATAATTTTAAACGACAATTGAACTAGCTCTATAACCTAGTACAAATAATTTTACACTAGAAATGAACTTGCTCTATAACCTAGTACAAATAATTTTACACTAGAGTTGAACTAGCTCTATAACCTAGTTAAATAATTTTACACTAGAGTTGAACTAGCTCTATAACCTAATACAAATAATTTTACACTAGAAATGAACTAGCTCTATAACCTAGTACAAATAATTTTACACTAGAGTTGAACTAGCTCTATAACCTAGTACAAATAATTTTACACTAGAGTTGAACTAGCTCTATAACCTAGTACAAATAATTTTACACTAGAGTTGAACTAGCTCTGTAACCTAGTACAAATAATTTTATACTAGAGTTGAACTAGCTCTCTAACCTAGTACAAATCTTTTTACACTAGAGTTGAACTAGCTCTATAACCTAGTACAAATAATTTTACACTAGAGTTGAACTAGCTCTATAACCAAGTACAAATACTTTTACACTAGAGTTGAACTAGCTCTATAACATAGTTCAAAACAATTTACACTAAGGTTGAACTAGCTCTATAACCTATTACAAATAATATTACACTAGAGTTGAACTAGCTATATAATCTGGTACAAATAATTTTACACTAGAGTTGAACTAGCTCTATTACCTAGTACAAATAATTTGACACTAGGGTTGAACTAGCTCTATAACCGAGTACAAATAATTTTACACTAGATTTGAACTAGCTCTATAACCTAGTACAAATACTTTTACACTAGAGCTGAACTAGCTCTATAACCTAGTTCAAATATATTTACACTAGAGTTGAACTAGCTCTATAACCTACTACAAATAATTTTACACTAGAGTTGAACTAGCTCTATAACCTAGTACAAATAATTTTACACTAGAAATGAACTAGCTCTATAACCTAGTACAAATAATTTTACACTAGAATTGAACTAGCTCTATAACCTAGTACAAATAATTTTACACTAGAGTTGAACTAGCTCTATAACCTAGTACAAATAATTTTACACTGGTGTTGAACTAGCTCTGTAACCTAGTTCAAATAATTTTACACTAGAGTTGAACTAGCTCTATAACCTAGTATAAATAATTTTACACTAGAGTTGACCTAGCTCTATAACCTAGTACAAATAATTTTACACTATAGTTGAACTAGCTCTATAACCTAGTACAAATAATTTTACACTAGAGTTGAACTAGCTGTGTAACCTAGTTCAAATAATTTTAAACGACAATTGAACTAGCTCTATAACCTAGTACAAATAATTTTACACTAGAAATGAACTTGCTCTATAACCTAGTACAAATAATTTTACACTAGAGTTGAACTAGCTCTATAACCTAGTTAAATAATTTTACACTAGAGTTGAACTAGCTCTATAACCTAATACAAATAATTTTACACTAGAGTTGAACTAGCTCTATAACCTAGTACAAATCTTTTTACACTAGAGTTGAACTAGCTCTATAACCAAGTACAAATACTTTTACACTAGAGTTGAACTAGCTCTATAACATAGTTCAAAACAATTTACACTAAGGTTGAACTAGCTCTATAACCTATTACAAATAATATTACACTAGAGTTGAACTAGCTCTATAATCTGGTACAAATAATTTTACACTAGAGTTGAACTAGCTCTATAACCTAGTACAAATAATTTGACACTAGGGTTAAACTAGCTCTATAACCGAGTACAAATAATTTTACACTAGATTTGAACTAGCTCTATAACCTAGTACAAATACTTTTACACTAGAGCTGAACTAGCTCTATAACCTAGTTCAAATATATTTACACTACGGTTGAACTAGCTTTGTAACCTAGTACAAATAATTTTACACTAGAGTTGAACTAGCTCTATAACCTAGTACAAATAATTTTACACTAGAGGTTAACTAGCTCTATAACCTATTACAAACAATTTTACACTAGACTCGAACTAGCTCTATAACCTAGTACAAATAATTTTACACTAGAGTTGAACTAGCTCTATAACCTAGTACAAATAATTTTACACTAGAGTTGAACTAGCAGTGTTACCTAGTACAAATAATTTTATACTAGAGTTGAACTAGCTGTCTAACCTAGTACGAATAATTTTACACTAGAGTTGAACTAGCTCTATAACGTTGTACAAATAGTTTTACACTAGAGTTGAACTAGCTCTATAACCAAGTACAAATACTTTTACACTAGAGTTGAATTAGCTCTATAAGATAGTTCAAAAAAATTTACACTAAGGTTGAACTAGCTCTATAACCTATTACAAATAATTTTACACTAGAGTTGAACTAGCTCTATAACCTGGTACAAATAATTTTACACTAGAGTTGAACTAGCTCTATAACCTAGTACAAATAATTTTAGAATAGGGTTGAACTAGCTCTATAACCGAGTACAAATAATTTTACACTAGAGTTGAACTAGCTCTATAACCTAGTACAAATACTTTTACACTAGAGCTGAATTAGCTCTAAAACCTAGTTCAACTAATTTTACACTAAGGTTGAACTTGCTCTATAACCTAGTACAAATAATTTTACACTAGCGTTGAACTAGCTCTATAACCTAGTACAAATAATTTTACACTATCGTTGAACTAGCTCTATAACCTAGTACAAATAATTTTACACTAGAGTTGAACTAGCTCTATAACCTAGTACAAATAATTTTACACTAGAGTTGAACTAGCTCTTAAACCTAGTACAAATCATTTTACACTAGAGTAGAACTAAATCTATAACCTAGTACAAATAATTTTAGACTAGAGTTGAACTAGCTCTATAACCTAGTACAAATAATTTTACGTTAGAAATGAACTAGCTCTATAACCTAGTACGAATAATTTTACACTAGAGTTGAACTAGCTCTATAACCTATTACAAATAATTTTACACTAGAGTTGAACTAGCTCTATAACCTAGTACAAATAATTTTACACTAGAGTTGAACTAGCTCTATGACCTAGTACAAATAATTTTACACTTATGTTGAACTAGCTGTGTTACCTAGTACAAATAATTTTATACTAGAGTTGAACTAGCTGTCTAACCTAGTACGAATAATTTTACACTAGAGTTGAACTAGCTCTATAACCTAGTACAAATAATTTTACACTGGAGTTGAACTAGCTCTATAACCAAGTACAAATACTTTTACACTAGAGTTGAATTAGCTCTATAACATAGTTCAAAAAAATTTACACTAAGGTTGAACTAGCTCTATAACCTAGTACAAATAATTTTACACTAGAGTTGAACTAGCTCTATAACAAAGTACAAATAATTTTACACTAGAGTTGAACTAGCTCTATAACCTATTAAAAATAATTTTAGACTAGGGTTGAACTAGCTCTATAACCGAGTACAAATAATTTTACACTAGAGTTGAACTAGCTCTATAACCTAGTACAAATACTTTGACACTAGAGCTGAATTAGCTCTATAACCTAGTTCAACTAATTTTACACTAAGGTTGAACTTATTCTATAACCTAGTACAAATAATTTTACACTAGAGTTGAACTAGCTCTATAACCTAGTACAAATAATTTTACACTATCGTTGAACTAGCTCTATAACCTAGTACAAATAATTTTACACTAGAGTTGAACTAGCTCTATAACCTAGTACAAATAATTTTACACTAGAGTTGAACTAGCTGTTAAACCTAGTACAAATCATTTTACACTAGAGTTGAACTAAATCTATAACCTAGTACAAATAGTTTTAGACTAGAGTTGAACTAGCTCTATAACCTATTACAAATAATTTTACACTAGAGTTGAACTAGCTCTATAACCTAGTACGAATAATTTTACAATATAGTTGAACTAGCTCTATAACCTAGTACAAATAATTTTACACTAGAGTTGAACTAGCTGTGTAACCTAGTTCAAATAATTTTACACTCTAGTTGAACTAGCTCTATAACCTAGTACAAATAATTTTACACTAGAAATGAACTAGCTCTATAACGTAGTACAAATAATTTTACACTAGATTTGAACAAGCTCTATAACCTAGTACAATTAATTTTATACTAGAGTTGAACTAGCTCTATAACCTAGTACAAATAATTTTACACTAGAGTTGAACTAGCTCTATAACCTAGTACAAATACTTTTACACTAGAGCTGAACTAGCTCTATAACCTAGTTCAAATAATTTTACACTAATGTTGAACTAGCTCTATAACCTAGTACAAATAATTTTACACTAGAGTTGAACTAGCTCTATAACCTAGTACAAATAATTTTACACTAGAGTTGCACTAGCTCTATAACCTAGTACAAATAACTTTACACTAGAGTTGAACTAGCTCTATAACCTAGTACAAATAATTTTACACTAGAGTTGAACTAAATCTATAATATAGTACAAATAATTTTACAGTAGAGTTGAACTAGCTCTATAACCTAGTACAAATAATTTTACAATAGAGTTGAACTAGCTCTATAACCTAGTACGAATAATTTTACACTAGAGTTGAACTAGCTCTATAACCTAGTACGAATAATTTTACACTATAGTTGATCTAGCTCTATAACCAAGTACAAATAATTTTACACTACAGTTGAACTAGCTGTGTAACCTAGTTCAAATAATTTTACACTACAGTTGAACTAGCAGTGTAACCTAGTTTAAATAATTTTACACTACAGTTGAACTAGCTCTATAACCTAGTACAAATAATTTTACAATAGAAATGAACTAGCTCTATAACCTAGTACAAATAATTTTACACTAGAGTTGAACTAGCTCTATAACCTAGTACAAATAATTTTAAACTAGAGTTGAACTAGCTCTATAACCTAGTACAAATAATTTTCACTAGAGTTGAACTAGCTCTGTAACCTAGTACAAATAATTTTATACTAGAGTTGAACTAGCTCTCTAACCTAATACAAATAATTTTACACTAGAGTTGAACTAGCTCAATAACCTAGTACAAATAATTTTACACTATAGTTGAACTAGCTCTATAACCATGTACAAATACTTTTACACTAGAGTTGAACTAGCTCTATAACATAGTTCAACAAAATTTACACTAAGGTTGAACCAGCTCTATAACCTATTACAAATAATTTTACACTAGAGTTGAACTAGCTCTATAACCCGGTACAAATAATTTTACACTAGAGTTGAACTAGCTCTATAACCTAGTACAAATAATTTTACACTAGGTTTGAACTAGCTCTATAACCTAGTACAAATAATTTTACAGTAGAGTTGAACTAGCTCTATAACCTAGTACAAATAATTTTACACTAGAGTTGAACTAGCTCTATAACCTAGTACAAATAATTTTACACTGGTGTTGAACTAGCTCTGTAACCTAGTTCAAATAATTTTACACTAGAGTTGAACTAGCTCTATAACCTAGTATAAATAATTTTACACTAGAGTTGACCTAGCTCTATAACCTAGTACAAATAATTTTACACTATAGTTGAACTAGCTCTATAACCTAGTACAAATAATTTTACACTAGAGTTGAACTAGCTGTGTAACCTAGTTCAAATAATTTTAAACGACAATTGAACTAGCTCTATAACCTAGTACAAATAATTTTACACTAGAAATGAACTTGCTCTATAACCTAGTACAAATAATTTTACACTAGAGTTGAACTAGCTCTATAACCTAGTTAAATAATTTTACACTAGAGTTGAACTAGCTCTATAACCTAATACAAATAATTTTACACTAGAAATGAACTAGCTCTATAACCTAGTACAAATAATTTTACACTAGAGTTGAACTAGCTCTATAACCTAGTACAAATAATTTTACACTAGAGTTGAACTAGCTCTATAACCTAGTACAAATAATTTTACACTAGAGTTGAACTAGCTCTGTAACCTAGTACAAATAATTTTATACTAGAGTTGAACTAGCTCTCTAACCTAGTACAAATCTTTTTACACTAGAGTTGAACTAGCTCTATAACCTAGTACAAATAATTTTACACTAGAGTTGAACTAGCTCTATAACCAAGTACAAATACTTTTACACTAGAGTTGAACTAGCTCTATAACATAGTTCAAAACAATTTACACTAAGGTTGAACTAGCTCTATAACCTATTACAAATAATATTACACTAGAGTTGAACTACCTCTATAATCTGGTACAAATAATTTTACACTAGAGTTGAACTAGCTCTATAACCTAGTACAAATAATTTGACACTAGGGTTAAACTAGCTCTATAACCGAGTACAAATAATTTTACACTAGATTTGAACTAGCTCTATAACCTAGTACAAATACTTTTACACTAGAGCTAAACTAGCTCTATAACCTAGTTCAAATATATTTACACTACGGTTGAACTAGCTTTGTAACCTAGTACAAATAATTTTACACTAGAGTTGAACTAGCTCTATAACCTAGTACAAATAATTTTACACTAGAGGTTAACTAGCTCTATAACCTATTACAAACAATTTTACACTAGACTCGAACTAGCTCTATAACCTAGTACAAATAATTTTACACTAGAGTTGAACTAGCTCTATAACCTAGTACAAATAATTTTACACTAGAGTTGAACTAGCAGTGTTACCTAGTACAAATAATTTTATACTAGAGTTGAACTAGCTGTCTAACCTAGTACGAATAATTTTACACTAGAGTTGAACTAGCTCTATAACGTAGTACAAATAGTTTTACACTAGAGTTGAACTAGCTCTATAACCAAGTACAAATACTTTTACACTAGAGTTGAATTAGCTCTATAAGATAGTTCAAAAAAATTTACACTAAGGTTGAACTAGCTCTATAACCTATTACAAATAATTTTACACTAGAGTTGAACTAGCTCTATAACCTGGTACAAATAATTTTACACTAGAGTTGAACTAGCTCTATAACCTAGTACAAATAATTTTAGAATAGGGTTGAACTAGCTCTATAACCGAGTACAAATAATTTTACACTAGAGTTGAACTAGCTCTATAACCTAGTACAAATACTTTTACACTAGAGCTGAATTAGCTCTATAACCTAGTTCAACTAATTTTACACTAAGGTTGAACTTGCTCTATAACCTAGTACAAATAATTTTTCACTAGCGTTGAACTAGCTCTATAACCTAGTACAAATAATTTTACACTATCGTTGAACTAGCTCTATAACCTAGTACAAATAATTTTACACTAGAGTTGAACTAGCTCTATAACCTAGTACAAATAATTTTACACTAGAGTTGAACTAGCTCTTAAACCTAGTACAAATCATTTTACACTAGAGTAGAACTAAATCTATAACCTAGTACAAATAATTTTAGACTAGAGTTGAACTAGCTCTATAACCTAGTACAAATAATTTTACAGTAGAAATGAACTAGCTCTATAACCTAGTACGAATAATTTTACACTAGAGTTGAACTAGCTCTATAACCTAGTACAAATAATTTTACAATAGAAATGAACTAGCTCTATAACCTAGTACAAATAATTTTACACTAGAGTTGAACTAGCTCTATAACCTAGTACAAATAATTTTAAACTAGAGTTGAACTAGCTCTATAACCTAGTACAAATAATTTTCACTAGAGTTGAACTAGCTCTGTAACCTAGTACAAATAATTTTATACTAGAGTTGAACTAGCTCTCTAACCTAATACAAATAATTTTACACTAGAGTTGAACTAGCTCAATAACCTAGTACAAATAATTTTACACTATAGTTGAACTAGCTCTATAACCATGTACAAATACTTTTACACTAGAGTTGAACTAGCTCTATAACATAGTTCAACAAAATTTACACTAAGGTTGAACCAGCTCTATAACCTATTACAAATAATTTTACACTAGAGTTGAACTAGCTCTATAACCCGGTACAAATAATTTTACACTAGAGTTGAACTAGCTCTATAACCTAGTACAAATAATTTTACACTAGGTTTGAACTAGCTCTATAACCTAGTACAAATAATTTTACAGTAGAGTTGAACTAGCTCTATAACCTAGTACAAATAATTTTACACTAGAGTTGAACTAGCTCTATAACCTAGTACAAATAATTTTACACTGGTGTTGAACTAGCTCTGTAACCTAGTTCAAATAATTTTACACTAGAGTTGAACTAGCTCTATAACCTAGTATAAATAATTTTACACTAGAGTTGACCTAGCTCTATAACCTAGTACAAATAATTTTACACTATAGTTGAACTAGCTCTATAACCTAGTACAAATAATTTTACACTAGAGTTGAACTAGCTGTGTAACCTAGTTCAAATAATTTTAAACGACAATTGAACTAGCTCTATAACCTAGTACAAATAATTTTACACTAGAAATGAACTTGCTCTATAACCTAGTACAAATAATTTTACACTAGAGTTGAACTAGCTCTATAACCTAGTTAAATAATTTTACACTAGAGTTGAACTAGCTCTATAACCTAATACAAATAATTTTACACTAGAAATGAACTAGCTCTATAACCTAGTACAAATAATTTTACACTAGAGTTGAACTAGCTCTATAACCTAGTACAAATAATTTTACACTAGAGTTGAACTAGCTCTATAACCTAGTACAAATAATTTTACACTAGAGTTGAACTAGCTCTGTAACCTAGTACAAATAATTTTATACTAGAGTTGAACTAGCTCTCTAACCTAGTACAAATCTTTTTACACTAGAGTTGAACTAGCTCTATAACCTAGTACAAATAATTTTACACTAGAGTTGAACTAGCTCTATAACCAAGTACAAATACTTTTACACTAGAGTTGAACTAGCTCTATAACATAGTTCAAAACAATTTACACTAAGGTTGAACTAGCTCTATAACCTATTACAAATAATATTACACTAGAGTTGAACTACCTCTATAATCTGGTACAAATAATTTTACACTAGAGTTGAACTAGCTCTATAACCTAGTACAAATAATTTGACACTAGGGTTAAACTAGCTCTATAACCGAGTACAAATAATTTTACACTAGATTTGAACTAGCTCTATAACCTAGTACAAATACTTTTACACTAGAGCTAAACTAGCTCTATAACCTAGTTCAAATATATTTACACTACGGTTGAACTAGCTTTGTAACCTAGTACAAATAATTTTACACTAGAGTTGAACTAGCTCTATAACCTAGTACAAATAATTTTACACTAGAGGTTAACTAGCTCTATAACCTATTACAAACAATTTTACACTAGACTCGAACTAGCTCTATAACCTAGTACAAATAATTTTACACTAGAGTTGAACTAGCTCTATAACCTAGTACAAATAATTTTACACTAGAGTTGAACTAGCAGTGTTACCTAGTACAAATAATTTTATACTAGAGTTGAACTAGCTGTCTAACCTAGTACGAATAATTTTACACTAGAGTTGAACTAGCTCTATAACGTAGTACAAATAGTTTTACACTAGAGTTGAACTAGCTCTATAACCAAGTACAAATACTTTTACACTAGAGTTGAATTAGCTCTATAAGATAGTTCAAAAAAATTTACACTAAGGTTGAACTAGCTCTATAACCTATTACAAATAATTTTACACTAGAGTTGAACTAGCTCTATAACCTGGTACAAATAATTTTACACTAGAGTTGAACTAGCTCTATAACCTAGTACAAATAATTTTAGAATAGGGTTGAACTAGCTCTATAACCGAGTACAAATAATTTTACACTAGAGTTGAACTAGCTCTATAACCTAGTACAAATACTTTTACACTAGAGCTGAATTAGCTCTATAACCTAGTTCAACTAATTTTACACTAAGGTTGAACTTGCTCTATAACCTAGTACAAATAATTTTTCACTAGCGTTGAACTAGCTCTATAACCTAGTACAAATAATTTTACACTATCGTTGAACTAGCTCTATAACCTAGTACAAATAATTTTACACTAGAGTTGAACTAGCTCTATAACCTAGTACAAATAATTTTACACTAGAGTTGAACTAGCTCTTAAACCTAGTACAAATCATTTTACACTAGAGTAGAACTAAATCTATAACCTAGTACAAATAATTTTAGACTAGAGTTGAACTAGCTCTATAACCTAGTACAAATAATTTTACAGTAGAAATGAACTAGCTCTATAACCTAGTACGAATAATTTTACACTAGAGTTGAACTAGCTCTATAACCTATTACAAATAATTTTACACTAGAGTTGAACTAGCTCTATAACCTAGTACAAATAATTTTACACTAGAGTTGAACTAGCTCTATAACCTAGTACAAATAATTTTACACTTATGTTGAACTAGCTGTGTTACCTAGTACAAATAATTTTATACTAGAGTTGAACTAGCTGTCTAACCTAGTACGAATAATTTTACACTAGAGTTGAACTAGCTCTATAACCTAGTACAAATAATTTTACACTGGAGTTGAACTAGCTCTATAACCAAGTACAAATACTTTTACACTAGAGTTGAATTAGCTCTATAACATAGTTCAAAAAAATTTACACTAAGGTTGAACTAGCTCTATAACCTAGTACAAATAATTTTACACTAGAGTTGAACTAGCTCTATAACAAAGTATAAATAATTTTACACTAGAGTTGAACTAGCTCTATAACCTATTAAAAATAATTTTAGACTAGGGTTGAACTAGCTCTATAACCGAGTACAAATAATTTTACACTAGAGTTGAACTAGCTCTATAACCTAGTACAAATACTTTGACACTAGAGCTGAATTAGCTCTATAACCTAGTTCAACTAATTTTACACTAAGGTTGAACTTGCTCTATAACCTAGTACAAATAATTTTACACTAGAGTTGAACTAGCTCTATAACCTAGTACAAATAATTTTACACTATCGTTGAACTAGCTCTATAACCTAGTACAAATAATTTTACACTAGAGTTGAACTAGCTCTATAACCTAGTACAAATAATTTTACACTAGAGTTGAACTAGCTGTTAAACCTAGTACAAATCATTTTACACTGGAGTTGAACTAAATCTATAACCTAGTACAAATAGTTTTAGACTAGAGTTGAACTAGCTCTATAACCTATTACAAATAATTTTACACTAGAGTTGAACTAGCTCTATAACCTAGTACGAATAATTTTACAATATAGTTGAACTAGCTCTATAACCTAGTACAAATAATTTTACACTAGAGTTGAACTAGCTGTGTAACCTAGTTCAAATAATTTTACACTCTAGTTGAACTAGCTCTATAACCTAGTACAAATAATTTTACACTAGAAATGAACTAGCTCTATAACGTAGTACAAATAATTTTACACTAGATTTGAACAAGCTCTATAAACTAGTACAATTAATTTTATACTAGAGTTGAACTAGCTCTATAACCTAGTACAAATAATTTTACACTAGAGTTGAACTAGCTCTATAACCTAGTACAAATACTTTTACACTAGAGCTGAACTAGCTCTATAACCTAGTTCAAATAATTTTACACTAATGTTCAACTAGCTCTATAACCTAGTACAAATAATTTTACACTAGAGTTGAACTAGCTCTATAACCTAGTACAAATAATTTTACACTAGAGTTGCACTAGCTCTATAACCTAGTACAAATAACTTTACACTAGAGTTGAACTAGCTCTATAACCTAGTACAAATAATTTTACACTAGAGTTGAACTAAATCTATAATATAGTACAAATAATTTTACAGTAGAGTTGAACTAGCTCTATAACCTAGTACAAATAATTTTACAATAGAGTTGAACTAGCTCTATAACCTAGTACGAATAATTTTACACTAGAGTTGAACTAGCTCTATAACCTAGTACGAATAATTTTACACTATAGTTGATCTAGCTCTATAACCAAGTACAAATAATTTTACACTACAGTTGAACTAGCTGTGTAACCTAGTTCAAATAATTTTACACTACAGTTGAACTAGCAGTGTAACCTAGTTTAAATAATTTTACACTACAGTTGAACTAGCTCTATAACCTAGTACAAATAATTTTACAAAAGAAATGAACTAGCTCTATAACCTAGTACAAATAATTTTACACTAGAGTTGAACTAGCTCTATAACCTAGTACAAATAATTTTAAACTAGAGTTGAACTAGCTCTATAACCTAGTACAAATAATTTTCACTAGAGTTGAACTAGCTCTGTAACCTAGTACAAATAATTTTATACTAGAGTTGAACTAGCTCTCTAACCTAATACAAATAATTTTACACTAGAGTTGAACTAGCTCAATAACCTAGTACAAATAATTTTACACTATAGTTGAACTAGCTCTATAACCATGTACAAATACTTTTAAACTAGAGTTGAACTAGCTCTATAACATAGTTCAAAAAAATTTACACTAAGGTTGAACCAGCTCTATAACCTATTACAAATAATTTTACACTAGAGTTGAACTAGCTCTATAACCCGGTACAAATAATTTTACACTAGAGTTGAACTAGCTCTATAACCTAGTACAAATAATTTTACACTAGGTTTGAACTAGCTCTATAACCTAGTACAAATAATTTTACAGTAGAGTTGAACTAGCTCTATAACCTAGTACAAGTAATTTTACACTAGAGGTGAACTAGCTCTATAATCTAGTTCAAATAATTTTACACTAAGGTTGAACTAGCTCTATAACCTAGTACAAATAATTTTACACTAGAGTTGAACTAGCTCTATAACCTAGTACACATATTTTTACACTAGAGTTGAACTAGCTCTATAACCTAGTATAAATAATTTTACACTAGAATTGAACTAGCTCTGTAACCTAGTGCAAATAATTTTACACTAGAGTTGAACTAGCTCTGTAACCTAGTTCATATAATTTTACACTAGAGTTGAACTAGCTCTATAACCTAGTACAAATAATTTTTCCCTAGAGTTGAATTAGCTCTATAACCCGGTACAAATAATTTTACACTAGAGTTGAACTAGCTCTATAACCTAGTACAAATAATTTTACACTAGAATTGAACTAGCTCTGTAACCTAGTATAAATAATTTTACACTAGAGTTGAACTAGCTCTGTAACCTAGTTCAGATAATTTTACACTAGATGTCGGAGAAACGACACCTATGGGATCGCGTGGATCCCTTTACAGTTCGGCAGGGAGAAAAGGCTCGCACAAAGAGCAGATCCAACGATCAACACGAGGGATTTTTACCCAGGTTCGGGCCGCAAAGATGCGTAAAACCCTACTCCTGCTTGGTTGTATTAGATGTGTTCTAGCTCAATTTCTGGGAGCGCTACAGTACTCAGCCGCTACTCATGCCGAATGGGCCAGAGAAGATCCTCCTCTCTCTCTGAGCCAGAAGCCCCCCCCCCCTCCGTAGCTACGCCTTGGGCCTCCTTTTATATGTCGAAGGGGTCACCAACAGTGGCGAAGTACAAGAGGTGTAAAGTTGCTACAGTGCTATCACTGACGTCTGAGGACAAACGCATTAAATGCTCTGTCTAGGTGTCCCTTATCTCCTTGGGGACAGAAAAAGAGCCTATCCCATCAGCACCGCTTAACCCCATCCGCCTCCAATGCCATGACACGCGTCCAGGAGGACAAACCCCGCCTGACAGGCTGGTCTCTACACTGAAGCGGTGGCAAGGTGGCGGGATCTTGCCAGGTGCGAGTCTTGCCGGGTCTTCGCTAGCTATCCCGGCAAGCATCTTGCCGGGATCCCAGCCTTCGGTCTTCTGTGCTCTGATCATCGGCTTGAATGCCTTCTTGATGGTCTTGTGCTTGTTCCCAATTGTCCCCAGGCAAGCATCTTGCCGGGAGGCCAATATCGGGTCTTCTCGGTGACCTGCCTGGAGGTCTTCTCCCAGGAAGGCTTGCTTCCCGGAAACTCTATCTTGATCTTGCCGGCCTTGAGCTTGCCAGTCTTGCGCAACAAAGTGTTGTGCCCATGCTGGAGCCTGACGCTTGACAGCAAGGACTAAAGGTATGTCTTCTGCCCCGGGTGCGTTTGTCTCTACGGCTAGGGCTTGAGGCCCTGCCGGAGCCTGTGGCCCCCCGGTAGGCTTGTCGTTGTTCCCGGCAAGTAGTCCTTGCCGGAAAACCCTTCTGTGTTCTATGAGTGGATGTCTTCCCAGCCATGCCCTTCCCGCCTGGAGGCTGCAACTTGCCGGTGCAAGTCCAGGGGTAATGGACACCCCCTGTTCATTACACCGACACTAGAGCTGAACTAGGTCTATAACCTAGTACAAATAATTTTACACTAGAATTGAACTAGCTCTATAACCTAGTTAAAATAATTTTACACTAGAGTTGAACTAGCTCTGTAACCTAGTTAAAATAATTTTACACTAGAGTTGAACTAGCTCTGTAACCTTGTTCAAATAATTTTACACTAGAGTTGAACTAGCTCTACAACCTAGTTCAAATAATTTTACACTAGAGTTGAACTAGCTCTGTAACATAGTTCCAATAATTTTACACTAGAATTGAATTAGCTCTGTAACCTAGTTCAAATAAATTTACACTAGAGTTGAACTAGCTCTATAACCGAGTACAAATAATTTTACACTAGAGTTCAACTAGCTCTATAACCTAGTACAAAAAATTTTACACTAGAGATGAACTAGCTCTATAACCTAGTACAAGTACTTTTACACTAGAGCTGAACTAGCTCTATAATCTAGTTCAAATAATTTTACACTAAGGTTGAACTAGCTCTATAACCAAGTACAAATAATTTTACACTAGAGTTGAACTAGCTCTATAACCTAGTACACATATTTTTACACTAGACTTGAACTATCTCTATAATTTAGTATAAATAATTTTACACTAGAATTGAACTAGCTCTGTAACCAAGTGCAAATAATTTTACACTAGACTTGAACTAGCTCTGTAACCTAGTTCATATAATTTTACACTAGAGTTGAACTAGCTCTATAACCTAGTACAAATAATTTTTCACTAGAGTTGAATTAGCTCTATAACCTAGTACAAATAATTTCACACTAGAATTGAACTAGCTCTATAACCTAGTACAAATAATTTTACACTAGAATTGAACTAGCTCTGTAACCTAGTATAAATAATTTTACACTAGAGTTGAACTAGCTCTGTAACCTAGTTCAAATAATTTTACACTAGAGTTGAACTAGGTCTATAACCTAGTACAAATAATTTTACACTAGAATTGAACTAGCTCTATAACCTAGTTAAAATAATTTTACACTAGAGTTGAACTAGCTCGGTAACCTTGTTCAAATAATTTTACACTAGAGTTGAACTAGCTCTACAACCTAGTTCAAATAATTTTACACTTGAGTTGAACTAGCTCTGTAACATAGTTCCAATAATTTTACACTAGAGTTGAATTAGCTCTGTAACCTAGTTCAAATAAATTTACACTAGAGTTGAACTAGCTCTATAACCTAATACAAATAATTTCACACTAGAGTTGAACTAGCTCTATAATCTAGTACAAATAATTTTACACAAGAAATGAACTAGCTATATAACCTAGTTCAAATATTTTTACCCTAGTGTTGAATTAGCTCTATAACCTAGTACAAATATTTCTACACTAGAGTTTAACTAGCTCTATAACCTAGTACAAATAATTTTACACTAGAGTTGAACTAGCTCTATAACCAAGTACAAACACTTTTACACTAGAGTTGAACTAGCTCTATAACCTAGTTCAAAAAAATTTACACTAAGGTTGAACTAGCTCTATAACCTATTACAAATAATTTTACACTAGAATTGAACTAGCTCTATAACCTAGTACAAATAATTTTACACTAGAATTGAACTAGCTCTGTAACCTAGTATAAATAATTTTACACTAGAGTTGAACTAGCTCTGTAACCTAGTTCAAATAATTTTACACTAGAGTTGAACTAGGTCTATAACCTAGTACAAATAATTTTACACTAGAATTGAACTAGCTCTATAACCTAGTTAAAATAATTTTACACTAGAGTTGAACTAGCTCGGTAACCTTGTTCAAATAATTTTACACTAGAGTTGAACTAGCTCTACAACCTAGTTCAAATAATTTTACACTTGAGTTGAACTAGCTCTGTAACATAGTTCCAATAATTTTACACTAGAGTTGAATTAGCTCTGTAACCTAGTTCAAATAAATTTACACTAGAGTTGAACTAGCTCTATAACCTAATACAAATAATTTCACACTAGAGTTGAACTAGCTCTATAATCTAGTACAAATAATTTTACACAAGAAATGAACTAGCTATATAACCTAGTTCAAATATTTTTACCCTAGTGTTGAATTAGCTCTATAACCTAGTACAAATATTTCTACACTAGAGTTTAACTAGCTCTATAACCTAGTACAAATAATTTTACACTAGAGTTGAACTAGCTCTATAACCAAGTACAAACACTTTTACACTAGAGTTGAACTAGCTCTATAACCTAGTTCAAAAAAATTTACACTAAGGTTGAACTAGCTCTATAACCTATTACAAATAATTTTACACTAGTGTTGAACTAGCTCTATAACCTAGTACAAATATTTTTACACTAGAGTTGAACTAGCTCTATAACCTAGTACAAATAATTTTACAGTAGAGTTGAACTAGCTCTATAACCTTGTACAAATAACTTTACAATAGAGTTGAACTAGCTCTATAACCTAGTTCAAATAATTTTACATTAGAGTTGAACTAGCTCTATAACCTAGTTCAAATAATTTTACACTAGAGTTGAACTAGGTCTATAACCTAGTACAAATAATTTTACACTAGAATTGAACTAGCTCTATAACCTAGTTAAAATAATTTTACACTAGAGTTGAACTAGCTCGGTAACCTTGTTCAAATAATTTTACACTAGAGTTGAACTAGCTCTACAACCAAGTTCAAATAATTTTACACTAGAGTTGAACTACCTCTGTAACATAGTTCCTATAATTTTACACTAGAGTTGAATTAGCTCTGTAACCTAGTTCAAATAAGTTTACACTAGAGTTGAACTAGCTCTATAACCTAATACAAATAATTTCACACTAGAGTTGAACTAGCTCTATAACCTAGTACAAATAATTTTACACTAGAGTTGAACTAGCTCTATAACCTAGTACAAATAATTTTACACTAGAGTTGAACTAGCTCTATATCCTAGTACAAATAATTTTACACTAGAGTTGAACTAAATCTATAACCTAGTACAAATAATTTTACACTAGAGTTGAACTAGCTCTATAACCTAGTAAAAGTAATTTTACACTAGAGTTGAACTAGCTCTATAACCTAGTACGAATAATTTTACACTATGGTAGAACTAGCTCTATAACCTAGTACAAATAATTTTACACTAGAGTTGAACTAGCTCTATAACCTAGTACGAATAATTTTACACTAGAGTTGAACTAGCTCTATAACCTAGTACGAATAATTTTACACTATAGTTGAACTAGCTCTATAACCTAGTACGAATAATTTTACACTAGAGTTGAACTAGCTGTGTAACCTAGTTCAAATAATTTTACACTACAGTTGAACTAGCTCTATAACCTAGTACAAATAATTTTACACTAGAAATGAACTAGCTCTATAACCTAATACAAATAATTTTACACTAGAGTTGAACTAGGTCTATAAACGAGTACAAATAATTTCACACTAGAGTTGAACTAGCTCTATAACCTAGTACAAATAATTTTACACTAGAGTTGAACTAGCTCTATAACCTAGTACAAATAATTTTACACTAGAGTTGAACTAGCTCTATAACCTAGTACAAATGATTTTACACTAGAGTTGAACTAGCTCTATAACCTATTACAAATAATTTTACACTAGAGTTGAACTAGCTCTATAACCTAGTACAAATATGTTTACACTAGAGTTGAACTAGCTCTATAACCTAGTACAAATAATTTTACAGTAGAGTTGAACTAGCTCTATAACCTAGTACAAATAATTTTACAGTAGAGTTGAACTAGCTCTATAACCTAGTTCAAATAATTTTACATTAGAGTTGAACTAGCTCTATAACCTAGTACAAATATTTTACACTAGAGTTGAATTAGCTCTATAACCTAGTACAAATAATTTTACACTAGAGTTGAACTAGCTCTATAACCTAGTACAAATTATTTTACATTAGAGTTGAACTAGCTCTATAACCTAGTACACATAATTTTACACTAGAGTTGAACTAGCTCTATAACCTAGTACAAATAATTTTACACTAGAGTTGAGCCATGTCGGTGCACTAAGGATTGGGTCCTTTAGTACCCCGTACTTGTGCATGGATAGTTGTAGCCACACCTGCGGCCAGGCCTGCCGGGGAACTACCGAATGCAAGTTCATAAAGTCAAGGAGGCATCCAAGACAAGGCAATAATCAAAATATAGAAGACCGAAGGCTGGAGCCCCGGCAAGATCTTGTCGGGATGGCTCACGGCTCCGGCAAGGCTCGCACCCGGGAAGACCACGCCACTCTGTCACCGCTCCAGTGCAGCGACTAGCTTGTCATTTAGCTGTGGTCCTCCTGGGTGCGTGTTAGATGCTAGTGGTAGAAGGGCTTAAGCGGTGCTGATTGGACGGCTTCTTTTCCCATCCCCAAGACGCTAAGGGACACCTCAACGGAGCATTAAATGTTCTTGACCTAAACCGTCAGTGTTAGGTATGATAACACTGTAGCCACTTTTACACCTCATGTATGCCCTGTACGCCACTGTTGGTGACCCCTTCGAACGTATAAAAGGAGGCCCAAGGCGTAGCTACAGGGGGATCGGATCTTCTCTAGCCTATTCTGCATGAGTAGCGGCTGAGTACTGTAGCGCTCCCAGAACTTGAGCTAGAACACATCTAATACAACCAAGTAGGAGTAGGGTTTTACGCATCTTTGCGGCCCAAACCTGGGTAAAATTACCGCGTGTTGATCATCAGATATGCTCTCTGTATAAACCCTTCCCCTTGCCGAATCGTAAAGGGATCCTCGCGATCCCATAGGTGTCGTTTCTCTGACATCTTTATCGCGCCAGGTAAGGGGAGGAAGGTTGTGCAGAACTGATCTAGTGACAAGCGCGCCAGTTCTTCATCATCTTCGTCGCCATGGCCCCCAAGAGGATGGGTTTCACGGCGGTTGGACCATCCACGTCCGCCGCGCCTGTGCTTACACGCACGGGCGACGGTGTCGACGCGGGTGGAGGAGGTAGAGATCCAGAGCTTCCACGACGCTCTGGTGATCATAGCCAGGCAAGCGGCGTCGTTCACGCCGCTAGATCTAGGGATGGAGCTGTGCTGCCAGCAGGCGGTGCAGCGAACTCCAGAGACGGAAGGGCGCCTTCTAAGACACCCACACCGGCGCACCCACCGCAACCTTCTCAGGGCGGCGCGATGAACGTCGCCGATATGTTGGTGGGTCCGGGCGTCCCCACGGAAAATCTCCTGAGCATCAACCTCGGGATGTGCGAGACTAGCATGCATGTCCACATGCTGGTGGAAGCGGTGTACGGTCGCGGGACCGTGATCTAGCTCCTTCCAACATAGTTGGGAGTCAGAGCACATCACGTTCCTCGCACGTGTCGCCGCCGCCTACATGAGCAGAAGCGCTGGCACATGCACAGCTGCTTCTGAACTTCCCTCCTGCTGCGGACAAGCTCAAAGAATGGAGAGCTGCCATTCAGAGCCTCGTTGGCCTCGCCAACGAAGATAAGCCACAGCGCAGGCAGAGCCTTCGCGGCGGCAGTCCATCGAGCCGGCACGCGTCGGTGGTGAGAAGACTGGAGATGGTACAACTATAGTGTACTCTCCCCCACAACGGCAGCAGTGGTCACTGACTCGACGGGTCGACACCCGTGATGACGATTCCACGGCGTCGTCCGATCCGCGAACTCGCCGCGATCAACGTCAAGTTCTTTGGGAGCGAGGCAAGGAAGGCGCTCGAACTACCATCGAGCGGCGGCGGGAAGCGCGCTATCAGTCCGACAAGTGCGCAGGACCTACTGTAGACAAGCCAGCGCCGGGGTATCCTGTCGATCTACCTTACGAGGTGGGTTGTCCAGCGTTTACTCGTGAGCTGCGGCGAGTCCAGTGGCCCAATTCCCGCACGTTCAAGCCGGAAGTCCCGGAGAAATATGACGGCAAGACCCACCCGTCAGAGTGCCTGAGCATCTACACCATTGCGGTGCAGGCTGCCGGGGCTCGTGACGACAAGATACTCGCCAACTACTTCCGATTGGTGCTTAAGCCCAACGTCAGGTCATGGTTGATGCACCTGCCGGAGAATTCCATTTCTTCTTGGGTAGATTTGTGCCATGAGTTTGTTGGCGCCTTCACTGGAAGCCACCAAGCTCCTGGCCAGGAAAGCGATCTGCATCTCATCCCCCAGAAGGAAGGCGAGACTTTGTGCAAGTACATCCAGAGGTTCAGCCGCATACATCACAACATTCCAGACGTTCATCCTGCCGCTGTTTTCAGCGCGTTCCATCAGAACGTGCGCAACCGCAGGATGCGGGAAGAGCTGGCGATGAACAAGGTCAGGGATGTTGCCGAGCTTTATGCTCTGGCAGATAAGTGTGCTCGAGCTGAAGAAGGGAGGAGACTCCCCAGCGAAGATGCTGGTGTAGGGGTCGACTCTGAAGATGAGGATGCCGCCGCTCCGGCAAAGAAGGGCCGGCAGCGTAACAGGAAGCTTAAGGGCAAGGCCGTGCTTGCCGTTGAGGTATCCGGCAACCCCGGTACCGCCAAGAAGGCCAAGGTTGATGACCCCGGCAAGGATATTGCCTGGTGCGCCTCCTGCCAAGCCTTGGCGGCTGCCGACAAGCCAGACAGTTCCGGTAAGCAGTATTGCAAGATCCACCGCACCAAGGGCCACGATCTCCAAGACTGCCGGCAAGTCGAGCAACTTGTCGAGAAGCAGAAAGCCGAGTACGTGAGGCGAGACAAGTAGAAGGCCCAGGATGGCGCGGAGGGGTCCGGCAAGAAGCGTGGGGGCCGAGGAGGTTGCCGCGGCAAGGCCAAGCAACAGAAGGACCGGCCCGCTCGAGGCCACGACAAGCAAGAGGGGGGTGATGATGACATTGAGGAGGACGATGAATCCAGTGAACAAGAATTCCAGAAAGCTACGGACGCCATGTGCATTGACGGAGGTGCCTCGTTGCATTCTTCCCACCGCCAACTTAAATAGTGGGCGCGTGAGGTTAATGTGACTGAGCCATCTGTCGGCGCCCGGAAGCCTTTGAAATGGTCCAACACGCCTATCGTTTTTGACGTTGAGGATCACCCTGATCGCATAACCGCGGTCGGGTGTTTGCCGTTGTTGGTCTCACCAACGATTCGCAACCTCAAGGTGACGAAGATGTTAGTTGACGGTGGGGCCAGTTTGAACTTGATCTCACCCGAGGTAATCAAGAGATTGCAAATTCCTGATGGATATCTCGAGGAGACGGGTTCGTTTCAAGGGGTCAATCCAGGAAGGAGTCAGCCCAAGGGAAAGATCACGCTTCCGGTGACATTTGGTAGCGACCTGAATTTCAGGACAGAGAAGATTGTCCTCGATGTCGCCAAGATTCCGTTGCCATATAGTGGGATCCTTGGCCGTCCAGCAATGGCCAAGTTCATGGCGGCATCACATTACGCCTACAATGTGCTGAAGATGCCCGGGCCGATGAGCGTTATCACTGTCAGTTCCGACAAGAAAGACGCGCTTATCTGCACCGATCAACTCTACCGGGAGGCAGTTGCAGCATCTGCCGCCAAGGCACTTGCTCCTGCCACTGAAACTCCTGGGGGGAAGAAGACCGGCAAGACCTCCCGCACACACTCCGGCAAGCACACCTCCTCAGAGTGCTACGCTCCTGTTGAGGATGTGCCAGAGAGTTCCACCGGCAAGAGCAAGAAGTCCAAGGCTGCTCCGCCAGAGACCAAGAAGGTGCCCGCCAAGGAAGATGGCTCGGGAGGAACTTTCACCATATGTTCCACCATCGACAGCAAATAGGAAAGCGCGCTCGTTGCCTTCCTGTGGGCGAATGTCGATGTGTTTTCATGGCAACCATCGGATATCCCCGGTGTTCCCAGGGAGGTGATTGAGCACCACCTTGCCGTCTGTCCACACGCGCGGCCCGTCAAGCAGAAAGTCAGGAAGCAAGCTTTGGAGCGGCAACAGTTTATTGCCGAAGAAATTAAGAAGTTAGAAGCGGCAGGCTTGGTTAGAGGAGTACTTCATCCAACATGGTTGACCAATCCAGTTGTAGTGCGCAAGGCGAATGGAAAATGGAGGCTGTGTATTGATTATACAGATATCAATAAAGCCTGTCCAAAAGATCCTTTTCCCTTGCCGCGCATCGACCAGATTGTGGACTCCACTGCCGGCTGCGACTTGCTGTCATTCCTTGACGCCTATTCAGGTTATCACCAGATTTTTATGGCCAAGGAAGACAAAGAGAAGACCGCATTTATCACCCCATGTGGTACGTATTGCTTTTTGCGTATGCCTTCTGGGTTGAAAAGTGCTGGTTCTACATTTGCAAGAGCAGTCCAGATTGGTTTTCAGCCCCAGCTACATAGAAATATGGAAGCTTATATGGATGACATAGTGGTCAAAACCAAGGACAAGGCAACGCTCATATCAGATTTAGAAGAAACATTTGCCAATCTGCGCAAGATCAATTTAAAGCTCAACCCTGAGAAGTGTGTGTTTGGTGTCCCATTCGGCAAGCTTCTCGGGTTCTTTGTATCTCAACGTGGAATTGAAGCAAAGCCCGACAAGATCAAAGCAATTGAGCAAATTGAAGCGCCAAGACGTGTCAACGATGTGCGTCGCCTTGCCGGCTGCGTCGCGGCTTTGAGTAGGTTCATCTCAAAATCTGCTGAGCGCGCCCTGCCCTTTTTCAAAATATTGAAGAAGGCAGGTCCAATGAAGTGGACTCCGGAGGCGGAGGCAGCGCTGCAGGATTTGAAGAAGTACCTCTCCTCTCCGCCAGTCCTAGTCGCGCCAAAACCACAAGAGCCGTTGCTGCTATATTTAGCAGCAACAAATCAAGTGGTGAGTGCCGTGCTAGTGGCAGAGAGAGAAGTTGATGAAGAAGCAGCGGCAACGGCAGGACCGCCAAGCGACAAGCCGGGATCCTCCCCGGCAGGGTCTGGTGCTGACAAAGCAAGATCTGCGCAGCCAAATGAATCAATTCAGAAGAAGAAGATGGTGCAGCGCCCGGCCTATTTTGTCAGCTCCCTTTTGCAGGGGGCTAGGTCAAGATATTCTGGTGTGCAGAAGTTGCACTTCGGCCTCCTCATGGACTCGAGGAAGCCGCGCCATTACTTCCAAGCACACGAGATCACCGTTGTCACTCGCTTTCCATTGCAGCGGATTTTGCGGAACCCAGATGCTACCAGCAGGATTGTGGAGTGGGCTTTGGAGCTGTCAAATTTTGGTCTCAAGTTCGAAAGTACTTCGACCATACAGAGTAGAGCCTTGGCGGAGTTCATTGCAGAATGGACCCCAACGCCAGATGAAGAGGTTCCAGAGTCAACTCTCCCCGGCAAGGAAACGAATCAAGAGTGGATTATGTATTTTGATGGGGCTTTCTCGCTGCAAGGCGCCGGTGCTGGTGTGCTGCTTGTCGCACCCACCGGAGAGTACCTCAAATACGTGATTCAGATGCATTTTCCCCGAGAGAGGTCAACGAACAATACTGCGGAGTATGAAGGGTTGCTTGCCGGTCTCAGGATCGCGGCAGACCTTGGAATCCAGAAGCTTATTGTCAGAGGTGATTCTCAACTTGTCATCAAGCAAGTCAATAAAGATTATCAGAGCCCGTTGATGGAAGCTTATGTAGATGAAGTAAGGAAGTCGGAAGAGCATTTTGACGGTCTGCAAATGGAGCACGTTCCTCGTGCAGAAAACAGCATTGCTGATGGCCTGTCAAAATGCGCTGCTCTCAAGTTACCTGTGGAACCAGGGACTTTTGTGCTTCGACTGGCTGAAACATCCGTGACACCATCAATGGGACAAGAGAAGAGAAGAAAGCTGAGTTCTGGCAAGTACTTCCCGGCAGAGCTCCCAGAAGCCGCCGGCAAAGAAGTTGCTGGGAACGACACCAAGCTTGCCGGAGAGCGACAGGATCCGGCAGAGCCTCAAGCTCTTACCGTCGAGACAAACGCTCCCGCCAAGCTTGCCGGGGAACAGCAAGCTCCGGCAGGGACTCAAGCCCTTGCTGTCGAGACAATTGCTCCCGCGGTAGAAGATATGCCTTTAGTCCTTGCTGTCGAGCCCCAGGCTCCAGCATGGGCACAGCACATCCTCCATTTCCTTCAGACAGGAGAACTCCCTGAGGAACAGGAAGAAGCGGAAAAAGTAGCCCGGCGGTCCAACATCTACCAGTTCGTGGACAATGTCCTGTACAGAAAGAGGCCGAACGGTGTGAAATTGAAGTGCAGTTCTCGGGAAGATGGACTGGAGCTGTTGGCAGAGATACATGGAGGCATATGTGGCTCCCACATAGGATCAAGAGCACTTGCTGGTAAGGCATTCCGACAAGGTTTCTTTTGTCCCACTGCTCTCCAGGATGCAACTGCGCTAGTAACCAAGTGTGAAGCATGCCAGTTTCATTCAAAGAAATTGCATCAACCAGCTCAAGCTCTTCAGACAATCCTTCTCTCCTGGCCATTTTTGGTCTGGGGGCTCGACATCTTGGGCCCTTTTCCCTGTGCTATCGGGGGCTTTGAGTACTTGTACGTTGCAATCGACAAATTTACAAAGTGGCCGGAAGTGGAAGCAGTGAGGAAGGTGACAGCACAGTCAGCCGTCAAGTTCATCAAAGGAATAGTTTGCCGCTTTGGTGTACCAAACAGGATCATCACCGACAACGGCACACAGTTCACGAGCCGCACCTTCATGCAGTATGTCCAAGACCTTGGCGGCAAGATTTGTTTTGCTTCTGTTGCCCACACGAGGAGCAACGGCCAGGCGGAAAGGGCTAATGCTGAAGTGCTGCGAGGCCTCAAGACGAGGACTTTCGACAAGCTGTGCAAGTGCGGAAGGCGCTGGATTGATGAGTTGCCGGTGGTTCTTTGGTCAATCAGGACGACACCGACTCGAGCCACCGGCCAGACACCCTTCTCCCTAGTATATGGGGCGGAAGCAGTTCTCCCCACGGAACTCACATACGGGTCACCTTGAGTGCTCGCTTATGATGAGCTTGAGCAAGAGCAGCTGCGGCAAGATGACGCTACGCTCCTTGAGGAAGATCGTCTTCAGGCTGCTGTGCGAGCTGCACGCTACCAGCAAGCTTTGCGCCGCTATCATAGCAGCAAGGTTCATGCCCGAAGTCTTGAGGAAGGCAACCTTGTTCTTCGGCGCATTCAGTCCACCAAGAATTCCAACAAGTTGACGCCGAAGTGGGAAGGGCCTTATCGGGTAGTGCGAGTCACCAGGCCTGGCGCAGTCCGCCTGGAGACCGAAGATGGCGTCCCAGTGAGCAACTCCTGGAATATCGAGCATCTTCGTAAGTTCTACCCATGAGGCGTGGTTGCCGGGTCTCCCGGCAACCCCTTTTGTACAATTCTTGCCGCTGAAGCATGTAATCCTTTGTACAAAGCCAGGCGCAGATGCTGTGCATAGTTGAATAAAGCTAAGTGTTTTGCAAATCTTGTTGATGTTCATGTTTACTTATGTGCATGTTTATCTGAGATATTGTATTACACTTATCTCCAGCAAGTGCTAACGAACCGCCAAGGTTCCATATCTCTATTTTCTCTTCTTTCTTTTTCTCAAAGGACAGAAGGTTCCCTCGCATGCAAGTTTGCCGGGGGGGAAGGATGGTATGGATACCGACAGGCGACGTTCAAGGTTGACATCTTGCCGGAAGAAGTACAAGCGTAAAAGCTAAGTTGCTAAGTTGCAGAAACTTTAAACAATTTTTTCTGTTTTTGTTATTCTCCTTGAACGATTTCAACTCTTGTATGGAAAACCTGCACGCGAAGGAACCTTGTTGTGATTGGTTGCGCCCTTATCCTGTTTCTAGTCCACTCAACAGTTTAGGTGGCTGCACTGAAAACACCAAGGTCTCTTGCCGGTAGCGGCACCGCCAGCAGGCTGCTAAAGTCCCGCACCTAGCGCTCGCGGAAAGGGTGCGCGCGCTGGCAAGTTTCCAATCAAGCGTAGGGCGAATACATACAGAAAGAAATTAAACAAGGGGAATAGCATAGCATTCGTCCAGAACATAGCGAGTTATATTACATCAATCTTGTCGCGATTCTAACATAAGATAAACTGTTCTTGGCATGGATGGCAGCGAGAAGTAAGGCAGCTAATCCCGGCGATCGCCTTCAACTCTCTTCACTTGGCTTACCCTGTCGACGATGGGCGCGACAAGTTCTTCTGCCGCCTTGAGAGCTGCATCCTTCAGCAGGCGGTCAAGGACGTTGGCGAGGTTGATGCCGGGGTTCCTGTGCACCACCTTGATGAGCACCTTCTGGAGGACGGCCCGGCAGAGCTTGCGGGACTCGTTAGCCTGATGAGCTTTTCGGTCTGAATGGAGCTGCTCCAGGGCTTCAAGCACACGGTCAAAGAACATGGTCAGCTTGGCGCTCGGGGACACCCTGTCATCAGAAGAGTACCTGAAGCCTTGCAGGCCCATGGTGGACAATTGTGCGGCAAGCTTCTCCGCAACATCGACAAGCTTTTCAGTCCAGATTTGCACTCCTGACACATAGTCGTTGTGAGCGGCGGCAGGGCTCTTGAGCAGCTCCTGCTCATTTCGGAGATCTTTGACCAAGGCCTTTTCTCGAGCCCTGCTGCCCTCAAGAGTCTCCTCCAGCGTGGCCAGTTTCGTTTTCAGATCTTCGATGGAGTCAGTGGCTGAAGAGAGCTGTTTGGTCTTGTCGGATATGGTGACCTGCATCTCCATTAGGCTGTGGAGAGCTTTGTCTCTTTCAGCTTCTAGTGTTGAGATCTTCTTGCCGTGGTCCTCGAGATCTGCCTCCAGCTTCTTCACCCTCTCCTCCAGCAAGTTCTTGGCGGCCTCTGCAGCTCCGGCAGCATCGATGGCCACCTTTAGCTTGCCGGCATGGTCTGTGGTCAGGGCCTCAAGTGTCTCCCTGTGCTTCAGCTCCAGATCCTGGGTCCGCTGCGCGACAAGCCTTTCAATCTCCTCGTCCTTGGCACGGAGCTTGTCGGCAAGTGCCTTCTCGCGAGCGGTCAGGTCGTCATCATGAGCCTCAAGCCCGACACGGAGCTCTCTTAGGCGTGCTTCCTTTGTGGCGGCCTGTTGTTTGGCATCTTCCTGTGCCTGCTCAACGTCGGACTGCTTCATGAAGAGCTCGTCCCACCTTTGGCTCAGTTGCTCTTGGCCCGCCCTCAACTCCTGAAAAGCTTCGGCAAACCAGGCATGCGTTTCCTCAATGCGTTTCTGGAGATCTGCTTCAACCTTGTCGACAACCGCGGCCCTGGAGTCTAGTTTCTCCTTCCGGGCGCGGTGGAGTGCTTGGAGCTTCTCGTAGTTGTCTCGCATGGCCTTGAGGAGCTTCTCTTCTTCAAATTTGCTGCTACTGGCGCTTAGTTCATCAACGACCTCGAGCCCAGCAGCGGCGATGGCGTCTTCATCAAAGACTTCCCCTTCAGTTGGCGCCCTAGTGCTTGCCGTGCTTGGGATGCTGATGAACAAGTTGTCGCCAATCTTGAGGTACTTGCTTGACGAGGGAGCTTCGGATGTTGGTGGTTGTTCCTCAATAGCCGCCTCCCCGGCAGCTGGGGGCTCTGTGTCCGGCGTAGCGCCTGGCACTCCTGCGGCAGGGATGCCGTCAGTACGGTCACTAGCCTCCTCGCCGGCCCTCTCGGCGGATTCCTTGGCGGCCTCTTCCTGCACAGCCCTGGCAGCTTTGGCGCTGGCATCCTTGGCGGCCTCGGCGGCAGCGTTCTTGGCGGCTTCGGCAGCTTCGGCTGCAGCATTCTTGGCGGCCTCGTCAGCGGAAATCCTGTCAGCCTCGGCGGCAGCATCCCTGGCGGTCTCCTCGATGACAGCATCGACATCCATATGCTCCATCGAGGGAATGTCTGGGGGCCAAGAAAACAAATCAAGATTAGACTGAGATGGAAGTTCAAGAAGACAAAAAAAAGGAAAACAGAATAACAAATACCTGTGCCAACATTGGTTGCCGGCGTAGAGCTGCCGGTGCCCAAGTTTGTCGGCTCTTCCTCATCGCGATAAAGCACGCTAGAGGAAGTCCTTGCTGGAGATCCATCTCTGGGCAGCATAGCTGACGGAGGCGGCACGACAGGGGCGGCCTCTAATGGTTCTCCTCGTCGTTGCTCTCCTCCTGCACGCCTGGTGATGTCAGCAGTGAAGATACACACCCCGGCACTTGCCAGCGGAAAGTGAGTAATGGACTCACGTTGGGGGCTGCACCGGGGGCTGTGTTGAGGGCTGCGTCGTGGGCTTGACTCCGGGCTGACGTTGATCGTCTCTGGCGCACCTGAGGTGCTTGCCGGCGGTTCGTCACCCGTCGAGGTCTTTGCCCTCTTCGCTACCCTTTGTGCCAATGTTTCTGTATCATCTCTGCAGGAGCAAATCAAAGCAAAATAAATGAGATAAGAAAAACCAAAAACTCAGAAAGTAAAGGACGCGGCAAGATCCTTAGTCTTCTTCTTCTTCTCCCGAGCTAAAGGTAGAGAGGTCGAAGTCGACTTCCGCCACGGGAGGAGGTGGAGGGGTGTTCCTAGGCCGCTTGGCTACGGCGGGCGCGGGTTGCTGATGAGCCCATTGCCGCTGCGTGGCCTTGCCGGCTGCCCCCTTGCCGGCTGCCCCCTTGCCGGGGGCTCCACCGCTCGAGGAAGACTGGTGGACTGCGGTGCCAGAGGTAGCTCTCCGAAGAACGCGCCTCTTCCTCACTTCGAGAGCTGGGGCCTCCTCGTGCAGCTCTTCCTCGGCTGTATCTTCGGCAGAAGGGCCTCCGGTAGATGTGCCACCCTGCTCTTCGGCGGTCTCGCCCTGCCCGGCAAGATTCTCGTCCGGCAGCATTTCCCCTCCGCTGGTTTCCTCTTCCACGAAGCCGGCGCTGCCGGCCTCCGCGGCAAGATTTGCCTCCTCCGCCCTAGTGGCGATGTACGCCAGCTCTTCATCAGTGGTGGCGCGGACGAGATTTTCTTCTGCGCGGATGGCCTTCTCCGACAGATTATCAAAGAATTGTTGTGCGTGCTCCTTAGACGGCTCGATCCAAGTCCCATCAAGGCTGTGGGCGTCAAACGCCGGCATCATGGCAATGATTGAAGTCAAAGCGGAGTTGTTGCACAAAGGAACTATGCCTGCCGGCAGTTTGCACACCACATCAGCCCTAAACAGTTTCTGGCAGAGGGCTGCGTGCTGCATAAGCGTCAAGTTATGGTTCATCCCAGGGCGCAGCCTCATGATGTCTGCCGCGTTCCGGAATTCCCAAGCTGGCCTCCCCTTGTTCTGCAGAGGGGCGATGCGCCAGCGAAGGAAATCGGCGCCTATCATCTCTATTGTGAGCCCGGCAGCTCTGAGGCGGTGAATCCTGGTAGTAGAGACTGTGAGCTTCTTGCCGTAAGGATCGAGGGCACTCCAGTCGTTGTTGCGCACTATCTTCATCTGCCGCGGCAAGCAGAAGAGCTAGAGTTTTGTCTCCTGAATCCAGCACCACTTGGCCCGCCATTCATCCCACTTCTCGCGGTAGGCCCCCTCTAGGTAAACCTCCTTGATTCCTGGCCGTGGAATCCAAGCGATGGAACCGGAAAGGGCCTCGCCCTTTTGGATACGAGGAATAAAGTAATGGCGGAAAAGGGCGGTGCTAGGGACTACTCCGGCGAAGTTTTCGCAAAGGTGAGCGAAAACTGACATGCATGTCATAGCATTGGGCGTGAAATCCAAAAGCTGGAAGCCGTATGTGAGCATGATGTCGTTGAAGAAATCAGAGAAAGGAGGACAGAGCCCGCAGTAGAAGTAATCGGCAAAGAAGTGATACTTATTTGGGCCGCCTCCGGAAGAACCTGGACTCACGAGGGTGGCGGAGTGCGCTGTCGTCTCCGCCGCCCACACGCACTGGTATCGATCCCTCAGGGCGGCCACGTCGAGCGCCGGAGGGAAGACGACGTGCTCCTTCCGCATCTTCGCCAGCTTGCTCTCCGAGACAGCGCCGTCTATCTCCTTGCCCTTGCTTGCTTTGCGCGGCATGGCGGCTATGGAGGCTGAGGCTGAGGATGGGGAGGGAGTGGAGGTGCAGATGGATGAGAGGGGCTTTGTTTCGACTCGAGGAAGAAGACGACAGCGGTTACCAGATTGGAAAAGACAAGAGGTAAATGAGCGGCGCCTCTGCGGATTCCTTCTTATGGGGAGGACGCGAGGCCGCCTCTTTATTCAAATAATATTGAAACGCTTCGCGAGCGCGCTGCTGTAACAGCCGCGCTGCGCACGTCCCCCACGTCCCGCATTCAATGGGCGTCGTGGGCGATGCAGTAAATGGAATGATTACGGTGGATAACTCCTGCCACGCGTGCCCGTGCACTGTTTGGGCCTGGCCCAACAACACCTCGCACCCGTGTATGGCCCAGGCCCGGGGGCTCCTGTCAGTGCACTAAGGATTGGGTCGTTTAGTACCCCGTACTTGTGCACGGACAGTTGTAGCCACACCTGCGGCCAGGCCTGCCGGGGAACAACCGAATGCAAGTTCATAAAGTCAAGGAGGCATCCAAGACAAGGCAATAATCAGAAGATAGAAGACCGAAGGCTGGAGCCCCGGCAAGATCTTGCTGGGATGGCTCACGGCCCCGGCAAGGCTCGCACCCGGCAAGACCTCGCCACTCTGTCACCGCTCCAGTGCAGCGACTAGCTTGTCGTTTAGCTATTGTCCTCCTGGGTGCGTGTCAGATGCTAGTCGTAGAAGGGCTTAAGCGGTGCTGATGGGACGACTTGTTTTCCCATCCCGAAGACGCTAAGGGACACCTCAACGGAGCATTAAATGTTCATGTCCTAAACCGTCAGTGTTAGGTATGATAACACTGTAGCCACTTTTACACCTCATGTATGCCCTGTACGCCACTGTTGGTGACCCCTTCGAACGTATAAAAGGAGGCCCAAGGCGTAGCTACAGGGGGATCGGATCTTCTCTAGCCTATTCTGCATGAGTAGCGGCTGAGTACTGTAGCGCTCCCAGAACATGAGCTAGAACACATCTATTACAACCAAGCAGGAGTAGGGTTTTACGCATCTTTGCGGCTCGAACCTGGGTAAAATTCCCGCGTGTTGATCATCAGATCTGCTCTCTTTATAGACCCTTCACCTTGCAGAATCGTAAAGGGATCCTCGCGATCCCATAGGTGTCGTTTTTCCGACAAACTAGCTCTGTAACCTAGTTCAAATAATTTTACACTAGAGTTGAACTAGCTCTGTAACCTAGTTCAAATAATTTTACACTAGAGTTGAACTAGCTCTATAACCTAGTACAAATAATTTTACACTAGAGTTGAAGAGCTTTATAACCTAGTACAAATGATTTTACACTAGAGTTGAACTAGCTTTATAAACTAGTACAAATAATTTTACACTAGAATTGAACTAGCTTTATAACCTAGTTAAAATAATTTTACACTAGAGTTGAACTAGCTCTTTAACCTAGTACAAATAATGTTACACTAGAGTTGAACTAGCTCTACAACCAAGTTCAAGTAATTTTACATTAGAGTTGAACTAGCTCTGTAACATAGTTCCAATAATTTTGCACTAGAGTTGAACTAGCTCTGTAACCTAGTTCGAATAAATTTACACTAGAGTTGAACTAGCTCTATAACCTAGTACAAAAGTTTTTACACTAGAGTTGAGCTAGCTCTATAACCTTGTACAAATAATTTTACACAAGAAATGAACTAACTCTATAACCTAGTACAAATAATTTTACACTAGAGTTGAACTAGCTCTATAACCTAGTACAAATAATTTTACACTAGAGTTGAACTAGCTCTATAACCTAGTACAAATAATTTTACACTAGAGTTGAACTAAATCTATAACCTAGTACAAATAATTTTACACTAGAGTTGAAATAGCTCTATAATCTAGTAAAAATAATTTTACACTAGAGTTGAACTAGCTCTATAACCTAGTACGAATAATTTTACACTATAGTTGAACTAGCTCTATAACCTAGTACCAATAATTTTACACTAGAGTTGAACTAGCTCTATAACCTAGTACAAATAATTTAACACTAGAGTTGAACTAGCTCTATAACCTAGTACGAATAATTTTACACTAGAGTTGAACTAGCTCTATAACCTAGTACGAATAATTTTACACTATAGTTGAACTAGCTCTATAACCTAGTACGTATAATTTTACACTAGAGTTGAACTAGCTGTGTAACCTAGTTCAAATAATTTTACACTACAGTTGAACTAGCTCTATAAGCTAGTACAAATAATTTCACACTAGAAATGAACTAGCTCTATAACCTAGTACAAATAATTTTACACTAGAGTTGAACTAGCTCTATAACCTAGTACAAATAATTTCACACTAGAGTTGAACTTGCTCTATAACCAAGGACAAATAATTTTACACTAGAGTTGAACTAGCTCTGTAACGTAGTTCAAATAATTTTACACTAGAGTTGAACTAGCTCTATAACCTAGTAAAAATAATTTTACACTAGAGTTGAACTAGCTCTATAACCTAGTAAAAATAATTTTACACTAGAGTTGAACTAGCTCTATAACCTAGTACAAATAATTTTACACTAGAGTTGAACTAGCTCTATAACCTAGTACAAATAATTTTACAATAGAGTTGAACTAGCTCTATAACCTAGTACGAATAATTTTACACTATAGTTGAACTAGCTCTATAACCTACTACAAATAATTTTACACTAGAGTTGAACTAGTTCTATAACCTAGTACAAATAATTTAACACTAGAGTTGAACTAGCTTTATAACCTAGTACGAATAATTTTACACGAGAGTTGAACTAGCTCTACAACCTAGTACGAATAATTTCACACTATAGTTCAACTAGCTCTATAACCTAGTACGTATAATTTTACACTAGAGTTGAACTAGCTGTGTAACATAGTTCAAATAATTTTACATTATAGTTGAACTAGCTCTATAACCTAGTACAAATATTTTTACACTAGAAATGAACTAGCTCTATAACCTAGTACAAATAATTTTACACTAGAGTTGAACTAGCTCTATAACCTAGTACAAATAATTTCACACTAGAGTTGAACTAGCTCTATAACCTAGTGCAAATAATTTTACACTAGAGTTGAACTAGCTCTGTAACCTAGTTCAAATAATTTTACACTAGAGTTGAACTAGCTCTATAACCTAGTAAAAATAATTTTACACTAGAGTTGAACTAGCTCTATAACCTAGTAAAAATAATTTTACAATAGAGTTGAACTAGCTCTATAACCTAGTACGAATAATTTTACACTATAGTTGAACTAGCTCTATAACCTAGTACAAATAATTTTACAATAGAGTTGAACTAGTTGTGTAACCTAGTTCAAATAATTTTACACTACAGTTGAACTAGCTCTATAACCTAGTACAAATAATTTTACACTAGAAATGAACTTGCTCTATAACCTAGTACAAATAATTTTACACTAGAGTTGAACTAGCGCTATAACCTAGTACAAATAATTTCACACTAGAGTTGAACTAGCTCTATAACCTAGTACAAATAATTTTACACTAGAGTTGAACTAGCTCTGTAACCTAGTTCAAATAATTTTACACTAGAGTTAAACTAGCTCTACAACCTAGTAAAAATAATTTTACACTAGAGTTGAACTAGCTCTATAATCTAGTAAAAATAATTTTACACTAGAGTTGAACTAGCTCTATAACCTAGTACGAATAATTTTACACTATAGTTGAACTAGCTCTATAACCTAGTACCAATAATTTTACACTAGAGTTGAACTAGCTCTATAACCTAGTACAAATAATTTAACACTAGAGTTGAACTAGCTCTATAACCTAGTACGAATAATTTTACACTAGAGTTGAACTAGCTCTATAACCTAGTACGAATAATTTTACACTATAGTTGAACTAGCTCTATAACCTAGTACGTATAATTTTACACTAGAGTTGAACTAGCTGTGTAACCTAGTTCAAATAATTTTACACTACAGTTGAACTAGCTCTATAAGCTAGTACAAATAATTTCACACTAGAAATGAACTAGCTCTATAACCTAGTACAAATAATTTTACACTAGAGTTGAACTAGCTCTATAACCTAGTACAAATAATTTCACACTAGAGTTGAACTTGCTCTATAACCAAGGACAAATAATTTTACACTAGAGTTGAACTAGCTCTGTAACGTAGTTCAAATAATTTTACACTAGAGTTGAACTAGCTCTATAACCTAGTAAAAATAATTTTACACTAGAGTTGAACTAGCTCTATAACCTAGTAAAAATAATTTTACACTAGAGTTGAACTAGCTCTATAACCTAGTACAAATAATTTTACACTAGAGTTGAACTAGCTCTATAACCTAGTACAAATAATTTTACAATAGAGTTGAACTAGCTCTATAACCTAGTACGAATAATTTTACACTATAGTTGAACTAGCTCTATAACCTACTACAAATAATTTTACACTAGAGTTGAACTAGTTCTATAACCTAGTACAAATAATTTAACACTAGAGTTGAACTAGCTTTATAACCTAGTACGAATAATTTTACACGAGAGTTGAACTAGCTCTACAACCTAGTACGAATAATTTCACACTATAGTTCAACTAGCTCTATAACCTAGTACGTATAATTTTACACTAGAGTTGAACTAGCTGTGTAACATAGTTCAAATAATTTTACATTATAGTTGAACTAGCTCTATAACCTAGTACAAATATTTTTACACTAGAAATGAACTAGCTCTATAACCTAGTACAAATAATTTTACACTAGAGTTGAACTAGCTCTATAACCTAGTACAAATAATTTCACACTAGAGTTGAACTAGCTCTATAACCTAGTGCAAATAATTTTACACTAGAGTTGAACTAGCTCTGTAACCTAGTTCAAATAATTTTACACTAGAGTTGAACTAGCTCTATAACCTAGTAAAAATAATTTTACACTAGAGTTGAACTAGCTCTATAACCTAGTAAAAATAATTTTACAATAGAGTTGAACTAGCTCTATAACCTAGTACGAATAATTTTACACTATAGTTGAACTAGCTCTATAACCTAGTACAAATAATTTTACAATAGAGTTGAACTAGTTGTGTAACCTAGTTCAAATAATTTTACACTACAGTTGAACTAGCTCTATAACCTAGTACAAATAATTTTACACTAGAAATGAACTTGCTCTATAACCTAGTACAAATAATTTTACACTAGAGTTGAACTAGCGCTATAACCTAGTACAAATAATTTCACACTAGAGTTGAACTAGCTCTATAACCTAGTACAAATAATTTTACACTAGAGTTGAACTAGCTCTGTAACCTAGTTCAAATAATTTTACACTAGAGTTAAACTAGCTCTACAACCTAGTAAAAATAATTTTACACTAGAGTTGAACTAGCTCTATAACCTAGTACAAATAATTTTACACTAGAGTTGAACTAGCTCTATAACCTAGTACCAATAATTTTACACTAGAGTTGAACTAGCTCTATAACCTAGTACGAATAATTTTACACTATAGTTGAACTAGCTCTATAACCTAGTACCAATAATTTTACACTAGAGTTGAACTAGCTCTATAACCTAGTACAAATAATTTAACACTAGAGTTGAACTAGCTCTATAACCTAGTACGAATAATTTTACACTAGAGTTGAACTAGCTCTATAACCTAGTACGAATAATTTTACACTATAGTTGAACTAGCTCTATAACCTAGTACGTATAATTTTACACTAGAGTTGAACTAGCTGTGTAACCTAGTTCAAATAATTTTACACTACAGTTGAACTAGCTCTATAAGCTAGTACAAATAATTTCACACTAGAAATGAACTAGCTCTATAACCTAGTACAAATAATTTTACACTAGAGTTGAACTAGCTCTATAACCTAGTACAAATAATTTCACACTAGAGTTGAACTTGCTCTATAACCAAGGACAAATAATTTTACACTAGAGTTGAACTAGCTCTGTAACGTAGTTCAAATAATTTTACACTAGAGTTGAACTAGCTCTATAACCTAGTAAAAATAATTTTACACTAGAGTTGAACTAGCTCTATAACCTAGTAAAAATAATTTTACACTAGAGTTGAACTAGCTCTATAACCTAGTACAAATAATTTTACACTAGAGTTGAACTAGCTCTATAACCTAGTACAAATAATTTTACAATAGAGTTGAACTAGCTCTATAACCTAGTACGAATAATTTTACACTATAGTTGAACTAGCTCTATAACCTACTACAAATAATTTTACACTAGAGTTGAACTAGTTCTATAACCTAGTACAAATAATTTAACACTAGAGTTGAACTAGCTTTATAACCTAGTACGAATAATTTTACACGAGAGTTGAACTAGCTCTACAACCTAGTACGAATAATTTCACACTATAGTTCAACTAGCTCTATAACCTAGTACGTATAATTTTACACTAGAGTTGAACTAGCTGTGTAACATAGTTCAAATAATTTTACATTATAGTTGAACTAGCTCTATAACCTAGTACAAATATTTTTACACTAGAAATGAACTAGCTCTATAACCTAGTACAAATAATTTTACACTAGAGTTGAACTAGCTCTATAACCTAGTACAAATAATTTCACACTAGAGTTGAACTAGCTCTATAACCTAGTGCAAATAATTTTACACTAGAGTTGAACTAGCTCTGTAACCTAGTTCAAATAATTTTACACTAGAGTTGAACTAGCTCTATAACCTAGTAAAAATAATTTTACACTAGAGTTGAACTAGCTCTATAACCTAGTAAAAATAATTTTACAATAGAGTTGAACTAGCTCTATAACCTAGTACGAATAATTTTACACTATAGTTGAACTAGCTCTATAACCTAGTACAAATAATTTTACAATAGAGTTGAACTAGTTGTGTAACCTAGTTCAAATAATTTTACACTACAGTTGAACTAGCTCTATAACCTAGTACAAATAATTTTACACTAGAAATGAACTTGCTCTATAACCTAGTACAAATAATTTTACACTAGAGTTGAACTAGCGCTATAACCTAGTACAAATAATTTCACACTAGAGTTGAACTAGCTCTATAACCTAGTACAAATAATTTTACACTAGAGTTGAACTAGCTCTGTAACCTAGTTCAAATAATTTTACACTAGAGTTAAACTAGCTCTACAACCTAGTAAAAATAATTTTACACTAGAGTTGAACTAGCTCTATAACCTAGTACAAATAATTTTACACTAGAGTTGAACTAGCTCTATAACCTAGTACCAATAATTTTACACTAGAGTTGAACTAGCTCTATAACTTAGTACAAATAATTTTACACTAGAGTTGAACTAGCTCTGTAACCTAGTACAAATAATTTTATACTAGAGTTGAACTAGCTCTCTAACCTAGTTCAAATAATTTTACACTAGAGTTGAACTAGCTCTATAACCTAGTACAAATAATTTTACACTAGAAATGAACTAGCTCTATAACCTAGTACAAATAATTTTACACTAGAGTTGAACTAGCTCTATAACCTAGTACCAATAATTTTACACTAGAGTTGAACTAGCTCTATAACTTAGTACAAATAATTTTACACTAGAGTTGAACTAGCTCTGTAACCTAGTACAAATAATTTTATACTAGAGTTGAACTAGCTCTCTAACCTAGTTCAAATAATTTTACACTAGAGTTGAACTAGCTCTATAACCTAGTACAAATAATTTTACACTAGAGTTGAACTAGCTCTATAACCAAGTACAAATACTTTTATACTAGAGTTGAAATAGCTCTATAACATAGTTCAAAAAAAATTACACTAAGGTTGAACTAGCTCTATAACCCATTACAAATAATTTTACACTAGAGTTGAAATAGCTCTATAACCTGGTACAAATAATTTTACACTAAAGTTGAACTAGCTCTATAACCTAGTACAAATAATTTGACACTAGGGTTGAACTAGCTCTAAAACCGAGTACAAATAATTTTACACTAGAATTGAACTAGCTCTATAACCTAGTACAAATACTTTTACACTAGAGCTGAACTAGCTCTATAACCTAGTTCAAATAATTTTACACTACGGTTGAACTAGCTCTATAACCCAGTACAAATAATTTTACACTAGAGTTGAACTAGCTCTATGACCCAGTACAAATAATTTTACACTAGAGTTGAACTAGCTCAATAACCTAGTACAAATAATTTTACACTAGAGTTGAACTAAATCTATAATCTAGTACAAATAATTTTGCACTAGAGTTGAACTACCTCTATAACTTAGTACAAATATTTTTACACTAGAGTTGATCTAGCTCTATAACCTAGTACAAATAATTTTACACTAGAGTTGAACTACCTCTATAACCTAGTTCAAATAATTTTACAGTAGAGTTGAACTAGCTGTGTAACCTTGTTCAAATAATTTTACACTACAGTTGAACTAGCTCTATAACCTAGTACAAATAATTTTACACTAGAAATGAACTAGCTCTATAACCTAGTACAAATAATTTTACACTAGAGTTGAACTAGCTCTATAACCTAGTACAAATAATTTCACACTAGAGTAGAACTAGCTCTATAACCTAGTACAAATAATTTTACACTAGAGTTGAACTAGCTCTGTAACCTAGTTCAAATAATTTTACACTAGAGTTGAACTAGCTCTACAACCTAGTAAAAATAATTTTACACTAGAGTTGAACTAGCTCTATAACCTAGTACAAATAATTTTACACTAGAGTTGAACTAGCTCTATAACCTAGTACAAATAATTTTACACTAGAGTTGAACTAGCTCTATAACCTAGTACAAATAATTTTACAATAGAGTTGAACTAGCTCTATAACCTAGTACGAATAATTTTACATTAGAGTTGAACTAGCTCTGTAACCTAGTTCAAATAATTTTACACTAGAGTTGAACTAGCTGTGTAACCTAGTTCAAATAATTTTACACTACAGTTGAACTAGCTCTATAACCTAGTACAAATAATTTTACACTAGAAATGAACTAGCTCTATAACCTAGTACAAATAATTTTACACTAGAGTTGAACTAGCTCTATAACCTAGTACCAATAATTTTACACTAGAGTTGAACTAGCTCTATAACTTAGTACAAATAATTTTACACTAGAGTTGAACTAGCTCTGTAACCTAGTACAAATAATTTTATACTAGAGTTGAACTAGCTCTCTAACCTAGTTCAAATAATTTTACACTAGAGTTGAACTAGCTCTATAACCTAGTACAAATAATTTTACACTAGAGTTGAACTAGCTCTATAACCAAGTACAAATACTTTTATACTAGAGTTGAAATAGCTCTATAACATAGTTCAAAAAAAATTACACTAAGGTTGAACTAGCTCTATAACCCATTACAAATAATTTTACACTAGAGTTGAAATAGCTCTATAACCTGGTACAAACAATTTTACACTAAAGTTGAACTAGCTCTATAACCTAGTATAAATAATTTGACACTAGGGTTGAACTAGCTCTAAAACCGAGTACAAATAATTTTACACTAGAATTGAACTAGCTCTATAACCTAGTACAAATAATTTTACACTAGAGCTGAACTAGCTCTATAACCTAGTTCAAATAATTTTACACTACGGTTGAACTAGCTCTATAACCCAGTACAAATAATTTTACACTAGAGTTGAACTAGCTCTATGACCCAGTACAAATAATTTTACACTAGAGTTGAACTAGCTCAATAACCTAGTACAAATAATTTTACACTAGAGTTGAACTAAATCTATAATCTAGTACAAATAATTTTGCACTAGAGTTGAACTACCTCTATAACTTAGTACAAATATTTTTACACTAGAGTTGATCTAGCTCTATAACCTAGTACAATTAATTTTACACTAGAGTTGAACTACCTCTATAACCTAGTTCAAATAATTTTACAGTAGAGTTGAACTAGCTGTGTAACCTAGTTCAAATAATTTTACACTACAGTTGAACTAGCTCTATAACCTAGTACAAATAATTTTACACTAGAAATGAACTAGCTCTATAACCTAGTACAAATAATTTTACACTAGAGTTGAACTAGCTCTATAACCTAGTACAAATAATTTCACACTAGAGTAGAACTAGCTCTATAACCTAGTACAAATAATTTTACACTAGAGTTGAACTAGCTCTGTAACCTAGTTCAAATAATTTTACACTAGAGTTGAACTAGCTCTACAACCTAGTAAAAATAATTTTACACTAGAGTTGAACTAGCTCTATAACCTAGTACAAATAATTTTACACTAGAGTTGAACTAGCTCTATAACCTAGTACAAATAATTTTACACTAGAGTTGAACTAGCTCTATAACCTAGTACAAATAATTTTACAATAGAGTTGAACTAGCTCTATAACCTAGTACGAATAATTTTACATTAGAGTTGAACTAGCTCTGTAACCTAGTTCAAATAATTTTACACTAGAGTTGAACTAGCTGTGTAACCTAGTTCAAATAATTTTACACTACAGTTGAACTAGCTCTATAACCTAGTACAAATAATTTTACACTAGAAATGAACTAGCTCTATAACCTAGTACAAATAATTTTACACTAGAGTTGAACTAGCTCTATAACCTAGTACAAATAATTTTACACTAGAGTTGAACTAGCTCTATGACCTAGTACAAATAATTTTACACTAGAGTTGAACTAGCTCTGTAACCTAGTACAAATAATTTTATACTAGAGTTGAACTAGCTCTCTAACCTAGTTCAAATAATTTTACACTAGAGTTGAACTAGCTCTATAACCTAGTACAAATAATTTTACACTAGAGTTGAACTAGCTCTATAACCAAGTACAAATACTTTTATACTAGAGTTGAAATAGCTCTATAACATAGTTCAAAAAAAATTACACTAAGGTTGAACTAGCTCTATAACCCATTACAAATAATTTTACACTAGAGTTGAACTAGCTCTATAACCTGGTACAAATAATTTTACACTAGAGTTGAACTAGCTCTATAACCTACTACAAATAATTTGACACTAGGGTTGAACAACCTCTATAACCGAGTACAAATAATTTTACACTAGAATTGAACTAGCTCTATAACCTAGTACAAATACTTTTACACTAGAGCTGAACTAGCTCTATAACCAAGTACAAATAATTTTACACTAGAGTTGAACTAGCTCTATAACCTAGTACAAATAATTTCACACTAGAGTAGAACTAGCTCTATAACCTAGTACAAATAATTTTACACTAGAGTTGAACTAGCTCTGTAACCTAGTTCAAATAATTTTACACTAGAGTTGAACTAGCTCTACAACCTAGTAAAAATAATTTTACACTAGAGTTGAACTAGCTCTATAACCTAGTACAAATAATTTTACACTAGAGTTGAACTAGCTCTATAACCTAGTACAAATAATTTTACACTAGAGTTGAACTAGCTCTATAACCTAGTACGAATAATTTTACATTAGAGTTGAACTAGCTCTGTAACCTAGTTCAAATAATTTTACACTAGAGTTGAACTAGCTGTGTAACCTAGTTCAAATAATTTTACATTACAGTTGAACTAGCTCTATAACCTAGTACAAATAATTTTACATTAGAAATGAACTAGCTCTATAACCTAGTACAAATAATTTTACAATAGAGTTGAACTAGCTCTATAACCTAGTACAAATAATTTTACACTAGAGTTGAACTAGCTCTATAACCAAGTACAAATACTTTTATACTAGAGTTGAAATAGCTCTATAACATAGTTCAAAAAAAATTACACTAAGGTTGAACTAGCTCTATAACCCATTACAAATAATTTTACACTAGAGTTGAACTAGCTCTATAACCTGGTACAAATAATTTTACACTAGAGTTGAACTAGCTCTATAACCTACTACAAATAATTTGACACTAGGGTTGAACTACCTCTATAACCGAGTACAAATAATTTTACACTAGAATTGAACTAGCTCTATAACCTAGTACAAATACTTTTACACTAGAGCTGAACTAGCTCTATAACCTAGTTCAAATAATTTTACACTACGGTTGAACTAGCTCTATAACCTAGTACAAATAATTTCACACTAGAGTTGAACTAGCTCTATGATCTAGTACAAATAATTTTACACTAGAGTTGAACTAGCTCTATCACCTAGTACAAATAATTTTACACTAGAGTTGAACTAGCTCTATAACCTAGTACAAATAATTTTACACTAGAGTTGAACTAAATCTATAACCTAGTACAAATAATCTTCCACTAGAGTTGAACTAGCTCTATAACCTAGTACAAATATTTTTACACTACAGTTGATCTAGCTCTAGAACCTAGTACAAATAATTTTACAGTAGAGTTGAATTAGCTCTATAACCTAGTACAAATAATTTTACACTAGAGTTGAACTAGCTCTATAACCTAGTTCAAATAATTTTACATTAGAGTTGAACTAGCTCTATAACCTAGTACAAATATTTTACACTAGAGTTGAACTAGCTCTATAACCTAGTACAAATAATTTTACACTAGAGTTGAACTAGCTCTATAACCTAGTACAAATACTTTTATACTATAGTCGAAATAGCTCAATAACATAGTTCAAAAAAATTACACTAAGGTTGAAATAGCTCTATAACCCATTACAAATAATTTTACACTAGAGTTGAACTAGCTCTATAACCTAGTACAAATAATTTTACACTAGAGTTGAACTAGCTCTATAACCTAGTTCGAATAATTTTACTAGAGTTGAACTAGCTCTATAACCTAGTACGAATAATTTTACACTATAGTTGAACTAGCTCTATAACCTAGTAAAAATAATTTTACACTAGAGTTGAACTAGCTCTATAACCTAGTTCAAATAATTTTACACTACAGTTGAACTAGCTCTATAACCTAGTACAAATAATTTTACACTAGAAATGAACTAGCTCTATAACCTAGTACAAATAATTTGACACTAGAGTTGAACTAGCTCTATAACCTAGTACAAATAATTTCACACTAGAGTTGAACTAGCTCTATAACCTAGTACAAATAATTTTATACTAGAGTTGAACTAGCTCTGTAACCTAGTTCAAATAATTTTACACTAGAGTTGAACTAGCTCTATAACCTAGTAAAAATAATTTTACACTAGAGTTGAACTAGCTCTTTAACCTAGTACAAATAATTTTACACTAGAGTTGAACTAGCTCTATAACCTAGTAAAAATAATTTTACATTAGAGTTGAACTAGCTCTATAACCTAGTATGAATAATTTTACACTATAGTTGAACTAGCTCTATAACCTAGTACAAATAATTTTACACTAGAGTTGAACTAGCTGTGTAACCTAGTTCAAATAATTTTACACGACAGTTGAACTAGCTCTATAACCTAGTACAAATAATTTTACACTAGAAATGAACTAGCTCTATAACCTAGTATAAATAATTTTACACTAGAGTTGAACTAGCTCTATAACCTAGTACCAATAATTTTACACTAGAGCTGAACTAGCTCTGTAACCTAGTACAAATAATTTTATACTAGAGTTGAACTAGCTCTCTAACCTAGTTCAAATAATTTTACACTAGAGTTGAACTAGCTCTATAACCTAGTACAAATAAGTTTACACTAGAGTTGAACTAGCTCTATAACCAAGTACAAATACTTTTATACTAGAGTTGAAATAGCTCTATAACATAGTTCAAAAAAAATTACACTAAGGTTGAACTAGCTCTATAACCCATTACAAATAATTTTACACTAGAGTTGAACTAGCTCTATAACCTGGTAAAAATAATTTTACACTAGAGCTGAACTAGCTCTATAACCTAGTACAAATAATTTGACACTAGGGTTGAACTAGCTCTATAACGGAGTACAAATAATTTTACACTAGAATTGAACTAGCTCTATAACCTAGTACAAATACTTTTACACTAGAGCTAAACTAGCTCTATAACCTAGTTCAAATAATTTTACACTACGGTTGAACTAGCTCTATAACCCAGTACAAATAATTTTACACTAGAGTTGAACTAGCTCTAGGACCCAGTACAAATAATTTTACACTAGAGTTGAACTATCTCTATTAAATAGTACAAATAATTTTAGACTAGAGTTGAACTAGCTCTATAACCTAGTACAAATACTTTTACACTAGAGTTGAACTAAATCTATAATCTAGTACAAATAATTTTGCACTAGAGTTGAACTAAATCTATAACCTAGTACAAATATTTTTACACTAGAGTTGATCTAGCTCTATAACCTAGTACAAATAATTTTACAGTAGAGTTGAACTAGCTCTATAACCTAGTACAAATAATTTTACACTAGAGTTGAACTAGCTCTATAACCTAGTTCAAATAATTTTACATTAGAGTTGAACTAGCTCTATAACCTAGTACAAATATTTTACACTAGAGTTGAACTAGCTCTATAACCTAGTACAAATAATTTTACACTAGAGTTGAACTAGCTCTATAACCTAGTACAAATACTTTTATACTATAGTCGAAATAGCTCAATAACATAGTTCAAAAAAATTACACTAAGGTTGAAATAGCTCTATAACCCATTACAAATAATTTTACACTAGAGTTGAACTAGCTCTATAACCTAGTACAAATAATTTTACACTAGAGTTGAACTAGCTCTATAACCTAGTTCGAATAATTTTACTAGAGTTGAACTAGCTCTATAACCTAGTACGAATAATTTTACACTATAGTTGAACTAGCTCTATAACCTAGTACAAATAATTTTACACTAGAGTTGAACTAGCTGTGTAACCTAGTTCAAATAATTTTACACTACAGTTGAACTAGCTCTATAACCTAGTACAAATAATTTTACACTAGAAATGAACTAGCTCTATAACCTAGTACAAATAATTTGACACTAGAGTTGAACTAGCTCTATAACCTAGTACAAATAATTTCACACTAGAGTTGAACTAGCTCTATAACCTAGTACAAATAATTTTATACTAGAGTTGAACTAGCTCTGTAACCTAGTTCAAATAATTTTACACTAGAGTTGAACTAGCTCTATAACCTAGTAAAAATAATTTTACACTAGAGTTGAACTAGCTCTTTAACCTAGTACAAATAATTTTACACTAGAGTTGAACTAGCTCTATAACCTAGTAAAAATAATTTTACATTAGAGTTGAACTAGCTCTATAACCTAGTATGAATAATTTTACACTATAGTTGAACTAGCTCTATAACCTAGTACAAATAATTTTACACTAGAGTTGAACTAGCTGTGTAACCTAGTTCAAATAATTTTACACGACAGTTGAACTAGCTCTATAACCTAGTACAAATAATTTTACACTAGAAATGAACTAGCTCTATAACCTAGTATAAATAATTTTACACTAGAGTTGAACTAGCTCTATAACCTAGTACCAATAATTTTACACTAGAGTTGAACTAGCTCTGTAACCTAGTACAAATAATTTTATACTAGAGTTGAACTAGCTCTCTAACCTAGTTCAAATAATTTTACACTAGAGTTGAACTAGCTCTATAACCTAGTACAAATAAGTTTACACTAGAGTTGAACTAGCTCTATAACCAAGTACAAATACTTTTATACTAGAGTTGAAATAGCTCTATAACATAGTTCAAAAAAAATTACACTAAGGTTGAACTAGCTCTATAACCCATTACAAATAATTTTACACTAGAGTTGAACTAGCTCTATAACCTGGTAAAAATAATTTTACACTAGAGTTGAACTAGCTCTATAACCTAGTACAAATAATTTGACACTAGGGTTGAACTAGCTCTATAACGGAGTACAAATAATTTTACACTAGAATTGAACTAGCTCTATAACCTAGTACAAATACTTTTACACTAGAGCTAAACTAGCTCTATAACCTAGTTCAAATAATTTTACACTACGGTTGAACTAGCTCTATAACCCAGTACAAATAATTTTACACTAGAGTTGAACTAGCTCTAGGACCCAGTACAAATAATTTTACACTAGAGTTGAACTATCTCTATTAAATAGTACAAATAATTTTAGACTAGAGTTGAACTAGCTCTATAACCTAGTACAAATACTTTTACACTAGAGTTGAACTAAATCTATAATCTAGTACAAATAATTTTGCACTAGAGTTGAACTAAATCTATAACCTAGTACAAATATTTTTACACTAGAGTTGATCTAGCTCTATAACCTAGTACAAATAATTTTACAGTAGAGTTGAACTAGCTCTATAACCTAGTACAAATAATTTTACACTAGAGTTGAACTAGCTCTATAACCTAGTTCAAATAATTTTACATTAGAGTTGAACTAGCTCTATAACCTAGTACAAATATTTTACACTAGAGTTGAACTAGCTCTATAACCTAGTACAAATAATTTTACACTAGAGTTGAACTAGCTCTATAACCTAGTACAAATACTTTTATACTATAGTCGAAATAGCTCAATAACATAGTTCAAAAAAATTACACTAAGGTTGAAATAGCTCTATAACCCATTACAAATAATTTTACACTAGAGTTGAACTAGCTCTATAACCTGGTAAAAATAATTTTACACTAGAGTTGAACTAGCTCTATAACCTAGTACAAATAATTTGACACTAGGGTTGAACTAGCTCTATAACGGAGTACAAATAATTTTACACTAGAATTGAACTAGCTCTATAACCTAGTACAAATACTTTTACACTAGAGCTAAACTAGCTCTATAACCTAGTTCAAATAATTTTACACTACGGTTGAACTAGCTCTATAACCCAGTACAAATAATTTTACACTAGAGTTGAACTAGCTCTAGGACCCAGTACAAATAATTTTACACTAGAGTTGAACTATCTCTATTAAATAGTACAAATAATTTTAGACTAGAGTTGAACTAGCTCTATAACCTAGTACAAATACTTTTACACTAGAGTTGAACTAAATCTATAATCTAGTACAAATAATTTTGCACTAGAGTTGAACTAAATCTATAACCTAGTACAAATATTTTTACACTAGAGTTGATCTAGCTCTATAACCTAGTACAAATAATTTTACAGTAGAGTTGAACTAGCTCTATAACCTAGTACAAATAATTTTACACTAGAGTTGAACTAGCTCTATAACCTAGTTCAAATAATTTTACATTAGAGTTGAACTAGCTCTATAACCTAGTACAAATATTTTACACTAGAGTTGAACTAGCTCTATAACCTAGTACAAATAATTTTACACTAGAGTTGAACTAGCTCTATAACCTAGTACAAATACTTTTATACTATAGTCGAAATAGCTCAATAACATAGTTCAAAAAAATTACACTAAGGTTGAAATAGCTCTATAACCCATTACAAATAATTTTACACTAGAGTTGAACTAGCTCTATAACCTAGTACAAATAATTTTACACTAGAGTTGCACTAGCTCTATAACCTAGTTCGAATAATTTTACTAGAGTTGAACTAGCTCTATAACCTAGTACGAATAATTTTACACTATAGTTGAACTAGCTCTATAACCTAGTACAAATAATTTTACACTAGAGTTGAACTAGCTGTGTAACCTAGTTCAAATAATTTTACACTACAGTTGATCTAGCTCTATAACCTAGTACAAATAATTTTACACTAGAAATGAACTAGCTCTATAACCTAGTACAAATAATTTGACACTAGAGTTGAACTAGCTCTATAACCTAGTACAAATAATTTCACACTAGAGTTGAACTAGCTCTATAACCTAGTACAAATAATTTTATACTAGAGTTGAACTAGCTCTGTAACCTAGTTCAAATAATTTTACACTAGAGTTGAACTAGCTCTATAACCTAGTAAAAATAATTTTACACTAGAGTTGAACTAGCTCTTTAACCTAGTACAAATAATTTTACACTAGAGTTGAACTAGCTCTATAACCTAGTAAAAATAATTTTACATTAGAGTTGAACTAGCTCTATAACCTAGTATGAATAATTTTACACTATAGTTGAACTAGCTCTATAACCTAGTACAAATAATTTTACACTAGAGTTGAACTAGCTGTGTAACCTAGTTCAAATAATTTTACACGACAGTTGAACTAGCTCTATAACCTAGTACAAATAATTTTACACTAGAAATGAACTAGCTCTATAACCTAGTATAAATAATTTTACACTAGAGTTGAACTAGCTCTATAACCTAGTACCAATAATTTTACACTAGAGTTGAACTAGCTCTGTAACCTAGTACAAATAATTTTATACTAGAGTTGAACTAGCTCTCTAACCTAGTTCAAATAATTTTACACTAGAGTTGAACTAGCTCTATAACCTAGTACAAATAAGTTTACACTAGAGTTGAACTAGCTCTATAACCAAGTACAAATACTTTTATACTAGAGTTGAAATAGCTCTATAACATAGTTCAAAAAAAATTACACTAAGGTTGAACTAGCTCTATAACCCATTACAAATAATTTTACACTAGAGTTGAACTAGCTCTATAACCTGGTACAAATAATTTGACACTAGGGTTGAACTAGCTCTATAACGGAGTACAAATAATTTTACACTAGAATTGAACTAGCTCTATAACCTAGTACAAATACTTTTACACTAGAGCTAAACTAGCTCTATAACCTAGTTCAAATAATTTTACACTACGGTTGAACTAGCTCTATAACCCAGTACAAATAATTTTACACTAGAGTTGAACTAGCTCTAGGACCCAGTACAAATAATTTTACACTAGAGTTGAACTAGCTCTATTAAATAGTACAAATAATTTTAGACTAGAGTTGAACTAGCTCTATAAACTAGTACAAATACTTTTACACTAGAGTTGAACTAAATCTATAATCTAGTACAAATAATTTTGCACTAGAGTTGAACTAAATCTATAACCTAGTACAAATATTTTTACACTAGAGTTGATCTAGCTCTATAACCTAGAACAAATAATTTTACAGTAGAGTTGAACTAGCTCTATAACCTAGTACAAATAATTTTACACTATATTTGAACTAGCTCTATAACCTGGTACAAATAATTTTACACTAGGGTTGAACTAGCTCTATAACCGAGTACAAATAATTTTACACTAGAATTGAACTAGCTCTATAACCTAGTACAAATACTTTTACACTAGAGCTGAACTAGCTCTATAACCTAGTTCAAATAATTTTACACTACGGTTGAACTAGCTCTATAACCCAGTACAAATAATTTTACACTAGAGTTGAACTAGCTCTATGATCTAGTACAACTAATTTTACACTAGAGTTGAACTAGCTCTATCACCTAGTACAAATAATTTTACACTAGAGTTGAACTAGCTCTATAACCTAGTACCAATAATTTTACACTAGAGTTGAACTAGCTCTATAACTTAGTACAAATAATTTTACACTAGAGTTGAACTAGCTCTGTAACCTAGTACAAATAATTTTATACTAGAGTTGAACTAGCTCTCTAACCTAGTTCAAATAATTTTACACTAGAGTTGAACTAGCTCTATAACCTAGTACAAATAATTTTACACTAGAGTTGAACTAGCTCTATAACCAAGTACAAATACTTTTATACTAGAGTTGAAATAGCTCTATAACATAGTTCAAAAAAAATTACACTAAGGTTGAACTAGCTCTATAACCCATTACAAATAATTTTACACTAGAGTTGAAATTGCTCTATAACCTGGTACAAATAATTTTACACTAAAGTTGAACTAGCTCTATAACCTAGTACAAATAATTTGACACTAGGGTTGAACTAGCTCTATAACCGAGTACAAATAATTTTACACTAGAATTGAACTAGCTCTATAACCTAGTACAAATACTTTTACACTAGAGCTGAACTAGCTCTATAACCTAGTTCAAATAATTTTACACTACGGTTGAACTAGCTCTATAACCCAGTAGAAATAATTTTACACTAGAGTTGAACTAGCTCTATGACCCAGTACAAATAATTTTACACTAGAGTTGAACTAGCTCTGTAACCTAGTACAAATAATTTTATACTAGAGTTGAACTAGCTCTCTAACCTAGTTCAAATAATTTTACACTATAGTTGAACTAGCTCTATAACCTAGTACAAATAATTTTACACTAGAGTTGAACTAGCTGTGTAACCTAGTTCAAATAATTTTACACGACAGTTGAACTAGCTCTATAACCTAGTACAAATAATTTTACACTAGAAATGAACTAGCTCTATAACCTAGTATAAATAATTTTACACTAGAGTTGAACTAGCTCTATAACCTAGTACCAATAATTTTACACTAGAGTTGAACTAGCTCTGTAACCTAGTACAAATAATTTTATACTAGAGTTGAACTAGCTCTCTAACCTAGTTCAAATAATTTTACACTAGAGTTGAACTAGCTCTATAACCTAGTACAAATAAGTTTACACTAGAGTTGAACTAGCTCTATAACCAAGTACAAATACTTTTATACTAGAGTTGAAATAGCTCTATAACATAGTTCAAAAAAAATTACACTAAGGTTGAACTAGCTCTATAACCCATTACAAATAATTTTACACTAGAGTTGAACTAGCTCTATAACCTGGTAAAAATAATTTTACACTAGAGTTGAACTAGCTCTACCTAGTACAAATAATTTGACACTAGGGTTGAACTAGCTCTATAACGGAGTACAAATAATTTTACACTAGAATTGAACTAGCTCTATAACCTAGTACAAATACTTTTACACTAGAGCTAAACTAGCTCTATAACCTAGTTCAAATAATTTTACACTACGGTTGAACTAGCTCTATAACCCAGTAAAAATAATTTTACACTAGAGTTGAACTAGCTCTAGGACCCAGTACAAATAATTTTACACTAGAGTTGAACTAGCTCTATTAAATAGTACAAATAATTTTAGACTAGAGTTGAACTAGCTCTATAAACTAGTACAAATACTTTTACACTAGAGTTGAACTAAATCTATAATCTAGTACAAATAATTTTGCACTAGAGTTGAACTAGCTCTATAACCTAGTACAAATATTTTTACACTAGAGTTGATCTAGCTCTATAACCTAGTAGAAATAATTTTACAGTAGAGTTGAACTAGCTCTATAACCTAGTACAAATAATTTTACACTATATTTGAACTAGCTCTATAACCTGGTACAAATAATTTTACACTAGGGTTGAACTAGCTCTATAACCGAGTACAAATAATTTTACACTAGAATTGAACTAGCTCTATAACCTAGTACAAATACTTTTACACTAGAGCTGAACTAGCTCTATAACCTAGTTCAAATAATTTTACACTACGGTTGAACTAGCTCTATAACCCAGTACAAATAATTTTACACTAGAGTTGAACTAGCTCTATGATCTAGTACAAATAATTTTACACTAGAGTTGAACTAGCTCTATCACCTAGTACAAATAATTTTACACTAGAGTTGAACTAGCTCTATAACCTAGTACCAATAATTTTACACTAGAGTTGAACTAGCTCTATAACTTAGTACAAATAATTTTACACTAGAGTTGAACTAGCTCTGTAACCTAGTACAAATAATTTTATACTAGAGTTGAACTAGCTCTCTAACCTAGTTCAAATAATTTTACACTAGAGTTGAACTAGCTCTATAACCTAGTACAAATAATTTTACACTAGAGTTGAACTAGCTCTATAACCAAGTACAAATACTTTTATACTAGAGTTGAAATAGCTCTATAACATAGTTCAAAAAAAATTACACTAAGGTTGAACTAGCTCTATAACCCATTACAAATAATTTTACACTAGAGTTGAAATTGCTCTATAACCTGGTACAAATAATTTTACACTAAAGTTGAACTAGCTCTATAACCTAGTACAAATAATTTGACACTAGGGTTGAACTAGCTCTATAACCGAGTACAAATAATTTTACACTAGAATTGAACTAGCTCTATAACCTAGTACAAATACTTTTACACTAGAGCTGAACTAGCTCTATAACCTAGTTCAAATAATTTTACACTACGGTTGAACTAGCTCTATAACCCAGTACAAATAATTTTACACTAGAGTTGAACTAGCTCTATGACCCAGTACAAATAATTTTACACTAGAGTTGAACTAGCTCTATTAAATAGTACAAATAATTTTAGACTAGAGTTGAACTAGCTCAATAACCTAGTACAAATAATTTTACACTAGAGTTGAACTAAATCTATAATCTAGTACAAATAATTTTGCACTAGAGTTGAACTAGCTCTATAACCTAGTACAAATATTTTTACACTAGAGTTGATCTAGCTCTATAACCTAGTACGAATAATTTTACAGTAGAGTTGAACTAGCTCTATAACCTAGTACAAATAATTTTACACTAGAGTTGAACTAGCTCTATAACCTAGTTCAAATAATTTTACAGTAGAGTTGAACTAGCTGTGTAACCTAGTTCAAATAATTTTACACTACAGTTAAACTAGCTCTATAACCTAGTACAAATAATTTTACACTAGAATTGAACTAGCTCTATAACCTAGTACAAATACTTTTACACTAGAGCTGAACTAGCTCTATAACCTAGTTCAAATAATTTTACACTACGGTTGAACTAGCTCTATAACCCAGTACAAATAATTTTACACTAGAGTTGAACTAGCTCTATGATCTAGTACAAATAATTTTACACTAGAGTTGAACTAGCTCTATCACCTAGTACAAATAATTTTACACTAGAGTTGAACTAGCTCTATAACCTAGTACCAATAATTTTACACTAGAGTTGAACTAGCTCTATAACTTAGTACAAATAATTTTACACTAGAGTTGAACTAGCTCTGTAACCTAGTACAAATAATTTTATACTAGAGTTGAACTAGCTCTCTAACCTAGTTCAAATAATTTTACACTAGAGTTGAACTAGCTCTATAACCTAGTACAAATAATTTTACACTAGAGTTGAACTAGCTCTATAACCAAGTACAAATACTTTTATACTAGAGTTGAAATAGCTCTATAACATAGTTCAAAAAAAATTACACTAAGGTTGAACTAGCTCTATAACCCATTACAAATAATTTTACACTAGAGTTGAAATTGCTCTATAACCTGGTACAAATAATTTTACACTAAAGTTGAACTAGCTCTATAACCTAGTACAAATAATTTGACACTAGGGTTGAACTAGCTCTATAACCGAGTACAAATAATTTTACACTAGAATTGAACTAGCTCTATAACCTAGTACAAATACTTTTACACTAGAGCTGAACTAGCTCTATAACCTAGTTCAAATAATTTTACACTACGGTTGAACTAGCTCTATAACCCAGTACAAATAATTTTACACTAGAGTTGAACTAGCTCTATGACCCAGTACAAATAATTTTACACTAGAGTTGAACTAGCTCTATTAAATAGTACAAATAATTTTAGACTAGAGTTGAACTAGCTCAATAACCTAGTACAAATAAATTTACACTAGAGTTGAACTAAATCTATAATCTAGTACAAATAATTTTGCACTAGAGTTGAACTAGCTCTATAACCTAGTACAAATATTTTTACACTAGAGTTGATCTAGCTCTATAACCTAGTACGAATAATTTTACAGTAGAGTTGAACTAGCTCTATAACCTAGTACAAATAATTTTACACTAGAGTTGAACTAGCTCTATAACCTAGTTCAAATAATTTTACAGTAGAGTTGAACTAGCTGTGTAACCTAGTTCAAATAATTTTACACTACAGTTAAACTAGCTCTATAACCTAGTACAAATAATTTTACACTAGAAATGAACTAGCTCTATAACCTAGTACAAATAATTTTACACTAGAGTTGAACTAGCTCTATAACCTAGTACAAATAATTTCACACTAGAGTAGAACTAGCTCTATAACCTAGTACAAATAATTTTACACTAGAGTTGAACTAGCTCTGTAACCTAGTTCAAATAATTTTACACTAGAGTTGAACTAGCTCTACAACCTAGTAAAAATAATTTTACACTAGAGTTGAACTAGCTCTATAACCTCGTACAAATAATTTTACACTAGAGTTGAACTAGCTCTATAACCTAGTACAAATAATTTTACACTAGAGTTGAACTAGCTCTATAACCTAGTACAAATAATTTTACAATAGAGTTGAACTAGCTCTATAACCTAGTACGAATAATTTTACATTAGAGTTGAACTAGCTCTGTAACCTAGTTCAAATAATTTTACACTAGAGTTGAACTAGCTGTGTAACCTAGTTCAAATAATTTTACACTACAGTTGAACTAGCTCTATAACCTAGTACAAATAATTTTACACTAGAAATGAACTAGCTCTATAACCTAGTACAAATAATTTTACACTAGAGTTGAACTAGCTCTATAACCTAGTACAAATAATTTTACACTACAGTTGAACTAGCTCTATAACCTAGTACAAATAATTTTACACTAGAGTTGAACTAGCTCTGTAACCTAGTACAAATATTTTTATACTAGAGTTGAACTAGCTCTCTAACCTAGTTCAAATAATTTTACACTAGAGTTGAACTAGCTCTATAACCTAGTACAAATAATTTTACACTAGAGTTGAACTAGCTCTATAACCGAGTACAAATAATTTTACACTAGAATTGAACTAGCTCTATAACCTAGTACAAATACTTTTACACTAGAGCTGAACTAGCTCTATAACCTAGTTCAAATAATTTTACACTACGGTTGAACTAGCTCTATAACCCAGTACAAATAATTTTACACTAGAGTTGAACTAGCTCTATGACCCAGTACAAATAATTTTACACTAGAGTTGAACTAGCTCTATTAAATAGTACAAATAATTTTAGACTAGAGTTGAACTAGCTCAATAACCTAGTACAAATAATTTTACACTAGAGTTGAACTAAATCTATAATCTAGTACAAATAATTTTGCACTAGAGTTGAACTAGCTCTATAACCTAGTACAAATATTTTTACACTAGAGTTGATCTAGCTCTATAACCTAGTACGAATAATTTTACAGTAGAGTTGAACTAGCTCTATAACCTAGTACAAATAATTTTACACTAGAGTTGAACTAGCTCTATAACCTAGTTCAAATAATTTTACAGTAGAGTTGAACTAGCTGTGTAACCTAGTTCAAATAATTTTACACTACAGTTAAAATGCTCTATAACCTAGTACAAATAATTTTACACTAGAAATGAACTAGCTCTATAACCTAGTACAAATAATTTTACACTAGAGTTGAACTAGCTCTATAACCTAGTACAAATAATTTCACACTAGAGTAGAACTAGCTCTATAACCTAGTACAAATAATTTTACACTAGAGTTGAACTAGCTCTGTAACCTAGTTCAAATAATTTTACACTAGAGTTGAACTAGCTCTACAACCTAGTAAAAATAATTTTACACTAGAGTTGAACTAGCTCTATAACCTCGTACAAATAATTTTACACTAGAGTTGAACTAGCTCTATAACCTAGTACAAATAATTTTACACTAGAGTTGAACTAGCTCTATAACCTAGTACAAATAATTTTACAATAGAGTTGAACTAGCTCTATAACCTAGTACGAATAATTTTACATTAGAGTTGAACTAGCTCTGTAACCTAGTTCAAATAATTTTACACTAGAGTTGAACTAGCTGTGTAACCTAGTTCAAATAATTTTACACTACAGTTGAACTAGCTCTATAACCTAGTACAAATAATTTTACACTAGAAATGAACTAGCTCTATAACCTAGTACAAATAATTTTACACTAGAGTTGAACTAGCTCTATAACCTAGTACAAATAATTTTACACTACAGTTGAACTAGCTCTATAACCTAGTACAAATAATTTTACACTAGAGTTGAACTAGCTCTGTAACCTAGTACAAATATTTTTATACTAGAGTTGAACTAGCTCTCTAACCTAGTTCAAATAATTTTACACTAGAGTTGAACTAGCTCTATAACCTAGTACAAATAATTTTACACTAGAGTTGAACTAGCTCTATAACCAAGTACAAATACTTTTATACTAGAGATGAAATAGCTCTATAACATAGTTCAAAAAAAATTACACTAAGGTTGAACTAGCTCTATAACCCATTATAAATAATTTTACACTAGAGTTGAACTAGCTCTATATCCTGGTACAAATAATTTTACACTAGAGTTGAACAAGCTCTATAACCTAGTACAAATAATTTGACACTAGGGTTGAACTAGCTCTATAACCGAGTACAAATAATTTTACAATAGAATTGAACTAGCTCTATAACCTAGTAGAAATACTTTTACACTAGAGCTGAACTAGCTCTATAACCTAGTTCAAATAATTTTACACTACGGTTGAACTAGCTCTATAACCTAGTACAAATAATTTCACACTAGAGTTGAACTAGCTCTATGATCTAGTACAAATAATTTTACACTAGAGTTGAACTAGCTCTATCACCTAGTACAAATAATTTTACACTAGAGTTGAACTAGCTCTATAACCTAGTACAAATAATTTTACACTAGAGTTGAACTAAATCTATAACCTAGTACAAATAATCTTCCACTAGAGTTGAACTAGCTCTATAACCTAGTACAAATATTTTTACACTAGAGTTGATCTAGCTCTATAACCTAGTACAAATAATTTTACAGTAGAGTTGAATTAGCTCTATAACCTAGTACAAATAATTTTACACTAGAGTTGAACTAGCTCTATAACCTAGTACAAATATTTTACACTAGAGTTGAACTAGCTCTATAACCTAGTACAAATAATTTTACACTAGAGTTGAACTAGCTCTATAACCTAGTACAAATACTTTTATACTATAGTTGAAATAGCTCTATAACATAGTTCAAAAAAAATTACACTAAGGTTGAAATAGCTCTATAACCCATTACAAATAATTTTACACTAGAGTTGAACTAGCTCTATAACCTAGTACAAATAATTTTAGACTAGAGTTGAACTAGCTCTATAACCTAGTTCGAATAATTTTACTAGAGTTGAACTAGCTCTATAACCTAGTACGAATAATTTTACACTATAGTTGAACTAGCTCTATAACCTAGTACAAATAATTTTACACTAGAGTTGAACTAGCTGTGTAACCTAGTTCAAATAATTTTACACTACAGTTGAACTAGCTCTATAACCTAGTACAAATAATTTTACACTAGAAATGAACTAGCTCTATAACCTAGTACAAATAATTTTACACTAGAGTTGAACTAGCTCTATAACCTAGTACAAATAATTTTACACTACAGTTGAACTAGCTCTATAACCTAGTACAAATAATTTTACACTAGAGTTGAACTAGCTCTGTAACCTAGTGAAAATATTTTTATACTAGAGTTGAACTAGCTCTCTAACCTAGTTCAAATAATTTTACACTAGAGTTGAACTAGCTCTATAACCTAGTACAAATAATTTTACACTAGAGTTGAACTAGCTCTATAACCAAGTACAAATACTTTTATACTAGAGATGAAATAGCTCTATAACATAGTTCAAAAAAAATTACACTAAGGTTGAACTAGCTCTATAACCCATTATAAATAATTTTACACTAGAGTTGAACTAGCTCTATATCCTGGTACAAATAATTTTACACTAGAGTTGAACAAGCTCTATAACCTAGTACAAATAATTTGACACTAGGGTTGAACTAGCTCTATAACCGAGTACAAATAATTTTACAATAGAATTGAACTAGCTCTATAACCTAGTAGAAATACTTTTACACTAGAGCTGAACTAGCTCTATAACCTAGTTCAAATAATTTTACACTACGGTTGAACTAGCTCTATAACCTAGTACAAATAATTTCACACTAGAGTTGAACTAGCTCTATGATCTAGTACAAATAATTTTACACTAGAGTTGAACTAGCTCTATCACCTAGTACAAATAATTTTACACTAGAGTTGAACTAGCTCTATAACCTAGTACAAATAATTTTACACTAGAGTTGAACTAAATCTATAACCTAGTACAAATAATCTTCCACTAGAGTTGAACTAGCTCTATAACCTAGTACAAATATTTTTACACTAGAGTTGATCTAGCTCTATAACCTAGTACAAATAATTTTACAGTAGAGTTGAATTAGCTCTATAACCTAGTACAAATAATTTTACACTAGAGTTGAACTAGCTCTATAACCTAGTACAAATATTTTACACTAGAGTTGAACTAGCTCTATAACCTAGTACAAATAATTTTACACTAGAGTTGAACTAGCTCTATAACCTAGTACAAATACTTTTATACTATAGTTGAAATAGCTCTATAACATAGTTCAAAAAAAATTACACTAACGTTGAAATAGCTCTATAACCCATTACAAATAATTTTACACTAGAGTTGAACTAGCTCTATAACCTAGTACAAATAATTTTAGACTAGAGTTGAACTAGCTCTATAACCTAGTTCGAATAATTTTACTGGAGTTGAACTAGCTCTATAACCTAGTACGAATAATTTTACACTATAGTTGAACTAGCTCTATAACCTAGTACAAATAATTTTACACTAGAGTTGAACTAGCTGTGTAACCTAGTTCAAATAATTTTACACTACAGTTGAACTAGCTCTATAACCTAGTACAAATAATTTTACACTAGAAATGAACTAGCTCTATAACCTAGTACAAATAATTTGACACTAGAGTTGAACTAGCTCTATAACCTAGTACAAATAATTTCACACTAGAGTTGAACTAGCTCTATAACCTAGTACAAATAATTTTACACTAGAGTTGAACTAGCTCTGTAACCTAGTTCAAATAATTTTACACTAGAGTTGAACTAGCTCTTTAACCTAGTACAAATAATTTTACACTAGAGTTGAACTAGCTCTATAACCTAGTAAAAATAATTTTACATTAGAGTTGAACTAGCTCTATAACCTAGTACGAATAATTTTACACTATAGTTGAACTAGCTCTATAACCTAGTACAAATAATTTTACACTAGAGTTGAACTAGCTGTGTAACCTAGTTCAAATAATTTTACACTACAGTTGAACTAGCTCTATAACGTAGTACAAATAATTTTACACTAGAAATGAACTAGCTCTATAACCTAGTACAAATAATTTTACACTAGAGTTGAACTAGCTCTATAACCTAGTACCAATAATTTTACACTAGAGTTGAACTAGCTCTATAACCTAGTACAAATAATTTTACACTAGAGTTGAACTAGCTCTGTAACCTAGTACAAATAATTTTATACTAGAGTTGAACTAGCTCTCTAACCTAGTTCAAATAATTTTACACTAGAGTTGAACTAGCTCTATAACCTAGTACAAATAATTTTACACTAGAGTTGAACTAGCTCTATAACCAAGTACAAATACTTTTATACTAGAGTTGAAATAGCTCTATAACATAGTTCAAAAAAAATTACACTAAGGTTGAACTAGCTCTATAACCCATTACAAATAATTTTACACTAGAGTTGAACTTGCTCTATAACCTGGTAAAAATAATTTTACACTAGAGTTGAACTAGCTCTATAACCTAGTACAAATAATTTGACACTAGGGTTGAACTAGCTCTATAACGGAGTACAAATAATTTTACACTAGAATTGAACTAGCTCTATAACCTAGTACAAATACTTTTACACTAGAGCTAAACTAGCTCTATAACCTAGTTCAAATAATTTTACACTACGGTTGAACTAGCTCTATAACCCAGTACAAATAATTTTACACTAGAGTTGAACTAGCTCTATGACCCAGTACAAATAATTTTACACTAGAGTTGAACTAGCTCTATTAAATAGTACAAATAATTTTAGACTAGAGTTGAACTAGCTCTATAACCTAGTACAAATAATTTTACACTAGAGTTGAACTAAATCTATAATCTAGTACAAATAATTTTGCACTAGAGTTGAACTAAATCTATAACCTAGTACAAATAATTTTACACTAGAGTTGATCTAGCTCTATCACCTAGTACAAATAATTATACACTAGAGTTGAACTAGCTCTATAACCTAGTACCAATAATTTTACACTAGAGTTGAACTAGCTCTATAACTTAGTACAAATAATTTTACACTAGAGTTGAACTAGCTCTGTAACCTAGTACAAATAATTTTATACTAGAGTTGAACTAGCTCTCTAACCTAGTTCAAATAATTTTACACTAGAGTTGAACTAGCTCTATAACCTAGTACAAATAATTTTACACTAGAGTTGAACTAGCTCTATAACCAAGTACAAATACTTTTATACTAGAGTTGAAATAGCTCTATAACATAGTTCAAAAAAAATTACACTAAGGTTGAACTAGCTCTATAACCCATTACAAATAATTTTACACTAGAGTTGAAATTGCTCTATAACCTGGTACAAATAATTTTACACTAAAGTTGAACTAGCTCTATAACCTAGTACAAATAATTTGACACTAGGGTTGAACTAGCTCTATAACCGAGTACAAATAATTTTACACTAGAATTGAACTAGCTCTATAACCTAGTACAAATACTTTTACACTAGAGCTGAACTAGCTCTATAACCTAGTTCAAATAATTTTACACTACGGTTGAACTAGCTCTATAACCCAGTACAAATAATTTTACACTAGAGTTGAACTAGCTCTATGACCCAGTACAAATAATTTTACACTAGAGTTGAACTAGCTCTATTAAATAGTACAAATAATTTTAGACTAGAGTTGAACTAGCTCAATAACCTAGTACAAATAATTTTACACTAGAGTTGAACTAAATCTATAATCTAGTACAAATAATTTTGCACTAGAGTTGAACTAGCTCTATAACCTAGTACAAATATTTTTACACTAGAGTTGATCTAGCTCTATAACCTAGTACAAATAATTTTACAGTAGAGTTGAACTAGCTCTATAACCTAGTACAAATAATTTTACACTAGAGTTGAACTAGCTCTATAACCTAGTTCAAATAATTTTATAGTAGAGTTGAACTAGCTGTGTAACCTAGTTCAAATAATTTTACACTACAGTTGAACTAGCTCTATAACCTAGTACAAATAATTTTACACTAGAAATGAACTAGCTCTATAACCTAGTACAAATAATTTTACACTAGAGTTGAACTAGCTCTATAACCTAGTACAAATAATTTCACACTAGAGTAGAACTAGCTCTATAACCTAGTACAAATAATTTTACACTAGAGTTGAACTAGCTCTGTAACCTAGTTCAAATAATTTTACACTAGAGTTGAACTAGCTCTACAACCTAGTAAAAATAATTTTACACTAGAGTTGAACTAGCTCTATAACCTAGTACAAATAATTTTACACTAGAGTTGAACTAGCTCTATAACCTAGTACAAATAATTTTACACTAGAGTTGAACTAGCTCTATAACCTAGTACAAATAATTTTACAATAGAGTTGAACTAGCTCTATAACCTAGTACGAATAATTTTACATTAGAGTTGAACTAGCTCTGTAACCTAGTTCAAATAATTTTACACTAGAGTTGAACTAGCTGTGTAACCTAGTTCAAATAATTTTACACTACAGTTGAACTAGCTCTATAACCTAGTACAAATAATTTTACACTAGAAATGAACTAGCTCTATAACCTAGTACAAATAATTTTACACTAGAGTTGAACTAGCTCTATAACCTAGTACAAATAATTTTACACTACAGTTGAACTAGCTCTATAACCTAGTACAAATAATTTTACACTAGAGTTGAGCTAGCTCTGTAACCTAGTACAAATATTTTTATACTAGAGTTGAACTAGCTCTCTAACCTAGTTCAAATAATTTTACACTAGAGTTGAACTAGTTCTATAACCTAGTACAAATAATTTTACACTAGAGTTGAACTAGCTCTATAACCAAGTACAAATACTTTTATACTAGAGATGAAATAGCTCTATAACATAGTTCAAAAAAAATTACACTAAGGTTGAACTAGCTCTATAACCCATTACAAATAATTTTACACTAGAGTTGAACTAGCTCTATATCCTGGTACAAATAATTTTACACTAGAGTTGAACTAGCTCTATAACCTAGTACAAATAATTTGACACTAGGGTTGAACTAGCTCTATAACCGAGTACAAATAATTTTACAATAGAATTGAACTAGCTCTATAACCTAGTAGAAATACTTTTACACTAGAGCTGAACTAGCTCTATAACCTAGTTCAAATAATTTTACACTACGGTTGAACTAGCTCTATAACCTAGTACAAATAATTTCACACTAGAGTTGAACTAGCTCTATGATCTAGTACAAATAATTTTACACTAGAGTTGAACTAGCTCTATCACCTAGTACAAATAATTTTACACTAGAGTTGAACTAGCTCTATAACCTAGTACAAATAATTTTACACTAGAGTTGAACTAAATCTATAACCTAGTACAAATAATCTTCCACTAGAGTTGAACTAGCTCTATAACCTAGTACAAATATTTTTACACTAGAGTTGATCTAGCTCTATAACCTAGTACAAATAATTTTACAGTAGAGTTGAATTAGCTCTATAACCTAGTACAAATAATTTTACAGTAGAGTTGAACTAGCTCTATAACCTAGTACAAATATTTTACACTAGAGTTGAACTAGCTCTATAACCTAGTACAAATAATTTTACACTAGAGTTGAACTAGCTCTATAACCTAGTACAAATACTTTTATACTATAGTTGAAATAGCTCTATAACATAGTTCAAAAAAAATTACACTAAGGTTGAAATAGCTCTATAACCCATTACAAATAATTTTACACTAGAGTTGAACTAGCTCTATAACCTAGTACAAATAATTTTACACTAGAGTTGAACTAGCTCTATAACCTAGTTCGAATAATTTTACTAGAGTTGAACTAGCTCTATAACCTAGTACGAATAATTTTACACTATAGTTGAACTAGCTCTATAACCTAGTACAAATAATTTTACACTAGAGTTGAACTAGCTGTGTAACCTAGTTCAAATAATTTTACACTACAGTTGAACTAGCTCTATAACCTAGTACAAATAATTTTACACTAGAAATGAACTAGCTCTATAACCTAGTACAAATAATTTGACACTAGAGTTGAACTAGCTCTATAACCTAGTACAAATAATTTCACAATAGAGTAGAACTAGCTCTATAACCTAGTACAAATAATTTTACACTAGAGTTGAACTAGCTCTGTAACCTAGTTCAAATAATTTTACACTAGAGTTGAACTAGCTCTTTAACCTAGTACAAATAATTTTACACTAGAGTTGAACTAGCTCTATAACCTAGTAAAAATAATTTTACATTAGAGTTGAACTAGCTCTATAACCTAGTACGAATAATTTTACACTATAGTTGAACTAGCTCTATAACCTAGTACAAATAATTTTACACTAGAGTTGAACTAGCTGTGTAACCTAGTTCAAATAATTTTACACTACAGTTGAACTAGCTCTATAACGTAGTACAAATAATTTTACACTAGAAATGAACTAGCTCTATAACCTAGTACAAATAATTTTACACTAGAGTTGAACTAGCTCTACAACCTAGTACCAATAATTTTACACTAGAGTTGAACTAGCTCTATAACCTAGTACAAATAATTTTACACTAGAGTTGAACTAGCTCTGTAACCTAGTACAAATAATTTTATACTAGAGTTGAACTAGCTCTCTAACCTAGTTCAAATAATTTTACACTAGAGTTGAACTAGCTCTATAACCTAGTACAAATAATTTTACACTAGAGTTGAACTAGCTCTATAACCAAGTACAAATACTTTTATACTAGAGTTGAAATAGCTCTATAACATAGTTCAAAAAAAATTACACTAAGGTTGAACTAGCTCTATAATCCATTACAAATAATTTTACACGAGAGTTGAACTAGCTCTATAACCTGGTAAAAATAATTTTACACTAGAGTTGAACTAGCTCTATAACCTAGTACAAATAATTTGACACTAGGGTTGAACTAGCTCTATAACGGAGTACAAATAATTTTACACTAGAATTGAACTAGCTCTATAACCTAGTACAAATACTTTTACACTAGAGCTGAACTAGCTCTATAACCTAGTTCAAATAATTTTACACTACGGTTGAACTAGCTCTATAACCCAGTACAAATAATTTTACACTAGAGTTGAACTAGCTCTATGACCCAGTACAAATAATTTTACACTAGAGTTGAACTAGCTCTATTAAATAGTACAAATAATTTTAGACTAGAGTTGAACTAGCTCAATAACCTAGTACAAATAATTTTACACTAGAGTTGAACTAAATCTATAATCTAGTACAAATAATTTTGCACTAGAGTTGAACTAGCTCTATAACCTAGTACAAATATTTTTACACTAGAGTTGATCTAGCTCTATAACCTAGTACAAATAATTTTACAGTAGAGTTGAACTAGCTCTATAACCTAGTACAAATAATTTTACACTAGAGTTGAACTAGCTCTATAACCTAGTTCAAATAATTTTACAGTAGAGTTGAACTAGCTGTGTAACCTAGTTCAAATAATTTTACACTACAGTTGAACTAGCTCTATAACCTAGTACAAATAATTTTACACTAGAAATGAACTAGCTCTATAACCTAGTACAAATAATTTTACACTAGAGTTGAACTAGCTCTATAACCTAGTACAAATAATTTCACACTAGAGTAGAACTAGCTCTATAACCTAGTACAAATAATTTTACACTAGAGTTGAACTAGCTCTGTAACCTAGTTCAAATAATTTTACACTAGAGTTGAACTTGCTCTACAACCTAGTAAAAATAATTTTACACTAGAGTTGAACTAGCTCTATAACCTAGTACAAATAATTTTACACTAGAGTTGAACTAGCTCTATAACCTAGTACAAATAATTTTACACTAGAGTTGAACTACCTCTATAACCTAGTACAAATAATTTTACAATAGAGTTGAACTAGCTCTATAACCTAGTACGAATAATTTTACATTAGAGTTGAACTAGCTCTGTAACCTAGTTCAAATAATTTTACACTAGAGTTGAACTAGCTGTGTAACCTAGTTCAAATAATTTTACACTACAGTTGAACTAGCTCTATAACCTAGTACAAATAATTTTACACTAGAAATGAACTAGCTCTATAACCTAGTACAAATAATTTTACACTAGAGTTGAACTAGCTCTATAACCTAGTACAAATAATTTTACACTACAGTTGAACTAGCTCTATAACCTAGTACAAATAATTTTACACTAGAGTTGAACAAGCTCTGTAACCTAGTACAAATATTTTTATACTAGAGTTGAACTAGCTCTCTAACCTAGTTCAAATAATTTTACACTAGAGTTGAACTAGCTCTATAACCTAGTACAAATAATTTTACACTAGAGTTGAACTAGCTCTATAACCAAGTACAAATACATTTATACTAGAGATGAAATAGCTCTATAACATAGTTCAAAAAAAATTACACTAAGGTTGAACTAGCTCTATAACCCATTACAAATAATTTTACACTAGAGTTGAACTAGCTCTATATCCTGGTACAAATAATTTTACACTAGAGTTGAACTAGCTCTATAACCTAGTACAAATAATTTGACACTAGGGTTGAACTAGCTCTATAACCGAGTACAAATAATTTTACAATAGAATTGAACTAGCTCTATAACCTAGTAGAAATACTTTTACACTAGAGCTGAACTAGCTCTATAACCTAGTTCAAATAATTTTACACTACGGTTGAACTAGCTTTATAACCTAGTACAAATAATTTCACACTAGAGTTGAACTAGCTCTATGATCTAGTACAAATAATTTTACAATAGAGTTGAACTAGCTCTATCACCTAGTACAAATAATTTTACACTAGAGTTGAACTAGCTCTATAACCTAGTACAAATAATTTTACACTAGAGTTGAACTAAATCTATAACCTAGTACAAATAATCTTCCACTAGAGTTGAACTAGCTCTATAACCTAGTACAAATATTTTTACACTAGAGTTGATCTAGCTCTATAACCTAGTACAAATAATTTTACAGTAGAGTTGAATTAGCTCTATAACCTAGTACAAATAATTTTACAGTAGAGTTGAACTAGCTCTATAACCTAGTACAAATATTTTACACTAGAGTTGAACTAGCTCTATAACCTAGTACAAATAATTTCACACTAGAGTTGAACTAGCTCTATAACCTAGTACAAATAATTTTACACTAGAGTTGAACTAGCTCTGTAACCTAGTTCAAATAATTTTACACTAGAGTTGAACTAGCTCTTTAACCTAGTACAAATAATTTTACACTAGAGTTGAACTAGCTCTATAACCTAGTAAAAATAATTTTACATTAGAGTTGAACTAGCTCTATAACCTAGTACGAATAATTTTACACTATAGTTGAACTAGCTCTATAACCTAGTACAAATAATTTTACACTAGAGTTGAACTAGCTGTGTAACCTAGTTCAAATAATTTTACACTACAGTTGAACTAGCTCTATAACGTAGTACAAATAATTTTACACTAGAAATGAACTAGCTCTATAACCTAGTACAAATAATTTTACACTAGAGTTGAACTAGCTCTACAACCTAGTACCAATAATTTTACACTAGAGTTGAACTAGCTCTATAACCTAGTACAAATAATTTTACACTAGAGTTGAACTAGCTCTGTAACCTAGTACAAATAATTTTATACTAGAGTTGAACTAGCTCTCTAACCTAGTTCAAATAATTTTACACTAGAGTTGAACTAGCTCTATAACCTAGTACAAATAATTTTACACTAGAGTTGAACTAGCTCTATAACCAAGTACAAATACTTTTATACTAGAGTTGAAATAGCTCTATAACATAGTTCAAAAAAAATTACACTAAGGTTGAACTAGCTCTATAACCCATTACAAATAATTTTACACTAGAGTTGAACTAGCTCTATAACCTGGTAAAAATAATTTTACACTACAGTTGAACTAGCTCTATAACCTAGTACAAATAATTTGACACTAGGGTTGAACTAGCTCTATAACGGAGTACAAATAATTTTACACTAGAATTGAACTAGCTCTATAACCTAGTACAAATACTTTTACACTAGAGCTAAACTAGCTCTATAACCTAGTTCAAATAATTTTACACTACGGTTGAACTAGCTCTATAACCCAGTACAAATAATTTTACACTAGAGTTGAACTAGCTCTATGACCCAGTACAAATAATTTTACACTACAGTTGAACTAGCTCTATTAAATAGTACAAATAATTTTAGACTAGAGTTGAACTAGCTCTATAACCTAGTACAAATAATTTTACACTAGAGTTGAACTAAATCTATAATCTAGTACAAATAATTTTGCACTAGAGTTGAACTAAATCTATAACCTAGTACAAATAATTTTACACTAGAGTTGATCTAGCTCTATCACCTAGTACAAATAATTTTACACTAGAGTTGAACTAGCTCTATAACCTAGTACCAATAATTTTACCCTAGAGTTGAACTAGCTCTATAACTTAGTACAAATAATTTTACACTAGAGTTGAACTAGCTCTGTAACCTAGTACAAATAATTTTATACTAGAGTTGAACTAGCTCTCTAACCTAGTTCAAATAATTTTACACTAGAGTTGAACTAGCTCTATAACCTAGTACAAATAATTTTACACTAGAGTTGAACTAGCTCTATAACCAAGTACAAATACTTTTATACTAGAGTTGAAATAGCTCTATAACATAGTTCAAAAAAAATTACACTAAGGTTGAACTAGCTCTATAACCCATTACAAATAATTTTACACTAGAGTTGAAATTGCTCTATAACCAGGTACAAATAATTTTACACTAAAGTTGAACTAGCTCTATAACCTAGTACAAATAATTTGACACTAGGGTTGAACTAGCTCTATAACCGAGTACAAATAATTTTACACTAGAATTGAACTAGCTCTATAACCTAGTACAAATACTTTTACACTAGAGCTGAACTAGCTCTATAACCTAGTTCAAATAATTTTACACTACGGTTGAACTAGCTCTATAACCCAGTACAAATAATTTTACACTAGAGTTGAACTAGCTCTATGACCCAGTACAAATAATTTTACACTAGAGTTGAACTAGCTCTATTAAATAGTACAAATAATTTTAGACTAGAGTTGAACTAGCTCAATAACCTAGTACAAATAATTTTACACTAGAGTTGAACTAAATCTATAATCTAGTACAAATAATTTTGCACTAGAGTTGAACTAGCTCTATAACCTAGTACAAATATTTTTACACTAGAGTTGATCTAGCTCTATAACCTAGTACAAATAATTTTACAGTAGAGTTGAACTAGCTCTATAACCTAGTACAAATAATTTTACACTAGAGTTGAACTAGCTCTATAACCTAGTTCAAATAATTTTACAGTAGAGTTGAACTAGCTGTGTAACCTAGTTCAAATAATTTTACACTACAGTTGAACTAGCTCTATAACCTAGTACAAATAATTTTACACTAGAAATGAACTAGCTCTATAACCTAGTACAAATAATTTTACACTAGAGTTGAACTAGCTCTATAACCTAGTACAAATAATTTCACACTAGAGTAGAACTAGCTCTATAACCTAGTACAAATAATTTTACACTAGAGTTGAACTAGCTCTGTAACCTAGTTCAAATAATTTTACACTAGAGTTGAACTAGCTCTACAACCTAGTAAAAATAATTTTACACTAGAGTTGAACTAGCTCTATAACCTAGTACAAATAATTTTACACTAGAGTTGAACTAGCTCTATAACCTAGTACAAATAATTTTACACTAGAGTTGAACTACCTCTATAACCTAGTACAAATAATTTTACAATAGAGTTGAACTAGCTCTATAACCTAGTACGAATAATTTTACATTAGAGTTGAACTAGCTCTGTAACCTAGTTCAAATAATTTTACACTAGAGTTGAACTAGCTGTGTAACCTAGTTCAAATAATTTTACACTACAGTTGAACTAGCTCTATAACCTAGTACAAATAATTTTACACTAGAAATGAACTAGCTCTATAACCTAGTACAAATAATTTTACACTAGAGTTGAACTAGCTCTATAACCTAGTACAAATAATTTTACACTACAGTTGAACTAGCTCTATAACCTAGTACAAATAATTTTACACTAGAGTTGAACAAGCTCTGTAACCTAGTACAAATATTTTTATACTAGAGTTGAACTAGCTCTCTAACCTAGTTCAAATAATTTTACACTAGAGTTGAACTAGCTCTATAACCTAGTACAAATAATTTTACACTAGAGTTGAACTAGCTCTATAACCAAGTACAAATACTTTTATACTAGAGATGAAATAGCTCTATAACATAGTTCAAAAAAAATTACACTAAGGTTGAACTAGCTCTATAACCCATTACAAATAATTTTACACTAGAGTTGAACTAGCTCTATATCCTGGTACAAATAATTTTACACTAGAGTTGAACTAGCTCTATAACCTAGTACAAATAATTTGACACTAGGGTTGAACTAGCTCTATAACCGAGTACAAATAATTTTACAATAGAATTGAACTAGCTCTATAACCTAGTAGAAATACTTTTACACTAGAGCTGAACTAGCTCTATAACCTAGTTCAAATAATTTTACACTACGGTTGAACTAGCTCTATAACCTAGTACAAATAATTTCACACTAGAGTTGAACTAGCTCTATGATCTAGTACAAATAATTTTACACTAGAGTTGAACTAGCTCTATCACCTAGTACAAATAATTTTACACTAGAGTTGAACTAGCTCTATAACCTAGTACAAATAATTTTACACTAGAGTTGAACTAAATCTATAACCTAGTACAAATAATCTTCCACTAGAGTTGAACTAGCTCTATAACCTAGTACAAATATTTTTACACTAGAGTTGATCTAGCTCTATAACCTAGTACAAATAATTTTACAGTAGAGTTGAATTAGCTCTATAACCTAGTACAAATAATTTTACACTAGAGTTGAACTAGCTCTATAACCTAGTACAAATATTTTACACTAGAGTTGAACTAGCTCTATAACCTAGTACAAATAATTTTACACTAGAGTTGAACTAGCTCTATAACCTAGTACAAATACTTTTATACTATAGTTGAAATAGCTCTATAACATAGTTCAAAAAAAATTACACTAAGGTTGAAATAGCTCTATAACCCATTACAAATAATTTTACACTAGAGTTGAACTAGCTCTATAACCTAGTACAAATAATTTTACACTAGAGTTGAACTAGCTCTATAACCTAGTTCGAATAATTTTACTAGAGTTGAACTAGCTCTATAACCTAGTACGAATAATTTTACACTATAGTTGAACTAGCTCTATAACCTAGTACAAATAATTTTACACTAGAGTTGAACTAGCTCTATAAGCAAGTACAAATACTTTTACACTAGAGTTGAACTATCTCTATAACCTAGTTTAAAAAAAATTACACTAAGGTTGAACTAGCTGTGTAACCTAGTTCAAATAATATTACACTACAGTTGAACTAGCTCTATAACCTAGTACAAATAATTTTACACTAGAAATGAACTAGCTCTATAACCTAGTACAAATAATTTGACACTAGAGTTGAACTAGCTCTATAACCTAGTACAAATAATTTCACACTAGAGTTGAACTAGCTCTATAACCTAGTACAAATAATTTTACACTAGAGTTGAACTAGCTCTGTAACCTAGTTCAAATAATTTTACACTAGAGTTAAACTAGCTCTTTAACCTAGTACAAATAATTTTACACTAGAGTTGAACTAGCTCTATAACCTAGTAAAAATAATTTTACATTAGAGTTGAACTAGCTCTATAACCTAGTACGAATAATTTTACACTATAGTTGAACTAGCTCTATAACCTAGTACAAATAATTTTACACTAGAGTTGAACTAGCTGTGTAACCTAGTTCAAATAATTTTACACTACAGTTGAACTAGCTCTATAACGTAGTACAAATAATTTTACACTAGAAATGAACTAGCTCTATAACCTAGTACAAATAATTTTACACTAGAGTTGAACTAGCTCTATAACCTAGTACCAATAATTTTACACTAGAGTTGAACTAGCTCTATAACCTAGTACAAATAATTTTACACTAGAGTTGAACTAGCTCTGTAACCTAGTACAAATAATTTTATACTAGAGTTGAACTAGCTCTCTAATCTAGTTCAAATAATTTTACACTAGAGTTGAACTAGCTCTATAACCTAGTACAAATAATTTTACACTAGAGTTGAACTAGCTCTATAACCAAGTACAAATACTTTTATACTAGAGTTGAAATAGCTCTATAACATAGTTCAAAAAAAATTACACTAAGGTTGAACTAGCTCTATAACCCATTACAAATAATTTTACACTAGAGTTGAACTAGCTCTATAACCTGGTAAAAATAATTTTACACTAGAGTTGAACTAGCTCTATAACCTAGTACAAATAATTTGACACTAGGGTTGAACTAGCTCTATAACCTAGTACAAATACTTTTACACTAGAGCTAAACTAGCTCTATAACCTAGTTCAAATAATTTTACACTACGGTTGAACTAGCTCTATAACCCAGTACAAATAATTTTACACTAGAGTTGAACTAGCTCTATGACCCAGTACAAATAATTTTACACTAGAGTTGAACTAGCTCTATTAAATAGTACAAATAATTTTAGACTAGAGTTGAACTAGCTCTATAACCTAGTACAAATAATTTTACACTAGAGTTGAACTAAATCTATAATCTAGTACAAATAATTTTGCACTAGAGTTGAACTAAATCTATAACCTAGTACAAATATTTTTACACTAGAGTTGATCTAGCTCTATAACCTAGTACAAATAATTTTACAGTAGAGTTGAACTAGCTCTATAACCTAGTACAAATAATTTTACACTATATTTGAACTAGCTCTATAACCTGGTACAAATAATTTTACACTAGGGTTGAACTAGCTCTATAACCGAGTGTAAATAATTTTACACTAGAATTGAACTAGCTCTATAACCTAGTACAAATAATTTTACACTAGAGCTGAACTAGCTCTATAACCTAGTTCAAATAATTTTACACTATGGTTGAAGTAGCTCTATAACCCAGTACAAATAATTTTACACTAGAGTTGAACTAGCTCTCTGATCTAGTACAAATAATTTTACACTAGAGTTGAACTAGCTCTATCACCTAGTACAAATAATTTTACACTAGAGTTGAACTAGCTCTATAACCTAGTACAAATAATTTTACACTAGAGTTGAACTAAATCTATAACCTAGTAAAAATAATTTTCCACTAGAGTTGAACTAGCTCTATAACCTAGTACAAATATATTTACACGAGAGTTGATCTAGCTCTATAACCTAGTACAAATAATTTTACACTAGAATTGAACTAGCTCTATAACCTAGTTCAAATAATTTTACACTAGAGTTGAACTAGCTCTATAACCTAGTACAAATAATTTTACACTAGAGTTGAACTAGCTCTATAACCTAGTACAAATATTTTACACTAGAGTTGAACTAGCTCTATAACCTAGTACAAATAATTTTACACTAGAGTTGAACTAGCTCTATAACCTAGTACAAATAATTTTACACTAGAGTTGAACTAGCTCTATAACCTAGTTCGAATAATTTTACTAGAATTGAACTAGCTCTATAAGCTAGTACGAATAATTTTACTCTAGAGTTGAACTAGCTCTATAACCTGGTACAAATAATTTTACACTAGAGTTGAACTAGCTCTATAACCTAGTACAAATAATTTGACACTAGGGTTGAACTAGCTCTATAACCCATTACAAATAATTTTACACTAGAGTTGAACTAGCTCTATAACCTGGTACAAATAATTTTACACTAGAGTTGAACTAGCTCTATAACCTCGTACAAATAATTTGACACTAGGGTTGAACTAGCTCTATAACCGAGTACAAATAATTTTACAATAGAATTGAACTAGCTCTATAACCTAGTAGAAATACTTTTACACTAGAGCTGAACTAGCTCTATAACATAGTTCAAATAATTTTACACTACGGTTGAACTAGCTCTATAACCTAGTACAAATAATTTCACACTAGAGTTGAACTAGCTCTATGATCTAGTACAAATAATTTTACACTAGAGTTGAACTAGCTCTATCACCTAGTACAAATAATTTTACACTGGAGTTGAAATAGCTCTATAACCTAGTACAAATAATTTTACACTAGAGTTGAACTAAATCTATAACCTAGTACAAATAATCTTCCACTAGAGTTGAACTAGCTCTATAACCTAGTACAAATATTTTTACACTAGAGTTGATCTAGCTCTATAACCTAGTACAAATAATTTTACAGTAGAGTTGAACTAGCTCTATAACCTAGTACAAATAATTTTACACTAGAGTTGAACTAGCTCTATAACCTAGTTCAAATAATTTTACAGTAGAGTTGAACTAGCTGTGTAACCTAGTTCAAATAATTTTACACTACAGTTGAACTAGCTCTATAACCTAGTACAAATAATTTTACACTAGAAATGAACTAGCTCTATAACCTAGTACAAATAATTTTACACTAGAGTTGAACTAGCTCTATAACCTAGTACAAATAATTACACACTAGAGTAGAACTAGCTCTATAACCTAGTACAAATAATTTTACACTAGAGTTGAACTAGCTCTGTAACCTAGTTCAAATAATTTTACACTAGAGTTGAACTAGCTCTACAACCTAGTAAAAATAATTTTACACTAGAGTTGAACTAGCTCTATAACCTAGTACAAATAATTTTACACTAGAGTTGAACTAGCTCTATAACCTAGTACAAATAATTTTACACTAGAGTTGAACTAGCTCTATAACCTAGTACAAATAATTTTACAATAGAGTTGAACTAGCTCTATAACCTAGTACGAATAATTTTACATTAGAGTTGAACTAGCTCTGTAACCTAGTTCAAATAATTTTACACTAGAGTTGAACTAGCTGTGTAACCTAGTTCAAATAATTTTACACTAAAGTTGAACTAGCTCTACAACCTAGTACAAATAATTTTACACTAGAAATGAACTAGCTCTACAACCTAGTACAAATAATTTTACACTAGAGTTGAACTAGCTCTATAACCTAGTACAAATAATTTTACACTAGAGTTGAACTAGCTCTATAACCTAGTACAAATAATTTTACACTAGAGTTGAACTAGCTCTGTAACCTAGTACAAATATTTTTATACTAGAGTTGAACTAGCTCTCTAACCTAGTTCAAATAATTTTACACTAGAGTTGAACTAGCTCTATAACCTAGTATAAATAATTTTACACTAGAGTTGAACTAGCTCTATAACCAAGTACAAATACTTTTATACTAGAGTTGAAATAGCTCTATAACATAGTTCAAAAAAAATTACACTAAGGTTGAACTAGCTCTATAACCCATTACAAATAATTTTACACTAGAGTTGAACTAGCTCTATAACCTGGTACAAATAATTTTACACTAGAGTTGAACTAGCTCTATAACCTAGTACAAATAATTTGACACTAGGGTTGAACTAGCTCTATAACCGAGTACAAATAATTTTACAATAGAATTGAACTAGCTCTATAACCTAGTAGAAATACTTTTACACTAGAGCTGAACTAGCTCTATAACCTAGTTCAAATAATTTTACACTACGGTTGAACTAGCTCTATAACCTAGTACAAATAATTTCACACTAGAGTTGAACTAGCTCTATGATCTAGTACAAATAATTTTACACTAGAGTTGAACTAGCTCTATCACCTAGTACAAATAATTTTACACTAGAGTTGAACTAGCTCTATAACCTAGTACAAATAATTTTACACTAGAGTTGAACTAAATCTATAACCTAGTACAAATAATCTTCCACTAGAGTTGAACTAGCTCTATAACCTAGTACTAATATTTTTACACTAGAGTTGATCTAGCTCTATAACCTAGTACAAATAATTTTACAGTAGAGTTGAATTAGCTCTATAACCTAGTACAAATAATTTTACACTAGAGTTGAACTAGCTCTATAACCTAGTACAAATATTTTACACTAGAGTTGAACTAGCTCTATAACATAGTACAAATAATTTTACACTAGATTTGAACTAGCTCTATAACCTAGTACAAATACTTTTATACTATAGTTGAAATAGCTCTATAACATAGTTCAAAAAAAATTACACTAAGGTTGAAATAGCTCTATAACCCATTACAAATAATTTTACACTAGAGTTGAACTAGCTCTATAACCTAGTACAAATAATTTTACACTAGAGTTGAACTAGCTCTATAACCTAGTTCGAATAATTTTACTAGAGTTGAACTAGCTCTATAACCTAGTACAAATAATTTTACACTAGAGTTGAACTAGCTCTATAACCTAGTACAAATAATTTTACACTAGAGTTGAACTAGCTCTATAACCTAGTACAAATAATTTTACAATAGAGTTGAACTAGCTCTATAACCTAGTACGAATAATTTTACATTAGAGTTGAACTAGCTCTGTAACCTAGTTCAAATAATTTTACACTAGAGTTGAACTAGCTGTGTAACCTAGTTCAAATAATTTTACACTACAGTTGAACTAGCTCTATAACCTAGTACAAATAATTTTACACTAGAAATGAACTAGCTCTACAACCTAGTACAAATAATTTTACACTAGAGTTGAACTAGCTCTATAACCTAGTACAAATAATTATACACTAGAGTTGAACTAGCTCTATAACCTAGTACAAATAATTTTACACTAGAATTGAACTAGCTCTGTAACCTAGTACAAATATTTTTATACTAGAGTTGAACTAGCTCACTAACCTAGTTCAAATAATTTTACTAGAGTTGAACTAGCTCTATAACCTAGTACAAATAATTTTACACTAGAGTTGAACTAGCTCTATAACCTAGTACAAATAATTTTACACTAGAGTTGAACTAGCTCTATAACCTAGTACAAATAATTTTACAATAGAGTTGAAATAGCTCTATAACCCATTACAAATAATTTTACACTAGAGTTGAACTAGCTCTATAACCTGGTACAAATAATTTTACACTAGAGTTGAACTAGCTCTATAACCTCGTACAAATAATTTGACACTAGGGTTGAACTAGCTCTATAACCGAGTACAAATAATTTTACAATAGAATTGAACTAGCTCTATAACCTAGTAGAAATACTTTTACACTAGAGCTGAACTAGCTCTATAACATAGTTCAAATAATTTTACACTACGGTTGAACTAGCTCTATAACCTAGTACAAATAATTTCACACTAGAGTTGAACTAGCTCTATGATCTAGTACAAATAATTTTACACTAGAGTTGAACTAGCTCTATCACCTAGTACAAATAATTTTACACTGGAGTTGAAATAGCTCTATAACCTAGTACAAATAATTTTACACTAGAGTTGAACTAAATCTATAACCTAGTACAAATAATCTTCCACTAGAGTTGAACTAGCTCTATAACCTAGTACAAATATTTTTACACTAGAGTTGATCTAGCTCTATAACCTAGTACAAATAATTTTACAGTAGAGTTGAATTAGCTCTATAACCTAGTACAAATAATTTTACACTAGAGTTGAACTAGCTCTATAACCTAGTACAAATATTTTACACTAGAGTTGAACTAGCTCTATAACCTAGTACAAATAATTTTACACTAGAGTTGAACTAGCTCTATAACCTAGTACAAATACTTTTATACTATAGTTGAAATAGCTCTATAACATAGTTCAAAAAAAATTGCACTAAGGTTGAAATAGCTCTATAACCCATTACAAATAATTTTACACTAGAGTTGAACTAGCTCTATAACCTAGTACAAATAATTTTACACTAGAGTTGAACTAGCTCTATAACCTAGTTCGAATAATTTTACTAGAGTTGAACTAGCTCTATAACCTAGTACAAATAATTTTACACTAGAAATGAACTAGCTCTATAACCTAGTACAAATAATTTGACACTAGAGTTGAACTAGCCCTATAACCTAGTACAAATAATTTCACACTAGAGTTGAACTAGCTCTATAACCTAGTACAAATAATTTTACACTAGAGTTGAACTAGCTCTGTAACCTAGTTCAAATAATTTTACACTAGAGTTGAACTAGCTCTATAACCTAGTAAAAATAATTTTACACTAGAGTTGAACTAGCTCTTTAACCTAGTACAAATAATTTTACACTAGAGATGAACTAGCTCTATAACCTAGTAAAAATAATTTTACATTAGAGTTGAACTAGCTCTATAACCTAGTACGAATAATTTTACACTATAGTTGAACTAGCTCTATAACCTAGTACAAATAATTTTACACTAGAGTTGAACTAGCTGTGTAACCTAGTTCAAATAATTTTACACTACAGTTGAACTAGCTCTATAACCTAGTACAAATAATTTGACACTAGAGTTGAACTAGCTCTATAACCTAGTACAAATAATTTTACACTAGAAATGAACTAGCTCTATAACCTAGTACAAATAATTTTACACTAGAGTTGAACTAGCTCGATAACCTAGTACCAATAATTTTACACTAGAGTTGAACTAGCTCTATAACCTAGTACAAATAATTTTACACTAGAGTTGAACTAGCTCTGTAACCTAGTACAAATAATTTTATACTAGAGTTGAACTAGCTCTCTAACCTAGTTCAAATAATTTTACACTAGAGTTGAACTAGCTCTATAACCTAGTACAAATAATTTTACACTAGAGTTGAACTAGCTCTATAACCAAGTACAAATACTTTTATACTAGAGTTGAAATAGCTCTATAACATAGTTCAAAAAAAATTACACTAAGGTTGAACTAGCTCTATAACCCATTACAAATAATTTTACACTAGAGTTGAACTAGCTCTATAACCTGGTAAAAATAATTTTACACTAGAGTTGAACTAGCTCTATAACCTAGTACAAATAATTTGACACTAGGGTTGAACTAGCTCTATAACGGAGTACAAATAATTTTACACTAGAATTGAACTAGCTCTATAACCTAGTACAAATACTTTTACACTAGAGCTAAACTAGCTCTATAACCTAGTTCAAATAATTTTACACTACGGTTGAACTAGCTCTATGACCCAGTACAAATAATTTTACACTAGAGTTGAACTAGCTCTATGACCCAGTACAAATAATTTTACACTACAGTTGAACTAGCTCTATTAAATAGTACAAATAATTTTAGACTAGAGTTGAACTAGCTCTATAACCTAGTACAAATAATTTTACACTAGAGTTGAACTAAATCTATAATCTAGTACAAATAATTTTGCACTAGAGTTGAACTAAATCTATAACCTAGTACAAATATTTTTACACTAGAGTTGATCTAGCTCTATAACCTAGTACAAATAATTTTACAGTAGAGTTGAACTAGCTCTATAACCTAGTACAAATAATTTTACACTATATTTGAACTAGCTCTATAACCTGGTACATATAATTTTACACTAGGGTTGAACTAGCTCTATAACCGAGTACAAATAATTTTACACTAGAATTGAACTAGCTCTATAACCTAGTACAAATAATTTTACACTAGAGCTGAACTAGCTCTATAACCTAGTTCAAATAATTTTACAGTATGGTTGAACTAGCTCTATAACCCAGTACAAATAATTTTACACTAGAGTTGAACTAGCTCTATGATCTAGTACAAATAATTTTACACTAGAGTTGAACTAGCTCTATCACCTAGTACAAATAATTTTACACTAGAGTTGAACTAGCTCTATAACCTAGTACAAATAATTTTACACTAGAGTTGAACTAAATCTATAACCTAGTAAAAATAATTTTCCACTAGAGTTGAACTAGCTCTATAACCTAGTACAAATATTTTTACACTAGACTTGATCTAGCACTATAACCTAGTACAAATAATTTTACACTAGAGTTGAACTAGCTCTATAACTTAGTTCAAATAATTTTACACTAGAGTTGAACTAGCTCTATAACCTAGTACAAATAATTTTACACTAGAGTTGAACTTGCTCTATAACCTAGTACAAATATTTTACACTAGAGTTGAACTAGCTCTATAACCTAGTACAAATAATTTTACACTAGAGTTGAACTAGCTCTATAACCTAGTACAAATAATTTTACACTAGAGTTGAACTAGCTCTATAACCTAGTTCGAATAATTTTACTAGAATTGAACAAGCTCTATAACCTAGTACGAATAATTTTACTCTAGAGTTGAACTAGCTCTATAACCTGGTACAAATAATTTTACACTAGATTTGAACTAGCTCTATAACCTAGTACAAATAATTTGACACTAGGGTTGAACTAGCTCTATAAACGAGTACAAATAATTTTACACTAGAATTGAACTAGCTCTATAACCTAGTACAAATACTTTTACACTAGAGCTGAACTAGCTCTATAACCTAGTTCAAATAATTTTACAATACGGTTGAACTAGCTCTATAACCCAGTACAAATAATTTCACACTAGAGTTGAACTAGCTCTATGACCCAGTACAAATATTTTTACACTAGAGTTGAACTAGCTCTATTAAATAGTGCAAATAATTTTAGACTAGAGTTGAACTAGCTCTATAACCTAGTACAAATAATTTTACACTAGAGTTGAACTAAATCTATAATCTAGTACAAATAATTTTGCAGTAGAGTTGAACTAGCTCTATAACCTAGTACAAATATTTTTACACTAGAGTTGATCTAGCTCTATAACCTAGTACAAATAATTTTACAGTAGAGTTGAACTAGCTCTATAACCTAGTACAAATAATTTTACACTAGAGTTGAACTAGCTCTATAACCTAGTTCAAATAATTTTACATTAGAGTTGAACTAGCTCAATAACCTAGTACAAATAATTTTACACTAGAGTTGAACTAGCTCTATAACCTTGTACAAATAATTTTACACTAGAGTTGAACTAGCTCTATAACCTTGTACGAATAATTTTACTAGAGTTGAACTAGCTCTATAACCTAGTACGAATAATTTTACACTATAGTTGAACTAGCTCTATAACCTAGTACAAATAATTTTACAGTAGAGTTGAACTAGCTGTGTAACCTAGTTCAAATAATTTTACACTACAGTTGAACTAGCTCTATAACCTAGTACAAATAATTTTACACTAGAAATGAACTTGCTCTATAACCTAGTACAAATAATTTTACACTAGAGTTGAACTAGCGCTATAACCTAGTACAAATAATTTCACACTAGAGTTGAACTAGCTCTATAACCTAGTACAAATAATTTTACACTAGAGTTGAACTAGCTCTGTAACCTAGTTCAAATAATTTTACACTAGAGTTAAACTAGCTCTACAACCTAGTAAAAATAATTTTACACTAGAGTTGAACTAGCTCTATAACCTAGTACAAATAATTTTACACTAGAGTTGAACTAGCTCTATAACCTAGTACAAATAATTTTACACTAGAGTTGAACTAGCTCTATAACCTAGTACAAATAATTTTACAATAGAGTTGAACTAGCTCTATAACCTAGTACGAATAATTTTAAACTATAGTTGAACTAGCTCTATAACCTAGTACAAATAATTTTACACTAGAGTTGAACTAGCTGTGTAACCTAGTTCAAATAATTTTACACTACAGTTGAACTAGCTCTATAACCTAGTACAAATAATTTTACACTAGAAATGTACTAGCTCTATAACCTAGTACAAATAATTTTACACTAGAGTTGAACTAGCTCTATAACCTGGTACAAATAATTTTACACTAGAGTTGAACTAGCTATATAACCTAGTACAAATAATTTTACACTAGAGTTGAACTAGCTCTGTAACCTAGTACAAATAATTTTATACTAGAGTTGAACTAGCTCTCTAACCTAGTTCAAATAATTTTACACTAGAGTTGAACTAGCTCTATAACCTAGTACAAATAATTTTACACTAGAGTTGAACTAGCTCTATAACCAAGTACAAATACTTTTATACTAGAGTTGAAATAGCTCTATAACATAGTTCAAAAAAAATTACACTAAGGCTGAACTAGCTCTATAATGCATTACAAATAATTTTACACTAGAGTTGAACTAGCTCTATAACCTGGTACAAATAATTTTACACTAGAGTTGAACTAGCTCTATAACCTAGTACAAATAATTTGACACTAGGGTTGAACTAGCTCTATAACCGAGTACAAATAATTTTACACTATAATTGAACTAGCTCTATAACCTAGAACAAATACTTTTACACTAGAGCTGAACTAGCTCTATAACCTAGTTCAAATAATTTTACACTACGGTTGAACAAGCTCTATAACCCAGTACAAATAATTTTACACTAGAGTTGAACTTGCTCTATGATCTAGTACAAATAATTTTACACTAGAGTTGAACTAGCTCTATCACCTAGTACAAATAATTTTACACTAGAGTTGAACTAGCTCTATAACCTAGTACAAATAATTTTACACTAGAGTTGAACTAAATCTATAACCTAGTACAAATAATTTTCCACTAGAGTTGAACTAGCTCTATAACCTAGTCCAAATATTTTTACACTAGAGTTGATCTAGCTCTATAACCTAGTACAAATAATTTTACAGTAGAGTTGAACTAGCTCTATAACCTAGTACAAATAATTTTACACTAGAGTTGAACTAGCTCTATAACCTAGTTCAAATAATTTTACAGTAGAGTTGAACTAGCTCTATAACCTAGTACAAATATTTTACACTAGAGTTGAACTAGCTCTATAACCTAGTACAAATAATTTTACACTAGAGTTGAACTAGCTCTATAACCTAGTACAAATAATTTTACACTAGAGTTGAACTAGCTCTATAACCTAGTTCGAATAATTTTACTAGAGTTGAACTAGCTCTATAACCTAGTACGAATAATTTTACACTATAGTTGAACTAGCTCTATAACGGAGTACAAATAATTTTACACTAGAATTGAACTAGCTCTATAACCTAGTACAAATACTTTTACACTAGAGCTAAACTAGCTCTATAACCTAGTTCAAATAATTTTACACTACGGTTGAACTAGCTCTATAACCCAGTACAAATAATTTTACACTAGAGTTGAACTAGCTCTATGACCCAGTACAAATAATTTTACACTAGAGTTGAACTAGCTCTATTAAATAGTACATATAATTTTAGACTAGAGTTGAACTAGCTCTATAACCTAGTACAAATAATTTTACACTAGAGTTGAACTAAATCTATAATCTAGTACAAATAATTTTGCACTAGAGTTGAACTAAATCTATAACCTTGTACAAATATTTTTACACTAGAGTTGATCTAGCTCTATAACCTAGTACAAATAATTTTACAGTAGAGTTGAACTAGCTCTATAACCTAGTACAAATAATTTTACACTATATTTGAACTAGCTCTATAACCTGGTACAAATAATTTTACACTAGGGTTGAACTAGCTCTATAACCGAGTAAAAATAATTTTACACTAGAATTGAACTAGCTCTATAACCTAGTACAAATACTTTTACACTAGAGCTGAACTAGCTCTATAACCTAGTTCAAATAATTTTACACTATGGTTGAACTAGCTCTATAACCCAGTACAACTAATTTTACACTAGAGTTGAACTAGCTCTATGATCTAGTACAAATAATTTTACACTAGAGTTGAACTAGCTCTATCACCTAGTACAAATAATTTTACACTAGAGTTGAACTAGCTCTATAACCTGGTACAAATAATTTTACACTAGATTTGAACTAGCTCTATAACCTAGTACAAATAATTTAACACTAGGGTTGAACTAGCTCTATAACCGAGTACAAATAATTTTACACTAGAATTGAACTAGCTCTTTAACCTAGTACAAATACTTTTACACTAGAGCTGAACTAGCTCTATAACCTAGTTCAAATAATTTTACACTACGGTTGAACTAGCTCTATAACCCAGTAAAATAAGTTTACACTAGAGTTGAACTAGCTCTATGACCCAGTACAAATATTTTTACACTAGAGTTGAACTAGCTCTATTAAATAGTACAAATAATTTTAGACTAGAGTTGAACTAGCTCTATAACCTAGTACAAATAATTTTACACTAGAGTTGAACTAAATCTATAATCTAGTACAAATAATTTTGCACTAGAGTTGAACTAGCTCTATAACCTAGTACAAATATTTTTACACTAGAGTTGATCTAGCTCTATAACCTAGTACAAATAATTTTACAGTAGAGTTGAACTAGCTCTATAACCTAGTACAAATAATTTTACACTAGAGTTGAACTAGCTCTATAACCTAGTTCAAATAATTTTACATTAGAGTTGAACTAGCTCTATAACCTAGTACAAATAATTTTACACTAGAGTCGAACTAGCTCTATAACCTTGTACAAATAATTTTACACTAGAGTTGAACTAGCTCTATAACCTAGTACAAATAATTTTACACTAGAGTTGAACTAGCTCTATAACCTAGTACGAATAATTTTACTAGAGTTGAACTAGCTCTATAACCTAGTACGAATAATTTTACACTATAGTTGAACTAGCTCTATAACCTAGTACAAATAATTTTACAGTAGAGTTGAACTAGCTGTGTAACCTAGTTCAAATAATTTTACACTACTGTTGAACTAGCTCTATAACCTAGTACAAATAATTTTACACTAGAAATGAACTAGCTCTATAACCTAGTACAAATAATTTTACACTAGAGTTGAACTAGCGCTATAACCTAGTACAAATAATTTCACACTAGAGTTGAACTAGCTCTATAACCTAGTACAAATAATTTTACACTAGAGTTGAACTAGCTCTGTAACCTAGTTCAAATAATTTTACACTAGAGTTGAACTAGCTCTACAACCTAGTAAAAATAATTTTACACTAGAGTTGAACTAGCTCTATAACCTAGTACAAATAATTTTACACTAGAGTTGAACTAGCTCTATAACCTAGTACAAATAATTTTACACTAGAGTTGAACTAGCTCTATAACCTAGTACAAATAATTTTACAATAGAGTTGAACTAGCTCTATAACCTAGTACGAATAATTTTAAACTATAGTTGAACTAGCTCTATAACCTAGTACAAATAATTTTACACTAGAGTTGAACTAGCTGTGTAACCTAGTTCAAATAATTTTACACTACAGTTGAACTAGCTCTATAACCTAGTACAAATAATTTTACACTAGAAATGTACTAGCTCTATAACCTAGTACAAATAATTTTACACTAGAGTTGAACTAGCTCTATAACCTAGTACAAATAATTTTACAATAGAGTTGAACTAGCTATATAACCTAGTACAAATAATTTTACACTAGAGTTGAACTAGCTTTGTAACCTAGTACAAATAATTTTATACTAGAGTTGAACTAGCTCTCTAACCTAGTTCAAATAATTTTAGACTAGAGTTGAACTAGCTCTATAACCTAGTACAAATAATTTTACACTAGAGTTGAACTAGCTCTATAACGAAGTACAAATACTTTTATACTAGAGTTGAAATAGCTCTATAAGATAGTTCAAAAAAAATTACACTAAGGTTGAACTAGCTATTTAACGCATTACAAATAATTTTACACTAGAGTTCAACTAGCTCTATAACCTGGTACAAATAATTTTACACTAGAGTTGAACTAGCTCTATAACCTAGTACAAATAATTTGACAATAGGGTTGAACTAGCTCTATAACCGAGTACAAATAATTTTACACTAGAATTGAACTAGCTCTATAACCTAGTACAAATACTTTTACACTAGAGCTGAACTAGCTCTATAACCTAGTTCAAATAATTTTACACTACGGTTGAACTAGCTCTATAACCCAGTACAAATAATTTTACACTAGAGTTGAACTAGCTCTATGATCTAGTACAAATAATTTTACACTAGAGTTGAACTAGCTCTATCACCTAGTACAAATAATATTACACTAGAGTTGAACTAGTTCTATAACCTAGTACAAATAATTTTACACTAGAGTTGAACTAAATCTATAACCTAGTACAAATAATTTTCCACTAGAGTTGAACTAGCTCTATAACCTAGTACAAATAATTTTACACTAGAGTTGAACTAGCTGTGTAACCTAGTTCAAATAATTTTACACTACTGTTGAACTAGCTCTATAACCTAGTACAAATAATTTTACACTAGAAATGAACTAGCTCTATAACCTAGTACAAATAATTTTACACTAGAGTTGAACTAGCGCTATAACCTAGTACAAATAATTTCACACTAGAGTTGAACTAGCTCTATAACCTAGTACAAATAATTTTACACTAGAGTTGAACTAGCTCTGTAACCTAGTTCAAATAATTTTACACTAGAGTTGAACTAGCTCTACAACCTAGTAAAAATAATTTTACACTAGAGTTGAACTAGCTCTATAACCTAGTACAAATAATTTTACACTAGAGTTGAACTAGCTCTATAACCTAGTACAAATAATTTTACACTAGAGTTGAACTAGCTCTATAACCTAGTACAAATAATTTTACAATAGAGTTGAACTAGCTCTATAACCTAGTACGAATAATTTTAAACTATAGTTGAACTAGCTCTATAACCTAGTACAAATAATTTTACACTAGAGTTGAACTAGCTGTGTAACCTAGTTCAAATAATTTTACACTACAGTTGAACTAGCTCTATAACCTAGTACAAATAATTTTACACTAGAAATGTACTAGCTCTATAACCTAGTACAAATAATTTTACACTAGAGTTGAACTAGCTCTATAACCTAGTACAAATAATTTTACACTAGAGTTGAACTAGCTATATAACCTAGTACAAATAATTTTACACTAGAGTTGAACTAGCTCTGTAACCTAGTACAAATAATTTTATACTAGAGTTGAACTAGCTCTCTAACCTAGTTCAAATAATTTTAGACTAGAGTTGAACTAGCTCTATAACCTAGTACAAATAATTTTACACTAGAGTTGAACTAGCTCTATAACGAAGTACAAATACTTTTATACTAGAGTTGAAATAGCTCTATAAGATAGTTCAAAAAAAATTACACTAAGGTTGAACTAGCTATTTAACGCATTACAAATAATTTTACACTAGAGTTGAACTAGCTCTATAACCTGGTACAAATAATTTTACACTAGAGTTGAACTAGCTCTATAACCTAGTACAAATAATTTGACAATAGGGTTGAACTAGCTCTATAACCGAGTACAAATAATTTTACACTAGAATTGAACTAGCTCTATAACCTAGTACAAATACTTTTACACTAGAGCTGAACTAGCTCTATAACCTAGTTCAAATAATTTTACACTACGGTTGAACTAGCTCTATAACCCAGTACAAATAATTTTACACTAGAGTTGAACTAGCTCTATGATCTAGTACAAATAATTTTACACTAGAGTTGAACTAGCTCTATCACCTAGTACAAATAATATTACACTAGAGTTGAACTAGTTCTATAACATAGTACAAATAATTTTACACTAGAGTTGAACTAAATCTATAACCTAGTACAAATAATTTTCCACTAGAGTTGAACTAGCTCTATAACCTAGTACAAATAATTTTACACTAGAGTTGAACTAGCTGTGTAACCTAGTTCAAATAATTTTACACTACTGTTGAACTAGCTCTATAACCTAGTACAAATAATTTTACACTAGAAATGAACTAGCTCTATAACCTAGTACAAATAATTTTACACTAGAGTTGAACTAGCGCTATAACCTAGTACAAATAATTTCACACTAGAGTTGAACTAGCTCTATAACCTAGTACAAATAATTTTACACTAGAGTTGAACTAGCTCTGTAACCTAGTTCAAATAATTTTACACTAGAGTTGAACTAGCTCTACAACCTAGTAAAAATAATTTTACACTAGAGTTGAACTAGCTCTATAACCTAGTACAAATAATTTTACACTAGAGTTGAACTAGCTCTATAACCTAGTACAAATAATTTTACACTAGAGTTGAACTAGCTCTATAACCTAGTACAAATAATTTTACAATAGAGTTGAACTAGCTCTATAACCTAGTACGAATAATTTTAAACTATAGTTGAACTAGCTCTATAACCTAGTACAAATAATTTTACACTAGAGTTGAACTAGCTGTGTAACCTAGTTCAAATAATTTTACACTACAGTTGAACTAGCTCTATAACCTAGTACAAATAATTTTACACTAGAAATGTACTAGCTCTATAACCTAGTACAAATAATTTTACACTAGAGTTGAACTAGCTCTATAACCTAGTACAAATAATTTTACACTAGAGTTGAACTAGCTATATAACCTAGTACAAATAATTTTACACTAGAGTTGAACTAGCTCTGTAACCTAGTACAAATAATTTTATACTAGAGTTGAACTAGCTCTCTAACCTAGTTCAAATAATTTTACACTAGAGTTGAACTAGCTCTATAACCTAGTACAAATAATTTTACACTAGAGTTGAACTAGCTCTATAACGAAGTACAAATACTTTATACTAGAGTTGAAATAGCTCTATAAGATAGTTCAAAAAAAATTACACTAAGGTTGAACTAGCTATTTAACGCATTACAAATAATTTTACACTAGAGTTGAACTAGCTCTATAACCTGGTACAAATAATTTTACACTAGAGTTGAACTAGCTCTATAACCTAGTACAAATAATTTTACACTAGAGTTGAACTAGCTCTATAACCTAGTACAAATAATTTTACACTAGAGTTGAACTAGCTCTATAACCTAGTACAAATAATTTTACAATAGAGTTGAACTAGCTCTATAACCTAGTACGAATAATTTTAAACTATAGTTGAACTAGCTCTATAACCTAGTACAAATAATTTTACACTAGAGTTGAACTAGCTGTGTAACCTAGTTCAAATAATTTTACACTACAGTTGAACTAGCTCTATAACCTAGTACAAATAATTTTACACTAGAAATGTACTAGCTCTATAACCTAGTACAAATAATTTTACACTAGAGTTGAACTAGCTCTATAACCTAGTACAAATAATTTTACACTAGAGTTGAACTAGCTATATAACCTAGTACAAATAATTTTACACTAGAGTTGAACTAGCTCTGTAACCTAGTACAAATAATTTTATACTAGAGTTGAACTAGCTCTCTAACCTAGTTCAAATAATTTTACACTAGAGTTGAACTAGCTCTATAACCTAGTACAAATAATTTTACACTAGAGTTGAACTAGCTCTATAACGAAGTACAAATACTTTTATACTAGAGTTGAAATAGCTCTATAAGATAGTTCAAAAAAAATTACACTAAGGTTGAACTAGCTATTTAACGCATTACAAATAATTTTACACTAGAGTTGAACTAGCTCTATAACCTGGTACAAATAATTTTACACTAGAGTTGAACTAGCTCTATAACCTAGTACAAATAATTTGACAATAGGGTTGAACTAGCTCTATAACCGAGTACAAATAATTTTACACTAGAATTGAACTAGCTCTATAACCTAGTACAAATACTTTTACACTAGAGCTGAACTAGCTCTATAACCTAGTTCAAATAATTTTACACTACGGTTGAACTAGCTCTATAACCCAGTACAAATAATTTTACACTAGAGTTGAACTAGCTCTATGATCTAGTACAAATAATTTTACACTAGAGTTGAACTAGCTCTATCACCTAGTACAAATAATATTACACTAGAGTTGAACTAGTTCTATAACCTAGTACAAATAATTTTACACTAGAGTTGAACTAAATCTATAACCTAGTACAAATAATTTTCCACTAGAGTTGAACTAGCTCTATAACCTAGTCCAAATATTTTTACACTAGAGTTGATCTAGCTCTATAACCTAGTACAAATAATTTTACAGTAGAGTTGAACTAGCTCTATAACCTAGTACAAATAATTTTACACTAGAGTTGAACTAGCTCTATAACCTAGTTCAAATAATTTTACAGTAGAGTTGAACTAGCTCTATAACCTAGTACAAATATTTTACACTAGAGTTGAACTAGCTCTATAACCTAGTACAAATAATTTTACACTAGAGTTGAACTAGCTCTATAACCTAGTACAAATAATTTTACACTAGAGTTGAACTAGCTCTATAACCTAGTTCGAATAATTTTACTAGAGTTGAACTAGCTCTATAACCTAGTACGAATAATTTTACACTATAGTTGAACTAGCCCTATAACCTAGTACAAATAATTTTACACTAGAGTTGAACTAGTTGTGTAACCTAGTTCAAATAATTTTACACTACAGTTGAACTTGCTCTATAACCTAGTACAAATAATTTTACACTAGAGTTGAACTAGCTCTATAACCTAGTACAAATAATTTCACACTAGAGTTGAACTAGCTCTATAACCTAGTACAAATAATTTTACACTAGAGTTGAACTTGCTCTATAACCTCGTACAAATAATTTTACACTAGAGTTGAACTAGCTCTGTAACCTAGTACAAATAATTTTACACTAGAGTTGAACTAGCTCTATAACCTAGTACAAATAATTTTACACTAGAGTTGAACTAGCTTTATAACCTAGTACAAATAATTTTACACTAGAACTGAACTAGCTCTGTAACCTAGTATAAATAATTTTACACTAGAGTTGAACTAGCTCTGTAACCGAGTTCAAATAATTTTACACTAGAGTTAAATTAGGTCTATAATCTAGTACAAATAATTTTACACTAGAATTGAACTAGCTCTATAACCTAGTTCAAATAATTTTACACTAGAGTTGAACTAGCTCTTTTACCTAGTTAAAATAATATTACACTAGAGTTGAACTAGCTCTACAACCTAGTTCAAGTAATTTTACATTAGAGTTGAACTAGCTCTGTAACATAGTTCCAATAATTTTACACTAGAGTTGAACTAGCTCTGTAACCTAATTCAAATAAATTTACACTAGAGTTGAACTAGCTCTATAACCTAGTACAAATAATTTTACACTAGAGTTGAACTAGCTCGATAACCTTGTACAAATATTTTTACACAAGAAATGAACTAGCTCTATAACCTAGTACAAATAATTTTAAACTAGAGTTGAACTCGCTCTATAACCTAGTACAAATAATTTTACACTAGAGTTGAACTAGCTCTATAACCTAGTACAAATAATTTTACACTACAGTTGAACTAAATCTATAACCTAGTACAAATAATTTTACACTAGAGTTGAACTAGCTCTATAACCTAGTAAAAATAATTTTACACTAGAGTTGAACTAGCTCTATAACCTAGTACGAATAATTTTACACTATAGTTGAACTAGCTCTATAATCTAGTACAAATAATTTTACATTAGAGTTGAACTAGCTCTATAACCTAGTACAAATAATTTTACACTAGAGTTGAACTAGCTCTATAACCTAGTACGAATAATTTTACACTATAGTTGAGCTAGCTCTATAACATAGTACAAATAATTTTACACTAGAGTTGAACTAGCTATGTGTCGGTGGACTAAAGTTTGGGTCTTTTAGTACCCCATACTTGTGCACGGGCGGTTGTAGCCACTCCAGCGGCAAGGCCTGTCGGGGGGCAGCTGGACGCAAATACAAGGATATCAAGAAGACATTGAAGTCAATAATCAGAAGACAGAAGACCGAAGGCTAGGATCCCGGCAAGATCTTGCCGGGATGGCTTGTGAAGCCCTGGCCAGACTCGCGCCCGGCAAGACCTCGCCACCCTGTCACCGCTCCAGCGCAGCGACTAGCTTGTCTTTTAGCTATTGTCCTCCTGGGTACGTGTCAGGCGCTAACGGCGGATGGGCTTAAGCGGTGCTGATGGGACGGCCCCTTTTTCCGTCCCCAAGAAGCTGAGGGACACCTCAACGGAGCATTTAGTGCGTTTGTCCTAAGTCGTCAGTATTAGGTATGATAACACTGTAGTAACTTTACACCTCTTGTACTTCGCCACTGTTGGTGACCCCTTCGACGTATAAAAGGAGGCCCAAGGCGTAGATACAGGGGGGAGGACCTTCTGGCCCATTCTGCATGCGTAGCTGCTGCTCGAACGTACTGTTCATCACAAGCGCTCCAGAAGCTTGGGCTTAAACACATCCAATACAACTAAGGCAGGAGTAGGGTTTTACGCTTCTCAGCGGCCCGAACCTAGGTAAACATCCCTCGCGTTGATCGTTGGATCTGCTCTTTGTGCAAGAATTTTTCCCTGCCAAACTGTAAAAGGGATCCACGCGATCCCATAGGTGTCGTACGCCGACATCTTTGGCGTGCCAGGTAGGGGAAAAGGTTGCGCGAACCTGATCTAGCGATCAGCGCGCCAGTTTTCTTCATCATCTTCATCGCCATGGCTCCCAAGAAGAAGGGTTTTATGGCGGTTGGTCCATCTGCGTCCGGTGCGCCTGTGGCTACACAGACGGGCGACGGTGTGGACGTAGGCGGAGGAGGCGGAGATCCTGAGCTTCCACGACGTTCTGGTGATCATAGCCAGGCGAGCGGCGTCGTTCGCGGCGGCGACGGCAACCCACGTGCCGCTAGATCTAAGGACGGAGCTGTGCTGCCTACGGGCGGCGTAGCGAACTCCAGAGACGGAAGGGCGCATTCTAAGACACCCATGCCGGCGCATGCGCCGCGGCCTTCTCAGGTCACGCGCGATGAACAACGCCGCGACGTTGGTGGTTCCAAGCGTCCCCGTAGAAAGACACCTGAGCATCACCCTCGAGATGCACAGGACCAGCATTCATGCCAAAACGCTGGTGGAAGCGGCGTGCGGTCGCGGGACTGTAATGGAGCTCCTTCTAACATGGTTAGGAGTCAGAGCACCTCATGTTCCTCGCACCTTTCGCCGCCGCCTACCCCAGTAGAAGCGTTGGCGCGAGCACAGCTGCTCCTGAATTTTCCTCCTGCTATGGAGAAGCTCGACGAATGGAGAGCTGCCATTCAGAGCCTCGTCGGCCTCGCTAATGAAGATGGGCCGCAGCAGGCGGAGCCTTCGCGGCGGCAGTCCATCGAGCCGGCGCGCGCCGATGGCGAAAAGACTAGAGGCGGTACGACCACGGTGCACTCTCCTCCACGGCGGCAATAGCAGTCGCTGGCTCGACGGACCGACGCCTGTGATGACGATTCAACGGCGTCGTCTGATCCGCGAACCCGCCGTGATCAACGTCAAGTTCTTCAGGAACGAAGCAAAGAAGACGCTCGGACTACCATCGAGCGGCGTCGGGAAGCGCGCCATCAATCAGATAAGCGCGCAGGACCCACTGTAGACAAGCCTGCGCCAGGGTATCCTGGTGAACTACCTTATGAGGTGGGTTGTCCAGCTTTTACCCCTGAGCTGCGGCGTGTCCAGTGGGCCAATTCCCGAACGTTCAAACCGGAGGTCCCGGAGAAATACGACGGCAAGACTCACCCATCGAAGTTCTTGAGCATCTACACCATTGCGGTGCAGGCTGCAGGGGCTAGCGACGACAAGATACTCGCCAACTACTTCCCATTGGTACTAAAGCCCAATGTCAGGTCGTGGTTGATGCATCTGCCGGAGAATTCCATTTCTTCCTGGGCAAATCTGTGTCATGAGTTTGTTGGCGCCTTTACCGGAGGCCACCAAGCTCCTGGCCAGGAAAGTGATTTGCATCTCATCCCCAGAAGGAGGGCGAAACATTGCACAAGTACATACAGAGATTCAGTCGTGTACATCACAACATCCCAGACGTTCATCATGCCACTGTTGTCTTCGCGTTCCATCAGAACGTGCGCAACCGCAGGTTGCGCGAAGAGCTGGCGATGAACAAAGTCAGGGATGTTGCCGAGCTCTATGCTCTGGCTGATAAATGTGCTCGAGCTGAAGAAGGGAGGAGGTTCCCCGGTGAGGATGCTGGCGCAGGGATCGACCCTGAAGACAAAGACGCCGCCGCCCCGGCAAAGAAAGGCCGACGGCGTAACAGGAAGCGCAAGGGCAAGGCCGTGCTTGCCGTCGAGGGATCCGGCAACCTCGACACCGCCAAGAAGGCCAAAGTTGACGGCCCTGGCAAGGAGGTTGCCGGGTGCGCCTCCTGTCAAGCCTTGGTGGCTGCCGACAAGCCAGAGGGCTCCGACAAGCAATATTGCAAGATCCATCGCACAAAGGGCCATGATCTCCAAAACTGCCGGCAAATTGAGCAGCTTGTCGAGAAGTAGAAAGCTGAGTATGAAAGGCGAGATAAGGAGAAGGCCCAGGATGGCGCAGACGTGTCCGGCAAGAAATGCGGTGGCCGAGGAGGTCGCCGCGGCAAGGCCAAGCAACAGAAGGAGAGGCCCGCTCGAGGCCGCGACAAGCAAGAGGGGGGTGACGATGATAACGAAGAGGACGACGAGTCCAGCGAGCATGAATTTCAAAAAGCTACAGACATGATGTGCATTGATGGGGGCGCCTCATTGCATTCTTCCCAACGCTGACTTAAACAGTGGGCGCGCGAGGTTAATGCGACAGAGCCATCTGTCGGTGCCCAGAAGCCATTGAAGTGGTCCAACACGCCTATCATTTTTGACGTTGAGGATCACCCGGATCGCACAACTGCGGTCGGGTGTCTGCCATTGTTGGTTTCACCAACGATTCGCAACCTCAAAGTGACAAAAATGTTAGTTGACGGTGGGGCCGGTTTGAACTTGATCTCACCTGAAGTGATCAAAAGGTTGCAAATTCCTGATGAAGATCTCCAGGAAACGGGCATGTTTCAGGGGGTCAATCCAGGAAGGAGCCAGCCGAAGGGTAAGATCACACTACCAGTAACATTTGGTAGTGACCTGAACTTCAGGACAGAGAAGATTGTTTTCGACATTGCCAAGATTCCATTGCCATATAATGGGATCCTTGGTCGTCCAGCGCTGGCCAAATTCATGGCGGCATCGCACTATGCTTATAATACATTGAAGATGCCCGGGCCGATGAGCGTCAACACTGTCAACTCCGACAAGAAGGACGTGCTTATCTGCATCGACCAGCTTTACTGGGAGGCAGTTGCAGCATCTGCCGCCAAGGCACTTGCTCCAGCCGCTGAAGCTCCCGGGGGGAAGAAGACCGGCAAGACCTCTCGCACACACTCCGGCAAACGCACCTCCTCGGAGTGCTGCGGTCCCGTTGAGGATGTGCCAGAGAGCTCGACCGGCAAGAGCAAGAAGTCCAAGGCAGCTCCACCAGAAACCAAGAAGGTGCCCGCCAAGGAGGATGGTACGGGAGGAACTTTCATCATAAGTTCCACCCTCGATGACAAATAGGATAGTGCGCTCATTGCTTTCCTGCGGGCGAATATCGATGTGTTTGCATGGCAACCATCTAATATCCCTGGTGTTCCCAGGGAAGTAATTGAGCACCACCTTTGTGTCTGTCCTCATGCGCGGCCCGTCAAGCAGAAGGTCAGGAAGCAGGCTTTGGAACGGCAACAATTTATTGCCGAGGAAATCAAGAAATTGGAAGCGGCAGCTTTGGTAAGAGGAGTACTCCATCCAACATGGTTGGCCAATCCAGTTGTAGTGCGCAAGGCGAATGGAAAATGGAGGCTGTGTATTGATTATACAGATATCAATAAAGCCTGTCCAAAAGATCCTTTTCCCTTGCCGCGCATCGACCAGATTGTGGACTCCACTGCCGGCTGCGATTTGCTTTCATTTCTTGACGCCTACTCAGGATATCATCAGATCTTCATGGTAAAGGAAGACGAAGAGAAAACCGCATTTATCACCCCGTGTGGTACGTATTGCTTCTTACGTATGCCTTTCAGGTTGAAAAGTGTTGGTTCAACATTTGCAAGAGCGGTCCAGATTGGTTTTGAGCCCCAGCTACATAGAAATATGGAAGCTTATATGGATGACATAGTGGTCAAAACCAAGGACAAGGCGACGCTCATACAAGATTTAGAAGAGACATTTGCAAATCTGCGCAAGATCAATTTGAAGCTCAATCCTGAGAAGTGCGTGTTTGTCGTTCCGTCCGGCAAGCTTCTCGGGTTCTTTGTATCTCAACGTGGAATCGAAGCAAATCCCGACAAGATCAGGACAATTGAGCAGATTGAAGCACCAAGACGTGTCAAAGATGTGCGTCGTCTTGCCGGCTGCGTTGCTGCTCTGAGTAGGTTCATCTCCAAATCTGCTGAGCGCGCCTTGTCCTTTTTCAAAATCTTGAAAAAGGCAGGTCTAATGAGATGGACTCCGGATGCGGAGGCAGCGTTGCAGGATTTGAAGACGTACCTCTCCTCTCCGCCAGTGCTAGTCGCACCAAAACCACAAGAGCCGTTGCTGCTATATCTAGTGGCAATGAATCAAGTGGTGAGTGATGCGATAGTGGCAGAGAGAGAAGTCGATGAAGAAGCAGCGGCAGCGGCAGCGGCAAGACCGTCAAGCGATGAGCTGGGATCTTCCCCGGCAGAGTCTGGTGCTGATAAAGTGGGACCTGCGCAGTCAAATGAAGCGACACAGAAGAAGAAGATGGTGCAGCGCCCAGTTTATTTTGTCAGCTCCCTTTTGCAGGGGGCTAGGTCAAGATATTCTGGTGTGCAGAAGTTGCTCTTCGGTCTCCTTATGGCCTCGAGGAAGCTGCGCCATTATTTTCAGGCACATGAGATCACCGTCGTCACTCGCTTTCCGTTACAGCGGATCTTGCGAAATCCAGATGCAACCGGTAGGATTGTGGAGTGGGCTTTGGAACTGTCAAGTTTTGGTCTCAAGTTTGAAAGTACTTCAACTATTCAGAGCAGAGCTTTGGCGGAGTTCATTGCGGAATGGACCCCAACGCCAGACGAAGAGACTCCGGAGACAACTCTCACCGGCAAGGAAACGAATCAAGAGTGGATTATGTATTTTGATGGGGCTTTCTCGCTGCAAGGCGTCGGTGCTGGCGTGCTGCTTGTCGCACCCTCCGGAGAGCACCTCAAATATGTGATTCAGATGCACTTTCCCCGTGAGAGATCGACAAATAACACTGCAGAGTATGAAGGGCTGCTTGCTGGTCTCAGGATCGCGGCAGACCTTGGAATTAGGAAGCTCATCGTCAGAGGTGATTCGCAGCTTGTCGTCAAGCAGGTGAATAAAGATTATCAGAGTCCATTAATGGAAGCTTTTGTCGATCAGGTGAGGAAATTGGAAGAGCGTGTTGACGGTCTGCTAATGGAGCACGTTCCTCGTGCGGAAAACAGCATTGCTGATGACTTGTCAAACCGCGCTGCCCTTAAGTTACCTGTGGAACCAGGAACTTTTGTGCTCCAATTGACTCAACCATCCGTGACACCATCGATGGGACAAGAAAAAAAAGGAGGAAGTTGAGTTCCGGCAAGTATTTTCCGGCAGAGCTCCCAGAGGCCGCCGGCAAAGAAGTTGTCGGGAACGACACCAAGCTTGCCGGTGAGCGACAGGCTCCGGCAAGGCCTCAAGCCCTTGCCGTAGAGACAAACACTCCCGCCGAGCTTGCCGGCGAGCAACAGGCTCCGGCAGGGCCTCGAGCCTTTGCTGTAGAGACAAACGCTCCCACGGCAGAGGACATGTCTTTAGTCCTTGTTGTCGAGCCCTAGGCTCCAGCATGGGCACAGCACATCGTCCATTTCCTTCAAACAGGAGAACTCCCCGAAGAACAGGAAGAAGCGGAGAAAGTAGCCCGTCGGTCTAATATGTACCAGTTTGTGGACAATGTCCTGTACAGAAAGAGACCGAACGGTGTGAAATTGAAGTGCATTCCTCGGGAGGATGGGCTGGAGCTGTTGGCAGAGATACATGGAGGCATATGTGGTTCCCACATAGGATCAATAGCTCTAGTTTGTAAGGCATTCCGGCAAGGTTTCTTTTGGCCCACTGCTCTCCAGGATGCAACTGCACTAGTAACCAAGTGTGAAGCGTGCCAGTTCCATTCAAAGAAATTACATCAACCAGCTCAAGCTCTTCAGACAATCCCTCTTTCCTGGCCATTTTCGGTCTGGGGGCTCGACATATTGGGCCCTTTTCCCCGTGCTACCGGGGGCTTTGAGTACTTGTACGTCGCAATCGACAAGTTCACGAAGTGGCCGGAAGTGGAAGCAGTGAGAAAGGTGACATCACAATCAGCCGTCAAGTTCTTCAAAGGACTAGTTTGCCATTTCGGTGTGCCTAATAGGATCATCACCGACAACAGTACACAGTTCACGAGCCACACCTTCATGCAGTATGTCCAAGACCTTGGCGGCAAGATCTGTTTTTCTTCTGTTGCTCATCCAAGGAGCAACGGCCAGGCGGAAAGGGCAAATGCTGAAGTGTTGCGAGGCCTCAAGACAAGTACTTTCGACAAGCTGCGCAAGTGCGGAAGACCCTGGATTGATGAGTTGCCGGTAGTTCTTTGGTAAATCATAACGACACAAAATCGAGCCACCGGCCAGACACCCTTCTCCCTAGTATACGGGGCGGAAGCAGTTCTCCCCAAGGAACTCACATACGGGTCACCTCGAGTGATCGCCTATGATGAGCTTGAGCAAGAGCAGTTGCGGCAAAATGACGTTATGCTCCTTGAGGAAGATCGTCTTCAGGTTGCTGTGCGAACTGCACGCTACCAGCAAGCTTTGCGCCGCTACCATAGCCACAAGGTTCATGCCCGAAGTCTTGAGGAAGGCGACCTTGTTCTTCGGCGCATTCAGTCGGCCAAGAATTCCAACAAGTTGACGCCGAAGTGGGAAGGCCCTTATCGGGTAGTACGAGTCACCAGGCCTGGCGCAGTCCGCCTGGAGACCGAAGATGGCGTTCCAGCGAGCAACTCCTGGAATATCGAACATCTTCATAAGTTTTATCCATAAGGCGCGGTTGCCGGGTCTACCGGCAACCACCTTTTGTACGAGTCTTGCCGCCAAGGCATGTAATCCTTTGTACAAAGCCAGGCGCAGACCCTGTGCATAGTTCAATAAGATTAAGTGTTTTACAATTCTTGTCGATTTTCATGTTAATTTATATGCATGCTTATCTAAGACATTGTATTACACTTGCTTCCGGTAAACATTAACGAACCGCCAAGGTTCCATATCTCTATTTTCACTTCTTTCTTTTTCTCAGAGGACAGAAGGTTCCCTCACATGCAAGATTGCCGGGGGGAATGATGGTATGGATACCGACAGGCGACGTTCAAGGTTGACATCTTGCCGGAAGGAGTACAGCAACGAAAAGCTAAGTTGCAGAAACTTTAAACAAATTTCTGTTTTGTAAGGTTATTCTCCTTGAACGATTTCGACTTTTGTATGGAAAACCTGCACGCGAAGGAACCTTGTCATGATTGGTCGCGCCCTTACTCTGTTTCGAGTCCGCTCAATAGTTTAGGAGGCTGCACTGAAAACGTCAAGGTTTATTGCCGGTAGCGGCAGCTCCAGCAGGCTGCTAAAGTCCTACACCTAGCGCTCGCGGCACGGGTGCGCGCGCCGGCAAGTTCCCAATAAAGCGTAGGGTGTATACCATACATAAAGAAATCAGACAAGGGAAATAGCATACATTCATCCAGAGCATAGCAGGTTATATTACAATAATAGCTGTGTCGCGATTCTAACATAAGACAAAATTGTCTTTGGCATGGAATGGTGGCGACAACGAGAAGTGAAGCAGCTAGTCCCCGCGCTGGCCTTCAACCCTCTTGACTTGGTTCACCTTGTCAACGATGGGCTCGACAAGCTCCTCGCGTGCCTTGAGGTCCACAAACTTTGGCAAGCGGTCAAGAACATTGGTGAGGTTGATGCCAGGGTTCTTGTGCACCTCTTTGGTGAGCACCTTGAGGAGGACGGCCCGGCAGAGTTTGCGGATTCGTTGGCTAGATTAGTTGCTCGATCAGAGTGGAGCAGCTTCAGAGCGTCAATCACACCCTCGAAGAACATGGTCAACTTGGCGCTCATAGATACCCTATCATCGAAAGAGTAGTTCAAGCCTTGCAGGCCCATGGTGGACAGTTGTGCTGCAAGCCTCTCCGAGACATCGATGAGGCGCTCAGTCCAGATCTGCACACCTGCCACATAGTCGTTATGAGTGACGGCGGCGCTCTTGAGCAGGTCCTTCTCATTCTGGAGATCCTTGATCAAGACCTTCTCACGAGCCGTGCTGTTCTCAAGAGACTCTTTCAGCGTGGTCAGCTTCAACTCCAGATCGGCAATGGATTCCTTGGCTCAGGTGAGTTGTTTGGTCTTGTCGGATATGTCGACCTATATCTCCGCCAGGCTGTAGAGAGCCTTCTCTCTTTCGGTTTCGAGCGTCGAGATCTTCTTGCCATGATCCTCAAGGTCCGCCTCCAGCCTCTTCACCTTATCGGCAAGCTCGTTCATGGCGGCCTCTGCAGCTTCGGCAGCATTGACGGCTTCCTTCAACTTGCCGGCGTGGTCTGTGGCCAAAGCTTCGAGTGCTTCTTTGTGGCTCTGCTCCAGCTCTTGGGTCCGCTGCGCGACAAGCTTTTCAATTTCTTCATCCTTGCCGCCAAGCTTGTCAGCAAGCTCCTTCTCGCGAGCGGCAAGGTCCTCTTGATAAGCATCAAGCCCGACACGGCGCTCTGTTAGGCGAGCTTCCTCTGCCGCGGCCTATTGTTTAGCCTCTTCTTGTGCCTTCTCAACAGCAGACTGCTTCATGAGGAGCTCGTTCCAATTTTGGCTCAACTTCTCTTGGCTCGCCTTCAGTTCCTGAAAAGCTTCGGCGTACCAGACTTGCGTTTCCTCGACGCGCTTCTGGAAATCCGCCTCCGCTGCTTCGACGACTGCTGCCCTGGAATCCAGTTTCTCTTTCCGGGCGCGGTGAAGCGCTTAAAGCTTCTGGAAGTTGTTGCTCATGGCCTGGAGGAGCTTTTCTTCTTCGGATTTGCTGCTGCAGGCGCGTGGCTCGTCGACAATCTTGAGCCCAGCAGCGGCGACGACGTCTTCGTCAAAGATTTCCCCTTCAGTCGGAACCCCAATGCTTGCCATTCCTGGTATGCTGACGAACAGGTTATCGCCAACCTTGAGTTATTTGCTTGAACAAGGGGCCTCGGATGTTGACGGCTGATCCTCAACAGCCGCCTCACCGGCAACTGGGGGCTCTGTGGCCGGCGTAGCGCCTGGCGCTCCTGCGGCAAGAATGCCGTCAGTATGGTCACTGGACTCCTTGCCGGCCCTCTCAGCAGACTCCTTGGTGGCCTTTTCCTGTGCGGCCTCGGCGGCAGCATCCTTGGCGGCCTCGGCGGCAGCATTCTTGGCAGCCTCGTCAGCGGCAATTCTGTCGGCCTCAGTGACAGCATCCCTGGCGGTCTCCTCGATATCGATGTCAACATCCATGTGTTCCGTCAAGGGAAGATCTGAAAGCCAAGAAAACAAGCAAGATATGGCTGCGGAGGAAGTTCAAGAAGACAAAAAGAAAGACAAAGCGACAGGTACTCTGAGGCAAATGGTTTACCCGCGTCAAGCTGTCGAGAGGTGGTTCCTCCTTTCCCGGCAACATTGGTTGCCGATGTGGGACTGCCGGTGCCTGTGTTTGTCGGCCCCTCCTCAACAAGAATGGGCTCGTCAGCGGAAGCCCTTGCCGAAGATTCATCTCTGGGCGGCATGGTTGACGGAAGCGGCACGTTAGGAATGGCTCCTGATGGTGCTCCATGTTGCCGCTCCTCTCCTACAAGCCTGGTGATGTTAGCACTGAAGATACACACCCCGACACTTGCCAGCGGAAAGTGAGTAGTGAAATCACGCTGGGGGCTGTGTCGGGGGCTGCGTCGTGGACTGGGCTCCGGGCTGATGTTAATTAGCTCTGGCACACCTGAGGTGCTTGCCGGCGGCTCATCGCCCGTTGAAGTCTTCGCCGTCTTCGCCATCCTTTGCGCCAATGTTTCTGTATCTCTGCGGAGACGGGCCAAAGCAAGACCAATTAGTTAAGCAAAACCGGAAATCCAGAAGATAAAAGATGTGACAGGACCCTTACTCTTCTTCTTCCGAGCTGAAGGCGGAGAGGTCGAAGTCGACTTCGCCATGGCACTCGTGCGAGGAGGTGAGGGAGTGGTCCTGGGTCGCTTGGTTGCGGCAGAAGAAGAAGGTTGCTGGGTTGAGGCACTAGAGGTGGCTTTCCGAAGAACGCGCTTCTTCTTCTTCTCGGGAGCTGGGGGCTCCTCGTGCAGCTCCTCCTCGGCTGTATCTTCGGCAGAAGGACCCCCGGCAGATGTGCCACTCTGCTCTCCGGCAACCTCACCCTGACCGGCAAGTTTTCCTTCAGACATCACTTCTTCTTCACTGGCTTCCCCTTCCGTGAAGTCAGCGCTGCCGGCCTCCTCGGCAAGATTCGCTTCTTCCGCCCTGCTGGCGATGTACGCCACTTCTTCTTCAGTAGTGGGGCGGATGAGGTTCGCCTCTTCCCGGATGGCCTTCTCTGATAAGTTTCCGAAGAATTCTTGTGCCTGCTCTGCGGATGGCTCTTCCCAAGTTCCGTCAAGGCCGTAGGCATTACATGCCGGCATCATGGCGATGATTGAGGCCAAGGCAGAGTTGTTGCACAGAGGAATTACGCCCGCCGGCAACTTGAATCTCGCGTCAGTCCTGAATAGCTTGTGGCAGAGGGTTGTGTGCTGCATGACCGTCAAGTTGTTATTCAACCCAGGGCGCAGCCTCATGATATTTGCCGCATTCCGGAACTCCCAGGCTGGTCTTCCTTTGTTCATCAGAGGGGCGATACGCCGGCGAAGGACATCAGCGCCGATCATTTCTATTGTGAGCCCGGCAGCTTTGAGGCGGTGGATCCCGGTAATTGCGATTGTGAGCTTCTCATCTTGAGGATTGAGGTCGCTCCAATCCTTACCACGCGCCATCTTTGTTTGTTGAGGCGAGCAGAAGGGCTGGGGATCTGTCTCCTGAATCCAGCACCACTTGCCCCGCCATTCTTCCCACTTCTCGCGGTAGACCCTGTCTGGGTATATCTCTTTGTTCCATGTCCTTGGAATCCAGGTGATAGAACCAGAAAGGGCCTCTCCCGCTTGGATACGGGGAACGAAGAAGTGGCGAAAGAGGGCTGTATTGGGAACTACTCCGGCAAAGTTTTTGCAAAGATGGGCAAAGACTGACATACATGTCACGGCATTCGGCGTAAAATCCAAGAGTTGGAAGCCGTACGTGTACATGATGTCATTGAAGAAATCATAGAAAGGGGGACAGTGCCCACAGTAAAAGTAGTCAACAAAGAAAGGGAATTTATCTGGGCCACCCTTGGAGGAACCTGGGCTCACGCGAGTAGCGAGATGAGCCTTCGTCTCCCTCGCCCACATGCACAGGTACCGATCCCTCAGGGCGTTCGCATCGAGCGCCGAAGCGAAGACGGCGTGCTTCTTCCGCATCTTCACCAGTTCGCTCTCCAGGACGGCGGCTTTCACCCCCTTGCCCTTGCTCGCCTTGGGCGGCATGGTGGCTGTGGAAGCGAAGGCCGAGGACGGCGAAGGCGTGGAGGCAGCGGATGAGTGGGAGAGGCTCTGTTTCGGGCTCGAGGAAGAAGACGATGGCGGTTTCCAGATTGGAAAGGACAGGGGGTAAATGAGCAGCGCCTCTGCGGATTCCTTTTTAGGGGGAAGGCGCGAGGTTGCCTCTTTACTAGTTGGTATGAAAATGCTTTTGTGAGCGCGCTGCTGTAACGGCCGCTCCGCACACGCATCCCACGTCCCGCATTCAATGGGCGTCGTGGGGGGGGCGCAATAAGCGGAATGATTACAGCAGTTAACTCCCGCCATGCGTGCCCGTGCACTATTTGGGCCTAGCCCAACAACGCCACGCACTCATGTATGGCCTAGGCCCGGGGGCTCCTGTCGGTGTACTAAAGTTTGGGTCTTTTAGTACCCCATACTTGTGCACGGGCGGTTGTAGCCACACCAGCGGCAAGGCCTGCCGGGGGGCAGTTGGACACAAATACAAGGATATCAAGAAGACATTCAAGTCAATAATCAGAAGACAGAAGACCGAAGGCTGGGATCCCGGCAAGATCTTCCCGGGATGGCTTGTGAAGCCCCGGCCAGACTCGCGCCCGGCAAGACCTCGCCACCCTGTCACCGCTCCAGCGCAGCGACCAGCTTATCTTTTAGCTGTTGTCCTCCTGGGTACGTGTCAGGCGCTAACGGCGGATGGGCTTAAGCGGTGCTGATGGGACGGCCCCTTTTTCCGTCCCCAAGAAGCTAAGGGACACCTCAATGGAGCATTTAATCCGTTTGTCCTAAGTCGTCAGTATTAGGTATGATAACACTGTAGTAACTATACACCTGTTGTACTTCGCCACTGTTGGTGACCCCTTCGACATATAAAAGGAGGCCCAAGGCATAGCTACGGAGGGGAGGACCTTCTGACCCATTCTGCATGCGTAGCTGCTGCTCGAACGTACTGTTCATCGCAAGCGCTCCAAAAGCTTGGGCTTAAACACATCCAATACAACTAAGGCAGGAGTAGGGTTTTACGCTTCTCAGCGGCCCGAACCAGGGTAAAAATCCCTCACGTTGATCGTTGGAGCTGCTCTTTGTGCAAGCCTTTTTCCCTGCCGAACCGTAAAAGGGATCCACGCGATCCCATAGGTGTCGTACGCCGAAACTGTGTAACCTAGTTCAAATAATTTTATACTACAGTTGAACTAGCTCTATTACCTAGTACAAATAATTTTACACTATAAATGAACTAGCTCTATAACCTAGTACAAATAATTTTACACTAGAGTTGAACTAGCTCTATAACCTAGTACAAATAATTTTACACTAGAGTTGCACTAGCTCTATAACCTAGTACAAATAATTTTACACTAGAGTTGAACTAGCTCTGTAACCAAGTTCAAATAATTTTACACTAGAGTTGAACTAGCTCTATAACCTAGTACAAATAATTTACACTAGAGTTGAACTAGCTCTATAACCTAGTACAAATAATTTTACACTAGAGTTGAACTAAATCTATAACCTAGTACAAATAATTTTACACTAGAGTTGAACTAGCTCTATAACCTAGTAGAAATAATTTTACACTAGAGTTGAACTAGCTCTATAACCTAGTACGAATAATTTTACACTAGAGTTGAACTAGCTCTATAACCTAGTACAAATAATTTTACACTAGAGTTGAACTAGCTGTGTAACCTAGTTCAAATAATTTTACACTACAGTTGAACTAGCTCTATAACCTAGTACATATAATTTTACAATAGAAATGAACTAGCTCTATAACCTAGTACAAATAATTTTACACTAGAGTTGAACTAGCTCTATAGCCTTGAACAAATAATTTTACACTAGACTTGAACTAGCTCTATAACCTAGTACAAAAAATTTTACACTAGTGTTGAACTAGCTGTGTTACCTAGTGTCGGAGAAACGACACCTATGGGATCGAGAGGATCCCTTTACGGTTCGGCAGGGAGAAGGTTTGCACAAAGAGCAGATCAAGCGATCAACGCAAGGGATTTTTACCCACGTTCGGGCCGCTGAGATGCGTAAAACCCTACTCCTGCTTAGGTTGTATTGGATGTGTTCTAGCTCGAGTTCTGGGAGCGCTACAGTACACAGCTGCTACTCATGCAGAATCGGCCAGAAGAAGATCCCCCCTGTAGCTACGCCGTGGGCCTCCTTTTATCCGTTCGAAGGGGTCACCAACAGTGGCGTACAATGCATACATGAGGTGTAAAGTTGCTACAGTGTTATCATACCTAACACTGACGACTTAGGACAAGTGCATTTAATGCTCCGTTGAGGTGTCCCTTAGCATCTTGGGGATGGAAAAAGGGGTCGTCACTTCAGCACTGCTTAAGCCCATCCACCGCTAGCGCCTGACACGTACCCAGGAGGATAACAGCTAAACGACAAGTTGGTCGCTGCGCTGGAGCGGTGGCAGGGTGGCGAGGTCTTGCCGGGTGCGAATCTTGCCGGGCGCCCAGCCTTCGGTCTTCTGTACTCTGATCATCGGCTTGAATGCCTTCTTGATAGTCTTGTGCTTGTTCCCAGTTGTCCTCCGGCAAGCATCTTGCCGGGAGTCGAACATCAAGTCTTCTCGGTGACCTGCCTGGAGGTCTCCTCCCAGGAAGACTTGCTTCCCGGAAATTCTGATCTTGCTGGTCTTGAGCTTGCAAGTGATGCGCAACAAAGTGTTGTGCCCATGCTGGAGCCTGAGGCTCGACAACAAGTTCTAAAGGTATGTCTTCTGCCCCGGGTGCGTTTGTCTCTACGGCAAGGGCTTGAGGCCCTGCCGGAGCCTGTGGCCCCCCGGCAGGCTTGGCATTGTTCCTGGCAAGTAGTCCTTGCCGGAAAACCCTTCTGTGTTCTATGAGTGGATGTCCTCTCAGCCATGCCCTTCCCGCCTGGAGGCTGCAACTTGCCGGTGCATGTCTAGGGGTAATGGACACCCCCTATTCATTACACCGACAGGAGCCCCCGGGCCTGGGCCGGACAAGCATGCACAGTGTTGTCCAGGCTAGGCCCAAAAACATGCATCGGTACACGAACGGCGAGAAGTAACCGTCACTCATGACTTTAACTGCACGCTGATGATGATGCAAGAGAGCTTGCAGTTTGCCAGACCTTGGGATTGCCGGCAGCGTGGGCAAACAGAGCAGGACGGCAGCGGGAGTTGTGTGCCCGAAAGGGAGTGCCACACCGTGCGATGAAGAGCCAGCCCCCGAGCCTTCCCCATAAAGGGTACTGCGGGTGCGGTGCTCGATTCGTCCAGTCATCCCTGTTGTCGCCGCCGTCTACTGCGAATGCCTCACTGCCGTCTTGCCGGCCTCCAGCATGGCGCCCTTGGTTTTCTCGGTTTTGCTGCAATGGCGCATGTAAAGGAATAATTAATCTTAGCCATGCCAATCTTAATGTATGCAAGATATGAATGTTGCTCCCCTCTTGATTAATTCCGTCCTTGCATATATCTTATATCCTACGCTGCTTGGAAACCATGCCGGTGCGCACGTTTGCCGCGAGCGCTAGATGCGGGGTTTTAGCAGCCTGCTAGAAACGCCGCCGCCGGCAAGGCGACTTGCTGGGTCAGAACGTGGCTGCAAAGCTTGTCGAGCGGACTCGAGGCGAAACTAGAGCGCGAGCTCACCATGACAAGGTTCCTTCGCGTGCAGATTAATGTACAAGGTCAAAAAATCAATCAAGATGGCCCATGCTTGCCGGAAAGCTTTCCGGTGCGCACGCTCCAGTCGGCAGCGCTTGGAGGAACAGGTCCTTAGCGGCTTGCCGGGAACGCCGCCTCCCGAAAAGGTTTACCTTCCCGGTGTCTGTGCAGCCGCCTAAGTTGTCGAGCGGACTCGAGACAACTAGGGGCGCTATTGGCCCCGGGAAGGCTCCTTCGCACGTAGGTGTAAGGGGCAAGTGAGGTCAGCAAAAGAAATGTAATTGTCACAGGTTTTCATAACTTAGCTTTTCCTGCTATGCATCTCGCATATCGAGGCCGCGCTCGTGGTGACGACCGGCAGGCTCTCTAGAAGGTTACTCTCTAGGACGCTGCCAGCCCCCGAGCCTGCCTTCCATGCGTATTCCTGCAACACTGATTGGGCATGTAATGCCACGACAGCGTTTTAGCACAACAAGTTAATTAGCTTCTGGTTTATGGTTAATCTGCTGAAACCTTGACTTCTGTCGAATGTTCCCTTGCTTGCCGGAACACTTCCCGGTGCGCACGATCCAGTCAGCAGCGCTTTGAGGAACGGGTCCTTAGCGGCTTGCCGGGAACGCCGCCTCCCGAAAAGGTTTACCTTCCCTGCTTTAGTGCAGCTGCTCACATCGCCGAGCGGACTCGAGGCGACTAGGAGCGCAACTAGCCCCGGGGAGGCTCCTCAGCATACGGGTTGACGCAAAAATCCGAAAAACTTATCGAGCCTTTTCCTTGAACAATTGCAGTTTTGTACAATGAATCCCTATGCTTGCGGGAATACTCCCTGAATGCGCACGTTCTGGTCGATGGCGCTTAGGATCGGGTCCTGTCTAGCAGCCTATCGAGAACGCCGCCTCTTCAGTAGCTTAACGGTCTAGAGACAAACGCAGCTGCATCTGTGTTGTTGGGCGGACCCAGAACAACCAGGAGCGCAGAGTGTTTCCAGAGCGCTCCCTTGCGCACAGGTTATACCAAACTACCATCAAGGATAGGGCTACACAACAAAAAGCAATCAAAGCTTTAGGACTTAGGACTTAGCTTTCTGTAGGTAGAGAGAAGTCGCCATGGACGATAAAGCTGATGCGCTGACCGCTAGATCAGGTTCGCGCAACCTTTCCCCTACCTGGCGCGCCAAAGATATCAGAGAAACGACACCTATGGGATCGAGAGGATCCCTTTACGGTTCGGCAGGGAGAAGGTTTGCACAAAGAGCAAATCAACCGATCAACGCAAGGGATTTTTACCCAGGTTCGGGCCGCTGAGATGCGTAAAACCCTACTCCTTCTTAGGTTGTATTGGATGTGTTCTAGCTCGAGTTCTGGGAGCGCTACAGTACACAGCTGCTACTCATGCAGAATCGGCCAGAAGAAGATCCCCCCCTGTAGCTACGCCTTGGGCCTCCTTTTATCCGTTCGAAGGGGTCACCAACAGTGGCGTACAGTGCATACATGAGGTGTAAAGTTGCTACAGTGTTATCATACCTAACACTGACGACTTAGGACAAGTGCATTTAATGCTTCGTTGAGGTGTCCCTTAGCGTCTTGGGGATGGAAAAAGGTGCAGTCACTTCAGCACCGCTTAAGCCCATCCACCGCTAGCGCCTGACACGTACCAAGGAGGACAACAGCTAAACGACAAGCTGGTCGCTGCGCTGGAGCGGTGGCAGGGTGGCGAGGTCTTGCCGGGTGCGAATCTTGATGGGGGCGACGGGCCAGCCTGGCAAGATCTTGCCGGGCGCCCAGCCTTCGGTCTTCTATACTCTGATCATCGGCTTGAATGCCTTCTTGATAGTCTTGTGCTTGTTCTCAGTTGTCCTCCGGCAAGCACCTTGCCGGGAGTCCAACATCGAGTCTTCTCGGTGACCTGCCTGGAGGTCTCCTCCCAGGAAGGCTTGCTTCCCGGAAATTCTGATCTAGCTGGTCTTGAGCTTGCCAGTGATGCGCAACAAAGTGTTGTGCCCATGCTGGCGCCTAAGGCTGGACAGCAAGGACTAAAGGTATGTCTTCTGCCCCGGGTGCGTTTTTCTCTACGGCAAGGCTTGAGGCCCTGCCGGAGCCTGTGGCCCCCTGGCAGGCTTGGCGTTCTTCCCGGCAAGTAGTCCTTGCCGGAAAACCCTTCTGTGTTCTATGAGTGGATGTCTTCTCAGCCATGCCCTTCCTGCCTAGAGGATGCAACTTGCCGGTGCATGTCTAGGGGTAATGGACACCCCCTGTTCATTACACCGACACCTAGTACAAATAATTTTATACTAGAGTTGAACTATCTATCTAACCTAATACGAATAAGTTTACACTAGAGTTGAACTAGCTCTATAACCTAGTACAAATAATTTTACACTAGAGTTTAACTAGCTCTATAACCAAGTACAAATACTTTTACACTAGAGTTGAACTAGCTCTATAACATAGCTCAAAAAAAATTACACTAAGGTTGAACTAGCTCTATGACCTATTACAAATAATTTTACACTAGAGTTGAACTAGCTCTATAACCTGGTACAAATAATTTTACACTTGAGTTGAACTAGCTCTATAACCTAGTACAAATAATTTTACACTAGGGTTGAACTAGCTCTATAACCGAGTACAAATAATTTACACCAGAGTTGAACTAGCTCTATAACCTAGTACAAATACTTTTACACTAGAGCTGAACTAGCTCTATAACCTAGTTCAAATAATTTTACACTAAGGTTGAACTAGCTCTATAACCTAGTACAAATAATATTACACTAGAGTTGAACTAGCTCTATAACCTAGTACAAATAATTTTATACTAGAGGTGAACTAGCTCTATAACCTAGTACAAATAATTTTACACTAGAGTTGAACTAGCTCTATAGCCTAGTACCAATAATTTTACACTAGAGTTGAACTAGCTCTATAACCTAGTACAAATAATTTTACACTACAGTTGAACTAAATCTATAACCTAGTACAAATAATTTTACACTAGAGTTGAACTAGCTCTATAACCTAGTACAAATAATATTACACTAGAGTTGAACTAGCTCTATAACCCAGTACAAATAATTTTACACTAGAGTTGAACTAAATCTATAACCTAGTTCAAATAATTTTACACTATGGTTGAACTAGCTCTAAAACCTTGTACAAATAATTTCACACTAGACTTGAACTAGCTCTATAACCTAGTACAAATAATTTTACACTACAGTTGAACTAAATCTATAACCTAGTACAAATAATTTTACACTAGAGTTGAACTAGCTCTATAACCTAGTACGAATAATTTTACACTAGAGTTGAACTAGCTCTATAACCTAGTACCAATAAATTTACACTAGAGTTGAACTAGCTGTGTAACCTATTTCAAATAATTTTACACTATAGTTGAACTAGCTCTAATACCTAATACAAATAATTTTACACTAGAAATGAACTAGCTCTATAACCTAGTACAAATAATTTTACACTAGAGTTGAACTATCTCTATAACCTAGTACAAATAATTTTACACTAGAGTTGAACTAGCTCTATAACCTAGTACAAATACTTTTACACTAGAGCTGAACTGGCTATATAACCTAGTTTAAATAATTTTACACTAAGGTTGAACTAGCTCTATAACCTAGTACAAATAATTTTACTCTAGAGTTGAACTAGCTCTATAACCTAGTACAAATAATTTTACACCAGAGTTGACGTAGCTCTATAACCTAGTACAAATAATTTTACACTAGAGTTGAACTAGCTTTATAACCTAGTACAAATAATTTTACACTAGAGTTGAACTAGCTCTATAACCCAGTACAAATAATTTTACACTAGAGTTGAACTAAATCTATAACCTAGTACAAATAATTTTACACCAGAGTTGAACTAGCTCTATAACCTAGTAAAAATAATTTTACACTAGAGTTGAACTAGCTCTATAACCTAGTAGAAATAATTTTACACTAGAGTTGAACTAGCTCTATAACCTAGTACAAATAATTTTACACTAGACTTGAACTGGCTCTATAACCTAGAGCAAATAATTTTACACTAGAGTTGAACTAGCTCTATAACCTAGTACAAGTACTTTTACACTAGAGCTGAACTAGCTCTATAACCAAGTACAATAAATTTTACAGTAGAGTTGAACTAGCTCTATAACATAGTTCAAAAAAAATTACACTGATGTTGAACCGGCTCTATAACCTATTACAAATAATTGTACACTAGAGTTGAACTAGCTCTATAACCCGGTACAAATAATTTTACACTAGAGTTGAACTAGCTCTATAACCTAGTACAAATAATTTTACACTAGGTTTGAACTAGCTCTATAACCTAGTTCAAATAATTTTACACTAGAGTTGAACTAGCTCTATAACCTAGTACAGATAATTTTACACTAGAGTTGAACTAGCTCTATAACCTAGTACAAATAATTTTACACTAGAGTTGAACTAGCTCTATAACCTAGTACAAATAATTTTACACTAGAGTTGAACTAGCTCTATAACCTAGTACACATAATTTAACACTAGAGTTGAACTAGCTCTATAACCTAGTACAAGTACTTTTACACTAGAGCTGAACTAGCTCTATAATCTAGTTCAAATAATTTTACACTAAGGTTGAACTAGCTCTATAACCTAGTACAAATAATTTTACACTAGAGTTGAACTAGCTCCATAACCTAGTACACATATTTTTACACTAGAGTTGAACTAGCTCTATAACCTAGTATAAATAATTTTACACTAGAATTGAACTAGCTCTGTAACCTAGTGCAAATAATTTTACACTAAGGATGAACCAGCTCTATAACCTGTTTCATATAATTTTACACTAGAGTTGAACTTGCTCTTTAACCTAGTACAAATAATTTTTCACTAGAGTTGAATTAGCTCTATAACCTAGTACAAATAATTTTACACTAGAGTTGAACTAGCTTTATAACCTAGTACAAATAATTTTACACTAGAGTTGAACTAGCTCTATAACCCAGTACAAATAATTTTACACTAGAGTTGAACTAGCTCTATAACCTAGTACAAATACTTTTACACTAGAGCTGAACTGGCTATATAACCTAGTTTAAACAATTTTACACTAAGGTTGAACTAGCTCTATAACCTAGTACAAATAATTTTACTCTAGAGTTGAACTAGCTCTATAACCTAGTACAAATAATTTTACACCAGAGTTGACCTAGCTCTATAACCTAGTACAAATAATTTTACACTAGAGTTGAACTAGCTTTATAACCTAGTACAAATAATTTTACACTAGAGTTGAACTAGCTCTATAACCCAGTACAAATAATTTTACACTAGAGTTGAACTAGCTCTATAACCTAGTACAAATACTTTTACACTAGAGCTGAACTGGCTATATAACCTAGTTTAAACAATTTTACACTAAGGTTGAACTAGCTCTATAACCTAGTACAAATAATTTTACTCTAGAGTTGAACTAGCTCTATAACCTAGTACAAATAATTTTACACCAGAGTTGACCTAGCTCTATAACCTAGTACAAATAATTTTACACTAGAGTTGAACTAGCTTTATAACCTAGTACAAATAATTTTACACTAGAGTTGAACTAGCTCTATAACCCAGTACAAATAATTTTACACTAGAGTTTCACTAAATCTATAACCTAGTACAAATAATTTTACACTAGAGTTGAACTAGCTCTATAACCTAGTAGAAATAATTTTACACTAGAGTTGAACTAGCTCTATAACCTAGTACAAATAATTTTACACTAGACATGAACTAGCTCTATAACCTAGAGCAAATAATTTTACACTAGAGTTGAACTAGCTCTATAACCTAGTACAAGTACTTTTACACTAGAGCTGAACTAGCTCTATAACCAAGTACAATAAATTTTACAGTAGAGTTGAACTAGCTCTATAACATAGTTCAAAAAAAATTACACTGATGTTGAACCGGCTCTATAACCTATTACAAATAATTGTACACTAGAGTTGAACTAGCTCTATAACCCGGTACAAATAATTTTACACTAGAGTTGAACTAGCTCTATAACCTAGTACAAATAATTTTACACTAGGTTTGAACTAGCTCTATAACCTAGTTCAAATAATTTTACACTAGAGTTGATCTAGCTCTATAACATAGTACAGATAATTTTACACTAGAGTTGAACTAGCTCTATAACCTAGTACAAATAATTTTACACTAGAGTTGAACTAGCTCTATAACCTAGTACAAATAATTTTACACTAGAGTTGAACTAGCTCTATAACCTAGTACAAATAATATTACACTAGAGTTGAACTAGCTCTATAACCTAGTACAAGTACTTTTACACTAGAGCTGAACTAGCTCTATAATCTAGTTCAAATAATTTTACACTAAGGTTGAACTAGCTCTATAACCTAGTACAAATAATTTTACACTAGAGTTGAACTAGCTCCATAACCTAGTACACATATTTTTACACTAGAGTTGAACTAGCTCTATAACCTAGTATAAATAATTTTACACTAGAATTGATCTAGCTCTGTAACCTAGTGCAAATAATTTTACACTAAGGATGAACCAGCTCTATAACCTGTTTCATATAATTTTACACTAGAGTTGAACTAGCTCTTTAACCTAGTACAAATAATTTTTCACTAGAGTTGAATTAGCTCTATAACCTAGTACAAATAATTTTACACTAGAGTTGAACTAGCTCTATAACCTAGTACAAATAATTTTACACTAGAATTGAACTAGCTCTGAAACCTAGTATAAATAATTTTACACTAGAGTTGAACTAGCTCTGTAACCTAGTTCAAATAATTTTACACTAGAGTTGAACTAGGTCTATAACCTAGTACATATAATTTTACACTAGAATTGAACTAGCTCTATAACCAAGTTAAAATAATTTTACACTAGAGTTGAACTAGCTCTGTATCCTGGTTCAAATAATTTTACACTACAGTTGAACAAGCTCTACAACCTAGTTCAAATAATTTTACCCTAGAGTTGAACTAGCTCTGTAACATAGTTCCAATAATTTTACAATAGAGTTGAATTAGCTCTGTAACCTAGTTCAAATAAATTTACACTAGAGTTGAACTAGCTCTATAACCTAGTACAAATAATTTTACACTAGAGTTGAACTAGCTTTATAACCTAGTACAAACAATTTTACATAAGAAATGAACTAGCTATATAACCTAGTACAAATAATTTTACACTAGAGTTGAATTAGCTCTATAACCTAGTACAAATATTTTTACACTAGAGTTTAACTAGCTCTATAACCTAGTACAAATAATTTTACACTAGAGTTGAACTAGCTCTATAACCTAGTACAAATATTTTTACACTAGAGTTGAACTAGCTCCATAACCTAGTTCAAATAATTTTTCATTAGAGTTGAACTAGCTCTATAATCTAGTACAAATACTTTTACACTAGAGTTGAACTAGCTCCATAACCTAGTTCAAAAAAATTTACACTAAGGTTGAACTAGCTCTATAACCTATTACAAATAATTTTACACTAGAGTTGAACTAGCTCTATAACCTAGTACAAATATTTTTACACTAGAGTTGAACTAGCACTATAACCTAGTACAAATAATTTATACTAGAGTTGAACTAGCTCTATAACCTAGTACAAATAAGTTTACACTAGAGTTGAACTAGCTCTATAACCTAGTTCAAATAATTTTACATTAGAGTTGAACTAGCTCTATAACCTAGTACAAATATTTTACACTAGAGTTGAACTAGCTCTATAACCTAGTACAAATAATTTTACACTAGAGTTGAACTAGCTCTATAACCTAGTACAAATAATTTTACACTAGAGTTGAACTAGCTCTATAACCTAGTACAAATAATTTTACACTAGAGTTGAACTAGCTTTGTTACCTAGTTCAAATAATTTTACACTAGACTTGAACTAGCTCTATAACCTAGTAGAAATAATTTTACAATAGAGTTGAATTAGCTCTACAACCTATTACAAATAATTTTACACTAGAGTTGAACTAGCTCTATAACCTAGTACAAAAAAATTTACACTAGAATTAAACTAGCTCTGTAACCTAGTATAAATAATTTTGCACTAGAGTTGAACTAGCTCTGTAACCTAGTATAAATGATTTTGCACTAGAATTAAACTAGCTCTGTAACCTAGTATAAATAATTTTGCACTAGAGTTGAACTAGCTCTGTAACCTTGTTCAAATAATTTTACACTAGAGTTAAACTAGGTCTATAATGTAGTACAAATAATTTTACACTAGAATTGAACTAGCTCTATAACCTAGTTAAAATAGTTTTACACTAGAGTTGAACTAGCTCTATAACCTAGTTTAACTCTACAACCTATTACAAATAATTTTACACTAGAAATGAACTAGCTCTATAACCTAGTACAAAAAAATTTACACTAGAATTAAACTAGCTCTGTAACCTAGTATAAATAATTTTGCACTAGAGTTGAACTAGCTCTGTAACCTAGTTCAAATAATTTTACACTAGAGTTAAACTAGGTCTATAATGTAGTACAAATAATTTTACACTAGAATTGAACTAGCTCTATAACCTAGTTAAAATAATTTTACACTAGAGTTGAACTAGCTCTTTAACCTAATTAAAATAATGTTACACTAGAGTTGAACTAGCTCTACAACCTAGTTCAAGTAATTTTACATTAGAGTTGAACTAGCTCTGTAATATAGTTCCAATAATTTTACACTAGAGTTGAACTAGCTCTGTAACCTAGTTCAAATAAATTTACACTAGAGTTGAACTAGATCTATAACCTAGTACAAATAATTTTACACTAGAGTTGAACTAGCTCTATAACCTTGTACAAATAATTTTACACAAGAAATGAACTAGCTCTATAACCTAGTACAAATAATTTTACACTAGAGTTGAACTAGCTCTATAACCTAGTACAAATAATTTTACACTAGAGTTGAACTTGCTCTATAACCTAGTACAAATAATTTTACACTAGAGTTGAACTAGCTCTATAACCAAGTACAAATACTTTTACACTAGAGTTGAACTATCTCTATAACCTAGTTCAAAAAAATTTACACTAAGGTTGAACTAGCTCTATAACCTAGTACAAATAATTTTACACTAGAGTTGAATTAGCTCTATAACCTAGTACAAATATTTTTACACTAGAGTTGAACTAGCTCTATAACCTAGTACAAATAATTTTACACTAGAGTTGAACTAGCTCTATAACCTATAGTACAAATAGTTTTACACTAGAGTTGAACTAGCACTACTGCAATCAGGATCTTTGCCGTCAGCTAGCTCTTTGCTGTAAGCTAGCTGACGGCAAAGAAGCTCTTTGCCGTCAGCTTACAGAAAACTGACGACAAACAAAGAGCTGACGGCAAAGATCGTGTTGAACTAGATCTATAATCTAGTACAAATACTTTTACACTAGAGTTGAACTAGCTCCATAACCTAGTTCAAAAAAATTTACACTAAGGTTGAACTAGCTCTATAACCTATTACAAATAATTTTACACTAGAGTTGAACTAGCTCTATAACCTAGTACAAATATTTTTACACTAGAGTTGAACTAGCTCTATAACCTAGTACAAATAATTTATACTAGAGTTGAACTAGCTCTATAACCTAGTACAAATAATTTTACACTAGAGTTGAACTAGCTCTATAACCTTGTTCAAATAGTTTTACATTAGAGTTGAACTAGCTCTATAACCTAGTACAAATATTTTACACTAGAGTTGAACTATCTCTATAACCTAGTACAAATAATTTTACACTAGAGTTGAACTAGCTCTATAACCTAGTACAAATAATTTTACACTAGAGTTGAACTAGCTCTATCACCTAGTACAAATAATTTTACACTAGAGTTGAACTAGCTTTGTTACCTAGTTCAAATAATTTTACACTAGACTTGAACTAGCTCTATAACCTAGTAGAAATAATTTTACAATAGAGTTGAATTAGCTCTACAACCTATTACAAATAATTTTACACTAGAGTTGAACTAGCTCTATAACCTAGTACAAAAAAATTTACACTAGAATTAAACTAGCTCTGTAACCTAGTATAAATAATTTTGCACTAGAGTTGAACTAGCTCTGTAACCTAGTTCAAATAATTTTACACTAGAGTTAAACTAGGTCTATAATGTAGTACAAATAATTTTACACTAGAATTGAACTAGCTCTATAACCTAGTTAAAATAATTTTACACTAGAGTTGAACTAGCTCTTTAACCTAATTAAAATAATGTTACACTAGAGTTGAACTAGCTCTACAACCTAGTTCAAGTAATTTTACATTAGAGTTGAACTAGCTCTGTAACATAGTTCCAATAATTTTACACTAGAGTAGAACTAGCTCTGTAACCTAGTTCAAATAAATTTACACTAGAGTTGAACTAGATCTATAACCTAGTACAAATAATTTTACACTAGAGTTGAACTAGCTCTATAACCTTGTACAAATAATTTTACACAAGAAATGAACTAGCTCTATAACCTATTACAAATAATTTTACACTAGAGTTGAACTAGCTCTATAACCTAGTACAAAAAAATTTACACTAGAATTAAACTAGCTCTGTAACCTAGTATAAATAATTTTGCACTAGAGTTGAACTAGCTCTGTAACCTAGTTCAAATAATTTTACACTAGAGTTAAACTAGGTCTATAATGTAGTACAAATAAGTTTACACTAGAATTGAACTAGCTCTATAACCTAGTTAAAATAATTTTACACTAGAGTTGAACTAGCTCTTTAACCTAATTAAAATAATGTTACACTAGAGTTGAACTAGCTCTACAACCTAGTTCAAGTAATTTTACATTAGAGTTGAACTAGCTCTGTAACATACACTACTAGGAAAAGGCCTGCTAATGGCGCACCTGTTTTGGCTACTAATGGCGCACTACAGGTGCGCCACTAGCATCACGCCATTAGAATTTTTTACTAATGGCGCACCACGGGTGCGCCATTAGTATCTGGTATACTAATGGCGCACCACGCAGTGCGCCATTAGTATATCCCACGGTGCGCCATTAGTATGCCTCCCAGGGGGCCATATTTACCCATTTTTTTTATTTTTTTTGAATTTGGAAGGCGGGAAAATAGTAATGGCGCATATTCTAACCTCCACGGTGCGCCATTACTATTTTGAATTTTGAATCTGGATCGTGATTTTTTTGCTCGTTTTTTTTGCTCTTTTTTTGCCTAGTTTTTGCTCGATATTTTTTCAAATTTCGTTCTCATTTTTGGATCTTGTACGTTCTTTTTGCCGAGCTCCACATGTGGCCGGAGAGGAGCTCGCCGGAGAGGAGCTCGCCGGAGAGGAGTTCACCGGAGAGGAGTTCGCCGGAGAGCATTTCGCCGGAGAGGAGGAAGGAGAGACCGTGTGGAGGAGAGGAGGGAGGAGGGAGGAGGAGCTCACCGGAGAGGAGGAGAAACCGTGAGGGGAGGAGAGGAGAGGAGGGAGGAGGAGAAGGTCACCGGAGAGGAGCTCACCTACATCGCCGGAGAGGAATGGTAGGTCGCCGGAGAGGAGGAGGAGGTCGCCGGAGAGGAGTGGGAGGAGGTCACCGAAGAGGAGGAGGTCGCCGGAGAGGAGGCAGCCGGAGAGGAGGAGGGGAGTATGGTGGAGGAGATGGAGTGGGGGAGAGGAGGAGGTGGAGTGGAGGAGAAAAATGAAGAAGAGAGGAGGAGAGAGGCCGGCCAGCCCTATATATACGGCATAGTAATGGCGCACCGTGGGCTGGTGCGCCATTACTAACTTTTTTTTATTTTTTTGATTTGTTTTGAATTTGGAAGGCGGGAAGATAGTAATGGCGCACCGTGGGCTGGTGCGCCATTACTAACTTTTTTTTATTTTTTTTACTTATTTTGAATTTGGAAGGCGGGAAGATAGTAATGGCGCACCTAGCAAACCGTGCGCCATTACTAAGTTTGATATTTTTTTGAATTTTTTTGAATTTTTTTGCCTCCAGATCTTGAAAGCCCCGTAACTTTTTTTCTGTTAGGTTTTTGAGGATTCTAAAAATCTTCAACGGGGTTCCCCCGGTTGAATTCGGATAGAACTTTTCGAGTAGATGATTTTTCATATAAAAAACTTTTTCATCGGAGTTCGTATGCAAAAGTTATGCCCATTTTACAAATTCTCGAGAGATTTTGCAAAAAAAGTCGAAATTCATGTTTGTAAATTTTGCTAACAACTAGACCACAAATCATATGGGAATCTTATTATTTTTTATCTTTTTGACATTTCTATCATTTTCTTTTATTTTTTTTTAAACTGAAAAGGCGGTCCACTGGGGGGGGTGCATTTGGTGAAAACTAGGTAAAACTGAAAAGGCGGTTACTAATGGCGCACCACCCACAAATGCGCCATTAGTAACCCTGGTTACTAATGGCGCACCAGCTTGAGGTGCGCCATTAGTAGTTTTGTAAAAAAAAATTATATATATATGTTGTAGATATATAGTAGTGGCGCACTGTGCTGGAGGTGCGCCATTACTAGTTAAACTAGTAATGGCGCACTCTGCCATGGTGCGCCATTAGTATTTTTGGAAAATTAAAAAAAAAACATTTGTTACTAATGGCGCACCGTGGGTCGGGTGCACCATTAGTATCTACCACACTAATGGCGCACCAACTCATGGTGCGCCATTACTATATAGTAGTGGCGCACCAAGTGTCTGGTGCGCCATTAGTGGCCATATCATCTATAGCCCTTTTCCTAGTAGTGATAGTTCCAATAATTTTACACTAGAGTTGAACTAGCTCTGTAAGCTAGTTCAAATAAATTTACACTAGAGTTGAACTAGATCTATAACCTAGTACAAATAATTTTACACTAGAGTTGAACTAGCTCTATAACCTTGTACAAATAATTTTACACAAGAAATGAACTAGCTCTATAACCTAGTACAAATAATTTTACACTAGAGTTGAACTAGCTCTATAACCTAGTACAAATAATTTTACACTAGAGTTGAACTTGCTCTATAACCTAGTACAAATAATTTTACACTAGAGTTGAACTAGCTCTATAACCAAGTACAAATACTTTTACACTAGAGTTGAACTATCTCTATAACCTAGTTCAAAAAAATTTACACTAAGGTTGAACTAGCTCTATAACCTAGTACAAATAATTTTACACTAGAGTTGAATTAGCTCTATAACCTAGTACAAATATTTTTACACTAGTGTTGAACTAGCTCTATAACCTAGTACAAATAATTTTACACTAGAGTTGAACTAGCTCTATAACCTATAGTACAAATAGTTTTACACTAGAGTTGAACTAGCACTACTGGAATCAGGAACTTTGCCGTCAGCCAGCTCTTTGCCGTAAGCTAGCTGACGGCAAAGAAGCTATTTGCCGTCAGCTTACAGAAAACTGACGACAAACAAAGAGCCGACGGCAAAGATCATGCTTGCCGTCAGCCATCTCTTTACCGTCTGCTAGCTGACGGCATAGAAGCTTTGCCGTCAGCTAGCAGACGGCAAAGAGGAAGGGTGGCCCACTAACGAGAACCACCCAACGGCCACTTTCTTTGCCGTCTGCTAGCTGACGGCAAAGCTTCTATGCCGTCAGCTAGCAGACGGCAAAGAAAGTGGCCAACTAACGTCCGTTCCGCCCCCCCGGCCCCACCCCACTAGCTAGGCTCTTTGCCGTCTGCTAGCAGACGGCAAAGAGATTTGACCTATCTAAAACAGCCAGCGCCCTGCACCCCACCTCTCTCTCTCTCTCCCCTCACCTCACCCGCGCCGCCCTCGTGCCCGAGCCGCCGCCACCCCGCGCCACCCCCCGGAGCCCGAGGCGCCGCCGGCCAGCCCTGCCCCCCAGAGCCCGCCCCGCGCCCCACCACTCTCTCTCTCCCCTCTCTCTCTCCCCTCACCTCACCCGCACCGCCCCCGTGCCCGAGCCGCCGCCGCCCCGCGCCACCCCCCGGAGCCCGAGGCGCCGCCGGCCAGCCCCGCCCCCCGGAGCCCGCCCCGTCGCCGCCCGCCCGCCCACCCTGCCCAGCGGACGCAGGCCGCCGCGGCCGCCCTGCCCCGCCCCATCGCCGGAGCCGCGCTGCGCCGCCCTGCCCCACCGCCGGAGCCGCACCATCGCCGGCCGCTCTTCCCCTCGGCCTCCTCAACCCGTGCCCCCTCCCCATGGCCTGCCTCCTCAACCCGCGCCCCCTCCCCGTGGTGAGTTTTTCTGTTTTTTTTTCAGTTTTTTTAGATTTAGTTTAGGTTTGTTTAGTTTAGTTTAGTTTAGGTTAGTTTAGTTTAGTTTAGTTTAGTTTAGGTTAGATTTAGTTTAGTTTAGTTTAGGTTTTTTTTTCTGTTTTTTAAGAAGAAGCAAGAAAGATGAAAAAAAAGAAGTAAAAGAAGAAGAGGAAGAAGAAGAAGAAGAGGAAGAAGAAGAAGATGAAAAAAAAGAACAATAAGTAGAAGAAGAAGGAGAAGAAGAAAGAAGAAGAAGATGATGAAAAAAAAAGTAGAAGTAGAAGATGAAAAAAAGAAGTAGGAAAAGTAGAAAAAGAGGGTCGCCGATGGTCGAGGGTCGCCGAGGGAAAAGAGGGTCGCCAAGTGGTCGAGGGGTCGACGATCGAGGGGAAAAGGAGTCGAGGGTCGACCCCCACACGACACCACCGACACCCCGACCCCCGACACGACACCCCGACACCCCGACACGGCGCATATATAGACGATGATGATTATGCATTTATTGATCCCGGAGCATATATAGACGATGAAGATTAATATTAGTAATGTCAGGTATTCAATTATTATTATGTACATATATATTATTAGTTAGTTCATGTTATTAGGTATTCAATTTTTTTTATGTTGTACTAATTTCGTTTACTCTTTGTCATTGCAGGTGTTGACAGATGGTGGGCACGGGTCGAGAGCGCTCCGAGCCTCCTTCCTCGGCGCGTGCTGGGAGGGGTGCTATTATTCCACCCGAGCACCTCCGGAGAGCGCTGGTACACAGTATGCAGACACCGGCGGGCGCTTCTTCTTCGGCCTTGAGAGGTCGGGGGAAGACGAAGAGGGGTGCTAGAGGTGGACGTTGCGGCGGGAGAGGTAGGAAGGCTGCTGCGCCTTCCTCGCCGCCACCCCCAGCTGATTCTCCCGACCACTGGAGTGCTCCGTCTCAGGTGGACCCGTCTGACTTGGACCCGTCTCGGACTCCGGTCCACGAGCCTCGGGCCGACGAGCCTCGGGTCGCCGAGCCTTCGTCCCAGGAGACTCCGGTCCCAGAGTCTTCGTCCCAGGAGACTCCGGTCCCAGAGTCTTTGTCCCACGTGACTCCGGAGGCTAGTGGCCATGCTGATGGTGGCGAGGACAGCTTTTCTGAGGATAGCTATAGCGAGGGCGAGCTGGTTGAGGAGGGCAAGAAGGTCTACCAGCATGGTGGTACAAAGCTCCCGCCCGTGCCGGCGACCCGTGATCAGAGGTGGTTGATTGTGCCTAATGGGGAGAAGTAAGTGCATTTACTCTTTTTTAACCTTTTGCCTTCATGTTTCTTCAAATTAATATCTAATGTGTTGGCCTTGTCATACTACAGGGGTTGGAAACACGCCCCTAGTGTCCGCAGGCCCAACCAGGTCCTTGGTGTGCTTTGCCGGCACCATTTCCCGGGGTGGGTCACGTTGCCCGGTGAGGGTGAGGTTCGACAGCTAGCACTGAGTTGTGAGCTGTACGTGGCTGCCCCGGCCCCGCCGGAGGAGAGGGTCGACGGTGTCTTGTGCGAGACGGTGGCCGACATTGTGATCCGGCGGTTTTGGGTAATTTCTCCTTTACAGAATTAAAAATCAACAGCACCTAGTGATTGTACTAATCAGTGTTGTCTTGTTTGATTGCAGACCTTCTACAGGTGTCTTGAGGAACACGAGGCGGACGCGACTATTGTTCTCGTAGCCGAGTGCAAGCGCCTATTTCAGAACTTACGGCACGAGACTCGGGTGCAGGCTGTTCGAGACTACTACGCCTCGACTAACATTAAGAGGGCCAAGAAGAAGTGCCGCGCCAAGTTTCTGAGTAAGGAGAAGTACATGAAGGTAATTACCTATTCTTAAGGCCTTGTACTTAGTTTCCTTGATTTGATTCGTAGGCGTAGCGCTGAAATTTCTCTTGTCTAACTTAGGTGCCCCCGAGATGGTGTGCGGATAGGATGGACTGTTGGGATGCGTTGGTGGATGAGTGGTGCTCTCCCCAATGGCTAGCCGTCCACAACAAGGCCAAGGATAAGCGTGCCCAAATGAAAGGTGTGCCACACCATCAAGGGAGCTCCAACCTGTTTGAGTTCGGGGATCACTGGGTATGTGGTTTGCTTCATGATTCATTCAATTTCATTCTTCATGCTAGCTTGAGCCCTTAACTAATATTTTGTTCCTCTCTTTTAGGCGCGACACAACAAGAAGGAGGTGCCACCGCTGTTCGACCTCTATGCCATGGCCCATACTGCCCCGTACAAGAAGGCCAAGGCATTCTCTGAGGATGACCTCGATCATCCAAAGAGCTTCAGCAACATCTCCTCCCACAACAAGCTCGTGAGGTACAGAGATGAGGGGAAGACGAGGAAAGGGGAGGACTTCAACCCGAGCCAGAATCCTTTTGATCCAGAGCTCGTGATGATATCTGGTGGCGGGAGGCCCCATGGCTCGATAGCCATTGGGGATGGACTGATACGTTGTCCTAGAACTCTCCCGGAGATCAAGAAGCGCCAGACGAGCTCCGATCCTGAGATAAGGCCTCGTCCACGGCCAATGGAGCTCGCCATCGAGGCTAGGGCCCAGGAGCTTCTGGCGGAGGCAAACAGGTAGGCGACGGAGAGGGAGAGGGACATGGAGGAGAGGACGGCTAGGATGTGGGAGGAGGAGAGGAACCGGAACGACGCGTCTCATCGGGCCCTATACGAGCTCCTCGTGGTAAGTTTCTCCTGCATATTAGCCAAATCTTGCACGTAATGTTCGTTTCATCACTAACTAATATGACTGACTCGTGAAAACTAAATGTGCAGACCGTGTGCCAGAACAACGGTCAGACCCCTCCGCCGATGCCCCAGATTGGTATAGCGCCCACGGTGAGTTTCATTTGAATGGTCATTAGTTACTAGTATTCACATTTGAGTTGCATCATGCTAACGAGACATTGCAAATGATCTTTGGTGCAGCATGCGTCCCGACAAGCATCGACCGATCCTTCTGCGTCTGCCGCAACCCCGACCGGTCCTTCTTCGTCTCACACTGGCGCAAACCCGACCGGTCCTTCACCTCCGTGATGATGGTAAGTTTTCCCAAGTGTTTTGCTTAACAAATGCATACTTAGCATAAGAAATGACCTATTTAGCTCCAAAATGACCTATACTTTGCTTATTTTCCTCGAAAATGACATAATAACCTTACTTAGCTCCAAAATGACATATTTTACCTAGGATAGCTATAAAATGACCTATACTTAGCATTTTTTCCTCCAAAATGACTTAATATGCTTAGTTAGCTAAAAAATGGCATAACTACCTAGGATAGCTCAATAATGATCTATACTTAGCTTAGCTAGTTCATTTATGACATAATTAGCTTACTTAGGTAAAAAATGGCATAATAACCTTGGTTTAGCTCCAAACTGTCATATCATTAGTTTATTTTCCTCCAAAATGACAAAATAACCTTACCTAGCTCCAAAATGACCGATTTTAACAAGGATAGCTCAAAAATGACCTACACTTACCATTTTGTCCTCCAAAATGAATAATTATGCTTAGTTAGCTAGTAATGGCATAACTACCTAGGTTAGCTCAAAAATGACCTATACTTAGCTTCTTTAGTTCATTTATGACATACTTAGCATACTTAGGTAAAAAATGGCATAATAATCTTGGTTACCTCCAAAATGACATTGACTTAGCTTATTTTCCTCGAAAATGACATAATAACCTTACTAACCTCCAAAATGACCTATTTACCTAGCTTAGCTCTATAATGACCTACACTTAGCATTTTTACCTAGCTTAGCTAAAAAATGGCATAATTACCTAAGTTACCTTCGTTAGAAGAAGAAGAAGATAAAGAAGAGGAGAAAAAGAAAGAGAAGAAAAATTCTTCTTCTTCTACTTCTACTTCTTCTTCTTCTTCTTCTTCTTGTTCTTCTTCTAACTTTCTTCTTTCCCAATTTGCAGATTTTCTTTAGATCACGGAAGCTTGCGTTGATGGAGTCTACTCTTGTCCTTGTCCTTCCTTTTTGTTTTGATTTTGTAGGATGAACAATGTGAAACTTGCTACCTATATATGTATGTATGGATGAAACCATTGTATGCTTGTTGTTGGATATATGTTGGCTATATATATATATATATGTTGGATATGGACTTTTGAGTTGGTATGTATATGTGTTGGATGATCATATCCATATGGCAGGGATATGTATGCTTGTTGAAAGTATTTTCAAATGTATATATATATATATATATCTATGAAATTGATTGAATTTAAGAAAAAATAGAAAAACCAGGGGCAGTACAGGCACTTTGCCGTCCGATGGCAGACGACAAAGTTCTTTGCCATCTGCCGGCAGACGGCAAAGCTGCCACGTGGCAGCTACCTGTGCAACCTGGGGGGCACTGGGCTGGCCTATGTGGTTCCTTTGCCGTCTTCTAGCAGATGGCAAAGAACTTTGCATCTTTGCCGTCTGCCAGCAGACGGCATAGGGAGCCATGTGGCAGCTACCTGGGGGGAACATGGGCTGGCCTATTTGGTCACTTTGCCGTCTGCTAGCAGACGGCAAAGCACGCAGTTAACCCCTTAACGGACCTAAGCTGCCACGTGTGCCGTCCATGCCCTTTGCCGTCTGCTGGCAGACGGCAAACACCTTTGCATCTTTGCCGTCTGCCAGCAGACGGCAAAGTGCACTTTACCGTAGCTTGTTCAGCCGGATGTGGTGCCGTCAGCCATGCATGCCTTTCCCGTCAGCCATGGCAGACGGCAAAGATCCTGATTCCAGTAGTGTAGCTCTATAACCTAGTTCAAATAATTTTACACTAGAGTTGAACTAGCTCTATAACCTAGTACAAATAATTTTACACTAGAGTTGAACTAGCTCTATAACCTAGTACAAATAATTTTACACTAGAGTTGAACTAGCTCTATAACCTAGTTCAAATAATTTTACACTAGAGTTGAACTAGCTCTATAACCTAGTACAAATAATTTTACACTAGAGTTGAACTAGCTCTATAACCTAGTACAAATAATTTTACACTAGAGTTGAACTAGCTCTATAACCTAGTACAAATAATTTTACACTAGAGTTGAACTAGCTTTATAACCTAGTACAAATAATTTTACACTAGAGTTGAAATAGCTCTGTAACCTAGTACAAATAATTTTACACTAGAATTGAACTAGCTCTATAACCTAGTACAAATAATTTTACACTACAGTTGAACTAGCTCTATAACCAAGTATAAATACTTTTACACTAGAGTTGAACTATCTCTATAACCTAGTTCAAAAAAATTTACACTAAGGTTGAACTAGCTTTATAAACTAGTACAAATAATTTTACAATAGAGTTGAACTAGCTCTATAACCTAGTACACATATTTTTACACTAGAGTTGAACTAGCTCTATAACCTAGTACACATATTTACACTTGAGTTGAACTAGCTCTATAACCTAGTACAAATAATTTTACAGTAGAGTTGAACTAGTTCTATAACCTAGTACAAATAATTTTACACTAGAGTTGAACTAGCTCTATAACCTAGCTCAAATAATTTTACATTAGAGTTGAACTAGCTCTATAACCTAGTAAAATTAATTTTACACTAGAGTTGAACTTGCTCTATAACCTCGTACAAATAAGTTTACACTAGAGTTGAACTATCTCTATAACCTAGTATAAATAATTTTACACTAGAGTTGAACTGGCTCTATAACCTAGTTCAAATAATTTTACATTAGAGTTGAACTAGCTCGATAACCTAGTACAAATAATTTTACACTAGAGTTGAACTACCTCTATAACCTCGTACAAATAATTTTACACTAGAGTTGAACTAGCTCTATAACCTAGTACAAATAATTTTACACTAGAGTTGAACTAGATCTATAACCTAATTCAAATAATTTTACACTAGAGTTGAACTAGCTCTATAACCTAGTACCAATAATTTTAAACTAGAGTTGAATTAGCTCTATAACCTAGTACAAATAATTTTACACTAGAGTTGAACTAGCTCTATAACCTAGTACAAATAATTTTACACTAGAATTGAACTAGCTCTGTAACCAAGTATAAATAATTGTACACTAGAGTTGAACTAGTTCTATAACCTAGTTCAAATAGTTTTACACTAGAGTTAAACTAGGTCTATAATCTAGTACAAATAATTTTACACTAGAATTGAACTAGCTCTATAACTTAGTTAAAATAATTTTACACTAGAGTTGAACTAGCTCTTTAACCTAGTACAAATAGTTTTACACTAGAGTTGAACTAGCTCTATAACCTAGGTCAAATAATTTTACGCTAGAGTTGAACTAGCTCTATAACCTAGTACAAATAATTTTACACTAGAGTTGAACTAGCTCTATAACCTAGTTCAAATAATTTTACACTAGAGTTAAACTAGCTCTATAACCTAGTACAAATAATTTTACACTAGAGTTGAACTAGCTCTATAACCTAGTACAAATAATTTTACACTAGAGTTGAACTAGCTCTATAACCTAGTACAAATAATTTTATACTAGAGTTGAACTAGCTTTATAACCTAGTACAAATAATTTTACACTAGAGTTGAAATAGCTCTGTAACCTAGTACAAATAATTTTACACTAGACTTGAACTAGCTCTATAACCTAGTACAAATAATTTTACACTAGAGTTGAACTAGCTCTATAACCAAGTATAAATACTTTTACACTAGAGTTGAACTATCTCTATAACCTAGTTCAAATAAATTTACACTAAGGTTGAACTAGCTTTATAAACTAGTACAAATAATTTTACAATAGAGTTGAACTAGCTCTATAACCTAATACACATATTTTTACACTACAGTTGAACTAGCTCTATAACCTAGTACACATATTTACACTAGAGTTGAACTAGCTCTATAACCTAGTACAAATAATTTTACAGTAGAGTTGAACTAGCTCTATAACCTAGTACAAATAATTTTACACTAGAGTTGAACTAGCTCTATAACCTAGTTCAAATAATTTTACATTAGAGTTGAACTAGCTCTATAACCTAGTACAAATAATTTTACATTAGAGTTGAACTTGCTCCAAAACCTCGTACAAATAATTTTACACTAGAGTTGAACTATCTCTATAACCTAGTATAAATAATTTTACACTAGAGTTGAACTAGCTCTATAACCTAGTTCAAATAATTTTACATTAGAGTTGAACTAGCTCAATAACCTAGTACAAATAATTTTACACTAGAGTTGAACTACCTCTATAACCTCGTACAAATAATTTTACACTAGAGTTGAACTAGCTCTATAACCTAGTACAAATAATTTTACACTAGAGTTGAACTAGATCTATAACCTAATTCAAATAATTTTACACTAGAGTTGAACTAGCTCTATAACCTAGTACCAATAATTTTAAACTAGAGTTGAATTAGCTCTATAACCTAGTACAAATAATTTTACACTAGAGTTGAACTAGCTCTATAACCTAGTACAAATAATTTTACACTAGAATTGAACTAGCTCTGTAACCTAGTATAAATAATTGTACACTAGAGTTGAACTAGCTATATAACCTAGTTCAAATAATTTTACACTAGAGTTAAACTAGGTCTATAATCTAGTACAAATAATTTTACACTAGAGTTGAACTAGCTCTATAACCTAGTACAAATAATTTTACACTAGAGTTGAACTAGCTCTATAACCTAGTACAAATAGTTTTACACTAGAGTTGAACTAGCTCTATAACCTAGTTCAAATAATTTTACATTAGAGTTGAACTAGCTCAATAACCTAGTACAAATAATTTTACACTAGAGTTGAACTACCTCTATAACCTCGTACAAATAATTTTACACTAGAGTTGAACTAGCTCTATAACCTAGTACAAATAATTTTACACTAGAGTTGAACTAGATCTATAACCTAATTCAAATAATTTTACACTAGAGTTGAACTAGGTCTATAACCTAGTACCAATAATTTTAAACTAGAGTTGAATTAGCTCTATAACCTAGTACAAATAATTTTACACTAGAGTTGAACTAGCTCTATAACCTAGTACAAATAATTTTACACTAGAATTGAACTAGCTCTGTAACCTAGTATAAATAATTGTACACTAGAGTTGAACTAGCTCTATAACCTAGTTCAAACAATTTTACACTAGAGTTAAACCAGGTCTATAATCTAGTACAAATAATTTTACACTAGAATTGAACTAGCTCTATAACTTAGTTAAAATAATTTTACACTAGAGTTGAACTAGCTCTTTAACCTAGTACAAATAGTTTTACACTAGAGTTGAACTAGCTCTATAACCTAGGTCAAATAATTTTACGCTAGAGTTGAACTAGCTCTATAACCTAGTACAAATAATTTTACACTAGAGTTGAACTAGCTCTATAACCTAGTACAAATAATTTTACACTAGAGTTGAACTAGCTCAATAACCTAGTACAAATAATTTTACACTAGAGTTGAACTAGCTCTATAACCTAGTACAAATAATTTTATACTAGAGTTGAACTAGCTTTATAACCTAGTACAAATAATTTTACACTAGAGTTGAAATAGCTCTGTAACCTAGTATAAATAATTTTACACTAGAATTGAACTAGCTCTATAACCTAGTACAAATAATTTTACACTAGAGTTGAACTAGCTCTATAACCAAGTATAAATACTTTTACACTAGAGTTGAACTATATCTATAACCTAGTTCAAAAAAATTTACACTAAGGTTGAACTAGCTTTATAAACTAGTACAAATAATTTTACAATAGAGTTGAACTAGCTCTATAACCTAGTACACATATTTTTACACTAGAGTTGAACTAGCTCTATAACCTAGTACACATATTTACACAAGAGTTGAACTAGCTCTATAACCTAGTACAAATAATTTTACAGTAGAGTTGAACTAGCTCTATAACCTAGTACAAATAATTTTACACTAGAGTTGAACTAGCTCTATAACCTAGTTCAAATAATTTTACATTAGAGTTGAACTAGCTCTATAACCTAGTACAAATAATTTTACACTAGAGTTGAACTTGCTCCATAACCTCGTACAAATAATTTTACACTAGAGTTGAACTAGCTCTATAACCTAGTTCAAATAATTTTACATTAGAGTTGAACTAGCTCAATAACCTAGTACAAATAATTTTACACTAGAGTTGAACTACCTCTATAACCTCGTACAAATAATTTTACACTAGAGTTGAACTAGCTCTATAACCTAGTACAAATAATTTTACACTAGAGTTGAACTAGATCTATAACCTAATTCAAATAATTTTACACTAGAGTTGAACTAGCTCTATAACCTAGTACAAAAAAAATTAAACTAGAGTTGAACTAGCTCTATAACCTAATACAAATAATTTTACACTAGAGTTGAACTAGCTCTATAACCTAGTTCAAATAATTTTACACTAGAGTTGAACTAGCTCTATAACCTAGTACAAATAATTTTACACTAGAGTTGAACTAGCTCTATAACCTAGTACAAATAATTTTACACTAGAGTTGAACTTGCTCTATAACCTCGTACAAATAATTTTACACTAGAGTTGAACTATCTCTACAGCCTAGTATAAATAATTTTACACTAGAGTTGAACTAGCTCTATAACCTAGTTCAAATAATTTTACATTAGAGTTGAACTAGCTCAATAACCTAGTACAAATAATTTTACACTAGAGTTGAACTACCTCTATAACCTCGTACAAATAATTTTACACTAGAGTTGAACTAGCTCTATAACCTAGTACAAATAATTTTACACTAGAGTTAAACTAGATCTATAACCTAATTCAAATAATTTTACACTAGAGTTGAACTAGCTCTATAACCTAGTACCAATAATTTTAAACTAGAGTTGAATTAGCTCTATAACCTAGTACAAATAATTTTACACTAGAGTTGAACTAGCTCTATAACCTAGTACAAATAATTTTACACTAGAATTGAACTAGCTCTGTAACCTAGTATAAATAATTGTACACTAGAGTTGAAATAGCTCTATAACCTAGTTCAAAAAATTTTACACTAGAGTTAAACTAGGTCTATAATCTAGTACAAATAATTTTACACTAGAATTGAACTAGCTCTATAACTTAGTTAAAATAATTTTACACTAGAGTTGAACTAGCTCTATAACCTAGGTCAAATAATTTTACGCTAGAGTTGAACTAGCTCTATAACCTAGTACAAATAATTTTATACTAGAGTTGAACTAGCTCTATAACCTAGTTCAAATAATTTTACACTAGAGTTAAACTAGCTCTATAACCTAGTACAAATAATTTTACACTAGAGTTGAACTAGCTCAATAACCTAGTACAAATAATTTTACACTAGAGTTGAACTAGCTCTATAACCTAGTACAAATAATTTTATACTAGAGTTGAACTAGCTTTATAACCTAGTACAAATAATTTTACACTAGAGTTGAAATAGCTCTGTAACCTAGTATAAATAATTTTACACTAGAATTGAACTAGCTCTATAACCTAGTACAAATAATTTTACACTAGAGTTGAACTAGCTCTATAACCAAGTATAAATACTTTTACACTAGAGTTGAACTATCTCTATAACCTAGTTCAAAAAAATTTACACTAAGGTTGAACTAGCTTTATAAACTAGTACAAATAATTTTACAATAGAGTTGAACTAGCTCTATAACCTAGTACACATATTTTTACACTAGAGTTGAACTAGCTCTATAACCTAGTACACATATTTACACTAGAGTTGAACTAGCTCTATAACCTAGTACAAATAATTTTACAGTAGAGTTCAACTAGCTCTATAACCTAGTACAAATAATTTTACACTAGAGTTGAACTAGCTCTATAACCTAGTTCAAATAATTTTACATTAGAGTTGAACTAGCTCTATAACCTAGTACAAATAATTTTACACTAGAGTTGAACTTGCTCCATAACCTCGTACAAATAATTTTACACTAGAGTTGAACTAGCTCTATAACCTAGTTCAAATAATTTTACATTAGAGTTGAACTAGCTCAATAACCTAGTACAAATAATTTTACACTAGAGTTGAACTACCTCTATAACCTCGTACAAATAATTTTACACTAGAGTTGAACTAGATCTATAACCTAGTACAAATAATTTTACACTAGAGTTGAACTAGATCTATAACCTAATTCAAATAATTTTACACTAGAGTTGAACTAGCTCTATAACCTAGTACAAAAAAAATTAAACTAGAGTTGAACTAGCTCTATAACCTAATACAAATAATTTTACACTAGAGTTGAACTAGCTCTATAACCTAGTTCAAATAATTTTACACTAGAGTTAAACTAGCTCTATAACCTAGTACAAATAATTTTACACTAGAGTTGAACTAGCTCTATAACCTAGTACAAATAATTTTACACTAGAGTTGAACTTGCTCTATAACCTCGTACAAATAATTTTACACTAGAGTTGAACTATCTCTACAGCCTAGTATAAATAATTTTACACTAGAGTTGAACTAGCTCTATAACCTAGTTCAAATAATTTTACATTAGAGTTGAACTAGCTCAATAACCTAGTACAAATAATTTTACACTAGAGTTGAACTACCTCTATAACCTCGTACAAATAATTTTACACTAGAGTTGAACTAGCTCTATAACCTAGTACAAATAATTTTACACTAGAGTTGAACTAGATCTATAACCTAATTCAAATAATTTTACACTAGAGTTGAACTAGCTCTATAACCTAGTACCAATAATTTTAAACTAGAGTTGAATTAGCTCTATAACCTAGTACAAATAATTTTACACTAGAGTTGAACTAGCTCTATAACCTAGTACAAATAATTTTACACTAGAATTGAACTAGCTCTGTAACCTAGTATAAATAATTGTACACTAGAGTTGAACTAGCTCTATAACCTAGTTCAAACAATTTTACACTAGAGTTAAACTAGGTCTATAATCTAGTACAAATAATTTTACACTAGAATTGAACTAGCTCTATAACTTAGTTAAAATAATTTTACACTAGAGTTGAACTAGCTCTTTAACCTAGTACAAATAGTTTTACACTAGAGTTGAACTAGCTCTATAACCTAGGTCAAATAATTTTACGCTAGAGTTGAACTAGCTCTATAACCTAGTACAAATAATTTTACACTAGAGTTGAACTAGCTCTATAACCTAGTTCAAATAATTTTACACTAGAGTTAAACTAGCTCTATAACCTAGTACAAATAATTTTACACTAGAGTTGAACTAGCTCTATAACCTAGTACAAATAATTTTACACTAGAGTTGAACTAGCTCTATAACCTAGTACAAATAATTTTATACTAGAGTTGAACTAGCTTTATAACCTAGTACAAATAATTTTACACTAGAGTTGAAATAGCTCTGTAACCTAGTATAAATAATTTTACACTAGAATTGAACTAGCTCTATAACCTAGTACAAATAATTTTACACTAGAGTTGAACTAGCTCTATAACCAAGTATAAATACTTTTACACTAGAGTTGAACTATCTCTATAACCTAGTTCAAAAAAATTTACACTAAGGTTGAACTAGCTTTATAAACTAGTACAAATAATTTTACAATAGAGTTGAACTAGCTCTATAACCTAGTACACATATTTTTACACTAGAGTTGAACTAGCTCTATAACCTAGTACACATATTTACACTAGAGTTGAACTAGCTCTATAACCTAGTACAAATAATTTTACAGTAGAGTTGAACTAGCTCTATAACCTAGTACAAATAATTTTACACTAGAGTTGAACTAGCTCTATAACCTAGTTCAAATAATTTTACATTAGAGTTGAACTAGCTCTATAACCTAGTACAAATAATTTTACACTAGAGTTGAACTTGCTCCATAACCTCGTACAAATAATTTTACAGTAGAGTTGAACTAGCTCTATAACCTAGTTCAAATAATTTTACATTAGAGTTGAACTAGCTCAATAACCTAGTACAAATAATTTTACACTAGAGTTGAACTACCTCTATAACCTCGTACAAATAATTTTACACTAGAGTTGAACTAGCTCTATAACCTAGTACAAATAATTTTACACTAGAGTTGAACTAGATCTATAACCTAATTGAAATAATTTTACACTAGAGTTGAACTAGCTCTATAACCTAGTACAAAAAAATTAAACTAGAGTTGAACTAGCTCTATAACCTAATACAAATAATTTTACACTAGAGTTGAACTAGCTCTATAACCTAGTTCAAATAATTTTACACTAGAGTTGAACTAGCTCTATAACCTAGTACAAATAATTTTACACTAGAGTTGAACTAGCTCTATAACCTAGTACAAATAATTTTACACTAGAGTTGAACTTGCTCTATAACCTCGTACAAATAATTTTACACTAGAGTTGAACTATCTCTACAGCCTAGTATAAATAATTTTACACTAGAGTTGAACTAGCTCTATAACCTAGTTCAAATAATTTTACATTAGAGTTGAACTAGCTCAATAACCTAGTACAAATAATTTTACACTAGAATTGAACTACCTCTATAACCTCGTACAAATAATTTTACACTAGAGTTGAACTAGCTCTATAACCTAGTACAAATAATTTTACACTAGAGTTGAACTAGATCTATACCCTAATTCAAATAATTTTACACTAGAGTTGAACTAGCTCTATAACCTAGTACCAATAATTTTAAACTAGAGTTGAATTAGCTCTATAACCTAGTACAAATAATTTTACACTAGAGTTGAACTAGCTCTATAACCTAGTACAAATAATTTTACACTAGAATTGAACTAGCTCTGTAACCTAGTATAAATAATTGTACACTAGAGTTCAACTAGCTCTATAACCTAGTTCAAATAATTTTACACTAGAGTTAAACTAGGTCTATAATCTAGTACAAATAATTTTACACTAGAATTGAACTAGCTCTATAACTTAGTTAAAATAATTTTACACTAGAGTTGAACTAGCTCTTTAACCTAGTACAAATAGTTTTACACTAGAGTTGAACTAGCTCTATAACCTAGGTCAAATAATTTTACGCTAGAGTTGAACTAGCTCTATAACCTAGTACAAATAATTTTACACTAGAGTTGAACTAGCTCTATAACCTAGTTCAAATAATTTTACACTAGAGTTAAACTAGCTCTATAACCTAGTACAAATAATTTTACACAAGAGTTGAACTAGCTCTATAACCTAGTACAAATAATTTTACACTAGAGTTGAACTAGCTCTATAACCTAGTACAAATAATTTTAGACTAGAGTTGAACTAGCTTTATAACCTAGTACAAATAATTTTACACTAGAGTTGAAATAGCTCTAAAACCTAGTACAAATAATTTTACGCTAGAATTGAACTAGCTCTATAACCTAGTACAAATAATTTTACACTAGAGTTGAACTAGCTCTATAACCAAGTATAAATACTTTTACACTAGAGTTGAACTATCTCTATAACCTAGTTCAAAAAAATTTACACTAAGGTTGAACTAGCTTTATAAACTAGTACAAATAATTTTACAATAGAGTTGAACTAGCTCTATAACCTAGTACACATATTTTTACACTAGAGTTGAACTAGCTCTATAACCTAGTACACATATTTACACTAGAGTTGAACTAGCTCTATAACCTAGTACAAATAATTTTACAGTAGAGTTGAACTAGCTCTATAACCTAGTACAAATAACTTTACACTAGAGTTGAACTAGCTCTATAACCTAGTACAAATAATTTTACACTAGAGTTGAAATAGCTCTGTAACCTAGTATAAATAATTTTACACTAGAATTGAACTAGCTCTATAACCTAGTACAAATAATTTTACACTAGAGTTGAACTAGCTCTATAACCAAGTATAAATACTTTTACACTAGAGTTGAACTATCTCTATAACCTAGTTCAAAAAAATTTACACTAAGGTTGAACTAGCTTTATAAACTAGTACAAATAATTTTACAATAGAGTTGAACTAGCTCTATAACCTAGTACACATATTTTTACACTAGAGTTGAACTAGCTCTATAACCTAGTACACATATTTACACTAGAGTTGAACTAGCTCTATAACCTAGTACAAATAATTTTACAGTAGAGTTGAACTAGCTCTATAACCTAGTACAAATAATTTTACACTAGAGTTGAACTAGCTCTATAACCTAGTTCAAATAATTTTACATTAGAGTTGAACTAGCTCTATAACCTAGTACAAATAATTTTACACTAGAGTTGAACTTGCTCCATAACCTCGTACAAATAATTTTACAGTAGAGTTGAACTAGCTCTATAACCTAGTTCAAATAATTTTACATTAGAGTTGAACTAGCTCAATAACCTAGTACAAATAATTTTACACTAGAGTTGAACTACCTCTATAACCTCGTACAAATAATTTTACACTAGAGTTGAACTAGCTCTATAACCTAGTACAAATAATTTTACACTAGAGTTGAACTAGATCTATAACCTAATTGAAATAATTTTACACTAGAGTTGAACTAGCTCTATAACCTAGTACAAAAAAATTAAACTAGAGTTGAACTAGCTCTATAACCTAATACAAATAATTTTACACTAGAGTTGAACTAGCTCTATAACCTAGTTCAAATAATTTTACACTAGAGTTGAACTAGCTCTATAACCTAGTACAAATAATTTTACACTAGAGTTGAACTAGCTCTATAACCTAGTACAAATAATTTTACACTAGAGTTGAACTTGCTCTATAACCTCGTACAAATAATTTTACACTAGAGTTGAACTATCTCTACAGCCTAGTATAAATAATTTTACACTAGAGTTGAACTAGCTCTATAACCTAGTTCAAATAATTTTACATTAGAGTTGAACTAGCTCAATAACCTAGTACAAATAATTTTACACTAGAATTGAACTACCTCTATAACCTCGTACAAATAATTTTACACTAGAGTTGAACTAGCTCTATAACCTAGTACAAATAATTTTACACTAGAGTTGAACTAGATCTATACCCTAATTCAAATAATTTTACACTAGAGTTGAACTAGCTCTATAACCTAGTACCAATAATTTTAAACTAGAGTTGAATTAGCTCTATAACCTAGTACAAATAATTTTACACTAGAGTTGAACTAGCTCTATAACCTAGTACAAATAATTTTACACTAGAATTGAACTAGCTCTGTAACCTAGTATAAATAATTGTACACTAGAGTTCAACTAGCTCTATAACCTAGTTCAAATAATTTTACACTAGAGTTAAACTAGGTCTATAATCTAGTACAAATAATTTTACACTAGAATTGAACTAGCTCTATAACTTAGTTAAAATAATTTTACACTAGAGTTGAACTAGCTCTTTAACCTAGTACAAATAGTTTTACACTAGAGTTGAACTAGCTCTATAACCTAGGTCAAATAATTTTACGCTAGAGTTGAACTAGCTCTATAACCTAGTACAAATAATTTTACACTAGAGTTGAACTAGCTCTATAACCTAGTTCAAATAATTTTACACTAGAGTTAAACTAGCTCTATAACCTAGTACAAATAATTTTACACAAGAGTTGAACTAGCTCTATAACCTAGTACAAATAATTTTACACTAGAGTTGAACTAGCTCTATAACCTAGTACAAATAATTTTAGACTAGAGTTGAACTAGCTTTATAACCTAGTACAAATAATTTTACACTAGAGTTGAAATAGCTCTAAAACCTAGTACAAATAATTTTACGCTAGAATTGAACTAGCTCTATAACCTAGTACAAATAATTTTACACTAGAGTTGAACTAGCTCTATAACCAAGTATAAATACTTTTACACTAGAGTTGAACTATCTCTATAACCTAGTTCAAAAAAATTTACACTAAGGTTGAACTAGCTTTATAAACTAGTACAAATAATTTTACAATAGAGTTGAACTAGCTCTATAACCTAGTACACATATTTTTACACTAGAGTTGAACTAGCTCTATAACCTAGTACACATATTTACACTAGAGTTGAACTAGCTCTATAACCTAGTACAAATAATTTTACAGTAGAGTTGAACTAGCTCTATAACCTAGTACAAATAATTTTACACTAGAGTTGAACTAGCTCTATAACCTAGTTCAAATAATTTTACATTAGAGTTGAACTAGCTCTATAACCTAGTACAAATAATTTTACACTAGAGTTGAACTTGCTCTATAACCTCGTACAAATAATTTTACACTAGAGTTGAACTATCTCTATAACCTAGTATAAATAATTTTACACTAGAGTTGAACTAGCTCTATAACCTAGTTCAAATAATTTTACATTAGAGTTGAACTAGCTCAATAACCTAGTACAAATAATTTTACACTAGAGTTGAACTACCTCTATAACCTCGTACAAATAATTTTACACTAGAGTTGAACTAGCTCTATAACCTAGTACAAATAATTTTACACTAGAGTTGAACTAGATCTATAACCTAATTCAAATAATTTTACACTAGAGTTGAACTAGCTCTATAACCTAGTACCAATAATTTTAAACTAGAGTTGAATTAGCTCTATAACCTAGTACAAATAATTTTACACTAGAGTTGAACTAGCTCTATAACCTAGTACAAATAATTTTACACTAGAATTGAACTAGCTCTGTAACCCTGGCGGTCTCCTCGATATCGATGTCAACATCCATGTGTTCCGTCAAGGGAAGATCTGAAAGCCAAGAAAACAAGCAAGATATGGTTGCGGAGGAAGTTCAAGAAGACAAAAAGAAAGACAAAGCGACAGGTACTCTGAGGCAAATGGTTTACCCGCGTCAAGCTGTCGAGAGGTGGTTCCTCCTTTCCCGGCAACATTGGTTGCCGATGTAGGACTGCCGGTGCCTGTGTTTGTCGGCCCCTCCTCAACAAGAATGGGCTCGTCAGCGGAAGCCCTTGCCGAAGATTCATCTCTGGGCGGCATGGATGACGGAAGCGGCACGTTAGGAATGGCTCCTGATGGTGCTCCATGTTGCCGATCCTCTCCTACAAGCCTGGTGATGTTAGCACTGAAGATACACACCCCGACACTTGCCAGCGGAAAGTGAGTAGTGAAATCACGCTGGGGGCTGTGTCGGGGGCTGCGTCGTGGACTGGGCTCCGGGCTGATGTTAATTAGCTCTGGCACACCTGAGGTGCTTGCCGGCGGCTCATCGCCCGTTGAAGTCTTCGCCGTCTTCGCCATCCTTTGCGCCAATGTTTCCGTATCTCTGCGGAGACGGGCCAAAGCAAGACCAATTAGTTAAGCAAAACCGGAAATCCAGAAGATAAAAGATGTGACAGGACCCTTACTCTTCTTCTTCCGAGCTGAAGGCAGAGAGGTCGAAGTCGACTTCGCCATGGCACTCGTGCGAGGAGGTGAGGGAGTGGTCCTGGGTCGCTTGGTTGCGGCAGAAGAAGAAGGTTGCTGGGTTGAGGCACTAGAGGTGGCTTTCCGAAGAACGCGCTTCTTCTTCTTCTCGGGAGCTGGGGGCTCCTCGTGCAGCTCCTCCTCCGCTGTATCTTCGGCAGAAGGACCCCCGGCAGATGTGCCACTCTGCTCTCCGGCAACCTCACCCTGACCGGCAAGTTTTCCTTCAGACATCACTTCTTCTTCACTGGCTTCCCCTTCCGTGAAGTCAGCGCTGCCGGCCTCCTCGGCAAGATTCGCTTCTTCCGCCCTGCTGGCGATGTACGCCACTTCTTCTTCAGTAGTGGGGCGGATGAGGTTCGCCTCTTCCCGGATGGCCTTCTCCGATAAGTTTCCGAAGAATTCTTGTGCCTGCTCTGCGGATGGCTCTTCCCAAGTTCCGTCAAGGCCGTAGGCATTACATGCCGGCATCATGGCGATGATTGAGGCCAAGGCAGAGTTGTTGCACAGAGGAATTACGCCCGCCGGCAACTTGAATCTCGCGTCGGTCTTGAATAGCTTGTGGCAGAGGGTTGTGTGCTGCATGACCGTCAAGTTGTTATTCAACCCAGGGCGCAGCCTCATGATATTTGCCGCATTCCGGAACTCCCAGGCTGGTCTTCCTTTGTTCATCAGAGGGGCGATACGCCGGCGAAGGACATCAGCGCCGATCATTTCTATTGTGAGCCCGGCAGCTTTGAGGCGGTGGATCCCGGTAATTGCGATTGTGAGCTTCTCATCTTGAGGATTGAGGTCGCTCCAATCCTTACCACGCGCCATCTTTGTTTGTTGAGGCGAGCAGAAGGGCTGGGGATCTGTCTCCTGAATCCAGCACCACTTGCCCCGCCATTCTTCCCACTTCTCGCGGTAGACCCTGTCTGGGTATATCTCTTTGTTCCATGTCCTTGGAATCCAGGTGATAGAACCAGAAAGGGCCTCTCCCGCTTGGATACGGGGAACGAAGAAGTGGCGAAAGAGGGCTGTATTGGGAACTACTCCGGCAAAGTTTTTGCAAAGATGGGCAAAGACTGACATACATGTCACGGCATTCGGCGTAAAATCCAAGAGTTGGAAGCCGTACGTGTACATGATGTCATTGAAGAAATCAGAGAAAGGGGGACAGTGCCCACAGTAAAAGTAGTCAACAAAGAAAGGGAATTTATCTGGGCCACCCTTGGAGGAACCTAGGCTCACGCGAGTAGCGAGATGAGCCTTCGTCTCCCTCGCCCACATGCACAGGTACCGATCCCTCAGGGCGTTCGCATCGAGCGCCGAAGCGAAGACGGCGTGCTTCTTCCGCATCTTCACCAGTTCGCTCTCCAGGACGGCGGCTTTCACCCCCTTGCCCTTGCTCGCCTTGGGCGGCATGGTGGCTGTGGAAGCGAAGGCCGAGGACGGCGAAGGCGTGGAGGCAGCGGATGAGTGGGAGAGGCTCTGTTTCGGGCTCGAGGAAGAAGACGATGGCGGTTTCCAGATTGGAAAGGACAGGGGGTAAATGAGCAGCGCCTCTGCGGATTCCTTTTTAGGGGGAAGGCGCGAGGTTGCCTCTTTACTAGTTGGTATGAAAATGCTTTTGTGAGCGCGCTGCTGTAACGGCCGCTCCGCACACGCATCCCACGTCCCGCATTCAATGGGCGTCGTGGGGGGGCGCAATAAGCGGAATGATTACAGCAGTTAACTCCCGCCATGCGTGCCCGTGCACTGTTTGGGCCTAGCCCAACAACGCCACGCACTCATGTATGGCCTAGGCCCAGGGGCTCCTGTCGGTGTACTAAAGTTTGGGTCTTTTAGTACCCCATACTTGTGCACGGGCGGTTGTAGCCACACCAGCGGCAAGGCCTGCCGGGGGGCAGTTGGACACAAATACAAGGATATCAAGAAGACATTCAAGTCAATAATCAGAAGACAGAAGACCGAAGGCTGGGATCCCGGCAAGATCTTCCCGGGATGGCTTGTGAAGCCCCGGCCAGACTCGCGCCCGGCAAGACCTCGCCACCCTGTCACCGCTCCAGCGCAGCGACCAGCTTGTCTTTTAGCTGTTGTCCTCCTGGGTACGTGTCAGGCGCTAACGGCGGATGGGCTTAAGCGGTGCTGATGGGACGGCCCCTTTTTCCGTCCCCAAGAAGCTAAGGGACACCTCAATGGAGCATTTAATCCGTTTGTCCTAAGTCGTCAGTATTAGGTATGATAACACTGTAGTAACTATACACCTGTTGTACTTCGCCACTGTTGGTGACCCCTTCGACATATAAAAGGAGGCCCAAGGCGTAGCTACGGAGGGGAGGACCTTCTGACCCATTCTGCATGCGTAGCTGCTGCTCGAACGTACTGTTCATCGCAAGCGCTCCAGAAGCTTGGGCTTAAACACATCCAATACAACTAAGGCAGGAGTAGGGTTTTACGCTTCTCAGCGGCCCGAACCAGGGTAAAAATCCCTCACGTTGATCGTTGGAGCTGCTCTTTGTGCAAGCCTTTTTCCCTGCCGAACCGTAAAAGGGATCCACGCGATCCCATAGGTGTCGTACGCCGAAACTGTGAAACCTAGTTCAAATAATTTTATACTACAGTTGAACTAGCTCTATAACCTAGTACAAATAATTTTACACTATAAATGAACTAGCTCTATAACCTAGTACAAATAATTTTAGACTAGAGTTGAACTAGCTCTATAACCTAGTACAAATAATTTTACACTAGAGTTGCACTAGCTCTATAACCTAGTACAAATAATTTTACACTAGAGTTGAACTAGCTCTGTAACCAAGTTCAAATAATTTTACACTAGAGTTGAACTAGCTCTATAACCTAGTACAAATAATTTACACTAGAGTTGAACTAGCTCTATAACCTAGTACAAATAATTTTACACTAGAGTTGAACTAAATCTATAACCTAGTACAAATAATTTTACACTAGAGTTGAACTAGCTCTATAACCTAGTAGAAATAATTTTACACTAGAGTTGAACTAGCTCTATAACCTAGTACGAATAATTTTACACTAGAGTTGAACTAGCTCTATAACCTAGTACAAATAATTTTACACTAGAGTTGAACTAGCTGTGTAACCTAGTTCAAATAATTTTACACTACAGTTGAACTAGCTCTATAACCTAGTACATATAATTTTACACTAGAAATGAACTAGCTCTATAACCTAGTACAAATAATTTTACACTAGAGTTGAACTAGCTCTATAGCCTTGAACAAATAATTTTACACTAGACTTGAACTAGCTCTATAACCTAGTACAAATAATTTTACACTAGTGTTGAACTAGCTGTGTTGCCTAGTGTCGGAGAAACGACACCTATGGGATCGAGAGGATCCCTTTACGGTTCGGCAGGGAGAAGGTTTGCACAAAGAGCAGATCAAGCGATCAACGCAAGGGATTTTTACCCACGTTCGGGCGGCTGAGATGCGTAAAACCCTACTCCTGCTTAGGTTGTATTGGATGTGTTCTAGCTCGAGTTCTGGGAGCGCTACAGTACACAGCTGCTACTCATGCAGAATCGGCCAGAAGAAGATCCCCCCTGTAGCTACGCCGTGGGCCTCCTTTTATCCGTTCGAAGGGGTCACCAACAGTGGCGTACAATGCATACATGAGGTGTAAAGTTGCTACAGTGTTATCATACCTAACACTGACGACTTAGGACAAGTGCATTTAATGCTCCGTTGAGGTGTCCCTTAGCATCTTGGGGATGGAAAAAGGGGCCGTCACTTCAGCACCGCTTAAGCCCATCCACCGCTAGCGCCTGACACGTACCCAGGAGGACAACAGCTAAATGACAAGTTGGTCGCTGCGCTGGAGCGGTGGCAGGGTGGCGAGGTCTTGCCGGGTGCGAATCTTGCCGGGCGCCCAGCCTTCGGTCTTCTGTACTCTGATCATCGTCTTGAATGCCTTCTTGATAGTCTTGTGCTTGTTCCCAGTTGTCCTCCGGCAAGCATCTTGCCGGGAGTCGAACATCAAGTCTTCTCGGTGACCTGCCTGGAGGTCTCCTCCCAGGAAGGCTTGCTTCCCGGAAATTCTGATCTTGCTGGTCTTGAGCTTGCCAGTGATGCGCAACAAAGTGCTGTGCCCATGCTGGAGCCTGAGGCTCGACAGCAAGTTCTAAAGGTATGTCTTCTGCCCCGGGTGCGTTTGTCTCTACGGCAAGGGCTTGAGGCCCTGCCGGAGCCTGTGGCCCCCCGGCAGGCTTGGCATTGTTCCTGGCAAGTAGTCCTTGCCGGAAAACCCTTCTGTGTTCTATGAGTGGATGTCCTCTCAGCCATGCCCTTCCCGCCTGGAGGCTGCAACTTGCCAGTGCATGTCTAGGGGTAATGGACACCCCCTATTCATTACACCGACAGGAGCCCCCGGGCCTGGGCCGGACAAGCATGCAAAGTGTTGTCCGGGCTAGGCCCAAAAACATGCATCGGTACACGAACGGCGAGAAGTAACCGTCACTCATGACTTTAACTGCACGCTGATGATGATGCAAGAGAGCTTGCAGTTTGCCAGACCTTGGGATTGCCGGCAGCGTGGGCAAACAGAGCAGGACGGCAGCATGAGTTGTGTGCCCGAAAGGGAGTGCCACACCGTGCGATGAAGAGCCAGCCCCCGAGCCTTCCCCATAAAGGGTACTGCGGGTGCGGTGCTCGATTCGTCCAGTCATCCCTGTTGTCGCCGCCGTCTACTGCGAATGCCTCACTGCCGTCTTGCCGGCCTCCAGCATGGCGCCCTTGGTTTTCTCGGTTTTGCTGCAATGGCGCATGTAAAGGAATAATTAATCTTAGCCATGCATATCTTAATGTATGCAAGATATGAATGTTGCTCCCCTCTTGATTAATTCCGTCCTTGCATATATCTTATATCCTACGCTGCTTGGAAACCATGCCGGTGCGCACGTTTGCCGCGAGCGCTAGATGCGGGGTTTTAGCAGCCTGCTAGAAACGCCGCCGCCGGCAAGGCGACTTGCTGGGTCAGAACGTGGCTGCAAAGCTTGTCGAGCGGACTCGAGGCGAAACTAGAGCGCGAGCTCACAATGACAAGGTTCCTTCGCGTGCAGATTAATGTACAAGGTCAAAAAATCAATCAAGATGGCCCATGCTTGCCGGAAAGCTTTCCGGTGCGCACGCTCCAGTCGGCAGCGCTTGGAGGAACAGGTCCTTAGCGGCTTGCCGGGAACGCCGCCTCCCGAAAAGGTTTACCTTCCCGGTGTCTGTGCAGCCGCCTAAGTTGTCGAGCGGACTCGAGACAACTAGGGGCGCTATTGGCCCCGGGAAGGCTCCTTCGCATGTAGGTGTAAGGGGCAAGTGAGGTCAGCAAAAGAAATGTAATTGCCATAGGTTTTCATAACTTAGCTTTTCCTGCTATGCATCTCGCATATCGAGGCCGCGCTCGTGGTGACGACCGGCAGGCTCCCTAGAAGGTTACTCTCTAGGACGCTGCCAGCCCCCGAGCCTGCCTTCCATGCGTATTCCTGCAACACTGATTGGGCATGTAATGCCACGACAGAGTTTTAGCACAACAAGTTAATTAGCTTCTGGTTTATGGTTAATCTGCTGAAACCTTGACTTCTGTCGAATGTTCCCTTGCTTGCCGGAACACTTCCCGGTGCGCACGATCCAGTCAGCAGCGCTTTGAGGAACGGGTCCTTAGCGGCTTGCCGGGAACGCCGCCTCCCGAAAAGGTTTACCTTCCCTGCTTTAGTGCAGCTGCTCACATCACCGAGCAGACTCGAGGCGACTAGGAGCGCAACTAGCCCCGGGGAGGCTCCTCAGCATACGGGTTGACGCAACAATCCGAAAAACTTATCGAGCCTTTTCCTTGAACAATTGCACTTTTGTACAATGAATCCCTATGCTTGCGGGAATACTCCCTGAATGCGCACCTTCTGGTGGATGGCGCTTAGGATCGGGTCCTGTCTAGCAGCCTATCGAGAACGCCGCCTCTTCAGTAGCTTAACGGTCTAGAGACAAACGCAGCTGCATCTGTGTTGTTGGGCGGACCCAGAACAACCAGGAGCGCAGAGTGTTTCCAGAGCGCTCCCTTGCGCACAGGTTATACCAAACTACCATCAAGGATAGGGCTACACAACAAAAAGCAATCAAAGCTTTAGGACTTAGGACTTAGCTTTCTGTAGGTAGAGAGAAGTCGCCATGGACGATAAAGCTGATGCGCTGACCGCTAGATCAGGTTCGCGTAACCTTTCCCCTACCTGGCGCGCCAAAGATATCAGAGAAACGACACCTATGGGATCGAGAGGATCCCTTTACGGTTCGGCAGGGAGAAGGTTTGCAAAAAGAGCAGATCAACCGATCAACGCAAGGGATTTTTACCCAGGTTCGGGCCGCTGAGATGCGTAAAACCCTACTCCTTCTTAGGTTGTATTGGATGTGTTCTAGCTCGAGTTCTGGGAGCGCTACAGTACACAGCTGCTACTCATGCAGAATCGGCCAGAAGAAGATCCCCCCCTGTAGCTACGCCTTGGGCCTCCTTTTATCCGTTCGAAGGGGTCACCAACAGTGGCGTACAGTGCATACATGAGGTGTAAAGTTGCTACAGTGTTATCATACCTAACACTGACGACTTAGGACAAGTGCATTTAATGCTCCGTTGAGGTGTCCCTTAGCGTCTTGGGGATGGAAAAAGGTGCAGTCACTTCAGCACAGCTTAAGCCCATCCACTGCTAGCGCCTGACACGTACCAAGGAGGACAACAGCTAAACGACAAGCTGGTCGATGCGCTGGAGCGGTGGCAGGGTGGCGAGGTCTTGCCGGGTGCGAATCTTGATGGGGGCGACGGGCCAGCCTGGCAAGATCTTGCCGGGCGCCCAGCCTTTGGTCTTCTGTACTCTGATCATCGGCTTGAATGCCTTCTTGATAGTCTTGTGCTTGTTCTCAGTTGTCCTCCGGCAAGCATCTTGCCGGGAGTCCAACATCGAGTCTTCTCGGTGACCTGCCTGGAGGTCTCCTCCCAGGAAGGCTTGCTTCCCGGAAATTCTGATCTAGCTGGTCTTGAGCTTGCCAGTGATGCGCAACAAAGTGTTGTGCCCATGCTGGCGCCTAAGGCTGGACAGCAAGGACTAAAGGTATGTCTTCTGCCCCGGGTGCGTTTTTCTCTACGGCAAGGTTGAGGCCCTGCCGGAGCCTGTGGCCCCCTGGCAGGCTTGGCGTTGTTCCCGGCAAGTAGTCCTTGCCGGAAAACCCTTCTGTGTTCTATGAGTGGATGTCTTCTCAGCCATGCCCTTCCCGCCTAGAGGCTGCAACTTGCCGGTGCATGTCTAGGGGTAATGGACACCCCCTGTTCATTACACCGACACCTAGTACAAATAATTTTATACTAGAGTTGAACTATCTATCTAACCTAATACGAATAAGTTTACACTAGAGTTGAACTAGCTCTATAACCTAGTACAAATAATTTTACACTAGAGTTGAACTAGCTCTATAACCAAGTACAAATACTTTTGCACTAGAGTTGAACTAGCTCTATAACATAGCTCAAAAAAATTTACACTAAGGTTGAACTAGCTCTATAACCTATTACAAATAATTTTACACTAGAGTTGAACTAGCTCTATAACCTGGTACAAATAATTTTACACTTGAGTTGAACTAGCTCTATAACCTAGTACAAATAATTTTACACTAGGGTTGAACTAGCTCTATAACCGAGTACCAATAATTTTACACCAGAGTTGAACTAGCTCTATAACCTAGTACAAATACTTTTACACTAGAGCTGAACTAGCTCTATAACCTAGTTCAAATAATTTTACACTAAGGTTGAACTAGCTCTATAACCTAGTACAAATAATATTACACTAGAGTTGAACTAGCTCTATAACCTAGTACAAATAATTTTATACTAGAGGTGAACTAGCTCTATAACCTAGTACAAATAATTTTACACTAGAGTTGAACTAGCTCTATAGCCTAGTACCAATAATTTTACACTAGAGTTGAACTAGCTCTATAACCTAGTACAAATAATTTTACACTACAGTTGAACTAGCTCTATAACCTAGTACAAATAATTTTACACTAGAGTTGAACTAGCTCTATAACCTAGTACGAATAATTTTACACTAGAGTTGAACTAGCTCTATAACCTAGTACCAATAAATTTACACTAGAGTTGAACTAGCTGTGTAACCTATTTCAAATAATTTTACACTATAGTTGAACTAGCTCTAATACCTAATACAAATAATTTTACACTAGAAATGAACTAGCTCTATAACCTAGTACAAATAATTTTACACTAGAGTTGAACTATCTCTGTAACCTAGTACAAATAATTTTACACTAGAGTTGAACTAGCTCTATAACCTAGTACAAATACTTTTACACTAGAGCTGAACTGGCTATATAACCTAGTTTAAATAATTTTACACTAAGGTTGAACTAGCTCTATAACCTAGTACAAATAATTTTACTCTAGAGTTGAACTAGCTCTATAACCTAGTACAAATAATTTTACACCAGAGTTGACCTAGCTCTATAACCTAGTACAAATAATTTTACACTAGAGTTGAACTAGCTTTATAACCTAGTACAAATAATTTTACACTAGAGTTGAACTAGCTCTATAACCCAGTACAAATAATTTTACACTAGAGTTGAACTAAATCTATAACCTAGTACAAATAATTTTACACCAGAGTTGAACTAGCTCTATAACCTAGTACAAATAATTTTACACTAGAGTTGAACTAGCTCTATAACCTAGTAGAAATAATTTTACACTAGAGTTGAACTAGCTCTATAACCTAGTACAAATAATTTTACACTAGACTTGAACTAGCTCTATAACCTAGAGCAAATAATTTTACACTAGAGTTGAACTAGCTCTATAACCTAGTACAAGTACTGTTACACTAGAGCTGAACTAGCTCTATAACCAAGTACAATAAATTTGACAGTAGAGTTGAACTAGCTCTATAACATAGTTCAAAAAAAATTACAATGATGTTGAACCGGCTCTATAACCTATTACAATAATTGTACACTAGAGTTGAACTAGCTCTATAACCCGGTACAAATAATTTTACACTAGAGTTGAACTAGCTCTATAACCTAGTACAAATAATTTTACACTAGGTTTGAACTAGCTCTATAACCTAGTTCAAATAATTTTACACTAGAGTTGAACTAGCTCTATAACCTAGTACAGATAATTTTACACTAGAGTTGAACTAGCTCTATAACCTAGTACAAATAATTTTACACTATAGTTGAACTAAATCTATAACCTAGTACAAATAATTTTACACTAGAGTTGAACTAGCTCTATAACCTAGTACGAATAATTTTACACTAGAGTTGAACTAGCTCTATAACCTAGTACCAATAAATTTACACTAGAGTTGAACTAGCTGTGTAACCTATTTCAAATAATTTTACACTATAGTTGAACTGGCTCTAATACCTAATACAAATAATTTTACACTAGAAATGAACTAGCTCTATAACCTAGTACAAATAATTTTACACTAGAGTTGAACTATCTCTATAACCTAGTACAAATAATTTTACACTAGAGTTGAACTAGCTCTATAACCTAGTACAAATACTTTTACACTAGAGCTGAACTGGCTATATAACCTAGTTTAAATAATTTTACACTAAGGTTGAACTAGCTCTATAACCTAGTACAAATAATTTTACTCTAGAGTTGAACTAGCTCTATAACCTAGTACAAATAATTTTACACCAGAGTTGACCTAGCTCTATAACCTAGTACAAATAATTTTACACTAGAGTTGAACTAGCTTTATAACCTAGTACAAATAATTTTACACTAGAGTTGAACTAGCTCTATAACCCAGTACAAATAATTTTACACTAGAGTTGAACTAAATCTATAACCTAGTACAAATAATTTTACACCAGAGTTGAACTAGCTCTATAACCTAGTACAAATAATTTTACACTAGAGTTGAACTAGCTCTATAACCTAGTAGAAATAATTTTACACTAGAGTTGAACTAGCTCTATAACCTAGTACAAATAATTTTACACTAGACTTGAACTAGCTCTATAACCTAGAGCAAATAATTTTACACTAGAGTTGAACTAGCTCTATAACCTAGTACAAGTACTTTTACACTAGAGCTGAACTAGCTCTATAACCAAGTACAATAAATTTTATAGTAGAGTTGAACTAGCTCTATAACATAGTTCAAAAAAAATTACACTGATGTTGAACCGGCTCTATAACCTATTACAATAATTGTACACTAGAGTTGAACTAGCTCTATAACCCGGTACAAATAACTTTACACTAGAGTTGAACTAGCTCTATAACCTAGTACAAATAATTTTACACTAGGTTTGAACTAGCTCTATAACCTAGTTCAAATAATTTTACACTAGAGTTGAACTAGCTCTATAACCTAGTACAGATAATTTTACACTAGAGTTGAACTAGCTCTATAACCTAGTACAAATAATTTTACACTAGAGTTGAACTAGCTCTATAACCTAGTACAAATAATTTTACACTAGAGTTGAACTAGCTCTATAACCTAGTACAAATAATTTTACACTAGAGTTGAACTAGCTCGATAACCTAGTACAAGTACTTTTACACTAGAGCTGAACTAGCTCTATAATCTAGTTCAAATAATTTTACACTAAGGTTGAACTAGCTTTATAACCTAGTACAAATAATTTTACACTAGAGTTGAACTAGCTCCATAACCTAGTACACATATTTTTACACTAGAGTTGAACTAGCTCTATAACCTAGTATAAATAATTTTACACTAGAATTGAACTAGCTCTGTAACCTAGTGCAAATAATTTTACACTAAGGATGAACCAGCTCTACAACCTGTTTCATATAATTTTACACTAGAGTTGAACTAGCTCTTTAACCTAGTACAAATAATTTTTCACTAGAGTTGAATTAGCTCTATAACCTAGTACAAATAATTTTACACTAGAGTTGAACTAGCTCTATAACCTAGTACAAATAATTTTACACTAGAATTGAACTAGCTCTGAAACCTAGTATAAATAATTTTACACTAGAGTTGAACTAGCTCTGTAACCTAGTTCAAATAATTTTACACTAGAGTTGAACTAGGTCTATAACCTAGTACATATAATTTTATACTAGAATTGAACTAGCTCTATAACCAAGTTCAAATAATTTTACACTAGAGTTGAAATAGCTCTGTATCCTGGTTCAAATAATTTTACACTACAGTTGAACAAGCTCTACAACCTAGTTCAAATAATTTTACCCTAGAGTTGAACTAGCTCTGTAACATAGTTCCAATAATTTTACACTAGAGTTGAATTAGCTCTGTAACCTAGTTCAAATAAATTTACACTAGAGTTGAACTAGCTCTATAACCTAGTACAAATAATTTTACACTAGAGTTGAACTAGCTTTATAACCTAGTACAAATAATTTTACATCAGAAATGAACTAGCTATATAACCTAGTACAAATAATTTTACACTAGAGTTGAATTAGCTCTATAACCTAGTACAAATATTTTTACACTAGAGTTTAACTAGCTCTATAACCTAGTACAAATAATTTTACACTAGAGTTGAACTAGCTCTATAACCTAGTACAAATATTTTTACACTAGAGTTGAACTAGCTCCATAACCTAGTTCAAATAATTTTTCATTAGAGTTGAACTAGCTCTATAATCTAGTACAAATACTTTTACACTAGAGTTGAACTAGCTCCATAACCTAGTTCAAAAAAATTTACACTAAGGTTGAACTAGCTCTATAACCTATTACAAATAATTTTACACTAGAGTTGAACTAGCTCTATAACCTAGTACAAATATTTTTACACTAGAGTTGAACTAGCTCTATAACCTAGTTCAAATAATTTTACAGTAGAGTTGAACTAGCTCTATAACCTAGTACAAATATTTTACACTAGAGTTGAACTAGCTCTATAACCTAGTACAAATAATTTTACACTAGAGTTGAACTAGCTCTATAACCTAGTACAAATAATTTTACACTAGAGTTGAACTAGCTCTATAACCTAGTACAAATAATTTTACACTAGAGTTGAACTAGCTTTGTTACCTAGTTCAAATAATTTTACACTAGACTCGAACTAGCTCTATAACCTAGTAGAAATAATTTTACAATAGAGTTGAATTAGCTCTACAACCTATTACAAATAATTTTACACTAGAGTTGAACTAGCTCTATAACCTAGTACAAAAAAATTTACACTAGAATTAAACTAGCTCTGTAACCTAGTATAAATAATTTTGCACTAGAGTTGAACTAGCTCTGTAACCTAGTATAAATAATTTTGCACTAGAATTAAACTAGCTCTGTAACCTAGTATAAATAATTTTGCACTAGAGTTGAACTAGCTCTGTAACCTAGTTCAAATAATTTTACACTAGAGTTAAACTAGGTCTATAATGTAGTACAAATAATTTTACACTAGAATTGAACTAGCTCTATAACCTAGTTAAAATAGTTTTACACTAGAGTTGAACTAGTTCTTTAACCTAATTAAAATAATGTTACACTAGAGTTGAACTAGCTCTACAACCTAGTTCAAGTAATTTTACACTAGAGTTGAACTAGCTCTATAACCTAGTACAAATAATTTTACACTAGAGTTGAACTTGCTCTATAACCTAGTACAAATAATTTTACACTATAGTTGAACTAGCTCTATAAGCAAGTACAAATACTTTTACACTAGAGTTGAACTATCTCTATAACCTAGTTCAAAAAAATTTACACTAAGGTTGAACTAGCTCTATAACCTAGTACAAATAATTTTACACTAGAGTTGAATTAGCTCTATAACCTAGTACAAATATTTTTACACTAGAGTTGAACTAGCTCTATAACCTAGTACAAATAATTTTACACTAGAGTTGAACTAGCTCTATAACCTATAGTACAAATAGTTTTACAGTAGAGTTGAACTAGCACTACTGGAATCAGGATCTTTGCCGTCAGCCAGCTCTTTGCCGTAAGCTAGCTGACGGCAAAGAAGCTATTTGCCGTCAGCTTACAGAAAACTAACGACAAACAAAGAGCTGACGGCAAAGATCATGTTTGCCGTCAGCCATCTCTTTACCGTCTGCTAGCTGACGGCATAGAAGCTTTGCCGTCAGCTAGCAGACGGCAAAGAGGAAGGGTGGCCCACTAACGAGAACCACCCAACGGCCACTTTCTTTGCCGTCTGCTAGCTGACGGCAAAGCTTCTATGCCGTCAGCTAGCAGACGGCAAAGAAAGTGGCCAACTAACGTCCGTTCCGCCCCCCCGGCCCCACCCCACTAGCTAGGCTCTTTGCCGTCTGCTAGCGGACGGCAAAGAGATTTGACCTATCTAAAACAGCCAGCGCCCCACACCCCACCTCTCTCTCTCCCCTCACCTCACCCGCGCCGCCCTCGTGCCCAAGCCGCCGCCGCCCCGCGCCACCCCCCGGAGCCCGAGGCGCCGCCGGCTAGCCCTGCCCCCCAGAGCCCGCCCTGCGCCCCACCACTCTCTCTCTCCCCTCTCTCTCTCCCCTCACCTCACCCGCACCGCCCCCGTGCCCGAGCCGCCGCCGCCCCGCGCCACCCCCCGGAGCCCGAGGCGCCGCCGGCCAGCCCCGCCCCCCGGAGCCCGCCCCGTCGCCGCCCGCCCGCCCGCCCTGCCCAGCGGACGCAGGCCGCCGCGGCCGCCCTGCCCCGCCCCATCGCCGGAGCCGCGCTGCGCCGCCCTGCCCCACCGCCGGAGCCGCACCATCGCCGGCCGCCCTTCCCCTCGGCCTCCTCAACCCGTGCCCCCTCCCCGTGGCCTGCCTCCTCAACCCGCGCCCCCTCCCCGTGGTGAGTTTTTCTGTTTTTTTTCAGTTTTTTTAGATTTAGTTTAGGTTTGTTTAGTCTAGTTTAGTTTAGGTTAGTTTAGTTTAGTTTAGTTTAGTTTAGGTTAGATTTAGTTTAGTTTAGTTTAGGTTTTTTTTCTGTTTTTTAAGAAGAAACAAGAAAGATGAAAAAAAAGAAGTAAAAGAAGAAGAGGAAGAAGAAGAAGAAGAGGAAGAAGAAGAAGATGAAAAAAAAGAACAATAAGTAGAAGAAGAAGAAGAAGAAGAAGAAAGAAGAAGAAGAAGATGAGAAAAAAAGTAGAAGTAGAAGATGAAAAAAAGAAGTAGGAAAAGTAGAAAAAGAGGGTCGCCGATGGTCGAGGGTCGCCGAGGGAAAAGAGGGTCGCCAAGTGGTCGAGGGGTCGACGATCGAGGGGAAAAGGAGTCGAGGGTCGACCCCGACACGACACCACCGACACCCCGACCCCCGACACGACACCCCGACACCCCGACACGGCGCATATATAGACGATGATGATTATGCATTTATTGATCCCGGAGCATATATAGACGATGAAGATTAATATTAGTAATGTCAGGTATTCAATTATTATTATGTACATATATATTATTAATTAGTTCATGTTATTAGGTATTCAATTTTTTTTATGTTGTACTAATTTCGTTTACTCTTTGTCATTGCAGGTGTTGACAGATGGTGGGCACGGGTCGAGAGCGCTCCGAGCCTCCTTCCTCGGCGCGTGCTGGGAGGGGTGCTATTATTCCACCCGAGCACCTCCGGAGAGCGCTGGTACACAGTATGCAGACACCGGCGGGCGCTTCTTCTTCGGCCTTGAGAGGTCGGGGGAAGACGAAGAGGGGTGCTAGAGGTGGACGTTGCGGCGGGAGAGGTAGGAAGGCTGCTGCGCCTTCCTCGCCGCCACCCCCAGCTGATTCTCCCAACCACTGGAGTGCTCCGTCTCAGGTGGACCCGTCTGACTTGGACCCGTCTCGGACTCCGGTCCACGAGCCTCGGGCCGACGAGCCTCGGGTCGCCGAGCCTTCGTCCCAGGAGACTCCGGTCCCAGAGTCTTCGTCCCAGGAGACTCCGGTCCCAGAGTCTTCGTCCCACGTGACTCCGGAGGCTAGTGGCCATGCTGATGGTGGCGAGGACAGCTTTTCTGAGGATAGCTATAGCGAGGGCGAGCTGGTTGAGGAGGGCAAGAAGGTCTACCAGCATGGTGGTACAAAGCTCCCGCCCGTGCCGGCGACCCGTGATCAGAGGTGGTTGATTGTGCCTAATGGGGAGAAGTAAGTGCATTTACTCTTTTTTAACCTTTTGCCTTCATGTTTCTTCAAATTAATATCTAATGTGTTGGCCTTGTCATACTACAGGGGTTGGAAACACGCCCCTAGTGTCCGCAGGCCCAACCAGGTCCTTGGTGTGCTTTGCCGGCACCATTTCCCGGGGTGGGTCACGTTGCCCGGTGAGGGTGAGGTTCGACAGCTAGCACTGAGCTGTGAGCTGTACGTGGCTGCCCCGGCCCCGCCGGAGGAGAGGGTCGATGGTGTCTTGTGCGAGACGGTGGCCGACATTGTGATCCGGCGGTTTTGGGTAATTTCTCCTTTACAGAATTAAAAATCAACAGCACCTAGTGATTGTACTAATCAGTGTTGTCTTGTTTGATTGCAGACCTTCTACAGGTGTCTTGAGGAACACGAGGCGGACGCGGCTATTGTTCTCGTAGCCGAGTGCAAGCGCCTATTTCAGAACTTACGGCACGAGACTCGGGTGCAGGCTGTTCGAGACTACTACGCCTCGACTAACATTAAGAGGGCCAAGAAGAAGTGCCGCGCCAAGTTTCTGAGTAAGGAGAAGTACATGAAGGTAATTACCTATTCTTAAGGCCTTGTACTTAGTTTCCTTGATTTGATTCGTAGGCGTAGCGCTGAAATTTCTCTTGTCTAACTTAGGTGCCCCCGAGATGGTGTGCGGATAGGATGGACTGTTGGGATGCGTTGGTGGATGAGTGGTGCTCTCCCCAATGGCTAGCCGTCCACAACAAGGCCAAGGATAAGCGTGCCCAAATGAAAGGTGTGCCACACCATCACGGGAGCTCCAACCTGTTTGAGTTCGCGGATCACTGGGTATGTGGTTTGCTTCATGATTCATTCAATTTCATTCTTCATGCTAGCTTGAGCCCTTAACTAATATTTTGTTCCTCTCTTTTAGGCGCGACACAACAAGAAGGAGGTGCCACCGCTGTTCGACCTCTATGCCATGGCCCATACTGCCCCGTACAAGAAGGCCAAGGCATTCTCTGAGGATGACCTCGATCATCCAAAGAGCTTCAACAACATCTCCTCCCACAACAAGCTCGTGAGGTACAGAGATGAGGGGAAGACGAGGAAAGGGGAGGACTTCAACCCGAGCCAGAATCCTTTTGATCCAGAGCTCGTGATGATATCTGGTGGCGGGAGGCCCCATGGCTCGATAGCCATTGGGGATGGACTGATACGTTGTCCTAGAACTCTCCCGGAGATCAAGAAGCGCCAGACGAGCTCCGATCCTGAGATAAGGCCTCGTCCACGGCCAATGGAGCTCGCCATCGATGCTAGGGCCCAGGAGCTTCTGGCGGAGGCAAACAGGTAGGCGACGGAGAGGGAGAGGGACATGGAGGAGAGGATGGCTAGGATGTGGGAGGAGGAGAGGAACCGGAACGACGCGTCTCATCGGGCCCTATACGAGCTCCTCGTGGTAAGTTTCTCCTGCATATTAGCCAAATCTTGCACGTAATGTTCGTTTCATCACTAACTAATATGACTGACTCGTGAAAACTAAATGTGCAGACCGTGTGCCAGAACAACGGTCAGACCCCTCCGCCGATGCCCCAGATTGGTATAGCGCCCACGGTGAGTTTCATTTGAATGGTCATTAGTTACTAGTATTCACATTTGAGTTGCATCATGCTAACGAGACATTGCAAATGATCTTTGGTGCAGCATGCGTCCCGACAAGCATCGACCGATCCTTCTGCGTCTGCCGCAACCCCGACCGGTCCTTCTTCGTCTCACACTGGCGCAAACCCGACCGGTCCTTCACCTCCGTGATGATGGTAAGTTTTCCCAAGTGTTTTGCTTAACAAATGCATACTTAGCATAAGAAATGACCTATTTAGCTCCAAAATGACCTATACTTTGCTTATTTTCCTCGAAAATGACATAATAACCTTACTTAGCTCCAAAATGACATATTTTACCTAGGATAGCTATAAAATGACCTATACTTAGCATTTTTTCCTCCAAAATGACTTAATATGCTTAGTTAGCTAAAAAATGGCATAACTACCTAGGATAGCTCAATAATGATCTATACTTAGCTTAGCTAGTTCATTTATGACATAATTAGCTTACTTAGGTAAAAAATGGCATAATAACCTTGGTTTAGCTCCAAACTGTCATATCATTAGTTTATTTTCCTCCAAAATGACAAAATAACCTTACCTAGCTCCAAAATGACCGATTTTAACAAGGATAGCTCAAAAATGACCTACACTTACCATTTTGTCCTCCAAAATGAATAATTATGCTTAGTTAGCTAGTAATGGCATAACTACCTAGGTTAGCTCAAAAATGACCTATACTTAGCTTCTTTAGTTCATTTATGACATACTTAGCATACTTAGGTAAAAAATGGCATAATAATCTTGGTTACCTCCAAAATGACATTGACTTAGCTTATTTTCCTCGAAAATGACATAATAACCTTACTAACCTCCAAAATGACCTATTTACCTAGCTTAGCTCTATAATGACCTACACTTAGCATTTTTACCTAGCTTAGCTAAAAAATGGCATAATTACCTAAGTTACCTTCGTTAGAAGAAGAAGAAGATAAAGAAGAGGAGAAAAAGAAAGAGAAGAAAAATTCTTCTTCTTCTACTTCTACTTCTTCTTCTTCTTCTTCTTCTTCTTGTTCTTCTTCTAACTTTCTTCTTTCCCAATTTGCAGATTTTCTTTAGATCACGGAAGCTTGCGTTGATGGAGTCTACTCTTGTCCTTGTCCTTCCTTTTTGTTTTGATTTTGTAGGATGAACAATGTGAAACTTGCTACCTATATATGTATGTATGGATGAAACCATTGTATGCTTGTTGTTGGATATATGTTGGCTATATATATATATATATATATATATATATATATATATATATATATATATATGTTGGATATGGACTTTTGAGTTGGTATGTATATGTGTTGGATGATCATATCCATATGGCAGGGATATGTATGCTTGTTGAAAGTATTTTCAAATGTATATATATATATATATGAAATTGATTGAATTTAAGAAAAAATAGAAAAACCAGGGGCAGTACAGGCACTTTGCCGTCCGATGGCAGACGACAAAGTTCTTTGCCATCTGCCGGCAGACGGCAAAGCTGCCACGTGGCAGCTACCTGTGCAACCTGGGGGGCACTGGGCTGGCCTATGTGGTTGCTTTGCCGTCTGCTAGCAGATGGCAAAGAACTTTGCATCTTTGCCGTCTGCCAGCAGACGGCATAGGGAGCCATGTGGCAGCTACCTGGGGGGAACATGGGCTGCCCTATTTGGTCAATTTGCCGTCTGCTAGCAAACGGCAAAGCACGCAGTTAACCCCTTAACGGACCTAAGCTGCCACGTGTGCTGTCCATGCCCTTTGCCGTCTGCTGGCAGACGGCAAACACCTTTGCATCTTTGCCGTCTGCCAGCAGACGGCAAAGTGCACTTTACCGTAGCTTGTTCAGCCGGATGTGGTGCCGTCAGCCATGCATGCCTTTCCCGTCAGCCATGGCAGACGGCAAAGATCCTGATTCCAGTAGTGTAGCTCTATAACCTAGTTCAAATAATTTTACACTAGAGTTGAACTAGCTCTATAACCTAGTACAAATAATTTTACACTAGAGTTGAACTAGCTCTATAACCTAGTACAAATAATTTTACACTAGAGTTGAACTAGCTCTATAACCTAGTTCAAATAATTTTACACTAGAGTTGAACTAGCTCTATAACCTAGTACAAATAATTTTACACTAGAGTTGAACTAGCTCTATAACCTAGTACAAATAATTTTACACTAGAGTTGAACTAGCTCTATAACCTAGTACAAATAATTTTACACTAGAGTTGAACTAGCTTTATAACCTAGTACAAATAATTTTACACTAGAGTTGAAATAGCTCTGTAACCTAGTACAAATAATTTTACACAAGAATTGAACTAGCTCTATAACCTAGTACAAATAATTTTACACTAGAGTTGAACTAGCTCTATAACCAAGTATAAATACTTTTACACTAGAGTTGAACTATCTCTATAACCTAGTTCAAAAAAATTTACACTAAGGTTGAACTAGCTTTATAAACTAGTACAAATAATTTTACAATAGAGTTGAACTAGCTCTATAACATAGTACACATATTTTTACACTAGAGTTGAACTAGCTCTATAACCTAGTACACATATTTACACTAGAGTTGAACTAGCTCTATAACCTAGTACAAATAATTTTACAGTAGAGTTGAACTAGCTCTATAACCTAGTACAAATAATTTTACACTAGAGTTGAACTAGCTCTATAACCTAGTTCAAATAATTTTACATTAGAGTTGAACTAGCTCTATAACCTAGTAAAAATAATTTTACACTAGAGTTGAACTTGCTCTATAACCTCGTACAAATTATTTTACACTAGAGTTGAACTATCTCTATAACCTAGTATAAATAATTTTACACTAGAGTTGAACTGGCTCTATAACCTAGTTCAAATAATTTTACATTAGAGTTGAACTAGCTCAATAACCTAGTACAAATAATTTTACACTAGAGTTGAACTACCTCTATAACCTCGTACAAATAATTTTACACTAGAGTTGAACTAGCTCTATAACCTAGTACAAATAATTTTACACTAGAGTTGAACTAGATCTATAACCTAATTCAAATAATTTTACACTAGAGTTGAACTAGCTCTATAACCTAGTACCAATAATTTTAAACTAGAGTTGAATTAGCTCTATAACCTAGTACAAATATTTTTACACTAGAGTTGAACTAGCTCTATAACCTAGTACAAATAATTTTACACTAGAATTGAACTAGCTCTGTAACCTAGTATAAATAATTGTACACTAGAGTTGAACTAGCTCTATAACCTAGTTCAAATAATTTTACACTAGAGTTAAACTAGGTCTATAATCTAGTACAAATAATTTTACACCAGAATTGAACTAGCTCTATAACTTAGTTAAAATAATTTTACACTAGAGTTGAACTAGCTCTTTAACGTAGTACAAATAGTTTTACACAAGAGTTGAACTAGCTCTATAACCTAGGTCAAATAATTTTACGCTAGAGTTGAACTAGCTCTATAACCTAGTACAAATAATTTTACACTAGAGTTGAACTAGCTCTATAACCTAGTTCAAATAATTTTACACTAGAGTTAAACTAGCTCTATAACCTAGTACAAATAATTTTACACTAGAGTTGAACTAGCTCTATAACCTAGTACAAATAATTTTACACTAGAGTTGAACTAGCTCTATAACCTAGTACAAATAATTTTATACTAGAGTTGAACTAGCTTTATAAACTAGTACAAATAATTTTACACTAGAGTTGAAATAGCTCTGTAACCTAGTACAAATAATTTTACACTAGAATTGAACTAGCTCTATAACCTAGTACAAATAATTTTACACTAGAGTTGAACTAGCTCTATAACCAAGTATAAATACTTTTACACTAGAGTTGAACTATCTCTATAACCTAGTTCAAAAAAATTTACACTAAGGTTGAACTAGCTTTATAAACTAGTACAAATAATTTTACAATAGAGTTGAACTAGCTCTATAACCTAGTACACATATTTTTACACTACAGTTGAACTAGCTCTATAACCTAGTACACATATTTACACTAGAGTTGAACTAGCTCTATAACCTAGTACAAATAATTTTACAGTAGAGTTGAACTTGCTCTATAACCTAGTACAAATAATTTTACACTAGAGTTGAACTAGCTCTATAACCTAGTTGAAATAATTTTACATTAGAGTTGAACTAGCTCTATAACCTAGTACAAATAATTTTACACTAGAGTTGAACTTGCTCCATAACCTCGTACAAATAATTTTACACTAGAGTTGAACTATCTCTATAACCTAGTATAAATAATTTTACACTAGAGTTGAACTAGCTCTATAACCTAGTTCAAATAATTTTACATTAGAGTTGAACTAGCTCAATAACCTAGTACAAATAATTTTACACTAGAGTTGAACTACCTCTATAACCTCGTACAAATAATTTTACACTAGAGTCGAACTAGCTCTATAACCTAGTACAAATAATTTTACACTAGAGTTGAACTAGATCTATAACCTAATTCAAATAATTTTACACTAGAGTTGAACTAGCTCTATAACCTAGTACCAATAATTTTAAACTAGAGTTGAATTAGCTCTATAACCTAGTACAAATATTTTTACACTAGAGTTGAACTAGCTCTATAACCTAGTACAAATAATTTTACACTAGAATTGAACTAGCTCTGTAACCTAGTATAAATAATTGTACACTAGAGTTGAACTAGCTCTATAACCTAGTTCAAATAATTTTACACTAGAGTTAAACTAGGTCTATAATCTAGTACAAATAATTTTACACCAGAATTGAACTAGCTCTATAACTTAGTTAAAATAATTTTACACTAGAGTTGAACTAGCTCTTTAACGTAGTACAAATAGTTTTACACAAGAGTTGAACTAGCTCTATAACCTAGGTCAAATAATTTTACGCTAGAGTTGAACTAGCTCTATAACCTAGTACAAATAATTTTACACTAGAGTTGAACTAGCTCTATAACCTAGTTCAAATAATTTTACACTAGAGTTAAACTAGCTCTATAACCTAGTACAAATAATTTTACACTAGAGTTGAACTAGCTCTATAACCTAGTACAAATAATTTTACACTAGAGTTGAACTAGCTCTATAACCTAGTACAAATAATTTTATACTAGAGTTGAACTAGCTTTATAAACTAGTACAAATAATTTTACACTAGAGTTGAAATAGCTCTGTAACCTAGTACAAATAATTTTACACTAGAATTGAACTAGCTCTATAACCTAGTACAAATAATTTTACACTAGAGTTGAACTAGCTCTATAACCAAGTATAAATACTTTTACACTAGAGTTGAACTATCTCTATAACCTAGTTCAAAAAAATTTACACTAAGGTTGAACTAGCTTTATAAACTAGTACAAATAATTTTACAATAGAGTTGAACTAGCTCTATAACCTAGTACACATATTTTTACACTACAGTTGAACTAGCTCTATAACCTAGTACACATATTTACACTAGAGTTGAACTAGCTCTATAACCTAGTACAAATAATTTTACAGTAGAGTTGAACTTGCTCTATAACCTAGTACAAATAATTTTACACTAGAGTTGAACTAGCTCTATAACCTAGTTGAAATAATTTTACATTAGAGTTGAACTAGCTCTATAACCTAGTACAAATAATTTTACACTAGAGTTGAACTTGCTCCATAACCTCGTACAAATAATTTTACACTAGAGTTGAACTATCTCTATAACCTAGTATAAATAATTTTACACTAGAGTTGAACTAGCTCTATAACCTAGTTCAAATAATTTTACATTAGAGTTGAACTAGCTCAATAACCTAGTACAAATAATTTTACACTAGAGTTGAACTACCTCTATAACCTCGTACAAATAATTTTACACTAGAGTCGAACTAGCTCTATAACCTAGTACAAATAATTTTACACTAGAGTTGAACTAGATCTATAACCTAATTCAAATAATTTTACACTAGAGTTGAACTAGCTCTATAACCTAGTACCAATAATTTTAAACTAGAGTTGAATTAGCTCTATAACCTAGTACAAATCATTTTACACTAGAGTTGAACTAGCTCTATAACCTAGTACAAATAATTTTACACTAGAATTGAACTAGCTCTGTAACCTAGTATAAATAATTGTACACTAGAGTTGAACTAGCTATATAACCTAGTTCAAATAATTTTACACTAGAGTTAAACTAGGTCTATAATCTAGTACAAATAATTTTACACTAGAGTTGAACTAGCTCTATAACCTAGTACAAATAATTTTACACTAGAGTTGAACTAGCTCTATAACCTAGTACAAATAGTTTTACACTAGAGTTGAACTAGCTCTATAACCTAGTTCAAATAATTTTACACTAGAGTTGAACTAGCTCTATAACCTAGTACAAATAATTTTACACTAGAGTTGAACTTGCTCTATAACCTCGTACAAATAATTTTACACTAGAGTTGAACTATCTCTATAACCTAGTATAAATAATTTTACACTAGAGTTGAACTAGCTCTATAACCTAGTTCAAATAATTTTACATTAGAGTTGAACTAGCTCAATAACCTAGTACAAATAATTTTACACTAGAGTTGAACTACCTCTATAACCTCGTACAAATAATTTTACACTAGAGTTGAACTAGCTCTATAACCTAGTACAAATAATTTTACACTAGAGTTGAACTAGATCTATAACCTAATTCAAATAATTTTACACTAGAGTTGAACTAGCTCTATAACCTAGTACCAATAATTTTAAACTAGAGTTGAATTAGCTCTATAACCTAGTACAAATAATTTTACACTAGAGTTGAACTAGCTCTATAACCTAGTACAAATAATTTTACACTAGAATTGAACTAGCTCTGTAACCTAGTATAAATAATTGTACACTAGAGTTGAACTAGCTCTATAACCTAGTTCAAATAATTTTACACTAGAGTTAAACTAGGTCTATAATCTAGTACAAATAATTTTACACTAGAATTGAACTAGCTCTATAACTTAGTTAAAATAATTTTACACTAGACTTGAACTAGCTCTTTAACCTAGTACAAATAGTTTTACACTAGAGTTGAACTAGCTCTATAACCTAGGTCAAATAATTTTACGCTAGAGTTGAACTAGCTCTATAACCTAGTACAAATAATTTTACACTAGAGTTGAACTAGCTCTATAACCTAGTTCAAATAATTTTACACTAGAGTTAAACTAGCTCTATAACCTAGTACAAATAATTTTACACTAGAGTTGAACTAGCTCTATAACCTAGTACAAATAATTTTACACTAGAGTTGAACTAGCTCTATAACCTAGTACAAATAATTTTATACTAGAGTTGAACTAGCTTTATAACCTAGTACAAATAATTTTACACTAGAGTTGAAATAGCTCTGTAACCTAGTACAAATAGTTTTACACTAGAATTGAACTAGCTCTATAACCTAGTACAAATAATTTTACACTAGAGTTGAACTAGCTCTATAACCAAGTATAAATACTTTTACACTAGAGTTGAACTATCTCTATAACCTAGTTCAAAAAAATTTACACTAAGGTTGAACTAGCTTTATAAACTAGTACAAATAATTTTACAATAGAGTTGAACTAGCTCTATAACCTAGTACACATATTTTTACACTACAGTTGAACTAGCTCTATAACCTAGTACACATATTTACACTGGAGTTGAACTAGCTCTATAACCTAGTACAAATAATTTTACAGTAGAGTTGAACTAGCTCTATAACCTAGTATAAATAATTTTACACTAGAGTTGAACTAGCTCTATAACCTAGTTCAAATAATTTTACATTAGAGTTGAACTAGCTCAATAACCTAGTACAAATATTTTTACACTTGAGTTGAACTACCTCTAAAACCTCGTACAAATAATTTTACACTAGAGTTGAACTAGCTCTATAACCTAGTACAAATAATTTTACACTAGAGTTGAACTAGATCTATAACCTAATTCAAATAATTTTACACTAGAGTTGAACTAGCTCTATAACCTAGTACCAATAATTTTAAACTAGAGTTGAATTAGCTCTATAACCTAGTACAAATAATTTTACACTAGAGTTGAACTAGCTCTATAACCTAGTACAAATAATTTTACACTAGAATTGAACTAGCTCTGTAACCTAGTATAAATAATTGTACACTAGAGTTGAACTAGCTATATAACCTAGTTCAAATAATTTTACACTAGAGTTAAACTAGGTCTATAATCTAGTACAAATAATTTTACACTAGAGTTGAACTAGCTCTATAACCTAGTACAAATAATTTTACACTAGAGTTGAACTAGCTCTATAACCTAGTACAAATAGTTTTACACTAGAGTTGAACTAGCTCTATAACCTAGTTCAAATAATTTTACACTAGAGTTGAACTAGCTCTATAACCTAGTACAAATAATTTTACACTAGAGTTGAACTTGCTCTATAACCTCGTACAAATAATTTTACACTAGAGTTGAACTATCTCTATAACCTAGTATAAATAATTTTACACTAGAGTTGAACTAGCTCTATAACCTAGTTCAAATAATTTTACATTAGAGTTGAACTAGATCAATAACCTAGTACAAATAATTTTACACTAGAGTTGAACTACCTCTATAACCTCGTACAAATAATTTTACACTAGAGTTGAACTAGCACTATAACCTAGTACAAATAATTTTACACTAGAGTTGAACTAGCTCTATAACCTAGTACACATATTTACACTAGAGTTGAACTAGCTCTATAACCTAGTACAAATAATTTTACAGTAGAGTTGAACTAGCTCTATAACCTAGTACAAATAATTTTACACTAGAGTTGAACTAGCTCTATAACCTAGTTCAAATAATTTTACATTAGAGTTGAACTAGCTCTATAACCTAGTACAAATAATTTTACACTAGAGTTGAACTTGCTCCATAACCTCGTACAAATAATTTTACACTAGAGTTGAACTATCTCTATAACCTAGTATAAATAATTTTACACTAGAGTTGAACTAGCTCTATAACCTAGTTCAAATAATTTTACATTAGAGTTGAACTAGCTCAATAACCTAGTACAAATAATTTTACACTAGAGTTGAACTACCTCTATAACCTCGTACAAATAATTTTACACTAGAGTTGAACTAGCTCTATAACCTAGTACAAATAATTTTACACTAGAGTTGAACTAGATCTATAACCTAATTCAAATAATTTTACACTAGAGTTGAACTAGCTCTATAACCTAGTACCAATAATTTTAAACTAGAGTTGAATTAGCTCTATAACCTAGTACAAATCATTTTACACTAGAGTTGAACTAGCTCTATAACCTAGTACAAATAATTTTACACTAGAATTGAACTAGCTCTGTAACCTAGTATAAATAATTGTACACTAGAGTTGAACTAGCTATATAACCTAGTTCAAATAATTTTACACTAGAGTTAAACTAGGTCTATAAGCTAGTACAAATAATTTTACACTAGAGTTGAACTAGCTCTATAACCTAGTACAAATAATTTTACACTAGAGTTGAACTAGCTCTATAACCTAGTACAAATAGTTTTACACTAGAGTTGAACTAGCTCTATAACCTAGTTCAAATAATTTTACACTAGAGTTGAACTAGCTCTATAACCTAGTACAAATAATTTTACACTAGAGTTGAACTTGCTCTATAACCTCGTACAAATAATTTTACACTAGAGTTGAACTATCTCTATAACCTAGTATAAATAATTTTACACTAGAGTTGAACTAGCTCTATAACCTAGTTCAAATAATTTTACATTAGAGTTGAACTAGCTCAATAACCTAGTACAAATAATTTTACACTAGAGTTGAACTACCTCTATAACCTCGTACAAATAATTTTACACTAGAGTTGAACTAGCTCTATAACCTTGTAAAAATAATTTTACACTAGAGTTGAACTAGATCTATAACCTAATTCAAATAATTTTACACTAGAGTTGAACTAGCTCTATAACCTAGTACCAATAATTTTAAACTAGAGTTGAATTAGCTCTATAACCTAGTACAAATAATTTTACACTAGAGTTGAACTAGCTCTATAACCTAGTACAAATAATTTTACACTAGAATTGAACTAGCTCTGTAACCTAGTATAAATAATTGTACACTAGAGTTGAACTAGCTCTATAACCTAGTTCAAATAATTTTACACTAGAGTTAAACTAGGTCTATAATCTAGTACAAATAATTTTACACTAGAATTGAACTAGCTCTATAACTTAGTTAAAATAATTTTACACTAGAGTTGAACTAGCTCTTTAACCTAGTACAAATAGTTTTACACTAGAGTTGAACTAGCTCTATAACCTAGGTCAAATAATTTTACGCTAGAGTTGAACTAGCTCTATAACCTAGTACAAATAATTTTACACTAGAGTTGAACTAGCTCTATAACCTAGTTCAAATAATTTTACACTAGAGTTAAACTAGCTCTATAACCTAGTACAAATAATTTTACACTAGAGTTGAACTAGCTCTATAACCTAGTACAAATAATTTTACACTAGAGTTGAACTAGCTCTATAACCTAGTACAAATAATTTTATACTAGAGTTGAACTAGCTTTATAACCTAGTACAAATAATTTTACACTAGAGTTGAAATAGCTCTGTAACCTAGTACAAATAATTTTACACTAGAATTGAACTAGCTCTATAACCTAGTACAAATAATTTTACACTAGAGTTGAACTAGCTCTATAACCAAGTATAAATACTTTTACACTAGAGTTGAACTATCTCTATAACCTAGTTCAAAAAAATTTACACCAAGGTTGAACTAGCTTTATAAACTAGTACAAATAATTTTACAATAGAGTTGAACTAGCTCTATAACCTAGTACACATATTTTTACACTACAGTTGAACTAGCTCTATAACCTAGTACACATATTTACACTGGAGTTGAACTAGCTCTATAACCTAGTACAAATAATTTTACAGTAGAGTTGAACTAGCTCTATAACCTAGTACAAATAATTTTACACTAGAGTTGAACTAGCTCTATAACCTAGTTCAAATAATTTTAGATTAGAGTTGAACTAGCTCTATAACCTAGTACAAATAATTTTACACTAGAGTTGAACTTGCTCCATAACCTCGTACAAATAATTTTACACTAGAGTTGAACTATCTCTATAACCTAGTATAAATAATTTTACACTAGAGTTGAACTAGCTCTATAACCTAGTTCAAATAATTTTACATTAGAGTTGAACTAGCTCAATAACCTAGTACAAATAATTTTACACTAGAGTTGAACTACCTCTAAAGCCTCGTACAAATAATTTTACACTAGAGTTGAACTAGCTCTATAACCTAGTACAAATAATTTTACACTAGAGTTGAACTAGATCTATAACCTAATTCAAATAATTTTACACTAGAGTTGAACTAGCTCTATAACCTAGTACCAATAATTTTAAACTAGAGTTGAATTAGCTCTATAACCTAGTACAAATCATTTTACACTAGAGTTGAACTAGCTCTATAACCTAGTACAAATAATTTTACACTAGAATTGAACTAGCTCTGTAACCTAGTATAAATAATTGTACACTAGAGTTGAACTAGCTATATAACCTAGTTCAAATAATTTTACACTAGAGTTAAACTAGGTCTATAAGCTAGTACAAATAATTTTACACTAGAGTTGAACTAGCTCTATAACCTAGTACAAATAATTTTACACTAGAGTTGAACTAGCTCTATAACCTAGTACAAATAGTTTTACACTAGAGTTGAACTAGCTCTATAACCTAGTTCAAATAATTTTACACTAGAGTTGAACTAGCTCTATAACCTAGTACAAATAATTTTACACTAGAGTTGAACTTGCTCTATAACCTCGTACAAATAATTTTACACTAGAGTTGAACTATCTCTATAACCTAGTATAAATAATTTTACACTAGAGTTGAACTAGCTCTATAACCTAGTTCAAATAATTTTACATTAGAGTTGAACTAGCTCAATAACCTAGTACAAATAATTTTACACTAGAGTTGAACTACCTCTATAACCTCGTACAAATAATTTTACACTAGAGTTGAACTAGCTCTATAACCTTGTAAAAATAATTTTACACTAGAGTTGAACTAGATCTATAACCTAATTCAAATAATTTTACACTAGAGTTGAACTAGCTCTATAACCTAGTACCAATAATTTTAAACTAGAGTTGAATTAGCTCTATAACCTAGTACAAATAATTTTACACTAGAGTTGAACTAGCTCTATAACCTAGTACAAATAATTTTACACTAGAATTGAACTAGCTCTGTAACCTAGTATAAATAATTGTACACTAGAGTTGAACTAGCTCTATAACCTAGTTCAAATAATTTTACACTAGAGTTAAACTAGGTCTATAATCTAGTACAAATAATTTTACACTAGAATTGAACTAGCTCTATAACTTAGTTAAAATAATTTTACACTAGAGTTGAACTAGCTCTTTAACCTAGTACAAATAGTTTTACACTAGAGTTGAACTAGCTCTATAACCTAGGTCAAATAATTTTACGCTAGAGTTGAACTAGCTCTATAACCTAGTACAAATAATTTTACACTAGAGTTGAACTAGCTCTATAACCTAGTTCAAATAATTTTACACTAGAGTTAAACTAGCTCTATAACCTAGTACAAATAATTTTACACTAGAGTTGAACTAGCTCTATAACCTAGTACAAATAATTTTACACTAGAGTTGAACTAGCTCTATAACCTAGTACAAATAATTTTATACTAGAGTTGAACTAGCTTTATAACCTAGTACAAATAATTTTACACTAGAGTTGAAATAGCTCTGTAACCTAGTACAAATAATTTTACACTAGAATTGAACTAGCTCTATAACCTAGTACAAATAATTTTACACTAGAGTTGAACTAGCTCTATAACCAAGTATAAATACTTTTACACTAGAGTTGAACTATCTCTATAACCTAGTTCAAAAAAATTTACACCAAGGTTGAACTAGCTTTATAAACTAGTACAAATAATTTTACAATAGAGTTGAACTAGCTCTATAACCTAGTACACATATTTTTACACTACAGTTGAACTAGCTCTATAACCTAGTACACATATTTACACTGGAGTTGAACTAGCTCTATAACCTAGTACAAATAATTTTACAGTAGAGTTGAACTAGCTCTATAACCTAGTACAAATAATTTTACACTAGAGTTGAACTAGCTCTATAACCTAGTTCAAATAATTTTAGATTAGAGTTGAACTAGCTCTATAACCTAGTACAAATAATTTTACACTAGAGTTGAACTTGCTCCATAACCTCGTACAAATAATTTTACACTAGAGTTGAACTATCTCTATAACCTAGTATAAATAATTTTACACTAGAGTTGAACTAGCTCTATAACCTAGTTCAAATAATTTTACATTAGAGTTGAACTAGCTCAATAACCTAGTACAAATAATTTTACACTAGAGTTGAACTACCTCTAAAGCCTCGTACAAATAATTTTACACTAGAGTTGAACTAGCTCTATAACCTAGTACAAATAATTTTACACTAGAGTTGAACTAGATCTATAACCTAATTCAAATAATTTTACACTAGAGTTGAACTAGCTCTATAACCTAGTACCAATAATTTTAAACTAGAGTTGAATTAGCTCTATAACCTAGTACAAATCATTTTACACTAGAGTTGAACTAGCTCTATAACCTAGTACAAATAATTTTACACTAGAATTGAACTAGCTCTGTAACCTAGTATAAATAATTGTACACTAGAGTTGAACTAGCTATATAACCTAGTTCAAATAATTTTACACTAGAGTTAAACTAGGTCTATAATCTAGTACAAATAATTTTACACTAGAGTTGAACTAGCTCTATAACCTAGTACAAATAATTTTACACTAGAGTTGAACTAGCTCTATAACCTAGTACAAATAGTTTTACACTAGAGTTGAACTAGCTCTATAACCTAGTTCAAATAATTTTACACTAGAGTTGAACTAGCTCTATAACCTAGTACAAATAATTTTACACTAGAGTTGAACTTGCTCTATAACCTCGTACAAATAATTTTACACTAGAGTTGAACTATCTCTATAACCTAGTATAAATAATTTTACACTAGAGTTGAACTAGCTCTATAACCTAGTTCAAATAATTTTACATTAGAGTTGAACTAGCTCAATAACCTAGTACAAATAATTTTACACTAGAGTTGAACTACCTCTATAACCTCGTACAAATAATTTTACACTAGAGTTGAACTAGCTCTATAACCTAGTACAAATAATTTTACACTAGAGTTGAACTAGATCTATAACCTAATTCAAATAATTTTACACTAGAGTTGAACTAGCTCTATAACCTAGTACCAATAATTTTAAACTAGAGTTGAATTAGCTCTATAACCTAGTACAAATAATTTTACACTAGAGTTGAACTAGCTCTATAACCTAGTACAAATAATTTTACACTATAATTGAACTAGCTCTGTAACCTAGTATAAATAATTGTACACTAGAGTTGAACTAGCTCTATAACCTAGTTCAAATAATTTTACACTAGAGTTAAACTAGGTCTATAATCTAGTACAAATAATTTTACACTAGAATTGAACTAGCTCTATAACTTAGTTAAAATAATTTTACACTAGACTTGAACTAGCTCTTTAACCTAGTACAAATAGTTTTACACTAGAGTTGAACTAGCTCTATAACCTAGGTCAAATAATTTTACGCTAGAGTTGAACTAGCTCTATAACCTAGTACAAATAATTTTACACTAGAGTTGAACTAGCTCTATAACCTAGTTCAAATAATTTTACACTAGAGTTAAACTAGCTCTATAACCTAGTACAAATAATTTTACACTAGAGTTGAACTAGCTCTATAACCTAGTACAAATAATTTTACACTAGAGTTGAACTAGCTCTATAACCTAGTACAAATAATTTTATACTAGAGTTGAACTAGCTTTATAACCTAGTACAAATAATTTTACACTAGAGTTGAAATAGCTCTGTAACCTAGTACAAATAATTTTACACTAGAATTGAACTAGCTCTATAACCTAGTACAAATAATTTTACACTAGAGTTGAACTAGCTCTATAACCAAGTATAAATACTTTTACACTAGAGTTGAACTATCTCTATAACCTAGTTCAAAAAAATTTACACTAAGGTTGAACTAGCTTTATAAACTAGTACAAATAATTTTACAATAGAGTTGAACTAGCTCTATAACCTAGTACACATATTTTTACACTACAGTTGAACTAGCTCTATAACCTAGTACACATATTTACACTGGAGTTGAACTAGCTCTATAACCTAGTACAAATAATTTTACAGTAGAGTTGAACTAGCTCTATAACCTAGTATAAATAATTTTACACTAGAGTTGAACTAGCTCTATAACCTAGTTCAAATAATTTTACATTAGAGTTGAACTAGCTCAATAACCTAGTACAAATAATTTTACACTAGAGTTGAACTACCTCTAAAACCTCGTACAAATAATTTTACACTAGAGTTGAACTAGCTCTATAACCTAGTACAAATAATTTTACACTAGAGTTGAACAGGATCTATAACCTAATTCAAATAATTTTACACTAGAGTTGAACTAGCTCTATAACCTAGTACCAATAATTTTAAACTAGAGTTGAATTAGCTCTATAACCTAGTACAAATAATTTTACACTAGAGTTGAACTAGCTCTATAACCTAGTACAAATAATTTTACACTAGAATTGAACTAGCTCTGTAACCTAGTATAAATAATTGTACACTAGAGTTGAACTAGCTATATAACCTAGTTCAAATAATTTTACACTAGAGTTAAACTAGGTCTATAATCTAGTACAAATAATTTTACACTAGAGTTGAACTAGCTCTATAACCTAGTACAAATAATTTTACACTAGAGTTGAACTAGCTCTATAACCTAGTACAAATAGTTTTACACTAGAGTTGAACTAGCTCTATAACCTAGTTCAAATAATTTTACACTAGAGTTGAACTAGCTCTATAACCTAGTACAAATAATTTTACACTAGAGTTGAACTTGCTCTATAACCTCGTACAAATAATTTTACACTAGAGTTGAACTATCTCTATAACCTAGTATAAATAATTTTACACTAGAGTTGAACTAGCTCTATAACCTAGTTCAAATAATTTTACATTAGAGTTGAACTAGATCAATAACCTAGTACAAATAATTTTACACTAGAGTTGAACTACCTCTATAACCTCGTACAAATAATTTTACACTAGAGTTGAACTAGCACTATAACCTAGTACAAATAATTTTACACTAGAGTTGAACTAGCTCTATAACCTAGTACACATATTTACACTAGAGTTGAACTAGCTCTATAACCTAGTACAAATAATTTTACAGTAGAGTTGAACTAGCTCTATAACCTAGTACAAATAATTTTACACTAGAGTTGAACTAGCTCTATAACCTAGTTCAAATAATTTTACATTAGAGTTGAACTAGCTCTATAACCTAGTACAAATAATTTTACACTAGAGTTGAACTTGCTCCATAACCTCGTACAAATAATTTTACACTAGAGTTGAACTATCTCTATAACCTAGTATAAATAATTTTACACTAGAGTTGAACTAGCTCTATAACCTAGTTCAAATAATTTTACATTAGAGTTGAACTAGCTCAATAACCTAGTACAAATAATTTTACACTAGAGTTGAACTACCTCTATAACCTCGTACAAATAATTTTACACTAGAGTTGAACTAGCTCTATAACCTAGTACAAATAATTTTACACTAGAGTTGAACTAGATCTATAACCTAATTCAAATAATTTTACACTAGAGTTGAACTAGCTCTATAACCTAGTACCAATAATTTTAAACTAGAGTTGAATTAGCTCTATAACCTAGTACAAATCATTTTACACTAGAGTTGAACTAGCTCTATAACCTAGTACAAATAATTTTACACTAGAATTGAACTAGCTCTGTAACCTAGTATAAATAATTGTACACTAGAGTTGAACTAGCTATATAACCTAGTTCAAATAATTTTACACTAGAGTTAAACTAGGTCTATAATCTAGTACAAATAATTTTACACTAGAGTTGAACTAGCTCTATAACCTAGTACAAATAATTTTACACTAGAGTTGAACTAGCTCTATAACCTAGTACAAATAGTTTTACACTAGAGTTGAACTAGCTCTATAACCTAGTTCAAATAATTTTACACTAGAGTTGAACTAGCTCTATAACCTAGTACAAATAATTTTACACTAGAGTTGAACTTGCTCTATAACCTCGTACAAATAATTTTACACTAGAGTTGAACTATCTCTATAACCTAGTATAAATAATTTTACACTAGAGTTGAACTAGCTCTATAACCTAGTTCAAATAATTTTACATTAGAGTTGAACTAGCTCAATAACCTAGTACAAATAATTTTACACTAGAGTTGAACTACCTCTATAACCTCGTACAAATAATTTTACACTAGAGTTGAACTAGCACTATAACCTAGTACAAATAATTTTACACTAGAGTTGAACTAGCTCTATAACCTAGTACACATATTTACACTAGAGTTGAACTAGCTCTATAACCTAGTACAAATAATTTTACAGTAGAGTTGAACTAGCTCTATAACCTAGTACAAATAATTTTACACTAGAGTTGAACTAGCTCTATAACCTAGTTCAAATAATTTTACATTAGAGTTGAACTAGCTCTATAACCTAGTACAAATAATTTTACACTAGAGTTGAACTTGCTCCATAACCTCGTACAAATAATTTTACACTAGAGTTGAACTATCTCTATAACCTAGTATAAATAATTTTACACTAGAGTTGAACTAGCTCTATAACCTAGTTCAAATAATTTTACATTAGAGTTGAACTAGCTCAATAACCTAGTACAAATAATTTTACACTAGAGTTGAACTAGCTCTATAACCTAGTACCAATAATTTTAAATTAGAGTTGAACTAGCTCAATAACCTAGTACAAATAATTTTACACTAGAGTTGAACTACCTCTATAACCTCGTACAAATAATTTTACACTAGAGTTGAACTAGCTCTATAACCTAGTAAAAATAATTTTACACTAGAGTTGAACTAGATCTATAACCTAGTACAAATAATTTTATACTAGAGTTGAACTAGCTCTATAACCTAGTACAAATAATTTTATACTAGAGTTGAACTAGCTCTATAACCTAGTACACATATTTACACTGGAGTTGAACTAGCTCTATAACCTAGTACAAATAATTTTACAGTAGAGTTGAACTAGCTCTATAACCTAGTACAAATAATTTTACACTAGAGTTGAACTAGCTCTATAACCTCGTACAAATAATTTTACACTAGAGTTGAACTATCTCTATAACCTAGTATAAATAATTTTACACTAGAGTTGAACTAGCTCTATAACCTAGTTCAAATAATTTTACATTAGAGTTGAACTAGCTCTATAACCTAGTACAAATAATTTTACACTAGAGTTGAACTACCTCTAAAACCTCGTACAAATAATTTTACACTAGAGTTGAACTAGCTCTATAACCTAGTACAAATAATTTTACACTAGAGTTGAACTAGATCTATAACCTAATTCAAATAATTTTACACTAGAGTTGAACTAGCTCTATAACCTAGTACCAATAATTTTAAACTAGAGTTGAATTAGCTCTATAACCTAGTACAAATAATTTTATACTAGAGTTGAACTAGCTCTATAACCTAGTACAAATAATTTTATACTAGAGTTGAACTAGCTTTATAACCTAGTACAAATAATTTTACACTAGAGTTGAAATAGCTCTGTAACCTAGTACAAATAATTTTACACTAGAATTGAACTAGCTCTATAACCTAGTACAAATAATTTTACACTAGAGTTGAACTAGCTCTATAACCAAGTATAAATACTTTTACACTAGAGTTGAACTATCTCTATAACCTAGTTCAAAAAAATTTACACCAAGGTTGAACTAGCTTTATAAACTAGTACAAATAATTTTACAATAGAGTTGAACTAGCTCTATAACCTAGTACACATATTTTTACACTACAGTTGAACTAGCTCTATAACCTAGTACACATATTTACACTGGAGTTGAACTAGCTCTATAACCTAGTACAAATAATTTTACAGTAGAGTTGAACTAGCTCTATAACCTAGTACAAATAATTTTACACTAGAGTTGAACTAGCTCTATAACCTCGTACAAATAATTTTACACTAGAGTTGAACTATCTCTATAACCTAGTATAAATAATTTTACACTAGAGTTGAACTAGCTCTATAACCTAGTTCAAATAATTTTACATTAGAGTTGAACTAGCTCTATAACCTAGTACAAATAATTTTACACTAGAGTTGAACTACCTCTAAAACCTCGTACAAATAATTTTACACTAGAGTTGAACTAGCTCTATAACCTAGTACAAATAATTTTACACTAGAGTTGAACTAGATCTATAACCTAATTCAAATAATTTTACACTAGAGTTGAACTAGCTCTATAACCTAGTACCAATAATTTTAAACTAGAGTTGAATTAGCTCTATAACCTAGTACAAATAATTTTACACTAGAGTTGAACTACCTCTAAAACCTCGTACAAATAATTTTACACTAGAGTTGAACTAGCTCTATAACCTAGTACAAATAATTTTACACTAGAGTTGAACTAGATCTATAACCTAGTACAAATAATTTTACACTAGAGTTGAACTACCTCTAAAACCTCGTACAAATAATTTTACACTAGAGTTGAACTAGCTCTATAACCTAGTACAAATAATTTTACACTAGAGTTGAACTAGCTCTATAACCTAGTACCAATAATTTTAAACTAGAGTTGAATTAGCTCTATAACCTAGTACAAATAATTTTACACTAGAGTTGAACTAGCTCTATAACCTAGTACAAATAATTTTACACTAGAATTGAACTAGCTCTGTAACCTAGTATAAATAATTGTACACTAGAGTTGAACTAGCTATATAACCTAGTTCAAATAATTTTACACTAGAGTTAAACTAGGTCTATAATCTAGTACAAATAATTTTACACTAGAGTTGAACTAGCTCAATAACCTAGTACAAATAGTTTTACACTAGAGTTGAACTAGCTCTATAACCTAGTACAAATAGTTTTACACTAGAGTTGAACTAGCTCTATAACCTAGTTCAAATATTTTTACACTAGAGTTGAACTAGCTCTATAACCTAGTACAAATAATTTTAGACTAGAGTTGAACTAGCTCTATAACCTAGTACAAATAGTTTTACACTAGAGTTGAACTAGCTCTATAACCTAGTTCAAATAATTTTACACTAGAGTTGAACTAGCTCTATAACCTAGTACAAATAATTTTACACTAGAGTTGAACTTGCTCCATAACCTCGTACAAATAATTTTACACTAGAGTTGAACTATCTCTATAACCTAGTATAAATAATTTTACACTAGAGTTGAACTAGCTCTATAACCTAGTTCAAATAATTTTACATTAGAGTTGAACTAGCTCAATAACCTAGTACAAATAATTGTACACTAGAGTTGAACTACCTCTATAACCTCGTACAAATAATTTTACACTAGAGTTGAACTAGCTCTATAACCTAGTACAAATAATTTTACACTAGAGTTGAACTAGATCTATAACCTAATTCAAATAATTTTACACTAGAGTTGAACTAGCTCTATAACCTAGTACCAATAATTTTAAACTAGAGTTGAATTAGCTCTATAACCTAGTACAAATCATTTTACACTAGAGTTGAACTAGCTCTATAACCTAGTACAAATAATTTTACACTAGAATTGAACTAGCTCTGTAACCTAGTATAAATAATTGTACACTAGAGTTGAACTAGCTATATAACCTAGTTCAAATAATTTTACACTAGAGTTAAACTAGGTCTATAATCTAGTACAAATAATTTTACACTAGAGTTGAACTAGCTCTATAACCTAGTACAAATAATTTTACACTAGAGTTGAACTAGCTCTATAACCTAGTACAAATAGTTTTACACTAGAGTTGAACTAGCTCTATAACCTAGTTCAAATAATTTTACACTAGAGTTGAACTAGCTCTATAACCTAGTACAAATAATTTTACACTAGAGTTGAACTTGCTCTATAACCTCGTACAAATAATTTTACACTAGAGTTGAACTATCTCTATAACCTAGTATAAATAATTTTACACTAGAGTTGAACTAGCTCTATAACCTAGTTCAAATAATTTTACATTAGAGTTGAACTAGCTCAATAACCTAGTACAAATAATTTTACACTAGAGTTGAACTACCTCTATAACCTCGTACAAATAATTTTACACTAGAGTTGAACTAGCTCTATAACCTAGTACAAATAATTTTACACTAGAGTTGAACTAGATCTATAACCTAATTCAAATAATTTTACACTAGAGTTGAACTAGCTCTATAACCTAGTACCAATAATTTTAAACTAGAGTTGAATTAGCTCTATAACCTAGTACAAATAATTTTACACTAGAGTTGAACTAGCTCTATAACCTAGTACAAATAATTTTACACTAGAATTGAACTAGCTCTGGAACCTAGTATAAATAATTGTACACTAGAGTTGAACTAGCGCTATAACCTAGTTCAAATAATTTTACACTAGAGTTAAACTAGGTCTATAATCTAGTACAAATAATTTTACACTAGAATTGAACTAGCTCTATAACTTAGTTAAAATAATTTTACACTAGAGTTGAACTAGCTCTTTAACCTAGTACAAATAGTTTTACACTAGAGTTGAACTAGCTCTATAACCTAGGTCAAATAATTTTACGCTAGAGTTGAACTAGCTCTATAACCTAGTACAAATAATTTTACACTAGAGTTGAACTAGCTCTATAACCTAGTTCAAATAATTTTACACTAGAGTTAAACTAGCTCTATAACCTAGTACAAATAATTTTACACTAGAGTTGAACTAGCTCTATAACCTAGTACAAATAATTTTACACTAGAGTTGAACTAGCTCTATAAACTAGTACAAATAATTTTATACTAGAGTTGAACTAGCTTTATAACCTAGTACAAATAATTTTACACTAGAGTTGAAATAGCTCTGTAACCTAGTACAAATAATTTTACACTAGAATTGAACTAGCTCTATAACCTAGTACAAATAATTTTACACTAGAGTTGAACTAGCTCTATAACCAAGTATAAATACTTTTACACTAGAGTTGAACTATCTCTATAACCTAGTTCAAAAAAATTTACACTAAGGTTGAACTAGCTTTATAAACTAGTACAAATAATTTTACAATAGAGTTGAACTAGCTCTATAACCTAGTACACATATTTTTACACTACAGTTGAACTAGCTCTATAACCTAGTACACATATTTACACTGGAGTTGAACTAGCTCTATAACCTAGTACAAATAATTTTACAGTAGAGTTGAACTAGCTCTATAACCTAGTACAAATAATTTTACACTAGAGTTGAACTAGCTCTATAACCTAGTTCAAATAATTTTAGATTAGAGTTGAACTAGCTCTATAACCTAGTACAAATAATTTTACACTAGAGTTGAACTTGCTCCATAACCTCGTACAAATAATTTTACACTAGAGTTGAACTATCTCTATAACCTAGTATAAATAATTTTACACTAGAGTTGAACTAGCTCTATAACCTAGTTCAAATAATTTTACATTAGAGTTGAACTAGCTCAATAACCTAGTACAAATAATTTTACACTAGAGTTGAACTACCTCTAAAACCTCGTACAAATAATTTTACACTAGAGTTGAACTAGCTCTATAACCTAGTACAAATAATTTTACACTAGAGTTGAACTAGATCTATAACCTAATTCAACTAATTTTACACTAGAGTTGAACTAGCTCTATAACCTAGTACCAATAATTTTAAACTAGAGTTGAATTAGCTCTATAACCTAGTACAAATAATTTTACACTAGAGTTGAACTAGCTCTATAACCTAGTACAAATAATTTTACACTAGAATTGAACTAGCTCTGTAACCTAGTATAAATAATTGTACACTAGAGTTGAACTAGCTATATAACCTAGTTCAAATAATTTTACACTAGAGTTAAACTAGGTCTATAATCTAGTACAAATAATTTTACACTAGAGTTGAACTAGCTCTATAACCTAGTACAAATAATTTTACACTAGAGTTGAACTAGCTCTATAACCTAGTACAAATAGTTTTACACTAGAGTTGAACTAGCTCTATAACCTAGTTCAAATAATTTTACACTAGAGTTGAACTAGCTCTATAACCTAGTACAAATAATTTTACACTAGAGTTGAACTTGCTCTATAACCTCGTACAAATAATTTTACACTAGAGTTGAACTATCTCTATAACCTAGTATAAATAATTTTACACTAGAGTTGAACTAGCTCTATAACCTAGTTCAAATAATTTTACATTAGAGTTGAACTAGATCAATAACCTAGTACAAATAATTTTACACTAGAGTTGAACTACCTCTATAACCTCGTACAAATAATTTTACACTAGAGTTGAACTAGCACTATAACCTAGTACAAATAATTTTACACTAGAGTTGAACTAGATCTATAACCTAATTCAAATAATTTTACACTAGAGTTGAACTAGCTCTATAACCTAGTACCAATAATTTTAAACTAGAGTTGAATTAGCTCTATAACCTAGTTCAAGTAATTTTACACTAGAGTTGAACTAGCTCTATAACCTAGTACAAATAATTTTACACTAGAATTGAACTAGCTCTGTAACCTAGTATAAATAATTGTACACTAGAGTTGAACTAGCTCTATAACCTAGTTCAAATAATTTTACACTAGAGTTAAACTAGGTCTATAATCTAGTACAAATAATTTTACACTAGAATTGAACTAGCTCTATAACTTAGTTAAAATAATTTTACACTAGAGTTGAACTAGCTCTTTAACCTAGTACAAATAGTTTTACACTAGAGTTGAACTAGCTCTATAACCTAGGTCAAATAATTTTACACTAGAGTTGAACTAGCTCTATAACCTAGTACAAATAATTTTACACTAGAGTTGAACTAGCTCTATAACCTAGTTCAAATATTTTTACACTAGAGTTAAACTAGCTCTATAACCTAGTACAAATAATTTTACACTAGAGTTGAACTAGCTCTATAACCTAGTACAAATAATTTTACACTAGAGTTGAACTAGCTCTATAACCTAGTACAAATAATTTTAGACTAGAGTTGAACTAGCTTTATAAACTAGTACAAATAATTTTACAATAGAGTTGAACTAGCTCTATAACCTAGTACACATATTTTTACACTACAGTTGAACTAGCTCTATAACCTAGTACACATATTTACACTGGAGTTGAACTAGCTCTATAACCTAGTACAAATAATTTTACAGTAGAGTTGAACTAGCTCTATAACCTAGTACAAATAATTTTACACTAGAGTTGAACTAGCTCTATAACATAGTTCAAATAATTTTAGATTAGAGTTGAACTAGCTCTATAACCTAGTACAAATAATTTTACACTAGAGTTGAACTTGCTCCATAACCTCGTACAAATAATTTTACACTAGAGTTGAACTATCTCTATAACCTAGTATAAATAATTTTACACTAGAGTTGAACTAGCTCTATAACCTAGTTCAAATAATTTTACATTAGAGTTGAACTAGCTCAATAACCTAGTACAAATAATTTTACACTAGAGTTGAACTACCTCTAAAACCTCGTACAAATAATTTTACACTAGAGTTGAACTAGCTCTATAACCTAGTACAAATAATTTTACACTAGAGTTGAACTAGATCTATAACCTAATTCAAATAATTTTACACTAGAGTTGAACTAGCTCTATAACCTAGTACCAATAATTTTAAACTAGAGTTGAATTAGCTCTATAACCTAGTACAAATAATTTTACACTAGAGTTGAACTAGCTCTATAACCTAGTACAAATAATTTTACACTAGAATTGAACTAGCTCTGTAACCTAGTATAAATAATTGTACACTAGAGTTGAACTAGCTATATAACCTAGTTCAAATAATTTTACACTAGAGTTAAACTAGGTCTATAATCTAGTACAAATAATTTTACACTAGAGTTGAACTAGCTCTATAACCTAGTACAAATAATTTTACACTAGAGTTGAACTAGCTCTATAACCTAGTACAAATAGTTTTACACTAGAGTTGAACTAGCTCTATAACCTAGTTCAAATAATTTTACACTAGAGTTGAACTAGCTCTATAACCTAGTACAAATAATTTTACACTAGAGTTGAACTAGATCTATAACCTAGTACAAATAATTTTACACTAGAGTTGAACTACCTCTAAAACCTCGTACAAATAATTTTACACTAGAGTTGAACTAGCTCTATAACCTAGTACAAATAATTTTACACTAGAGTTGAACTAGCTCTATAACCTAGTACCAATAATTTTAAACTAGAGTTGAATTAGCTCTATAACCTAGTACAAATAATTTTACACTAGAGTTGAACTAGCTCTATAACCTAGTACAAATAATTTTACACTAGAATTGAACTAGCTCTGTAACCTAGTATAAATAATTGTACACTAGAGTTGAACTAGCTATATAACCTAGTTCAAATAATTTTACACTAGAGTTAAACTAGGTCTATAATCTAGTACAAATAATTTTACACTAGAGTTGAACTAGCTCAATAACCTAGTACAAATAGTTTTACACTAGAGTTGAACTAGCTCTATAACCTAGTACAAATAGTTTTACACTAGAGTTGAACTAGCTCTATAACCTAGTTCAAATATTTTTACACTAGAGTTGAACTAGCTCTATAACCTAGTACAAATAATTTTAGACTAGAGTTGAACTAGCTCTATAACCTAGTACAAATAGTTTTACACTAGAGTTGAACTAGCTCTATAACCTAGTTCAAATAATTTTACACTAGAGTTGAACTAGCTCTATAACCTAGTACAAATAATTTTACACTAGAGTTGAACTTGCTCCATAACCTCGTACAAATAATTTTACACTAGAGTTGAACTATCTCTATAACCTAGTATAAATAATTTTACACTAGAGTTGAACTAGCTCTATAACCTAGTTCAAATAATTTTACATTAGAGTTGAACTAGCTCAATAACCTAGTACAAATAATTGTACACTAGAGTTGAACTACCTCTATAACCTCGTACAAATAATTTTACACTAGAGTTGAACTAGCTCTATAACCTAGTACAAATAATTTTACACTAGAGTTGAACTAGATCTATAACCTAATTCAAATAATTTTACACTAGAGTTGAACTAGCTCTATAACCTAGTACCAATAATTTTAAACTAGAGTTGAATTAGCTCTATAACCTAGTACAAATCATTTTACACTAGAGTTGAACTAGCTCTATAACCTAGTACAAATAATTTTACACTAGAATTGAACTAGCTCTGTAACCTAGTATAAATAATTGTACACTAGAGTTGAACTAGCTATATAACCTAGTTCAAATAATTTTACACTAGAGTTAAACTAGCTCTATAATCTAGTACAAATAATTTTACACTAGAGTTGAACTAGCTCTATAACCTAGTACAAATAATTTTACACTAGAGTTGAACTAGCTCTATAACCTAGTACAAATAGTTTTACACTAGAGTTGAACTAGCTCTATAACCTAGTTCAAATAATTTTACACTAGAGTTGAACTAGCTCTATAACCTAGTACAAATAATTTTACACTAGAGTTGAACTTGCTCTATAACCTCGTACAAATAATTTTACACTAGAGTTGAACTATCTCTATAACCTAGTATAAATAATTTTACACTAGAGTTGAACTAGCTCTATAACCTAGTTCAAATAATTTTACGTTAGAGTTGAACTAGCTCAATAACCTAGTACAAATAATTTTACACTAGAGTTGAACTACCTCTATAACCTCGTACAAATAATTTTACACTAGAGTTGAACTAGCTCTATAACCTAGTACAAATAATTTTACACTAGAGTTGAACTAGATCTATAACCTAATTCAAATAATTTTACACTAGAGTTGAACTAGCTCTATAACCTAGTACCAATAATTTTAAACTAGAGTTGAATTAGCTCTATAACCTAGTACAAATAATTTTACACTAGAGTTGAACTAGCTCTATAACCTAGTACAAATAATTTTACACTAGAATTGAACTAGCTCTGGAACCTAGTATAAATAATTGTACACTAGAGTTGAACTAGCGCTATAACCTAGTTCAAATAATTTTACACTAGAGTTAAACTAGGTCTATAATCTAGTACAAATAATTTTACACTAGAATTGAACTAGCTCTATAACTTAGTTAAAATAATTTTACACTAGAGTTGAACTAGCTCTTTAACCTAGTACAAATAGTTTTACACTAGAGTTGAACTAGCTCTATAACCTAGGTCAAATAATTTTACGCTAGAGTTGAACTAGCTCTATAACCTAGTACAAATAATTTTACACTAGAGTTGAACTAGCTCTATAACCTAGTTCAAATAATTTTACACTAGAGTTAAACTAGCTCTATAACCTAGTACAAATAATTTTACACTAGAGTTGAACTAGCTCTATAACCTAGTACAAATAATTTTACACTAGAGTTGAACTAGCTCTATAACCTAGTACAAATAATTTTATACTTGAGTTGAACTAGCTTTATAACCTAGTACAAATAATTTTACACTAGAGTTGAAATAGCTCTGTAACCTAGTACAAATAATTTTACACTAGAATTGAACTAGCTCTATAACCTAGTACAAATAATTTTACACTAGAGTTGAACTAGCTCTATAACCAAGTATAAATACTTTTACACTAGAGTTGAACTATCTCTATAACCTAGTTCAAAAAAATTTACACTAAGGTTGAACTAGCTTTATAAACTAGTACAAATAATTTTACAATAGAGTTGAACTAGCTCTATAACCTAGTACACATATTTTTACACTACAGTTGAACTAGCTCTATAACCTAGTACACATATTTACACTGGAGTTGAACTAGCTCTATAACCTAGTACAAATAATTTTACAGTAGAGTTGAACTAGCTCTATAACCTAGTACAAATAATTTTACACTAGAGTTGAACTAGCTCTATAACATAGTTCAAATAATTTTAGATTAGAGTTGAACTAGCTCTATAACCTAGTACAAATAATTTTACACTAGAGTTGAACTTGCTCCATAACCTCGTACAAATAATTTTACACTAGAGTTGAACTATCTCTATAACCTAGTATAAATAATTTTACACTAGAGTTGAACTAGCTCTATAACCTAGTTCAAATAATTTTACATTAGAGTTGAACTAGCTCAATAACCTAGTACAAATAATTTTACACTAGAGTTGAACTACCTCTAAAACCTCGTACAAATAATTTTACACTAGAGTTGAACTAGCTCTATAACCTAGTACAAATAATTTTACACTAGAGTTGAACTAGATCTATAACCTAATTCAACTAATTTTACACTAGAGTTGAACTAGCTCTATAACCTAGTACCAATAATTTTAAACTAGAGTTGAATTAGCTCTATAACCTAGTACAAATAATTTTACACTAGAGTTGAACTAGCTCTATAACCTAGTACAAATAATTTTACACTAGAATTGAACTAGCTCTGTAACCTAGTATAAATAATTGTACACTAGAGTTGAACTAGCTATATAACCTAGTTCAAATAATTTTACACTAGAGTTAAACTAGGTCTATAATCTAGTACAAATAATTTTACACTAGAGTTGAACTAGCTCTATAACCTAGTACAAATAATTTTACACTAGAGTTGAACTAGCTCTATAACCTAGTACAAATAGTTTTACACTAGAGTTGAACTAGCTCTATAACCTAGTTCAAATAATTTTACACTAGAGTTGAACTAGCTCTATAACCTAGTACAAATAATTTTACACTAGAGTTGAACTTGCTCTATAACCTCGTACAAATAATTTTACACTAGAGTTGAACTATCTCTATAACCTAGTATAAATAATTTTACACTAGAGTTGAACTAGCTCTATAACCTAGTTCAAATAATTTTACATTAGAGTTGAACTAGATCAATAACCTAGTACAAATAATTTTACACTAGAGTTGAACTACCTCTATAACCTCGTACAAATAATTTTACACTAGAGTTGAACTAGCACTATAACCTAGTACAAATAATTTTACACTAGAGTTGAACTAGATCTATAACCTAATTCAAATAATTTTACACTAGAGTTGAACTAGCTCTATAACCTAGTACCAATAATTTTAAACTAGAGTTGAATTAGCTCTATAACCTAGTACAAGTAATTTTACACTAGAGTTGAACTAGCTCTATAACCTAGTACAAATAATTTTACACTAGAATTGAACTAGCTCTGTAACCTAGAATAAATAATTGTACACTAGAGTTGAACTAGCTCTATAACCTAGTTCAAATAATTTTACACTAGAGTTAAACTAGGTCTATAATCTAGTACAAATAATTTTACACTAGAATTGAACTAGCTCTATAACTTAGTTAAAATAATTTTACACTAGAGTTGAACTAGCTCTTTAACCTAGTACAAATAGTTTTACACTAGAGTTGAACTAGCTCTATAACCTAGGTCAAATAATTTTACACTAGAGTTGAACTAGCTCTATAACCTAGTACAAATAATTTTAAACTAGAGTTGAACTAGCTCTATAACCTAGTTCAAATAATTTTACACTAGAGTTAAACTAGCTCTATAACCTAGTACAAATAATTTTACACTAGAGTTGAACTAGCTCTATAACCTAGTACAAATAATTTTACACTAGAGTTGAACTAGCTCTATAACCTAGTACAAATAATTTTAGACTAGAGTTGAACTAGCTTTATAACCTAGTACAAATAATTTTACACTAGAGTTGAAATAGCTCTGTAACCTAGTACAAATATTTTTACACTAGAATTGAACTAGCTCTATAACCTAGTACAAATAATTTTACACTAGAGTTGAACTAGCTCTATAACAAGGTATAAATACTTTTACACTAGAGTTGAACTATCTCTATAACCTAGTTCAAAAAAATTTACACTAAGGTTGAACTAGCTTTATAAACTAGTACAAATAATTTTACAATAGAGTTGAACTAGCTCTATAACCTAGTACACATATTTTTACACTAGAGTTGAACTAGCTCTATAACCTAGTACACATATTTACACTAGAGTTGAACTAGCTCTATAACCTAGTACAAATAATTTTACACTAGAGTTGAACTTGCTCCATAACCTCGTACAAATAATTTTACACTAGAGTTGAACTATCTCTATAACCTAGTATAAATAATTTTACACTAGAGTTGAACTAGCTCTATAACCTAGTTCAAATAATTTTACATTAGAGTTGAACTAGCTCAATAACCTAGTACAAATAATTTTACACTAGAGTTGAACTACCTCTAAAACCTCGTACAAATAATTTTACACTAGAGTTGAACTAGCTCTATAACCTAGTACAAATAATTTTACACTAGAGTTGAACTAGATCTATAACCTAATTCAAATAATTTTACACTAGAGTTGAACTAGCTCTATAACCTAGTACCAATAATTTTAAACTAGAGTTGAATTTTCTCTATAACCTAGTACAAATAATTTTACACTAGAGTTGAACTAGCTCTATAACCTAGTACAAATAATTTTACACTAGAATTGAACTAGCTCTGTAACCTAGTATAAATAATTGTACACTAGAGTTGAACTAGCTATATAACCTAGTTCAAATAATTTTACACTAGAGTTAAACTAGGTCTATAATCTAGTACAAATAATTTTACACTAGAGTTGAACTAGCTCTATAACCTAGTACAAATAATTTTACACTAGAGTTGAACTAGCTCTATAACCTAGTACAAATAGTTTTACACTAGAGTTGAACTAGCTCTATAACCTAGTTCAAATAATTTTACACTAGAGTTGAACTAGCTCTATAACCTAGTACAAATAATTTTACACTAGAGTTGAACTTGCTCTATAACCTCGTACAAATAATTTTACACTAGAGTTGAACTATCTCTATAACCTAGTATAAATAATTTTACACTAGAGTTGAACTAGCTCTATAACCTAGTTCAAATAATTTTACATTAGAGTTGAACTAGATCAATAACCTAGTACAAATAATTTTACACTAGAGTTGAACTACCTCTATAACCTCGTACAAATAATTTTACACTAGAGTTGAACTAGCACTATAACCTAGTACAAATAATTTTACACTAGAGTTGAACTAGATCTATAACCTAATTCAAATAATTTTACACTAGAGTTGAACTAGCTCTATAACCTAGTACCAATAATTTTAAACTAGAGTTGAATTAGCTCTATAACCTAGTACAAGTAATTTTACACTAGAGTTGAACTAGCTCTATAACCTAGTACAAATAATTTTACACTAGAATTGAACTAGCTCTGTAACCTAGTATAAATAATTGTACACTAGAGTTGAACTAGCTCTATAACCTAGTTCAAATAATTTTACACTAGAGTTAAACTAGGTCTATAATCTAGTACAAATAATTTTACACTAGAATTGAACTAGCTCTATAACTTAGTTAAAATAATTTTACACTAGAGTTGAACTAGCTCTTTAACCTAGTACAAATAGTTTTACACTAGAGTTGAACTAGCTCTATAACCTAGGTCAAATAATTTTACACTAGAGTTGAACTAGCTCTATAACCTAGTACAAATAATTTTAAACTAGAGTTGAACTAGCTCTATAACCTAGTTCAAATAATTTTACACTAGAGTTAAACTAGCTCTATAACCTAGTACAAATAATTTTACACTAGAGTTGAACTAGCTCTATAACCTAGTACAAATAATTTTACACTAGAGTTGAACTAGCTCTATAACCTAGTACAAATAATTTTAGACTAGAGTTGAACTAGCTTTATAACCTAGTACAAATAATTTTACACTAGAGTTGAAATAGCTCTGTAACCTAGTACAAATATTTTTACACTAGAATTGAACTAGCTCTATAACCTAGTACAAATAATTTTACACTAGAGTTGAACTAGCTCTATAACAAGGTATAAATACTTTTACACTAGAGTTGAACTATCTCTATAACCTAGTTCAAAAAAATTTACACTAAGGTTGAACTAGCTTTATAAACTAGTACAAATAATTTTACAATAGAGTTGAACTAGCTCTATAACCTAGTACACATATTTTTACACTAGAGTTGAACTAGCTCTATAACCTAGTACACATATTTACACTAGAGTTGAACTAGCTCTATAACCTAGTACAAATAATTTTACAGTAGAGTTGAACTAGCTCTATAACCTAGTACAAATAATTTTACACTAGAGTTGAACTAGCTCTATAACGTAGTTCAAATAATTTTACATTAGAGTTGAACTAGCTCTATAACCTAGTACAAATAATTTTACACTAGAGTTGAACTTGCTCCATAACCTCGTACAAATAATTTTACACTAGAGTTGAACTATCTCTATAACCTAGTATAAATAATTTTACACTAGAGTTGAACTAGCTCTATAACCTAGTTCAAATAATTTTACATTAGAGTTGAACTAGCTCAATAACCTAGTACAAATAATTTTACACTAGAGTTGAACTACCTCTATAACCTCGTACAAATAATTTTACACTAGAGTTGAACTAGCTCTATAACCTAGTACAAATAATTTTACACTAGAGTTGAACTAGATCTATAACCTAATTCAAATAATTTTACACTAGAGTTGAACTAGCTCTATAACCTAGTACCAATAATTTTAAACTAGAGTTGAATTAGCTCTATAACCTATTACAAATAATTTTACACTAGAGTTGAACTAGCTCTATAACCTAGTACAAATAATTTTACACTAGAATTGAACTAGCTCTGTAACCTAGTATAAATAATTGTACACTAGAGTTGAACTAGCTATATAACCTAGTTCAAATAATTTTACACTAGAGTTAAACTAGGTCTATAATCTTGTACAAATAATTTTACACTAGAATTGAACTAGCTCTATAACTTAGTTAATATAATTTTACACTAGAGTTGAACTAGCTCTTTAACCTAGTACAAATAGTTTTACACTAGAGTTGAACTAGCTCTATAACCTAGTTCAAATAATTTTACACTAGAGTTGAACTAGCTCTATAACCTAGTACAAATAATTTTACACTAGAGATGAACTTGCTCTATAACCTCGTACAAATAATTTTACACTAGAGTTGAACTATCTCTATAACCTAGTACAAATAATTTTACACTAGAGTTGAACTAGCTCTATAACCTAGTTCAAATAATTTTACATTAGAGTTGAACTAGCTCAATAACCTAGTACAAATAATTTTACACTAGAGTTGAACTACATCTATAACCTCGTACAAATAATTTTACACTAGAGTTGAACTACCTCTATAACCTCGTACAAATAATTTTACACTAGAGTTGAACTAGCTCTATAACCTAGTACTAATAATTTTACACTAGAGTTGAACTAGATCTATAACCTAATTCAAATAATTTTACACTAGAGTTGAACTAGCTCTATAACCTAGTACCAATAATTTTAAACTAGAGTTGAATTAGCTCTATAACCTACTACGAATAATTTTACACTAGAGTTGAACTAGCTCTATAACCTAGTACAAATAATTTTACACTAGAATTGAACTAGCTCTGTAACCTAGTATAAATAATTGTACACTAGAGTTGAACTAGCTCTATAACCTAGTTCAAATAATTTTACACTAGAGTTAAACTAGGTCTATAATCTAGTACAAATAATTTTACACTAGAATTGAACTAGCTCTATAACTTACTTAAAATAATTTTACACTAGAGTTGAACTAGCTCTTTAACCTAGTACAAATAGTTTTACACTAGAGTTGAACTAGCTCTATAACCTAGGTCAAATAATTTTACGCTAGAGTTGAACTAGCTCTATAACCTAGTACAAATAATTTTACACTAGAGTTGAACTAGCTCTATAACCTAGTTCAAATAATTTTACACTAGAGTTAAACTAGCTCTATAACCTAGTACAAATAATTTTACACTAGAGTTGAACTAGCTCTATAACCTAGTACAAATAATTTTACACTAGAGTTGAACTAGCTCTATACCCTAGTACAAATAATTTTATACTAGAGTTGAACTAGCTTTATAACCTAGTACAAATAATTTTACACTAGAGTTGAAATAGCTCTGTAACCTAGTATAAATAATTTTACACTAGAATTGAACTAGCTCTATAACCTAGTACAAATAATTTTACACTAGAGTTGAACTAGCTCTATAACCAAGTATAAATACTTTTACACTAGAGTTGAACTATCTCTATAACCTAGTTCAAAAAAATTTACACTAAGGTTGAACTAGCTTTATAAACTAGTACAAATAATTTTACAATAGAGTTGAACTAGCTCTATAACCTAGTACACATATTTTTACACTAGAGTTGAACTAGCTCTATAACCTAGTACACATATTTACACTAGAGTTGAACTAGCTCTATAACCTAGTACAAATAATTTTACAGTAGAGTTGAACTAGCTCTATAACCTAGTACAAATAATTTTACACTAGAGTTGAACTAGCTCTATAACCTAGTTCAAATAATTTTACATTAGAGTTGAACTAGCTCTATAACCTAGTACAAATAATTTTACACTAGAGTTGAACTTGCTCCATAACCTCGTACAAATAATTTTACACTAGAGTTGAACTAGCTCTACAACCTAGTTCAAATAATTTTACATTACAGTTGAACTAGCTCAATAACCTAGTACAAATAATTTTACACTAGAGTTGAACTACCTCTATAACCTCGTACAAATAATTTTACACTAGAGTTGAACTAGCTCTATAACCTAGTACAAATAATTTTACACTAGAGTTGAACTAGATCTATAACCTAATTCAAATAATTTTACACTAGAGTTGAACTAGCTCTATAACCTAGTACCAATAATTTTAAACTAGAGTTGAATTAGCTCTATAACCTAGTACAAATAATTTTACACTAGAGTTGAACTAGCTCTATAACGTAGTACAAATAATTTTACACTAGAATTGAACTAGCTCTGTAACCTAGTATAAATAATTGTACACTAGAGTTGAACTAGCTATATTACCTAGTTCAAATAATTTTACACTAGAGTTAAACTAGGTCTATAATCTAGTACCAATAATTTTACACTAGAATTGAACTAGCTCTATAACTTAGTTAAAATAATTTTACACTAGAGTTGAACTAGCTCTTTAACCTAGTACAAATAGTTTTACACTAGAGTTGAACTAGCTCTATAACCTAGTTCAAATAATTTTACACTAGAGTTGAACTAGCTCTATAACCTAGTACAAATAATTTTACACTAGAGTTGAACTTGCTCTATAACCTAGTTCAAATAATTTTACACTAGAGTTAAACTAGGTCTATAATCTAGTACAAATAATTTTACACTAGATTGAACTAGCTCTATAACCTAGTACAAATAATTTTACACTAGATTGAACTAGCTCTATAACCTAGTACAAATAATTTTACACTAGAGTTGAACTAGATCTATAACCTAATTCAAATAATTCTACACTAGAGTTGAACTAGCTCTTTAACCTAGTACAAATAGTTTTACACTAGAGTTGAACTAGCTCTATAACCTAGGTCAAATAATTTTACGCTAGAGTTGAACTAGCTCTATAACCTAGTACAAATAATTTTACACTAGAGTTGAACTAGCTCTATAACCTAGTTCAAATAATTTTACACTAGAGTTAAACTAGCTCTATAACCTAGTACAAATAATTTTACACTAGAGTTGAACTAGCTCTATAACCTAGTACAAATAATTTTACACTAGAGTTGAACTAGCTCTATAACCTAGTACAAATAATTTTATACTAGAGTTGAACTAGCTTTATAACCTAGTACAAATAATTTTACACTAGAGTTGAAATAGCTCTGTAACCTAGTATAAATAATTTTACACTAGAATTGAACTAGCTCTATAACCTAGTACAAATAATTTTACACTAGAGTTGAACTAGCTCTATAACCAAGTATAAATACTTTTACACTAGAGTTGAACTATGTCTATAACCTAGTTCAAAAAAATTTACACTAAGGTTGAACTAGCTTTATAAACTAGTACAAATAATTTTACAATAGAGTTGAACTAGCTCTATAACCTAGTTCACATATTTTTACACTAGAGTTGAACTAGCTCTATAACCTAGTACACATATTTACACTAGAGTTGAACTAGCTCTATAACCTAGTACAAATAATTTTACACTAGAGTTGAACTAGCTCTATAACCTAGTTCAAATAATTTTACATTAGAGTTGAACTAGCTCAATAACCTAGTACAAATAATTTTACACTAGAGTTGAACTACCTCTATAACCTCGTACAAATAATTTTACACTAGAGTTGAACTAGCTCTATAACCTAGTACAAATAATTTTATACTAGAGTTGAACTAGATCTATAACCTAATTCAAATAATTTTACACTAGAGTTGAACTAGCTCTATAACCTAGTACCAATAATTTTAAACTAGAGTTGAATTAGCTCTATAACCTAGTACAAATAATTTTACACTAGAGTTGAACTAGCTCTATAACCTAGTACAAATAATTTTACACTAGAATTGAACTAGCTCTGTAACCTAGTATAAATAATTGTACACTAGAGTTGAACTACCTCTATAACCTACTTCAAATAATTTTACACTAGAGTTAAACTAGGTCTATAATCTAGTACAAATAATTTTACACTAGAATTGAACTAGCTCTATAACTTAGTTAAAATAATTCTACACTAGAGTTGAACTAGCTCTTTAACCTAGTACAAATAGTTTTACACTAGAGTTGAACTAGCTCTATAACCTAGGTCAAATAATTTTACGCTAGAGTTGAACTAGCTCTATAACCTAGTACAAATAATTTTACACTAGAGTTGAACTAGCTCTATAACCTAGTTCAAATAATTTTACACTAGAGTTAAACTAGCTCTATAACCTAGTACAAATAATTTTACACTAGAGTTGAACTAGCTCTATAACCTAGTACAAATAATTTTACACTAGAGTTGAACTAGCTCTATAACCTAGTACAAATAATTTTATACTAGAGTTGAACTAGCTTTATAACCTAGTACAAATAATTTTACACTAGAGTTGAAATAGCTCTGTAACCTAGTATAAATAATTTTACACTAGAATTGAACTAGCTCTATAACCTAGTACAAATAATTTTACACTAGAGTTGAACTAGCTCTATAACCAAGTATAAATACTTTTACACTAGAGTTGAACTACCTCTATAACCTAGTTCAAAAAAATTTACACTAAGGTTGAACTAGCTTTATAAACTAGTACAAATAATTTTACAATACAGTTGAACTAGCTCTATAACCTAGTTCACATATTTTTACACTAGAGTTGAACTAGCTCTATAACCTAGTACACATATTTACACTAGAGTTGAACTAGCTCTATAACCTAGTACAAATAATTTTACAGTAGAGTTGAACTAGCTCTATAACCTAGTACAAATAATTTTACACTAGAGTTGAACTAGCTCTATAACCTAGTTCAATTAATTTTACATTAGAGTTGAACTAGCTCTATAACCTAGTACAAATAATTTTACACTAGAGTTGAACTTGCTCCATAACCTCGTACAAATAATTTTACACTAGAGTTGAACTAGCTCTACAACCTAGTTCAAATAATTTTACATTACAGTTGAACTAGCTCAATAACCTAGTACAAATAATTTTACACTAGAGTTGAACTACCTCTATAACCTCGTACAAATAATTTTACACTAGAGTTGAACTAGCTCTATAACCTAGTACAAATAATTTTACACTAGAGTTGAACTAGATCTATAACCTAATTCAAATAATTTTACACTAGAGTTGAACTAGCTCTATAACCTAGTACCAATAATTTTAAACTAGAGTTGAATTAGCTCTATAACCTAGTACAAATAATTTTACACTAGAGTTGAACTAGCTCTATAACCTAGTACAAATAATTTTACACTAGAATTGAACTAGCTCTGTAACCTAGTATAAATAATTGTACACTAGAGTTGAACTAGCTATATTACCTAGTTCAAATAATTTTACACTAGAGTTAAACTAGGTCTATAATCTAGTACCAATAATTTTACACTAGAATTGAACTAGCTCTATAACTTAGTTAAAATAATTTTACACTAGAGTTGAACTAGCTCTTTAACCTAGTACAAATAGTTTTACACTAGAGTTGAACTAGCTCTATAACCTAGTTCAAATAATTTTACACTAGAGTTGAACTAGCTCTATAACCTAGTACAAATAATTTTACACTAGAGTTGAACTTGCTCTATAACCTCGTACAAATAATTTTACACTAGAGTTGAACTATCTCTATAGCCTAGTACAAATAATTTTACACTAGAGTTGAACTACCTCTATAACCTCGTACAAATAATTTTACACTAGAGTTGAACTATCTCTATAACCTAGTATAAATAATTTTACACTAGAGTTGAACTAGCTCTATAACCTAGTTCAAATAATTTTACACTAGAGTTGAACTAGCTCTATAACCTAGTTCAAATAATTTTACACTAGAGTTGAACTAGCTCTATAACCTAGTACAAATAATTTTACACTAGAGTTGAACTAGCTCTATAACCTAGTACAAATAATTTTAGACTAGAGTTGAACTAGCTTTATAACCTAGTACAAATAATTTTACACTAGAGTTGAAATAGCTCTGTAACCTAGTACAAATAATTTTACGCTAGAATTGAACTAGCTCTATAACCTAGTACAAATAATTTTACACTAGAGTTGAACTAGCTCTATAACCAAGTATAAATACTTTTACACTAGAGTTGAACTATCTCTATAACCTAGTTCAAAAAAATTTACACTAAGGTTGAACTAGCTTTATAAACTAGTACAAATAATTTTACAATAGAGTTGAACTAGCTCTATAACCTAGTACACATATTTTTACACTAGAGTTGAACTAGCTCTATAACCTAGTACACATATTTACACTAGAGTTGAACTAGCTCTATAACCTAGTACAAATAATTTTACAGTAGAGTTGAACTAGCTCTATAACCTAGTACAAATAATTTTACACTAGAGTTGAACTAGCTCTATAACCTAGTTCAAATAATTTTACATTACAGTTGAACTTGCTCTATAACCTAGTTCAAATAATTTTACATTAGAGTTGAACTAGCTCTATAACCTAGTACAAATAATTTTACACTAGAGTTGAACTTGCTCCATAACCTCGTACAAATAATTTTACACTAGAGTTGAACTAGCTCTACAACCTAGTTCAAATAATTTTACATTACAGTTGAACTAGCTCAATAACCTAGTACAAATAATTTTACACTAGAGTTGAACTACCTCTATAACCTCGTACAAATAATTTTACACTAGAGTTGAACTAGCTCTATAACCTAGTACAAATAATTTTACACTAGAGTTGAACTAGATCTATAACCTAATTCAAATAATTTTACACTAGAGTTGAACTAGCTCTATAACCTAGTACCAATAATTTTAAACTAGAGTTGAATTAGCTCTATAACCTAGTACAAATAATTTTACACTAGAGTTGAACTAGCTCTATAACCTAGTACAAATAATTTTACACTAGAGTTGAACTTGCTCCATAACCTCGTACAAATAATTTTACACTAGAGTTGAACTAGCTCTACAACCTAGTTCAAATAATTTTACATTACAGTTGAACTAGCTCAATAACCTAGTACAAATAATTTTACACTAGAGTTGAACTACCTCTATAACCTCGTACAAATAATTTTACACTAGAGTTGAACTAGCTCTATAACCTAGTACAAATAATTTTACACTAGAGTTGAACTAGATCTATAACCTAATTCAAATAATTTTACACTAGAGTTGAACTAGCTCTATAACCTAGTACCAATAATTTTAAACTAGAGTTGAATTAGCTCTATAACCTAGTACAAATAATTTTACACTAGAGTTGAACTAGCTCTATAACCTAGTACAAATAATTTTACACTAGAATTGAACTAGCTCTGTAACCTAGTATAAATAATTGTACACTAGAGTTGAACTAGATCTATAACCTAGTTCAAATAATTTTACACTAGAGTTAAACTAGGTCTATAATCTAGTACAAATAATTTTACACTAGAATTGAACTAGCTCTATAACTTAGTTAAAATAATTTTACACTAGAGTTGAACTAGCTCTTTAACCTAGTACAAATAGTTTTACACTAGAGTTGAACTAGCTCTATAACCTAGGTCAAATAATTTTACGCTAGAGTTGAACTAGCTCTATAACCTAGTACAAATAATTTTACACTAGAGTTGAACTAGCTCTATAACCTAGTTCAAATAATTTTACACTAGAGTTAAACTAGCTCTATAACCTAGTACAAATAATTTTACACTAGAGTTGAACTAGCTCTATAACCTAGTACAAATAATTTTACACTAGAGTTAAACTAGCTCTATAACCTAGTACAAATAATTTTAGACTAGAGTTGAACTAGCTTTATAACCTAGTACAAATAATTTTACACTAGAGTTGAAATAGCTCTGTAACCTAGTACAAATAATTTTACGCTAGAATTGAACTAGCTCTATAACCTAGTACAAATAATTTTACACTAGAGTTGAACTAGCTCTATAACCAAGTATAAATACTTTTACACTAGAGTTGAACTATCTCTATAACCTAGTTCAAAAAAATTTACACTAAGGTTGAACTAGCTTTATAAACTAGTACAAATAATTTTACAATAGAGTTGAACTAGCTCTATAACCTAGTACACATATTTTTACACTAGAGTTGAACTAGCTCTATAACCTAGTACACATATTTACACTAGAGTTGAACTAGCTCTATAACCTAGTACATATAATTTTACAGTAGAGTTGAACTAGCTCTATAACCTAGTACAAATAATTTTACACTAGAGTAGAACTAGCTCTATAACCTTGTTCAAATAATTTTACATTAGAGTTGAACTAGCTCTATAACCTAGTACAAATAATTTTACACTAGAGTTGAACTTGCTCTATAACCTTGTACAAATAATTTTACACTAGAGTTGAACTATCTCTATAACCTAGTATAAATAATTTTACACTAGAGTTGAACTAGCTCTATAACCTAGTTCAAATAATTTTACACTAGAGTTAAACTAGCTCTATAACCTAGTACAAATAATTTTACACTAGAGTTGAACTAGCTCTATAACCTAGTACAAATAATTTTACACTAGAGTTGAACTAGCTCTATAACCTAGTACAAATAATTTTAGACTAGAGTTGAACTAGCTTTATAACCTAGTACAAATAATTTTACACTAGAGTTGAAATAGCTCTGTAACCTAGTACAAATAATTTTACGCTAGAATTGAACTAGCTCTATAACCTAGTACAAATAATTTTACACTAGAGTTGAACTAGCTCTATAACCAAGTATAAATACTTTTACACTAGAGTTGAACTATCTCTATAACCTAGTTCAAAAAAATTTACACTAAGGTTGAACTAGCTTTATAAACTAGTACAAATAATTTTACAATAGAGTTGAACTAGCTCTATAACCTAGTACACATATTTTTACACTAGAGTTAAACTAGCTCTATAACCTAGTACACATATTTACACTAGAGTTGAACTAGCTCTATAACCTAGTACAAATAATTTTACAGTAGAGTTGAACTAGCTCTATAACCTAGTACAAATAATTTTACACTAGAGTTGAACTAGCTCTATAACCTAGTTCAAATAATTTTACATTACAGTTGAACTTGCTCTATAACCTAGTTCAAATAATTTTACATTAGAGTTGAACTAGCTCTATAACCTAGTACAAATAATTTTACACTAGAGTTGAACTTGCTCCATAACCTCGTACAAATAATTTTACACTAGAGTTGAACTAGCTCTACAACCTAGTTCAAATAATTTTACATTACAGTTGAACTAGCTCAATAACCTAGTACAAATAATTTTACACTAGAGTTGAACTACCTCTATAACCTCGTACAAATAATTTTACACTAGAGTTGAACTAGCTCTATAACCTAGTACAAATAATTTTACACTAGAGTTGAACTAGATCTATAACCTAATTCAAATAATTTTACACTAGAGTTGAACTAGCTCTATAACCTAGTACCAATAATTTTAAACTAGAGTTGAATTAGCTCTATAACCTAGTACAAATAATTTTACACTAGAGTTGAACTAGCTCTATAACCTAGTACAAATAATTTTACACTAGAGTTGAACTTGCTCCATAACCTCGTACAAATAATTTTACACTAGAGTTGAACTAGCTCTACAACCTAGTTCAAATAATTTTACATTACAGTTGAACTAGCTCAATAACCTAGTACAAATAATTTTACACTAGAGTTGAACTACCTCTATAACCTCGTACAAATAATTTTACACTAGAGTTGAACTAGCTCTATAACCTAGTACAAATAATTTTACACTAGAGTTGAACTAGATCTATAACCTAATTCAAATAATTTTACACTAGAGTTGAACTAGCTCTATAACCTAGTACCAATAATTTTAAACTAGAGTTGAATTAGCTCTATAACCTAGTACAAATAATTTTACACTAGAGTTGAACTAGCTCTATAACCTAGTACAAATAATTTTACACTAGAATTGAACTAGCTCTGTAACCTAGTATAAATAATTGTACACTAGAGTTGAACTAGCTATATTACCTAGTTCAAATAATTTTACACTAGAGTTAAACTAGGTCTATAATCTAGTACCAATAATTTTACACTAGAATTGAACTAGCTCTATAACTTAGTTAAAATAATTTTACACTAGAGTTGAACTAGCTCTTTAACCTAGTACAAATAGTTTTACACTAGAGTTGAACTAGCTCTATAACCTAGTTCAAATAATTTTACACTAGAGTTGAACTAGCTCTATAACCTCGTACAAATAATTTTACACTAGAGTTGAACTTGCTCTATAACCTAGTAAACATTATTTTACACTAGAGTTCAACTTGCTCCATAACCTAGTACAAATAATTTTACACTAGAGTTGAACTAGCTCTATAACCTAGTACAAATAATTTTACACTAGAGTTGAACTAGCTCTATAACCTAGTACAAATAATTTTACACTAGAGTTAAACTAGCTCTATAACCTAGTACAAATAATTTTAGACTAGAGTTGAACTAGCTTTATAACCTAGTACAAATAATTTTACACTAGAGTTGAAATAGCTCTGTAACCTAGTACAAATAATTTTACGCTAGAATTGAACTAGCTCTATAACCTAGTACAAATAATTTTACACTAGAGTTGAACTAGCTCTATAACCAACTATAAATACTTTTACACTAGAGTTGAACTATCTCTATAACCTAGTTCAAAAAAATTTACACTAAGGTTGAACTAGCTTTATAAACTAGTACAAATAATTTTACAATAGAGTTGAACTAGCTCTATAACCTAGTACACATATTTTTACACTAGAGTCGAACTAGCTCTATAACCTAGTACACATATTTACACTAGAGTTGAACTAGCTCTATAACCTAGTACATATAATTTTACAGTAGAGTTGAACTAGCTCTATAACCTAGTACAAATAATTTTACACTAGAGTTGAACTAGCTCTATAACCTTGTTCAAATAATTTTACATTAGAGTTGAACTAGCTCTATAACCTAGTACAAATAATTTTACACTAGAGTTGAACTTGCTCTATAACCTTGTACAAATAATTTTACACTAGAGTTGAACTATCTCTATAACCTAGTATAAATAATTTTACACTAGAGTTGAACTAGCTCTATAACCTAGTTCAAATAATTTTACACTAGAGTTAAACTAGCTCTATAACCTAGTACAAATAATTTTACACTAGAGTTGAACTAGCTCTATAACCTAGTACAAATAATTTTACACTAGAGTTGAACTAGCTCTATAACCTAGTACAAATAATTTTAGACTAGAGTTGAACTAGCTTTATAACCTAGTACAAATAATTTTACACTAGAGTTGAAATAGCTCTTTAACCTAGTACAAATAATTTTACGCTAGAATTGAACTAGCTCTATAACCTAGTACAAATAATTTTACAATAGAGTTGAACTAGCTCTATAACCAAGTATAAATACTTTTACACTAGAGTTGAACTATCTCTATAACCTAGTTCAAAAAAATTTACACTAAGGTTGAACTAGCTTTATAAACTAGTACAAATAATTTTACAATAGAGTTGAACTAGCTCTATAACCTACTACACATATTTTTACACTAGAGTTGAACTAGCTCTATAACCTAGTACACATATTTACACTAGAGTTGAACTAGCTCTATAACCTAGTACAAATAATTTTACAGTAGAGTTGAACTAGCTCTATAACCTAGTACAAATAATTTTACACTAGAGTTGAACTAGCTCTATAACCTAGTTCAAATAATTTTACATTACAGTTGAACTTGCTCTATAACCTAGTTCAAATAATTTTACATTAGAGTTGAACTAGCTCTATAACCTAGTACAAATAATTTTACACTAGAGTTGAACTTGCTCCATAACCTCGTACAAATAATTTTACACTAGAGTTGAACTAGCTCTACAACCTAGTTCAAATAATTTTACATTACAGTTGAACTAGCTCAATAACCTAGTACAAATAATTTTACACTAGAGTTGAACTACCTCTATAACCTTGTACAAATAATTTTACACTAGAGTTGAACTAGCTCTATAACCTAGTACAAATAATTTTACACTAGAGTTGAACTAGATCTATAACCTAATTCAAATAATTTTACACTAGAGTTGAACTAGCTCTATAACCTAGTACCAATAATTTTAAACTAGAGTTGAATTAGCTCTATAACCTAGTACAAATAATTTTACACTAGAGTTGAACTAGCTCTATAACCTAGTACAAATAATTTTACACTAGAGTTGAACTTGCTCCATAACCTCGTACAAATAATTTTACACTAGAGTTGAACTAGCTCTACAACCTAGTTCAAATAATTTTACATTACAGTTGAACTAGCTCAATAACCTAGTACAAATAATTTTACACTAGAGTTGAACTACCTCTATAACCTCGTACAAATAATTTTACACTAGAGTTGAACTAGTTCTATAACCTAGTACAAATAATTTTACACTAGAGTTGAACTAGATCTATAACCTAATTCAAATAATTTTACACTAGAGTTGAACTTGCTCTATAACCTAGTACCAATAATTTTAAACTAGAGTTGAATTAGCTCTATAACCTAGTACAAATAATTTTACACTAGAGTTGAACTAGCTCTATAACCTAGTACAAATAATTTTACACTAGAATTGAACTAGCTCTGTAACCTAGTATAAATAATTGTACACTAGAGTTGAACTAGCTATATTACCTAGTTCAAATAATTTTACACTAGAGTTAAACTAGGTCTATAATCTAGTACCAATAATTTTACACTAGAATTGAACTAGCTCTATAACTTAGTTAAAATAATTTTACACTAGAGTTGAACTAGCTCTTTAACCTAGTACAAATAGTTTTACACTAGAGTTGAACTAGCTCTATAACCTAGTTCAAATAATTTTACACTAGAGTTGAACTAGCTCTATAACCTAGTACAAATAATTTTACACTAGAGTTGAACTTGCTCTATAACCTCGTACAAATAATTTTACACTAGAGTTGAACTATCTCTATAGCCTAGTACAAATAATTTTACACTAGAGTTGAACTAGCTCTATAACCTAGTTCAAATAATTTTACATTAGAGTTGAACTAGCTCAATAACCTAGTACAAATAATTTTACACTAGAGTTGAACTACCTCTATAACCTCGTACAAATAATTTTACACTAGAGTTGAACTAGCTCTATAACCTAGTACAAATAATTTTACACTAGAGTTGAACTAGATCTATAACCTAATTCAAATAATTTTACACTAGAGTTGAACTAGCTCTATAACCTAGTACCAATAATTTTAAACTAGAGTTGAATTAGCTCTATAACCTAGTACAAATAATTTTACACTAGAGTTGAACTAGCTCTATAACCTAGTACAAATAATTTTACCCTAGAATTGAACTAGCTCTGTAACCTAGTATAAATAATTGTACACTAGAGTTGAACTAGATCTATAACCTAGTTCAAATAATTTTACACTAGAGTTAAACTAGGTCTATAATCTAGTACAAATAATTTTACACTAGAATTGAACTAGCTCTATAACTTAGTTAAAATAATTTTACACTAGAGTTGAACTAGCTCTTTAACCTAGTACAAATAGTTTTACACTAGAGTTGAACTAGCTCTATAACCTAGGTCAAATAATTTTACGCTAGAGTTGAACTAGCTCTATAACCTAGTACAAATAATTTTACACTAGAGTTGAACTAGCTCTATAACCTAGTTCAAATAATTTTACACTAGAGTTAAACTAGCTCTATAACCTAGTACAAATAATTTTACACTAGAGTTGAACTAGCTCTATAACCTAGTACAAATAATTTTACACTAGAGTTAAACTAGCTCTATAACCTAGTACAAATAATTTTAGACTAGAGTTGAACTAGCTTTATAACCTAGTACAAATAATTTTACACTAGAGTTGAAATAGCTCTGTAACCTAGTACAAATAATTTTACGCTAGAATTGAACTAGCTCTATAACCTAGTACAAATAATTTTACACTAGAGTTGAACTAGCTCTATAACCAAGTATAAATACTTTTACACTAGAGTTGAACTATCTCTATAACCTAGTTCAAAAAAATTTACACTAAGGTTGAACTAGCTTTATAAACTAGTACAAATAATTTTACAATAGAGTTGAACTAGCTCTATAACCTAGTACACATATTTTTACACTAGAGTTGAACTAGCTCTATAACCTAGTACACATATTTACACTAGAGTTGAACTAGCTCTATAACCTAGTACATATAATTTTACAGTAGAGTTGAACTAGCTCTATAACCTAGTACAAATAATTTTACACTAGAGTTGAACTAGCTCTATAACCTTGTTCAAATAATTTTACATTAGAGTTGAACTAGCTCTATAACCTAGTACAAATAATTTTACACTAGAGTTGAACTTGCTCTATAACCTTGTACAAATAATTTTACACTAGAGTTGAACTATCTCTATAACCTAGTATAAATAATTTTACACTAGAGTTGAACTAGCTCTATAACCTAGTTCAAATAATTTTACACTAGAGTTAAACTAGCTCTATAACCTAGTACAAATAATTTTACACTAGAGTTGAACTAGCTCTATAACCTAGTACAAATAATTTTACACTAGAGTTGAACTAGCTCTATAACCTAGTACAAATAATTTTAGACTAGAGTTGAACTAGCTTTATAACCTAGTACAAATAATTTTACACTAGAGTTGAAATAGCTCTGTAACCTAGTACAAATAATTTTACGCTAGAATTGAACTAGCTCTATAACCTAGTACAAATAATTTTACACTAGAGTTGAACTAGCTCTATAACCAAGTATAAATACTTTTACACTAGAGTTGAACTATCTCTATAACCTAGTTCAAAAAAATTTACACTAAGGTTGAACTAGCTTTATAAACTAGTACAAATAATTTTACAATAGAGTTGAACTAGCTCTATAACCTAGTACACATATTTTTACACTAGAGTTGAACTAGCTCTATAACCTAGTACACATATTTACACTAGAGTTGAACTAGCTCTATAACCTAGTACAAATAATTTTACAGTAGAGTTGAACTAGCTCTATAACCTAGTACAAATAATTTTACACTAGAGTTGAACTAGCTCTATAACCTAGTTCAAATAATTTTACATTACAGTTCAACTTGCTCTATAACCTAGTACAAATAATTTTACACTAGAGTTGAACTTGCTCTATAACCTCGTACAAATAATTTTACACTAGAGTTGAACTATCTCTATAACCTAGTATAAATAATTTTACACTAGAGTTGAACTAGCTCTATAACCTAGTTCAAATAATTTTACATTAGAGTTGAACTAGCTCAATAACCTAGTACAAATAATTTTACACTAGAGTTGAACTACCTCTATAACCTCGTACAAATAATTTTACACTAGAGTTGAACTAGCTCTATAACCTAGTACAAATAATTTTACACTAGAGTTGAACTAGATCTATAACCTAATTCAAATAATTTTACACTAGAGTTGAACTAGCTCTATAACCTAGTACCAATAATTTTAAACTAGAGTTGAATTAGCTCTATAACCTAGTACAAATAATTTTACACTAGAGTTGAACTAGCTCTATAACCTAGTACAAATAATTTTACACTAGAATTGAACTAGCTCTGTAACCTAGTATAAATAATTGTACACTAGAGTTGAACTAGATCTATAACCTAGTTCAAATAATTTTACACTAGAGTTAAACTAGGTCTATAATCTAGTACAAATAATTTTACACTAGAATTGAACTAGCTCTATAACTTAGTTAAAATAATTTTACACTAGAGTTGAACTAGCTCTTTAACCTAGTACAAATAGTTTTACACTAGAGTTGAACTAGCTCTATAACCTAGGTCAAATAATTTTACGCTAGAGTTGAACTAGCTCTATAACCTAGTACAAATAATTTTACACTAGAGTTGAACTAGCTCTATAACCTAGTTCAAATAATTTTACACTAGAGTTAAACTAGCTCTATAACCTAGTACAAATAATTTTACACTAGAGTTGAACTAGCTCTATAACCTAGTACAAATAATTTTACACTAGAGTTAAACTAGCTCTATAACCTAGTACAAATAATTTTAGACTAGAGTTGAACTAGCTTTATAACCTAGTACAAATAATTTTACACTAGAGTTGAAATAGCTCTGTAACCTAGTACAAATAATTTTACGCTAGAATTGAACTAGCTCTATAACCTAGTACAAATAATTTTACACTAGAGTTGAACTAGCTCTATAACCAAGTATAAATACTTTTACACTAGAGTTGAACTATCTCTATAACCTAGTTCAAAAAAATTTACACTAAGGTTGAACTAGCTTTATAAACTAGTACAAATAATTTTACAATAGAGTTGAACTAGCTCTATAACCTAGTACACATATTTTTACACTAGAGTTGAACTAGCTCTATAACCTAGTACACATATTTACACTAGAGTTGAACTAGCTCTATAACCTAGTACATATAATTTTACAGTAGAGTTGAACTAGCTCTATAACCTAGTACAAATAATTTTACACTAGAGTTGAACTAGCTCTATAACCTTGTTCAAATAATTTTACATTAGAGTTGAACTAGCTCTATAACCTAGTACAAATAATTTTACACTAGAGTTGAACTTGCTCTATAACCTTGTACAAATAATTTTACACTAGAGTTGAACTATCTCTATAACCTAGTATAAATAATTTTACACTAGAGTTGAACTAGCTCTATAACCTAGTTCAAATAATTTTACACTAGAGTTAAACTAGCTCTATAACCTAGTACAAATAATTTTACACTAGAGTTGAACTAGCTCTATAACCTAGTACAAATAATTTTACACTAGAGTTGAACTAGCTCTATAACCTAGTACAAATAATTTTAGACTAGAGTTGAACTAGCTTTATAACCTAGTACAAATAATTTTACACTAGAGTTGAAATAGCTCTGTAACCTAGTACAAATAATTTTACGCTAGAATTGAACTAGCTCTATAACCTAGTACAAATAATTTTACACTAGAGTTGAACTAGCTCTATAACCAAGTATAAATACTTTTACACTAGAGTTGAACTATCTCTATAACCTAGTTCAAAAAAATTTACACTAAGGTTGAACTAGCTTTATAAACTAGTACAAATAATTTTACAATAGAGTTGAACTAGCTCTATAACCTAGTACACATATTTTTACACTAGAGTTGAACTAGCTCTATAACCTAGTACACATATTTACACTAGAGTTGAACTAGCTCTATAACCTAGTACAAATAATTTTACAGTAGAGTTGAACTAGCTCTATAACCTAGTACAAATAATTTTACACTAGAGTTGAACTAGCTCTATAACCTTGTTCAAATAATTTTACATTAGAGTTGAACTAGCTCTATAACCTAGTACAAATAATTTTACACTAGAGTTGAACTTGCTCTATAACCTTGTACAAATAATTTTACACTAGAGTTGAACTATCTCTATAACCTAGTATAAATAATTTTACACTAGAGTTGAACTAGCTCTATAACCTAGTTCAAATAATTTTACACTAGAGTTAAACTAGCTCTATAACCTAGTACAAATAATTTTACACTAGAGTTGAACTAGCTCTATAACCTAGTACAAATAATTTTACACTAGAGTTGAACTAGCTCTATAACCTAGTACAAATAATTTTAGACTAGAGTTGAACTAGCTTTATAACCTAGTACAAATAATTTTACACTAGAGTTGAAATAGCTCTGTAACCTAGTACAAATAATTTTACGCTAGAATTGAACTAGCTCTATAACCTAGTACAAATAATTTTACACTAGAGTTGAACTAGCTCTATAACCAAGTATAAATACTTTTACACTAGAGTTGAACTATCTCTATAACCTAGTTCAAAAAAATTTACACTAAGGTTGAACTAGCTTTATAAACTAGTACAAATAATTTTACAATAGAGTTGAACTAGCTCTATAACCTAGTACACATATTTTTACACTAGAGTTGAACTAGCTCTATAACCTAGTACACATATTTACACTAGAGTTGAACTAGCTCTATAACCTAGTACAAATAATTTTACAGTAGAGTTGAACTAGCTCTATAACCTAGTACAAATAATTTTACACTAGAGTTGAACTAGCTCTATAACCTAGTTCAAATAATTTTACATTACAGTTGAACTTGCTCTATAACCTAGTACAAATAATTTTACACTAGAGTTGAACTTGCTCTATAACCTCGTACAAATAATTTTACACTAGAGTTGAACTATCTCTATAACCTAGTATAAATAATTTTACACTAGAGTTGAACTAGCTCTATAACCTAGTTCAAATAATTTTACATTAGAGTTGAACTAGCTCAATAACCTAGTACAAATAATTTTACACTAGAGTTGAACTACCTCTATAACCTCGTACAAATAATTTTACACTAGAGTTGAACTAGCTCTATAACCTAGTACAAATAATTTTACACTAGAGTTGAACTAGATCTATAACCTAATTCAAATAATTTTACACTAGAGTTGAACTAGCTCTATAACCTAGTACCAATAATTTTAAACTAGAGTTGAATTAGCTATATAACCTAGTACAAATAATTTTACACTAGAGTTGAACTAGCTCTATAACCTAGTACAAATAATTTTACACTAGAATTGAACTAGCTCTGTAACCTAGTATAAATAATTGTACACTAGAGTTGAACTAGTTCTATAACCTAGTTCAAATAATTTTACACTAGAGTTAAACTAGGTCTATAATCTAGTACAAATAATTTTACACTAGAATTGAACTAGCTCTATAACTTAGTTAAAATAATTTTACACTAGAGTTGAACTAGCTCTTTAACATAGTACAAATAGTTTTACACTAGAGTTGAACTAGCTCTATAACCTAGTTCAAATAATTTTACACTAGAGTTGAACTAGCTCTATAACCTAGTACAAATAATTTTACACTAGAGTTGAACTAGCTCTATAACCTAGTTCAAATAATTTTACACTAGAGTTGAACTAGCTCTATAACCTAGTACAAATAATTTTACACTAGAGTTGAACTAGCTCTATAACCTAGTACAAATAATTTTACACTAGAGTTGAACTAGCTCTATAACCTAGTACAAATAATTTTACTCTAGAGTTGAACTAGCTCTATAACCTAGTACAAATAATTTTACACTAGAGTTGAACTAGCTCTATAACCTAGTACAAATAATTTTACACTAGAGTTGAACTAGCTCTATAACCTAGTACAAATAATTTTACACTAGAGTTGAACTAGCTCTATAACCTAGTTCAAATAATTTTACATTAGAATTGAACTAGATCTATAACCTAGTACAAATAATTTTACACTAGAGTTGAACTAGCTCTATAACCTCGTACAAATAATTTTACACTAGAGTTGAACTAGCTCTATAACCTAGTAAACATTATTTTACACTAGAGTTCAACTTGCTCCATAACCTAGTACAAATAATTTTACACTAGAGTTGAACTAGCTCTATAACCTAGTACAAATAATTTTACACTAGAGTTGAACTAGATCTATAACCTAGTTCAAATAATTTTACACTAGAGTTGAACTAGCTCTATAACCTAGTACCAATAATTTTACACTAGAGTTGAATTAGCTCTATAACCTAGTACAAATAATTTTACACTAGAGTTGAACTCGCTCTATAACCTAGTACAAATAATTTTACACTAGAATTGAACTAGCTCTGTAACCTAGTATAAATAATTGTACACTAGAGTTGAACTAGCTCTATAACCTAGTACAAATAATTTTACACTAGAGTTGAACTAGCTCTATAACCTAGTACAAATAATTTTACACTAGAGTTGAACTAGCTCTATAACCTAGTACAAATAATTTTACACTAGAGTTGAACTAGGTTTATAACCTAGTACAAATAATTTTACACTAGAGTTGAAATAGCTCTGTAACCTAGTACAAATAATTTTACACTAGAATTGAACTAGCTCTATAACCTAGTACAAATAATTTTACACTAGAGTTGAACTAGCTCTATAACCAAGTATAAATACTTTTACACTAGAGTTGAACTATCTCTATAACCTAGTTCAAAAAAATTTACACTAAGGTTGAACTAGCTTTATAAACTAGTACAAATAATTTTACAATAGAGTTGAACTAGCTCTATAACCTAGTACACATATTTTTACACTAGAGTTTAACTAGCTCTATAACCTAGTACACATATTTACACTAGAGTTGAACTAGCTCTATAACCTAGTACAAATAATTTTACAGTAGAGTTGAACTAGCTCTATAACCTAGTACAAATAATTTTACACTAGAGTTGAACTAGCTCTATAACCTAGTTCAAATAATTTTACATTAGAGTTGAACTAGCTCTATAACCTAGTACAAATAATTTTACACTAGAGTTGAACTAGGTTTATAACCTAGTACAAATAATTTTACACTAGAGTTGAAATAGCTCTGTAACCTAGTACAAATAATTTTACACTAGAATTGAACTAGCTCTATAACCTAGTACAAATAATTTTACACTAGAGTTGAACTAGCTCTATAACCAAGTATAAATACTTTTACACTAGAGTTGAACTATCTCTATAACCTAGTTCAAAAAAATTTACACTAAGGTTGAACTAGCTTTATAAACTAGTACAAATAATTTTACAATAGAGTTGAACTAGCTCTATAACCTAGTACACATATTTTTACACTAGAGTTTAACTAGCTCTATAACCTAGTACACATATTTACACTAGAGTTGAACTAGCTCTATAACCTAGTACAAATAATTTTACAGTAGAGTTGAACTAGCTCTATAACCTAGTACAAATAATTTTACACTAGAGTTGAACTAGCTCTATAACCTAGTTCAAATAATTTTACATTAGAGTTGAACTAGCTCTATAACCTAGTACAAATAATTTTACACTAGAGTTGAACTTGCTCTATAACCTCGTACAAATAATTTTACACTAGAGTTGAACTATCTCTATAACCTAGTATAAATAATTTTACACTAGAGTTGAACTAGCTCTATAACCTAGTTCAAATAATTTTACATTAGAGTTGAACTAGCTCAATAACCTAGTACAAATAATTTTACACTAGAGTTGAACTACCTCTATAACCTCGTACAAATAATTTTACACTAGAGTTGAACTAGCTCTATAACCTAGTACAAATAATTTTACACTAGAGTTGAACTAGATCTATAACCTAATTCAAATAATTTTACACTAGAGTTTAACTAGCTCTATAACCTAGTACCTATAATTTTAAACTAGAGTTGAATTAGCTCTATAACCTAGTACAAATAATTTTACACTAGAGTTGAACTAGCTCTATAACCTAGTACAAATAATTTTACACTAGAATTGAACTAGGTCTGTAACCTAGTATAAATAATTGTACACTTGAGTTGAACTAGCTCTATAACCTAGTTCAAATAATTTTACACTAGAGTTAAACTAGGTCTATAATCTAGTACAAATAATTTTACACTAGAATTGAACTAGCTCTATAACTTAGTTAAAATAATTTTACACTAGAGTTGAACTAGCTCTTTAACCTAGTACAAATAGTTTTACACTAGAGTTGAACTAGCTCTATAACCTAGTTCAAATAATTTTACACTAGAGTTGAACTAGCTCTATAACCTAGTACAAATAATTTTACACTAGAGTTGAACTAGCTCTATAACCTAGTTCAAATAATTTTACACTAGAGTTGAACTAGCTCTATAACCTAGTACAGATAATTTTACACTAGAGTTGAACTAGCTCTATAACCTAGTACAAATAATTTTACACTAGAGTTGAACTAGCTCTATAACCTAGTACAAATAATTTTACACTAGAGTTGAACTAGCTCTATAACCTAGTACAAATAATTTTACACTAGAGTTCAACTAGCTCTATAACCTAGTTCAAATAATTTTACATTAGAATTGAACTAGCTCTATAACCTAGTACAAATAATTTTACACTAGAGTTGAACTAGCTCTATAACCTCGTACAAATAATTTTACACTAGAGTTGAACTTGCTCTATAACCTAGTAAACATTATTTTACACTAGAGTTCAACTTGCTCCATAACCTAGTACAAATAATTTTACACTAGAGTTGAACTAGCTCTATAACCTAGTACAAATAATTTTACACTAGAGTTGAACTAGATCTATAACCTAGTTCAAATAATTTTACACTAGAGTTGAACTAGCTCTATAACCTAGTACCAATAATTTTACACTAGAGTTGAATTAGCTCTATAACGTAGTACAAATAATTTTACACTAGAGTTGAACTAGCTCTATAACCTAGTACAAATAATTTTACACTAGAATTGAACTAGCTCTGTAACCTAGTATAAATAATTGTACACTAGAGTTGAACTAGCTCTATAACCTATTTCAAATAATTTTACACTATAGTTAAACTAGGTCTATAATCTAGTACAAATAATTTTACACTAGAATTGAACTAGCTCTATAACCTAGTTAAAATAATATTACACTAGAGTTGAACTAGCTCTTTAACCTAGTACAAATAGTTTTACACTAGAGTTGAACTAGCTCTATAACCTAGTTCAAATAATTTTACACTAGAGTTGAGCTAGCTCTATAACCTAGTACAAATAATTTTACACTAGAGTTGAACTAGCTCTATAACCTAGTACAAATAATTTTACACTAGAGTTGAACTAGCTCTATAACCTAGTTCAAATAATTTTACACTAGAGTTGAACTAGCTCTATAACCTAGTACAAATAATTTTACACTAGAGTTGAACTAGCTCTATAACCTAGTACAAATAATTTTACACTAGAGTAGAACTAGCTCTATAACCTAGTACAAATAATTTTACACTAGAGTTGAACTAGCTCGATAACCTAGTACAAATAATTTTACACTAGAGTTGAACTAGCTCTATAACCAAGTACAAATACATTTACACTAAGGTTGAACTAGCTTTATAAACTAGTACAAATAATTTTACCCTAGAGTTGAACTAGCTCTATAACCTAGTACACATATTTTACACTAGAGTTGAACTAGCTCTATAACCTAGTACACATATTTTTACACTAGAGTTGAACTAGCTCTATAACCTAGTACAAATAATTTTACAGTAGAGTTGAACTAGCTCTATAACCTAGTACAAATAATTTTACACTAGAATTGAACTAGCTCTATAACCTAGTTCAAATAATTTTACATTAGAGTTGAACTAGCTCTATAACCTAGTACAAATAATTTTACACTAGAGTTGAACTTGCTCTATAACTTCGTACAAATAATTTTACACTAGAGTTGAACTAGCTCTATAACCTAGTACAAATAATTTTACACTAGAGTTGAACTAGCTCAATAACCTAGTTCAAATAATTTTACATTAGAGTTGAACTAGCTCTATAACCTAGTACAAATAATTTTACACTAGAGTTGAACTAGCTCTATAACCTCGTACAAATAATTTTACACTAGAGTTGAACTAGCTCTATAACCTAGTAAACATTATTTTACACTAGAGTTCAACTAGCTGCATAACCTAGTACAAATAATTTTACACTAGAGTTGAACTAGCTCTATAACCTAGTACAAATAATTTTACACTAGAGTTGAACTAGATCTATAACCTAGTTCAAATAATTTTACACTAGAGTTGAACTAGCTCTATAACCTAGTACCAATAATTTTACACTACAGTTGAATTAGCTTTATAAACTAGTACAAATAATTTTACCCTAGAGTTGAACTAGCTCTATAACCTAGTACACATATTTTTACACTAGAGTTGAACTAGCTCTATAACCTAGTACACATATTTTTACACTAGAGTTGAACTAGCTCTATAACCTAGTACAAATAATTTTACAGTAGAGTTGAACTAGCTCTATAACCTAGTACAAATAATTTTACACTAGAATTGAACTAGCTCTATAACCTAGTTCAAATAATTTTACATTAGAGTTGAACTAGCTCTATAACCTAGTACAAATAATTTTACACTAGAGTTGAACTTGCTCTATAACTTCGTACAAATAATTTTACACTAGAGTTGAACTAGCTCTATAACCTAGTACAAATAATTTTACACTAGACTTGAACTAGCTCAATAACCTAGTTCAAATAATTTTACATTAGAGTTGAACTAGCTCTATAACCTAGTACAAATAATTTTACACTAGAGTTGAACTAGCTCTATAACCTCGTACAAATAATTTTACACTAGAGTTGAACTAGCTCTATAACCTAGTAAACATTATTTTACACTAGAGTTCAACTAGCTGCATAACCTAGTACAAATAATTTTACACTAGAGTTGAACTAGCTCTATAACCTAGTACAAATAATTTTACACTAGAGTTGAACTAGATCTATAACCTAGTTCAAATAATTTTACACTAGAGTTGAACTAGCTCTATAACCTAGTACCAATAATTTTACACTACAGTTGAATTAGCTCTATAACCTAGTACAAACAATTTTACACTAGAGTTGAACTAGCTCTATAACCTAGTACAAATAATTTTACACTAGAATTGAACTAGCTCTGTAACCTAGTATAAATAATTGTACACTAGAGTTGAACTAGCTCTGTAACCTACTTCAAATAATTTTACACTAGAGTTAAACTAGGTCTATAATCTAGTACAAATAATTTTACACTAGAATTGAACTAGCTCTATAACCTAGTTAAAATAATTTTACACTAGAGTTGAACTAGCTCTTTAACCTAGTTAAAATAATGTTACACTAGAGTTGAACTAGCTCTACAACCTAGTTCAAGTAATTTTACACTAGAGTTGAACTAGCTCTCTAACATAGTGCCAATAATTTTACACTAGAGTTGAACTAGCTCTGTAACCTAGTTCAAATAAATTTACACTAGAGTTGAACTAGCTCTATAACCTAGTACAAATAATTTTACACTAGAGTTGAACTAGCTCTATAACTTAGTACAAATAATTTTACACTAGAGTTGAACTAGCTCTATAACCTAGTACAAATAATTTTACACTAGAGTTGAACTAGCTCTATAACCTCGTACAAATAATTTTACACTAGAGTTGAACTAGCTCTATAACCTAGTAAACATTATTTTACACTAGAGTTCAACTAGCTGCATAACCTAGTACAAATAATTTTACACTAGAGTTGAACTAGCTCTATAACCTAGTACAAATAATTTTACATTAGAGTTGAACTAGATCTATAACCTAGTTCAAATAATTTTACACTAGAGTTGAACTAGCTCTATAACCTAGTACCAATAATTTTACACTACAGTTGAATTAGCTTTATAAACTAGTACAAATAATTTTACCCTAGAGTTGAACTAGCTCTATAACCTAGTACACATATTTTTACACTAGAGTTGAACTAGCTCTATAACCTAGTACACATATTTTTACACTAGAGTTGAACTAGCTCTATAACCTAGTACAAATAATTTTACAGTAGAGTTGAACTAGCTCTATAACCTAGTACAAATAATTTTACACTAGAATTGAACTAGCTCTATAACCTAGTTCAAATAATTTTACATTAGAGTTGAACTAGCTCTATAACCTAGTACAAATAATTTTACACTAGAGTTGAACTTGCTCTATAACTTCGTACAAATAATTTTACACTAGAGTTGAACTAGCTCTATAACCTAGTACAAATAATTTTACACTAGAGTTGAACTAGCTCAATAACCTAGTTCAAATAATTTTACATTAGAGTTGAACTAGCTCTATAACCTAGTACAAATAATTTTACACTAGAGTTGAACTAGCTCTATAACCTCGTACAAATAATTTTACACTAGAGTTGAACTAGCTCTATAACCTAGTAAACATTATTTTACACTAGAGTTCAACTAGCTGCATAACCTAGTACAAATAATTTTACACTAGAGTTGAACTAGCTCTATAACCTAGTACAAATAATTTTACACTAGAGTTGAACTAGATCTATAACCTAGTTCAAATAATTTTACACTAGAGTTGAACTAGCTCTATAACCTAGTACCAATAATTTTACACTACAGTTGAATTAGCTCTATAACCTAGTACAAACAATTTTACACTAGAGTTGAACTAGCTCTATAACCTAGTACAAATAATTTTACACTAGAATTGAACTAGCTCTGTAACCTAGTATAAATAATTGTACACTAGAGTTGAACTAGCTCTGTAACCTACTTCAAATAATTTTACACTAGAGTTAAACTAGGTCTATAATCTAGTACAAATAATTTTACACTAGAATTGAACTAGCTCTATAACCTAGTTAAAATAATTTTACACTAGAGTTGAACTAGCTCTTTAACCTAGTTAAAATAATGTTACACTAGAGTTGAACTAGCTCTACAACCTAGTTCAAGTAATTTTACACTAGAGTTGAACTAGCTCTCTAACATAGTGCCAATAATTTTACACTAGAGTTGAACTAGCTCTGTAACCTAGTTCAAATAAATTTACACTAGAGTTGAACTAGCTCTATAACCTAGTACAAATAATTTTACACTAGCATTGAACTAGCTCTATAACCTTGTACAAATAATTTTACACAAGAAATGAACTAGCTCTATAACCTAGTACAAATAATTTTACACTGGAGTTGAACTAGCTCTATAGCCTAGTTGTCGGTGCACTAATGTCGGAGAAACGACACCTTTGGGATCGAGAGGATCCCTTTAGGATTCAGCAAGGGGAAGGGTTTGTACAGAGAGCAGATCTGATGATCAACACGCGGGAATTTTACCCAGGTTCGGGCCGCAAAGATGTGTAAAACCCTACTCCTGCTTGGTTGTATTAGATGTGTTCTAGCTCAAGTTCTGGGAGCGCTACAGTACTCAGCCGCTGCTCATGCAGAATGGGCTAGAGAATATCCGATCCCCCTGTAGCTACACCTTGGGCCTCCTTTTATACATTCGAAGGGGTCACCAACAGTGGCGTACAGGGCATACATGAGGTGTAAAAGTGGCTACAGTGTTATCATACCTAACACTGACGGTTTAGGACAAGAACATTTAATGCTCCGTTGAGGTGTCCCTTAGCGTCTTGGGGACGGGAAAGGGGTCGTCCCATCAGCAGCGCTTAAGCCCATCCACCGCTAGCGCCTGACATGTTACCAGGAGGACAACAGCTAAAGGACAAGCTGATGACCGTACTGGAGCGATGACAGGGCAGCGAAGGCTTGCCGGGTGCGAGCCTTGCCGGGGCTACGAGCCATCCCGGCAAGATCTTGCCGGGGCTCCAGCCTTCGGTCTTCTATCTTCTGATTATTGCCTTGTCTTGAATATCTCCTTGACTTTATGAACTTGCATCCGGTTGTCTCCCGGCAGGCCTTGCCGCAGGTGTGGCTACAACTGTCCGTGCACAAGTACGGGGTACTAAAGGACCGAATCGTTAGTGCACCGACAGGAGCCCCCGGGCCTGGGCCATACACGGGTGCGAGGCGTTGTTGGGCCAGGCACAAACAGTGCACGGGCACGCGTGGCAGGAGTTATCCGCCGTAATCATTCCATTTACTGCGTCGCCCACGACGTCCATTGAATGCGGGATGTGGGGGACATGCGCAGCGCGGCTGTTACAGCAGCGCGCTCGCGAAGCGTTTCAATATTATTTTAATAAAGAGGCGGCCTCGCGTCATTTACCTCTTGTCTTTTCCAATCTGGGAACCGCCGTCGTCTTCTTCCTCGAGTCGAAATAGAGCCCCTCTCATCCATCCGCGCCTCCACTCCCTCCCCGTCCTCAGCTTGAGCCTCCACAACCGCCATGCCGCCCAAAGCAAGCAAGGGCAAGGAGGTGGACGCCGCTGTCTCGGAGAACAAGCTGGCGAAGATGCGGAAGGAGCACGCCGTCTTCCCGCCGGTGCTCGACACGGGCACTCTAAGGGGGCGGTACCAGATGATGTGGCCGACGGAGACGAGTGCGCACCCGGCCACCTTCGTGAGTCCAGGTTCTTCCAGGGGCGACTCAAACAAATATCATTTCTTTGCCGATTACTTCTATTGCGGACTCTGCCCCCCGTTTTCCGACTTCTTCAACGACATCATGATCACCTACGTTCTATGGCTTCCAACTCTTGGATTTCACGCCGAATGCTATGACATGCATGTCAGTTTTCGCTCACCTTTGCGAAAACTTCGCCGGAGTAGTCCCTAGCACCACCCTTTTCCGCCATTACTTCATTCCCCATATCCAAAATGGCGAGGCCCTTTCCGGTTCCATCGCTTGGATTCCACGGCCAGGAACCAAGGAGGTCTATCCGGACGGGGCCTACCACGTGAAATGGGATGAATGGCGGGCCAGATGGTGCTAGATTCGCGAGGCAAAAATTCCACCCTTTTGCCTGCCGCGTCCTTTACTTTCTGAGTTTTTGGTTTCTCTTATCTCATTTGTTTTGCTTTGATTTGCTCCTGCAGAGATGATACAGAAACATTGGCACAAAGGGTAGCGAAGAGGGCAAAGACCTCGACGGGTGACGAACCGCCGGCAAGCAACTCAGGTGCGCCAGAGACGATCAACGTCAGCCCGGAGTCAAGCCCATCACGCAGCCCTCAACACAGCCCCCGGCGCAGCCCCCAGCGTGAGTCCATTACTCACTTTCCGCTGGCAAGTGCCGGGGTGTGTATCTTCACTGCTGACATCACCAGACGTGCAGGAGGAGAGCGGCGACAAGGAGAACCGTCAGAGGCTACCCCTGATATGCCGCCTCCATCAACCACGCCGCCCAGGAATGGGTCCACGGCAAGGACTTCCTCTAGCATGCTCTACCGCGATGAGGAAGAGCCGGCAAGCACGGGCACCGACAGCTCTACACCGGCAACCAATGTTGGCACAGGTATTTGTTATTCTGTTTTCCTTCTTTTTTGTCTTCTTGATTTGTTTTCTTGGCCCCCAGACATTCCCTCGGTGGAGCATATGGATGTCGATGCTGTCATCGAGTAGACCGCCAGGGATGCTGCCGCCGAGGCTGACAGGATTTCCGCTGACGAGGCCACCAAGAAATGTGCCACCGAAACTATCAAAGCCACCAAGAACGCTGCCGCCGAGGCCGCCAAGGATGCCAGCGCCGAAGCTGCCAGGGCTACGCAGGAAGAGGCCGCCAAGGAATCCGCCGAGACGGCCGGCGAGGAGGCTAGTGACCGTACTGACGGCATCCCTGCCGCAGGAGCGCCAGGCGCTACGCCGGACACAGAGCCCCCAGTTGCCGGGGAGGCGGCTGTTGAGGAACAGCCACCAACATCCGAAGCTCCCTCGTCAAGCAAGTAGCTCAAGATTTGCAACAACTTGTTCGTCAGCATCCCAGGCACGGCAGGCACTAGGGCGCCATCTGAAGGGGAAGTCTTTGATGAAGATGCCATTGCCGCTGCTGGGCTCGAGGTCGTTGATGAACCAAGCGCCAGTAGCAGCAAATCTGAAGAAGAGAAGCTCTTCAAGGACATGCACGACAACTACCAGAAGCTCCAAGCACTCCACCGCGCCCGAAAGGAGAAACTAGACTCCAGGGCCGCGGTTGTCGACAAGCTTGAAGCAGATCTCCAGAAACGCGTTGAGGAGACGCAGGCCTGGTTTGCCGAAGCTTTTCAGGAGTTGAGGACGGGCCAAGAGCAACTGAGTCGAAGGTGGGATGAGCTCCTCATGAAGCAGTCCGACTTTGAGCAGGCACAGGAAGATGCCAAACAACAGGCCGCCACAGAGGAAGCACGCCTAAGAGAGCTCCGTGTCGGGCTTGAGGCTCATGATGATGACCTCACCGCTCATGAGAAGGCACTTGCCGACAAGCTCCGCACCAAGGACGAGGAGATTGAAAGGCTTGTCGCACAGCGGACCCAGGATCTGGAGCTGAAGCATAGGGAGACACTTGAGGCCCTGACCACAGACCATGCGGGCAAGCTAAAGGAGGCCATCGATGCTGCCGGATCTGCAGAAGCCGCCAAGAACTTGCTGGAGGAGAGGGTGAAGAAGCTGGAGGCAGATCTCGAGGACCACGGCAAGAAGATCTCAACACTCGAAGCTGAAAGAGACAAAGCTCTCCACAGCCTCATGGAGATGCATGTCACCATATCTGACAAGACCAAACAGCTCTCTTCAGCCACTGACTCCATCGAAGATCTGAAAATGAAACTGGCCATGCTGGAGGAGACTCTTGAGGGCAGCAGGGCTCGAGAGAAGGCCTTGGTCAAAGATCTCCGAAATGAGCAGGAGCTGCTCAACAGCGCTGCCACCGCTCACAACGACTATGTGTCAGGAGTGCAAATCTGGACTGAAAAGCTTGTCGATGTTGCGGAGAAGCTTGCCGCACAATTGTCCACCATGGGCCTGGAAGGCTTCAGGTACTCTTCTGATGACAGGGTATCCCCGAGCGCCAAGCTGACCATGTTCTTCGATGGAATGATTTATGCCCTGAAGCAGCTACAGTCTGACTGAACAACCCATCTGGCCAGCGAATCACGCAAGCTCTGCCAGGCTGTCCTCTGCAAGGTGCTTGTCAAGGTGGTGCACAAGAACCCCGGCATCAACCTCGCCAATGTCCTTGACCGCCTGCCAAAGGATGCAGATCTCAAGCCGGCATAAGAACTTGTCGCGCCCATCGTCGACAGGGTAAGCCAAGTCAAGAGAGTTGAAGGCGATCGCCGGGATTAGCTGCCTTACTTCTCGCCGCCATCCATGCCAAGAACAGTTTATCTTATGTTAGAACCGTGGCAAGATTGATGTAATATAACTTGCTACGTTCTGGACGAATGTTATGCTATTCCCCTTGTTTAATTTCTTTCTGTATGTATTCGCCCTACGCTTGATTGGAAACTTGCCGGCGCGCGCACCCTTGCCGCGAGCGCTAGGTGCGGGACTTTAGTAGCCTGCTGGCGGTGCCGCTACCGACAAGAGACCTTGATGTTTTCAGTGCAGCCACCTACACCGTTGAGCGGACTCGAAACAGAGTAAGGGCGCAGCCGATCACAACAAGGTTCCTTCGCGTGCAGGTTTTCCATACAAGAGTTGAAATCGTTCAAGGAGAATAACAAAAACAGAAAATTTTGTTTAAAGTTTCTGCAACTTAGCAACTTAGCTTTTCCGCTTGTACTTCCTCCGGCAAGATGTCAACCTTGAACGTCGCCTGTCGGTATCCATACCATCCTTTCCCCAGATGTCGGAGAAACGACACCTATGGGATCGCGAGGATCCCTTTACGATTCGGCAAGGGGAAGGGTTTGTACAGAGAGCAGATCTGATGATCAACACGCAGGAATTTTACCCAGGTTCGGGCCGCAAAGATGCGTAAAACCCTACTCCTGCTTGGTTGTATTAGATGTGTTCGAGCTCAAGTTCTGGGAGCGCTACACTACTCAGCCGCTGCTCATGCAGAATGGGCTAGAGAAGATCCGATTCCCCTGTAGCTACGCCTTGGGCCTCCTTTTATACATTAGAAGGGGTCACCAACAGTGGCGTACAGGGCATACATGAGGTGTAAAAGTGGCTACAGTGTTATCATACCTAACACTGACGGTTTAGGACAAGAACATTTAATGCTCCGTTGAGGTGTCCCTTAGCGTCTTGGGGACGGGAAAAGGGGCCGTCCCATCAGCACCGCTTAAGCCCATCCACCGCTAGCGCCTGACACCTTACCAGGAGGACAACAGCTAAAGGACAAGCTGATGACCGTACTGGAGCGATGACATGGCAGCGAAGGCTTGCCGGCTGCGAGCCTTGCCGGGGCTACGACCCATCCCGGCAAGATCTTGCCGGGGCTCCAGCCTTCGGTCTTCTATCTTCTGATTATTGCCTTGTCTTGAATGCCTCCTTGACTTTATGAACTTGCATCCGGTTGTCTCCCGGCAGGCCTTGCCGCAGGTGTGGCTACAACTGTCCGTGCACAAGTACGGGGTACTAAAGGACCCAATCCTTAGTGCACCGACAACTAAGGATTGTGTCCTTTAGTACCCCGTAGTTGTGCACGGATAGTTCTAGCCACACCTGCGGCCAGGCCTACCGGGGAACAACCGAATGCAAGTTCATAAAGTCAAGGAGGCATCCAAGACAAGGCAGCAATTAGAAGATAGTAGACCGAAGGCTGGAGCCCCGGCAAGGTCTTGCCGGGATGGCTCACGGCCCCGGCAAGGCTCGCACCAGGCAAGACCTCGCCACTCTGCCACCGCTCCAGTGCAGCGACTAGCTTGTCGCTTAGCTGTTGTCCTCCTGGGTGCGTGTCAGATGCTAGTGGTAGAAGGGCTTAAGCGGTGCTGATGGGACGGCTTCTTTTCCCTCCCCAAGACGCTAAGGGACACCTCAACGGAGCATTAAATGTTCTTGTCCTAAACCGTCAGTGTTAGGTATGATAACACTGTAGCCACTTTTACACCTCATGTATGCCCTGTACGCCACTATTGGTATAAAAGCAGGCCCAAGGCGTAGCTACAGGGGGAGGGGATCTTCTCTAGCCCATTCTGCATGAGTAGCGGCTGAGTACTCTAGTGCTCCCAGAACTTGAGCTAGAACACATCTAATACAACCATGCAGGAGCAGGGTTTTACGCATCTTTGCGGCCCGAACCTGGGTAAAATTCCCGCGTGTTGATCATCAGATCTGCTCTCTATACAAACCCTTCCCCTTGCCGAATCATAAAGGGATCCTCGCGATCCCATAGGTGTCGTTTCTCCGACATCTTTTGGCGCGCCAGGTAGGGGGCAAGGGTTGTGTGAACCTGATCTAGTGATCAGCGCATCAGTTCCTTCATCATCTTCATCATCATGGCCCCCAAGAGGAAGGGGTTCACGGCCGTTGGACCGTCCACGTCCGCCGCGCCTGTGCTTACGCGCACGGGCGACGGTATCGACGCGGGTGGAGGAAGTAGAGATCCAGAGCTTCCACGACGTTCTGGTGGCCATAGCCAGGCGAGCGGCGTCATCTGCGCCACTAGATCTAAGGACGGAGCCGTGCTGCTAGCTGGCGGTGCAGCAAACTCCGGAGACGGAAGGGCGCCTTCCAAGACACCCACACCGGCGTGAAAGCACATTTGCTCCCTTGGTGGTTTTGGTAATTAATAACAACATATAAGTCATTGAACTAATGTTTCCACTAAGTATATTTCAGGAAATGTTCAATGATAGGATTGGCAAAAGGATTGTGGAGATTGTGGAATACCCCAAGATGCAAGGAAATAGGTTGGCAAAGCTTCATGGAAGAGGAGTCTACATTTTACATTTGTGAGAAATCACTTTGAGTCCATAGGAAAGCCAATACTATTAAAAGGGGGTAAGGTTTTGTTGGTGAACAAAATGCTCATACGTGCACAAGTGATAGTCACCAAAAACACCCACAAGCTCTCCCACCAAAGTCTGTCCAAAGCCAAATACTCAAAATCGGTGCAACCAACATTTCCATCCCGGTGCCACCGATTCTCAACCTCAGACAGACTCAGAACTATTCCACCACCACCTACTCGAGAGAAGCACTCAGAAGTTGGTCATTTTGTGTGTAACGGTTGGATTTTTGGGGATGCCTATATATACCCCTCCACCACCACCTACTCGAGAGAGAAGCACTCAGAACTATTCCATACTTGCCCCATCCAGTTTTCTGAGAGAGAACCACCTATTCTTGTGTTGAGGTCAAGATCTTCCACTCCAACCATATGGATCTTGATTTCTAGCCTCCCCAAGTTGCTTTCCACCAATCCCATCTCTTCCACCAAGCCAAATCTGTGAGAGAGTGATTGTGTGTTGAGGAGTCTATAATCTTGAAGCACAAGAGCAAGGACTTCATCGACATTACCGAGCCTATTACCTTTTGGAGGGTGGTGCCTCCTAGATTGGTTAGGTGTTGCTTGGGAGCCTCCTACTTCATGTTGTGGAGTTGAACCAAGAAGTTTGTAAGGGCAAGGAGATCGCCTACTTCGTGAAGATCTACCCATAGTGAGGCTAGTCCTTCGTGGACGGAAGCCGTTATGGAATCACTACTAGAAAGAAGGCTGTTAGTGGCGCACCTATTTTGGCTATTAATGGCGCACTATAGGTGCGCCACTATTATCACGCCATTAGTAACAAATAGTAATGGCGCACCTCTGGTGCGCCATTAGTAATCCAAATACTAGTGGCGCACCATGTGGTGCGCCATTACTATTGCTACAGGTGCGCCACTGGTAACTTTTTTTATTGAATTTTTGTGAATTTTTTTTTGAATGGTGCGCCACTGGTACTAGAATTGGTGCGCCACTGCTATATTTTTGAAATCTGGATCACGATTTTTTTTGCTCGTTTTTCCTCTTTTTTTGCTCATTTTTTGCTCGTTTTTGCTCGTGTTTTTGCTCATTTTTTTGCTCTTTTTGCTTGTTTTTGCTCGTTTCTGCACAACCGCCGACGAAGTTGGGCCGGACCACCCGCGAGAGGCGAGCGATGCGCTCGTCTCCCTCCGTCCCTCGCACGAGCAGGAGGCCATGGCGGCGCTGCATAGAACAGGGGCGGCGGCGCGAGGCTCCTCGATGGTCGGAATGGCATGGAGGCGAGGGGGAAACGGGCGGATCCGGTGACGGGCACCTCAGATCCGATGGCGGCTTGGCAAACGGAGGATGGGTCTGACTGGGCATCTCTGGCGGCGCCATGGAATGTACCTGCGAGGGGGAAGACAGAGAGAGATGAGGGAGAAGAGCAACGAGAGGGAGAAGGAGGCCAGCAGCGAGAAGGGACGGCCGGAACCGGCTCTGGTGGTGCTCCGGCGAGGGTGTTGAGGAGGTCGGGCGCGGAGGCGCGGCCTCGGGCACTCACCTGGGAGGAAAACGGGAGGAGCTGCGGGCGGCGGCACTCCTGTGGCTCCTATGAAGGGAGGAAGAAGGGGAAGGGGAAGGAAGAAGCAGGATGGCAGGAGAGAGAGGGGTCAAAGAGGATAAGAGAGGGAACCGGTGGTGGGTGGGAACTGCCACGTCACTGCCCAGACTTAGTAATGGCGCACCTAGGTGTGGTGCGCCATTACTATGTACCTTAGTAATGGCACACCACACCTAGGTGCGCCATTACTAAGGTACATAGTAATGGCGGCTTGGCAAACGGAGGATGGGTCTGACTGGGCATCTCTGGCGGCGCCATGGAATGTACCTGCGAGGGGGAAGACAGAGAGAGATGAGGGAGAAGAGCAACGAGAGGGAGAAGGAGGCCAGCGGCGAGAAGGGACGGACGGAACCGGCTCTGGTGGTGCTCCGGCGAGGGTGTTGAGGAGGTCGGGCGCGGAGGCGCGGCCTCGGGCACTCACCTGGGAGGCAAACGGGAGGAGCTGCGGGCGGCGGCGCTCCTGTGGCTCCTACGAAGGGAGGAAGAAGGGGAAGGGGAAGGAAGAAGCAGGATGGCAGGAGAGAGAGGGGTCAAAGAGGATAAGAGAGGGAACCGGTGGTGGGTGGGAACTGCCACGTCATTGCCCAGACTTAGTAATGGCGCACCTAGGTGTGGTGCGCCATTACTATGTACCTTAGTAATGGCGCACCACACCTAGGTGCGCCATTACTAAGGTACATAGTAATGGCGCACCTAGGTGTGGTGCGCCATTACTATTTTTAAATGTTTTTGAATTTTGAAGGCGGGAAAATAGTAGTGGCGCACTATGCACTGGTGCGCCATTGCTAATTTTTTTAAATTTTTGTATTATTTTGCCTCCAGATCTAACAATGGCTGTAACGTTTTTTCTGTTAGGTTTTTGAGGATTCTAAAAAATCGATAACGGGCATAGCTAGTTAAATTTGGATGTAACTTTTTGAGTAGTATCTTTTTCATATAAAAAACTTTTTCATCGGAGGTCGTATGCAAAAGTTACGGCCATTTTACCGAAACACGGCGGGTTTTTTTTTTGCAAAAAAATTCAAAATTCATGTTTGTTAATTTTCGTAACAACTAGAACACATAACACATGGGCATCTATTTTTTTGAATTTTTTTGAATCTTTTATCATTTTCTTTTATTTTTTTCTAAACCGAAAAGGCGATCCACGGGGGGGGGGGGGGTGTTTGTGTGTGTGCGGTGGGGTGTGTCTGTGTGTGTGAGCAATAGGAATGGCGCACCCTCCCTGGTGCGCCATTGCTAAGGTTAGCAATGGCGCACCAGGGAGGGTGCGCCATTACTATTGCTCACACACACAGACACACCCCACCGCACACACATAGCAATGGCGCACCACACCAAGGTGCGCCATTACTATGCTACATAGTAATGGCGCACCTTGGTGTGGTGCGCCATTGCTATGTCTGGTGAGGTGGGGGGGTGGGCAAAAAAAATAACAATGGCGCACTGCTCAGGTGGTGCGCCACTACTAAAAAAATAACAATGGCGCACCTGTTTCTGGTGCGCCATTGCTATATAGCAGTGGCGCACCACCACCATGGTGCGCCACTAATAGGGATATTGGCTATAGCCAGTTTTCTAGTAGTGTATAGTCAAGGTTGCTACTTCGTGGACCCTTATGGGTGGAGCCCTCCGTGGACTCTCGCGACCGTTACCCTCCGTGGGTTGAAGACTCCATAAACGTGGATGTACGATAGCACCACCTATCGGAACCAAGGGAAAACATCATCGTGTCTACAATTGCGTTTGATCTTCCTACCCTATCCTTTACTACTCATGCTTGTTGTTACTTTCCGCTGCTATACTCTTAGACATGCATGTGTAGGGTGTACTTGACTTGCCATGAAATGCTAAAACTGCCAACTCTAAAATTTGGGAAAAGGCAAAACTTTTATTTGATCAAGTAGTCTAATCACCCCCCCTCTAGACATACTTTCGGTCCTACAAGTGGTATCAGAGCATTGGTCTCCATTGCATTGGTCTCACAACCTAGGAGAGTATGGCGTCTAGGGAGGGTAATTATCACCGTAGAGGTCCGTACTTTGTTGGCACTAATTTTGCTAGTTGGAAGCACAAAATGAAAATGCATATTCTTGGTCATAACCCCGCCGTTTGGGCTGTTGTTCGTGTTGGCTTGCAAGGTGAATTCTTTGGAGATGGAAAGGAACCAGATCGTGAAGCGACCGCGGAAGAATTGAAGATGTTGCAATACAACGCTCAAGCATGCGACATTCTATTCAACTGCCTATGCCCAGAAGAATTCAACAAAATCAACCATCTTGAGAATGCAAAAGAGATTTGGGATACTTTGGTTGATATGCACGAAGGAACCGAGTCCGTGAGAGAATCCAAGTTGGATGTTCTTCAAGGTCAGCTTGACAAGTTCAAGATGAAGGATGGTGAAGGAGTCGCAGAGATGTACTCTAGGCTAGCTCTCATCACCAATGAGATTGCCGGCTTAGGAAGCGAAGAAATGACCGACAAATTCATCATCAAGAAGATAGTTAGAGCTTTGGATGAGAGATACGACACCGTGTGCACATTGATCCAAATGATGCCCAACTACAAAGATCTCAAGCCTACGGAAGTCATTGGAAGGATTGTTGCTCATGAGATGACACTCAAAGACAAGGAAGAGCTTCATCACAAGTCTAGCGGTGCTTACAAAGCCACAAGTGATGCTCCCGCAACCTCAAGCAACAACCTTGTCACCAATGAAGAGATAAGCCTCATGGTCAAGAAATTCAACAAGTTCTACAAGAATAGAGGCAAAGAAAGAAGCTCCAACTCAAGATATGATGAGAAGCGTTCGTCAAGTCGTGACCGCAATTGCGACAATTGTGGGAAGCCCGGACACTACTCCAATGAGTGCACGGCTCCCTACAAACGAAGAGAAGAGTCACCAAGAAGACGAAGCTCAAGGAATGAATCACCTCAAAGAGAGAGAAGGAGTAGAGATGATCGTTATGAACGAAGACACTCAAGGAGAAGTAGGGATTCGGACAAGAAGGACAAGTACACCAAGAGCTACACAAGAAGGAAACATCAAGCTCATGTTGGTGAATGGGTTTCCGGCTCCGACTCCGACGACAACTCCAAGAGAAGCTATCACTCCGACTCCGACTATAGTCAAGATGATGGTGTTGCCGGAATTGCTCTAGTGACTACCAACTCCCATGATCTATTTGACTCACTAAACGAAGGGAGTGGAAGTTGCTTCATGGCTAAAGGCCCCAAGGTATCACACCCCGAGTATCTTGATTTCGATAGTGATGAAGATGATTTGCTTTGTGATGATGACTTGCTCTTTGATAAAACTAGTGATGTTAGTCAAAATGAACTTGATAATTCTCATGCTAGTCAAGATAAGTCAATTGATGATGATAAGATGAAAATAGAAGAACTAACTAAAGAACTAAACACTCTTAAGTTAGCTCATGAATCTACTCTTGAAGATCATAGAGAGCTTGTAAGAACTCATGAGAAGCTACGCTTCGAGAAGCTCAACTTGGAGCAAGAGCATGAGTTTCTTAAAGCTATCAATGACGATCTCCGAAAGAAGACTTCATCTTATCTAGCCAAACGACTACTCTTGTCTACTTTCATGCCACAAGTTAAATCTAAACAAACTAGTAACAAAGGCAAGAAAGGTTCTTCATCTAGTAGCAATAATAAAAATGCTAAACCCAATGATGGTGCTTCTAGTAGTTCTATTGATTCCACTAATGATGTTTCTCTTAGCCAAGTTACACTTGAGCAAGAAAATGCTTTATTGAAAGGAATTATAGAAAAAGGTATCTACAAGAGTCTTGCCGGGTGTAAGCAATTTGAGGAAATTGTACGCAAGCACGGAGGATACCGGAAGAATCGTGGTGTTGGCTACTTCAACGCAAATTGAGTTGAATGGGAAGAAGGTCAATATCCCGAGCCCAAGTTTGTTCCTCAAAAGGAGAAGTATGAAAATACTCTTCCCAAGGGGACAAGCACTCAAGATGACCTTCCACCACAAGACCACAAGCTCACACTACTAGAAAAATGGCTATAGCCAATATCCCTATTAGTGGCGCACCATGGTGGTGGTGCGCCACTGCTATGTAGCAATGGCGCACCAGAAGCAGGTGCGCCATTGTTATTTTTTTAGTAGTGGCGCACCACCTGAGTAGTGCGCCATTACTATTTTTTTGTCCATCCCCCCACCCTACCAGACATAGCAATGGCGCACCACACCAAGGTGCGCCATTACTATGCTACATAGGAATGGCGCACCTTGGTGTGGTGCGCCATTGCTATGTCTGGTGGGGCTGTGTGCCTGCGTGTGTGTGAGGTTAGTAATGGTGCACCCTCCCTGGTGCGCCATTGCTAAGGTTAGCAATGGCGCACCAGGGAGGGTGCGCCATTCCTAACATTTCACACACACACAAACACACAGCCCCCCACACACACACACCCACCCCCCCCCCCCCCGGTGGATCGTCTTTTCAGTTTAAAAATAAATAAAAGAAAATGATAAAAGAGTCAAAAAAATTCAAAAAAATAGATGCCCATGTGTTATGTGTTCTAGTTGTTAGGAAAATTAACAAACACGAATTTGGAATTTTTTTGCAAAAGGCCGCCGTGTTTCAGTAAAATGGCCGTAACTTTTGCATACGACCTCCGATGAAAAAGTTTTTTATATGAAAAAGCATCTACTCGAAAAGTTACATCCGAATTCAACTGGCTATGCCCGTTATCGATTTTTTAGAATCCTCAAAAACCTAACAGAAAAAAAGTTACAGCCATTTTAAGATCTAGAGGCAAAAAAATTAAAAAATTAAAAAAAGTTAGCAATGGCGCACCAGTGTATAGTGCGCCACTACTATTTTCCCGCCTTCAAAATTCAAAAAAATTTAAAAATAGTACTGGCGCACCACGCCTAGGTGCGCCATTACTAAGGTACATAGCAATGGCGCACCACCCCTAGGTGCGCCATTACTAAGGTACATAGTAATGGCGCACCACACCTAGGTGCGCCATTACTAAGTCTGGGCAGTTTCAAAACGCCCACCTACCCCCAATACCCTTATCCACTTCCCTCCTCCTCCACACATTTCTATCCTCCTCCTCCTCCTCCTCTCCTCCTTCCTCCTTCCTCCTCCTTCCTCCTCCTTCCTCCTCCCTCCTCCTCATGGTCCTCTCCGGCGACCTCCTCCTCACGGTCTTCTCCGGCGAACTCCTCCTCACTGTCCTCTCCGGCGACCTCCTCCTCACGGTCCTCTCCGTCGACCTCCTCCTCACTCCTCCTCACGGTCCTCTCCGGCGACCTCCTCCTCACTGTCCTCTCCGGCGACCTCCTCCACACTCCTCCTCACGGTCCTCTCCGGCGAACTCCTCCTCCTGCTCCTCCTCTCCGGCGACCTCCTCCTCCTCCTCCTCTCCGGCCGGTGACCTCCTCCTCCCTCCTCCTTCCTCCTCACAGTCCCTCCTCCTCACAGTCCCTCCTCCTCCTCACGGTCCCTCCTCCTCCCTCCTCTCCTCCTCTCCTCTCTCCTCCCTCCTCTCCTCCCTCCTCTTCTGCCTCCTCTCCTTCCTCCTCTACTTCCTCCTCACAGTCCCTCCTCCTCCCGGCACAAAGAACGTACCAAGATGCAAACCAGAACGAAATTCAAAAAAAATCGCAAAAAAAAATCGCAAAAAAAATCGCAAAAAAAAATAGCAATGGCGCACCTTTTAGGGGTGCGCCATAAACATCGGGATAGCAATGGCGCACCTTTTAGGGGTGCGCCATAAACATCGGGATAGCAATGGCGCACCTTTTAGGGGTGCGCCATAAACATCGGGATAGCAATGGCGCACCTTCTCCTGGTGCGCCATTACTAACTTTTTTTTATTTAATCGCAAAATAAAATCGCAAAAAAAAACCGCAAAAAAAATAGCAATGGCGCATCATGGGTGTTAGTAGTGGCGCACTGTCCTCTATTAGCAGTGGCGCACCTGAAGTGTTAATAATGGCGCACCAGGTGGTGCGCCACTAGTATTTGGATTACTAATGGCGCACCAGAGGTGCGCCATTACTATTTGTTATTAATGGCGTGTTAATAGTGGCGCACCTATAGTGCGCCATTAATAGCAAAAACTGGTGCGCCACTAACAGCCTTTTTTCTAGTAGTGTCAAGGGCAAGAACAAGCTTCAAGAGGACATTGACTCATATGAAGATGGATCCCTAGCTATGGTGGAGTGGGTTCCCAAGGCTACGTCAAGCTCAACTTCTACAAAGGCTACTACAACACCAAGGATCCCCATCAACTTGATGTGGGTCCCCAAGAAGAAGAACTAGAGAGTTCTTGAGGGGTGACTCCGCCAATGAAATTCACTCACATTCATTATTGGCAAGAATTATTTGCAATCAACATTAACTCTATGCAATAGTTCAAGGAGTCACACATTCCCTCAAAGGTAAGCAAGGGACAAGGTAATCAACAAATCAATGGACATCATCACACATGTTTTGCACTCCATGTCCATAGATATCCTTGTATTTGTCTCTTGTGTGTTGGGACTAACCCATGTAGGTGAGAAGAGTAAGGAAACAACAAGGATGCTCCCAACTCTTGGTGATCTTCATCAACCTTGAGCATCCACCACTACCTCACCAACATGAAGTCTTCATCGACAAAACCCAAGGTTAGTCTATCCCTCTTATGGGGGGATGTCACATCAAGGGGGAGCTTTACTCTAAGACTTGAGTCAAAGCATCTCTTAGTATGTGACAACATTAAATGCTTTATGTAAAAGTGGTAACCCCACTTGTGCTTAAACGATGAGTATGACCTATGATCAAGTATTCTTACTTGGCTCCTAAGTCAAATATTCATATATAGATGACTTCGTCATCGCCCTAGTGCTTGTTAGATGCTAGTGTGTATGTGCATGTTTGTCATGATTTCATTTGACATCTTATTGTGTGAGCATGTTGGTTTGCATTTATTTTCTCATTCAAGGACATCCAATTGTTGCTATTTGGCTTTTGTTTTATCTTTTGCCAATTGGATGGACAAGAATGCCTAGGACCACTCTTTAGCTATCTATGCTTTCTCACCTCATATTCTATTCATGCTGCATCACAAAAGTTGAACAAGTACTTTTCGATCCCTCTGTGTGTGGAGCACTCGGAGTTCCGTATCGACAAGGACTGACCATTAAAACCTCCCAAGTGCATCTCGATGGAACCAACCCCAAAATCTCGGTCTCACCGAATGCCTAGGGTTGATCTGGTTTTCAATCTCGGTACTACCGATTTCATATTCTCGGTTACACCGAGTTTCCCTATCAGCTGACAGTTGTGGAACTCGGTGACACCGAAAATTTAAAATCGGTATCACCGATAGTGAAGGGTATATAGTCTGTGGTTCCGACGGTTCGAAATTTCAATCTTCAAATCGTCGTGCCTCAAACCCTAAGCTGCCGCAGAAGGACCCCCTGGTCATCGCCTTGCCTTCCCGAGCCTCTCCGCCGCTGGGAATCCTCGCCGTCGACGAGCATCTTCGCCGCCGTCGCCGCCGTAGCGGATCCGTCACCGAGCTAGGGTACGAATTCGATCTTTCTTGCGCTCCCGTCTGATTCTCGCGCAATAAAGTTGTTTTTCTCTATAAGCCACAGTTTGCTCATCGTTCTATCCACGAGAAAACTCCGTAGATTAGCGAACCATCGATTTTCTAGGGTTTGCCTTCCGCCCGATGGAACTCGGTAGAACCGAAGTGAACAAATCGGTCTCACCGATTTGTCTGTCTGTGTTGCTGAGAACTGTCTCGGTGAAACCGAGTACTTCTTTTCGATCCCACCGAAAAGAGTGCCAAGTTTCTGTTAATGAGATAGTCAGTCTCGGTGGCACCGAAAATTTTACTTCGGCTGTACCGATTTGCATGTGACAGAATGCAAAACTTTGAAAATCTTTTGTTCAATCTTTCAAAAACCAGCCACATTTTGTGATGACTTATCCTTTTCTGCTCCTCTATATTCTGTTCACAGGGTCAGTATGTCAAGTGCTGAGGACAGTGAGAACAACTTCAGAGAGAAGAGTGTTGAATTGGATTCTGGCACTAGTCCTGAATCTAGTTCATCTTCAGATCCAGGCACCCTCAGTTCTCATGGGTTGCCCAAGGCTGCTACAAGGGCCAGGAAGAAGCTGAATTCAGATGAGGAGGATTCAGACTTCGTTCCAGAAGAGATTCTTGCTAAGAAGCAAGAAAAGGCTGCCAAGAAAGCTGCAAATGAAGCTACCTCTTCAAGGAGAGCTGTCAGGAAAGTGTATGCTAGCTCTGAGGCTATGAGAGCACCTGAAGGTGCTAGAACAAAGATGGCTCTTCACCTTGAGTCACCCCCTAAGAAGGCAAGGGAGAAGAAGGGTGCTAGGAAGAGGATAGTCTATGTCACTGGCAGGCAGACCTCCATGCTTGAGGACCCTGAGGAGGCTGCTGCTGCTGCTGAGGAGGAGGAAGAACATGTTGAGAAAGCCCCTCCCAAGAAGAAAAAGAAGCTTATGGCTGATGCTATGCCAAAGACTGGCACATCCAAGAGCACTAAATCTGCACCCAAGAAGCCTGCTGCTGAGAAGCCCAAGAGATTGTCCAAGCAAATTCTAGCATCTGAGAAGAACAAAGGGACTGCCTCCAGAGTTGAGGATGAGGATGCCATGTCTGCCCTAATGAAGCTTAGGCCACACCTTCCAGTACATAATGCCAGCTACCCACTTGCTGAGGATATGAAGAAGAGGTAGGACTCTGGCTTGAGGGCATGAAGAGCTGCTGATCCATATGCCCAAAGGAAGAAGCCAGCTGTGGACTACAGATTCTTCACCAGAGAGCAACAGGATCAAGACCCTTAATGATAAGGTGGATGGGCTGACTAGAACAGTAAATGAGCTCAACAAGGAAGTTGACTCAGTGCCTCTTCCTCAGACTTCTTCTGATGACGATGATGAGGAGGATGGTTCTCCTCTCAGGCCAGGCACACAGTTTACCACTCAGGCCAGATCAGCCACTGTGCCAGCTCCAGACTTGAGGCCCTCTTCATCAGCTCCTGCTACTGTCACCTCAGCTCCTGCTCCATCAGTTTCAGTTCCTCCAGTTGCCACACCAACTCCATCCACGACATCTGTAGAGATCTTCGCCGATGCTGTTCTCTCGACTCCTTCATCAACAACCGGAGGAGATCAGCCCAAGAACGCTTAGAGATATGCCTTTGAACTTTTTGGTAACTTGTTGCCAAAGGGGGAGAAGTGTATATAGATCTTTAGGCTTCGAGTGAGAGAGCGTTTGGTGTTTATTGCTTTTTCAAAACATTTGATCTTTTGGTTGCTTGTGATACATGTTTGTGGTGTTTGATCATACGCGTTATGTGTGATGCTACTATTTCCTATCATCTTAATGCTTATGGGATGATCTTTCACCTTTGCTTGATTGTGTTGTGCTATGATGTTCATTCTAATTACTCTCGCACACCACCAAGATGTATCTGACATGGAAGAAGTGCCCCATGTACCTAATCGATTGTGCATTTGCATTCAAACGCAAATTTAAAATAATGCACAAATTTAGGGGGAGCTCTTGCTTATCACATACTTCTCAAAGCGACGATTATATTCATTGATTATATCATATGTCGAAGCTTTGATCTATATGTTGTCATCAATTACCAAAAAGGGGGAGATTGAAAGCACATTTGCTCCCTTGGTGGTTTTGGTAATTAATAACAACATATAAGTCATTGAACTTATGTTTCCACTAAGTATATTTCAGGAAATGTTCAATGATAGGATTGGCAAAAGGATTGTGGAGATTGTGGAATACCCCAAGATGCAAGGAAATAGGTTGGCAAAGCTTCAAGGAAGAGGACTCTACATTTTACATTTGTGAGAAATCACTTTGAGTCCATAGGAAAGCCAATACTATTAAAAGGGGGTAAGGTTTTGTTGGTGAACAAAATGCTCATACGTGCACAAGTGATAGTCACCAAAAACACCCACAAGCTCTCCCACCAAAGTCTATCCAAAGCCAAATACTCAAAATCAGTGCAACCAACATTTCCATCCTGGTGCCACCGATTCTCAACCTCAGTCAGACTCAGCCAAAACCTAGCCACTTCGGTGCAACCGATTCTATCCCGGTGCCACCGAGTTTAGGTTGCCAACTTTCTGTTACGCAAATTCACAATATCGGTACCACCGAGATTGTTGGATTGGCGTCACCAAGATTGTCAATCTGTGTGTTGGTCACCTTATCGGTGCAACCGAGTTTCCTATATCCGTCTCACTGAGATTCAAAAGTTGCCACCTTTTGGTCACTTCGGTACCACCAAGATTTACACATCGGTGTCACCGACTTGGTCATTTTGTGTGTAACGGTTGGATTTTTGGGGATGCCTATATATACCCCTCCACCACCACCTACTCGAGAGAGAAGCACTCAGAACTATTCCATACTTGCCCCATCTAGTTTTCTGAGAGAGAACCACCTATTCTTGTGTTGAGGTCAAGATCTTCCACTCCAACCATATGGATCTTGATTTCTAGCCTCCCCAAGTTGCTTTCCACCAATCCCATCTCTTCCACCAAGCCAAATCTGTGAGAGAGTGATTGTGTGTTGAGGAGTCTATCATCTTGAAGCACAAGAGCAAGGAGTTCATCGACATTACCGAGCTTATTACCTTTTGGAGGGTGGTGCCTCCTAGATTGGTTAGGTGTCGCTTGGGAGCCTCCTACTTCTTGTTGTGGAGTTGAACCAAGAAGTTTGTAATTGCATGGAGATCGCCTACTTTGTGAAGATCTACCCATAGTGAGGCTAGTCCTTCGTGGACGGAAGCCGTTATGGAATAGTCAAGGTTGCTACTTCGTGGACCCTTATGGGTGGAGCCCTCCGTGGACTCTCGCGACCGTTACCCTCCGTGGGTTGAAGACTCCATAAACGTGGATGTACGATAGCACCACCTATCGGAACCACGGGAAAAAATCATCGTGTCTACAATTGCGTTTGATCTTCCTACCCTATCCTTTACTACTCATGCTTGTTTTTACTTTCCGCTGCTATACTCTTAGACATGCATGTGTAGGGTGTACTTGACTTGCCATGAAATGCTAAAACTGCCAACTCTAAAATTTGGGAAAAGGCAAAACTTTTATTTGGTCAAGTAGTCTAATCACCCCCCTCTAGACATACTTTCGGTCCTACACGGCGCACGCGCCACGAACTTCTCAGGGCACGCGCGATGAATGTCGCCGTGACGTTGGTGGTTCCGGGCGTTCCCATGGAAAGTCTCCTGAGCATCATCCTCGGGATGTACGAGACCAACATGCGCGTCCACGTGCTGGTGGAAGTGGCGCGCGGTCACAGGATCGTGATGTTGCTCCTTCTAACACGGTTAGGAGTCAGAGCACCTCACATTCTTCGCACCTGTCACCACCGCCAACACGAGCAGAAGCGCTGGCACGTGCACAGCTGCTTCTGAACTTCCCTCCTGCTGCGGACAAGCTCGAAGAATGGAGAGCTGTCATTCAGAGCCTCGTTGGCCTCGCCAACGAAGATAAGCCACAGCAGGCAGAGCCTTCGTGGCACCAGTCCATCAAGCCGGCACGCGTCGGTGGTGAGAAGACTGGAGGTGGTACAACTACGGTGTACTCTCCCCCACAGCGGCAGCAGCGGTCGCTGACTCGACGGGTCGACACCCGTGATGACGATTCCACGGCGTCGTCCGATCCGCGAACTCGCCGCGATCAACGTCAAGTTCTTCGGGAGCGAGGCAAGGAAGACGCTCGAACTACCATCGAGCGGCGGCGGGAAGCGCGCTATCAGTCCGACAAGCGCGCAGGACCTACTGTACACAAGCCAGCGCCGGGGTATCCTGTCGATCTACCTTACGAGGTGGGTTGTCCAGCGTTTACCCGTGAGCTGCGGCGAGTCCAGTGGCCCAATTCCCGCACGTTCAAGCCGGAGGTCCCGGAGAAATATGACGGCAAGACCCACCCGTCAGAGTTCCTAAGCATCTACACCATTGCGGTGCAGGCTGTCGGGGCTCGTCACGACAAGATACTCACCAACTACTTTCCATTGGTGCTTAAGCCCAACGTCAGGTCATGGTTGATGCACCTGTCGTAGAATTCCATTTCTTTTTGGGCAGATTTGTGCCATGAGTTTGTTGGCGCCTTCACTGGAGGCCACCAAGCTCCTGGCCAGGAAAGCGATCTGCATCTCATCCCCCAGAAGGAAGGCAAGACTTTGCGCAAGTACATCCAGAGGTTCAGCCGCATACATCACAACATTCCAGACGTTCATCATGCCGCTGTTATCAGTGCGTTCCATCAGAACGTGCGCAACCGCAGGATGCGGGAAGAGCTGGCGATGAACAAGATCAGGGATGTTGCCGAGCTTTATGCTCTGGCAGATAAGTGTGCTCGAGCTGAAGAAGGGAGGAGACTTCCCGGCGAAGATGCTGGTGCAGGGGTCGACTCTGGAGATGAGGACACCGCTGCTCCGGCAAAGAAGGGCCGGCGACGTAACAGGAAGCGCAAGGGCAAGGCCGTGCTTGCCGTTGAGGGATCCGGCAACCCCGGTACCGCCAAGAAGGCCAAGGTTGATGACCCCGGCAAGGATGTTGCTGGGTGTGCCTCCTGCCAGGCCTTGGCGGCTGCCGACAAGCTAGACGGTTCCGGCAAGCAGTACTGCAAGATCCATCGCACCAAGGGCCATGATCTCCAAGACTGCCGGCAAGTTGAGCAGCTTGTCGAGAAGCAGAAAGCCGAGTACGAGAGGCGAGACAAGGAGAAGGCCCAGGATGGTGCAGAGGGGTCCGGCAAGAAGCGTGGTGGCCGAGGAGGTCGCCGCGGCAAGGCCAAGCAACAGAAGGATCGTCCCGCTCGAGGCCGCGACAAGCAAGAGGGGGTGATGATGCCATTGAGGAGGACGATGAATCCAGTGAGCAAGAGTTCCAGAAAGCCACAGACACCATGTGCGTTGACGGAGGTGCCTCGTTGCATTCTTCCCACCGCCAACTTAAACAGTGGGCGCGTGAGGTTAATGTGACTGAGCCATTTGTCGGCGCCCGGAAGCCTTTGAAATGGTCCAACACGCCTATCATTTTCGACGTTGAGGATCACCCTGATCGTGTAACCGCGGTCCGGTGTTTGCCGTTGTTGGTCTCACCAACGATTCGCAACCTCAAGGTGACGAAGATGTTAGTTGACGGTGGGGCCGGTCTGAACTTGATCTCACCCGAGGTGATCAAGAGATTGCAAATTCCTGATGGAGATCTCGAGGAAACGGGCTCGTTTCAAGGGGTCAATCCAGGAAGGAGTCAGCCCAAGGGAAAGATCACGCTGCCGGTGACATTTGGTAGCGACCTGAATTTCAGGATAGAGAAGATTGTCTTCGATGTCGCCAAGATTCCATTGCCATATAATGGGATCCTTGGCCGTCCAGCACTGGCCAAGTTCATGGCGGCATCACATTACGCCTACAATGTGCTGAAGATGCCCGGGCCGATGAGCGTTATCACTGTCAGTTCCGACAAGAAAGACGCGCTTATCTGCACCAATCAACTATACCGGGAGGCAGTTGCAGCATCTGCCGCCAAGGCACTTGCTCCTGCCGGTGAAAATCCCGGGGGGAAGAAGACCGGCAAGACCTCCTGCACACACTCCGGCAAGCGCACCTCCTCGGAGTGCTGCGCTCCTGTTGAGGATGTGCCAGAGAGTTCCATCGGCAAGAGCAAGAAGTCCAAGGCTGCTCCGCCAGAGACCAAGTAGGTGCCCGCCAAGGAAGATGGCTCGGGAGGAACTTTCACCATAAATTCCACCCTCGACAGCAAATAGGAAAGCGCGCTCGTTGCCTTCCTGCGGGCGAATGTCGATGTGTTTGCATGGCAACCATCTGATATCCCCGGTGTTCCCAGGGAGGTGATTGAGCTCCACCTTGCCATATGTCCACACGCGCAGCTCGTCAAGCAGAAGGTCAGGAGGCAAGCTTTGGAGCGGCAACAGTTTATTGCCGAAGAAATTAAGAAGTTAGAAGTGGCAGGTTGGTTAGAGGAGTACTTCATCCAACATGGTTGGCCAATCCAGTTGTAGTGCGCAAGGAGAATGGAACATGGAGGCTGTGTATTGATTATACAGATATCAATAAAGCCTATCCAAAAGATCCTTTTCCCTTGCCGCGCATCGACCAGATTGTGGACTCCACTGCCGGCTGCGACTTGCTGTCATTCCTTGACGCCTATTCAGGCTATAATCAGATTTTCATGGCCAAGGAAGACGAAGAAAAGACCGCATTTATCACCCCATGTGGTACGTACTGCTTCTTAAGTATGCCTTTCGGGTTGAAAAGTGCTGGTTCAACATTTGCAAGAGCGGTCCAGATTGGTTTTGAGCCCCAGCTACATAAAAATATGGAAGCTTATATGGATGACATAGTGGTCAAAACCAAGGACAAGGAAACGCTCATATCATATTTAGAAGAAACATTTGCCAATCTGCGCAAGATCAACTTAAAGCTCAACCCTGAGAAGTGTGTGTTTGGTGTCCCATCCGGCAAGCTTCTCGGGTTCTTTGTATCTCAACGTGGAATTGAAGCAAATCCCGACAAGATCAAAGCAATCGAGCAAATTGAAGCGCGGCTCTGAGTAGGTTCATCTCAAAATCTGAGTAGGTTCATCTCAAAATCTGCTGAGCGCGCCTTGCCCTTTTTCAAAATATTGAAGAAGGCAGGTCCAATGAAGTGGACTCCGGAGGCGGAGGCAGCGCTGCAGGATTTGAAGAGGTACCTCTCCTCTCTGCCAGTCCTAGTCGTGCCAAAACCACAAGAGCCGTTACTGCTATATCTAGCGGCAACAAATCAAGTGGTGAGTGCTGCGTTAGTGGCAGAGAGAGAAGTTGATGAAGAGGCAGCGGCAATGGCAGGACCGCCAAGCGACAAGCCGGGATCCTCCCCGGCAGGGTCTGGTGCTGACAAAGCAGGATCTGCGCAGCCAAATTAATCAATTCAGAAGAAGAAGATGGTGCAGCGCCCGGTCTATTTTGTCAGCTCCCTTTTGCAGGGGGCTAGGTCAAGATATTCTGGTGTGTAGAAGTTGCTCTTCGGCCTCCTCATGGCCTCGAGGAAGCTGCGCCATTACTTCCAAGCACACGAGATCACCATTGTCACTCGCTTAACGTTGCAGCGGATTTTGCAGAACCCAGATGCTACCGGCAGGATTGTGGAGTGGGCTTTGGAGCTGTCAAGTTTTGGTCTCAAGTTCGAAAGTACTTCGACCATCCAGAGTAGAGCCTTGGCGGAGTTCATTGCAGAATGGACCCCAACATCAGATGAAGAGGTTCCAGTGTCAACTCTCCCCGGCAAGGAAACGAATCGAGAGTGGATTATGTATTTTGATGGGGCTTTCTCGCTGCAAGGCGCCGGTGCTGGCATGCTGCTTGTCGCACCCACCGGAGAGCACCTCAAATACGTGATTCAGATGCATTTTCCCCGGGAGAGGTCAACAAACAATACTGTGGAGTATTAAGGGTTGCTTGCCGGTCTCTGGATCGCGTCAGACCATGGAATCCAGAAGCTTATTATCAGAGGTGATTCTCAACTTGTCGTCAAGCAAATCAATAAAGATTATGAGATCCCGTTGATGGAAGCTTATGTAGATGAAGTAAGGAAGTTGGAAGAGCATTTTGACGGTCTGCAAATGGAGCACGTTCCTCATGCAGAAAACAGCATTGCTGATGGCCTGTCAAAATGCGCTGCTCTCAAGTTACCTGTGGAACCAGGGACTTTTGTGCTTCGACTGACTCAACCATCCGTGACACCATCAATGGGACAAGAGAAGAGAAGAAAGTGGAGTTCCGGCAAGTACTTCCCGACAGAGCTCCCAGAAGCCGCCGACAAAGAAGTTGCCGGGAACGACGCCAAGCTTGCCGGAGAGCGACAGGCTCCGGCAGAGCCTCAAGCTCTTGCCGTCGAGACAAACGCTCCCGCCAAGCTTGCCGGGGAACAGCAAGCTCCGGCAGGGTCTCAGGGCCTTGCTGTCGAGACGATTGCTCCCGCGACAGAAGATATGCCTTTAGTCCTTGCTGTCGAGCCCCAGGCTCCAGCATGGGGACATCACATCGTCCATTTCCTTCAGACAGGAGAACTCCCTGAGGAACAGGAAGAAGCAAAAAAAGTAGCTCGGCGGTCCAACATGTACCAGTTCGTGGACAATATCCTGTACAGAAAGAGGCCGAACGGTGTGAAATTGAAGTGCATTTCTCGGGAAGATGGACAGGAGCTGTTGGCAGAGATACATGGAGGCATATGTGGCTCCCACATAGGATCAAGAGCACTTGCCGGTAAGGCATTCCGGCAAGGTTTCTTTTGGCCCACTGCTCTCCAGGTTGCAACTGCGCTAGTAACCAAGTGTGAAGCATGCCAGTTTCATTAAAAGAAATTGCATCAACCAGCTCAAGCTCTTCAGACAATCCCTCTCTCCTGGCCATTCTCGGTCTGGGGGCTCGACATCTTGGGCCCTTTTCCCCGTGCTACCGGGGGCTTTGAGTACTTGTACGTTGCAATCGACAAGTTTACAAAGTAGCCAGAAGTGGAAGCAGTGAGGAAGGTGACAGCACAGTCAGCCGTCAAGTTCTTCAATGGAATAGTTTGCTGCTTTGGTGTACCAAACAGGATCATCACCGACAACGGCACACAGTTCAGGAGCCGCACCTTCATGCAGTATGTCCAAGACCTTGGCGGCAAGATTTGTTTTGCTTCTGTTGCCCACCCGAGGAGCAACGGCCAGGCGGAAAGGGCTAATGCTGAAGTGCTGCGAGGCTTCAAGACGAGGACTTTCGACATGCTGCGCAAGTGCGGAAGGCGCTGGATTGATGAGTTGCCGGTGGTTCTTTGGTCAATCAGGACGACACCGAATCGAGCCACCGGCCAGACACCCTTCTCCCTAGTATATGGGGCGGAAGCAGTTCTCCCCACGGAACACACATACGGGTCACCTCGAGTGCTCGTTTATGATGAGCTTGAGCAAGAGCAGCTACGGCAAGATGACGCTACGCTCCTTGAGGAAGATCGTCTTCACGCTGCTGTGCGAGCTGCACGCTACCAGCAAGCTTTGTGCCGCTATCATAGCCGCAAGGTTCATGCCCGAAGTCTTGAGGAAGGCGACCTTGTTCTTCGGCGCATTCAGTCCGCCAAGAATTCCAACAAGTTGACGCCGAAGTGGGAAGGCCCTTATCGGGTAGTGCGACTCACCAGGCCTGGCGCAGTCCGCCTGGAGACCGAAGATGACGTCCCAGTGAGCAACTCCTGGAATATCGAGCATCTTCGTAAGTTCTACCCATGATGCGCGGTTGCCGGGTCCCCCGGCAACCCCTTTTGTACAAGTCTTGCCGCTGAAGCATGTAATCCTTTGTACAAAGCCAGGCGTAGACCCTGTGCATAGTTGAATAAAGCTAAGTGTTTTGCAAATCTTGTTGATGTTCATGTTTACTTATGTGCATGTTTATCTGAGATATTGTATAACACTTATCTCCAGCAAGTGCTAATGAACCGCCAAGGTTCCATATCTCTATTTTCTCTTCTTTCTTTTTCTCAAAGGACAGAAGGTTCCCTCGCATGCAAGTTTGCCGGGGGGGGGGGGGGGGAGGATGGTATGGATACCGACAGGCGACGTTCAAGGTTGACATCTTGCCGGAAGAAGTACAAGCGGAAAAGCTAATTTGCTAAGTTGCAGAAACTTTAAACAAATTTTTCTGTTTTTGTTATTCTCCTTGAACGATTTCAACTCTTGTATGGAAAACCTGCACGCGAAGGAACCTTGTTGTGATCGGTTGCGCCCTTACTCTGTTTTGAGTCCGCTCAATAGTGTAGGTGGCTGCACTGAAAACATCAAGGTCTCTTGTCGGTAGCGGCACCGCCAGCAGGCTGCTAAAGTCCCGCACCTAGCGCTCGTGGCAAGGGTGCGCGCGCCGGCAAGTTTCCAATCAAGCGTAGGGCGAATACATACAGAAAGAAATTAAACAAGGGGAATAGCATAGAATTCGTCCAGAACATTGCAAGTTATATTACATCAATCTTGCCGCAGTTCTAACATAAGATAAACTGTTCTTGGCATGGATGGCGGCGAGAAGTAAGGTAGCTAATCCCGGCGATCGCCTTCAACTCTCTTGAGTTGGCTTACCCTGTCGACGATGGGCGCGACAAGTTCTTCTGCCGCCTTGAGATCTGCATCCTTCGGCAGGCGGTCAAGGACGTTGGTGAGGTTGATGCCGGGGTTCCTGTGCACCACCTTGACAAGCACCTTGCAGAGGACAGCCTGGCAGATCTTGCGTGATTCGATGGCCAGATGGGTTGTTCGGTCAGACTGGAGCTGCTTCAGGGCATAAATCATTCCATCGAAGAACATGGTCAGCTTGGCGCTCGGGGATACCCTGTCATCAAAAGAGTACCTGAAGCCTTGCAGGCCCATGGTGGACAATTGTGCGGCAAGCTTCTCCGCAACATCGACAAGCTTTTCAGTCCAGATTTGCACTCCTGACACATAGTCATTGTGAGCGGCGGCAGCGCTCTTGAGCAGCTCCTGCTCATTTCGGAGATCTTTGACCAAGGCCTTCTCTCGAGCCCTGCTACCCTCAAGAGTCTCCTCCAGCGTGGCCAGTTTCGTTTTCAGATCTTCAATGGAGTCAGTGGCCAAAGAGAGCTGTTTTGTCTTGTCGGATATGGTGACCTGCATCTCCATCAAGCTGTGGAGAGCTTTGTTTCTTTCAGCTTCGAGTGTTGAGATCTTCTTGCCGTGGTCCTCGAGATCTGCCTCCAGCTTCTTCACCCTCTCCACCAGCAAGTTCTTGGCGGCCTCTGCAGCTCCGGCAGCATCAATGGCCTCCTTTAGCTTGCCGGCATGGTCTGTGGTTAGGGCCTCAAGTGTCTCCCTGTGCTTCAACTCCAGATCCTGGGTCCGCTGCGCGACAAGCCTTTCAATCTCCTCGTCCTTGGCGCAGAGCTTGTCGGCAAGTGCCTTCTCACGAGCGGTCAGGTCGTCATCATGAGCCTCAAGCCCGACACGGAGCTCTCTTAGGCGTGCTTCCTCTGTGGCGGCCTATTGTTTGGCATCTTCCTATGCCTGCTCGACGTCGGACTGCTTCATGAGGAGCTCGTCCCACCTTCGGCTTAGTTGCTCTTGGCCCGTCCACAACTCCTGAAAAGCTTCGGCAAACCAGGCCTGCGTCTCCTCAACGCGTTTCTGGAGATATGCTTCAACCTTGTCGACAACCGTGGCCCTGGAGTCTAGTTTCTCCTTCCGGGCGCGGTGGAGTGCTTGGAGCTTCTGGTAGTTGTCGCGCATGGCCTTGAGGAGCTTCTCTTCTTCAGATTTGCTGCTACTGGCGCTTGGTTCATCAACGACCTCGAGCCCAGCAGCGGCAATGGCGTCTTCATCAAAGACTTCCCCTTCAGTTGGCGCCCTAGTGCTTGCCGTGCCTGGGATGCTGACGAACAAGTTGTCGCCAATCTTGAGGTACTTGCTTGACGAGGGAGCTTCAGATGTTGGTGGCTGTTCCTCAACAGCCGCCTCCCCGGCAGCTGGGGGCTCTGTGTCCGGCGTAGCGCCTGGCGCTCCTGCGGTAGGGATGCTATCAGTACGGTCACTAGCCTCCTCGCCGGCCCTCTCGGCGGATTCCTTGGCAGCCTCTTCCTGCGCAGCCCTGGCAGCTTCGGCGCTGGCATCCTTGGCGGCCTCGGCGGCAGCGTTCTTGGCGGCTTCGGCAGTTTCGGCGGCAGCATTCTTGGCGGCCTCGTCAGCGGAAATCCTGTCAGCCTCGGCGGCAGCATCCCTGGCGGTCTCCTCGATGACAGCATCGACATCCATATGCTCCACTGAGGGAATGTCTGGGGGCCAAGAAAACAAATCAAGATGAGATTGAGATGGAAGTTCAAGAAGACAAAAAAAGAAGGAAAACAGAATAATAAATACTTGTGCCAACATTGGTTGCCGGCGTAGATCTGCCGGTGCCCATGCTTGCCGGCTCTTCCTTGTCGCGGTAGAGCACGCTAGAGGAAGTCCTTGCCGGAGACCCATTCCTGGGCAGCGTGGTTGATGCAGGCGGCATGTCAGGGGTAGCTTCTGACGGTTCTCCTTGTCGCTGCTCTCCTCCTGCACGTCTGGTGATGTCAGCAGTGAAGATACACACCCCGGCACTTGCCAGCGGAAAGTGAGTAACGGACTCATGCTGGGGGCTGCACCAGGGGCTGTGTTGAGGGCTGCGTCATGGGCTAGACTCCGGGCTGACATTGATCGTCTCTGGCGCACCTGAGGTGCTTGCCGGCGGTTCGTCACCCGTCGAGGTCTTTGCCCTCTTCGCTACCCTTTGTGCCAATGTTTCTGTATCATCTCTGCAGGAGCAAATCAAAGCAAAACAAATGAGATAAGAAAAACCCAAAACTCAGAAAGTAAAGGACGCGGCAAGATCCTTACTCTTCTTCTTCTTCTCCCGAGCTAAAGGCAGAGAGGTCGAAGTCGACTTCCGCCACGGGAGGAGGTGGAGGGGTGCTCCTGGGTCGCTTGGCTGCGGCAGGCAAAGGTTGCTGAGGTGCTCCTTGCCGCTGCGTGGCCTTGCCGGCCGCCCCCTTGCCGGGGGCTGCACTGCTCGAAGAAGCTTGGCGGACCGGAATCCCAGAAGCGGCGCTCTGAAGGACACGCCTACTCCTTGGTTCAAGGGTCGGGGCTTCCTCGTGCAGCTCCTCCTCGGCGGCGTCTCTAGCAGAAGGGTCTTCGGCTGATGTGCCGCCCTGCTCTTCTGCGGTCTCGTCCTGCCCGGCAAGATTCTCATCCGGCAGCGCTTCCCCTCCACTGGTTTCCTCTTCCACGAAGCCAGCACTGCCGGCCTCCGCGGCAAGATTTGCTTCCTCCGCCCTGCTGGCAATGTATGCCACTTCTTCCTCAGTGGTGGTGCGGACGAGGCCCTCTTCTTCGCGGAAGGCCCTCTCCATCAGGTTATCAAAGAATTGCTGCACTTGCTCTTCAGGTGGCTCAATCCAAGTTCCGTCAAGGCTATGGGCGTCAAACGCCGGCATCATGGCGATGATTTGACCCAGAGCAGAGTTGTTGCACAGAGGGACTATGCCTGCCGGCAGTTTGCACACCACATCACCCTTGAACAATTTCTGGCAAAGAGCTGCGTGCTGCATAAATGTCAGGTTGTTGTTCAGTCCAGGGCGCAGCCTCATGATGTCTGCCGCGTTCCGGAACTCCCAAGCTGGCCTCCCCTTGTTCTGCAGAGGGGCGATGCACCGGCGAAGGAAATCGGCGCCTATCATCTCTACTGTGAGCCCGGCAGCTCTGAGGCGGTGAATTCTGGTAGTAGCGACTGTGAGCTTCTTATCGTAAGGATCGAGGGCGCTCCAGTCGTTGCTGCGCATTATCTTCGTCTCGAATTCAACACCATCTGGCCCGCCATTCATCCCATTTCTCGCGGTAGGCCCCGTCCGGATAGACCTCCTTGGTTCCTGGCCGTGGAATCCAAGCGATGGAACCGGAAAGGGCCTCGCTCTTTTGGATACGGGGAATGAACTAATGGCGGAAAAGGGCGGTGCTAGGGACTACTCCGGCGAAGTTTTCGCAAAGGTGAGCGAAAACTGACATGCATGTCACATCATTCGGTGTGAAATCCAAGAGTTGGAAGCCATAGGTGAGCATGATGTCATTGAAGAAGTCCAAAAATGGGGGGCAGAGTCCACAATAGAAATAATCGGCAAAGAAATGATATTTCTTTGAGTCGCCCCTGGAAGAACCAGGACTCACGGAGGTGGCCGGGTGCGCTGTCGTCTCCGTCGCCCACATCATCTGGTACCGCCCCCTTAGAGTGCCCGCGTCGAGCACCGGCGGGAAGACGGCGTGCTCCTTCCGCATCTTTGCCAGCTTGTTCTCCGAGACAGCGGCGTCCACCTCCTTGCCCTTGCTTGCTTTGGGCGGCATGGCGGATGTGGAGGTTGAGGCTGAGGACGGGGAGGGAGTGGAGGCGTGGATGGATGAGAGGGGCTCTGTTTCGACTCGAGGAAGAAGACGACGGCGGTTCCCAGATTGGAAAAGACAAGAGGTAAATGAGCGGCGCCTCTGCGGATTCCTTCTTATGGGGAGGACGCGAGGACGCCTCTTTATTAAAATAATATTGAAACGCTTCACGAGCGCGCTGCTGTAACAGCCGCGCTGCGCATGTCCCCCACGTCCTGCATTCAATGGATGTCGTGGGCGACGCAGTAAATGGAATGATTACGGTGGATAACTCCTGCCACGCGTGCCCGTGCACTGTTTGGGCCTGGCCCAACAATGCCTCGCACCCGTGTATGGCCCGGGCCCGGGGGCTCCTGTCGGTGCACTAAGGATTGGATCCTTTAGTACCCCGTACTTGTGCACGGACAGTTGTAGCCACACCTGCGGCCAGGCCTGCCGGGGAACAACCGAATGCAAGTTCATAAAGTCAAGGAGGCATCCAAGACAAGGCAGTAATCAGAAGATAGAAGACCGAAGGCTGGAGCCCCGGCAAGGTCTTGCCGGGATGGCTCACGGCCCTGGCAAGGCTCGCACCCGGCAAGACCACGCCACTCTGCCACCGCTCCAGTGCAGGGACTAGCTTGTTGTTTAGCTGTTGTCCTCCTGGGTGCGTGTCAGATGCTAGTGGTAGAAGGGCTTAAGCGGTGCTGATGGGACGGCTTCTTTTCCCATCCCCAAGACGCTAAGGGACACCTCAACGGAGCATTAAATGTTCTTGTCCTAAACCATCAGTGTTAGGTATGATAACACTGTAGCCACTTTTACACCTCATGTATGCCCTGTACGCCATTGTTGGCGACCCCGTCGAACGTATAAAAGGAGGCCCAAGGCGTAGCTACAAGGGGAGGGGATCTTCTCTAGCCCATTCTGCATGAGTAGCGGCTGAGTACTGTAGCGCTCCCAGAACTTGAGCTAGAACACATCTAATACAACTAAGCAGGAGTAAAATTCCCGCATCTTTGTGGCCCGAACCTGGGTAAAATTCCCGCGTGTTGATCATCAGATCTGCTCTCTGTACAAACCCTTCCCCTTGCCGAATCATAAAGGGATCCTCGCGATCCCATAGGTGTCGTTTCTCCGACACTAGTACAAATAATTTTACACTAGAGTTGAACTAGCTCTATAACCTAGTACAAATAATTTTACACTAGAGTTGAACTAGCTCTATAACCAAGTACAAATAGTTTTACACTAGAGTTCAACTATCTCTATAACCTAGTTCAAAAAAAATTACACTAAGGTTGAACTAGCTCTATAACCTAGTACAAATAATTTTACACTAGCGTTGAGCTAGCTCTATAACCTAGTACAAATATTTTTACACTAGAGTTGAACTAGCACTATAACCTAGTACAAATAATTTTACACTAGAGTTGAACTAGCTCTATAACCTAGTATAAATAATTTTACACTAGAGTTGAACTAGCTCTATAACCTAGTTCAAATAATTTTACACTACAGTTGAACTAGCTCTATAACCTAGTACAAATAATTTTACACTAGAGTTGAGCTAGCTCTATAACCTAGTTCAAATAATTTTACACTAGCGTTGAACTAGCTCTATCACCTAGTACAAATATTTTTACACTAGAGTTGAACTAGCACTATAACCTAGTACAAATAATTTTACACTAGAGTTGAACTAGCTCTATAACCTAGTACAAATAATTTTACACTAGAGTTGAACTAGCTCTATAACCTAGTACAAATAATTTTACACTAGAGTTGAACTAGCTCTATAACCTAGTATAAATAATTTTACACTAGAGTTGAACTAGCTCTATAACCTAGTACAAATAATATTACACTAGAGTTGAACTAGCTCTATAACCTAGTTCAAATAATTTTACACTAGAGTTGAACTAGCTCTATAACCTAGTACAAATAATTTTACACTAGAGTTGAACTAGCTCTATAACCAAGTACAAATACTTTTACACTAGAGTTGAACTATCTCTATAACTTAGTATAAAAAAATTTACACTAAGGTTGAACTAGCTCTATAACCTAGTAAAATAATTTTACACTAGAGTTGAACTAGCTCTATAACCTAGTACACATATTTTACACTAGAGTTGAACTAACTCTATAACCTAGTACACATATTTTAACACTAGAGTTGAACTAGCTCTATAACCTAGTAAAAATAATTTTACACTAGAGTTGAACTACCTCTATGACCTAGTACAAAAAATTTTACACTAGAATTGAACTAGCCCTCTAACCTAGTATAAATAATTTTAGACTAGAGTTGAACTAGCTCTGTAACCTAGTTCAAATAATTTTACACTAGACATAAACTAGGTCTATAATCTAGTGCAAATAATTTTACACTAGAATTGAACTAGCTCTATAACCAAGTTAAAATAATTTTACACTAGAGTTGAACTAGCTCTTTAACCTAGTTAGAATAATGTTGCACTAGAGTTGAACTAGCTCTACAACCTAGTTCAAGTAATTTTACATTAGAGTTGAACTAGCTCTGTAACATAGTTCCAATAATTTTACACTAGAGTTGACTAGCTCTGTAACCTAGTTCAAATAAATTTACACTAGAGTTGAACTAGCTCTATAACCTAGTACAAATAATTTTACACTAGAGTTGAACTAGTTGTATAACCTTGTACAAATAATTTTACACAAGAAAGGAACTAGCTTTATAACCTAGTACAAATAATTTTACACTAGAGTTGAACTAGCTTTATAACCTAGTACAAATAATTTTACATTAGAGTTGAACTAGCTCTATAACCTAGTACAAATAATTTTACACTAGAGTTGAACTAGCACTATAACGAAGTACAAATGCTTTTACACTAGAGTTGAACTATCTCTATAACCTAGTTCAAAAAAATTTACACTAACGTAGAACTAGCTCTATAACCTAGTACAAATAATTTTACACTAGAGTTGAACTAGCTCTATAACATAGTACAAATATTTTTACACTAGTGTTGAACTAGCTCTATAACCTAGTACAAATAATTTTCCACTAGAGTTGAACTAGCTCTATAACCTAGTTCAAATAATTTTACACTAGAGTTGAACTAGCTCTATAACCTAGTACGAATAATTTTACACTAGAGTTGAACTAGCTCTATAACCTAGTTCAAATAATTTTACACTAGAGTTGAACTAGCTCTATAACCTAGTACGAATAATTTTACACTAGACTTGAACTAGCTCTATAACCTAGTACAAATAATTTTACACTAGAGTTGAACTAGCTCTATAACCTAGTACACATATTTTTACACTAAAGTTGAACTAGCTCTATAACCTAGTACACATATTTTTACACTAGAGTTGAACTAGCTCTATAACCTAGTACAAATAATTTTACAGTAGAGTTGAACTAGCTCTATAACCTAGTACAAATAGTTTTACACTAGAGTTGAACTAGCTCTATAACCAAGTACAAATACTTTTACACTAGAGTTGAATTAGCTCTATAAGATAGTTCAAAAAAATTTACACTGAGGTTGAACTAGCTCTATAACCTAGTACAAATAATTTTACACTAGAGTTGAACTAGCTCTATAACCTAGTACAAATATTTTTACACTAGTGTTGAACTTGCTCTATAACCTAGTACAAATAATTTTACACTAGAGTTGAACTAGCTCTATAACCTATAGTACAAATAATTTTACCCTAGAGTTGAACTAGCTCTATAACCTAGTTCAAATAATTTTACACTAGAGTTGAACTAGCTCTATAACCTAGTATGAATAATTTTACACTAGAGTTGAACTAGCTCTATAACCTAGTACAAATAATTTTACACTAGAGTTGAACTAGCACTATAACCAAGTACAAATAATTTTACACTAGAGTTGAACTAACTCTATAACCTAGTTCAAAAAAATTTACACTAAGGTTGAACTAGCTCTATAACCTAGTACAAATAATTTTACACAAGAAATGAACTAGCTTTATATCCTAGTACAAATAATTTTACACTAGAGTTGAACTAGCTCTATAACCTAGTACAAATAATTTTACACTAGAGTTGAACTAGCACTATAACCTAGTACAAATAATTTTACACTAGAGTTTAACTAGCTTTATAACCTAGTATGAATAATTTTACACTAGAGTTGAACTAGCTCTATAACCTAGTACAAATAATTTTACACTAGAGTTGAACTAGCTCTATAACCTAGTTCAAATAATTTTACACTAGAGTTGAATTAGCTTTATAACCTAGTACAAATAATTTTACACTAGAGTTGAACTAGCTCTATAACCAAGTACAAATACTTTTACACTAGAGTTGAACTATCTCTATAACTTAGTTCAAAAAAATTTACACTAAGGTTGAACTAGCTCTATAACCTAGTAAAATAATTTTACACTAGAGTTGAACTAGCTCTATAACCTAGTACACATATTTTACACTAGAGTTGAACTAACTCTATAACCTAGTACACATATTTTTACACTAGAGTTGAACTAGCTCTATAACCTAGTACAATTAATTTTACACTAGAGTTGAACTAGCTCTATGACCTAGTACAAAAAAATTTACACTAGAATTGAACTAGCCCTCTAACCTAGTATAAATAATTTTACACTAGAGTTGAACTAGCTCTGTAACCTAGTTCAAATAATTTTACACTAGACATAAACTAGGTCTATAATCTAGTACAAATAATTTTACACTAGAATTGAACTAGCTCTATAACCAAGTTAAAATAATTTTACACTAGAGTTGAACTAGCTCTTTAACCTAGTTAGAATAATGTTGCACTAGAGTTGAACTAGCTCTACAACCTAGTTCAAGTAATTTTACATTAGAGTTGAACTAGCTCTGTAACATAGTTCCAATAATTTTACACTAGAGTTGACTAGCTCTGTAACCTAGTTCAAATAAATTTACACTAGAGTTGAACTAGCTCTATAACCTAGTACAAATAATTTTACACTAGAGTTGAACTAGTTGTATAACCTTGTACAAATAATTTTACACAAGAAAGGAACTAGCTTTATAACCTAGTACAAATAATTTTACACTAGAGTTGAACTAGCTTTATAACCTAGTACAAATAATTTTACATTAGAGTTGAACTAGCTCTATAACCTAGTACAAATAATTTTACATTAGAGTTGAACTAGCACTATAACCAAGTACAAATGCTTTTACACTAGAGTTGAACTATCTCTATAACCTAGTTCAAAAAAATTTACACTAACGTAGAACTAGCTCTATAACCTAGTACAAATAATTTTACACTAGAGTTGAACTAGCTCTATAACATAGTACAAATATTTTTACACTAGTGTTGAACTAGCTCTATAACCTAGTACAAATAATTTTCCACTAGAGTTGAACTAGCTCTATAACCTAGTTCAAATAATTTTACACTAGAGTTGAACTAGCTCTATAACCTAGTACGAATAATTTTACACTAGAGTTGAACTAGCTCTATAACCTAGTACATATAATTTTACACTAGAGTTGAACTAGCTCTATAACCTAGTACACATATTTTTACACTAAAGTTGATCTAGCTCTATAACCTAGTACACATATTTTTACACTAGAGTTGAACTAGCTCTATAACCTAGTACAAATAATTTTACAGTAGAGTTGAACTAGCTCTATAACCTAGTACAAATAGTTTTACACTAGAGTTGAACTAGCTCTATAACCAAGTACAAATACTTTTACACTAAAGTTGAATTAGCTCTATAAGATAGTTCAAAAAAATTTACACTAAGGTTGAACTAGCTCTATAACCTAGTACAAATAATTTTAAACTAGAGTTGAACTAGCTCTATAACCTAGTACAAATATTTTTACAGTAGTGTTGAACTAGCTCTATAACCTAGTACAAATAATTTTACACTAGAGTTGAACTAGCTCTATAACCTATAGTACAAATAATTTTACCCTAGAGTTGAACTAGCTCTATAACCTAGTACAAATATTTTTACACTAGTATTGAACTAGCTCTATAACCTAGTACAAATAATTTTACACTAGAGTTTAACTAGCTCTATGACCTATAGTACAAATAATTTTACAATAGAGTTGAACTAGCTCTATAACCTAGTTCAAATAATTTTACACTAGAGTTGAACTAGCTCTATAACATAGTACGAATAATTTTACACTAGAGTTGAACTAGCTCTATAACCTCGTAGAAATAATTTTACACTAGAGTTGAACTAGCTCTATAACCTAGTTCAAATAATTTTACACTAGAGTTGAACTAGCTCTATAACCTTGTACAAATAATTTTACACTAGAGTTGAACTAGCTCTATAACCTAGTACAAATAATTTTAGACTAGAGTTCAACTAGCTCCAATCTAGTTCAAATAATTTTACAATAGAGTTGAAATAGCTCTGTAACCTAGTACAAATAATTTTACACTACAGTTGAACTAGCTCTATAACCTAGTACAAATAATTTTACACTAGAGTTGAACTAGCTCTATAATTAAGTACAAATACTTTTACACTAGAGTTGAACTATCTCTATAACCTAGTTCAAAAAATTTTACACTAAGGTTGAACTAGCTCTATAACCTAGTATAAATAATTTTACACTAGAGTTGAACTAGCTCTGTAACCTAGTTCAAATAATTTTACACTAGACATAAACTAGGTCTATAATCTAGTGCAAATAATTTTACACTAGAATTGAACTAGCTCTATAACCAAGTTAAAATAATTTTACACTAGAGTTGAACTAGCTCTTTAACCTAGTTAGAATAATGTTGCACTAGAGTTGAACTAGCTCTACAACCTAGTTCAAGTAATTTTACATTAGAGTTGAACTAGCTCTGTAACATAGTTCCAATAATTTTACACTAGAGTTGACTAGCTCTGTAACCTAGTTCAAATAAATTTACACTAGAGTTGAACTAGCTCTATAACCTAGTACAAATAATTTTACACTAGAGTTGAACTAGTTGTATAACCTTGTACAAATAATTTTACACAAGAAAGGAACTAGCTTTATAACCTAGTACAAATAATTTTACACTAGAGTTGAACTAGCTTTATAACCTAGTACAAATAATTTTACATTAGAGTTGAACTAGCTCTATAACCTAGTACAAATAATTTTACACTAGAGTTGAACTAGCACTATAACGAAGTACAAATGCTTTTACACTAGAGTTGAACTATCTCTATAACCTAGTTCAAAAAAATTTACACTAACGTAGAACTAGCTCTATAACCTAGTACAAATAATTTTACACTAGAGTTGAACTAGCTCTATAACATAGTACAAATATTTTTACACTAGTGTTGAACTAGCTCTATAACCTAGTACAAATAATTTTCCACTAGAGTTGAACTAGCTCTATAACCTAGTTCAAATAATTTTACACTAGAGTTGAACTAGCTCTATAACCTAGTACGAATAATTTTACACTAGAGTTGAACTAGCTCTATAACCTAGTTCAAATAATTTTACACTAGAGTTGAACTAGCTCTATAACCTAGTACGAATAATTTTACACTAGAGTTGAACTAGCTCTATAACCTAGTACAAATAATTTTACACTAGAGTTGAACTAGCTCTATAACCTAGTACACATATTTTTACACTAAAGTTGAACTAGCTCTATAACCTAGTACACATATTTTTACACTAGAGTTGAACTAGCTCTATAACCTAGTACAAATAATTTTACAGTAGAGTTGAACTAGCTCTATAACCTAGTACAAATAGTTTTACACTAGAGTTGAACTAGCTCTATAACCAAGTACAAATACTTTTACACTAGAGTTGAATTAGCTCTATAAGATAGTTCAAAAAAATTTACACTGAGGTTGAACTAGCTCTATAACCTAGTACAAATAATTTTACACTAGAGTTGAACTAGCTCTATAACCTAGTACAAATATTTTTACACTAGTGTTGAACTTGCTCTATAACCTAGTACAAATAATTTTACACTAGAGTTGAACTAGCTCTATAACCTATAGTACAAATAATTTTACCCTAGAGTTGAACTAGCTCTATAACCTAGTTCAAATAATTTTACACTAGAGTTGAACTAGCTCTATAACCTAGTATGAATAATTTTACACTAGAGTTGAACTAGCTCTATAACCTAGTACAAATAATTTTACACTAGAGTTGAACTAGCACTATAACCAAGTACAAATAATTTTACACTAGAGTTGAACTAACTCTATAACCTAGTTCAAAAAAATTTACACTAAGGTTGAACTAGCTCTATAACCTAGTACAAATAATTTTACACAAGAAATGAACTAGCTTTATATCCTAGTACAAATAATTTTACACTAGAGTTGAACTAGCTCTATAACCTAGTACAAATAATTTTACACTAGAGTTGAACTAGCACTATAACCTAGTACAAATAATTTTACACTAGAGTTTAACTAGCTTTATAACCTAGTATGAATAATTTTACACTAGAGTTGAACTAGCTCTATAACCTAGTACAAATAATTTTACACTAGAGTTGAACTAGCTCTATAACCTAGTTCAAATAATTTTACACTAGAGTTGAACTAGCTTTATAACCTAGTACAAATAATTTTACACTAGAGTTGAACTAGCTCTATAACCAAGTACAAATACTTTTACACTAGAGTTGAACTATCTCTATAACTTAGTTCAAAAAAATTTACACTAAGGTTGAACTAGCTCTATAACCTAGTAAAATAATTTTACACTAGAGTTGAACTAGCTCTATAACCTAGTACACATATTTTACACTAGAGTTGAACTAACTCTATAACCTAGTACACATATTTTTACACTAGAGTTGAACTAGCTCTATAACCTAGTACAAATAATTTTACACTAGAGTTGAACTAGCTCTATGACCTAGTACAAAAAAATTTACACTAGAATTGAACTAGCCCTCTAACCTAGTATAAATAATTTTACACTAGAGTTGAACTAGCTCTGTAACCTAGTTCAAATAATTTTACACTAGACATAAACTAGGTCTATAATCTAGTACAAATAATTTTACACTAGAATTGAACTAGCTCTATAACCAAGTTAAAATAATTTTACACTAGAGTTGAACTAGCTCTTTAACCTAGTTAGAATAATGTTGCACTAGAGTTGAACTAGCTCTACAACCTAGTTCAAGTAATTTTACATTAGAGTTGAACTAGCTCTGTAACATAGTTCCAATAATTTTACACTAGAGTTGACTAGCTCTGTAACCTAGTTCAAATAAATTTACACTAGAGTTGAACTAGCTCTATAACCTAGTACAAATAATTTTACACTAGAGTTGAACTAGTTGTATAACCTTGTACAAATAATTTTACACAAGAAAGGAACTAGCTTTATAACCTAGTACAAATAATTTTACACTAGAGTTGAACTAGCTTTATAACCTAGTACAAATAATTTTACATTAGAGTTGAACTAGCTCTATAACCTAGTACAAATAATTTTACATTAGAGTTGAACTAGCACTATAACCAAGTACAAATGCTTTTACACTAGAGTTGAACTATCTCTATAACCTAGTTCAAAAAAATTTACACTAACGTAGAACTAGCTCTATAACCTAGTACAAATAATTTTACACTAGAGTTGAACTAGCTCTATAACATAGTACAAATATTTTTACACTAGTGTTGAACTAGCTCTATAACCTAGTACAAATAATTTTCCACTAGAGTTGAACTAGCTCTATAACCTAGTTCAAATAATTTTACACTAGAGTTGAACTAGCTCTATAACCTAGTACGAATAATTTTACACTAGAGTTGAACTAGCTCTATAACCTAGTACATATAATTTTACACTAGAGTTGAACTAGCTCTATAACCTAGTACACATATTTTTACACTAAAGTTGAACTAGCTCTATAACCTAGTACACATATTTTTACACTAGAGTTGAACTAGCTCTATAACCTAGTACAAATAATTTTACAGTAGAGTTGAACTAGCTCTATAACCTAGTACAAATAGTTTTACACTAGAGTTGAACTAGCTCTATAACCAAGTACAAATACTTTTACACTAAAGTTGAATTAGCTCTATAAGATAGTTCAAAAAAATTTACACTAAGGTTGAACTAGCTCTATAACCTAGTACAAATAATTTTACACTAGAGTTGAACTAGCTCTATAACCTAGTACAAATATTTTTACAGTAGTGTTGAACTAGCTCTATAAACTAGTACAAATAATTTTACACTAGAGTTGAACTAGCTCTATAACCTAGTAGACATATTTTTACACTAAAGTTGAACTAGCTCTATAACCTAGTACACATATTTTAACACTAGAGTTGAACTAGCTGTATAACCTAGTACAAATAATTTTACAGTAGAGTTGAACTAGCTCTATAACCTATAGTACAAATAATTTTACCCTAGAGTTGAACTAGCTCTATAACCTAGTACAAATATTTTTACACTAGTATTGAACTAGCTCTATAACCTAGTACAAATAATTTTACACTAGAGTTTAACTAGCTCTATGACCTATAGTACAAATAATTTTACAATAGAGTTGAACTAGCTCTATAACCTAGTTCAAATAATTTTACACTAGAGTTGAACTAGCTCTATAACATAGTACGAATAATTTTACACTAGAGTTGAACTAGCTCTATAACCTCGTAGAAATAATTTTACACTAGAGTTGAACTAGCTCTATAACCTAGTTCAAATAATTTTACACTAGAGTTGAACTAGCTCTATAACCTTGTACAAATAATTTTACACTAGAGTTGAACTAGCTCTATAACCTAGTACAAATAATTTTAGACTAGAGTTCAACTAGCTCCAATCTAGTTCAAATAATTTTAAAATAGAGTTGAAATAGCTCTGTAACCTAGTACAAATAATTTTACACTACAGTTGAACTAGCTCTATAACCTAGTACAAATAATTTTACACTAGAGTTGAACTAGCTCTATAATTAAGTACAAATACTTTTACACTAGAGTTGAACTATCTCTATAACCTAGTTCAAAAAATTTTACACTAAGGTTGAACTAGCTCTATAACCTAGTACAAATAATTTTACACTAGAGTTGAACTAGCTCTATAACCTAGTAGACATATTTTTACACTAAAGTTGAACTAGCTCTATAACCTAGTACACATATTTTTACACTAGAGTTGAACTAGCTGTATAACCTAGTACAAATAATTTTACAGTAGAGTTGAACTAGCTCTATAACCTAGTACAAATAATTTTACACTAGAGTTGAACTAGCTCTATAACCTAGTTCAAATAATTTTACATTAGAGTTGAACTAGCTCTATAACCTAGTACAAATAATTTTACACTAGAATTGAACTAGCTCTGTAACCTAGTATAAATAATTTTACACTAGAGTTGAACTTGCTCTGTAACCTCGTTCAAATAATTTTCCACTAGAGTTGAACTAGCTCTGTAACCTAGTTCAAATAAATTTACAATAGAGTTGAACTAGCTCTATAACCTAGTGGAAATAATTTTACACTAGAATTGAACTAGCTCTATAACATAGTTAAAATAATTTGACACTAGAGTTGAACTAGCTCTTTAACCTAGTTAAAAAAATGTTACACTAGAGTTGAACTAGCTCTACAACCTAGTTCAAGTAATTTTACACTATAGTTGAACTAGCTCTGTAACATAGTACAAATAATTTTACACTAGAGTTGAACTAGCTCTGTAACCTAGTAAAAATAATTTTACACTAGAGTTGAACTAGCTCTATAACCTAGGACAAATAATTTTACACTAGAGTTGAACTAGCACTATAACCAAGTGCAAATACTTTTACACTAGAGTTGAACTATCTCTATAACCTAGTTCAAAAAAATTTACACTAAGGTTGAACTAGCTCTATAATCTAGTACAAATAATTTTACACTAGAGTTGAACTAGCTCTATAACCTAGTACAAATATTTTTACACTAGTGTTGAACTAGCTCTATAACCTAGTACAAATAATTTTACACTAGAGTTGAACTAGTTCTATAACCTATAGTACAAATAATTTTACACTAGGGTTGAACTTGCTCTATAACCTAGTTCAAATAATTTTACACTAGAGTTGAACTAGCTCTATAACCTAGTACGAATAATTTTACACTAGAGTTGAACTAGCTCTATAACGTCGTACAAATAATTTTACACTAGAGTTGAACTAGCTCTATAACCTAGTTCAAATAAATTTACACTAGAGTTGAACTAGCTCTATAACCTAGTACGAATAATTTTACAGTAGAGTTGAACTAGCTCTATAACCTAGTACAAATAATTTTACAGTAGAGTTGAACTAGCACTATAACCAAGTACAAATAATTTTACACTAGAGTTGAACTAGCTCTATAAACTTGTACAAATAATTTTACACTAGAGTTGAACTAGGAATATAACCAAGTATAAATAATTTTACACTAGAGTTGAACTAGCTCTATAACCTAGTTCAAAAAAATTTACACTAAGGTTGAACTAGCTCTATAACCTAGTACAAATAATTTTACACAAGAAATGAACTAGCCTTATAACCTAGTACAAATAATTTTACACTAGAGTTGAACTAGCTCTATAACCTAGTACAAATAATTTTACACAAGAGTTGAACTAGCACTATAACCTAGTACAAATACTTTTACACTAGAGTTGAACTATCTCTATAACCTAGTTCAAAAAAATTTACACTAAGGTTGAACTAGCTCTATAACCTAGTACAAATAATTTCACACTAGAGTTGAACTAGCTCTATAACCTAGTACAATTATTTTTACACTAGTGTTGAACTAGCTCTATAACCTAGTACAAATAATTTTACACTAGAGTTGAACTAGCTCTATAACCTATAGTACAAATAATTTTACACTAGAGTTGAACTAGCTCAATAACCTAGTTCAAAAAATTTTACACAAGAGTTGAACTAGCTCTATAACCTAGTACGAGTAATTTTACACTAGATTTGAACTAGCTCTATAACCTCGTACAAATAATTTTACACTAGAGTTGAACTAGCTCTATAACCTAGTTCAAATAATTTTACACTAGAGTTGAACTAGCTCTATAACCTAGTACGAATAATTTTAGACTAGAGTTGAACTAGCTCTATAACCTAGTACAAATAATTTTACACTAGAGTTGAACTAGCAATATCACCAAGTACAAATAATTTTACACTAGAGTTGAACTAGCTCTATAAACATGTACAAATAATTTTACACTAGAGTTGAACTAGCAATATAACCAAGTACAAATAATTTTACACTTGAGTTGAACTAGCTCTATAACCTAGTTCAAAAAAATTTACACTAAGGTTGAACTAGCTCTATAACCTAGTACAAATAATTTTACACAAGAAATGAACTAGCTTTATAACCTAGTACAAATAATTTTACAGTAGAGTTGAACTAGCTCTATAACCTAGTACAAATAATTTTACACTAGAGTTGAACTAGCACTATAACCTAGTACAAATACTTTTACACTAGAGTTGAACTATCTCTATAACCTTGTTCAAAAAAATTTACACTAAGGTTGAACTAGCTCTATTACCTTGTACAAATAATTTCACACTAGAGTTGAACTAGCTCTATAACCTAGTACAAATATTTTTACCCTACTGTTGAACTAGCTCTATAACCTAGTACACATAATTTTACACTAGAGTTGAACTAGCTCTATAACCTATAGTACAAATAATTTTACACTAGAGTTGAACTAGCTCTATAACCTAGTTCAAATAATTTTACACTAGAGTTGAACTAGCTCTTTAACATAGTACGAATATTTTTCCACTAGAGTTGAACTAGCTCTATAACCACGTACAAATAATTTTACACTAGAGTTGAACTAGCTCTATAACCTAGTTCAAATAATTATACCCTAGAGTTGAACTAGCTATATAACCTTGTACAAATAATTTTACACTAGAGTAGAACTAGCTCTATAACCTAGTACAAATAATTTACACTAGAGTTGAATTAGCACTATAACCAAGTACAAATACTTTTACACTAGAGTTGAACTATCTCTATAACCTAGTTCAAAAAAAATTACACTAAGGTTGAACTAGCTCTATAACCTAGTACAAATAATTTTTACACGAGAAATGAACTAGCTTTATAACCTAGTACAAATAATTTTACACTAGAGTTGAACTAGCTCTATGACCTAGTACAAATAATTTTACACTAGAGTTGAGCTAGCACTATAACCAAGTACAAATACTTTTACACTAGAGTTGAACTATCTCTATAACCTAGTTCAAAAAAAATTACACTAAGGTTGAACTAGCTCTATAACCTAGTACAAATAATTTTACACTAGAGTTGAACTAGCTCTATAACCTAGTACAAATATTTTTACACTAGTGTTGAACTAGCTCTATAACCTAGTACAAATAATTTTACAATAGAGTTGAACTAGCTCTATAACCTATAGTACAAATAATTTTACACTAGAGTTGAACTAGCTCTATAACCTAGTTCAAATAATTTTAAACTAGAGTTGAACTAGCTCAATAACCTAGTACGAATAATTTTACACTAGAGTTGAACTAGCTCTATAACCTCGTACAAATCATTTTACACTAGAGCTGAACTAGCTCTATAACCTAGTTCAAATAATTTTGCACTAGAGTTGAACTATCTCTATAACCTTGTACAAATAATTTTACACTAGAGTTGAACTAGCTCTATAATCTAGTTCAAATAATTTTACACTAGAGTTGAACTAGCTCTATAACCTCGTACAAATCATTTTACACTAGAGTTGAACTAGCTCTATAACCTAGTACAAATAATTTTACACTAGAGTTGAACTAGCTCTATAAGCAAGTACAAATACTTTTACACTAGAGTTGAACTAGCTCTATAACCTATAGTACAAATAATTTTACACTAGAGTTGAACTAGCTCTATAACCTAGTACGAATAATTTTCCACTAGAGTTGAACTAGCTTTATAACCTAGTATGAATAATTTTACACTAGAGTTGAACTAGCTCTATAACCTAGTTCAAATCATTTTACACTAGAGTTGAACTAGCTCTGTAACCTAGTTCAAATAATTTTACACTAGAGTTGAACTAGCTCTATAACCTAGTTCAAATAAATTTACACTAGAGTTGAACTAGGTCTATAACCTAGTTCAAATAATTTTACACTAGAGTTGAACTAGCTCTATAACCTAGTACGAATAATTATACACTAGAGTTGAACTAGCTCTATAACCTAGTACGAATAATTTTACAATAGAGTTGAACTAGCTCTATAACCTAGTACAAATAATTTTACACTAGAGTTGAACTAGCACTATAACCAAGTACAAATACTTTTACACTAGAGTTGAACTATCTCTATAACCTAGTTCAAAAAAATTTACACTAAGGTTGAACTAGCTCTATAACCTAGTACAAATAATTTTACACTAGAGTTGAACTACCTCTATAACCTAGTACAAATATTTTTACACTAGTGTTGAACAAGCTCTATAACCTAGTACAAATAATTTTACACTAGAGTTGAACTAGCTCTATAAACTATAGTACAAATAATTTTACACTAGAGTTGAACTAGCTCTATAACCTAGTTCAAATAATTTTACACTAGAGTTGAACTAGCTCTATAACCTAGTACGAATAATTTTACACTAGAGTGGAACTAGCTCTATAACCTCATACAAATAATTTTACACTAGAGTTGAACTAGCTCTATAACCTAGTTCAAATAATTTTACACTAGAGTTGAACTAGCTCTATAACCTTGTACAAATAATTTTACACTAGAGTTGAACTAGCTCTACAACCTAGTACAAATAATTTTACACTAGAGTTGAACTAGCACTATAACCAAGTACAAATACTTTTACACTAGAGTTGAACTATCTCTATAACCTAGTTCAAATAATTTTACACTAAGGTTGAACTAGCTCTATAACCTAGTACAAATATTTTTACACTAGTGTTGAACTAGCTCTATAACCTAGTACAAATAATTTTACACTAGAGTTGAACTAGCTCTATAACCTATAGTACAAATAATTTTACACTAGAGTTGAACTAGCTCTATAACCTAGTTCAAATAATTTTACACTAGAGTTGAACTAGCTCTATAACCTAGTTCAAATAATTTTACACTAGAGTTGAACTAGCTCTATAACCTAGTTCAAATAATTTTACATTAGAGTTGAACTAGCTCTATAACCTTGTACAAATAATTTTACACAAGAGTTGAACTAGCTCTATAACCTAGTACAAATAATTTTACACTAGAGTTGAACTAGCTCTATAATCTAGTTCAAATAATTTTACAATAGAGTTGAACTAGCTCTGTAACCTAGTACAAATAATTTTACACTAGAGTTGAACTAGTTCTATAACCTTGTACAAATAATTTTACACTAAAGTTGAACTAGCTCTATAACCTAGTACAAATAATTTTACACTAGAGTTTAACTAGCTCTATAATCTAGTTCAAATAATTTTACAATAGAGTTGAAATAGCTCTGTAACCTAGTACAAATAATTTTACACTAGAGTTGAACTAGCTCTATAACCTAGTACAAATAATTTTACACTAGAGTTGAACTAGCTCTATAAGCAAGTACAAATACTTTTACACTAGAGTTGAACTATCTCTATAACCTAGATCAAAAAAATTTACACTAAGGTTGAACTAGCTCTATAACCTAGTACAAATAATTTTACACTAGAGTTGAACTAGCTCTATAACCTAGTACACATATTTTTACACTAGAGTTGAACTAGCTCTATAACCAAGTACTAATACTTTTACACTAGAGTTGAACTATCTCTATAACCTAGTTCAAAAAATTTACACTAAGGTTGAACTAGATCTATAACCTAGTACAAATAATTTTACACTAGAGTTGAACTAGCTCTATAACCTAGTACACATGTTTTTACAATAGAGTTGAACTAACTCTATAACCTAGTACACATATTTTTACACTAGAGTTGAACTAGCTCTATAACCTAGTACAAATAATTTTACACTAGAATTGAACTAGCTCTATAACCAAGTTAAAATAATTTTAAACTAGAGTTGAACTAGCTCTTTAACCTAGTTAAAATAATGTTGCATTAGAGTTGAACTAGCTCTGTAACATCGTTCCAATAATTTGACCCTAGAATTGAACTACCTCTGTAACCTAGTTCAAATAAATTTACACTAGAGTTGAACTAGCTCTATAACCTAGTACAAATAATTTTACACTAGAGTTGAACAAGCTGTATAACCTTGTACAAATAATTTTACACAAGAAATGAACTAGCTTTATAACCTAGTACAAATAATTTTACACTAGAGTTGAACTAGCTTTATTACCTAGTATAAATAATTTTACACTAGAGTTGAACTAGCTCTATAACCTAGTACAAATAATTTTACACTAGAGTTGAACTAGCACTATAACCAAGTACAAATACTTTTACACTAGAGTTGTACTAGCTCTATAACCTAGTTCAAAAAAAATTACACTAAGGTTGTACTAGCTCTATAACCTAGTACAAATAATTTTACACTAGAGTTGTACTAGCTCTATAACCTAGTACAAATATTTTTACACTAGTGTTGAACTAGCTCTATAAACTAGTATAAATAATTTTACACTAGAGTTGAACTAGCTCTATAACCTATAGTACAAATAATTTTACACTAGAGTTGAACTAGATCTATAACCTAGTATGAATAATTTTCCACTAGAGTTGAACTAGCTCTATAACCTATAGTACAAATAATTTTACACTAGAGTTGAACTTGCTCTATAACCTAGTATGAATAATTTTCCACTAGAGTTGAACTAGCTCTATAACCTCGTACAAATAATTTTACAATAGAGTTGAACTAGCTCTATAACCTAGTTCAAATCATTTTACACTAGAGTTGAACTAGCTCTATAACCTAGTTCAAATAATTTTACACTAGAGTTGAACTAGCTCTATAACCTAGGTCAAATAAAATTACACTAGAGTTGAACTAGCTCTATAACCTAGTAGAAATAATTTTACACTAGAGTTGAACTAGCTCTATAACCTAGTACGAATAATTTTACAATAGAGTTGAACTAGCTCTATAACCTAGTACAAATAATTTTACACTAGAGTTGAACTAGCACTATAACCAAGTACAAATACTTTTACACTAGATTTGAACTATCTCTATAACCTAGTTCAAAAAAATTTACACTAAGGTTGAACTAGCTCTATAACCTAGTACAAATAATTTTACAAAAGAAATGAACTCGCTTTATAACCTAGTACAAATAATTTTACACTAGAGTTGAACTAGCTCTATAACCTAGTACAAATAATTTTACACTAGAGTTGAACTAGCACTATAACCAAGTACAAATACTTTTAGACTTGAGTTGAACTATCTCTATAACCTAGTTCAAAAAAATTACACTAAGGTTGAACTAGCTCTATAACCTAGTGCAAATAATTTTACACTAGAGTTGAACTAGCTCTATAAACTAGTACAAATATTTTTACACTAGTGTTGAACTAGCTCTATAACCTAGTACAAATAATTTTACACTAGAGTTGAACTAGCTCTATAACCTATAGTACAAATAATTTTACACTAGAGTTGAACTAGCTCTATAACCTAGTTCAAATAATTTTACACTAGAGTTGAACTAGCTCTATAACCTAGTACGAATAATTTTACACTAGAGTTGAACTAGCTCTATAATCTCGTACAAATAATTTTACACTAGAGTTGAACTAGCTCTATAACCTAGTTCAAATAATTTTACACTAGAGTTGAACTAGCTCTATAACCTTGTACAAATAATTTTACACTAGATTGAACTAGCTCTATAACCTAGTACAAATAATTTTACACTAGAGTTGAATTAGCACTATAACCAAGTACAAATACTTTTACACTAGAGTTGAACTATCTCTATAACCTAGTTCAAATAATTTTACACTAAGGTTGAACTAGCTCTATAACCTAGTACAAATATTTTTACACTAGTGTTGAACTAGCTCTATAACCTAGTACAAATAATTTTACACTAGAGTTGAACTAGCTCTATAACCTATAGTACAAATAATTTTACACTAGAGTTGAACTAGCTCTATAACCTAGTTCAAATAATTTTACACTAGAGTTGAACTAGCTCTATAACCTAGTTCAAATAATTTTACACTAGAGTTGAACTAGCTCTATAACCAAGTTCAAATAATTTTACATTAGAGTTGAACTACCTCTATAACCTTGTACAAATAATTTTACACTAGAGTTGAACTAGCTCTATAACCTAGTACAAATAATTTTACACTAGAGTTGAACTAGCTCTATAAGCTAGTTCAAATAATTTTACAATAGAGTTGAAATAGCTCTGTAACCTAGTACAAATAATTTTACACTAGAGTTGAACTAGCTCTATAACCTAGTACAAATAATTTTACACTAGAGTTGAACTAGCTCTATAATCAAGTACAAATACTTTTACACTAGAGTTGAACTATCCCTATAACCTAGTTCAAAAAAATTTACACTAAGGTTGAACTAGCTCTATAACCTAGTACAAATAATTTTACACTAGAGTTGAACTAGCTCTATAACCTAGTACAAATAATTTTACACTAGAGTTGAACTAGCACTATAACCAAGTACAAATACTTTTACACTAGAGTTGAACTAGCTCTATAACCTAGTTCAAAAAAATTTACACTAAGGTTGAACTAGCTCTATAACCTAGTACAAATAATTTACACTAGAGTTGAACTAGCTCTATAACCAAGTACAAATATTTTTACACTAGTGTTGAACTAGCACTATAACCTAGTACAAATAATTTTACACTAGAGTTGAACTAGCTCTATAACCTATAGTACAAATAATTTTACCCTAGAGTTGAACTAGCTCTATAACCTAGTTCAAATAATTTTACACTAGAGTTGAACTAGCTCTATAACCTAGTACGAATAATTTTACACTAGAGTTGAACTAGCTCTATAACCTAGTACAAATAATTTTACACTAGAGTTGAACTAGCACTATAACCAAGTACAAATAATTTTACACTAGAGTTGAACTAACTCTATAACCTAGTTCAAAAAAATTTACACTAAGGTTGAACTAGCTCTATAACCTAGTACAAATAATTTTACACAGGAAATGAACTAGCTTTATAACCTAGTACAAATAATTTTACACTAGAGTTGAACTAGCTCTATAACCTAGTACAAATAATTTTACACTAGAGTTGAACTAGCACTATAACCAAGTACAAATACTTTTACACTAGAGTTGAACTATCTCTATAACCTTGTACAAATAATTTTACACTAGAGTTGAACTAGCTCTATAACCTAGTACAAATAATTTTACACTAGAGTTGAACTAGCTCTATAAGCTAGTTCAAATAATTTTACAATAGAGTTGAAATAGCTCTGTAACCTAGTACAAATAATTTTACACTAGAGTTGAACTATCTCTATAACCTAGTACAAATAATTTTACACTAGAGTTGAACTAGCTCTATAATCAAGTACAAATACTTTTACACTAGAGTTGAACTATCCCTATAACCTAGTTCAAAAAAATTTACACTAAGGTTGAACTAGCTCTATAACCTAGTACAAATAATTTTACACTAGAGTTGAACTAGCTCTATAACCTAGTACAAATAATTTTACACTAGAGTTGAACTAGCACTATAACCAAGTACAAATACTTTTACACTAGAGTTGAACTAGCTCTATAACCTAGTTCAAAAAAATTTACACTAAGGTTGAACTAGCTCTATAACCTAGTACAAATAATTTACACTAGAGTTGAACTAGCTCTATAACCAAGTACAAATATTTTTACACTAGTGTTGAACTAGCACTATAACCTAGTACAAATAATTTTACACTAGAGTTGAACTAGCTCTATAACCTATAGTACAAATAATTTTACCCTAGAGTTGAACTAGCTCTATAACCTAGTTCAAATAATTTTACACTAGAGTTGAACTAGCTCTATAACCTAGTACGAATAATTTTACACTAGAGTTGAACTAGCTCTATAACCTAGTACAAATAATTTTACACTAGAGTTGAACTAGCACTATAACCAAGTACAAATAATTTTACACTAGAGTTGAACTAACTCTATAACCTAGTTCAAAAAAATTTACACTAAGGTTGAACTAGCTCTATAACCTAGTACAAATAATTTTACACAGGAAATGAACTAGCTTTATAACCTAGTACAAATAATTTTACACTAGAGTTGAACTAGCTCTATAACCTAGTACAAATAATTTTACACTAGAGTTGAACTAGCACTATAACCAAGTACAAATACTTTTACACTAGAGTTGAACTATCTCTATAACCTAGTTCAAAAAAATTTACACTAAGGTTGAACTAGCTCTATAACCTAGTACAAATAATTTTGCACTAGAGTTGAACTAGCTCTATAACCTAGTACAAATATTTTTACACTAGTATTGAACTAGCTCTATAACCTAGTACTAATAATTTTACACTAGAGTTTAACTAGCTCTATGACCTATAGTACAAATAATTTTACAATAGAGTTGAACTAGCTCTATAACCTAGTTCAAATAATTTTACACTAGAGTGGAACTAGCTCTATAACCTAGTACGAATAATTTTACACTAGAGTTGAACTAGCTCTATAACCTCGTAGAAATAATTTTACACTAGAGTTGAACTAGCTCTATAACCTAGTTCAAATAATTTTACACTAGAGTTGAACTAGCTCTATAACCTTGTACAAATAATTTTACACTAGAGTTGAACTAGCTCTATAACCTAGTACAAATAATTTTAGACTAGAGTTGAACTAGCTCTAATCTAGTTCAAATAATTTTACAATAGAGTTGAAATAGCTCAGTAACCTAGTACAAATAATTTTACACTAGAGTTGAACTAGCTCTATAACCTAGTACAAATAATTTTACACTAGAGTTGAACTAGCTCTATAATCAAGTACAAATACTTTTACACTAGAGTTGAACTATCTCTATAACCTAGTTCAAAAAATTTTACACTAAGGTTGAACTAGCTCTATAACCTAGTACAAATAATTTTACACTAGAGTTGTACTAGCTCTATAACCTAGTACACATATTTTTACACTAAAGTTGAACTAGCTCTATAACCTAGTACACATATTTTTACACTAGAGTTGAACTAGCTCTATAACCTAGTACAAATAATTTTACAGTAGAGTTGAACTAGCTCTATAACCTAGTACAAATAATTTTACACTAGAGTTGAACTAGCTCTATAACCTAGTTCAAATAATTTTACATTAGAGTTGAACTAGCTCTATAACCTAGTACAAATAATTTTACACTAGAGTTGAACTAGCTCTATAACCTAGTACAAATAATTTTACACTAGAGTTGAACTAGCTCTATAACCTAGTATAAATTAATTTACACTAGAGTTGAATTAGCTCTATAACCTAGTACAAATAATTTTACACTAGAGTTGAACTAGCTCTATAACCTAGTACAAATAATTTTACACTAGAGTTGAACTAGCTCTATAACCTAGTTCAAATCATTTTACACTAGAGTTGAACGAGCACTATAACCTAGTACAAATAATTTTACACTAGAGTTGAATTAGCTCTACAACTAGTACAAATAATTTTACACTAGAGTCGAACTAGCTCTATAACCTAGTACAAATAATTTTACACTAGAATTGAACTAGCTCTGTAACCTAGTATAAATAATTTTACACTAGAGTTGAACTAGCTCTGTAACCTCGTTCAAATAATTTTCCACTAGAGTTGAACTAGCTCTGTAACCAATAGAGTTGAACTAGCTCTATAACCTAGTGGAAATAATTTTACACTAGAATTGAACTAGCTCTATAACATAGTTAAAATAATATTACACTAAAGTTGAACTAGCTCTTTAACCTAGTTAAAATAATGTTACACTAGAGTTGAACTAGCTCTACAACCTAGTTCTAGTAATTTTACACTATAGTTGAACTAGCTCTGTAACATAGTTCCAATAATTTTACACTAGAGTTGAACTAGCTCTGTAACCTAGTTCAAATAAATTTACACTAGAGTTGAACTAGCTCTATAACCTAGTACAAATAATTTTACACTAGAGTTGAACTAGCTCTATAACCTTGTACAAATAATTTTACACAAGAAATGAACTAGCTCTATAACCTAGTACAAATAATTTTACACTAGAGTTGAACTAGCTCTATAACCTAATACAAATAATTTTACGCTAGAGTTGAACTAGCTCTATAACCTAGTACAGATAATTTTAGACTAGAGTTGAACTAGCTCTATAACCAAGTACAAATACTTTTACACTAGAGTTGAACTATCTCTATAACCTAGTTCAAAAAAATTTACACTAAGGTTGAACTAGCTCTATAACCTAGTACAAATAATTTTACACTAGAGTTGAACTAGCTCTATAACTGTCGGTGTAGTGAACAGGGGGTGTTCATTACCCCTAGACACGCAACGGCAAGTTGCAGCCTCCAGGCGGGAAGGGCATGGCAGAGAAGAAATCCGCTTATGGGACACATCTAGGCCCCAGGTTTCCGGCAAGGATTATTTGCCGAGAACGGGCGTACGCATCACCGGCAAGTTCAAAGGCCGGCAAGATCAGGATTGAATTTCCGGGAAGCAAGCCTTCCTGGGAGAAGACCTCCAGGTAGGTCACCGAGAAGACCCAATGTTGGACTCCCGGCAAGATGCTTCCCGGAGGACAACTGGGAACAAGCACAAGACTATCAAGAAGGCATCCAAACTGATGATCAGAAGATAGAAGACCGAAGGCTGGGGCCCCGGCAAGATCTTGCCGGGATAGCTCGTGGCCCCGGCAAGATCCCGCCACCTTGCCACCGCTCCAGTGCAGCGACGAGCCTGTCAGACGGGGTTTGTCCTCCTGGATGCGTGTCGTGGCGCTAGCGGCGGATGGGGTTAAGCGGTGCTATTGGGACGGCCCCTTTTCCCATCCCCAAGAAGCTAAGGGACACCTAGACAGAGCATTTAATGCGTTTGTCCTAGGTCGTCAGTGTTAGGTATGATAACACTATTGCAACTTTACACCTCATGTATGTTCTGTACGCCACTATTGGTGACCCCTTCGAACATATAAAAGGAGGCCCAAGGCGTAGCTACAGGGGGGGAGGACCTTCTGGCCCATTCTGCGTGCGTAGCTGCTGCTCGAAGGTAGTGTTCATCGCAAGCGCTCCTGAGGCTAGAGTTCAAACACATCTAATACAACCAAAGCAGGAGTAGGGTTTTACGCTTATCAGCGGCCCGAACCTGGGTAAAAATCCCCCGTGTTGATCGTTAGATCCGCTCTTTGTGCAAGCCTTTTCCCTGCCGAACCGTAAAGGGATCTACACGATCCCATAGGTGTCGTACGCCGACATCTTTGGCACGCCAGGTAGGGGGAAAGGTTGCGCGAACCTGATCTAGCGGTCAGCGTATCAGCTTCGTCGTCCATGGCGACTTCGCTCTACTTACAGAAAGCTAAGTCCTAAAACTTTGATTGCTTTTTGTTGTGTAGCCTTATCCTTGATGGCAGTTTTGTATAACCCGTCCACGAGGGAGCGCTCTAGAAACACTCTGCACTCCTGGTTGTTCTGGGTCCGCCCAACAACATAGATGCAGCTGTGGTTGTCTCTAGAGCGTTAAGCTCTTGAAGAGGCGGCGTTCTCGATAGGCTGCTAGACAGGACCCGATCCTAAGCGCCATCGACCAGAACGTGCGCATTCGGGGAGTATTCTAGCAAGCGTAGGGATTCATTGTACAAAAGTGCAATTGTTCAAGGAAAAGGCTCGATAAGTTTTTCGGATTTGTGCGTAAACCCGTATGCTGAGGAGCCTCCCAGGGGCTAGTTGCGCTCCTAATCGCCTCGAGTCCGCTCGGCGATGTGAGCAGCTGCGCTAAAGCCGGGAAGGTAAACCTTTTCGGGAGGCGGCGTTTTCGGCAAGCCGCTAAGGAGCCGTTCCTCAAAGCGCTGCTGACTGGAGCGTGCGCACCGGAAAGCTTTCCGGAAAGCATGGGTCGTCTTGATTGATTTTTCGTCCTTGTACATCAATCTGCACGCAAAGGAACCTTGTCGTGGTAAGCCCGCGCTCTAGCGTCGCCTCGAGTCCGCTCGGCAGGCTTAGTAGCCGCGTTCTAACCCGGCAAGTCGCCTTGCCGGCGGCGGCGTTTCCAGCAGGCTGCTAAAGTCCCGCACCTAGCGCTCGCGGCAAACGTGCGCACCGGCAGGGTTCCCAAGCAGCGTAGGATATAAGATATATGCAAGGACGGAATTAATCAAGAGGGAAGCAACATTCATTTAGCATAAAGAAACATACGTCTTGCATACATAAAGATTGGCCTGTCTAAGATTAATTATTCCTATACATGTGCCATTGCAGCAACAGGTATGCAAGAGTACTTCAGTCTCGGCGGTTGCTTCTTTCTCGGCGGCACGCGGCAGCCGAGGAAGCCAAGGACGCCATGCTGAAGGCGGCAAGACGGTAGTGAGGCATTCGCAGTAGATGGCGGCAACAACAGGGATGACTGTACGAATCGAGCACCGCACCCGCAATACCCTTTATGGGGAAGGCTCGGGGGTTGGCTCTTCGTCGCACGGTGTGGCACTCCCTTTCGGGCACACGACTCCTGCTGCCGCCCTGCTCTGTTTGCCCACGCTGCCGTCAAGCCCAAAGCCCGGCAAACCGCGAGCTCTCTTGCATCATCATCAGCGTGCAGTTAAAGTCATGAGTGACGGTTACTTCTCGCCGCGCGTGTACCGGTGCATGTTTTTGGGCCTAGCCCGAACAAACACTGTGCGCGCTTGTCCGGCCCAGGCCCGGGGGCTCCTATCGGTGTAGTGAACAGGGGGTGTTCATTACCCCTGGACACGCACCGGCAAGTTGCAGCCCCCAGGCGGGAAGGGCATGGCAGAGAAGAAATCCGCTTATGGGACACATCTAGGCCCCAGGTTTCCGGCAAGGATTATTTGCCGGGAATGGGCCTACGCATCACCGGCAAGTTCAAAGGCCGGCAAGATCAGGATAGAATTTCCGGGAAGCGAGCCTTCCTGGGAGAAGACCTCCAGGCAGGTCACCGAGAAGACCCAATGTTGGACTCCCGGCAAGATGCTTGCCGGAGGACAACTGGGAACAAGCACAAGACTATCAAGAAGGCATCCAAACTGATGATCAGAAGACAGAAGACCGAAGGCTGCGGCCCCGGCAAGATCTTGCCGGGATAGCTCACGGCCCCGGCAAGATTCGCACCCGGCAAGATCCCGCCACCTTGCCACCGTTCCAGTGCAGCGACTAGCCTGTCAGACGGGGTTTGTCCTCCTGGATGCATGTCGTGGCGCTAGCGGCGGATGGGGTTAAGCGGTGCTGATGAGACGGCCCCTTTTCCCGTCCCCAAGTAGCTAAGGGACACCTAGACAGAGCATTTAATGCGTTTGTCCTAGTTCGTCAGTGTTAGGTATGATAACACTGTAGCAACTTTACACCTCATGTATGTTCTGTACGCCACTGTTGGTGTCGGTGTAATGAACAGGGGGTGTCCATTAGCCCTGGACATGCACCGGCAAGTTGCAGCCTCCAGGCGGGAAGGGCATGGTTGAGAAGACATCCACTCATAGAACGCAGAAGGGTTTTCCGGCAAGGACTACTTGCCGGGAATAACGCCAAGCCTGCCGGGGGGCCACAAGCTCCGGCAGGGCCTCAAGCCCTTGCCGTAGAGACAAACGCACCCGGGGCAGAAGACATACCTTTAGTCCTTGCTGTCGAGCCTCAGGCTCCAGCATGGGCACATCACTTTGTCGCGCATCACCGGCAAGCTCAAAGACCGGCAAGCTCAAGACCGGCAAGATCAGAATTTCTGGGTAGCAAGCCTTCCTGGGAGGAGACCTCCAGGCAGGTCACCGAGAAGACCTGATGTTGGACTCCCGGCAAGATGCTTGCCGGAGGACAACTGGGAACAAGCACAAGACTATCAAGAATGCGTTCAAGCCGATGATCAGAAGACCGAAGGCTGGGCGCCCGGTAAGATCTTGCCGGGCTGGCCCATCGAGCCCCGGCAAGATCCCGCCACCCTGCCACCGCTCCAGCGTAGCGACCAGCCTGTCAGACGAGGTTTATCCTCCTGGACGCGTGTCGTGGCATCTGCGGCGGATGGGCTTAGGCGGTGCTGATGGGACGGCCCCTTTTTCCGTCCCCAAGAAGCTAAGGGACACCTGGACAGAGCATTTAATGCATTTGTCCTGAGTCGTCAGAATTAGGTATGATAGCACTGTAGATACTTTACACCTCATGTACGCACTGTACGCTACTGTTGGGGACCCCTTCGAACGTATAAAAGGAGGCCCAAGGCGTAGCTACAGGGGGATCTTCTCTGGCCCATTCTGCATGAGTAGCGGCTGAGTACTGTAGCGCTCCCAGAACTTAAGCTAGAACACATCTAATACAACCAAGCAGGAGTAGGGTTTTATGCTTCTCAGCGGCCCGAACCTGGGTAAAAATCCCTCGTGTTGATCGTTGGACCTGCTCTTTGTGCAAGCCTTTCTCCCTGCCGAACCGTAAAGGGATCCTCCCGATCCCATAGGTGTCGTACGCCGACATCTTTGGCGCGCCAGGTAGGGGGAAAGGTTGCGCGAACCTGATCTAGTGGTCAGCGCATCAGCTTCATCGTCCATGTCGACTTCGCTCTACTTACAGAAAGCTAAGTCCTAAAGCTTTGATTGCTTTTTGTTGTATAGCCTTATCCTTGATGGTAGTTTTGTATAACCTGTGCGTGAGGGAGCGCTCTGGAAACACTCTGCGCTCTTGGTTGTTCTGGGTCCGCCCAACAACACAGATGCAGCTGCGTTTGTCTCTAGAGCATTAAGCTCCTGAAGAGGCGGCGTTCTCGATAGGCTGCTAGACAGGACCCGATCCTAAGCGCCATCGACCAGAACATGCGTATTCGGGGAGTATTCACGCAAGCGTAGGGATTCATTGTACAAAAATGCAATTGTTCAAGGAAAAGGCTTGATGAGTTTTATTTTCGGATTTCTGCGTAAACCCGTATGCTGAGGAGCCTCCCCGAGTTAGTTGCGCTCCTAGTCGCCTCGAGTCCGCTCGGCGATATGAGCAGCTGCACTAAGGCTGGGAAGGTAAACCTTTTCTGGAGGCGGCGTTCCCGGCAAGCTGTTAAGGATCCGTTCCTCAAAGCGCTGCTGACTGGATCGTGCGCACCGGAAAGTGTTCCGGCGAGCAAGGGAACATTTGACAGAAGTCGAGATTGCAGCAAATTAATCATAAACCAGAAGCTAATTAACTTGTTGTGCTTAAACGCTGTCGTGGCATTACATGCCCAATCAGTGTTGCAGGAATACGCTTGGAAGGCAGGCTCGGGGGCTGGCAGCGTCCTAGAGAGTAACCTTCTAGAGAGCCTGCCAGTCGTCACCACGAGCGCGGCCTCAATATGCGAGATGCACAGCAGGAAAAGCTAAGTTACAAAAACCTGTGACAATTACATTTCTTTTGTTGTCCTCGCTTGCTCCTTGCACCTACATGCAAAGGAGCCTTCCCGGGAACAATAGCGCCCCTAGTTATCTCGAGTCCGCTCGACAGCTTAGGCGGCTGCACAGACACCGGGAAGGTAAACCTTTCCGGGAGCCGGCGTTCCCAGCAAGCTGCTAAGGACCCATTTCCTCCAAGCGCTGCCGACTGGAGCGTGCGCACCGGAAAGCTTCCGGCAAGCATGGGCTATCTTGATTGATTTTTCGACCTTGTACATTAATCTGCACGCGAAGGAACCTTGTCGTGGTGAGCCCGCGCTCTAGTTTCGCCTCGAGTCCGCTCGGCAAACTTAGCAGCTGCGTTCTGACCCGGCAAGTCACCTTGCCGGCGGCGGCATTTCCAGCAGGCTGTTAAAGTCCCGCACCTAGCGCTCGCGGCAAACGTGCGGACCGGCAAGGTTTCCAGACAGCGTAGGATATAAGATATATGCAAGGACGGAATTAATCAAGAGGGGAGCAACATTCATATCTTGCATACATAAAGATTGGCTTGACTAAGATTAATTATTCCTTTACATGCGCCATTGCAGCAAAACCGAGAAAGCCAAGGGCGCCATGCTGGAGGCCGGCAAGACAGCAGTGAGGCATTCATAGTAGACGGCGGCGACAGTAGGGATGACTGCACGAATCGAGCACCGCACCCGCAGTACCCTTTATGGGGAAGGCTCGGGGGCTGGCTCTTCGTCGCACGGTGTGGCACTCCCTTTCGGGCACACAACTCCCGCTGTCGTCCTGCTCTGTCTGCCCACGCTGCCGGCAAGCCCAAGGTCCGGCAAACCGCAAGCTCTCTTGCATCATCATCAGCGTCTAGTTAAAGTCATGAGTAACGGTTACTTCTCGCCGCGTGTGTACCGGTGCATGTTTTTGGGCGTAGCCCGGACAACACTGTGCACGCTTGTCCGGCCCAGGCCCGGGGGCTCCTGTCGGTGTAATGAACAGGGGGTGTCCATTACCCCTGCACATGCACCGGCAAGTTGCAGTCTCCAGGCGGGAAGGGCATGGCTGAGAAGACATCCACTCATAGAACACAGAAGGGTTTTCCGGCAAGGACTACTTCCCGGGAACAACGCCAAGCCTGCCGGGGGGCCACAGGCTCAGGCAGGGCCTCAAGCCCTTGCCGTAGAGACAAACGCACCCGGGGCAGAAGACATACCTCTAGTCCTTGCTGTCGAGCCTCAGGCTCCAACATGGGCACAGCACTTTGTTGCGCATCACCGGCAAGCTCAAAGACCAGCAAGCTCAAGACCGGCGAGATCAGAATTTCCGGGAAGCAAGCCTTCCTGGGAGGAGACCTCCAGGCAGGTCACCGAGAAGACCCGATGTTGGACTCCCGGCAAGATGCTTGCCGGAGGACAACTGGGAACAAGCACAAGACTATCAAGAAGGCGTTCAAGCTGATGATCAGAAGACCGAAGGCTGGGCGCCCGGCAAGATCTTGCCGGGCTGGCCCGTCGAGCCCCGGAAAGATCAGCACCCGGCAAGATCCCGCCACCCTGCCACCGCTCCAGCGCAGAGACCAGCCTATCAAACGAGGTTTATCCTCCTGGACGCGTGTCATGGCATCTGCGGCAGATGGGCTTAAGCGGTGCTGATGGGACGGCCCCTTTTTCCGTCCCCAAGAAGCTAAGGGACACCTAGACAGAGCATTTAATGCATTTGTCCTGAGTCGTCAGTATTAGGTATGATAGCACTTTAGATACTTTACACCTCATGTACGCACTGTACGCTATTGTTGGTGACCCCTTCGAACGTATAAAAGGAGGCCCAAGGCGTAGCTATAGGGGGATCTTCTCTGGCCCATTCTGCATGAGTAGCGGCTGAGTACTGTAGCGCTCCCAGAACTTGAGCTAGAACACATCTAATACAACCAAGCAGGAGTAGGGTTTTACGCTTCTTAGCGGCCCGAACCTGGGTAAAAATCCCTCATGTTGATCGTTCGACCTGCTCTTTGTGCAAGCCTTTCTCCCTGCCGAACCGTAAAGGGATCCTCCCGATCCCATAGGTGTCGTACGCCGACAGTTGGTGGCCCCTTCGAACGTATAAAAGGAGGCCCAAGACGTAGATACAGGGGGGAGGACCTTCTGGCCCATTCTGCATGCGTAGCTGCTGCTCAAACGTACTGTTAATCGCAAGCGCTCCTGAGGCTAGAGTTCAAACACATCTAATACAACCAAAGCAGGAGTAGGGTTTTACGCTTCTCAGCGGCCCGAACCTGGGTAAAAATCCCCCGTGTTGATCATTAGATCCGCTCTTTGTGCAAGCCTTTTCCCTGCCGAACCGTAAAGGGATCTACACGATCCCATAGGTGTCGTACGCCGACAATAACCTAGTACAAATATTTTTACACTAGCGTTGAACTAGCTCTATAACCTAGTAAAAATAATTTTACACTAGAGTTGAACTAGCTCTATAATCTAGTACAAATAATTTTACACTAGAATTGAACTAGCTCTATAACCTAATTCAAATAATTTTATACTAGAGTTGAACTAGCTCTATAACCTAGTACAAATAATTTTACACTAGAGTTTAACTAGCTCTATAACCTAGTACAAATAATTTTACACTAGAGTTGAACTAGCTCTATAACCTACTTCAAATAATTTTACTCTAGAGTGGAACTAGCTCTATAACATAGTACAAATAATTTTACACTAGAGTTGAACTAGGTCCATAACCTAGTACAAATAATTTTACACTAGAGTTGAACTAGCTCTATAACCTAGTACAAAGAATTTTACACTAGAGTTGAACTAGCTCCGTAACCTAATTCAAATAATTTTACACTAGAGTTGAACTAGCTCTGTAACCTAGTACAAATAATTTTACACTAGAGTTGAACTAGCTCTCTAACCTAGTACAAATAATTTTACACTAGAGTTGAACTAGCTCTATAACCAAGTACAAATACTTTTACACTAGAGTTGAACTATCTCTATAACCTAGTTCAAAAAAATTTACACTAAGGTTGAACTAGCTCTATAACCTAGTACAAATAATTTTACACTAGAGTTGAACTAGCTCTATAACCCAGTACACATATTTTTACACTAGAGTTGAACTAGCTCTATAACCTAGTACACATATTTTTACACTAGAGTTGAACAAGCTCTATAACCTAGTACAAATAATTTTACAGTAGAGTTGAACTAGCTCTATAACCTAGTACAAATAATTTTACATTAGAGTTGAACTAGCTCTATAACCTAGCTCAAATAATTTTACAGTAGAATTGAACTAGCTCTATAAGCTAGTACAAATAATTTTACACTAGAGTTGAACTAGCTCTATAACCTAGTACAAATAATTTTACACTAGAGTTGAACTAGCTCTATAACCTAGTACAAATTATTTTACACTAGAGTTGAACTAGCTCTGTAACCTAGTACAAATATTTTTACACTAGAGTTGAACTAGCTCTATAACCTAGTAAAAATAATTTTACACTAGAGTTGAACTAGCTCTATAATCTAGTACAAATAATTTTACACTAGAGTTGAACTAGCTCTATAACCTAATTCAAATAATTTTATACTAGAGTTGAACTAGCTCTATAACCTAGTACAAATAATTTTACACTAGGGTTGAACTAGCTCTATAACCTAGTACAACTAATTTTACACTAGAGTTGAACTAGCTCTATAACCTACTTCAAATAATTTGACACTAGAGTGGAACTAGCTCTATAACCTAGTACAAATAATTTTACACTAGAATTGAACTAGGTCCATAACCTAGTACAAATATTTTTACACTAGAGTTGAACTAGCTCTATAACCTAGTACAAAGAATTGTACACTAGAGTTGAACTAGCTCTGTAACCTAATTCAAATAATTTTACACTAGAGTTGAACTAGCTCTGTAACCTAGTACAAATAATTTTACACTAGAGTTGAACTAGCTCTATAACCTAGTACAAATAATTTGACACTAGAGTTGAACTAGCTCTATAACCAAGTACAAATACTTTTACACTAGAGTTGAACTATCTCTATAACCTAGTTCAAAAAAATTTACACTAAGGTTGAACTAGCTCTATAACCTAGTACAAATAATTTTACACTAGAGTTGAACTAGCTCTATAACCCAGTACACATATTTTTACACTAGAGTTGAACTAGCTCTATAACCTAGTACACATATTTTTACACTAGAGTTGAACAAGCTCTATAACCTAGTACAAATAATTTTACAGTAGAGTTGAACTAGCTCTATCACCTAGTACAAATAATTTTACTTTAGAGTTGAACTAGCTCTATAACCTAGTTCAAATAATTTTACAGTAGAATTGAACTAGCTCTATAACCTAGTACAAATAATTTTACACTAGAGTTGAACTCGCTCTATAACGTAGTACAAATAATTTTACACTAGAGTTGAACTAGCTCTATAACCTAGTACAAATTATTTTACACTAGAGTTGAACTAGCTCTATAACCTAGTACAATTATTTTACACTAGAGTCAAACTAGCTCTATAACCTAGTACAAATAATTTTACACTAGAGTTGAACTAGCTCTATAACCTAGTTCAAATAATTTTACACTAGAGTTGAACTAGCTCTATAACCTAGTACAAATAATTTTACACTAGAGTTGAATTAGCTTTATAACCTAGTACAAATAATTTTACACTAGAATTGAACTAGCTCTGTAACCTAGTATAAATAATTTTACACTAGAGTTGAACTAGCTCTGTAACATAGTTCAAATAATTTTACACTAGAGTTAAACTAGGTCTATAATCTAGTACAAATAATTTTACACTAGAATTGAACTAGCTCTATAACCTAGTTAATATAATTGTACACTAGAGTTGAACTAGCTCTTTAACCTAGTTAAAATAATGTTACACTAGAGTTGAACTAGCTCTACAACCTAGTTCAATTAATTTTACACTAGAGTTGAACTAGCTCTGTGTCGGTGTAGTGAACAGGGGGTGTTCATTACCCCTGGACACGCACCGGTAAGTTGCAGCCTCCAGGCGGGAAGGGCATGGCAGAGAAGAAATCCACTTAAGACACAGGTTTCCGGCAAGGATTACTTGCCGGGAACAGGTCTACGCATCACCGGCAAGCTCAAAGGCTGGCAAGATCAGTATAGAATTTCCGGGAAGCGAGCCTTCCTGGGAGAAGACCTCCAGGCAGGTCACCAAGAAGACCCGATGTTGGGCTCCCGACAAGATGCTTGCCGGTGGACAATTGGGAACAAGTGCAAGACTATCAAGAAGGCATTCAAGCCGAGGATCAGAACACAGAAGACCGAAGGCTGGGATCCCGACAAGATGCTTGCCGGGATGGCTAGCGAAGACCCGGCAAGACTCGCACGCGGCAAGATCCAGCCACCCTACCACCGCTCCAGTGCAGCGACCAACCTGTCAGACGGGGTTTTGTCCTCCTGGATGCGTGTCATGGCATTAGCGGCGGATGGGGTTAAGCAGTGCTGATGGGACGGGCCCTTTCTCCGTCCCCAAGAAGCTAAGAGACACCTCAACGGAGCATTTAATGTGTTTGTCCTAAGTCGTCAGTATTAGGTATGATAGCACTGCAGTAGCTTTACACCTCTTGTACTTCGCCACTGTTGGAGACCCCTTCGACGTATAAAAGGAGGCCCAAGGCGTAGCTACGGAGGGGAGGACCTTCTGGCCCATTCTGCATGCGTAGCTGCTGCTCTAACGTACTGTTCATAGCAAGCGCTCCTGAAGCTTGGGCTTAAACACAGCCAATACAAACAAAGCAGGAGTAGGGTTTTACGCTTCTCAGCAGCCCGAACCTGGGTAAAAATCCCTCGTGTTGATCGCTAGATCTGCTCTTTGTGCAAGCATTTCTCCCTGCCGAACCATAAAGGGATCCAAGCGATCCCATAGGTGTCGTACGCCGACACTCTGTAACATAGTTCCAATAATTTTACACTAGAGTTGAACTAGCTTTGTAACCTAGTTCAAATAAATTTACACTAGAGTTGAACTAGCTCTATAACCTAGTACAAATAATTTTACACTAGAGTTAAACTAGCTCTATAACCTTGTACAAATAATTTTACACAAGAAATGAACTAGCTCTATAACCTTGTACAAATAATTTTACACTAGAGTTGAACTAGCTCTATAACCTAGTACAAATAATTTTACACTAGAGTTGAACTAGCTCTATAACCTAGTACAAATAATTTTACACTAGAGTTGAACTAGCTCTATAACCTAGTACAAATAATTTTACACTAGAGTTGAACTAGCTCTATAACCTAGTACAAATAATTTTACACTAGACACTACTGGAATCAGGCACTTTGCCGTCTGCTATAGCAGATGGCAAAAGCATGCTTGGCGGACGGCAAAGGCTTTGCGGTCAGCCAGCAGACGGCAAACACTCAGGCTGAACGGCTGCCGGCAAAGGCCGCTTTGCCGTCTGCTGGCAGACGGCAAAGAACTTTCTTTCTTTGCCGTCTGCCAGCAGACGGCAAAGAGGGTGGACGGCACAGAAAAGGTTCCATCCCCGTTAGGTGGCTAACGGCGCTCTTTGCCGTCTGCTGGCAGACGGCAAAGAGCTGTAGATGACGTCAGGCTTCAGCTGGGCCCAGGCAGGCTCTTTGCCGACTGCTGGCAGACGGCAAAGAACTTTCCTTCTTTGCCGTCTGCCAGCAGACGGCAAAGACCTGTAGATGACGTCAGCTGCGTCAGGCTTCAGCTAGGCCCAGGCAGGCTCTTTGCCGTCTGCTGGCAGACGGCAAAGAACTTTCCTTCTTTGCCGTCTGCCAGCAGACGGCGAAGAAGCCACATAGGCCAGCCCAGGTTGCACAGGCTGCTGCCACGTGGCCTCTTTGCCGTCTGCCAGCAGACGGCAAAGAGCTTTGCCGTCTGCTAGCAGACGGCAAAGTGGCTATATAGCCCCTGTTTTTTCTGTTTTTTGTTATATCAATTCATCTTCACAGAAATTCAAACACATATATATATATATATATTCAGAATCACATAGTTTCAAACATCAAACATCATACATCAAACGTAGTTTCAAACATCAAACATAGTTTCACCATCGTCATCAAACATCATACATCCAATTCATATATACATAGTTTCACAAACATCTAATATGTAAACAGTAGCATTCTGCCCTTCCATGAAGTGAATCAAACCTACAAAAATGGGAGTAAGAAATTAGAAGAAGAAGAAGAAGAAGACTAGAAGAAGAGGAAGAAAAAGAAGAAGAAGAAGAAGAAGAAGAAGAAGAAGAAGAAGACTAGAAGAAGAAGAAGAAAAAGAAGAAGAAGAAGAAGAAGAAGAAGAAGAAGAAGAAGAAGAAGAAGAAGAAGAGGAAGAAGAAGGAGAAGAAGGAGAAGGAGAAGGACAAGAAGAAGAAGGAGAAGGAGAAGAAGGAGAAGAAGAAGAGGAAGAAGAAGAAGGAGAAGAAGAAGAAGAAGAAGAAGAAGAAGAAGAAGAAGAAGAAGAAGAAGAAAGAAGAAGAAGAAGAAGAAGAAGAAGAAGAAGAAGAAGAAGGAATAGAGGAGAAGAAGAAGAAGAAGAAGAAGAAGAAGAAGAAGAAGAAGAAGGAGAAGAAGAAGAAGAAGAAGGAGAAGAAGAAGGAGAAGAAGGAGAAGGAGAAGGAGAAGGAGAAGGAGAAGGAGAAGGAGAAGGAGAAGAAGAAGAAGGAGAAGGAGAAGAAGAAGAAGAAGAAGAAGAAGGAATAGAGGAGAAGAAGGAGAAGAAGGAGAAGAAGGAGAAGGAGGAGAAGGAGAAGAAGGAGGAGCAGGAGGAGGTGGAGGAGGAGGAGGAGGAGGAGGAGGAGGAGGAGGAGAAGAAGAAGAAGAAGGAGCTAAATAGGTCATATTAAGTCATTTTGGAGCTAAATAGGTCATTTTGGAGCATATTAAGTCATTTTGGAGCTAAATAGGTCATTTTGGAGCTAATTAAGGTTATTATATCATTTTTGAGCTAGCTAAGCATATAAATCCATTTTTGGTGGAATAAATGCTAAGTATAGGTCATTTTAGAGCTATCCTAGGTTAAATAGGTCATTTTGGAACTAATTAAGGTTGTTATGTCATTTTTTAGCTAGCTAAGCATATTAAAGTCATTTTGGAGAAATAAATGCTAAGTTTAGGTCATTTTAGAGCTATCCTAGGTTAAATAGGTCATTTTTGAGCTAATTAAGGTTATTATGTCATTTTTGAGCTAGCTAAGCATATTAAGTGATTTTGGAGGAATAAATGCTAAGAAGAAGAAGAAGAAGAAGATGATGATGAAGAAGATGAAGAAGAAGAAGAGGAGCTCTTATTCTTCTTCTTCTTCCTCCTATTCCTTCTTTTCCTCCTCTTCCTTGTTTTTCTTTCATCTTATTCATTATTTGGAGAAATAAATGCTAAGTATACGTCATTTTAGAGCTATCCTAGGTTAAATAGGTCATTTTGGAGCTAATTAATGTTGTTATGTCATTTTTTAGCTAGCTAAGCATATTGAGTCATTTTGTTAAGCTAAACACTTGGGAAAACTTACCCTCATCACTTAGATGTAGGTGAAGGACCGGTCGCGCCAGTGGCAGACGGAGAAGCATCGGTCGATGCTTGTCGGGAGTTATGCTGCACCAAAGATCATTTGCAGTGTATCGTTAGCATGATGCAACTCAAATGTGAAGACTAGTAACTAATGACCATTCAAATGAAACTCACCATGCCCGCCGGAGCAATGACTGGCATCGGCGGAGGGGTCGTGCCATTCTTTTCGCACATGCTCTGCACATTTGGTTTTCTCGAGTCAGTCATATTAGTTAGTAATGAAAGGAACATTACGTGCATGATTTGGCTAATATGCAGAAGAAACTTACCACGAAGAGCTCGTATAGGGCCCGTTGACCCGCCTCGTTCCGGTTCCTCTCCTCCTCCAATAGCTTAGCCGTCCTCTCCTCCGCCTCCCTCTCCCTCGCCGCCGCCTGCCGTCTCTCTTCCTCTAGAAGCGCCTGGGTCCTCGCTTCTGCTTCCTCAAGAGCAGCCTAGGTCTTCGCTCTCTCTGCCTCAATAGTAGCCTGCAACAATACTCGTTAGCATTGTAATCATCGACGGCCGCACACACAATGTAATGGAGGAAAGGTATCTGAGTCCGTATAACTAACCTGGAATTCGAGCTCCATTGGCCGTGCACGAGGCCTTATCTCAGGATCGGAGCTGGTCTGGCGCTTCTTGATCTGCGGGAGAGTGCTAGTACAACGTAGCAGTCCATCCCCAATGGCTAACAAGCCATGGTGCCTCCCGCCACCAGATATCATCACCAGCTCTGGATCAAGAGGTTGCTGGCTCGGGTTAAACTCCGGCCCTTTCCTCGCCTTCCCCTCGTCTCTGTACCTCACAAGCTTGTTGTGGGAGGCGCGGTTGCTGAATTTCTCTGGATCATCGAGGTCAGACTCAGAGAATGCCTTGGCCTTCTTGTACGAGGCAGTATTGGACATGGCATAGAGGTCGAACAGCTCTGGCACTGGAGCCTTGTTGTGCCGCGCCTAAAAGAGAGGAACAGAGTATTAGTTAAGGGCTCAAGCTAGCATGAAGAATGAATTTGCATGAATCATGAAGCAAACCACATACCCAGTTTTCCCCGAACCCACGTAGGTTGACGCTGCCTAGATGGTGTGGGACACCTTTCATTTGGGCACGCTTCTCCTTTGCACCGGCGTGGACGTTGCGCCATTGGGGAGTGCACCACTCATCCACCAACGCCTCCCAACAGTCCATCCTATCCGCACACCATCTCGGGGGCACCTAAGTTAAGCAAGAGAAATTTGAGCGCTACGCATACGAATCAAATCAAGGAACTAAGTACAAGGCCTTAAGAATAGGTAATTACCTTCATGTACTTCTCCTTACTCAGATACTTGAGGCGGCACTTCTCTTTTTTCCTCCGAATACCAGTCGAGGCGTAGTAGTCTCGAATAGCCTGCGTCCGAGCCTCGTGCTGAAAGTTTTGAAGTAGGCGCCTGCACTCGTTGTTGATAACCCGAGCCGCGGCCTCCTCCTGTCCCTCAGCACACCTGTAGAAGGTCTGCAATCAAACAAGAAAACATGGATTAGTACAATCACTAGGGTTGCCAATCAAAGAAGAAAACACAACGTAGACGGCAAAGGAGAAATTACCCAAAACGTCTGGATCACAATGTCGGCGACCGTGTGGCACTCGACATCGCCGATCCTATGCCCCGGCGGGGCCGGGGCAGCCAAGTAGTGCTCCCAGGTCATTCATAGCTCTGGAACCCGGCCCTCACCGGGCAACGTGACCCACCCCGGGAAGCTCTGGCGACAAATCACGCCAAGTACACTGTTGGGCTTGCGGCAACCAGGCCCGTGTGTCCAAGACCTGCAGTATGACAAGGCCAACGCATTAGATATTCGAAGAAACGTGAAGACAAAAGGTTAAAAAAGAGTAAATGCACTTACTTCTCCCCCTGCGGCGCAATCAACCACCTCTGTTCGGGGGTCGCCGGGGTGGGCAGGAGCTTTGTACCACCACGCTGGTAGACTTTGCGCCCCTCAACCCACTCACTCTCGCTATAGCTATCAGAACTATAGCCACCCTCAGCACGGCCACTCGACGAGCCCTCACCTGGGTTCTGCTGTGACTCAGCGTGATCCCCAGTCTCGTGGGACGAAGGCTCGGCGGCCCGACGCTCGGCGGCCCCAGGCTCGTCGGCCGTAGGCGCGTCTGTCGTAGCCTCGTCTGTCGTAGGCTCGTCGGCCTGAGGCTCGTGGACCGGAGTCCGAGATGGCTGCACCTCAGGCTGCTCCATCTCAGACGGAGCACTCCTGTGGTTGGGTGAATCAGCTGGGGGTGGCGGCGAGGAAGGCGTAGTAGCAGCCTTCCTACCTCTCCCGCCGCCACGTCCACCTCTACCAACCTTCTTCCCCCCCCCCCGACCTCTCCCAGTCGAAGAAGAAGCGCCCGCCGGTGTCTGCATACTGAGATCCAGCGCTCTCCGGAGGTGGTGGGGTGGGATGGAAGTACCCCTCCCACCACGCGCCGAGGAAGGAGCCTCGGAGCGCTCTCGACCCGCGCCCATCATCTGTCAACACCTGCAATGACAAAGAGTAAACGAAGTTAGTACAACATTAAAAAAATGAATACCTGACATGAATATAATTTAAGTGTATCATCATCATGAACATAATAAAAAATTGAATACCTAACATGAACCAATTAATAATATATATGTACATAATAATAATTGAATGCCTGACATGAACTATAATATTAATCTTCATCGTCATCATTAATAAATGCATCATCATCGTCTATATATGCTTCGGGGTCAATAAATGCATCATCATCATCACTATCAGTAATGACGTGCTCATCATCATCATCAATAAATGCATCAACATGTGGAAGGCCTCCTGTACGTAATCGGTCAAGCATTGACAGGTCATCCGCAGCAGTAACCTCTTCTTGTTCCGGCTCTTCTTGTTCCGGTTCAGGCTCGGATTCACTGCCGCTGTCTACTTCAATGTTCTGAGGTGAAGTAGAGCGGTTCTTGAAACGTTTTTTGGAAAGACGTGTTTCTTGGAAGAATTCTCCTTCATATGTGTCTGGGTTAATGTGAGGTTCATAATCCTCTTCATTGGGGGGAGGTGGTCTAACATGTGGCGGCACTTCATAAACGACATCCCAACCTTTGAGATTTGGATCACTTTGGCAGGCCCACGGTAGATAGAAAACTTGGGTTGCCTGTTGAGCCGTAATATAGACATCGGGAACATCCAAATGGGTGCTTTGTTTGATTTCGACTAGCCCTAGATGTTCATGAGTCCTTCTAGTCTCCTTCGGCTGGAACCAATAACATTTGAAGACTACGACTTTCGGTGGGTTTGCACCATAGAATAGAAGTTCATAAATTGCTTCAACTCTTCCATAATACTCGGTACCTCCTTCGCCGATAGCAGAGACACAACAATTTGTAGACTTTCGGTCGGCCATAGATAGCTCTTTGCCATAGGTACGAAAGCGATACCCGTTGATGTCGTATTTGTCAAATGAACGGACCTTATAGTCAAAACCATTAGCGACTTGTCTCAATTCGGCGTCCATAGACTCTGAACTAGCCTATAAGTTTAATACGAAAGGATTGTTGCATTAGCCGGAAATTAGACGAAGAAATGAAATGGTCTAATGGAAATTACCGTTTGTTTGAACCAAGAGATGAAACCGGGATAGCCGCCTCCATGCATTGCCAGAAGCTCATACTCTTCGACGGAATCCTTTTGGATTACCGCTCCATACGAGAATTTGGCGACGTATCGACTGTATCAAATATCCGGGAATAAGAGCAGTTCAAAGGAATTAGAGGTTGCGAAACAATGTACCGAGAACTTACTCGATGTACGGCCGCACTTCTGTTAGGTTGTTCAAGTTATACAACGTAATGGTCCGCCATTCGTCGACATCCAGCGATAAGGAAGTATAAGCACCGGCTGGTGCGAGCTTCCCTTTGAATAGGCTGAGGTTGGATCCACCCTTTTTAGGGTCGCCAGCATTGTACCGAGGCTTCGGATTATGCAAATGATGATTTTTGGCTTCGTAGTGTGCTGTCACGAAGTTTGCCGCCTCCTCAGTAATGAATGCCTCGGCCATCGATGCTTCAATTCGACGTTTATTTTTACATTTTTCTCGAAGCGTCTTCTGCATCCTCTCAGTTGCGTAGCCCCAACGATTCTGCACGGGCCCCCCCAATCGTGCCTCGGTCGGGAGATGCAAAATCAAATGCTGCATTGGATTAAAGAAGCCCGGTGGAAAGATCTTCTCTAACTTGCAGATCAACTCCGGCGCCAACTCTTCTAGTTCTTCTAGCAAGCCAGGCGATAGTTCTTTCGCACAAAGAACACGGAAGAAATAGCTCAGCTCTGCCAGTACTAGCCATTCATCCTCAGGGATAAAGCCACGCAACATCACCGGCATTACCCGCTCAAGCCATATGTGCCAATCATGACTCTTGAGACCAAATATTTTCAATTTTTCAAGGCTCGCTCCCCTCTTTAGATTCGCTGCATACCCATCGGGGAACATCAACTCCTTTTTCACCCACAGGATAATTTCCCTCATAGCTGGCCTTCCAAGATTGAACCATGCCTTTGGCTTCGTCCAGTTCTGCTTTCCTTTCGGTTGTCGCATATTTTGTAGCGGTCTATCACATAGAGCCTCCTGATCAACTCTAGCCTTAGGATTATCCTTTGTTTTCCCCTCTATGCCGAACAATGTACCAAAGAGGGCCTCGCCGACATTCTTTTCAGTGTGCATCACGTCGATGTTGTGTGGTTAAAGGAGGTCTTTGAAGTAAGGCAGATCCCACAAGCATGTCTTGTGAGTCCAGGCGTGTTCGGAATTATACCCCTTGAAATACCCTGGACGCTCCGGATCTGGCTCGAGAGAGTTGAACTGATCCAGGGTCTGTTGGCCTGTCAACGCAGGTGGTGCAGAGTTTTTGACAACTCTACCTTTGATGAAGTTCTTCTTGTCTTTTCTGAACTTATGGCGAGGATCCAGGAACTGTCTATGCATGTCGAAGCAAGAAAACTTGCCACCCGCCTGCAGCCGACGAAACTCAAGAGCTGCCTTGCATGTGGGGCACGGGAACCTTCCATGCACACACCAGCCAACGAATAGCGCATACGCCGGCAAGTCATGCATCGAGTACATGTACCACGCACGCATTAGGAAGTTTTTTTTGTAGCGGCGTCGTATGTCTTGATCCCATTATCCCAAGCTTCTTGCAGTTCATCCTTAAGCGGCTGCATGTACACATTCATATTCTTCCCCGGATAGTTGGGCCCCGGAATTATCAACGTCAGGAAAATGTTCTTTCTTTGCATAATCTGTCCGGGGGGGAGATTGAGTGGAATGACAAATACAGGCCAACAACTGTATTGAGCTGCCATCATACCAAACACATTGAACCCATCCGTGCTTATGGCGATTCGAGGATGCCTTGGATCTGCCGCTTTAGCATGATGTATTGCATCGAAGCGCTTCCACGCAAAAGCGTCCGATGTGTGTACCAACATCGGCTCCCCATCTGCATCTAGTTCGGTTCTTTTGCCCAATTTGTGCCATGTCATCTGTCTGGCCGTCTCTTCGACCATGAAAAGACGTTGAAGTCTTGGTATGATTGGCATATACCGAAGAACATTAACTGGGATTTTTGTCTGACCCTTCTCACCCATACCGTTGTCTAACTCAACATACCTGGAAGACTGGCAAACGGGACAATACTTCAAGTCCGCATACTCAAGCCTAAATAAGGCACATCCTTTCTCACAGGCATCTATCTTCTCATAGGGCATCTTAAGTGCACGGAGGATTTTGTCCGACTGGTACAGGTTTGCAGGCATTACATGGCCTTTGGGTAGAAAGCGTCCAAATAGTGTCATCATCGCGTCGTAGCATTCTCTGCCCAAGTTGAATTGAGCCTTCAGAGCCATTACTTGTGCGATGGCATCCAGCTGACAAAGCTCAGTGTGCTCGTGGAGAGGACGTTTTGAAGACTCCAACATATCATTGAAGGCCTTTGCAGATTCCTCCATCTCATCGTCCGAATCCCGAGCATCATCAAAGTCTTCCACCATGTCTTCCATCCCGGTACCATGCTCGTCGGTGCGACGACGGCCCTCCTCAGCTCTGGCACGTTGGGCAGACTCACCATGAAATGTCCAGACCGTATAATCAGGCGTAAAACCCAACTTCTGCAGGTGTTTGATCATTTCAAACTCGGACTTCTTATGAAAGTTGTCGCAGTCGACACAGGGGCACCAGTTTGTTTCCTGTCCATTTGCAAATGCGGCTCTCACAAACCCCTTGGTTTTTCTTAGCCATTCATGGGTCATGTCTTTCTGACTAGTGTGACCGGTGTACATCCACGCACGATCACTCATCTTGCCTAGCTACTGGACACACAAGAAATATATACATAATTCAGCAAACCATATTCATCAGTTAATAGAGTTTGTCAGTTTTATTACGTCCATGCAACCTAGACGCTAGTAGGTAAAGATAGGTCCTAATCCCACCCGAGTATGTGTAGATTGGGTTCGTTTTCCCATGCTCTGCTCCGGATCCAACGCAAAATTTCGGCAGCACCTCCCCGCTGTTCTCCTGATACACGTCTCCGCAATAAGCAGAGAGGATGTGTACCCGGAGAACAACAGGGAGGCACTGACGAAATTCTGCATCGGATCCGGAGCAGAGCATATGGGAAAACGAACCCAATCTACACATACTCGGGCTGTCCATGGATAACGTTGGACAATTCGAAAGAATCACGGTTATAAATATGCAAATGCATGCATATTTATAGATGTAAACCTTTCGAACGGGAGACGCATAGTGGTCACGCATACTGATGATTGACACCTATAGCTAGCAAGTTTCATCCGCACGAAGACCGGAACAGAGCAAATGAAGGGGGGAGGAGGAGATGTCATTTGTGCTCACCCACGAACGCAGGGGCGGAGCTCGTCGAACGCACGGGGAGGTCGTCGAACACCAGACCCTCGCAGCCCCGAAAGAACTGCACATTTAAATCCACCCGATCAACACAAATATATATGATGTTTTTCTTAACAAAATCGGGAAATATACTTCCTAACTCATAATTCACAAATATATGACCCCATCGGCCTCTGGAAGGCCGAAGAGCACCTTTTCGGTCAACAGGAGGCCGAAGAGGTGTCGGGGGTCGGGGGTGTCGTGTCTGGGTGTCGTGGTGTCGGGGTGTCAGGGGTGTCGAGGTGTCGGGGTCGGGGTCGGGGTCGGGGTGTCGGGGGGTGTCGTGTCTGGGTGTCGTGGTGTCGCGGTGTTAGGGGTGTCGGGGTGTCGGGGTCGGGGTGTCGGGTCGGGGTCGAGGTGCTGTGTCGGTGTCGGGGTGTCGGGTCGGGGTCGGGGTCGGGGTCGGGGTGCCGTGCCGGGGTCGGGGTCGGGGTCGGTGTGTCAGGGTCGGGGTGTCAGGTCGGGGTCGGGTTGTCGGGTCGGGGTCGGGGTGCCGTGTCGGGGTCGGGATCGAGGTCGGGGTGTCGGGGTCGGGGTGTCGGGTCGGGGTCGGGTTGTCGGGTCGGGGTCGAGGTGCCATGTCGGGGTCGGGGTTTTTTCTCTTTTTTTTCTTTTCTTCTTCTTCCTCTTCTTTCTTTTCTTCCTTTTCTTCCTTTTTTTCCTTCTTCTTCTTCTTCTTCCTCCTTTCCTTTTTCCTCTTCTTCTTCTCCTCCTCTCCTCTTTTTTCTTCTTCTTCTTCCTCTTCTTCTTTTTTCTTCTCCTCCTCCTCCTCTTCTTCTTCTTCCTTTCCTTTATTCCTCTTCTTCTTCTCCTCCTCTCCTCTTTTTTTTTTCTTCTTCTTCTTCTTTTTTCTTCTCCTCCTCCTCTTCTTTTGTTTCTTCTTCTTATTATTATTTTTGGTTCTTTTTCTTTTTTTCTTTTTCCTTTTTTTTCATCTTCTTTTCTTCTTTTTTTTCTTCTAGGTTTTTTTTCTACCTAAATGTCTAAATATTTTTTCCTATTTACCCAAACACCTAAACAACTATTTGCAAAACATCTAAAAACAAAAAACTAAAAATCTAATTAGAAAAACAGAAAAAAAAATTAAAAGGGGGGCAGGGGAAGCTCACCAGAGAGGGGCAGGGGGCAGGGCGGCCGGCGGCGAGGAGAGGAGGCCGGCGGCGAGGAGAGGAGGCCGCCGGGGAGGGGGCGGCGGCGGCAGGAGGGCCGTGAGGAGGGGGCGGCGCCGCGGTGGTGGAGGTGCGCCACGGGGAGGGGGGCAGGCGGTGGTGGAGGGCAGGGAGGGGGCAGCGGCGGCGGTGATAGAGGGGGGAGGGGGCGGCGGCGAGATGGCCGGGAGGGGGCGGCGAGAGGGCGGGGAGGGGGCGGCGCCGGCGGCAGCGGTGAGAGAGGGGAACGGGCGCGGGTGTGAGAGAGAGAGAGGTGAGAGAAAGAGAGAGAGGCGGGAGGCGCGGGGGGGGGGATGGCGAAAATTAAGCCCCCTCTTTGCCGTCTGCCAGCAGACGGAAAAGAGGGGGGGCCGTTAGCCCGTCCCCGCCGTTACACTGTGGGGCCCCCTCACCTCTTTGCCGTCTGCTGGCACACGGCAAAGAGTTCTTTGCCGTCTGCCAGCAGACGGCAAAGAAGTGGCCCGTGTGACCTGGCAAGTGCAGTACCAAGTGGGGCCCACTTTGTTCTTTGCCGTCTGCTGGCAGACGGCAAAGAACTCTTTGCCGTCTGCCAGCAGACGGCAACGAAGTGCAGATGGCAAAGAGCCTCTTTGCCATCAGCATGTTCTTTGCCGTCTGCTTTATAAAAGCAGACGGCAAATATCCTCTTTGCCATCTGTCAGCAGACGGCAAAGAGCTGGCAGATGGCAACGTCCCTGATTCCAGTAGTGAGAGTTGAACTTGCTCTATAACGTAGTACAAATAATTTTACACTAGAGTTGAACTAGCTCTATAACCTAGTACAAATAATTTTACACTAAAGTTGAACTAGCACAATAACCTAGTACAAATAATTTTACACTAGAGTTGAACTAGCTCTATAACCTAGTACAAATAATTTTACACTAGAGTTGAACTAGCTCTATAACCTAGTTCAAATAATTTTACACTAGAGTTGAACTAGCTCTGTAACCAAGTACAAATAATTTTACACTAGAGTTGAACTAGCTGTATAATCTAGTACAAATAATTTTACACTAGAGTTGAACTAGATCTATAACCAAGTACAATTACTTTTACACTAGAGTTGAACTATCTCAATAACCAAGTTAAAAAAAATTCACTAACGTTGAACTAGCTCTATAACCTAGTACAAATAATTTTACACTAGAGTTGAACTAGCTCTATAACCTAGTACACATATTTTTACACTAGAGTTGAACTAGCTCTATAACCTAGTACACATATTTTTACACTAGAGTTGAACTAGCTCTATAACCTAGTACAAATAATTTTACACTAGAGTTGAACTCGCTCTATAACCTAGTTCAAATAATTTTACACAAGAGTTAAACTAGCTCTATAACCTAGTTCAAATAATTTTACACTAGAGTTGAACTAGCTCTATAAGCTAGTACAAATAATTTTATACTAGAGTCGAACTAGCTCTATAACCTAGTACAAATAATTTTACACTAGATTCGAACTAGCTCTATAACCTAGTGCAAATAATTTTACACTAGAGTTGAACTAGCTCTATAACCAAGTACAAATACTTTTACACTAGAGTTGAACTATCTCTATAACCTAGTTCAAAAAAAATTACACTAAGGATGAACTAGCTCTATAACCTAGTACAAATAATTTTACACTAGAGTTGAGCTAGCTCTATAACCTAGTACAAATATTTTTACACTAGAGTTGAACTAGCTCTATAACCTAGTACAAATAATTTTACACTAGAGTTGAACTAGCTCTATAACCTAGTACAAATAATTTTACACTAAAGTTGAACTAGCATAATAACCTAGTACAAATAATTTTACACTAGAGTTGAACTAGCTCTATAACCTAGTACAAATAATTTTACACTAGAGTTGAACTAGCTCTATAACCTAGTTCAAATAATTTTACACTAGAGTTGAACTAGCTCTGTAACCAAGTACAAATAATTTTACACTAGAGTTGAACTAGCTGTATAATCTAGTACAAATAATTTTACACTAGAGTTGAACTAGCTCTATAACCAAGTACAAATACTTTTACACTAGAGTTGAACTATCTCTAAAACCAAGTTAAAAAAAATCACTAAGGTTGAACTAGCTCTATAACCTACTCCAAATAATTTTACACTAGAGTTGAACTAGCTCTATAACCTAGTACACATATTTTTACACTAGAGTTGAACTAGCTCTATAACCTAGTACAAATAAATTTACACTAGAGTTGAACTAGCTCTATAACCTAGTACAAATAATTTTACACTAGAGTTGAACCATCCCTATAACCTAGTTCAAATAATTTTACACTAGAGTTGAACTACCTCTATAACCTAGTACAAATAATTTTACACTAGAGTTGAACTAGCTCTATAACCTAGTACAAATAATTTTACACAAGAGTTGAACTAGCTCTATAACCTAGTTCAAATAATTTTACACTAGAGTTGAACTAGCTCTATAACCTAGTACAAATAATTTTACACTAGAGTTGAACTAGCTCTATAACCTAGTACAAATAATTTTACACTAGAGTTGAACTAGCTCTGTAACCTAGTACAAATAATTTTACACTAGAGTTGTACTAGCTCTATAACCTAGTACAAATAATTTTACACTAGAGTTGCACTAGCTCTATAACCTAGTGCAAATAATTTTACACTAGAGTTGCACTAGCTCTATAACCTAGTTCAAATAATTTTACACTAGAGTTGAACTAGCTCTATAACCGAGTACACATATTTTTACACTAGAGTTGAACTAGCTCTATAACCTATGACAAATAATTTTACACTAGAGTTGAACTTGCTCTATAACATAGTACAAATAAATTTACACTAGAGTTGAACTAGCTCTATAACCAAGTACAAATAATTTTACACTAGAGTTGAACTAGCTCTATAACCAAGTGCAAATAATTTTACACTATAGTTGAACTATCTCTATAACCTAGTTCAAAAAATTTACACTAAGGTTGAACTAGCTCAATAACCTAGTACAAATAAATTTACACTAGAGTTGAACTAGCTCTATAACCTAGTACAAATATTTTTACACTAGAGTTGAACTAGCTCTATAACCTAGTACAAATAAATTTACAGTAGAGTTGAACTAGCTCTATAACCTAGTACAAATAATTTTACACTAGAGTTGAACCATCCCTATAACCTAGTTCAAATAATTTTACACTAGAGTTGAACTACCTCTATAACCTAGTACAAATAATTTTACACTAGAGTTGAACTAGCTCTATAACCTAGTACAAATAATTTTACACTAGAGTTGAACTAGCTCTATAACCTAGTTCAAATAATTTTACACTAGAGTTGAACTAGCTCTGTAACCAAGTACAAATAATTTTACACTAGAGTTGAACTAGCTGTATAATCTAGTACAAATAATTTTACACTAGAGTTGAACTAGCTCTATAACCAAGTACAAATACTTTTACACTAGAGTTGAACTATCTCTAAAACCAAGTTAAAAAAAATCACTAAGGTTGAACTAGCTCTATAACCTACTCCAAATAATTTTACACTAGAGTTGAACTAGCTCTATAACCTAGTACACATATTTTTACACTAGAGTTGAACTAGCTCTATAACCTAGTACAAATAAATTTACACTAGAGTTGAACTAGCTCTATAACCTAGTACAAATAATTTTACACTAGAGTTGAACCATCCCTATAACCTAGTTCAAATAATTTTACACTAGAGTTGATCTACCTCTATAACCTAGTACAAATAATTTTACACTAGAGTTGAACTAGCTCTATAACCTAGTACAAATAATTTTACACAAGAGTTGAACTAGCTCTATAACCTAGTTCAAATAATTTTACACTAGAGTTGAACTAGCTCTATAACCTAGTACAAATAATTTTACACTAGAGTTGAACTAGCTCTATAACCTAGTACAAATAATTTTACACTAGAGTTGAACTAGCTCTGTAACCTAGTACAGATAATTTTACACTAGAGTTGTACTAGCTCTATAACCTAGTACAAATAATTTTACACTAGAGTTGCACTAGCTCTATAACCTAGTGCAAATAATTTTACACTAGAGTTGCACTAGCTCTATAACCTAGTTCAAATAATTTTACACTAGAGTTGAACTAGCTCTATAACCGAGTACACATATTTTTACACTAGAGTTGAACTAGCTCTATAACCTATGACAAATAATTTTACACTAGAGTTGAACTTGCTCTATAACATAGTACAAATAAATTTACACTAGAGTTGAACTAGCTCTATAACCAAGTACAAATAATTTTACACTAGAGTTGAACTAGCTCTATAACCAAGTGCAAATAATTTTACACTATAGTTGAACTATCTCTATAACCTAGTTCAAAAAATTTACACTAAGGTTGAACTAGCTCAATAACCTAGTACAAATAATTTTACACTAGAGTTGAACTAGCTCTATAACCTAGTACAAATATTTTTACACTAGAGTTGAACTAGCTCTATAACCTAGTACAAATAAATTTACAGTAGAGTTGAACTAGCTCTATAACCTAGTACAAATAATTTTACACTAGAGTTGAACCATCCCTATAACCTAGTTCAAATAATTTTACACTAGAGTTGAACTAGCTCTATAACCTAGTACAAATAATTTTACACTAGAGTTGAACTAGCTCTATAACCTAGTTCAAATGATTTTACACTAGAGTTGAACTAGCTCTATAACCTAGTTCAAATAATTTTACACTAGAGTTGAACTAGCTCTGTAACCTAGTACAAATAATTTTACACTAGAGTTGAACTAGCTCTATAACCGAGTACACATATTTTTACACTAGAGTTGAACTAGCTCTATAACCTATGACAAATAATTTTACACTAGAGTTGAACTTGCTCTATAACATAGTACAAATAAATTTACACTAGAGTTGAACTAGCTCTATAACCAAGTACAGATAATTTTACACTAGAGTTGAACTAGCTCTATAACCAAGTGCAAATAATTTTACACTATAGTTGAACTATCTCTATAACCTAGTTCAAAAAATTTACACTAAGGTTGAACTAGCTCAATAACCTAGTACAAATAAATTTACACTAGAGTTGAACTAGCTCTATAACCTAGTACAAATATTTTTACACTAGAGTTGAACTAGCTCTATAACCTAGTACAAATAAATTTACAGTAGAGTTGAACTAGCTCTATAACCTAGTACAAATAATTTTACACTAGAGTTGAACCATCCCTATAACCTAGTTCAAATAATTTTACACTAGAGTTGAACTACCTCTATAACCTAGTACAAATAATTTTACACTAGAGTTGAACTAGCTCTATAACCTAGTACAAATAATTTTACACTAGAGTTGAACTAGCTCTATAACCTAGTTCAAATAATTTTACACTAGAGTTGAACTAGCTCTGTAACCAAGTACAAATAATTTTACACTAGAGTTGAACTAGCTGTATAATCTAGTACAAATAATTTTACACTAGAGTTGAACTAGCTCTATAACCAAGTACAAATACTTTTACACTAGAGTTGAACTATCTCTAAAACCAAGTTAAAAAAAATCACTAAGGTTGAACTAGCTCTATAACCTACTCCAAATAATTTTACACTAGAGTTGAACTAGCTCTATAACCTAGTACACATATTTTTACACTAGAGTTGAACTAGCTCTATAACCTAGTACAAATAAATTTACACTAGAGTTGAACTAGCTCTATAACCTAGTACAAATAATTTTACACTAGAGTTGAACCATCCCTATAACCTAGTTCAAATAATTTTACACTAGAGTTGATCTACCTCTATAACCTAGTACAAATAATTTTACACTAGAGTTGAACTAGCTCTATAACCTAGTACAAATAATTTTACACAAGAGTTGAACTAGCTCTATAACCTAGTTCAAATAATTTTACACTAGAGTTGAACTAGCTCTATAACCTAGTACAAATAATTTTACACTAGAGTTGAACTAGCTCTATAACCTAGTACAAATAATTTTACACTAGAGTTGAACTAGCTCTGTAACCTAGTACAGATAATTTTACACTAGAGTTGTACTAGCTCTATAACCTAGTACAAATAATTTTACACTAGAGTTGCACTAGCTCTATAACCTAGTGCAAATAATTTTACACTAGAGTTGCACTAGCTCTATAACCTAGTTCAAATAATTTTACAATAGAGTTGAACTAGCTCTATAACCGAGTACACATATTTTTACACTAGAGTTGAACTAGCTCTATAACCTATGACAAATAATTTTACACTAGAGTTGAACTTGCTCTATAACATAGTACAAATAAATTTACACTAGAGTTGAACTAGCTCTATAACCAAGTACAAATAATTTTACACTAGAGTTGAACTAGCTCTATAACCAAGTGCAAATAATTTTACACTATAGTTGAACTATCTCTATAACCTAGTTCAAAAAATTTACACTAAGGTTGAACTAGCTCAATAACCTAGTACAAATAATTTTACACTAGAGTTGAACTAGCTCTATAACCTAGTACAAATATTTTTACACTAGAGTTGAACTAGCTCTATAACCTAGTACAAATAAATTTACAGTAGAGTTGAACTAGCTCTATAACCTAGTACAAATAATTTTACACTAGAGTTGAACCATCCCTATAACCTAGTTCAAATAATTTTACACTAGAGTTGAACTAGCTCTATAACCTAGTACAAATAATTTTACACTAGAGTTGAACTAGCTCTATAACCTAGTTCAAATGATTTTACACTAGAGTTGAACTAGCTCTATAACCTAGTTCAAATAATTTTACACTAGAGTTGAACTAGCTCTGTAACCTAGTACAAATAATTTTACACTAGAGTTGAACTAGCTCTATAACCGAGTACACATATTTTTACACTAGAGTTGAACTAGCTCTATAACCTATGACAAATAATTTTACACTAGAGTTGAACTTGCTCTATAACATAGTACAAATAAATTTACACTAGAGTTGAACTAGCTCTATAACCAAGTACAAATAATTTTACACTAGAGTTGAACTAGCTCTATAACCAAGTGCAAATAATTTTACACTATAGTTGAACTATCTCTATAACCTAGTTCAAAAAATTTACACTAAGGTTGAACTAGCTCAATAACCTAGTACAAATAATTTTACACTAGAGTTGAACTAGCTCTATAACCTAGTACAAATATTTTTACACTAGAGTTGAACTAGCTCTATAACCTAGTACAAATAAATTTACAGTAGAGTTGAACTAGCTCTATAACCTAGTACAAATAATTTTACACTAGAGTTGAACCATCCCTATAACCTAGTTCAAATAATTTTACACTAGAGTTGAACTACCTCTATAACCTAGTACAAATAATTTTACACTAGAGTTGAACTAGCTCTATAACCTAGTACAAATAATTTTACACTAGAGTTGAACTAGCTCTATAACCTAGTTCAAATAATTTTACACTAGAGTTGAACTAGCTCTGTAACCAAGTACAAATAATTTTACACTAGAGTTGAACTAGCTGTATAATCTAGTACAAATAATTTTACACTAGAGTTGAACTAGCTCTATAACCAAGTACAAATACTTTTACACTAGAGTTGAACTATCTCTAAAACCAAGTTAAAAAAAAATCACTAAGGTTGAACTAGCTCTATAACCTACTCCAAATAATTTTACACTAGAGTTGAACTAGCTCTATAACCTAGTACACATATTTTTACACTAGAGTTGAACTAGCTCTATAACCTAGTACAAATAAATTTACACTAGAGTTGAACTAGCTCTATAACCTAGTACAAATAATTTTACACTAGAGTTGAACCATCCCTATAACCTAGTTCAAATAATTTTACACTAGAGTTGAACTACCTCTATAACCTAGTACAAATAATTTTACACTAGAGTTGAACTAGCTCTATAACCTAGTACAAATAATTTTACACAAGAGTTGAACTAGCTCTATAACCTAGTTCAAATAATTTTACACTAGAGTTGAACTAGCTCTATAACCTAGTACAAATAATTTTACACTAGAGTTGAACTAGCTCTATAACCTAGTACAAATAATTTTACACTAGAGTTGAACTAGCTCTGTAACCTAGTACAGATAATTTTACACTAGAGTTGTACTAGCTCTATAACCTAGTACAAATAATTTTACACTAGAGTTGCACTAGCTCTATAACCTAGTGCAAATAATTTTACACTAGAGTTGCACTAGCTCTATAACCTAGTTCAAATAATTTTACACTAGAGTTGAACTAGCTCTATAACCGAGTACACATATTTTTACACTAGAGTTGAACTAGCTCTATAACCTATGACAAATAATTTTACACTAGAGTTGAACTTGCTCTATAACATAGTACAAATAAATTTACACTAGAGTTGAACTAGCTCTATAACCAAGTACAAATAATTTTACACTAGAGTTGAACTAGCTCTATAACCAAGTGCAAATAATTTTACACTATAGTTGAACTATCTCTATAACCTAGTTCAAAAAATTTACACTAAGGTTGAACTAGCTCAATAACCTAGTACAAATAATTTTACACTAGAGTTGAACTAGCTCTATAACCTAGTACAAATATTTTTACACTAGAGTTGAACTAGCTCTATAACCTAGTACAAATAAATTTACAGTAGAGTTGAACTAGCTCTATAACCTAGTACAAATAATTTTACACTAGAGTTGAACCATCCCTATAACCTAGTTCAAATAATTTTACACTAGAGTTGAACTAGCTCTATAACCTAGTACAAATAATTTTACACTAGAGTTGAACTAGCTCTATAACCTAGTTCAAATGATTTTACACTAGAGTTGAACTAGCTCTATAACCTAGTTCAAATAATTTTACACTAGAGTTGAACTAGCTCTGTAACCTAGTACAAATAATTTTACACTAGATTTGAACTAGCTCTCTAACCTAGTACAAATAATTTTACACTAGAGTTGAACTAGCTCTATAACCTAGTTCAAATAATTTTACACTAGAGTTGAACTAGCTCTCTAACCTAGTACAAATAAATATACACTAGAGTTGAACTAGCTCTGTAACCTAGTACAAATGATTTTACACTAGAGTTGAACTAGCTCTATAACCTAGTACAAATAATTTTACACTAGAGTTGAACTAGCTCTATAACCAAGTACAAATACTTTTACTCTAGAGTTGAACTATCTCTATAACCTAGTTCAAAAAAATTTACACCAAGGTTGAACTAGCTCTATAACCTAGTACAAATAATTTTACACTAGAGTTGAACTAGCTCTATAACCTAGTACACATATTTTTACACTAGAGTTGAACTAGCTCTATAACATAGTACACATATTTTAACACTAGAGTTGAACTAGCTCTATAAATTAGTACAAATAATTTTACACTAGAGTTGAACTAGCTCTATAACCTAGTTCAAATAATTTTACATTAGAGTTGAACTAGCTCTATAACCTAGTACAAATAATTTTACACTAGAGTTGAACTAGCTCTATAACCTAGTACAAATAATTTTACACTAGAGTTGAACTAGCTCTATAATCTAGATCAAATAATTTTACACTAGAGTTGAATTAGCTCTATAACCTAGTACAAATAATTTTACACTCGAGTTGAACTAGCTCTATAACCTAGTTCAAATATTTTACACTAGGTTTGAACTAGCTCTATAACCTAGTTCAAATAATTTTACACTAGAGTTGAACTAGCTCTATAACCTAGTTCAAATAATTTTACACTAGAGTTGAACTAGCTCTATAACCTAGTACAAATAATTTTACACTAGAGTTGAACTAGCTCTATAATCTAGATCAAATAATTTTACACTAGAGTTGAATTAGCTCTATAACCTAGTACAAATAATTTTACACTCGAGTTGAACTAGCTCTATAACCTAGTTCAAATATTTTACACTAGGTTTGAACTAGCTCTATAACCTAGTTCAAATAATTTTACACTAGAGTTGAACTAGCTCTATAACCTAGTTCAAATAATTTTACACTAGAGTTGAACTAGCTCTATAACCTAGTACAAATAATTTTACACTAGAGTTGAACTAGCTCTATAACCTAGTACAAATAATTTTACACTAGAGATGAACTAGCTCTATAACCTAGTTCAAATAATTTTACACTAGAGTTTAACTAGCTCTATAACCTAGTACAAATAATTTTACACTAGAGTTTAACTAGCTCTATAATCTAGTACAAATAATTTTACACTAGAGTTAAACTAGCTCTGTAACCTAGTACAAATTATTTTACACTAGAGTTGAACTAGCTCTATAACCTAGTACAAATAATTTTACACTAGAGTTGAACTAGCTCTATAACCTAGTACAAATGATTTTACACTAGAGATGAACTAGCTCTATAACCTAGTTCAAATGATTTTACACTAGAGTTGAACTAGCTCTATAACCTAGTTCAAATAATTTTACACTAGAGTTGAACTAGGTCTGTAACCTAGTACAAATAATTTTACACTAGAGTTGAACTAGCTCTCTAACCTAGTACAAATAATTTTACAATAGAGTTGAACTAGCTCTATAACCTAGTTAAAATAATTTTACACTAGAGTTGAACTAGCTCTATAACCTAGTACAAATAATTTTACACTAGAGTTGAACTAGCTCTATAACCTAGTACAAATAATTTTACACTAGAGTTGAACTAGCTCTGTAACCAAGTACAAATAATTTTACACTAGAGTTGAACTAGCTCTGTAACCTAGTACAAATAATTTTACACTAGAGTTGAACTAGCTCTATAACCTAGTACAAATAATTTTACACTAGAGTTGAACTAGCTCTATAATCTAGATCAAATAATTTTACACTAGAGTTGAATTAGCTCTATAACCTAGTACAAATAATTTTACACTCGAGTTGAACTAGCTCTATAACCTAGTTCAAATATTTTACACTAGGTTTGAACTAGCTCTATAACCTAGTTCAAATAATTTTACACTAGAGTTGAACTAGCTCTATAACCTAGTTCAAATAATTTTACACTAGAGTTGAACTAGCTCTATAACCTAGTACAAATAATTTTACACTAGAGTTGAACTAGCTCTATAACCTAGTACAAATAATTTTACACTAGAGATGAACTAGCTCTATAACCTAGTTCAAATAATTTTACACTAGAGTTTAACTAGCTCTATAACCTAGTACAAATAATTTTACAATAGAGTTGAATTAGCTCTATAACCTAGTACAAATAATTTTACACTAGAGTTGAACTAGCTCTATAACCTAGTACAAATAATTTTACACTAGAGTTGAACTAGCTCTATAATCTAGATCAAATAATTTTACACTAGAGTTGAATTAGCTCTATAACCTAGTACAAATAATTTTACACTAGAGTTGAACTAGCTCTATAACCTAGTACAAATAATTTTACACTAGAGTTGAACTAGCTCTATAACCTAGTTCAAATGATTTTACACTAGAGTTGAACTAGCTCTGTAACCTAGTTGAAATAATTTTACACTAGAGTTGAACTAGCTCTCTAACCTAGTACAAATAATTTTACACTAGAGTTGAACTAGCTCTATAACCTAGTTCAAATAATTTTACACTAGAGTTGAACTAGCTCTCTAACCTAGTACAAATAAATATACACTAGAGTTGAACTAGCTCTGTAACCTAGTACAAATGATTTTACACTAGAGTTGAACTAGCTCTATAACCTAGTACAAATAATTTTACACTAGAGTTGAACTAGCTCTATAACCAAGTACAAATACTTTTACTCTAGAGTTGAACTATCTCTATAACCTAGTTCAAAAAAATTTACACTAGAGTTGAACTAGCTCTATATCCTAGTTCAAATAATTTTACACTAGAGTTGAACTAGCTCTGTAACCTAGTACAAATTATTTTACACTAGAGTTGAACTAGCTCTATAACCTAGAACAAATAATTTTACACTAGAGTTGAACTAGCTCTATAACCCAGTACAAATACTTTTACTCTAGAGTTGAACTATCTATATAACCTAGTTCAAAAAAATTTACACTAAGGTTGAACTAGCTCTATAACCTAGTACAAATAATTTTACACTAGAGTTGAACTAGCTCTATAACCTAGTACACATATTTTTACACTAGAGTTGAACTAGCTCTATAACCTAGTACACATATTTTAACACTAGAGTTGAACTAGCTCTATAAATTAGTACAAATAATTTTACACTAGAGTTGAACTAGCTCTATAACCTAGTTCAAATAATTTTACATTAGAGTTGAACTAGCACTATAACCTAGTACAAATAATTTTACACTAGAGTTGAACTAGCTCTATAACCTAGTACAAATAATTTTACACTAAAGTTGAACAAGCTCTATAATCTAGATCAAATAATTTTACACTAGAGTTGAATTAGCTCTATAACCTAGTACAAATAATTTTACACTCGAGTTGAACTAGCTCTATAACCTAGTTCAAATATTTTACACTAGGTTTGAACTAGCTCTATAACCTAGTTCAAATAATTTTACACTAGAGTTGAACTAGCTCTATAACCTAGTTCAAATAATTTTACACTAGAGTTGAACTAGCTCTATAACCTAGTACAAATAATTTTGCACTAGAGTTGAACTAGCTCTATAACCTAGTACAAATAATTTTACACTAGAGTTGAACTAGCTCTATAACCTAGTTCAAATAATTTTACACTAGAGTTTAACTAGCTCTATAACCTAGTACAAATAATTTTACACTAGAGTTTAACTGGCTCTATCACCTAGTACAAATAATTTTACACTAGAGTTAAACTAGCTCTGTAACCTAGTACAAATAATTTTACACTAGAGTTGAACTAGCTCTATAACCTAGTACAAATAATTTTACACTAGAGTTGAACTAGCTCTATAACCTAGTACAAATGATTTTACACTAGAGTTGAACTAGCTCTATAATCTAGTTCAAATGATTTTACACTAGAGTTGAACTAGCTCTATAACCTAGTTCAAATAATTTTACACTAGAGTTGAACTAGGTCTGTAACCTAGTACAAATAATTTTACACTAGAGTTGAACTAGCTCTCTAACCTAGTACAAATAATTTTACAAATGAGTTGAACAAGCTCTATAACCTAGTTCAAATAATTTTACACTAGAGTTGAACTAGCTCTTTAACCTAGTACAAATAATTTTACACTAGAGTTGAACTAGCTCTGTAACCTAGTACAAATAATTTTACACTAGAGTTGAACTAGCTCTATAACCTAGTACAAATAGTTTTACACTAGAGTTGAACTAGCTCTATAACCTAGTTCAAATGATTTTACATTAGAGTTGAACTAGCTCTATAACCTAGTTCAAATAATTCTACACTAGAGTCGAACTAGGTCTGTAACCTAGTACAAATAATTTTACACTAGAGTTGAACTAGCTCTCTAACCTAGTACAAATCATTTTACAATAGATTTGAACTATCTCTATAACCTAGTACAAATCATTTTACACTAGAGTTGAACTAGCTCTCTAACCTAGTACAAATAATTTTACACTAAAGTTGAACTAGCTCTATAGTCTAGATCAAATAATTTTACACTAAAGTTGAACTAGCTCTATAGTCTAGATCAAATAATTTTACACTAGAGTTGAATTAGCTCTATAACCTAGTACAAATAATTTTACACTAGAGTTGAACTAGCTCTATAACCTAGTACAAATAATTTTACACTAGAGTTGAATTAGCTCTATAACCTAGTACAAATAATTTTACACTAGAGTTGAACTAGCTCTATAATCTAGATCAAATAATTTTACACTAGAGTTGAAGTAGCTCTATAACCTAGTACAAATAATTTTACACTAGAGTTGAACTAGCTCTATAACCTAGTTCAAATGATTTTAGACTAGAGTTGAACTAGCTCTATAACCTAGTTCAAATAATTTTACACTAGAGTTGAACTAGCTCTGTAACCTAGTACAAATAATTTTACACTAGAGTTGAACTAGGTCTCTAACCTAGTACAAATAATTTTACACTAGAGTTGAACTAGCTCTATAACCTAGTTCAAATAATTTTACACTAGAGTTGAACTAGCTCTCTAACCTAGTACAAATAAATATACACTAGAGTTGAACTAGCTCTGTAACCTGGTACAAATGATTTTACACTAGAGTTGAACTAGCTCTATAACCTAGTACAAATAATTTTACACTAGAGTTGAAGTAGCTCTATAACCAAGTACAAATACTTTTACTCTAGAGTTGAACTATCTCTATAACCTAGTTCAAAAAAATTTACACTAAGGTTGAACTAGCTCTATAACCTAGTACAAATAATTTTACACTAGAGTTGAACTAGCTCTATAACCTAGTACACATATTTTTACACTAGAGTTGAACTAGCTTTATAACCTAGTACACATATTTTAACACTAGAGTTGAACTAGCTCTATAAATTAGTACAAATAATTTTACACTAGAGTTGAACTAGCTCTATAACCTAGTTCAAATAATTTTACATTAGAGTTGAACTAGCTCTATAACCTAGTACAAATAATTTTACACTAGAGTTGAACTAGCTCTATAACCTAGTACAAATAATTTTACACTAAAGTTGAACTAGCTCTATAATCTAGATCAAATAATTTTACACTAGAGTTGAATTAGCTCTATAACCTAGTACAAATAATTTTACACTAGAGTTGAACTGGCTCTATAACCTAGTTCAAATATTTTACACTAGGTTTGAACTAGCTCTATAACCTAGTTCAAATAATTTTACACTAGAGTTGAACTAGCTCTATAACCTAGTTCAAATAATTTTACACTAGAGTTGAACTAGCTCTATAACCTAGTACAAATAATTTTACACTAGAGTTGAACTAGCTCTATACACTACTGGAATCAGGCACTTTGCCGTCTGCTATAGCAGACGGCAAAGGCATACTTGGCGGACGGCAAAGGCTTTGCCGTCAGCCAGCAGACGGCAAAGGCTTTGCCGTCAGCCAGCAGACGGCAAACACTCCGGCCGAACGGCTGCCGGCAAAGGCGGCTTTGCCGTCTGCTGGCAGACGGCAAAGGACTTTCCTTCTTTGCCGTCTGCCAGCAGACGGCAAAGAGCGTGGACGGCACAGAAAAGGTTCCATCCCCGTTAGGTGGCTAACGGCGCTCTTTGCCGTCTGCCCGCAGACGGCAAAGAACTTTCCTTGTTTGCCGTCTGCCAGCAGACGGCAAAGAGCTGTAGATGACGTCAGCTGACGTCAGGCTTCAGCTGGGCCCAGGCAGGCTCTTTGCCGTCTGCTGGCAGACGGCAAAGAAGGAAAGTTCTTTGCCGTCTGCTGGCAGACGGCAAAGAGGCCACATAGGCCAGCCCAGGTTGCACAGGCTGCTGCCACGTGGCCTCTTTGCCGTCTGCCAGTAGACGGCAAAGAGCTTTGCCGTCTGCTAGCAGACGGCAAAGTGGCTATATAGCCCCTGTTTTTTCTGTTTTTTGTTATATCAATTCATTTTCACAGAAATTCAAACACATATATATATATATTCAGAATCACATAGTTTCAAACATCAAACATCATACATCAAACGTAGTTTCAAACATCAAACATAGTTTCACCATCGTCATCAAACATCATACATCCAATTCATATATACATAGTTTCACAAACATCTAATATGTAAACAGTAGCATTATGCCCTTCCATGAAGTGAATCAAACCTGCAAAAATGGGAGTAAGAAATTAGAAGAAGAAGAAGAAGACTAGAAGAAGAGGAAGAAAAAGAAGAAGAAGAAGAAGAAGAAGAACAAGAAGAAGACTAGAAGAAGAAGAAGAAGAAGAAGAAGAAGAAGAAGACTAGAAGAAGAAGAAGAAAAAGAAGAAGAAGAAGAAGAAGAAGAAGAAGAAGAAGAAGACTAGAAGAAGAGGAAGAAAAAGAAGAAGAAGAAGAAGAAGAAGAAGAAGAAGAAGACTAGAAGAAGAAGAAGAAGAAGAAGAAGAAGAAGAAGAAGAAGAAGAAGAAGAAGAAGAGGAAGAAGAAGGAGAAGAAGGAGAAGAAGGAGAAAAAGAAGAAGAAGAAGAAGAAGAAGAAGAAGAAGAAGACTAGAAGAAGAAGAAAAAGAAGAAGAAGAAGAACAAGAAGAAGAAGAAGAAGACTAGAAGAAGAGGAAGAAAAAGAAGAAGAAGAAGAAGAAGAAGAAGAAGAAGAAGAAGAAGAAGAAGAAGAAGAACAAGACTAGAAGAAGAAGAAGAAGAAAAAGAAGAAGAAGAAGAAGACGAAGAAGAAGAAGAAGAAGAAGAAGAAGAAGAAGAAGAAGAAGAAGAAGAAGAAGAAGAAGAAGAAGAAGAAGAGGAAGAAGAAGGAGAAGAAGGAGAAGGAGAAGAAGAAGAAGGAGAAGGAGAAGAAGGAGAAGAAGAAGAGGAAGAAGAAGAAGGAGAAGAAGAAGAAGAAGAAGAAGAAGAAGAAAGAAGAAGAAGAAGAAGAAGAAGAAGAAGGAATAGAGGAGAAGAAGAAGAAGAAGAAGAAGAAGAAGGAGAAGAAGAAGGAGAAGAAGAAGAAGAAGAAGGAGAAGAAGAAGAAGAAGAAGGAGAAGAGGAGAAGAGGAGAAGAAGGAGAAGGAGAAGGAGAAGAAGGAGAAGAAGAAGAAGAAGAAGAAGGAATAGAGGAGAAGAAGGAGAAGAAGAAGAAGAAGAAGAAGAAGGAGAAGAAGGAGAATAAGGAGAAGAAGGAGAAGGAGAAGCAGGAAAAGCAGGAGAAGGAGAAGGAGAAGGAGGAGGAGGAGGAGGAGGAGGAGGAGGAGAAGGAGAAGGAGAAGAAGAAGGAGCTAAATAGGTCATATTAAGTCAGTTTGGAGCTAAATAGGTCATTTTGGAGCTAATTAAGGTTATTATATCATTTTTGAGCTAGCTAAGCATATAAATCCATTTTTGGAGGAATAAATGCTAAGTATAGGTCATTTTAGAGCTATCCTAGGTTAAATAGGTCATTTTGGAACTAATTAAGGTTGTTATGTCATTTTTTAGCTAGCTAAGCATATTAAGTGATTTTGGAGGAATAAATGCTAAGAAGAAGAAGAAGAAGAAGAAGATGATGATCCTATTCCTTCTTTTCCTCCTCTTCCTTGTTTTTCTTTCATCTTATTCATTATTTGTGTCATTTTAGAGTTAACCTATCTAAGTATGCCATTTTTTTGCTAACCTAGGAAAATTATGTAAGTATAGGTCATTATTGTGCTTACCTTGGTAATTATGCCATTTTTGATCTAAATTAGGTAAGTATATGCCATTTTAGAAGAAGAAGAAGACAAGAGGAAGACAAGAAGAAGAAGAAGAAAAGAAGACTAGAAGAAAAAGACTAGAAGAAGAAGAAGAAGAAGGTGTTTACCCTTTTCATTTTTGGAGGAAAAAATGCTAAGCATATTGAGTCATTTTGTTAAGCTAAACACTTGGGAAAACTTACCGTCATCATTTAGATGTAGGTGAAGGACCGGTCGCGCCAGTGGCAGACGGAGAAGCATCGGTCGATGCTTGTCGGGAGTTATGCTGCACCAAAGATCATTTGCAGTGTATCGTTAGCATGATGCAACTCAAATGTGAAGACTAGTAACTAATGACCATTCAAATGAAACTCACCGTGCCCGCTAGAGCAATGACTGGCATCGACGGAGGGGTCGTGCCATTCTTTTCGCACATGCTCTGCACATTTGGTTTTCTCGAGTCAGTCATATTAGTTAGTAATGAAAGGAACATTACGTGCATGATTTGGCTAATATGCAGAAGAAACTTACCACGAAGAGCTCGTATAGGGCCCGTTGACCCGCCTCGTTCCGGTTCCTCTCCTCCTCCAATAGCTTAGCCGTCCTCTCCTCCGCCTCCCTCTCCCTCGCCGCCGCCTGCCGTCTCTCTTCCTCTAGAAGCGCCTGGGTCCTCGCTTCTGCTTCCTCAAGAGCAGCCTGGGTCTTCGCTCTCTCTGCCTCAATAGCAGCCTGCAACACCACTCGTTAGCATTGTAATCATCGACGGCCGCACACACAATGTAATGGAGGAAAGGTATCTGAGTCCGTATAACTAACCTGGAATTCGAGCTCCATTGGCCGTGCACGAGGCCTTATCTCAGGATCGGAGCTGGCCTGGCGCTTCTTGATCTGCGGGAGAGTGCTAGTACAACGTATCAGTCCATCCCCAATGGCTAACAAGCCATGGTGCCTCCCGCCACCAGATATCATCACCAGCTCTGGATCAAGAGGTTGCTGGCTCGGGTTAAACTCCGGCCCTTTCCTCGCCTTCCCCTCGTCTCTGTACCTCACAAGCTTGTTGTGGGAGGCGCGGTTGCTGAATTTCTCTGGATCATCGAGGTCAGACTCAGAGAATGCCTTGGCCTTCTTGTACAAGGCAGTATTGGACATGGCATAGAGGTCGAACAGCTCTGGCACTGGAGCCTTGTTGTGCCGCGCCTAAAAGAGAGGAACAGAGTATTAGTTAAGGGCTCAAGCTAGCATGAAGAATGAATTTGCATGAATCATGAAGCAAACCACATACCCAGTTTTCCCCGAACCCATGTAGGTTGACGCTGCCTAGATGGTGTGGAACACCTTTCATTTGGGCACGCTTCTCCTTTGCACCGTCGTGGACGTTGCGCCATTGGGGAGTGCACCACTCATCCACCAACGCCTCCCAACAGTCCATCCTATCCGCACACGATCTCGGGGGCACCTAAGTTAAGCAAGAGAAATTTGAGCGCTACGCATACGAATCAAATCAAGGAACTAAGTACAAGGCCTTAAGAATAGGTAATTACCTTCATGTACTTCTCCTTACTCAGATAGTTGAGGCGGCACTTCTCTTTTTTCCTCCGAATACCAGTCGAGGCGTAGTAGTCTCGAATAGCCTGCGTCCGAGCCTCGTGCCGAAAGTTTTGAAGTATGCGCCTGCACTCGTTGTCGATAACCCGAGCCGCGGCCTCCTCCTGTCCCTCAGCACACCTGTAGAAGGTCTGCAATCAAACAAGAAAACACGGATTAGTACAATCACTAGGGTTGCCAATCAAAGAAGAAAACACAACGTAGACGGCAAAGGAGAAATTACCCAAAACGTCTGGATCACAATGTCGGCGACCGTGTGGCACTCGACATCGCCGATCCTATGCCCCAGCGGGGCCGGGGCAGCCAAGTAGTGCTCCCAGGTCATTCCTAGCTCTGGAACCCGGCCCTCACCGGGCAACGTGACCCACCCCGGGAAGCTCTGGCGACAAATCACGCCAAGGACACTGTTGGGCTTGCGGCAACCAGGCCCGTGTGTCCAAGACCTGCAGTATGACAAGGCCAATGCATTAGATATTCGAAGAAACGTGAAGACAAAAGGTTAAAAAAGAGTAAATGCACTTACTTCTCCCCCTGCGGCGCAATCAACCACCTTTGGTCGGGGGTCGCCGGGGTGGGCGGGAGCTTTGTACCACCACGCTGGTAGACTTTGCACCCCTCAACCCACTCACTCTCGCTATAGCTATCAGAACTATAGCCACCCTCAGCACGGCCACTCGACGAGCCCGCACCTGGGTTCTGCTGCGACTCAGCGTGATCCCCAGTCTCGTGGGACGAAGGCTCGGCGGCCCGACGCTCGTCGGCCGTAGGCGCGTCTGTCGTAGCCTCGTCTGTCGTAGGCTCGTCGGCCTGAGGCTCGTGGACCGGAGTCCGAGATGGCTGCACCTCAGGCTGCTCCATCTCAGACGGAGCACTCCTGTGGTCGGGTGAATCAGCTGGGGGTGGCGGCGAGGAAGGCGTAGTAGCAGCCTTCCTACCTCTCCCGCCGCCACGTCCACCTCTACCAACCTTCTTCCCCCCCCCCGACCTCTCCCGGTCGAAGAAGAAGCGCCCGCCGGTGTCTGCATACTGAGATCCAGCGCTCTCCGGAGGTGGTGGGGTGGGATGGAAGTACCCCTCCCACCATGCGCCGAGGAAGGAGCCTCGGAGCGCTCTCGACCCGCGCCCACCATCTGTCAACACCTGCAATGACAAAGAGTAAACGAAGTTAGTACAATAAATGCATCACAAATATATGACCCCATCGGCCTCTGGAAGGCCGAAGAGCACCTTTTCGGTCAACAGGAGGCCGAAGAGGTGTCGGGGGTCGGGGGTGTCGTGTCTGGGTGGCGTGGTGTCGGGGTGTCGTGGTGTCGGGGTGTCGTGTCGGGGTCGGGGTGTCGGGGGGTGTCGTGTCTGGGTGTCGTGGTGTCGGGGTGTTAGGGGTGTCGGGGTGTCGGGGTCGGGGTCGGGGTCGGGGTGTCGGGGGGTGTCGTGTCTGGGTGTCATGGTGTCGCGGTGTCTGGGGTGTCGGGGTGTCGGGGTCGGGGTGCCGTGTCGGGGTCGGGGTGTCGGGTCGGGGTCGGGGTGCCGTGTCGGTGTCGGGGTGTCGGGTCGGGGTCGGGGTGCCGTGCCGGGGTCGGGGTCGGGGTCGGGGTGTCGGGGTCGGGGTGTCGGGTCGGGGTCGGGTTGTCGGGTCGGGGTCGGGGTGCCGTGTCGGGGTCGGGATCGAGGTCGGGGTGTCGGGGTCGGGGTGTCGGGTCGGGGTCGGGGTCGAGGTGCCGTGTCGGGGTCGGGGTTTTTTCTCTTTTTTTCTTTTCTTCTTCTTCCTCTTCTTTCTTTTCTTCCTTTTCTTCCTTTTTTTTCCTTCTTCTTCTTCTTCTTCCTCCTTTCCTTTTTCCTCTTCTTCTTCTCCTCCTCTCCTCTTTTTTCTTCTTCTTCTTCCTCTTCTTCTTTTTTCTTCTCCTCCTCCTCCTCTTCTTCTTCTTCCTTTCCTTTTTTCCTCTTCTTCTTCTCCTCCTCTCCTCTTTTTTTCTTCTTCTTCTTCTTCTTTTTTCTTCTCCTCCTCCTCTTCTTCTATTTCTTCTTCTTATTATTATTTTTTGTTCTTTTTCTTTTTTATTTTTCCTTTTTTTTCATCTTCTTTTCTTCTTTTTTTTCTTCTAGGTTTTTTCTTTTCTTCTTTTCTATCTAAGTTTTTTCTACCTAATAAAAACTAACTAATATGAACTAATAACTAACTAATATAAACTAACTAAATGAACTAATAAAAACAGAAAAAAAAACAGGAAAAAAACAAAAAAGGGGGGAATGGTGGAGCTCACCGGAGGGTGGTCGACGCGGCGGCGCTGGGGAGGAGGGGGGCGGCGGCGGTCGGCGGGGAGGAGGGTGGCGGCGGCGGTCGGCGGGGAGGAGGGGGTCGGCGGGGAGGAGGGGGTCGGCGGGGAGGGGGCGGCGGCGGCGCTGTGGAGGAGGGAAGGGGGCGGCGGCGGCGCTGTGGAGGAGGGGGTCGGCGGGGAGGGGGCGGCAGCGGCGCTGTGGAGGAGGGAAGGGGGCGGCGGCGGCACTGTGGAGGAGGGGAGGGGGCGGCGGCGGCGCTGTGGAGGAGGGGAGGAGGCGGCGGCGGGGAGAAGGGGGGCGGCGGGGGTCGGCGGGGAGGAGGGGGTCGGCGGGGAGGGGGCGGCGGCGGCGCGCAGAGACAAAGAGAGAGAGAGAGATGTGAGAGAGAGAGAGGGGGTTTGGGCGCGGGGGGCGAAAATTAAGCCCCCCTCTTTGCCGTCTGCTGGCAGACGGCAAAGACGGTGACCGTTAGCCCGTCCCCGCCGTTACACTGTGGGCCCCTCCTCACCTCTTTGCCGTCTGCCAGCAGACGGCAAATAGTTCTTTGCCGTCTGCCGGCAGACGGCAAAGAAGTGGCCCGTGTGGCCTAGCCAACGCAGTACCCCGTGGGCCCCACTTTGGTCTTTGCCGTCTGCTGGCAGACGGCAAAGAACTCTTTGCCGTCTGCCAGCAGACGGCAAAGAAGTGCAGATGGCAAAGAGCCTCTTTGCCATCAGCATGTTCTTTGCCTTCTGCTTTGTAAAAGCAGACGGCAAATATGCTCTTTGCCATCTGCCAGCAGACGGCAAAGAGCTGGCAGATGGCAAAGTCCCTGATTCCAGTAGTGATAACCTAGTACAAATAATTTTACACTAGAGTTGAACTAGCTCTATAACCTAGTTCAAATAATTTTACACTAGAGTTTAACTAGCTCTATAACCTAGTACAAATAATTTTACACTAGAGTTTAACTAGCTCTATAACCTAGTACAAATAATTTTACACTAGAGTTAAACTAGCTCTGTAACCTAGTACAAATAATTTTACACTAGAGTTGAACTAGCTCTATAACCTAGTACAAATAATTTTACACTAGAGTTGAACTAGCTCTATAACCTAGTTCAAATGATTTTACACTAGAGTTGAACTAGCTCTATAACTTAGTTCAAATAATTTTACACTAGAGTTGAACTAGCTCTGTAACCTAGTACAAATAATTTTACACTAGAGTTGAACTAGCTCTCTAACCTAGTACAAATAATTTTACACTAGAGTTGAACTAGCTCTATAACCTAGTATAAATAATTTTACACTAGAGTTGAACTAGCTCTCTAACCTAGTACAAATAAATATACACTAGAGTTGAACTAGCTCTGTAACCTAGTACAAATGATTTTACACTAGAGTTGAACTAGCTCTATAACCTAGTACAAATAATTTTACACTAGAGTTGAACTAGCTCTATAACCTAGTACAAATATTTTTACACTAGAGAAGAACTAGCTCCATAACATAGTACAAATAAATATACACTAGAGTTGAACTAGCTCTATAACCTAGTACAAATAATTTTACACTAAAGTTGAACTAGCTCTATAACCTATTACAAATAATTTTACACTAGAGTTGAACTAGCTCTATAACCAAGTACAAATACTTTTACTCTAGAGTTGAACTATCTCTATAACCTAGTTCAAAAAAAAATTACACTAAGGTTGAACTAGCTCTATAACCTAGTACAAATAATTTTACACTAGAGTTGAACTAGCTCTATAACCTAGTACACATATTTTTACACTAGAGTTGAACTAGCTCTATAACCTAGTACACATATTTTAACACTAGAGTTGAACTAGCTCTATAAATTAGTACAAATAATTTTACACAAGAGTTGAACTAGCTCTATAACCTAGTTCAAATAATTTTACATTAGAGTTGAACTAGCTCTATAACCTAGTACAAATAATTTTACACTAGAGTTGAACTAGCTCTATAACCTAGTACAAATAATTTTACACTAGAGTTGAACTAGCTCTGTAACCTAGTACAAATAATTTTACACTAGAGTTGAACTAGCTCTGTAACCTAGTACAAATAATTTTACAATAGAGTTGAACTAGCTCTATAACCTAGTTCAAATAATTTTACACTAGAGCTGAACTAGCTCTATAACCTAGTACAAATAATTTTACACTAGAGTTGAACTAGCTCTATAACCTAGTACAAATAATTTTACACTAGAGTTGAACTAGCTCTGTAACCTAGTACAAATAATTTTACACTAGAGTTGAACTAGCTCTATAACCTAGTTCAAATGATTTTACACTAAAGTTGAACTAGCTCTATAACCTAGTTCAAATAATTCTACACAAGAGTTGAACTAGCTCTGTAACCTAGTACAAATAATTTTACACTAGAGTTGAACTAGCTCTCTAACCTAGTACAAATCATTTTACAATAGAGTTGAACTAGCTCTATAACCTAGTTCAAATAATTTTACACTAGAGTTGAACTAGCTCTATAACCTAGTACAAATCATTTTTCACTAGAGTTGAACTAGCTCTCTAACCTAGTACAAATAATTTTACACTAAAGTTGAACTAGCTCTATAACCTAGTACAAATATTTTTACACTAGAGTTGAACTATCTCTATAACATAGTACAAATAAATATACACTAGAGTTGAACTAGCTCTGTAACCTAGTACAAATGATTTTACACTAGAGTTGAACTAGCTCTATAACCTAGTACAAATAATTTTACACTAGAGTTGAACTAGCTCTATAACCTAGTACAAATATTTTTACACTAGAGATGAACTAGCTCCATAACATAGTACAAATAAATATACACTAGAGTTGAACTAGCTCTATAACCTAGTACAAATAATTTTACACTAAAGTTGAACTAGCTCTATAACCTATTACAAATAATTTTACACTAGAGTTGAACTAGCTCTATAACCAAGTACAAATACTTTTACTCTAGAGTTGAACTATCTCTATAACCTAGTTCAAAAAAAATTACACTAAGGTTGAACTAGCTCTATAACCTAGTACAAATAATTTTACACTAGAGTTGAACTAGCTCTATAACCTAGTACACATATTTTTACACTAGAGTTGAACTAGCTCTATAACCTAGTACACATATTTTAACACTAGAGTTGAACTAGCTCTATAAATTAGTACAAATAATTTTACACAAGAGTTGAACTAGCTCTATAACCTAGTTCAAATAATTTTACATTAGAGTTGAACTAGCTCTATAACCTAGTACAAATAATTTTACACTAGAGTTGAACTAGCTCTATAACCTAGTACAAATAATTTTACACTAGAGTTGAACTAGCTCTGTAACCTAGTACAAATAATTTTACACTAGAGTTGAACTAGCTCTCTAACCTAGTACAAATCATTTTACAATAGAGTTGAACTAGCTCTATAACCTAGTTCAAATAATTTTACACTAGAGTTGAACTAGCTCTATAACCTAGTACAAATCATTTTTCACTAGAGTTGAACTAGCTCTCTAACCTAGTACAAATAATTTTACACTAAAGTTGAACTAGCTCTATAGTCTAGATCAAATAATTTTACACTAGAGTTGAATTAGCTCTATAACCTAGTACAAATAATTTTACACTAGAGTTGAACTAGCTCTATAACCTAGTACAAATAATTTTACACTAGAGTTGAACTAGCTCTATAACCTACTACAAATAATTTTACACTAGAGTTGAACTAGCTCTATAATCTAGATCAAATAATTTTACACTAGAGTTGAATTAGCTCTATAACCTAGTACAAATAATTTTACACTAGAGTTGAACTAGCTCTATAACCTAGTACAAATAATTTTACACTAGAGTTGAACTAGCTCTATAACCTAGTACAAATATTTTTACACTAGAGTTGAACTATCTCTATAACATAGTACAAATAAATATACACTAGAGTTGAACTAGCTCTATAACCTAGTACAAATAATTTTACACTAGAGTTGAACTAGCTCTCTAACCTAGTACAAATAATTTTACACTAGAGTTGAACTAGCTCTATAACCTAGTACAAATAATTTTACACTAGAGTTGAACTAGCTCTATAACCTAGTTCAAATGATTTTACACTAGAGTTGAACTAGCTCTATAACCTAGTTCAAATAATTTTACACTAGAGTTGAACTAGCTCTGTAACCTAGTACAAATAATTTTACACTAGAGTTGAACTAGCTCTCTAACCTAGTACAAATAATTTTACACTAGAGTTGAACTAGCTCTATAACCTAGTATAAATAATTTTACACTAGAGTTGAACTAGCTCTCTAACCTAGTACAAATAAATATACACTAGAGTTGAACTAGCTCTGTAACCTAGTACAAATGATTTTACACTAGAGTTGAACTAGCTCTATAACCTAGTACAAATAATTTTACACTAGAGTTGAACTAGCTCTATAACCTAGTACAAATATTTTTACACTAGAGATGAACTAGCTCCATAACATAGTACAAATAAATATACACTAGAGTTGAACTAGCTCTATAACCTAGTACAAATAATTTTACACTAAAGTTGAACTAGCTCTATAACCTATTACAAATAATTTTACACTAGAGTTGAACTAGCTCTATAACCAAGTACAAATACTTTTACTCTAGAGTTGAACTATCTCTATAACCTAGTTCAAAAAAAAATTACACTAAGGTTGAACTAGCTCTATAACCTAGTACAAATAATTTTACACTAGAGTTGAACTAGCTCTATAACCTAGTACACATATTTTTACACTAGAGTTGAACTAGCTCTATAACCTAGTACACATATTTTAACACTAGAGTTGAACTAGCTCTATAAATTAGTACAAATAATTTTACACAAGAGTTGAACTAGCTCTATAACCTAGTTCAAATAATTTTACATTAGAGTTGAACTAGCTCTATAACCTAGTACAAATAATTTTACACTAGAGTTGAACTAGCTCTATAACCTAGTACAAATAATTTTACACTAGAGTTGAACTAGCTCTGTAACCTAGTACAAATAATTTTACAATAGAGTTGAACTAGCTCTATAACCTAGTTCAAATAATTTTACACTAGAGCTGAACTAGCTCTATAACCTAGTACAAATAATTTTACACTAGAGTTGAACTAGCTCTATAACCCAGTACAAATAATTTTACACTAGAGTTGAACTAGCTCTGTAACCTAGTACAAATAATTTTACACTAGAGTTGAACTAGCTCTATAACCTAGTACAAATAGTTTTACACTAGAGTTGAACTAGCTCTATAACCTAGTTCAAATGATTTTACACTAGAGTTGAACTAGCTCTATAACCTAGTTCAAATAATTCTACACTAGAGTTGAACTAGCTCTGTAACCTAGTACAAATAATTTTACACTAGAGTTGAACTAGCTCTCTAACCTAGTACAAATCATTTTACAATAGAGTTGAACTAGCTCTATAACCTAGTTCAAATAATTTTACACTAGAGTTGAACTAGCTCTATAACCTAGTACAAATCATTTTTCACTAGAGTTGAACTAGCTCTCTAACCTAGTACAAATAATTTTACACTAAAGTTGAACTAGCTCTATAACCTAGTACAAATATTTTTACACTAGAGTTGAACTATCTCTATAACATAGTACAAATAAATATACACTAGAGTTGAACTAGCTCTGTAACCTAGTACAAATGATTTTACACTAGAGTTGAACTAGCTCTATAACCTAGTACAAATAATTTTACACTAGAGTTGAACTAGCTCTATAACCTAGTACAAATATTTTTACACTAGAGATGAACTAGCTCCATAACATAGTACAAATAAATATACACTAGAGTTGAACTAGCTCTATAACCTAGTACAAATAATTTTACACTAAAGTTGAACTAGCTCTATAACCTATTACAAATAATTTTACACTAGAGTTGAACTAGCTCTATAACCAAGTACAAATACTTTTACTCTAGAGTTGAACTATCTCTATAACCTAGTTCAAAAAAAAATTACACTAAGGTTGAACTAGCTCTATAACCTAGTACAAATAATTTTACACTAGAGTTGAACTAGCTCTATAACCTAGTACACATATTTTTACACTAGAGTTGAACTAGCTCTATAACCTAGTACACATATTTTAACACTAGAGTTGAACTAGCTCTATAAATTAGTACAAATAATTTTACACAAGAGTTGAACTAGCTCTATAACCTAGTTCAAATAATTTTACATTAGAGTTGAACTAGCTCTATAACCTAGTACAAATAATTTTACACTAGAGTTGAACTAGCTCTATAACCTAGTACAAATAATTTTACACTAGAGTTGAACTAGCTCTGTAACCTAGTACAAATAATTTTACACTAGAGTTGAACTAGCTCTCTAACCTAGTACAAATCATTTTACAATAGAGTTGAACTAGCTCTATAACCTAGTTCAAATAATTTTACACTAGAGTTGAACTAGCTCTATAACCTAGTACAAATCATTTTTCACTAGAGTTGAACTAGCTCTCTAACCTAGTACAAATAATTTTACACTAAAGTTGAACTAGCTCTATAGTCTAGATCAAATAATTTTACACTAGAGTTGAATTAGCTCTATAACCTAGTACAAATAATTTTACACTAGAGTTGAACTAGCTCTATAACCTAGTACAAATAATTTTACACTAGAGTTGAACTAGCTCTATAACCTACTACAAATAATTTTACACTAGAGTTGAACTAGCTCTATAATCTAGATCAAATAATTTTACACTAGAGTTGAATTAGCTCTATAACCTAGTACAAATAATTTTACACTTGAGTTGAACTAGCTCTATAACCTAGTACAAATAATTTTACACTAGAGTTGAACTAGCTCTATAACCTAGTTCAAATGATTTTACACTAGAGTTGAACTAGCTCTATAACCTAGTTCAAATGATTTTACACTAGAGTTGAACTAGCTCTATAACCTAGTTCAAATAATTCTACACTAGAGTTGAACTAGCTCTGTAACCTAGTACAAATAATTTTACACTAGAGTTGAACTAGCTCTCTAACCTAGTACAAATAATTTTACACTAGAGTTGAACTAGCTCTATAACCTAGTACAAATAATTTTACAATAGAGTTGAACTAGCTCTATAACCTCGTTCAAATAATTTTACACTAGAGTTGAACTAGCTCTATAAACTAGTACAAATATTTTTACACTAGAGTTGAACTAGCTCTATAACCTAGTACAAATAATTTTACACTAGAGTTGAACTAGCTCTGTAACCTAGTACAAATAATTTTACACTAGAGTTGAACTAGCTCTATAACCTAGTACAAATAATTTTGCACTAGAGTTGAACTAGCTCTATAACCTAGTACAAATAATTTTACACTAGAGTTGAACTAGCTCTCTAACCTAGTACAAATAATTTTACACTAAAGTTGAACTAGATCTATAATCTAGATCAAATAATTTTACACTAGAGTTGAATTAGCTCTATAACCTAGTACGAATAATTTTACACTAGAGTTGAACTAGCTCTATAACCTAGTACAAATAATTTTACACTAGAGTTGAACTAGCTCTATAACCTAGTACAAATAATTTTACACTAGAGTTGAACTAGCTCTATAATCGAGATCAAATAATTTTACACTAGAGTTGAATTAGCTCTATAACCTAGTACAAATAATTTTACACTAGAGTTGAACTAGCTCTATAACCTAGTACAAATAATTTTACACTAGAGTTGACCTAGCTCTATAACCTAGTTCAAATGATTTTACACTAGAGTTGAACTAGCTCTATAACCTAGTTCAAATAATTTTAGACTAGAGTTGAACTAGCTCTGTAACCTAGTACAAATAATTTTACACTAGAGTTGAACTAGCTCTCTAACCTAGTACAAATAATTTTACAATAGAGTTGAACTAGCTCTATAACCTAGTTCAAATTATTTTACACTAGAGTTGAACTAGCTCTATAACCTAGTACAAATAATTTTACACTAGAGTTGAACTAGCTCTATAACCTAGTACAAATAATTTTACACTAGAGTTGAACTAGCTCGGTAACCTAGTACAAATAATTTTACACTAGAGTTGAACTAGCTCTATAACCTAGTACAAATATTTTTACACTAGAGTTGAACTAGCTCCATAACCTAGTACAAATAATTTTACACTAGAGTTAAACTAGCTCGATAACCTAGTACAAATAATTTTACACTAGAGTTGAACTAGCTCCATAACCTAGTTCAAATAATTTTACACTAGAGTTGAACTAGCTCTATAACCTAGTACAAATAATTTTACACTAGAGTTGAACTAGCTCTATAACCTAGTACAAATAATTTTACACTAGAGTTGCACTAGCTATATTACCTAGTTCAAATAATTTTACACTAGAGTTGAACTAGCTCTATAACCAAGTACAAATATTTTTACACTAGAGTTGAACTAGCTCTATAACCTAGTACAAATAATTTTACACTACAGTTGAACTAGCTCTATAACATAGTACAAATAAATTAACACTAGAGTAGAACTAGTTCTATAACCTAGTTCAAATAATTTTACACTAGAGTTGAACTAGCTCTATAACCTAGTACAAATAATTTTACACTAGAGTTGAACTAGCTCTATAACCTAGTACAAATAATTTTAGACTAGAGTTGAACTAGCTCTATAACCTTGTACACATATTTTTACACTAGAGTTGAACTAGCTCTATAACCTAGTACACATATTTTTACACTAGAGTTGAACTAGCTCTATAACCTAGTACAAATAATTTTACACTAGAGTTGAACTAGCTCTATAACCTAGTACAAATAATTTTACACTAGAGTTGAACTAGCTCTGTAACTTAGTACAAATAATTTTACACTAGAGTTGAACTAGCTCTATAACCTAGTACAAATAGTTTTACACTAGAGTTGAACTAGCTCTATAACCTAGTTCAAATGATTTTACACTAGAATTGAACTAGCTCTATAACCTAGTTCAAATAATTCTACACTAGAGTTGAACTAGCTCTGTAACCTAGTACAAATAATTTTACACTAGAGTTGAACTAGCTCTCTAACCTAGTACAAATCATTTTACAATAGAGTTGAACTAGCTCTATAACCTAGTTCAAATAATTTTACACTAGAGTTGAACTAGCTCTATAACCTAGTACAAATCATTTTTCACTAGAGTTGAACTAGCTCTCTAACCTAGTACAAATAATTTTACACTAAAGTTGAACTAGCTCTATAGTCTAGATCAAATAATTTTACACTAGAGTTGAATTAGCTCTATAACCTAGTACAAATAATTTTACACTAGAGTTGAACTAGCTCTATAACCTAGTACAAATAATTTTACACTAGAGTTGAACTAGCTCTATAACCTACTACAAATAATTTTACACTAGAGTTGAACTAGCTCTATAATCTAGATCAAATAATTTTACACTAGAGTTGAATTAGCTCTATAACCTAGTACAAATAATTTTACACTTGAGTTGAACTAGCTCTATAACCTAGTACAAATAATTTTACACTAGAGTTGAACTAGCTCTATAACCTAGTTCAAATGATTTTACACTAGAGTTGAACTAGCTCTATAACCTAGTTCAAATGATTTTACACTAGAGTTGAACTAGCTCTATAACCTAGTTCAAATAATTCTACACTAGACTTGAACTAGCTCTGTAACCTAGTACAAATAATTTTACACTAGAGTTGAACTAGCTCTCTAACCTAGTACAAATAATTTTACACTAGAGTTGAACTAGCTCTATAACCTAGTACAAATAATTTTACAATAGAGTTGAACTAGCTCTATAACCTCGTTCAAATAATTTTACACTAGAGTTGAACTAGCTCTATAAACTAGTACAAATATTTTTACACTAGAGTTGAACTAGCTCTATAACCTAGTACAAATAATTTTACACTAGAGTTGAACTAGCTCTGTAACCTAGTACAAATAATTTTACACTAGAGTTGAATTAGCTCTATAACCTAGTACAAATAATTTTGCACTAGAGTTGAACTAGCTCTATAACCTAGTACAAATAATTTTACACTAGAGTTGAACTAGCTCTCTAACCTAGTACAAATAATTTTACACTAAAGTTGATCTAGCTCTATAATCTAGATCAAATAATTTTACACTAGAGTTGAATTAGCTCTATAACCTAGTACAAATAATTTTACACTAGAGTTGAACTAGCTCTATAACCTAGTACAAATAATTTTACACTAGAGTTGAACTAGCTCTATAACCTAGTACAAATAATTTTACACTAGAGTTGAACTAGCTCTATAATCGAGATCAAATAATTTTACACTAGAGTTGAATTAGCTCTATAACCTAGTACAAATAATTTTACACTAGAGTTGAACTAGCTCTATAACCTAGTACAAATAATTTTACACTAGAGTTGACCTAGCTCTATAACCTAGTTCAAATGATTTTACACTAGAGTTGAACTAGCTCTATAACCTAGTTCAAATAATTTTAGACTAGAGTTGAACTAGCTCTGTAACCTAGTACAAATAATTTTACACTAGAGTTGAACTAGCTCTCTAACCTAGTACAAATAATTTTACAATAGAGTTGAACTAGCTCTATAACCTAGTTCAAATTATTTTACACTAGAGTTGAACTAGCTCTATAACCTAGTACAAATAATTTTACACTAGAGTTGAACTAGCTCTATAACCTAGTACAAATAATTTTACACTAGAGTTGAACTAGCTCGGTAACCTAGTACAAATAATTTTACACTAGAGTTGAACTAGCTCTATAACCTAGTACAAATATTTTTACACTAGAGTTGAACTAGCTCCATAACCTAGTACAAATAATTTTACACTAGAGTTAAACTAGCTCGATAACCTAGTAAAAATAATTTTACACTAGAGTTGAACTAGCTCCATAACCTAGTTCAAATAATTTTACACTAGAGTTGAACTAGCTCTATAACCTAGTACAAATAATTTTACACTAGAGTTGAACTAGCTCTATAACCTAGTACAAATAATTTTACACTAGAGTTGCACTAGCTATATTACCTAGTTCAAATAATTTTACACTAGAGTTGAACTAGCTCTATAACCAAGTACAAATATTTTTACACTAGAGTTGAACTAGCTCTATAACCTAGTACAAATAATTTTACACTACAGTTGAACTAGCTCTATAACATAGTACAAATAAATTAACACTAGAGTAGAACTAGTTCTATAACCTAGTTCAAATAATTTTACACTAGAGTTGAACTAGCTCTATAACCTAGTACAAATAATTTTACACTAGAGTTGAACTAGCTCTATAACCTAGTACAAATAATTTTAGACTAGAGTTGAACTAGCTCTATAACCTTGTACACATATTTTTACACTAGAGTTGAACTAGCTCTATAACCTAGTACACATATTTTTACACTAGAGTTGAACTAGCTCTATAACCTAGTACAAATAATTTTACACTAGAGTTGAACTAGCTCTATAACCTAGTACAAATTATTTTACACTAGAGTTGAACTAGCTCTATAACCTAGTACAAATAATTTTACACTAGAGTTGAACTAGCTCTATAACCTAGTACAAATATTTTTACACTAGAGTTGAACTATCTCTATAACATAGTACAAATAAATATACACTAGAGTTGAACTAGCTCTATAACCTAGTACAAATAATTTTACACTAGAGTTGAACTAGCTCTCTAACCTAGTACAAATAATTTTACACTAGAGTTGAACTAGCTCTATAACCTAGTACACATATTTTTACACTAGAGTTGAACTAGCTCTATAACCTAGTACAAATAATTTTACACTAGAGTTGAACTAGCTCTATAACCTAGTACAAATAATTTTACACTAGAGTTGAACTAGCTCTATAACCTTGTACAAATAATTTTCACTAGAGTTGAACTAGCTCTATAACCTAGTACAAATATTTTTACACTAGAGTTGAACTAGCTCTATAACATAGTACAAATAAATATACACTAGAGTTGAACTAGCTCTATAACCTAGTACAAATAATTTTACACTAGAGTAGAACTAGCTCTATAACCTATGACAAATAATTTTACACTAGAGTTGAACTAGCTCTATAACCTAGTACAAATAATTTTACACTAGAGTTGAACTAGCTCTATAACCTAGTACAAATAATTTTCACTAGAGTTGAACTAGCTCTATAACCTAGTACAAATATTTTTACACTAGAGTTGAACTAGCTCTATAACATAGTACAAATAAATATACACTAGAGTTGAACTAGCTCTATAACCTAGTACAAATAATTTTACACTAGAGTTGAACTAGCTCTATAACCTATGATAAATAATTTTACACTAGAGTTGAACTAGCTCTATAACCAAGTACAAATACTTTTACACTAGGGTTGAACTATCTCTATAACCTAGTTCAAAAAAAATTACACTAAGGTTGAACTAGCTCTATAACCTAGTACAAATAATTTTACACTAGAGATGAACTAGCTCTATAACCTAGTACAAATATTTTTACACTAGAGTTGAACTAGCTCTATAACATAGTACAAATAATTTTACACTAGAGTTGAACTAGCTCTATAACCTAGTACAAATATTTTTACACTGGAGTTGAACTAGCTCTATATCCTAGTACAAATAAATTTACACTGGTGTTGAACTAGCTCTATAACCTAGTACAAATAATTTTACACTAGAGTTGAACTAGCTCTATAACCTAGTACAAATAATTTTACACTAGAGTTGAACTAGCTCTATAACCAAGTACAAATACTTTTACACTAGAGTTGAACTATCTCTATAACCTAGTTCAAAAAAAATTACACTAAGGTTGAACTAGCTCTATAACCTAGTACAAATAATTTTACACTAGAGTTGAACTAGCTCTATAACCTAGTACAAAAATTTTTACACTAGAGTTGAACTAGCTCTATAACATAGTACAAATAAATTTACACTAGAGTTGAACTAGGTCTATAACCTAGTACAAATAATTTTACACTAGAGTTGAACTAGCTCTATAACCTAGTACAAATAATTTTACACTAGAGTTGAACTAGCTCTATAAGCAAGTACAAATACTTTTACACTAGAGTTGAACTATCTCTATAACCTAGTTTAAAAAAAATTACACTAAGGTTGAACTAGCTCTATAACCTAGTACAAATAATTTTACACTAGAGTTGAACTAGCTCTATAACCTAGTACAAATAATTTTGCACTAGAGTTGAACTAGCTCTATAACCTAGTACAAATAATTTTACACTAGAGTTGAACTAGCTATCTAACCTAGTACAAATAATTTTACACTAAAGTTGAACTAGCTCTATAATCTAGATCAAATAATTTTACACTAGAGTTGAATTAGCTCTATAACCTAGTACAAATAATTTTACACTAGAGTTGAACTAGCTCTATAACCTAGTACAAATAATTTTACACTCGAGTTGAACTAGCTCTATAACCTAGTACAAATAATTTTACACTAGAGTTGAACTAGCTCTATAATCGAGATCAAATAATTTTACACTAGAGTTGAATTAGCTCTATAACCTAGTACAAATAATTTTACACTAGAGTTGAACTAGCTCTATAACCTAGTACAAATAATTTTACACTAGAGTTGACCTAGCTCTATAACCTAGTTCAAATGATTTTACACTAGAGTTGAACTAGCTCTATAACCTAGTTCAAATAATTTTAGACTAGAGTTGAACTAGCTCTGTAACCTAGTACAAATAATTTTACACTAGAGTTGAACTAGCTCTCTAACCTAGTGCAAATAATTTTACAATAGAGTTGAACTAGCTCTATAACCTAGTTCAAATTATTTTACACTAGAGTTGAACTAGCTCTATAACCTAGTACAAATAATTTTACACTAGAGTTGAACTAGCTCTATAACCTAGTACAAATAATTTTACACTAGAGTTGAACTAGCTCGGTAACCTAGTACAAATAATTTTACATTAGAGTTGAACTAGCTCTATAACCTAGTACAAATATTTTTACACTAGAGTTGAACTAGCTCCATAACCTAGTACAAATAATTTTACACTAGAGTTAAACTAGCTCGATAACCTAGTACAAATAATTTTACACTAGAGTTGAACTAGCTCTATAACCAAGTAAAAATATTTTTACACTAGAGGTGAACTAGCTCTATAACCTAGTACAAATAATTTTACACTACAGTTGAACTAGCTCTATAACATAGTACAAATAAATTAACACTAGAGTAGAACTAGTTCTATAACCTAGTTCAAATAATTTTACACTAGAGTTGAACTAGCTCTATAACCTAGTACAAATAATTTTACACTAGAGTTGAACTAGCTCTATAACCTAGTACAAATAATTTTAGACTAGAGTTGAACTAGCTCTATAACCTTGTACACATATTTTTACACTAGAGTTGAACTAGCTCTATAACCTAGTACACATATTTTTACACTAGAGTTGAACTAGCTCTATAACCTAGTACAAATAATTTTACACTAGAGTTGAACTAGCTCTATAACCTAGTACAAATAATTTTACACTAGAGTTGAACTACCTCTATAACCTAGTACAAATAATTTTACACTAGAGTTGAACTAGCTCTATAACCTAGTACAAATATTTTTACACTAGAGTTGAACTATCTCTATAACATAGTACAAATAAATATACACTAGAGTTGAACTAGCTCTATAACCTAGTACAAATAATTTTACACTAGAGTTGAACTAGCTCTCTAACCTAGTACAAATAATTTTACACTAGAGTTGAACTAGCTCTATAACCTAGTACACATATTTTTACACTAGAGTTGAACTAGCTCTATAACCTAGTACAAATAATTTTACACTAGAGTTGAACTAGCTCTATAACCTAGTACAAATAATTTTACACTAGAGTTGAACTAGCTCTATAACCTAGTACAAATAATTTTCACTAGAGTTGAACTAGCTCTATAACCTAGTACAAATATTTTTACACTAGAGTTGAACTAGCTCTATAACATAGTACAAATAAATATACACTAGAGTTGAACTAGCTCTATAACCTAGTACAAATAATTTTACACTAGAGTTGAACTAGCTCTATAACCTATGACAAATAATTTTACACTAGAGTTGAACTAGCTCTATAACCTAGTACAAATAATTTTACACTAGAGTTGAACTAGCTCTATAACCTAGTACAAATAATTTTCACTAGAGTTGAACTAGCTCTATAACCTAGTACAAATATTTTTACACTAGAGTTGAACTAGCTCTATAACATAGTACAAATAAATATACACTAGAGTTGAACTAGCTCTATAACCTAGTACAAATAATTTTACACTAGAGTTGAACTAGCTCTATAATCTATGACAAATAATTTTACACTAGAGTTGAACTAGCTCTATAACCAAGTACAAATACTTTTACACTAGGGTTGAACTATCTCTATAACCTAGTTCAAAAAAAATTACACTAAGGTTGAACTAGCTCTATAACCTAGTACAAATAATTTTACACTAGAGATGAACTAGCTCTATAACCTAGTACAAATATTTTTACACTAGAGTTGAACTAGCTCTATAACATAGTACAAATAATTTTACACTAGAGTTGAACTAGCTCTATAACCTAGTACAAATATTTTTACACTGGAGTTGAACTAGCTCTATATCCTAGTACAAATAAATTTACACTGGTGTTGAACTAGCTCTATAACCTAGTACAAATAATTTTACACTAGAGTTGAACTAGCTCTATAACCTAGTACAAATAATTTTACACTAGAGTTGAACTAGCTCTATAAGCAAGTACAAATACTTTTACACTAGAGTTGAACTATCTCTATAACCTAGTTTAAAAAAAATTACACTAAGGTTGAACTAGCTCTATAACCTAGTACAAATAATTTTACACTAGAGTTGAACTAGCTCTATAACCTAGTACAAATAATTTTGCACTAGAGTTGAACTAGCTCTATAACCTAGTACAAATAATTTTACACTAGAGTTGAACTAGCTCTCTAACCTAGTACAAATAATTTTACACTAAAGTTGAACTAGCTCTATAATCTAGATCAAATAATTTTACACTAGAGTTGAATTAGCTCTATAACCTAGTACAAATAATTTTACACTAGAGTTGAACTAGCTCTATAACCTAGTACAAATAATTTTACACTAGAGTTGAACTAGCTCTATAACCTAGAACAAATAATTTTACACTAGAGTTGAACTAGCTCTATAATCGAGATCAAATAATTTTACACTAGAGTTGAATTAGCTCTATAACCTAGTACAAATAATTTTACACTAGAGTTGAACTAGCTCTATAACCTAGTACAAATAATTTTACACTAGAGTTGACCTAGCTCTATAACCTATTTCAAATGATTTTACACTAGAGTTGAACTAGCTCTATAACCTAGTTCAAATAATTTTAGACTAGAGTTGAACTAGCTCTGTAACCTAGTACAAATAATTTTACACTAGAGTTGAACTAGCTCTCTAACCTAGTACAAATAATTTTACACTAGAGTTGAACTAGCTCTATAACCTAGTTCAAATTATTTTACACTAGAGTTGAACTAGCTCTATAACCTAGTACAAATAATTTTACACTAGAGTTGAACTAGCTCTATAACCTAGTACAAATAATTTTACACTAGAGTTGAACTAGCTCGGTCACCTAGTACAAATAATTTTACACTAGAGTTGAACTAGCTCTATAACCTAGTACAAATATTTTTACACTAGAGTTGAACTAGCTCCATAACCTAGTACAAATAATTTTACACTAGAGTTAAACTAGCTCGATAACCTAGTACAAATAATTTTACACTAGAGTTGAACTATCTCTATAACATAGTACAAATAAATATACACTAGAGTTGAACTAGCTTTATAACCTAGTACAAATAATTTTACACTAGAGTTGAACTAGCTCTCTAACCTAGTACAAATAATTTTACACTAGAGTTGAACTAGCTCTATAACCTAGTACACATATTTTTACACTAGAGTTGAACTAGCTCTATAACCTAGTACAAATAATATTACACTAGAGTTGAACTAGCTCTATAACCTAGTACAAATAATTTTACACTAGAGTTGAACTAGCTCTATAACCTAGTACAAATAATTTTCACTAGAGTTGAACTAGCTGTATAACCTAGTACAAATATTTTTACACTAGAGTTGAACTAGCTCTATAACATAGTACAAATAAATATACACTAGAGTTGAACTAGCTCTATAACCTAGTACAAATAATTTTACACTAGAGTTGAACTAGCTCTATAACCTATGACAAATAATTTTACACTAGAGTTGAACTAGCTCTATAACCTAGTACAAATAATTTTACACTAGAGTTGAACTAGCTCTATAACCTAGTACAAATAATTTTCACTAGAGTTGAACTAGCTCTATAACCTAGTACAAATATTTTTACACTAGAGTTGAACTAGCTCTATAACATAGTACAAATAAATATACACTAGTGTTGAACTAGCTCTATAACCTAGTACAAATAATTTTACACTAGAGTTGAACTAGCTCTATAATCTATGACAAATAATTTTACACTAGAGTTGAACTAGCTCTATAACCAAGTACAAATACTCTTACACTAGGGTTGAACTATCTCTATAACCTAGTTCAAAAAAAATTACACTAAGGTTGAACTAGCTCTATAACCTAGTACAAATAATTTTACACTAGAGATGAACTAGCTCTATAACCTAGTACAAATATTTTTACACTAGAGTTGAACTAGCTCTATAACATAGTACAAATAATTTTACACTAGAGTTGAACAAGCTCTATAACCTAGTACAAATATTTTTACACTGGAGTTGAACTAGCTCTATATCCTAGTACAAATAAATTTACACTGGTGTTGAACTAGCTCTATAACCTAGTACAAATAATTTTACACTAGAGTTGAACTAGCTCTATAACCTAGTACAAATAATTTTACACTAGAGTTGAACTAGCTCTATAAGCAAGTACAAATACTTTTACACTAGAGTTGAACTATCTCTATAACCTAGTTTAAAAAAAATCACACTAAGGTTGAACTAGCTCTATAACCTAGTACAAATAATTTTACACTAGAGTTGAACTAGCTCTATAACCTAGTACAAATAATTTTGCACTAGAGTTGAACTAGCTCTATAACCTAGTACAAATAATTTTACACTAGAGTTGAACTAGCTCTCTAACCTAGTACAAATAATGTTACACTAAAGTTGAACTAGCTCTATAATCTAGATCAAATAATTTTACACTAGAGTTGAATTAGCTCTATAACCTAGTACAAATAATTTTACACTAGAGTTGAACTAGCTCTATAACCTAGTACAAATAATTTTACACTAGAGTTGAACTAGCTCTATAACCTAGTACAAATAATTTTACACTAGAGTTGAACTAGCTCTATAATCGAGATCAAATAATTTTACACTACAGTTGAATTAGCTCTATAACCTAGTACAAATAATTTTACACTAGAGTTGAACTAGCTCTATAACCTAGTACAAATAATTTTACACTAGAGTTGACCTAGCTCTATAACCTAGTTCAAATGATTTTACACTAGAGTTGAACTAGCTCTATAACCTAGTTCAAATAATTTTAGACTAGAGTTGAACTAGCTCTGTAACCTAGTACAAATAATTTTACACTAGAGTTGAACTAGCTCTCTAACCTAGTACAAATAATTTTACAATAGAGTTGAACTAGCTCTATAACCTAGTTCAAATTATTTTACACTAGAGTTGAACTAGCTCTATAACCTAGTACAAATAATTTTACACTAGAGTTGAACTAGCTCTATAACCTAGTACAAATAATTTTACACTAGAGTTGAACTAGCTCGGTAACCTAGTACAAATAATTTTACACTAGAGTTGAACTAGCTCTATAACCTAGTACAAATATTTTTACACTAGAGTTGAACTAGCTCCATAACCTAGTACAAATAGTTTTACACTAGAGTTAAACTAGCTCGATAACCTAGTACAAATAATTTTACACTAGAGTTGAACTAGCTCTATAACCAAGTACAAATATTTTTACACTAGAGTTGAACTAGCTCTATAACCTAGTACAAATAATTTTACACTACAGTTGAACTAGCTCTATAACATAGTACAAATAAATTAACACTAGAGTAGAACTAGTTCTATAACCTAGTTCAAATAATTTTACACTAGAGTTGAACTAGCTCTATAACCTAGTACAAATAATTTTACACTAGAGTTGAACTAGCTCTATAACCTAGTACAAATAATTTTAGACTAGAGTTGAACTAGCTCTATAACCTTGTACACATATTTTTACACTAGAGTTGAACTAGCTCTATAACCTAGTACACATATTTTTACACTAGAGTTGAACTAGCTCTATAACCTAGTACAAATAATTTTACACTAGAGTTGAACTAGCTCTATAACCTAGTACAAATAATTTTACACTAGAGTTGAACTAGCTCTATAACCTAGTACAAATAATTTTACACTAGAGTTGAACTAGCTCTATAACCTAGTACAAATATTTTTACACTAGAGTTGAACTATCTCTATAACATAGTACAAATAAATATACACTAGAGTTGAACTAGCTCTATAACCTAGTACAAATAATTTTACACTAGAGTTGAACTAGCTCTCAAACCTAGTACAAATAATTTTACACTAGAGTTGAACTAGCTCTATAACCTAGTACACATATTTTTACACTAGAGTTGAACTAGCTCTATAACCTAGTACAAATAATTTTACACTAGAGTTGAACTAGCTCTATAACCTAGTACAAATAATTTTACACTAGAGTTGAACTAGCTCTATAACCTAGTACAAATAATTTTCACTAGAGTTGAACTAGCTCTATAACCTAGTACAAATATTTTTACACTAGAGTTGAACTAGCTCTATAACATAGTACAAATAAATATACACTAGAGTTGAACTAGCTCTATAACCTAGTACAAATAATTTTACACTAGAGTTGAACTAGCTCTATAACCTATGACAAATAATTTTACACTAGAGTTGAACTAGCTCTATAACCAAGTACAAATAATTTTACACTAGAGTTGAACTAGCTCTATAACCTAGTACAAATAATTTTCACTAGAGTTGAACTAGCTCTATAACCTAGTACAAATATTTTTACACTAGAGTTGAACTAGCTCTATAACATAGTACAAATAAATATACACTAGAGTTGAACTAGCTCTATAACCTAGTACAAATAATTTTACACTAGAGGTGAACTAGCTCTATAACCTATGACAAATAATTTTACACTAGAGTTGAACTAGCTCTATAACCAAGTACAAATACTTTTACACTAGGGTTGAACTATCTCTATAACCTAGTTCAAAAAAAATTACACTAAGGTTGAACTAGCTCTATAACCTAGTACAAATAATTTTACACTAGAGATGAACTAGCTCTATAACCTAGTACAAATATTTTTACACTAGAGTTGAACTAGCTCTATAACATAGTACAAATAATTTTACACTAGAGTTGAACTAGCTCTATAACCTAGTACAAATATTTTTACACTGGAGTTGAACTAGCTCTATATCCTAGTACAAATAAATTTACACTGGTGTTGAACTAGCTCTATAACCTAGTACAAATAATTTTACACTAGAGTTGAACTAGCTCTATAACCTAGTACAAATAATTTTACACTAGAGTTGAACTAGCTCTATAACCAAGTACAAATACTTTTACACTAGAGTTGAACTATCTCTATAACCTAGTTCAAAAAAAATTACACTAAGGTTGAACTAGCTCTATAACCTAGTACAAATAATTTTACACTAGAGTTGAACTAGCTCTATAACCTAGTACAAATATTTTTACACTAGAGTTGAACTAGCTCTATAACCTAGTACAAATAAATTTACACTAGAGTTGAACTAGGTCTATAACCTAGTACAAATAATTTTACACTAGAGTTGAACTAGCTCTATAACCTAGTACAAATAATTTTACACTAGAGTTGAACTAGCTCTATAAGCAAGTACAAATAATTTTACACTAGAGTTGAACTAGCTCTATAACCAATTACAAATAATTTTACACTAGAGTTGAACTAGCTCTATAACCTAGTACAAATAATTTTACACTAGAGTTGAACTAGCTCTATAACCTAGTACAAATAATTTTGCACTAGAGTTGAACTAGCTCTATAACCTAGTACAAATAATTTTACACTAGAGTTGAACTAGCTCTCTAACCTAGTACAAATAATTTTACACTAAAGTTGAACTAGCTCTATAATCTAGATCAAATAATTTTACACTAGAGTTGAATTAGCTCTATAACCTAGTACAAATAATTTTACACTAGAGTTGAACTAGCTCTATAACCTAGTACAAATAATTTTACACTAGAGTTGAACTAGCTCTATAACCTAGTACAAATAATTTTACACTAGAGTTGAACTAGCTCTATAATCGGGATGAAATAATTTTACACTAGAGTTGAATTAGCTCTATAACCTAGTACAAATAATTTTACACTAGAGTTGAACTAGCTCTATAACCTAGTACAAATAATTTTACACTAGAGTTGACCTAGCTCTATAACCTAGTTCAAATGATTTTACACTAGAGTTGAACTAGCTCTATAACCTAGTTCAAATAATTTTAGACTAGAGTTGAACTAGCTCTGTAACCTAGTACAAATAATTTTACACTAGAGTTGAACTAGCTCTCTAACCTAGTACAAATAATTTTACAATAGAGTTGAACTAGCTCTATAACCTAGTTCAAATTATTTTACACTAGAGTTGAACTAGCTCTATAACCTAGTACAAATAATTTTACACTAGAGTTGAACTAGCTCTATAACCTAGTACAAATAATTTTACACTAGAGTTGAACTAGCTCGGTAACCTAGTACAAATAATTTTACACTAGAGTTGAACTAGCTCTATAACCTGGTACAAATATTTTTACACTAGAGTTGAACTAGCTCCATAACCTAGTACAAATAATTTTACACTAGAGTTAAACTAGCTCGATAACCTAGTACAAATAATTTTACACTAGAGTTGAACTAGCTCCATAACCTAGTTCAAATAATTTTACACTAGAGTTGAACTAGCTCTATAACCTAGTACAAATAATTTTACACTAGAGTTGAACTAGCTCTATAACCTAGTACAAATAATTTTACACTAGAGTTGCACTAGCTATATTACCTAGTTCAAATAATTTTACACTAGAGTTGAACTAGCTCTATAACCAAGTACAAATATTTTTACACTAGAGTTGAACTAGCTCTATAACCTAGTACAAATAATTTTACACTACAGTTGAACTAGCTCTATAACATAGTACAAATAAATTAACACTAGAGTAGAACTAGTTCTATAACCTAGTTCAAATAATTTTACACTAGAGTTGAACTAGCTCTATAACCTAGTACAAATAATTTTACACTAGAGTTGAACTACCTCTATAACCTAGTACAAATAATTTTAGACTAGAGTTGAACTAGCTCTATAACCTTGTACACATATTTTTACACTAGAGTTGAACTAGCTCTATAACCTAGTACACATATTTTTACACTAGAGTTGAACTAGCTCTATAACCTAGTACAAATAATTTTACACTAGAGTTGAACTAGCTCTATAACCTAGTACAAATAATTTTACACTAGAGTTGAACTAGCTCTATAACCTAGTACAAATAATTTTACACTAGAGTTGAACTAGCTCTATAACCTAGTACAAATATTTTTACACTAGAGTTGAACTATCTCTATAACATAGTACAAATAAATATACACTAGAGTTGAACTAGCTCTATAACCTAGTACAAATAATTTTACACTGGAGTTGAACTAGCTCTCTAACCTAGTTCAAATAATTTTACACTAGAGTTGAACTAGCTCTATAACCTAGTACAAATAATTTTACACTAGAGTTGAACTAGCTCTATAACCTAGTACAAATAATTTTCACTAGAGTTGAACTAGCTCTATAACCTAGTACAAATAGTTTTACACTAGAGTTGAACTAGCTCTATAACATAGTACAAATAAATATACACTAGAGTTGAACTAGCTGTATAACCTAGTACAAATAATTTTACACTAGAGTTGAACTAGCTCTATAACCTAGTACAAATAATTTTACACTAGAGTTGAACTAGCTCTATAACCTAGTACAAATAATTTTACACTAGAGTTGAACTAGCTCTATAACCTAGTTCAAAAAAAATTACACTAGAGTTGAACTATCTCTATAACCTAGTTCAAAAAAAATTACACTAAGGTTGAACTAGCTCTATAACCTAGTACAAATAATTTTACACTAGAGTTGAACTAGCTCTATAACCTAGTACAAATATTTTTACACTAGAGTTGAACTAGCTCTATAACCTAGTACAAATATTTTTACACTGGAGTTGAACTAGCTCTATATCCTAGTACAAATTAATTTACACTGGTGTTGAACTAGCTCTATAACCTAGTACAAATAATTTTACACTAGAGTAGAACTAGCTCTATAACCTAGTACAAATAATTTTACACTAGAGTTGAACTAGCTCTATAACCAAGTGCAAATACTTTTACACTAGAGTTGAACTATCTCTATAACCTAGTTCAAAAAAAATTACACTAAGGTTGAACTAGCTCTATAACCTAGTACAAATAATTTTACACTAGAGTTGAACTAGCTCTATAACCTAGTACAAATATTTTTACACTAGAGTTGAACTAGCTCTATAACCTAGTACAAATAAATTTACACTAGAGTTGAACTAGGTCTATAACCTAGTACAAATAATTTTACACTAGAGTTGAACTAGCTCTATAACCTAGTACAAATAATTTTACACTAGAGTTGAACTAGCTCTATAAGCAAGTACAAATACTTTTACACTAGAGTTGAACTATCTCTATAACCTAGTTTAAAAAAAATTACACTAAGGTTGAACTAGCTCTATAACCTAGTACAAATAATTTTACACTAGAGTTGAACTAGCTGTATAATCTAGTACAAATATTTTTACACTAGAGTTGAACTAGCTCTATAACCTAGTACAAATAATTTTCACTAGAGTTGAACTAGCTCTATAACCTAGTACAAATATTTTTACACTAGAGTTGAACTAGCTCTATAACATAGTACAAATAAATATACACTAGAGTTGAACTAGCTCTATAACCTAGTACAAATAATTTTACACTAGAGTTGAACTAGCTCTATAACCTATGACAAATAATTTTACACTAGAGTTGAACTAGCTCTATAACCAAGTACAAATACTTTTACACTAGGGTTGAACTATCTCTATAACCTAGTTCAAAAAAAATTACACTAAGGTTGAACTAGCTCTATAACCTAGTACAAATAATTTTACACTAGAGATGAACTAGCTCTATAACCTAGTACAAATATTTTTACACTAGAGTTGAACTAGCTCTATAACATAGTACAAATAATTTTACACTAGAGTTGAACTAGCTCTATAACCTAGTACAAATATTTTTACACTGGAGTTGAACTAGCTCTATATCCTAGTACAAATAAATTTACACTGGTGTTGAACTAGCTCTATAACCTAGTACAAATAATTTTACACTAGAGTTGAACTAGCTCTATAACCTAGTACAAATTATTTTACACTAGAGTTGAACTAGCTCTATAACCAAGTACAAATACTTTTACACTAGAGTTGAACTATCTCTATAACCTAGTTCAAAAAAAATTACACTAAGGTTGAACTAGCTCTATAACCTAGTACAAATAATTTTACACTAGAGTTGAACTAGCTCTATAACCTAGTACAAATATTTTTACACTAGAGTTGAACTAGCTCTATAACCTAGTACAAATAAATTTACACTAGAGTTGAACTAGGTCTATAACCTAGTACAAATAATTTTTAACTAGAGTTGAACTAGCTCTATAACCTAGTACAAATAATTTTACACTAGAGTTGAACTAGCTCTATAAGCAAGTACAAATACTTTTACACTAGAGTTGAACTATCTCTATAACCTAGTTTAAAAAAAATTACACTAAGGTTGAACTAGCTCTATAACCTAGTACAAATAATTTTACACTAGAGATGAACTAGCTCTATAACCTAGTACAAATATTTTTACACTAGAGTTGAACTAGCTCTATAACCTAGTACAAATAATTTTACACTAGAGTTGAACTAGCTCTATAACCTAGTACAAATATTTTTACACTAGAGTTGAACTAGCTCTATATCCTAGTACAAATAAATTTACACTAGAGTTGAACTAGCTCTATAACCTAGTACAAATAATTTTACACTAGAGTTGAACTAGCTCTATAACATAGTACAAATAATTTTACACTAGAGTTGAACTAGCTCTATAACCAAGTACAAATACTTTTACACTAGAGTTGTACTATCTCTATAACCTAGTTCAAAAAAAATTACACTAAGGTTGAACTAGCTCTATAACCTAGTACAAAAAATTTTACACTAGAGTTGAACTAGCTCTACAACCTAGTACAAATATTTTTACACTAGAGTTGAACTAGCTCTATAACCTAGTACAAATAATTTTACACTAGAGTTGAACTAGCTCTATAACCTAGTACAAATAATTTTACACTACAGTTGAACCATCTCTATAACCTAGTACAAATATTTTTACACTGGAGTTGAACTAGCTCTATATCCTAGTACAAATAAATTTACACTAGAGTTGAACTAGCTCTATAACCTAGTACAAATAATTTTACACTAGAGTTGAACTAGCTCTATAACCTAGTACAAATAATTTTACACTAGAGTTGAACTAGCTCTATAACCAAGTACAAATACTTTTACACTAGAGTTGAAATATCTCTATAACCTAGTTCAAAAAAAATTACACTAAGGTTGAACTAGCTCTATAACCTAGTACAAATAATTTTACACTAGAGTTGAACTAGCTCTATAACCTAGTACAAATATTTTTACACTAGAGTTGAACTAGCTCTATAACCTAGTACACATATTTTTACACTAGAGTTGAACTAGCTCTATAACCTAGTACAAATAATTTTACACTAGAGTTGAACTAGCCCTATAACCTAGTACAAATAATTTTACACTAGAGTTGAACTAGCTCCATAACCTAGTTCAAATAATTTTACACTAGAGTTGAACTAGCTCTATAACCTAGTACAAATAATTTTACACTAGAGTTGAACTAGCTCTATAACCTAGTACAAATAATTTTAGACTAGAGTTGCACTAGCTATATTACCTAGTTCAAATAATTTTACACTAGAGTTGAACTAGCTCTATTACCAAGTACAAATATTTTTACACTAGAGTTGAACTAGCTCTATAACCTAGTACAAATAATTTTACACTACAGTTGAACTAGCTCTATAACCTAGTACAAATAAATTTACACTAGAGTCGAACTAGTTCTATAACCTAGTTCAAATAATTTTACACTAGAGTTGAACTAGCTCTATAACCTAGTACAAATAATTTTACACTAGAGTTGAACTAGCTCTATAACCTAGTACAAATAATTTTAGACTAGAGTTGAACTAGCTCTATAACCTTGTACACATATTTTTACACTAGAGTTGAACTAGCTCTATAACCTAGTACACATATTTTTACACTGGAGTTGAACTAGCTCTATAACCTAGTACAAATAATTTTACACTAGAGTTGAACTAGCTCTATAACCTAGTACAAATAATTTTACACTAGAGTTTAACTAGCTCTATAACCTAGTACAAATAATTTTACACTACAGTTGAACTAGCTCTATAACCTAGTACAAACATTTTTACACTAGAGTTGAACTAGCTCTATAACATAGTACAAATAAATATACACTAGAGTTGAACTAGCTCTGTAACCTAGTACAAATAATTTTACACTAGAGTTGAACTAGCTCTATAACCTATTACAAATAATTTTACACTAGAGTTGAACTAGCTCTATAACCAAGTACAAATACTTTTAGACTAGAGTTGAACTACCTCTATAACCTAGTTCAAAAAAATTTACACTAAGGTTGAACTAGCTCTATAACCTAGTACAAATAATTTTACACTAGAGATGAACTAGGTCTATAAACTAGTACACATATTTTTACACTAGAGTTGAACTAGCTCTATAACCTAGTACAAATAATTTTACACTAGAGTTGAACTAGCTCTATAACCTAGTACAAATATTTTTACACTGGAGTTGAACTAGCTCTATATCCTTGTACAAATAAATTTACACTGGAGTTGAATTAGCTCTATAACCTAGTACAAATAATTTTACACTAGAGTTGAACTAGCTCTATAACCTAGTACAAATAATTTTACACTAGAGTTGAACTAGCTCTATAACCAAGTACAAATACTTTTACACTAGAATTGAGCTATCTCTATGACCTAGTTCAAAAAAAATTACACTAAGGTTCAACAAGCTCTATAACCTAGTACAAATAATGTTACACTAGAGTTGAACTAGCTCTATAACCTAGTACAAATAATTTTACACTAGAGTTGAACTAGCTCTATAACCTAGTACAAATAAATTTACACTAGAGTTGAACTAGGTCTATAACCTAGTACAAATAATTTTACACTAGAGTTGAACTAGCTCTATAACCTAGTACAAATAATTTTACACTACAGTTGAACTAGCTCTATAACCTAGTACAAATAAATTTACACTAGAGTTGAACTAGTTCTATAACCTAGTTCAAATAATTTTACACTAGAGTTGAACTAGCTCTATAACCTAGTACAAATAATTTTACACTAGAGTTGAACTAGCTCTATAACCTAGTACAAATAATTTTAGACTAGAGTTGAACTAGCTCTATAACCTTGTACACATATTTTTACACTAGAGTTGAACTAGCTCTATAACCTAGTACACATATTTTTACACTAGAGTTGAACTAGCTCTATAACCTAGTACAAATAATTTTACACTAGAGTTGAACTAGCTCTATAACCTAGTACAAATAATTTTACACTAGAGTTGAACTACCTCTATAACCTAGTACAAATAATTTTACACTAGAGTTGAACTAGCTCTATAACCTAGTACAAATATTTTTACACTAGAGTTGAACTAGCTCTATAACATAGTACAAATAAATATACACTAGAGTTGAACTAGCTCTATAACCTAGTACAAATAATTTTACACTAGAGTTGAACTAGCTCTATAACCAATTACAAATAATTTTACACTAGAGTTGAACTAGCTCTATAACCAAGTACAAATACTTTTACACTAGAGTTGAACTATCTCTATAACCTAGTTCAGAAAAATTTACACTAAGGTTGAACTAGCTCTATAACCTAGTACAAATAATTTTACACTTGAGATGAACTAGCTCTATAACCTAGTACAAATATTTTTACACTAGAGTTGAACTAGCTCTATAACATAGTACAAATAATTTTACACTAGAGTTGAACTAGCTCTATATCCTAGTACAAATATTTTTACACTGGAGTTGAACTAGCTCTATATCCTAGTACAAATAAATTTACACTGGAGTTGAACTAGCTCTATAACCTAGTACCAATAATTTTACACAAGAGTTGAACTAGCTCTATAACCTAGTACAAATAATTTTACACTAGAGTTGAACTAGGTCCATAACCAAGTACAAATACTTTTACACTAGAGTTGAACTATCTCTATAACCTAGTTCAAAAAAAATTACACTAAGGTTGAACTAGCTCTATAACCTAGTACAAATAATTTTACACTAGAGTTGAACTAGCTCTATAACCTAGTACAAATATTTTTACACTAGAGTTGAACTAGCTCTATAACCTAGTACAAATAAATTTACACTAGAGTTGAACTAGGTCTATAACCTAGTACAACTAATTTTACACTAGAGTTGAACTAGCTCTATAACCTAGTACAAATAATTTTACACTAGAGTTGAACTAGCTCTATAAGCAAGTACAAATACTTTTACACTAGAGTTGAACTATCTCTATAACCTAGTTCAAAAAAATTTACACTAAGGTTGAACTAGCTCTATAACCTAGTACAAATAATTTTACACTAGAGTTGAACTAGCTCTATAATCTAGTACAAATATTTTTACACTAGAGTTGAACTAGCTCTATAACCTAGTACAAATAATTTTACACTAGAGTTGAACTAGCTCTATAACCTTGTACACATATTTTTACACTAGAGTTGAACTAACTCTATAACCTAGTACACATATTTTTACACTAGAGTTGAACTAGCTCTATAACCTAGTACAAATAATTTTACACTAGAGTTGAACTAGCTCTATAACCTAGTACAAATAATTTTACACTAGAGTTGAACTAGCTCTATAACCTAGTACAAATATTTTTACACTAGAGTTGAACTAGCTCTATAACCTAGTACAAATATTTTTACACTAGAGTTGAACTAGCTCTATAACATAGTTCAAATAAATATACACTAGAGTTGAACTAGCTCTATTACCTAGTACAAATAATTTTACACTAAAGTTGAACTAGCTATATAACCTATTACAAATACTTTTACACTAGAGTTGAACTAGCTATATAACCTAGTTCAAAAAAATTTACACTAAGGTTGAACTATCTCTATAACCTAGTACAAATAATTTTACACTAGAGATGAACTAGCTCTATAACCTAGTACAAATATTTTTACACTAGAGTTGAACTAGCTTTATAACCTAGTACAAATAATTTTACACTAGAGTTGAACTAGCTCTTTAACCTAGTACAAATATTTTTACACTAGAGTTGAACTAGCTCTATATCCTAGTACAAATAAATTTACACTGGAGTTGAACTAGCTCTATAACCTAGTAAAAATATTTTTACACTAGAGTTGAACTAGTTCTATAACCTAGTTCAAATAATTTTACACTAGAGTTGAACTAGCTCTATAACCTAGTACAAATAATTTTACACTAGAGTTGAAGTTGCTCTATAACCTAGTATAAATAATTTTACACTAGAGTTGCACTAGCTCTATAACCTAGTTCAAATAATTTTACAATAGAGTTGAACTAGGTCTATAACCTAGTACAAATAATTTTACACTAGAGTTGAACTAGCTCTATAACCTAGTACAAATAATTTTAGACTAGAGTTGAACTAGCTCTATAACCTTGTACACATATTTTTACACTAGAGTTGAACTAGCTCTATAACCTAGTACACATATTTTTACACTGGAGTTGAACTAGCTCTATAACCTAGTACAAATAATTTTACACTAGAGTTGAACTAGCTCTATAACCTAGTACAAATAATTTTACACTAGAGTTTAACTAGCTCTATAACCTAGTACAAATAATTTTACACTAGAGTTGAACTAGCTCTATAACCTAGTACAAACATTTTTACACTAGAGTTGAACTAGCTCTATAACATAGTACAAATAAATATACACTAGAGTTGAACTAGCTCTGTAACCTAGTACAAATAATTTTACACTAGAGTTGAACTAGCTCTATAACCTATTACAAATAATTTTACACTAGAGTTGAACTAGCTCTATAACCAAGTACAAATACTTTTAGACTAGAGTTGAACTACCTCTATAACCTAGTTCAAAAAAATTTACACTAAGGTTGAACTAGCTCTATAACCTAGTACAAATAATTTTACACTAGAGATGAACTAGGTCTATAAACTAGTACACATATTTTTACACTAGAGTTGAACTAGCTCTATAACCTAGTACAAATAATTTTACACTAGAGTTGAACTAGCTCTATAACCTAGTACAAATATTTTTACACTGGAGTTGAACTAGCTCTATATCCTTGTACAAATAAATTTACACTGGAGTTGAATTAGCTCTATAACCTAGTACAAATAATTTTACACTAGAGTTGAACTAGCTCTATAACCTAGTACAAATAATTTTACACTAGAGTTGAACTAGCTCTATAACCAAGTACAAATACTTTAACACTAGAATTGAGCTATCTCTATGACCTAGTTCAAAAAAAATTACACTAAGGTTCAACAAGCTCTATAACCTAGTACAAATAATGTTACACTAGAGTTGAACTAGCTCTATAACCTAGTACAAATAATTTTACACTAGAGTTGAACTAGCTCTATAACCTAGTACAAATAAATTTACACTAGAGTTGAACTAGGTCTATAACCTAGTACAAATAATTTTACACTAGAGTTGAACTAGCTCTATAACCTAGTACAAATAATTTTACACTACAGTTGAACTAGCTCTATAACCTAGTACAAATAAATTTACACTAGAGTTGAACTAGTTCTATAACCTAGTTCAAATAATTTTACACTAGAGTTGAACTAGCTCTATAACCTAGTACAAATAATTTTACACTAGAGTTGAACTAGCTCTATAACCTAGTACAAATAATTTTAGACTAGAGTTGAACTAGCTCTATAACCTTGTACACATATTTTTACACTAGAGTTGAACTAGCACTATAACCTAGTACACATATTTTTACACTAGAGTTGAACTAGCTCTATAACCTAGTACAAATAATTTTACACTAGAGTTGAACTAGCTCTATAACCTAGTACAAATAATTTTACACTAGAGTTGAACTACCTCTATAACCTAGTACAAATAATTTTACACTAGAGTTGAACTAGCTCTATAACCTAGTACAAATATTTTTACACTAGAGTTGAACTAGCTCTATAACATAGTACAAATAAATATACACTAGAGTTGAACTAGCTCTATAACCTAGTACAAATAATTTTACACTAGAGTTGAACTAGCTCTATAACCAATTACAAATAATTTTACACTAGAGTTGAACTAGCTCTATAACCAAGTACAAATACTTTTACACTAGAGTTGAACTATCTCTATAACCTAGTTCAGAAAAATTTACACTAAGGTTGAACTAGCTCTATAACCTAGTACAAATAATTTTACACTTGAGATGAACTAGCTCTATAACCTAGTACAAATATTTTTACACTAGAGTTGAACTAGCTCTATAACATAGTACAAATAATTTTACACTAGAGTTGAACTAGCTCTATATCCTAGTACAAATATTTTTACACTGGAGTTGAACTAGCTCTATATCCTAGTACAAATAAATTTACACTGGAGTTGAACTAGCTCTATAACCTAGTACCAATAATTTTACACAAGAGTTGAACTAGCTCTATAACCTAGTACAAATAATTTTACACTAGAGTTGAACTAGGTCCATAACCAAGTACAAATACTTTTACACTAGAGTTGAACTATCTCTATAACCTAGTTCAAAAAAAATTACACTAAGCTTGAACTAGCTCTATAACCTAGTACAAATAATTTTACACTAGAGTTGAACTAGCTCTATAACCTAGTACAAATATTTTTACACTAGAGTTGAACTAGCTCTATAACCTAGTACAAATAAATTTACACTAGAGTTGAACTAGGTCTATAACCTAGTACAACTAATTTTACACTAGAGTTGAACTAGCTCTATAACCTAGTACAAATAATTTTACACTAGAGTTGAACTAGCTCTATAAGCAAGTACAAATACTTTTACACTAGAGTTGAACTATCTCTATAACCTAGTTCAAAAAAATTTACACTAAGGTTGAACTAGCTCTATAACCTAGTACAAATAATTTTACACTAGAGTTGAACTAGCTCTATAATCTAGTACAAATATTTTTACACTAGAGTTGAACTAGCTCTATAACCTAGTACAAATAATTTTACACTAGAGTTGAACTAGCTCTATAACCTTGTACACATATTTTTACACTAGAGTTGAACTAACTCTATAACCTAGTACACATATTTTTACACTAGAGTTGAACTAGCTCTATAACCTAGTACAAATAATTTTACACTAGAGTTGAACTAGCTCTATAACCTAGTACAAATAATTTTACACTAGAGTTGAACTAGCTCTATAACCTAGTACAAATATTTTTACACTAGAGTTGAACTAGCTCTATAACCTAGTACAAATATTTTTACACTAGAGTTGAACTAGCTCTATAACATAGTTCAAATAAATATACACTAGAGTTGAACTAGCTCTATTACCTAGTACAAATAATTTTACACTAAAGTTGAACTAGCTATATAACCTATTACAAATAATTTTACACTAGAGTTGAACTAGCTATATAACCTAGTTCAAAAAAAATTACACTAAGGTTGAACTATCTCTATAACCTAGTACAAATAATTTTACACTAGAGATGAACTAGCCCTATAACCTAGTACAAATATTTTTACACTAGAGTTGAACTAGCTTTATAACCTAGTACAAATAATTTTACACTAGAGTTGAACTAGCTCTATAACCTAGTACAAATATTTTTACACTAGAGTTGAACTAGCTCTATATCCTAGTACAAATAAATTTACACTGGAGTTGAACTAGCTCTATAACCTAGTACAAATAATTTTACACTCGAGTTGAACTAGCTCTATAACCTAGAACAAATAATTTTACACTAGAGTTGAACTAGCTCTATAACCAAGTACAAATACTTTTACACTAGAGTTGAACTATCTCTATAACCTAGTTCAAAAAAAATTACACTAAGGTTGAACTAGCTCTATAACCTAGTACAAATAATTTTACACTAGAGTTGAACTAGCTCTATAACCTAGTACAAATATTTTTACACTAGAGTTGAACTAGCTCTATAACCTAGTACAAATAAATTTACACTAGAGTTGAACTTGGTCTATAACCTAGTACAAATAATTTTACACTAGAGTTGAACTAGCTCTATAACCTAGTACAAATAATTTTACACTAGAGTTGAACAAGCTCTATAAGCAAGTACAAATACTTTTACACTAGAGTTGAACTATCTCTATAACCTAGTTCAAAAAAATTTACACTAAGGTTGAACTAGCTCTATAACCTAGTACAAATAATTTTACACTAGAGTTGAACTAGCTCTATAATCTAGTACAAATATTTTTACACTAGAGTTGAACTAGCTCTATAACCTAGTACAAATAATTTTACACTAGAGTTGAACTAGCTCTATAACCTTGTACACATATTTTTACACTAGAGTTGAACTAACTCTATAACCTAGTACACATATTTTTACACTAGAGTTGAACTAGCTCTATAACCTAGTACAAATAATTTTACACTAGAGTTGAACTAGCTCTATAACCTAGTACAAATAATTTTACACTAGAGTTGAACTAGCTCTATAACCTAGTACAAATATTTTTACACTAGAGTTGAACTAGCTCTATAACCTAGTACAAATATTTTTACACTAGAGTTGAACTAGCTCTATAACATAGTTCAAATAAATATACACTAGAGTTGAACTAGCTCTATTACCTAGTACAAATAATTTTACACTAAAGTTGAACTAGCTATATAACCTATTACAAATACTTTTACACTAGAGTTGAACTAGCTATATAACCTAGTTCAAAAAAATTTACACTAAGGTTGAACTATCTCTATAACCTAGTACAAATAATTTTACACTAGAGATGAACTAGCTCTATAACCTAGTACAAATATTTTTACACTAGAGTTGAACTAGCTTTATAACCTAGTACAAATAATTTTACACTAGAGTTGAACTAGCTCTATAACCTAGTACAAATATTTTTACACTAGAGTTGAACTAGCTCTATATCCTAGTACAAATAAATTTACACTGGAGTTGAACTAGCTCTATAACCTAGTAAAAATATTTTTACACTAGAGTTGAACTAGTTCTATAACCTAGTTCAAATAATTTTACACTAGAGTTGAACTAGCTCTATAACCTAGTACAAATAATTTTACACTAGAGTTGAAGTTGCTCTATAACCTAGTATAAATAATTTTACACTAGAGTTGCACTAGCTCTATAACCTAGTTCAAATAATTTTACAATAGAGTTGAACTAGGTCTATAACCTAGTACAAATAATTTTACACTAGAGTTGAACTAGCTCTATAACCTAGTACAAATAATTTTAGACTAGAGTTGAACTAGCTCTATAACCTTGTACACATATTTTTACACTAGAGTTGAACTAGCTCTATAACCTAGTACACATATTTTTACACTGGAGTTGAACTAGCTCTATAACCTAGTACAAATAATTTTACACTAGAGTTGAACTAGCTCTATAACCTAGTACAAATAATTTTACACTAGAGTTTAACTAGCTCTATAACCTAGTACAAATAATTTTACACTAGAGTTGAACTAGCTCTATAACCTAGTACAAACATTTTTACACTAGAGTTGAACTAGCTCTATAACATAGTACAAATAAATATACACTAGAGTTGAACTAGCTCTGTAACCTAGTACAAATAATTTTACACTAGAGTTGAACTAGCTCTATAACCTATTACAAATAATTTTACACTAGAGTTGAACTAGCTCTATAACCAAGTACAAATACTTTTAGACTAGAGTTGAACTACCTCTATAACCTAGTTCAAAAAAATTTACACTAAGGTTGAACTAGCTCTATAACCTAGTACAAATAATTTTACACTAGAGATGAACTAGGTCTATAAACTAGTACACATATTTTTACACTAGAGTTGAACTAGCTCTATAACCTAGTACAAATAATTTTACACTAGAGTTGAACTAGCTCTATAACCTAGTACAAATATTTTTACACTGGAGTTGAACTAGCTCTATATCCTTGTACAAATAAATTTACACTGGAGTTGAATTAGCTCTATAACCTAGTACAAATAATTTTACACTAGAGTTGAACTAGCTCTATAACCTAGTACAAATAATTTTACACTAGAGTTGAACTAGCTCTATAACCAAGTACAAATACTTTTACACTAGAATTGAGCTATCTCTATGACCTAGTTCAAAAAAAATTACACTAAGGTTCAACAAGCTCTATAACCTAGTACAAATAATGTTACACTAGAGTTGAACTAGCTCTATAACCTAGTACAAATAATTTTACACTAGAGTTGAACTAGCTCTATAACCTAGTACAAATAAATTTACACTAGAGTTGAACTAGGTCTATAACCTAGTACAAATAATTTTACACTAGAGTTGAACTAGCTCTATAACCTAGTACAAATAATTTTACACTACAGTTGAACTAGCTCTATAACCTAGTACAAATAAATTTACACTAGAGTTGAACTAGTTCTATAACCTAGTTCAAATAATTTTACACTAGAGTTGAACTAGCTCTATAACCTAGTACAAATAATTTTACACTAGAGTTGAACTAGCTCTATAACCTAGTACAAATAATTTTACACTAGAGTTGAACTAGCTCTATAACCTTGTACACATATTTTTACACTAGAGTTGAACTAGCTCTATAACCTAGTACACATATTTTTACACTAGAGTTGAACTAGCTCTATAACCTAGTACAAATAATTTTACACTAGAGTTGAACTAGCTCTATAACCTAGTACAAATAATTTTACACTAGAGTTGAACTACCTCTATAACCTAGTACAAATAATTTTACACTAGAGTTGAACTAGCTCTATAACCTAGTACAAATATTTTTACACTAGAGTTGAACTAGCTCTATAACATAGTACAAATAAATATACACTAGAGTTGAACTAGCTCTATAACCTAGTACAAATAATTTTACACTAGAGTTGAACTAGCTCTATAACCAATTACAAATAATTTTACACTAGAGTTGAACTAGCTCTATAACCAAGTACAAATACTTTTACACTAGAGTTGAACTATCTCTATAACCTAGTTCAGAAAAATTTACACTAAGGTTGAACTAGCTCTATAACCTAGTACAAATAATTTTACACTTGAGATGAACTAGCTCTATAACCTAGTACAAATATTTTTACACTAGAGTTGAACTAGCTCTATAACATAGTACAAATAATTTTACACTAGAGTTGAACTAGCTCTATATCCTAGTACAAATATTTTTACACTGGAGTTGAACTAGCTCTATATCCTAGTACAAATAAATTTACACTGGAGTTGAACTAGCTCTATAACCTAGTACCAATAATTTTACACAAGAGTTGAACTAGCTCTATAACCTAGTACAAATAATTTTACACTAGAGTTGAACTAGGTCCATAACCAAGTACAAATACTTTTACACTAGAGTTGAACTATCTCTATAACCTAGTTCAAAAAAAATTACACTAAGGTTGAACTAGCTCTATAACCTAGTACAAATAATTTTACACTAGAGTTGAACTAGCTCTATAACCTAGTACAAATATTTTTACACTAGAGTTGAACTAGCTCTATAACCTAGTACAAATAAATTTACACTAGAGTTGAACTAGGTCTATAACCTAGTACAACTAATTTTACACTAGAGTTGAACTAGCTCTATAACCTAGTACAAATAATTTTACACTAGAGTTGAACTAGCTCTATAAGCAAGTACAAATACTTTTACACTAGAGTTGAACTATCTCTATAACCTAGTTCAAATAAATATACACTAGAGTTGAACTAGCTCTATTACCTAGTACAAATAATTTTACACTAAAGTTGAACTAGCTATATAACCTATTACAAATACTTTTACACTAGAGTTGAACTAGCAATATAACCTAGTTCAAAAAAATTTACACTAAGGTTGAACTATCTCTATAACCTAGTACACATATTTTTACACTGGAGTTGAACTAGCTCTATAACCTAGTACAAATAATTTTACACTAGAGTTGAACTAGCTCTATAACCTAGTACAAATAATTTTACACTAGAGTTTAACTAGCTCTATAACCTAGTACAAATAATTTTACACTAGAGTTGAACTAGCTCTATAACCTAGTACAAACATTTTTACACTAGAGTTGAACTAGCTCTATAACATAGTACAAATAAATATACACTAGAGTTGAACTAGCTCCGTAACCTAGTACAAATAATTTTACACTAGAGTTGAACTAGCTCTATAACCTATTACAAATAATTTTACACTAGAGTTGAACTAGCTCTATAACCAAGTACAAATACTTTTAGACTAGAGTTGAACTACCTCTATAACCTAGTTCAAAAAAATTTACACTAAGGTTGAACTAGCTCTATAACCTAGTACAAATAATTTTACACTAGAGATGAACTAGGTCTATAAACTAGTACACATATTTTTACACTAGAGTTGAACTAGCTCTATAACCTAGTACAAATAATTTTACACTAGAGTTGAACTAGCTCTATAACCTAGTACAAATATTTTTACACTGGAGTTGAACTAGCTCTATATCCTTGTACAAATAAATTTACACTGGAGTTGAATTAGCTCTATAACCTAGTACAAATAATTTTACACTAGAGTTGAACTAGCTCTATAACCTAGTACAAATAATTTTACACTAGAGTTGAACTAGCTCTATAACCAAGTACAAATACTTTTACACTAGAATTGAGCTATCTCTATGACCTAGTTCAAAAAAAATTACACTAAGGTTCAACAAGCTCTATAACCTAGTACAAATAATGTTACACTAGAGTTGAACTAGCTCTATAACCTAGTACAAATAATTTTACACTAGAGTTGAACTAGCTCTATAACCTAGTACAAATAAATTTACACTAGAGTTGAACTAGGTCTATAACCTAGTACAAATAATTTTACACTAGAGTTGAACTAGCTCTATAACCTAGTACAAATAATTTTACACTACAGTTGAACTAGCTCTATAACCTAGTACAAATAAATTTACACTAGAGTTGAACTAGTTCTATAACCTAGTTCAAATAATTTTACACTAGAGTTGAACTAGCTCTATAACCTAGTACAAATAATTTTACACTAGAGTTGAACTAGCTCTATAACCTAGTACAAATAATTTTACACTAGAGTTGAACTAGCTCTATAACCTTGTACACATATTTTTACACTAGAGTTGAACTAGCTCTATAACCTAGTACACATATTTTTACACTAGAGTTGAACTAGCTCTATAACCTAGTACAAATAATTTTACACTAGAGTTGAACTAGCTCTATAACCTAGTACAAATAATTTTACACTAGAGTTGAACTACCTCTATAACCTAGTACAAATAATTTTACACTAGAGTTGAACTAGCTCTATAACCTAGTACAAATATTTTTACACTAGAGTTGAACTAGCTCTATAACATAGTACAAATAAATATACACTAGAGTTGAACTAGCTCTATAACCTAGTACAAATAATTTTACACTAGAGTTGAACTAGCTCTATAACCAATTACAAATAATTTTACACTAGAGTTGAACTAGCTCTATAACCAAGTACAAATACTTTTACACTAGAGTTGAACTATCTCTATAACCTAGTTCAGAAAAATTTACACTAAGGTTGAACTAGCTCTATAACCTAGTACAAATAATTTTACACTTGAGATGAACTAGCTCTATAACCTAGTACAAATATTTTTACACTAGAGTTGAACTAGCTCTATAACATAGTACAAATAATTTTACACTAGAGTTGAACTAGCTCTATATCCTAGTACAAATATTTTTACACTGGAGTTGAACTAGCTCTATATCCTAGTACAAATAAATTTACACTGGAGTTGAACTAGCTCTATAACCTAGTACCAATAATTTTACACAAGAGTTGAACTAGCTCTATAACCTAGTACAAATAATTTTACACTAGAGTTGAACTAGGTCCATAACCAAGTACAAATACTTTTACACTAGAGTTGAACTATCTCTATAACCTAGTTCAAAAAAAATTACACTAAGGTTGAACTAGCTCTATAACCTAGTACAAATAATTTTACACTAGAGTTGAACTAGCTCTATAACCTAGTACAAATATTTTTACACTAGAGTTGAACTAGCTCTATAACCTAGTACAAATAAATTTACACTAGAGTTGAACTAGGTCTATAACCTAGTACAACTAATTTTACACTAGAGTTGAACTAGCTCTATAACCTAGTACAAATAATTTTACACTAGAGTTGAACTAGCTCTATAAGCAAGTACAAATACTTTTACACTAGAGTTGAACTATCTCTATAACCTAGTTCAAATAAATATACACTAGAGTTGAACTAGCTCTATTACCTAGTACAAATAATTTTACACTAAAGTTGAACTAGCTATATAACCTATTACAAATACTTTTACACTAGAGTTGAACTAGCAATATAACCTAGTTCAAAAAAATTTACACTAAGGTTGAACTATCTCTATAACCTAGTACAAATAATTTTACACTAGAGATGAACTAGCTCTATAACCTAGTACAAATATTTTTACACTAGAGTTGAACTAGCTTTATAACCTAGTACAAATAATTTTACACTAGAGTTGAACTAGCTCTATAACCTAGTACAAATATTTTTACACTAGAGTTGAACTAGCTCTATATCCTAGTACAAATAAATTTACACTGGAGTTGAACTAGCTCTATAACCTAGTACAAATAATTTTACACTCGAGTTGAACTAGCTCTATAACCTAGAACAAATAATTTTACACTAGAGTTGAACTAGCTCTATAACCAAGTACAAATACTTTTACACTAGAGTTGAACTATCTCTATAACCTAGTTCAAAAAAAATTACACTAAGGTTGAACTAGCTCTATAACCTAGTACAAATAATTTTACACTAGAGTTGAACTAGCTCTATAACCTAGTACAAATATTTTTACACTAGAGTTGAACTAGCTCTATAACCTAGTACAAATAAATTTACACTAGAGTTGAACTAGGTCTATAACCTAGTACAAATAATTTTACACTAGAGTTGAACTAGCTCTATAACCTAGTACAAATAATTTTACACTAGAGTTGAACAAGCTCTATAAGCAAGTACAAATACTTTTACACTAGAGTTGAACTATCTCTATAACCTAGTTCAAAAAAATTTACACTAAGGTTGAACTAGCTCTATAACCTAGTACAAATAATTTTACACTAGAGTTGAACTAGCTCTATAATCTAGTACAAATATTTTGACACTAGAGTTGAACTAGCTCTATAACCTAGTACAAATAATTTTACACTAGAGTTGAACTAGCTCTATAACCTAGTACAAATATTTTTACACTAGAGTTGAACTAGCTCTATATCCTAGTAAAAATAAATTTACACTAGAGTTGAACTAGCTCTATAACCTAGTACAAATAATTTTACACCAGAGTTGAACTAGCTCTATAACCTAGTACAAATAATTTTACACTAGAGTTGAACTAGCTCTATAACCTAGTACAAATAATTTTACACTAGAGTTGAACTAGCTCTATAACCTAGTACAAATATTTTACACTAGAGTTGAACTAGCTCTATAACATAGTACAAATAATTTTACACTAGAGTTGAACTAGCTCTATAACCAAGTACAAATACTTTTACACTAGAGTTGTACTATCTCTATAACGTTGTTCAAAAAAATTTACACTAAGGTTGAACTAGCTCTATAACCTAGTATAAATAATTTTACACTAGAGTTGAACTAGCTCTACAACCTAGTAAAAATATTTTTACACTAGAGTTGAACTAGTTCTATAACCTAGTTCAAATAATTTTACACTAGAGTTGAACTAGCTCTATAACCTAGTACAAATAATTTTACACTAGAGTTGAAGTTGCTCTATAACCTAGTACAAATAATTTTACACTAGAGTTGCACTAGCTCTATAACCTAGTTCAAATAATTTTACAATAGAGTTGAACTAGGTCTATAACCTAGTACAAATAATTTTACACTAGAGTTGAACTAGCTCTATAACCTAGTACAAATAATTTTACACTAGAGTTCAACTAGCTCTATAACCTAGTACAAATAATTTTACACTAGAGTTGAACTAGCTCTATAACCTAGTACAAATAATTTTACACTAGAGTTGAACTAGGTCTATAACCTAGTACAAATAATTTTACACTAGAGTTGAACTAGCTCTATAACCTAGTACAAATAATTTTACACTAGAGTTGAACTAGCTCTATAACCTAGTACAAATAAATTTACACTAGAGTTGAACTAGGTCTATAACCTAGTACAAATAATTTTACACTAGAGTTGAACTAGCTCTATAACCTAGTACAAATAATTTTACACTAGAGTTAAACTAGCTCTATAAGCAAGTACAAATACTTTTACACTAGAGTTGAAGTATCTCTATAACATAGTTCAAAAAAATTTACACTAAGGTTGAACTAGCTTTATAACCTAGTACAAATAATTTTACACTAGAGTTGAACTAGCTCTATAACCTAGTACAAATAATTTTACACTAGAGTTGAACTAGCTCTATAACCTAGTACAAATAATTTTACACTAGAGTTGAACTAGCTCTATAACATAGTACAAATAATTTTACACTAGAGTTGAACTAGCTCTATAACCTAGTACAAATAATTTTACACTAGAGTTGAACTAGCTCTATAATCTAGTACAAATATTTTGACACTAGAGTTGAACTAGCTCTATAACCTAGTACAAATAATTTTACACTAGAGTTGAACTAGCTCTATAACCTAGTACAAATATTTTTACACTAGAGTTGAACTAGCTCTATATCCTAGTAAAAATAAATTTACACTAGAGTTGAACTAGCTCTATAACCTAGTACAAATAATTTTACACCAGAGTTGAACTAGCTCTATAACCTAGTACAAATAATTTTACACTAGAGTTGAACTAGCTCTATAACCTAGTACAAATAATTTTACACTAGAGTTGAACTAGCTCTATAACCTAGTACAAATATTTTACACTAGAGTTGAACTAGCTCTATAACATAGTACAAATAATTTTACACTAGAGTTGAACTAGCTCTATAACCAAGTACAAATACTTTTACACTAGAGTTGTACTATCTCTATAACGTTGTTCAAAAAAATTTACACTAAGGTTGAACTAGCTCTATAACCTAGTATAAATAATTTTACACTAGAGTTGAACTAGCTCTACAACCTAGTAAAAATATTTTTACACTAGAGTTGAACTAGTTCTATAACCTAGTTCAAATAATTTTACACTAGAGTTGAACTAGCTCTATAACCTAGTACAAATAATTTTACACTAGAGTTGAAGTTGCTCTATAACCTAGTACAAATAATTTTACACTAGAGTTGCACTAGCTCTATAACCTAGTTCAAATAATTTTACAATAGAGTTGAACTAGGTCTATAACCTAGTACAAATAATTTTACACTAGAGTTGAACTAGCTCTATAACCTAGTACAAATAATTTTACACTAGAGTTGAACTAGCTCTATAACCTAGTACAAATAATTTTACACTAGAGTTGAACTAGCTCTATAACCTAGTACAAATAATTTTACACTAGAGTTGAACTAGGTCTATAACCTAGTACAAATAATTTTACACTAGAGTTGAACTAGCTCTATAACCTAGTACAAATAATTTTACACTAGAGTTGAACTAGCTCTATAACCTAGTACAAATAAATTTACACTAGAGTTGAACTAGGTCTATAACCTAGTACAAATAATTTTACACTAGAGTTGAACTAGCTCTATAACCTAGTACAAATAATTTTACACTAGAGTTAAACTAGCTCTATAAGCAAGTACAAATACTTTTACACTAGAGTTGAAGTATCTCTATAACATAGTTCAAAAAAATTTACACTAGAGTTGAACTAGCTCTATAACCTAGTACAAATAATTTTACACTAGAGTTGAACTAGCTCTATAACCTAGTACAAATAATTTTACACTAGAGTTGAACTAGCTCTATAACCTAGTACAAATAATTTTACACTAGAGTTGAACTAGCTCTATAACCTAGTACAAATATTTTACACTAGAGTTGAACTAGCTCTATAACATAGTACAAATAATTTTACACTAGAGTTGAACTAGCTCTATAACCAAGTACAAATACTTTTACACTAGAGTTGTACTATCTCTATAACCTTGTTCAAAAAAATTTACACTAAGGTTGAACTTGCTCTATAACCTAGTATAAATAATTTTACACTAGAGTTGAACTAGCTCTACAACCTAGTAAAAATATTTTTACACTAGAGTTGAACTAGTTCTATAACCTAGTTCAAATAATTTTACACTAGAGTTGAACTAGCTCTATAACCTAGTACAAATAATTTTACACTAGAGTTGAAGTTGCTCTATAACCTAGTACAAATAATTTTACACTAGAGTTGCACTAGCTCTATAACCTAGTTGAAATAATTTTACAATAGAGTTGAACTAGGTCTATAACCTAGTACAAATAATTTTACACTAGAGTTGAACTAGCTCTATAACCTAGTACAAATAATTTTACACTAGAGTTGAACTAGCTCTATAACCTAGTACAAATAATTTTACACTAGAGCTGAACTAGCTCTATAACCTAGTACAAATAAATTTACACTAGAGTTGAACTAGGTCTATAACCTAGTACAAATAATTTTACACTAGAGTTGAACTAGCTCTATAACCTAGTACAAATAATTTTACACTAGAGTTAAACTAGCTCTATAAGCAAGTACAAATACTTTTACACTAGAGTCGAAGTATCTCTATAACCTAGTTCAAAAAAATTTACACTAAGGTTGAACTAGCTCTATAACCTAGTACAAATAATTTTACACTAGAGTTGAACAAGCTCTATAATCTAGTACAAATATTTTTACACTAGAGTTGAACTAGCTCTATAACCTAGTACAAATAAATTTACACTAGAGTTGAACTAGTTCTATAACCTAGTTCAAAAAATTTTACACTAGAGTTTAACTAGCTCTATAACCTAGTACAAATAATTTTACACTAGAGTTGAACTAGCTCTATAACCTAGTACAAATAATTTTACACTAGAGTTGCACTAGCTCTATAACCTAGTTCAAATAATTTTACAATAGAGTTGAACTAGCTCTATAACCTAGTACAAATAATTTTACACTAGAGTTGAACTAGCTCTATAACCTAGTACAAATAATTTTACACCAGAGTTGAACTAGCTCTATAACCTAGTACAAATAATTTTACACTAGAGTTGAACTAGCTCTATAACCTAGTACAAATATTTTACACTAGAGTTGAACTAGCTCTATAACCTAGTACAAATAAATATACACTAGAGTTGAACTAGCTCTATAACCTAGTACAAATAATTTTACACTCGAGTTGAACTAGCTCTATAACCTATTACAAATAATTTTACACTAGAGTTAAACTAGCTCTATAAGCAAGTACAAATACTTTTACACTAGAGTTGAAGTATCTCTATAACATAGTTCAAAAAAATTTACACTAAGGTTGAACTAGCTCTATAACCTAGTACAAATAATTTTACACTAGAGTTGAACTAGCTCTATAACCTAGTACAAATAATTTTACACTAGAGTTGAACTAGCTCTATAACCTAGTACAAATATTTTACACTAGAGTTGAACTAGCTCTATAACATAGTACAAATAATTTTACACTAGAGTTGAACTAGCTCTATAACCAAGTACAAATACTTTTACACTAGAGTTGTACTATCTCTATAACCTTGTTCAAAAAAATTTACACTAAGGTTGAACTAGCTCTATAACCTAGTATAAATAATTTTACACTAGAGTTGAACTAGCTCTACAACCTAGTAAAAATATTTTTACACTAGAGTTGAACTAGTTCTATAACCTAGTTCAAATAATTTTACACTAGAGTTGAACTAGCTCTATAACCTAGTACAAATAATTTTACACTAGAGTTGAAGTTGCTCTATAACCTAGTACAAATAATTTTACACTAGAGTTGCACTAGCTCTATAACCTAGTTCAAATAATTTTACAATAGAGTTGAACTAGGTCTATAACCTAGTACAAATAATTTTACACTAGAGTTGAACCAGCTCTATAACCTAGTACAAATAATTTTACACTAGAGTTGAACTAGCTCTATAACCTAGTACAAATAATTTTACACTAGAGTTGAACTAGCTCTATAACCTAGTACAAATAAATTTACACTAGAGTTGAACTAGGTCTATAACCTAGTACAAATAATTTTACACTAGAGTTGAACTAGCTCTATAACCTAGTACAAATAACTTTACACTAGAGTTAAACTAGCTCTATAAGCAAGTACAAATACTTTTACACTAGAGTTGAAGTATCTCTATAACATAGTTCAAAAAAATTTACACTAAGGTTGAACTAGCTCTATAACCTAGTACAAATAATTTTACACTAGAGTTGAACTAGCTCTATAACCTAGTACAAATAATTTTACACTAGAGTTGAACTAGCTCTATAACCTAGTACAAATATTTTACACTAGAGTTGAACTAGCTCTATAACATAGTACAAATAATTTTACACTAGAGTTGAACTAGCTCTATAACCAAGTACAAATACTTTTACACTAGAGTTGTACTATCTCTATAACCTTGTTCAAAAAAATTTACACTAAGGTTGAACTAGCTCTATAACCTAGTATAAATAATTTTACACTAGAGTTGAACTAGCTGTACAACCTAGTAAAAATATTTTTACACTAGAGTTGAACTAGTTCTATAACCTAGTTCAAATAATTTTACACTAGAGTTGAACTAGCTCTATAACCTAGTACAAATAATTTTACACTAGAGTTGAAGTTGCTCTATAACCTAGTACAAATAATTTTACACTAGAGTTGCACTAGCTCTATAACCTAGTTCAAATAATTTTACAATAGAGTTGAACTAGGTCTATAACCTAGTACAAATAATTTTACACTAGAGTTGAACTAGCTCTATAACCTAGTACAAATAATTTTACACTAGAGTTGAACTAGCTCTATAACCTAGTACAAATAATTTTACACTAGAGTTGAACTAGCTCTATAACCTAGTACAAATAAATTTACACTAGAGTTGAACTAGGTCTATAACCTAGTACAAATAATTTTACACTAGAGTTGAACTAGCTCTATAACCTAGTACAAATAATTTTACACTAGAGTTAAACTAGCTCTATAAGCAAGTACAAATACTTTTACACTAGAGTTGAAGTATCTCTATAACCTAGTTCAAAAAAATTTACACTAAGGTTGAACTAGCTCTATAACCTAGTACAAATAATTTTACACTAGAGTTGAACAAGCTCTATAATCTAGTACAAATATTTTTACACTAGAGTTGAACTAGCTCTATAACCTAGTACAAATAAATTTACACTAGAGTTGAACTAGTTCTATAACCTAGTTCAAAAAATTTTACACTAGAGTTTAACTAGCTCTATAACCTAGTACAAATAATTTTACACTAGAGTTGAACTAGCTCTATAACCTAGTACAAATAATTTTACACTAGAGTTGCACTAGCTCTATAACCTAGTTCAAATAATTTTACAATAGAGTTGAACTAGCTCTATAACCTAGTACAAATAATTTTACACTAGAGTTGAACTAGCTCTATAACCTAGTACAAATAATTTTACACCAGAGTTGAACTAGCTCTATAACCTAGTACAAATAATTTTACACTAGAGTTGAACTAGCTCTATAACCTAGTAAAAATATTTTACACTAGAGTTGAACTAGCTCTATAACCTAGTACAAATAAATATACACTAGAGTTGAACTAGCTCTATAACCTAGTACAAATAATTTTACACTAGAGTTGAACTAGCTCTATAACCTATTACAAATAATTTTACACTAGAGTTGAACTATCTCTATAACCTAGTTCAAAAAAATTTACACTAAGGTTGAACTAGCTCTATAACCTAGTACAAATAATTTTACACTAGAGTTGAACTAGCTCTATAATCTAGTACAAATATTTTTACACTAGAGTTGAACTAGCTCTATAACCTAGTACAAATAATTTTACACTAGAGTTGAACTAGCTCTATAACCTTGTACACATATTTTTACACTAGAGTTGAACTAACTCTATAACCTAGTACACATATTTTTACACTAGAGTTGAACTAGCTCTATAACCTAGTACAAATAATTTTACACTAGAGTTGAACTAGCTCTATAACCTAGTACAAATAATTTTACACTAGAGTTGAACTAGCTCTATAACCTAGTACAAATATTTTTACACTAGAGTTGAACTAGCTCTATAACCTAGTACAAATATTTTTACACTAGAGTTGAACTAGCTCTATAACATAGTTCAAATAAATATACACTAGAGTTGAACTAGCTCTATTACCTAGTACAAATAATTTTACACTAAAGTTGAACTAGCTATATAACCTATTACAAATACTTTTACACTAGAGTTGAACTAGCTATATAACCTAGTTCAAAAAAATTTACACTAAGGTTGAACTATCTCTATAACCTAGTACAAATAATTTTACACTAGAGATGAACTAGCTCTATAACCTAGTACAAATATTTTTACACTAGAGTTGAACTAGCTTTATAACCTAGTACAAATAATTTTACACTAGAGTTGAACTAGCTCTATAACCTAGTACAAATATTTTTACACTAGAGTTGAACTAGCTCTATATCCTAGTACAAATAAATTTACACTGGAGTTGAACTAGCTCTATAACCTAGTAAAAATATTTTTACACTAGAGTTGAACTAGTTCTATAACCTAGTTCAAATAATTTTACACTAGAGTTGAAATAGCTCTATAACCTAGTACAAATAATTTTACACTAGAGTTGAAGTTGCTCTATAACCTAGTATAAATAATTTTACACTAGAGTTGCACTAGCTCTATAACCTAGTTCAAATAATTTTACAATAGAGTTGAACTAGGTCTATAACCTAGTACAAATAATTTATACTAGAGTTGAACTAGCTCTATAACCTAGTACAAATAATTTTAGACTAGAGTTGAACTAGCTCTATAACCTTGTACACATATTTTTACACTAGAGTTGAACTAGCTCTATAACCTAGTACACATATTTTTACACTGGAGTTGAACTAGCTCTATAACCTAGTACAAATAATTTTACACTAGAGTTGAACTAGCTCTATAACCTAGTACAAATAATTTTACACTAGAGTTTAACTAGCTCTATAACCTAGTACAAATAATTTTACACTAGAGTTGAACTAGCTCTATAACCTAGTACAAACATTTTTACACTAGAGTTGAACTAGCTCTATAACATAGTACAAATAAATATAGACTAGAGTTGAACTAGCTCTGTAACCTAGTACAAATAATTTTACACTAGAGTTGAACTAGCTCTATAACCTATTACAAATAATTTTACACTAGAGTTGAACTAGCTCTATAACCAAGTACTAATACTTTTAGACTAGAGTTGAACTACCTCTATAACCTAGTTCAAAAAAATTTACACTAAGGTTGAACTAGCTCTATAACCTAGTACAAATAATTTTACACTAGAGATGAACTAGGTCTATAAACTAGTACACATATTTTTACACTAGAGTTGAACTAGCTCTATAACCTAGTACAAATAATTTTACACTAGAGTTGAACTAGCTCTATAACCTATTACAAATATTTTTACACTGGAGTTGAACTAGCTCTATATCCTTGTACAAATAAATTTACACTGGAGTTGAATTAGCTCTATAACCTAGTACAAATAATTTTACACTAGAGTTGAACTAGCTCTATAACCTAGTACAAATAATTTTACACTAGAGTTGAACTAGCTCTATAACCAAGTACAAATACTTTTACACTAGAATTGAGCTATCTCTATGACCTAGTTCAAAAAAAATTACACTAAGGTTCAACAAGCTCTATAACCTAGTACAAATAATGTTACACTAGAGTTGAACTAGCTCTATAACCTAGTACAAATAATTTTACACTAGAGTTGAACTAGCTCTATAACCTAGTACAAATAAATTTACACTAGAGTTGAACTAGGTCTATAACCTAGTACAAATAATTTTACACTAGAGTTGAACTAGCTCTATAACCTAGTACAAATAGTTTTACACTACAGTTGAACTAGCTCTATAACCTAGTACAAATAAATTTACACTAGAGTTGAACTAGTTCTATAACCTAGTTCAAATAATTTTACACTAGAGTTGAACTAGCTCTATAACCTAGTACAAATAATTTTACACTAGAGTTGAACTAGCTCTATAACCTAGTACAAATAATTTTAGACTAGAGTTGAACTAGCTCTATAACCTTGTACACATATTTTTACACTAGAGTTGAACTAGCTCTATAACCTAGTACACATATTTTTACACTAGAGTTGAACTAGCTCTATAACCTAGTACAAATAATTTTACACTAGAGTTGAACTAGCTCTATAACCTAGTACAAATAATTTTACACTAGAGTTGAACTACCTCTATAACCTAGTACAAATAATTTTACACTAGAGTTGAACTAGCTCTATAACCTAGTACAAATATTTTTACACTAGAGTTGAACTAGCTCTATAACATAGTACAAATAAATATACACTAGAGTTGAACTAGCTCTATAACCTAGTACAAATAATTTTACACTAGAGTTGAACTAGCTCTATAACCAATTACAAATAATTTTACACTAGAGTTGAACTAGCTCTATAACCAAGTACAAATACTTTTACACTAGAGTTGAACTATCTCTATAACCTAGTTCAGAAAAATTTACACTAAGGTTGAACTAGCTCTATAACCTAGTACAAATAATTTTACACTTGAGATGAACTAGCTCTATAACCTAGTACAAATATTTTTACACTAGAGTTGAACTAGCTCTATAACATAGTACAAATAATTTTACACTAGAGTTGAACTAGCTCTATATCCTAGTACAAATATTTTTACACTGGAGTTGAACTAGCTCTATATCCTAGTACAAATAAATTTACACTGGAGTTGAACTAGCTCTATAACCTAGTACCAATAATTTTACACAAGAGTTGAACTAGCTCTATAACCTAGTACAAATAATTTTACACTAGAGTTGAACTAGGTCCATAACCAAGTACAAATACTTTTACACTAGAGTTGAACTATCTCTATAACCTAGTTCAAAAAAAATTACACTAAGGTTGAACTAGCTCTATAACCTAGTACAAATAATTTTACACTAGAGTTGAACTAGCTCTATAACCTAGTACAAATATTTTTACACTAGAGTTGAACTAGCTCTATAACCTAGTACAAATAAATTTACACTAGAGTTGAACTAGGTCTATAACCTAGTACAACTAATTTTACACTAGAGTTGAACTAGCTCTATAACCTAGTACAAATAATTTTACACTAGAGTTGAACTAGCTCTATAAGCAAGTACAAATACTTTTACACTAGAGTTGAACTATCTCTATAACCTAGTTCAAAAAAATTTACACTAAGGTTGAACTAGCTCTATAACCTAGTACAAATAATTTTACACTAGAGTTGAACTAGCTCTATAATCTAGTACAAATATTTTTACACTAGAGTTGAACTAGCTCTATAACCTAGTACAAATAATTTTACACTAGAGTTGAACTAGCTCTATAACCTTGTACACATATTTTTACACTAGAGTTGAACTAACTCTATAACCTAGTACACATATTTTTACACTAGAGTTGAACTAGCTCTATAACCTAGTACAAATAATTTTACACTAGAGTTGAACTAGCTCTATAACCTAGTACAAATAATTTTACACTAGAGTTGAACTAGCTCTATAACCTAGTACAAATATTTTTACACTAGAGTTGAACTAGCTCTATAACCTAGTACAAATATTTTTACACTAGAGTTGAACTAGCTCTATAACATAGTTCAAATAAATATACACTAGAGTTGAACTAGCTCTATTACCTAGTACAAATAATTTTACACTAAAGTTGAACTAGCTATATAACCTATTACAAATACTTTTACACTAGAGTTGAACTAGCTATATAACCTAGTTCAAAAAAATTTACACTAAGGTTGAACTATCTCTATAACCTAGTACAAATAATTTTACACTAGAGATGAACTAGCTCTATAACCTAGTACAAATATTTTTACACTAGAGTTGAACTAGCTTTATAACCTAGTACAAATAATTTTACACTAGAGTTGAACTAGCTCTATAACCTAGTACAAATATTTTTACACTAGAGTTGAACTAGCTCTATATCCTAGTACAAATAAATTTACACTGGAGTTGAACTAGCTCTATAACCTAGTACAAATAATTTTACACTCGAGTTGAACTAGCTCTATAACCTAGAACAAATAATTTTACACTAGAGTTGAACTAGCTCTATAACCAAGTACAAATACTTTTACACTAGAGTTGAACTATCTCTATAACCTAGTTCAAAAAAAATTACACTAAGGTTGAACTAGCTCTATAACCTAGTACAAATAATTTTACACTAGAGTTGAACTAGCTCTATAACCTAGTACAAATATTTTTACACTAGAGTTGAACTAGCTCTATAACCTAGTACAAATAAATTTACACTAGAGTTGAACTAGGTCTATAACCTAGTACAAATAATTTTACACTAGAGTTGAACTAGCTCTATAACCTAGTACAAATAATTTTACACTAGAGTTGAACAAGCTCTATAAGCAAGTACAAATACTTTTACACTAGAGTTGAACTATCTCTATAACCTAGTTCAAAAAAATTTACACTAAGGTTGAACTAGCTCTATAACCTAGTACAAATAATTTTACACTAGAGTTGAACTAGCTCTATAATCTAGTACAACTATTTTGACACTAGAGTTGAACTAGCTCTATAACCTAGTACAAATAATTTTACACTAGAGTTGAACTAGCTCTATAACCTAGTACAAATATTTTTACACTAGAGTTGAACTAGCTCTATATCCTAGTAAAAATAAATTTACACTAGAGTTGAACTAGCTCTATAACCTAGTACAAATAATTTTACACCAGAGTTGAACTAGCTCTATAACCTAGTACAAATAATTTTACACTAGAGTTGAACTAGCTCTATAACCTAGTACAAATAATTTTACACTAGAGTTGAACTAGCTCTATAACCTAGTACAAATATTTTACACTAGAGTTGAACTAGCTCTATAACATAGTACAAATAATTTTACACTAGAGTTGAACTAGCTCTATAACCAAGTACAAATACTTTTACACTAGAGTTGTACTATCTCTATAACGTTGTTCAAAAAAATTTACACTAAGGTTGAACTAGCTCTATAACCTAGTATAAATAATTTTACACTAGAGTTGAACTAGCTCTACAACCTAGTAAAAATATTTTTACACTAGAGTTGAACTAGTTCTATAACCTAGTTCAAATAATTTTACACTAGAGTTGAACTAGCTCTATAACCTAGTACAAATAATTTTACACTAGAGTTGAAGTTGCTCTATAACCTAGTACAAATAATTTTACACTAGAGTTGCACTAGCTCTATAACCTAGTTCAAATAATTTTACAATAGAGTTGAACTAGGTCTATAACCTAGTACAAATAATTTTACACTAGAGTTGAACTAGCTCTATAACCTAGTACAAATAATTTTACACTAGAGTTGAACTAGCTCTATAACCTAGTACAAATAATTTTACACTAGAGTTGAACTAGCTCTATAACCTAGTACAAATAATTTTACACTAGAGTTGAACTAGGTCTATAACCTAGTACAAATAATTTTACACTAGAGTTGAACTAGCTCTATAACCTAGTACAAATAATTTTACACTAGAGTTGAACTAGCTCTATAACCTAGTACAAATAAATTTACACTAGAGTTGAACTAGGTCTATAACCTAGTACAAATAATTTTACACTAGAGTTGAACTAGCTCTATAACCTAGTACAAATAATTTTACACTAGAGTTAAACTAGCTCTATAAGCAAGTACAAATACTTTTACACTAGAGTTGAAGTATCTCTATAACATAGTTCAAAAAAATTTACACTAAGGTTGAACTAGCTTTATAACCTAGTACAAATAATTTTACACTAGAGTTGAACTAGCTCTATAACCTAGTACAAATAATTTTACACTAGAGTTGAACTAGCTCTATAACCTAGTACAAATATTTTACACTAGAGTTGAACTAGCTCTATAACATAGTACAAATAATTTTACACTAGAGTTGAACTAGCTCTATAACCAAGTACAAATACTTTTACACTAGAGTTGTACTATCTCTATAACCTTGTTCAAAAAAATTTACACTAAGGTTGAACTAGCTCTATAACCTAGTATAAATAATTTTACACTAGAGTTGAACTAGCTCTACAACCTAGTAAAAATATTTTTACACTAGAGTTGAACTAGTTCTATAACCTAGTTCAAATAATTTTACACTAGAGTTGAACTAGCTCTATAACCTAGTACAAATAATTTTACACTAGAGTTGAAGTTGCTCTATAACCTAGTACAAATAATTTTACACTAGAGTTGCACTAGCTCTATAACCTAGTTCAAATAATTTTACAATAGAGTTGAACTAGGTCTATAACCTAGTACAAATAATTTTACACTAGAGTTGAACTAGCTCTATAACCTAGTACAAATAATTTTACACTAGAGTTGAACTAGCTCTATAACCTAGTACAAATAATTTTACACTAGAGTTGAACTAGCTCTATAACCTAGTACAAATAAATTTACACTAGAGTTGAACTAGGTCTATAACCTAGTACAAATAATTTTACACTAGAGTTGAACTAGCTCTATAACCTAGTACAAATAATTTTACACTAGAGTTAAACTAGCTCTATAAGCAAGTACAAATACTTTTACACTAGAGTTGAAGTATCTCTATAACCTAGTTCAAAAAAATTTACACTAAGGTTGAACTAGCTCTATAACCTAGTACAAATAATTTTACACTAGAGTTGAACAAGCTCTATAATCTAGTACAAATATTTTTACACTAGAGTTGAACTAGCTCTATAACCTAGTACAAATAAATTTACACTAGAGTTGAACTAGTTCTATAACCTAGTTCAAAAAATTTTACACTAGAGTTTAACTAGCTCTATAACCTAGTACAAATAATTTTACACTAGAGTTGAACTAGCTCTATAACCTAGTACAAATAATTTTACACCAGAGTTGAACTAGCTCTATAACCTAGTACAAATAATTTTACACTAGAGTTGAACTAGCTCTATAACCTAGTACAAATATTTTACACTAGAGTTGAACTAGCTCTATAACCTAGTACAAATAAATATACACTAGAGTTGAACTAGCTCTATAACCTAGTACAAATAATTTTACACTAGAGTTGAACTAGCTCTATAACCTATTACAAATAATTTTACACTAGAGTTAAACTAGCTCTATAAGCAAGTACAAATACTTTTACACTAGAGTTGAAGTATCTCTATAACATAGTTCAAAAAAATTTACACTAAGGTTGAACTAGCTCTATAACCTAGTACAAATAATTTTACACTAGAGTTGAACTAGCTCTATAACCTAGTACAAATAATTTTACACTAGAGTTGAACTAGCTCTATAACCTAGTACAAATATTTTACACTAGAGTTGAACTAGCTCTATAACATAGTACAAATAATTTTACACTAGAGTTGAACTAGCTCTATAACCAAGTACAAATACTTTTACACTAGAGTTGTACTATCTCTATAACCTTGTTCAAAAAAAATTACACTAAGGTTGAACTAGCTCTATAACCTAGTATAAATAATTTTACACTAGAGTTGAACTAGCTCTACAACCTAGTAAAAATATTTTTACACTAGAGTTGAACTAGTTCTATAACCTAGTTCAAATAATTTTACACTAGAGTTGAACTAGCTCTATAACCTAGTACAAATAATTTTACACTAGAGTTGAAGTTGCTCTATAACCTAGTACAAATAATTTTACACTAGAGTTGCACTAGATCTATAACCTAGTTCAAATAATTTTACAATAGAGTTGAACTAGGTCTATAACCTAGTACAAATAATTTTACACTAGAGTTGAACCAGCTCTATAACCTAGTACAAATAATTTTACACTAGAGTTGAACTAGCTCTATAACCTAGTACAAATAATTTTACACTAGAGTTGAACTAGCTCTATAACCTAGTACAAATAAATTTACACTAGAGTTGAACTAGGTCTATAACCTAGTACAAATAATTTTACACTAGAGTTGAACTAGCTCTATAACCTAGTACAAATAATTTTACACTAGAGTTAAACTAGCTCTATAAGCAAGTACAAATACTTTTACACTAGAGTTGAAGTATCTCTATAACATAGTTCAAAAAAATTTACACTAAGGTTGAACTAGCTCTATAACCTAGTACAAATAATTTTACACTAGAGTTGAACTAGCTCTATAACCTAGTACAAATAATTTTACACTAGAGTTGAACTAGCTCTATAACCTAGTACAAATATTTTACACTAGAGTTGAACTAGCTCTATAACATAGTACAAATAATTTTACACTAGAGTTGAACTAGCTCTATAACCAAGTACAAATACTTTTACACTAGAGTTGTACTATCTCTATAACCTTGTTCAAAAAAATTTACACTAAGGTTGAACTAGCTCTATAACCTAGTATAAATAATTTTACACTAGAGTTGAACTAGCTCTACAACCTAGTAAAAATATTTTTACACTAGAGTTGAACTAGTTCTATAACCTAGTTCAAATAATTTTACACTAGAGTTGAACTAGCTCTATAACCTAGTACAAATAATTTTACACTAGAGTTGAAGTTGCTCTATAACCTAGTACAAATAATTTTACACTAGAGTTGCACTAGCTCTATAACCTAGTTCAAATAATTTTACAATAGAGTTGAACTAGGTCTATAACCTAGTACAAATAATTTTACACTAGAGTTGAACTAGCTCTATAACCTAGTACAAATAATTTTACACTAGAGTTGAACTAGCTCTATAACCTAGTACAAATAATTTTACACTAGAGTTGAACTAGCTCTATAACCTAGTACAAATAAATTTACACTAGAGTTGAACTAGGTCTATAACCTAGTACAAATAATTTTACACTAGAGTTGAACTAGCTCTATAACCTAGTACAAATAATTTTACACTAGAGTTAAACTAGCTCTATAAGCAAGTACAAATACTTTTACACTAGAGTTGAAGTATCTCTATAACCTAGTTCAAAAAAATTTATACTAAGGTTGAACTAGCTCTATAACCTAGTACAAATAATTTTACACTAGAGTTGAACAAGCTCTATAATCTAGTACAAATATTTTTACACTAGAGTTGAACTAGCTCTATAACCTAGTACAAATAAATTTACACTAGAGTTGAACTAGTTCTATAACCTAGTTCAAAAAATTTTACACTAGAGTTTAACTAGCTCTATAACCTAGTACAAATAATTTTACACTAGAGTTGAACTAGCTCTATAACCTAGTACAAATAATTTTACACTAGAGTTGCACTAGCTCTATAACCTAGTTCAAATAATTTTACAATAGAGTTGAACTAGCTCTATAACCTAGTACAAATAATTTTACACTAGAGTTGAACTAGCTCTATAACCTAGTACAAATAATTTTACACCAGAGTTGAACTAGCTCTATAACCTAGTACAAATAATTTTACACTAGAGTTGAACTAGCTCTATAACCTAGTACAAATATTTTACACTAGAGTTGAACTAGCTCTATAACCTAGTACAAATAAATATACACTAGAGTTGAACTAGCTCTATAACCTAGTACAAATAATTTTACACTAGAGTTGAACTAGCTCTATAACCTATTACAAATAATTTTACACTAGAGTTGAACTAGCTCTATAACCAAGTACAAATAATTTTACACTAGAGTTGAACTATCTCTATAACCTAGTTCAAAAAATTTAACACTAAGGTTGAGCTAGATCTATAACCTAGTACAAATAATTTTACACTAGAGTTGAACTAGCTCTATAACCTAGTACAAATAATTTTACACTCGAGTTGAACTAACTCCATAAGCAAGTACAAATACTTTTACACTAGAGTTGAACTATCTCTATAACCTAGTTCAAAAAAATTTACACTAAGGTTGAACTAGCTCTATAACCTAGTACAAATAATTTTACACTAGAGTTGAACTAGCTCTCTAATCTAGTACAAATATTTTTACACTAGAGTTGAACTAGCTCTATAACCTAGTACAAATAATTTTACACTAGAGTTGAACTAGCTCAATAACCTAGTACAAATATTTTTACACTAGAGTTGCACTAGCTCTATATCCTAGTACAAATAAATTTACACTAGAGTTGAACTAGCTCTATAACCTAGTACAAATAATTTTACACTAGAGTTGAACTAGCTCTATAACATAGTACAAATAATTTTACACTAGAGTTGAACTAGCTCTATAACCAAGTACAAATACTTTTACACTAGAGTTGTACTATCTCTATAACCTAGTTCAAAAAAATTTACACTAAGGTTGAACTAGCTCTATAACCTAGTACAAATAATTTTACCCTAGAGTTGAACTAGCTCCACAACCTAGTACAAATATTTTTACACTAGAGTTGAACTAGCTCTATAACCTAGTACAAATAATTTTACACTAGAGTTGAACTAGCTCTATAACCTAGTACAAATAATTTTACACTAGAGTTGAACCATCTCTATAACCTAGTTCAAATAATTTTACACTAGAGTTGAACTAGCTCTATAAACTAGTACAAATAATTTTACACTAGAGTTGAACTAGCTCTATAACCTAGTATAAATAATTTTACACTAGAGTTGAACTAGCTCTATAACCTAGTTCAAATAATTTTACACTAGAGTTGAACTAGATCTATAACCTAGTACAAATATTTTTACACTAGAGTTGAACTAGCTCTATATCCTAGTACAAATAAATTTACACTAGAGTTGAACTAGCTCTATAACCTAGTACAAATAATTTTACACTAGAGTTGAACTAGCTCTATAACATAGTACAAATAATTTTACACTAGAGTTGAACTAGCTCTATAACCAAGTACAAATACTTTTACACTAGAGTTGTACTATCTCTATAACCTTGTTCAAAAAAATTTACACTAAGGTTGAACTAGCTCTATAACCTAGTACAAATAATTTTACACTAGAGTTGAACTAGCTCTACAACCTAGTAAAAATATTTTTACACTAGAGTTGAACTAGTTCTATAACCTAGTTCAAATAATTTTACACTAGAGTTGAACTAGCTCTATAACCTAGTACAAATAATTTTACACTAGAGTTGAACTTGCTCTATAACCTAGTACAAATAATTTTACACTAGAGTTGCACTAGCTCTATAACCTAGTTCAAATAATTTTACAATAGAGTGGAACTAGGTCTATAACCTAGTACAAATAATTTTACACTAGAGTTGAACTAGCTATATAACCTAGTACAAATAATTTTACACTAGAGTTGAACTAGCTCTATAACCTAGTACAAATAATTTTACACTAGAGTTGAACTAGCTCTATAACCTAGTACAAATAAATTTACACTAGAGTTGAACTAGGTCTATAACCTAGTACAAATAATTTTACACTAGAGTTGAACTTGCTCTATAACCTAGTACAAATAATTTTACACTAGAGTTAAACTAGCTCTATAAGCAAGTACAAATACTTTTACACTAGAGTTGAAGTATCTCTATAACCTAGTTCAAAAAAATTTACACTAAGGTTGAACTAGCTCTATAACCTAGTACAAATAATTTTACACTAGAGTTGAACTAGCTCTATAATCTAGTACAAATATTTTTACACTAGAGTTGAACTAGTTCTATAACCTAGTTCAAATAATTTTAAACTAGAGTTTAACTAGCTCTATAACCTAGTACAAATAATTTTACACTAGAGTTGAACTAGCTCTATAACCTAGTACAAATAATTTTACACTAGAGTTGAACTAGCTCTATAACCTAGTACAAATAAATTTACACTAGAGTTGAACTAGTTCTATAACCTAGTTCAAATAATTTTAAACTAGAGTTTAACTAGCTCTATAACCTAGTACAAATAATTTTACACTAGAGTTGAACTAGCTCTATAACCTAGTACAAATAATTTTACACTAGAGTTGCACTAGCTCTATAACCTAGTTCAAATAATTTTACAATAGAGTTGAACTAGCTCTATAACCTAGTACAAATAATTTTACACTAGAGTTGAACTAGCTCTATAACCTAGTACAAATAATTTTACACTAGAGTTGAACTAACTCTATAACCTAGTACAAATAATTTTACACTAGAGTTGAACTAGCTCTATAACCTAGTACAAATATTTTACACTAGAGTTGAACTAGCTCTATAACCTAGTACAAATAAATATACACTAGAGTTGAACTAGCTCTATAACCTAGTACAAATAATTTTACACTAGAGTTGAACTAGCTCTATAACCTATTACAAATAATTTTACACTAGAGTTGAACTAGCTCGATAACCAAGTACAAATACTTTTACACTAGAGTTGAACTATCTCTATAACCTAGTTCAAAAAATTTAACACTAAGGTTGAGCTAGATCTATAACCTAGTACAAATAATTTTACACTAGAGTTGAACTAGCTCTATAACCTAGTACAAATAATTTTACAATCGAGTTGAACTAACTCCATAAGCAAGTACAAATACTTTTACACTAGAGTTGAACTATCTTTATAACCTAGTTCAAAAAAAATTACACTAAGGTTGAACTAGCTCTATAACCTAGTACAAATAATTTTACACTAGAGTTGAACTAGCTCCATAATCTAGTACAAATATTTTTACACTAGAGTTGAACTAGCTCTATAACCTAGTATAAATAATTTTACACTAGAGTTGAACTAGCTCTATAACCTAGTACAAATATTTTTACACTAGAGTTGAACTAGCTCTATATCCTAGTACAAATAAATTTACACTAGAGTTGAACTAGCTCTATAACCTAGTACAAATAATTTTACACTAGAGTGGAACTAGCTCTATAACATAGTACAAATAATTTTACACTAGAGTTGAACTAGCTCTATAACCAAGTACAAATACTTTTACACTAGAGTTGTACTATCTCTATAACCTAGTTCAAAAAAATTTACACTAAGGTTGAACGAGCTCTATAACCTAGTACAAATAATTTTACACTAGAGTTGAACTAGCTCTACAACCTAGTAAAATATTTTTACACTAGAGTTGAACTAGCTCTATAACCTAGTACAAATAATTTTACACTAGAGTTGAACTAGCTCTATAACCTAGTACAAATAATTTTACACTAGAGTTGAACTAGCTCTATAACCTAGTACAAATAATTTTACACTAGAGTTGAACTAGCTCTATAACCTAGTACAAATATTTTACACTAGAGTTGAACTAGCTCTATAACCTAGTACAAATAAATATACACTAGAGTTGAACTAGCTCTATAACCTAGTACAAATAATTTTACACTAGAGTTGAACTAGCTCTATAACCTATTACAAATAATTTTACACTAGAGTTGAACTAGCTCTATAACCAAGTACAAATACTTTTACACTAGAGTTGAACTATCTCTATAACCTAGTTCAAAAAATTTAACACTAAGGTTGAGCTAGATCTATAACCTAGTACAAATAAATTTACACTAGAGTTGAACTAGGTCTATAACCTAGTACAAATAATTTTACACTAGAGTTGAACTTGCTCTATAACCTAGTACAAATAATTTTTCACTAGAGTTAAACTAGCTCTATAAGCAAGTACAAATACTTTTACACTAGAGTTGAAGTATCTCTATAACCTAGTTCAAAAAAATTTACACTAAGGTTGAACTAGCTCTATAACCTAGTACAAATAATTTTACACTAGAGTTGAACTAGCTCTATAATCTAGTACAAATATTTTTACACTAGAGTTGAACTAGCTCTATAACCTAGTACAAATAAATTTACACTAGAGTTGAACTAGTTCTATAACCTAGTTCAAATAATTTTAAACTAGAGTTTAACTAGCTCTATAACCTAGTACAAATAATTTTACACTAGAGTTGAACTAGCTCTATAACCTAGTACAAATAATTTTACACTAGAGTTGCACTAGCTCTATAACCTAGTTCAAATAATTTTACAATAGAGTTGAACTAGCTCTATAACCTAGTACAAATAATTTTACACTAGAGTTGAACTAGCTCTATAACCTAGTACAAATAATTTTACACTAGAGTTGAACTAGCTCTATAACCTAGTACAAATAATTTTACACTAGAGTTGAACTAGCTCTATAACCTAGTACAAATATTTTACACTAGAGTTGAACTAGCTCTATAACCTAGTACAAATAAATATACACTAGAGTTGAACTAGCTCTATAACCTAGTACAAATAATTTTACACTAGAGTTGAACTAGCTCTATAACCTATTACAAATAATTTTACACTAGAGTTGAACTAGCTCTATAACCAAGTACAAATACTTTTACACTAGAGTTGAACTATCTCTATAACCTAGTTCAAAAAAATTAACACTAAGGTTGAGCTAGATCTATAACCTAGTACAAATAATTTTACAATAGAGTTGAACTAGCTCTATAACCTAGTTCAAATAATTTTACACTAGAGTTGAACTAGCTCTATAACCTAGTACAAATAATTTTACACTAGAGTTGAACTAGCTCTATAACCAAGTACAAATACTTTTACACTAGAGTTGTACTATCTCTATAACCTAGTTCAAAAAAATTTACACTAAGGTTGAACGAGCTCTATAACCTAGTACAAATAATTTTACACTAGAGTTGAACTAGCTCTACAACCTAGTAAAATATTTTTACACTAGAGTTGAACTAGCTCTATAACCTAGTACAAATAATTTTACACTAGAGTTGAACTAGCTCTATAACCTAGTACAAATAATTTTACACTAGAGTTGAACTAGCTCTATAACCTAGTACAAATAATTTTACACTAGAGTTGAACTAGCTCTATAACCTAGTACAAATATTTTACACTAGAGTTGAACTAGCTCTATAACCTAGTACAAATAAATATACACTAGAGTTGAACTAGCTCTATAACCTAGTACAAATAATTTTACACTAGAGTTGAACTAGCTCTATAACCTATTACAAATAATTTTACACTAGAGTTGAACTAGCTCTATAACCAAGTACAAATACTTTTACACTAGAGTTGAACTATCTCTATAACCTAGTTCAAAAAATTTAACACTAAGGTTGAGCTAGATCTATAACCTAGTACAAATAAATTTACACTAGAGTTGAACTAGGTCTATAACCTAGTACAAATAATTTTACACTAGAGTTGAACTTGCTCTATAACCTAGTACAAATAATTTTTCACTAGAGTTAAACTAGCTCTATAAGCAAGTACAAATACTTTTACACTAGAGTTGAAGTATCTCTATAACCTAGTTCAAAAAAATTTACACTAAGGTTGAACTAGCTCTATAACCTAGTACAAATAATTTTACACTAGAGTTGAACTAGCTCTATAATCTAGTACAAATATTTTTACACTAGAGTTGAACTAGCTCTATAACCTAGTACAAATAAATTTACACTAGAGTTGAACTAGTTCTATAACCTAGTTCAAATAATTTTAAACTAGAGTTTAACTAGCTCTATAACCTAGTACAAATAATTTTACACTAGAGTTGAACTAGCTCTATAACCTAGTACAAATAATTTTACACTAGAGTTGCACTAGCTCTATAACCTAGTTCAAATAATTTTACAATAGAGTTGAACTAGCTCTATAACCTAGTACAAATAATTTTACACTAGAGTTGAACTAGCTCTATAACCTAGTACAAATAATTTTACACTAGAGTTGAACTAGCTCTATAACCTAGTACAAATAATTTTACACTAGAGTTGAACTAGCTCTATAACCTAGTACAAATATTTTACACTAGAGTTGAACTAGCTCTATAACCTAGTACAAATAAATATACACTAGAGTTGAACTAGCTCTATAACCTAGTACAAATAATTTTACACTAGAGTTGAACTAGCTCTATAACCTATTACAAATAATTTTACACTAGAGTTGAACTAGCTCTATAACCAAGTACAAATACTTTTACACTAGAGTTGAACTATCTCTATAACCTAGTTCAAAAAAATTAACACTAAGGTTGAGCTAGATCTATAACCTAGTACAAATAATTTTACAATAGAGTTGAACTAGCTCTATAACCTAGTTCAAATAATTTTACACTAGAGTTGAACTAGCTCTATAACCTAGTACAAATAATTTTACACTAGAGTTGAACTAGCTCTATAACCTAGTACAAATATTTTACACTAGAGTTGAACTAGCTCTATAACCTAGTACAAATAAATATACACTAGAGTTGAACTAGCTCTATAACCTAGTACAAATAATTTTACACTAGAGTTGAACTAGCTCTATAACCTATTACAAATAATTTTACACTAGAGTTGAACTAGCTCTATAACCAAGTACAAATACTTTTACACTAGAGTTGAACTATCTCTATAACCTAGTTCAAAAAATTTAACACTAAGGTTGAGCTAGATCTATAACCTAGTACAAATAATTTTACACTAGAGTTGAACTAGCTCTATAACCTAGTACAAATAATTTTACACTCGAGTTGAACTAACTCCATAAGCAAGTACAAATACTTTTACACTAGAGTTGAACTATCTTTATAACCTAGTTCAAAAAAAATTACACTAAGGTTGAACTAGCTCTATAACCTAGTACAAATAATTTTACACTAGAGTTGAACTAGCTCTATAATCTAGTACAAATATTTTTACACTAGAGTTGAACTAGCTCTATAACCTAGTACAAATAATTTTACACTAGAGTTGAACTAGCTCTATAACCTAGTACAAATATTTTTACACTAGAGTTGAACTAGCTCTATATCCTAGTACAAATAAATTTACACTAGAGTTGAACTAGCTCTATAACCTAGTACAAATAATTTTACACTAGAGTTGAACTAGCTCTATAACATAGTACAAATAATTTTACACTAGAGTTGAACTAGCTCTATAACCAAGTACAAATACTTTTACACTAGAGTTGTACTATCTCTATAACCTAGTTCAAAAAAATTTACACTAAGGTTGAACGAGCTCTATAACCTAGTACAAATAATTTTACACTAGAGTTGAACTAGCTCTACAACCTAGTACAAATATTTTTACACTAGAGTTGAACTAGCTCTATAACCTAGTACAAATAATTTTACACTAGAGTTGAACTAGCTCTATAACCTAGTACAAATAATTTTACACTAGAGTTGAACCATCTCTATAACCTAGTTCAAATAATTTTACACTAGAGTTGAACTAGCTCTATAAACTAGTACAAATAATTTTACACTAGAGTTGAACTAGCTCTATAACCTAGTTCAAATAATTTTACACTAGAGTTGAACTAGCTCTATAACCTAGTACAAATAATTTTACACTAGAGTTGAACTAGCTCTATAACCTAGTACAAATATTTTACACTAGAGTTGAACTAGCTCTATAACCTAGTACAAATAAATATACACTAGAGTTGAACTAGCTCTATAACCTAGTACAAATAATTTTACACTAGAGTTGAACTAGCTCTATAACCTATTACAAATAATTTTACACTAGAGTTGAACTAGCTCTATAACCAAGTACAAATACTTTTACACTAGAGTTGAACTATCTCTATAACCTAGTTCAAAAAATTTAACACTAAGGTTGAGCTAGTTCTATAACCTAGTACAAATAATTTTACACTAGAGTTGAACTAGCTCTATAACCTAGTACAAATAATTTTACACTCGAGTTGAACTAACTCCATAAGCAAGTACAAATACTTTTACACTAGAGTTGAACTATCTTTATAACCTAGTTCAAAAAAAATTACACTAAGGTTGAACTAGCTCTATAACCTAGTACAAATAATTTTACACTAGAGTTGAACTAGCTCTATAATCTAGTACAAATATTTTTACACTAGAGTTGAACTAGCTCTATAACCTAGTACAAATAATTTTACACTAGAGTTGAACTAGCTCTATAACCTAGTACAAATATTTTTACACTAGAGTTGAACTAGCTCTATATCCTAGTACAAATAAATTTACACTAGAGTTGAACTAGCTCTATAACCTAGTACAAATAATTTTACACTAGAGTTGAACTAGCTCTATAACATAGTACAAATAATTTTACACTAGAGTTGAACTAGCTCTATAACCAAGTACAAATACTTTTACTATAGAGTTGTACTATCTCTATAACCTAGTTCAAAAAAATTTACACTAAGGTTGAACGAGCTCTATAACCTAGTACAAATAATTTTACACTAGAGTTGAACTAGCTCTACAACCTAGTACAAATATTTTTACACTAGAGTTGAACTAGCTCTATAACCTAGTACAAATAATTTTACACTAGAGTTGAACTAGCTCTATAACCTAGTACAAATAATTTTACACTAGAGTTGAACCATCTCTATAACCTAGTTCAAATAATTTTACACTAGAGTTGAACTAGCTCTATAAACTAGTACAAATAATTTTACACTAGAGTTGAACTAGCTCTATAACCTAGTATAAATAATTTTACAGTAGAGTTGAACTAGCTCTATAACCTAGTTCAAATAATTTTACACTAGAGTTGAACTAGCTCTATAACCTAGTACAAATAATTTTACAATAGAGTTGAACTAGCTCTATAACCTAGTACAAATAATTTTACACTAGAGTTGAACTAGCTCTATAACCTTGTACAAATAAATTTACACTAGAGTTGAACTAGTTCTATAACCTAGTTCAAATAATTTTACACTAGAGTTGAACTATCTCTATAACCTAGTTCAAAAAAATTTACACTAAGGTTGAACTAGCTCTATAACCTAGTACAAATAATTTTACACTAGAGTTGAACTAGCTCTATAATCTAGTACAAATATTTTTACACTAGAGTTGAACTAGCTCTATAACCTAGTACAAATGAATTTACACTAGAGTTGAACTAGTTCTATAACCTAGTTCAAATAATTTTACACTAGAGTTTAACTAGCTCTATAACCTAGTACAAATAATTTTACACTAGAGTTGAACTAGCTCTATAACCTAGTACAAATAATTTTACACTAGAGTTGCACTAGCTCTATAACCTAGTTCAAATAATTTTACAATAGAGTTGAACTAGCTCTATAACCTAGTACAAATAATTTTACACTAGAGTTGAACTAGCTCTATAACCTAGTACAAATAATTTTACACTAGAGTTGAACTAGCTCTATAACCTAGTACAAATATTTTACACTAGAGTTGAACTAGCTCTATAACCTAGTACAAATAAATATACACTAGAGTTGAACTAGCTCTATAACCTAGTACAAATAATTTTACACTAGAGTTGAACTAGCTCTATAACCTATTACAAATAATTTTACACTAGAGTTGAACTAGCTCTATAACCAAGTACAAATACTTTTACACTAGAGTTGAACTATCTCTATAACCTAGTTCAAAAAATTTAACACTAAGGTTGAGCTAGATCTATAACCTAGTACAAATAATTTTACACTAGAGTTGAACTAGCTCTATAACCTAGTACAAATAAATTTACACTAGAGTTGAACTAGTTCTATAACCTAGTTCAAATAATTTTAAACTAGAGTTTAACTAGCTCTATAACCTAGTACAAATAATTTTACACTAGAGTTGAACTAGCTCTATAACCTAGTACAAATAATTTTACACTAGAGTTGCACTAGCTCTATAACCTAGTTCAAATAATTTTACACTAGAGTTGAACTAGCTCTATAACCTAGTACAAATAAATATACACTAGAGTTGAACTAGCTCTATAACCTAGTACAAATAATTTTACACTAGAGTTGAACTAGCTCTATAACCTATTACAAATAATTTTACACTAGAGTTGAACTAGCTCTATAACCAAGTACAAATACTTTTACACTAGAGTTGAACTATCTCTATAACCTAGTTCAAAAAATTTAACACTAAGGTTGAGCTAGATCTATAACCTAGTACAAATAATTTTACACTAGAGTTGAACTAGCTCTATAACCTAGTACAAATAATTTTACACTCGAGTTGAACTAACTCCATAAGCAAGTACAAATACTTTTACACTAGAGTTGAACTATCTTTATAACCTAGTTCAAAAAAAATTACACTAAGGTTGAACTAGCTCTATAACCTAGTACAAATAATTTTACACTAGAGTTGAACTAGCTCTATAATCTAGTACAAATATTTTTACACTAGAGTTGAACTAGCTCTATAACCTAGTATAAATAATTTTACACTAGAGTTGAACTAGCTCTATAACCTAGTACAAATATTTTTACACTAGAGTTGAACTAGCTCTATATCCTAGTACAAATAAATTTACACTAGAGTTGAACTAGCTCTATAACCTAGTACAAATAATTTTACACTAGAGTTGAACTAGCTCTATAACATAGTACAAATAATTTTACACTAGAGTTGAACTAGCTCTATAACCAAGTACAAATACTTTTACACTAGAGTTGTACTATCTCTATAACCTAGTTCAAAAAAATTTACACTAAGGTTGAACGAGCTCTATAACCTAGTACAAATAATTTTACACTAGAGTTGAACTAGCTCTACAACCTAGTAAAATATTTTTACACTAGAGTTGAACTAGCTCTATAACCTAGTACAAATAATTTTACACTAGAGTTGAACTAGCTCTATAACCTAGTACAAATAATTTTACACTAGAGTTGAACTAGCTCTATAACCTAGTACAAATAATTTTACACTAGAGTTGAACTAGCTCTATAACCTAGTACAAATATTTTACACTAGAGTTGAACTAGCTCTATAACCTAGTACAAATAAATATACACTAGAGTTGAACTAGCTCTATAACCTAGTACAAATAATTTTACACTAGAGTTGAACTAGCTCTATAACCTATTACAAATAATTTTACACTAGAGTTGAACTAGCTCTATAACCAAGTACAAATACTTTTACACTAGAGTTGAACTATCTCTATAACCTAGTTCAAAAAATTTAACACTAAGGTTGAGCTAGATCTATAACCTAGTACAAATAAATTTACACTAGAGTTGAACTAGGTCTATAACCTAGTACAAATAATTTTACACTAGAGTTGAACTTGCTCTATAACCTAGTACAAATAATTTTACACTAGAGTTAAACTAGCTCTATAAGCAAGTACAAATACTTTTACACTAGAGTTGAAGTATCTCTATAACCTAGTTCAAAAAAATTTACACTAAGGTTGAACTAGCTTTATAACCTAGAACAAATAATTTTACACTAGAGTTGAACTAGCTCTATAATCTAGTACAAATATTTTTACACTAGAGTTGAACTAGCTCTATAACCTAGTACAAATAAATTTACACTAGAGTTGAACTAGTTCTATAACCTAGTTCAAATAATTTTAAACTAGAGTTTAACTAGCTCTATAACCTAGTACAAATAATTTTACACTAGAGTTGAAATAGCTCTATAACCTAGTACAAATAATTTTACACTAGAGTTGCACTAGCTCTATAACCTAGTTCAAATAATTTTACAATAGAGTTGAACTAGCTCTATAACCTAGTACAAATAATTTTACACTAGAGTTGAACTAGCTCTATAACCTAGTACAAATAATTTTACACTAGAGTTGAACTAGCTCTATAACCTAGTACAAATAATTTTACACTAGAGTTGAACTAGCTCTATAACCTAGTACAAATATTTTACACTAGAGTTGAACTAGCTCTATAACCTAGTACAAATAAATATACACTAGAGTTGAACTAGCTCTATAACCTAGTACAAATAATTTTACACTAGAGTTGAACTAGCTCTATAACCTATTACAAATAATTTTACACTAGAGTTGAACTAGCTCTATAACCAAGTACAAATACTTTTACACTAGAGTTGAACTATCTCTATAACCTAGTTCAAAAAATTTAACACTAAGGTTGAGCTAGATCTATAACCTAGTACAAATAATTTTACACTAGAGTTGAACTAGCTCTATAACCTAGTACAAATAATTTTACACTCGAGTTGAACTAACTCCATAAGCAAGTACAAATACTTTTACACTAGAGTTGAACTATCTTTATAACCTAGTTCAAAAAAAATTACACTAAGGTTGAACTAGCTCTATAACCTAGTACAAATAATTTTACACTAGAGTTGAACTAGCTCTATAATCTAGTACAAATATTTTTACACTAGAGTTGAACTAGCTCTATAACCTAGTACAAATAATTTTACACTAGAGTTGAACTAGCTCTATAACCTAGTACAAATATTTTTACACTAGAGTTGAACTAGCTCTATATCCTAGTACAAATAAATTTACACTAGAGTTGAACTAGCTCTATAACCTAGTACAAATAATTTTACACTAGAGTTGAACTAGCTCTATAACATAGTACAAATAATTTTACACTAGAGTTGAACTAGCTCTATAACCAAGTACAAATACTTTTACACTAGAGTTGTACTATCTCTATAACCTAGTTCAAAAAAATTTACACTAAGGTTGAACGAGCTCTATAACCTAGTACAAATAATTTTACACTAGAGTTGAACTAGCTCTACAACCTAGTACAAATATTTTTACACTAGAGTTGAACTAGCTCTATAACCTAGTACAAATAATTTTACACTAGAGTTGAACTAGCTCTATAACCTAGTACAAATAATTTTACACTAGAGTTGAACCATCTCTATAACCTAGTTCAAATAATTTTACACTAGAGTTGAACTAGCTCTATAAACTAGTACAAATAATTTTACACTAGAGTTGAACTAGCTCTATAACCTAGTATAAATAATTTTACACTAGAGTTGAACTAGCTCTATAACCTAGTTCAAATAATTTTACACTAGAGTTGAACTAGCTCTATAACCTAGTACAAATAATTTTACAATAGAGTTGAACTAGCTCTATAACCTAGTACAAATAATTTTACACTAGAGTTGAACTAGCTCTATAACCTTGTACAAATAAATTTACACTAGAGTTGAACTAGTTCTATAACCTAGTTCAAATAATTTTACACTAGAGTTGAACTATCTCTATAACCTAGTTCAAAAAAAATTACACTAAGGTTGAACTAGCTCTATAACCTAGTACAAATAATTTTACACTAGAGTTGAACTAGCTCTATAATCTAGTACAAATATTTTTACACTAGAGTTGAACTAGCTCTATAACCTAGTACAAATGAATTTACACTAGAGTTGAACTAGTTCTATAACCTAGTTCAAATAATTTTACACTAGAGTTTAACTAGCTCTATAACCTAGTACAAATAATTTTACACTAGAGTTGAACTAGCTCTATAACCTAGTACAAATAATTTTACACTAGAGTTGCACTAGCTCTATAACCTAGTTCAAATAATTTTACAATAGAGTTGAACTAGCTCTATAACCTAGTACAAATAATTTTACACTAGAGTTGAACTAGCTCTATAACCTAGTACAAATAATTTTACACTAGAGTTGAACTAGCTCTATAACCTAGTACAAATATTTTACACTAGAGTTGAACTAGCTCTATAACCTAGTACAAATAAATATACACTAGAGTTGAACTAGCTCTATAACCTAGTACAAATAATTTTACACTAGAGTTGAACTAGCTCTATAACCTATTACAAATAATTTTACACTAGAGTTGAACTAGCTCTATAACCAAGTACAAATACTTTTACACTAGAGTTGAACTATCTCTATAACCTAGTTCAAAAAATTTAACACTAAGGTTGAGCTAGATCTATAACCTAGTACAAATAATTTTACACTAGAGTTGAACTAGCTCTATAACCTAGTACAAATAATTTTACACTCGAGTTGAACTAACTCCATAAGCAAGTACAAATACTTTTACACTAGAGTTGAACTATCTCTATAACCTAGTTCAAAAAAATTTACACTAAGGTTGAACTAGCTCTATAACCTAGTACAAATAATTTTACACTAGAGTTGAACTAGCTCTATAATCGAGTACAAATATTTTTACACTAGAGTTGAACTAGCTCTATAACCTAGTACAAATAATTTTACACTAGAGTTGAACTAGCTCTATAACCTAGTACAAATAATTTTACACTAGAGTTGAACTAGCTCTATAACCTAGTACAAATAAATTTACACTAGAGTTGAACTAGCTCTATAACCTAGTACAAATAATTTTACACTAGAGTTGAACTAGCTCTATAACATAGTACAAATAATTTTACACTAGAGTTGAACTAGCTCTATAACCAAGTACAAATACTTTTACACTAGAGTTGTACTATCTCTATAACCTAGTTCAAAAAAATTTACACTAAGGTTGAACTAGCTCTATAACCTAGTACAAATAATTTTACACTAGAGTTGAACTAGCTCTATAACCTAGTACAAATAATTTTACACTAGAGTTGAACCATCTCTATAACCTAGTTCAAATAATTTTACACTAGAGTTGAACTAGCTCTATAAACTAGTACAAATAAATTTACACTAGAGTTGAACTAGCTCTATAACCTAGTATAAATAATTTTACACTGGAGTTGAACTAGCTCTATAACCTAGTTCAAATAATTTTACACTAGAGTTGAACTAGCTCTATAACCTAGTACAAATAATTTTACAATAGAGTTGAACTAGCTCTATAACCTAGTACAAATAATTTTACACTAGAGTTGAACTAGCTCTATAACCTTGTACAAATAATTTTACACTAGAGTTGAACTAGCTCTATAACCTAGTACAAATAATTTTACACTAGAGTTGAACTAGCTCTATAACCTAGTACAAATAATTTTACAGTAGAGTTGAACTAGCTCTATAACCTAGTACAAATAATTTTACACTAGAGTTGAACTAGCTCTATAACCTAGTACAAATAATTTTACACTAGAGTTGCACTAGCTATATTACCTAGTTCAAATAATTTTACACTAGAGTTGAACTAGCCATATAACCAAGTACAAATATTTTTACACTAGAGTTGAACTAGCTCTATAACCTATTACAAATAATTTTACACTAGAGTTGAACTAGCTCTATAACCAAGTAGAAATACTTTTACACTAGAGTTGAACTATCTCTATAACCTAGTTCAAAAAAATTTAACACTAAGGTTGAGCTAGATCTATAACCTAGTACAAATAATTTTACACTAGAGTTGAACTAGCTCTATAAGCTAGTACAAATAATTTTACACTCGAGTTGAACTAGCTCCATAAGCAAGTACAAATACTTTTACACTAGAGTTGAACTATCTCTATAACCTAGTTCAAAAAAATTTACACTAAGGTTGAACTAGCTCTATAACCTAGTACAAATAATTTTACACTAGAGTTGAACTAGCTCTATAATCTAGTACAAATATTTTTACGCTAGAGTTGAACTAGCTCTATAACCTAGTACAAATAATTTTACACTAGAGTTGAACTAGCTCTATAACCTAGTACAAATATTTTTACACTAGAGTTGAACTAGCTCTATATCCTAGTACAAATAAATTTACACTCGAGATGAACTAGCTCTATAACCTAGTACAAATAATTTTACACTAGAGTTGAACTAGCTCTATAACATAGTACAAATAATTTTACACTAGAGTTGAACTAGCTCTATAACCAAGTACAAATACTTTTACACTAGAGTTGTACTATCTCTATAACCTAGTTCAAAAAAATTTACACTAAGGTTGAACTAGCTCTATAACCTAGTACAAATAATTTTACACTAGAGTTGAACTAGCTCTACAACCTAGTACAAATATTTTTACACTAGAGTTGAACTAGCTCTATAACCTAGTACAAATAATTTTACACTAGAGTTGAAAAAGCTCTATAACCTAGTACAAATAATTTTACACTAGAGTTGAACCATCTCTATAACCTAGTTCAAATAATTTTACACTAGAGTTGAACTAGCTCTATAACCTAGTACAAATAATTTTACACTAGAGTTGAACTAGCTCTATAACCTAGTATAAATAATTTTACACTAGAGTTGAACTAGCTCTATAACCTAGTTCAAATAATTTTACACTAGAGTTGAACTAGCTCTATAACCTAGTACAAATAATTTTACAATAGAGTTGAACTAGCTCTATAACCTAGTACAAATAATTTTACACTAGAGTTGAACTAGCTCTATAACCTTGTACAAATAATTTTACACTAGAGTTGAACTAGCTCTATAACCTAGTTCAAATAATTTTACACTAGATTTGAACTAGCTCTGTAACCTAGTACAAATAATTTTACACTAGAGTTGAACTAGCTCTATAACCTAGTACAAATAATTTTACAGTAGAGTTGAACTAGCTCTAGAACCTAGTACAAATAATTTTACACTAGAGTTGAACTAGCTCTATAACCTAGTACAAATAATTTTACACTAGAGTTGCACTAGCTATATTACCTAGTTCAAATAATTTTACACTAGAGTTGAACTAGCTATATAACCAAGTACAAATAATTTTACACTAGAGTTGAACTAGCTCTATAACCTAGTACAAATAAATTTACACTAGAGTTGAACTAGTTCTATAACCTAGTTCAAATAATTTTACACTAGAGTTGAACTAGCTCAATAACCTAGTACAAATAATTTTACACTAGAGTTGAACTAGCTCTATAACCTAGTACAAATAATTTTACACTAGAGTTGCACTAGCTCTATAACCTAGTTCAAATAATTTTACAATAGAGTTGATCTAGCTCTATAACCTAGTACAAATAATTTTACACTAGAGTTGAACTAGCTCTATAACCTAGTACAAATAATTTACACTAGAGTTGTACTAGCTCTATAACCTAGTACAAATATTTTTACACTAGAGTTGAACTAGCTCTATAACCTAGTACAAATAAATATACACTAGAGTTGAACTAGCTCTATAACCTAGTACAAATAATTTTACACTAGAGTTGAACTAGCTCTATAACCTATTACAAATAATTTTACAATAGAGTTGAACTAGCTCTATAACCAAGTACAAATACTTTTACAATAGAGTTGAACTATCTCTATAACCTAGTTCAAAAAATTTAACACTAAGGTTGAGCTAGATCTATAACCTAGTACAAATAATTTTACACTAGAGATGAACTAGCTCTATAACCTAGTACAAATATTTTTACACTAGAGTTGAACTAGCTCTATAACCTAGTACAAATAATTTTACACTAGAGTTGAACTAGCTCTATAACCTAGTATAAATATTTTTACACTGGAGTTGAACTAGCTCTATATCCTAGTACAAATAAATTTACACTAGAGTTGAACTAGCTCTATAACCTAGTACAAATAATTTTACACTAGAGTTGAACTAGCTCTATAACCTAGTACAAATAATTTTACACTAGAGTTGAACTAGCTCTATAACCAAGTACAAATACTTTTACACTAGAGTTGAACTATCTCTATAACCTAGTTCAAAAAAAATTACACTAAGGATGAACTAGCTCTATAACCTAGTACAAATAATTTTACACTAGAGTTGAACTAGCTCTATAACCTAGTAAAAATATTTTTACACTAGAGTTGAACTAGCTCTATAACCTAGTACAAATAAATTTACACTAGAGTTGAACTAGGTCTATAACCTAGTACAAATAATTTTACACTAGAGTTGAACTAGCTCTATAACCTATTACAAATAATTTTACACTAGAGTTGAACTAGCTCTATAACCAAGTACAAATACTTTTACACTAGAGTTGAACTATCTCTATAACCTAGTTCAAAAAAATTTACACTAAGGTTGAACTAGCTCTATAACCTAGTACAAATAATTTTACACTAGAGTTGAACTAGCTCTATAACCTAGTACAAATATTTTACACTAGAGTTGAACTAGCTCTATAACCTAGTACAAATAATTTTACACTAGAGTTGAACTTGCTCTATAACCTAGTACAAATATTTTTACACTAGAGTTGAACTAGCTCTATATCCTAGTACAAATAAATTTACACTAGAGTTGAACTTGCTCTATAACCTAGTACAAATAATTTTACACTAGAGTTGAACTAGCTCTATAACATAGTACAAATAATTTTACACTAGAGTTGAACTAGCTCTATAACCAAGTACAAATACTTTTACACTAGAGTTGAACTATCTCTATAACCTAGTTCAAAAAAATTTACACTAAGGTTGAACTAGCTCTATAACCTAGTACAAATAATTTTACACTAGAGTTGAACTAGCTCTATAACCTAGTACAAATATTTTTACACTAGAGTTGAACTAGCTCTATAACCTAGTACAAATAATTTTACACTTGAGTTGAACTAGCTCTATAACCTAGTACAAATAATTTTACCCTAGAGTTGAACCATCTCTATAACCTACTTCAAATAATTTTACACTAGAGTTGAACTAGCTCCATAACCTAGTACAAATAATTTTACACTAGAGTTGAACTAGCTCTATAACCTAGTATAAATAAATTTACACTAGAGTTGAACTAGCTCTATAACCTAGTTCAAATAATTTTACACTAGAGTTGAACTAGCTCTATAACCTAGTACAAATAATTTTACAATAGAGTTGAACTAGCTCTATAACCTAGTACAAATAATTTTACACTAGAGTTGAACTAGCTCGATAACCTTGTACAAATAATTTTACACTAGAGTTGAACTAGCTCTATAACCTAGTTCAAATAATTTTACACTAGTGTTGAACTAGCTCTGTAACCTAGTACAAATAATTTTACACTAGAGTTGAACTAGCTCTATAACCTTGTACAAATAATTATACACTAGAGTTAAACTAGCTCTATTAGCAAGTACAAATACTTTTACACTAGAGTTGAACTATCTCTAAAACCTATGTCGGCGTGCGACACCTATGGGATCGCATGGATCCCTTTTACGGTTCGGCAGGGAAAAAGGCGTGCACAAAGAGCAGATCCAGCGATCAACGCAAGGGATTTTTACCCAGGTTCGGGCCGCTGAGAAGCGTAAAACCCTACTCCTGCTTTAGTGTGTTGTGAGTCTTTGAACTCTGGCTCCAGGAGCGCTATGTGATAAACAGTACACAGCCGCTACGCATCCGTCTGGGCCAGAAGGTCCTCTCCCCTGTAGCTACGCCTTGGGCCTCCTTTTATATGTCGAAGGCGTCACCAACAGTGGTGTAAAGTTGCTACAGCGTTTTCATGGTTATCACTGACGTCTTAGGACAAACGCATTAAATGCTCTGTTTAGGTGTCCCTAACTTTCTTGGGGACGGGAAAAGAGCCCGTCCCATCAGCACCGCTTAACCCCATCCGCCGTTAGCGCCTTGACACGTACCCAGGAGGACAAAACCTAAATGACAGGCTGGTCGCTGCGCTGGAGCGGTGACAGGGTGGCGAGGTCTTGCCGGGTGCGAGTCTTGCCGAGGCTCCGCAAGCCATCCCGGCAAGAATCTCGCAGGGATCCCAGCCTTTGGTCTTCTGTCTTCTGATTATTGACTTGAATGCTTTCTTGACATTCTGGCACTTGCATTCAGCTGTCCCCCGGCAGGCCTTGCCGCTGGTGTACGACACCTATGGGATCGGGCGGATCCCTTTACGGTTCGGCAGGGAGAAAGGGTTGCACAAAGAGCAGGTCCAACGATCAACACGAGGGATTTTTACCCAGGTTCGAGCCGCTGAGAAGCGTAAAACCCTACTACTGCTTGGTTGTATGAGATGTGTTCTAGCTCAAATTTTGGGAGCGCTACAGTACATAGCCGCTACTCATGCAGAATGGGCCAGAGAAGACCCCCCTGTAGCTATGCCTTGGGCCTCCTTTTATACGTTCGAAGGGGTCACCAACAGTAGCGTACAGTGCGTACATGAGGTGTAAAGTATCTACAGTGCTATCATACCTAATACTGACGACTCAGGACAAATGCATTAAATGCTCTGTCCAGGTGTACCTTAGCTTCTTGGGGACGGAAAAAGGGGCCGTCCCATCAACACCGCTTAAGCCCATCCGCCGCAGATGCCATGACACGCGTCCAGGAGGATAAACCTCGTCTGACAGGTTGGTCGCTGCGCTGGAGCGGTGGCAGGGTGGCGGGATCTTGCCGGGTGCTGATCTTGCCGTGGCTCGACGGGCCAGCCCGGCAAGATCTTGCCGGGTGCCCAGCCTTCGGTCTTCTGATCATCGGCTTGAACGCCTTCTTGATAGTCTTGTGCTTGTTCCTAGTTGTCCTCCGGCAAGCATTTTGCCGGGAGTTCAACATCGGGTCTTCTCGGTGACCTGCCTGGAGGTCTCCTCCCAGGAAGGCTTGCTTCCCGGAAATTCTGATCTTGCCGGTCTTGAGCTTGCCGGTCTTTGAGCTTGCCGGTGATGCGCAACAAATTGCTGTGCCCATGCTGGAGCCTGAGGCTCGACAGCAAGGACTAACGGTATGTCTTCTGCCCCGTGTGCGTTTGTCTCTACGGCAAGGGCTTGAGGCCCTGCCGGAGCCTGTGGAACCCCGGCAGGCTTGGCGTTGTTCCCGGCAAGTAGTCCTTGCCGGAAAACCCTTCTGTGTTCTATGAGTGGATGTCTTCTCAGCCATGCCCTTCCCGCCTGGAGGCTGCAACTTGCCGGTGCATGTCCAGGGGTAATGGACACCCCCTGTTCATTACACCGACAGGAGCCCCCGGGCCTGGGCCAGACAAGCGTGCACAGTGTTGTTCGGGCTAGGCCCAAAAACATGCAAGGTACACGCGCGGCGAGAAGTAACCGTCACTCATGACTTTAACTACACGCTGATGATGATGCAAGAGAGCTTGCGGTTTGCCGGACCTTGGGCTTGCCGGCAGCGTGGGCAGACAGAGCAGGACGGCAGCGGGAGTTGTGTGCCCGAAAGGGAGTGCCACACCGTGCGACGAAGAGCCAGCCCCCGAGCCTTCCCCGTAAAGGGTACTGCTGGTGCGGTGCTCGATTCGTGCAGTCATCCCTACTATCGCCGCCGTTTACTACGAATGCCTCACTGCCGTCTTGCCGGCCTCCAGCATGGCGCCCTTGGCTTTCTCTGTTTTGCTGCAATGGCGCATGTAAAGGAATAATTAATCTTAGTCAAGCCAATCTTTATGTATGCAAGATATGAATGTTGCTCCCCTCTTGATTAATTCCGTCCTTGCATATATCTTATATCCTACGCTGTCTGGAAACCTTGCCGGTGCGCACGTTTTCCGCGAGCGCTAGGTGCGGGACTTTAGCAGCCTGCTGGAAACGCCGCCACCGGCAATGTGACTTGCCGGGTCAGAACGCAGCTGCTAAGTTTGCCGAGCGGACTCGAGGCGAAACTAGAGCGCGGGCTCACCACGACAAGGTTCCTTCACGTGCAGATTAATGTACAAGGTAGAAAAATCAATCAAGATAGCCCATGCTTGCCGGAAAGCTTTCCGGTGCGCACGCTCCAGTCGGCAGCGCTTGGAGGAAACGGGTCCTTAGCAGCTTGCCGGGAACGCCGCCTCCCGGAAAGGTTTACCTTCCCGGTGTCTGTGTAGCCGCCTAAGTTGTCGAGTGGACTCGAGACAACTAGGGGCGCTATTGGCCCCGGGAAGGCTCCTTTGCATGTAGGTGCAAGGAGCAAGCGAGGACAGCAAAAGAAATGTAATTGTCACAGGTTTTTGTAACTTAGCTTTTCCTGCTGTGCATCTCGCATATCGAGGCCGCGCTCGTGGTGACGACCGGCAGGCTCTCTAGAAGGTTACTCTCTAGGACGCTGCCAGCCCCCGAGCCTGCCTTCCATGCGTATTCCTGCAACACTGATTGGGCATGTAATGCCACGACAACGTTTTAGCACAACAAGTTAATTAGCTTCTGGTTTATGATTAATTTTCTACAATCTCGACTTCTGTCGAATGTTCCCTTGCTTGCCGGTACTTTCTGGTGCGCACGATCCAGTCAGCAGCGTTTTGAGGAACGGATCCTTAACAGCTTGCCGGGAACGCCGCCTCCCGAAAAGGTTTACCTTCCCAGCCTTAGTGCAGCTGCTCATATCGCCGAGCGGACTCGAGGCGACTAGGAGCGCAACTAACTCGGGGAGGCTCCTCGGCATACAGGTTTACGCAGAAATCCGAAAATAAAACTCATCGAGCCTTTTCCGTGAACAATTGCATTTTTGTACAATGAATCCCTACGCTTGCGGGAATACTCCCCGAATGCGCACGTTCTGGTCGATGGCGCTTAGGATCAGGTCCTGTCTAGCAGCCTATCAAGAACGCCGCCTCTTCAGGAGCTTAACGCTCTAGAGACAAACGCAGCTGCATCTGTGTTGTTGGGCGGACCCAGAACAACCAAGAGCGTAGAGTGTTTCCAGAGCGCTCCCTCGCGCACAGGTTATACAAAACTACCATCAAGGATAAGGCTACACAACAAAAAGCAATCAAAGCTTTAGGACTTAGCTTTCTGTAAGTAGAGCGAAGTCGCCATGGACGATGAAGCTGATGCGCTGACCGCTAGATCAGGTTCGCGCAACCTTTCCCCCTACCTGGCGCGCCAAAGATGTCGGTGTACGACACCTATGGGATCGCGAGGATCACTTTACGGTTCGGCAGGGAGAAAGGCTTGCACAAAGAGCAGGTCCAACGATCAACACGAGGGATTTTTACCCAGGTTCGGGCCGCTGAGAAGCGTAAAACCCTACTCCTGCTTGGTTGTATTAGATGTGTTCTAGCTCAAGTTCTGGGAGTGCTACAGTACTCAGACGCTACTCATGCAGAATGGGCCAGAGAAGATCCCCCTGTAGCTACGCCTTGGGCCTCCTTTTATATATTCGAAGAGGTCACCAACAATAGCGTACAGTGCGTACATGAGGTGTAAAGTATCTACAGTGCTATCATATCTTATACTGACGACTCAGGACAAATGCATTAAATGCTCTGTCCAGGTGTCCCTTAGCTTCTTGGGGACAGAAAAAGGGGCCGTCCCAACAGCACCGCTTAAGCCCATCCGCCGCAGATGCCATGACACGCGTCCAGGAGGATAAACCTCGTCTGACAGGCAGGTCGCTGCGCTGGAGCGGTGGCAGGGTGGCGGGATCTTGCTGGGTGCTGATCTTGCCGGGGCTCAACGGGCCAGCCCGGCAAGATCTTGCCGGGCGCCCAGCCTTCGGTCTTCTGATCATCGGCTTGAACGCCTTCTTGATAGTCTTGTGTTTGTTCCCAGTTGTCCTCCGGCAAGCATCTTGCCGGGAGTCCAACATCGGGTCTTCTCGGTGACCTGCCTGGAGGTCTCCTCCCAGGAAGGCTTGCTTCCCGGAAATTCTGATCTTGCTGGTCTTGAGCTTGCCGGTCTTTGAGATTGCCGGTGATGCGCAACAAAGTGTTGTGCCCATGCTGGAGCCTGAGGCTCAACAGCAAGGACTAAAGGAATGTCTTCTGCCCCGGGTGCGTTTGTCTCTATGGCAAGGGCTTGAGGCCCTGCTGGAGCCTGTGGCCCCCCGGCCGGCTTGGCGTTGTTCCCGGCAAGTAGTCCTTGCCGGAAAACCCTTCTGTGTTCTATGAGTGGATGTCTTCTCAGCCATGCCCTTCCCGCCTGGAGGCTGCAACTTGCCGGTGCATGTCCAGGGGTAATGGACACCCCCTGTTCATTACACCGACAATGGGGTACTAAAAAAACCCAAACTTTAGTACACCAACAGGAGCCCCGGGCCTAGGCCAAACACGGGTGCGAGGCGTTGTTGGGCTAGGCCCAAACAGTGCACGGGCACGCGTGGCAGGAGTCAGCAGTTGTAATCATTCCGCTTACTGCGCCCCCCACGACGCACATTGAATGCGTGACGTGGGATACGTGCGCGGAGCGGCCGCAATAGCAGCACGCTCGCAAAAGCGTTTTCATATTGACTAGTAAAGAGGCAGCCTCGTGCCTTCCCCATAAAAAGGAATCCGCAGAGGCGCTTGCTCATTTACCTCCTGTCCTTTCCAATCTGGAAATCGCCGTCGTCTCCTTCCTCGAGTTCGAAACAGAGCCTCTCCCACTCATCCGCCGCCTCCACGCCCTCACCGTCCTCGGCGTCTGCTCCCATAGTCGCCATGCCGCCCAAGGCGAGCAAGGGCAAGGAGGTGAAAGCCGCCGTCCCGGAGAGCGAACTGGTGAAGATGCGGAGGGAGCATGTCATCTTCACTCCGGCGCTCGATGCGAGCACTCTGAAGGACCGAGACCTGTGCATGTAGGCGAGGGAGATGAAGGCTCATCCTGCTACTCGCATGAGCCCAGGTGAAAGCACAACATGCTCCCTTGGTGATTTTGATAATTCATGACAACATACATTGTCTCTTGGACTAATACTTTTACCTAGTGTATTTCAGATAAAGTCCGCAGAGAGGGTTGGCAAAAGGATTGTGGAGATTGTAGAAATACCCCAAGATGCAAGGAAATGGATTGGCAAAGTATCAAGGAAGAGGACTCTACATTTTACATTTGTGAGGAATCGCTTTGAGTCCATAGGAAAGCCAATACTATTAAAAGGGGGTAAGGTTTTGTTGGTGAACAAAATGCTCATACGTGCACAAGTGATAGTCACCAAAAACACCCACAAGCTCTCCCACCAAAGTCTGTCCAAAGCCAAATACTCAAAATCGGTGCAACCAACATTTCCATCCCGGTGACACCGATTCTCAACCTCAGACAGACTCAGCCAAACCCTAGCCACTTCGGTGCAACCGATTCTATCTCAGTGCCACCGAGTTTAGGTTGCCAACTTTCTGTTACGCAAATTCACAATATCGGTACCACCGAGATTGTTGGATCGGCGTCACCGAGAATGTCAATCTGACCGTTGGTCACCTTATCGGTGCAACCGAGTTTCGTATATCGGTCTCACCGAGATTCAAAAGTTGCCACCTTTTGGTCACTTCGGTACCACCGAGATTTACACATCGGTGTCACCGAGTTGGTCATTTTGTGTGTAACGGCTGGATTTTTGGGGATGCCTATATATACCCCTCCACCACCACCTACTCGAGAGAGAAGCACTCAGAACTATTCCATACTTCCCCCATCCAGTTTTCTGAGAGAGAACCACCTATTCTTGTGTTGAGGTCAAGATCTTCCACTCCAACCATATGGATCTTGATTTCTAGCCTCCCCAAGTTGCTTTCCACCAATCCCATCTCTTCCACCAAGCCAAATCTATGAGAGAGTGATTGTGTGTTGAGGAGTCTATCATCTTGAAGCACAAGAGCAAGGAGTTCAATAACATTACCGAGCCTATTACCTTTTGGAGGGTGGTGCCTCCTAGATTGGTTAGGTGTCGCTTGGGAGCCTCCTACTTCGTGTTGTGGAGTTGAACCAAGAAGTTTGTAAGGGCAAGGAGATCGCCTACTTCGTGAAGATCTACCCATAGTGAGGCTAGTCCTTCGTGGACGGAAGCCGTTATGGAATAGTCAAGGTTGCTACTTCGTGGACCGTTATGGGTGGAGCCCTCCGTGGACTCTCACGACTGTTACCCTCCGTGGGTTGAAGACTCCATAAACGTGGACGTACGATAGCACCACCTATCGGAACCACGGGAAAAATCCTTGCGTCTCCAATTGTGTTTGATCTCCATATCTCTACTCTTTACTTCATGTGCAATGTCTTTACTTTCCGCTGCCATATTTGTTGACATGCATGTGTAGGGCTGTTAGACTTGCTAGACTTGCTATAACTGTTAAAATCTGCCAACCAATTAACTTGGGAAAAGGTTAGGTTTTAAATTCCTGCTAGTAGTCTATTCACCCCCCCTCTAGACACTCTTCTAGTGATCCCTCAATTAGTATCAGAGCTTTGGTCTCCATTGCTTCGGTCTAATCACCGAGGAGGAAGATGGATGTGTCTAGTATAGGGAGTTTGAGTTGTAGAGTGCCTATTCTTGATGGAGAGTACTATAGTCAATGGAAAACTTTGATGCTTGAGCTGTTTAATGAATTTAAATTGAGCAAATTTGTTAAGAGCCCCTATGTGCCTCCCATTGATCCCTTGCATCCCACACACGAAGAGGAAGTTGATATGCTATGCAATCTTAGAACTGTCAATCTCATTGTTAGAGCTTTGCCTAGAAATGTGCTCAATCAAATGAAGAATTTTGTATGTGCTTACACTTTGTGGAATGACTTGGAGAAACAATATCCAAGTTATTAATTGAGTAATCTTGATGAAATTCTTCATAAAACTATTGCTTTCCACAAAATGACGCCTAGTGATCCTAAATTTGATGATTGTCTATTTGAGCTTAGAGACCTCATGCGTGCCGAAGGAGATGTCACAACTATCAACAATATCATTATAGAAGTCCTTCGCATTCATAAACTTGAACATTGTCATGATCACCATCCTAACGAATCTCTTGTTCTTTATGACGAGGATTTCCCACTTGATGATGACAATGTGGAACATGGCTACTATGATGAAGATGAGCTGTTCGACATCGAGTCTGAGAAGATCATGAACAATCTAAGTCTCATGGCAAACTTCAAGGATTACATGTCCGGAGGAAAAGAGTGGATTCTCGATAGCGGATGTACCGATCATATGACCGGAGATAGAGAGATGTTTGAAGAGATCACACCAAACCATGGACCACGAAGGTACGTAACGTTTGGAGACAACTCCAAGGGTAAGGTACTTGGTCTTGGTAAGGTGGCCATATCCCATGATAGCTCTATCCAAAATGTTATGCTTGTTGAATCTCTTGGCTACAATCTTCTTTCCGTATCTAGACTTGCTGACTTTGGTTTTAATGTGCTATTCACGAAAGTAGATTGCCAAGTGTTTCGTCAAGATAATCATAAAATAGTCTTTACCGGTTTCTGTAGAGGTGATCTATACATTGTTGACTTCACTAAGAGATCCAAACCTCGCACTTGTTTAATTGCTAAATCCTCTAAAGGTTGGCTTTGGCATAGAAGACTAGGACATGTTGGCATGCGTAATTTAGACAAGCTTATCAAAGGTGATCATATACTTGGTGTTAAAGATGTTATCTTTGACAAAGATAGACTTTGTAGTGCTTGTCAAGCTGGAAAGCAAGTAGGTGGAAGTCATCCCGTTAAGAATATCATGACTACTAGGAGACCACTCGAGTTACTTCACATGGATCTTTTTGGTCCCAACGCTTACAAGAGTCTCGGTGGAAATTCCTATGGTCTAGTTATAGTTGATGATTTTTCCAGATTTACGTGGGTATTCTTTCTTGATGATAAGTCGCAGGTTCAAAAGATCTTCAAGAACTTCGCTCGCAAAGCGCAAAATCAGTTTGAAGTGAAGATCAAGAAGGTTCGGAGCGATAATGGATCGGAGTTCAAGAACACCCATGTGGATACCTTCCTTGACAAAGAAGGTGTCTCACATGAGTTCTCGGCTACGTACACGCCTCAACAAAATGGAGTTGTTGAGAGGAAGAACTGGACGCTCATTGAGATGGCAAGAACGATGCTTGACGAATACAATACGCCAAGACACTTTTGGGCAGAAGCCGTGGAAACAGCATGTCATGCCACAAACCGACTTTACTTGCACAAGCTTCTCGGTAAAACGGCATACGATCTACTCACCGGTAACAAACCCCAAGTTGGATACTTTCGGGTATTCGGATCAAAGTGCTACATTCTTGATAAGCATCGTCGTACTAAATTTGCTCCTAAATCTCATGAAGGATTCCTACTTGGTTACGGATCGAACTCTCACACTTACCGTGTCTACAACAACTTCACTCGAAAAGTTGAAGAGACAGTAGATGTGAAGTTTGATGAATCTAATGGTTCGCAAGTCGAACAATTGCCAAATGATCTAGGTGATAAGGACCCTTCGAAAGCTATCCAAGATTTGCCCATCGGCAAAATTCGTCCCATGGAGGTGAAGGAAAGTACTTCATCAACACAAGTGGAAGCCCCTACTTCACGTCAAGGTGAACCACAACATGACATGGAGGCATCCACAAGCGGTACACGACAAAATGATGAAGAGGAGGAAGTGCATCATGAAGATCCACCACAACCACCTTCACCACCACCTCAAGGGAACGACACCATCAACAACAACGAAGATGAAGGAGATGATGATGATGAAGAAGAAGCTCCACCATCTAACAAGCCCAAGCTACCCCGAGTTCGAGCACAAGTGACCAAGAACCATCCCCTAAACCAAATCTTTGGTGACATCCAAAACGGGAGAATCACTCGCTCTAAAACTCGTCTAGCTAACTTTTGTGAGCATTATTCTTTCATCTCTAGCATTGAGCCCTTGAAGGTAGAACAAGCTCTTGAAGACGCGGATTAGGTGAACGCGATGCATGAAGAGCTTCACAACTTCGAGAGGAACGAAGTGTGGACACTCGTGGAGAAGCCCAAGGATGAGCAAAACATCATCGGAACCAAATGGGTGTTTCGGAACAAGCAAGACGAAGACGGTCAAGTCGTGCGCAATAAGGCTCATCTCGTAGCCCAAGGGTATACGCAAGTCGAAGGTATGGACTACGGTGAGACCTACGCCCCCGTTGCTAGACTTGAAGCTATTCGCATTCTTCTTGCCTATGCTAATCACCATGATATCACGCTTTATCAAATGGACATTAAAAGTGCCTTTTTGAATGGTGAGATTGAAGAAGAAGTCTATGTTAAGCAACCACCTGGTTTTGTGAATCCTAAGAAACCTAATCATGTTTACAAGCTTCGTAAAGCCCTCTATGGTCTTAAGCAAGCCCCTCGTGCTTGGTACAAATGCTTAACGAAGTTTCTCATTGAAAAAGGTTTTGAAATTGGTAAAATTGATGCAACCTTGTTCACTAAGAGAGTTAATGGTGAATTATTTGTATGCCAAATCTATGTGGATGATATTATCTTTGGATCTACTAACCCACAATTTAGTGAAAGATTTGGAAGGTTGATATTCGAGAAGTATGAGATGTCTATGATGTGTGAGCTGAAATTCTTTCTTGGTTTGCAAATCAAGCAAATGAAAGAAGGAACTTTCATCTCTCAAACTAAGTATACCAAGGACTTGATCAAGAAGTTCAACATGCAAGAGTGCAAAGGTATGAAAACCCCCATGCCTACTAGCGGACATGTTGATCTTACCAAGGAGGATGAACCGGTTGATCAAAAGTTTTATCGATCTATGATTGGTTCATTGCTATATCTATGTGCCTCTCGTCCCGATATTGTGCTTAGTGTTTGCATGTGTGCTAGATATCAAGCTGCACCTAAAGAGTGTCATCTTTTGGCCGTGAAACGTATTGTGAGATATTTGATACAAACACCAAACTTTGGCATTTGGTATCCCAAAGGATCTTCCTTTAACCTTGTTGGCTATTCCGATTCGGATTATGCCGGTGACAAGGTTGATAGAAAATCCACCTCGGGTAATTGTCAATTTTTGGGTAGATCTCTTGTGTCTTGGTCCTCCAAGAAACAAAACTCGGTATCTTTATCCACTGCCGAAGCTGAGTATATCGCTGCTGGATCTTGTTGTGCACAATTACTATGGATGACACAAACGCTTAAGGATTATGGAATCCATGTTAAAAATGTTCCATTACTTTGTGACAATGAAAGTGCTATTAAAATTGGTCATAATCCTGTGCAACATTCTCGAACAAAACATATTCAAGTTCGACATCATTTCATTCGTGATCATGTTGCCAAAGGAGATATTAATCTTAAGCATGTTCGCACTAACAAGCAATTGGCCGATATCTTTACCAAGCCACTTGATGAGAAAACATTTTGTTATTTGAGGATTGAGTTGAACATCATTGATGCTTCAAACTTGAGCTAGTCTCACTCGGTTGCATGCAAGGGCATGAGCTTTCTTGATACTTCCATGATATTTCTAACATGTTATTTTATGCCATGGAATTCTATGCTCCCTTGTATTGCATCTAACCCTTTGTAGGTACTTGGGAGAATATCATTCCACAAGATTGCCATCAATTCAACTCTTAAGCAATCTTGTCATTATCAAGTATCCACAACCCTTCTTGATGATCGAAGGAAGAAGACACCTCAACCATATCCTTGACATACATTTATAATTCTTAATTTGGTATCATGTCAAATGGATATATCTATTGCCCTTCCTTGCATGACTAACCTTTGTAGGTGACAAGTGTACTAAAACGAGAAGGATTGCTCCCAACTCAAGATGATCTTCATCAACCTCGAGCATCCTCAACAAGTTAACCTACGAGCAACGTCATCAACATCACTCAAAGGTATGTACTCATATCCTTGAAAAGGCTTTGCTCCTAGTCATGAGCTAAAGCAACTCATGTGATATGAAGACATTAAAATGCTTAATCGAAAAATGGTAACCCCATTTTGAGCTTAACGTAGAGTATGACCTATGATCAAGTATTCTTACTTGGCTCCTAAGTCAATATACTCTAATATAGGTGACCTAGTCACCGCCCATCATCTAGTTAAGTATCTTGTTTGGTTCATTCTCTATTTTGCAAAGATTTCTTGAAACCACTCAAATCTTCTCTAGTTGATATTTTTCTGTAAAAACTTTTGCATTCCCTTTGAAAAAGTTCTCTGTTGACGCCTTGAAAACAGAAACTTGGTCCCTTATTTCTGTTGCTGTTTTAGCCTCGGAGCCGCCGATACATATTTCTCGGTTCTACCGAAATTGCAGATAAACTGCACTACAAAACTTTGGTACCACCGATTGATCTGTCTCCGAGTCACCAATTTCTTTTCTTTTTCTTATTTGTGTTTTTTTTGCAAATCTATGTTTCTTTTGCAATCCTACAAGCAATACTTCTGTTACTTCGATGATCCCGTTAAAAAAAACGGGGGAGAATAACAAAAGATAATCTTAGGGAGAGAATTTCTTAATTTAAGGATCCCTACCTTAACGGAAGAAGGGGGAGAATAACAAAATCTTACAACATCTAAAAGGGAGAGAAACTATTTTCCATGATTCCCTCAGTTTTCTTTTCTATGAACCCTACATTCTGTGACCCTTGTTCTCAAGGATCCCTTCTCAGTCAATGATCCCTATAGCTATCCCTGTTTTTGACCTTTTTTGAAATTAATGGCAAAGGGGGAGAAGAACAAAGCTTCATGCTAAAGGGAGATACATGCTTATGCAAAGGGGGAGATATGATCAAGGGGGAGAGCCAATATCAATATTCATACTCACTTAAACAAGGGGAGAATATCAAAGTAGGGGGAGAAGACAAATTTGGAAGTTTACCCTTCTCACCCTATCCAATCCCAACATCTACATGCTGAGATTCAGGGGGAGAGGATGTTCTACTATTGTCATATCTAAGGGGAGAAAGAAATAATTTCGAAGACATATCAATCTTAAGAAATGCTATCTTCTATATGTTCTCCATATCTTGGTACTGTTGAGTTCTATTGCCTTGTTGTTTGGTAGAATACTCTTGTGTTTTCTAACATTGTTTTCTCAAGTGTGTTTCTACTACTAGAATGCTCAAGAACTCAAGGTAAGTATATGCATCATACCCTTGATAAAGATGATCTCTTGATTCTTGCACATATTGTTTGCAAGAGTGAAGTCTTGAACAAGGATACATCTCATTCATATATGTTTGATGCATATGGCCAAGATATACATGACTTATTATATCCCTTCATCCATATGTGTGTCCATGCATTCCAAAGCAACTATCCTTTAAAGGACTGCACACATTTAGGGGGAGCAAATCTAAGTCATGTGTCTCTCAAAGTCTTCATTATATCCATGCATATCTTTATTTGAAGCTTTGATTGTATGTTGTCATCAATTACCAAAAAGAGGGAGATTGAAAGCACAAAATGCTCCCTTGGTGGTTTTCATAATTCATGACAACATACATTGTCTCTGGGACTAAAACTTTTACCTAGTGTATTTCAGATAAAGTCCGCAGAGAGGGTTGGCAAAAGGATTGTGGAGATTGTAGAAATACCCCAAGATGCAAGGAAATGGATTGGCAAAGTTTCAAGGAAGAGGACTCTACATTTTACATTTGTGAGGAATCACTTTGAGTCCATAGGAAAGCCAATACTATTAAAAGGGGGTAAGGTTTTGTTGGTGAACAAAATGCTCATACGTGCGCAAGTGATAGTCACCAAAAACACCCACAAGCTCTCCCACCAAAGTCTGTCCAAAGCCAAATACTCAAAATCGGTGCAACCAACATTTCCATCCCGGTGCCACCGATTCTCAACCTCAGACAGACTCAGCCAAACCCTAGCCACTTCGGTGCAACCGATTCTATACCGGTGCCACCGAGTTTAGGTTGCCAACTTTCTGTTACGCAAATTCACAATATCGGTCCCACCGAGATTGTTGGATCGGCGTCACCGAGAATGTCAATCTGACCATTGGTCACCTTATCGGTGCAACCGAGTTTCCTATATCTGTCTCACCGAGATTCAAAAGTTGCCACCTTTTGGTCACTTCGGTACCACCGAGATTTACATATCGGTGTCACCGAGTTGGTCATTTTGTGTGTAACGGTTGGATTTTTGGGGATGCCTATATATACCCCTCCACCACCACCTACTCGAGAGAGACGCACTCAGAACTATTCCATACTTGCCCCATCCAGTTTTCTGAGAGAGAACCACCTATTCTTGTGTTGAGGTCAAGATCTTCCACTCCAACCATATGGATCTTGATTTCTAGCCTCCCCAAGTTGCTTTCCACCAATCCCATCTCTTCCACCAAGCCAAATCTGTGAGAGAGTGATTGTGTGTTGAGGAGTCTATCATCTTGAAGCACAAGAGCAAGGAGTTCATCGACTTTACAAAGCCTATTACCTTTTGGAGGGTGGTGCCTCCTAGATTGGTTAGGTGTCGCTTGGGAGCCTCCTACTTTGTGTTGTGGAGTTGAACCAAGAAGTTTGTAAGGGCAAGGAGATCGCCTACTTCGTGACGATCTACCCATAATGAGGCTAGTCCTTCGTGGATGGAACCCGTTATGGAATAATCAAGGTTGCTACTTCGTGGACCCTTATGGGTGGAGCCCTCCGTGGACTCTCGCGACCGTTACCCTCCGTGGGTTGAAGACTCCATAAACGTGGATGTACGATAGCACCACCTATCGAAACCACGGGAAAAAATCATTGCGTCTCCAATTGCGTTTGATCTTCCTATCTCTACTCTTTACTTCATGTGCAATGTCTTTACTTTCCGCTGCCATATTTGTTGACATGCATGTGTAGGGCTGTTAGACTTGCTATAACTGTTAAAATCTGCCAACCAATTAACTTGGGAAAATGTTAGGTTTTAAATTCCTGCTAGTAGTCTATTCACCCCCCCTCTAGACACTCTTCTAGTGATCCCTCACCAGGTTCCTCCAAGGGTGGCCCAGATAAATTCCCCTTCTTTGCCGACTACTTTTACTGCGGGCTCTGTCCCCCGTTTTCTGATTTCTTCATCGACATCATATACACATACGGCTTCCATCTCTTGGATTTTACGCCGAATGCCGTGACATGCATGTCAGTCTTTGCCCATCTTTGTGAAAATTTTGCCGGAGTAGTCCCTAGCACAGCCCTCTTCCGCCACTATTTCATTCCCCGTATTCAAAAGGGAGAGGCCCTTTCTGGTTCTATCACCTGGATTCCAAGGACATGGAACAAAGAGATATACCAAGACGGGGTCTACCGCGAGAAGTGGGAAGAATGGCGGGCCAAGTGGTGCTGGATTCAGGAGAAAGACCCTCAGCCCTTCTGTTCGCCTCGACGAACAAAAATGGCGCGCGGTAATGACTGGAGCGCCCTCGATCCTCAAGATGAGAAGCTCACAATTGCAATTACCAGGATCCACCGCCTCAGAGTTGCCGGGCTCACAATAGAAATGATTGGCGCTGATTTCCTTTGCCGGCGCATCGCCCCTCTGCAGAACAAAGGGAGACCAGCCTGGGAGTTCCGGAATGCGGCAGATATCATGAGGCTGCGCCCTGGTTTGAATAACAACTTGACGGTCATGCAACACATAGCTCTCTGCCACAAACTGTTCAGGTCTGACATGGGATACAAGTTGCCGGCTAGCGTAATTCCTCTGTGCAACAACTCCGCTTTGGCCTCAATCATTGCCATGATGTCGGTGTGTAATGCTCACGGCCTTGACGGAACTTGGGACGAACCATCCGCAGAGCAGGCACAAGAGTTCTTTGACAACTTGTCGGAGAGGGCCATCCGGGAAGAAACGAACCTCATCCGCCCCACCACTGATGAAGAAGTGGCGTATATTGCCAGCAGGGCGGAAGAGGCGAATCTTGCTGCGGAGGCCGGCAGCGTTGGCTTCATGGAAGGGGAAGCCAGTGAAGAAGAAGGGATGTCTGAGGGAAAACTTGCCGGGCAGGGCGAGGTTGCCGGAGAGCAGAGTGGCACAGCTGCCGGGGGCCCTTCTGCCGAAGATACAGCCGAGGAGCAGCTGCACGAGGAGCCCCCAGCTCCCGAGAAGAAAAAGAAGCGTGTTCTTCGGAAAGCCACCTCTGGTGCCTCAGCCCACCAACCTTCCTCGAGTGGTGCAGCCCCCGGCAAGGGGGCGGTCGGCAAGGCTGCGCAGCGGCAAGAAGCTCAACAGCAACCTGTGCAGCGTACGAGACGCTCGACCGCGGCAATGACCAAAGCGGCGGGGGTGTCTCGTACGACGGCACCAACAACCGGAGCAGCAGGGTCACACCAACCCTCCGCTTCTGCCACAGCCAAGCGACCCAGGACCACTCCTTCACCTCCTCACACGGACACCGTGGCAGAAGTTGACTTCGACCTCTCTGCCTTTAGCCCGGAAAGAGAAGAGTAAGGGTCCTGTCACATCTTTTAACTTATGAATTTCCGGTTTTGCTTATCTTGTTTGCCTTGCTTTGGCCTATCCCTGCAGAGATACGGAAACGTTGGCGCAAAGGATGGCGAAGAAGGTGAAGACTTCGACGGGCGATGAGCCGCCAGCAAGCACCACAGGTGCGCCAGAGCCGATCACCATCAGCCCGGAGCCCAGCCCACAACGCAGTCCTCAACACAGCCCCCAGCGTGAGTTCATTACTCATTTCCCACTGGCGAGCGTTCAGACGTATATCTTCGCCACTGACGCCGCCGAGCTTGCAGGAGACGAACAGCAACAAGGAGAGCTATTGGAGGCCATCCCTGATGCGCCGCCTCCGTCACCTACGCCGCCCAGAGACGGATCTTCGGCAAGGGCTTCCGCTAGCGAGCCCATTCTTGTTGAGGAGGAGCCGGCAAGCATAGGCACCGGCAGTCCTACATAGGCAACTAATGTTGCCGGGAAAGGAGAAACCACCTCTCAACAGCTTGACGCAGGTAAACCGTTTGCCTCAGAGTACTTGTCATTCTGTCTTTATATATTATATATATATTTTTTGTCTTCTTGAACTTCAACCTTGGTCTCATCTTGTTTCCCTTTCTTTGGATTTCAGATCTCCCTTTGATGGAAGAAATGGATGTCGATGTCGTCATCGAGGAGACCGCCAGGGATGCTGCCGCCGAGGCCGACAGAGTTGCCGCTGACGAAGCCGCCAAGGACGTACAGGAAGAAACCGCCAAGGAGTCTGCTGAGAAGGTCGGCAAGGAGTTCAGTGACCATACTGATGGCATTCCTGCCGTAGGAGCGCCAGGTGCTACGCCGGCCACGGAGCCCCCAGTTGCCGGTGAGGCGGTTGTTGAGGATCAGCCGTCAACATCCGAAACCCCCTCTTCAAGCAGATATCTTAAGGTTGGCGAGAACCTATTCGTCAACATACCAGGAACGGCAAGCACTGGGGTGCCAACTGAAGGGAAAATTTTCGACGAGGAAGTCATCACCGCTGCCGGACTCAAAATTATTGACGAACCAAGTGCCAGCAACAGCAAATCCAAGGAAGAACAGCTCCTCCAATCCATGAGCGACAACTTTCAAAAGCTCCAGGCGCTCTACCACACTCGAAAGGAGAAGTTGGACTCCAGGGCAGCAGTTATTGGAGCAGCGGAGGCGGATTTCTAGAAGCGCGTCGAGGAAATGCAAGTCTGGTACGCCGAAGCTTTTCAAGAGTTGAAAACTGGTCAGGAACAGCTGAGTGAAAACTGGAACGAACTCCTCTTAAAGCAGTCTGACATCGAGAAGGCGCAAGAGGACGTTTCGCAACGGGTTGCTACAGAGGAAGCTCGCCTAACGAAACGCCGTGTCGGGCTTGATGCCTATGAAGAGGACCTTGCCGCTCGCGAGAAGGCGCTTGCCGACAAGCTTCGCGGCAAGGATGAAGAAATTGAAAAGCTTGTCGCGCAGCGAACCAAGGAGCTGGAGCAGAAACACAAGGAAGCCCTCGAGGCTCTGGCCATAGACCACGTCGGCAAGCTGAAGGAAGCCGTCAATGCTGCCGAAGCTGCAGAGGCCGCCAAGAACGAGCTTGACGATAAGGTGAAGAGGCTGGAGGCGGAACTTGAGTATCACGGCAAGGAGATCTCGACGCTCAAAGCCGAAAGAGAGAAGACTCTCTACAGCCTGGCGGAGATGCAAACCGCCATATCCGACAAGACCAAGCAACTCACCTCAGCCAATGAATCCATTGCCGATCTGAAACTGAAGCTGACCACGCTGGAAGAGTCCCTTGAGAACAGCAAGGCTCGTGAGAAGGTCTTGATCAAAGATCTCCGGAATGAGAAGGACCTGCTCAAGAGCGCCGCCGTCACTTATAATGATTATGCGGCAGGTGTGCAGATCTGGACTGAGCGCCTTGTCGATGTCATGGAAAAGCTTACAGCACAACTGTCCACCATGGGCCTGCAAAACTTCAACTATTCTTCCAACGATAGGGTGTCTCCGAGCGCCAGGTTGACCATGTTCTTTGAGGGCATGATTGACGCCCTGAAGCTGCTCCATTCTGATCGAGCAACCCGTCTGGCCAACGAATCCCGCAAACTCTGCCGGGCCGTCCTCCTCAAGGTGCTCATCAAAGTGGTGTACAATAAACCCGGCATCAACCTCACCAACGTTCTTGACCGTTTGCCGAAGGATGTGGACCTCAAGGCATTCGAAGAACTTGTCGCCCCCATCGTCGACAAGGTGGACCAAGTCAAGAGGGTCGAAGGCCAGCGCAGGGACTAGCTGCTTCACTTCTTTTTGTCACCACCATTCCATGCCAAAGACAGTTTTATCTTAAGTTAGAATCGCGGCAACTATTAATGTAATATAACTGGCTGTGTTTTGAATGAATGCATGCTATTACTCTTGTCTGATTTCTATCTGTATGGTACACGCCCTATGCTTTATTGGAAACTTGCCGGTGCGCGTAGCCTTGCTGCGAGCACTTTCAGGAACGGATCCTTAGCAGCCTGCTGGAGGTGCCGCTGTCGGCAAGATACCTTGGCGTCTTCAGTGCAGCCACTTAAGCTGTTGAGCGGACTCGAAACAAAGTAAGGGCGCAACCGATCATGACAAGGTTCCTTCGCGTGCAGGTTTTCCATAAAAAAGTCGAAATCGTCCAAGGAAAATAACTTTATAATGAAAATTTTACTTAGAGTTTTGCAACTTAGCTTTTCGTTGCTGTACTCCTTTCTGCAAGATATCAATTTTGAACATCGCCTATTGGTGTCCATACCATCATCCCCCCGGCAAACTTGTACGTGAGGGAACCTTCTATCCTTTAAGAAAAAGAAAGAAGAGAAAATAGGGATATGGAACCTTGGCGGTTCGTTAATACTTACTGGAAATAAGCGTAATACAACATCTCAGACAAACATGCATATAAGTAAACATGAAAATCGACAAGAATTGTAAAACACTTAATCTTATTCAACTATGCACAGGGTCTGCGCCTGGCTTTGTACAAAGGATTATATGCCTTGCCGGCAAAACTTGTACAAAAGATGGTTGCCGGAGGACCCGGCAACCGCGCCTTATGGATAGAACTTACAAAGATGTTCGATATTCCAGGAATTGCTCACTGGAACGCCATCTTCGGTCTCCAGGCGGACTGCACCAGGCCTGGTGACTCGTACTACCCGATATGGGCCTTCCCACTTCGTCGTCAACTTGTTAGAATTCTTGGCCGACTAAACGCACCGAAGAACAAGGTCGCCTTCCTCAAGACTTCGGGCATGAACCTTGCGGCTATGGTAGAGGCGCAAGGCTTGATGGTAGCGTGCAGCTCGCACAGCAGCCTGAAGACGATCTTCCTCAAGGAGCGTAACGTCATCTTGCCGCAACTGCTCTTGCTCAAGCTCATCATAGGCGAGCACCCGAGGTGACCCATATGTGAGTTTCGTGGGGAGAACTGCTTCCGCCCCGTATACTAGGGAGAAGGGTGTCTGGCTGGTGGCTCGATTTCGTGTCATACTGATTGACCAAAGAACTGCCGGCGGCTCATCAATCCAGCGTCTTCCGCACTTGCGCAGCTTGTCGAAAGTTCTTGTCTTAAGACCTCGCAACACCTCAGCATTTGCCCTTTTCGCCTGGCCGTTGCTCCTTGGATGAGCAACAGAAGCAAAACAGATCTTGCCGCCAAGGTCTTGGACGTACTGCATGAAGGTGTGGCTCGTGAACTGTGTGCCGTTGTCAGTGATGTTCCTGTTTGGTACACCAAAATGGCAAACTAGTCCTTTGAAGAACTTGACGGCTGATTGTGCTGTCACCTTCCTCACTGCTTCCACTTCCGGCCACTTTGTGGACTTGTCGACTGCGACGTATAAGTACTCAAAGCCCCCGGTAGCACGGGGGAAAGGGCCCAAAATGTCGAGCCCCCAGACCAAAAATGGCCAGGAAAGAGGGATTGTCTGAACAGCTTGAGCTGGTTGATGCAATTTATTTGAATGGAACTGGCACACTTCACACTTGGTTACTAGTGCAGTTGCATCCTGGAGAGCAGTGGGCCAAAAGAAACCTTGCCGGAATGCCTTACCAACAAGAGCTCTTGATCCTATGTGGGAGCCACATATGCCTCCATGTATCTCTGCTAACAACTCCAGTCCATCCTCCCGAGGAATGCACTTCAATTTCACACTGTTCGGTCTCTTTCTGTACAGGACATTGTCCAAAAACTGGTACATATTAGACTGACGGGCTACTTTCTCCGCTTCTTCCTGTTCTTCGGGGAGTTCTCCTGTTTGGAGGAACTGAACAATGTGTTGTGCCCATGCTGGAGCCTGAGGCTCGATAGCAAGGACTAAAGGCATGTCTTCTGCCGCGGGAGCGTTTGCCTCTACGGCAAGGGCTCGAGGCCCTGCCGGAGCCTGTTGTCCCCCGGCAGGCTTGGCGTTGTTCCCGGCAACTTCCTTGCCGGCAAGGTTCTTGCCGGCAGCTTCTGGGAGCTCTGCGGGAAAGTACTGGCCGGAATTCAACTTCCTTCTCTTATCTTGCTTCCCTGATGGTACTACGGATGGCTGAGTCAATTGAAGCACAAAAGTCCCTGGTTCCACAGGTAACTTGAGGGCAGCACGTTTTGACAAGTCGTCGGCAATGCTGTTCTCTGTACGAGGAACATGCTCTGTTTGCAGACCGTCAAAGCGCTCCTCCAACTTCCTCACTTCATCTACATAAGCTTCCATCAACGGGCTCTGATAATCTTTGTTGATTTGCTTGACGACAAGCTGTGAATCACCTCTGACGATGAGCTTCTTAATTCCAAGGTCTGCCGCGATCCTGAGACCGGCAAGCAGCCCTTCATATTCTGCAGTGTTGTTTGTCGACTTCTCCCGGGGAAAGTGCATCTGGATTACATATTTGAGGTGCTCTCCGGTGGGTGCGACAAGCAGCACGCCAGCACTGGCGTCTTGCAGCGAGAAAGCCCCATCAAAATACATAATCCATTCTCGACTCGTTTCCTTGCCGGGGAGGGTTGTTTCTTGAATCTCTTCGTCCGGCGTTGGGATCCATTCTGCAATGAACTCTGCCAAGGCTCTGCTCTGAATAGTTGAAGTGCTTTCAAATTTGAGACCAAAGCTTGACAGTTCCAACGCCCACTCCACAATCCTGCCGGTCGCATCTGGATTTCATAAAATCCGTTGCAACGGAAAGCGAGTGACGACGGTGATCTCATGTGCCTGGAAATAATGGCGCAGCTTCCTCGAGGCCATAAGGAGGCCGAAGAGCAACTTTTGCACGCCAAAGTATCTTGACCTAGCCCTCCGCAAAAGGGAGCTGACAAAATAAACTGGGCGCTGCACCATCTTCTTCTTCTATGTCGTTTCATTAGACCGCGCAGATTCTGCTTTATCAGCACCAGACTCTGCCGGGGAAGATCCCGGCTCGTCGCTTGGCGGTCTTGCCGCTGCCGCTGCTTCTTCATCAGCTTCTCTCTCTGCCACTAACGCAGTACTCACCACTTGATTCGTTGCCGCCAGGTATAGCAGCAACGGCTCTTGTGGTTTTGGCGCGACTAGTACTGGCGGAGAGGAGAGGTACCTCTTCAAATCCTGCAGCGCTGCCTCTGCTTCCGGAGTCCACTTCATTGGACCTGCCTTTTTCAAGATTTTGAAAAAGGGCAGGGCACGCTCAGCAGATTTGGAGATGAACCTACTCAGAGTTGCAACGCAGCCGGCAAGACGACGCACATCTTTGACACGTCTTGGCGCTTCAATCTTCTCAATTGCCTTGATCTTGTCGGGATTCGCCTCGATCCCACGCTGAGACACAAAGAACCCGAGAAGCTTGCCGGACGGAACGCCAAACACACACTTCTCAGGATTGAGCTTCAAATTGATCTTGCGTAGGTTCGCAAACGTCTCTTCTAGATCTTGTATGAGCGTTGCTTTGTCCTTGGTTTTAACCACTATGTCATCCATATAAGCTTCCATATTTCTATGTAGCTGGGGCTCAAAACCGATCTGAACCGCTCTTGCAAACGTTGAACCAGCACTTTTCAACCCGAAAGGCATACGTAAGAAGCAATACGTACCACACGGTGTGATAAATGCGGTTTTCTCTTCGTCTTCCTTAGCCATGATAATGTGATGATACCCTGAATAAGCGTCAAGAAATGACAGCAAATCACAGCCGGCAGTGGAGTCCACAATCTGGTCGATGCGCGGCAAGGGAAAAGGATCTTTTGGACAGGCTTTATTGATATCTGTATAATCAATACACAACCTCCATTTTCCATTCGCCTTGCGCACTACAACTGGATTGGCCAACCATGTTGGATGGAGCAATCCTCTAACCAAACCTGCCGCTTCCAACTTCCTGATTTCCTTGGCAATAAATTCTTGCCACTCCAAGGCTTGCTTCCTAACTTTCTGCTTGACGGGCCGTGCATGAGGACAGACAGCAAGATGGTGCTCAATCACCTCCCTGGGAACACCGGGGATATCAGATGGTTGCCATGCAAACACATCGACATTCGCCCGCAGGAAGGTAATGAGCGCGCTTTCCTATTCGTCGTCGAGGGTGGAACTTATGGTGAAAGTTCCTCCCGTACCATCCTCCTTGATGGGCACCTTCTTAGTTTCTGGTGGAGCTGCCTTGGATTTCTTGCTCTTGCCGGTGGAGCTCTCTGGCACATCCTCAACAGAAGCGCAGCACTCCGAGAAGGTGCGTTTGCCGGAGTGTGTGCTAGAGGTCTTGCCGGTCTTGTTCCCCCCGGGAGCTTCAGCGGCAGGAGCAAGTGCCTTGGCGGCAGGTGCTGCAACTGCCTCCCGGTAAAGTTGGTCAGTGCAGATAAGCGCATCCTTCTTATCGGAGTTGACAGTCATGACGCTCATCGGCCCGGGCATCTTCAATGTATTATAAGCGTAGTGCGCTACCACAATGAACTTGGCCAGTGCTGGACGGCCAAGGATCCAATTATATGGCAATGGAATCTTGGTGACGTCGAAAACAATCTTTTCTGTTCTGTAGTTCAGGTCACTACCAAATGTTATTGGTAGTGTGATCTTACCCTTCGGCTGGCTCCTTCCTAGATTGATCCCTTGAAACGTGCCCGCTTCCTCGCGACCTTCATCAGGAATTTGCAACCTTTTGATCACATTGGGTGAGATCAAGTTCAAACCGGCTGTCGGAGAAACGACACCTATGGGATCGAGCAGACCCCTTTACGATTCGGCAGGGAGAAGGTTTGCGCAAAGAGCAGATCAAGTGATAAACACACGGGATTTTTACCCAGGTTCGGGCCGCAAAGATGCGTAAAACCCTATTCCCGCTTGGTTGTATTAGATGTGTTCTAGCTCTAGTTCTGGGAGCGCTACAGTACACAGCTGCTACACATGCAGAATGGCCAGAGAAGATCCCCCATGTAGCTAAGCCTTGGGCCTCCTTTTATACGTTCGAAGGGGTCACCAACAGTGGCATACAGTGCATACATGAGGTGTAAAAGTAGCTACAGTGTTATCATACCTAACACTGACGGTTTAGGACAAGAACATTTAATGCTCCGTCGAGGTGTCCCTTAGCGTCTTGGGGATGGGAAAAGAAGCCGTCCCATCAGCACCGCTTAAGCCCATCCACCGCTAGCACCTGACACGTTACCAGGAGGACAACAGCTAAAAGACAAGCCGGTGACCATACTGGAGCGATGACAGGGCAGTGAAGGCTTGCCAGGTGCGAGCCTTGCCGGGGCTACGCGGCTAGCCCGACAAGATCTTGCCGGGGCGCCTAGCCTTCGGTCTTCTATCTGCTGATCAGTGACTTGAAAGCCTTCTCGACTTTATGAACTTGCATTCGGTTGTTCCCCAGCAGGCCTTGTCGCAGGTGTAGCTACAATTGTCCGTGCACAAGTACGGGGTACTAAGGGACCCAATTTTAGTACACCGACAGGAGTCCCCGGGCCTGGGCCATACACGGGTGTGAGGCGTTGTTGGGCCAGGCCCAAACAGTGCATGGGCATGCGTGGCAGGAGTTATCCACCGTAATCATTCCATTTACTGTACCAGCCATGATGCCCATTGAATGCGGGACGTGGGGGACGTGCGCGGTGCGGCCGTTACAGCATCACGCTCGCGAAGCGTTTCAATATTATTTTAGTAAAGAGGCGGCCTCGCGTCCTCCCCATAAGAAGGAATCCGCAGAGGCGCTGCTCATTTACCTCTTGTCCTTTCCAGTCTGGGAACTGCCATCGTCTTCTTCCTCGAGTCGAAACAGAGCTCCTCCCATTCATCCATACCTCCACGCCCTCTCCGTCCTCGGCCCCAGCCCTCACAGTCGCCATGCCGCACAAGGCAAGCAAGGGCAAGGAGGTGGACGCCGCTATCTCGGAGAGCAAGATGGCGCGGATGCGGAAGGAGCACGTCGTCTTCCCACCGGTGCTCGATGCGGGCACTCTGAAGGAGCGGTACCAGATGATCTGGGCGACGGAGACGACAGCGCACCCGGCCACCTCCGTGAGTCCAGGTTCTTCCAGAGGCGGCCCAAATAAGTATCACTTCTTTGCCGATTACTTCTACTGCGGGCTCTGTCCTCCTTTCTCTGATTTCTTCAACGATATCATGCTCACGTACGGCTTCTAGCTTTTGGATTTCACGCCGAATGATGTGACATGCATGTCAGTTTTCGCTCACCTTTGCAAAAACTTCGCCGGAGTAGTCCCTAGCACCGCCCTTTTCCGCCATTACTTTATTCCTCGCATCCAAAAGGGCGAGGCCCTTTCCGGTTCCATCGCTTGGATTCCACGGCCAGGAACCAAGGAGGTTTACCCAGAGGGGGCCTACCGTGAGAAGTGGGATGAATGGCGGGCCAAGTGGTGCTGGATTTAGGAGACAAAACTCCAGCCCTTCTGCTTGCCGCGGCAGACGAAGATAGTGCGCAGCAATGACTGGAGCGCCCTCGATCCCTACGATAAGAAGCTCATAGTCGCTACTACCAGGATTCACCGCCTCAGAACTGTCGGGCTCACAGTAGAGATGATAGGCGCCGATTTCCTTCGCCAGCGCATCGCCCCTCTGCAGAACAAGGGGAGGCCAGCTTGAGAATTCCGGAACGCGGCAGACATCATGAGGCTGCGCCCTGGGCTGAACCATAACTTGACGCTTATGCTGCATGCAGTCCTCTGCCAGAAACTGTTCAGGGGTGATGTGGTGTGCAAACTGCCGGCAGGCATAGTTCCTTTGTGCAATAACTCCGCTTTGACTTCAATCATTGCCATGATGCCAGCGTTTGACGCCCACAGCCTTGACGGGACTTGGATCGAGCCGTCCGAGGAGCAGGCACAACAATTCTTTGATAATCTGTCGGAGAAGGCCATCCGCGCAGAAGAAAACCTAGTCCGCGCCACCACTGATGAAGAGCTGGCGTACATCGCCACCAGGGCGGAGGAGGCAAATCTTGCCGCGGAGGCCGGCACCGCCGGCTTCGTGGAAGAGGAAACCAGTGGAGGGGAAACGCTGCCGGACGAGAATCTTGCCGGGCAGGGTGAGACTGCCGAAGAGCAGGGTGGTACACCTACCGGGGGCCCTTCTGCCGAAGACACAGCCGAGGAAGAGCCGCACGAGGAGGCCCCAGCTCTCGAAGTGAGGAAGAGGTGCGTTCTTCGGAGAGCCGCCTCTGGCACCGCAGTCCACCAGCCTTCCTCGAGCGGTGGAGCCCCCGGCAAGGGGGCAGCCGGCAAGGCCACGCAGTGGCAAGGGGCTCATCAGCAACCCACGCCCGCCGCAGCCAAGTGGCCTAGGAGCACCCCTCCACCTCCTCCCGTGGCGGAAGTCGACTTTGACCTCTCTACCTTTAGCTCGGGAGAAGAAGAAGAAGAGTAAGGATCTTGCCGCGTCCTTTACTTTCTGAGTTTTTGGTTTGTCTTGACTCATTTATTTTGCTTTGGCCTGTCTCCACAGGGATACGGAAACATTGGTGCAGAGGATAGCGAAGAGGGCGAAGACTTCGACGGGTGAGGAGCCGCCAGCAAGCACCTCAGGTGCGCCAGAGACGGTCACCATCAGCCCGGATCCCAGCCCACGACGCAGTCCTCGACTCAGCCCCCGACGCAGCCCCCAGCGTGAGTCTATTACTCACTTTCCGCTGGCAAGTGCCGTGGTGTGCATCTTTACTGCTGACATCACCAGGCGTGCAGGAGGAGAGCAGTGACAAGGAGAACCATCAGAGGCCACCCCTGATATGCCGCCTCTGTCAACCACGCCGCCCAGGAATGGGTCTCCGGCAAGGACTTCCTCTAGCGTGCTCTACCGCGACGCCGGCAACCGCGGCAAGCATGGGCACCAGAAGTTCTACGCCGGCAACCAATGCTGGTGCAGGTACACAATATTCTGACTTTCTTTTTTGTCTTCTTGAACTTCCATCTCAATCTCATTTTGATTTGTTCTCCTGGCCCCCAGACATTCCCTCGGTGGAGCATATGGATGTCGATGCTGTCATCGAGGAGACCACCAGGGATGCTGCCGCCGAGGCTGATAGGATTTCCGCTGACGAGGCCGCCAAGAATGCTGGTGCCGAAGCCGCCGAAGCCGCCAAGAACGCTGCCGCCGAGGCCGCCAAGGATGCCAGCGCCGAAGCTGCCAGGGCTGCACAAGAAGAGGCCGCCAAGGAATCTGCCGAGAGGGCCGGCGAGGAGGCTAGTGACCGTACTGACGGCATCCCTGCCGCAGGAGCGCCAGGCGCTACGCCGGACACAGAGCCCCCAGCTGCCGGGGAGGCGGCTGTTGAGGAACAGCCACCAACATCCGAAGCTCCCTCGTCAAGCAAGTACCTCAAGATTGGCCACAACTTGTTCGTTAGCATCCCCGGCACGGCAAGCACTAGGGCGCCAACTAAAGGGGAAGTCTTTGATGAAGATGCCATCGCCGCTGCTGGGCTCGAGGTCATTGATGAACCAAGCGCCAGTAGCAGCAAATCTGAAGAAGAGAAGCTCCTCAAGGCCATGGGCGACAACTACCAGAAGCTCCAAACACTCCACCGCGCCCGGAAGGAGAAACTAGACTCCAGGGCCGCGGTTGTCGACAAGGTGGAAGCAGATCTGCAGAAACGTGTTGAGGAAATGCAGGCCTGGTTTGCCAAAGCTTTTCAGGAGTTGAGGGCGGGTCAAGAGCAACTGAGCCGAAGGTGGGACGAGCTCCTTGTGAAGCAGTCCGACGTTGAGAAGGCACATGAAGATGCCAAACAACAGGCCGCCACAGAGGAAGCACGCCTAAGAGAGCTCCGTGTTGGGCTTGAGGCTCATGATGACGACCGACCGCTCGCGAGAAGACACTTGCCGGCAAGCTCCGCGCCAAGGACGAGGAGATTGAAAGGCTTGTCACGCAGCGGACCCAGGATCTGGAGCTGAAGCACAGGGAGACACTTGAGGCCCTGACCACAGACCATGCCGGCAAGCTAAAGGAGGCCGTCGATGCTGCCGGATCTACAGAGGCCGCCAAGAACTTGCTGGAGGAGAGGGTGAAAAAGCTAGACATGGATCTTGAGGACCACGGCAAGAAGATATCAACGCTCGAAGCCGAGAGAGACAAAGCTCTCCACAACTTGATGGAGATGCAGGTTGCCATATCCGACAAGACCAAGCAGATCTCCTCAGCCACTGACTCCATAGACGATCTGAAAACGAAACTGGCCACGCTGGAGGAGACTCTTGAGGGCAGCAGGGCTCGAGAGAAGGCCTTGGTCAAAGATCTCCGAAATGAGCAGGAGCTGCTCAAGAGCGCTGCCACCGCTCACAACGACTATGTGTCAGGAGTGCAAATCTGGACTGAAAAGTTTGTCGATGTTGCGGAGAAGCTTGCCGCACAATTGTCCACCATGGGTCAGCAAGGCTTCAGGTACTCTTCTGACGATAGGGTGTCCACGAGCGCCAAGCTGACCATGTTCCTCGACCGCCTGCTTGAAGCCCTGGAGCTGATCCACTCTAGCCGAAAAACCCATCTGGCTAACGAGTCCCGCAAGCTCTGCCGGGCCGTCCTCCTCAAGGTGCTCACCAAGGTGGTGTACAGGAATCCCGGCATCAACCTCACCAATGTCCTCGACCGCCTGCCGAAGGACGCGGACCTCAAGATGGCCGAAGAGCTTGTCGCGCCCATCGTCGACAGGGTAAGCCAAGTCAAGAGAGTTGAAGGCGATCGCCGGGATTAGCTGCTTCTCCCCCTCTTGCCGCCATCGTTGCATGTCAAAGACAATTTTAATCTTATGTTAGAACTGTGGCAGTTATTATTGTAATATAACTTGCTATGCTCTGGATAAATGCTATGCTATTCCCCTTGCTTAATTTCTTTCTGTATGTATTCGCCCTACGCTTGATCGGAAACTTGCCGGCGCGCACACCCTTGCCGTGAGCGCTAGGTGCGGGACTTTAGCAGCCTGCTGGCGGTGCCGCTACCGGCAAGAGGCCTCGGTGTTTTTAGTGCAGCCACCTACACTGTTGAGCGGACTCGAAACAGGGTAAGGACGCAACCGATCACAACAAGGTTCCTTCGCGTGCAGGTTTTCCATACAAAAATTGAAATCGTTAAAGGTGAATAACAAAACAAAAATCTGCTTAAAGTTTTTGCAACTTAGCAACTTAGCTTTTCGTTGCCGTACTTCTTCCGGCAAGATGTCAACCTTGAACGTCGCCTGTCGGTATCCATACCATCCTTCCCCCCCGGCAAACTTGCATGCGAGGGAACCTTCTGTCCTTTGAGAAAAAGAAAGAAGAGAAAATAGAGATATGGAACCTTGGCGGTTCGTTAGCACTTGCTGGAAATGAGCGTAATACAACATCTCAGATAAACATGCACATAAGTAAACATGAACATCGACAAGAATTGTAAAACACTTAGGCTTTATTCAACTACGCACAGGGTCTGCGCCTGGCTTTGTACAAAGGATTACATGCTTCATCGGCAAGACTTGTACAAAAGGGGTTGCCGGGAGACCCGGCAACCGCGCCTTATGGATAGAACTTACAAAGATGTTCGATATTCCACGAGTTGCTCACTGGGACGCCATCTTCGGTCTCCAGGCGGACTGCGCCAGGCCTGGTGACTCGCACTACCCGATAAGGGCCTTCCCACTTTGGCGTCAACTTGTTGGAATTCTTGGCGGACTGAACGCGCCGAAGAACAAGATCGCCTTCCTCAAGACTCCGGGCATGAACCTTGCGGCTGTGGTATCGGCGCAAAGCTTGCTGGTAGCGTGCAGCTCGCACAGCAGCCTGGAGACGATCCTCCTCAAGGAGCACAGCGTCATCTTGCCGCAGCTGCTCTTGCTCAAGCTCACCATAAGCGAGCACTCGAGGTGACACGTATATGAGTTCCGTGGGGAGAACTGCTTCTGCCCCATAGACTAGGGAGAAGGGTGTCTGGCCGGTGGCTCGATTTGGTGTCGTCCTGATTGACCAAAGAACCACCGGCAACTCATCAATCCAGCGCCTTCCCCACTTGCGCAGGTTGTCGAAAGTCCTTGTCCTGAGACCTCGCAGCACTTCAGCATTAGCCCTTTCCGCCTGGCCGTTGCTCCTTGGATGAGCAACAGAGCCAAAACAGATCTTGCCGCCAAGGTCTTCGACATATTGCATGAAGGTGCGGCTTGTGAACTGTGTGCCGTTGTCGGTGATGATCCTATTAGGCACACCAAAACGACAAACTATTCCCTTGAAGAACTTGACGGCCGACTGTGCTGTCACCTTTCTCACTGCTTCCACCTCCGGCCACTTTGTGAACTTGTCGATTGCAACGTACAAGTACTCAAAGCCCCCGGTAGCACGTGGAAACGGGCCCAGTATGTCGAGCCCCCAGACCGAAAATGGCCAGGAAAGAGGGATTGTCTAAAGAGCTTCAGCTGGTTGATGCAATTTCTTCGAATGAAACTGGCACGCTTCACATTTGGTTACTAGTGCAGTTGCATCCTGGAGAGCAGTGGGCCAAAAGAAACCTTGCAGGAATGCCTTACCAGCAAGTGCTCTTGATCCTATGTGGGAGCCACATATGCCTCCATGTATCTCTGCCAACAGCTCCAGTCCATCCTCCCGAGGAATGCATTTCAATTTCACACCGTTTGGCCTCTTTCTGTACAGAACGTTGTCCACGAACTGGGACATACTAGACTGACGGGCTACTTTTTCCGGTTCTTCCTGTTCCTCGGGAAGTTCTCCTGTCTGAAGGAAATGGACGATGTGTTGTGCCCATGCTGGAGCCTGGGGCTCGACGGCAAGGACTAAAGGCATGTCTTCTGCCGTGGAAGCAGTTGTCTCAACAGCAAAGGCTCGAGGCCCTGCCGGAGCCTGTTGTTCCCCGGCAAGCTTGGCGGGAGCGTTTTTCTTGACGGCAAGAGCTTGAAGCTCTGCCGGAGTTTGTCGCTCACCGGCAAACTTGGTGTTGTTCCCGGCAACTTCCTCGTCGGCGGCTCCTGGGAGATATGCCGGGAAATACTTGCCGGAACTCAACTTTCTTCTTTTCTCTTGTCCCATCGATGGTGTCACGGAGGGTTGAGTCAGTCGGAGCACAAAAGTCCCTGGTTCCACAGGTAACTTAAGGGCAGCGCACTTTGACAGGCCATCAGCAATGCTATTCTCTGCACGAGGAACGTGCTCCATTTGCAGGCCTTCAAAATGCTCTTCCAACTTCCTTACTTCGTCTACATAAGCTTCCATCAACGGGCTCTGATAGTCTTTATTCACTTGCCTGACGACAAGTTGAGAATCACCCCTGACGATGAGTTTCTTGATTCCAAGGTCTGCCGCAACCCTGAGGCCGGCAAGCAGCCCTTCATACTTGGCAGTGTTGTTCGTTGACCTCTCCCGGGAAAAGTGCATCTGAATTACATACTTGAGGTGCTCTCCGGTGGGTGCGACAAGTAGCACGCCAGCACCGGCGCCTTGCAGCGAGAAAGCTCCATCAAAGTACATAATCCACTCTTGATTTGTTTCCTTGCCGGGGAGAGTTGACTCTGGAACCTCTTCATTTGGCGTTGGGGTCCATTCTGCAATGAACTCCGCCAAAGCTCTGCTCTGGATGGTCGAAGTACTTTCAAACTTGAAACCAAAGCTTGACAGCTCCAAAGCCCACTCCACAATCCTGCCGGTAGCATCTGGGTTCCGCAAAATCCGCTGCAATGGAAAGCGAGTGACAACGGTGATCTCGTGTGCTTGGAAGTAATGGCGCAGCTTCCTCGAGGCCATGAGGAGGCCGAAGAGCAACTTCTGTACACCAGAATATCTTGACCTAGCCCCCTGCAAAAGGGAGCTGACAAAATAGACCGGGCGCTGCACCATCTTCTTCTTCTGTATTGATTCATTTGGCTGCGCAGATCCTGCTTTGTCAGCACCAGACCTTGCCAGGGAGGACCCCGGCTTGTCGCTTGGCGGTACTGCCATTGCCGCTGCTTCTTCATCAACTTCTCTCTCTGTCACTAGCGCGGCACTCACCACTTGATTTGTTGCCGCTAGATATAGCAGCAACGGCTCTTGTGGTTTTGGAGCGACTAGGACTGACGGAGAGGAGAGGTACCTCTTCAAATCTTGCAGCGCTGCCTCCGCTTCCGGAGTCCATTTCATTGGACCCGCCTTCTTCAAAATTTTGAAAAAGGGCAGGGCGCGCTCAGCAGATTTTGAGATGAACCTACTCAGAGCAGCAACGTAGCCGGCAAGATGGCGCACATCCTTGACACGTCTTGGCGCTTCAATTTGCTCAATTGCTTTGAACTTGTCAGGATTTGCTTCAATTCCACGTTGAGATACAAAGAACCCGAGAAGCTTGCCGGATGGGACACCAAACACACACTTCTCAGGGTTGAGCTTTAAGTTGATCTTGCGTAGATTGGCAAATGTTTCTTCTAAATCTGATATGAGCGTTGCCTTGTCCTTGGTTTTGACCACTATGTCATCCATATAAGCTTCCATAATTCTATGTAGCTGGGGCTCAAAACCAATCTGGACCGCTCTTGCAAATATAGAACCAGCACTTTTCAACCCGAAAGGCATACGCAAAAAGCAATACATACCACATGGGGTGATAAACGCGGTCTTCTCTTCGTCTTCCTTGGCCATAAAAATCTGGTGATAGCCTGAATAGGCACCAAGGAATGACAGCAAGTCGCAGCCGGCAGTGGAGTCCACAATCTGGTCGATGCGCGGCAAGGGAAAAGGATCTTTTGGACAGGCTTTATTGATATCCGTATAATCAATACATAGCCTCCATTTTCCATTCGCCCTGCGCACTACAACTGGATTGGCCAACCATGTTGGATGAAGCACTCCTCTAACCAAGCCTGCCGCTTCTAACTTCTTGATTTCTTCGGCAATAAACTGTTGCCGCTCCAAAGCTTGCTTCCTGACCTTCTGCTTGACGGGCCACGCGTGTGGACAGACGGCAAGGTGGTGCTCAATTACCTCCCTGGGAACATCGGGGATATCAGATGGTTGCCATGCAAACACATCGATATTCGCCCGTAGGAAGGCAACGAGCGCGCTTTCCTATTTGCTGTCAAGGGTGGAACTTATGGTGAAAGTTCCTCCCGAGCCATCTTCCTTGGCGGGCACCTTCTTGGTCTTTGGCGGAGCTGCCTTGGACTTCTTGCTCTTGCCGGTGGAACTCTCTGGCATATCCTCAACAGGAGCGCAGCACTCTGAGGAGGCGCGCTTGCCGGAGTGTGTGCGGGAGGTCTTGCCGGTCTTCTTCCCCCCGGGAGTTTCAGCGGCAGGAGCAAGTGCCTTGGCGGCAGATGCTGCAACTGCCTCCCGGTAGAGTTGATCGGTGCAGATAAGCGCGTCTTTCTTGTCGGAACTGACAGTGATAACGCTCATCGGCCCGTGCATCTTCAGCACATTGTAGGCGTAATGTGATGCCGCCATGAACTTGGCCAGTGCTGGACGGCCAAGGATCCCGTTATATGGCAACAGAATCTTGGCGACATCGAAGACAATCTTCTCTGTCCTGAAATTCAGGTCGCTGCCAAATGTCACCGGCAGCGTGATCTTTCCCTTGGGCTGGCTCCTTCCTAGATTGACCCCTTGAAACGAGCCCGTTTCCTCGAGATCTCCATCAGGAATTTGCAATCTCTTGATTACCTCGGGTGAGATCAAGTTCAAACCGGCCCCACCGTCAACTAACATCTTCGTCACCTTGAGGTTGCGAATCGTTGGTGAGACCAACAACGGCAAACACCCAACCACAGTTACACGATCAGGGTGATCCTCAACGTCGAAAATGATAGGCGTGTTGGACCATTTCAAAGGCTTCTGCGTGCCGACAGATGGCTCAGTCGCATTAACCTCACGCGCCCATTGTTTAAGTTGGCGGTGGGAAGAATGCAATGAGGCACCTCCGTCAACGCACATGGCATCCGTAGCTTTCTGGAATTCTTGTTCACTGGACTCATAGTCCTCCTCAATGTCATCATCACCCCCCTCTTGCTTGTCGCGGCCCCGAGCGGGCCGGTCCTTCTGTTGCTTGGCCTTGCCGCGGCGACCTCCTCTGCCACCACGCTTCTTGCCGGACCCCTCCACGCCATCCTGGGCCTTCTCCTTGTCTCGCCTCTCGTACTCGGCTTTCTGCTTCTCGACAAGCTGCTCGACTTGCCGGCAGTCTTGGAGATCGTGTCCCTTGGTGCGGTGGATCTTGCAATACTGCTTGCCGGAACCGTCTGGCTTGTCGGCAGCCGCCAAGGCCTGGCAGGAGGCACACCCGGCAACATCCTTGCCGGGTCATCAACCTTGGCCTTCTTGGCAGTACCGGCGTTGTCGGATCCCTCAACGGCAAGCACGGCCTTGCCCTTGCGCTTCCTGTTACGCCGCCGGCCCTTCTTTGCCGGAGCGGCGGTGTCCTCATCTTCAGAGTCGACCCCTGCACCAGCATCTTTGCCGGGGAGTCTCCTCCCTTCTTCAGCTCGAGCACACTTATCTGCCAGAGCATAAAGCTCGACAACATCCCTAACCTTGTTCATCGCCAGCTCTTCCCGCATCCTGCGGTTGCGCACGTTCTGATGGAACGCGCTGATAACAGCGGCAGGATGAACGTCTGGAATGTTGTGATGTATGCGGCTGAACCTCTGGATGTACTTGCGCAAAGTCTCGCCTTCCTTCTGGGGGATGAGATGCAGATCGCTTTCCTGACCAAGAGCTTGGTGGCCTCCAGTGAAGGCGCCAACAAACTCATGGCACAAATCTGCCCAAGAAGAAATGGAATTCTCCGGCAGGTGCATCAACCACGACCTGACGTTGGGCTTAAGCACCAACGGGAAGTAGTTGGCGAGTATCTTGTCGTCACGAGCCCCGGCAGCCCGCACCGCAATGGTGTAGATGCTCAGGAACTCTGACGGGTGGGTCTTGCCGTCATATTTCTCCGGGACCTCCGGCTTGAACGTGTGGGAATTGGGCCACTGGACTCGCCGCAGCTCACGGGTAAATGCTGGACAACCCACCTCGTAAGGTAGATCGACAGGATACCCCGGCACTGGCTTGTCTACAGTAGGTCCTGCGCGCTTGTCGGACTGATAGCGCACTTCCCGCCACCGCTCGATGGTAGTTCGAGCGTCTTCCTTGCCTCGCTCCCGAAGAACTTGACGTTGATCGCGGTGAGTTCGCGGATCGGACGACACCGTGGAATCGTCATCACGGGTGTCGACCCGTCGAGTCAGTGACCGCTGCTGTCGTTGTGGAGGAGAGTGCACCGTGGTCGTAGCGCCTCCCGTCTTTTCGCCAGCGACACGCGTCGGCTCGATGGATTGCCGAGGCGAAGGCTCCGCCTGCTCCGGCTTATCTTCGTTGGTGAGGCCGACGAGGCTCTGAATGGCAGCTCTCCATTCGTCGAGCTTGTCCGCAGCAGGAGGGAAGTTCAGAAGCAGCTGTGCACGTGCCAGCACTTCTACTCGTGTAGGCGGCGGCGACAGGTGCGAGGAACGTGATGTGCTCTGACTCCCAACTATGTTGGAAGGAGGTAGATCACGGTCCCGCGACCGTACACCGCTTCCACCAGCATGTGGACGTGCATGCTGGTCTCGCACATCCCAAGGTCGATGCTCAAGAGATTTTCCGTGGGGACGCCCGGAACCACCAACATCACGGCGATGTTCATCGCGCGCGCCCTGAGAAGGTCGCGGCGCGTGCGCCGGTGTGGGTGTCTTGGAAGGCGCCCTTCCGTCTCTGGAGTTCGCTGCACCGCCCGCTGGCAGCACAACTCCGTCCTTGGATCTAGTGGCGCGAACGACGCCGCTCGCCTGGCTATGATCGCCAGAGCGTCGCGGAAGCTCAGAACCTCCGCCTTCTCCACCCGCATCGACGCCGTCGCCCGTGCGTGTAAGTACAGGTGCGGCGGACGTGGATGGTCCAACCGCCGCGAAACCCTTCTTCTTTGGGGCCATGGCGATGAAGATGATGAAGGAACTGACGCGCTGATCACTGGATCAGGTTCACGCAACCCTCCCCCTACCTGGCGCGCCAAAGATGTCGGAGAAATGACACCTATGGGATCGAGCAGACCCCTTTACGATTCGGCAGGGAAAAGGTTTGCGCAAAGAGCAGATCGAGCGATAAACACGCGGGATTTTTACCCAGGTTCAGGCCGCAAAGATGCGTAAAACCCTACTCATGCTTGCTTGTATTAGATGTGTTCTAGCTCTAGTTCTGGGAGCGCTACAGTACATAGCTGCTACACATGCAGAATGGCCAGAGAAGATCCCCCCTGTAACTATGCCTTGGGCCTCCTTTTATACGTTCGAAAGGGTCACCAACAGTGGCATACAGTGCATACATGAGGTGTAAAAGTAGCTACAGTGTTATCATACCTAACACCGATGGTTTAGGACAAGAACATTTAATGCTCCGTCGAGGTGTCCCTTAGCGTCTTGGGGATGGGAAAAGAAGCCGTCCCATCAGCACCGCTTAAGCCCATCCACCGCTAGCACCTGACACGTTACCAGGAGGACAACAGCTAAAAGACAAGCCGGTGACCATACTGGAGTGATGACAGGGTGGTGAAGGCTTGCCGGGAGCGAGCCTTGCCGGGGCTACGCGGCTAGCCCGGCAAGATCTTGCCGGGGCGCCTAGCCTTCGGTCTTCCATCTGCTGATCAGTGACTTGAAAGCCTTCTCGACTTTATGAACTTGCATTCGGTTGTTCCCGGCAGGCCTTGCCGCAGGTGTAGCTACAACTATCCGTGCACAAGTACGGGGTACTAAGGGACCCAATTTTAGTACACCGACACCGGCCCCACCGTCAACTAACATTTTCGTCACTTTGAGGTTGCGAATCGTTGGTGAAACCAACAATGGCAGACACCCGATCGCAGTTGTGCGATCAGGGTGATCCTCAGCATCAAAAATGATAGGTGTGTCGGACCATGTCAATGGTTTCCGAGCATCGACAGATGGCTCTGTTACATTAACCTCGCGCGCCCACTGTTTAAGTCGGTAGTGGGAAGAATGCAACGAGGTGCCCCCGTCAATGCACATGACTTCTGTAGCTTTTTGAAATTCATGCTCGCTGGACTTGTCGTCCTCCTCGTTGTCATCGTCACCCACCTCTTCCTTGTCGCGGCCTCGAGCGGGCCCCTCCTTCTGTTGCTTGGCCTTGCCGCGGCGACCTTCTCGGCCACCGCATTTCTTACCGGACCCCTCTGCACCATCCTGGGCCTTCTCCTTATCTCGCCTTTCATACTCAGCTTTCTGCTTCTCGACAAGTTGCTCAACTTGCCGGCAGTTTTGGAGATCATGGCCCTTGGTGCGATGGATCTTGCAGTACTGCTTGTCGGAGCCCTCCGGCTTGTCGGCAGCCGCCAAGGCCTGACAGGAGGCGCACCCGGCAACCTCCTTGCCGGGGCCGTCAACCTTGACCTTCTTGGCGGTGTCGAGGTTGCCGGATTCCTCGACAGCAAGCATGGCCTTGCCCTTGCGTTTCCTGTTACGCCGTTGGTCTTTCTTTGCCGGGGCGGCGGCGTCTTCGTCTTCAGAGTCGATTCCAGCGCCAGCATCCTCGCCGGGGAATCTCCTCCCTTCTTCAGCTCGAGCACATTTATCAGCCAGAGCATAAAGCTCGGCAACATCCCTGACTTTGTTCATCGCCAGCTCTTCGCGCATCTTGCGGTTGCGCACGTTCTGATGGAACACGCTGACAACTGCGGCAGGATGAACGTCTGGGATGTTGTGCTGTATACGGCTGAATCTTTGTATGTACTTGCGCATGGTTTCGCCCTCTTTCTGGGGGATGAGATGCAAATCACTTTCCTGGCCAGGAGCTTGGTGGCCTCCGGTAAAGGCGCCAACAAACTCAAGACACAGATCTGCCCAGGAAGAAATGGAATTTTCCGGCAGATGCATCAACCATGACCTGACATTGGGCTTAAGTACCAACGGGAAGTAGTTGGCGAGTATCTTGTCGTTGCGAGCCCCGGCAGCCCGCACCGCAATGGTGTAGATGCTCAAGAACTCCGATGGGTGAGTCTTGCCGTCGTATTTCTCCGGGACCTCCTGTTTGAACGTTCGGAAATTGGGCCACTGGACTCGCCGCAGCTCACGGGTAAAAGCTGGACAACCCACCTCATAAGGTAGGTCACCAGGATACCCTGGCGCAGGCTTGTCTACAGTGGGTCCTGCGCGCCTATCAGATTGATGGCGCACTTCCCGCCGCCGCTCGATGGTAGTCCGCGCGTCTTCTTTGCGTCGTTCCCGAAGAACTTGACGTTGATCGCGGCGAGTTCGCGGATCAGACGATGCCGTTGAATCGTCATCACAGGCGTCGATCCGTCGAGTCAGCAACCGCTGTTGCCGCCGTGGAGGAGAGTGCATCGTGGTCGTACCGCTTCCAGTATTTTCGCCATCGGCGCGCGCCGGCTCGATGGACTGCCGCCTCGAAGGCTCCGCCCGCTGCGGCCCATCATCATTAGCGAGGCCGATGAGGCTCTGAATAGCAGCTCTCCATTCTTCAAGCTTCTCCGCAGCAGGAGGAAAATCCAGGAGCAGCTGTGCTCGCGCCAATGCTTCTGCTGGTGTAGCCGGCGGCGAAAGGTGCGAGGATGAGGGATCACTAGAAGAGTGTCTAGAGGGGGGTTAATAGACTACTAGCAGGAATTTAAAACCTAACCTTTTCCCAAGTTTATTGGTTGGTAGATTTTAACAGTTTTAGCAAGTCTAGCAAGTCTAACAGCCCTACACATGCATGTTAACAAATATGGCAGCGGAAAGTAAAGACATTGCACATGAAGTAAAGAGTAGAGATAGGAAGATCAAACGCAATTGGAGACGCAATGATTTTTTCCCGTGGTTTCGATAGGTGGTGCTATCGTACATCCACGTTTATGGAGTCTTCAACCCACGGAGGGTAACGGTCGCGAGAGTCCACGGAGGGCTCCACCCATAAGGGTCCACGAAGTAGCAACCTTGATTATTCCATAACGGCTTCCGTCCACGAAGGACTAGCCTCACTATGGGTAGATCTTCACGAAGTAGGCGATCTCCTTGCCCGTACAAACTTCTTGGTTCACTCCACAACACGAAGTAGGAGGCTCCCAAGCGACACCTAACCAATCTAGGAGGCACCACCCTCCAAAAGGTAATAGGCTCGGTAATGACGATGAACTCCTTGCTCTTGTGCTTCAAGATGATAGACTCCTCAACACACAATCACTCTCTCACAGATTTGGCTTGGTGGAAGAGATGGGATTGGTGGAAAGCAACTTGGGGAGGCTAGAAATCAAGATCCATATGGTTGGAGTGGAAGATCTTGACCTCAACACAAGGGTAGGTGGCTCTCTCTCAGAAAACTGGATGGGGCAAGTATGGAATAGTTCTGAGTGCTTCTCTCTCGAGTAGGTGGTGGTGAAGGGGTATATATAGGCATCCCCAAAAATCCAACCGTTACACACAAAATGACCAACTCGGTGACACCGATGTGTTAATCTCGGTGGTACTGAAGTGACCAAAAGGTGGCAACTTTTGAATCTCGGTGAGACCGATATAGGAAACTCGGTTGCACTGATAAGGTGACCAACAGTCAGATTGACATTCTCGGTGACGCCGATCCAACAATCTCGGTGGTACCAATATTGTGAATTTGCGTAACAGAAAGTTGGCAACCTAAACTCGGTGGCACCGGAATGGAATCAGTTGCACCGAAGTGGCTAGGGTTTGGCTGAGTCTGTCTTAGTTTGGGAATCGGTGGCACCGAGTGGAAACTATTGGTTGCACCTATTTTGAGTATTTGGCTATGGACAGACTTTGTGGAAGAGCTTGTGGGTGTTTTTGGTGACTATCACTTGTGCACGTATGAGCATTTTGTTCACCAATCAAAACTTTACCCCCTTTTAATAGTATTGGCTTTCCTATGGACTCAAAGTGATTTCTCACAAATGTAAAACGTAGAGTCCTCTTCCTTGAAGCTTTGCCAACCTATTTCCTTGCATCTTGGGGTATTCCACAATCTCCACAATCCTTTTGCCAGCCCTTCTCTATCGACTATATCTGAAATGCACTAGGTAAAAGTATTAGTCCAAGATACAATGTATGTTGTCATGAATTATCAAAACCACCAAGGGAGCATGTTGTGCTTTCAATCTCCCCCTTTTTGGTAATTGATGACAACATACAATCTAAGCTTCAAATAAAGATATGCATGGATATAATGAAGACTTTGAGAGGCACATGACTTTGATTTGCTCCCCCTAAATGTGTGCAGTCCTTTAAAGGATAGTTGCTTTGGAATGCATGGGCACACAAATAGTAGAAAGGATATAAGAGTCATGTGTATCTTGGCTATATGCATCAAATATATAGGAATGGGATGTATCTTTGTTCAAGACTTCACTCTTGCAAACATTATGTGCAAGAAGCAAGAGATTATCTTGACCAAAGATATGATGCATATACTTACCTTGAGTTCTTGAGCATTCTTGTAGTAGAAATACACATGAGAAAACAATGTTAGGAAACACAAGAGTATTCAACTAATCAACAAGGCAATAGAACTCAAAAATACCAAGATATGGAGAACATATAGAAGATAGTATTTCTTAAGATTGATATGTCTCCAAAATCATTTCTTCCTCCCCTTAGATATGACAGTATTAAAACATCCTCTCCCCCTGAATCTCAGCACGTAGATATTGGGATTGGATAGGGTGAGAAAGGTAAACTTCGAACATATCTTAGATAATCCTCCAAATATGTTTTTCTCCCCCTACTTTGATATTCTCACCTTATATGAATATTGATATTGGCTCTCCCCCTTGATCATATCTCCCCCTTTGCATAAGCATGTATCTTCCTCTTTAGCATGAAGCTTTGGTATTCTCCCCCTTTGGCATTAATTTCCAACAAGGTCAAACACAGGAATAGATACAGGGATCATTGATAGGAAGGGATCCTTGAGAACAAGGGTCATTGAATGTAGGGTTCATGGAAATGAAAACTGAGGGAATCATTGAAAAGAATTTCTCTCCTTCTGATATTTTGTAAGACTGCTCCTCCTTTGAGTTAGGGATCCTTGAATAAAGAATTTCTTTTGTTATTCTCCCCTTTTTTTTAAAAAAAAAGGGATCATCGAAGTAACAAAATCCTCACATGAAATGGCACAAGAGAAACATAGATTTGCAACAGCGATCATAAGTAAGAAAAGAAAACAAATCGGTGACTCCGAGATAGATAAATCGGTGGTACCGAGATATTGTGGTGCAGCTTATCTGCAATGTCGGTAGAACCGAGAAATATGTATCGGTTGCTCCGAGGCTAAAACAGCAAAGGAAATAAAGGACCAAGTTTCTGTTTTCAAAGTGTTGCCAGAAAAAAAATTCAAAGGGAATGTGAAAGTTTTTACAAAGGGATATCAATTAGAGAAGATTTGAGTAGTTCCAAGAAGTCTTCGCAAAATAGAAAGTTAACCATCCAAAATACTTAACTAGATGATGGGCGGTGACTAGGTCACCTATATTAGAGTATATTGACTTAGGAGCCAAGCAAGAATACTTGATCATAGGTCATACTCTACGTTAAGCTCAAAATGGGGTTACCATTTTTCGATTAAGCATTTTAATGTCTTCATATCACTTGAGTTGCTTTCTCCCATGACTTGGAGTAAAGCCTTTTCAAGGATATGAATGCATACCTTTGAGTGATGTTGATGACGTGGCTTGTAGGTGAACTTGTTGAGGATGCTCAAGGTTGATGAAGATCATCTTGAGTTGGGAGCAATCCTTCTCGTTTTAGTACACATGTCACCTGCAAAGGTTAGTCATGCAAGGAAGAGCAATAGACATATCCATTTTACATGATACCAACTTGAGAATTATAAATATATGTCAAGGATATGATTGAGGTGTCTTCTTCCCTCCATCACCAAGAGGGATTGTGCATACTTGGTCATGACAAGATTGCTTATGATTGGAGTTGATGGCAATCTTGTGGAATGAGATTCTTCCAAGTACCTACAAAAGATTAGATGCAATACAAGGGAGCATAGAATTCCATGGCACAAGATAACATGTTAGGATCTACATGGAAATATCAAGAAAGCTTATGCCCTTGCATGCAACCGAGTGAGTCTAGCTCAAGTTTGAAGCATCAATGATGTTCAACTCACTCCTCGAGTAACAAAATGTTTTCTCATCAAGTGGCTTAGTAAAGATATCGGCCAATTGCATGTTAGTACAAACATGCTCAAGATCAATATCTCCTTTGGCAACATGATCATGAATGAAATGATGTCTAACTTGAATATGTTTAGTTCGAGAGTGTTGCATAGGATTATAACCAATTTTAATAGCACTTTCATTGTCTCAAAGCAATGGAACATTTCTAACATGGATTCCATAATCCTTAAGCGTTTGTGTCATCCATAAAAATTGTGCACAACAAGATCTAGCAGCAATATACTCAGCTTCGGCAGTAGATACAGATACCGAGTTTTGTTTCTTGGAGGACCAAGACACAAGAGATCTGCCCAAAAATTGACAAGTACCCGAGGTGGATTTTCTATCAACCTTGTCACCGGCATAATCCGAATCGGAATAGCCAACAAGGTTAAAGGAAGATCCCTTGGGATACCAAATGCCAAAGTTTGGTGTTTGTATCAAATATCTCACAATACGTTTCACGGCCAAAAGATGACACTCTTTAGGTGCAGCTTGATATCTAGCACACATGCAAACACTAAGCATAATATCGGGACGAGAGGCACATAGATATAGCAATGAACCAATCATAGATTGATAAACCTTTTAATCAACCGGTTCATCCTCTCTGGTAAGATCAACATGTCCACTAGTAGGCATTGAGGTTTTCATACCTTTGCACTGCTGCATGTTGAACTTGTTGATCAAGTCCTTGGTATACTTAGTTTGAGAGATGAAAGTTCCTTCTCTTGTTTGCTTGATTTGCAAACCAAGAAAGAATTTCAGCTCACACATCATGGACATCTCATACTTCTCGGACATCAACCTTCCAAATCTTTCACTAAATTGTGGGTTAGTAGATCCAAAGATAATATCATCCACATAGATTTGGCACACAAATAATTCACCATTAACTCTCTTAGTGAACAAGGTTGCGTCAATTTTACCAATCTCAAAACCTTTTTCAATGAGAAACTTCATTAAGCATTTGTACCAAGCACGAGGGGCTTGCTTAAGACCATAAAGGGCTTTACGAAGCTTGTAGACATGATTAGGTTTCTTAGGATTCACAAAACCAGGTGGTTGCTTAACATAAACCTCTTCTTCAATTTCACCATTTAAAAAGGCACTTTTAATGTCCATTTGATAAAGCGTGATATCATGGTGATTAGCATAAGCAAGAAGAATGTGAATGGCTTCAAGTCTAGCGATGGGGGCGTAGGTCTCACCATAGTCCATACCTTCGACTTGCGTATATCCTTGGGCTACGAGACGAGCCTTGTTCCGTATGACTTGACCGTCTTCATCTTGCTTGTTCCGAAACACCCATTTGGTTCCGATGACGTTTTGCTCATCCTTGGGCTTCTCCACGAGTGTCCACACTTCGTTCCTCTCGAAGTTGTGAAGCTCTTCATGCATCGCGTTCACCCAATCCGCATCTTCTAGAGCTTGTTCTACCTTCAAGGGCTCAATTCTAGATATGAACGAATAATGCTCACAAAAGTTAGCTAGGCGAGTTTTAGAGCGAGTGATTCTCCCTGTTTGTATATCACCAAAGATTTGGTTTAGGGGATGGTTCTTGGTCACTTGTGCTCGAACTCGGGTCAGCTTCCGATTGTTGGATGGTGGAGCTTCTGCTTCATCATCATCTCCTTCATCTTCGTTGTTGTTGAAGGTGTCGTTCCCTGGAGGTGGTGGCGAAGGAGGTTGTGGTGGATCTTCATGATGTACTTCCTCCTCTTCATCATCGTGTCGTGTACCGCTTGTGGATGCCTCCATGTCATGTTGTGGTTCACCTTGACGTGAAGTGGGGGCTTCCACTTGAGTTGATGAAGTACTTTCCTTCACCTCCATGGGAAGAATCTTGCCGATGGGAAAATCTAGGATAGCTTCTGGAGGGTCCTTATCACCTACATCATTTGGCAATTGTTCGACTTGCGAACCATTAGATTCATCAAACTTCACATCTACCGTCTCTTCAACTTTTTGAGTGAAGTTGTTGTAGACACGGTAAGTGTGAGAGTTCGATCCGTAACCAAGTAGGAATCCTTCATGAGATTTAGGAGCAAATTTAGTACGACGATGCTTATCAAGAATGTAGCACTTTGAGCCGAATACCCTGAAGTATCCAACTTGGGGTTTGTTACCGGTGAGTAGCTCGTATGCCGTTTTACCGAGAAGCTTGTGCAAGTAAAGTCGGTTCGTGGCATGACATGCTGATTCCACGGCTTCTGCCCAAAAGTGTCTTGGCGTCTTGTATTCGTCAAGCATCATTCTTGCCATCTCAATAAGCGTTCGGTTCTTCCTCTCAACAACTCCATTTTGTTGAGGCATGTACGTAGCTGAGAACTCATGTGAGACACCTTCTTCGTCAAGAAAGGTATCCACATAGGTGTTCATGAACTCCGATCCGTTATCGCTCCGAACCTTCTTGATCTTCACTTCAAACTGATTTTGCGCTTTGCGAGCGAAGTTCTTGAAGATCTTTTGAACCTGTGACTTATCATCAAGAAAGAATACCCACGTAAATCTGGAAAAATCATCAACTATAACTAGACCATAGGAATTTCCACCGAGACTCTTGTAAGCACTGGGACCAAAAAGATCCATGTGAAGTAACTCGAGTGGTGTCGGTGTAATTAATAGGGGGTGCTCATTACCCCTGGACACGCACCGGCAAGTTGCAGCCTCCGGGCGGGAAGGGCATGGCTGAGAAGAAATCCACTTATCCCAGGTTTCCGGGAAGGATTACTTGCCGGGAACAGGCCTACGCATCACCAGCAAGCTCAAAGGCCGGCAAGATCAGGATTTCCGGGAAGCAAGCCTTCCTGGGAGAAGACCTCCAGGCAGGTCACCGAAAAGACCCGATGTTGGACTCCCGGCAAGATGCTTGCCGGGGGACAACTGGGAACAAGCACAAGACTATCAAGAAGGCATTCAAGCCGATGATCAGAAGATAGAAGACCAAAGGCTGGAGCCCCGGCAAGATCTTGCCGGGATGGCTCACGGCCCCGGCAAGGCTCGCACCCGGCAAGCCTTCGCTGCCCTGTCATCGCTCCAGTTTGGTCATCAGCTTGTCCTTTAGCTGTTGGCCTCCTGGTAACGTGTCAGGCGCTAGCGGTGGATGGGCTTAAGCGGTGCCGATGGGACGGCCCCTTTTCCCGTCCCCAAGAAGCTAAGGGACACCTCAACGGAACATTAAATGCACTTGTCCTAAACCGTCAGTGTTAGGTATGATAACACTGTAGTTACTTTTACACCTCATGTATGCACTGTGCGCCACTGTTGGTGACCCCTTCGAACATATAAAAGGAGGCCCAAGGCGTAGCTCAAGGGGGTTCCTTTTCAGCCCTTTCTGCATGTGTAGCCGCTAAGTACTGTAGTGCTCCCAGAACTTGAGCTAGAACACACCTAATTCCTGCGTGTTGGTCATCAGATCTGCTCTTTGCACAAACCTTCCTCCCAGCCGAATCGTAAAGGGATCCTCGCGGTCCCATAGGTGTCGTTTCTCCGACATCTTTGGCGCGCCAGGTAGGGGGAAAGGTTGCGCGAACCTGATCTGGCGGTCAGCGCATCAGCTTCATCGTCCATGACGACTTCGCTCTGCTTACAGAAAGCTAAGTCCTAAAACTTTGATTGCTTTTTGTTGTGTAGCCTTATCCTTGATGGTAGTCTTGTATGACCTGTACGCGAGGGAGCGCTCTAGAAACACTCTGCACTCTTGGTTGTTCTGGGTTCGCCCAACAACACAGATGCGGCTGAAGTTGTCTCTAGAGCGTCAAGCTCCTGAAGAGGCGGTGTTCTCGATAGGCTGCTAGACAGGACCCGATCCTAAGCGCCATCGACCAGAACGTGCGCATTCATGGAGTATTCCAGCAAGCGTAGGGATTCATTGTACAAGAATACAATTGTTCAAGGAAAGGCTCGATGAGTTTTATTTTCGGATTTCTGCGTAAACCCATATGCTGAGGAGCCTTCGTGGGGCTAGTTGCGCTCCTAATCGCCTCGAGTCCGCTCGGCGATGTGAGCAGCAGCGCTAAACCTGGAAAGGTAAACCTTTTCGGGAGGCGGCGTTCCCGGCAAGCTGCTAAGGACCCATTCCTTAAAGTGTTGCTGACTGGATCGTACGCACCGGAAAGTGTTCCGGCAAGCAAGGGAACATTCGGCAGAAGTCCCAATTGCAGCAAATTAATCATAAACCAGAAGCTAATTAACTTGTTGTGCTAAAACGCTGTCGTGGCATCACATGCCCAGTCAGTGTTGCAGGAATACGCCTAGAAGGCGGGCTCGGGGGCTGGCTGCGCTCTAGAGGGTACCTTTCTCGAGAGCTGCCGGTCATCACCACGAGCGCGGCCTCACTATGCGGGCTGCACAGCAGGAAAAGCTAAGTTACCAAAGTTTGTGATAGTTGCATTTCTTTTGCTGTCTTCACTTGCTCCTTACACCTACATGCGAAGGAGTCTTCCCAGGGCTAGTTGCACTCCTAGTCGCCTCGAGTCCACTTGACGATGTGAGCAGTTGCGCTAAAACCGGGAAGGTAAACCTTTTCGGGAGGCGGCGTTCCCGGCAAGCCACTAAGGACCCGTTCCTCCAAGCGCTGCCGACTGGAGCGTGCGCACAGGAAAGCTTTCCGGCAAGCATGGGTCGTCTTGATTGATCTTTCATCCTTGTACATCAATCTGCACGCGAAGGAGCCTTGTCGTGGTGAGCTCGCGCTCTAGTTTCGCCTCGATTCTGCTCGGCAAGCTTAGCAGCCGCGTTCTGACCCGGCAAGTCGCCTTGCCGGCGGTGGCGTTTCCAGCAGGCTGCTAAAGTCCCGCACCTAGCGCTCGCGGCAAACGTGCGCACCGGCAAGGTTTCCAGACAGCGTAGGATATAAGATATATGCAAGGACAGAATTAATCAAGAGGAGAGCAAACATTCGTTTCACATAAAGAAACATGTCTTGCATACATAAAGATTGGCTTGACTAAGATTAATTATTCCTTTACATGCGCCATTGCAGCAACAGGTGCTAGAGGCCGACAAGACGGCAGTGAGGCATTCGCAGTAGACAGCGGCGACGGCAGGGATGACTGTATGAATCGAGCTCCGCACCCGCGGCACCCTTCATGAGGAAGGCTCAGGGGCTGGCTCTTCGTCGCACGGTGTGGCACTCCCTTTCGGGAACACAACTCCTACTGCCGTCCTACTCTGTCTGCCCACGCTGCCGGCAAGCCCAAGGCCCGGCAAACCGCAAGTTCTTTTAAAGTCATGAGCGATGGTTACTTCTCGCCGCGCGTGTACCGGTGCGTGTATTTGGGCCTAGCCCAGACAAACACTATGCGCACTTGCCTGGCCCAGGCCCGGGGGCTCCTGTCGGTGTAATGAACAGGGGGTGCTCATTACCCCTGGACACGCACCGGCAAGTTGCAGCCTCCGGGCGGGAAGGGCATGGCTGAGAAGAAATCCACTTATCCCAGGTTTCCGGCAAGGATTACTTGCCGGGAATAGGCCTACGCATCACCGGCAAGCTCAAAGGCCGGCAAGATCAGGATTTCCGGGAAGCAAGCCTTCCTGGGAGAAGACCTCCAGGCAGGTCACCGAAAAGACCCGATGTTGGACTCCCGGCAAGATGCTTGCCGGGGGACAACTGGGAACAAGCACAAGACTATCAAGAAGGCATTCAAGCCGATGATCAGAAGATAGAAGACCGAAGGCTAGAGCCCCGGCAAGATCTTGCCGGGATGGCTCACGGCCCCGGCAAGGCTCGCACCAAGCAAGCCTTCGCTGCCCTGTCATCGCTCCAGTGCGGTCATCAGCTTGTCCTTTAGCTGTTGGCCTCCTGGTAACATGTCAGGCGTTAGCGGTGGATGGGCTTAAGCGGTGCTGATGGGACGGCCCCTTTTCTCGTCCCCAAGAAGCTAAGGGACACCTCAACGGAGCATTAAATGCACTTGTCCAAAACTGTCAGTGTTAGGTATGATAGCACTGTAGTTACTTTTACACCTCATGTATGCACTGTGCGCCACTGTTGGTGACCCCTTCGAACATATAAAAGGAGGCCCAAGGCGTAGCTACAGGGGGGATCCTTTTCAGCCCTTTCTGCATGTGTAGCTGCTAAGTACTGTAGCGCTCCCAGAACTTGAGCTAGAACACACCTAATATAACCAAGCAGGAGTAGGGTTTTACGCATCTTTGCGGCCCGAACCTGGGTTAAATTCCTGCGTGTTGGTCATCAGATCTGCTCTTTGCGCAAACCTTCCTCCTTGCCGAATCATAAAGGGATCCTCGCGATCCCATAGGTGTCGTTTCTCCGACAAGTGGTCTCCTAGTAGTCATGATATTCTTAACGGGATGACTTCCACCTACGTGCTTTCTAGCTTGACAAGCACTACAAAGTCTATCTTTGTCAAAGATAACATCTTTAACACCAAGTATATGATCACCTTTGATAAGCTAGTCTAAGTTACGCATGCCAACATGTCCTAGTCTTCTATGCCAAAGCCAACCTTTAGAAGATTTTGCAATAAGACAAGTACGAGGTTTGGATCTCTTAGTGAAATCGACAATGTATAGATCACCTCTACGGAAACCGGTAAAGACCATTTTATGATTATCTTGACGAAACACTTGGCAATCTACTTTCGTGAATAGCACATTAAAACCAAAGTCGGCAAGTCTAGATACGGAAAGAAGATTGTAGCCAAGAGATTCAACAAGCATAACATTTTGGATAGAGCTATCATGGGATATGGCCACCTTAGCAAGACCAAGAACCTTACCCTCGGAGTTGTCTCCAAACGTTACGTACCTTCACGGTCCATGGTTTGGCGTGATCTCTTCAAACATCTCTCTATCTCCGGTCATATGATCGGTACATCCGCTATCGAGAATCCACTCTTTTCCTCCGGACATGTAATCCTTGAAGTTTGCCATGAGATCGACTTAGGTTCTTCATGATCTTCTCATACTCGATGTCGAACAGCTCATCTTCATCATAGTAGCCATGTTCCACATTGTCATCATCAAGTGGGAAATCCTCGTCATAAAGAACAAGAGATTCGTTAGGATGGTGATCATGACAATGTTCAAGTTTATGAATGCGAAGGGCCTCTATAATGATATTGTTGATAGTTGTGGCATCTCCTTTAGCAAGCATGAGGTCTCTAAGCTCAAATAGACAATCATCAAACTTGGGATCACTAGGCGTCATTTTGTGGAAGGCAATAGTTTTATGAAGAATTTCATCAAGATTACTCAATGAATAACTTGGATATAGTTTCTCCAAGTCATTCCACAAAGTGTAAGCACATTCAAAATTCTTCATTTGATTAAGCACATTTCTAGGCAATGCTCTAACAATGAGATTAACAGCTCTAAGATTGCATAGCATATCAATTTCCTCTTCATGTGTGGGATGCAAAGGATCAATGGGAGGTACATAAGGGCACTTAACATATTTGCTCAATTGAAATTCATTAAACAGCTCAAGCATCAAGGTTTTCCACTGACTATACTACTATCCATCAAGAATAGACACTCTACAACTCAAACTCCCTATACTAGACACATCCATCTTCCTCCACGGTGATTAAACCGAAGCAATGGAGACCAAAGCTCTGATACCAATTGAGGGATCACTAGAAGAGTGTCTAGAGGGGGGTTAATAGACTACTAGCAGGAATTCAAAACCTAACCTTTTCCCAAGTTTATTGGTTGGTAGATTTTAACAGTTTTAGCAAGTCTAGCAAGTCTAACAGCCCTACACATGCATGTCAACAAATATGGCAGCGGAAAGTAAAGACATTGCACATGAAGTAAAGAGTAGAGATAGGAAGATCAAACGCAATTGGAGACGCAATGATTTTTTCCCGTGGTTCCGATAGGTGGTGCTATCGTACATCCACGTTTATGGAGTCTTCAACCCACGGAGGGTAACGGTCGCGAGAGTCCACGGAGGGCTCCACCCATAAGGGTCCACGAAGTAGCAACCTTGACTATTCCATAACGGCTTCCGTCCACGAAGGACTAGCCTCACTATGGGTAGATCTTCACGAAGTTGGCGATCTCCTTGCCCGTACAAACTTCTTGGTTCACTCCACAACACGAAGTAGGAGGCTCCCAAGCGACACCTAACCAATCTAGGAGGCACCACCCTCCAAAAGGTAATAGGCTCGGTAATGACGATGAACTCCTTGCTCTTGTGCTTCAAGATGATAGACTCCTCAACACACAATCACTCTCTCACAGATTTGGCTTGGTGGAAGAGATGGGATTGGTGGAAAGCAACTTGGGGAGGCTAGAAATCAAGATCCATATGGTTGGAGTGGAAGATCTTGACCTCAACACAAGGGTAGGTGGCTCTCTCTCAGAAAACTGGATGGGGCAAGTATGGAATAGTTCTGAGTGCTTCTCTCTAGAGTAGGTGGTGGTGAAGGGGTATATATAGGCATCCCCAAAAATCCAACCGTTACACACAAAATGACCAACTCGGTGACACCGATGTGGTAATCTCGGTGGTACCGAAGTGACCAAAAGGTGGCAACTTTTGAATCTCGGTGAGACCGATATAGGAAACTCGGTTGCACCGATAAGGTGACCAACAGTGTCGGTGTACTAAAGTATGGGTCTTTCTTTAGTACCCCTTACTTGTGCACGGGCAGTTGTAGCCGTACCGCGGCAAGCCTTGCCGGGGAATAGCTAGGAGTAATCACGGCCTAAGATGCCCAGGAGACGTTCAAGTCAACGACCAGACAGAAGACCAAAGGGTTGCGGGGGCCCGGCAAGACCCTTGCCGGCAAGGCCTCGCGCCCGGCAAGGCCCTTGCCGGCGAAGCTTCGCGCCCGGAAAGACCCGGGCCCGGCAAGCCCCGGGCCCGGCAAGGATTCGGTCCCGGCAAGCCCCGGGCCCGGCAAGGATTCAGTCCCGGCAAGGCTCTGCACAGTGCAGCGCTATCGCTCCAGTGCAGCGGCCAGCCTTGTCGTTTAGGGCTTGTCCTCATGATGACGTGGCGTAATGCTGGCCACGCGATGCTTAAGCGGTGCTGATGGGATGGCTGCTTTTGCCCATCCCCTGTAAAGCTTTTCCAAGCCCGAGACGCTAAGGGACACCTCGACGGACACCTCACGGTGCATTTAATGAGTTTGTCCTAAGCCGTCAGGGTTAGGTATGATAATACTGTGGTAACACTATAGCTACTTTCCACCTCATGCCTTATCTCGTACGCCACTGTGGTAACCCCTTTGACTCATATAAAAGGAGGCCCGAGGCGTACAGAAGGGGGGGGGGAACTTTGGAAGCCCATTCTGCATGCGTAGCTACTGAATACTGTAGCTCCCAGAACTTGGCCAAGAACATCCACACTAATACGACCAAAGCAGGAGTAGGGTTTTACGCATCCGTGCGGCCCGAACCTGGGTAAATCCCCGCGTGCTGTTGGTTAGTTCTGCTCTTTGTGCAATCATCTCCCCTTGCCGAACCGTAAAGGGATCCGCTCGATAGCGATCCCATAGGTGTTCGTTTCCCACGACATCTTTGGCGCGCCAGGTAGGGGGATCGAGGTTGTGCGAACCTGATCTAGCGATCAGCGCGTCAGATCTTCGATCATCTTCACCACCATGGCTCCCAAGAAGAAGGGTTTCATGGCGGTGGGTCCATCCGCATCCGTCGTGCCTGATGCTGCGCGCGCAGGCGACGGGGTAGACGCGGGTGGAGGAGGTGGAGGCTCCGAGCTTCCACGGCTTTCCGGTGATCCGAGCCGGACGAGCAACAGGTCCAAGGATGGAGCTGCGCAACCTGCGGGTGGTGCAGCGACTTCCAAGGATGGAGCGGCGCCTTCCAGGACGAATACGCCGGCGCATGCACCGCGACCCTCTCAGGACGCGCGTGACGTGCGGCCTCAAGACGTTGGTGGTTCTAGGCGTCCGCATGGGAAGACCCCTGCGCATCACTCCCAGGATGCGCAGGGCCAAGACCCGCGCCAGCGCGCCGGTGGAAGCCGCGCGCGGGTGCAGAGTCGTGATGGTGCTCCTTCTAACCCTGTTAGGAGTTTGAGCACCTCACGTTCTTCGCACCTGTCGCCGCCGCCTACGCCAGCAGAGGCGTTGGCGCGAGCTCAGCTGCTCCTAGACATCCCTCCCGCCGCGGAGAAGCTAGACGAGTGGTGAGCCGCTATCCAGAGCCTCATCGGCCTAGCCAACAACGACGTACCGCAGCAGGGTGAACCCTCGCAGCTGCAGTCGTCTAGGCCGGTGCGTGGCGATGGAGAGAAGACCGGAGCCGGAACGACTACGTTGCGTTCCCCTCCACTGCATCAAGAGCAGTCGTTAACTCGGCGAACCAGTGCCCGTGAGGATGGTTCCACGGCGTCATCTGATCTGCGGGTTCGCCGAGATCAACGTCATGTTCTTCGGGAACGGAAGAAGGAGGACGCTCGAACCACCATGGAGCGCCGAAGGGAAGCGCGTCGCTAGTCTGACAAGCGCGCTGGGACTGCTGTTGACGAGCCCGCGCCAGGGTACCCTGGCTGCCTACCCTACGAGGTGGGTTGTCCAGCGTTTACTCGTGAGCTGCGGCATGTCCAGTGGCCTAGCTCCCGCTCCTTCAAACCGGAAGTACCGGAGAAGTACGACGGCAAGACCCATCCGTCCGAGTTCTTGAGCATCTACACCATCGCGGTGCAGGCAGCCGGGGCTCGTGACGATAAGGTATTGGCCAACTACTTTCCGTTGGTGCTAAAGCCCAACGTGAGATCGTGGTTGATGCACCTGCCCGAGAATTCCATCTCTTCTTGGGTCGACCTGTGCCATCAGTTTGTTGGCGCCTTCACCGGCGGCCATCAAGCTCCTGGCCAGGAGAGTGATCTGCACATCATTCCCCAGAAGGAGGGCGAAACTTTGCGCAAGTATATCCAGAGGTTCAGCCGCATCCAGCACAACAGTCCTGACGTTCATCCCGCCACCGTCATCAGCGCCTTTCATCAGAATGTGCGCAATCGTAAGATGCGGGAGGAGCTGGCGATGAACAAAGTCAGGGATGTCGCCGAGCTCTACGCTTTGGCCGATAAATGTGCTCGGGCAGAAGAAGGAAGGAGGCTCCCCGGCGAAAACGCTGGCGCTGAAGTCGACTCCGATAGCGAAGACGCTCCTGCCCCGGCAAAGAAGGGGCGGCGGAAGAACAAGAAGCGCAAGGGCAAGGCCGTGCTTGCCGTTGAAGGTTCCGGCAACACCGGCACCGCCAAGAAGTCCAAGACTGACGACCCCGGCAAGGAGGTTGCTGGGTGTGCGGCGTGTCAAGCCTTGGCGGCTGCCGACAAGCCAGAAGGATCCGGCAAGCAGTACTGCAAGATCCACCGCACCAAGGGCCATGATCTCCAAGACTGCCGGCAAGTTGAGGAGCTTGCCGAGAAGCAGCACGCCGAGTACGAAAGGCGCGACAAGGAGAGAGCCCAAGATGGTGCTGGAGGGTCTGGCAGGAAGCGCGGTCGAGGAGGTCGCCGCGGCAAGCCCAGGCAGCAGCAAGAGAAGCCAGCCCGGTGCCGCGCCAAAGAGCAAGGAGATGATGATGGTGATGCAGAGGGCGACGAGTCCAACGAACACGAGTTCCAGAAGGCTATAGAGGCCATGTGCGTCGACGGGGGCGCTTTGTTGCATTTCTCTCACCGCCAACTCAAGCGGTGGGCACGTGAGATTAATGTGGCAGAACCCTCTATTGATGCACAGAAGCCACTGAAGTGGTCCCACACGCCTATCATTTTTGACGCCGAGGATCACCCTGATCGCACAACTGCGGTCGGATGTTTGCCGTTGTTGGTTTCACCAACGATCCGCAACCTCCAGGTGATGACAATGTTAGTTGACGGTGGGGCCGGCCTGAACTTGATCTCGCCAGACGTCATCAAGAGGCTGCAGATTCCTGACGAGGACCTTGAGGAGACAGGTTCTTTCCAAGGGATCAATCCGGGAAGGAACCAGCCGAAAGGCAAGATCACGCTGCCGGTAACTTTCGGCAGCGAGCTGAACTTCAGGACGGAGAAGGTCATCTTCGACGTCGCCAGGATTCCGTTGCCATATAATGGAATCCTCGGCCGCCCAGCGCTGGCTAAGTTCATGGCGGCCTCGCACTATGCCTACAACGTCTTAAAGATGCCCGGTCCAATGAGCGTCATCGCTGTCCACTCCGACAAGAAAGACGCGCTCATTTGCACCGACAAGCTTTACCGGGAAGCAGTTGCAGCGTCCGCCGCCAAGGCGCATGCTCCTGCCGCTCAAGATCCCGGCAAGAAGAAGAAGCCCGGCAAGACCTCTGGTACAAACTCCGGCAAGCGCGCCTCTCCGGAGTGCTGCGCTACCGTCGAGGGTGCACCGGGGAGCTCTGCTGGCCAGACCAAGAAATCCAAGGCTGCTCCGCCCGAGACCAAGAAGGTGCCCGCCAAGGAGGACGGGACGGGGGGAACCTTCACCATAAGTTCCACCCTTGATGACAAGTAGGAAAGCGCGCTCGTTGCCTTCCTGCGGGCGAATGTCGATGTGTTTGCATGGCAACCATCTGACATCCCCGGTGTTCCCAGGGAGGTAATTGAGCACCACCTAGCTGTCTGTCCTCACGCGCGGCCCGTCAAGCAGAAGGTGCGGAAGCAAGCTTTGGAGCGGCAAGAATTCATTGCATAAGAGATTAAGAAGCTTGAGGCGGCAGGCCTGGTTAGGGGAGTCCTCCATCCTACATGGTTGGCCAATCCAGTTGTTGTGCGCAAGGCGAACGGTAAATGGAGGATGTGTATTGACTTTACAGATATCAATAAAGCCTGCCCAAAAGATCCCTTTCCCTTGCCGCGCATCGACCAGATTGTGGATTCCACTACCGGCTGCGATTTGCTGTCATTTCTTGACGCATACTCAGGCTATCATCAGATCTTCATGACGAAAGAAGACGAAGAGAAGACCGCATTTATCACCCCGTGCGGCACATATTGCTTCTTGCGTATGCCTTTCGGGTTGAAAAGTGCTGGTTCGACCTTCGCAAGAGCTGTCCAGATTGGTTTTGGGGCCCAGCTGCATAGAAATATGGAAGCTTACATGGATGACATAGTGGTCAAAACCAAGGACAAGGCAACGCTCATTCAAGATCTAGAGGAGACTTTTGCAAATCTGCGCAGGATCAACCTGAAGCTCAATCCCGAGAAGTGCGTGTTTGGCGTCCCATCCGGCAAGCTTCTCGGGTTCTTTGTATCTCAGCGTGGAATTGAGGCCAATCTCGACAAGAACAAAGCGATTGAGTAGATCGAAGCGCCAAGACGAGTTAAGGATGTGCGCCGCCTTGCCGGCTGCGTCACTGCTTTGAGTAGGTTCATCTCAAAGTCTGCTGAGCGCGCCCTGCCGTTTTTCAAAATTTTGAAGAAGGCAGGTCCAATGAAATGGACTCCGGAAGCGGAGGCAGCGCTGCAGGATTTGAAGAAGTACCTCTCCTCTCCGCCAGTACTAGTCGCGCCTAGACCACAAGAGCCGTTGCTGCTATATCTGGCGGCAACGAATCAAGTGGTTAGTGCTGCACTGGTGGCAGAGAGAAAAGCAGAGGAGGATGCAGCGGCAACGGCAGGCCCGCCAAATGACTTGCCGGGGCCGGCCCCGGCAGATTCTGGTGCCGACAAGGAAAGATCCGCGCAGTCGAGTCAAGCAGTGCAAAAGAAGAAGATGGTGCAGCGCCCAGTATATTTCGTCAGCTCCCTGTTACAGGGGGCTAGGTCGAGATATTCTGGTGTGCAGAAGTTGCTCTTCGGCCTTCTCATGGCCTCGAGGAAGCTGCGCCATTACTTCCAAGCACATGACGTCACCGTCGTCACTCGCTTTCCGCTGCAACGGATTCTCCGGAACCCAGAAGCAACCGGCAGGATTGTGGAGTGGGCGTTGGAGCTGCCATGCTTTGGTCTCAAGTTTGAAAGTTCTTCAACTATCCAGAGCAGAGCCTTGGCAGAGTTCATTACAGAATGGACCCCAACGCCAGACGACGAAGTTCAAGAATCAGCGATTCCCGGCAAGGAAACAGATCGCGAATGGATCATGTACTTTGATGGAGCCTTTTCGCTGCAAGGCGCCGGTGCCGGCGTGCTGCTTGTCGCACCCACCGGAGAGCACCTCAAGTACGTCATCCAGATGCATTTTCCCCGGGAGAGATCGACCAATAACACGGCAGAGTATGAAGGACTGCTTGCCGGTCTCAGGATCGCGGTAGACCTTGGGTTCAAGAAGCTCATCGTCAGAGGTGACTCCCAGCTCGTCGTGAGGCAGGTCAACAAAGATTATCAGAGCCCGTTAATGGAAGCGTACGTCGATGAGGTGAGGAAGCTGGAGGAGCGCTTTGACGGTCTCCAGACAGAGCATGTTCCTCAATCAGAGAACAGCGTTGCCGACGACCTGTCGAAGCGTGCCGCACTCAAGCTGCCTGTGGAACCAGGGACTTTTGTGCTCCGCTTGACTCAACCATCCGTGTCGCCATCGACAAGGCCTGATAAGAGAAGAAAGTTAAGTACCGGCGAGTACTTCCCGGCAGGGCTTCCCGAAGCCCCCGGCAAGGATCTTGCCGGGAACGACACGGTTGCCGGTGAGCAACGGCTTCGCGCAGAACCTCAGGTTCTTGCCGCCGAAGCAAGCGCCCTTGCTGCCGAAGAAATACCGGTTGCCGGTGAGCAGCGGCTTCACGCAGAACCTCAGGTTCTTGCCGCCGAAGCAAGCGCCCCTGCTGCCGAAGAAATGCCAGTTGCCGGTGAGCAGCTGCTCCGCCAAGAACCTCAGGTTCTTGCCGTAGAAGCAAATGCTCCCGCAGCTGAAGAGTCGCCTTTAGTCCTTGTCGTCGAGCCACAAGCTCCGGCATGGGCACAGCAAATAGTCCATTTCCTTCAAACAGGAGAACTCCCTGAGGAGCAGGAAGAAGCTGAGAAAGTAGCCCGTCAGTCAAGTATGTACCAGTTCGTCGACGACGTCCTGTACAGAAAGAGACCTAACGGTGTGAAATTGAAGTGCATTCCTCGGGAGGATGGACTAGGGCTGTTGGCAGAGATTCATGGGGGCATATGTGGATCCCACATAGGCTCGAGAGCCCTTGTCGGCAAGGCATTCCGGCAAGGATTCTTCTGGCCTACTGCCCTCCAGGATGCAACGGCACTAGTAACCAAGAGTGAAGCGTGCCAGTTTCATTCGAAGCAACTTCATCAGCCAGCTCAAGCTCTCCAGACGATCCCTCTCTCCTGGCCCTTCTCGGTCTGGGGGTTCGACATACTGGGTCCCTTCCCCCGCGCTGCCGGGGGCTTCGAGTACTTGTACGTCGCTATCGACAAGTTCACGAAGTGGCCAGAAGTGGAAGCAGTGAGGAGGGTGACAGCACAGTTAGCAGTCAAGTTCTTCAAGGGGATTGTGTGCCGTTTTGGTGTGCCGAACAGGATCATCACTGACAACGGTACGCAGTTCACAAGCCACACCTTCATGCAGTACATCCAAGACCTTGGCGGCAAGATTTGTTTTGCCTCTGTTCCTCACCCGAGAAGCAATGGCCAAGCGAAAAGGGCGAACGCTGAAGTGTTGCGCGGTCTCCGGACCAGAACTTTCGACAAGCTGCACAAGCATGGAAGATGCTGGATTGATGAGCTGCCGGCGGTTCTTTGGTCGATCAGGACGACGCCGAATTGAGCCACCGGCCAGACGCCCTTCGCTCTGGTCTACGGAGCGGAAGCAGTTCTCCCCACATAACTCATATACGGGTCACCTCGAGTGCTCGCTTATGATGAGCTTGAGCAAGAGCAGCTGCGGCAAGATGACGCACTGCTCCTTGAGGAGAACCGTCTTCGGGCTGCTGTGCGAGCCGCTCGCTACCAGCAAGCTTTGCGCCGCTACCATAGCCGCAAGGTTCATGCCCGGAGTCTTGAGGAAGGCGACCTTGTTCTTCGGCGCGTTCAGTCGGCCAAGAATTCCAACAAGTTGACGCCGAAGTGGGAAGGCCCTTACCGGGTAGTGCGAGTCACCAGGCCTGGCGCTGTCCGCCTGGAGACCGAAGAGGGCTTGCCAGTGAGGAACTCCTGGAACATGGAGCACCTTCGCAAGTTCTACCCGTAAGGCGCGGTTGTTTGGGTTTCTTGCTGTGATAGCGATACGGCCAGCAGGCTGCTGACGACCCGAATCCAGCGCTCGCGGCAGCGTAACGCTCCGGCAAGATCCCGGCAACGCCATTCTGTACAAGTGTTGCCCCTGGCATGTAATCCTTTGTACAGAGCAGGCACGTCCTTTGTGCATATTTAATAAGATCTGTGTGCTTTACGTTTCTTGTTGATTTCCATGTCATATATATGCATGTGTTATCTGAGATGTGTATTGCACTCGATCCCGGTAAGAGCTAACGAACCGTCAAGGTTCCATACTTTTATTTTCTCTTCTTTCTTTTTCTCAAGAGACAGAAGATTCCCTCGCGCGCAAGTTTGCCGGGGGGGAAGGAGAATAGTGGTATGAATACCAGACGAAATACCAGACGACGTTCAAGGTTGGCGCCTTGCCGGGAGAAAAAGAATAGCGACGAAAAGCAGAGCTAAGTTGCTAAACCCCTTAAGCAGATTTTGATTTTTGTAAGGCTGTATTCCCTTGAACGATTTCGGCTTTGTATGGAAAACCTGCACGCGATGGAACCTTGTCGTGATCGGCTGCGCCCTTACTCTGTTTCGAGTCCGCTCAACAGTCTAGGTGGCCGCGCTGAAAGCGTCAAGATTTCTTGCCGTGAGCAACACTGCCCGCAAGCTGCTGACGACCCGAATCCAGCGCTCGCGGCGGGGTTATGCTCCGGCAAGTCCCCAGCAAAGCGTAGGGTATATGCTATACAGAAAGAAATTGAACAAAGGGAATAGCATGCCATAATTCAAAGGGAGCAAGTTATATTACATCCAGTGCTTGCCGCGTTTCTGACATAAGACAAATTGTCGTTTACATATGATGCCGGCGGCAAGATGGAGAAGAGATGAGGCGGATGTGGCTAGTCCCGGCGATCGCCCTCGACCCTCTTCACCTGGCTCACCCAATCGACGATGGGCGCGACAAGCTCCTCGAGAGCCTTGACGTCCGCGTCCTTCGGCAAGCTCTTCAAGGCTTTGGAGAGGTCGATGCCAGGGTTCCTGTACGCCACCTTCATCAACACCTTGCGGAGGACGAGCTGGCAGAGTTTCCGGGATTCGTCGGCCAGCTTGCTTGTCTGGTTCGCCTGGAGTAGCTTGAGGGCGTCAACGAGCTTGTCGAAGAACATGGTTAGCCTGGCGCTTGAGGATATGTTGTCGTCGACTGAGTATCCGAAGCCCGGCAAGTCCATGGTCTCCAGCTCCGCGCCAAGCTTCTCGGCGACGTCCGCCAGCCTGGCAGTCCAGAGATTCACGCTAGAAGCGTACTCGTTGTGGGTGGTGGCGGTGCTCTGGAGCAACTCCTGTTCGTCGTGGAGGTCTTTGATAAGAGTCTTCTCGCGAACTCGAGCGGCCTCAAGAGACTCCTTCAGCGTGGATAGCTTCAGCTTCAGATCTTCAATGGAGTCCTTGGCGGAGGAAAGCTGCTGGACCTTCTCGGACGCGGCAGCCTGCGTCTCCATCAGGCTATGGAGAGCCTTGTCTCTCTCGGCCTCGAGTGCTGAGACCTTGTTGCCGTGGTCCTCGAGAGCGGCCTCCAGCTGCTTCGTCTTCTCCTCCAGCAAGTTCTTGGCAGTCTCCGAGGCACCGGCAGCGTCGAGGGCCTCTTTGAGCTTGCCGGCGTGGTCTTCAGTTAGAGCTCTGAGCATCTCCAAGTGTTTCTGCTCAAGTTCCTGGACCCGCCGTGCGACAAGACTTTCGAGCTCTTCATCCCTGTTGCGAAGCTTGGCGGCAAGCGCCGCCTCGCGCGCGGCAAGGTCCTCTTCTTGAGCGTCAAGGCTGATGCGGCGCTGCGTCAAGAGGGCTTCTGCCACAGCGGCTTGCTGGGCGGCCTCCTCCTGCGCTTTCTCGATGTCTGATTGCTTTAGCAGGAGGATGTTCCGCTCTTCCGCCAGCTGCTCCCGGTAAATGTTCAGCTCTTGGAGGGCCTCGCCATACCAAGCCTGTGTCTCCGTGACGCGTTGTTGGAAGTCTCCTTCCGCGGCCTCGACGAGCGCTGCCCGGGAGTCCAGTTTCTCCTTCCGGGCACGGTAGAGCGTTTGGAGCTTCTGATAGTTGTCATTCATGGCTCAAAGTAGCTGCTCCTCCTTGGGCTCACTGGCGGCGGCGGCGGTGATTTCCCCGTCAAGATGTTCTCCTTCAACCAGCTCTTCGATGCTTGCCGACCCCGACATGCTGACAACGTTCTTGCCGGCCCTGATGTATTGGCTTGAGCAAGGGGCCTGGGACGACGAGGGTTGGTCTTCGGCAGTTGAGGGCCCCGCGGCAGCAGAAGCGCCTGGCGCTCCTGCGGCGGAAGCGCCGTCAGTATGGCCGCGGGTCTCCTCCCTGGCTCCCTCGGCGAACATCTTGGCGGCCTCCTCTTGCGCGGCCTTGGCGGCCTCAGCGGCAGTGGCCTTGGCGGCCTCAGCAGCAGCGGCTTTGGCGGCCTCAGCGGCAGCGGCCTTGGCGGCCTCGGCGGCAGCAGCCTTGGTGGCCTCAACGGCAGCAGCCTCGGCGGCAACAGGTTTGGCGGCCTCGGCGGCGGCATGCTTGGCGGCCTCCTCGGCGGCAACCTTGTCGGCTTCAGTGGCGGCATCCTTGGCAGTCTCTTCGATGACAACGTCAACGTCCATGAGCTCTGTCAGAAGAAGATTGAAAGCCAAGGAGTTGATTAGGATGAAGCTGGGAAGGAAGTTCAAGAAGACAAAAAGAAGAAGAACCAAGGCAACAAGAGTTCTTTGGGGCAAGTGACTTTACCTGCGTCAAGCAAGGGGTTGCCGGAGCCTGCACTTGCCGGCTCCTCCCCTTCGTCGCGGTAGAGATTGCCCGAAGACTCGCCCCTGGGCGGTGTGGTCGACGGAGGTGGCATGGCAGAGGCAGCTCCCGCTGTTGCTTCTCGCTGTTGCTCCGCTCCTGCACGCCCGGAGATATCAGCAGAGAAGATGCACACCCCGGCACGCGCCAGTGGGTAGTGAGTAGAAGACTCACGCTGGGGGCTGCGCCGGGGGCTGCGTCGAGGGCTGCATCGAGGGTTGCGTTCTGGGCTCGACTCCGAGTTGACGAGAACCATTTCCGGCGCGCCCGAGGTGCTTGCCGGCGGCTCGACGCTTGTTGAGGTCTTGGCCCTCTTCGCCATCCTCTGCACCAGAGTCTCCGTATCCCTGAGGAGGCAAAAACAGAGCAAGTTAATCAAGTAAAACTAGAAGGATAAGAATCAAGGCTGTGGCGGGACTGTTACTCTTCTTCTTCTTCCTCGGAGCTGATGGCGGAGAGGTCGAAGCCGACCCCCGCCGCAGTTCCTGACGGAGGAGGAGGAGGATTGGTCCTGGGCCGCTTGGCAGCGGCAGTTTGCGGTGCGACCTCGCCAGCCGCCCCTTTGCCGGAAGCCTCGCTGCTTGAGGAAGGTTGGCGGGCTGGAGTGCCAGTGGCGTTCTTCCGGAGGACGCGCCTCTTCCTGTGTTGAAGAGCTGGGGGCTCTTCCTCCTCCTCTTCTTCCTCTTCGGCGGCGCCTCCGGCAGAAGAACTCCCGGCAGCGGCTCCGCTCGGCTCCCCGGTAGCCTGACCCCGCCCGGCAAGATCTTCCAGCAGCAAGTCCTCACCTTCGCTGGACTCAGTGCTGCCGGCTTCTTCGGCAAGGTTCGCCTCTTCCGCCCTGCCGGCGATGCAGGCGAGCTCCTCCTCTGTGGTGGCGCGGACAAGGTTCTCCCCGCAGATGGCCTTCTCCGTCAAGTTGTCGAAGAACGCCAGCGCGTGCTCCGCGGACGGCTCGATCCACCTCTCGTCGATGCTATGGGCATTGAGCACCGGCATCATGGCGATGATGGAGGTCAGCGACGGGTTGTTGCACAGTGGGACAACGCCTGCCGGCAAGTCTCCCACTGCTCCAGATTTGAACAGCTGTTGGCAGAGGGCCGCGTGCCCTATGGCTGTCAGATCATTATCCAGCCTAGGCCGCTCCCTCATGATGTCGGCGGCGTTTGCGTACTCCCAGGCAGGGCGCCCCTTGTTCTGTAGTGGGGCGATGCGCCGGCGAAGGAAATCCGAAGCAATCATCTCCACCTTCAACCCGGCAGCCCTGAGGCGCAGTATCCTGGTGATGGCGATGGTGAGTTTGCTGTCGTCAGGGTCCGTGGCGCCCCAATCCTTGCCGCGGACCACCTTCTGCTTTCGCACCTCGCAGAACGGTTTAGGCTCCTTTTCCCGAACCCAGCACCACTTGCCGCGCCACTCATCCCATCTCTCGCGGTAGAGCCCCTCCGGGTACGTCTCCTTGGTTGACATCCTCGGAATCCAAGCGATGCTGCCGGAGAGGGCGTCGCCCTTTTGAATGCGGGGTAGAAGTAGTGCCGAAAAAGTGCAGTGCTCGGGATGACCCCAACGAAATTCTCGCAAAGGTGCGCGAAGACGGACATACAAGTCACAGCATTCGGCGTGAAATCTAGCAGCTGGAAGCCGTAGGTGAGCATGATATCTACGAAGAAATCCGAGTACGGAGGGCAGAGGCCGCACCAGAAGTAGTCGGCAAAGAAGGGATAATCTCCTGGCTCTGCCCTACGAGAAGCTACACTCACTTTGGTGGCTGGATGCGCCATGGTCTCAGTCGCCCATGCGAACTGGTACCTCTTCTTCAAGGTCTCCGCGTCAAGCGTCGAGGGGAAGACGGCACGTTCCTTCCGCATCTTCGCCAACCTGCTCTCCCCGGCGGCCGCTTCCGCCGCCTTGCCCTTGCTCGGCTTAGGCGGCATGGTGGCTATGGAGGTGGGCGCTGAAGACGTCGAGAGCACGGTGGAGGAGGGTGGAAGGAGACAAGCTCTGCTTTGGGCGCGAGGAAGAAGACGACGGCGACGGTTCTGAGATTGAGATTGGAAAGGCGGAGGGGGGTAAATGAGCAGTGCCCTCTGCGATTCCCTTTTTATGGGGAAGGCGCGAGGCAGACTCTTTACCGCCCGGTTTTGCAGCGGAGTTTCCGCCCACGTCTCCCACGTCGCGCGATTAATGCGCATAGTGGCGGGACGTGGTAAAAGGGATAATGATTGCGAGCAGTTATTCCCTGCCACGCGTGTCCGTGCACTGTTTTGGGCCTAGCCCAACAGGCCTGGCACCCGTGTATGGCCTAGGCCCGGGGGCTCCTGTCGGTGTACTAAAGTATGGGTCTTTCTTTAGTACCTCTTACTTGTGCACGGGCAGTTGTAGCCGTACCGCGGCAAGCCTTGCCGGGGAATAGCTAGGAGTAATCACGGCCTAAGATGCCCAGGAGACGTTCAAGTCAACGACCAGACAGAAGACCAAAGGGTTGCGGGGGCCCGGCAAGACCCTTGCCGGCAAGGCCTCGCGCCCGGCAAGGCCCTTGCCGGCGAAGCTTCGCGCCCGGCAAGACCCGGTCCCGGCAAGCCCCGGGCCCAACAAGGATTCGGTCCCGGCAAGCCCCGGGCCCGGCAAGGATTCAGTCCCGGCAAGGCTCTGCACAGTGCAGCGCTATCGCTCCAGTGCAGCGGCCAGCCTTGTCGTTTAGGGCTTGTCCTCATGATGACGTGGCGTAATGCTGGCCACGCGATGCTTAAGTGGTGCTGATGGGATGGCTGCTTTTGCCCATCCCCTGTAAAGCTTTTCCAAGCCCGAGACGCTAAGGGACACCTCGACGGACACCTCACGGTGCATTTAATGAGTTTGTCCTAAGCCGTCAGGGTTAGGTATGATAATACTGTGGTAACACTATAGCTACTTTCCACCTCATGCCTTATCTCGTACGCCACTGTGGTAACCCCTTTGACTCATATAAAAGGAGGCCCGAGGCGTACAAAAGGGGGGGGGGACTTTGGAAGCCCATTCTGCATGCGTAGCTACTGAATACTGTAGCTCCCAGAACTTGGCCAAGAACATCCACAATAATACGACCAAAGCAGGAGTAGGGTTTTACGCATCCGTGCGGCCCGAACCTGGGTAAATCCCCGCGTGCTGTTCGTTAGTTCTGCTCTTTGTGCAATCCTCTCCCCTTGCAGAATCGTAAAGGGATCCGCTCGATAGCGATCCCATAGGTGTTCGTTTCCCACGACAAACAGTCAGATTGATATTCTCGGTGACGCCGATCCAACAATCTCGGTGGTACCGATATTGTGAATTTGCGTAACAGAAAGTTGGCAACCTAAACTCGGTGGCACCGGAATGGAATCGGTTGCACCGAAGTGGCTAGGGTTTGGCTGAGTCTGTCTGAGTTTGGTAATCGGTGGCACCGAGTGGAAAGTGTTGGTTGCACCGATTTTGAGTATTTGGCTATGGACAGACTTTGTGGAAGAGCTTGTGGGTGTTTTTGGTGACTATCACTTGTGCACGTATGAGCATTTTGTTCACCAATCAAAACTTTACCCCCTTTTAATAGTATTGGCTTTCCTCTGGACTCAAAGTGATTTCTCACAAATGTAAAACGTAGAGTCCTCTTCCTTGAAGCTTTGCCAACCTATTTCCTTGCATCTTGGGGTATTCCACAATCTCCACAATCCTTTTGCCAGCCCTTCTCTATGGACTATATCTGAAATACAGTAGGTAAAAGTATTAGTCCAAGAGACAATGTATGTTGTCATGAATTATCAAAACCACCAAGGGAGCATGTTGTGCTTTCAGAGGAACGTGAGGTGCTCTGACTCCTAACCGTGTTAGAAGGAGCTCCATCACGGTCCCGCGACCGCGCGCCGCTTCCACCAGCATTTTGGCGTGCATGCTGGCCCCGCGCATCTCGAGAGTGATGCTCAGGGGTCTATCCTTGGGTACGCTTAGAACCACCAACGTCGCGGCGCTGTTCATCGCGTGTGACCTGAGAAGGCCGCGGCGGATGCGCCGGTGTGGGTGTCTTAGAAGGCGCCCTTCCGTCCTTGGAGTTCACTACGCCGCCCGTAGGCAGCACAGCTCCGTCCTTAGATCTAGCGGCGCGCGGGTTGCCGTCGCCGCTGCGAACGACGTCACTCGCTTGGCTTTGATCACCAGAACGTCGTGGAGGCTCAGGATCTCCGCCTCCTCCGCCTGCGTCCACACCGTCGCCCGTCCGTGTAGCTACAGGGATACCGGACGCGGATGGATCAACCGCCGTAAAACCCTTCTTCTTGGGAGCCATGGCGATGAAGATGATGAAGAAACTGATGCGCTGATCGCTAGATCAGGTTCATGCACCCCCTTTCCCCCTACCTGGCGCGCCAAAGATGTCGGCATGCGACACCTATGGGATCGCGTGCATCCCTTTTACGGTTCGGCAGGGAAAAAGGCGTGCACAAAGAGCAGATCCAGCGATCAACGCAAAGGATTTTTACCCAGGTTCAGGCCGCTGAGAAGCGTAAAATCCTACTCCTGCTTTAGTGTATTGTGAGTCTTTGAACTCTGGCTCCAGGAGCGCTATGTGATAAACAGTACACAGCCGCTACGCATACGTCTGGGCCAGAAGGTCCTCTCCCCTGTAGCTACGCCTTGGGCCTCCTTTTATATGTCGAAGGGGTCACCAACAGTGGCGCACAGTACATACAAGAGCTGTAAAGTTGCTACAGCGTTTTCATGGTTATCACTGACGTCTTAGAACAAACGCATTAAATGCTCTATTTAGGTGTCCCTAACTTTCTTGGGGACGGGAAAAGAGCCCGTCCCATCAGCACCGCATAACCCCATCCGCCGTTAGCGCCTTGACACGTACCCAGGAGGACAAAACCTAAATGACAGGCTGGTCGCTGTGCTGGAGCGGTGACAGGGTGGCAAGGTCTTGCCGGGTGCGAGTCTTGTCGGGGCTCCGCAAGCCATCCCGACAAGAATCTCGCCGGGATCCCAGCCTTTGGTCTTCTGTCTTCTGATTATTGACTTGAATGCTTTCTTGACATTCTGGCACTTGCATTCAGCTGTCCCCCGGCAGGCCTTGCCGCTGGTGTGGCTACAACCGTCCGTGCACAAGTATGGGGTACTAAAAAACCCCAAACTTTAGTACACCGACAACCTAGTTCAAAAAAATGTACACTAAGGTTGAACTAGCTCTATAACCTAGTACAAATAATTTTACACTAGAGTTGAACTAGCTCTATAACCTAGTACACATATTTTTACACTAGAGTTGAACTAGCTCTATAACCTAGTACACATATTTTTACACTAGAGTTGAACTAGATCTATAACCTAGTACAAATAATTTTACACTAGAGTTGAACTAGCTCTATAACCTAGTTCAAATAATTTTACACTAGAGTTGAACTAGCTCTATAACCTAGTACAAATAATTTTACACTAGAGTTGAACTAGCTCTATAACCTAGTACAAATAATTTTACACTAGAGTTGAACTAGCTCTATAACCTACTTCAAATAATTTTACACTAGAGTTGAACTAGCTCTATAACCTAGTACAAATAATTTTACACTAGAGTTGAACTAACTCTATAACCTAGTACAAATAATTTTACACTAGAGTTGAACTAGCTCTATAACCTAGTACAAATAATTTTACACTAGAGTTGAACTAGCTCTATAACCTAGTTCAAATAATTTTACACTAGAGTTGAACTAGCTCTGTAACCTAGTACAAATAATTTTACACTAGTGTTGAACTAGCTCTATAACCTAGTACAAATAATTTTACACGAGAGTTGAACTACCTCTATAACCAAGTTCAAATAATTTTACACTAGAGTTGAACTAGCTCTATAACCTAGTTCAAATAATTTTACACTAGAGTTGAACTAGATCTATAACCTAGTACAAATAATTTTACACTAGAGTTGAACTAGCTCTATAACCAAGTACAAATAATTTTACACTAGAGTTGAACTAGCTCTATAACCTAGTACAAATATTTTTACACTAGAGTTGTACTAGCTCAATAACCTAGTACAAAAAAAATTACACTAGAGTTGAACTAGCTCTATGACCTAATACAAATAATTTTACACTAGAGTTGAACTAGCTCTATAACCTAGTTCAAATAATTTTACACTAGAGTTGAACTAGCTCTATAACCTAGTACAAATAATTTTACACTAGAGTTGAACTAGCTCTATAACCTAGTACAAATAATTTTACACTAGAGTTGCACTAGCTCTATAACCTAGTTCAAATAATTTTACACTAGAGTTGAACTAGCTCTATAACCTAGTACAAATAATTTTACACTAGAGTTGAACTAGCTCTATAACCTAGTACAAATAATTTTACACTAGAGTTGAACTAGCTCTATAACCTACTTCAAATAATTTTACACTAGAGTTGAACTAGCTCTATAACCTAGTACAAATAATTTTACACTAGAGTTGAACTACCTCTATAACCTAGTACAAATAATTTTACACTAGAGTTGAACTAGCTCTATAACCTAGTACAAATAATTTTACACTAGAGTTGAACTAGCTCTATAACCTAGTTCAAATAATTTTACACTAGAGTTGAACTAGCTCTGTAACCTAGTACAAATAATTTTACACTAGTGTTGAACTAGCTCTATAACCTAGTACAAATAATTTTACACGAGAGTTGAACTACCTCTATAACCTAGTTCAAATAATTTTACACTAGAGTTGAACTAGCTCTATAACCTAGTTCAAATAATTTTACACTAGAGTTGAACTGGATCTATAACCTAGTACAAATAATTTTACACTAGAGTTAAACTAGCTCTATAACCAAGTACAAATAATTTTACACTAGAGTTGAACTAGCTCTATAACCTAGTACACATATTTTTACACTAGAGTTGTACTAGCTCTATAACCTAGTACAAAAAAAATTACACTAGAGTTGAACTAGCTCTATAACCTAATACAAATAATTTTACACTAGAGTTGAACTAGCTCTATAACCTAGTTCAAATAATTTTACACTAGAGTTGAACTAGCTCTATAACCTAGTACAAATAATTTTACACTAGAGTTGCACTAGCTCTATAACCTAGTTCAAATAATTTTACACTAGAGTTGAACTAGCTCTATAACCTAGTACAAATAATTTTACACTAGAGTTGAACTAGCTCTATAACCTAATACAAATAATTTTACACTAGAGTTGAACTAGCTCTATAACCTAGTACACATATTTTTACACTAGAGTTGAACTAGCTCTATAACCTATTACAAATAATTTTACACTAGAGTTGAACTAGCTCTATAACCTAGTTCAAAAAATTTTACACTAGAGTTGAACTAGCTCTGTAACCTAGTACAAATAATTTTACACTAGTGTTGAACTAGCTCTATAACCTAGTACAAATAATTTTACACGAGAGTTGAACTACCTCTATAACCTAGTTCAAATAATTTTACACTAGAGTTGAACTAGCTCTATAACCTAGTTCAAATAATTTTACACTAGAGTTGAACTAGATCTATAACCTAGTACAAATAATTTTACACTAGAGTTAAACTAGCTCTATAACCAAGTACAAATAATTTTACACTAGAGTTGAACTAGCTCTATAACCTAGTACAAATATTTTTACACTAGAGTTGTACTAGCTCTATAACCTAGTACAAAAAAAATTACACTAGAGTTGAACTAGCTCTATAACCTAATACAAATAATTTTACACTAGAGTTGAACTAGCTCTCTAACCTAGTTCAAATAATTTTACACTAGAGTTGAACTAGCTCTATAACCTAGTACAAATAATTTTACACTAGAGTTGAACTAGCTCTATAACCTAGTACAAATAATTTTACACTAGAGTTGCACTAGCTCTATAACCTAGTTCAAATAATTTTACACTAGAGTTGAACTAGCTCTATAACCTAGTACAAATAATTTTACACTAGAGTTGAACTAGCTCTATAACCTAATACAAATAATTTTACACTAGAGTTGAACTAGGTCTATAACCTAGTACAAATAATTTTACACTAGAGTTGAACTAGCTCTATAACCTAGTACAAATAATTTTACACAAGAGTTGAACTAGCTCTATAACCTAGTTCAAATAATTTTACACTAGAGTTGTACTAGCTCTGTAACCTAGTACAAATAATTTTACACTATAGATGAACTAGCTCTATAACCTAGTACAAATAATTTTACACTAGAGTTGAACTAGCTCTATAACCAAGTACAAATACTTTTACACTAGAGTTGAACTATCTTTATAACCTAGTTCAAAAAAAATTACACTAAGGTTGAACTAGCTCTATAACCTAGTACAAATAATTTAACACTAGAGTTGAACTAGCTCTATAACCTAGTACACATATTTTTACACTAGAGTTGAACTAGCTCTATAACCTAGTACAAATAATTTTACACTAGAGTTGAACTAGCTCTATAACCTAGTACAAATAATTTTACACTAGAGTTGAACTAGCTCTATAACCTACTTCAAATAATTTTACACTAGAGTTGAACTAGCTCTATAACCTAGTACAAATAATTTTACACTAGAGTTGAACTAACTCTATAACCTAGTACAAATAATTTTACACTAGAGTTGAACTAGCTCTATAACCTAGTACAAATAATTTTACACTAGAGTTGAACTAGCTCTATAACCTAGTTCAAATAATTTTACACTAGAGTTGAACTAGCTCTGTAACCTAGTACAAATAATTTTACACTAGTGTTGAACTAGCTCTATAACCTAGTACAAATAATTTTACACGAGAGTTGAACTACCTCTATAACCAAGTTCAAATAATTTTACACTAGAGTTGAACTAGCTCTATAACCTAGTTCAAATAATTTTACACTAGAGTTGAACTAGATCTATAACCTAGTACAAATAATTTTACACTAGAGTTGAACTAGCTCTATAACCAAGTACAAATAATTTTACACTAGAGTTGAACTAGCTCTATAACCTAGTACAAATATTTTTACACTAGAGTTGTACTAGCTCAATAACCTAGTACAAAAAAAATTACACTAGAGTTGAACTAGCTCTATGACCTAATACAAATAATTTTACACTAGAGTTGAACTAGCTCTATAACCTAGTTCAAATAATTTTACACTAGAGTTGAACTAGCTCTATAACCTAGTACAAATAATTTTACACTAGAGTTGAACTAGCAATATAACCTAGTACAAATAATTTTACACTAGAGTTGCACTAGCTCTATAACCTAGTTCAAATAATTTTACACTAGAGTTGAACTAGCTCTATAACCTAGTACAAATAATTTTACACTAGAGTTGAACTAGCTCTATAACCTAGTACAAATAATTTTACACTAGAGTTGAACTAGCTCTATAACCTACTTCAAATAATTTTACACTAGAGTTGAACTAGCTCTATAACCTAGTACAAATAATTTTACACTAGAGTTGAACTACCTCTATAACCTAGTACAAATAATTTTACACTAGAGTTGAACTAGCTCTATAACCTAGTACAAATAATTTTACACTAGAGTTGAACTAGCTCTATAACCTAGTTCAAATAATTTTACACTAGAGTTGAACTAGCTCTGTAACCTAGTACAAATAATTTTACACTAGTGTTGAACTAGCTCTATAACCTAGTACAAATAATTTTACACGAGAGTTGAACTACCTCTATAACCTAGTTCAAATAATTTTACACTAGAGTTGAACTAGCTCTATAACCTAGTTCAAATAATTTTACACTAGAGTTGAACTGGATCTATAACCTAGTACAAATAATTTTACACTAGAGTTAAACTAGCTCTATAACCAAGTACAAATAATTTTACACTAGAGTTGAACTAGCTCTATAACCTAGTACACATATTTTTACACTAGAGTTGTACTAGCTCTATAACCTAGTACAAAAAAAATTACACTAGAGTTGAACTAGCTCTATAACCTAATACAAATAATTTTACACTAGAGTTGAACTAGCTCTATAACCTAGTTCAAATAATTTTACACTAGAGTTGAACTAGCTCTATAACCTAGTACAAATAATTTTACACTAGAGTTGCACTAGCTCTATAACCTAGTTCAAATAATTTTACACTAGAGTTGAACTAGCTCTATAACCTAGTACAAATAATTTTACACTAGAGTTGAACTAGCTCTATAACCTAATACAAATAATTTTACACTAGAGTTGAACTAGCTCTATAACCTAGTACACATATTTTTACACTAGAGTTGAACTAGCTCTATAACCTAGTACAAATAATTTTACACTAGAGTTGAACTAGCTCTATAACCTAGTTCAAATAATTTTACACTAGAGTTGAACTAGCTCTGTAACCTAGTACAAATAATTTTACACTAGTGTTGAACTAGCTCTATAACCTAGTACAAATAATTTTACACGAGAGTTGAACTACCTCTATAACCTAGTTCAAATAATTTTACACTAGAGTTGAACTAGCTCTATAACCTAGTTCAAATAATTTTACACTAGAGTTGAACTGGATCTATAACCTAGTACAAATAATTTTACACTAGAGTTAAACTAGCTCTATAACCAAGTACAAATAATTTTACACTAGAGTTGAACTAGCTCTATAACCTAGTACACATATTTTTACACTAGAGTTGTACTAGCTCTATAACCTAGTACAAAAAAAATTACACTAGAGTTGAACTAGCTCTATAACCTAATACAAATAATTTTACACTAGAGTTGAACTAGCTCTATAACCTAGTTCAAATAATTTTACACTAGAGTTGAACTAGCTCTATAACCTAGTACAAATAATTTTACACTAGAGTTGAACTAGCTCTATAACCTAGTTCAAATAATTTTACACTAGAGTTGAACTAGCTCTATAACCTAGTACAAATAATTTTACACTAGAGTTGAACTAGCTCTATAACCTAATACAAATAATTTTACACTAGAGTTGAACTAGCTCTATAACCTAGTACACATATTTTTACACTAGAGTTGAACTAGCTCTATAACCTAGTACAAATAATTTTACACTAGAGTTGAACTAGCTCTATAACCTAGTTCAAATAATTTTACACTAGAGTTGAACTAGCTCTGTAACCTAGTACAAATAATTTTACACTAGTGTTGAACTAGCTCTATAACCTAGTACAAATAATTTTACACGAGAGTTGAACTACCTCTATAACCTAGTTCAAATAATTTTACACTAGAGTTGAACTAGCTCTATAACCTAGTTCAAATAATTTTACACTAGAGTTGAACTAGATCTATAACCTAGTACAAATAATTTTACACTAGAGTTAAACTAGCTCTATAACCAAGTACAAATAATTTTACACTAGAGTTGAACTAGCTCTATAAACTAGTACAAATATTTTTACACTAGAGTTGTACTAGCTCTATAACCTAGTACAAAAAAAATTACACTAGAGTTGAACTAGCTCTATAACCTAATACAAATAATTTTACACTAGAGTTGAACTAGCTCTCTAACCTAGTTCAAATAATTTTACACTAGAGTTGAACTAGCTCTATAACCTAGTACAAATAATTTTACACTAGAGTTGAACTAGCTCTATAACCTAGTACAAATAATTTTACACTAGAGTTGCACTAGCTCTATAACCTAGTTCAAATAATTTTACACTAGAGTTGAACTAGCTCTATAACCTAGTACAAATAATTTTACACTAGAGTTGAACTAGCTCTATAACCTAATACAAATAATTTTACACTAGAGTTGAACTAGGTCTATAACCTAGTACAAATAATTTTACACTAGAGTTGAACTAGCTCTATAACCTAGTACAAATAATTTTACACAAGAGTTGAACTAGCTCTATAACCTAGTTCAAATAATTTTACACTAGAGTTGAACTAGCTCTGTAACCTAGTACAAATAATTTTACACTATAGTTGAACTAGCTCTATAACCTAGTACAAATAATTTTACACTAGAGTTGAACTAGCTCTATAACCAAGTACAAATACTTTTACACTAGAGTTGAACTATCTTTATAACCTAGTTCAAAAAAAATTACACTAAGGTTGAACTAGCTCTATAACCTAGTACAAATAATTTAACACTAGAGTTGAACTAGCTCTATAACCTAGTACAAATAATTTTACACTATAGTTGAACTAGCTCTATAACCTAGTACACATATTTTTACACTAGAGTTGAACTAGCTCTATAACCTAGTACAAATAATTTTACACTAGAGTTGAACTAGCTCTATAACCTAGTTCAAATAATTTTACACTAGAGTTGAACTAGCTCTGTAACCTAGTACAAATAATTTTACACTAGTGTTGAACTAGCTCTATAACCTAGTACAAATAATTTTACACGAGAGTTGAACTACCTCTATAACCTAGTTCAAATAATTTTACACTAGAGTTGAACTAGCTCTATAACCTAGTACAAATAATTTTACACTAGAGTTGAACTAGCTCTATAACCTAATACAAATAATTTTACACTAGAGTTGAACTAGCTCTATAACCTAGTACACATATTTTTACACTAGAGTTGAACTAGCTCTATAACCTAGTACAAATAATTTTACACTAGAGTTGAACTAGCTCTATAACCTAGTTCAAATAATTTTACACTAGAGTTGAACTAGCTCTGTAACCTAGTACAAATAATTTTACACTAGTGTTGAACTAGCTCTATAACCTAGTACAAATAATTTTACACGAGAGTTGAACTACCTCTATAACCTAGTTCAAATAATTTTACACTAGAGTTGAACTAGCTCTATAACCTAGTTCAAATAATTTTACACTAGAGTTGAACTAGATCTATAACCTAGTACAAATAATTTTACACTAGAGTTAAACTAGCTCTATAACCAAGTACAAATAATTTTACACTAGAGTTGAACTAGCTCTATAAACTAGTACAAATATTTTTACACTAGAGTTGTACTAGCTCTATAACCTAGTACAAAAAAAATTACACTAGAGTTGAACTAGCTCTATAACCTAATACAAATAATTTTACACTAGAGTTGAACTAGCTCTATAACCTAGTACAAATAATTTTACACTAGAGTTGAACTAGCTCTATAACCTAGTACAAATAATTTTACACTAGAGTTGCACTAGCTCTATAACCTAGTTCAAATAATTTTACACTAGAGTTGAACTAGCTCTATAACCTAGTACAAATAATTTTACACTAGAGTTGAACTAGCTCTATAACCTAATACAAATAATTTTACACTAGAGTTGAACTAGGTCTATAACCTAGTACAAATAATTTTACACTAGAGTTGAACTAGCTCTATAACCTAGTACAAATAATTTTACACAAGAGTTGAACTAGCTCTATAACCTAGTTCAAATAATTTTACACTAGAGTTGAACTAGCTCTGTAACCTAGTACAAATAATTTTACACTATAGTTGAACTAGCTCTATAACCTAGTACAAATAATTTTACACTAGAGTTGAACTAGCTCTATAACCAAGTACAAATACTTTTACACTAGAGTTGAACTATCTTTATAACCTAGTTCAAAAAAAATTACACTAAGGTTGAACTAGCTCTATAACCTAGTACAAATAATTTAACACTAGAGTTGAACTAGCTCTATAACCTAGTACACATATTTTTACACTAGAGTTGAACTAGCTCTATAACCTAGTACAAATAATTTTACACTAGAGTTGAACTAGCTCTATAACCTAGTTCAAATAATTTTACACTAGAGTTGAACTAGCTCTATAACCTAGTACAAATAATTTTACACTAGAGTTGCACTAGCTCTATAACCTAGTTCAAATAATTTTACACTAGAGTTGAACTAGCTCTATAACCTAGTACAAATAATTTTACACTAGAGTTGAACTAGCTCTATAACCTAATACAAATAATTTTACACTAGAGTTGAACTAGCTCTATAACCTAGTACACATATTTTTACACTAGAGTTGAACTAGCTCTATAACCTAGTACAAATAATTTTACACTAGAGTTGAACTAGCTCTATAACCTAGTTCAAATAATTTTACACTAGAGTTGAACTAGCTCTGTAACCTAGTACAAATAATTTTACACTAGTGTTGAACTAGCTCTATAACCTAGTACAAATAATTTTACACGAGAGTTGAACTACCTCTATAACCTAGTTCAAATAATTTTACACTAGAGTTGAACTAGCTCTATAACCTAGTTCAAATAATTTTACACTAGAGTTGAACTAGATCTATAACCTAGTACAAATAATTTTACACTAGAGTTAAACTAGCTCTATAACCAAGTACAAATAATTTTACACTAGAGTTGAACTAGCTCTATAACCTAGTACAAATATTTTTACACTAGAGTTGTACTAGCTCTATAACCTAGTACAAAAAAAATTACACTAGAGTTGAACTAGCTCTATAACCTAATACAAATAATTTTACACTAGAGTTGAACTAGCTCTCTAACCTAGTTCAAATAATTTTACACTAGAGTTGAACTAGCTCTATAACCTAGTACAAATAATTTTACACTAGAGTTGAACTAGCTCTATAACCTAGTACAAATAATTTTACACTAGAGTTGCACTAGCTCTATAACCTAGTTCAAATAATTTTACACTAGAGTTGAACTAGCTCTATAACCTAGTACAAATAATTTTACACTAGAGTTGAACTAGCTCTATAACCTAATACAAATAATTTTACACTAGAGTTGAACTAGGTCTATAACCTAGTACAAATAATTTTACACTAGAGTTGAACTAGCTCTATAACCTAGTACAAATAATTTTACACAAGAGTTGAACTAGCTCTATAACCTAGTTCAAATAATTTTACACTAGAGTTGAACTAGCTCTGTAACCTAGTACAAATAATTTTACACTATAGTTGAACTAGCTCTATAACCTAGTACAAATAATTTTACACTAGAGTTGAACTAGCTCTATAACCAAGTACAAATACTTTTACACTAGAGTTGAACTATCTTTATAACCTAGTTCAAAAAAAATTACACTAAGGTTGAACTAGCTCTATAACCTAGTACAAATAATTTAACACTAGAGTTGAACTAGCTCTATAACCTAGTACACATATTTTTACACTAGAGTTGAACTAGCTCTATAACCTAGTACAAATAATTTTACACTAGAGTTGAACTAGCTCTATAACCTAGTTCAAATAATTTTACACTAGAGTTGAACTAGCTCTATAACCTAGTACAAATAATTTTACACTAGAGTTGCACTAGCTCTATAACCTAGTTCAAATAATTTTACACTAGAGTTGAACTAGCTCTATAACCTAGTACAAATAATTTTACACTAGAGTTGAACTAGCTCTATAACCTAATACAAATAATTTTACACTAGAGTTGAACTAGGTCTATAACCTAGTACAAATAATTTTACACTAGAGTTGAACTAGCTCTATAACCTAGTACAAATAATTTTACACAAGAGTTGAACTAGCTCTATAACCTAGTTCAAATAATTTTACACTAGAGTTGAACTAGCTCTGTAACCTAGTACAAATAATTTTACACTATAGTTGAACTAGCTCTATAACCTAGTACAAATAATTTTACACTAGAGTTGAACTAGCTCTATAACCTAGTACACATATTTTTACACTAGAGTTGAACTAGCTCTATAACCTAGTACAAATAATTTTACACTAGAGTTGAACTAGCTCTATAACCTAGTTCAAATAATTTTACACTAGAGTTGAACTAGCTCTATAACCTAGTACAAATAATTTTACACTAGAGTTGAACTAGCTCTATAACCTAGTACAAATAATTTTACACTAAAGTTGAACTAGCTCTATAACCTAGTTCAAATAATTTTACTCTAGAGTTGAACTAGCTCTGTAACCTAGTACAAATAATTTTACACTAGAGTTGAACTAGCTCTATAACCTAGTACCAATAAATTTACACTAGAGTTGAACTAGCTCTATAACCTAGTACAAATAATTTTACACTAGAGTTGAACTAGCTCTATAACCTAGTACAAATAATTTTACACTAGAGTTGAACTAGCTCCGTAACCTAGTACAAATAATTTTACACTAGAGTTGAACTAGCTCTATAACCTAATACAAATAATTTTACACTAGAGTTGAACTAGCTCTATAACCTAGTACACATATTTTTACACTAGAGTTGAACTAGCTCTATAACCTAGTACAAATAATTTTACACTAGAGTTGAACTAGCTCTATAACCTAGTTCAAATAATTTTACACTAGAGTTGAACTAGCTCTGTAACCTAGTACAAATAATTTTACACTAGTGTTGAACTAGCTCTATAACCTAGTACAAATAATTTTACACTAGAGTTGAACTAGCTCTATAACCTAATACAAATAATTTTACACTAGAGTTGAACTAGCTCTATAACCTAGTACACATATTTTTACACTAGAGTTGAACTAGCTCTATAACCTAGTACAAATAATTTTACACTAGAGTTGAACTAGCTCTATAACCTAGTTCAAATAATTTTACACTAGAGTTGAACTAGCTCTGTAACCTAGTACAAATAATTTTACACTAGTGTTGAACTAGCTCTCTAACCTAGTACAAATAATTTTACACGAGAGTTGAACTACCTCTATAACCTAGTTCAAATAATTTTACACTAGAGTTGAACTAGCTCTATAACCTAGTTCAAATAATTTTACACTAGAGTTGAACTAGATCTATAACCTAGTACAAATAATTTTACACTAGAGTTAAACTAGCTCTATAACCAAGTACAAATAATTTTACACTAGAGTTGAACTAGCTCTATAACCTAGTACAAATATTTTTACACTAGAGTTGTACTAGCTCTATAACCTAGTACAAAAAAAATTACACTAGAGTTGAACTAGCTCTATAACCTAATACAAATAATTTTACACTAGAGTTGAACTAGCTCTCTAACCTAGTTCAAATAATTTTACACTAGAGTTGAACTAGCTCTATAACCTAGTACAAATAATTTTACACTAGAGTTGAACTAGCTCTATAACCTAGTACAAATAATTTTACACTAGAGTTGCACTAGCTCTATAACCTAGTTCAAATAATTTTACACTAGAGTTGAACTAGCTCTATAACCTAGTACAAATAATTTTACACTAGAGTTGAACTAGCTCTATAACCTAATACAAATAATTTTACACTAGAGTTGAACTAGGTCTATAACCTAGTACAAATAATTTTACACTAGAGTTGAACTAGCTCTATAACCTAGTACAAATAATTTTACACAAGAGTTGAACTAGCTCTATAACCTAGTTCAAATAATTTTACACTAGAGTTGAACTAGCTCTGTAACCTAGTACAAATAATTTTACACTATAGTTGAACTAGCTCTATAACCTAGTACAAATAATTTTACACTAGAGTTGAACTAGCTCTATAACCAAGTACAAATACTTTTACACTAGAGTTGAACTATCTTTATAACCTAGTTCAAAAAAAATTACACTAAGGTTGAACTAGCTCTATAACCTAGTACAAATAATTTAACACTAGAGTTGAACTAGGTCTATAACCTAGTACACATATTTTTACACTAGAGTTGAACTAGCTCTATAACCTAGTACAAATAATTTTACACTAGAGTTGAACTAGCTCTATAACCTAGTTCAAATAATTTTACACTAGAGTTGAACTAGCTCTATAACCTAGTACAAATAATTTTACACTAGAGTTGCACTAGCTCTATAACCTAGTTCAAATAATTTTACACTAGAGTTGAACTAGCTCTATAACCTAGTACAAATAATTTTACACTAGAGTTGAACTAGCTCTATAACCTAATACAAATAATTTTACACTAGAGTTGAACTAGCTCTATAACCTAGTACACATATTTTTACACTAGAGTTGAACTAGCTCTATAACCTAGTACAAATAATTTTACACTAGAGTTGAACTAGCTCTATAACCTAGTTCAAATAATTTTACACTAGAGTTGAACTAGCTCTGTAACCTAGTACAAATAATTTTACACTAGTGTTGAACTAGCTCTATAACCTAGTACAAATAATTTTACACGAGAGTTGAACTACCTCTATAACCTAGTTCAAATAATTTTACACTAGAGTTGAACTAGCTCTATAACCTAGTTCAAATAATTTTACACTAGAGTTGAACTAGATCTATAACCTAGTACAAATAATTTTACACTAGAGTTAAACTAGCTCTATAACCAAGTACAAATAATTTTACACTAGAGTTGAACTAGCTCTATAACCTAGTACAAATATTTTTACACTAGAGTTGTACTAGCTCTATAACCTAGTACAAAAAAAATTACACTAGAGTTGAACTAGCTTTATAACCTAATACAAATAATTTTACACTAGAGTTGAACTAGCTCTCTAACCTAGTTCAAATAATTTTACACTAGAGTTGAACTAGCTCTATAACCTAGTACAAATAATTTTACACTAGAGTTGAACTAGCTCTATAACCTAGTACAAATAATTTTACACTAGAGTTGCACTAGCTCTATAACCTAGTTCAAATAATTTTACACTAGAGTTGAACTAGCTCTATAACCTAGTACAAATAATTTTACACTAGAGTTGAACTAGCTCTATAACCTAATACAAATAATTTTACACTAGAGTTGAACTAGGTCTATAACCTAGTACAAATAATTTTACACTAGAGTTGAACTAGCTCTATAACCTAGTACAAATAATTTTACACAAGAGTTGAACTAGCTCTATAACCTAGTTCAAATAATTTTACACTAGAGTTGAACTAGCTCTGTAACCTAGTACAAATAATTTTACACTATAGTTGAACTAGCTCTATAACCTAGTACAAATAATTTTACACTAGAGTTGAACTAGCTCTATAACCAAGTACAAATACTTTTACACTAGAGTTGAACTATCTTTATAACCTAGTTCAAAAAAAATTACACTAAGGTTGAACTAGCTCTATAACCTAGTACAAATAATTTAACACTAGAGTTGAACTAGCTCTATAACCTAGTACACATATTTTTACACTAGAGTTGAACTAGCTCTATAACCTAGTACAAATAATTTTACACTAGAGTTGAACTAGCTCTATAACCTAGTTCAAATAATTTTACACTAGAGTTGAACTAGCTCTATAACCTAGTACAAATAATTTTACACTAGAGTTGAACTAGCTCTATAACCTAGTACAAATAATTTTACACTAAAGTTGAACTAGCTCTATAACCTAGTTCAAATAATTTTACTCTAGAGTTGAACTAGCTCTGTAACCTAGTACAAATAATTTTACACTAGAGTTGAACTAGCTCTATAACCTAGTACCAATAAATTTACACTAGAGTTGAACTAGCTCTATAACCTAGTACAAATAATTTTACACTAGAGTTGAACTAGCTCTATAACCTAGTACAAATAATTTTACACTAGAGTTGAACTAGCTCCGTAACCTAGTACAAATAATTTTACACTAGAGTTGAACTAGCTGTCTAACCTAGTACAAATAATTTTACACTAGAGTTGAACTAGCTCTATAACCTAGTTCAAATAATTTTACACTAGAGTTGAACTACCTCTATAACCTAGTACAAATAACTTTACACTAGAGTTGAACTAGCTCTATAACCTAGTACAAATAATTTTATACTCGAGTTGAACTAGCTCTATAATCTAGTACAAATAATTTTACACTAGAGTTGAACTAACTCTATAACCTACTTCAAATAATTTTACACTAAGGTTGACCTAGCTCTATAACCTAGTACAAATAATTTTACACTAGAGTTGAACTAGCTCTAAAACCTAGTACAATAATTGTACACTAGAGTTGAACTAGGTCGATAACCTACTACAAATAATTTTACACTAGAATTGAACTATCTCTATAACCTAATTAAAATAATTTTACACTAGAGTTGAACTAGCTCTATAACCTAGTACAAACAATTTTACACTAGAGTTGAACCATCTCTACAACCTAGTTCAAATAATTTTACACTAGAGTTGAACTAGCTCTATAACCTAGTACAAATAATTTTACACTAGAGTTGAAGTAGCTCTATAACCTAGTACAAATAATTTTACACTAGAAATGTATTAGCTCTATAACCTCGTACAAATAATTTTACACTAGAGTTGAAAAAACTCTATAACCTAGTACAAATAATTTTACACTAAGGTCGAACTAGCTCTATAACCTAGTACATATAATTTTACACTAGAGTTGAACTAGCTCTAAAACCTAGTACAAATATTTTTACACTAGAGTTGAACTAGGTCGATAACCTAGTACAAATAAATTTACACTAGAGTTGAACTAGGTTTATAACCTAGTACAAATAAATTTACACTAGAGTTGAACTAGCTGTATAATCTAGTACAAATATTTTTACACTAGAGTTGAACTAGCTCTATAACCTAGTACAAATAATTTTACACTAGAGTTGAACTAGCTCTATAACCTAGTACAAATAATTTTACACTAGAGTTGAAGTAGCTCTATAACCTAGTACAAATAATTTTACACTAGAAATGTATTAGCTCTATAACCTCGTACAAATAATTTTACACTAGAGTTGAAAAAACTCTATAACCTAGTACAAATAATTTTACACTAAGGTCGAACTAGCTCTATAACCTAGTACATATAATTTTACACTAGAGTTGAACTAGCTCTAAAACCTAGTAAAAATATTTTTACACTAGAGTTGAACTAGGTCGATAACCTAGTACAAATAATTTTACACTAAAATTGAAATATCTCTATAACCTAATTAAAATAATTTTACACTAGAGTTGAACAAGCTCTATAACCTAGTACAAATAATTTTACTCTAGAGTTGAACCATCTCTACAACCTAGTACAAATAATTTTACACTAGAGTTGAACTAGCTCCATAACCTAGTTCAAATAATTTTACACTAGAGTTGTACTAGATCTGTAACCTAGTACAAATAATTTTACACTAGAGTTGAACTAGCTCTATAACCTAGTACAAATAATTTTACACTAGAGTTGAACTAGCTCTATAACCAAGTACAAATACTTTTACAATAGAGTTGAACTATCTCTATAACCTAGTTCAAAAAAAATTACACTAAGGTTGAACTAGCTCTATAACCTAGTACAAATAATTTAACACTAGAGTTGAACTAGCTCTATAACCTAGTACACATATTTTTACACTAGAGTTGAACTAGCTCTATAACTTATTACAGATAATTTTACACTAGAGTTGAACTAGCTCTATAACCTAGTTCAAATAATTTTACACTAGAGTTGAACTAGCTCTGTAACCTAGTTCAAATAATTTTAAACAAGTGTTGAACTAGCTCTATAACCTAGTACAAATAATTTTACACGAGAGTTGAACTAGGTCTATAACCTAGTTCAAATAATTTTACACTAGAGTTGCACTAGCTCTATAACCTAGTACAAATAATTTTACACTAGAGTTGCACTAGCTCTATAACCTAGTTCAAATAATTTTACACTAGAGTTGAACTAGCTCTATAACCTAGTACAAGTAATTTTACACTAGAGTTGAACTAGCTCTATAACCTACTACAAATAATTTTACACTAGAGTTGAACTAGCTCTATAACCTAGTACAAATAATTTTACACTAGAGTTGAACTAGCTCTATAACCTAGTACAAATAATTTTACACAAGAGTTGAACTAGCTCTATAACCTAGTTCAAATAATTTTACACTAGAGTTGAACTAGCTCTGTAACCTAGTAAAAATAATTTTACACAAGAGTTGAACTAGCTCTATAACCTAGTACAAATAATTTTACACTAGAGTTGAACTAGCTCTTTAACCAAGTACAAATACTTTTACACCAGAGTTGAACTATCTTTATAACCTAGTTCAAAATTACACTAAGGTTGAACAAGCTCTATAACCTAGTACAAATAATTTAACACTAGAGTTGAACTAGCTCTATAACCTAGTACACATATTTTTACACTAGAGTTGAACTAGCTTTATAACCTAGTACAAATAATTTTAAACTAGAGTTGAACTAGCTCTATAACCTAGTTCAAATAATTTTACACTAGAGTTGAACTAGCTCTATAACCTAGTTCAAATAATTTTACACTAGAGTTGAACTAGCTCTATAACCTAGTACAAATAATTTTACACTAGAGTTGAACTAGCTCTATAACCAAGTACAAATACTTTTACACTAGAGTTGAACTATCTCTCTAACCTAGTTCAAAAAAAATTACACTAAGGTTGAACTAGCTCTATAACCTAGTACAAATAATTTAACACTAGAGTTGAACTAGCTCTATAACCTAGTACACATATTTTTACACTAGAGTTGAACTAGCTCTATAACTTATTACAGATAATTTTACACTAGAGTTGAACTAGCTCTATAACCTAGTTCAAATAATTTTACACTAGAGTTGAACTAGCTCTGTAACCTAGTTCAAATAATTTTAAACAAGTGTTGAACTAGCTCTATAACCTAGTACAAATAATTTAACACGAGAGTTGAACTAGGTCTATAACCTAGTTCAAATAATTTTACACTAGAGTTGCACTAGCTCTATAACCTAGTACAAATAATTTTACACTAGAGTTGCACTAGCTCTATAACCTAGTTCAAATAATTTTACACTAGAGTTGAACTAGCTCTATAACCTAGTACAAGTAATTTTACACTAGAGTTGAACTAGCTCTATAACCTACTACAAATAATTTTACACTAGAGTTGAACTAGCTCTATAACCTAGTACAAATAATTTTACACTAGAGTTGAACTAGCTCTATAACCTAGTACAAATAATTTTACACAAGAGTTGAACTAGCTCTATAACCTAGTTCAAATAATTTTACACTAGAGTTGAACTAGCTCTGTAACCTAGTACAAATAATTTTACACAAGAGTTGAACTAGCTCTATAACCTAGTACAAATAATTTTACACTAGAGTTGAACTAGTTCTTTAACCAAGTACAAATACTTTTACACCAGAGTTGAACTATCTTTATAACCTAGTTCAAAATTACACTAAGGTTGAACAACCTCTATAACCTAGTACAAATAATTTAACACTAGAGTTGAACTAGCTCTATAACCTAGTACACATATTTTTACACTAGAGTTGAACTAGCTCTATAACCTAGTACAAATAATTTTACACTAGAGTTGAACTAGCTCTATAACCTAGTACAAATAATTTTACACTAGAGTTGAACTAGCTCTATAACCTAGTATAAATAATGTTACACTAGAGTTGAACTAGCTCTATAACCTAGTTAAAATATTTTTACACTAGAGTTGAACTAGCTCTATAAGCTAGTACAAATAATTTTAAACTAGGATTGAACTAGCTCTGTAACCTAGTGCAAATAATTTTACAATAGAGTTGAACTAGCACTATAACCTAGTACAAATAATTCTACACTAGAGTTGAACTAGCTCTATAACCTAGTACAAATAATTTTACACTAGAGTTGAACCATCTCTACAACCTAGTTCAAATAATTTTACACTAGAGTTAAACTAGCTCTATAACCTAGTACAAATAATTTTACACTAGAGTTGAACTAGCTCTATAACCTAGTTCAAATAATTTTACACTAGAGTTGAACTAGCTCTATAACCTAGTACAAATAATTTTACACTAGAGTTGAACTAGCTCTATAACCTAGTACAAATAATTTTACACTAGATTTGAACTAGCTCTATAACCTAGTTCAAATAATTTTACACTAGAGTTGAACTAGCTCTATAACCTAGTACAAATAATTTTACACTAGATTTGAACTAGCTCTATAACCTAGTACCACTAATTTTACACTAGAGTTGAACTAGCTCTATAACCTAGTACAAATAATTTTACACTAGAGTTGAACTAGCTCCGTAACCTAGTACAAATAATTTTACACTAGAGTTGAACTAGCTCTATAACCTAGTACAAAAATTTTTACACAAGAGTTGAACTAGCTCTATAACCTAGTTCAAATAATTTTACACTAGAGTTGAACTAGCTCTATAACCTAGTACAAATAATTTTACACTAGAGTTGAACTAGCTCTATAACCTAGTACAAATAATTTTATACTCGAGTTGAACTAGCTCTATAACCTAGTACAAATAATTTTACACTAGAATTGAACTAGCTCTATAACCTACTTCAAATAATTTTACACTAAGGTTGAACTAGCTCTATAACCTAGTACAAATAATTTTACACTAGAGTTGAACTAGTTCTAAAACCTAGTACAATAATTTTACACTAGAGTTGAACTATGTCGTGGGAAACGAACACCTATGGGATCGAGGAGATCCCTTACGGTTCGGCAAGGGGAGAGGGTTGCACAAAGAGCAGAACTAACGAACAGCACGCGGGGGATTTACCCAGGTTCGGGCCGCACGGATGCGTAAAACCCTACTCCTGCTTTGATTGTATTATTGTGAATGTTCTTGGCCAAGTTCTGGGAGCTACAGTAGCAGCTATGCATGCAGAATGGGCTTTCGAACTCCCCCCCTTGTGCGTCTCGGGCCTCCTTTTATATTAATCCAAGGGGCTACCACAGTGACGTACAAGATAAGGCATGAGGTGGAAAGTAACTACAGTGTTACCACAGTATTATCATACCTAACCCTGACGGCTTAGGACAAACTCATTAAATGCACCGTGAGGTGTCCGTCGAGGTGTCCCTTAGCTTCTCGGGCTTGGAAAAGCTTTACAGGGGATGGGCAAAAGCAGCCATCCCATCAACACCGCTTAAGCATCGCGTGGCCAGTATTACGCCACGTCACCATGAGGACAAGCCCTAAACGACAAGGCTGGCCGCTGTACTGGAGCGATAGCGCTGTACTGTGCAGAGCCTTGCCGGGGCTGAATCCTTGCCGGGGCCGGGGCTTGCCGGGACCGAATCCTTGCCGGGCCCGGGGCTTGCCGGGACCGAATCCTTGCCGGGCCCGGGGCTTGCCGGGACCGAATCCTTGCCGGGCCTCCGCAACCCTTTGGTCTTCTATTTTCTGGTCTGATCGTTGACTTGAATGTCTGCTTGTCGTCTTAGTCTCGTGATTACTCCTAGATATTCCCCGACAAGGCTTGCCGCGGAACGGCTACAACTGCCCGTGCACAAGTAAGGGGTACTAAAAAGGCCCATACTTTGGTACACCGACAAACTAGGTCGATAACCTAGTACAAATAATTTTACACTAGAATTGAACTATCTCTATAACCTAATAAAAATAATTTTACACTAGAGTTGAACTAGCTCTATAACCTAGTACAAATAATTTTACACTAGAGTTGAACCATCTCTACAACCTAGTTCAAATAATTTTACACTAGAGTTGAACTCGCTCTATAACCTAGTACAAATAATTTTACACTAGAGTTGAACTAGCTCTGTAACCTAGTTCAAATAATTTTACACTAGAGTTGAACTAGCTCTATAACCTAGTACAAATAATTTTACACTAGAGTTGAAGTAGCTCTATAACCTAGTACAAATAATTTTACACTAGAAATGAATTAGCTCTATAACCTAGTACAATTAATTTTACACTAGAGTTGAAAAAACTCTATAACCTAGTACAAATAATTTTACAATAAGGTTGAACTAGCTCTATAACCTAGTACATATAATTTTACACTAGAGTTGAACTAGCTCTAAAACCTAGTACAAATATTTTTACACTAGAGTTGAACTAGGTCGATAACCTAGTACAAATAATTTTACACTAGAATTGAACTATCTCTATAACCTAATTAAAATAATTTTACACTAGAGTTGAACTAGCTCTATAACCTAGTACAAATAATTTTACTCTAGAGTTGAACCATCTCTACAACCTAGTACAAATAATTTTACACTAGAGTTGAACTAGCTCTATAACCTAGTTCAAATAATTTTACACTAGAGTTGAACTAGCTCTGTAACCTAGTACAAATAATTTTACACTAGTCTTGAACTAGCTCTATAACCTAGTACAAATAATTTTACACGAGAGTTGAACTACCTCTATTACCTATTTCAAATAATTTTACACTAGAGTTGAACTAGCTCTATAACCTAGTTCAAATAATTTTACACTAGAGTTGAACTAGATCTATAACCTAGTACAAATAATTTTACACTAGAGTTGAACTAGCTCTATAACCAAGTACAAATAATTTTACACTAGAGTTGAACTAGCTCTATAACCTAGTACAAATATTTTTACACTAGAGTTGTACTAGCTCTATAACCTAGTACAATAAAATTTACACTAGAGTTGAACTAGCTCTATAACCTAGTACAAATAATTTTACACTAGAGTTGAACTAGCTCTATAACCTAGTTCAAATAATTTTCCACTAGAGTTGAACTAGCTCTATAACCTAGTACAAATAATTTTACACTAGAGTTGAACTAGCTCTATAACCTAGTACAAATAATTTTACACTAGAGTTGCACTAGCTCCATAACCTAGTTCAAATAATTTTACACTAGAGTTGAACTAGCTCTATAACCTAGTACAAATAATTTTACACTAGAGTTGAACTAGCTCTATAACCTAGTACAAATAATTTTACACTAGAGTTGAACTAGCTCTATAACCTAGTACAAATAATTTTACACTAGAGTTGAACTAGCTCTATAACCTAGTACAAAAATTTTTACACAAGAGTTGAACTAGCTCTATAACCTAGTTCAAATAATTTTACACTAGAGTTGAACTAGCTCTGTAACCTAGTACAAATAATTTTACACTAGAGTTGAACTAGCTCTATAACCTATTACAAATACTTTTACACTAGAGTTGAACTAGCTCTACAACCAGGTACAAATACTTTTACACTAGAGTTGAACTATCTTTATAACCTAGTTCAAAAAAAATTACACTAAGGTTGAACTAGCTCTATAACCTAGTACAAATAATTTAACACTAGAGTTGAACTAGCTCTATAACCTAGTACACATATTTTACACTAGAGTTGAACTTGCTCTATAACCTAGTACAAATAATTTTACACTAGAGTTGAACTAGCTCTATAACCTAGTTCAAATAATTTTACACTAGAGTTGAACTAGCTCTATAACCTAGTACAAATAATTTTACACTAGAGTTGAACTAGCTCTATAACCTAGTACAAATAATTTTACACTAGAGTTGAACTAGCTCTATAACCTAGTTCAAATAATTTTACACTAGAGTTGAACTAGCTCTGTAACCTAGTACAAATAATTTTACACTAGAGTTGAACTAGCTCTATAACCTATTACAAATACTTTTACACTAGAGTTGAACTAGCTCTACAACCAGGTACAAATACTTTTACACTAGAGTTGAACTATCTTTATAACCTAGTTCAAAAAAAATTACACTAAGGTTGAACTAGCTCTATAACCTAGTTCAAATAATTTTACACTAGAGTTGAACTAGCTCTATAACCTAGTACAAATAATTTTACACTAGAGTTGAACTAGCTCTATAACCTAGTACAAATAATTTTAGACTAGAGTTGAACTAGCTCTATAACCTAGTACAAATAATTTTACACTAGAGTTGAACTAGCTCTTTAAGCTAGTACAAATAATTTTACACTAGAGTTGAACTAGCTCTATAACCTAGTTCAAATAATTTTACACTAGAGTTCAACTAGCTCTATAACCTAGTACAAATAATTTTACACTACAGTTGAACTAGCTCTATAACCTAGTACAAATAATTTTACACTAGAGTTGAACTAGCTCTTTAACCAAGTACAAATACTCTTACACCAGAGTTGAACTATCTTTATAACCTAGTTCAAATAATTTTACACTAGAGTTGAACTAGCTCTATAACCTAGTTCAAATAATTTTACACTAGAGTTGAACTAGCTCTATAACCTAGTTCAAATAATTTTACACTAGAGTTGAACTAGCTCTATAACCTAGTACAAATAATTTTACACTAGAGTTGAACTAGCTCTATAACCTAGTACAAATAATTTTACACTAGAGTTGAACTAGCTCTTTAAGCTAGTACAAATAATTTTACACTAGAGTTGAACTAGCTCTTTAAGCTAGTACAAATAATTTTACACTAGAGTTGAACTAGCTCTATAACCTAGTTCAAATAATTTTACACTAGAGTTCAACTAGCTCTATAACCTAGTACAAATAATTTTACACTACAGTTGAACTAGCTCTATAACCTAGTACAAATAATTTTATACTCGAGTTGAACTAGCTCTATAACCTAGTACAAATAATTTTACACTAGAGTTGAACTAACTCTATAACCCACTTCAAATAATTTTACACTAAGGTTGAACTAGCTCTATAACCTAGTACAAATAATTTTACACTAGAGTTGAACTAGCTCTAAAACCTAGTACAATAATTTTACACTAGAGTTGAACTAGGTCGATAACCTACTACAAATAATTTTACACTAGAATTTAACTATCTCTATAACCTAATTAAAATAATTTTACACTAGAGTTGAACTAGCTCTATAACCTAGTACAAATAATTTTACACTAGAGTTGAACCATCTCTACAACCTAGTTCAAATAATTTTACACTAGAGTTGAACTAGCTCTATAACCTAGTACAAATAATTTTACACTAGAGTTGAAGTAGCTCTATAACCTAGTACAAATAATTTTACACTAGAAATGAATTAGCTCTATAACCTAGTACAAATAATTTTACACTAGAGTTGAAAAAACTCTATAACCTAGTACAAATAATTTTACACTAAGGTTGAACTAGCTCTATAACCTGGTACATATAATTTTACACTAGAGTTGAACTAGCTCTAAAACCTAGTACAAATATTTTTACACTAGAGTTGAACTAGGTCGATAACCTAGTACAAATAATTTTACACTAGAATTGAAATATCTCTATAACCTAATTAAAATAATTTTACACTAGAGTTGAACAAGCTCTATAACCTAGTACAAATAATTTTACTCTAGAGTTGAACCATCTCTACAACCTAGTACAAATAATTTTACACTAGAGTTGAACTAGCTCTATAACCTAGTTCAAATAATTTTACACTAGAGTTGAACTAGCTCTGTAACCTTGTACAAATAATTTTACACTAGAGTTGAACTAGCTCTATAACCTAGTACAAATAATTTTACACTAGAGTTGAACTAGCTCTATAACCAAGTACAAATACTTTTACACTAGAGGTGAACTATCTCTATAACCTAGTTTAAAAAAAAGTACACTAAGGTTGAACTAGCTCTATAACCTAGTACAAATAATTTAACACTAGAGTTGAACTAGCTCTATAACCTAGTACACATATTTTTACACTAGAGTTGAACTAGCTCTATAACTTATTACAAATAATTTTACACTAGAGTTGAACTAGCTGTATAACCTAGTTCAAATAATTTTACACTAGAGTTGTACTAGCTCTGTAACCTAGTTCAAATAATTTTACACAAGTGTTGAACTAGCTCTATAACCTAGTACAAATAATTTTACACGAGAGTTGAACTAGCTCTATAACCTAGTTCAAATAATTTTACACTAGAGTTGCACTAGCGCTATAACCTAGTACAAATAATTTTACACTAGAGTTGCACTAGCTCTATAACCTAGTTCAAATAATTTTACACTAGAGTTGAACTAGCTCTATAACCTAGTACAAGTAATTTTACACTAGAGTTGAACTAGCTCTATAACCTAGTACAAATAATTTTACACTAGAAATGAACTAGCTCTATAACCTAGTACAAATAATTTTACACTAGAGTTGAACTAGCTCTATAACCTAGTACAAATAATTTTACACAAGAGTTGAACTAGCTCTATAACCTAGTTCAAATAATTTTACACTAGAGTTGAACTAGCTCTGTAACCTAGTACAAATAATTTTACACTAGAGTTGAACTAGCTCTCTAACCTAGTACAAATAATTTTACACTAGAGTTGAACTAGCTCTTTAACCAAGTACAAATACTCTTACACCAGAGTTGAACTATCTTTATAACCTAGTTCAAAATTACACTAAGGTTGAACTAGCTCTATAAGCTAGGACAAATAATTTAACACTAGAGTTGAACTAGCTCTATAACCTAGTACACATATTTTTACACTAGAGTTGAACTAGCTCTATAACCTAGTACAAATAATTTTACACTAGAGTTGAACTAGCTCTATAACCTAGTACAAATAATTTTACACTAGAGTTGAACTAGCTCTGTAACCTTGTACAAATAATTTTACACTAGAGTTGAACTAGCTCTCTAACCTAGTACAAATAATTTTACACTAGAGTTGAACTAGCTCTATAACCTAGTTCAAATAATTTTACACTAGAGTTGAACTAGCTCTATAAACTAGTACAAATAATTTTACACTGGAGTTGAACTAGCTCTATAACCTAGTACAAATAATTTTATACTCGAGTTGAACTAGCTGTATAACCTAGTACAAATAATTTTACACTAGAATTGAACTAGCTCTATAACCTACTTCAAATAATTTTACACTAAGGTTGACTAGCTCTATAACCTAGTACAAATAATTTTACACTAGAGTTGAACTAGCTCTAAAATCTAGTACAATAATTTTACGCTAGAGTTGAACTAGGTCGATAACCTAGTACAAATAATTTCACACTAGAATTGAACTATCTCTATAACCTAATTAAAATAATTTTACACTAGAGTTGAACTAGCTCTATAACCTAGTACAAATAATTTTACACTAGAGTTGAACCATCTCTACAACCTAGTTCAAATAATTTTACACTAGAGTTAAACTAGCTCTATAACCTAGTACAAATAATTTTACACTAGAGTTGAACTAGCTCTGTAACCTAGTTCAAATAATTTTACACTAGAGTTGAACTAGCTCTATAACCTAGTACAAATAATTTTACACAAGAGTTGAAGTAGCTCTATAACCTAGTACAAATAATTCTACACTAGAGTTGAAAAAACTCTGTAACGTAGTACAAATAATTTTACACTAGAGTTGAACTAGCTCTGTAACCTAGTTCAAATAATTTTACACTAGATTTGAACTAGCTCTATAACCTAGTACAAATAATTTTACACTAGAAATGAACTAGCTCTATAACCTAGTACCACTAATTTTACACTAGAGTTGAACTAGCTCTATAACCTAGTACAAATAATTTTACACTAGAGTTGAACTAGCTCTGTAACCTTGTACAAATAATTTTACACTAGAGTTGAACTAGCTCTCTAACCTAGTACAAATAATTTTACACTAGAGTTGAACTAGCTCTATAACCTAGTTCAAATAATTTTACACTAGAGTTGAACTAGCTCTATAAACTAGTACAAATAATTTTACACTAGAGTTGAACTAGCACTATAACCTAGTACAAATAATTTTATACTCGAGTTGAACTAGCTGTATAACCTAGTACAAATAATTTTACACTAGAATTGAACTAGCTCTATAACCTACTTCAAATAATTTTACACTAAGGTTGAACTAGCTCTATAACCTAGTACAAATAATTTTACACTAGAGTTGAACTAGCTCTAAAATCTAGTACAATAATTTTACGCTAGAGTTGAACTAGGTCGATAACCTAGTACAAATAATTTCACACTAGAATTGAACTATCTCTATAACCTAATTAAAATAATTTTACACTAGAGTTGAACTAGCTCTATAACCTAGTACAAATAATTTTACACTAGAGTTGAACTAGCTCTATAACCTAGTACAAATAATTTAACACTAGAGTTGAACTAGCTCTATAACATAGTACAAATATTTTTACACTAGAGTTGAACTAGCTCTACAACCTAGTACAAATAAATTTAAACTGGAATTGAACTAGCTCTGTAACCTAGTGCAAATAATTTTACACTAGAAATGAACTAGCTCTATAACCTAGTACAAATAATTTTACACTAGAGTTGAACTAGCTCTATAACCTAGTACAAATAATTTTACACTAGAGTTGAACTAGCTCTATAACCTAGTATAAATAATGTTACACTAGAGTTGAACTAGCTCTATAACCTAGTTAAAATATTTTTACACTAGAGTTGAACTAGCTCTATAAGCTAGTACAAATAATTTTAAACTAGGATTGAACTAGCTCTGTAACCTAGTGCAAATAATTTTACAATAGAGTTGAACTAGCACTATAACCTAGTACAAATAATTCTACACTAGAGTTGAACTAGCTCTATAACCTAGTACAAATAATTTTACACTAGAGTTGAACCATCTCTACAACCTAGTTCAAATAATTTTACACTAGAGTTAAACTAGCTCTATAACCTAGTACAAATAATTTTACACTAGAGTTGAACTAGCTCTGTAACCTAGTTCAAATAATTTTACACTAGAGTTGAACTAGCTCTATAACCTAGTACAAATAATTTTACACAAGAGTTGAAGTAGCTCTATAACCTAGTACAAATAATTCTACACTAGAGTTGAAAAAACTCTGTAACGTAGTACAAATAATTTTACACTAGAGTTGAACTAGCTCTGTAACCTAGTTCAAATAATTTTACACTAGATTTGAACTAGCTCTATAACCTAGTACAAATAATTTTACACTAGAAATGAACTAGCTCTATAACCTAGTACCACTAATTTTACACTAGAGTAGAACTAGCTCTATAACCTAGTACAAATAATTTTACACTAGAGTTGAACTAGCTCTGTAACCTTGTACAAATAATTTTACACTAGAGTTGAACTAGCTCTCTAACCTAGTACAAATAATTTTACACTAGAGTTGAACTAGCTCTATAACCTAGTTCAAATAATTTTACACTAGAGTTGAACTAGCTCTATAAACTAGTACAAATAATTTTACACTAGAGTTGAACTAGCTCTATAACCTAGTACAAATAATTTTATACTCGAGTTGAACTAGCTGTATAACCTAGTACAAATAATTTTACACTAGAATTGAACTAGCTCTATAACCTACTTCAAATAATTTTACACTAAGGTTGAACTAGCTCTATAACCTAGTACAAATAATTTTACACTAGAGTTGAACTAGCTCTAAAATCTAGTACAATAATTTTACGCTAGAGTTGAACTAGGTCGATAACCTAGTACAAATAATTTCACACTAGAATTGAACTATCTCTATAACCTAATTAAAATAATTTTACACTAGAGTTGAACTAGCTCTATAACCTAGTACAAATAATTTTACACTAGAGTTGAACTAGCTCTATAACCTAGTACAAATAATTTAACACTAGAGTTGAACTAGCTCTATAACCTAGTACAAATATTTTTACACTAGAGTTGAACTAGCTCTACAACCTAGTACAAATAAATTTAAACTGGAATTGAACTAGCTCTGTAACCTAGTGCAAATAATTTTACACTATAGTTGAACTAGCACTATAACCTAGTACAAATAATTCTACACTAGAGTTGAACTAGCTCTATAACCTAGTACAAATAATTTACACTAGAATTGAACTAGCTCTATAACCTAGTACAAATAATTTCACAGTAGATTTGAACTAGCTCTGTAACCTAGTTCAAATAATTTTACACTAGATTTGAACTAGCTTTACAACCTAGTTCAAATAATTTTGCACTAGAGTTGAACTAGCTCTGTAACATAGTTCCAATAATTTTACACTAGATTTGAACTAGCTGTGTAACCTAGTTCAAATAATTTTACACTAGAGTTGAACTAGCTCTGTAACCTAGTACAAATAATTTTACACTAGAGTTGAAGTAGCTCTATAACCTACTAAAATAATTTTACACTAGAAATGAATTAGCTCTATAACCTAGTACAAATAATTTTACACTAGAGTTGAACTAGCTCTGTAACATAGTTCAAATAATTTTACACTAGAGTTGAACTAGCTCTATAACCTAGTACAAATAATTTTACACTAGAAATGAACTAGCTCTATAACCTAGTACAAATAATTTTACACTAGAGTTGAACTAGCTCTATAACCTAGTACAAATAATTTTACACTAGAGTTGAACTAGCTCTATAACCTAGTATAAATAATGTTACACTAGAGTTGAACTAGCTCTATAACCTAGTTCAAATATTTTTACACTAGAGTTGAACTAGCTCTATAAGCTAGTACAAATAATTTTAAACTATGATTGAACTAGCTCTGTAACCTAGTGCAAATAATTTTACAATAGAGTTGAACTAGCACTATAACCTAGTACAAATAATTCTACACTAGAGTTGAACTAGCTCTATAACCTAGTACAAATAATTTACACTAGAATTGAACTAGCTCTATAACCTAGTACAAATAATTTCACAATAGATTTGAACTAGCTCTGTAACCTAGTTCAAATAATTTTACACTAGATTTGAACTAGCTTTACAACCTAGTTCAAATAATTTTACACTAGAGTTGAACTAGCTCTGTAACATAGTTCCAATAATTTTACACTAGATTTGAACTAGCTCTGTAACCTAGTTCAAATAATTTTACACTAGAGTTGAACTAGCTCTGTAACCTAGTACAAATAATTTTACACTAGAGTTGAAGTAGCTCTATAACCTAGTAAAATAATTTTACACTAGAAATGAACTAGCTCTATAACCTAGTACAAATAATTTTACACTAGAGTTGAACTAGCTCTATAACCTAGTACAAATAATTTTACACTAGAGTTGAACTAGCTCTATAACCTAGTATAAATAATGTTACACTAGAGTTGAACTAGCTCTATAACCTAGTTCAAATATTTTTACACTAGAGTTGAACTAGCTCTATAAGCTAGTACAAATAATTTTAAACTAGGATTGAACTAGCTCTATAACCTAGTACAAATAATTTTACACTAGAGTTGAACTAGCTCTATAACCTAGTGCAAATAATTTTACACTAGAGTTAAACTAGCTCTATACCCTAGTACAAATTATTCTACACAAGAGTTGAACTAGCCCTATAACCTAGTACAAATAATTTTACACTAGAATTGAACTAGCTCTGTAACCTAGTACAAAAAATTTCACCCTAGATTTGAACTAGCTCTGTAACCTAGTTCCAATAATTTTACACTAAATTTGAACTTGCTCTGCAACCTAGTTCAAATAATTTTACACTAGTGTTGAACTTGCTCTATAACATAGTTCCAATAATTTTACAATACATTTGAACTAGCTCTGTAACCTAGTTCAAATAATTTTACACTAGAGTTGAACTAGCTCTATAACCTTGTACAAATAATTCTACACTAGAGTTGAACTAGCTCTATAACCTAGTACGAATAATTTTACACTAGAATTGAACTAGCTATGTAACCTTGTACAAATAATTTCACACTAGATTTGAACTAGCTTTGTAACCTAGTACATATAATTTCACACTAGAGTTGAACTAGCTCTGTAACCTAGTTCCAATAATTTCACACTAGAGTTGAACTAGCTCTATAACCTAGTACAAATAATTTTACACCAGAGTTGAACTAGCTCTATAACCTAGTACATATAATTTTACACTAGAGTTGAACTAGCTCTATAACCTAGTACAAATAATTTTACACTAGAATTGAACTAGCTATGTAACCTTGTACAAATAAATTCACACTAGATTTGAACTAGCTCTGTAACCTAGTACAAATAATTTCACACTAGAGTTGAACTAGCTCTGTAACCTAGTTCAAATAATTTCACACTAGAGTTGAACTAGCTCTACAACCAAGTACAAATAATTTTACACCAGAGTTGAACTAGCTCTATAACCTAGTACATATAATTTTATACTAGAGTTGAACTAGCTCTATAACCTAGTACAAATAATTCTACACTAGAGTTGAACTAGCTCTATAACCTAGTACAAATAATTTTACACTAGAATTGAAGTAGCTCTATAACCTAGTACAAATAATTTCACACTAGAGTTGAACTAGCTCTATAACCTAGTACGAATAATTTTACACTAGAGTTGAACTAGCTCTATAACCTAGTACAAATGATTTTGCACTAGAGTTGAACTAGCTCTGTAACCTAGGTCAAATAATTTCACACGAGAGTTGAACTAGCTCTATAACCTAGTACAAATAATTTTACACCAGAGTTGAAGTAGCTCTATAACCTAGTACAAATAATTTTACACCAGAGTTGAACTAGCTCTATAACCTAGTACAAATAATTTTACACTAGAGTTGAACTAGCTCTATAACATAGTACAAATAATTTAACACTAGAGTTGAACTAGCTCTATAACCTAGTACAAATATTTTTACACTAGAGTTGAACTAGCTCTACAACCTAGTACAAATAAATTTAAACTGGAATTGAACTAGCTCTGTAACCTAGTGCAAATAATTTTACACTATAGTTGAACTAGCACTATAACCTAGTACAAATAATTCTACACTAGAGTTGAACTAGCTCTATAACCTAGTACAAATAATTTGCACTAGAATTGAACTAGCTCTATAACCTAGTACAAATAATTTCACAGTAGATTTGAACTAGCTCTGTAACCTAGTTCAAATAATTTTACACTAGATTTGAACTAGCTTTACAACCTAGTTCAAATAATTTTACACTAGAGTTGAACTAGCTCTGTAACATAGTTCCAATAATTTTACACTAGATTTGAACTAGCTGTGTAACCTAGTTCAAATAATTTTACACTAGAGTTGAACTAGCTCTGTAACCTAGTACAAATAATTTTACACTAGAGTTGAAGTAGCTCTATAACCTAGTAAAATAATTTTACACTAGAAATGAATTAGCTCTATAACCTAGTACAAATAATTTTACACTAGAGTTGAACTAGCTCTGTAACATAGTTCAAATAATTTTACACTAGAGTTGAACTAGCTCTATAACCTAGTACAAATAATTTTACACTAGAAATGAACTAGCTCTATAACCTAGTACAAATAATTTTACACTAGAGTTGAACTAGCTCTATAACCTAGTACAAATAATTTTACACTAGAGTTGAACTAGCTCTATAACCTAGTATAAATAATGTTACACTAGAGTTGAACTAGCTCTATAACCTAGTTCAAATATTTTTACACTAGAGTTGAACTAGCTCTATAAGCTAGTACAAATAATTTTAAACTAGGATTGAACTAGCTCTGTAACCTAGTGCAAATAATTTTACAATAGAGTTGAACTAGCACTATAACCTAGTACAAATAATTCTACACTAGAGTTGAACTAGCTCTATAACCTAGTACAAATAATTTACACTAGAATTGAACTAGCTCTATAACCTAGTACAAATAATTTCACAGTAGATTTGAACTAGCTCTGTAACCTAGTTCAAATAATTTTACACTAGATTTGAACTAGCTTTACAACCTAGTTCAAATAATATCACACTAGAATTGAACTAGCTCTGTAACATAGTTCCAATAATTTTACACTAGATTTGAACTAGCTGTGTAACCTAGTTCAAATAATTTTACACTAGAGTTGAACTAGCTCTGTAACCTAGTACAAATAATTTTACACTAGAGTTGAACTAGCTCTATAACCTAGTAAAATAATTTTACACTAGAAATGAACTAGCTCTATAACCTAGTACAAATAATTTTACACTAGAGTTGAACTAGCTCTATAACCTAGTACAAATAATTTTACACTAGAGTTGAACTAGCTCTATAACCTAGTATAAATAATGTTACACTAGAGTTGAACTAGCTCTATAACCTAGTTCAAATATTTTTACACTAGAGTTGAACTAGCTCTATAAGCTAGTACAAATAATTTTAAACTAGGATTGAACTAGCTCTATAACCTAGTACAAATAATTTTACACTAGAGTTGAACTAGCTCTATAACCTAGTGCAAATAATTTTACACTAGAGTTAAACTAGCTCTATACCCTAGTACAAATTATTCTACACAAGAGTTGAACTAGCCCTATAACCTAGTACAAATAATTTTACACTAGAATTGAACTAGCTCTGTAACCTAGTACAAAAAATTTCACCCTAGATTTGAACTAGCTCTGTAACCTAGTTCCAATAATTTTACACTAAATTTGAACTTGCTCTGCAACCTAGTTCAAATAATTTTACACTAGTGTTGAACTTGCTCTATAACATAGTTCCAATAATTTTACAATACATTTGAACTAGCTCTGTAACCTAGTTCAAATAATTTTACACTAGAGTTGAACTAGCTCTATAACCTTGTACAAATAATTCTACACTAGAGTTGAACTAGCTCTATAACCTAGTACGAATAATTTTACACTAGAATTGAACTAGCTATGTAACCTTGTACAAATAATTTCACACTAGATTTGAACTAGCTTTGTAACCTAGTACATATAATTTCACACTAGAGTTGAACTAGCTCTGTAACCTAGTTCCAATAATTTCACACTAGAGTTGAACTAGCTCTATAACCTAGTACAAATAATTTTACACCAGAGTTGAACTAGCTCTATAACCTAGTACATATAATTTTACACTAGAGTTGAACTAGCTCTATAACCTAGTACAAATAATTTTACACTAGAATTGAACTAGCTATGTAACCTTGTACAAATAAATTCACACTAGATTTGAACTAGCTCTGTAACCTAGTACAAATAATTTCACACTAGAGTTGAACTAGCTCTGTAACCTAGTTCAAATAATTTCACACTAGAGTTGAACTAGCTCTACAACCAAGTACAAATAATTTTACACCAGAGTTGAACTAGCTCTATAACCTAGTACATATAATTTTATACTAGAGTTGAACTAGCTCTATAACCTAGTACAAATAATTCTACACTAGAGTTGAACTAGCTCTATAACCTAGTACAAATAATTTTACACTAGAATTGAAGTAGCTCTATAACCTAGTACAAATAATTTCACACTAGAGTTGAACTAGCTCTATAACCTAGTACGAATAATTTTACACTAGAGTTGAACTAGCTCTATAACCTAGTACAAATGATTTTGCACTAGAGTTGAACTAGCTCTGTAACCTAGGTCAAATAATTTCACACGAGAGTTGAACTAGCTCTATAACCTAGTACAAATAATTTTACACCAGAGTTGAACTAGCTCTATAACCTAGTACAAATAATTTTACACTAGAGTTGAACTAGCTCTATAACCTAGTACAAATAATTTTACACTAGAGTTGAACTAGCTCTATAACCTAGTACAAATAATTTTAAACTAGAATTGAACTAGCTCTGTAACCTAGTGCAAATAATTTTACACTAGAGTTGAACTAGCTCTATAACCTAGTACAAATAATTCTACACTAGAGTTGAACTAGCTCTATAACCTAGTACAAATATTTTTACACTAGAATTGAACTAGCTCTGTAACCAAGTAAAAATAATATCACACTAGATTTGAACTAGCTCTGTAACCTAGTTCAAATAATTTTACACGAAATTTGAACTTGCTCTACAACCTAGTTCAAATAATTTTACACTAGAGTTGAACTTGCTCTATAACATAGTTCCAATAATTTTACAATAGATTTGAACTAGCTCTGTAACCTATTTCAAATAATTTTACACTAGAGTTGAACTAGCTCTATAACCTAGTACAAATAATTCTACACTAGAGTTGAACTAGCTCTATAACCTAGTACGAATAATTTTACACTAGAATTGAACTAGCTATGTAACCTTGTACAAATAATTTCACACTAGATTTGAACTAGCTCTGTAACCTAGTACATATAATTTCACACTAGAGTTGAACTAGCTCTGTAACCTAGTTCCAATAATTTCACACTAGAGTTGAACTAGCTCTATAACCTAGTACAAATAATTTTACACCAAAGTTGAACTAGCTCTATAACCTAGTACATATAATTTTACACTAGAATTGAACTAGCTATGTAACCTTGTACAAATAATTTCACACTAGATTTGAACTAGCTCTGTAACCTAGTACAAAAATTTCACACTAGAGTTGAACTAGCTCTGTAACCTAGTTCAAATAATTTCACACTAGAGTTGAACTAGCTCTATAACCTAGTACAAAAAAATTTACACCAGAGTTGAACTAGCTCTATAACCTAGTACATATAATTTTATACTAGAGTTGAACTAGCTCTATAACCTAGTACAAATAATTCTACACTAGAGTTGAACTAGCTCTATAACCTAGTACAAATAATTTTACACTAGAATTGAAGTAGCTCTATAACCTAGTACAAATAATTTCACACTAGAGTTGAACTAGCTCTATAACCTAGTACGAATAATTTTACACTAGAGTTGCACTAGCTCTATGACCTAGTACAAATGATTTTGCACTAGAGTTGAACTAGCTCTGTAACCTAGGTCAAATAATTTCACACGAGAGTTGAACTAGCTCTATAACCTAGTACAAATAATTTTACACCAGAGGTGAACTAGCTCTATAACCTAGTACAAATAATTTTACACTAGAGTTGAACTAGCTCTATAACCTAGTACAAATAATTTTACACTAGAATTGAAGTAGCTCTATAACCTAGTACAAATAATTTCACACTAGAGTTGAACTAGCTCTATAACCTAGTACGAATAATTTTACACTAGAGTTGAACTAGCTCTATGACCTAGTACAAATGATTTTGCACTAGAGTTGAACTAGCTCTGTAACCTAGGTCAAATAATTTCACACGAGAGTTGAACTAGCTCTATAACCTAGTACAAATAATTTTACACCAGAGTTGAACTAGCTCTATAACCTAGTACAAATAATTTTACACTAGAGTTGAACTAGCTCTATAACCTAGTACAAATAATTTTAAACTAGAATTGAACTAGCTCTGTAACCTAGTGCAAATAATTTTACACTAGAGTTGAACTAGCTCTATAACCTAGTACAAATATTTTTACACTAGAATTGAACTAGCTCTGTAACCAAGTACAAATAATATCACACTAGATTTGAACTAGCTCTGTAACCTAGTTCAAATAATTTTACACTAGAGTTGAACTAGCTCAATAACCTAGTACAATTAATTCTACACTAGAGTTGAACTAGCTCTATAACCTAGTACAAATAATTTACACTAGAATTGAACTAGCTCTATAACCTAGTAAAAATAATTTCACACTAGATTTGAACTAGCTCTGTAACCTAGTTCAAATAATTTTACACTAGATTTCAACTAGCTCTACAACCTAGTTCAAATAATTTTACACTAGATTTGAACTAGCTCTGTAACATAGTTCCAATAATTTTACACTAGATTTGAACTAGCTCTGTAACATAGTTCCAATAATTTTACACTAGATTTGAACTAGCTGTGTAACCTAGTTCAAATTATTTTACACTAGAGTTGAACTAGCTCTGTAACCTAGTACAAATAATTTTACACTAGAGTTGAAGTAGCTCTATAACCTAGTACAAATAATTTTACACTAGAAATGAATTAGCTCTATAACCTAGTACAAATAATTTTACACTAGAGTTGAAAAAACTCTATAACCTAGTACAAATAATTTTACACTAGAGTTGAACTAGCTCTATAACCTAGTTCAAATAATTTTACACTAAATTTGAACTTGCTCTACAACCTAGTTCAAATAATTTTACACTAGAGTTGAACTTGCTCTATAACATAGTTCCAATAATTTTACAATAGATTTGAACTAGCTCTGTAACCTAGTGCAAATAATTTTACACTAGATTTGAACTAGCTCTATGACCTAGTACAAATAATTCTACACTAGAGTTGAACTAGCTCTATAACCTAGTACAAATAATTTTACACTAGAGTTGAACTAGCTCTATAACCTAGTACAAATAATTTTACACTAGAATTGACCTAGCTCTGTAACCTAGTGCAAATAATTTTACACTAGTGTTGAACTAGCTCTATAACCTAGTACAAATAATTCTACACTAGAGTTGAACTAGCTCTATAACCTAGTACAAATATTTTTACACTAGAATTGAACTAGCTCTGTAACGAAGTACAAATAATATCACACTAGATTTGAACTAGCTCTGTAACCTAGTTCAAATAATTTTACACGAAATTTGAACTTGCTCTACAACCTAGTTCAAATAATTTTACACTAGAGTTGAACTTGCTCTATAACATAGTTCCAGTAATTTTACAATAGATTTGAACTAGCTCTGTAACCTAGTTCAAATAATTTTACACTAGAGTTGAACTAGCTCTATAACCTAGTACAAATAATTCTACACTAGAGTTGAACTAGCTCTATAACCTAGTACGAATAATTTTACACTAGAATTAAACTAGCTATGTAACCTTGTACAAATAATTTCACACTAGATTTGAACTAGCTCTGTAACCTAGTACATATAATTTCACACTAGAGTTGAACTAGCTCTGTAACCTAGTTCCAATAATTTCACACTAGAGTTGAACTAGCTCTATAACCTAGTACAAATAATTTTACACCAGAGTTGAACTAGCTCTATAACCTAGTACATATAATTTTACACTAGAGTTGAACTAGCTCTATAACCTAGTACAAATAATTTTACACTAGAATTGAACTAGCTATGTAACCTTGTACAAATAATTTCACACTAGATTTGAACTAGCTCTGTAACCTAGTACAAATAATTTCACACTAGAGTTGAACTAGCTCTGTAACCTAGTTCAAATAATTTCACACTAGAGTTGAACTAGCTCTATAACCTAGTACAAAAAAATTTACACCAGAGTTGAACTAGCTCTATAACCTAGTACATATAATTTTATACTAGAGTTGAACTAGCTCTATAACCTAGTACAAATAATTCTACACTAGAGTTGAACTAGCTCTATAACCTAGTACAAATAATTTTACACTAGAATTGAAGTGGCTCTATAACCTAGTACAAATAATTTCACACTAGAGTTGAACTAGCTCTATAACCTAGTACGAATAATTTTACACTAGAGTTGAACTAGCTCTATAACCTAGTACAAATGATTTTGCACTAGAGTTGAACTAGCTCTGTAACCTAGGTCAAATAATTTCACACGAGAGTTGAACTCGCTCTATAACCTAGTACAAATAATTTTACACCAGAGTTGAACTAGCTCTATAACCTAGTACAAATAATTTTACACTAGAGTTGAACTAGCTCTATAACCTAGTACAAATAATTTTAAACTAGAATTGAACTAGCTCTGTAACCTAGTGCAAATAATTTTACACTAGAGTTGAACTAGCTCTATAACCTAGTACAAATAATTCTACACTAGAGTTGAACTAGCTCTATAACCTAGTACAAATATTTTTACACTAGAATTGAACAAGCTCTGTAACCAAGTACAAATAATATCACACTAGATTTGAACTAGCTCTGTAACCTAGTTCAAATAATTTTACAATAAATTTGAACTAACTCTACAACCTAGTTCAAATAATTTTACACTAGAGTTGAACTTGCTCTATAACATAGTTCCAATAATTTTACAATCGATTTGAACTAGCTCTGTAACCTAGTTCAAATAATTTTACACTAGAGTTGAACTAGCTCAATAACCTAGTACAAATAATTCTACACTAGAGTTGAACTAGCTCTATAACCTAGTACAAATAATTTACACTAGAATTGAACTAGCTCTATAACCTAGTAAAAATAATTTCACACTAGATTTGAACTAGCTCTGTAACCTAGTTCAAATAATTTACACTAGAGTTGAACTAGCTCTGTAACATAGTTCCAATAATTTTACACTAGATTTGAACTAGCTGTGTAACCTAGTTCAAATTATTTTACACTAGAGTTGAACTAGCTCTGTAACCTAGTACAAATAATTTTACACTAGAGTTGAAGTAGCTCTATAACCGAGTACAAATAATTTTACACTAGAAATGAATTAGCTCTATAACCTAGTACAAATAATTTTACAATAGAGTTGAACTAGCTCTATAACCTAGTTCAAATAATTTTACACTAAATTTGAACTTGCTCTACAACCTAGTTCAAATAATTTTACACTAGAGTTGAACTTGCTCTATAACATAGTTCCAATAATTTTACAATAGATTTGAACTAGCTCTGTAACCTAGTTCAAATAATTTTACACTAGAGTTGAACTAGCTCTATAACCTAGTGCAAATAATTCTACACTAGAGTTGAACTAGCTCTATAACCTAGTACAAATAATTTTACACTAGAATTGAACTAGCTATGTAACCTTGTACAAATAATTTCACACTAGATTTGAACTAGCTCTGTAACCTAGTACAAATAATTTCACACTAGAGTTGAACTAGCTCTGTAACCTAGTTCAAATAATTTCACACTAGAGTTGAACTAGCTCTGTAACCTAGTACGAATAATTTTACACTAGAGTTGAACTAGCTCTATAACCTAGTACATATAATTTTACACTAGAGTTGAACTAGCTCTATAACCTAGTGCAAATAATTTTACACTAGAGTTAAACTAGCTCTATACCCTAGTACAAATAATTTTAAACTAGAATTGAAGTAGCTCTATAACCTAGTACAAATAATTTTACACTAGAGTTGAACTAGCTCTATAACCTAGTGCAAATAATTTTACACTAGAGTTAAACTAGCTCTATAACCTAGTACAAATAATTTCAAACTAGAATTGAACTAGCTCTATAAGCTAGTACAAATAATTTTACACTAGAGTTGAACTAGCTCTATAACCTAGTGCAAATAATTTTACACTAGAGTTAAACTAGCTCTATAACCTAGTACAAATTATTCTACACAAGAGTTGAACTAGCCCTATAACCTAGTACAAATAATTTTACACTAGAATTGAACTAGCTCTGTAACCTAGTACAAAAAATTTCACCCTAGATTTGAACTAGCTCTGTAACCTAGTTCAAATAATTTTACACTAAATTTGAACTTGCTCTACAACCTAGTTCAAATAATTTTACACTAGTGTTGAACTTGCTCTATAACATAGTTCCAATAATTTTACAATACATTTTAACTAGCTCTGTAACCTAGTTCAAATAATTTTACACTAGAGTTGAACTAGCTCTATAACCTAGTACAAATAATTCTACACTAGAGTTGCACTAGCTCTATAACCTAGTACGAATAATTTTACACTAGAATTGAACTAGCTATGTAACCTTGTACAAATAATTTCACACTAGATTTGAACTAGCTCTGTAACCTAGTACATATAATTTCACACTAGAGTTGAACTAGCTCTGTAACCTAGTTCCAATAATTTCACACTAGAGTTGAACTAGCTCTATAACCTAGTACAAATAATTTTACACCAGAGTTGAACTAGCTCTATAACCTAGTACATATAATTTTACACTAGAGTTGAACTAGCTCTATAACCTAGTACAAATAATTTTACACTAGAATTGAACTAGCTATGTAACCTTGTCCAAATAATTTCACACTAGATTTGAACTAGCTCTGTAACCTAGTACAAATAATTTCACACTAGAGTTGAACTAGCTCTGTAACCTAGTTCAAATAATTTCACACTAGAGTTGAACTAGCTCTATAACCTAGTACGAATAATTTTACACTAGAGTTGAACTAGCTCTATAACCTAGTTCAAATAATTTTACACTAAATTTGAACTTGCTCTACAACCTAGTTCAAATAATTTTACACTAGAGTTGAACTTGCTCTATAACATAGTTCCAATAATTTTACAATAGATTTGAACTAGCTCTGTAACCTAGTTCAAATAATTTTACACTAGAGTTGAACTAGCTCTATAACCTAGTGAAAATAATTCTACACTAGAGTTGAACTAGCTCTATAACCTAGTACAAATAATTTTACACTAGAATTGAACTAGCTATGTAACCTTGTACAAATAATTTCACACTAGATTTGAACTAGCTCTGTAACCTAGTACAAATGATTTCACACTAGAGTTGAACTAGCTCTGTAACCTAGTTCAAATAATTGCACACTAGAGTTGAACTAGCTCTATAACCTAGTACGAATAATTTTACACTAGAGTTGAACTAGCTCTATAACCTAGTACATATAATTTTACACTAGAGTTGAACTAGCTCTATAACCTAGTGCAAATAATTTTACACTAGAGTTAAACTAGCTCTATACACTAGTACAAATAATTTTAAACTAGAATTGAAGTAGCTCTATAACCTAGTACAAATAATTTTACACTAGAGTTGAACTAGCTCTATAACCTAGTGCAAATAATTTTACACTAGAGTTAAACTAGCTCTATAACCTAGTACAAATAATTTCAAACTAGAATTGAACTAGCTCTATAAGCTAGTACAAATAATTTTACACTAGAGTGGAACTAGCTCTATAACCTAGTGCAAATAATTTTACACTAGAGTTAAACTAGCTCTATAACCTAGTACAAATTATTCTACACAAGAGTTGAACTAGCCCTATAACCTAGTACAAATAATTTTACACTAGAATTGAACTAGCTCTGTAACCTAGTACAAAAAATTTCACCCTAGATTTGAACTAGCTCTGTAACCTAGTTCAAATAATTTTACACTAAATTTGAACTTGCTCTACAACCTAGTTCAAATAATTTTACACTAGTGTTGAACTTGCTCTATAACATAGTTCCAATAATTTTACAATACATTTTAACTAGCTCTGTAACCTAGTTCAAATAATTTTACACTAGAGTTGAACTAGCTCTATAACCTAGTACAAATAATTCTACACTAGAGTTGCACTAGCTCTATAACCTAGTACGAATAATTTTACACTAGAATTGAACTAGCTATGTAACCTTGTACAAATAATTTCACACTAGATTTGAACTAGCTCTGTAACCTAGTACATATAATTTCACACTAGAGTTGAACTAGCTCTGTAACCTAGTTCCAATAATTTCATACTAGAGTTGAACTAGATCTATAACCTAGTACAAATAATTTTACACCAGAGTTGAACTAGCTCTATAACCTAGTACATATAATTTTACACTAGAGTTGAACTAGCTCTATAACCTAGTAGAAATAATTTTACACTAGAATTGAACTAGCTATGCAACCTTGTACAAATAATTTCACACTAGATTTGAACTAGCTCTGTAACCTAGTACAAATAATTTCACACTAGAGTTGAACTAGCTCTGTAACCTAGTTCAAATAATTTCACACTAGAGTTGAACTAGCTCTATAACCTAGTACGAATAATTTTACACTAGAGTTGAACTAGCTCTATAACCTAGTACATATAATTTTACACTAGAGTTGAACTAGCTCTATAACCTAGTGCAAATAATTTTACACTAGAGTTCAACTAGCTCTATACCCTAGTACAAATAATTTTAAACTAGAATTGAAGTAGCTCTATAACCTAGTACAAATAATTTTACTCTAGAGTTGAACTAGCTCTATAACCTAGTGCAAATAATTTTACACTAGAGTTAAACTAGCTCTATAACCTAGTACAAATAATTTCAAACTAGAATTGAACTAGCTCTATAAGCTAGTACAAATAATTTTACACTAGAGTTGAACTAGCTCTATAACCTAGTGCAAATAATTTTACACTAGAGTTAAACTAGCTCTATAACCTAGTACAAATTATTCTACACAAGAGTTGAACTAGCCCTATAACCTAGTACAAATAATTTTACACTAGAATTGAACTAGCTCTGTAACCTAGTACAAAAAATTTCACCCTAGATTTGAACTAGCTCTGTAACCTAGTTCAAATAATTTTACACTAAATTTGAACTTGCTCTACAACCTAGTTCAAATAATTTTACACTAGTGTTGAACTTGCTCTATAACATAGTTCCAATAATTTTACAATACATTTTAACTAGCTCTGTAACCTAGTTCAAATAATTTTACACTAGAGTTGAACTAGCTCTATAACCTAGTACAAATAATTCTACACTAGAGTTGCACTAGCTCTATAACCTAGTACGAATAATTTTACACTAGAATTGAACTAGCTATGTAACCTTGTACAAATAATTTCACACTAGATTTGAACTAGCTCTGTAACCTAGTACATATAATTTCACACTAGAGTTGAACTAGCTCTGTAACCTAGTTCCAATAATTTCACACTAGAGTTGAACTAGCTCTATAACCTAGTACAAATAATTTTACACCAGAGTTGAACTAGCTCTATAACCTAGTACATATAATTTTACACTAGAGTTGAACTAGCTCTATAACCTAGTACAAATAATTTTACACTAGAATTGAACTAGCTATGTAACCTTGTCCAAATAATTTCACACTAGATTTGAACTAGCTCTGTAACCTAGTACAAATAATTTCACACTAGAGTTGAACTAGCTCTGTAACCTAGTTCAAATAATTTCACACTAGAGTTGAACTAGCTCTATAACCTAGTACGAATAATTTTACACTAGAGTTGAACTTGCTCTACAACCTAGTTCAAATAATTTTACACTAGTGTTGAACTTGCTCTATAACATAGTTCCAATAATTTTACAATACATTTTAACTAGCTCTGTAACCTAGTTCAAATAATTTTACACTAGAGTTGAACTAGCTCTATAACCTAGTACAAATAATTCTACACTAGAGTTGCACTAGCTCTATAACCTAGTACGAATAATTTTACACTAGAATTGAACTAGCTATGTAACCTTGTACAAATAATTTCACACTAGATTTGAACTAGCTCTGTAACCTAGTACATATAATTTCACACTAGAGTTGAACTAGCTCTGTAACCTAGTTCCAATAATTTCATACTAGAGTTGAACTAGATCTATAACCTAGTACAAATAATTTTACACCAGAGTTGAACTAGCTCTATAACCTAGTACATATAATTTTACACTAGAGTTGAACTAGCTCTATAACCTAGTAGAAATAATTTTACACTAGAATTGAACTAGCTATGTAACCTTGTACAAATAATTTCACACTAGATTTGAACTAGCTCTGTAACCTAGTACAAATAATTTCACACTAGAGTTGAACTAGCTCTGTAACCTAGTTCAAATAATTTCACACTAGAGTTGAACTAGCTCTATAACCTAGTACGAATAATTTTACACTAGAGTTGAACTAGCTCTATAACCTAGTACATATAATTTTACACTAGAGTTGAACTAGCTCTATAACCTAGTGCAAATAATTTTACACTAGAGTTAAACTAGCTCTATACCCTAGTACAAATAATTTTAAACTAGAATTGAAGTAGCTCTATAACCTAGTACAAATAATTTTACACTAGAGTTGAACTAGCTCTATAACCTAGTGCAAATAATTTTACACTAGAGTTAAACTAGCTCTATAACCTAGTACAAATAATTTCAAACTAGAATTGAACTAGCTCTATAAGCTAGTACAAATAATTTTACACTAGAGTTGAACTAGCTCTATAACCTAGTGCAAATAATTTTACACTAGAGTTAAACTAGCTCTATAACCTAGTACAAATTATTCTACACAAGAGTTGAACTAGCCCTATAACCTAGTACAAATAATTTTACACTAGAATTGAACTAGCTCTGTAACCTAGTACAAAAAATTTCACCCTAGATTTGAACTAGCTCTGTAACCTAGTTCAAATAATTTTACACTAAATTTGAACTTGCTCTACAACCTAGTTCAAATAATTTTACACTAGTGTTGAACTTGCTCTATAACATAGTTCCAATAATTTTACAATACATTTTAACTAGCTCTGTAACCTAGTTCAAATAATTTTACACTAGAGTTGAACTAGCTCTATAACCTAGTACAAATAATTCTACACTAGAGTTGCACTAGCTCTATAACCTAGTACGAATAATTTTACACTAGAATTGAACTAGCTATGTAACCTTGTACAAATAATTTCACACTAGATTTGAACTAGCTCTGTAACCTAGTACATATAATTTCACACTAGAGTTGAACTAGCTCTGTAACCTAGTTCCAATTATTTCACACTAGAGTTGAACTAGCTCTATAACCTAGTACAAATAATTTTACACCAGAGTTGAACTAGCTCTATAACCTAGTACATATAATTTTACACTAGAGTTGAACTAGCTCTATAACCTAGTACAAATAATTTTACACTAGAATTGAACTAGCTATGTAACCTTGTCCAAATAATTTCGCACTAGATTTGAACTAGCTCTGTAACCTAGTACAAATAATTTCACACTAGAGTTGAACTAGCTCTGTAACCTAGTTCAAATAATTTCACACTAGAGTTGAACTAGCTCTATAACCTAGTACGAATAATTTTACACTAGAGTTGAACTAGCTCTATAACCTAGTTCAAATAATTTTACACTAAATTTGAACTTGCTCTACAACCTAGTTCAAATAATTTTACACTAGAGTTGAACTTGCTCTATAACATAGTTCCAATAATTTTACAATAGATTTGAACTAGCTCTGTAACCTAGTTCAAATAATTTTACACTAGAGTTGAACTAGCTCTATAACCTAGTGAAAATAATTCTACACTAGAGTTGAACTAGCTCTATAACCTAGTACAAATAATTTTACACTAGAATTGAACTAGCTATGTAACCTTGTACAAATAATTTCACACTAGATTTGAACTAGCTCTGTAACCTAGTACAAATGATTTCACACTAGAGTTGAACTAGCTCTGTAACCTAGTTCAAATAATTGCACACTAGAGTTGAACTAGCTCTATAACCTAGTACGAATAATTTTACACTAGAGTTGAACTAGCTCTATAACCTAGTACATATAATTTTACACTAGAGTTGAACTAGCTCTATAACCTAGTGCAAATAATTTTACACTAGAGTTAAACTAGCTCTATACACTAGTACAAATAATTTTAAACTAGAATTGAAGTAGCTCTATAACCTAGTACAAATAATTTTACACTAGAGTTGAACTAGCTCTGTAACCTAGTGCAAATAATTTTACACTAGAGTTAAACTAGCTCTATAACCTAGTACAAATAATTTCAAACTAGAATTGAACTAGCTCTATAAGCTAGTACAAATAATTTTACACTAGAGTTGAACTAGCTCTATAACCTAGTGCAAATAATTTTACACTAGAGTTAAACTAGCTCTATAACCTAGTACAAATTATTCTACACAAGAGTTGAACTAGCCCTATAACCTAGTACAAATAATTTTACACTAGAATTGAACTAGCTCTGTAACCTAGTACAAAAAATTTCACCCTAGATTTGAACTAGCTCTGTAACCTAGTTCAAATAATTTTACACTAAATTTGAACTTGCTCTACAACCTAGTTCAAATAATTTTACACTAGTGTTGAACTTGCTCTATAACATAGTTCCAATAATTTTACAATACATTTTAACTAGCTCTGTAACCTAGTTCAAATAATTTTACACTAGAGTTGAACTAGCTCTATAACCTAGTACAAATAATTCTACACTAGAGTTGCACTAGCTCTATAACCTAGTACGAATAATTTTACACTAGAATTGAACTAGCTATGTAACCTTGTACAAATAATTTCACACTAGATTTGAACTAGCTCTGTAACCTAGTACATATAATTTCACACTAGAGTTGAACTAGCTCTGTAACCTAGTTCCAATAATTTCATACTAGAGTTGAACTAGATCTATAACCTAGTACAAATAATTTTACACCAGAGTTGAACTAGCTCTATAACCTAGTACATATAATTTTACACTAGAGTTGAACTAGCTCTATAACCTAGTAGAAATAATTTTACACTAGAATTGAACTAGCTATGTAACCTTGTACAAATAATTTCACACTAGATTTGAACTAGCTCTGTAACCTAGTACAAATAATTTCACACTAGAGTTGAACTAGCTCTGTAACCTAGTTCAAATAATTTCACACTAGAGTTGAACTAGCTCTATAACCTAGTACAAATAATTTTACACCAGAGTTGAACTAGCTCTATAACCTAGTACATATAATTTTATACTAGAGTTGAACTAGCTCTATAACCTAGTACAAATAATTCTACACTAGAGTTGAACTAGCTCTATAACCTAGTACAAATAATTTTACACTAGAATTGAAGTAGCTCCATAACCTAGTACAAATAATTTCACACTAGAGTTGAACTAGCTCTATAACCTAGTACGAATAATTTTACACTAGAGTTGAACTAGCTCTATAACCTAGTACAAATGATTTTGCACTAGAGTTGAACTAGCTCTGTAACCTAGGTCAAATAATTTCACACGAGAGTTGAACTAGCTCTATAACCTAGTACAAATAATTTTACACCAGAGTTGAACTAGCTCTATAACCTAGTACAAATAATTTTACACTAGAGTTGAACTAGCTCTATAACCTAGTACAAATAATTTTAAACTAGAATTGAACTAGCTTTGTAACCTAGTGCAAATAATTTTACACTAGAGTTGAACTAGCTCTATAACCTAGTACAAATAATTCTACACTAGCGTTGAACTAGCTCTATAACCTAGTACAAATATTTTTACACTAGAATTGAACTAGCTCTGTAACCAAGTACAAATAATATCACACTAGATTTGAACTAGCTCTGTAACCTAGTTCAAATAATTTTACACTAAATTTGAACTTGCTCTACAACCTAGTTCAAATAATTTTACACTAGAGTTGAACTTGCTCTATAACATAGTTCCAATAATTTTACAATAGATTTGAACTAGCTCTGTAACCTAGTTCAAATAATTTTACACTAGAGTTGAACTAGCTCTATAACCTAGTACGAATAATTCTACACTAGAGTTGAACTAGCTCTATAACGTAGTACGAATAATTTTACACTAGAATTGAACTAGCTATGTAACCTTGTACAAATAATTTCACACTAGATTTGAACTAGCTCTGTAACCTAGTACATATAATTTCACACTAGAGTTGAACTAGCTCTGTAACCTAGTTCCAATAATTTCACACTAGAGTTGAACTAGCTCTATAACCTAGTACAAATAATTTTACACTAGAGTTGAACTAGCTCTATAACCTAGTACATATAATTTTACACTAGAGTTGAACTAGCTCTATAACCTAGTACAAATAATTTTACACTAGAATTGAACTAGCTATGTAACCTTGTACAAATAATTTCACACTAGATTTGAACTAGCTCTGTAACCTAGTACAAATAATTTCACACTAGAGTTGAACTAGCTCTGTAACCTAGTTCAAATAATTTCACACTAGAGTTGAACTAGCTCTATAACCTAGTACAAAAAAATTTACACCAGAGTTGAACTAGCTCTATAACCTAGTACATATAATTTTATACTAGAGTTGAACTAGCTCTATAACCTAGTACAAATAATTCTACACTAGAGTTGAACTAGCTCTATAACCTAGTACAAATAATTTTACACTAGACTTGAAGTAGCTCTATAACCTAGTACAAATAATTTCACACTAGAGTTGAACAAGCTCTATAACCTAGTACGAATAATTTTACACTAGAGTTGAACTAGCTCTATAACCTAGTACAAATGATTTTGCACTAGAGTTGAACTAGCTCTGTAACCTAGGTCAAATAATTTCACACGAGAGTTGAACTAGCTCTATAACCTAGTACAAATAATTTTACACCAGAGTTGAACTAGCTCTATAACCTAGTACAAATAATTTTACACTAGAGTTGAACTAGCTCTATAACCTAGTACAAATAATTTTACACTAGAGTTGAACTAGCTCTATAACCTAGTACAAATAATTTTAAACTAGAATTGAACTAGCTTTGTAACCTAGTGCAAATAATTTTACACTAGAGTTGAACTAGCTCTATAACCTAGTACAAATAATTCTACACTAGCGTTGAACTAGCTCTATAACCTAGTACAAATATTTTTACACTAGAATTGAACTAGCTCTGTAACCAAGTACAAATAATATCACACTAGATTTGAACTAGCTCTGTAACCTAGTTCAAATAATTTTACACTAAATTTGAACTTGCTCTACAACCTAGTTCAAATAATTTTACACTAGAGTTGAACTTGCTCTATAACATAGTTCCAATAATTTTACAATAGATTTGAACTAGCTCTGTAACCTAGTTCAAATAATTTTACACTAGAGTTGAACTAGCTCTATAACCTAGTACGAATAATTCTACACTAGAGTTGAACTAGCTCTATAACGTAGTACGAATAATTTTACACTAGAATTGAACTAGCTATGTAACCTTGTACAAATAATTTCACACTAGATTTGAACTAGCTCTGTAACCTAGTACATATAATTTCACACTAGAGTTGAACTAGCTCCGTAACCTTGTTCCAATAATTTCACACTAGAGTTGAACTAGCTCTATAACCTAGTACAAATAATTTTACACTAGAGTTGAACTAGCTCTATAACCTAGTACATATAATTTTACACTAGAGTTGAACTAGCTCTATAACCTAGTACAAATAATTTTACACTAGAATTGAACTAGCTATGTAACCTTGTACAAATAATTTCACACTAGATTTGAACTAGCTCTGTAACCTAGTACAAATAATTTCACACTAGAGTTGAACTAGCTCTGTAACCTAGTTCAAATAATTTCACACTAGAGTTGAACTAGCTCTATAACCTAGTACAAAAAAATTTACACCAGAGTTGAACTAGCTCTATAACCTAGTACATATAATTTTATACTAGAGTTGAACTAGCTCTATAACCTAGTACAAATAATTCTACACTAGAGTTGAACTAGCTCTATAACCTAGTACAAATAATTTTACACTAGACTTGAAGTAGCTCTATAACCTAGTACAAATAATTTCACACTAGAGTTGAACAAGCTCTATAACCTAGTACGAATAATTTTACACTAGAGTTGAACTAGCTCTATAACCTAGTACAAATGATTTTGCACTAGAGTTGAACTAGCTCTGTAACCTAGGTCAAATAATTTCACACGAGAGTTGAACTAGCTCTATAACCTAGTACAAATAATTTTACACCATAGTTGAACTAGCTCTATAACCTAGTACAAATAATTTTACACTAGAGTTGAACTAGCTCTATAACCTAGTACAAATAATTTTACACTAGAGTTGAACTAGCTCTATAACCTAGTACAAATAATTTTAAACTAGAATTGAACTAGCTCTGTAACCTAGTGCAAATAATTTTACACTAGAGTTGAACTAGCTCTATAACCTAGTACAAATAATTCTACACTAGAGTTGAACTAGCTCTATAACCTAGTAAAATTATTTTTACACCCGAATTGAACTAGCTCTGTAACCAAGTACAAATAATATCACACTAGATTTGAACTAGCTCTGTAACCTAGTTCAAATAATTTTAAAATAAATTTGAACTAGCTCTACAACCTAGTTCAAATAATTTTACACTAGAGTTGAACTTGCTCTATAACATAGTTCCAATAATTTTACAATCGATTTGACCTAGCTCTGTAACCTAGTTCAAATAATTTTACACTAGAGTTGAACTAGCTCAATAACCTAGTACAAATAATTCTACACTAGAGTTGAACAAGCTCTATAACCTAGTACAAATAATTTACACTAGAATTGAACTTGCTCTATAACCTAGTAAAAATAATTTAACACTAGATTTGAACTAGCTCTGTAACCTAGTTCAAATAATTTTACACTAGATTTCAACTAGCTCTACAACCTAGTTCAAATAATTTTACACTAGATTTGAACTAGCTGTGTAACCTAGTTCAAATTATTTTACACTAGAGTTGAACTAGCTCTGTAACCTAGTACAAATAATTTTACACTAGAGTTGAAGTAGCTCTATAACCTAGTACAAATAATTTTACACTAGAAATGAATTAGCTCTATAACCTAGTACAAATAATTTTACACTAGAGTTGAAAAAACTCTATAACCTAGTACAAATAATTTTACACTAGAGTTGAACTAGCTCTGTTACCTAGTTCAAATAATTTTACACTAAATTTGAACTTGCTCTACAACCTAGTTCAAATAATTTTACACTAGAGTTGAACTTGCTATTTAACATAGTTCCAATAATTTTACAATAGATTTGAACTAGCTCTGTAACCTAGTTCAAATAATTTTACACTAGAGTTGAACTAGCTCTATAACCTAGTACAAATAATTCTACACTAGAGTTTAACTAGCTCTATAACCTAGTACAAATAATTTTACACTAGAATTGAACTAGCTATGTAACCTTATACAAATAATTTCACACTAGATTTGAACTAGCTCTGTAACCTAGTACAAATAATTTCACACTAGAGTTGAACTAGCTCTCTAACCTAGTTCAAATAATTTCACACTAGAGTTGAACTAGATCTATAACCTAGTACGAATAATTTTACACTGGAGTTGAACTAGCTCTATAACCTAGTACATATAATTTTACACTAGAGTTGAACTAGCTCTATAACCTAGTGCAAATAATTTTACACTACAGTTAAACGAGCTCTATACCCTAGTACAAATAATTTTAAACTAGAATTGAACTATCTCTATAACCTAGTACAAATAATTTTACACTAGAGTTGAACTAGCTCTATAACCTAGTGCAAATAATTTTACACTAGAGTTAAACTAGCTCTATAACCTAGTACAAATTATTTTAAACTAGAATTGAACTAGCTCTATAACCTAGTACAAATAATTTTACACTAGAGTTGAACTAGCTCTATAACCTAGTGCAAATAATTTTACACTAGAGTTAAACTAGCTCTATACCCTAGTACAAATAATTCTACACAAGAGTTGAACTAGCCCTATAACCTAGTACAAATAATTTTACACTAGAATTGAACTAGCTCTGTAAACTAGTACAAAAAATTTCACCCTAGATTTGGACTAGCTCTGTAACCTAGTTCAAATAATTTTACACTAAATTTGAACTTGCTCTACAACCTAGTTCAAATAATTTTACACTAGAGTTGAACTTGCTCTATAACATAGTTCCAATAATTTTACAATAGATTTGAACTAGCTCTGTAACCTAGTTCAAATAATTTTACACTAGAGTTGAACTAGCTCTATAACCTAGTACAAATAATTCTACACGAGAGTTGAACTAGCTCTATAACCTAGTACAAATAATTTTACACTAGAATTGAACTAGCTATGTAACCTTGTACAAATAATTTCACACTAGAGTTGAACTAGCTCTGTAACCTAGTACAAATAATTTCACACTAGAGTTGAACTAGCTCTGTAACCTAGTTCCAATAATTTCACACTAGAGTCGAACTAGCTCTATAACCTAGTACAAATAATTTTACACCAGAGTTGAACTAGCTCTATAACCTAGTACATATAATTTTACACTAGAGTTGAACTAGCTCTATAACCTAGTACAAATAATTCTACACTAGAGTTGAACTAGCTCTATAACCTAGTACAAATAATTTTACACTAGAATTGAACTAGCTATGTAACCTTGTACAAATAATTTCACACTAGATTTGAACTAGCTCTGTAACCTAGTACAAATAATTTCACACTAGAGTTGAACTAGCTCTGTAACCTAGTTCAAATAATTTCACACTAGAGTTGAACTAGCTCTATAACCTAGTACAAATAATTTTACACTAGAATTGAACTAGCTCTATAACCTAGTACAAATAATTTCACACTAGAGTTGAACTAGCTCTATAACCTAGTTCAAATAATTTCACACTAGAGTTGAACTAGCTCTATAACCTAGTACAAATAATTTTACACCAGAGTTGAACTAGCTCTATAACCTAGTACATATAATTTTATACTAGAGTTGAACTAGCTCTATAACCTAGTACAAATAATTCTACACTAGAGTTGAAATAGCTCTATAACCTAGTACAAATAATTTTACACTAGAATTGAACTAGCTCTATAACCTAGTACAAATAATTTCACACTAGAGTTGAACTAGCTCTATAACCTAGTACGAATAATTTTACACTAGAGTTGAACTAGCTCTATAACCTAGTACAAATGATTTTGCACTAGAGTTGTGCTAGCTCTGTAACCTAGGTCAAATAATTTCACACGAGAGTTGAACTAGCTCTATAACCTAGTACAAATAATTTTACACCAGAGTTGAACTAGCTCTATAACCTAGTACAAATAATTTTACGATAGAGTTGAACTAGCTCTATAACCTAGTACAAATAATTTTACACTAGAGTTGAACTAGCTCTATAACCTAGTACAAATAATTTTAAACTAGAATTGAACTAGCTCTGTAACCTAGTGCAAATAATTTTACACTAGAGTTGAACTAGCTCTATAACCTAGTACAAATAATTCTACACTAGAGTTGAACTAGCTCTATAACCTAGTACAAATAATTTTACACTAGAATTGAACTAGCTCTGTAACCAAGTACAAATAATATCACACTAGATTTGAACTAGCTCTGTAACCTAGTTCAAATAATTTTACAATAAATTTGAACTAGCTCTACAACCTAGTTCAAATAATTTTACACTAGAGTTGAACTTGCTCTATAACATAGTTCCAATAATTTTACAATCGATTTGAACTAGGTCTGTAACCTAGTTCAAATAATTTTACACTAGAGTTGAACTAGCTCAATAACCTAGTACAAATAATTCTACACTAGAGTTGAACTAGCTCTATAACCTAGTACAAATAATTTACACTAGAATTGAACTAGCTCTATAACCTAGTAAAAATAATTTCACACTAGATTTGAACTAGCTCTGTAACCTAGTTCAAATAATTTTACACTAGATTTCAACGAGCTCTACAACCTAGTTCAAATAATTTTACACTAGAGTTGAACTAGCTCTGAAACATAGTTCCAATAATTTTACACTAGATTTGAACTAGCTGTGTAACCTAGTTCAAATAATTTTACACTAGAGTTGAACTAGCTCTGTAACCTAGTACAAATAATTTGACACTAGAGTTGAAGTAGCTCTATAAGCTAGTACAAATAATTTTACACTAGAGTTGAACTAGCTCTGTAACCTAGTTCAAATAATTTGACACTAGAGTTGAACTAGCTCTATAACCTAGTACAAATAATTTTACACTAGAAATGAACTAGCTCTATAACCTAGTACAAATAATTTTACACTAGAGCTGAACTAGCTCTATAACCTAGTACAAATAATTTTACACTAGAGTTGAACTAGCTCTATAACCTAGTACAAATAATTTTACACTAGAGTTGAACTAGCTCTATAACCTAGTACAAATATTTTTACACTAGAGTTGAACTAGCTCTATAACCTAGTACAAATAATTTTAAACTAGAATTGAACTACCTCTGTAACCTAGTGCAAATAATTTTACAATAGAGTTGAACTAGCTCTATAACCTAGTACAAATAATTTTACACTAGAGTTGAAGTAGCTCTATAACCTAGTACAAATAATTTTACACTGGAAATGAATTAGCTCTATAACCTAGTATAAATAATTTTACACTAGAGTTGAAAAAACTCTATAACCTAGTACAAATAATTTTACACTAGAGTTGAACTAGCTCTGTAACCTAGTTCAAATAATTTTACACTAGAGTTGAACTAGCTCTATAACCTAGTACAAATAATTTTACACTAGAAATGAACTAGCTCTATAACATAGTACAAATAATTTTACACTAGAGCTGAACTAGCTCTATAACCTAGTACAAATAATTTTACACTAGAGTTGAACTAGCTCTATAACCTAGTACAAATATTTTTACACTAGAGTTGAACTAGCTCTATAACCTAGTACAAATAATTTTAAACTAGAATTGAACTAGCTCTGTATCCTAGTGCAAATAATTTTACAATAGAGTTGAACTAGCTCTATAACCTAGTACAAATAATTTTACACTAGAGTTGAAGTAGCTCTATAACCTAGTACAAATAATTTTACACTAGAAATGAATTAGCTCTATAAACTAGTACAAATAATTTTACTCTAGAGTTGAAAAAACTCTATAACCTAGTACAAATAATTTTACACTAGAGTTGAACTAGCTGTGTAACCTAGTTCAAATAATTTTACACTAGAGTTGAACTAGCTCTATAACCTAGTACAAATAATTTTAGACTAGAAATGAACTAGCTCTATAACCTAGTTCAAATAATTTTACACTAGAGCTAAACTAGCTCTATAACCTAGTACAAATAATTTTACACTAGAGTTCAACTAGCTCTATAACCTAGTACAAATAATTTTACACTAGAGATGAACTAGCTCTATAACCTAGTTCAAATAATTTCACACTAGAGTTGAACTAGCTCTATAACCTAGTACAAATAATTTTACACTAGAATTGAACTAGCTCTGTAACCTAGTGCAAATAATTTTACAATAGAGTTGAACTAGCTCTATAACCTAGTACAAATAATCCTACACTAGAGTTGAACTAGCTCTATAACATAGTACAAATAATTTTACACTAGAATTGAACTAGCTCTGTAACCTAGTACAAATAATTTCACACTTGATTTAAACTAGCTCTGTAACCTAGTTCAAATAATTTTACACTAGATTTGAACTAGCTCTACAACCTAGTTCAAATAATTTTACACTAGAGTTGAACTAGCTCTTTAACACAGTTCCAATAATATTACACTAGATTTGAAATAGCTCTGTAAGCTAGTTAAAATAATTTTACACTAGAGTTGAACTAGCTCTATAACCTAGTACAAATAATTTTACACTAGAGTTGAAGTAGCTCTATAACCTAGTACAAATAATTTTACACTAGAAATGAATTAGCTCTATAACCTAGTACAAATAATTTTACACTAGAGTTGAAAAAGCTCTATAACCTAGTACAAATAATTTTACACTAGAATTGAACTAGCTCTGTAACCTATTTCAAATAATTTTACACTAGAGTTGAAAAAGCTCTATAACCTAGTACAAATAATTTTACACTAGAAATGAACTAGCTCTATAACCTAGTACAAATAATTTTACACTAGAGTTGAACTCGCTCTATAACCTAGTACAAATAATTTTACACTAGAGTTGAACTAGCTCTATAACCTAGTACAAATAATTTTACACCAGAGTTGAACTAGCTCTATAACCTAGTACAAATAATTTTACACTAGAGTTGAACTAGCTCTATAACCTAGTTCAAATAATTTTACACTAGAGTTGAACTAGCTCCGTAACCTCGTACAAATAATTTTACACTAGAGTTGAACTAGCTCTCTAACCTAGTACAAATAAGTTTACACTAGAGTTGAACTAGCTCTATAACCTAGTTCAAATAATTTTACACTAGAGTTGAACTAACTCTATAACCTAGTACAAATAATTTTACACAAAACTTGAAATAGCTCTATAACCTAGTACAAATAGTTTTACACTCGAGTTGAACTAGCTCTATAACCTAGTATAAATAATTTTACACTAGAGTTGAACTATCTCTATAACCTAGTTCAAATAATTTTACACTAAGGTTGAACTAGCTCTATAACCTAGTACAAATAATTTTACACTAGAATTGAACTAGCTCTGTAAACTAGTACAAAAAATTTCACCCTAGATTTGGACTAGCTCTGTAACCTAGTTCAAATAATTTTACACTAAATTTGAACTTGCTCTACAACCTAGTTCAAATAATTTTACACTAGAGTTGAACTTGCTCTATAACATAGTTCCAATAATTTTACAATAGATTTGAACTAGCTCTGTAACCTAGTTCAAATAATTTTACACTAGAGTTGAACTAGCTCTATAACCTAGTACAAATAATTCTACACGAGAGTTGAACTAGCTCTATAACCTAGTACAAATAATTTTACACTAGAATTGAACTAGCTATGTAACCTTGTACAAATAATTTCACACTAGAGTTGAACTAGCTCTGTAACCTAGTACAAATAATTTCACACTAGAGTTGAACTAGCTCTGTAACCTAGTTCCAATAATTTCACACTAGAGTCGAACTAGCTCTATAACCTAGTACAAATAATTTTACACCAGAGTTGAACTAGCTCTATAACCTAGTACATATAATTTTACACTAGAGTTGAACTAGCTCTATAACCTAGTACAAATAATTCTACACTAGAGTTGAACTAGCTCTATAACCTAGTACAAATAATTTTACACTAGAATTGAACTAGCTATGTAACCTTGTACAAATAATTTCACACTAGATTTGAACTAGCTCTGTAACCTAGTACAAATAATTTCACACTAGAGTTGAACTAGCTCTGTAACCTAGTTCAAATAATTTCACACTAGAGTTGAACTAGCTCTATAACCTAGTACAAATAATTTTACACTAGAATTGAACTAGCTCTATAACCTAGTACAAATAATTTCACACTAGAGTTGAACTAGCTCTATAACCTAGTTCAAATAATTTCACACTAGAGTTGAACTAGCTCTATAACCTAGTACAAATAATTTTACACCAGAGTTGAACTAGCTCTATAACCTAGTACATATAATTTTATACTAGAGTTGAACAAGCTCTATAACCTAGTACAAATAATTCTACACTAGAGTTGAAATAGCTCTATAACCTAGTACAAATAATTTTACACTAGAATTGAACTAGCTCTATAACCTAGTACAAATAATTTCACACTAGAGTTGAACTAGCTCTATAACCTAGTACGAATAATTTTACACTAGAGTTGAACTAGCTCTATAACCTAGTACAAATGATTTTGCACTAGAGTTGAGCTAGCTCTGTAACCTAGGTCAAATAATTTCACACGAGAGTTGAACTAGCTCTATAACCTAGTACAAATAATTTTACACCAGAGTTGAACTAGCTCTATAACCTAGTACAAATAATTTTACACTAGAGTTGAACTAGCTCTATAACCTAGTACAAATAATTTTACACTAGAGTTGAACTAGCTCTATAACCTAGTACAAATAATTTTAAACTAGAATTGAACTAGCTCTGTAACCTAGTGCAAATAATTTTACACTAGAGTTGAACTAGCTCTATAACCTAGTACAAATAATTCTACACTAGAGTTGAACTAGCTCTATAACCTAGTACAAATAATTTTACACTAGAATTGAACTAGCTCTGTAACCAAGTACAAATAATATCACACTAGATTTGAACTAGCTCTGTAACCTAGTTCAAATAATTTTACAATAAATTTGAACTAGCTCTACAACCTAGTTCAAATAATTTTACACTAGAGTTGAACTTGCTCTATAACATAGTTCCAATAATTTTACAATCGATTTGAACTAGCTCTGTAACCTAGTTCAAATAATTTTACACTAGAGTTGAACTAGCTCAATAACCTAGTACAAATAATTCTACACTAGAGTTGAACTAGCTCTATAACCTAGTACAAATAATTTACACTAGAATTGAACTAGCTCTATAACCTATAAAAAATAATTTCACACTAGATTTGAACTAGCTCTGTAACCTAGTTCAAATAATTTTACACTAGATTTCAACGAGCTCTACAACCTAGTTCAAATAATTTTACACTAGAGTTGAACTAGCTCTGAAACATAGTTCCAATAATTTTACACTAGATTTGAACTAGCTGTGTAACCTAGTTCAAATAATTTTACACTAGAGTTGAACTAGCTCTGTAACCTAGTACAAATAATTTGACACTAGAGTTGAAGGAGCTCTATAAGCTAGTACAAATAATTTTACACTAGAGTTGAACTAGCTCTGTAACCTAGTTCAAATAATTTGACACTAGAGTTGAACTAGCTCTATAACCTAGTACAAATAATTTTACACTAGAAATGAACTAGCTCTATAACCTAGTACAAATAATTTTACACTAGAGCTGAACTAGCTCTATAACCTAGTACAAATAATTTTACACTAGAGTTGAACTAGCTCTATAACCTAGTACAAATAATTTTACACTAGAGTTGAACTAGCTCTATAACCTAGTACAAATATTTTTACACTAGAGTTGAACTAGCTCTATAACCTAGTACAAATAATTTTAAACTAGAATTGAACTACCTCTGTAACCTAGTGCAAATAATTTTACAATAGAGTTGAACTAGCTCTATAACCTAGTACAAATAATTTTACACTAGAGTTGAAGTAGCTCTATAACCTAGTACAAATAATTTTACACTGGAAATGAATTAGCTCTATAACCTAGTACAAATAATTTTACACTAGAGTTGAAAAAACTCTATAACCTAGTACAAATAATTTTACACTAGAGTTGAACTAGCTCTGTAACCTAGTTCAAATAATTTTACACTAGAGTTGAACTAGCTCTATAACCTAGTACAAATAATTTTACACTAGAAATGAACTAGCTCTATAACCTAGTACAAATAATTTTACACTAGAGCTGAACTAGCTCTATAACCTAGTACAAATAATTTTACACTAGAGTTGAACTAGCTCTATAACCTAGTACAAATATTTTTACACTAGAGTTGAACTAGCTCTATAACCTAGTACAAATAATTTTAAACTAGAATTGAACTAGCTCTGTATCCTAGTGCAAATAATTTTACAATAGAGTTGAACTAGCTCTATAACCTAGTACAAATAATTTTACACTAGAGTTGAAGTAGCTCTATAACCTAGTACAAATAATTTTACACTAGAAATGAATTAGCTCTATAAACTAGTACAAATAGTTTTACTCTAGAGTTGAAAAAACTCTATAACCTAGTAGAAATAATTTTACACTAGAGTTGAACTAGCTGTGTAACCTAGTTCAAATAATTTTACACTAGAGTTGAACTAGCTCTATAACCTAGTACAAATAATTTTAGACTAGAAATGAACTAGCTCTATAACCTAGTTCAAATAATTTTACACTAGAGCTAAACTAGCTCTATAACCTAGTACAAATAATTTTACACTAGAGTTCAACTAGCTCTATAACCTAGTACAAATAATTTTACACTAGAGATGAACTAGCTCTATAACCTAGTTCAAATAATTTCACACTAGAGTTGAACTAGCTCTATAACCTAGTACAAATAGTTTTACACTAGAATTGAACTAGCTCTGTAACCTAGTGCAAATAATTTTACAATAGAGTTGAACTAGCTCTATAACCTAGTACAAATAATCCTACACTAGAGTTGAACTAGCTCTATAACATAGTACAAATAATTTTACACTAGAATTGAACTAGCTCTGTAACCTAGTACAAATAATTTCACACTTGATTTAAACTAGCTCTGTAACCTAGTTCAAATAATTTTACACTAGATTTGAACTAGCTCGACAACCTAGTTCAAATAATTTTACACTAGAGTTGAACTAGCTCTTTAACACAGTTCCAATAATATTACACTAGATTTGAAATAGCTCTGTAAGCTAGTTAAAATAATTTTACACTAGAGTTGAACTAGCTCTATAACCTAGTACAAATAATTTTACACTAGAGTTGAAGTAGCTCTATAACCTAGTACAAATAATTTTACACTAGAAATGAATTAGCTCTATAACCTAGTACAAATAATTTTACACTAGAGTTGAAAAAGCTCTATAACCTAGTACAAATAATTTTACACTAGAATTGAACTAGCTCTGTAACCTATTTCAAATAATTTTACACTAGAGTTGAAAAAGCTCTATAACCTAGTACAAATAATTTTACACTAGAAATGAACTAGCTCTATAACCTAGTACAAATAATTTTACACTAGAGTTGAACTCGCTCTATAACCTAGTACAAATAATTTTACACTAGAGTTGAACTAGCTCTATAACCTAGTATAAATAATTTTACACCAGAGTTGAACTAGCTCTATAACCTAGTACAAATAATTTTACACTAGAGTTGAACTAGCTCTATAACCTAGTTCAAATAATTTTACACTAGAGTTGAACTAGCTCCGTAACCTCGTACAAATAATTTTACACTAGAGTTGAACTAGCTCTCTAACCTAGTACAAATAATTTTACACTAGAGTTGAACTAGCTCTATAACCTAGTTCAAATAATTTTACACTAGAGTTGAACTAACTCTATAACCTAGTACAAATAATTTTACACAAAACTTGAACTAGCTCTATAACCTAGTACAAATAGTTTTACACTCGAGTTGAACTAGCTCTATAACCTAGTATAAATAATTTTACACTAGAGTTGAACTATCTCTATAACCTAGTTCAAATAATTTTACACTAAGGTTGAACTAGCTCTATAACCTAGTACAAATAATTTTACACTAGAGTTGAACTAGCTCTAAAATCTAGTACAAATATTTTTACACTAGAGTTGAACTAGGTCGATAACCTAGTACAAATAATTTTACACTAGAATTGAACTAGCTCTATAACCTAATTAAAATAATTTTACACTAGAGTTGAACTAGCTCTATAACCTAGTACAAATAATTTTACACTAGAGTTGAACCATCTCTACAACCTAGTTCAAATAATTTTACACTAGAGTTGAACTAGCTCTATAACTTAGTACAAATAATTTTACACTAGTGTCGGTGTACTAAAGTTTGGGTCTTTTAGTACCCCATACTTGTGCACGGGTGTCAATGTACTAAGGTTGGGTCCCTTAGTACCCCGTACTTGTGCACGGACAGTTGTAGCCACACCTGTGGCCAGGCCTGCCGGGGGACAACCGAATGCAAGTTCATAAAGTCAAGGAGGCATCCAAGACAAGGCAATAATCAGAAGATAGAAGACCGAAGGCTGGAGCCCGGCAAGATCTTGCCGGGATGGCTCACGGCCCCGGCAAGGCTCGCACCCGGCAAGACCTCGCCACTCTGTCACCGCTCTAATGCAGCGACTAGCTTGTCGTTTAGCTGTTGTCCTCCTGGGTGCGTGTCAGATGCAAGTGGTAGAAGGGCTTAAGCGGTGCTGAAGTGACGGCCCCTTTTTCCATCCCCAAGACGCTAAGGGACACCTCGACGGAGCATTTAATGTTCTTGTCCTAAACTGTCAGTCTTAGATATGAAACACTGTAGATACTTTACACCTCATGTACGCACTGTACGCCACTGTTGGTGACCCCTTCGAACGTATAAAAGGAGGCCCAAGGCGTAGCTACAGGGGGATCTTCTCTGGCCGATTCTGCATGAGTAGCGGCTGAGTACTGTAGCGCTCCCGGAACTTGAGCTAGAACACATCTAATACAACCAAGTAGGAGTAGGGTTTTACGCATCTTTGCGGCCCGAACCTGGGTAAAATTCCTACGTGTTGATCATCGGATCTGCTCTCTGTACAAACCCTCTTCCCTGCCGAATCGTAAAGGGATCCTCCCGATCCCATAGGTGTCGTTTCTCCGACATCTTTGGCGCGCCAGGTAGGGGGAGCGAGGTTGTGCGGACCTGATTTGGTGACTAGCGCGCCAGTTCTTCATCATCTTCTTCGCCATGGCCCCCAAGAGGAAGGGTTTCACGGCGGTTGGACCATCCACGTCCGCTGCGCCTGTACTTACACGCACAGGCGACGGTGTCGACGTGGGTGGAGGAGGTAGAAATCCAGAGCTTCCACGACGCTCTGGTGATCATAGACAGGCGAGCGGCGTCGTTCGCGCCGCTAGATCTAGGGATGGAGCTGTGCTGCCAGCAGGCGGTGCAGCGAACTCCAGAGATGGAAGGGCGCCTTCCAAGACACCCACACCGGCGCACGCGTCGCGACCTTCTCAGGGAGCGCGTGATGAACGTCGCCGTGATGTTGGTGGGTCCGGGCGTCCCCATGGAAAGTCTCCTGAGCATCAACCTCGGGATGTGAGAGACCAACATGCACGTCCACAAGCTGGTGGAAGCGGTGTACGGTCGCGGGACCATGATGTAGCTCTTTCCAACATAGTTGGGAGTCAGAGCACCTCACGTTCCTCGCACCTGTCGCTGCCGCCTACACGAGCAGAAGCGCTGGCACGTGCACAGCTTTGAAAGCACAACATGCCCCCTTGGTGGTTTTGATAATTCATGACAACATACATTGTCTCTTGGACTAATACTTTTACCTAGTGTATTTCAGATATAGTCCATAGAGAAGGGCTGGCAAAAGGATTGTGGAGATTGTGGAAATACCCCAAGATGCAAGGAAATGGATTGGCAAAGCTTCAAGGAAGAGGACTCTACATTTTACATTTGTGAGAAATCACTTTGAGTCCATAGGAAAGCCAATACTATTAAAAGGGGGTAAGGTTTTGTTGGTGAACAAAATGCTCATACGTCCACAAGTGATAGTAACCAAAAACACCCACAACCTCTTCCACAAAGTCTGTCCATAGCCAAATATTCAAAATCGGTGCAACCAACACTTTCCACTCAGTGCCACCGATTCCCAAACTCAGACAGACTCAGCCAAAACCCTAGCCACTTCGGTGCAACCGATTCCATACCGGTGCCACCGAGTTTAGGTTGCCAACCTTCTGTTACGCAAATTCACAATATCGGTACCACCGAGATTGTTGGATCGGCGTCACCGAGAATGTCAATCTGACCATTGGTCACCTTATCGGTGCAACCGAGTTTCCTATATCGGTCTCACCAAGATTCAAAAGTTACCACCTTTTGGTCACTTCGGTACCACCGAGATTAACACATTGGTGTCACCGAGTTGGTCATTTTGTGTGTAATGGTTGGATTTTTGGGGATGCCTATATATACCCCTTCACCACCACCTACTCGAAAGAGAAGCACTCAGAACTATTCCATACTTGCCCCATCCAGTTTTCTGAGAGAAAGCCACCTACCCTTGTGTTGAGGTCAAGATCTTCCACTCCAACCATATGGATCTTTATTTCTAGCCTCCCCAAGTTGCTTTCCACCAATCCCATCTCTTCCACCAAGCCAAATCTGTGAGAGAGTGATTGTGTGTTGAGGAGTCTATCATCTTGAAGCACAAGAGCAAGGAGTTCATCGTCATTACCGAGCCTGTTACCTTTTGGAGGGTGGTGCCTCCTAGATTGGTTAGGTGTCGCTTGGGAGCCTCCTACTTCGTGTTGTGGAGTTGAACCAAGAAGTTTGTACGGGCAAGGAGATCGCCTACTTCGTGAAGATCTACCCATAGTGAGGCTAGTCCTTCGTGGACGGAAGCCGTTATGGAATAGTCAAGGTTGCTACTTTGTGGACCCTTATGGGTGGAGCCCTCCGTGGACTCTCGCGACCGTTACCCTCCGTGGGTTGAAGACTCCATAAACGTGGATGTACGATAGCATCACCTATCGGAACCACGGGAAAAATCTTTGCGTCTCCAATTGCGTTTGATCTCCATATCTCTACTCTTTACTTCATGTGCAATGTCTTCACTTTCCGCTGCCATATTTGTTGACATGCATGTGTAGGACTGTTAGACTTGCTAGACTTGCTATAACTGTTAAAATCTGCCAACCAATTAACTTGGGAAAAGGTTAGGTTTTAAATTCCTGCTAGTAGTCTATTCACCCCCCCCTCTAGACACTCTTCAAGTGATCCCTCAATTGGTATCAGAGCATTGGTCTCCATTGCTTCAGTTTAATCACCGAGGAGGAAGATGGATGTGTCTAGTATAGGGAGTTTGAGTTGTAGAGTGCCTATTCTTTATGGAGAGTACTATAGTCAATGGAAAACCTTGATGCTTGAGCTGTTTAATGAATTTCAATTGAGGAAATATGTTAAGTGCCCTTATGTACCTCCCATTGATCCTTTACATCCCACACATGAAGAGGAAATTGATATGCTATGCAATCTTAGAGCTGTTAATCTCATTGTTAGAGCATTGCCTAGAAATGTGCTTAATCAAATGAAGAATTTTGAATGTGCTTACACTTTGTGGACTGATTGGAGAAACGATATCCAAGTTATTCATTGAGTAATCTTGATGAAATTCTTCATAAAACTATTGCCTTCCACAAAATGACGCCTAGTGATCCCAAGTTTGATGATTGTCTATTTGAGCTTAGAGACCTCATGCGTGCTAAAGGAGATGTCACAACTATTAACAATATCATTATAGAGGCCTTTCGCATTCATAAACTTGAACATTGTCATGATCACCATCCTAACAAATCTCTTGTTCTTTATGACGAGGATTTCCCACTTGATGATGACAATGTGGAACATGGCTACTATGATGAAGATGAGTTGTTCGACATCGAGTATGAGAAGATCATGAAGAATCTAAGTCTCATGGCAAACTTCAAGGATTACATGTCCGGAGGAAAAGAGTGGATTCTCGATAGCGGATGTACCGATCATATGACCGGAGATAGAGAAATGTTTGAAGAGATCACACCAAACCATGGACCGTGAAGGTACGTAACGTTTGGAGACAACTCCAAGGGTAAGGTACTTGGCCTTGGTAAGGTGGCCATATCCCATGATAGCTCTATTCAAAATGTTATGCTTGTTGAATCTCTTGGCTACAATCTTCTTTCCGTATCTAGACTTGCCGACTTTGGTTTTAATGTTCTATTCACGAAAGTAGATTGCCAAGTGTTTCGTCAAGATAATCATAAAATGTTCTTTACCGGTTTCCGTAGAGGTGATCTATACATTGTTGATTTCACTAAGAGATCCAAACCTCGTACTTGTTTAATTGCAAAATCTTCTAAAGGATGGCTTTGGCATAGAAGACTAGGACATGTTAGCATGCGTAACTTAGACAAGCTTATCAAAGGTGATCATATACTTGGTGTTAAAGATGTTATCTTTGACAAAGATAGACTTTGTAGTGCTTGTCAAGCTGGAAAGCAAGTAGGTGGAAGTCATCCCGTTAAGAATATCATGACTACTAGGAGACCACTCGAGTTACTTCACATGGATCTTTTTGGTCCCAATGCTTACAAGAGTCTCGGTGGAAATTCCTATGGTCTAGTTATAGTTGATGATTTTTCCAGATTTACGTGGGTATTCTTTCTTGATGATAAGTCACAGGTTCAAAAGATCTTCAAGAACTTCGCTCGCAAAGGGCAAAATCAGTTTGAAGTGAAGATCAAGAAGGTTCGGAGCGATAACGGATCGGAGTTCAAGAACACCCATGTGGATACCTTTCTTGACGAAGAAGGTGTCTCACATGAGTTCTCAGCTACGTACACGCCTCAACAAAATGGAGTTGTTGAGAGGAAGAACCGAACGCTTATTGAGATGGCAAGAACGATGCTTGACGAATACAAGACGCCAAGACACTTTTGGGCAAAAGCCGTGGAAACAGCATGTCATGCCACGAACCGACTTTACTTGCACAAGCTTCTCGGTAAAACGGCATACGAGCTACTCACCGGTAACAAACCCCAAGTTGGATACTTCCGGGTATTCGGCTCAAAGTGCTACATTCTTGATAAGCATCGTCGTACTAAATTTGCTCCTAAATCTCATGAAGGATTCCTACTTGGTTACAGATCGAACTCTCACACTTACCGTGTCTACAACAACTTCACTCGAAAGGTTGAAGAGACGGTAGATGTGAAGTTTGATGAATCTAATGGTTCGCAAGTCGAACAATTGCCAAATGATGTAGGTGATAAGGACCCTTCAGAAGCTATCCTAGATTTGCCCATCAGCAAGATTCGTCCCATGGAGGTGAAGGAAAGTACTTCATCAACTCAAGTGGAAGCCCCTACTTCACGTCAAGGTGAACCACAACATGACATGGAGGCATCCACAAGCGGTACACGACACGATGATGAAGAGGAGGAAGTACATCATGAAGATCCACCACAACCTCCTTCGCCACCACCTCAGGGGAACGGCACCTTCAACAACAACGAAGATGAAGGAGATGATGATGAAGAAGAAGCTCCACCATCTAACAATCGGAAGCTGACCCGAGTTCGAGCACAAGTGACCAAGAACCATCCCCTAAACCAAATCTTTGGTGATATACAGACAGGGAGAATCACTCGCTCTAAAACTCGCCTAGCTAACTTTTGTGAGCATTATTTGTTCATATCTAGCATTGAGCCCTTGAAGGTAGAGCAAGCTCTTGAAGATGCTGATTGGGTGAACGTGATGCATGAAGAGCTTCACAACTTCGAGAGGATTGAAGTGTGGACACTCGTGGAGAAGCCCAAGGATGAGCAAAACATCATCGGAACCAAATGGGTGTTTCGGAACAAGCAAGATGAAGACAGTCAAGTCGTAGGGAACAAGGCTCGTCTCGTAGCCCAAGGATATACGCAAGTCGAAGGTATGGACTACGGTGAGACCTACGCCCCCGTCACTAGACTTGAAGCTATTCACATTCTTCTTGCTTATTCTAATTACCATGATATCACGCTTTATCAAATGGACATTAAAATTGCCTTTTTAAATGGTGAGATTGAAGAAGAAGTCTATGTTAAGCAACCGCCTGGTTTTGTGAATCCTAAGAAACCTAATCATGTTCACAAGCTTCGTAAAGCCCTTTATGGTCTTAAGAAAGCCCCTCGTGCTTGGTACAAATGCTTAACGAAATTTGTCATTGAAAAAGGGTTTGAAATTAGTAAAATTGACGCAACCTTGTTCACTAAGAGAGTTAATGGCGAATTATTTGTGTGCCAAATTTATGTGGATGATATTATCTTTGGATCTACTAACCCACAATTTAGTGAAAGATTTGGAAGGTTGATGTCCGAGAAGTATGAGATGTCCATGATGTGTGAGCTGAAATTCTTTCTTGGTTTGCAAATCAAGCAAACGAGAGAAGGAACTTTCATCTCTCAAACTAAGTATACCAAGGACTTGATCAAGAAGTTCAACATGCAGGAGTGCAAAGGTATGAAAACCCTAATGCCTACTAGTGGACATGTTGATCTTTCCAGAGAGGATGAACCGGTTGATCAAAAGGTTTATCGATCTATGATTGGTTCATTGCTATATCTATGTGCCTCTCGTCCCGATATTATGCTTAGTGTTTGCATGTGTGCTAGATATCAAGCTGCACCTAAAGAGTGTGATCTTTTGGCCGTGAAACGTATTGTGAGATATTTGATACAAACACCAAACTTTGGCATTTGGTATCCCAAAGGATCTTCCTTTAACCTTGTTGGCTATTCCGATTCGGATTATGCCGGTGATAAGGTTGATAGAAAATCCACCTCGGGTACTTGTCAATTTTTGGGTAGATCTCTTGTGTCTTGGTCCTCCAAGAAACAAAACTCGGTATCTCTATCTACTGCCGAAGCTGAGTATATTGCTGCTGGATCTTGTTGTGCACAATTGTTATGGATGACACAAACACTTAAGGATTATGGAATCCATGTTAGAAATGTTCCATTGCTTTGTGACAATGAAAGTGCTATTAAAATTGATCATAATCCTGTGCAACACTCTCGAACTAAACATATTCAAGTTAGACATCATTTCATTCATGATCATGTTGCCAAAGGAGATATTGATATTAAGCATGTTCGCACTAACAAGCAATTGGCCGATATCTTTACAAAGCCACTTCATGAGAAAACATTTTGTTACTTGAGGAGTGAGTTGAACATCATTGATGCTTCAAACTTGAGCTAGACTCACTCGGATGCATGCAAGGGCATGAGCTTTCTTGATATTTCCATGTACCCATAACATGTTATCTTGTGCCATGGAATTCTATGCTCCCTTGTATTGCATCTAATCTTTTGTAGGTACTTGGAAGAATTTCATTCCACAAGATTGCCATCAACTCCAATCATAAGCAATCTTGTCATGACCAAGTATCCACAACCCCTCTTGATGATGAAAGGAAGAAGACACCTCAATCATATCCTTGACATATATTTATAATTCTCAAGTTGGTATCATGTCAAATGGATATGTCCATTGCTCTTCCTTGCATGACTAACCTTTGTAGGTGACATGTGTACTAAAACAAGAAGGATTGCTCCCAACTCAAGATGATCTTCATCAACCTCGAGCATCCTCAACAAGTTCACCTACAAGCCACGTCATCAACATCACTCAAAGGTATGCACTCATATCCTTGAAAAGGCTTTACTCCAAGTCATGAGCTAAAGCAACTCAAGTGATATGAAGACATTAAAATGCTTAATCGAAAAATGGTAACCTCATTTTGAGCTTAACATAGAGTATGACCTATGATCAAGTATTCTTGCTTGGCTCCTAAGTCAATATACTCTAATATAGGTGAACTAGTCATCGCCCATCATCTAGTTAAGTATTTTGGATGGTTCACTTTCTATTTTGCGAAGACTTCTTGGAACCACTCAAATCTTCTCTAGTTGATATCCCTTTGTAAAAACTTTCACATTCCCTTTGAATTTAAAAAAAACAGAAACTTGGTCTCTTATTTCTTTTCTGTTTTAGTCGCTTTTGCCTCGAAGCCGCCGATACATATATCTCAGTTCTACCGACATTGCAGATAAGCTGCACCACAAAGTTTTGGTACCACCGATTTATCTGTCTCGGAGTCACCGATTTGTTTTCTCTTCTTATTTATGATCGCTGTTGCAAATCTATGTTTCTCTTAGCCATTTCATGTGAGGATTTTGTTACTTCGATGATCCCTTCTTTTTTTTTAAAAAAAGGGGGAGAATAACAAAAGAAATTCTTTATTCAAGGATCCCTAACTCAAAGGAGGAGCAGTCTTACAAAATCTCAGAAGGAGAGAAATTCTTTTCAATGATTCCCTCAGTTTTCATTTCCATGAACCCTACATTCAATGACCCTTGTTCTCAAGGATCCCTTCCTATCAATGATCCCTGTATCTATTCCCGTGTTTGACCTTTTTGGAAATTAATGCCAAAGGGGGAGAATACCAAAGCTTCATGCTAAAGAGGAAGATACATGCTTATGCAAAGGGGGAGATATGATCAAGGGGGAGAGCCAATATCAATATTCATATAAGGTGAGAATATCAAAGTAGGGGGAGAAAAACATATTTGGAGGATTATCTAAGATGTGTTGGAAGTTTTCTTTTCTCACCCTATCCAATCCCAATATCTACGTGCTGAGATTCAGGGGGAGAGGATGTTTTAATACTGTCATATCTAAGGGGAGAAAGAAATGATTTTGGAGACATATCAATCTTAAGAAATACTATCTTCTATATGTTCTCCATGTCTTGGTACTTTTGAGTTCTATTGCCTTGTTGATTGGTAGAATACTCTTGTGTTTCCTAACATTGTTTTCTCAAGTGTATTTCTACTACAAGAGTGCCCAAGAACTCAAGGTAAGTATATGCATCATATCTTTGGTCAAGATAATCTCTTGCTTCTTGCACATATTGTTTGCAAGAGTGAAGTCTTGAACAAGGATACATCTCATTCACATATATTTGATGCATATAGCCAAGATACACATGACTCATTATATCCTTTCTACTATTTGTGTGCCCATGCATTCCAAATCAACTATCCTTTAAAGGACTGCACACATTTAGGGGGAACAAATCAAAGTCATGTGCCTCTCAAAGTCTTCATTATATCCATGCATATCTTTGTTTGAAGCTTTGATTGTATGTTGTCATCAATTACCAAAAAGGGGGAGATTGAAAGCACAACATGCACCCTTGGTGGTTTTGATAATTCATGACAACATACATTGTCTCTTGGACTAATACTTTTACCTAGTGTATTTCAGATATAGTCCATAGAGAAGGGCTGGCAAAAGGATTGTGGATATTGTGGAAATACCCCAAGATGCAAGGAAATGGATTGGCAAAGCTTCAAGGAAGAGGACTCTACATTTTACATTTGTGAGAAATCACTTTGAGTCCATAGGAAAGCCAATACTATTAAAAGGGGGTAAGGTTTTTGTTGGTGAACAAAATGCTCATACGTGCACAAGTGATAGTCACCAAAAACACCCAGAAGCTCTTCCACAAAGTCTGTCCATAGCCAAATATTCAAAATCAGTGCAACCAACACTTTCCACTCGGTGCCACTGATTCCCAAACTCAGACAAACTCAGCCAAAACCCTAGCCACTTCGGTGCAACCGATTCCATACCGGTGCCACCGAGTTTAGGTTGCCAACTTTCTGTTACGCAAATTCACAATATCGGTACCACCGAGATTGTTGGATCGGCGTCACCGAGAATGTCAATCTGACCGTTGGTCCCATAGGTCTCACCGAGATTCAAAAGTTGCCACCTTTTGGTCACTTCGGTACCACCGAGATTAACACATCGGTGGCACCGAGTTGGTCATTTTGTGTGTAACGGTTGGATTTTTGGGGATGCCTACTATCGGAGAAACGACACCTATGGGACCGGGAGGATCCCTTTACGATTCGGCAGGGAGAAGGTTTGCACAGAGAGCAGATCAAGCAATCAACACGCGGGGATTTTACCCAGGTTCAGGCCGCAAAGATGCGTAAAACCCTACTCCTGATTGGTCGTGTTAGATGTGTTCTAGCTTAAGTTCTGGGAGCGCTACAGTACTCAGCAGCTACACATGCAGAATGGGATGAAAAAGATCCCCTCCTATCCAGGAGCGCTATGCCTCCTCTCTGGGTTCGAAGGTCTCTCTCCCCCCCCCCCCCCCTCTAGCTACGCCTTGGGCCTCCTTTTATATGTCAAAGGGGTCACCAACAGTGGCGAAGTACAAGAGGTGTAAAGTATCTACAGTGTTATCATACCTAACACTGACAGTTTAGGACAAGAACGTTTAATGCTCCGTTGAGGTGTCCCTTATCGTCTTGGGGACGGGAAAAGAAGCCGTCCCATCAGCACCGCTTAAGCCCTTCCACCTCCAGCATCTGACACGCACCCAGGAGGACAACAACTAAAGGACAAACTGATGACCGCACTGGAGCGATGACAGGGCAGCGAAGGCTTGCCGGGTGCGAGCCTTGCCGGGGCTACGAGCTATCCCGGCAAGATCTTGCCGGGGCTCCAGCCTCCAGTCTTCTATCTTCTGATTATTGCTTTGTCTTGGATGCCTCCTTACCCCAGCAAAGGGCCTTGCCGGGGAATTCGGTCCTTCCTCCAAGCTTAGAAGCAAAGAGGCTTGCCGGGGGCTGGCACGCACCTGGCAAGGTCTTGCCGGCCCCAGGAATCCTGCCGTGGTCGCCCGCGCACAAGTCAGGGTAATAGGTACCCTCGTTCTTAGTGCACTGACACCTATATATACCCCTTCACCACCACCTACTCGAAAGAGAAGCACTCAGAACTATTCCATACTTGCCCCATCCAGTTTTCTGAGAGAGAGCCACCTACCCTTGTGTTGAGGTCAAGATCTTCCACTCCAACCATATGGATCTTGATTTCTAGCCTCCCCAAGTTGCTTTCCACCAATCCCATCTCTTCCACCAAGCCAAATCTGTGAGAGAGTGATTGTGTGTTGAGGAGTCTATCATCTTGAAGCACAAGAGCAAGGAGTTCATCGTCATTACCGAGCCTGTTACCTTTTGGAGGGTGGTGCCTCCTAGATTGGTTAGGTGTCGCTTGGGAGGCTCCTACTTCGTGTTGTGGAGTTGAACCAAGAAGTTTGTACGGGCAAGGAGATCGCCTACTTCGTGAAGATCTACCCATAGTGAGGCTAGTCCTTCGTGGACGGAAGCCGTTATGGAATAGTCAAGGTTGCTACTTCGTGGACCCTTATGGGTGGAGCCCTCCGTGGACTCTCGCGACCGTTACCCTCCGTGGGTTGAAGACTCCATAAACGTGGATGTACGATAGCACCACCTATCGGAACCACGGGAAAAATCTTTGCGTCTCCAATTGCGTTTGATCTCCATATCTCTACTCTTTACTTCATGTGCAATGTCTTTACTTTCCGCTGCCATATTTGTTGACATGCATGTGTAGGGCTGTTAGACTTGCTAGACTTGCTATAACTGTTAAAATCTGCCAACCAATTAACTTGGGAAAAGGTTAGGTTTTAAATTCCTGCTAGTAGTCTATTCACCCCCCCCCTCTAGACACTCTTCTATTGACCCCTCAAGATGCTTCTGAACTTCCCTCCTGCTACGGACAAGCTCGAAGAATGGAGAGCTGCCATTCAGAGCCTCGTTGGCCTCGCCAACGAAGATAAGCCACAGCAGGCAGAGCCTTCGCGGCGGCAGTTCATCGAGCTAGCACGCGTCGGTGGTGAGAAGACTGGAGGTGGTACAACTACGGTGTACTCTCCCCGACAGCGGCAGCAGCGGTCGCTGACTCGACGGGTCGACACCCGTGATGATGATTCCACGGCGTCATCCGATCCGCGAACTCGCCGCGATCAACGTCAAGTTCTTCGGGAGCGAGGCAAGGAAGATGCTCGAACCACCATTGAGCGGCGGCGGGAAGCGCGCTATCAGTCTGACAAGCGCGCAGGACCTACTGTAGACAAGCCAGCGCCAGGGTATCCTGTCGATCTACCTTACGAGGTGGGTTGTCCAGCGTTTACCCGCAAGCTGCGGCGAGTCCAGTGGCCCAATTCCCGCACGGTCAAGCCGGAGGTCCCGGAGAAATACGACGGCAAGACCCACCCGTCAGAGTTCCTGAGCGTCTACACCATTGCAGTGCAGGCTGCCGGGGGTCGCGATGACAAGATACTTGCCAACTACGTCCCGTTGGTGCTTAAGCCCAACGTCAGGTCATGGTTGATGCATCTGCCGGAGGATTCCATTTCTTCCTGGGCAGATCTGTGCCATGAGTTTGTTGGCACCTTTACCGAAGGCCACCAAGCTCCTGGCCAGGAGAGCGATTTGCATCTCATCCCCCAGAAGGAGGGCGAGACCTTGCGCAAGTACATCCAGAGGTTCAGCCGCATACATCACAACATTTCAGACGTTCATCTTGCCGCTGTTATCAGTGCATTCCATCTGAACGTGCGCAACCGCAGGATGCGGGAAGAGCTGGCGATGAACAAGATCAGGGATGTTGCCGAGCTCTATGCTCTGGCAGATAAGTGTGCTCGAGCTGAAGAAGGGAGGAGGCTCCCCGGCGAGGACGCTGGCGCAGGGGCCGACTCTGAGGATGAGGGCACCGCCACCCCGGCAAAGAAGGGCCGACGGCGCAACAGGAAGCGCAAGGGCAAGTCCATGCTTGCTGTCGAGGGATCCGGCAACCCCGGCACCGCCAAGAAGCCCAAGGTTCATGACCCCGGCAAGGATGTTGCCGGGTGCGCCTCCTGCCAAGCCTTGGCGGCTGCCAACAAGCCGGAGGGCTCCGTCAAGCAATATTGCAAGATCCATCGCACCAAGGGCCATGACCTCCAGGACGGCCGGCAAGTTGAGCAGCTTGTCGAGAAGCAAAAAGCCGAATATGAAAGGCGAGACAAGGAGAAGTGCCAGGATGGTGTGGAGGGGTCCGGCAAGAAGCGCGGTGGCCGAGGAGGTCGCCGCGGCAAGGCCAGGCAACAGAAGGACCGGCCTGCTCGAGGCCGCAACAAGCAAGAAGGGGGTGATGATGACATTGAGGAGGACAACGAGTCCAGCGAGCAAGAGTTCCAGAAAGCTACAGACACCATGTGCGTTGACGGAGGTGCCTCGTTGCATTCTTCCCACCGCCAACTTAAACACTGGGCGCGTGAAGTTAATGCGACTGTGCCATCTGTCGACGCCCCGAAGCGTTTGAAGTGGTCCAACACGCCTATCGTTTTCGACGTTGAGGATCACCCTGATCGCATAACCGCGGTCGGGTGTTTGCCATTGTTGGTTTCACCAACGATACGCAACCTCAAAGTGACGAAAATGTTAGTTGACGGTGGGGCCGGTCTGAACTCACCCGAGGTGATCAAGAGATTGCAAATTCCTGATGGAGATCTCGAGGAGATGGGCTCGTTTCAAAGGGTCAATCCAGGAAGGAGTCAGTCCAAGGGAAAGATCACGCTTCCTGTAACATTTAGTAGCGATCTGAACTTCAGGACGGAGAAGATTGTTTTCGATGTCGCCAAGATTCCACTACCATATAATGGGATCCTTGGCCGTCCAGCACTGGCCAAGTTCATGGCGGCATCACATTATGCTTACAATGTATTGAAGATGCTGGGGCCGATGAGCGTCATCACTGTCAACTCCGACAAGAAGGACGCGCTTATCTGCACCGATCAACTCTACCGGGAGGCAGTTGCAGCGTCTGCCACCAAGGCACTTGCTCCTGCCACTGAAACTCCCAGGGGAAAGAAGACCGGTAAGACCTCCTGCACACACTCCGGCAAGCGCGCCTCCTCGGAGTGCTGCGCTCCTGTTGAGGATGTGCCAGAGAGTTCCACCGGCAAGAGCAAGAAGTCCAAGGCAGCTCCGCCAGAGACCAAGAAGGTGACGCCAAGGAAGATGGCTCGGGAGGAACTTTCACCATAAGTTCCACCCTCGACAGCAAATAGGAAAGCGCGCTCGTTGCCTTCCTGTGGGCGAATGTCGATATGTTTGCATGGCAACCATCTGATATCCCCGGTGTTCCCAGGGAGGTGATTGAGCACCACCTTGTCGTCTGTCCACACGCGTGGCCCGTCAAGCAAAAAGTCAGGAAGCAAGCTTTGGAGCGGCAACAATTTATTGCCGAAGAAATTAAGAAGTTAGAAGCGGCAGGCTTGGTTAGAGGAGTACTTCATCCAACATGGTTGGCCAATCCAGTTGTAGTGCGCAAGGCAAATGGAAAATGGAGGCTATGTATTGACTATACAGATATCAATAAAGCCTGTCCAAAAGATCCATTTCCATTCCCGCGCATCGACCAGATTGTGGACTCCACTGTCGGCTGCGACTTACTGTCATTCCTTGACGCCTATTCAGGCTATCATCAGATTTTCATGGCCAAGGAAGACGAAGAAAAGAACGCATTTATCACCCCATGTGGTACGTACTGCTTCTTGCGTATGCCTTTCGGGCTGAAAAGTGCTGGTTCTACATTTGCAAGAGCGGTCCAGATCGGTTTTAAGTCCAAGCTACATAGAAATATGGAAGCTTATATGGATGATATAGTGGTCAAAACCAAGGACAAGGCAACGCTCATATCAGATTTAGAAGAAACATTTGCCAATCTGCGCAAGATCAATTTAAAGCTCAACCCTGAGAAGTGTGTGTTTGGTGTTCCATCCGGCAAGCTTCTCGGGTTCTTTGTATCTCAACGTGGAATTGAAGCAAATCCCGACAAGATCAAAGCAATTGAGCAAATTGAAGCGCCAAGACGTGTCAAGGATGTGCGCCGTCTTGCCGGCTGCGTTGCTGCTCTGAGTAGGTTCATCTCAAAATCTGCTGAGCGCGCCTTGCCCTTTTTCAAAATTTTGAAGAAGGCGGGTCCAATGAAATGGACTCCGGAAGCAGAGGCAGCGCTGCAGGATTTGAAGAGGTACCTCTCCTCTCCGCCAGTACTAGTCGCGCCAAAACCACAAGAGCCGTTGCTGCTATATCTAGCGGCAACAAATCAAGTGGTGAGTGCTGCGCTAGTGGCAGAAAGAGAAGTTGATGAAGAAGCAGCGGCAATGTCAGGACCACCAAGTAACAAGCCGGGATCCTCCCCGGCAGGGTCTGGTGCTGACAAAGCAGGATCTGTGCAGCCAAATGAATCAATACAGAAGAAGAAGATGGTGCAGCGCCCGGTTTATTTTGTCAACTCCCTTTTGCAGGGGGCTAGGTCAAGATATTCTGGTGTGCAGAAGTTGCTCTTCGGCCTCCTCATGGCCTCGAGGAAGCTGCGCTATTACTTCCAAGCACATGAGATCACCGTTGTCACTCGCTTTCCGTTGCAACGGATTTTGCGGAACCCAAATGCTACCGGTAGGATTGTGGAGTGGGCTTTGGAGCTGTCAAGTTTTGGTCTCAAGTTCGAAAGTACTTCGACCATCCAGATTAGAGCCTTGGCGGAGTTCATTGCAGAATGGACCCCAACGCCAGATGAAGAGGGTCCAGAGTCAACTCTCCCCGGCAAGGAAACGAATCAAGAGTGGATTATGTATTTTGATGGGGCTTTCTCGCTGCAAGGCGCCGGTGCTGGCGTGCTGCTTGTCACACCCACCAGAGAGCACCTCAAATACGTGATTCAGATGCATTTTCCCCGGGAGAGGTCAACGAACAATACTGCGGAGTATGAAGGGTTGCTTGCCGGTCTCAGGATCACGGCCGACCTTGGAAACCAAAAGCTTATTGTCAGAGGTGATTCTCAACTTGTCGTCAAGCAACTCAATAAAGATTATCAGAGCCCGTTGATGGAAGCCTATGTAGATGAAGTAAGGAAGTTGGAAGAGCATTTTGACGGTCTGCAAATGGAGCACGTTCCTCGTGCAGAAAACAGCATTGCTGATGGCCTGTCAAAATGCGCTGCTCTCAAGTTACCTGTGGAACCAGGGACTTTTGTACTTCGACTGACTCAACCATCCGTGACACCATCAATGGGACAAGAGAAGAGAAGAAAGTTGAGTTCCGGCAAGTACTTCCCGGCAGAGCTCCCAGAAGCCGCCGGCAAAGAAGTTGCCGGGAATGACGCCAAGCTTGCCGGAGAGCGACAGGCTCCGGCAGAGCCTCAAGCTCTTGCCGTCGAGACAAATGCTCCCGCCAAGCTTGCCGGGGAACAGCAATCTCCAGAAGGGTCTCAGGCCCTTGCTGTCGAGACAACTGTTCCCGCGGCAGAAGATATGCCTTTAGTCCTTGCTGTCGAGCCCCAGGCTCCAGCATGGGCACAGCACATCGTCCATTTCCTTCAGACAGGAGAACTCCCTGAGGAACAGGAAGAAGCGGAAAAAGTAGCCCAGCGGTCCAACATGTACCAGTTTGTGGACAATGTCCTATACAGAAAGAGGCCGAACGGTGTGAAATTGAAGTGCATTTCCTGGGATGATGGACTGGAGCTGTTGGCAGAGATACATGGAGGCATATGTGGCTCCCACATAGCATCAAGAGCACTTGTCGGTAAGGCATTCTGGCAAGGTTTCTTTTGGCCCACCGCTCTCTAGGATGCAACTGCGCTAGTAACCAAGTGTGAAGCATGCCAGTTTCATTCAAAGAAATTGCATCAACCAGCTCAGGCTCTTCAGACAATACCTCTCTCCTGGCCGTTTTCGGTCTGGGGGCTCGATATCTTGGGCCCTTTTCCCCGTGCTACCGGGGGCTTTGAGTACTTGTACGTAGCAATCGACAAGTTTACAAAGTGGCCGGAAGTGGAAGCAGTGAGGAAGGTGACAACACAGTCAGCCGTCAAGTTCTTCAAAGGAATAGTTTGCCGTTTTGGTGTACCGAACAGGATCATCACCGACAACGGCACACAGTTCACGAGCCGCACCTTCATGCAGTATGTCCAAGACCTTGGCGGCAAGATTTTCTTTGCCTCTGTTGCTCACCCAAGGAGCAATGGCCAGGCGGAAAGGGCTAATGCTGAAGTGTTGCGAGGCCTCAAAACAAGAACTTTCGACAAGCTGCGCAAGTGCGGAAGGCGCTGGATTGATGAGTTGCCGGTGGTTCTTTGGTCAATCAGGACGACACCGAATCGAGCCACCGGCCAGACACCCTTCTCCCTAGTATATGGGGCGGAAGAAGTTCTCCCCACGGAACTCACATACGGGTCACCTCGAGTGCTCGCTTATGATGAGCTTGAGCAAGAGCAGCTGCGGCAAGATGACGCGTTTCTCCTTGAGGAAGATCGTCTTCAGGCTGCTGTGCGAGCTGCATGCTACCAGCAAGCCTTGAGGAAGGCGACCTTGTTCTTCGGCGCGTTCAGTCCGCCAAGAATTCCAACAAGTTGACGCCGAAGTGGGAAGGCCCTTATCGGGTAGTACGAGTCACCAGGCCTGGTGCAGTCCGCCTGGAGACCAAGGATGGTGTCCCAGTGAGCAACTCCTGGAATATCGAACATCTTTGTAAGTTCTATCCATAAGGCGCGGTTGCCGGGTCTCCCGGCAACCACCTTTTGTACAAGTCTTGCCGCTGAAGCATGTAATCCTTTGTACAAAGCCAGGCGCAGACCCTGTGCATAAATAAATAAAGCTAAGTGTTCTACAAATCTTGTTGATTTTCATGTTTACTTACGTGCATGTTTGTCTGAGATATTGTATTACTCTTAATCCCGGCAAGCGCTAACGAACCGCCAAGGTTCCATATCTCCATTTTCTCTTCTTTCTTTTTCTCAAAGGACAGAAGGTTACCTCGCGTGCAAGTTTGCCGGGGGGAATGGTGGTATGGATACCGACAGGCGACGTTCAAGGAAAACATCTTGCCGGCGATGAAAAGCTAAGTTGCAGAAACTTTAAACAAATTTTTCTGTTTTGTTATTCTCCTTGAACGATTTCAACTCTTGTATGGAAAACCTGCACGCGAAGGAACCTTGTTGTGATTGGTTGCGCCCTTATCCCGTTTCGAGTCCGCTCAATAGTTTAGGTGGCTGCACTGAAAACACCAAGGTCTCTTGCCGGTAGCCACACCGCCAGCAGGCTGCTAAAGTCCCGCACCTAGCGCTCGCGCCAAGGGTGCGCGCGCTGGCAAGTTTCCAATCAAGCGTAGGGCGAATACATACAGAAAGAAATTAAACAAGGGGAATAGCATAGCATTCGTCTAGAACATAGCAAGTTATATTACATCAATCTTGCCGCGATTCTAACATAAGATAAACTATTCTTGGCATGGATGGCGGCGAGAAGTAAGGCAGCTAATCCCGGCGATCACCTTCAACCCTCTTGACTTGGCTTACCCTGTCGATGATGGGCGCGACGAGCTCCTCAAGCGCCTTGACATCTACATCCTTCGGCAAGCGGTTGAAGACGTTGGAGAGGTTGATGCCGGGGTTCTTGTGCACCACTTTGACGAGCACCTTGCGAAGGACGGCCTGGCAGAGTTTGCGTGACTCGCTGGCCAGATAGGCTGTTCGGTCGGAGTGAAGCTGCTCCAGGGCTTCAAGTGTGCGGTCGAAGAACATGGTCAGCTTGATGCTCGTGGACACCCTGTCGTCAGAAGAATACCTGTAATCTTGCAGGCCCATGGTAGACAGTTGTGTGGCAAGGTTCTCCGCAAGCTTCTCAGTCCAGATCTGCACTCCCTGCACATAGTCGTTGTGGGCAGCAGCAGCACTCTTGACCAGTTCCTCCTCATTTCGGAGATCCTTGACCAGAGCCTTCTCACGAGCCTTGGCGGTCTCCAGGGTCTCCTCCAGCGTGGACAGTTTCACCTTCGGATCTTCGATGGAGTCAGTGGCTGAAGAGAGTTGTTTGGTCTTGTCGGATATGGTGACCTGCATCTCCATCAGGCTGTGGAGAGCTTTGTCTCTTTCAGCCTCGAGTGTTGAGATCTTCTTGCCGTGGTCCTCGAGATTTGCCTCCAGCTTCTTCACCCTCTCCTCCAGCAAGTTCTTGGCGGCCTCTGCAGCTCCGACAGCATCGATGGCCTACTTTAGCTTGCCGACATGGTCTGTGGTCAGGGCCTCAAGTGTCTCCCTGTGCTTCAGCTCCAGCTCCTGGGTCCGCTGCGCGACAAGCCTTTCGATCTCCTCGTCCTTGGCACGGAGCTTGTCGGCAAGTGCCTTCTCGCGAGCGGTCAGGTCGTCATCATGAACCTCAAGCCCGACACGGAGCTCTCTTAGGCGTTCTTCCTCTGTGGCGGCCTGTTGTTTGGCATCTTCCTGTGCCTTCTCAATGTCGGACTGCTTCATGAGGAGCTCGTCCCACCTTCGGCTCAGTTGCTCTTGACCCGCCCTCAACTCCTGAAAAGCTTCGGCAAACCAGGCCTGCGTTTCCTCAACGCATTTCTGGAGATCTGCTTCCACCTTGTCGACAACCGCGGCCCTGGAGTCTAGTTTCTCCTTCCGGGCGCGGTGGAGTGTTTGGAGCTTCTGGTAGTTGTCGCCCAAGGCCTTGAGGAGCTTCTCTTCTTCAGATTTGCTTCTACTGGCGCTTGGTTCATCAATGACCTCGAGCCCAGCAGCGGCAATGGCGTCTTCATCAAAGACTTCCCCTTCAGTTGGCGCCCTAGTGCTTGCCGTGCCTGGGATACTAACGAACAAGTTGTCGCCAATCTTGAGGTACTTGCTTGACGAGGGAGCTTCGGATGTTGGTGGCTATTCCTCAACAACCGCCTCCCCGGCAGCTGGGGGCTCCGTGTCCGGCGTAGCGCCTGGCGCTCCTGCGGCAGGGATGCCGTCAGTACGGTCACTAGCCTCCTCGCCGGCCCTCTCGGCAGATTCCTTGGCGGCCTCTTCCTGTGCAGCCCTGGCAGCTTCGGCGCTGGCATCCTTGGCGGCCTCGGCGCCAGCGTTCTTGGCGGCTTTGGCGGCAGCATTCTTGGCGGCCTCGTCAGCGGAAATCCTGTCAGCCTCGGCGGCAGCATCCCTGGCGGTCTCCTCGATGATAGCATCGGCATCCATATGCTCCACCAAGGGAATGTCTGGGGGCCAAGAAAACAAATCAAGATGAGATTGAGATGGAAGTTCAAGAAGACAAAAAAGGAAAACAGAATAACAAATACCTATGCCAACATTGGTTGCCGGCGTTGAGCTGCCGGTGCCCACGCTTGCCGGCTCTTCCTCATCGCGATAAAGCACGCTAGAGGAAGTCCTTGCAGGAGATCCATCTCTGGGCGGCGTAGCTGACGGAGGCGACACGACAGGGGCGGCCTCTGATGGTTCTCCTTGCCGCTGCTCTCCTCCTGCACGCCTGGTGATGTCAGCAGTGAAGATACACACCCCGGCACTTGCCAGCGAAAAGTGAGTAACGGACTCACGCTGGGGGCTGCGTCGGGGGATGTGTTGAGGGCTGCATCGTGGGCTTGACTCCGGGCTGATGTTGATCGTCTCTGGCGCACCAGAGGTGCTTGCCGGCGGTTCGTCACCCGTCGAGGTCTTTGCCCTCTTCGCTACCCTTTGTGCCAATGTTTCTGTATCATCTCTGCAGGAGCAAATCAAAGCAAAACAAATGAGATAAGTAAAACCAAAAACTCAGAGAGCAAAGGATGCGACAAGATCCTTACTCCTCTCCTTCTTCTCCCAACCTAAGGGCAGAGAGGTCGAAGTCGACTTCCGTCATCGTGGTCAGGGGAGGAGGTGGAGGGGTGCTCCTGGGTCGCTTGGCTGCGGCAGGCGCAGGTTGCTGATGGGCTCCTTGCCGCCGCGTGGCCTTGCCGGCCGCCCCCTTGCCAGGGGCTCCACCACTCGAAGAAGCTTGGCGGACCGGGACCCCAGAAGCGGCGCTCCGAAGGACGCGCCTCCTCCTTGGCTCAAGAGTCGGGGCCTCCTCGTGCAGCTCCTCCTCGGCCGTGCCTTCGGCAGAAGGGCCCCTGATAGATGTGCCGCCCTGCTCTTCGGCAGTCTCGCCCTGCCCGACAAGTTTCTCATCCGGCAGCGTTTCCCCTCCGCTGATTCCCCCTTCCACGAAGCCAGCGCTGCCGGCTTCCGCGGCAAGATTTGCTTCCTCCGCCCTCCTGGCAATGTATGCCACTTCTTCCGCGGTGGTGTCACGGACGAGGCCCTCTTCTTCGCGGATGGCCCTCTCCGTCAGGTTATCAAAAAATTGCTGCACTTGATCTTCGGGTGGCTCAATCCAAGTCCCGTCAAGGCTGTGGGCATCAAACGCCGGCATCATAACAATGATTGGACCTAGAGCAGAGTTGTTGCACAGAGGGATTATGCTTGCCGGCAGCTTGCATACCACATCACCCTTGAACAATTTCTGGCAGAGAGCGGCGTGCTGCATAAATGTCAGATTGCTATTCAGCCCAGGGCGCAGCCTCATGATGTCTGCCGCGTTCCGGAACTCCCAAGCTGGCCTCCCCTTGTTTTGCAGAGGGGCGATGCGCCGGCGAAGGAAATCGGCCCCTATCATCTCTATTGTGATACCGGCAGCTCTAAGGCGGTGAATCCTGGTAGTAGCGACTGTGAGCTTCTTATCGTAAGGATCGAGGGCACTCCAGTCGTTGCTGCGCACTATCTTCGTCTGCCGTGGCAAGCAGAAGGGCGGGATTTTTGCCTCCTGAATCCAGCACCATTTGGCCCGCCACTCATCCCATTTCTCGCGGTAGGCCCCGTCTGGATAAACCTCCTTGATTCCTGGCCTTGGAATCCAAGCGATGGAACCAGAAAGGGCCTCGCCCTTTTGGATGCGGGGAATGAAATAATGGCGGAAAAGGGCGGTGCTAGGAACTACTCCGGCAAAGTTTTCGCAAAGGTGAGCGACAACTGACATACATGTCATGGCATTCGGCGTGAAATCCAAGACTTGGAAGCCGTATGTGAGCATGATATCATTGAAGAAATCGGAAAAAGGGGGGCAGAGTCCGCAGTAGAAGTAATCGGCAAAGAAATGATATTTGTTCGGGCCGCCCCTGGAAGAACCTGCACTCACGGAGGTGGCCGGGTGCGCTGTCGTATCCGTCGCCCACATCATCCGGTACCGCTCCCTCAGAGTGCCCGCGTCGAGCACCGGCGGGAAGACGGCGTGCTCCTTCCGTATCCGTGCCATCTTGCTCTCCGAGATAGAGGCGTCCACCATCCTTACCCTTGCTTTCCTTGGGCGGCATGGCGACTGTGGGGGCTGGGGCCGAGGGCGGAGAGGGCGTGGAGGTATGGATGAACGGGAGGAGCTCTGTTTTGACTCGAGGAAGAAGACGATGGCAGTTCCCATATTGGAAAGGACAAGAGGTAAATGAGCGGCGCCTTTGCGGATTCCTTCTTATGGGGAGGACGCGAGGCCGCCTCTTTATTAAAATAATATTGAAACACTTCGCGAGCGCGCTGCTGTGATGGCCGCGTTGCGCACGTCCCCCACGTCCCGCATTCAATGGGCGTCCTGGGCGGCGCAGTAAATGGAATGATTACGGTGGATAACTCCTACCACGCGTGCCCGTGCACTATTTGGGCCTGGCCCAACAACGCCTCGCACCCGTGTATGGCCCAGGCCCGGGGGCTCCTGTCGGTGTACTAAGGTTGGGTCCCTTAGTACCCCGTACTTGTGCACGGACAGTTGTAGCCACACCTGCGGCCAGGCCTGCCGGGGGACAACCGAATGCAAGTTCATAAAGTCAAGGAGGCATCCAAGACAAGGCAATAATCAGAAGATAGAAGACCGAAGGTTGGAGCCCCGGCAAGATCTTGCCGGGATGGCTCACGGCCCCGGCAAGGCTCGCACCCGGCAAGACCTCGCCACTCTGTCACCGCTCCAGTGCAGCGACTAGCTTGTCGTTTAGTTGTTGTCCTCCTGGGTGCGTGTCAGATGCTAGTGGTAGAAGGGCTTAAGCGGTGCTGAAGTGACGGCCCCTTTTTCCATCCCCAAGACACTAAGGGACACCTCGACGGAGCATTTAATGTTCCTGTCCTAAACTGTCAGTGTTAGGTATGAAACACTGTAGATACTTTACACCTCATGTACGCACTGTACGCCACTGTTGGTGACCCCTTCGAACGTATAAAAGGAGGCCCAAGGCGTAGCTACAGGGGGATCTTCTCTGGCCGATTCTGCATGAGTAGCGGCTGAGTACTGTAGCGCTCCCAGAACTTGAGCTAGAACACATCTAATACAACCAAGCAGGAGTAGGGTTTTACGCATCTTTGCGGCCCGAACCTAGGTAAAATCCCCGCGTGTTGATCATCGGATCTGCTCTCTGTACAAACCCTCTTCCCTGCCGAATCGTAAAGGGGTCCTCCCGATCCCATAGGTGTCGTTTCTCCGACAACGGGCAGTTGTAGCCACACCACCGGCAAGGCCTGCCGGGGGGCAGCTGAATGCAAGCACAAAGCCATCAAGGAAGCATTCGAGCCAAAAACTATAAGACTGAAGACCGAAGGCTGGGGCCCCGGCAAGATCTTGCCGGGATAGCTCGCAGCCCCGACAAGACTCGCACCCGGCAAGACTTCGCCACCCTGTCACTGCTCCCGTGCAGCGACCAGCTTGTCTTTTAGCTGTTGTCCTCCTGGGTGCGTGTCAGGCGCTAACGGCGGATGAGCTTAAGCGGTGCTGATGGGACGGCTTCTTTTCCCGTCCCCAAGACGCTAAGGGACACCTCAATGAAGTATTAAATGCCTTTGTCCTAAGTCGTCAGTATTAGGTATGATAACACTGTAGCAACTTTACACCTCTTGTACTTCGCCACTGTTGGTGACCCCTTCGAACGTATAAAAGGAGGCCCAAGGCATAGCTACAGAGAGGAGGACCTTCTGGCCCATTCTTCATGCATAGCGACTGTGTACTGTTCATCACAAGCGCTCCTGGGCCGGAGTTCAGACACATCTAAAACAACCAAAGCAGGAGTAGGGTTTTACGCTTCTCAGCGGCCCGAACCTGGGTAAAAATCCCTCGCGTTGTTCGTTGGATCTGCTCTTTGTGCCAGCCTTTCTCCCTGCCGAACCTTAAAGGGATCCTCGTGATCCCATAGGTGTCGTACGCCGACATCTTTGGCGCGCCAGGTAGGGGACTGTCGGCGTACGACACCTATGGGATCGGGAGAATCCCTTTACGGTTCGGCAGGGAGAAAGGCTTGCACAAAGAGCAGGTCCAATGATCAACACGAGGGATTTTTACCCAGGTTCGGGCCGCTGAGAAGCGTAAAACCCTACTCCTGCTTGGTTGTATTAGATGTGTTCTAGCTCAAGTTCTGGGAGCACTACAGTACTCAGCCGCTACTCATGCAGAATGGGCCAGAGAAGATCCCCCTGTAGCTACGCCTTGGGCCTCCTTTTATACGTTCGAAGGGGTCACCAACAGTGGCGTACAGTGCGTACATGAGGTGTAAACTAATACTGACGACTCAGGACAAATGCATTAAATGCTCTGTCCAGGTGTCCCTTAGCTTCTTGGGGACGGAAAAAGGGGCCGTCCCATCAGCACCGCTTAAGCCCATCCGCCGCAGATGCCATGACACGCGTCCAGGAGGATAAACCTTGTCTGACAGGCTGGTCGCTGCGCTGGAGCGGTGGCAGGGTGGCGGGATCTTGCCTGGTGCTGATCTTGCCGGGGCTCGACGGGCCAGCCCGGCAAGATCTTGCCGGGCGCCCAGCCTTCGGTCTTCTGATCATCAGCTTGAACGCCTTCTTGATAGTCTTGTGCTTGTTCCCAGTTGTCCTCCGGCAAGCATCTTGCCGGGAGTCCAACATCGGGTCTTCTCGGTGACCTGCCTAGAGGTCTCCTCCCAGGAAGGCTTGCTTCCCGGAAATTCTGATCTTGCCGGTCTTGAGCTTGCTGGTCTTTGAGCTTGCCGGTGATGCGCAACAAAGTGCTGTGCCCATGCTGGAGCCTGAGGCTCGACAGCAAGGACTAAAGGTATGTCTTCTGCCCCGGGTGCGTTTGTCTCTACGGCAAGGGCTTGAGGCCCTGCCGGAGCCTGTGGACCCCCGGCAGGCTTGGCGTTGTTCCCAGCAAGTAGTCCTTGCCGGAAAACCCTTCTGTGTTCTATGAGTGGATGTCTTCTCAGCCATGCCCTTCCCGCCTGGAGGCTGCAACTTGCCGGTGCATGTCCAGGGGTAATGGACTTGTTGGCCAGGACACCATCTTCGACTGTATGGACTTACCAAGGGTACGAGATAAATGGTAATACATTTTACACGATCGCCCAAGATAAAAAGAGCACCAACAAAAACAGTGGTGTCCGCTTTGATGTAACAATCACCAATAGGGCAAAGGACACATATTATGGTTACATAGAGGAGATATGGGAACTTGACTATGGACATGAATTTAAGGTCCCTTTGTTTCGGTGCAAATGGGTCAATCTGTCAAGAGGCGAGGTACAGTTAGACCCGCAGTACGGAATGACAACAATGGATCTAAAAAATCTTGGGTACACAGATGAACCATTCGTCCTAGCCAATGATGTGGCGCAGGTTTTCTATGTGAAGGACGACATGTCTACCAAACCGAGGAAAAAAAAGATAAGGAAGCGAATACATCAAACGATGAGCCAAAGCGCCACATAGTTCTTTCAGGGAAAAGAAACATCGTGGGAGTGGAGGACAAGACAGACATGTCTGAGGATTATGAAAAGTTTCATGAAATTCCTCCCTTCAAAGTGAAGGATGACCCAAGCATCCTGTTAAACGATGAACATTATCCATGGTTACGGCGCAATAAGGAAGGGACACACGCGAAGAAAAAGTGAAGACTTTCTCTCCACAACTATTCTGATGATGGCTTTGATCTAGAATATCACTGCATTTACATGTCAAGAAATGAAATCCCTTTTGTAATAGATGAGTTTTCGTCCGAAACCCTGTTACTTCGAAAGAGATTGTCCAGTTTGTACACGAAGTGCATCCAGTTATTCCCGTAACCCTCTCAACTTTTTAGCACATGCTATGTGGGTGAAATTATGATACCGTGCCAAGTTTCAACCTTTTTAGAGTTCATTTGCAGTGCTTGTCAGTTTCAGGGTCATTTAGCTCAAAATAAATCATGAAATGCATGAAAAATAGCAAATGAAGTCAGAAAGGGTTGAAAATTGATGATGTGGCTTTGAATGGTGCATATTGAATGCATAAAAAGTCTGGAGTTAAAATATGTTAAAAATTTGAAATCCCTTTTGTAATAGATGAGTTTTCGTCCGAAACCCAGTTACTTCGAAAGAGATTGTCCAGTTTGTACACGAAGTGCATCCAGTTTTTCCCGTAACCCTCTCAACTTTTTAGAACATGCTATGTGGGTGAAATTATGATACCATGCCAAGTTTCAACCTTTTCAGAGTTCATTTGCAGTGCTTGTCAATTTCAGGGTCATTTAGCTCAAAATAAATCATGAAATGAATGAAAAATAGCAAATAAAGTCAGAAAAGGGTTGAAAATTGATGATGTGGCTTTGAATGGTGCATATTGAATGCAGAAAAAGTCTGGAGTTAAAATATGTTAAAAAAATTGAAATCCCTTTTGTAATAGATGAGTTTTCGTCCGAAACCCTGTTACTTCGAAAGAGATTGTCCAGTTTGTACACGAAGTGCATCCAGTTATTCCTGTAACCCTCTCAACTTTTTAGCACATGCTATGTGGGTGAAATTATGATACCATGCCAAGTTTCAACCTTTTCAGAGTTCATTTGCAGTGCTTGTCAAATGCAGGGTCATTTAGCTCAAAATAAATCATGAAATGCATGAAAAATAGCAAATGAACTCAGAAAAGGGTTGAAAATTGATGATGTGGCTTTGAATGGTGCTTATTGAATGCAGAAAAAGTCTGTAGTAAAAATATGTTAAAAAATTGAAATCCCTTTTGTAATAGATGAGTTTTCGTCCGAAACCTTGTTACTTCGAAAGAGATTGTCCAGGTTGTACACGAAGTGCATCCAGTTTTTCCCGTAACCCTCTCAACTTTTTAGCACATGCTATGTGGGTGAAATTATGATACCATGCCAAGTTTCAACCTTTTCAGAGTTCATTTGCAGTGCTTGTCAAATTCAGGGTCATTTAGCTCAAAATAAATCATGAAATGCATGAAAAATAGCAAATGAACTCAGAAAAGGGTTGAAAATTGATGATGTGGCTTTGAATGGTGCATATTGAATGCAGAAAAAGTCTGGAGTTAAAATATGTTTAAAAAAATGAAATCCATTTTGTAATAGATGAGTTTTCATCCGAAACCCTGTTACTTCGAAAGAGATTGTCCAGTTTGAACACGAAGTGCATCCAGTTTTTCCCGTAACCCTCTCAACTTTTTAGCACATGCTATGTGGGTGAAATTATGATACCATGCCAAGTTTCAACCTTTTCAGAGTTCATTTGCAGTGCTTTTCAAATTCAGGGTCATTTAGCTCCAACAATGAACTAATAGCAAAAAGAATGAACTAAAGAGCTTTTATAAAACTCTAATAGGAAAAAGAATGAACTAAAAAGATTTTATAAAACTCTAATAGCAAAAAGAATGAACTAAAAAGATTTATAAAATTCTAATAGCAAAAAGAATCAACTAAAAAGAATCAAAATAATATTAACTAAAATTCTCAAAGTATTTATTTGTTAAAAACGTTAATAGTAAAAAGCTTTTATAAAACTCTAATACCAAAAGGAATCAACTAAAACATATGCAAAAAAAGAACATTAAAATTTTAAAAACATAATATATGCAGAAAAAAATTAAAAGGCCCGCCTACTAGCCACAACGGCCTGCATACGACTAGAAACCCTAGAAATGGGCCAGGATGCAGGCCCGCAGAACTAGGAGGCCCAACAGGGCGTGAGATAGGCATGTACTGCCTGCAATAGAGAGGAGCTTGAGAGGGCAGTGGCAGCAGCACTTATAAACCACTCCGAGCCCCTCTCGACTAGCGAGGTGGGACTAAACTTTTGGCTGCGGGAAGCACAGCCCTTTAGTCCCGTTTGGTGGCTCCAACCGGGACTAAAGGACCCCCTTTAGTCCCGGTTGGTGATACCAACCGGGACTAAAGGGATCTGCTTCCCGCCCTTTCGCCTGGCAAAAACTACCTTTAGTCACGGTTGGTGGCTCCAACCGGGACTAAAGGGGGGCCTTTAGTCCTGGTTGGAGCCACCAACCGGGACTAAAGGGGGGACTATATAAGCGGGACTTGGAAAAATTTCCAACTCCATCTGCTTTCCCTCTCCCCCGACGGCGCCGAAAACCACCTCGACACCGCCAGGCTGCCGGATCTCGCTGTCGCCTCCCCGAGCCCGCTCGCTCCTCGTTGCCGCCCCCGACGCCGTCCCCGTCGCCGCCCCCGACGCCGTCCCCCGTCGCCGCCCCCCGACGCCGTCGCCTTCCCGAGCCCGCTCCGGCCTCCTCCTCCTCCTAGGTGAGCCGCCGGCCGCACCGCCATTTCCCTCCTCCTCCTAGCTATCCCCCCCCCCCCCCCGCAGTCACCGTCGTCGCCCGCGTCCGTCGCCGGCCGAAGCAGTGGCGGTGCCAGGATCAAATCCAGAAAGAAAATGGAGGGGAGGCTCAAAGTTAATGACGACTAAATTAAACGCCTTTTAGAAGAAGAATGCCAACTTCTCCTAATCCTTTAGTGCAAATAATCTCAAACTTTACCAGGTTACTACTGGTCATATGTACTATTTGCTAGAGTTTTTTTAGAATTTTTGGAAACTATCAAATTTTGAACCAAAATTAGGATCTGTTGAGCAAAATAGCTATTATATACCAATCCCTTTGTCCAAAGATGCTCAAAATTTCCCAGATTCATACTAGTCACATGTAGTATTTACAAGAGTTTTCTCAGATTTTTTGAAAGTAGTCAAATTTTGAGTCAAAAATTGGTATTGCCAATTTAAACAGTCAGTACGTGCCAAATATGAGCTCAAAATGATATGATATTTTACAACACCAATACTAGTAAGTGGTAACATGTTTGGTCATATCACAAAGTTTCAAGTCAAAAGCATACCATTGACACACCAATACATAAAGTACTAGAGAAACAATAAAAAGAAGACAAAACCAATACATAAAGGTTTTGCTTCTCACCAATCGTGCAAAGTCTTTCTTTTCATTAATGCATATATAGCAACACTAAGCTAGTTAGAAAATTAAGATGGCATTTTAAGTTGATTTGTTGATCTATGAGGAAGATGCTTATTTAATTGCTACCTTACATGATTTTAAGTGTTATATGTGCTCTTGGGCGCGCGCCACACACACACATACACATCACTAGGCTTTGTTATTAAAAATGGTATTGTTGTTTTATTGTTGTTAAATAAAATGATATTTGCTATAGCCACAATTTTTTCTCGTCGACAATGCCAATCCCACATCCTCGTTGTCGACTCGGCGTCGACAACCAGTTTGAGAGGCGCCATGTCCGGGACTGGGCTCCGCCGGGCTGGCACTGGGGGATGCTACCTTCCGAGGCATGCAGTTTGGTGAGGAATCCGGGTATCGTCGTCGACCCGGAGCTTCTTTGGTGGCGGTCGCGTGGGCCACTATCGGTGCGGAGGCAGCCGGCAACCGAGGAGGTGGTACGTCGCCGTGTCAGGGAGGAGGACAAGCACGTCCGTCGCTACATGGTTGCGTTGGATGCCAGGTTCTCCAATACCTGGCAGTTCCTTCAGGGATCTCACCCGAGCTATGATCCTGTGATGGTCCTTCTCTTTGGGTGTCCACCGCCCATGCTTCAGGAACCGCGGGTGAACTAGATTATTCGATAATATTCGAACTGTATTAGTGATAATATTCGATGCTTCCTTAACTGGATTATTCGAGATGTATTAGTGATATTATATGATAATATTATATGAAGAGTCCCCGACGATCGCCGGTGCTATTATATGTATTAGTGATATTATATGATGATCTTGCTAAAAAAAATTGCCGTCGATTTTTAATCTTAGAATCATGAACACAGGAAATGTCGACGTCGTTTGACGACGATAGGATCCCTCGGTGCCCTTTGTGCTGGGATGATAGGGGTATATGCGCATTTATCCTCACCTAGACAACGATACGTCATTCACCGTCAAACTAACGGAAGAATTTAGTATTACTACGGTATGTAAAGACGACATGTATTTTTTGTTAATGAAGTATGACGTGTGGTTTTTTGATTTAATTAACCTTTAATTATATTTTGTACAATTTGAATAGTGTGTTCCCTGTGATGCAAGATTCGCTGTCTTGGACAAGTTCCATTTCAAAGAGAAGTGTAGTACAGAGCTTAAGATAGCTCACCTAAGAACGGAGCATTACACTTTTGTTGTTAAGGTGAAGAATAACGAAGATCACACATATTTTGGTTGTTCTAGTTGGAGAGCAATTTGCAAGGCGTATATGTTGGAAGAGGACATGAACATTACCTTCGATCCTGGTAATGACGATGTTCGTGATAATAATATAGATATTTGGGTGCATGCGGAGGATGACTTGATTCCGGTGCTACCTCCAGGTGCGTTTGTCAACAGATTTGTTAGGTAATATATATTGATTATTGAAAAGTATTTGGTACTCATCCCGACTAAATTTCTTTATTTTTAATTATTAGCTTATTTCCGTGCTACAAGAGTTACCCGACAGATAATAGATCGCACCTACTACAGTTATGACTCCGAGCTTACTTGGTTGGAGAAAAATCATCTGATATCATTTATTGATGATGTTGAGTATGACGCTAAACATTACATGGCTGGGAACATTTATCATGGATATGTGCCACTAGTGCACAAGTTGAACCGTTATAACATCACTTCAGACAAATTTGAAAGACTTTTTTACCATTGCGTCACTAGTCCATCTTTTTCATACATTCTTCTTAAGAAAAACTAGTTTAGCTAACTATGTTATTATTACTTATGTTATTCAACACGTACTCCTGCCAGAGACTGTGCCTAAATGGATGGTTACAACCGGTGAATTGCATATGGTTAGCTTACGCCCAATGTGGATGAGTTACCCTGGTAAATACAGAATATCTCGAAGTGAAGAAAGCCTGAAAATCAAAGGATGGAGCCAGGCAATAAAAGCATCCACGCAACCACTTGGACATGATGTCTTGATTGATGAATATAGGTTGATCACGCCACAAGTTGGAGATAGGTTGATCTGTATTCTTCAATGGGGAGATGCGGGAGTTCACCTTTTTTATGCTATTTTACCTAGGAGAGAGCAGTAGTTAGTGTTTCTAACTTGTGATTACTTGATCACTTGATAGTATGATAACAACCAGAATGATGAGGAGTTCACCTTTTTTATGCTATTTTATCTAGAATGATGAAGAGTTGACTAAGATGATGATGAGTTGTTATATGACATATACCAGTACAAATTAGATGGATGCAATAACCAAGTTGAATTAAATAAAAATGAAACCCTAAATGTAAAAGAATTGAAGGGTAAACACAAAAATAAAAGGGGGAAACACAATACGAAAACCCCTAAACCCCTCCTTTCAAAAAAAAAACCCCAGCGTCTGGCAGCTGCTGACGCGTGGCTGCCTTTTAGTCCCGGTTGGTGTTACCAACCGGGACTAAAGGTCCTCTTGCCTGGGCACCCCACAACAGCCATGTGGAGCTCCTTTAGTCCCGGTTCGTAAGACAACCGGGACTAAAAGTTGTGGGATTAGTTCCGATCGTTTTGTCCCGGTTGCAGAACCAGGACTAAAGGCCCTCTGGAACCGGGACAGATGCCCTATTTTCTACTTGTGTCTTGTCGTCCTCGGGCATCTCAAGAATAACAAGATAGTAACATTTGCAACAACAACGGGCATATCCTCGCAAATACCGATAGGTATGGACGTCGATTTGTCAGCCATTTGCAATGATATCTCAGTAGGTGTGAGTTTATTCGAATCAAGTCTTTTATATAAGGAGAAAGGCATAACACTAACACCGGCTCCCAAATCACACAAGGCAGTTTTGACATAGTTTCTTTTGATGGAGCAAGGTATAGTTGGTATTCCAGGATCTCCAAGTTTTTTTGGTACTCCGTCTTTAAAAGAATAGTTAGCAAGCATGGTGATGATTTCAGCTTCAGGTATTTTTGTTTTATTTGTGATGACGTCTTTCATATACTTAGCATAAGGGGCCATCTTCAAAATATCAGTTAAGCAGGTACGCAAAAAGATTGGCCTAATCATTTCAGGAAAGCGCTCAAATTCTTCATCATCCTTTTTCTTAGATGACTTAGGTGGAAATGGCATGGGTTTCTGAACCCATGGCTCTCTTTCTTTACCAAGTTTCCTAGCCACAAAGTCTCTTTTATCATAACATTTATTTTTAGTTTGTGGGTTATGAAGATCAGGAGCAGGCTCTATTTCAACATCATTATCTGGTTCTTTATCATTACTAGGTTGAGCATCATCGTGAACATCATCATTATCATTTTCATTATCACTAGGTGGATGTTCACTACCAGATTGAGTTTCAGCATCGGAAATAGAGACATCATTATTATCAGGAGGTTTTTGTGTCTTTGGGTTCACTAGAGGTATGCAAAGTCCTATCATTTTTCTTTTTCTTTTTCCTCTTAGAAGGACTAGGTGCATCAGTATTAATTTTATGAGAGTCTTGTTCAATTCTTTTAGGATGACCCTTAGGATAAAGTGGTTCTTGGGTCATTCTACCTCCTCTAGTTACTACTCTAGCAGCAAAATCATGCATGTTATTATTCATTTCATCAAGCAATTCTTTTTGAGACTTAGCAACTTGTTCTAGCCGAGTTTGAACCATAGAGGCATGCTTTCCTACACCTCTAACATCATTACTTATTCTAAATAGCATGTCACTCAAGCGAGCAATCATATCAGAATTATATTTCAATTGTTTCAGAACATGAGCATTGAAATGATCTTGCTTCATAATATAGTTGTCAAACTCATATAAGCATTGACTAGGATGTTTATTGTGAGGAATGTCACCATCATTAAACTTTAATAAATAATTTACCTCTACCACCTGTGGAGGTGGTGGTGTGTCCAGGCCATGTATTTCTTCAATAGGTGTCAAATTCTAACATCCTCAGCTTTAATACCCTTTTCCTTCATAGATTTCCTTGCCTCTTGCATATCTTCAGGACTGAAAAATAAGATACCCCTCTTCTTCGGAGTGAGTTTAGGTGGTGGTTCAGGAAGAGTCCAATCATAAAAATTCTTCAATATGTTATTCAATAATTCTTTAGCTTGTTCAACAGTTCGTTCCCTGAAATCACAACCAGCACAACTATCTACGAAGTCCCTAGAAGCATCGGTTAGTCCATTATAAAAGATATCAAGTATTTCATTTTTCTTGAGAGGGTGATCAGGCAAAGCATTAAGCAACTGGAGAAGCCTCCCCCAAGCTTGTGGGAGACTCTCTTCTTCAATTTGCACAAAATTAATTATTTCTTGTAAGGCAGCTTCTTTCTTATGAGCAGGAAAATATTTTTCAGAGAAATAGTAAATCATATCCTGGGGACTACGCACACAACCAGGAGCAAGAGTATTGTACCATGTCTTAGCATCACCCTTTAATGAGAACGGAAATAACTTAAGGATATAATAGTAGCGAATCTTCTCATCATGAGCAAAGAGGATGGCTATATCATTCAGCCTAGTAAGGTGCGCCACTACAGTTTCAGTTTCATAACCATGGAAAGGATCAAATTCAACCAAAGTAATTAACTCTGGGTCTACAGAGAATTCATAATCCTTGTCGATAACAAAGATAGGTGAAGTAGCAAACTTAGGATCACATTTCATTCTAGCATTCAAAGTCTTTTCCTTATACTTGCATAGCAATTTCTTAAGATCGTCTCTATCCTTGCAAGAAAGAATTTCTCTAGTTATCTCCTCATCCATAACCTATCCTTCAGGTATCTTAGGCATTTCAAACTTAGGAGAGCTAGGACTAATAGGTGTTTCATAACTATCATCAGTTTCATAAGCTTTATCAGTTTCATTAGCTTCATTTTCTTGAGCTCTAGCAATTTGTTCATCAAGAAATTCTCCTAGTGGCACATTATCATCAAGCATGGTACTAGCATCATCAATAGCATAATTCATAGCAGAGGTAGCATCATCAATAACTTGCAACATATCAGGATTACCAGCATGTGGTGGTGTTGCAAGTTTACTCATAACAGAAGGTGAATCAAGTGCAGAGTGTGATGGCAGTTCCTTACCTCCCCTCGTAGTAGAGGGAAAAATCTTGGTCTTAGTATCCTTCCGATTCTTCATAGTGATAAATTGATATAAATCCCAAGTGACTCAACAAATATTGCTATGCTCCCAGGCAATGGCGCTAGAAAAAGGTCTTGATAACCCACAAGTATAGGGGATCGCAACAGTTTTCAAGGGTAGAGTATTCAACCCAAATTTATAGATTCGACACAAGGGGAGCCAAAGAATACTTGAGAGTATTAGCAGTTGAGTTGTCAATTCAACCACACCTGGAGATTAAATATCTGTAGCAAAGTGATCAGTAGCACAGTAATATGATAATTTGATAGCGGTAGCAGCAGTAACAGTAGCGGTAACAGTAGTAGCAATAGTTTTGTAGCAGTTGGAGCAGTAGCAACAGTAATAGTAACTTAGCAAGAACAATAAGTGGAAAGGTCATAGGCACTGGATCGGTAACTCGTTGAATGATATTCGTCATGTAACAGTCATAACCTAGGGCGATACAGCACTAGCTCTGTTCATCAATGTAATGTAGGCATGTATTCCGTAAATAGTCATACGTGCTTATGGAAAAAACTTGCATGCCATCTTTTGTCCTACCCTCCCGTGGCAGCGGGGTCCATAAGGAAACTAAGGGATATTAAGGCCTCCTTTTAATAGAGAACCAGCACAAAGCATTAACACATGGAGAATACATGAACTCCTCAAACTACGGCCATCACTGCGAAGTATCCCAACTATTGTCACTATGGGGTTGACGGATCATAACACGTAATAGGTGCATATGACTAGGCAAGATCGGATCAAGAACATTGATATAGAGATGATAACATAAACGGTTCAGATCTGAAATCATGGCTCTCGGGCCCTAGTGACAAGCATTAAGCACAGAAAAGTCATAGCAACATCAATCTCAGAACATAATGGATACTAGTGATCAAGCCCTAACAAAACTAAGTCGATTACATGATGAATCTCATCCAACTCCTCACCGACCAACAAGCCTACGAAGGAATTACACACTCCCGATGGGGAGCATCATGGAATTGACGATGGAGAAAGGTTGGTGATGACAAAGACCGAAGATTACCCTCTCCGGAGCCCCAAACGGGCTCTAGATCTGGCCTCCCGATGAAGAACAGGAGGTGGCGGCGGCTCCGTATCGTCAAACGCGATAATTCTTTCTCTCTGATTTTTTTCTTCGGAATTAGGAATTTATAGTGGCGGAGTTAGGGCAAGTGGGGCCACGAGGTGGGCACTACCCACCAGGGCGCGCCCTGGTGAGTGATGCTCACCCTGGCCCCCCTCTTTGGTGGATTTTGGCTCCAATAATTCTCATTTATTCCAAAATAATTCTCAAAAAAGTTTCGTTCCATTCCGAGAACTTTTATTTTTGCACAAAAACAACACCATGGTAGTTCTGCTGAAAACAGCGTCAGTCCGGGTTAGTTCCATTCAAATCATGCAAATTAGAGTCCAAAACAAGGGCAAAAGAGTGAGGAAAAGTAGATACGTTGGAGACGTATCAATCCCATGGATCTTCTTACCCCGGAGGTCATCGAGCAGGAGCTGGTCATCGAGGAGGCGGCAGGGATCGACGAATGCCAGGCGGAATATTAGTCTCTATCAAGACCGATGGTCTTTTGTTAGAGTAATGTTTAGGTCAACTAACTATTGTTTATTAGTTTCTCGATTAAGTAAGTGCGGGCAGTGTTGTAGGCTCTTTTGTGTAGTACTCAAATTTGCAAGTGTTGTTAAATTAAGCAATGACGTCGATGACCAATGTAACGAGGGAAATTCGGACCAAAATTGGCCGTCGTATCCTCATTTTCTCTTCCAAATGAAAATGAAATGCAAGTACCGTGTGCAATGTAGTATCCGATATCTTACGTCGGAAGCTTGGAGACCAAAATTTCCATGTTTAGTCTCATCACACACGGGATCAACTATAGGTTTCGTTTGTGTTGTTGAATATCTCACACAGTTATGGTAAAGGGACTGTGTCCGACGTGACTGTGCGTGCTACTTTTTTGCCGCACCGAACGAAATTTTGGGCTGCCGCGCAAATATCTATCTCCCCCACCCCTCATACCAACCAAAAGCCACATCCCCCCTGCTTCCCCCTTCCTTTCCTAGGTTCAAACCTGCACTGCTTGCAGCACCGCCTTCTCGCCGGTGATGCTCCTTCCTGCTGCTCGCCCTCCTCCATCTAGTCAGGTAATCCACACCTTCCCCATACCCCCTCCCCCTCCACCCCTCCTCCTCCATTCCACATGCTCCGACCGCCAGTGTGACACATTCCACAAAAATCACCGGCCCACCCCCCACATAATCGCCGCCGAAAGACATGGTGCATGCAGCATAGCCAGGATCTCAAGGAGCACCTGGCAGCGAATAAGCAAATCACGACCACACGCGCGGATGAGGCCGCGATGGCTGCCATGCGTGCCGACTCCCAGATGTTGGATCAGCTCCTCGCCGTCGAGGCCACCATCGACGCCTCATGCGCGGACGCCGCCTCACGTTTGGCTGCTTTGAACAACAACTCGTTGTGTTTTATCGAGGGCTTCGTTGTTGCCTTTGACGACGACTATGAGTTGTTTTCTCAGTGTGCCCGCGTTTTCCTCAACTCCAGAGCCGGCAGGTTGGTTCCCGGACAGGCTGAGGCCACTCACCACTACGAGGAGGGCACCCATGATGTGGAGGCCTTGCATTCGTCGAAGCCCATCGTTATCGATATCTCCAACGATGAGGAATATCTTGTTTTTTAAGCTTAATTACTAATGACCTGTGTTCAACTAGCTACGCATGTTAAGAATGTTTGCTTTACCTGTTGCATGTCCTGCTCCTGCCCTTCCTTAAGAAATTCTAGTGAAATATGCAATATATTGGTACTATGCAATCTGACCTTCTAGTATGTTCTATTGTGCAATGTGATGCTCAGTTAACTATTTGGTTCATTTGTTTTGGTGATCATCTGCAATGTGATGTTTGATTATTGTTGTTACAATTTTGTATTGTTATGCATGTGAAACATACAATTGCTATATTTCATAGTTCTTAGCACGCTTGGCTTTTCCATGTGGCTTGAATTAATATGTTGGATGCAATGCGTTTATTTTTCATTAACATATTTTACTGATAGCACGCCAAATATCACTTAAAACCTTATCAATATCTATCTTAAACACGTTACAGGGGGAATAATGGGAGACACTGAAGTTTACCATCGAGGTTTGCACTTTCATGATCATTTGGCTAATAGCACATTATTGTGCAATTGAAGGAACCATTCTAATATTTAGGTTTCTAATAATAATTTGGTCTTTGCACGTGTAGGTCCTGTTGTAAGAGATTTAGACCCACTGTTCGACCCATTTTCCATGTGGGGAAATGATGTGTTCATGAATATTAGTCAAATCAAGAAACTCATAAAGATTGTTAAGATAAACAAACTTGCGACGAAAAACAACAAGTTGTTTGTCTGCACAATGAAGAAGACATCAATGAACTATAGGATGGTACTATCGCTTTTACCTTGTCTTTTTTCCCTTTGTGACATTACAATTTTTTGAAATGAAATTTATGCATATCTTTGTTTCCAGTCCTTTCCAAAGCAGTTCATCGATGAGTACGTCTCAAACCACCTGTATGGTCAAGAGGCGAGGAAGGTATTCATACAGCACCCATGGTATAATCTTGAAGTCTTCCTCAAGAGGATGAAGGATGGGCGGGCAACCATCCACATGCACTAGCATAAAGTTGCACGGACCTTCGACATCAGCGAAGACTCAATATTTGCCTTCCGCTTCAACAGTTTTCTAGACGAGATTCATCTGTCTATTTACCATATATGATGCTATTTTCCAAAGGTTCTACATGTTGCATGTGAATCTCGGTCCTGTCGTGTAATTGGGTAGCTAGGTAGTATATACCTATATGATGTTGTACTCTGATGTATTTCAATTATGAAATCCTGGATGCCGTAATACGAAATGAAATATATTGTGTGCTTGATATGAAGTGTCAATTTTTTTACTAGCTAGATTATAAATAATAGAGCAATTAGCCTGATTATTGGGGTTTCATACTGTAGACGGTTTGTCATAGAACACCGTGAGCGATGACCTCACCAAACCCACACGTTTCTGGAAATTTGGCGTGTTGGATCAGTGAAAAATCACACACGACTTCCGGCCGAAAACTGTGTGCGTTAGAACACACATTCGCAAACGTTTTCACATAAAACGTGTGTGTGATGGACAGCCCTATGCCAAATAGTTTCTTCTAGGCATGGTGCATGATGGCCACCCCTAACACAGACGATGTTATGCAAAACATTGTGTGTGATGTAGAATACGAATGGAAACATGCGTTTGGGATTCACTGTGTGGGATGCTAAGCACATCTCACACGACTTCCCAATATATCTGTTTGTGATGGCCATTCCAATCGCACACGACATATTTTTGCTCATTGTGTGTGACTGGGCGCAGCCATCGCCGACGGGTTTTCTGTGTCGTGTGGGATACCCCCCCCCCCTATCGCCCACACATGCAAGGCGACGGTTTGAGACTACGTCATGGAAAGGGGTTAAAAACCGTTTGTATAGCAGGCACCTGCACTAGTGAGTTAAGCACATACTAGAGTGCACCTGAATGGGTTGAAAATCATCTGTGTCACTGGATACACGTTTTGGTCCAATGCAAGAAATGGAAATTAAACGAATTCCAAACCTCTCGGTATTTTGGCTCGGCCATAGACTTTGAGAAGCCGTGTTTTCAAATTCTAGTAAATCCAAATATCGTCAGAAATTCATGAAACTTTGCATGGTGTCATGTCATGTCTCATGTGTGTTGTGGTAAAAAAATGCCCAGTTCGGGATAAGTTTTGGCACAAACCTCTTACAAACCAAAGATTCTCACAACAAGTCATGTGGTTCCGATAGGGAAATTTCACATTTTATGTGCGAAACAACATCCGATGTCTCTTCTCACCTTGAATTTATTGCTAGAGTCTCCATAGAGCAACATGAATGTGTCGTGCTAAACAATGGAATATTACAAAGTTTGTTTGGCCGTTTTAGTACATTAATTGAGTTTTCTAGGCATGTAATGTGCATAATTCAAATTTTAACTACAATCACACGGTCCAGCGCATGAAAATAGGTCGAAAAACCATACACGTTTCCCTGGCTGCATGTTTAGGTCCCATGCAAGAAATGGGAATGAATTTCAAACATATCATCGTCTTGGCTCGACCGCAAACATTGGGAAACTTAGCTTTTAAATTCATGTAAATGCAAACCTCGACAGAAATTCATGAAATTTGGACATGGTGTCATCAATTGCCATGTTGTGTGTGTGTTGTGGTAAAACATTGCCCTATTTTGGACAGGTTTTGGCACAAAGCCTCTTACAAACCGGAGATTCTCACAATAAAGTCGTGTGTTTCGATAGGGAAAGTTCACCTTTTATGTGCGAAACAACATGCGCTGTCTCTTCTTGCCATGAATTTATTTCTAGAGTCACATAGAGCAACATGATAGTCATGCTAAACTATGGATTTTTTCAGGGTTCGTGAGACCTATTTAATACATTAATTGAGTTTTTTAGCCGTTTAATGTGCATAATTCAAATTTGAACTACAATCACAAGGTCCAGCGCATGAAAAATAGGTTGAAAAAATCATATGCCTTTCCCTAGATGCATGTTTAGGTCCCACGCAAGAAATGGGAATGGATTTCTAACATCACATTGTCTGTTGGCTCGGCCCCAAACATTGAGATACTTGGTTTTGAAATTCCCGTAAATCCAAAACTCGTCAGAAATTCATGAAACTATGCATGGTGTCGTGACAAGGGAATACATATGCCGTTGTAAAAAATTGTCCAAATTGGACATATTCTTGCACAATCCCCTTACAAATCGGAGCTCCTCACAAGAGGCTTTGTGGTTTCGATAGGGAACATTATATATGCATGTCACATATGCGGGCGAAAAGACATCCGTTGCCTCTTCTCTCCTTGTTTTTTTATAGAAACAACACAGACATGTACGTGCAAAGTGCAAAAATATGAATAAATTAAGGGATCATCTGGCTTTTAAATATATTAATTGAGTTTTTGGTGCATTATTTAATGTGCATAATTCAAATTTGGTCTACAATCACAAGGTCCGAGGCAGCAAAATGGGTTGACAAAACATATATGTGTCCCTGGATGCATGTGTTAGGTCACATGTAAGAAATGAGAACGAATTTCAAACTTCTCAGCATGTTCGCTCGACCACAAACATCGGGAAACTTGGTTTTTAAATTCTCGTAAATCCAAAACTCCGTCAGAAATTCATGAACTTGGAATGGTGTCATGACAGGGCACACATATGTCGTGGTAAAAAATAATACCAACTTGGACATGTTTTGTCACAAGCCTCTTACAAACCATAGCTTCTCACACGATAAGCTACGTGGTTCCGATAGGGAACATATGCCTGCTACATCTGCGGGTGAAACGACATTCGATGCTGTTAGGACCGGTTTTCCGGGTTATAAAATTCCCAGCAATTGACCCTTGTGCTCACCAGCCCCAGGATTACTGTTAGCTAGTGGACACTTTCTTGATACAGAAATTCCAAGAAGATTACAAATTTTGAAGTACAAGACCATGAAGGTCCATGGAGTACAACAAAGGTTTGTAGTGGTTGATGGCGGAAGCGATTCGGGATCTCCCGCATCCATGGGACTCCATTCCCACATGAACAGCTGACCTGGATAACTCCTATCTTCATGTGGCTGCTATCTTCGATGCCTAAGTTCCGGGGTTATCGTCATGATGCTCCTCTCCAAAATACGCAATCTGGCCAAGACAATAGCCATGGACAAGCCAGTGAGTACGTTTGAATGTACTCGCAAACATCATGAAAACAGATATAGTAAAGCAAGTGAATTTCATGCACTGAGATTATTAACGGGCATTCAATCAGATAAATTCATGATGCAAGTAAGCAGATAGTTCATACTGAAAATAAATGAGCAATCAAGGAATTGTGAATAAAAATGATACATCGGGCGGTAGTCCTCTCGAAAATTCCAAGAAAATAAAATGATCCGATCGGGTGTCTGAAGCGACGCCTCGAAAGGATAAAAATAAATATTCAACATGCCTTAGTCAGGCGTCTGAGCGACGCCACATAAAGGGCTTATACGAAAATAATAGGAGTTGCCACAGTCAGGCGTCTGGAGCGATGTCACGTAAAGGGCTTATAAATAAAATAAATAATATGTGTGCCGCAGTCGGGCGTCTGGAGCGACGTCACGTAAAGGGCTTTTAAAGAAAAATAAATAACATGTGTGCCGCAGTCGGGCGTATGTGCGATGCCACATAAAGGGCTTATAAGATAATAATAACAATGAGTATCCAGGGGGTAAATCCATTCCAGGGAATACTCAATAATTCAATAATATAAATGGTTAGTCCACAATAATAATAATCATAATTATCATTCGTCACACTTCATGATCAATATTCTAGTTTAGAAGATTCCTCTGAAGACCGACACTAAGACCGAGACTTGACCTATCCTAGACTGTAGTCCTTAACCGCGGAAACGGCTATTTGAATAGATGAATACTCTGCAGAAGTTGTACTCTTTACCCACGAGTAACGGATTTCTTTAGTCATTCCGAGACTAATTCCGCGTACGGTCTTTGAGTTGAAAACACACCTGACCCGCATACACCAGCTTAACTTCCCGGTGCCTGGAATCACCCACGACAACTGTTAAGCCAAACTCTAAGTGGGGAGACTACAATCTCAAGTAGCATGGGATCACAATATTTATAACGCGCGCAAACAGGGGCGCTACCCCCACGGTCCAACCGGAACACCCATGCCCCCGGACCAAGTGACATGCCTACCAGTGATCAGTGGTATCTTTCACTATGGCCTCTCTGTATGGTGTGTGCAAGGAAAGGGGTTGACGACTTACTGAACTATACCCTACCTACGGCAGGGACAAGTGGTAGTACGAAACAAGTATGGGGGTTACTGGAACAAGACTCGATCTATGGTCGACTCAGGAGGTTTATATATTTTCCTACATGATTAGCACAACAAACAAAATCACAATTATCCAACAGGGTCACCACCCATCATGCCCCGTCATGCCCTCACTGATCACTCTCATTACCACAAGATATCAGTTTTTGCGGTCATACCTTACCCATGACAAACCTTCCTCCGAAGTATGTCCGGACCAGCTTAGGCATACGTGGCATGAGGCAGTAACCACTTCTCATGTATATCTCATGAATCAATAGCAAATTTAATTTCCACCATATGCATTTATGCATGAATAACTTCGTATGCAATTCTTTTATGTCATGTAACATAATCATGATTTATTTCTCCTAGCAAGCAAAGAACCAACTTGTATCATATCAAGTGTTCATGATGCTTGCCTTGGGGTTGCTGAAGGGTGGGGTGCACTCCAAGAAATTTGAAAATATTCCTCCCTCCATTTTTCCTATTTTTGAAATTATTGAAATCAACACATATTTCCACAATAGTGCAAAAAAAGTTGTTTGAATATTTTTGAAATAAATCTCTAAATAAACTAGATGAAATTTAAGGAATGCCAGAAAAAGAATCAATTTATTTGAAGTTGTAGTTTTAAAGTTATAAGCAGTCAAAGTCTGGGTCAAATCTGATTTTTAATTGAAAGGCTAAAAAGAAAACGCTCAGTATAGAATACGCTTTCGAGAAGCAGAAACGTACTTTCCCGAAAGACGTCTCCACTTAAGACGAGCTGGCGCGGCGGCGTCAGTCGCTGACAGTGGGCCAGGTCATGTTTGACCGGTCCACCCGCCCTCAACTCCCTTCGACCGAGCGGAGGCGGAGCTCCGGCGATTGGCACCGGCGAACGGCGACGCCACCCAGTGATTTGATCACATGAGCGTGATCAGGGGATCGAGGAGAAACCGTGGGTACTCTCCAGGGTCGTCGTGGTGGACGGAGTCGCTGGCGTCGAGGTCCCACAAAGAGCTCTGGCGGGTGAGAAATGGGGCGCAGTCCAACGAGCCTTCTTCGGCAAAATTGAGAGGGGGGGATAGCTCTGCGAGGTCATGGTGCTCTCCTAGCTCTGTGGGTCTTGGGGATAGGGGGGCTCTGCGACGAATTTGACAGAGGTGTTGCGGCGGCAGCCATTGCCGGAGGTGAGGGAGACGGCGGCTACTGGTCCATTGGGCGCTCGGGAGGGCTCTAAGAGGAGGAGGAGGTGCTACCCGAGACTGATAGAGCTAGGGGGAGGGCCTTTTATAGGCTAGCGATGTCGGCTCCGTGGCTTCCCGAAGATGGACACGCTGGCCGACCATTTGCGATGAACAAGGAAGGTGGGGGCTAGCTGGCTGAGCTTGTCGGGGATACCGACATGGCTGCGGATGAGCATAGCGAGCTGGAGGTCTCGGGGCGCGCCGGGTGGCTCGGACAGCACTGACCACAACAGGGGGTGGCGGCGGCTAGTGCTTGGCGCGTCGGGGACGTGGCGACGACCGGCGCATGGTCGGGGCTAGCGGACGCTAGCGGTGCTGTTCAAGAGGGCAGCTGGCGCTCGGGGAGCGGTTGGGCGGTGCCGACCAGGGCAGATGCAGCTGCGGCCGGCGGTTAGCTGCCAAGAGGCTACAGTGGCGGCGCTGCCGGGTGCGGGGAGACGGTCGGGCGGCGCTGGCTATTCGGGGACGCCGTCGTGGCCCTGCGGGCGGGGAAAGGCCAGGGGGCGGGGTAGGTGGGGTGCGACGGCTCGGGCAGGTGCGTGCAATATGCATGCTCTACTCGCGCTCTGGGCATGCGCACCAGGTGCTCGATGCAATGCCCGGCATGGCTATCAAGCTCCGATGCACATAAAAACTCCCAGAGCTAGGTTACTGGTTGAGGCAAGGCTATAAGACATGCTAGTTGGGCCAGGGAAGCTAGTTCACAATGCAAACATAGAACCATGCCAAATCTGGACATGCACTACAGGTGCTCAATAGAATGCCAGAACCACCTATGGGGGTTTTCTAAAAATGAAAGTTGGCAGGCTAGGGTCTCTGTAGATGTTAAAGAGATTTGTGAGGTTAGTTTGGGGAAAGATAAAACTTCCTAGTGCAATTTTTGTCAGAATCCAATTCTGGATAGAAACTGCAGAGGATATTTTGGTAAACCTCAAAGATGAATTTGGGACTAAACTCTTGGACTTAAGGGATTGGTTGGAAGGACTATAAGCAGGAAAAATCTCATGGTCATTAGGGCAAAATAAAATAGGGTTGAAGTTCAAACTGCCAAACTGGACCAGAATAGAAATGGGGTTGTTTGGCTCAAATTTTTCAAAGAACAGAAATGGGTTTTTGCATAAAATTGTATCATATGCTTCTCATGACATCTCCAAAATTTTATGGAATTTTTAAAGAAATATTTAAACAGGTTGTGGTGCAACAATGGTATTCTCAGAATAGAAAATGTCATTTAAAAGAGTTAGTTGTGGGCAAGTTTTATTATAAAAATTGTTCCTAATAAATTTGTAAATGGAATAAGATTATTGAATGAAAATATTCAAGACCAAATTTACTTTCGAAAAATCTATACTTTGAGGGAAGAATTTCTGAAAAGAAGGTTCTAAAATCAGCAAAAGACCAATATAATAAAAAGTTTTATTTCTGGCCAAATTTTCAATTAATAAAAATATGGTTAAATTTTTTTGGGGCATTACAAACTCTACCCCCCTTAAAGAAAAATCTCGTCCTCGAGATTTGTTAGCGAAAGAAAAGAAACCTCTTGTAAAACATGGTAACAAAATCAATCACATGTAGGTGTAATCAAGGCAGTCCTTTAGCATACATTCTAAGATATAATAGAGATATTGAATCATGCATATAAAGGCTAGATTTAACAAACATACGCATGCGTGCTCACAAGATATGATCGACCAGGCTCCGAAGAATATTCCCAGCATTGGGACACCTTCTTCTTCCTCTTGGAGGAGTTCGGAGGACGTGTCCTTCCTGGTCTGGCAATAGGGTCCTACCGGGCGATCCGATGGTTCACCATAACATGAGTGTGGAAATAATCCATCAATTGTTGGATCAATGCTCCTGGCGATGACATATTGAGCAGGGTTGGCCAGCCACGGGCCTCTCTATGCTTGACTGCGAGGGGACGCGTGTCGGTGTCAAAACCGGCGGATCTCGGGTAGGGGGTCCCGAGCTGTGAGACTAGAATTGATGGTAACAGGAGACGAAGGAGACGATGTTTACCCAGGTTCGGGCCCTCCTACGGAGGTAATACCCTACGTCCTGCTTGATTATATTGATGGTATAGGGGTTACAGAGTTGATCTACCTCGAGATCGAATAGCTAAACCCTAGATGAGTTCTCTCTTGCCCTACAACCTAAAACCCTCGGCTTATATAGACGCCGAGGGTACCTAGGGCTTACACACAGTCGGTTGCACATCAAAGGGAAAAAACATGCCTATCTACTGTCCACAACTTGGAGGACACACCATGGCTCCTTGAAACTTCCACCTTGGCGACGGGGCCCTTGATCACCCAATGCTCATCCAGTGGCCCACATAGTCCGGCCCATGAGAAACAGGTCGGCTATCCAAGAACACCTTAAACCAGGACTCCCTCAGTAGCCCCCGGACTAGACTCCAACGCCGAGGTATATCCAAACAATCTTATGCGCCGAAGTCTTTGGCTTGCGAGGCGAGTCCCTTCATCCCTTCTAGTTCGGCAACCATCCTGTCATCGGTGAAATCCCAAACGTCATGGGCTTGTTGGGTCCATCGTAATTGCGTTTTTTGATTTTCGCGCATCGTGGGGAGACGAGCGGTTTAGTAGCTTTTAACAAAACTACCCCTCCCTCGAAGGAGGCACCACCCATTTAAACAAGCTGAATCATGGCCCAAACCATATCTTCTTCTTCCCCATCGAAAAAAGCTTCCAGCGAAAGATCACCACCAAAACATGGCGAGCGCCCCCAGTTCTTCCTCGCACCCTTACGGCTCCCGTCCCGGGGACTGGACAAGCTGCTCCGTGTCCCTCCTTCGACTACGCGACCTCGAGACCCAAGGGTACCTTCCCTCCTCGGATCTGGCAGTTATCCGTGCCGGTTTGTCTTCATTCAATGGCGAGGCCCTCGCGGAGAATTTCCCCCATCCACAAAAGGGGGAGCGTGTATGTTTTGTGCCCTTTCTCTTGTGGGTTCTCGGGTTTCCCATTCATCCGTTCTTGAGAGGGTTACTGGTGTTTTATGGAATCCAGCTCCACCACCTCACCCCAGGGTCTATTCTGCACATCTCGGGCTTCGTCGCCCTTTGCGAGATGTTCCTGGGCTGCGAGGCACACTTCGAATTGTGGAGGAAGTACTTCTGCCTCGTCCCTCGGACTCGAGACAAGACAATTTTCGAGGTCGGTGAAGCCAAAGTATGCCGCAAAGCGGGGACGGGATATCCCGTGGGGATGCCGAAGGAGTCCGAAGAATGGTCTTCGAAATGGTTCTACATCGAGGACATCGTCCCCCTATTCGATCCAGCTCGGAGGGGTTTGCCCGAGTATTCCGACGCCCCTTTGAAGAAAAGGTACAACTGGCGCCCAAAGAGCCTGTCCCAAGAGGACAGCGTTGAAGTGCAGCGCTTAGCAGCCCGTGTGAGGGTACTTGCCCATCACAAGCTGACCATGATAGACGTCATGGCCGCCGCCATCACCCGGTGCGTCCAACCCCTTCAACAGCGGATACACCCCTTGTGGTGTTACAATGGGACAAGCAACACTACTCGCTCCCGAAGACTCGGCCCTGCTGATCAAACAGCATTAGTCGCCACTCTTGCCGACCTGTACAAGGGGGAGCTAGAAGATTTTATTCGGCGGTTGACCAAGGAGGGATACTCAAGCCACAATACCATCGAATGGGTGAGCCTTTCAACCCCATGATCACAATTTGGGTTTTCAATTTGTCCCTTTTTGACCGAAGCCTTTTAACCTTATGTGAACAGGAATGGAGAGGCTTCATCGAGACAGTTAACTGTCCGGCCCCCCAGCCCGAGGACTACTCCCGTGATGATGATCCGGGCTTTCATGATGATCCGGATCTGTCGATCGAGCTCGAAGACGGGGTTTTCTACCAGGAGGGCCTTGACGGCTCCAAGGTGGCTATCATAGCCGATTACCCCGGATCCTTCCCTTCCCCTGCGATAAGCAAGAAGAAGAAAAACTCGTCCCGCAAAAGGCAAGTATCCTCCAACGACCCAAACGCGACGGCTCTTACTCCCACGCGCCGTAGATCCACGCGACATACATCGGCAACGGCGGCAGTGCCCGGGTCGGAACACAACAAGGGTCCGACAAATGAGCCGGTTGCGGGTTCGAGCCCGCCTACAGGTTCATCTCAAAGGTATTTTGCTCGACCGTTTGATTTATTACCATAATTGATAAAGCCTCACAAGAGACCTCATGTCGAAATATTCAGGCAAAGAGTTCGGCAGTCCCCAGCCGACGATGTTGCCAGGATGTCCGGCGGTGCTCAAAATGCTAGGCCTTCCGCTCATGCTGAACCTGCTACGGAGGTTCCCATGGTCAATCTAGCTCCAGCCGATTCCCATGACGCCATATCCGTCACCAAATCCGAGGTTGGAATCGCTATGCATCATCGGCGGCGACGAGAAGCCCTGCGTCACCCAGCCTTCTCCGAACAAGAGTTCAGTGCTCTGCGCACGGCGGACGCGCACATTGGAGCTGCGCGAGCTGGGTTCGGGGAGGCCATGAAATTGATATCGTCCAGCCTGCAGGTGAGTAGTCGGTTATTAGAGTCCGAACACTCGTGTAAACCCAATAGCCCCCGAGCCTTAAATTGGTCGGCACGACCGAATTAAGGATCCCTGTATTGTATTACTACTAATGCAGGCCTCGAAGCAATAGAGCGAGCAACTGGCCAAGGAACGGGAAGCCAGCCGAACACAGGTCGAATCTGTAAAGGCCGAATTGGAGCAAGTGAAGAGCTTTACTCGGGAGGCACATGGTGAGTATATCTGTTCGGTTGATCTTAGTATATTCCCATGCTGACGCAAGGGTACTATGTAGCAGCTGAATCAATAGGGAAATTACAAAGAGATTTGGATGTAGCCCGAGAATCTCAGCGATATGCCGAGTCCTAGCAGGAGGCTGGCTGCCGTGTTTTGCAACGACACCTTGAAGAGAAGAACCGCCTTAAGGAGGAGAACAAATAGCAGGCCGAAGAAATTGAGAGCTTAAAGACTCAATTGGCCCAGGCCCAAGCAGAGAACCAGATATTACAGAGGGGCATGTTCGGTAAGTGTGATTCTAACATCAGAAGGTATTTCCTATGAATGAAGCATAATACGCATGCCGTGACTCATGTACAGGTCTCCTGTCTGGGCGACCGAAGAAGAGATCGGATCCTACCAGGGAAGCCTTCTGAAAGAGTTGTCCGCCCTTCATGAGCGGGCTCGGAAGGCCATGAAGAGCATGGTGAAAGCATTGTGGCCCGCCGAGCAACCTCCGGAGGGGATGACCGAACTAGTCGATCGGTTCAAGGGAGCCCAAAGTAGGTTCGAGCTGTGGAAGACATCGGCTTGTCGAGAGGGAGCACGGGAGGCGTGGGCGATGATCAAGACCCGCTATACCGGACTTAACCCCCAGCGTATGGCTCAGGTTGGGCCGGTAGGGTCAGATGGACAAGAAGTGCCGCTCCACCTGGTATACGACCAGGTGATGCCTGCCACCCGTCTCTCACAAGAAGATTGCTCCCTGGACACCATAATCGACAATCTCGATCAGCAGCCAGATGTATGATTATATGTAACTATGTACTAATAATCGAGGAATTGCTCCATCTGTGTTGTAAACTTTGTCTTAACCGGCCATCGGCTTCGGCCTCCCGCGCTAAGAGCTTGGGAGTGTTCCTTGGAAATTATCACCCTAGGGGAGTGAATTATGTTCGAGGAACCAGGCAATCCGGCCATGTGTTGCGAATAGACAGAAAGCACACAGGGAGATATGTTATATTACTGCTTAGCGTAAGAAACATCTTTCGAAGAAAATAGTACCTCTATCGATACCTTTCTTCAGGGTGCTACGTAAATCGTAGGTAGATGGCCGTATACTGTTAGTATGCGACTAAGGGCTTTTGTTAGAGAAGAAGCCCGAGTAATGGTCATGACGACCATAGTCTTATTAGTTGATTCCGTCGTAGCCGATCAATTGTCTGCTGAAGATAGCTAGCTTTTGGCTTCACCCGTCTGAGGTACGTGTCCGGATGACCCGGTCATAACAATCGCAGAGGTGCTCCCTTTACCCTGTAGCCGAACAATCGGGAACATAGAGGGTAACCACAGGAGCGAGGCAACCCAGCTTGGCAAAGTCTTAGTTCGAATTGATGCATATGATGTCTTAAAAACGACAAGGGAAACATGCATACAAAATAAATGTGAATAAGTGCTTATAATATAAAAACATTGGCTTTGGAAAGAAGCCCCCAGGTGCTGTGTTCGGATTTAACACTTAAGGGTGTAGGCCGAAAATCTTAGTACAAGATCGGTTGAGCCGAGCATAGAGTTGAGAAGAAAAGGAAATAATTCAAACCTGCCAAAAATCAAGGTGGGAGGGAAAGTAGAAAATAAAGAAGGAGTAAGGAAAGGGAAATAAAGGGTAAAAAGTGTGATGACACCGGTTTATTCGTAGAAGCGCCGAAGACGAGCTACGTTCCATGGGTTTGGTTCAAGGCAATTATCCAACGGGTTTCGAAGACAGTAAGCCCCTCCTGTGAGTACTTCGTCGATTATGAAGGGGCCCTCCCATTTGGGGTTGAGTTTATGCTTCTGCTTCTCTGAAAGTCGTAAGACGAGCTCACCCACGTTGTACGCCTTTGCCCTGACCTCCCTACTCTGGTAACGTCGAGCCTGCTGTTGGTAAAAAGTGGAGCGAGCCCGAGCTATGTCGCGCTCTCCTTCTAGGGCATCCAGGTCGTCCTGCCGATCTAACTCGGCCTCCCTTTCCTCGTACATGCGCACCCGTGGCGCGTCGTGAATAATGTCGCAGGGCAAGACTGCTTCTGCCCCATAGACCATGAAGAACGGTGTGTATCCCGTTGATCTATTCGGGGTGGTGCGCAGGCCCCATAGAACGGAGTCGAGCTCCTCAACCCAATGACAGTCTGACTCATGAAGAGACCGGACCAAACGTGGCTTAATGCCGCTTATAATGAGGCCGTTTGCTCGTTCGACTTGTCCATTGGTCTGCGGATGATAAACCGATGCGTAATCGAGCTTGATGCCCATCTTTGCGCACGAGTCTTTGACCTCTTGGGCCGTGAAATAGGATCCGTTGTCGGTTATTATAATATGTGGAACACCGAAACGGTGTACCTCGCCGGATATAAAGTCGATTACTGGTCCGGACTTGGCTGATTTGACAGGCTTTGCCTCTATCCATTTGGTGAACTTGTCAACCATGACCAGTAGGTATTTATTCTTCTTTGTCCCCCCTTTAAGTGGTACGATCATATCCAGCCCCCAGACCGCGAAGGGCCAGGTAATCGGAATAGTCCGAAGAGCTGTTGGGGGCATGTGACTTTGATTTGCAAAAAGTTGACACCCCACGCAATATTTGACAAGTGACTGGGCGTCCGCCCGAGCTGTGGGCCAGAAAAACCCAGCCCGGAAGGCCTTGCTTACTAAGGCTCTTGCTGCGGCGTGAAGACCACCCATCCCTGCGTGGACTTCGGCTAAGAGCTTCCGCCCTTCTTCCTCAGATATGCACCGCTGTAGTATTCCGGTGGTGCTCTTCTTGTATAACTCACCCTTGTGTACCTTGTAGGCTTTGGAGCGCCGAACTATGCGCCGCACCTCCTTCTGATCGTCGGGGAGTTCTTTGCGAAGAAGGTAGGCGAGGAAGGGCTCGGTCCATGGCGCGATTACTGCCATGACCTCGTGAGCCGAAGGCGTTTCGTCCATTACGGAGCCGCCGATGATTTGATCGTCTGGTTCATTTATAGGGGGAACAACCTCGTCCGCACTGGGTAGATCGGCGCCATTATGATCGTCCTGCCAAACCACGGATGGCTTAAAGAGCCATTCCAGGAAAGTGGTTTTTGGGACAGGGTCGCGTTTGGCCCCCAGGCGAGCCAGTATATCGGCGGCTTGGTTGTTGTCTCTAGCGACGTGGTGAAATTCCAACCCCTCGAACCGCGCAGATATCTTGAGGACAACGTTTCTGTATGCCGCCATCTTCGGGTTTTTGGCATCGAATTCGCCGTTGATTTGGGAGATGGCCAAGTTGGAGTCTCCCCGTACTTCCAGCCGGCGTATGCCCATTGATGCTGCCATCCGAAGACCATGTAGTAGTGCTTCGTATTCGGCTGCATTGTTGGAGTCGGCATACATGATCTGCAACACGTATCGGACATTGTCGCCTGTGGGGGATGTGAGCATAACTTCAGCCCCCAGTCCGGCCAAAGTTTTAGATCCATCGAAGTACATTGTCCAATGGGAGTATGTACTATATTCCCTTGGGAGCTCGGCATCTGTCCATTCGGCGAGGAAATCTGCCAACACCTGAGACTTGATAGCTCGTCTTGGCTTGTAGGCGATTTCAAAGGGAAGGAGCTCGATAGCCCATTTAGCTATTCGGTCGGTGGCGTCCCTGTTGTTGATTATATTGTTTAGTGGTACTTCGGATGCCACCATGACCGAGCACTCTTGAAAGTAGTGCCTGAGTTTCCGTGATGCCATAATTACTGTATAGGCTATCTTCTGGTAGTGCGGGTATCTAGACTTGCACTGCGTTAGTACTTCTGACACATAATAGACCGGTTTCTGTATCCGTAATTTGTGTCCCTCCTCCTCTCGTTCGACGACGAGCACCGCGCTAACGACTTGATTGGTAGCCGATATGTATAGTAGCATGGGTTCACCAGCGCCTGGTGCTGTGAGTATGGGATTGCTTGCCAGTAGTATTTTGATTTCTTCTAACGTAGCCACTGCCTCATCGGTCCACTCGAAATTGTTGGTCCGTTTCAGCAGTCTGTAGAGCGGTAAAGCCTTTTCACCGAGGCGGGAGGTAAAGCGGCTTAATGCTGCCACGCAACCAGCCAACCTCTGGACGTGCTTTAGCTCTGTGGGAATTGCAAGTTCCGATAGGGCACGGATCTTAGCCGGATTCGCTTCTATTCCTCTATGGGAGACGATGAATACGAGCAATTTACCAGCGGGAACTCCGAATACGCATTTCTCTGGATTGAGTCGTATATCGTACTCGCGTAGACTGGCAAAGGTTTGCCTTAGGTTGTCGATCAAATGGCTGAGGTGTTTGGTTTTGATTACCACGTCGTCCACTATGCCTCGACTGTTTTACTGACTTGTTTTGAGAGACAAGTCTAGATCATGCGCTCGTACATAGCTCCAGCATTTTTTAGCCCAAAGGGCATCGTGTTGAAGCAGAATGGCCCGTAAGGGGTGATGAATGCGGTTGCCGCTTGATTGGATTCCTTCATTTTAATCTGATGGTATCCGGAATAAGCGTCGAGGAAACACAACGAGTCGTGTCCGGCTGTGGCGTCAATAATCTGGTCTATGCATGGTAGGGGGAAAGGGTCCTTAGGGCAGGCCTTGTTGAGGTCTTTAAAGTCGACGCACAGCCGCCAGGATTTATCTTTCTTTGGTACCATAACCAGGTTTGCCAACCATTCGGGGTGCTTAATTTCCCGAATGAATCCGGCCTCTAGCAATTTAGCTAATTCTTCACTCATAGCTTGTCGTTTGGGCTCAGAAAAGCGACGCAGAGTCTGCTTGACGGGCTTAAAGCCTGCGATGATGTTCAGACTATGTTCTGCCAGCCGCCGTGGGATGCCGGGCATATCAGAAGGATGCTAGGCGAAGATGTCCCAATTTTCTCGTAAGAATGTTCGTAGCGCTTCGTCCACTACGGGATCGAGCTGAGCAACGATGGACGCTGTCTTGTTGGGTTCCGTCGGGTGCACCTGAAATTTAATGATTTCCTTTGCCGGTTTAAAGGACGTGGGTTTGGGCCTCTTGCTGAGGATCACATCGTCCTTGTCTACTGTTGACCGAAGTGCGGTCAGCTGTTCTGCAGCAAAGGTCTCAGCTAGAGCCTCGAGGGCAAGCGCTGCTGTTTTGTTTTCGGCCCGAAGGGCTATATTCGGATCACTAGCTATTGTGATTACCCCGCTTGGTCCTGGCATCTTAAGTTTCATATACCCGTAATGTGGTATAGCCTGGAATTTTGTGAAGGCGTCACGTCCCAACAGGGCGTGGTAGCCACTTGGGAAGGGCACGATATGGAAGAGGAGTTCTTCGGAGCGGTAGTTTTTGGGCGTGCCTAACACTACGTCCAGGACGATGCATCCTGAACAGCGCGCCTCTTTCCCCGGGATGATTCCCCGGAAAGTTGTGTTGCTATGCTCGATGCGAGATCGGTCGAACTGCATTTTTTCTAGGGTATCTTCGTAGATCAGGGTTAAACCACTGCCGCCGTCCATTAACACCGTGTGTAACCTGAAGCCATCGATGATGGGGTTTAGGACTAGTGCGGCCGGTGAATGACCGGGAAGAATGGCTGGTCGGTCAGTATCTCCGAAGGTGATGGGTATGTCTGCCCATGCACTTGTTGCTGCCACATGATATATCTGCTCGAGTTCTTTAAGAGCTCTTTTCCTCCTGTTCCTTGAGGGGAACGTTTCGTAGATCGTGAGGACTTCGGTGTTGTATTCTGGTGGCGATGTGGAGTGCCTGTTCGGCGGTGGTGCCTCAAGGATGGCTTCACCGCTTTTTGCGATTTGCCTGACGACCCAGCAAGCTCTAAGGCTGTGGGTCAGAGCTGTGTTCAGCAATACGGAGTGTATAGGGCAAGGTTTATCCAGTAGTCCATCAAGGACGGTACTGACCCCTGAAAGGGGCCTGTTTCTCTTTTCGGCGGGTTCGAGTCTCGCTGGCCGCTTTGGAGGTATCCTCTTTTTCCGATCTCCTCTAGGGTATTCGGTAAAGGTTGGTTCCAAAAACAGCCGTTCGGCTTGCCAAGCGCTTTCCATGGCACAATATTTTTGTACCAAATTAGACAGCTCGGTGAAGTCACGAATGTGCCGACGAGCCAGGGCGTTGAGAATCCCTTTGTCATGGCAGTTGCGATTAAAGGTTGCCATTACCTCTTGATCACTGAGGCCCCGTACTTTGTTTCTAGCGAGGAGGAGTCTGGCCCAGTAATGATGAACCGACTCTCCTGGTAACTGCTTAACGTCCCGTAAGTCCGAAGACTTGGGCTCTGCTGCGATGCTTTAGTGATCAGCTTGGGAGGTGGGTGCGAAAAGATTTGACTCCACGCCACGGTGAGAGTTCGGAATCATGGACTCCGAACTATGTGATAGATTAGGGACCGATACCGGTCTGTTTCCGGAGCGAACTCCAGAGTCTGGGTTGCAGGCGAGGTCTCGGTGATCGGAGACTGGGGTATAAACCGTTTTTAATTCCGGTCACTGGGGGGACGAGCCTCCAGCCGGACACTCAACGGTGGCGACAAGGTGGGTGACCGTGGGGATGTGAATCTCCCTATCGTCGGGTTTAAGCCCGAGCCAGTCATAGACCGGGATCTGGTCATCAGCCATATGCATGGTCTCGATCCGATCAAATAGTTTGTTCAGAAACGAGGCGATGGTAGGATGCGTGTCGCTAAAGCGAGTGGGGTCGGTATGCAGCGTCACAGCTCCGGAGTCCCATGACGGCGGACCCAGGTCCTGTTTAACCATGGCGGATCCGGTCACAATGACCAGATTGGGCTGTCCAGATGGCCCGGGTATAACGACCTCATCATTGGAGGCGGGGCCCGATGTCTTCGGCGTCGAGGCATCGGGATCCGCGGGCTCCTCCATAGGAGTCGAGGGTTCTATCAAGACGAGGTCTCCCCGTGAATCAGCGACGAACTCTAGGGTTCCGAACCTGATTTCTTGATCGGGGGAAAAGTTTCTGATCTGGCCTAGGTGGCCGATCGGGTAAGTGTGCGACGAGATGTCGCCGCTTGCGAGGATCCGATCCGGGGTGAGAGTCCCCTGGGTGCAGACCACGTTGCTTGTGACAAGGTGAGCCATCGATTCCTTTGGCGATCACAGCGGAACTCTCAATGAAAGCACCAATGTCGGTGTCAAAACCGGCGGATCTCGGGTAGGGGGTCCCGAGCTGTGAGACTAGAATCGATGGTAACAGGAGACGAAGGAGACGATGTTTACCCAGGTTCGGGCCCTCCTATGGAGGTAATACCCTATGTCCTGCTTTATTATATTGATGGTATAGGGGTTACAGAGTTGATCTACCTCGAGATCGAATAGCTAAACCCTAGATGAGTTCTCTCTTGCCCTACAACCTAAAACCCTCCGGCTTATATAGACGCCGAGGGTACCTAGGGCTTACACATAGTCGGTTGCACATCAAAGGGAAAAAACATGCCTATCTACTGTCGACAACTTGGAGGACACACCATGGCTCCTTGAAACTTCCACCTTGGCGACGGGGCCCTTGATCACCCAATGCTCATCCAGTGGCCCACATAGTCCAGCCCATGAGAAACAGGTCGGCTATCCGAGGACCCCTTAAACCAGGACTCCCTCAGTAGCCCCCGGACTAGCCTCCAACGTCGAGGTATATCCAAACAATCTTGTGCGCCGAAGTCTTCGGCTTACGAGGCGAGTCCCTTCATCCCTTCTAGTTCGGCAACCATCCTGTCATCGGTGAAATCCCAAACGTCACGGGCTTGCTGGGTCCATCATAGTAGCGTTTTTCGATTTTCGCACATCATGGGGAGACGAGCGGTTTAGTAGCTTTTTACAAAACTACCCCTCACTCGAAGGAGGCACCACCCATTTAATCAAGCTGAATCATGGCCCAAACCATATCTTCTTCTTCCCCATCGGAAAAAGCTTCCAACGAAAGATCACCACCAAAACATGGCGAGCGCCCCCAGTTCTTCCTCGCACCCTTACGGCTCCCGTCCCGGGGACTGGACAAGCTGCTCCGTGTCCCTCCTTCGACTACGCGACCTCGAGACCCAAGGGTACCTTCCCTCCTCGGATCTGGCAGTTATCCGCGCCGGTTTATCTTCATTCAACGGTGAAGCCCTTGCGGAGAATTTCCCCCATCCACAAAAGGCGGAGCGTGTATGTTTTGTGCCCTTTCTCCTGTGTGGTCTCGGGTTTCCCATTCATCCGTTCTTGAGAGGGTTACTGGTGTTTTATGGAATCCAGCTCCACCACCTCACCCCAGGGTCTATTCTGCACATCTCGGGCTTCGTCGCCCTTTGCGAGATGTTCCTGGGCTGCGAGGCACACTTCGAATTGTGGAGGAAGTACTTTTGCCTCGTCCCTCGGACTCAAGACAAGACAATTTTTGAGGTCGGTGGAGCCGAAGTATGCCGCAAAGCGGGGACGGGATATCCCGTGGGGACGCCGAAGGAGTCCGAAGAATGGTCTTCGGAATGGTTCTAGATCGAGGACGTCCCCCTATTCGATCCAGCTTGGAGGGGTTTGCCCGAGTATTCCGACGCCCCTTTGAATAAAAGGTACAACTGGCGCCCGAAGAGCCTGTCCCAAGAGGACAGCGTTGAAGTGCAGCGCTTAGCAGCCCGTGTAAGGGTACTAGTCCATCACAAGCTGACCATGATAGACGTCATGGCCGCCGCCATCACCCGGTGCGTCCAACCCCTTCAACAGTGGATACACCCCTTGTGGTGTTACAACGGGACAAGCGACACTACTCGCTCCCGAAGACTGGGCCCTGCCGATCAAACAGCATTAGTCGCCGCCCTTGCCGACCTATACAAGGGGGAGCAAGAAGATTTTATTCGGCGGTCGACCAAGGAGGGATACTCAAGCCACAATTCCATCGAATGGGTGAGCCTTTCAACCCCGTGACCACAATTCGGGTTTTCAATTTGTCCCTTTTTGACCGAAGCCTTTTAACCTTATGTGAACAGGAATGGAGGGGCTTCATCGAGACAGTTAACTGTCCGGCCCCCAGCCCGAGGACTACTCCCGTGATGATGATCCGGGCTTTCATAATGGCATGCGAGCATCCTGCGAATTTATTATGATTGTCTCGCTACAACATCGGGGAATATGTGAATATAGGGCACAGGGTAACATGACCACTAGAGCCTGACAGCTACTCTGGTGGACTTGCTCCGTCTTCGATGGCTTCTGAGCTGACGTCCTCAGCAGTCGATGGGGCTTCTCTTGTTGCCATAGCTCTAGGGTTGAGTGCGCCATGGAACAGGGCTGCAGGGTTATGGTGGCGACGATGTCTCGGACGGTAGCGCCTTAGGCACAGCCTCATTGCAGTTGGCATCCAGACTGCGGTGAAGCTCTTCCGGGGTCAAGATCGGGTTGTCTAAAGGGTAGGCTGGGGCAGACCCCGGGGATCCAACAGGCCTTCCAAATAATACTAGTTGATTTTTGGAGGCGGTTGCAGCTTCACTGCTCATCAGGATTCAGTGAGCAAACGACCTGCGGTTAGCAACCAGATCAAGGGTGACCTAGTCGATTAGCGCCTCCTGCGCTCTTAAATAGAGCACTACATGCACCCGTGCAGGGTCCATCTCGAGGTCTCCATGGGCGACTTGGGTCGGGCTACCATAGCCTTCACGACTAGGATAGTAGAAGAACGGGCGGCTATTTGCCCTCGGCGACAGCTGCCGAAGTTGGACTATAGCCTCTCGGGCTGCAAGTTGACGGGCTTGGGCTTCGCCAGTGGCTGCCTTCCCAGTGAAATGGTAAGGGCTCTCTGATGAGGTACTCCTTTTGTAGATGTGCACCATGGCCCAAAAGTGATGAATGGTATCACTCGTAGGCTCCTCGTGCACAACATACGTTTTGGGTTCTTCTATGTCAAAAGCTTGGTGGGTGAGGTCGGCGAGGATGGCTACGAAGTCTCCAGCTTCGGATGCAGTGGTTCCGTTGCAAGCGACGGGGCCAGGCATCTTGCTAGTCTGGGTTATTCGAATGGGACTAAAAGTTGTGGGTGTTGGGTTGAGGCAAAGCTTTCCTTTATAGGCCAAAGGTGTCTTCCGTCGCACGCTAGGCGATGCGACCACTCCAATGTCGGTCATGGACACACGGCCTGTGGGCTGGGCTGACAGGTTGGGCACTGACTGCCAAAAAGGTGTCGGAAGGCCACTGTGAAGGCTTTTGGATAAGATAGGCATGGAAGCGGATATAAAATATCCGGACAGGGGAGAAACCTTGGGATAGCGACCTGGCTAAGATAGGGTTAGCTAATGGTCAGCCTGGCTCTGATACCAAGGTTGTCAGGACCGGTTTTCGAAGATATAAATACCCAGCAATTGGCCCTTGTGCTCACCAGCCCCAGGATTACTGTTAGCTAGTGAAGACTTTCTTAATACAGAAATTCCAAGCAAATTACAAATTTTGAAGTACAAGACCATGAAGGTCCATGGAGTATGTCGTGGTTTTGTCAACCCGGCACATGTCCTCGTAACACGACTTAGGTGTGAGGCCATCGCCCCTAGGTGGCGAGTCGAAGGGGTTGAACGAGAGAGAGAGTCGGGTTTACCCAGGTTCGGCCCCTCCTATGGAGGTAATAGCCTACGTCCTGCTTTGTGTATATTCGATGAGTAGATCTCGATTACAAGGGTGCGGAATCGCTAATCTAGCTATCGAAAGGTTGTAACTTGAGTCTTTCATTCCCAGGGGCCTGCCTTTATATACAGGTCAAACCCTAGGATTTAAAATAGAGTCCGGGTCATATCATGACCCGTGACCTACAATGTCTCTAACTTACCTTGTATCTTAAGTTAACTCGGCCGGCGTCTTTAGCTTCATGGGCCTTGAGCCGCCATCTTCAGGTGTTTGGGCCGCCTGGCGACTCGAGTCATCCACCGCCTCGTTTGTCTTCATCTTTATGACATGGCCCATCTTGTACTTGGTCTCAAGGCTGTTAATATATTTGACCCGGCCCAGTAAGGCGGGTTACACCGTGGAGTTATATCCCCGACATTAGGCCCCAGATTGATTTGAATCAATTCATGTCAATCTCTCTTTTCTTCCTTTGGCGACTCATCATCGGACCTTGTATCTTCCATGAATTCCATAACGCCGGCTTGATCTGCTTCCACACTTGTCATTTCTCCAACGTTCACTTATTGTGACGTCATCTGTCATCAATCCGAAAAAAACAATAATGACATCATGGCGAATCTAGTCATATCTGTTTTATCCTGAAAATCGAGGCATTTTTGTTTCCCGAAATTTACTGCATTCCCTCGATTGTCACACCTGTCAGTTGCCTCTTCGTGCTCCTTCCCTTTAAATATTTACCAAAGGGCCCCTGATTCACTTTCCACTTCGCCTCTTGCTTCTTCTTCTTCTTCCTCGAGTCCGGAGACTTATCGTGCTGCCGTCGCTGTTCCTTCATCTCCGGCAACCACTCTCGAGGTCGCTGCGGTATTTCTCACCAGTCAAGCCTCTGCATGCCTCCGCTGCCGACGGTGATCACTCAAGTGAGTCATTTTATTCCGACCAAGATCCATGGGAGTACACTGAAGTTCCCGAGTTCTTCGACAGCTGTCCTCTAGTTCAGCACCATCGTTAGTTCCGTGAGTTGATCCTACAAGCGCAATCACAAAACTAGAATGGTAGAAACACTGATCTCGTTTCGTGTATGTCGTGCTTTAATCCTACTCAGCATTAGATGAACTCTATTGTCATTGTGTCTCAGCTCCTCCACTAGGGCTAACAAATACTTCGTATTTTTGAGCTGTTCTTAGATCCAAAATTATTGCTGTTCCGGGAGAAACTTGTTTGTGTTTATACTTAGCAAAACTTCAGAAAAACTTGGTCCTTAGCACAAGTCGCCCTTACTCCTGCCGGCTCAATAATTGTAACTTGTCATGCGTTAAGCTACTCCATAAAGGCTCTAGCTCTTTACAAAGCAGCCTTTCCATCGTAGGCATTTACACCATTTTATTTGAACCATTTACTTAAGCTGCCCTCTTGTGCTTTATCCAGGCGACTCATTATGTCGGAGTCAAAAGCCTGCAACTGGGTGACCACTCAAGTTTCTGACGTTCACTTGAAAGATTATGAGGAACATGGGTTTCTGCCGCCTCAAAATGTGGTTGGTTGGCAGGTCGTCATTGGAGAGGAAATCCCAAACCCGAAGGAAGGAGAAGTGGTGATATTCTTGGATCACCTTCAAAGGGGTTTTTCACCTCCCGGGTCAATATTCTTTCGAGACATCCTACACTTTTTCCATCTTCATCCTCAAGACCTGGCTACTAACTCCATATCGAACCTTTGCCAGTTCCAAGTATTTTGCGAGGTGTATCTCCAAACAGAACCCACCGTCTCCCTCTTCAGGGAATTCTTCTGTTTGAACCGGCAGACAGAGGGTGCGGACGGCCCTAGCTTAGAACTTGGTGGGGTTTCTATCCAGAGGCGGAAAGACGTCCTTTTTCCTATTCCCACCTTACTAAGCCATCCCAAAGGGTGGAACAAAACCTGGTTCTATTGTCAGAATACCGCTCCTGCGAACGAAAATCCCTTGTCGGGTTATAGGCCCAACCGCCTCCCCATGGATCTTGAACTTCCTGGTTGGGCTCCTCAAGAGGAACGCTCCCAACACGCCCACATTTATCTGAAGTTGAGGGCGATGCTAGCCAATGGGCTAACTGGGGTCGACTTAACCCGATGTTGGGTATCTTGGAGGATTCTACCGTTAAGTCTGCGAAATGGATTAATGTGTGCTTACTCTGGCGACTTGAATGATGCTTAATAGTACATCAATCTTTCCTTGGAGGCCGGCGAAATAAACCGAATTGTGAAGAAACTGCTGGGTGAAAACCTAGGGACTTGCAGCAAGGATGAGCTGAAACCTTTCTATGCCCTTAACCCGGCTCCTCCCGTATAAAACCTTTAATATCTTAATCCGACTTTTCGAACAAACTCTGAGCCTTTGCCCACTTGCTCTAATTGTTTAATTTTGCAGGCCACATCTCCTTCCTGGAGTAGGAGACGCATCAAGACTGCAGCTAACAGGCCCAAAGCCGCCCCAAGCAAGAAGAAGAATAAGGCGGCTACAGAAGGACCACCTCGTATGGACGAAACAGCTGCCACTGATACCCGATCAGAGGTAAAATTAATCTTTTGTTTATATTTCATTGAATCTATTTGATGCCTTTTCCTCTTAGGGTGATGTTGAAACAAGTCGTGCAGGCGATGTTGAGGTAATTTCCATCTCTTCTGACTCAGAACCTTTGCCTCAGTTGAAAACAAGGCGGGTTGTTCGGAAGGTAGGCTTTTCTCACCCGGACGCTCATCTAGACCCTCACTTTATTTTGAAGAAAACCCAGCACCAGTCTAGGCGTCAGACCCGAAGTGGGAGTGGTGATCTTGTTGAGGGCTTACGTGATAAATCAGTCGCCCGAAAATATCCAGCCAAGGTACTTTAATGTTCCAATTTTCCAAGGAAGTTCTGACTTGATGTGTCAACTTTTGACTCCTATGCCTTGGTTAATCAGGAGTCGCCACCTTCGTAGGACGACTTAACTGTGTCCAAACCGGCACCCTTTGTTATAAATCATGGGTAAACTCCTCATCAATTTGTCTGTTTGAGTAGACTATTGTCTCTTCCCATTCTTCAGGTTATCCTCTTTAACTAGGCAGGGCCAAAGCCAAGAAAAGGAAGACTGACGGGTCTTCTGTTAACCCTGAGGCCCCTGAGCCGGAGATTCCTGATTTGGCGGCTCCTGAAGTTCGTGTTGATCAACCTGAAGACCTTCATGTGATCCCCACCGATTTACCTCCATCTGAACCAGCCAGTACCGACGCCGTAACCGCTGAAGCTACATCAGCATTTAACCTTGACCCGCCCAATCCTTCAGTAACAAACAAAGATGCCCCTGAGGTTGTTATTACTGGGATGAGATATACCGCTCCTGAGATTTCCAGGGTGTTAACAAAGGTTATTGCTAAAGATGAAACGGTACTGCAAGAAAAAGGGAAGAACAAACTGGAGCTTCCAAATTATGAGAACTTCAGTGTTGAAGATCTTCATGCTGCCTGTTTGGACAGCCTGGCTACAAGCCGTGAAATGGAAATCGGCCTTGTTAGCATGATGAAGAATAAATACGAGGTATGTTCTCCTCTATATGCTCACATCATATATCCTTCTGTACCCCCCAAGGCCCAGCTTTGTCTTTCTACGAGAAGCCGGGTCTTGTAAATGCTGTGACTGACTCAACCTGTAGCCCCCAAGGGCCGGCTCATCTCCTTGAGATGAGTCGGGTCTTTTAATAATTTGAAGAACTTCGACCTGTAGCCCCCAAGGGCCGGCTCATCTCCTTGAGATGAGTCGGGTCTTTTAATAATTTGAAGACCTTCGACCTATAGCCCCCAAGGGCCGGCTCGTCTCCTTGAGATGAGTCGGGTCTTTTAATAATTTGAAGAACTTTGACCTGTAGCCCCCAAGGGCCGGCTCATCTCCTTGAGATGAGTCGGGTCTTCGTTCACCTCTTTAATGGTAAAAAGAGCTGAGATACATTAGCCCCCAAGTGCTGAATATATTGCTCACAATTTGCTTGGGACTTGACATAAATTTACTTATGATGCAGGAAGCTTTAAAGACGTCTGAATCCAGTGTAACCAGCCTAAAAAAGACCTAGAAAAAGGGCAAACCTCCCAGGCAGAAGTTGAAGAAAAACTTCGGCTCTCGTTGATCGAGCTGGAAAACGCCAAGGCAGGCTTTTTAAAGGAGAAGAAATCCTTTGAAGCTGAGAAGGCCACTCTACTGAAGCGTGTAGAGAATGTTGAGGGCCAGCTCAAACCCATCACCGAAGAGCTGTCCAGGTTGAAGCGGCACATTGCCCAGATGACCCAAGCTATTTTTGGTAAGTATATAACCTCTTGCCTTCTTGAGATATTGATATAATGCGCCCGGCGACTCATGCATGGATTTTATTTTGTAGGCCCCCGAACTTGCAGCTTTTATGATAATAGCCTGCTGATGCTTAAGGCTGTTTATTCCTAGACAGAGCAACTCTACGCTGGGAGTCATCTTGCAATCAAGGCAACAATGGGGGATAAGCAGCCCTTAAAGTTTATCAAGAATGTGTTGGAGTGTCTTTCCACCATTCCTCAACATATTCCAGAGCTAAAAAGATTATCCACCCGATCTGGCGCCATATATGCATTGAGCCGGGCTTTAGCTTATGGAGAGGAGCTCGATCCAGTTGAGCTAGCAAAGGGCTTCCCCGAATTTAAAAATGACAGGTTATAATTTTCCTAGGAGGATTATGATGCCTGTGTTAAGGATGCTCAAATGTTGTCGACTTAGCTGGTTTCTGAGATGAAACTGAGGAAGCTATCAAGCAGCTTATGGTGCCAACCATACTCGGATTCCACCACCTGATTTAATATCAAGGATTCTGGCTCCTAAATGGCGCGAGCATGTCTTTGCCTCTGAAGTTGACCCGTATCCAATTCTTGATGACGAGGCCATGTTCCAGGCTTTATCTCACTACAACTGGGACGCGGACAACCTTCAGATACAGGAGCCAGAAGACCAAATGATGGATAACCCGAAGGCGTCTCACGTGCAAGATTAGCCACCACTAACCCGGATGGTGTAGTCGGCGATTCGAGCTTCCTCAATCGTCACCGTGTCAACTTAAGCCCCCAAATATGGGCGGAAAAACAATTTGTGGCTTCCTTGAGCTTGTAATAGGGATAGCCGAAAACTGTCGTTGTGCCATCGTGCACGTTTTGCGCTTTTGTTGATGCAAGATACTTATTCGCTGTTTCACCATCCTGTCCGTTCACAGTCTTTCTATTGATGATCTATTAATAAGATAGAGCTGGGTAAAGTGAGCCGGCAGAAGGTCTTGATCATCTAGATTTTAACAATCCATTTCTCTTTCAACAATGTTGTAGACTTGTACGTCTCATCAATTGGTCGCTTATGCGAACTCAATTGTTCAACCCGGCTTTTCCAGCATGAGCCGGTGGTAACTTTGAACCTGAAACTTGCTATAATGAACAAAGCCAAACGAGGCAACATTGACAAGCTGGCTTAATAAGACCTGGCAAATAAGGTCCTTTTAGCCCCTTAACCAATAATATAATTTTATGTTGTCCATGCAGCTGATAGCCTGGTTATTTCATACCTAAACTGGTAATGAAAAACAAGGCGTGCCCAAAACATTTTTATGTGGTGAGTTTCAGCACATAGCACTAGCCTTTGAAGCTTAGAAATATCAGACTGCCCCTTTCAAAGGTGGCTTTCTAGCCACACGATCTTGGTTAGTTTAACCGAGAAGCTGAGTGGTTTAAAAGGGCTTCATAAAAGATTACAAAATATCTTTGTGACATATTCTGATCTGGAAATCTGTTTTTCTGTATAAGTATGTCGTGTTTGACGATGCAAAGGATGTAGAACATATGTTCATAATATTAAGATAATCCGTAGGCTTTCGAGGCTCGATAGGGAAAGACCGACTTTCGAGGCTCGAGTCTTGCTTCAATGAAGCGGGTATGATAACCCATGGTTTATCCTAGCTTTCTGTATGCCGGCTCTCACATGACTCAAGCCGGTGTTTTAACCTTGATAAGTTCAGGGTCCAAAAAAAGGATTGACTTGTCAAGAGTACACGCGGTCATCTGATCGGAGTCGCATCAAGCATACAGGCAGGTCTAACCATATATGGCGTATTTGCCGGGTCAATAGGGTGAGCAAGCTAAGCCCGATGGGCTGGAAGCCCCCAAATGCCCTTTGTATTGTGGCGTTTATTATGCCGGGTCACAAGGGTGAGAAAGCTAAACTCGATGAGTTGGAAGCCCCCAGGTGCCCTTTGTTTCAGAAAATAAAGACTCAAACTCAATTTGTAGGTTGAAACGACAAAAATATGCCGGCTTTATTCATACTCGAAACATAAAGAAGTATATACAGAATTCTGCAAGGGGGAAGAAATTACAAAAAAGAGTCGGTAGAGCTAGGTATAAGGAGGCCACTGGTGTTCCAGGGCCGGCTTGTTTCCCTCTCGGAGACATAAAATTTCTTCTTTGATTCCCTCCAGATTGAATTTTATTCAGGGATTCAGGTGCTAGTGGTACTGACCGTTATTCAACTGCTTGGGATTACTTTGGAATCCTCCTTGGTTATTATGCTGATTGCCCTGGCCAAGATGCTGCCCATTGCCATGATTTCCCTGACGTTGAAAACCAGCCCCCGGGCCAGCTTGTGACCTGCGAGGTCCATGTTGACCCGGGTGTCCTCCACCATTGCCTCCTGGATTATTCTGGAAAGCTTGGCTGCGGAATTCTTGCATGATATAACAATTCTCCCAAGAGTGGCTAGCCGGCTTATCTTGAGTGCTAAGCTTAGGGCAAGGTGCTTTAAGCTCCTCCTCATAATTGCGAGGTTTATTCCCATTATAAGCCACTCCGGAACGACCATTGCGGCGTTGATTCTTGAAGCCCGTGTTAGGGTTGGCCACAAAGTCTGACCCGCCATCAGGCTGTTCCGCTTATTATTTTGAGCCCCCTGGTTACCACCGTGACCATGCTGGCCTTTTCTTGCTTCAGCTTTTTTGCCTTTGGTGGTCTTCTCCTCGTCTAAGCCGGGGTCTTTCGTGCTATCTGACCCGGCATATCTGGTGAGAACATCCATTAAATCTCCCATGTCTTGCACCTTCCGCTTGAGCTGTCCGAGCTTCTGAACCAAAGGCTGGAAGTGGCAGTTCTTTTTCAATGTTAGGACTGCTTGAGCCGCCGTGATGCTGTCTGATGAGTGGATAATTTCTGTGACCCGGCAAGTCCAATGGTGAGCCGACTCATCTACTCTTTGAACACAGTGTTGTAGGTCTACTATCATCATAGGCTTCTTGCAGGTCCCTTGGAAATTCTTGATGAATCGCTCTTTCAGCTCGGTCCATGTGTTGATGGAATTAGGCGGAAAATTCTTCAACCACATCCGAGCCGGTCCTTCCAATATCATGGTTAAGTATTTAGCACATACAGCGTCACTGACATCCAACATATCCATTGCCAACTCATAACTTTCGATCCAGGATGCCGGCTCAAGATCTGCAGTGTAATTTGGCACCTTACGAGGCCCCTTGAAGTATTTGGGCATGCGCTCAGCGCGGAGTGCCGGGGATAAGCATGGTGTACAAATTGTCCTACTATTGGATCCAGCCCCCAAACTCGCCAATTGAGGGTGAAATTGCTGAATCGCCCGCGCTGCTGCTTCCGCTTCTGCCTGTCGTGCACCTCTCGCAGCATCAACAACTGCCTGGGCGTCTGATGGCATGGGACGGGTCTTAGAGACCTGAAGCTGCTGCCTTCGCCTACTGCTGCAAACAGTCGGGGACTCCACATGATGGCCCTTGCTAGCGTAGGGAGTGGAATGCATTTGATCCCGGCTGTATGAATACTGTGCCTATTGTACCACAACAGTCTTTAGCATTTCGATGGCGTTTATAGCCTCAACCTCAAGAGGGGAGTTTCCGTTAATAGGCAATGCTTCCAAATTCCGGGTTGCAGCTAACATGTTGTCAACAGGATTGGAAAAGTGGCCACGTGGCATCTGAAATTGTGACACCCTGATTTTGGCAACTTTTTCTTTTCAAAATCATTTGGGCTTTATTTGCCAATTTGGATGGTTTTCAAACCTTTCCAGTTGATTTGGACCAATGATTCTTTGAATCTTTTCCCAAGTAACTCAAAGCCATCCCCATCTTTCCTACATCGGTCCCTTTCCAGTGGTTGCTAGAAGAGGCAGAGTAGCATACCAGTTGGAACTTCCACCAGAATTGTCTGAAGTTCACGACGTTTTCCATATATCACAATTAAGAAAGTGCATTGCACCACCAATCAAGCAAGCGGATATGAGTGAGTTAGAGCTGGCTAAAGACCTGACCTACGAAGAGAAGCCTGTCAGGATCCTAGATGAAATGGAAAGAACTACCAGGAGTAAGGTAATCAGGTTTTACAAGGTGCTATGGGGCACCATACTGAGGAAGAGGCTACATGGGAAAGAGAAGATTTCTTGAGGTCCGCATATCCGTACTTCTTCCCTAAGCAACCGAATCTCGAGGACGAGATTCATCCTAAGGGGGGTAGGTTTGTGACACCCTGATTTTGGCAACTTTTTCTTTTCGAAATCATTTGGGCTTTATTTGCCAATTTGGATGGTTTTCAAACCTTTCCAGTTGATTTGGACCTATGATTCTTTGAATCTTTTCCCAAGTAACCCAAAGCCATCCTCATCTTGCCAAAACCCTTCTACATCTCTCCTAGATCAATTTCCAATATTAAATCTTTTCCAATAAATCCTTTTCTTTATTTGGGAAATTATGTCACCCCTATGGGTTGTGAAGCAACCTATAGTTTGGATGATCAATAAATTCCCAAACTTTTTCCACACCTTCTCATCATCATATGACCCCATAATCTCCAAAAATCTTCTATTGCCCAATGTAAAGTTTTGGCCAGAATAATTATTTTCTTTCTGGTCAGAATTGGTCCATTGTGAAGCAACCCCATTTTTCGTATCTCAGAAAATTCCCAATAAATTCCCCAATCTCCTAGGGATCCTATATAACCACAATATCCAAAAATATCATCTGGTCCAGTACAATTTCTCAGCAAAAAAGCTCTGACAAGTTTCTGCCTATTCCAAACCTTTGTGAAGGAAGTACTAGCTAGATATACACATTTGCTGTCAAATCTTTATGGCATGTGTGCACCACCAAATGACTCCCTTCCACCAATTTTCATCATCAGCAGATCATCTATGTGAATTCCACAAACTCATTTAGCTTCTGGACCAGAATTGTGGTTTTCAAAGGAGCTATATTCAAATCTGCTTCAAACCCCTCCAAACTTTGCCAGTCTGTAGTCCTTCCAACCTAGATGGCACTAGACATCTCCATTGGCCCCATCTCCATCTTATCTCCTCTCCAGAACCTCCCCAAGTTGCCAATAGCAAGCTGTTGGTGACAATACCTCTCATCTCAGTGGGTTACTGGGCAAGCCAGTGCCATGAGGAGGTTCCAGAGTGCAAGGACGACGCTCCAGACACGGCCCGGCAGGCCAGCTCGCGCCGCGTGTGCCAGTGCACATGGTGACCGCGTAGCCAGACTGCAAAAACCGCGCTCTGGGCGCCAGCAGGCTCGGGTCTCGTCGGAGGTCGACGACCGCGTAGCCGTACCTTGTCCTAGCGTGGCGACAGCCCCTCCTCCTTCCACCTGGACCCTCCAGACCCTTCTCCCTCGCCGGAATCACCCTCGGCGGCTGCCATGACGCTCAGGAACTGTGGCGCCTGTGCGACCACAGTGGGTGTGCGGGTCGTTGTCTTCCTCGCGAGCCGTCACTTCGCCATTCAATGCCTCTGCCCTCTTCCGTCTCGTCGCCGCTACCGGACAGCCAGCTAGCCGTCCTTGCCCCGGCGACGTGGCCACGGCTCCGGCCATTCCAGAGATCTCGGCTGCCTTCGTCTCCCGCCTATAAAAGGCCATGCCCAGCCCGTCCGAGCTCCTCACCCCTCCTCGCCATCCTCCAATCGCCTCCTGAGCTCCCCAGCAAGAGCCGGGAGCTCGTCTCCCTCAGCTCCGGCAAAGGCTTCGCCGCTCGAATCCCCTCCGTTGCCAGCCACCTCCGCTCCTTCCTAGCTCCAACCGACCCCACCATCGCACTCAGCTGGTCTCCCTGGTCCTTCCTGAGCCCCTGCCCAACCGGATTGCTGCCGGAGTCGTCGCCGCCGACGACCCCCGAAGCATCCACCCGCCGGAGAGGAAGGGGGCGACGCTGACCGTCCACCTCCGGAGGAGCTACGGGTACAGGGAGAACCGTCGTTGAGCGCCCGATCCATCCGCGCCACTAGAGTAGAGGCTTGAGTTGTTATGCATGCATATTTGCATATGTCAACTGCCGTATGAGCAGTCTAGCCATGATATTCCCCTACTAGCTTGCCATGTATGATGTTGGGTTATCTTGTATAATTATGCTGTTTGCTTTATTCGCCTTTTTCGCGTATTTTCTCTCTGGTGTCATACTCCTGTTTTTCCCTTATGGATGTTGCTCATCGATTCAGTATTTTGCAATGGGAACAAATTTAGGATGAAGAGAAGTTGTAGCCAAGGCGGCGATGGAACCCCCGTTCGTCGATCCGCTAGACATGCAGGACAACCACCAGAAGATTTACCACCCCCACCACCTCAGGCACCGACCACTGACCAGATCATGGGAATGTTTGAGGAGAAAAGAAATCAGGACCTTATGGAATTTCTATAAAGCATGCAGACTATGGTGGGTCAGAATCACAACCACAATGGAACACATTCTAGGTTGTCTGACTTCCAGCGCACCAAGCCACCCAATTTCGGTCAGGCTGTAGACCCTATAGAAGCGGATGACTGGCTAAGGATTATAGAAAATAAGCTAGAAATAGCCCGTTGCGAAGAGTCCGACAAGGTTCCGTTTGCCACTCACTATCTGGAAGGGCCAGCAGCTATATGGTGGGACAATACAAAGGCAACATGGCCTTCTGGAGAAGACATCTCCTGGGATAAGTTCAAGGAGTTATTCCGCAAATATCACATCCCCACTGGTATAATGAAGGTGAAGCAAAGGGAGTTCCTTGCTCTTACTCAAGGAAACATGTCGGTGGCAGAATATCGGAATAAGTTCAACAACTTGGCACGGTACTCTACCCATGACGTGTCCACTGAAGAGAGGAAGATAGATCGGTTCTTGGGAGGACTGAACCACACCCTTCGTTGTCAGCTCTGCATGTTGGACTTTCCGGACTTCCAGACTTTGGTGGACAAGGCTTTCATAACCGAAAGAGAGCATAAGTCCGGGTATGATGACCGCAAGCGGAAGTTTGAACCCAAGAAGGACAACTGGGAGCCGTTTGCGCAGAAGCCACGCACTTGGCAGCCAGGCCCATCTGAATATAAGCCTACATGGAGCAGTGGCAATAACAACAAGACCGTGAGCCAGAACAAGACCTTCGGCAAACAGCCAGTGTTAGAGGACTGCCGCCGCAACAACACCTGCTTTACTTGCGGCCAAAGTGGACACCACTCTAAACAGTGCCCCGTCAACAACGGGAAGCCATCCTCTGACGTCAAGCCACAAGTCAACACTATTGGACGCCGCCCCAATCATAACTTCAGCCATGGACGCGTCCACCATATCTCCGCTGTGGAAGCCTGCGAAGCTCCAGAAGTAGTCCTCGGTATGTTTTCTGTTAACAACATACCCGCAGTAATTTTATTTGATTCTGGGGCTTCCCATTCGTTTATTTCGCAGAGTTTTGCCACCTTGCACAAATTTTCCCCTTCGCTCTTGGACAAAATCATGGTGGTACAATCCCCTGGCTCCCTGCTCAAAACAAACCTGATATATAGAGACCTGGAAATTTTGATACATGGAGTTAAATTTCCAGCTGCACTCATTGCCATTGAATCTTAGGGATTGGACGTGATACTGGGGATGGACTGGTTGACACCCCATCGGGTATGTATCAACTGTGCCACCAGGACAGTGTCATTAGTCAACCCGGCAGGACAAACAGTCCAATTCCTTGCCAGCAAGATGATGTCGAAGAAGGGTATGGCATACCAAACTACCGTCACGGATATGAACTTGATTCCGGTAGTTTGCGAATTTCCGGACGTATTCCCCGAGGAATTACCAGGGATGCCACCCGACCGGGAATTGGAGTTTGCAATCGAAGTGGTTCCCGGTACTGCTCCAATTTACAAGAAATACTACCGTATGCCAGGCCCAGAGTTGGCGGAACTAAAGAAGCAGTTGGATGAATTGTTGCAGAAAGGGTACATTCGCCCAAGCCTCTCGCCTTGGGGATCACCAGTACTCTTTGTCAAGAAGAAGGATGGAAGTCTACGAATGTGCGTAGACTATTGCCAACTGAACGAGGTCACCATCAAGAATAAGTACCCGCTCCCTCGCATTGATGACTTGTTCGACCAGCTGACCGGAGCACGGGTATGCTCCAAGATTGACCTCCGAACCGGGTATCATTAGCTAAAAATCAAAAAGGAAGACATACCCAAGATAGCGTTCACCACCCGGTATGGTCTGTATGAATTTACAGTCATGTCATTTGGATTGACAAATGCTCCAGCCTACTTCATGAGCATGATGAACAAAGTCTTCATGGACTTTCTAGACAAATTTGTGGTGGTGTTCATCGATGATATCCTAATATATTCCAAGGATGAAGAAGAGCACAAACAACACCTCCGTGCTGTCTTGGAAAGGTTAAGAGACCACCGCCTGTATGCCAAGTTCAGTAAGTGTGAATTTTGGCTAAAAGAGGTGGGATTTCCGGGGCACATCCTGTCAGAACAAGGAGTAGCCGTCGACCCCAGCAAGGTAACTGCAGTGCTGAATTGGAAGACACCAGCCTCGGTGACCGAAGTCCGTAGCTTCCTGGGATTGGCAGGCTATTACCGTCATTTCATAGAAGGCTTCTCCAAGATAGCCAAGCGACTGGCAGAATTGCTCAAGAAAAATCAAAGGTTGGTCTGGATGACGGAGTGTGACAGCAGCTTCGTAGAGCTAAAGACAAGGTTAACTACAGCACCTGTCTTAGTTCTTCCAGACATCCACAAGAGCTTCGACATATACTGCGATGCTTCCAGACGAGGAATCGGCTGCGTATTGATGCAAGAAGGAAAGGTTGTGGCGTATGCATCCAGACAGCTACGACCTCATGAGGAGAACTATCCCATGCATGATTTGGAATTAGCAGCCGTGGTTCACGCCTTGAAGATTTCAGGCATTACCTCATTGGATAACGTTGTGAAATATACACGGACCATAAGTGTCTCAACTATATTTTCACCCAACCTGACATGAATCTCAGGTAGCGAAGATGGCTTGAACTAGTCAAGGACTATGACATTGGAATAAACTATCATCCGGGAAAAGCCAACGTGCTCGCTGATGCTCTCAGCAGGAAACAAAGCACCGTGAATGCTCTAATGGGAAGTCTCCATCCAAGGTTACAAGAAGAATTCGCTGAGCTCAATATGGTGCTATGCGGCCCAATTACCCCGGATACGTTGGAAATTACTCCAACACTTATGGAAGAAATTAAGAAGGCCCAAGAGCCAGATGAAGGAATAAAAGAGATCAAGGAGCTGATTCCGAAAGGGAAGGCCAAGTCCTTTCGCGTGGATGACCAAGGCACACTATGGTTTGAGAAACGGATATGTGTGCCCGATCAGAATAACCTGAGGCAGCAAATACTAAGGGAAGCTCATGAGTCCGCATACTCTATCCACCCGGGAGGCACAAAGATGTATCAGGATTTGAGAGAGACATTTTGGTGGCCAGGAATGCGAAAGGATATAGCATACTATGTCGCCTGCTATGACATCTACAACAAGGTCAAGGCGGAACATCAGAAACCCGCTGGGCTACTACAACCTTTACCGGTTCCTAAGTGGAAATGGGACGACATATGTATGGACTTCATTGTTGGACTGCCCAAGTCAATAACAGGCAATGATGCTATCTGGGTCATTGTGGATATACTCACGAAAGTGGCTCATTTTATTCCAGTAAAGACCACATTCAACGCAAACCAGCTTGCACAACTCTACATGTCCCGGATAGTCAGCCTTCATGGAGTACCCAAGTCTATCACCTCAGATAGGGGCTCCCTATTCACCTCAGCATTCTGGCTACGATTGCATCAAGCTTTGGGAACCATGCTAAAGCATAGCACGGCGTACCATCCGCAGACAGATGGACAGACCGAAAGAGTGAACCAGATACTGGAGGATATGCTTCGGTCCTGTGCTCTCACCCATGGACCCAAATGGGAAGATAGCCTAACCTATGCGGAATTCTCCTATAACAACAGCTATCAGTCAAGTTTGAAGATGTCACCGTTTGAGGCGTTATATGGGCGGAAGTGCCGCACCCCATTGAATTGGTCCCAGACAGGAGATAGCCGTATCTTTGGCACGGACTTGATGCTCGAGGCCAAGAAGCAGGTCAAGGATATTCAGGAGCGTCTTCGAGCAGCCAAGTCCCGCCAAAAGAGCTAGGATGACCCAAAGCACCGGGAAGTGACCTTTGAACCCAGCGAATATGCGTACCTCCGAGTAACCCCCATGAAGGGAGTGAAGAGATTCCATACTCGGGGAAAGCTTCCACCAAGATATATCTGTCCCTTTCAAGTGGTTGCTAGAAGAGGCAGAGTAGCATACCAGTTTGAACTTCCACCAGAATTGTGTGAAGTTCACGACGTTTTCCATATATCACAATTAAGAAAGTTCATTGCACCACCAATCAAGCAAGCGGATATGAGTGAGTTAGAGCTGGCTAAAGACCTAACCTACGAAGAGAAGCCTGTCAGGATCCTAGATGAAATGGAAAGAACTACCAGGAGTAAGGTAATCAGGTTTTACAAGGTTCTATGGGGGCACCATACTGAGGTAGAGGCTACATGGGAAAGAGAAGATTTCTTGAGGTCCGCATATCCGTACTTGTTCCCTGAGCAACCGAATCTTGAGGACGAGATTCATCCTAAGGGGGGTAGGTTTGTGACACCCTGATTTTGGCAACTTTTTCTTTTCGAAATCATTGGGCTTTATTTGCCAAGTTGGATGGTTTTCAAACCTTTCCAGTTGATTTGGACCTATGATTCTTTGAATCTTTTCCCAAGTAACCCAAAGCCATCCTCATCTTGCCAAAACCCTTCTGCATCTCTCCTGGATCAATTTCCAATATTAAATCTTTTCCAATAAATCCTTTTCTTTATTTGGGAAATTATGTCACCCCTATGGGTTGTGAAGCAACCTATAGTTTGGATGATCAATAAATTCCCAAACTTTTTCCACACCTTCTCATCATCATATGACCCCATAATCTCCAAAAATCTTCTATTGCCCAATGTAAAGTTTTGGCCAGAATAATTATTTTCTTTCTGGTCAGAATTGGTCCATTGTGAAGCAACCCCATTTTTCCTATCTCAGAAAATTCCCAATAAATTCCACAATCTCCTAGGGATCCTATATAGCCACAATATCCAAAAATATCATCTGGTCCAGTACAATTTTTCAACAGAAAAACTCTGACAAGTTTTTGCCTGTTCCAAACCTTTGTGAAGGAAGTACTAGCTAGAGATGCACATTTGCTCTCAAATTTTTATGGCATGTGTGCACCACCAAATGACTCCGTTCCACCAATTTTCATCATCAGCAGATCATCTATGTGAATCCCACCAGCTCATTTAGCTTCTGGACCAGAATTGTGGTTTTCAAAGGAGCTATATTCAAATCTGCTTCAAACCCCTCCAAACTTTGCCAGTCTGTAGTCCTTCCAACCTAGATGGCACTAGACATCTCCATTGGCCCTATCTCCATCTTATCTCCTCTCCAGAACCTCCCCAAGTTGCCAACAGCAAGCTGTTGGTGACAATACCTCTCATCTCAGTGGGTTACTGGGCAAGCCAGTGCCACGAGGAGGTTCCAGAGTGCAAGGACGACGCTCCAGACACGGCCCGGCAGGCCAGCTCGCGCCGCGTGTGCCAGTGCACATGGTGACCGCGTAGCCAGACTGCCAAAACCGCGCTCTGGGCGCCAGTAGGCTCGGGTCTCGTCGGAGGTCGACGACCGCGTAGCCGTACCTTGTCCTAGCGTGCCGACAGCCCCTCCTCCTTCCACCTGGACCCTCCAGACCCTTCTCCCTCACCGGAATCGCCCTCAGCGGCCACCACGACGCTCGGGAACTATGGCGCCCGTGCGGCCACAGTGGGTGAGCGGGTCGTCGTCTTCCTCGCGAGCCGTCGCTTCGCCATTCAATGCCTCTGCCCTCTTCCGTCTCGTCGCCGCTTCCGGACAGCCAGCTAGCCGTCCTTGCCGCGGCGACGTGGCCACGGCTCCGACCGTTCTAGAGAGCTCGGCCGCCTTCGTCTCCCGCCTATAAAAGGCCCTGCCTAGCACCTCCGACCTCCTCACCCCTACTTGCTATCCACCAATCGCCTCCTGAGCGCCCCAGCAAGAGCCGGGAGCTCGTCTCCCTCAGCTCCGGCGAAGGCTCCGCCGCTCGAATCTCCTTTGTCGCTAGCCACCTCCGCTCCTTCCCAGCTCCAACCGACCCCACCATCAGACTCAGCTGGTCTCCCTGGTCCTTCCTAAGCCCCTGCCCAACCGGATTGCTGCCTGAGTCATCGCCGCCGACGACCCCCGAAGCATCCACCCGTCGGAGAGGAAGGGGGCGACGCCGTCCGTCCACCTCCGGAGGAGCTACGGGTATAGGGAGAACCGCCGTTGAGCGCCCGATCCATCCCGACCATTTCCTAGTCCCGCCGCCGTCCCTATCGCCGGTGAGCGTCGCCGGTGAGCCGCCGCTCCTCCCTGTCTCCCTCTCCCTCTGTTTAAACAGACTAGGGCCCCACTTGTCAGCGACTCCAGCCCGCGCCCGAAGCGGTACGAGTGGAGGCGTATTCAGAGAATACGCCTTCGACGTGGCCGCTGGAGGTTTTCTGGTATTTTCTGATTTTCAATTATTTAATTCATTTTGACCAGAAACTTTGACCTTGAATAACTTTTAATCTACAAATCCAATTCAGTTGATTATTTTTGCATTGTGTTTGTATTGACCCCCTTTAATTTCTGACCAAGTTTGGTATTTTTCCTTTATCCACAGAATTTCTGGTTAACAAAAATGCATTATGTGACATTTCCTTTTGCATTTTAAAAATGTTTCCAGAAGGAAACTTTGCTGATTTTGAAGACCAGGAGTGTTTGAACAACCCAACAGATCAAGGCAAGCCATGATACCCATTTCATGAAGCATATTCAGTAGCATTGCATATTTTCATGCATTATGTTCAATTAATTGCTATAATATAGTTCATAGTATTAAATTTAAATGCTTAGTGGTATAATGTGTTGAACCACTATTTTGCTAAGTGAACATAGTGGTTGATCTTGAGTCACCTGTCCGGTCTTAACCGTGCAACCACATTTGCCGGTATGGGACGGCCTTGACTTGGTCTGATCGCGTGCTCTTTCACCAGTACCTCCAAAGAGGGAGGGTTATGCGCGCGTGCTACCCTGATCAGGTAGGCGGCGATAACCCTGTGAGCCAATTGAGTATTGTGTCGGCGTCCCCGTTTGGGACAGTTTAGTTGGCCACGACGGTGGCAGGTGTCATGAGGACACAAGGGTCACCCAGGGCAGGACTCCGGGGGAGGATGAATGTCGGTGGTACGATGGGAGAGTAACGGATCAGGCAGGTTTCGTTGAAGCAACGCTGGTCCACCCGAATGGGATCACGAGGCCAGGTGCTTCATGGTGTGGGTAAAGTGCGCAACCTCTGCAGAGTGTCAAATCTATACTAATAGCCGCGTCCACAGAATTGGACAGCCCGTCCAGACCTCAGTAGGTGGTCAACCATAACAATGTTAGTAATGATGGAAGAACTCTTCGTATGATCGGAAGTACTCGATGAGTATTCCGAGGGTTGTGGGACAACCCGGATGAGAGTAAGTTGGTAACTGGTACAGTAAGTGAATTGCTTAAATATTTAGCATGTTGATTGCCATGCTATTGTTTGCTGCATTACTTGGTTGTCGTGAGCTTGCGAGTACATTCAAAGTACTCACCTGGCGTATCATGCCAGATGCAGGAGAAGCCGAGGACGGAGGTCCCGATGGTTCGGGCTACGATAGCTAGGATGTGTCCACAGCAGTGTCCCTGTGGATGGAATTGCCGCTATGTTCCGCTACGCCGTAGAAGCACTTAGTAGTTCCGAGGCCCTACCATGTTCCATAAATAATGTGGATACTGTCATAGCACCGAGGGTGCCTTTGGCCTCGCTATCATTGTAAAATATGAGCTTGTACCCGCCATCTATCAATAAAAGTTCAGTTCTGTTCTATACCAAGCTGTTGTGTGTTTCCAGAAGACATGATCTCTGGGTTGGAAACACTGGTAATCCGGTTATCTGAGATGGGGTGCCACAGAAATCACCGAGGCGGGGATTGAGATGGCAGGGGTTGAGCCGGTTCCTCTTGCCGATTCCCGGGTTGTTGAACAGTTCCTGGTGTCTGTTGTGGGGTGTTAAAAAGCTGTTGTGGCTCAAGGTTTGGAGGGAGCCCACGGTGGCGTCTTCTTTCGTAAACCGCCTCTGACACCTCCCTATGAAATCCTAATCCCCAGGCCTCGGCCTTAAGGCGCTCCGTCTCTTGATGTATGCGAGCATGTAACTCCACCATTCGTGTGTTTTCAGCATCAATTTCCTTCTGTACCTCAACTATCCGACTACGCAATTTGGTTAGCTCCACATTGCGCTCTTCCTGATTTTCTGCAGTGACAGCGGTATCCACGAGTTTTGCCATCTCAGCCATGAGATCAGTCATGGCTTGAGCCGGCGTTTTAGTTGACCTGCTAGAACCTCCAGCCACGGCCGGATCTGGAACCATCGTAGCCCCCGCCATGTAAATGGCGACTTGTCGAGGCGACTCATTGTATTCCTCAGGGGCCTCAATCTCCAACGAGCCCTCAAGTCCACCATCATAAAGAGGGCAGATCTACTCCGTATCTCCTGTGGATGATCCGCCGTCCGAGTTGACGAGGATGTCACCGCTAGAGGCCGGGTCATTCGAAAGGCTGATTCCTTGCGTGAAGCCGACGAATATGTGACGAAGGCCGCCCTGGCATTGACTGGATTGGGCGTTCCAAGACGGCTCATCAATGTTGACGTAGATGTCTGACTCGGAGGTCTCTAAACCAATTTCTCCCACAGGATCTTGAAGCTCACGTCCGATCGGGTCAGCTTTGATGCTCCAAGCCGGTTTGCTGACGTAGATCTTGTCACGGCGGTTCATGACCATCTGGTTAACCGCAAACTTCCCAAATCCTGGTAGGATTCCCTCTGAAAACTCAACTCCACCAGGTGAGTGCCCCATGGTAGGCGCCAACTGTCGTGGTTTTGTCAACCCGGCAGATGTCCTCGTAACAAGACTTAGGTGTGAGGCCATCGCCGCTAGGTGGCGACTCAAAGGGGTCGAACGAAAGAGAGAGTCAGTTTTACCCAGGTTCGGCCCCTCCTATGGAGGTAATAGCCTACGTCCTGCTTTTTGTATATTTGATGAGTAGATCTCGATTACAAGGGTGCGGAATCGCTAACCTAGCTATCGAAAGGTTGTAACTTGAGTCTTTCGTTCCCAGGGGCTTGCCTTTATATACAGGTCAAGCCCTAGGGTTTACAATAGAGTCCAGGTCATATCATGACCCGTGACCTAAAATGTCTCTAACTTGCCTTGTATCTTAAGGAAACTCGGCCGACGTCTTTAGCTTCATGGGCCTTGAGCCGCCATCTTCAGGTGTTTGGGCCGCCTGGCGACTCGAGTCATCCACCGCCTCGTTTGTCTTCATCTTTATGACACAGCCCATCTTGTACTTGATCTCAAGGCTGTTAATATATTTGATCCGGCCCAGTAAGGCGTGTTACACCGTGGAGTTATATCCCCGACATAGTACAACAAAGGTTTCTAGTGGTTGATGGCGGAAGCGGTTCGGGATCTCCAGCATCCATGGGACTCCATTCCCACAGGAACAGCTGACCTGGATAACTCCTATCTTCGTGTGGCTGCTATCTTCGATGCCTAGGTTCCGGGGTTATTGTCGGGGATATAACTCCACGGTGTAACACGCCCTACTAGGCCGGGTCAACGTATCAATAGTCTTGTGACCAAGTTCAAGGCGGGATGTGTCATTAAAACGAGGCAAGCAAGGCGGTGGCAATCTAGAGTTGCCAGACGGCCCAACACTTGAAGACGGCGGCTCAAAGCCCATGAAGTTAAGGACGCCGGTTAAGTTTCCTCAAGATGCAAGACAAGTTAGAGATGTTGTAGGTCACGGGTCATGATATGACCCGGACTCTGTTGTAAACCCTAGGGCTTGACCTGTATATAAAGGCAGGCCCCTAGGGCCGAAAGACTCAAGTTACAACCCCTCGATAGCTAGGTTAGCGATTCTGCACCCTTGTAATCGAGATCTATCCATCAAATATACACAAAGCAGGACGTAGGCAATTACCCCCATAGGAGGGGCCGAACCTGGGTAAACCCGACTCTCTCTCTCTCGTTCAACCCCTTCGAGTCGCCACCAAGCGGCGATGGCCTCACACCCAAGTCCTGTTACGAGGACATCTGCTGGGTTGACAAAACCATGACAGTTGGCGCCCACCATGGGGCTCTCGCCCGGTGGAGTTGACTTTTCGAAGGGGATCCAATCAGGATTTCAGAAGTTTGCGGTGAACCAGATGGTCAAGAACCACCGTGACAAGATCTACGAGCCGGCTTGGAGCGTCAAGGATGACCCCATCGGACATGGGTTTCGAGATCCCGCGGGAAAGATTGGTTTAGAAACTTCCGAGTCGGACATCTACATCAACATCGACGAGCCGGCTCGGAGCGCCCGATCCAATCAACGCCAGGGCGGTCTTCGCCATGTATTCATCGGCTTCACGCAAGGGATCAGCCTTTCGAATGAGCCGGCGTCTAGCGGAGACGTCCTCGTCAATTCGGACGGTACGTCATCCACAGGAGATACGGAGTCAATCTGCCCTCTTTATAATGGCGGACTTGGGGGCTCATTGGAGACGGAAACCCCTGAGGAATACAATGAGTCGCCTCGACAAGTTGCCGTCTACATGGCAGGGGCTACGGCGGTTCCAGATCCGGCCGCAACTGGAGGTTCTGGCAGGTCAACTAAAACACCGGCTCAAGCCATGACTGATCTCATGGCCGAGATGGCAAAACTCGTGGATACCCTGGTCACTGCGGAAAACCAGGAAGAGTGCAATGTAGAGCTAACCAAATTGCGTAGTCAAATAATTGAGGTACAGAAGGAGATTGATGCTGAAAATGCACGGATGGCGGATTTTCAGGCTCGCATACATCAAGAGACGGAGCGCCTTAAGGTCGAGGACTGGCGATTAGGAGTTCAGAGAGAGGCATCGAAGGCGGTTTACGAGAGAACACGCCACCGTGGACTCCCTCCGAACCTTGAGCCACAACAGCTTTTTAACACCCCACAACAGACACCAGGAACTGTTCAGCAACCCTGGAATCGGCAAGAGGAACCAGCTCAACCCCCGCCGGCTCAATCCCCACCTCAGCGATTTCAGACACCACGGGGCCACTTTTCCAATCCTGTTGACAACATGTTGGCTGCAACCCGGAATTTGGAAGCATTGCCTATTAACGGAAACTCCCCTCTTAAGGTTAAACCTAGAAACGCCATCGAGATGCTCAAGACTATTGTGGTACACCAGGCATAGTATTCGTACAGCCGGGATCGGATGCATTCCACTCCCTACGCTAGCAAAGGACATCATGTGGAGTCATCGGCTGTCTCTAGCAGTGGGCGAAGACAGCAGCTTCAGGTCTCTCCAACCCGTCTCATGCCATCAGACGCCCAAGCAGTTGTTGATGCTGCGAGAGGCGCACGATAGGCAGAAGCGGAAGCAGCAGCATGGGCGATCCAGCAGCTTCACCCTCAACCGGCGAGTTTGGGGGCTGGGTCCAACAGGATGATTGGTATACCGTGCTTATCCCCGGCGCTCCGCGCTGAGCGCATGCCAAAAGATTTCAAGGGGCCTCGTAAGGTGCCAAACTACACGGCAGATCTTGAGCCAGCATCTTGGATCGAAAGTTATGAGTTAGCAATGGACATGCTGGATGTCAGTGACGCTGTATGTGCTAAATACATAACCATAATGTTGGAAGGACCGGCTCGGATATGGTTGAAAAACTTGCCGCCTAACTCCATCAACACATGGGCCAAGCTGAAAGAGCAATTCATCAAGAATTTCCAAGGAACCTGCAAGAAGCCTATGACAATAGTAGACCTACAACATTGCATTCAACGAGTAGACGAGTCGGCTCACCATTGCACTCGCTGGGTCGCGGAAATCATCCACTCATCGGACAGCATCACGGCGGCTCAGGCAGTCCTAATATTGGAAAAGAACTGTCACTTCCAGCCTTTGGTCCAGAAGCTCGGGCGGCTCAACCGAAAGGTTCAAGACATGGGCGACTTGATGGACGTTCTCACCATATATGCTGAGTTGGATAGCACGAAGGTTCCCGGCTCAGTTGAGGACAAGACCACCAAAAGCAAAAAAGGTGAAGGAGGGAAAGGTCAGCACGGTTCAGGAGGCAACCAAGGGGCTCAAAATAATAGGCGGAAGTAGCCGGACGGTGGGTCAGACTTTGTGGCCAACACTAATACAGGTTTCAAGAACCAGTGCCGGAACGGTTGACCCGAAGGAGCTTATGATGGGAATAAACCTCGCAATTATGAGGAGGCTCTTAAAGCACCTTGCCCTAAGCACAATACCCAAGATAAGCCGTCTAGCCACTCTTGGGAAAATTGTTATATCATGCAAGAGTTCCATAGGCAGGCTTTCCAGAATAACTCAGGAGGCAATGGTGGAGGACACCCGGGTCAACATGGACCTGGTGGGTCACAAGGTGGCCCAGGGGCTGGTTTTCAACATCAGGGAAATCATGGCAATGGGCAACTTCCTAGCCAGGGCAATCAGCATAATAACCAAGGGGGATTGCAAAGTAATCCCAAGCAGTTGAATAACGGTCAGTACCACTAGCACCTGAATCCCTGAATACAATTCGTACTCTGGAGGATATCAAAGAAGAAATTTTATGTCTCCAAGAGGGAGATAAGCCGGCCTTGGAACACCAATGGCCTTATTAAACTTAGCTCTGCCGACTTTTTTTTCTTGTAATTTCTTCCCCCTTGCAGAATTTTGTATATACTTCTTTATGTTTCGAGTATGAATAAAGCCGGTGATTTTTGTCGTTTCAACTTACAAGATGAGTTTGAGTCTTTATTTTCCGAAACAAAGGGCACCTGCGGGCTTCCGACTCATCGAGTTTAGCTTTCTCACCTTTGTTACCCGGCATAATAATGCCACCTTATTAAGCGCATTTGGGGGCTTCCAGCCCACCGGGCTTAGTTTTCTCACCCTCTTGACCCGGCAAAAATAAACGCCATATATGGTTAAACCTGCGTGTATGCTTGATGCGACTCCGATCAGATGACCCCGTGAACTCTTGACGAGTCAATCCTTTTTTGGACCCTGAACTTGTTGAGGTTAAAACACTGGCTTGAGTCATGAGAGAGCCGGCATACAGAGAGCTAGGATAAACCATGGGTTATCATACCCGCTTCATTGAAGCAAGACCCGAGCCTCGAAAGCCGGTCTTTTCCTGTCGAGCCTCGAAAGCCGGTAGATTATCTTGGTATTATGGTCATATGTCCTTTGCATCAAGGCTAGGACCCTCAAAGATGCCTTCAAAACGGGCAACCTTATATTTCTAAAGCTTCGAGAAACAATCCCCAAAACAAGTACTATGTGCTGAAACTCATCACATAAAAAAAATTGGGCACACTATTTTACCGGTTTGTATAGACAATAACCGCGTTATCAGCCGCATGACCGGCGCAAAATATATTATCAGTTGAAAAAGGCTGAAAAGATTTTCAATTTTGAATATTAATGTTGGCCAGGCCTCATCGAGCCGGCTTATCAACAAGGCCCTACTTTGCTCATCATAGCAAGTTCCAGATTCAAAGTTACTGCCGACTCATATTTCAAAGACCGGATTGAACAATTGAGCTCGCATAGCGACCAATGGACAAACATACCCTCCAACATTGTTGAAAGAGAAATAGATTGGTAAAAGATTAAGCCCAGAAAAATAAGTATCTTGCATCAACAAAAGTGCAAAATGTGCACGATGGCACGACAACAGTTTTTCGGCTATCCCTATTACAAGCTCAAGGAAGCCACAAATTGTTATTCCGCTCAAACTTGGGGGCTTAAGTTGACACGGGGACAATTGAGGAAGCTCGAATCACCAATTACACCATCCGGGTTATGGCGGATAATCTTGCGCGTGAGACGCCTCCGGGTTGTCCACCGATTGGTCTTACGGTTCCTGTATCTGAAGGTTATCCGCATCCCAGTTGCAGTGAGATAAGGCTTGGAACACAGCATCGTCATCAAGAATTGAAGACGGGTCAACTTCAGGGGCAAAGACATGCTCGCGCCATTGAGGAGCCAGACTTTTTGATATTAAATCAGGTGGTGGGATCCGAGTATGATTGGCGTCGTAAGCCGCTTGATAGTTCCTCAGTTTCATCTCAAAAACCAGTTGAGTGGACAACATCTGAGCATCCTTGATACAGGTAGCATAATCCTCCTGGGAAAATTCTGACCCGTCGTTTTTAAATTCGGGAAAGCCCTTTGCAAGCTCAGCTGGATCGAGCTCCTCTCCATAAGCTAAAGCCCGGCTCAATGCATATATCGCGCCAGATCGGGCGGCTAATCTTTTTAGCTATGGAATATGTTGAGGAATGGTGGAAAGACACTCCAGCACTTTCTTGATAAACTTTAAGGGCTGCTTATCCCCCATTGTTGCCTCGATTGCAAGATGACTCCCAGCGTAGAGTTGCTCTGTCTGGGAATAAACAGCCTTAAGCATCAGCAGGCTATTATCATAAAAGCTGCAAGTTCGGGGGCCTGCAAAATAAAATCCATACATGAGTCGCCGGGCGCATTATATCTATATCTCAAGAAGGCAAGAGGTTATATACTTACCAAAAATGGCATGGGTCATCTGGGCAATGTGCCGCTTCAACCTAGATAGCTCTTCGGTGATGGGTTTGAGCTGGCCCTCAGCATTCTCGCATCGTAGCCTTGATTGCGACATGACTCCCAGCATAAAGTTGCTCTTTCAGGGAGTAAACAGCCTTAAGCATCAACGAGTTATTGTCATAAAAGCTGCTAGTCCGGGGGCCTGAAAAATAAAACCATTGCATGAGTCGCTAGGGGCCTTATATCTGTATCACAAAAGGATATATGATGAGAGGCTATATACACTTACCAAAAATAGCTTGGGTCATCTGGGCAATATGCCATTTTAACCCGGACAATTCTTCGGTGACAGGTTTGAGCCGGCCCTTAGCATCCTCTGCACACCTCAACAGAGCCGCCTTTTCATCCTCGAAGGATTTCTTCTCCTTTAAAAAAGCCTGCCTTAGCGTTTTCCAGCTCGATCAATGAGAGGCGAAGTTTTTTTTCAACTTCTGCCTGGGAGTTTTCTCCTTTCTCCAGATCTTTTTTTCAAACTGGTCACGCTGGATTCGGCTATCTTCAAAGCTTCCTGCATCATAAATAAATTCTATGTCAAGTCCCAAGCAAATTGCAAGCAATATATTTGGCACTTGGGGGCTAATGTATCTCAGCTCTTTTTGTCATTGAAGATGTGAAAAGACCCGAGTCATCTCAAGGAGATGAGCCGGCCCTTGGGGGCTACAGGTCAAAAGTTCCTCTAAGTTATTACAAAAAGACCCGACTCATCTCAAGGAGATGAGCCTGCCCTTGGGGGCTACAGGTTGAGTCAGTCAAGTATTCGCAAGACCCAGCTTATCTTAGAAAGATAAAGCTAGGCCTTTGGGGCTACAAAAGGATATATGATGAGAGCATATAAAAGAGAACATACCTCATATTTATTTCTCATCATTCTAACAAGACCGATTTCCATCTCACGGGTTGTAGCCAGGCGGTCCAAACAGGCAGCATGAAGATCTTCAACACTAAAACTCTCATAGTTTGGAAGCTCCAACTTGGTCTTCCCTTTTTGTTGCATCACCACTTCATCCTTAGCAACAACCTTTGTTAACACCCAGGAAATCTCAGGAGCAACATAACTCGTCCCAGTAATAATAACTTCAGGAGTATCTTTGTTTGTTACTGAAGGATTGGGCGGGTCAAGGTTAACTGCTTCAACAGTTACGACATCAGTATTGGTTGGTTCAGATGGAAGAGGTAAATCATTTTGGATATCCTGAGGGTCTTCAGGATGATCAACATGAATTTCATGAGCCGCCGGATCAAGAAGCTCTGGCTCAGGGGCCTCCGGGTTAACAGAAGACCCGTTAGTCTTCCTTTTCTTGGCTTTGGCCCTGCCAAGTTAAAGAGTATAATAAGAAGAATGGAAAAAAACAATAGTGTACTCAAACAGATGAATTGATGAGGAGTTTACCCATGATTGATGACAAAGGGTGCCAGCTTGGACGCAGTTGAGTCGTCCGATGAAGGTGGCGACTCCTAATTAATCAAGGCATAGGAGTCAAAAGTTGACACATCAAGTCAGAACTTCCTTGGAAGTTTGGAATATTAAGTACCTTGGCTGGTCGTTTCTCGGCGGCTGATTTATCAGGTAAGCCCTCGACAAGATCACCACTCCCACTTCGGGACTGACGCCTAGACTGGTGCTGGGTTTTCTTCAAAATAAAGTAAGGATCTAGATGAGCGTCCAGGTGAGATAAGCCTACTTTCCGAACAACCCACCTTGTTTTCAACGGAGGCGAAGGTTCTGAGTCGGAAGAGATGGAAATTACCTCAACATCGCCTGCACGGCTTGTTTCAACATCACCCTAAGAGGAAAAGGCGTCAGATAGATTCAATAAAATAAAACAAAAGACTAATTTTACCTCTGATCGGGTACCAGTGGCAGCTGTTTCGTCCATAGGAGACGGTCCTTCTGCAGCCGCCTTATTTTTCTTCTTGGTCGGGGCGGCTTTGGGCTTGTTTGCCGCGGTCTTGATGCGTCTCCGATTCCAGAAAGAAGAGGTAGCCTGCAAAATTAAACATTCAGATCAAGAAAGCAAAGGCTCAAAGTTTGTTCAAAAAAGCCGGATTAATATCTTAAAGGTTTTGTATCGGAGGAGATGGGTTAAGGGCGTAGAAAGGTTTCAACCCATCCTTGCTGCAAGTCTCCTAGCTTTTGCCTAGCAGCTTCTTCACCATACGGTTTATTTTGCCGACCTCCAAGGAAAAATTGATGTACCGTTGAGCGCCGTTCAAGTCGCCAGAGTAAGTACACATTAAGCCACTATGCAGGCTTAACGGAAGAATCCTCCAAGATACCCAACACCGGGTTAAGTCAACCCAGTCAACTCGTTGGCTAGTAGAGCCCTCAACTTTGGATAAACGTGGGCGTGTTGGGAGCGTTCCTCTGGAGGAGCCCAACCTGGAAGCTCAAGATCCATGGGAAGGCGGTTGGGCCTATAACCCGGCAAGGGATTTTCATCAGCAGGAGCGGTGTTTCGACAATAAAACCAAGTCTTGTTCCACCCTTTAGGGTGGCTTGGTAAGGTGGCAGCAGGAAAAAGGACGTCCTTCCGCCTTTGAATTGAAACCCCGCCAAGTTCTAAGCCGGGACCATCCACACACTCTGTTTGCTGGTTCAAATAGAAGAACTCCCTGAAGAGGGAGACAGTGGGTTCCATTTGAAGATACACCTCGCAAAATACTTGGAACTGGCAGAGGTTCGATATAGAATTAGGGGCCAGGTCTTGAGGATGAAGATGGAAGAAATGTAAGACGTCCCGGAAGAATTTTGACCCGGGAGGTGAAAAACCCCTCTGACGGTGATCCAATAATATCACCACTTCCCCCTCCTGGGGGTTTGGGATTTCCTCTCCAAGGACGACTCGCCAGCCAACCACATTTTGAGGCGGTAGAAACCCATGTTCCTCATAATCCTTTAAGTGAACATCAAAAACTTGAGTTGCCACCTAGTTGCAGGCATTTGACTCCGACATAATGAGTCACCTGGATAAAGTAAAAGAGGGCGGCTTAAGTAAATGGTTCAAGTAAAATGATCTAAGTATTTGCAATGAAAGCGCAAGCCTTATAAAGAGCCAGAGTCTATACAATGGCTTACACATATGACGGGTTATAATTGTTAAGCCGGCAGACGTAAGGGCGACTTGTGCTAAGGACCAATGATTTCTCAGAAAGTTTTGCTAAGTGTAAGACAAACAAGTTTCCCTCGGAGCAGCAACAATTTTGGATCTAAGAATAGTTCAAAAAGGCGAAAATATTTGTTAATCCTAAAGGCGGAGGAGCAGAGAAGCAATGACGGTACACTTCATCTGTTGCTTGGAAGAATTAAAAGCATATCATACACGAAACGGAGTTGGAGTCTCTACCGTTTACTTTGGTGATTACGTTCGCGGGATCCACTCACAGAGTTAGCAATGATGATGAAACGGAGAAAGGTTGCCAAAGAACTCAAAGAACCTCGAGGTGCTATAATGGATCTAGGTCAGAGGAAAGATGACTTACTCGAGTGGTCGCCGGTGGCGGAGGAAGTGCGCGGAGGATTGACTGGCGAAGAAGAAATGCCGCGACGACCTCGAGGAAGATCGCCGAGATGAGGAAAACACAGCGGTGACACGAGGAGCTTCTGGGCTTGAGGAAGAAGAAGAAGCGAAGAGGAGAAGTGGAAAGTGAATTAGGGGCCTTTCGATAAATATTTAAAGGGAAGGAGCTCGAAGAAGCAACTGACAGGCACGGCAATAGAGGGAATACAGTAAATTTCGGGAAACAAAAACGCCTCGATTTTCGGGATAAGCAGATATTACCAGATTCACCATGATGTCATTATTGTTCTTCCGGATTGACAACAGATGACGTCACAATAAATGAACACTAGAAAAATGACAAGCGAAGAAGTGGAACAAGCCAGTGTTATGAAATTCATAGAAAGTCAAGTCCAATAATGAGCCGCCAAAGGAAGAGTCAAGAATTGACATGAACGGGTTCAAATCAATCTGGGGCCTAATGTCGGGGATATAACTCCACGGTGTAACCCGCCCTACTGGGCCGGGTCAATGTATCAACAGTCTTGTGACCAAGTTCAAGGCGGGACATGTCATTAATACGAGGCAAGCAAGGCGGTGGCAATCTAGAGTCGCCAGACGGCCGAACACTTGAAGACGGCGGCTCAAAACCCATGAAGTTAAGGACGCCGGTTAAGTTTCCTCAAGATGCAAGACAAGTTAGAGATGTTGTAGGTCACGAGTAATGATATGACGAGGACTCTATTGTAAACCCTAGGGCTTGACCTGTATATAAAGGCAGGCCCCTAGGGCCAATAGACTCAAGTTATAACCCCTCGATAGCTAGGTTAGCGATTCCGCACCCTTGTAATCGAGATCTATCCATCAAATATATGCAAAGCAGGACGTAGGCTATTACCTCCATAGGAGGGGCCGAACCTGGGTAAACCCGACTCTCTCTCTCTCGTTCAACCCCTTGGAGTCGCCACCAAGCGACGATGGCCTCACACCTGAGTCCTGTTACGAGGACATCTGCCGGGTTGACAAAACCACGACAGTTATCGTCATTGTGATCCTCTCCAAAATACGCAATCTAGCCAAGACAATAGCTAGGGACAAGCCAGTGAGTACGTTTTAATGTACTCGCAAACATCATGAAAACAGATATAATAAAGCAGGTGAATTGCATGCACTGAGATTATTAACAAGCATTCAGTCAGAGAAATTCATGATGCAAGTAAGCAGATAGTTCATACTGAAAATAAATGAGCAATCAAGGAATTGAGAACAAAAATGGAACATCGGGCGGTAGTCCTCCCGAAAATTCCAAGAAAATAAAATGATCTGATCGGGTGTCTGAAGCGACGCCTCGAAAGGATAAAAATAAATATTCAACATGCCTTAGTCGGGCGTCTGAGCGACGCCACATAAAGGGCTTATACGAAAATAATAGGATTTGCGACAGTCGGGCGTCTGGAGCGACGTCACGTAAAGGGCTTATAAAGAAAATAAATAATATGTGTGCCACAGTCGAGCGTCAGGAGCGACGTCACGTAAATGGCTTTTAAAGAAAAATAAATAACATGCGTGCCGCAGTCGGGCGTCTGTGCGACGCCACATAAAGGGCTTATGAGATAATAATAACAATGAGTATCCAGGAGGTAGAACCATTCCAGGGAATACTCAATAATTCAAATAATATAAATGGTTAGTCCACAATAATAATTATCATTCCTCACACTTCATGATCAGTATTCTAGTTTAGAAGATTTGTCCGAAGACCGACACTAAGACTGACACTTGACATATCCCAGACTGTAGTCCTTAACCGCGGACACGGCTATTCAAATAGATGAATACTCTGTAGAGGTTATACTCTTTACCCACGAGTAACGAATTTCTTTAGTCATTCCGAGACTAATTCCGCTAACGGTCTTTGAGTTGAAATAACACCTGACCCGCACACACCAGCTTAACTTCCCGGTGCCTGGAATCACCCACGACAATCGTTAAGCCAAACTCTAAGTGGGGAGACTACAATCTTGAGTAGCATGGGATCACAATATTTATAACGCGCGCAAACAGGGGCGCTACCCCCTCGGTCCAACCGGAACACCCATGCCCCCGGACCAAGTCACATGCCTACCAGTGATCAGTGGTATCTTTCACTATGGCCTCTCTCTATGGTGTGTGCAAGGAAAGGGGTTGACGACTCATGGAACTATACCCTACCTGCGGCAGGGAAAGTGGTAGTACGAAACAAGTATGGGGGTTACTGGAACAAGACTCGATCTATGGTCGACTCAAGAGGTTTATATATTTTCCTGCATGGTTAGCACAACAAAAAAATTCACAATTATCCAACAGGGTCACCACCCATCATGCCCCGTCATGCCCTCACTGATCACTCTCGTCACCACGAGATATTAGTTTTTGCGGTCATACCTTACCCATGACAAACCTTCCTTCGGAGTTTGTCCGGACCAGCTTAGGCATACGTGGCATGAGGCAGTAACCACTTCTCATGTATATCTCATGAATCAACAGCAAATTTAATTTCCACCATATACATTTATGCATGAATAACTTCGTATGAAATTCCTTTATTTCATGTAACATAATCATGATTTATTTCTCCTAGCAAGCAAACAACCAACTTGTATCATATCAAGTGTTCAAGATGCTTGCCTTGGGTTTGCAGAAGGGTGGGGTGCACTCCAGGAAATTTGAAAATATTCCTCCCTCCATTCTTCCTATTTTTGAAATTATTGAAATCAACACATATTTCCAAAACAGTGCAAAAAAGTTGTTTGAATATTTTTGCAATAAATCTGTAATAAACTTGATGAAATTTGAGGAATGCCATAAAAAATCAGTTTATTTGAAGTTGTAGTTTTAAAGTTATAAGCAGCCAAAGTCTGGGTCAAATCTGATTTTTAATTAAAAGGATAAAAAGAAAACGCTCGGTATAGAATATGCTTTCGAGAAGCGGAAATGTACTTTCCCGAAAGACGTCTCCACTTAAGACGAGCTGGCGCGGCGTCAGTCGCTGATAGTGGGCCCGCCTGGCCCACTGGTCATGTTTGACCGGTCCACCCGCCCTCATCTCCTTTCGACCGAGCGGAGGCGGAGCTCCGGCGATCGGCACCGGCGAACGGCGACTCCACCCAGGGATTTGATCACATGAGCGTGATCAGGGGATCGAGGCGAAACCGTGGGTACTCTCCAGGGTCGCCGCGGTGGATGGAGTCGTCGGCGTCGAGCTCCCCCGAAGAGCTCCGACGGGTCAGAAATGGGGCGTCATCCTATGAGCCTTCTTCGGCAAAATTGAGAGACGGGGATAGCTCTGCGAGGTCATGGTGGTCTCCTAGCTCTGTGGGTTTTTGGGATAGGGGGGCTCTGCGACGAATTCGACAGAGGGGCTCCGGCGGCTGCCATTGCCGCAGGTGAGGGAGACGGTGGCTACTGGTCCATTGGGCGCTATGGAGGACTCTAAGAGGAGGAGGAGGTGCTGGCCGAGACTGATAGACAGAGGGGAGGGCCTTTTCTAGGCTAGCGATGTTGTCTCCGTGGCTTCCCGAAGATGGACAAGCTGGTCGGCCGTTTACGACAAACAGGGAAGGTGAGGGCTGGCTGGCTAAGCTTGTCAGGGATACCAACATGGCTACGGATGAGCACGGCGAGCTGGAGGTCTCGGGGCGCACCAGGTGGCTCGGACGACACCGACCACAGCAGGCGACGGCTAGTGCTTGGCGCGCCGGGGACGTGGCAACGACCGGTGCATGGTCGGGGCTAGCGGACGAGAGCGGTCATGTTCCAGGGGGCAGCTGGCGCTCCGGGAGCGACTGGGCGGCACCAACCAGGGCAGAGGCAGCTGCGGCCAGCGGCTAGCTGCCAAGAGGCTACAACGGCAGTGCTGCCGGGCGCGGGGAGACGGTCGGGAGGTGCTGGCTATTCGAAGGGGACGCGGTCGTGGCCCTGCGGGCGGCGAAAGGCAAGGGGGCGCGGGGTAGGTGGGGTGCGACGGCTCGGGCAAGTGCATGCAATATGCACGCTCTGCTCCCACTCTGGGCATGCCCACCAGGTGCTCGATGCAATGTCCGACATAGCTATCAAGCTCCGATGTACATAAAAACTCCCAAAGCTAGGTTACTGGTTGAGGCAAGGCTATAAGACATGCTAGTTGGGCCAGGGAAGCTAGTTCACAATGCAAACATAGAACCATGCCAAATCTGGACATGCACTACAGGTGCTCGACAGAATGCCAGAGCCACCTATGGGGGTTTTCTAAAAATGAAAATTGGCAGGCTAGGGTCTCTTTAGATGTTAAAGAGATTTGTGAGGTTAGTTTGGGGAAAGATAAAACTTCCTAGTGCATTTTTTGTCAGAATCCAATTCTGGACAGAAACTGCAGAAGATATTTTGGTAAACCTAAAAGATGAATTTGGGGCTAAACTCTTGGACTTAAGGGTTTGGTTGGAAGGAAAATAAGGAGGAAAAATCTCATGGTCATTAGGGCAAAATAAAATAGGGTTGCATAATTTTTAAAAGAACACAAATGGGTTTTTGCATAAAATTGGATCATATGCTTCTCATGACTTCTCCAAAATTTTATGGAATTTTTAAATAAATATTTAAACAGATTGTAGTGCAACAATGGTATTCTCAGAATAGAAAATGCCATTTAAAAGAGTTAGTTGTGGGCAAGTTTTATTATAAAAACTGTTCCTCATAAATTTGTAAATGGAATAAGATTATTGAATGAAAATATTCAAGACCAAATTTACTTTCCAAAAATCTATACTTGGAGGGAAGAATTTTTGAAAAGAAGGTTCTGAAATCAGGAAAAGACCAATATAATAAAAAGTTTTATTTCTGGCCAAATTTTAAATTAATAAAAATATGGTTAAATTTTTTTGGGGCGTTACAGATGCCTCTTCTCTCCTTGATTTTTTCTAGAAACAACATAAAGCAATAGGTGTGTGCTGCAAAAATATAAAATTATTAAGGGTTCGTATGGCTTTTATTATAAACTAATTGAGTTTTATGTGCATTTAATGTACATAATTCAAATATGAACTACAGTCACAAGGTCTATGTTGGGTAAGGCCTCGTCATATAAAGCACAAATATGTTGTGGTATTTTTTAGCGTCCACTTTGAGAGAAAGAGCAAGCATTATTAATAGCCAACAATGGAATTTTGGAACAAAAATATGTCACGTTACCATCACAAACGGGCGTATTATTTATAATTCATGGACGTTCTACAGACCATTAACATGCTTCCACATGTCGTTCTCTGTATTGGCAAGGAGGTAGCGTGCGGACAAGTGTTTGAGTAGACGGGTGGCATGCGAGCCGTGTCCACCGCACGCTCATCGGGGAGGTGTGTCCTTTGCCAGTCATCAAAGACGTTTCAGACTGAATACCCGTATGCAAACTGAGGACAATGGTTCCTTCCATACTAAGCCAAGCGAAAATCCGGCGCAAAGGAATTTTTTCATTGCATCATCACAAACGGTTGTGAAAGATGACCCGTGTGCTCTTCCCAATGCTACACCTTGTACTGGTGCTAACTGCTAAGGTTGCCATGTATGCAAAAAAACTGATGTGGGAAGGTAATTAAGAGGAGAGATATGAGTTTGGTGACCACATTAAGAAACAATGCCAAGTGCGTGAAGCTTGGCAAAACACTTAAATGAAGGAAACTCACCAATGCATTTAAGAGTTTAGTTACTAAATCATTAAATGAAGGGACCTTAGCAACAATGCATTGTGGACTTGAGTTGCTAAGACATTTAATACACCAAGCACCCCATCTAAGCACCGATCGATGCATTGGCTGCAGCAGTCAGGTAAAATTTGAATCTGTCATATTGGGTAAATTTTCATTTGTCAAATTGTAAACACTGACATTTGTCAAATTTTGCAGGAACAAAATCACTATTACGGTGCAATTTCGCAACTGAAATTAAGTAAACATAGATTTCATTCATAGATTAAGCATTGGTCTTTGTACAAAACAGTTCAACTCGACAGCTGAATCGAACAAACTTTTCCCTAATTGTTGCCAACCACGTACTGAAATAGCTAGTTCAACTATATATACTAGCTAATTTAAAGTAGGTGGGACAGTTCAACTATATCTATAGTTAGATGAACTAAACAAAATAGCCCCTAAATACTACTCCGGAGGGGCTTTGTGCTACTGCCAGCAGCCTTCTCCTTTGTCAAGCGCGTTCAGTAAGAGGCAGAGGAGGAGTCGAATTCGTCGGCTGCCGCTGCTACCCTCCGCCGCTCCTGACGTGCCTCCTCGAAGCGGCGGGACTCGGCATAGATCTCCTCATTCCGCGCCACAACTGTGGCATCTGCTGCGGCCACGGTGGCGGTGAGCCTCTTTGCGTGCTCGACCTGGCGCTCCTCCTCCTCATCTAGGAAGTTGATGTAGTGCGCTAGGCCACTGACACAAAAGCCGAGCGACTGGGCTTCGGCGGCGGCCTCCTCCTCCCGCCTTCGGGTCGCGATGGTGGAGCGGGTGATGGCCCTGGCGGCTGACCATGGGGTGGCTGCCAAGACAGACGCTGGTGTGGTGGCGGCCAAGGGGGGCGCTAGTGGGGTGGCGAAAACAGCGGACGGCGATGGGGTGGGGGTCACGGCGGTCGCCGGCAGCAGCTGCCTTCGGGCATAGGTGGAGGAGCGTGTGGTGGGTGCCGTGCGCACAGCCAACAAGGACGCCACATGCACTACACGCTTCCAGGTAATGCGCCGCCGACGTGGTGCAGCCTCCTAGCTAGAGTTGCCCTCTAGCGGAGTGGCAGAGCGACGACGACGGAGAGGTGGCATTGGCGATTGGGGGAGAAGCAAACTTGGGAAGCTACAAGAAGGGAGGGGATGAATGCGATGTGGAGACGCCGGCTGTGAGGGTTTGTAAAGTAGGCGGCAAAGGCGAGCTGGGAGGGAAGCTTGCGCGCATTCCTGCGCGGTTGCGAGGGAACGGGAAGCCCAAAAGAAACGTTGCGTGCTCCCGAAGCATTGGGTGTTTGGGGGATTTCGGCGAGCCGGGCAGGAAGCTTGCGCGGGAACCTGCGCGCTCCTGAAGCGTTCACCGGGATCCTCGGGCGGCAACGCGGTGACAAGACGGGACGGAGGTGGGAGAAATGACAAGTACACAAACGGTTAATAAAAAAACTGTTTGCGTTTTATTACAAAGAAAACGGTCGTTCTGTACGCACCGTCGCGAATTAATCTACGCATGAGGCGGTCGATGCGGCCACGGCGCACTGTGCTCGCGCCCGTGCGCGCCCGCTCTGCCGGCGTCGACGCGTGAACGATCACGTATGTTCAGGGCGCCATATGCATGAAGTTGCGCCGCTCCCGGAGCCACCATCTAGTTAAGCGCTGCAAAAACTGCCATGCGGACGTGCCGAAATTCCAGGCCGTCCGGCGCAATTTATTCCCGCGGCCATTTATCTTCGTCTCTTCCACCTTCCGATCGCACCACACAACACAAGAAGCACACCCACGATCTCTTCATCGCTTCAACCTTCCCGTGCGGATCCAATGGCGGATGTCGGCGCCGAGCGGCAGTTCGCCAAAATTGTCAAAGTGGACACCCACATTAGGAAGACGGACCTCTCGGTGGTGTACACCAACGACCCAGTCATGGTGGTGAACTCCATCAACACGTTGGAGCATCTGCTTGCTGAGGATGACAAGTACAAAGTGGTCAGCTTCGACCTCGAGTACACCGACGGTCGTGCCGGGCATGATCAGAAGGTTGTCGTCGTCCGGTTGTGCGTGCGCCATCACGTGCTCGTCTATCACTACTGCCTGGCCACAAGGCCTTGCGAGCGTTTCGCCAGCTTTGTCAATAGTCCCGACTACAGGTTCGCAACGGTTGACACCACCAATGATCTAAAGGTGCTCAAGACTTTGGGCTTGTCCTGCCAGAAGATTGTCAACATCCAAGGTTAGTACAGGGTCTGGGGCGGCGAGAAGATGATGCAGAAGGACTCCCTGGTTGACCTCGCCGCGGCCATCATCGACCCCTACTACAGAGACATGAAGGCTGAGTGCCATAAGGACAAGTTTGCGTGGCACAAGGCCGGGGTGAACGAACTGGATGAAGAACACATCCAGTACGCGACCAAGGACGCGTACACAAGCTACGAGATGTACAGGAGGATCATTAACATGAGGAAGTACCTCCTTCCTGTAGACGGCGAGGGATAGCCACAAGCAAAGTAGTGTCGGCAACCGTCATCAGAAGAACAATATGCTTTGGTGATCGTCTACTTCTTGTAAATTTATATTGAGGAATGTACATGTGTTGTGTAGTCACTTACGTAACTGGATGTTCAAGTTGGTTATGCAACAATAATGTTCGTGTTCTGTACACAGAGCATATAGATGTTGTGCAAACAGAGCAAATCACATCTCATACAATTATTAGCAACAACTGTTTGCCCACAACACACACATGTTGTCAGGATGAATCATTTGGGTTATTATTGGTCTTCCCACACAATTCTGATGAATGAACTATTTGCCGAGTACCCACAACACACACTGTTGTCAGGATGAATTGTTTGGGTTATTATTGGTCTTCCCACACAATTCTGATGAATGAACTATTTGCCGGGTATGACACACGCCTTCTTAGGCTAACTCGTTTGTGTTCTGCTGGATCAGCACAAACAGTTTGTCCGAGTGAACATTTCGCCGCACTTCGCACACGTATGTAGTTTGTTAAACGTTTCTATTATATTCCATAATAACAAATAGTTCATCAGAACAAACTGTATGCGACGCATCACACACACAACTCTTTTTTGAATCGTTTGATGGTTACTCCATCGCACACGGTTTTCGTCATTGGCGTGGAGCTTGAACTATACCGTTTGCAATTGATCGATCGCACACAGTATGGTCGAAGGGTCTCTGATTGATGTGTCGTCTTTGGACCATCCTGCAGTAGTGTAGGTTATAGAGCTAGTTCAACTCTAGTGTAAGATTATTTGAACTAGGTCTTAGAGCTAGTTCATTTCTAGCGTAATTTTTTTGAACTAGGTTATAGAGCTAGTTCAACTCTATAGTAAAATCTATTATCTACTAAAAGGAAAATACGAATCAAAAATAGAGGAATTAGCTAGAAAATCCCACATTAATCAGAAAATATCGACCCTTCATCTGGTGGACCGTGATATATTAAGGTATTATGGCCGTTCGATCTTCGTAACATGTAAACATAAAAAAAGTTACCCACGTCTGCCATCTAACGTGAACACATGTTCCCTTCGAAAGAAAAGAAAAAAAACAAATCCCCCTCCCGTGAACTAACCAGCCGGCGGACTTTGGATGAGGTCAATTAAAAACGTTTGATTCCTGTAGCGTTTGATTCCTGTAGCGCACCTCCTGCTCAGTAGCTCACCGGCAAACCAGTCCAGCCTCCGCCCACCATATTAATCCACATCAATAAAATTATTTGACAGTTGGATTTAGAAACCACAACCAAGATTAGAATTCATATATACGTACAAGTATGTGCAGTTTGTGTGTTTCAGCATGTCACGTGTATCACAAAACTAATCCCATAGCTGCCTGAAAAAACTAATACAAAAGCTAGCCTGCCATTGCTAGAGTTTGGCCTATACGGACGTGTTAAAATTAGTGGCTTGGATCTAATTACATGCCGAGTTCGCCTAGATCGTTTTTAAAGTGAACGATGCATAGCTGGGCGTACAGGTAGGACAATAAAAGATGGCCACACGGCCGCAGCGGGCACGCGGGTACAGATTGCAACAAATACTTCCTTCGATCTGAAACTACCATATTACATTGTATATGGATAGCAATAATGCCCATGCGTTGTAACGGGAGACATTTTTACCCATCTGATGTGTCCGCGAGTTTCTTTTCTTTCATCAATGCAGTCTTCCGTGCACCTCCGTTTAATTGCTCGCCACTTAATTAGGCCATATAGGGCAGCATATTCCTTCCTTCTTTTAACGGGACTCATTCTCTTCTTCTTGCGTCATCATTCTCATCCTCTACTTATTGATTTTCAAGCCGATTTATTGAGTCGATCGATAACAAGTAACTCCAAGACTTATATAAATTGATGGTTTTGGTTCTGAGGAGGTGAAGTGGTATTATTTAACGAAAACAGGAAAAGCCAACTTATTGAGTTGGTGTTTTTACGGGACCAACAGAGGCCCGACGAAGCTTGCATTATGTAATTGCAGTCGGTCTATTCTGAGCGTAGGTTACAAATAAAAAATTTGTGCATTTATTTTTTCCTCAGGGCCCAATAAAAAAAAGATGTGACGGGCCAAGGCCCAAAGCATGCCCAGCCGAGTTGGTTTCTGGGCAAGCCAGGACATACAAAAAGGAAACGAGATGTACGAAAAAGGGTTGATGGACGAAAAAAGAGGAGAAACAATCCTCCCTTTAATATTAGGGAAAGAAGAGATATTGTCATATACGGCATAATAAGAAATTCTATATGGTACAAAACTATGCACGTGGTAAAGGCATAGAAACCAAAAGTACACATTAAAATATAATATATTTGATGATTTGCTTTTAAAGAAAACAATATTTGAATCTCGATTTGATGGAAAATAGGTCATAAGTTCACCGTCTAAGCCTTCTTTAATATTTGAAAATAAACCAAGGGTCCAATGCCATATATATTCCAACCAAACGTACATGTCACCAATGATTTATTATTACTTAAAAAATTGAATTATATATAGGAAACATTTCTACTTTCGTCCATATATAATATAATTTTTTTACATTTTTATCTTCATATAAATTAACGACCGCCTACCACAACAACAGACAACCCAAAATTGTCTTCAGTGTGTCCGTGTACTGTATCTATAATTTTGTATTGTCTTTATCTATATTGTTTCCGTGTTCTGTCATTTCTAATGAATTTGAGATTAAATTATACAATGACATATATTCTTTCTAGCCAAAGAACTACTATATCGCCACATATAAATACTCATAATTTTAGTCACCCTCCCAAAAAAAGTGTACCCTCTTGTACTGGTAGTCACCAATGTATGGCAAATATATCTTACTTCATAATTGTATCTAAACATAATATAGCCCTTAGATCTTCATAATTATTTTCAAATTGACATCTGATCATTCATCTACAAAACCTGCATTAGGTAATCGCTACGTATAAATACTCAGAAATTGTACCAGGTATCACCCCCCCCCCCAATGTAATACTTTTCTTGCATCTCACAATAGTCACTATAATGTGTCATGATCTACAGTTTCATGTACCATAGCAATGGCAGACAACTGTTTGTATAGATTGTAAAAAAATTCTAATTTGTTCCATCTATTTACTATTGTTTTGGGAATCATCTTAATATATTATTTTGTATTGCTTTCATACTACATAAAATGACAACCAACTTTCAAGATAAGTTACAATAGAAATTAAATTGTTAGCAAGATTCCCAACACAAAATAAATAAATACTTTCCAATTGCAATGCTATAGAATGAAACCCTCACTGAATACACCTTAGATGTATCAACATCTAAAAAATATCATGTATAATGCAATAAAGTGGGTAAATAGGAGTAAAAAAATTCAACTCGAGATAAAAAGATTACTTAAGATATACAGACAATAAGAATGGTGCCCTCACAAAATACACATTTACAAATATATAAAAATCTAAAATATTATGTACCATACAATAAAGGGGAGAAATAAGAAGAAAAATGTTAACATGAGATAAAATTAAATACTTAACACTTACAATGCAATAAGGATGATGCCCTCGCATTTGCGAGGGCCACACTACTAGTTATTTTAACAACGTTATAGAGCTAGTCAACTATAGTGTAAAATGATTTGTACTAGGTGATAGAGCTAGTTCAACTCTAGTGTAAAATTATTTGTTCTAGGTCATAGAGCTAGTTCATTTCTAATGTAAATGTTTTGAACTAGGTTATAAATCTAGTTTAACTCTAGTGTAAAATTATTTGAACTAGGTTATAGAGCTAGTTCAACTCTATGTTAAAATTATTTCAACTATATTATAGAGCTGGTTCAACTCTAGTGTAAAATGATTTGTACTAGGAGATAGAGCTAGTTCAACTCTAGTGTAAAATGATTTGTACTAGGTGATAGAGCTAGTTCAACTCTAGTGTAAAATTAATTGTACTAGGTCATAGAGGTAGTTCATTTCTAGTGTAAATTATTTGAACGAGGTTATAGATCTAGTTCAACTTTAGTGTAAATTATTTGAACTAGGTTATAGAGCTAGTTTAACTCTAGTGTAAAATTATTTGAACTAGTTTATAGAGCAAGTTCAACTGTAGTGTAATATTATTTGTACTTGGTCCTAGAGCTAGTTTATTTCTAGTGTGAATTTTTTGAACTAGATCGTGGATCTAGTTTATTTGTAGTGTAAATTTTTTAAACTAGGTTATAGAGCTAGTTCAACTCTAGTGTGAAATTCGATAAACTAAGTTATATAGAGCTAATTCAACTCTAGTGTAAAATTATTTTTAGTAAGTTATAGAGCTAGTTCATTTCTAGTGTAAATTTTTCGAACAAGGTTATAGCGCTAGTTCAGCACTAGTGTAAATTATTTGAACTAAGTTAAAGAGCTAGTTCAACTCTAATGTAAAATTATTTGTACTAGATCATACAGCTAGTTCATTTTTAGTGTAAGTTTTTTGAACAAGGATATAGATGTAGTTCAACTCTAGTGTAAAATGATTCCAACTAGGTTATAGAGCTATTCACCTCTAGTGTAAAATTATTTGTAGTAGGTTAGAGAGCAAGTTCAACTCTAGTGTAAAATTATTTGTACTAGGTCATTGAGGTAGTTCATTTCTAGTGTAAAATTATTTGTACTAGGTTATAAAGCTAGTTCTACCCTAGTGTAAAATTACTTGTACTAGGTCATATAGCTAGTTCATTTCTAGTGTAAAATTATTTGTACTAGGTTATAGAGCTACTTCAACTATACTGTAAAATTAGTTGTACTAGGTCATAGAGCTAATTGATTTCTAGTGTAAATTTGTTGAACTAACTTATAGAGGTAGTTCAACTCTAGAGTAAAATTATTTAAACTACATTATAGAGCTAGTTCAACTATAGTGTAAAATTCTGTAAACTAAGTTATAGAGCTAGTTCAAGTCTAGTGTAAATTTTTCATACAAGGTTATAGCGCTAGTTCAACACTAGTCTAAAAATTTTTGAACTAGCTTATAGAGCTAGTTCAACTCTAGTGTAAAATTATTTGTACTAGGTTATAGAGCTAGTTCAACTCTAGTGTAAATTTATTTTTACTAGGTTATAGAGCTAGTTCAACTCTAGTGTAAAATTATTTGAACTAGGTCATAGAGCTAGTTCATTTCTAGAGTAATTTTTTTGAACTAGGTTATAGAGCTAGTTCAACTCTATAGTAAAATTATTTTAACTACGTTATAGAGCTAGTTCAACTTTAGTGTAAAATTATTTGTACTATGTAATAGAGCTAGTTCAACTTTAGTGTAAAATTATTTGTACTAGGTCATAGAGCTAGTTCATTTCTAGTGTAAATTTTTTGAACTAGGTTATAGAGCTAGTTTAACTCTAGTGTAAAATTATTTGAACTTGTTTATAGAGCTAGTTCAACTCTAGTGTAAAATTTTGTAAACTACGTTATAGAGCTTGTGCAACTCTAGTGTAAAATTATTTGTTCTAGGCCATAGAGCTAGTTCATTTTTGTAAAAAAATTGAACTAGGTGATAACGCTAGTTCAACACTAGTGTAAATTTATTTTAACTAGGTTATAGAGCTAGTTCAACTCTAGTGTAAAATTATTTGTACTAGGTTATAGAGCTAGTTCGACTCTAGTGACTACTGGAATCAGAGGATTTGTCGTCCGCCAGTTCATTGCCGTCTGCCAGCGGACGACATAGAATGTCTTTGCTCTCAGCTTCCAAAAAACAGACGGCAAAGAACTGGCTGATGGCAAATATTTTGTTTGCCATCAGTCAGTTCTTTGCCATCTGCCAGCTGACGGCAAAGAGCTGAAAGGCAGACGGCAAAGAGCCCACCTGGGCCCCACTGGCCCATGGGGTTGGTGGGGTCAACTGGGCCGTCTGCCTGTTCTTTGTCGTCTGCCTGGTGGCTCTTTGTCATCCACCAGCAGACGGCAAAGCGGCTGGGTACTAACGGCGTTGGTCCGACCCCCCCCACTCCCTATCTCTCTTTCTCTTTCTCTCTCTCTCTCTCTCTCTCTCTCTCTCTCTCTCTCTCTCTCTCTCTCGCCCCCAATCCCCTCTGCCCCCAACGCGGCCCCCCTCTGTCCTCGCCCCGCCGCCGGGCGCCCCGCCGCCAGGCGCCCCCGGCCGCCCCGCCGCCAGCACCCATGCCCCACCTCCGGGTACACATTCTCTCGTCTTGTTGCCGAGACATGTATCAGGAGAACGGCGGGGAGGTGCTGCCAAAATTTTGCATCCGATCCGGATGAGAGCATGGGAAACAAATCCGATCTACACGTACTCGGGTCGGATTAGGACCCATCTTTACCTATTAGCGTGTAGGTTGCATGGACGTAATAAAATTGACAAACTTGATTAACTGATGAATATATATATTTCTTGTGTGTTTAATTAGTAGCTAGGCAAGATGAGTGATCGTGCGTGGATGTACACCGGTCACACTAGTCAGAAAGACATGACCAATGAATGATTAACAAAAACCAAGGTGTTTGTGAAAGCCGCATTTGCAAATGGCCAGAGAAAAACTTGGTGCCCCTGTCTTGGGTGCGACAACTTTAAACAGCAACCAGAGGATGTAATGGGTAAACACCTACAGAAGATGGGTTTTACACCTGATTATATGGTGTGGACATTTCATGGTGAGTCTGCCCAACGTACCAGAGCTGAGGTGGTTCGTCGTCACACCGACGAGCATGGTACCGGGATCGAAGACATGGTGCAAGACTTTGATGATGCTCGGGATTCGGACGATGAGATGGAGGAATCTGCAAAGGCCTTCTATGAAATGTTGGAGTCTTCAAAACATCCTCTCCATGAGCACGCTGAGCTTTGTCAGTTGGATGCCATCGCGCAAGTAATGGCTCTGAAGGCTCAGTTCAACTTGGGCAGAGAATGCTACAACGCGATGATGACACTACTTGTACGATTTCTACCCAAAGGCCATGTCATGCCTGCAAACCTGTACCAGACGGACAAAATCCTCCATGTACTTAAGATGCCCTATGAGAAGATAGATGCCTGTGAGAACGGATGTGCCTTATTTAGGCTTGAGTATGCGGGCTTGAACTATTGTCCCATTTGCAAGTCTTCCAGGTATGTTGTGGTACACAACGGTATGGGTGAGAAGAGGCAGACAAAAATCCCAGTTAATGTTCTTCGGTACATGCCAATCATACCAAGACTTCAATGTCTTTTCATGGTCGAAGAGACGGCCAGACAGATGACATGGCACAAATTGGGCAAAAGAACCGAACTAGATGCAGATGGGAATTAGATGTTGGTACACACATCGGATGCTTTTGCGTGGAAGCACTTCGATGCATTACATGAGCATAAAGCGGCAGATCCAAGGCATCCTCGAGTCGCCATCAGCACGTATGGGTTCAATGTGTTTGGTATGACGACAATCCAATACAGTTGTTGGCCTGTATTTATCATTCCACTCAATCTCCCCCCCCCCCCCCCCCCCCGGGACAGATTATGAAAAGAAAGAACATTTTTCTGACATTGATAATTCCAGGGCCCAACTATCCAGGGAAGAATATGAATGTGTACATGCAGCCGCTTAAGGATGAATTGCAAGAAGCTTGGGATAATGGGTTCAAGACATACGGCACCGCTAGAAAAGAAAACTTCAAAATGCATGTCTGGTACATGTACTCGATGCATGACTTGCCGGCGTATGCGCTATTCACTGGCTGGAGTATGCACGGAAGGTTCCCGTGGCCCACATGCATGGCAGCTCTTCAGTTTCATTGGCTGCAGGCGGGTCGGAAGTATTGTTGCTTCGACTTGCATAGACAGTTCATGGATCCTCGCCATGAGTTCAGAAAAGAAAAGAAGAACTTCATCAAAGGTACAGTTGTCAAAAACTCTGCACCACCTGTGTTGACAGGCCAACAGATCCTAGATCGGTTAAACACTCTCGAGCCTGATCCAGAGCATCCAGGGTATTTTAGGGGGTATAATTCGGAACATGCCTGGACTCACAAGACATGCTTGTGGGATCTGCCTTACTTCAAAGACCTCCTTCTTCCACACAACATCGACGTGATGCACACTGAAAAGAATATCGGAGAGGCCATTTTTGGTACATTGTTCGACATAGAGGGGAAGTCAAGGGATAATCCTAAGGCTAGAGTTGATCAACAGACTCTATGTGATAGATCGTCACAGAACATGCGACAACCGAAAGGAAAGAAGAACTGGTCGAAGCCAAAGGCCTGGTTCAATCTTCCAAGGGGAGCTATGAGGGAATTCTCTTGTGGGTGAAAATTCACTTGATGTTCCCCGATGTGTATGCGGCGAATCTAAAGTGGGGAGCGAGTCTTGATAAATTGAAAACATTTGGTCTCAAGAGTCATGATTGGCACATATGGCTTGAGCGGGTAATGCCGGTGATGTTGCGTGGCTTTATCCCTGAGGTAGAATGGTTAGTACTGGCAGAGCTGAGCTATTTCTTCCGTGTTCTTTGTGCGAAAGAAATATCGCCTAACGTGCTAGATGACTGACGTGGCTTGAGACTGCGTCGGTATTTCCCCAAAGAGGAAGGGATGATGCAGCACAGCGACGGTAAGTGTTTCCCTCAGTTATGAAACCAAGGTTATCGAACCAGTAGGAGGAACACCACCACCCAATAAGCAGCACCTGCACACAAACAACAAATACTTGCAACCCGACGCAAACGAAACAGAGGTTATCAATCTCTCTCTGGTAAAACGGTAGATTAGGTAGTGATAGATAGGAGAGATAGATCTCTCAAGAACACAAAATAAAAAGGGCAAATAAAATATGCAGCAATATTTTTTTGGGTTTTTGGTTTTGTAGATCTGAAAACAAAGATGCAAAAAGATAGATCTGAAAGCAATATGTTGGAAAAGTAGACCCGGGGGCTGTAGGGTTCACTAGTGGCTTCTCTCATGAGTATAGCGCATGGTGGGTGAACAAATTACTGTTGGGCAATTGATAGAAAATCGAATAGTCATGACGATATCCAAGGCGATGATCATTATATAGGCATCACGTCCAAGATAAGTAAACCGACTCCTGCCTGCATCTACCACTATTACTTCACACATCAACCGCTATCCAGCATGCATCTAGTGTATTAAGTTCATGGAAAAATGGAGTAATGCAATAAGAACGATGACATGATGTAGACAAGATCTATTCATGTAGGAATAGACCCCATCTTGTTATCCTTAATAGCAACGATACATGCGTGTGTTGCTGCCCCTTCTGTCACTGGGAAAGAACACCGCAAGATCAAACCCATCACAAAGCACCTCTTCCCATGGCAAGAAAAATTGATCTAGTCAGCCTAACTAAACCAAAGATTCGAAGAAGAAATACAATGCTATAAGCAATCATGCATATAAGAGATCAAAGAAGACTCAAATAATATTCATGGATAGAAACTGATCATGAACTAAAAATTCATCGGATGCCAACAAACACACCGCAAAAGTTTACATCAAATAGATCTCCAAGAGAGCATTGTATTGAGAATAATAAGAGAGAGAGAGAGAGAGGAAGCCATCTAGCTACTGCCTACGGACCCGTAGGTCTATGGTGGACTACTCACGCATCATCAGAGAGGCACCTATGAAGAAGATGAACCCCTCCGTGATGGTGTTTAGATTGGATCTCGAGGTTCTGGAACTTGCGGCGGCTGGAATTGTGTTTCGTCGACTCCCCTAGGGTTTTTGGAATATTTGTGAATTTATAGGCATCAGAGGCGGTGGAGAGGGGCCCCGAGGAGGGCACAACCCATCAGGGCGTGCCGGGCCCCCCTGGCGTGCCCTGGTGGGTTGTGGTCTCCTCGGCCCACTCCCGCGGCACTTCTTTGGCCCACTGGGTGTCTTCTGGTCCAGAAAAAATCTCCAAAAAGTTGCATCGCGATTGGACTCCGTTTGGTATTGATTTTCTGCGAAGTAAAAAACAAGCAAAAACAGCAACTGGCACTTTGGCACTATGTCAATAGGTTAGTCCCAAAAAATGATATAAAGTTGTTATAAAATGATTGTAAAACATCAAAGAATGATAATATAACAGCATGGAACAAGCAAAAATTATAGATACGTTGGAGACGTATCAGCATCCCCAAGCTTAATTCCTACTCGTCCTCGAGTAGGTAAATGATAAAAACAGAATTTTTGATGTGGAATGCTGCCTAACATGTTCATCATATTCTTTTCTTTAATATAGCATGGACATTTGGACTTGTAAATGATTCAAAGCAATAGTTTAGTTTTAACATAATGACTTCAATACTCAAGCATGTCAACAAGCAACCATGTCTTTCAAAATATCAACACTAAAGAAAGTTATCCCTAGCCCATCACGCTCAATCATTGATCCATTCATGACACACACTCAAATATTAACTATGCCCAATGCTTAAGTACGATCATAGTGCCCCCCTAGTTGGTGCTTATAAGAGAACATGGAGACTCAAAGTAAAAATAAAAATGGCATAAAGCAAAAGATAGGCCCTTCGCAGAGGGAAGTAGGGATTTGTAGAGGTGCCAGGGCTCAAGGTTTAAAATTGAGAGAGAGAAAATATTTTAGGTGGCATGCTTTTCCTGTCAACGAAAACGACAAAGTAGCTCACAATACTTTCCATGCTAGATATATCATAGGCGGTTCCCAAACAAAAAAATAAAGTTTATTCCTTTTTCCACCAAACTTTCACTTTCCAGGGCGGGACGTATCCACGGTTGCCTTCCATACCAACACTTTCCAAGGAATTTATTATTTGACAACATAAAGTAAATATATTTTTTTTCTTTTTCATTTCGGGAATGGGCATCCCTATTCACGCCGCACTCTCGTGCAATGACAAGTGAATAAACACTCATCTTGAGAATAACACATCTAGCATGGAAAAATATTGGACACTCCCCGCCGTTTCATGAGCGGTACGGGCACACAAAAGAGAAAATTTATTTTGACAATTTAGAGATGGCACATACAAATTTGCTTGGAACGGCATGGAAATACCGCATATAGGTAGGTATGGTGGACTCATAAGGCAAAACTTGGTTTAAGGATTTTGGATGCACAAGTAGTATTTCTACTTAGTACAAATGGAGACTAGCAAATAGAATGAGAAGCAACCAAACCAAGAAACGAAAATTCACATAAGTGAGCATTGAGCATAACTAACACCGAATAATGCACCACAAGTAGGATGTAACTTCATTGCATAACTATTGACTTTCGTACTTGCATAGGGAATCACAAACCTTAACACCAATATTCCTACTAAAGCATAATTACTCACCAACATGACTCACATATTACTATCATCATGTTTCAAAACTATTACAAGGAATCAAGTTTAATTTTCCCAATGATCTTCATGAAAGTTTTTATTATATCCTCCTTGGATATCTATCACTTTGGGACTAGTTTCATATATTGCCATTGCTTTTTGGCAAGCTCAAAGAAATTTAAGTGAAGCACATGAGCATAGAGATTTCATCTCTCAAAAAGGTATAAGTGAAGCATGAGAGGATTTCTTCAAAATTTACTAACTCTCAAATTAATCTAAGTGAAGCATGAGAGTATTTCTATAAAAATTTCCAAGCACACCATGCTCAAAAAGATATAAGTGAAGCACTAGAGCAATTCTATAGCTCAAAAATTTTAAGTGAAGCACATAGAGCAATTCTAAAAAATCATAGCATGATTATGGCTCTCTCAAAAAGGTGTGTCCAGCAAGGATACAAAGGAAAAACTAACAAGAAAAGCAAGCAAAGATACAAGACGCTCCAAGCAAAACTCATGATATGTGACGAATAAAAATATAGCTCCAAGTAAAATACCGATGGTCGTTAGAAGAAAGAGGGGATGCCACTCGGGGGCATCCCCAAGATTAGTTGCTTGTTACTCTTTGGATATATCTTGGGGGTGCGGTAGCATCCCCAAGCTTAGGATTTGATCACACCTTATTCCTTCATCCATCGTGATCTCACCCAAAACTTGAAAACTTCAATCACACAAAACTCAACAAAATCTTCGTGAGATCCGTTAGTATAATAAAGCAAATCACTACTTTAGGTGCTGTTGCAAACCCATTCATATTTTATTGTTGCATTATACCTACTGTATTTTAACTTTACCATGGCTCATACCCTTCAATATAACTCATAGATTCATCAAAACACGCACACAATGCAATGAAAACAGAATATGTCTTAAACAGAACAGTCTGTAGTAATCTGTACTCTAACCATACTTATGTAACTCTAAAAATTCTGAAAAATGAGTACAACGTAAGGAATTTGTGTAGAAACACTGTGTTAAATTTCAGCTCAAGATCACGTTCCAGTAAAAAATGAAAATTCATATACTGGACGCAAAGTTTCTGTTTCAGATTCAGCATCACTTCTACTCATCCTATGAATCATCCTAAAGGCTTTACTTGGCACAAACACTAAATAAACCATAAAAACACAATCATAACAGAGGCATAATTGTGTCAACACTCACAAACAGAAAGGAAAAAGCAAAAATTTATTTATTCATTGGGTTGCCTCCCAACAAGCGCTATTGTTTTACATCCCTAGCTAGGCATAATGATTTCCATGATGTTCACATAAAAGTAGAAATTGAAATATGCAAGAGAGCATCATGAATCTCATGACAAGCACATTTAAGTCTAACCCACTTCCTATGCATAGGGATTTTGTGAGCAAACAATTTATGGGAACAAGAATCAACTAGCATAGGAAGGCAAAACAAGCATAACTTCAAAACTTTGAACACATAGAGAGGAAACTTGATATTATTGCAATTCCTACAAGAATAAGTTCCTCCCTCATAATAAATTATAGTAGCATCATGAAGGAATTCAACAATATAACTATCACATAAATGATTCTTTTCATGATGCACAAGCATAGAATTTTCATTACCCTCCACATAAGCAAATTCCTTTTCATCCATGGTAGTTGGAGCAAACTCAACAAAATAACTATCACGAGACACTTGATTGACATAAACACATTGCAAATTAAAACCATGATGATAAGTTTCATTGTTACCATTACTCATTATAGCATATGTGTCATCACCATCATCATAAATAGGAGGCATGCAATCATCATAATAAATTTGCTCATCAAAACTTAGGGGACTAGAAATATCATCTTCATCAAGCATAGCATCCCCAAGCTTGAGGCTTTGCATATCATTAGCATCATGGATATTTAGAGAATTCATACTAGCAACATTGCAATCATGCTTTTCAATCAAGGAGCTATCATGAATCACCTTATAAATTTCTTCTTTCAACACTTCATCAAAATTTTCAGATTCATGATTTCCAAGCAAAACTTCATAGCGATAATCAAGTGCACTCAACTCAATAGCAATTGGTTCATCATAATTTGGCCTTTTGAAAATATTAGCAAGTGTATGAGGATCCATATCAATAGATTTTTAGCAAGCAAAGATGCAAGCGAATAGAAGGCACATGGCAGCACAAGCAAAGATAGCAAACAAGAGATCTGACGAGAAAAAGGCAAACGAAAAAGAGGGTGAATAAAACGGCAAATTTGTGAAGTGGGGAGAGGAAAACGAGAGGCAAATGGCAAATAATGTAATTGCAAGGAGATGAGATTTGTGATTAGGAACCTGGTAGATGATGATGAAGTCTCCTCGGCGCCAACGATAGGCACGTAGAAGAGACCGCTTCCTCCCCGGCAACGGCGCCAGAAATTCCTTTGACGTGGCTTGAGACTTGGTCGGTATTTCCCCCAAAGAGGAAGGGATGATGCAGCATAGCGACAGTAAGTATTTCCCTCAGTTATGAAACCAAGGTTATCGAACCAGTAGGAGGATCACCACCACCCAATAAGCAGCACCTGCACACAAACAACAAATACTTGCAACCCGACGCGAAAGAGAGGTTGTCAATCTCTCTACGGTAAAAAGATAGATTAGGTAGTGATAGATAGGAGAGATAGATCTCTCAAGAACACAAAATAAAAAGGGCAAATAAAATATGCAGCAATATGTTTTTGGGTTTTTGGTTTTGTAGATCTGAAAACAAAGATGCAAAAAGATAGATCTGAAAGCAATATGTTGGAAAAGTAGACCCGGGGGCCGTAAGGTTCACTAGTGGCTTCTCTCATGAGTATAGCCCACGGTGGGTGAACAAATTACTGTTGGGCAATTGATAGAAAATCGAATAGTCATGACGATATCCAAGGTGATGATCATTATATAGGCATCATGTCCAAGATAAGTAAACCGACTCCTACCTACATCTACCACTATTACTCCACATCGACCGCTATCCACCATGCATCTAGTGTGTTAAGTTCATGGAAAAATGGAGTAATGCAATAAGAACGATGACATGATGTAGACAAGATCTATTCATGTAGGAATAGACCCCATCTTGTTATCCTTAATAGCAACGATACATGCGTGTCATGCTGCCCCTTCTGTCACTAGGAAAGAACACCGCAAGATCGAACCCATCACAAAGCACCTCTTCCCATTGCAAGAAAAGTTGATCCAGTTGGCCTAACTAAACCAAATATGCAAAGAAGAAATATGATGCTATAAGCAATCATGCATATAAGAGATCAAAGAAGACTCAAATAATATTCATGGATAGAAACTGATCATGAACTCAAAATTCATCGGATCCCAACAAACACACCGCAAAAGTTTACATCAAATAGATCTCCAAGAGACCATTGTATTGAGAATCATAAGAGATAGAGAGGAAGCCATCTAGCTACTACCTACGGACCCGTAGGTCTATGGTGGACTACTCACGCATCATCGGAGAGGCACGTATGAACAAGATGAACCCCTCTGTGATGGTGTTTAGATTGGATCTCGAGGTTCTGGAACTTGCGACGGCTGGAATTGTGTTTCGTCGACTCCCCTAGGGTTTTTGGAATATTATTTATAGGCATCCGAGGCGTTGGAGAGGGGCCCCGAGGAGGGGCACAACCCATCAGGGCGCGCCGGGGCCCCCCTGGCGCGCCCTGGTGGGTTGTGGTCTCCTCGGCCCACTCCCCCGGCACTTCTTTGGCCCACTGGGTGTCTTCTGGTCCAGAAAAAATCTCCAAAAAGTTTCGTCGCGATTGGACTCCGTTTGGTATTGATTTTATGCGAAGTAAAAAACAAGCAAAAAGACCAACTGGCACTTTGGCACTATGTCAATAGGTTAGTCCCAAAAAATGATATAAAGTTGTTATAAAATGATTGTAAAACATCCAAGAATGATAATATAACAGCATGGAACAAGCAAAAATTGTAGATACATTGGAGACGTATCAATGACATGGAAAAGTTGGCGCCGGAGTTGCTCTGCAAGTTAGAGACGATCTTTCCACCGGGCTTCTTTAATCCAATGCAGCCTTTGATTTTCCATCTCCCGACCGAGGCAAGATTGGGGGTTCCCGTGCAAAATCGTTGGTGCTATGCAACTGAGAGGATGTAGAAGACGCTTCGAGCAAAATGTAAAAATAAACGTAGAAATGAAGCATCGATGGACGAGGCATTCATTACTGAGGAGGCGACAAACTTCGTGACAGCACACTACGAAGCCAAAAATCGTCATTTGCACAATCCGAAGCCTCGGTACAATGCTGAAGACCCTAGAAAAGGTGGATCCAAGCTCAGCCTATTCAAAGGGAAGCTCGCACCAGCCGGTGCTTGGAAACCATTAGTGTTGGATGTCGAAGAATGACGGACCATTTCGTTGTATATCTTCAACAACCTAGCAGAAGTGCGGCCATATATCGAGTAAGTTCTAGGTACATTGTTTCGCAACTTCTAATTCCTTTAAACTGCTCTTATTCCCGGATATTTGATACAGTGGATACGTCGCCAAATTCTCGGATGGAGCGGTGATCCAAAAGGATTCCATCGAATAGTATGAGCTTCTAGCAAAGCATGGAGGCGGCTATCCTGATTTCATCTCTTGGTTAAAGCAAACGGTAATTACCATTAATAGACCATTTCATTTCTTGGTCTAATTTGAGGCTAATACAACTATCATTTCAAATTAAACTTGTAGGCTAATTCAGAGTCTATGGACGCCGAATTGAGACAAGCCGCAAATGGTTTTGACTATAAGGTCCGCTCATTTGAGAAATACACCATCAACAGGTATCGCTTTCGTATCTTTGGAAAAGAGCAATCTATGGCCGACCGAAAAACTACAAATTGTGGTGTCTCCGCTATCAGCGAAGGAGGTACTGAGTATTATGGAAGAGTTGAAGCAATTTATGAACTTCTATTCTATGGTGAAAACCCACCGAACGTCGTAGTCTTCACATGTTATTGGTTCCAGCCGAAGGAGACTAGAAGGACTCATGAACATATAGGACTTGTCGAAATCAAACAAAGAACCCATTTAGATGTTCCCGATGTTTATATTACGGCTCAACAGGCGACCCAAGTTTTCTATCTACCGTGGGCCTGCCAAACTGATAAAAATCTGAATGGTTGGGATGTCGTGTATGAAGTGCCACCACATGCTAGACCAACTCCCCCCAATGAAGAGGATTATGAACCTCACATTAACCCAGAAACATATGAAGGAGAATTCTTCCAAGAAACACGTCTTTCCAAAAAACATTTCAAGAACTGCTCTACTTTACCCCAAAACATGGAAGTAGACATCGACAGTGAATCCGAATTCACCTCTGAGACGGAACAAGAAGAGCCGGAAGAAGAAGAGGTTACTGCTAAGGATGGCCTGTCAATGCTTGACCAATTGCAGAAAGGCCTTCCACATGTTGATGCCGCTGAACCCGATGAGCACGACATTCATGACGACACCCGTGATAGTGATGATGATGATGCATTTATTGATGACGATGATCCAGACTATTATTAGTTCGTATGCATCTCAACTTTAATTATATACATATTATTATTCATGTCAGGTGATGGTGTCCTGGACTAGGGGGTACTCACCACGTCGTCTCCCGACCAGTGGGTCGGGTTGAGGACCCCCAGGGTGATTCACTAATGGGCCACTTCGGGCAGTACATGATGCATACAAGGGAGATTCCACAAGACTTGGCGCACAAGACAAGGACTCCTCTAAACCCTAGGCCTACGGTGCATTATATAAACCGAGGCCAGGCTAGAAAATAGACAACCTCAATATCATATTCATTACAACAATCTCGTGGTAGATATCTGTACTCTGTACTATCCCCCATATGAATACAATGAAAAGCAGGACGTAGGGTATTATCTCCTTGAGAGAGCCCGAACCTGGGTAAAATCATGTGTCCATGTTACCATCGCTCCAAGACGCCTAGCTTAGGACCCCTACCGCGAGATATGCCAGGTTTGACACCGACATTGGTGCTTTCATTGAGAGCCTGTTGGGCAATCGCCAGGGTGCAATGGATCTTCAACAGATGCCAAATCAGTTCGGATTCTGCTCCGTCATGTACGTGCTATCAAAACGGGAGACGTGCGTAGGTATAATGGCGTCGGATGACGACGCGCATCTGAAGCGGCGGCAGCAGGTGACCTGGCGGCCGATCAGGGCCAAGCCGAGGAAACAGCGCCGTGCAGTACTGCCCAGTCAAGGATACAACACATAGCAGAATTGCCCAGGCGAAACCGTGCACAAAGGCCAAAGAGAATTCAGATCTCTGACATCACACAGCAAGCTCCGGTCCTTTTTACCTTTTCTTTACTATTTAATTTCAGGCAGCCTTTGCTTTTCGTTAATCAAACTAGCTTCTATGCCCTTCCCATGTGCAAGTGCTAGTACACCAGGGCTGCACCTGTCCACGTAATAGAAGCAACACATGTTTGTTCTTCGGATGGCTACAGCGATCACATGGAGGCAAGGATCTTCGAGCACGCACCACACTGCACCATGGATTTGTGTAGAGCGTTTTTATTTGCTTCGGCTTGCTATGGCCATCATCGTCCAACATATTTTATTTTTCCTTAACTGCGTTTAGCATGTAAAATTATTGCACACAGAATATTTTCTGTTCGTTTGTACTGCATTATTTTTGCAGAAGTATTCTACCAACACTCGTGTGTGATGTCGTTCAGGTCAGCCACTCACCGTCACCTCGGCTAGCCGACCAACATAATCAACCTCGACTACGCCACGTCGCCACCTCGGCAAGCCGATGTTGTCGTCTCGCCTGCGTCGACGAAGTTGTGGCATCGCCTCGATGTCCATCCCTGTGCTGGCATCTTGGCGCCGCCAATCCGCTGAGCCAACCTGAGCGCCCAGGCTATATTCCTTTAATTATTTGCTTCACTTAAATTAATTAAGTTGAAGAATTCCTTTAATATACATATAATTACCTTTATTTTGTTATTACTCTTGGCTTGCACCATTTTATGTGTGCAGATGATCAACTTCGGTTGCATCACGCGGTCACCTCGACGTCGTCATCTCGCCTTCGTCGACCGAATTGTGTCGTTACCTTGGCGCCCTGCCCTGCATTAGCATCGCAGCAGCATCGCTTCTTCAAGCCGACGTCCACCTCGCCGACATGTTCCGACACGTCAGCTGGCATGGGGGCTCCGACGTCACCTTGGACTGGACTGGGGGCTTTGCCTCGCTGCAGCAACCGTGTTGTGTCGCCACTTCGCCAAGCCGAGCTCTTGGCTCGGGCACCCCGGGACCAGCTTGGGGGCTGGGACCTCGGCCCGCCGCAAGCTCGGACCGCGTCATCAACACCGAGCACATTAACCAGCTAAGTCGCTTTCATGCTCAGCTCTTTTCAATATTTAATTTTTGTTCGGTTCAACCAAACATTATATTTGTGTTAAACAAAAAAGTTGTTTGTTAAAAACTTAGCTTGTTAAAAGCGTTGTTTATTGAAACACTTCCTTTTCCCATGTTAACTGGGGGCTTTTAAATTTATATGAGCCATTTTATAATAAATATTTACTTCTTGGTCATTGCAAAGTCTTTTTCTACTGCTCCTTTTTCGACTCAAGTGTATGGTCAATAACCGGATAGCCTGGTTTCTCTCTAAAGCCACTCGAGTTTAGTTTGCTAAATTGGCCTCTGAGAAGCACCCCGCCTTCGGGATATGGAGGTTGAAGCTGAAGGCTGACCTACTTGAAGTTTAGAGATCGGATATGTCATGTTAAAGCACGACGGAAGCAATTTTTTTATTTTAAGACCAATTTTCGGTTTGGCAAAAAAAACTTGATTTAGTTCGGACGTCAAAATTTTTACATAAGTCTTTTGACTTTTCGAGCTTATGGCATTTTTAAGCTATTTGTATGTTTTTCTTTTAGGAGGCGCGACATCCTCATGACCGAGGTGCCCTACGTAATAATTCAGCTCGGGAGATCTTTTCCGACCCACAGCTCGGTATCTTTCCTGCCGACTTACACCTCGGCATTGGCGAAACGCACATGACATCTGGACTAGTTCCCGAGGAGATTCGATCCTCAGGTTGGTCGAACGCACCCAACCTGAGTCTCGGGGGATACTGTGTGTCTCCAGCATAACTCTCGTAGTACAACGTCATATGCCTTTAAAGTATCAGCAATATCAACGGGGGACTCCGACTAGAGCCGAACCCACCAAAAGCCAAGGTACTCTGAGCAGTCCTCGGCAAAACGTTCTCGGATATTGCTTTATATGCATCAGTTTCGAATTGTGTCTTCGGTCAATAGTTGGGTTGCCCTGCTCCTGTCATTGCCTCCTACATTTCGCTTTGTTCGGCTAGGTGTGCAAAGGGAGAACCACTGTGATTGTACTTCCGATTTAACTGGTCAAGTACCTCAGTGGAGAAAGACGAAAACTGACTGTCACAATGAGCGCATATTGGTCAGCGATCCGATGACTCTGTCAATCTATAGAACGATAGAGGTTACCCCGTGGGCCTTTCATAAATTTGGCCGGAGTGTTGATGGCTTGACCTCGGCTGACGCTGAACACTAACCGGGGGCTAGTAACTGGCCTCCCAAACTTTAAGCTCCTATGACTAAGTGAAAGTTATAAAGCCTAGATATTTGATTGGCTCGTTTCCGCTAACACAGTCGCCTCCGGGCACCGAGACATCGACTAAGGGTTGTCTTGTTACTATGGAAATACCCTGCGTAGCATCTACGAAGGGGTAGAAGCCGAAGATGGGCCACTCTCAAATGATAAACGATCACAAAGGAGTCAAAATAGCATATAGCATAAAAATATTTGTATTCAATATGCGAGTGTTGCCTTCTGTAATCATCGTTATAAAGCCATAAATATGCATCAATTTGACTTAAGATTATGGCCAAGCTGGGTTGCCTGGCTCTTGTGCTTACCCCCTACATTCCCGATTGTTTGGCTAGGGGGTAAAGGGAGCACCTCTGTGATTGTTACTTCCGGGTCATCCGGGTTAGTACCTCAGACTGGGTGAAGCCAAAAGTTAGCCATCTTAAGAATATAATTGGTCGGCAACGACGGAAGTGAAAATTTTGGTTCATAAGACCACAAAGTTCGGGAACATTCGCCGAACTAAATCCTCAATATTTTCCTCCCACATTGATCGGAGTTGACATTTCACGATCATGGTCAACATGATATCCTGGGAAAAGGAACTTATAAATGAACTATTTTTCCTAGAAGATGTTTCTTACGTTAAGTAGTAATATAACATATCACTCCGCGTAACTTTGTTTATAAAACCGTATGGCCGGATTGCCTTGTTTGCCGTAAATCTTTGCCCTTATAAAGGCTTTATAAAGTAGGACAAACACTCCTCGGCTACTGGCCGAGGAGGTTGAAGCCGATGGTCGGTCAACAAAGTCTAGTACAATGCGGATCCGAGCATTAATGATGTAAAGTACTTGGATACATAGAATCATTATACATAAATTGTGTCGAACGTAACAACGTTTGTGTCAAACAAATGTCGATCCTTAATCCGACCACCCGTGCCCAAATTAAGGCTCGGGGGCTACTGCATTACCTATTCAATGCAACAAATTCAAAGTGCAATACGGTTTCCAAGGAGATTCGATCCTCAGGTTGGTCGGCCGCACCCAACCTGAGTATCGGAAACTATGGCGCACCGCGTTTCTATTCCTAAGTATGCTGCTGGGCAAGGACTTGATCCTCAGGCCAATTTCACAAATCGACCTAAGTCTCAGGGGCTACTGGGATCTGTGGTTTTATTAATTCCTTCAGGTGCATCTCTGGTTTTAGACCGACACACACCTTGAGGGCTACTGGCTATACATCTCGGTAGTAAATAAATTGCGCCGATCGGAAATAAATCCCGCAAAAAATAGCCCGAGACCGAGGTGGTGCACCACCTTGGAAGCAGTCCGGCATAAAGCTTGGATGCAAGTGGCTGGCTCCATAAAGGGCATTTCTGGCATTAAGCTCAAATGAACTCCTTCAAAATTTTCAAGACCGAGGTAATCTATGACACCTCAGATGCATACCGTCGTTGGAGCTCGGCTGTAAAAAGATACCTCGGATACAGTCCGGCGTTGGAGCTCGGACACAGTCCGGCGTTGGAGCTCGGCTGAAAAAAGACACCTCAGACGTAGTCCGGCGTTGGGGCTCGGAAGCGAGGGGAGACCGCCACACGGGAAACACTTTGAGCGCAAAGTTTGGCGTAAATATTACAAGGCATTGATAAAGGCCGAGAACTTAAAGGGGCTCCTCGGATGCCCGACATGTGAACTCTTCGGATACACCTCAGCGATCCTCAAGATCAGAGATAGGAAGATTTGTTGAACCAGTTTTCAAGACCGACGTCTGAAGACGGAGAACAGTTCGGAAGAACCGAGGAGCGTCCCCAACTTGAAGACCGGTTCAGGGGGCTACTGATGGTGTCCTGGACTAGGGGTACTCACCACGTCGTCTCCCGACCAGTGGGTCGGGTCGAGGACCCCCAGGGTGATTCACTAATGGGCCACTTCGGGCAGTCCATGATGCATACAAGGGAGATTCCACAAGACTTGGCGCACAAGACAAGGACTCCTCTAAACCCTAGGCCTACGGTGCATTATATAAACCGAGGCCAGGCTAGAAAATAGACAACCTCAATATCATATTCATTACAACAATCTCGTGGTAGATATCTGTACTCTGTACTATCCCCCATATGAATACAATCAAAAGCAGGATGTAGGGTATTATCTCCTTGAGAGAGCCCGAACCTGGGTAAAATCCTATGTCCATGTTACCATCGCTCCAAGACACCTACCTTAGGATCCCTACCGCGAGATATGCCAGATTTGACATCGACATCAGGTATTAAATTTTTTATGTTGTACTAATTTCGTTTACTCTTTTTCATGGCAGGTGTTGAAAGATGGTGGGCGCAAGTCCAGAGCAGGCGACGACCCACGCGAGGGGCACTTCCATTCCACCCTTATCTCTCCGGAGAGCTTTGATAGACAGTATTGGGACACCGACGGGTTCTTCTTCATAGGCGATGTTGCCGGCCACCGGGAGAGGAGGACGGGAAGGGAAGAAGAGAGGTACAGGACGTGGCCACGGGAGAGGTTAATGTGAGGTTCATAATCCTCTTCATTGGGTTAATGTGAGGTTCATAATCCTCTTCATTGGAGGGAGTTGGTCTAGAATGTGGCGGTACTTCATAAACGACATCCCAAGCATTCAGATTTTTATCAGTTTAGCAGGCCCACGTAAGATAGAAAACTTGGGTCGCCTGTTGAGCCGTAATATAAACATCGGGAACATCTAAATGGGTGCTTTGTTTGATTTCGACTAGCCCTATATGTTCATGAGTTCTTCTAGTCACCTTCGGCTGGAACCACTAACATTTGAAGACTACGACGTTCGGTGGGTTTTCACCATAAAATAGAAGTTCATAAATTGCTTCAACTCTTCCATAATACTCGGTACCTCCTTCGCCGATAGCAGAGACACTACAATTTGTAGTTTTTCGGTCGGTCATAGCTTGCTCTTTGCCAAAGGTACAAAAGTGATACCCGTTGATGGTGTATTTCTCAAATGAACGGACCTTATAGTCATTTTGGAGGATAATTATTCGAACTAGGTTATACAGCTAGTTCAACTCTAGTGTAAATTTATGTGTACTAGGTTATAGAGCTAGTTCGATTCTAGTGTAAATTTATTTTTACTAGGTTATAGAGCAAGTACAATTCTACTGTAAAATTATTTGTACTAGGTCATAGAGCTAGTTCATTTCTTATGTATATTTTTTTAACTAGGTTATATAGCTAGTTCAACTTTATAATAAAATTATTTTAAATAGGTTATAGAGCTAGTTCAACTCTAGTGTACAATTCTTTAAACTACGTTATAAAGCTAGTTCAACTCTAGTGTAAAATTCTGTAAACTACGTTATAGAGCTAGTTTAACTCTAGTGTAAAATTATTTGTACTAGGTTATAAAGATAGTTCATTTCTAATGTAAAATTTTCGTACAAGGTTATAGTGCTAGTTCAAGACTAGTATAAATTATTTGAACTCGGTTAGGAAGCTAGTTTAACTCTAGTGTAAAATTATTTGTTCTAGGTTATAGAGCTAGTTCAACTCTAGTGTAAATTTATTTGTACTAGGTTATAGAGCTAGTTCAACTCTAGTGTAAAATTGTTTGAACTAGGTCAAGGAGCTAGTTCATTTCTAGTGTAATTTTTTGAACTAGGTTATAGAGCTAGTTAAACTTTATAGTAAAATTATTTTAACTATGTTGTAGAGCTAGTTCAACTCTAGTGTAAAATGATTTGTACAATGTAATAGAGCTAGTTCAACTCTAGTGTAAAATTATTTGTACTAGGTCATAGAGCTAGTTCATTTCTAGTGTAAATTTTTTGAACTAGGTTATAGAGCTAGTTTAACCCTGTGTAGAATTATTTGAATTAGGTTATAGAGCTAATTCAACTCTAGTGTAAAATTATTTCTACTAGGTTATAAAGCTAGTGCAACTCTAGAGTAAAATTATGAACTAGGCCATAGAGCTAGTTCATTTCTAGTAAAAAAATTGAACTAGGTGATAACGCTAGTTCAACACTAGTGTAAAATTATTTGAACTAGGTTATAGAGGTAGTTCAATTCTAGTGTAAAATTATTTGTACTAGGTTATAGAGCTAGTTCAACTCTAGTGTAAATTTATTTTTACTAGGTTATAGAGCTAGTACAACTCTATTGTAAAATTATTTGTACTAGGTCATAGAGCTAGTTCATTTCTAATGTATATTTTTTGAACAAGGTTATAGAGCTAGTTCAAATCTATAATAAAATTATTTTAACTACGTTATAGAGCTAGTTCAACTCTAGTGTAAAATAATTTGTACTAGCAGATAGAGCTAGTTCAACTCTAGTGTAAAATGATTTGTACTAGATGATATAGCTAGTTCAACTCTAGTGTAAAAAAATGTACTAGGACATAGAGCTAGTTCATATCTAGTATAAATTATTTGAACGATGTTACAGATCTAGTTCAACTCTAGTGTAAATTACTTGAACTAGGTTATAGATCTAGTTCAACTCTAATGTAAAATTATTTGAATTAGGTTATAGAGCTAGTTCAACTCTAGTGTAAAATGATTTGTACTAGGTCATGGAGCTAGTTTATTTCTTGTGTAAATTTTTTGAACTAGGTCATGGAGCTAGTTTATTTCTAGTGTAAATTTTTTGAACTAGGTTATATAGCTGATTTAACTCTAGTGTAAAATTATTTCTACTAGGTTTTAAAGCTAGTGCAACTCTAGTGTAAAATTATGTACTAGGCCATAGAGCTAGTTCATTTCTAGTAAAAAAAATTGAACTAGGTGATAACGCTAGTTCAACACTGGTGTAAAATTATTTGAACTAGGTTATAGAGCTAGTTCGACTCTAGTGTAAATTTATTTTTATTAGGTTATAGAGCTAGTACAACTCTACTGTAAAATTATTTGTACTAGTTCATAGAGCTAGTTCATTTCTAATGTATATTTTTTGAACTAGGTTATAGAGCTAGTTCAACTCTATAATAAAATTATTTTAACAACATTATAGAGCTAGTTCAACTCTAGTGTAAAATGATTTGTACTAGCAGATAGAGCTAGTTCAACTCTATAATAAAATTATTTTAACAACATTATAGAGCTAGTTCAACTCTAGTGTAAAATGATTTGTACTAGATGATATAGCTAGTTCAACTCTAGTGTAAACAAAATTGTACTAGGTCATAGAGCTAGTTCATTTCGAGTATAAATTATTTCAACTAGGTTATATATCTAGTTCAACTCTAGTGTTAAATATTTGAACTAGGTTATAGATCTAGTTCAACTCTAGTGTAAAATTATTTGAATTAGGTTATAGAGCTAGTTCAACTCTAGTGTAAAATGATTTGTACTAGGTCACGGAGCTAGTTTATTTTTAGTGTAAATTTTTTGAACTAGGTCATGGAGCTAGTTTATTTCTAGTGTAAATTTTTTGAACTAGGTTATAGAGTTAGTTCAACTCTAGTGTAAAATTATTTAAACTACTTTTAAAGCTAGTTCAACTCTACTGTAAAATTATTTCAATTAGGTTATATAGCTAGTTCACCTCTAGTGTAAAACTATTTGTAATAGGTTATAGAGGAAGTTCAACTCTAGTGTAAAATTATTAGAACTAGGTAATAGAGGTAGTTCAACCCTAGTGTAAAATTACTTATACTAGTTCATAGAGCCAGTTCATTTCTAGTGTATATTTGTTGAACTAGCTTATACATCTAGTTCAACTCTAGTGTAAAATTCTTTAAACTACGTTATAGAGCTAGTTCAACTCTACCTTAAAATTCTATAAACTATATTATAGAGCTAGTTCAACTCTTGTGTAAAATTATTTGTACTAGGTTATAGAGCTAGTTCATTTCTAGTGTAAATTTTTCGTACTAGGTTATAGCGACAGTTCAACACTAGTGTAAAATTATTTGAACTAGGTTATAGAGCTAGTTCAACTTTAGTGTAAAAATTTTTGTACTAGGTTATAGAGCTAGTTCAACTCTAGTGTAAATTTATTTGTATTAGATTATAAAGCTAGTTCAACTCTATTGTAAAATTATTTGAACTAGGTCATAGAGCTAGTTCATTTCTAGTGTAATTTTTTAGAACTAGGTTATAGATCTAGTTTAACTCTAGTGTAAAATTATTTGCACTAGGTTATAGAGCTAGTTCAACTCTAGTGTAAAAACATTTGTACTATGTTATAGAGCTAGTGCAACTCTAGTGTAAAATTATTTGTACTAGGCCATAGAGCTAGTTCATTTCTAGTAAAAAAATTTGAACTACGTGATTACGCTAGTACAACTCTAGTGTAAAATAATTTATACTAGGTTGTAGAGCTAGTTCAGCTCTAGTGTAAAAATATTTGTACTAGGTTATAGAGCTAGTTCGACTCTAGTGTAAATTTATTTTTACTAGGTTATAGAGCTAGTACAACTCTACTGTAAAATTATTTGTACTAGGTCATAGAGCTAGTTCATTTCTAATGTATATTTTTTGAACTAGGTTATAGAGCTAGTTCAACTTTATAATAAAATTATTTTAACTACATTATAGAGCTAGTTCAACTCTACTATAAAATGATTTGTACTAGCGGATAGAGCTAATTCAACTCTCGTGTACATTGATTTGTACTAGGTGATAGAGTTAGTTCAACTCTAATGTAAAATTATTTGTACTAGCTCATAGAGCTAGTTCATTTGTAGTATATATTATTTGAACTAGGTTATAGATCTAGTTCAACTCTAGTGTAAATTATTTGAACTATGTTGTAGATCTAGTTCAACTCTAGTGTAAAATTATTTCAATTAGGTTATAGAGCTTGTTCAATTCTAGTGTAAAATTATTTGTACTAGGTCATGGAGTTAGTTTAATTTTAGTATATATTTTTTGAACAAGGTCATGGAGCTAGTTTATTTCTAGTGTAAATTTTTTGAACTAGGTTATAGAGCTAGTTCAACTCTGGTGTAAAATTCTTTAAACTACGTTTTAGAGCTAGTTCAAATCTAGTGTAAAATTATTTGTACTAGGTTATATAGGTAGTACATTTCTAGTGTAAATTTTTTGAACTAGGTTATAGCGCTAGTTCAACACTGGTGTAAAATTATTTGAACTAGTTTATAGAGCTAGTTCAACTCTAGTGTAAATTTATTTGTACTAGGTTATAGAGCTAGTTCAACTCTAGTGAAAAATTATATCAACTAGGTTATATAACTAGTTCAACTCTAGTGTAAATGTATTTGTACTAGGTTATAGAGCAAGTTCAACTCTCTTGTCAAATTATTTGAACTAGGTCATAGAGCTAGTTCATTGCTAGTGTAATTTTTTTGAACTAGGTTATAAAGCTAGTTCAACTCAATAGTAAAATTAATTTAACTACGTTATAGAGCTAGTTCAACTCTAGTGTAAAATGATTTATACTAGGTTATAGAGCTAGTTCAACTCTTGTGTTAAATTATTTGTATTAGGTTATAGAACTAGTTCAACTATAGAGTAAAATTATTTGAACTAGTTTATAGAGCTAGTTCAACTCTAGTGTAAATTTATTTATACTCGGTTATAGAGCTAGTTCAACTCTAGTGTAAAATTATATGAACTAGGTTATAGAGCTAGTTCAACTCTAGTGTAAATTTATTTGTATTAGGTTATAGGGATAGTTCAACTCTATTGTCAAATTATTTGAACTAGGTCATAGAGCAAGTTCATTTCTAGTGTAATTTTTTTGAACTACGTTATAGAGCTAGTTCAATTCTAGTGTAAAATGATTTCTACTATGTTATATAGCTAGTTCAACTATAGTGTAAAATTATTTGTATTAGGTCATAGAGCTAATTCATTTCTAGTGTAAATTTTTTGAACTAGGTTATAGACCTAGTTTTACTGTAATGTAAAATTATTTGTACTAGGTTATAGAGCTAGTGCAACTCTAGTGTAAAATTATTTGTACTAGGCTATAGTGCGAGTTCATTTCTAGTAAAAAAATTGAACTACGTGATAACGCTAGTTCAACTCTAGTGTAAAATAATTTATACTAGGTTACAGAGCTAGTTCAACTCTTTGTAAAATTATTTGTACTAGGTTATAGAGCTAGTTCGACTCTAGTGTAAATTTATTTTTACTAGGTTATAAAGCTAGTACAACTCTACTGTAAAATTATTTGTACTAGTTCATAGAGCTAGTTCATTTCTAATGTATATTTTTTGAATTAGATTATAGAGCGAGTTCAACTTTATAATAAAATTATTATAACTACGTTATAGAGCTAGTTCAACTCTAGTGTAAAATGATTTGTACTAGCAGATAGAGCTAGTTCAACTCTCGTGTAAAATGATTTGTACTAGCAGATAGAGCTAGTTCAACTCTCGTGTAAAATGATTTGTACTACGTGATAGAGCTAGTTTCACTATAGTGTAAAATTATTTGTACTAGGTCACAGAGCTAGTTTATTTCTAGTATAAATTATTTGAACTAGGTTATAGATCTAGTTCAACTCTAGTGTAAATTATTTGAAATAGGTTATAGATCTAGTTCAACTCTAGTGTAAAATTATTTGAATTAGGTTATAGAGCTAGTTCAACTCTAGTGTAAAATTATTTGTACTAGGTCATGGAGCTAGTTTATTTTTATTTTAAATTTTTTGAATTAGGTCATGGAGCTAGTTTATTTCTAGTGTAAATATTTTGAACTAGGTTATTGAGCTAGTTCAACTCTGGTGTAAAATTCTTTAAACTACGTTTTAGAGCTAGTTAAACTTTATTGTAAAATTATTTGTACTAGGTTATAGAGGTAGTACATTTCTAGTGTAAATTTTTTGAACTAGGTTATAGCGCTAGTTCAACACTCGTGTAAAATTATTTGAACTAGTTTATAGAGGTAGTTTAACTGTAGTGTAAATTTATTTCTACTAGGTTACACTGGTGCAGCAACGTGCTATACAAATGGTTTTTAACCCCTTTTTGTGACGTAGTTCTAAACCGTCGCCTTGCATGTGTGGGCGATTAGGGGGGTCCATCCCAAACGACACCGAAAACCCGTCGGCAATGGTGACCAACGAACGCAAATGATCTGCAAATATAATCGTGTGCGGTGCAGGAACATATCGCACACATAATATTTTTGGCTTACGTGTGGGATTTGGGATCAATCACACATGTGCAAGACGAGTCAAACGCGTCTAATTTGTCATGGAAAACAAACGGAGTTTAACCTTTTACCGTTTGCGAAACGTTACCTAATCCACACGGGCCATTGTATAAACTGGGTGTGATATGTTCATCATCGCACATGAGATTTCTCTAGACACCGTCTGCCATGCATGGCATCATCGGACACGTTTTCCGAGAAAAGTACGCGTGGGATCGTCTTTGCATCGGGCACGGTTTCCTGTTAGCTCACGTGTGAGATACGGTGCTATCGCAAACATTGAGGAGCTCCTACGCACACATATGAGTGCTGCAAATCATTTGCGATTACTTATGTATCACCAACGTTTTAGATTATATCTCGTGTGCTTTTCCTGTGGATCGCAGGCGGTTGCGCTATGAGTTGCGTGTTCTTTCCGTTCTGGACTGCACACGCTTAGTTGCTTGAACCATGTGCGTTGAAATTGACAGGTTATTGTAAAATATCGCATTTAATTCACCCTGCAAATAGCAAATTCGCCACAATATGCAATCGACAAATAGTGTCCACATGAAGAACATTTATCATAATTCGCCACAATATGCAATTCAACGAATAGTGTCCACAAGTAGAGGATTCATCATAATTCACGACAATATGCAATTGAGCAAATGTTAGCTAAATTCCACAGCTGTTAAACCGACATATGCGGTACATAATCATAGTGTACAAAATACGAAGACATGATCACATGGAAAATAATGCATCCATGTGTATATGTTTAGCTGATAAGACTATATGAATGCGTACTTATTATTAGGGGATATGAACCCGGAAATCTTTGATGCCATCATCGGGCTTGATATAGTGTTTCACAAAGAAGGTGCTAATAAATTTCCTAACAGACAGCAATTCATCTGCGGCAAGCGGTGAAGAGGTCATCGGTCCAAAGATCAACTGCGGAACTTTTAGATCAGAATGTGACATACGTGTGGAGTTGAAGATAGTAATTAAGAAGCAGAGTTACTGGTTTTATCCTGTCAGCATCGAGACCACATTCAACACGTCTGCAGAGGTTCATCATGTGTGCACAAACGTAGTATCCACATAGGTTGGTACCTTGTTGTTGCTGAGGACACTAGAATTTTTTGTACAATATTAGTCATGTATTTGCCCTGTTAGGAACAAAACCAAACCGGTGTAAGTTGTTTCTTCTTTTTCTATGGAGAGAAATAGAAAGAGGTTTACTTAGAAATTTGAACATCTGACTAGCATTTTCTGAAAATAACGGATTTCGTTGTCTTACTGGAGAAACGATCACGGGCAGCAAAGGTAGTTGCTGGTCGAACCGACTCCCTCCTAAAGTTATGTTCATTGACAATACACTGAAAATGAAGATGAATTTTCACACACTCAATTCTGGAACCAGATATGAACACAACGCATTAACATCAAAGAATTCAATACCTATCCATGAAATCCTGAAGATCACTCAGATCCCGAGGCGCATTTGACTCTCTGAGAGAATCCATGTAGTAAACTGTGTTGCGTTTTGGAACAATGACCACCAAGATCTAGTGACCACTACAGTTTAAGAAAACCATGAACGTACGAACTATGTCTAAAACTGAAAGACGATCAATGTATGCATCGTTGTATATTTAACTTAACATTCATGGTATGGCCACATGAAGAATTCTCCTATTTGTAAGTTGAACAAGATCTTGGCGACATAATGAATGGAAGCCTTGCGTGAGACATTATCTCGTAACAAAACGCCGTTTGCTAAATCAGGATCTATGAAATGCCAATGCGCCCTTATCGATCTCTGTACCGTCAATCCCCTGAGAGGAATACAATACAGTTAGCTTTTTTTCATTTACAGCCTTGTATGGAGAAGTTGATCACAGAGTTTGTGAAGTACTTACAACATCAAGCATTTGACAAGAGTGCCAGCAAGCTCATCGAAGTTGAAGAAGAGATGAAAGTCCTCGAATTCCACACTAATGATACCTGCATCGTGAGAGAAATGCCAGCTGTCATAGTGCACTTGCAGAATGTCACTATCTTCTCCTTCCGACATTATGTCCATGCAATATTTATGTAACTTGCGACAACTGGAACTGCACTCGTCAAAGTATTCACCAACAAGGAATGGCTGGCCATGCTTGTACTTGCGTTTCTCAAATGAGTCTACTTCCTTACTAGAAAGTTGCTTTTCAAGGTCTGCTTCAGACATGTGGTCAGAACCAGGATTACATGGGTCTTCATCGGCCATGCCATGGTTCTGCTCGAAGAGTCTTCGTAGTAGGATGCTCTAGTACTCATCCCTCCTCTGTTTCTATCATGTGTAATAACAAAATGCCAATTTTACCAGGAAGCTAAATATAAATGCAACATTCTTTGTAGTACAGGATGCACATCGGCAGTGTTTGAATGATATCAAATTAATAGTGACAGCTACGTACATTATGCTGTCAAACATTCCAATCTGTTAAAACCTACTGTCTTGCACCATGTTTTTTTCACTAAGTCTGAGAATCTGTTTATTTTAGATTGCCATGTTTCAGGTGGTTCAACCACCTGACAACTGAGGTGTGTGTACGCTCGAACAGTGTTGATGCTAGCCATGTTTCTATGCATAATTAGACCTTGCTCGTGCTGAATGAAATGAAGTGCTTCATGTGTACTAACTGGCTGTAAATTTTCATGCAACGATAACTCATGTAGCACATAGTTTTCTTGCAATCAATATGCCTTCAGGTTAAAACTATGATAGTGTCTTAATCACATCCAGAATCAAATAGCACACGGGAAGTGTCTGAATCACACCTAATATAACAAATGATTTCTAACAATGAGAGTTAGGCTTACCTTCTTTGCACGTCCCAGAAACTTCCTCCCACTGTACCCAGATTGAAAAACTCGTAACTTCACGGATTGAAATTGATGTTGACCATGAACAAGCAGGTCTTCAGCTACCCATCTCCATTCCTTGGAAGTGATTGTCCTAGGGAGCTACAAGAGAAAGCAAAAAGCAAATGGGCCTGCCGCTTTAAAATCCCCAATTCCAAAACAAAACCCTAAACCTAGTTGAGCCAGAGAGAAGAGAGACGAATACCTGGCTGGTGAGAGATTCGTCCTCGTCAGAGATACCGCTTGAGGGGTCACTCAAGGAAACCATGGCGTGTCCGCGGCGGTCAGAAGCTAGAGGCAGAGATGTGGGCGGCGGAGCGGGGGGGAGGGGGGTGGGGGGCTGCAAGGGAAATGTGGCCCTTTGGGGGGGAAGGGGTGGGGAGGCAGATATTTCGGCGATCAGTGAAATTTTTCGCTCGTTGCAGGGAATCTCGGCGCACAAAGATTCATCAAACACGGTGTTTCTGCTTTTATCGTGTGCGATGATACAGAACATATAAAATTTCGCCCCTCCCCACGTATTCCCTGGTTATAGTGCACATCCACGTCATTGCATAATGTAACATCAACTGCTTACTTGGGTATACAAATTAGCGGACACACATAGCTCAGAGTTACTAAACCGAGCAAGTTCACTAAATAAGCAAGCTGCTTGAACTAGACATAGCTCTTACAAAAGACCGGCTCTCTAAACAAAGGCTATTAGTAATACGCATAATTTTAACAAAGACGCCGACGAGCAGCCGCCCTATGCCTCGCCGCTGTTCGATGAGATGTCGATGACTTGTGTGGGCGACATTCCGCCGGTGCTGAAGTCCGCACCCCAGGCTGACTTCGACCGCGGCGACGTGCTCATCCTTGACGTTGTCCTCGTCATCGGCGTCGCCCTCATCTTCGTAGTACTCGTAGTAGTGGCGCCGCCATAGCTCGCGTTGGTACTTCACCGCCGATTCCTCGATAGACAGGTGCTTCTCGATCTCCTCCTGAGCCATGCGCAACTCCTCCCAGCACTCGGCGCTCTCAGACGGCTCCCGCATCTCCAGCTCTCGCTCAGAGATCTCATGCGGAAGGGGCTCCATGGCCTCCGCCGCCGCATCGTCGGCATGCATCTCGGCACCCGGAGCAGCCGCCTCTTCGGACGTGTGGTGCATGCTCGATTCCGGCGAAGCTTCGAGTATCTTGGCATGGGCATTCTGGATGATATAGGCTTGGATGTCCTTGACCCGGGCCAGAGCAGCCTTCGTGGCATGGCACGCTGCTCGAGCGCTCTTGGCGTTTGCAGACGCCGTCGTAGCAGCTGCAGCTGCCATCTCCGCGGCTACACACTCCCTTTTGGCCGCCGCAGAGGCCCTGTCGGCCACCGCAGAGGACCTTTCGGCGGATGCGGTCGCGCTTAAGGCGGATGCGGCAGTCCTCTCGGCCGAGGCGGACGAGTTCCTGGCAGAGGCGGGAGTGCTCGGGGCCGAGGGGGCGGTCGTACGCACCCTTACGAAGCGTTCCCACGGCGTCATTCTTCGCAGAGAGGGTTTGTTGGGGAATGGGGATCGAGGGTGAACGGAATCCGAGCTAGACGAAGCCGACGAAGCTTCCCTCGTAAGATAGAACTAGATCCGTGAATTTTCATCGCAAATGGTTCCTATATGAAACCGTGTGTACGTAGTTCACTTTTTGTATTGAATTGTAAAACTATTTTGGGGTACAGCGGTAACAGATATTGTTTTATTTGTAACAAAATGATCCCTACCATCAAAATCCACTAACGGCATCCTAAAATTAGGAAATATTCGGGGTTAAATTGGCATTTTATACATTAAATTAGTTTGTGCAAATTTTACGGCCATAATTCAAAAGTGTAACACACGAACATGCAAGACGAAGCAAAAACTGCCGGAAAAATCGTATTTATGTACTACTTGCATCCCTATATATGCCGCTTGCAATAAATTTTAAGGAGTTGCAAACATCTTGGGTAACGGTTTGGACACACATGCACGCATTGGGAATCTAGGTTTTAAAATTCAAAAAATTGAAAAAATGCTCTGAAGTACATGATAATAATCTGCATGATTTCCCCCACATGGGGCCAAGATATCGTGGTCAAAATAACGGCTTGTCCGAGATAAGCTTTGACACATGCCTCTCACAAAACGGAGCATCACACAAAGGGTCGTGGTTCCGAGAGGGCACATGAGAGCCTTGTTTGATGATGAACCGCTAGTCGTTGTCTCATTTGGCCTAGCTTTTTTTAATTCATTACAATGCATGAATACATCCGTCATCCTAAAATTTGGACATTTTCGGGGTTCAATGAGCATTTTATATATGAAGTTAGTTTCTAGATATCTAGTGGCCATAATTCAAAACTAAAACACATGGACATGTGCAAGATGAAGCAAAAACTGCAGGAAAAAATCATATTTGTATATGTACTAGTGCTTCCGTCTATATGCCACGTGCAATAAATTTGAAGGAGTTCGAGACATCTTGAGTAACGGTTAGCACACAAGCATTGAGAATAATCTAGGTTTTTAAATTAAAAAAATAAATAAATATGCTATGGATTACACGAAAATCAGCATGATTTTCCGCCATGGGGCCAATATGTCGTGGTCAAAGTAACGGCTTGTTCGAGATAGGCTTTGACACATGCCTCTCACAAACCAGAGCATGACACGCAGGCTCGTATAGTTCCGACAGGGAACGTGGGGCGTTGTGTGATGACGAACCGGATCGCTGCCTCATTCGGCCTAGTTTGTTTTTATCGTTACAATGTACGAATACGACCGTCATCCTAAAATTAGGAAATATTCGGGGTTCAATTGGCATTTTTACACATGAAGTTAGTTTCTAGAAATTTAATGGCCATAGTTCAAAACGGAAACACATGAACAAGCAAGATGAAGCAAAAAACGCTGGAAAATCATATTTATGTACTACTTGCTTCCGTATATATGCCACGTGCAATAAAATTGAAGGTGTTCCAAACATCTTGAGTGACGGTTTTGACACAAAAGCATTGGGAATCTAGTTTTTTTAAGTCAAAAAATGAAAACTGCGCGGAAGTACATGAAAATATGCATGATTTCCCGACATGGGGCTAAGTTGTCGTGATCAAAGTAACGGCTTGTTCGAGATAAGCTCTGACACATGTCAAGATGGCAATGCATGGTTAACTGTTACCCGCGTCCCCATGGGTAATTAATCTATTAGGGCACGGGTGCCAGCTGGAATGGCCATCTGGAAGTTGGTGGGTCAAATACCTTACCGAGCGTGCAGGACGGGGATGAGGATGGGATAGCATTACCAGCCTTACCCATGAATAGAAGTACTTACATGTGGGCTTTGAAATTAGTAGCCCCCACATAATTTGTGGCCTCGGTCACCCAAATTTACACACATCCCACCCCTTTGGCCAAAAATTCCCTAAGAAATCCAAAACCTAGGCACAACATATTGTTTATTGCGTTGAAATACTATTTTTTTCTACTAAAATACGCGAAGGTTGTTCTTAAATGCATGTGTGAGTTTCCCCATGGTGATAAAGAACTAGGTGGGGACGTCGATGGGAAACTTTTTATCCCCGCGCACGGGTACGTAGACGGGGACGGGGAAGGGAGGGCGGTGATGGGGATGGAGATGTGACTCTACTCGCCTAAGAAATCCCCGGCTTTAGACACAAGCCTCTCACAAACCGGAGCATCACACGAAGGCGCGTGGTTCCGAGAGGGAACGTGGGGCCATGTGTGATGACGAACCGCCAATCTCTTTGTCATTCGACCTTGTGTTTTTTTTCATCGATACAATGCACGAATATCACCGACATCCTATTTTTTTTTTAAAAGGGCGTTCTATTGGCATTTTTATACATTTAGTTAGTTTATAGAAATTTAATGGCCATAGTTCAAAACTGAAACACATGAACAAGCTAGATGAAGCAAAAACCGCTGGAAAATCATATTTATGTACTACTTGCTTCCCTATATATGCCGCTTGCAATTAATTTGAAGGAGTTCCAAACTTCTTGAGTGACAGTTTGGACACAAAAGCATTGAGAATCTAGGTTGTAAATTCAAAAAAAATTGAAAAAAAATGCTTTGAATTCTGAAGTACATGAAAATATGCATGATTTCCCGCCATGGGGCCAAGCTGTCGTGGTTACTGCTTTCGGACTTGCTTCCGTAACACAAATGGCACGCATGCATTACATTTGGATAGAAAATGTAAATATTTGGCAAAATAGACGGGTCGCACATGATTGGCGCCGTGTTTCGCGTTTCGAGTTTTAGAAGCCAATTTTCGTGGGCTATTAATCGCACACGGTCATGCATTGGGAACCGTCGGTGATGTTAATTCACACACGACTGTTGACTAGGAAATCATGTGCAATGACTGTTGGTGTCGATCAAGATTCCAGCCCCTATAAATGTTGCCCCTCGAGACGTCATTGATACGTCTCCAACGTATCTACTTTTCCTCACCCTTTTGCCCTTGTTTTGCACTCTAATTTGCATGATTTGAATGAAACTAACCCGGACTGACGCTGTTTTCAGCAGAATTGCCATGGTGTTGTTTTTGCGCAGAAATAAAAGTTCTCAGAATGGAACGAATCATTTTGGAGATTTATTTTGGAAAATATAAAAAATACTGGAGCCAAAAACCACCGGAGAGGGGGGCCAGGGTGAGCATCACCCACCAGGGCGCGCCAGCCCTCTCCCGGCGTGCCCTGGTGGGTTGTGCCCACCTCGAGGCCCCACTTGCCCTATATCCGCCACTATAAATTCCTAAATTTGGAGAAAAAAATCAGAGAGAAAGAATTATCGTGTTTTACGATACGGAGCTGCCGCCACCTCCTGTTCTTCATCGGGAGGCCAGATCTGGAGCCCGTTTGGGGCTCCGGAGAGGGGAATCTTCGGTCTTCGTCATCACCAACCTTTCTCCATCGCCAATTCCATGATGCTCCCCACCGGGAGTGAGTAATTCCTTCATAGGCTTGCTGGTCGGTGAGGAGTTGGACCAGATTCATCATGTAATCGAGTTAGTTTTGTTAGGGCTTGATCACTAGTACCCATTTGACGGTGTCCTGGACTAGGGGGTACTCACCACGTCGTCTCCCGACCAGTGGGTCGGGCCGAGGACCCCCAGGGCGGTTCATTAATGGGCCAGTTCGGAAAGCCCATGATGCATACGAGGAAGATTCCACAAGACTTGGTGATCAAGACAAGGACTCCTCTCCACCGACGTAGCCGACTAGGACTCTTGTTATCCTAGGCCTCTGGTGTGTTATATAAGCTGAGGCCAGGCTAGTCATTAGGGACAATCAGATCATCATGGATCATATCATCATACGAGCATAGCTCTTAGGGTTTAGACCACTACATACGATCTCGTGGTAGATCAACCTGTCGGTGTAGTGAACAGGGGGTGTTCATTACCCCTGGACATGCACCGGCAAGTCGCAGCCTCCAGGCGGGAAGGGCATGGCAGAGAAGAAATCCACTTATTTCCGGCAAGGATTACTTGCCGGGAACGGGCCTACGTGTCACCGGCAAGCTCAAAGGCCGGCAAGATCAAGATAGAATTTCCGGGAAGCGAGTCTTCCTGGGAGAAGACCTCCAGGCAGGTCACCGAGAAGACCCGATGTTGGACTCCCGGCAAGATGCTTGCCGGAGGACAACTGGGAACAAGCACAAGACTATCCAGAAAGCATTCAAGTCAATAATCAGAAGACAGAAGACCAAAGGCTGAAATCCCAGCAAGATTCTTGCCGGGATGCCTGGCGGCCCCGGCAAGATTCGGACCCGGCAAGATTTGCACCCAGCAAGATCTCGCCACCCTGTCATCGCTCCAGCGCAGCGACCAGCTTGTCTTTTAGCTGTTGTCCTCCTGGTGACATGTCAGGACGCTAACGGCGTTGGGCTTAAGCGGTGCTGATGGGACGGCCCCTTTTCCCGTCCCCAAGAAGCTAAGGGACACCTCAACGGAGCATTAAATGCATTTGTCCTAAGCCGTCAGTGTTAGGTATGATAACACTGTAGCTACTTTTACACCTCATGTATGCACTATACGCCACTGTTGGTGACCCCTTCGAACGTATAAAAGGAGGCCCAAGGCGTAGCTACAAAGGGATCTTCTTCTGGCCCGTTCTGCATGTGTAGCTGTTGTGTACTGTTCATCACAAGCGCTCCTAAAACCAGGGCTTAAACACATCCAATATACTAAAGCAGGAGTAGGGTTTTACGCTTCTCAGCGGCCCGAACCTGGGTAAAAATCCCTTGTGTTGATCGTTGGATCTGCTCTTTGTGCGAGCCTTTCTCCCTGCCGAACCGTAAAGGGATCCACGCGATCCCATAGGTGTCGTTTCCGACATCTTCGTCGCGCCGGGTAGGGGGAAAGGCTGCGTGAACCTGATCTAGCGGTCAGCGCATCAGCTTCATCGTCCATGGCGACTTCGCTCTACTTACAGAAAGAATACGCATGGAAGGCGGGCTCGGGGGCTAGCAGCGCCCTAGAGAGTAACCTTCTAGAGAGCTACCGGTCATCACCACGAGTGTGGCCTCGCTATGCGAGATGAACAGCAGGAAAAGCTAAGTTACAAAAACTTGTGTCGATTACATTTCCTTTGCTGTCCTCACTTGCTCCCTACACCTACACGCGAAGGAGCCTTCCCGGGGCCAATAGCGCCCCTAGTTGTCTCGAGTCCGCTCGACAACTTAGGCGGCTGCACAGACACCGGGAAGGTAAACCTTTTCGGGAGGCGGCATTCCCGGCAAGCCGCTAAGGACCCGTTCCTCCAAGCGCTGCCGACTGGAGCGTGCGCACCGGAAAGCTTTCCGGCAAGCATGGGTCGTCTTGATTGATTTTTCGTCCTTGTGCATTAATCTGCACGCGAAGGAATCTTGTCGTGGTGAGTCCGCGCTCTAGTTTTGCCTCGAGTCCGCTCGGCAGGCTTAGCAGCCGCGTTCTGAACCGGCAAGTCGCCTTGCCGGCGGCGGCGTTTCCAGCAGGCTGCTAAAGTCCCGCACATAGCGCTCGCGGCAAACGTGCGCACCGACAAGGTTTCCAGATAGCGTAGGATATAAGATATATGCAAGGACGGAATTAATCAAGAGGGAAGCAAACATTCATTTAGCATAAAGAAACATGTCTTGCATACATAAAGACTAGCCTGACTAAGATTAATTATTCCTTTGCATGCGCCATTGCAGCAACAGGTAAGCCAAGGGCGCCGTACTGGAGGCCGGCAAGACGGCCGTGAGGCATTCGAAGTAGACGGCGGCGACAGGAGGGATGACTGTATGAATCGAGCACCTCACTCGCAGTACCCTTTATGGGGAAGGCTCGGGGGCTGGCTCTTCACCGCACGGTGTGGCACTCCCTTTCGGGCACACGACTCCTGCTGCCGTCCTGCTCTGTCTGCCCACGCTGCCGGCAAGCCCAAGGCCCAGCAAACCGCAAGCTCTTTGGCGTCATCATCAGCGTGCAGTTAAAAGGTCATGAGTGACGGTTACTTCTCGCCGTGCGTGTACCGGTGCATGTTTTTGGGCCTAGCCGAGACAAACACTGTGCGCGCTTGTCCGGCCCAGGCCCGGGGGCTCCTGTCGGTGTAGTGAACTGGGCGTGTTCATTACCCCTGGACATGCACCGGCAAGTCGCAACCTCCAGGTGGGAAGGGCATGGCAGAGAAGAAATCGACTTATTTCCGGCAAGGATTACTTGCCGGGAACGGGCCTACGCGTCACCGGCAAGCTCAAAGGCCGGCAAGATCTACACAGAATTTCCGGGAAGTGAGTCTTCCTAGGAGAACACCTCCAAGCAGGTCACCGAGAAGACCCGATGTTGGACTCCCGGCAAGATGCTTCCGGAGGACAACTGGGAACAAGCACAAGACTATCCAGAAAGCATTCAAGTCAATAATCAGAAGACAGAAGACCAAAGGCTGAAATCCCAGCAAGATTCTTGCCGGGATGGCTGGCGGCCCCGGCAAGATTCGGCCCCGGCAAGATTCGGACCCGGCAAGATTTGCACCCAGCAAGATCTCGCCACCCTGTCATCGCTCCAGCGCAGCGACCAGCTTGTCTTTTAGCTGTTGTCCTCCTGGTAACATGTCAGGACGCTAACGGCGTTGGGCTTAAGCGGTGCTGATGGGACGGCCCTTTTCCCGTCCCCAAGAAGCTAAGGGACACCTCAACGGAGCATTAAATGCATTTGTCCTAAGCCGTCAGTGTTAGGTATGATAACACTGTAGCTACTTTTACACCTCATGTATGCACTGTACGCCACTGTTGGTGACCCCTTCGAACGTATAAAAGGAGGCCCAAGGCGTAGCTACAAAGGGATCTTCTTCTGGCCCGTTCTGCATGTGTAGCTGTTGTGTACTGTTCATCACAAGCGCTCCTAAAACCAGGGCTTAAACACATCCAATATACTAAAGCAGGAGTAGGGTTTTACGCTTCTCAGCGGCCCGAACCTGGGTAAAAATCCCTTGTGTTGATCGTTGGATCTGCTCTTTGTGCGAGCCTTTCTCCCTGCCGAACCGTAAAGGGATCCACGCGATCCCATAGGCGTCGTTTCCGACACAACCCTGTACTCGATACACCATCATCAATACAAACAAAGTAGGACGTAGGGTTTTACCTCCATAGGAGGGCCCGAACCTGGGTAAACATCGTCTCCCTTGTCTCCTGTTACCCATCGATCCAAGACCCACAGCTCGTGACCCCCTACCCAAGATCGGCCGGTTTTGACACCGACATTGGTGCTTTCATTGAGAGTTCTGCTGTGGGGTCGCTAGAAGGATCGATGGCTCGTCTGCATATTACAGTTTTTTCTGGACAGCGAATTTGTGTTCGTCATCCCCGTTTCCTCGAGTGTCGTTTCGACGATTGCTTCGGTGGAATTGTGTGGAATTGTATCTACAAGAACCCTGCAAAATTTCGTCGCGTTCCGATGGAGGAATCTCCGGCAATCTCCAATATACCGGAGTCCTATCAAATCTGGACGGGAATCTGGATGAGTTTAGGATGAGGTGTCCAGTATCTAGCTCAGATATCCGTTGAAAAATCCCACCGTTCATCGACTGCGGAGTTCCTATACCAATCACCCCTCGAAATTTCAGCTCGATCCGACCGTCCAAACTCCGGGAAACGTCCGATGAGTACAACGAATTTTGGATCTATTTTCTGCGCGGAAACGAATCCGACCCGAGTTCATCTTTTTCATGAACGGGTTGTCGGACGTCCTTTTTGAAGGAAATTTTCTCATCATCTCGGTCATCCGACCAAGAGTTCGGCATCGCGAGGGCCGAATAATCATCAAGCGAACCTCATCATCCGCGGGTTGTACGGGTCGGGCGCTCCGTTGCTTCATCAAGCCAGCATTGACCTCGTCACGAATTCCGACCTGCGTCGGCATCGCCGCGCCGTTACTTTTTCAAGCTGACGTCCATCACGCCGACCTGCGTCCGCATCGCCGCGCCGTTACTTTTTCAAGCTGACGTCCACCACGCCGACCTGCTTTGACACGTCGGCTGGCATGGGGCTCTAGCGTCACCAGCCGACCAGCTTCGACACCTCGGCTGGCATGAGAATTCGGCATCACCAGCCGACCAACTTCGACACCTCGGCTGGCGTGAGACTTCGGCGTCACCAGTCAACCTGCTTCGACACCTCGGCTGGCCTGAGACTTCGGCGTCACCAGCCGACCTGCTCCATCACCTCGGCTAGACCGGGGCTTTGGCATCCCTTCATCAACCTGCTCTGGGGACTTCGGCGTCACCAGCCGACCTGCTTCAACACCTCGGCTGGCATGAGACTTCGGCGTCACCAGCCGACCTGCATGAGACTTCGGAGTCCGCCGATCACACCTTCGCCATGTTAACTGGACCGAGGACTTCATCTCGCCACATCGACCGTGCAGCGTCGCCACTTCGTCAAGCCGAACTCTTCGTTCAGGCACCTCGGCGCCCAGGCCATATTCCTTTACTTATTTGCTTCACTTAAATTAACTAAGTAGAAGAAAAATAAAATTAAAATATATTATTACCTTTATTTGTTATTACTCTTGGCTTGCACTATATTGTCTGCACAGGTAATCGACTTCGGCTGTGTCATGCGGTCACCTTGGCGTGCCTACATCGTCGTCCCGCCTCCATCAACCAAATTGTGTCGTCATCACGGTCGACTGACGTTGGGGCTTCGCAGTCACGCTGCCGAACTACTCCGTCTGCCCGACTGGAGCAGGGGTTTCTCCTTGGCCCTTTGGAATTGTTGTGTTGTCACTTCATCAAGCCGAGCTCTTCTTCGGCTACCTCGTGACCGGCTTGGGGGGCTGGGACCTGGACCCACTACAAGCTCGACACACGTCACAAGCACATTAACCAGCTAAGTCGCTTTCATGCTCAATTTTTAAACTTTTGTTCGGTTCGACCAAGCATTATATTTGTGTTAAATAAAAAAGTTTGTTTCTTAAAAACACTTTCTTTTCCCATGATAACTGGGGGGCTTCGCCGTCACGCTGCCGAACTACTCTCCTCGGCTGGACCCGGGGCTTCGCCTCGCCATAGCAACCATGTTGCGTTGCCACTTCTCGACCCGAGCTCTTCGCTCGATTACCTCGGGCTTGGGGGCTGGGACCTCGGCCAGGCCGAGGACTATGTCTTCGTCATGCCACAACCCCGAACCGCACCGAGCACATTAACCAGCTAAGTCATTCTCGTGCTCAGCTCTCTTTGAAATTTTACTTTTTGTTCGGTGCAACCAAACATTATATTTTTTGTTAAACAAAAAAACTTTGTTTGATTAAAAATTTATTTACCCGATTTAACCGGGGGCTCTTAAATTTGTATGAGCCGTTTTATAATAACTTTGTTTTCTTCTTAGTCGTTGCAAAGTCTTTTTCTACTACTCCTTTTTCCGACACTAGCGTGTGGTCAATAGCCGGATAGCCTGGTTTCTTTCTAAAACCCGCTCGAGTTTAGTTCGCTAAACAGGCCTCAGAGAAACACTCCGTCTTCGGGATATGGAGGTTAAAGCCAAAGGCTGACCCGCTTGGAGTCCGGAGATCGGATGTATCATGTTAAAGCACGACCGAAGCACAAATTAAATTTTAGACCAATTTTGGATTGGCACAATTTTCTTTTATCTAAACATAAAGTTTTTTGCATAAGTTTTTTTGTATTTCCGAGCATAACTCTTGCAGTACAATGCCAGATGCATTTCACGCATCGGCCGTATTAAAGGGGGGGTCTGCGTTTAACACCGAATCCACCAAACGCCGAGGTACTCCATGCAATCCTCGGCAAAATGTCCTCGGTATTTCGCATTTATATGCATTGATTTCGAGTTGTGTCTTTGGTCTATAGCTGGATTGCCCGGCTCCTATGCTTACCCCTTACGTTTCCCCCTTGTTCGGCTAAGGGGTAAAGGGAGAACCACTGTGATTGTCACTTCCGATTTAACTGGTTAAGTGCCTCAGTTGGGGAAAGCCGAAAGCTGGCTGTCACAACAAGCGTAAATCGGTTAGTGAACCGCAGGCGGTGTTCAACCAAATATAGCCGATCGAGGTTATCCGAGTAAAACGAAGGGCCTTTCTTTCTTGAAAAGGCCAAGTTGTGGGTGGTTCGACCTCGAATAATCCGAGGAGTCGACGTATACCGGGGGCTATTAAGTTGCCCCCAAACATATGCTCCTATGACTAAGTGAAAGTTATAAAGCCTAAATATCTGATTGCCTCGTTTCCACTAACACAACCGCCTCTGGGCACCGAGACGTCGGCTAAGGGTTGTCTTGTTTGTACGGAAACATCCTACGTAGCATCTACAAAGGGGTGGAAGCCGACGATAGGCCACTTTCAGATTATAAACAGTCGCGATGGAGTCAAAATAAACAATACCGAGGGTTCCCTGTCGCACCTCGGCATAGATACATTGGGATTCCTGGAGAGCCCAACATATCATTAGCGTTTGTATTTAATATACGAACGCTGCCTTCCATAGTGATCGATATAACGCCATAGATATGCATCAATTTGACTTAAGATTTTGGCCAAGCTGGGTTGCCTGGCTCCTGTGCTTATACCCTACGTTCCCGATTGTTCGGCTAGGGGGTAAAGGGAGCACCTCTACGATTGTTACTTCTGGGTCATCCGTGTTAGTACCTTAGATTGGGTGAAGCCGAAAGCTTGCCATCTTAAGAATATAATTGGTCAGCAACGACGGAAGTGAAAATTTAGGTTCACTAAGGACCACAGAGTTCGGAAACTTTCCCTGAACTAAATCCTCAATATTTTCCTCCCACATTGATCGGAGTTGAGGTTTCACGATCATGGTCAACATGATAACCTGGGAAAAGGAACTTATAAAGGAACTATTTTTCCCAGAAGATGTTTCTTATAACATATCTCTCCGCGTACCTTTGTTTATAAAGCCGTATGGCCGGATTGCCTTGTTTGCTATAAATCTTTGCCTATAAAGGCTATATAAAGTAAGACAAACACTCCTCGGCTACTGGCCGAGGAGGTTGAAGCCGATGGTCAGTCAACAAAGTCTTGTACAATGCGGATCTGAGCATTAATGATGTAAAGTACTTGGATACGTAGAATCATTACACATAAATTGTGTCAAACGTAACAAAGTTTGTGTCAAACAAATATCGATCCTTAATTCGACCACCCGTGCCCAAATTAAGGCTCGGGGGCTACTGCATTGCATATTCAATGCAGCAAAATTCAAAGTGCAATACGGTTTCTGAGGAGATTCGATCCTTAGGTTGTTCGGCCGCACCCAACCCGAGTCTCGGAAACTACTGCGTACCGCGTTTACATCCCTAACGAATGCCGCCGAGCAAGAACTTGATCCTCAGGCCGATTTTGCAAATCGGCCTAAGTCTCAGGGGCTACTGGGATTAGTGGTTTTATTTTGATTATTATTTTTTCCTTCAGGGGCATCTCAGGTTTTAGACCGACATGCACCTTGAGGGCTACTGGCTATATATCTCGGTAGAGAATAAATTGCACCAATCGAAAATATCCACAAAAAATCAGCCCGCGGTCGGGGTGGTGCACCACCTCGGAAGCAGTCCGGCATAAAGCTCGGGCGCAAGTGGCTGGCTCCATAGAGGGCATTTCCGGCATTAAGCCCGGCTGAATGCGTTCAATCTTTTAAAGACCGAGGTAGTTTATGACACCTCGGACGCTCATCATCATTGGAGCTCGGATGCGGTCCGGCGTTGGAGCTCGGAAGCATTCCGGCATAAAGCTCAAGATCGAAGACACTTCGGAAGCAGTCCGGCATAATGCTCGAATGCGAACGGCTGGCTCCATAAAAGACTATTCCGACATTTAAACTCGGATGAACTGCTTAAAATATTCAGAGACCGAGGTATCCTATTTCACCTCCGATGCCGACCAGTGTTGGAGCTCGGGCTCAGAAAGACACCTCGGATATAATTCGGCGTTGGAGCTCGGACACAAGAGGATACCGCCACATGGGACACACTTCGGACCCGAGTTGTGGCGTAAAAATAATGAGGCATTAATATAGGCCGATAACTTAAAGGGGCTCCTCGGATGCCCGACTTGTGAACTCTTCGGATTCACCTCGGCGATCCTCAAGATCAGTGATGGGAAGATTTATTGAACCAGTTTTCAAGACCGACGGCCGAAGACGAAGAACTGTTCGGAAGAACCAAGGAGCGTCCCTAACTTGAAGACCGGTTCAGGGGGCTATTGACGGTGTCCTGGACTAGGGGGTACTCACCACGTCGTCTCCCGACCAGTGGGTCGGGCCGAGGACCCCCAGGGCGGTTCATTAATGGGCCAGTTCGGACAGCCCATGATGCATACGAGGAAGATTCGACAAGACTTGGTGATCAAGACAAGGATTCCTCTCCACCGACGTAGCCAACTAGGATTCTTGTTATCCTAGGCCTCTGGTGTGTTATATAAGCCGAGGCCAGGCTAGTCATTAGGGACAATCAGATCATCATGGATCATATCATCATACGAGCATAGCTCTTAGGGTTTAGACCACTACATACGATCTCCTGGTAGATCAACCCTGTACTCGATACACCATCATCAATACAAACAAAGCAGGACGTAGGGTTTTTCCTCCATAGGAGGGCCCGAACTTGGGTAAACATCGTCTCCCTTGTCTCCTGTTACCCATCGATCCAAGACCCATAGCTCGGGACCCCCTACCCGAGATCCACCGGTTTTGACACCGACACCATTATGTTCTGAGATTGATGTTGCTATGACTTTGCTATACCTAATGCTTGTCACTAGGGCCCGAGTGCCATGATTTCATTTTTTTTCACGAATACGTGGGGTGCGTATCATTCCATTGATAGAGGGGTGAAATTACAGGGTAGCAACCGTCATAAAGCGTACACTAAGAGGCGCTTATGTGGTGCTATTGAGCATGAGGAGAGGGGGTTGCTCAGCCCCTATTACAAGAGGGTCAGGTTACACGCATGATAGTGCTTAGTCCTCTAGCGCCCGCATTGGCCCAATTGCGAGCTTCCTCCTGTATGGTGTGCCACAGGTGGGAATGCGAAGGCGTCGCTCCGTCAAAGATGCAGGCGTTGCGGTGCTTCCAGATCGTCCAGGCCGTGAGAGTGATGAGGGATCCCAGTCCCTTTCGGTGACTCGTCGGGGAGGCACGGATAGTGTCAGACCACCATTGGAAGAAGTCGGTCGTGCCATCCGGAGGCTGAGCAGTGAGGCGACACCAGTGGAAGGTGTCATGCCAGATGGTGCGAGAAACGACACAACCCACAAGAAGATGGTGCATGGTCTCATCCTCTTGGTCGCAGAGGACGCACTGGGGGTTATGCGGTAGCCCATGCCGAGTGAGACGAGCGGCAGTCCAGCACCTGTCCAGGCCTACGAGCCAAAGAAAGAACTTGACGCCTATCGGATTTCGGGCTCCGCAAAACCCTCAAGGTTCGAACACAGGGGCGTGTGTGAAGATCCCCTGCGGCCTCACCCTACCTAGCTCACTACTCGATGGCTAAGACGATGAACTCGCACGATGACGAGGAAGAAGATGAACACGGTAGTTTACCCAGGTTCGGGCCGCCGCGAGGCGTAATACCCTACTCCTGCTTTAGTGGATTGCCACTCGTGGAGGTATGGTGGATGAACTAGTACAAGGTTGAGGAGCCTCGCGGGGGCGCTCCTGAGGTGTTCTTGGCCCTCTGCTGGCTTAGTGGTGAACCGGAAGGATGGGTGGATCGACCGATTTCGGATCCCTGCTACGGTGCAGCCTAGCCTCTATATATAGCGGTGGCCGGGTCCTCTTCCCTTATTGCAATGGTGGGAAGGGATCCCACAACGGCCAAATTTGAAGGGGGACAGGAGTACATCCCCGCCCTGTCCAAAGGCGGTCTTCGCCTGCAAAGTAGATGTCGATGATGCAGAGGTGGGCTCGGCGATGACATCCGCCCTGCTGAGCTCGTGGTCGTGGTCTTGTTGCACCGAAGTGAAAACCTTTGAGGGAGGCTTTGGGGACCCGCGTACGTCCTTGCTCCCTTAGCACCAAAGGGGAAACTGCACCGCCTGGCGCGCTGGCGCCCGCCTGTCCTTCCTTGCGTCACCCTTGACTCCTGAGGCCGGGCCCTGCAAAGAGATCCCTGCTGCTCCGGAGGGGGCCTGGGGAGGCCCATCCCTTGCCGGTCTTGATGCTGCTCCTCCTCACGAGCCCAGGGTCCTCGCGAGGGCCTTATCTTCAGTGGGGCCGCGTCTGGTTGTGATTGGATGATGAAGTGGGCCACGCCCTGGGCCGCAGGCAGGCAGGTCTGGGTACCCCCGTTCCCAGAACGCTGACAGTAGCCCCGGGGCCCAAGGCGCGCTCGAGCCGGCTTCTGGGCGAAGCCCTGAGGGCGGCCCGAAGCGCTGCGGGCCCCAAACGCCTGCGGGCCAGGCTTTACACTCGTCGAGCGCCTGGGCGGCGACGCCCCCGCTCCCCGAGGGCGTCAGGAAACGCTCCAAGTCAAATTGACGCGACGCCCGTGTGCAGCGCTGGCTATCATTGCCCTTCCTTGAATGCTGCTGCTGCTTCGGGCCTCTACTCCTCGGGCCACGCGGATGTGACCCGTCAATCGGCTGCAGAGGCGACGAGGACGGTACTGCGCCGATCGAAACGCCCCGGGACGCCCGAGAGGCGCACGACGCCTGCTCTCCCACGTCGCCTCGCGGTTGCAGTTACGCCTATAAATCCGCCCCGCTCCTGGCAGGGGAGGGGCATTGCAGTCTTGAGGCATCTTCCTGCTTCCTTCGCTCCGCAGAGAAAGCCCTCTCCTTTTCCCATCTTCTCATCTTCCATGGCGTCTGGAGGAAGCACTGGGGGTGCGGGAAAGCGTTCGGCACCGCCGGCTCCCTCGCCCTCCTCCGGAGGTAGCGGCGGGGGGCCTTCGGGGCCGGCGCAAGTCCGCCGGCGCTGGGCCATGGTCGAGGAGTGAGTACTCCACCGCCTTCCTCCCCCTTGATCGTTTTGCCCAGCGTTCCGAGCATGATCCTCTCCTTCTCCCAGGGCGCCTGCGGCCAAGAAGCGCAGGCTCGGCGAGCTCCAGGAGGAGGTTGACGCGCTGCGGGCCCAGCTGGCGACCGTCGAGGCCTCCTTCCAAGCCGCCCATTAGGGGCGAAGCGGAGGCCAGGGCGGAGTTGGCGTCTCTCCAGGCCCAGGTGAAGGAGGCAGCCGACATCATGCAAGCCGCTCAGGACGAGGCGGCGCATGCCAAGATGCTGGAGTCCCAGCGAGCCAAGCAGTACCTTGGTATTGCCTGCCGCGCGGCCGGCGCGGTGAGCCGGTTCGTTGGGGAAGCCCCCGCGCTGCCGTGCATGCGCGGCGATGGGGGCTATCTTGACTTCTTCCAGAAGGTGGTGGAGGCGCTGGAGACCGGCGTCTCCCGCGTGAACGCGGACAGCGAGTCCAACGCGCGTGACCTTCTGGACCTCACCTTGACGCTTGTCTTCTCCAACCTGCGCCGCCTCGCCCCTCAGCTCGACCTCCGACGTGTCGGGGAGCCGGTGCCCGACGGGCTCCAGTGCTCCCTTCGGGACGAGGTGCGCCCGCATGTGGAGTCCTTGGTGGAGCAGTTCATCCAGGTGCCCGCCTCCAGTGGGGAGGACGACTCTGACGCCGAGGCGGCCGGTGGCGCGGGTGGTGATGGCGGCTTCTCCCCCTAGGCATCCCCTGCTTCCCTTTCATGGTCCCTGTAATACCTTAAGAAGAACTCGGCCCCGGAGGGCGTTAGTCTTTTGCTTGTTACCTTCGCCTTCTTGTTTTTCATTTCTTGAATCGCCGATCGTTTGCTTGCCGCTAAGTGACTTAGTTTCTCTGCGCGGGGCCCGGCACCGTTGCCGACGCGGCCTGGTGATGGCAGACGGTAGGGCCCTCGGAAGGCTCTCTCTCCTGAGGGGCGACCCGCGGCCGCCGACCCCCTTGTTCATGGCCTTGCAGCTCGTCGTGGTGGGGTCCCTCCCCTCGTGCCGCTTTTCCTGGCGCCTCGGGCCTCAGGGGTCTCGGTGGCCGCGCGTAGTGGCCCATAGTACCTGCATCCTTACATTAGTGCGCATAACCTTTATCCCGTCCTCGGGTCGTTATTAGATCAGGAGGCTCTTGCTTGGTTCGGCAGTGTACTTAGCTTGCAGGGTAGTGACGATCTCGTGCGTCGCGAGGTGCGGCTAGGATACCCAGATAGTCCACGATTCCTCTTGGGACGCTTCCTCCTTCTTTGTGGGACAGTTTGGGGCCCCTTTCGGTACTCTGTGTCTGCAGGACCCAGTCCCGCACATTTCCCTACCACCGTAGTGTACGACCGGATCACCAGGACGCAACTGCGAGGTGAGGCCTCGCATCCTTGACGCTGACCGGATCACCAAGGACGACATCAAGGGGTGAGTGGCTATATGACCGGTAAGGCACCTGAGGCGCGTTGCTCAGGAGCCCCCTTTGATGCTCAAGCGGCTCTACGTCAGTAGGTCCCAGTCCCGCACATTTCCCTACCACTGTAATATACGACCGGATCACCAAGGACGCAATTACGAGGCGAGGCCTCGACACCCCTGACGCTGACCCGATCACCAAGGACGACATCAAGGGGCGAGTGGCTATATGACCGGTAAGGCTCCTGAGGCGTGATGCTCAGGAGCCCCCTTTGACGCTCGAGCGATCCCCATTCCGTCCTGCCGGATGCTGCCTTAGGAAGCCCTGGGGCCTCTCGAGGCTCCATGCTGCGGTGCCGTGCTGTGGCCGGAGCCCCCGAGCAGGGGTCGGCGGCTAAAAGATGCGTGCCCCTGAGGCGACAGGGCCTCGTTATCCGGCCCCGAGGTGCGTCGGGGAGGGCCGGAGCGCACGGCTCCTTGCGAAACACCAATCCAGAAAGAAAGAATTCAAGACCAGTAAAATGAGAGAACAAAGAGAGAAAAGTTCCCGCCCCTTTTTCTTTTAAATATAGAGTTTCGAAATCCTCAAACTTCATTGTGAAAGACGGCAATTCGAACACCAAAAAGAAAGCAAGCAACTGCAGCGTCCGGCCACTAAGCTAGTCTTCATCTTCCCCCAGCGCTGAGCGTAGGGCATCCACGTTGCATGGGCATAGCCATTGGAGGGCAGTGTTGAGTTGTCCGCCAGCGCGGAGCTGTGGCTTCCACGTTGCGTGGGAAGGAACCCCTCCGCGTCCTCGGGGGGCTCCGGGCAAATACAGCCCGCTCATTATTACGTGAGAGTGTCACGGCCGTAGATAGCTGGGCAAGCCCCCAGGCGCACGGCCTGGTGGCTCCCAACTCTGTCAAGAACCATCCCGCGCATTTCTGCTCGGTTGTGCACCCTTATGACCCAACCCCGAATGGATTGTTCCCCGCGCGGCCGCAGGATTGCGCTCCCGCGGCCCAAACATGAGCACAATGCATCCGGCGTAGCCATAAAGGTGTTTTGTCGATGAAGCCGCCTCGTGAAGCATCCGGTTGTCGGCCGGACATTGCCCTGGGGGCCTCGTGAGGCCCAGCCCCCCGAGGCTGTGCCAGTGCTTCAGTTGTAGTGGGTGGCCCGCGTTGTTTGTGTCTTGCTACTCCCCCCAGGCCATCACTCCTGAGGCCTCAGGGCTCGGTTCGGCGTCGCTTGCTCGCGAGGGCGCCGGCGCAAGCCGGCGCCCCGTGGGTCCGGGGGCACCCTCCCTCTTTCTCCCGCTCGCGTCGTCCGGGCCTGGTGCTCCGTCGGCGGAAGCCCCAGGCTCGGCTCGGGGAGGACGCCTAGGGTGCTCCTTACTCTCGGGAGGTGCCGGCGCCTGCGGCAGGCGCCTGATCCACCCCATCGTCAGGTGGCATGACGTTACATGGAACATAGGGCTCCACATAAGGGCTCGGTCCTCCTCTTGAGCCGTCCGGCAGGGTGCCGGGGACAGCCCCTCCTGGCGGCGGTGGGGCGCCGCCCCGTGCGCGCCGCTCGCAGACCCTCCTGCGACGGGCCTCAGAGCGGAGTTGCTTACCTCTGCCACCGCCATTGGGTGGGCTGCACGTCTCCTGGTGTGGATTGCCTCCTCGGCGATCCGACGCGCCTTCGCCGTTGTTGCTTGTTTGCCCGGACGCCTGCGCCGCCTGCTCCCTGCGTAGGATGGCACGCTCCCGTCTGGTCAATCCAGGCTATTGAAGGTCCATCGGGTCACGGAGGCGTGTGTTTGCGCGCGTGTGAGGCGCCCCGTTGCTTCCTCCGCGCACTCGGTCGTCGTGGCTGGGTTGCGCCCCGAAACCGGTCACCGGGATTCGAAGGAGAAGGAGCACGGCGTGCGGCGGGCCCCGCTCGGGCTCACCCGGTGCCGGAGGGGGCACGCTGCCGGCGGGCTGGGGGACAGGCGCGGCGGACAAGCCCCCGGCGCCTGATGCCTGTGGCCTTGAAGAAGAGCGAGGAGCCACGCCCCTCAGCGCGACGGTGACAAGCTCTGCAATGTGGTCGGCCCATGCGTCGAAGCCCCCGTGCGTTGGGCGGTGGTGGAGCATCTCGCTTGCCAGCAGTAGCGCATCGTGCGCGTCGAGGTCCCCCACGTAGGTGCGGCGAGTCGCCGGTGCTGAGGGTGCCACCCGTCCGCCGTGTGCTTGGGCGGTGCGAGGCGACGACGGTGGAGGCGATGCTGGTGGCTTGGTACTGGCCGCCCAGCACCATGCCGCTGGGGCGCCGGTCTCCGGGGGCAGCGGTGGGATCGACGGAAGCTGACCCGCTGCAGCGGGGGGAAGCTTGTTGGGCGCCGGCCATCGGAGCGGTGAAGCGTGGGAGGGGCAAAGCTTGGAGAAGACCTAGACACGCCCCTACCTGGTGCGCCAAATGTCGGATTTCGGGCTCCGCAAAACCCTCAAGGTTCGAACACAGGGGCGTGTGCGAAGATCCCTTGCGGCCTCACCCTACCTAGCTCACTACTCGATGGCTAAGACGATGAACTCGCACGATGACGAGGAAGAAGATGCACACGGTAGTTTACCCAGGTTCGGGCCGCCGCGAGGCGTAATACCCTACTCCTGCTTTGGTGGATTGCCTCTCGTGGAGGTATGGTGGATGAACTAGTACAAGGTTGAGGAGCCTCGCGAGGGCGCTCCTGAGGTGTTCTTGGCCCTCTGCTGGCTTAGTGGTGAACCGGAAGGATGGGTGGATTGACCGGTTTCGGATCCCCTGCTACGGTGCAGCCTAGCCTCTATATATAGCGGTGGCCCGGGTCCTCTTCCCTTATCGCAATGGCGGGAAGGGATCCCACAACGGCCAAATTTGAAGGGGGACAGGAGTACATCCCCGCCCTGTCCAAAGGCGGTCTTCACCTGCAAAGTAGCTGTCGATGATGCAGAGGTGGGCTCGGTGATGACATCCGCCCTGCTGAGCTCGTGGTCGTGATCTTGTTGCACCGAAGTGGAAACCTTGGAGGGATGCTTTGGGGACCCGCGTACGTCCTAGCTCCCTTAGCACCAAAGGGGAAACTGCACCGCCTGGCGTGCTGGCGCCCGCCTGTCCTTCCTTGCGTCACCCTTGACTCCTGAGGCCGGGCCCTGCATAGAGATCCCCGCTGCTCCAGAGGGGGCCTGGGGAGGCCCATCCCTTGTCGGTCTTGATGCTGCTCCTCCCCGCGAGCCCAGGGTCCTCGCGAGGGCCTTGTCTTGAGTGGGGCCTTGTCTGGTTGTGATTGGCTGATGAAGTGGGCCACGCCCTGGGCCGCAGGCAGGCAGGTCTGGGTACCCCCGTTCCCAGAACGCCGACAACGCCGGTAGGAGCCCAGCTCTTCCACGTGAGTTGCCAGTGCGGCACGCCTGATGATCCCTGGAAGAGGGCCCGGTAGCAGGACTTAGCAGAGTAGATGCCGTTATCCGTCCACCGCCACTGGATACTATCCGGCTCCAGTTCGAGGGTGACAGTGCGCAAACGCCGCCAGAGGTCGACATACTCAACGGTAGCGGCAGGCCCTAGGGCACCGCGGATGTCCTGAATCCACGTGCGCTGAGGGATGGCCTCGCAAACCAGGCGCCGGTTCCGTTGACGCCGGGGCACAAGGGAGGCTAATGTCGGTGCTAGCTCGGTGATGGAGGCGCCGTCCAGCCAATGGTCAGTTCAGAATTTACATTGCCTGCCATCACCCAGAGTCCACGAGGTCGAGGTGCGGAAGATTTGCCTGACCTCGGTATCACATGGCAGTGTGAGATGGCTCCATGGACGGTGTGGGTCGGTGGTCTGCAGCCATAGCCAGCGCGCGCGCAAGGCGATGCCGGTGCGATGAAGGTCGTGGATGCCCAGCCTGCCAAGCTCTAGGGGGCGACAGACTCGTTGCCAGTTAACAGGGCAATGGCCAGATCTGGCCTCCTTCCTTCCGTGCCAAAGGAACTCTCGCATGATGCGCGTGGCCTGCTTCAGGATCGTAGGACAGATCGCCGTGGCTAGGAGGAGATGCACTGGCATGGCGCTAAGCACTTGGCGGACAAGGGCGAGGCGTTCTCCATGCGAGAGGAGGGAGGCTTGCCAGGAGGAGAGCTTCTTCGCAAGCTTCTCAATCAATGGTAGAAATGCGGTCGAGTGGAGCTTGCGGATGGAGAGAGGTAGTCCTAAGTACTTGATCGGGAAGGGGGTGACCGTGCAGGAGAGGATCGTGCCCATGGCTACTGCGGTCTCCTGGGAGCACTGGATCGGGGTTACCGAGCATTTGTTGAAGTTGGTTCGCAGTCCCGAGGCCACGCCAAAGGTGTGCAGGATGCTCTGAATGGCGGCGAGGTCGCTGCGGTCGGGGTGACAGAAGATGACCACATCATCGGCAAACAAAGAGATGCTGCTGTTGTTCCTGCTCGTGAGGGGTCGAAGAATGGCCCTGTCGACCGCGTGCTGCAGGAGGAAGTTGAGCGCGTCGATCACCAGGACAAAGAGCATGGGGGAGGCTGGGTCGCCTTGTCGCAGGCCTTGGGCGTGGTTTATCGGAGGGCCCGGTCGTCCGTTAATGAGGACGCGTGTTTTGGCGGAGGAGGTAAGGATCGAAATCCATTCACGCCATCGCGGCCCGAAGCCCAGGTGCTGGAGGACCTGGAGGAGGAAGGCCCATGAGACGGAGTCAAAGGCCCGCGCAATGTCGAGCTTGAGCAGCGCTCTAGGTGCTCGGATCTGGTGCAGGTGTCTGGCTGTCTGCTACACCAATAGGAAGTTGTCATGGACGCTCCGTCCGGCCACGAAGGCACTCTGATTCATAGAGACAAGTTCATTGAGACGTGGTGCGAGTCGGAGGGAGAGGACTTTCGCAAAGAGCTTGGCGAAGAGATGGATGAGGCTGATGGGACGGTAGTCGAACAGTGTGGCCGCTTCTGGTTTCTTGGGTAGAAGGATGAGTAGCGCTTCGTTCAGCTTCTAAAATCCGCGGTCGTTCATGGCAAACAGCTTCTCAAAAGCCTCGCAAAAGTCATTCTTGATGATGGGCCAGCATGCGTGAAGAAACTCCGAGGAGAAACCATCGGGTCCGGGTGCCTTCCCGGTGGGCAGCTGTTTTATCGCATTCCATATCTCTTCCTCAGTGAAGGGCCTCTCAACCTCCTCGAGGTTGAAGTGCCGAGGGTCAATGCGATTGAGGTTGATGGAGAAGTCACGATCCTCCGAAGATCCAAGGATGGACGAGAAGTGCTCAAACGCCGCACGGGCCAGATCCTGCTCGTCCCGGGCCACCATGCCCTGGTGATGCAACTCGCTAATGAAGTTTTTCTGCTGGCGATGGGCGGCGTGGATTTTGAAGAAGGCCGTGTTCGTGTCACCCTGCTGCAAGCAAGAGAACCGGCATCGCTGGCGCGCAATGGACCTGTCCAGGGAAGCAAGGCCAAGGTATGATCCTTTGAGTTTCCGACGGAGCCACGCCTCGTCAGCAGCGAGGGGCCGGAGGTCCTGGGCCGCGTCGAATCCGGCAATGAGCTCACGAGCTATCTGAAGTTGGAGCGAGATGTTGCCCAGCTGGCAGGAACTCCAACTCTGCAGGCGGCGAGCCGTGATCTTGAGGCGCTCATAGATGCGACGGAACGGGTCTGGGTCTGGTTGGACGGAATTCCAAGCCGTGGACACAGTCTTCTCAAAGCCATCCAGCTTGGGCCAAAACTTCTTGAAGTGGAATCGGCTAGGAGCGCGGGAACGCGGGGTGCAGTCCACGACTAGGGGGCAGTGGTCTGAGGCTGCCGAGGAAAGGCAGCGCAGCATGCAGGTCGGGTGGGTGGTCTCCCAAGAGGGCGTGCAGAGGACACGGTCGATGCGCACAAGGGTCGGGCGGTCCTGCTCGTTCGACCATGTGTAGCGCCGGCCATGGAGGTAGAGGTCGTGCAGCTCCATGTCCGAGATAAAGCGACGGAATCGGTGCATGATTCGCCGATTGATCCGGTCGTTATTCTTGTCAGTAGTGGACGCAATCATATTGAAGTCTCCTCCGAGTAGCCAAGGGCCAATGGCATTCGCGAGCACGTCCTGGAGGACGTCCAGGTAGGCAATCTTGTCCGCGTCACTTTGAGGGCCATACACGCCCGTGATCCACCAATGATGATCACCCGAGAGCGGAGAGACGACGGCCGTGAGGTGGTGCTTGCCTATGAGTGGGTTGGAGAGGGATATGAGTGATCGCTGCCAGGCGATGAGGATTCCTCCTCGAGTTCCGTTCGCAGGCTGGAAGTAAAAGTCCTGGAAGGTGGGACCTAGCATCTCTAGAACAAGATCCAACGAGACCAAAGCGAGCTTAGTTTCTTGCAGACAAATGATACATGGGGGCGAAGCGGAAATCACGCATCGAACGGCAATGCGCTTCGCGCGGCTATTGAGTCCGCGGACGTTCCAAAATACAACTTTCGTGCTATCCATAAAAGAGGTGATGGTCCAGTTTGCGATCAACGCGCATGGTCAGATCTCGACGAGCCTGGGCTCGAGAGAGGCTATCATGGCGGGCTGTGATAGGCTCTCTAGTATGCCACGGGGGACACGCCAACCATAGAAATCGGCGAACGCCTGGACTACGTCGGCGGCTAGGGGTCTCTCGAAGAGCCTAGCGTACTTCTCGACCGCGCATGCCGTGGCGGGCTCATCTTCACGTAGAATTCCAAGCTGACGTAGAAGCACATGCTTGGCCTTGGTGGCGGAGTCGAAGTCACGATCATACTTGGCAATGCGTCCACTGCGCCTTGGGGTGAAATCAATAGGCAGTTCGCGCCGGCGGAGGGGAGTTGGGGATGGCAGGATCGGAGCCGCAGGGATCTGTACGCCATCCAAGAACTGCTGGAGCCTGGTGTTGTCTTGGGAGGGCTGCGTGGTTGAGCCAGGGGCATCAGACGTAGCAAGCATAGGACCCCCATGCAGCGAAGGGGCTGGCGCCGCGTGTGGATGGCCACAGGTGGTCATCGCAGTGGGATCCGGTGCGGGTGCGCTCGGCTGCACAATCATTGGCGTTGTTTGGGGCTCCGGGGTGGGGGCCCGCGGCTCGTCGTGGGGTAGTGGTGGGGTTGGGGAGGGATCCCCAGGCTGGCCAGGCCCACCTGCGTGATCGTCTTCGGGGCAGGGCTGGGCAGGGGCAGAAAGTTCCTGGCGGGGCCCATCCTGCAGCGGCTGCAATGGATCAGGAGGCGGCAGAGCGGACCAATCGGGCACGCATAGGATCCGAGGCGCGGACATGTTGCCGCAAGTGACAACCTCGGACGAGGCAGGTGGCGAATCGCGAGCTGGCGAGGCGACGGGAGCAAGCGCAGGGGCAGGAGCGGTGGGACCCATGGAGGGGAGCGCATGGGTGGAAGGATCCGGAGTTTGAACCCGGTCCTGGTCTGGTCGCCGCGCAGAGGTGGTGGGGCTAGCAGGACTACTTTCCAAAAGAGGAAAAGCAAGTCGCTGCTGAGGTGGCACTCTGGCGAGCAACGGCAGGATGGGAGGGTGGGACCCCAGCACCCCCCGGTGGCCACGGTACGGAGGGTGCCGGCGACCTCCGGAACGACGGCCGTCTCCACACCGTGGTCCGGTGGGCCGCTCATGGTGCGCCTGCGGCGGGAACTGGTGTCGTTGGGGCCAGGAAGGCGGGAGCGGCAGTGGGGTGGGGAAGCGGAAGTCCTCGGCCTCCGCGGCATGGATCGACACTGGGAATCGCAGGAGCGGGAGCGCGAAGCGGCTGACGCTGGCTGGGGCGGCGTCCAGAGGCACTCCGTCGTCAACGGGCAGCAGCAGCTCCGACGAGCGGGGGATGGAGTACGGGTTGGCGGTCCATGCAGTGAGGCGGAAGACCGACAAGTCCGCGCCACTGGACGTCTCTGGCTCGATCCCCTCGATGATGCAGAAAGGGCCGAGCAGAGTGTCAGCCGATGAGCGGAGCCAGCCATGATTGGGGATGCCGGTGATCTCGATGGAGATTCGGAAGCGGGCGGTCACCGATTCAGCGCCGGCCGTGCAACTCCACGGGCTGAAGATCAGGCGAAAGCTGCCGGTCCGGAGGTTGGCGGCGGTGACACGGGCACGATCCGCCTCAGAGCGGAAACGCACGAGGAAATCGTCGGGGTGGTGGCGATGAACGGAGAAGGCCTGCATTGCCAGGGCGTGCCTGTCCGCGATGGCCTGCGAGATGTCAGTGCATGAGACGCGCCTGCGGTTGCCCGCAACAGTGGCGATGAGTGCACGCCCCAGGGCATCCTCCGCGGCGATCATCTCAGTGGAGCGGGGGAGGTAGCACACCGCACCGGCAGGCCGCAGCGAGAGGTGTCTGGAGAGGGGGGAAGCATTGCGAGCCACAGAGGGAGGGCCGGAGGAGGCGATGGTGGCTGGAGAGGGTGCTGGCGTCGCCGCGGTGGCGGACTGGGAGGGCGAAGCAGGAGCGCCGGAGGGAGACCCAGGGGAGACGGGGCGGCAGGGGCCCGCCACGCTGGAGGTCGAGGTCCCAGGCGAGCTCGGGCGCGGCCGCTTCGCAGGGGGGGCGACCGGAGAGCGCGGGCGGGGCTGAGAGCACGACTTGGCGATGTGGCCATAGAAGCCACAACGGCGGCAGCGCCAGTCACAGCGGCACTCCAAACGCGGGTGGCCCGGGTAGAGGCACTTGGAGCAGGCGTCTGCGGCTACGACGATCCGCGCAGGCGGCGGCCGGGGAGGGGGGTCCTGGGGGCGAGCGTGCCGGTCATCACGGCGGGGGCGAGCGGGCCGCCCAGCGCGATGGGGGCGGCCAGGTGACTCCCCACGACGGCGACCGGATGGGTCCTCTCGGCGGGGGCAGCAGCGGGGCGAGAGCTGACGAGGGGAGCACGGGCGACTCCTGTCGCGGCGACTCCGTGCCACCTCCCACGGGGCCTCGGGCACGACCGGCTCCTCCACCTAATGCACGTGGTGGATCTCGAAGCGCGGTACCCGCCGTGGTGCGTCGGCGGCGGCGGGCGCCGCAGGGCCAGGCGCGACGTCCAGTGCCTGGCGATAGGAGTGTCGCGGGCTGGCAGAGGAGGACGGGCTCTCGTCCAGCCAGCGCAGCTCTCGCGGGCGGCCAGCACCAGAGGAGCTCGTCCAGCCAGCGCAGCTCTCGCGGGAGTGCCATAATTTCAGATCGGAACCGTTTATGTTATCACCTCTATATCTATGTTCTTGATCCGATCTTGCCTAGTCATATGCACCTATTACGTGTTATGATCCGTCAACCCCATAGTGACAATATTTGGGATACTTCACGATGATGACCGTAGTTTGAGGAGTTCATGTATTCACCATGTGTTAATGCTTTGTTCCGGTTCTCTATTAAAAGGAGGCCTTAATATCCCTTAGTTTCCTTATGGACCCCGCTGCCACGGGAGGGTAGGACAAGAGATGCCATGCAAGTTCTTTTCCATAAGCACGTATGACTATTTACGGAATACATGCCTACATTACATTGATGAACTGAGCTAGTTCTATATCGCCCTAGGTTATGACTGTTACATGACGAATATCATCCAACGAGTTATCGATCCAGTGCCTACGACCTTTCCACTTATTGCTCTTGCTAAGTTACTATTGTTGTTGCTGTTGTTACAACTGCTACAAAACTATTGCTACTACTGTTACCGCTACCGTTACTATTGCTACTGCTATCAAAACTATCATATTACTGTGCTACTGATCACTCTGCTGCAGATATTTAATCTCCAAGTGTGGTTGAATTGACAACTCAACTGCTAATACTCTCAAGTATTCTTTGGCTCCCCTTGTGTTGAATCTATAAATTTGGGTTGAATACTCTACCCTCGAAAACTGTTGCGATCCCCTATACTTGTGGGTTATCAAGACCTTTTTCTGGCTCCGTTGCCGGGGAGCATAGCAATATTTGTTGAGTGACTTGGGAGTTATTTCAATTTATCACTATGAAGAATTTGAAGGATCCAAGGACCAAGATTTTTCCCTCTACTACGAGGGGAGGTAAGGAACTGCCATCTAGCTCTGCACTTGACTCACCTTCTGTTATGAGTAAGCTTGCAACACCACCACATGCTAGTAATCCTGATATGTCGCAAGTTATTGATGATGTTGCCTCTGCTATGAATGATGCTTATGATGATGCTAGTACCATGCTTGATGATAATGTGCCGCTAGGAGAATTTCTTGATGAACAAATTGCTAGAGCTAAAGAAAATGAAATTGCTGAAACTGATGAAGCTTATGAAACTCCTATTAGTCCTAGCTCTCCTAAGTTTCAAATGCCTAAGATACCTGAAGGTTATGTTATGGACGAGGAGATAACTAGAGAAATTCTTTCTTGCAAGGATAGGGACGATCTTAAGAAACTGCTATGCAAGTATAAGGAAAAAACTTTGAATGCTAGAATGAAATGTGATCCTAAGTTTGCTACTTCACCTATCTGTGTTACCGATAAGGATTATGAATTCTCTGTCGACCCAGAGTTAATTACTTTGGTTGAATCTAATCCTTTCCATGGCTATGAAACTGAAACTGTAGTGGCACACCTTACTAAGCTGAATGATATAGCCACCCTCTTTCCTCATGATGAGAAGATTCGCTACTATTACATCCTTCAGTTGTTTCCGTTCTCATTGAAGGGTGATGCTAAAACATGGTACATTACTCTTGCTCCTGGTTGTGTGCGTAGTCCCCAAGATATGATTTACCACTTCTCTGAAAAATATTTTCCTGCTCATAAGAAACAAGCTCCCTTACAGGAAATATTTAACTTTGTGCAAATTGAAGAAGAGAGTCTCCCACAAGCTTGGGGGAGGCTTCTCCAGTTACTTAATGCTTTGCCTGATCATCCTCTCAAGAAAAATGAAACACTTGATATCTTTTATAATGGACTAACCGATGCTTCTAGGGACTTTCTAGATAGTTGTGCTGGTTGTGTTTTCAGGGAACGAACTGTTGAACAAGCTGAGGAATTATTGAATAACATAATGAAGAATTATGATGATTGGACTCTTCCTGAACCACCGCCTAAACCCACTCCGAAGAAGAGGGGTATCTTATTTCTCAGTCCTGAAGATATGCAAGAGGCAAAGAAATCTATGAAGGAAAAGGGTATTAAAGCTGAGGATGTTAAGAATTTGCCACATATTGAAGAAATACATGGCCTTGACACACCACCACCTCCACAGGTGGTAGAGGTAAATTCTTTATTAAAGTTTAATGAAAGTGACATCCCTCACAATAAACCTCCTAGTCAATGCTTATATGAGTTTGATAACAATATTAAGAAGCAAGATCATTTCAATGCTCATGTTCTGAAACAATTGAAATACAATTGTGATATGATTGCTCTCTTGAGTGACTTGCTATTTAGAATCAGTAATGATGTTAGAGGTGTAGGAAAGCATGCCTCTATGGTTCAAACTCAGTTAGAACAAGTTGCTAAGTCTCAAAAAGAATTGCTTGATGAAATGAATAGTAATATGCACGATTTTGCTGCTATAGTAGTAACTAGAGGAGGTAGAATGACCCAAGAACCACTTTATCCTGAGGGTCATCCTAAAAGAATTGAACAAGACTCTCAGAGAATTAATACTGATGCACCTATTCCTTCTACGAAGAAGAAGAAAAAGAAAAATGATAGGACTTTGCATACCTCTAGTGAACCGGAGACACAAAAACCTCCTGATAATAATGATGTCTCTATTTCTGATGCTGAAACTCAATCTGGTAGTGAACATCAATCTAGTGATAATGAAAATGATAATGATGATGTTCACAATGATGCTCAACCTAGTAATGATGTAGAACTAGATAATGATGTTGAAATAGAGCCTGCTCCTGATCTTGATAACCCACAACCTAAAAATAAACGTTATGATAAAAAAGACTTTGTGGCTAGGAAACCTGATAAAGAAAGAGAGCCATGGGTTCAGAAACCCATGCCATTCCCACCTAAGCCATCTAAGAAAAAGGATGATGAAGAATTTGAGCGCTTTGCTGAAATGATTAGGCCAGTCTTTTTGCGTACCCGCGTAACTGATATTTTGAAGATGACCCCTTATGCAAAGTATATGAAAGACATCATCACAAATAAAAGAAAAATACCTGAAGCTGAAATTTCCACCATGCTTTCTAATTATTCTTTTAAGGATGGAGTACCTAAAAAACTTGGAGATCCTGGAATACCAACTATACCTTGCTCCATCAAAAGAAACTATGTTAAAACTGCTTTGTGTGATTTGGGAGCCGGTGTTAGTGTTATGCCTTTCTCCTTATATAAAAGACTTGATTTGAATAAACTCACACCTACCGAGATATCATTGCAAATGGCTGACAAATCAACAGCCATACCTATCGGTATTTCTGAGGATGTGCCCGTTGTTGTTGCAAATGTTACTATCTTAACGGACTTTGTTATTCTTGAGATGCCCGAGGACGAAAACATGTCGATTATCCTGGGTAGACCCTTTTTGAATACTGCAGGGGCTGTTATTGATTGCAATAAAAGCAAATTCACTTTTCATATCAATGGTAATGCGCACACGGTGCACTTTCCGAAGAAACAATTCCAAGTGAATGGTATAAATGTTATTGAAGAATCTCCGACCATCACTATTGGAAGTTTTCAATTACCTCTACCTACTGCCAAAAAGAAATATGATATACTTATTGTAGGGGATATGCACATCCCCATTGAGCTAACTTAGTGTTTTACGAAAGTTCTTCGGTTTCATACTAATCGGAAGTGGTTGTTAATAAGACTTGATCAACCTTATTAATAAATCATTTTTTAGAGGTATGACGTCGATGAATCTAGTAAGCACAACTCTTTGCTCCCACATTTTATTTTCTGTTTTAGTTAGTTGAATAAAATAAAATGCCACGTTTATCCTGTTTTCTGTTTTCCCCATGCAATAAAAAATGACCCAAAAATAAAAATTCTCAGAATGCCCTGAAAATTTAACACGATTTTTTCCGAATATTTATGAATTTTTGGTGCAAATAACACCTCAGGGGGTGCACCTGGTGCCCACAATACACCAGGGCGCGCCAGCACCCCCAGGCGCGCCCTGGTGGGTTGTGGCCCCCACGTGGGCCCCCTCACTTATCTCTTTAGCCCACATTGTCACCTACCTCCAGCAAAAAATCACCACAGCCACCATTTTCGTGTTCTTGCTCTCAAACCCGCGGATTTCGATCTCTTTGTTTGAAGCTCCGTTTCCAAAACTGTTTGGAGGGATTGCTTCTTGGTATGTGACTCCTCCATTGCTCCAATTAGTTTTTGTTTTAGTGGGTTATCTTTAGAGTAATTAGCTACTCTTGGTGCTGCTGTAGATGAGCTTTAATGTTGAATTCTTAGAGTTCTAAGTAGTTTGAATGCTCAATATGGCCTATATGCATGCTTGGGAGTAGTTGCTAACAATCTTACAAAGTTTTGTTGACAATTTTTTTGTGGACTAAATTTTTTTTAGAATTTTTATAGGAATAAAAATGCAATTCTTTAGGAGTTCTTCGAGGAGGAGATCCTCGGGAGCCTCGTCAAGTGGAAGCTCAGTTCGACAGTCTTATGTTGAACTAAGCAAAAGCTCGATGCGAGATGCCGCTACCAAATCATGCTTGTGGCCTTGCGACGAGTTCATGGAAGGTGCAGGTATTAAGGAGGAATTTTATCAATTTATCCACGACTCAGGGCTTGCTTCCTTCATCGCAGATAAGTGCCCCCAACACCTCGAACTCACGAAAACCTTCACAAAGAAATTTAAATATTTTCCTCGTGAGTCTAGAGTCTCATTCAACCAGTACGATCATTCCTTTACCATGCCATTCGAGATATATAGCGATGCATGCAAACTTCCATTTGATGGTTCCTTCGATGAACCAACAAAATCCGAGTACGAATCATTTTTAGTAAATCTTTGCTTTGGCGAAGATAGGGGGGTTACACAAGGAAGAATTAACAACATCCATTTTCCATCACTCCAATATTTTGCGCTCTTTAATGGTAAATGCATTGTAGGCAAACAAGATTGTAGCACATTATGTGCTCATGATTTGAGTCTCTTACAAACTGCCATAACTGGGAATAAGGATTATAATCTTGGTGCAATTGTTACACGGAGGTTGCAGCTTAATGCTGCTAGTGGTAATTTTTATGGAGGAATTTATGCCTCCCAAGTAGCTGAGAGATTAAATGTTTCACCTTGGCCTAATGACCCCATCCTACCCACTCAGTATTTAGACTTTGATGCCATGAAGTGCCATAAGTTCCTTACGGGTACGGCCACCAACTACACCTATAACTTGAGATTCAATAAAAAACCTGGTGTGCCTATTGTTTTGCCTGCTCCGGCTCTCTTTGATTTTCACACTAGGGGAAGATATTATGTTCTTGAGAGCGAAGCTTATGAGTACAACGTGGAGATTGAAGCTGCGAGGAGGGCCGCGGAGTCTGCTCCGAGGTTCTCGATGAGCCATTGTCCAGATTATTATTCATACGGATGGTGACTACCAAGCTAGGCCAAAAGCCTAAGCTTGGGGGAGTACGTATTTCCACTGACATTACATTCATGTTCACACATTTCATTCCAGTTGTCGGTATTCATACTCTTTCATTGTAATATCCATGCTAGATTTGTTTTCTCACTTTCTTCTTGTGTGTTTGAAAAACTTTGAGAAAACCCAAAAACATTTCCCATTTCTTTTTAGTTTTTCTTTCTAGTTTAGTTTAACTATAGCATCAAAAGAAAACCCAAAAAGATTTCTCGCTTCTTCTTTTACTTGTTGGGAGCTTTCCCGTGTAAATAGTTTTTCTCATTTTAGTTTTTCTTCTTTAATTTGCTTTCTTCAAGAAAAACCAAAAAACTCCAAAAATATTCCAGTGTGTTTCTCTGAAATTCTTTTCTTTTTTACTTGAGGCGTACCAAGGAGAAGACCACGATGAAATTGTTGAGTGGTTCTCATCTGCATTATCGTTTATTTAACAAAGAACACACATTACCTTGTCTTCTCCTCTTGAATAAAATGTGTGTAGATTCCAGCTTAGTCCACCGCATTCTTGCACTATTATTATCTTCTTGTCGTTCGGTCGTGCAAGTGAAAGGCAATGATGACGACATTTGATGAATTGACTGTGGCAGAGAAAAGCGGGTATGAACTCAACTTGTATTTGTTTTTGTAAATATGTTTAACCTAGTATCCCTTGATTCAGCTCATTATGATCAAACATGTTTGCAATGACCATTAGAGATTATAGTTGTTCATGCCATGCTTAAGTAGCTAGGAGTGGATAATGATTTATCTTGGGTGTCAACATGCATTAAAATGGTTGTGATGTGGTATGATGATATGGTATCCTCCTCTGAATGTTTCAAGTGGCTTGACTTGGCACATGTTCACGCATGTAATTGAATCAAAACCAACATAGCCTTCATGATATTTATGTTCATGGTGTCCATATCCGGCTCATGCTAGTATTCAATGTTGATTATATGTAATGCATGTTCATGACCGTCTTCGCTCTCTAGCTGGCCGCTTCTCAATCTAACTGCTAGCCTTCACCTGTACTAAGCGGGAATACTGCTTGTGCATCAAAACCCTTAAACCAAGTTATGCCAGATGAGTCCACTATATCTACCTATATGCGGTATTACCCTGCCGTTCCAAAGTAAATTTGCATGTGCCACCTCTAAAATTTCAAATAAACATCTGTTTTGTGTGCCTGGACCGCTCATGGAGCGACAGGGGGCGGTCAGTATCTTCCATGTTAAGCGGGTTATTCTCATGACGAGTGTTTATTCACTTGTCCTTACACGAGAGGGGCGGTAATAGGGATTCCCAGTCCCGAAATCAAAAATCAAAAATAATTAAACAAAACTCCCCCAGGAATGTTGTTGGTTTGGACGGTACCCGTGGATGCGGCTCGCCGTGGAGTGTGATTGTTGGTGGAGGGGGAGTCAACCTTTACTTTTACGCTTGGGAACCGCCGCTAATTTGTTTAGCATTTAAGATATTGATAACTCTTGGTCGTGACGTTGACAGGAAGGGTCACTAATGGAATCAGGGAATTTGCCATATGCCAGTTCTTTGCCGTCTGCCAGCGGACGGCAAAGAAGGCCATTGTCGTCTGCTGGCAAAAAGCAGACGGCAAAGAAAGGCTAGATGGCAAAGAATGAATTTGCCGTAGGCCAGTTCTTTGCCGTCTGCCAGCAGACGGCAATGAAAGTTTGTCGTCTGCTGGCAGACGACAAAGGAGCCAGTTGGGCCCACTGGGCCCTGGACATGCTTTAGGTCAGATGGGTTAGTTCTTTGCCGCCTGCCAGCAGACGGCAAACAAAGTTTGCCGTCTACTGGCAGACGGCAAAGGGCACGGCCTAGTAACGGTCGTGCCCCGCCCCCACTCCACTCTCTCTCTCACTCCCTCTTCTTGCAACGCGCCCTCTCGTTGCCGCCACCCCCTGCGCCCGCCGCGCCGCCGCCAGCCCCCTCTCCGCCCATTCGCCGCCCCCGCCGCCGGCATCCCCTGCCCTCCCTCCCAGCGGCCCTCCTCCACCACTGCGCCCCCCCTCCCCGCACCCCCCTCGCCGCCGCCACCCCCTGCTCCCGCCACCGCGCCCCCTCCCCGCGGCGAGCCCCCCCTCCCCGTGGCCCTCTCGCCATCGCCACCCCCTGCTCCCTCCGCCGCCACCACCGCGCCCCCCTCGCCGCCGCCACCCCCTGCTCCCGCCGCGGCCACCACCGCTCCCCCCCTCCCCGCGATGAGCCCACCCTGACGGTGGCGAGCACCCCCTCCCCGCGGCCAGGATCCACCACCGCGGCGTCCTCCCCGCGCCGGCCCTCCTCCCTGCGCCGACCCTCCTCCACCGGCCCTCCTCCGGTGAGTTCTTGCATCTTCTTTTTTTTCTTTTTTTTCATTTCATTGCATCTGTTAGTTTAGGTTCCTGTTATAGTTAATTGGGTTAGTGTTAATTAGGTTAATTAGGTTAGTGCAAAAAAATAAGAAAAGAAGAATAAGTAGAAGAAGAGGATAAAGGAAAAAAGGAAGAAGAGGAAGAAGAAGAAGAGGAGGAGGAGGAGAAGAAGAAAAGAAGAAGAAGAAGAAGAAGAAGAAGAAGAAGAAGAAGAAGAAGAAGAAGAAGAAGAAGAAGAAGAAGAAGAAAAAGAAGAGAAGAGGAGAAGAGGAGAAGAGGAGAAGAAGAAGAGGCGAAGAATAGGAAAAAGGAAAAGAAGGAAGAAGAAGAAGAAGAAGAATAGGAGGAGGAGAAGAAGAAGAAGACCCCCGACCCCCGATGCCCGACGCCACTAACCCCCACTGACCCCCGACCCCCGACGCCACTGACCCCTGACCCTCTACGCCACTGACCCTCGACCCCCGAGGCCACTGACCCCCGACGCCACTGACCCCCAACGCCACTGACCCCCGACCCCACTGACCCCCGACCCCACTGACCCCCGACCCCCGACCCCCGACGCCACTGACACCCGACGCCACTGACCCCCGACCCCGACCCTCGACACCTCTTCGGCCTCCTGTTGACCGAAAAGGTGCTCTTCGGCCTTCCAGAGGCCGACGGGGTCATAGTTTTGTAAATTATGAGTTAGGTCATATATATATATTCTGATTTTGTTATGAAAAACTTCATATTTGTGTTGATCGGGTGGATTTCAATGTGCAGTTGTTTCGTCGCTGCGAGGGTCTAGTGTTCGACGACCTACCCCGTGCGTTGGACGAGCTCCCCTGCTGCGTTCGTGGGTGAGCACAAATGACATCTCCTCCCCCCCCCCTTAATTTGCTCTGTTCCGGTATTCGTGCCGATGAAACTTGCTAGCTATAGGTGTCTTCAATTCAATAGTATGCGTGACCAGTATGCGTCTCCCGTTCGAAAGGGCGGCATCTATAAATATGCATGTCTTTGCATATTTATAACCGCCATCCTTTCCAATTGTCCAACGTTATCCATGGATAGCCCGAGTATGTGTAGATTGGATTCGTTTTCCCGTATGCTCCACTCCGGATCCTATGCAGAATTTTGTCAGTGCCTCCCTGTTGTTCTCTGGGTACACATCCTATCTGCTTATTGCCGAGACGTGTATCAGGAGAACAGCGGGGAGGTGCTGCCAAAATTCTGCGTCGGATCCGGAGCAGAGCATGGGAAAACAAACCCAATCTACACATACTCGGGTGGGATTAGGACCTATCTTTACCTATTAGCGTGTAGGTTGCATGGACGTAATAAAACTGACAAAAACTTGATTAACTGATGAATATATATGCTGAATTATATATATATTTCTTGTGTGTCTAGTAGCTACGCAAGATGAGTGATCGTGCGTGGATGTACACCGGTCATACTAGTCAGAAAGACATGACCAAAGAATGGTTAACAAATACCAAGGGGTTTGTGAGAGCCGCATTTGCAAATGGTCAGGATATAACATGGTGCCCCTGTCCTCGGTGTGACAACTTTAAAAAGCAGACAGAGGGTGAAATGGGTAAACACCTGCAGAAGTGGGGTTTTACGTCTAATTATACGGTGTGGACTTTTCATGGTGAGTCTGCCCAATGTGCCAGAGCTGAGGTGGTTCGTCGTCGCACCGATGAGCATGGTACCGGGATCGAAGACATGGTGCAAGACTTTGATGATGCTCGGGATTCAGACGATGAGATGGAGGAATCTGCAAAGGAATTCTATGAAATGTTGGAGTCTTCAAAACGTCCTCTCTGGCCGATGAGATGGAGGAATCTACAAACGAATTCTATGAAATGATGGAGTCTTCAAAACGTCCTCTCTGGCCGATGAGATGGAGGAATCTACAAACGAATTCTATGAAATGTTGGAGTCTTCAAAGGTCCGTTACTGATAAAGATTATGAATTCTCAGGATTCGGACGATGAGATGGAGGAATCTGCAAAGGAATTCTATGAAATGTTGGAGTCTTCAAAGGTCCGTTCATTTGACAAATACGACATCAACGGGTATCGCTTTTGTACCTTTGGCAAAGAGCTATCTATGGCCGACCGAAAGTCTACAAATTGTTGTGTCTCTGCTATCGGCGAAGGAGGTACCGAGTATTATGGAAGAGTTGAAGCAATTTATGAACTTCTATTCTATGGTGAAAACCACCGAACGTCGTAATCTTCAAATGCTATTGGTTCCAGCCGAAGTAGACTAGAAGGACTCATGAACATATAGGGCTAGTCGAAATCAAACAAAGCACACATTTAGATGTTCCCGATGTCTATATTACGGCTCAACAGGCGACCCAAGTTTTCTATCTACCGTGGGCCTGCCAAACTGATCCAAATCTGAATGGTTGGGATGTTGTTTATGAAGTGCCGCCACATTTTAGACCACCTCCCCTCAATGAATAGGATTATGAACCTCACATTAACCCAGACACATATGAAGCAGAATTCTTCCAAGAAACACGTCTTTCCAAAAAACATTTCAAGAACCGCTCTACTTCACCCCAGAACATTGAAGTAGACAGCGACTGTGAATCCGACTTCACCCATGAGCCGGAACAAGAAGAACCGGAAAAAGAAGAGGTTACTGTTGCGGATGACCTGTCAATGCTTGACCGATTACATAAAGGAGGCCTTCCAAATGTGGTTCCCGATAGTGATGGTGATGATGCATTTATTGATGATAGTGATGATGATGATCCCGGAGCATATATAGACTATCAAGATTATCATTAGTTCATGTCAGGTATTCAATTTTTATTATATACATGATGATGATAAACTTAAATTATATACATGTCGGTATTCAAATTTTATTATTCATGTTGGTATTCCAATTTTTTATGTTGTACTAATTTCGTTCACTCTTTGTCATGGCAGGTGTTGAAAGATGGTGGGCGCGGGTCCAGAGCGTTCCGCGGCTCAGTCTTCGTCGGCGCATGGTGGGAGGGGTACTTCCCTTCCAGCACAGCATCTCCGGAGAGCGTTGCTCGACTGTATGAAGACACAGGCAGGAGCTTCTTCATCGGCATCGTTGCCCACCGGGAGAGGAGGTCGGGGGAAGAAGAGAGGTACACGTGCCCATGCTGGGAGAAGTAGGAAGGCTGCTACGCCTTCCTCGCCACCACCCCCAGCTGATTCACCCGAGCATAGGACTGCTAGGGTGGACCCGTCTGAGGAGGAGGCTACGCGGACTCCGGTGCACGAGCCTAGGGTGGACCCGTCTGAGCAGGAGGCTAGGCGGACTCCGGTCCACGAGCCTAGGGTCGACGAGCCTTCGTCCCACGAGACTCCTGTCCCACAGGCTTCGTCCCACGAGACTCCGGGGTAGAGCAGGGATAAGGGTACATCCCAGCAGACCCAATGGGATAGCTGGCCGGAGCCGAGTGGCCATGCTGATTGTGGCGGGGATGGGTTTCCTGATAGCGAGGACGAGGTGGTTGAGGGGGGGAAGGTCTACCAGCGTGATGGTACACGGCTCCCCCCCCCCCATGCCGGCGACCCGCGAGCAGAGGTGGTTGATTAGGCCTAAGGGGGAGAAGTAAGTGCATTTACTCTTTTTTAACCTTTTGCCTTCACGTTTCTTCAAATATCTAATGCGTTGGCTTTGTCATACTACAGGGGTTGGACTCATGCCAAGGGTGCCCGCAGGCCCAACTCCGTCCTTGCTGTGATTTGCCGGCACAACTTTCCGGGGTTTGTCACGTTGCCCGGTGAGGGCCAGGTTTGAGAGCTAGGATTGACCTGGGAGCACTACTTGGCTGCCCCGGCCCCGCCGGAGACGAGGATCGACGGTGTCTTGTGCCACACGAGGGCCGACATGGTGATCAGACAGTTTTGGGTAAGTTTTCCTTTACACAATTAAAAATCAACAAAAGCTATTTATTGTACTAATCAGTGTTGTCTCGTTTGATTGCAGACCTTCTACAGGTGTGAGGAGGGGTACGAGGAGGCCGCGACAAAGGTTATCGAAGGCGAGTGCAAGCGCCTACTACAGAACTTACGGCACAAGGCTCGACCGCAGGCTGTTCGAGACTACTACGCCTCGCTGAAAGTTAAGAAGGAAAAGACGAAGCGCCGCGGAAAGTTTCTGGACAAGGAGCAGTACATGAAGGTAATTACCTTTTCTTAAGGCCTTGTATGTCAGTGCACTAAGGATTGGGTCCCTTAGTACCCCGTATTTGTGCACGGACAGTTGTAGCTGCACCTGCGGCAAGGCCTGCCGGGGGACAACCGAATGCAAGCTCATGAGGTCAAGGAGGCATCCAAGACAAGGCAATAATCAGAAGATAGAAGACCGAAGGCTGGAGCCCCGGCAAGATCTTGCCGGGATGGCTCACGGCCCCGGCAAGGCTCGCGCTCGGCAAGGCTCGCGCCCGGCAAGACCTCGCCACTCTGTCACCGCTCCAGTGTAGCGACTAGCTTGTCGTTTAGCTGTTGTCCTCCTGGGTGCGTGTCAGATGCTAGTGGTGGAAGGGCTTAAGCGGTGCTAATGGGACAGCTTCTTTTCCCATCCCCAAGACGCTAAGGGACACCTCAACGGAGCATTTAATGTTCTTGTCCTAAACCGTCAGTGTTAGGTATGATAACACTGTAGCTACTTTTACACCTCATGTATGCCCTATACGCCACTGTTGGTGACCCCTTCGAACGTATAAAAGGAGGCCCAAGGCATAGCTACAGGTGGGTCGGATCTTCTCTAGCCCATTCTGCATGAGTAGCAGCTGAGTACTGTAGAGCTCCCAGAACTGGAGCTAGAACATACCCAATACAACCGAGCAGGAGTAGGGTTTTACACATCTTTGCAGCCCGAAACTGGGTAAATTCCCCGTGTTGATTGCTGGATCTGCTCTTAGTGCAAACCTTCTCCCTGCCGAATCGTAAAGGGGTCGTCTCGATCCCATAGGTGTCGTTTCTCCGACATCTTTGGCGCGCCAGGTAGGGGGAAGAAGGTTGTGCGGACCTGATCTGGTGACTAGCGCGCCAATTCTTCATCATTTTCGTCGCCATGGCCCCCAAGAGGAAGGGTTTCACGGCGGTTGGACCATCCACGTCCGCTGCGCCTGAGCTTACACGCACGGGCGACTGTGTCGACGCGGGTGGAGGAGGTAGAGATCCAGAGCTTCCACGACGCTCTGGTGATCGTAGCCAGGCGAGCGGCGTCGTTCGCGCCGCCAGATCTAAGGACGGAGTTGCGCCGCCAGCAAGCGGTGTAAAGAACTCCAGGGATGGAAGGGCGCCTTCCAAGACACCCACGCCGGCGCATGCACCGCGGCCTTCTCAGGTCGCGCGCGATGAGCAGCGCCGCGACGTTGGTAGTACTAGGCGTCCCCATGGAAAGTCTCCTGAGCATCAACCTCGGGATGTGCGAGACCAGCATGCACGTCCACATGTTGGTGGAAGCGGCGCATGGTCGCGGGACCGTGATGGAGCTCCTTCTAACACGGTTAGGAGTCAGAGCACCTCACGTTCTTCGCACCTGTCGCCACCACCTACACGAGCAGAAGCACTGGCACGTGCACAGCTGCTTCTGAACTTCCCTTCTGCTGCGGACAAGCTCGAAGAATGGAGAGCTGCCATTCAGAGCCTCGTTGGCCTCGCCAACGAAGATAAGCCACAACAGGCAGAGCCTTCGCGGCGACAGTCCATCGAGCCGGCACGCATCGGTGGTGAGAAAACTGGAGGTGGTACAACTATAGTGTACTCTCCCCCACAACGGCAGCAGCGGTCGCTAACTCGACGGGTCGACACCCGTGATGACGATTCCACGGCGTCGTCCGATCCGCGAACTCGCCGCGATCAACGTAAAGTGTTTCGGGAACGAGGCATGGAAGACACTCGAACTACCATCGAGTGGCGGCGGGAAGCGCGCTATCAGTCCGACAAGTGCGCAGGACCTACTGTAGACAAGCTAGCGCCAGGGTATCCTGTCGATCTACCTTATGAGGTGGGTTGTCCAGCGTTTACCCGTGAGCTGCGGCGAGTCCAGTGGCCCAATTCTCGCACGTTCAAGCCGGAGGTCCCGGAGAAATACGACGGCAAGACCCACCCGTCAGAGTTCCTGAGCGTCTACACCATTGCGGTGCAGGCTGCCGGGGGTCGCGACGACAAGATACTTGCCAACTACTTCCCGTTGGAGCTTAAGCCCAACGTCAGGTCATGGTTGATGCACCTGCCGGAGAATTCCATCTCTTCTTGGGCAGACCTGTGCCATGAGTTTGTTGGCGCCTTTACTGGAGGCCACCAAGCTCCTGGCCACGAAAGTGATCTGCATCTCATCCCCCAGAAGGAAGGCGAGACCTTGCGCAAGGACATCCAGAGGTTCAGCCGCATACATCACAACATTCCATTCCATCAGAACGTGCGTAACCGCAGGATGCGGGAAGAGCTGGCGATGAACAAGATCAGGGATGTTGCCGAGCTTTACGCTCTGGCAGATAAGTGTGCTCGAGCTGAAGAAGGGAGGAGACTCCCCGGTGAAGATGCTGGTGCAGGGGTCGACTCTGGAGATGAGGACACCGCCGCTCCGGCAAAGAAGGGCCGTCGGCGTAACAGGAAGCGCAAGGGCAAGGCCGTGCTTGCTGTTGAGGGATCCGGCAACACCGGTACCGCCAAGAAGGCCAAGGTTGATGACCCCGGCAAGGATGTTGCCGGGTGTGCCTCCTGCCAGGCCTTGGCGGCTGCCGACAAGCCAGACGGTTCCGGCAAGCAGTACTGCAAGATCCATCACACCAAGGGCCACGATCTCCAGGACTGCCGGCAAGTCAAGCAGCTTGTCGAGAAGCAGAAAGCCGAGTACGAGAGGCGAGACAAGGAGAAGGCCCAGGATGGCGTGGAGGGGTCCGGCAAGAAGCGTGGTGGCTGAGGAGGTCGCCGCGGCAAGGCCAAGCAACAGAAGGACCGGCCCGCTCGAGGCCGTGACAAGCAAGAGGGGGGTGATGATGACATTGAGGAGGACGACGAGTCCAGTGAACAAGAATTCTAGAAATCTACGGACGCCATGTGCGTTGATGGAGGTGCCTCGTTGCATTCTTCCCACCGCCAACTTAAACAGTGGGCGCGTGAGGTTAATGCGACTGAGCCATCTGTCGGTGCCCGGAAGCCTTTGAAATGGTCCAACACGCCTATCATTTTCGACGTTGAGGATCACCCTGATCGTGTAACTGCGGTTGGGTGTTTGCCATTGTTGGTCTCACCAACGATTCGCAACCTCAAGGTGACGAAGATGTTAGTTAACGGTGGGGCCGGTTTGAACTTGATCTCGCCCGAGGTAATCAAGAGATTGCAAATTCCTGATGGAGATCTCGAGGAAACGGGCTCGTTTCAAGGGGTCAATCCAGGAAGGAGCCAGCCCAAGGGAAAGATCACGCTTCCGGTAACATTTGGTAGCGACCTGAATTTCAGGACAGAGAAGATTGTCTTCGATGTCGCCAAGATTCCGTTGCCATATAATGGGATCCTTGGCCGTCCAGCACTGGCCAAGTTCATGGCAGCATCACATTACGCCTACAATGTGCTGAAGATGCTCGGGCCGATGAGCGTTATCACTGTCAGTTCCGACAAGAAAGACGCGCTTATCTGCACCGATCAACTCTACCGGGAGGCAGTTGCAGCATCTGCCGCCAAGGCACTTGCTCCTGCCGCTGAAACTCCCGGGGGGAAGAAGACCGGCAAGACCTCCCACACACACTCCGGCAAGCGCACCTCCTCGGAGTGCTGTGCTCCTGTTGAGGATGTGCCAGAGAGTTCCACCGGCAAGAGCAAGAAGTCCAAGGCTGCTCCGCCAGAAACCAAGAAGGTGCCCGCCAAGGAAGATGGCTCGGGAGGAACTTTCACCATAAGTTCCACCCTCGATAGCAAATAGGAAAGCGCGCTCGTTGCCTTCCTGCGGGCGAATGTCGATGTGTTTGCATGGCAACCATCTGATATCCCCATTGTACCCAGGAAGGTGATTGAGCACCACCTTGCCGTCTGTCCACACGCGCGGCCCATCAAGCAGAAGGTCGGGAAGCAAGCTTTGGAGCGGCAACAGTTTATTGCCGAAGAAATTAAGAAGTTGGAAGCGGCAGGCTTGGTTAGAGGAGTACTTCATCCAACATGGTTGGCCAATCTAGTTGTAGTGCGCAAGGCGAATGGAAAATGGAGGCTGTGTATTGATTATACAGATATCAATAAAGCCTGTCCAAAAGATCCTTTTCCCTTGCCGCGCATCGACCAGATTGTGGACTCCACTGCCGGCTGCGACTTGATGTCATTCCTTGACGCCTATTCAGGCTATCATCAGATTTTCATGGCCAAGGAAGACGAAGAAAAGACCGCGTTTATCACCCCATGTGGTACGTACTGCTTCTTGCGTATGCCTTTCGGGCTGAAAAGTGTTGGTTCTACATTTGCAAGAGCGGTCCAGATTGGTTTTGAGCCCCAGCTACATAGAAGTATGGAAGCTTATATGGATGACATAGTGGTCAAAACCAAGGACAAGGCAATGCTCATATCAGATTTAGAAGAAACATATGCCAATCTTCGCAAGATCAACTTAAAGCTCAACCCTGAGAAGTGTGTGTTTGGTGTCCCGTCCGGCAAGCTTCTCGGGTTCTTTGTATCTCAACGTGGAATTGAAGCAAATCCCGACAAGATCAAAGCAATCGAGCAAATTGAAGCGCCAAGACGTGCCAAGGATGTGCGTCGCCTTGCCGGCTGCGTCGCGGCTCTGAGTAGGTTCATCTCAAAATCTGCTGAGCGTGCCCTGCCCTTTTTCAAAATATTGAAGAAGGTAGGTCCAATGAAGTGGACTCCGGAGGCGGAGGCAGTGCTGCAGGATTTGAAGAAGTACCTCTCCTCTCCGCCAATCCTAGTCGCGCCAAAACCACAAGAGTCGTTGCTGCTATATTTAGCGGCCACAAATCAAGTGGTGAGTGCCGCGCTAGTGGAAGAAAGAGAAGTTGATGAAGAAGCAGCGGCAACGGCAGGACCGCCAAGCGACAAGCCGGGATCCTCCCCAGCACGGTCTGGTGCTGACAAAGCAGGATCTGCGCAGCCAAATGAATCAATTCAGAAGAAGAAGATGGTGCAGCGCCCGGTCTATTTTGTCAGCTCCCTTTTACAGGGGGCTAGGTCAAGATATTCTGGTGTGCAGAAGTTGCTCTTCGGCCTCCTCATGGCCTCGAGGAAGCTGCGCCATTACTTCCAAGCACACGAGATCACCGTTGTCACTCGCTTTCCGTTGCAGCGGATTTTGCGGAACCCAGATGCTACCGGCAGGATTGTGGAGTGGGCTTTGGAGCTGTCAAGCTTTGGTCTCAAGTTTGAAAGTACTTCGACCATCCAGAGCAGAGCCTTGGCGGAGTTCATTGCAGAATGGACCCCAACGCCAGATGAACAGGTTCCAGAGTCAACTCTCCCCGGCAAGGAAACGAATCAAGAGTGGATTATGTATTTTGATGGGGCTTTCTCGCTACAAGGCGCCGGTGCTGGCGTGCTGCTTGTCGCACCCACCGGAGAGCACCACAAATATGTGGTTCAGATGCATTTTCCTCGGGAGAGGTCAACGAACAATACTGTGGAATATGAACGGTTGCTTGCCGGTCTCAGGATCGCGGCAGACCTTGGAATCCAGAAGCTTATTGTCAGAGGTGATTCTCAACTTGTCGTCAAGCAAGTCAATAAAGATTATCAAAGACCGTTGATGGAAGCTTATGTAGATGAAGTGAGAAAGTTGGAAGAGCATTTTGACGGTCTGCAAATGGAGCACGTTCCTCGTACGGAAAACAGCATTGCTGATGGCCTGTCAAAATGCGCTGCTCTCAAGTTACCTGTGGAACCAGGGACTTTTGTGCTTCGACTGACTCAACCATCCGTGACACCATCAATGGGACAAGAGAAGAGAAGAAAGTTGAGTTCCGGCAAGTACTTCCCGGCAGAGCTCCCAGAAGCCGCCGGCAAAGAAGTTGCCGGGAACGACGCCAAGCTTGCCGGAGAGCGACAGGCTCCGGCAGAACCTCAAGCTCTTGCCGTCGAGACAAACGCTCCCGCCAAGCTTGCCGGGGAACAGCAAGCTCCGGCAGGGTCTCAGGCCCTTGCTGTCGAGACGATTGCTCCCACGGCAGAAGATATGCCTTTAGTACTTGCTGTCGAGCCCCAGGCTCCAGCATGGGCACAGCACATCGTCCATTTCCTTCAGACAGGAGAACTCCCTGAGGAACAGGAAGAAGCGGAAAAAGTAGCCCGGTAGTCCAACATGTACCAGTTCGTGGACAGTGTCCTGTACAGAAAGAGGCCGAACGGTGTGAAATTGAAGTGCATTTCTCGGGAAGATGGACTGGAGCTGTTGGCAAAGATACATGGAGGCATATGTGGCTCCCACATAGGATCAAGAGCACTTGCCGGTAAGGCATTCCGGCAAGGTTTCTTTTGGCCCACTGCTCTCCAGGATGCAACTGCGCTAGTAACCAAGTGTGAAGCATGCCAGTTTCATTCAAAGAAATTGCATCAACCAGCTCAAGCTCTTCAGACAATCCCTCTCTCCTGGCCATTTTCGGTCTCGGGGCTTGACATCTTGGGCCCTTTTCCCCGTGCTAACGGGGGCTTTGAGTACTTGTACGTTGCAATCGACAAGTTTACAAAGTGGCCAGAAGTGGAAGCAGTGAGGAAGGTGACAGCACAGACAGCCGTCAAGTTCTTCAAAGGAATAGTTTGCCGCTTTGGTGTACCAAACAGGATCATCACCGACAACGGCACACAGTTCACGAGCCGCACCTTCATGCAGTATGTCCAAGACCTTGGCGGCAAGATTTGTTTTGCTTCTGTTGCCCACCCGAGGAGCAACGGCCAGGCGGAAAGGGCTAATGCTGAAGTGCTGTGAGGCCTCAGGACGAAGACTTTCGACAAGCTGCGCAGGTGCGGAAGGTGCTGGGTTGATGAGTTGCCGGTGGTTCTTTGGTCAATCAGGACGACACCGAATCGAGCCACCGGCCAGACACCCTTCTCCCTAGTATATGGGGCGGAAGAATTTCTCCCCACGGAACTCACATATGGGTCACCTCGAGTGCTCGCTTATGATGAGCTTGAGCAAGAGCGGCTGCGGCAAGATGACGCTACGCTCCTTGAGGAAGATCGTCTTCAGGCTCCTGTGCGAGCTGCACGCTACCAGCAAGCTTTGCGCCGCTATCATAGCCGCAAGGTTCATGCCCGAAGTCTTGAGGAAGGCGACCTTGTTCTTCGGCGCGTTCAGTCCGCCAAGAATTCCAACAAGTTGACGCCGAAGTGGGAAGGCCCTTATCGGGTAGTGCGAGTCACCAGGCCTGGCATAGTCCGCCTGGAGACCGAAGATGGCGTCCCAGTGAGCAACTCCTGGAATATCGAGCATCTTCGTAAGTTCTACCCATGAGGCGCGGTTGCCGGGTCTCCCAGCAACGCCTTTTGTACAAGTCTTGCCGCTGAAGCATGTAATCCTTTGTACAAAGCCAGGCGCAGACCCTATGCACAGTTGAATAAAGCTAAGTGTTTTGCAAATCTTGTTGATGTTCATGTTTACTTATGTGCATGTTTATCTGAGATATTGTATTACACTTATCTCCAGCAAGTGCTAACGAACCGCCAAGGTTCCATATCTCTATTTTCTCTTCTTTCTTTTTCTCAAAGGACAGAAGGTTCCCTCGCATGCAAGTTTGCCGGGGGGGAAAGGATGGTATGGATACCGGCAGGCGACGTTCAAGGTTAACATCTTGCCGGAAGGAGCACAGCGACCAAAAGCTAAGTTACAGAAACTTTAGACGAATTTTTCTGTTTTTGTTATTCTCCTTGAACGATTTCAACTCTTGTATGGAAAACCTGCACGCGAAGGAACCTTGTTGTGATCGGTTGCGACCTTACTCTGTTTCGAGTCCGCTCAACAGTTTAGGTGGCTGCACTGAAAACGTCAAGGTCTCTTGCCGGTAGTGGCACCGCCAGCAGGCTGCTAAAGTCCCGCACCTAGCGCTCGCGGCAAGGGTGCGCGCGCCGGCAAGTTTCCAATCAAGCGTAGGGCGAATACATACAGAAAGGAATTAAACAAGGGGAATAGCATAGCATTCGTCCAGAACAAAGCATGTTATATTACATCAATCTTGCCGCAATTCTAACATAAGATAAACTATTCTTGGCATGGATGGCAGCGAGAAGTAAGGCAGCTAATCCCGGCGATCGCCTTCAACTCTCTTGACTTGGCTTACCCTGTCGACGATGGGCGCCACAAGTTCTTCTGCCGCCTTGAGATCTGCATCCTTCGGCAGGCGGTCAAGGACGTTGGCGAGGTTAATGCCGGGGTTCCTGTGCACCACCTTGACGAGCACCTTGCGGAGGACGGCCTGGTAGAGTTTGCGCGACTCGCTGGCCAGATGAGCTTTTCGGTCTGAATGGAGCTGCTCCAGGGCATAAATCATTCCATCGAAGAACATGGTCAGCTTGGCACTCGGGGATACCCTGTCATCAGAAGAGTACCTGAAGCCTTGCAGGCCCATGGTGGACAATTGTGCGGCACGCTTTTCCGCGACGTCGACAAGCTTTTCGGTCCAGATTTGCACTCCGTGCACATAGTCATTGTGAGTGGCGGCGGCGCTCTTGACCAGCTCCTCCTCATCCCGGAGACTTTTGACCAGGGTCTTCTCGTGAGCTTCCGCGGCCTCAAGAGTCTCCTTCAGTGTGGATAGCTTCAGCTTCAGATCAGCAATGGATTCGTTGGCTGTGGAGAGCTCCTTGGTCTTGTCGGATACGGCAACTTGCGTCTCCATCAAGCTGTGAAGAGCTTTGTCTCTCTCGGTCTTGAGCGTTGAGATCTGCTTGCCGTGTTCCTCAAGATCTGCTTCCAGCTTCTTCAGCCCGTCGGCAAGCTTGTCCTTGGCGGCCTCTGCAGCTTTGGCGGCATCGACGGCCTCCCTCAGCTTGTCGGCATGATCCACAGTCAGAGCCTCGAGTGCCTCCTTGTGCTTCAGCTCCAGATCCTGGGTCCGCTGCGCGACAAGCTTTTCAATCTCCTCATCTTTGGCGCGGAGCTTGTCGGCAAGTGCCTTCTCACGAGCGGTCAGGTCGTCATCATGAGCATCAAGCCCAACACGGAGTTCCCTTAAGCGTGCTTCCTCTGTGGCAGCCTGTTGCTTGGCATCCTCCTGTGCCTTCTCCACGTCAGACTACTTCATGAGGAGATCGTTCCATCTTTGACTCAACTGCTCTTGGCCAGTCCTCAACTCCCGAAAAGCTTCGGCAAGCCAGGCCTGCATCTCCCCAATGCGTTTCTGGAGATCTGCTTCGACCTTGTCAACAACCGCGGCCATGGAGTCTAGTTTCTCCTTCTGGGCGCGGTGGAGTGCTTGGAGCTTCTGGTAGTTGTCGTGCATGGCCTTGAGGAGCTTCTCTTCTTCAGATTTGCTGCTACTGGCGCTTGGTTCATCAACGACCTCGAGCCCAGCAGCGGCAATGGCGTCTTCATCAAAGACTTCCCCTTCAGTTGGCGCCCTAGTGCTTGCCGTGCCTGGGATGCTGACGAACAAGTTGTCGCCAATCTTGAGGTACTTGCTTGACGAGGGAGCTTCGGATGTTGGTGGCTGTTCCTCAACAGCCGCCTCCCCGGCAGCTGGGGGCTCTGTGTCCGGCGTAGCGCCTGGCGCTCCAGCGGCAGGGATGCCGTCAGTACGGTCACTAACCTCCTCGCCGGCCCTCTCGGCGGATTCCTTGGCGGCCTCTTTCTGCGCAGCCCTGGCAGCTTCAGCGCTGGCATCCTTGGCGGCCTTGGCGGCAGCATTCTTGGTGGCTTCTGCAGCTTCAGCGGCAGCATTCTTGGCGGCCTCGTCAGCGGAAATCCTGTCAGCCTCGGCGGCAGCATTCCTGGCGGTCTCCTCGATGACAGCATCGACATCCATATGCTCCACCGAGAGAACGTCTGGGGGCCAGGAAAACAAATCAAGATGAGATTGAGATGAAAGTTCAAGAAGACAAAAAGAGAAGGAAAACTGAATAACAAATACCTGCACCAGCATTGGTTGCCGGCGTAGAGCTGCCGGTGCCCGTGCTTGCCGGCTCTTCCTCGTCACGGTAGAGCACGCTAGAGGAAGTCCTTGTCGGAGACCCATTCCTAGGCGGCGTGGTTGATGGAGGCGGCATATCAGGGGTAGCCTCTGACGGTTCTCCTTGTCGCTGCTCTCCTCCTGCAAGTCTAGTGATGTCAGCAGTGAAGATACACACCCCGGCACTTGCCAGCGGAAAGTGAGTAACGGACTCACGCTGGGGGCTGCGACGGGGGCTGTGTTGAGGGCTGTGTCGTGGGCTTGACTCTGGGCTGACGTTGATCGTCTCTGGCGCACCTGAGGTGCTTACCGGTGGTTCGTCACCCATCGAGGTCTTTGCCCTCTTCGCTACCCTTTGTGCCAATGTTTCTGTATCATCTCTGCAGGAGCAAATCAAAGCAAAACAAAAGAGATAAGAAAAACCAAAAACTCAGAAAGTAAAGGACGCGGCAAGATCCTTACCCTTCTTCTTCTTCTCCCGAGCTAAAGGCAGAGAGGTCGAAGTCGACTTCCGCCACGGGAGGAGGTGGAGGGGTGCTCCTGGGTCGCTTGGATGCGGCAGGCGCAGGTTGCTGAGGAGCTCCTTGCCATTGCGTGGCCTTGCCGGGGGCTGCACTGCTCGAAGAAGCTTGGCGGACCGGAATCCCAGAAGCGGCGCTCCGAAGGACACGCCTACTCCTTGGTTCAAGGGTCGGGGCTTCCTCGTGCAGCTCCTCCTCGGCGGCGTCTCCCGCAGAAGGGCCTTCGGCTGATGTGTCGCCCTGCTCTTCAGCGGTCTCGTCCTGCCCGGCAAGATTCTCATCCGGCAGCGCTTCCCTTCCGCTGGTTCCCTCTTCCACGAAGCCAGCACTGCCGGCCTCCGCAACCAGATTTGCTTCCTCTGCCCTGCTGGCAATGTATGCCACTTCTTCCTCAGTGGTGGCGTGGACGAGGCCCCCTTCATCGCGGATGGCCCTCTCCGTCAGATTATCAAAGAGTTGTTGCACTTGCTCTTCAGGTGGCTCAATCCAAGTTCCGTCGAGGCTATGGGCATCAAACGCCAGCATCATGGCGATGATTGGACCCAGAGCAGAGTTGTTGCACAGAGGGACTATGCCTGCCGGCAGTTTGCACACCACGTCACCCCTGAACAATTTCTGGCAAAGAGCTGCGTGCTGCATAAATGTCAGGTTGTTGTTCAGTCCAGGGCGCAGCCTCATGATGTCTGCCGCGTTCCGGAACTCCCAAACTGGTCTCCCCTTGTTCTGTAGAGGGGCGATGCGCCGGCGAAGGAAATCGGCGCCTATCATCTCTACTGTGAGCCCGGCAGCTCTGAGGCGGTGAATTCTGGTAGTAGCGACTGTGAGCTTCTTATCGTAAGGATCGAGGGCGCTCCAGTCGTTGCTGTGCATTATCTTTGTCTGCCGCGGCAGGCAAAAGGGCGGAATTTTTACCTCCCGAATCCAGCACCATCTGGCCCGCCATTCATCCCATTTCTCGCGGAAGGCCCCGTCCGGATAGACCTCCTTGGTTCCTGGCCGTGGAATCCAAGCGATGGAACCGGAAAGGGCCTCGCCCTTTTGGATGCGGGGAATGAAGTAATGGCGGAAAAGGGCGGTACTAGGGACTACTCCGGCGAAGTTTTCGCAAAGGTGAGCGAAAACTGACATGCATGTCACAGCATTCGGCGTGAAATCCAAGAGTTGGAAGCCGTAGGTGAGCATAATATCATTGAAGAAGTCGGAAAACGGGGGGCAGAGTCCGCAATAGAAGTAATCGGCAAAGAAATGATATTTGTTTGGGTCGGCCCTGGAAGAGCCGGGACTCACGGAGGTGGCCGGGTGCGCTGTCGTCTCCGTCGCCCACATCATCTGGTACCGCCCCCTTAGGGCGGCCGCGTCGACGCCGGAGGGAAGACGACGTGCTCCTTCCGCATCTTCGCCAGCTTGTTCTCCGAGACAGCGGCGTCCACCTCCTTGCCCTTGCTTGCTTTGGGCGGCATGGAGGCTGTGGAGGCTGAGGCTGAGGACGGGGAGAGAGTGGAGGCACGGATGGATGGGAGGGGCTCTGTTTCGATTCGAGGAAGAAGACGACGGCGGTTCCCAGATTGGAAAAGACAAGAGGTAAATGAGCGGCGCCTCTGCGGTTTCCTTCTTATGGGGAGGACGTGAGGCCGCCTCTTTATTAAAATAATATTGAAATGCTTCACGAGCGCGCTGCTGTAACAGCCGCGCTGCGCACGTCCCCCACGTCCCGCATACAATGGGCATCGTGGGCGACGCAGTAAATGGAATGATTACGGTGGATAACTCCTGCCACGCGTGCCCGTGCACTATTTGAGCCCGGCCCAACAACGCCTTGCACCCGTGTATGGCCCAGGCCCGGTGGCTCCTGTCGGTGCACTAAGGATTGGGTCCCATACTACCCCGTATTTGTGCACGGACAGTTGTAGCTGCACCTGCGGCAAGGCCTGCCGGGGGACAACCGAATGCAAGCTCATGAGGTCAAGGAGGCATCCAAGACAAGGCAATAATCAGAAGATAGAAGACCGAAGGCTGGAGCCCCGGCAAGATCTTGCCGGGATGGCTCACGGCCCCGGCAAGGCTCGTGCCCGGCAAGGCTCGCGCCCGGCAAGACCTCGCCACTCTTTCACCGCTTCAGTGTAGCGACTAGCTTGTCGTTTAGCTGTTGTCCTCCTGGGTGCGTGTCAGATGCTAGTGGTGGAAGGGCTTAAGCGGTGCTGATGGGACAGCTTCTCTCCCATCCCCAAGACGCTAAGAGACACCTCAACGGAGCATTTAATGTTCTTGTCCTAAACCGTCAGTGTTAGGTATGATAACACTGTAGCTACTTTTACACCTCATGTATGCCCTGTACGCCACTATTGGTGACCCCTTCGAACGTATAAAAGGAGGCCCAAGGCGTAGCTACAGGGGGGTCGGATCTTCTCTAGCCCATTCTGCATGAGTAGCAGCTGAGTACTGTAGCGCTCCCAGAACTGGAGCTAGAACATACCCAATACAACCGAGCAGGAGTAGGGTTTTACGCATCTTTGCGGCTCGAACCTGGGTAAATTCCCCGTGTTGATTGCTGGATCTACTCTTCGTGCAAACCTTCTCCCTGCCGAATCGTAAAGGGGTCGTCTCGATCCCATAGGTGTCGTTTCTCCGACAATGTACTTAGTTTCCTTGATTTGATTCGTAGGCGTAGCGCTCAAATTAATCTTTACTCACTTAGGTGCCCCCGAGATGGTGTGCGGATAAGATGGATTGTTGGGAGGCTTCGGTGGATGAGTGGTGCTCAGAGCAATGGCGAGCCGTCCATGACAACGCCAAGGACCGGCGTGCCAAAATGGTTGGTGTGCCACACCATCAAGGCAGCGCCGACCTATATCAGTTCGGGGAGAACTGGGTATGTGGTTTGCTTCATTATTCATGCAATTCATTCTTGATTCTTGCTTGAGCCCTTTACTAATACTTTGTTCCTCTCTCTCTTTTTTAGGCGCATCACAATAACACGGAGGTGCCAGGGATGTACGACCTCTATGCCATGGCCCATACTGCCTCGTACAAGAAGGCGAAGGCATTCTCTGAGTGTGACCTCGATCATCCCGAGAACTTCACCAACATCTCCTCCCACCACAAGCTCATGAGGTACAGAGATGTGGGGAAGAAGGTGAATGGGGAGGACTTCAACCCGAGCTGGCATCCTATTGATCCAGAGCTGGTGATGGTAGCTAGCGGCGGGAAGCCCCATGGCTCGATAGCCATTGGAGATGGACTTATATGGTCTTCTCGCACTCTCCGAGAGATCAAGGCATGGCAAACGAGCTCCTATCCTGAGATAAGGCCTCGTCCACGGCCAGTCGAGCTCGCCATCGAGGTTAGGCATACGGACTCAGATAGCTTTCCTCCATTACAATATGTGTGCGAACAAAGATGATTACAATGCTAACGAGGAGTTGTGTTGCAGGCTGCTCTGCAGAAAGAGAGAGAGGCAACCCAGGCGCTTCTGGAGGAACAGGCCCGGCAGGCGGCGGAGGAGAAGAGGGATTTGGAGGAAAGGACGGCTAAGTTGTTGGAGGAGGAGAGGGCACGGAACGATGCGTCTAACCGGGCCATGTACGAGCTCATCGTGGTAAGTTTCTTCTTCATATTAGCCAAATCATGCACTACAGGTTCGTTTCATTAATAACCAATATGATTGACTTGTCAAAACCAAATGTGCAGTCTCTGTGCGAGAAGAACGGCCAGACCCCTCCGCCGATGCCAGTCATTACCACGGCGGGAACGGTGAGTTTCATTTGAATGGTCACTAGTTACTAGTCTTAACATTTCAGTGTCATCATGCTAACGAGACTTTGCGAATGATCTTTGGTGCAGTATAACTCCCGAGCCGCATCGCACGACCCTTCTCCAGGGCATCCTTCTCCAGGGCATCCTTCTCCAGGCCCGAGCAACCCCGGTGCTTCACCTCCGTGATGACGAGGATGGTAAGCCCTAATATGCCACTTACTTGGCTCATTTTCTCAAAGAAAGACAAACTTAGCACTTAGACAAAATTACGTACTTTCGGTCTGTCGGAGCTCCTTGTGAGAGTTTCATGCCTCTTCTTGATGGAGGAATCCCGACTGTTGTCGCAGGGGTCGTTTCTTCTTCTCCTTCTCTCGATATATACCTTGGTATATTGCGGGAGAGGAGAAGGGGAAACGACCATCACCGACGGTCGAATTATTAGTGTTAGGTAGTGTCCACCAACATACACCACCATATAAGTGTGAGTGAGTGCGCACCATACACACCATGAGGCATGAGAGTTTTTGTAAGGAATACCTCGAAAGACCGAAAGTCAAGCTCAACGAATGGCATAATAACCTTAGTTAGCTCATAAATGTCATATTTTACCTAAGTTAGCATTGTTTCCTCTAAAATGACATAGTAAGCTTACTTACCTCCAAAATGACATATTTTACCTAAGTTAGCTCTAAAACGACCTATACTTAGCATTGTTTTCTCCAAAATGACATTGTAAGCTTACTTAGCTGATTAGCTCCGAAATGACCTATTTTACCTAGGTTAGCTCTAAAATGACCTATACTTAGCTTTGTTTCCTCCACAATGACATAATAAGCTTAGTTAACTAAAAAATGGCATAATAGCCTTGGTAACCTCATAAATGCTATATATTTAGCTTATTATCTTGTAAAATGACACAATAAGCTTAGTTAGGTGAAAAATGACATAATTACCTAGGTTAGCTCTAAAATGACACAAATAAGCAATAAGAAGAACAAAAACAAGAGGAGAAAGAGAAAGAGAAGAAAAACGCTTCTTCATCATCTTCTTCTTCTTCTTCTACATCTTCTTCTACTTCTTCTAGTATTCTTCTTCTAACTTTCTCATTTCCAATTTTGCAGATTTGATTCACTTCACGGCAGCTTGCTTTGATGGAGTGCTAGTGTTTACTTTCTGTTTTCATTTTGTATCGATGAACTTATGTGAAACTTTCTACCTGTAGATGAAACTATTGTAATATGGATGAAACTATTGTAATATGGTGAAACTTGCACTTTTGATTTGATATGTTTGTTGGATGATCATATTCATATGGCATGGATATGGGTTTTGTGAAATATATATGTATATCATACATTTTGCTTGTGAAAATGCTTGGATATATCAAAAATAAATATAAAAGAGGCAATATGGTCACTTTGCCGTCTGCCACCGACGACAAAGGTGGCTTTGCCGTCTGCCACCGACGGCAAAGGTGACACACGGCAACCGCCTGTGCAACCTGGGAACACCAGGCCTGGGGCCATTTGTCCCCTTTGCCGTCGGTGGCAGACGGCAAAGGGGTTGGGGGCAGACGGCAAAGGGGGTCGACGGCAAGGGGGGGCATATGGCAAAGGGGGCAGACGGGAAAGGAATAGGGTGGGGGGCAGACGGCAAAGGGGGCAGGCGGCAAAGGAATGGGATGGGGGGCAGACGGCAAAGGGTGCCGTTAGCCACCTAACGGGGCTAACGTCAGTGCTACACCGTCGAGCCTCTTTGCCATCTGCCGGCAGACGGCAAGCAATCTTTGCCGTCCGGTGCGCCCAGGCAGACGGCAAAGACCTCCTTTACCGGAGTTCACAGTGCCAAAACTGCGGCCGTCTGTCGGCTGACGGCAAAGAGGTTTGCCGTCCGGTGTCCTATCCTTTGCCGTCTGCCATGGCGGACGGCAAAGTGCCTGATTCCGGTAGTGGGTGTACCTCCCAAAATTATATCTATCTCCGTTTTAAACTTTGAGCTCTGGCACCGCTACAAATCCATGCTTCCCTCTGCGAAGGGACTATCTATTTACTTTTATGTTGAGTCATCACATTCTCAAATAAGCGCCAGACCTGAGAGCACTATTGTCATCCTCATGCATTGTGTATAGTTGATGTTGGGTGCAGCATGACTGGATCTTTTCTACCATGAATTACAATGTTTAGTCGCTGCTTGAACTTTGGAGGTGCTCTGCATTTATGTTTTGCGGTCTCAGAAAGGGCTAGCGAGATACCACTATTGTCATATTGTATCATGATTGTTTTGACAAAGTGTTGGCGCTTAGGATATATTATTATTGCTCGCTAGTTGCTTATGTTATTGTTATGAGTGAATATAATTCCTAAGATTTATTGTTGACATGGTTAGTCATAATCTTTGCTGAAAACCTGGGTGCTACTTAAGCATATATATGTAAACAAAAACAAAAGAGTTCATAAAAGTTTTTCTTCATCACTTTTAGTTTGTCAACTGAATTGCTTGAGGACAAGCAAAGGTTTAAGCTTGGGGGAGTTGATACGTCTCCAACGTATCTAATTTTCCTCACCCTTTTGCCCTTGTTTTGGACTCTAATTTGCATGATTTGAATGAAACTAACCCGGACTGACGCTGTTTTCAGCAGAATTGCCATGGTGTTGTTTTTGTGCAGAAATAAAAGTTCTCGGAATGGAACGAAACTTTTTGGAGATTTATTTTGGAAAATATAAAAATACTGGAGCCAAAAACCACCGGAGAGGGGGCCCAGGGTGAGCATCACCCACCAGGGTGCGCCAGCCCCCTCCCGGCGCGCCCTGGTGGGTTGTGCCCACCTCGGGGCCCCACTTGCCCTATCTCCGCCACTATAAATTCCTAAATTCGGAGAAAAAATAAGAGAGAAAGAATTATCGCGTTTTACGATACGGAGCCGCCGCCACCTCCTATTCTTCATCGGGAGGCCAGATCTGGAGCCCGTTTGGGGCTCCGGAGAGGGGAATCTTCGGTCTTCGTCATCACCAACCTTTCTCCATCCCTAATTCCATGACCCCACTGGGAGTGAGTAATTCCTTCATAGGCTTGTTGGTCGGTGAGGAGTTAGATGAGATTCATCATGTAATCGAGTTAGTTTTGTTAGGGCTTGATCACTAGTACCCATTATGTTCTGAGATTGATGTTGCTATGACTTTGCTATACCTAATGCTTGTCACTAGGGACCGAGTGCCATGATTTCAGATCTGAACCGTTTATGTTATCATCTCTATATCTATGTTCTTGATCCGATCTTGCCTAGTCATATGCACCTATTACGTGTTATGATCCGTCAACCCCATATTGACAATATTTGGGATACTTCACGGTGATGACCGTAGTTTGAGGAGTTCATGTATTCACCATGTGTTAATGCTTTGTTCCGGTTCTCTATTAAAAGGAGGCCTTAATATGCCACGGGAGGGTAGGACAAGAGATGTCATGCAAGTTCTTTTCCATAAGCATGTATGACTATTTACGGAATACATGCCTACATTACATTGATGAACTGAGCTAGTTCTGTATCGCCCTAGGTTATGACTGTTACATGTCGAATATCATCCAACGAGTTACCAATCCAGTGCCTATGACCTTTCCACTTATTGCTCTTACTAAGTTACTATTGTTGCTGCTGCTGTTACAACTGCTACAAAACTATTGCTATTACTGTTACCGCTACCGTTACTATTGCTACTGCTATCAAAACTATCATATTACTCTGCTACTGATCACTCTGCTGCAGATATTTAATCTCCAGGTGTGGTTGAACTGACAACTCAACTGCTAATACTCTCAAGTATTCTTTGGCTCCCCTTGTGTCAAATCTATAAATTTGGGTTGAATACTCTACCCTCGAAAACTGTTGCGATCCCCTATACTTGTGGGTTATCAGTCATCCCGCCTGCATTCTCTCCTCTCTCTATCCCACCCCTCGCACAAAACTCTGCCATGGCGCGGCCGGTCTGTGCACAAGCAAAGGAGGAGGCGCCACCCCGCGAGGACATGGCGAAATGCAGTGACGAGGAGGACCCCTTCGCGCCCCTAGACGAGGTCGCGCCAGACCCCTCAACTGAAGATTGGTTTTGGGGCCAATACAATCTGGCTTTGTGGAAGGCGCTGCCGCTGGCTGAGAGAGCCAGGCAGGTGGCGTTCAAGAAGGAGCGGGCTGAAGAGCGCGCCAGGAACCTCGCGGCCTGGAATGCCCTTAGTGCTGCAAGGGAAAAGGAGGAGCTAGAGCTTTGGCGGCGGGCGAGTCGACGAGCGGTGGAGGTGTACGAAGACGACCGGTACCACGCAAGGAAACCAGAGGCACTAGGCGCCTCACCGCTGCGTGGGCGTGTGCCAATAAGCTCGAGTGTGCCAACGCCAAAGAGCTCCAGTGGGTGCCCACTAGACGGTCCTGCATGGTCGCACGCCTCCGCCAGCAAGAGACTGATCAGCACGTCGAGCGCTGCGAGGCGGAGGAGGCGGCGAACTCCCTCCGCATTGGGAAGCCACCGCGCACCAGGGAGCTGTTGGCGAGAGGCTGCCATTTTACTGCTCCCCTCTCCAGGAGGGGTTATTATTAGTTTAGTTTTTATTCATTGTACGTATTAGTTAAGTACTATTATCACGTATATGTGATGATATATGATGTATATGTATCATGACTTCAATGAGTTATTCAACAATTAATATATATTATTAGTTTCACATTTCTATCTGTTTTCATACTGATTTTCTGGCTCTAACTGTTAGCCTTTTACACATATTGAAACATAACAATAGAACATAAATCATTCATACATCGAAACATATCAATATTGTGATTGTTGTCCAGACATTGGGATCGACATATAAATGATTCAACAAAATAAAACGCGTCCATGACTACACCCTAACCTACGGAAGCTCTTGGCTGTGCCTGAACTCGGTCAGGCGTTCGTCCATGCGGTTTACACGCTCGCGGTACAGCTGTAGCACGATCTCGAGCTCCAAGCTGGCTATTTCGTTGGAGATTACCATCTCGAGGATGCGACGGCCATTTTCTTCTACTGCTCCCCGCTGGACACCTCGGCCAAGGAGGCGCTCGAGCCTACCGACGAGCCCGTTAGCATCGAGGGGGCCACGGACAAGGCGAACTGCGCGACCCATGCGAACGGCGCGGCCGGGCTCTGGTGCAAGTACGGCGCAGACGGCCGCTGCCCATTCCTGGTGAGAAATAGGGCTACTCACGTGCCTTAAACACAGCTGCAACGTCATGTCAGCTAGGATAGCAGGCAAGCAGGGATGGAACCGCTCTTGCTCTGCCGCGCGCCGCGCCTCTCGCTCTGCGGCCCTCCGTCGGTCTTGCTGTGCGGCGCGCCTTGCCCTCTCGGCGCGGACGCGCATGTTTTGCTCTACGGAGCACCACCGATGATCTTCTTGTGCGGCGCGCTGCAGCCTCTCGGTGGTGAGGCGGCTATGTTGCTCGGCGGCGCTGCCATGCCCTGCGCCAAGGGTCTGCTCAACCCTTGCGATGACGCGCAGCACAGCGTTGTCCGGCGCGTCGCCTGACACGCCATCGGCCTCGACACGCCGTTGCGCCTGCACCGGATCGTTTTCGTCGTCAAGGAGGTTGATGGCAGAGGCGGCGCTTGGTCGGATTGGCATGCTTCATTGATGGGCTAGGCTGCACTCGGTGTGCATCCGCGTGTGACGCACGCAGGCTCTTATGCTCATTCGCTTCTGGTGGGAAACCGATGGGGAAGTTTGCGCGGGAACATGCGCGGTTCCGCGCGGGAACGTGGCCAAAAGAAACGCCAGTGCGGTGCCGAAGCGTGCACTGGAATCCTCGGGCGAAACCGCGGTGACAAGACGTGAGAGAGGAAGAAGAGGTGATGCGCAGTCAGACTGGAAATATTAATAAAACGTCTGCGATATTAATACGGGCAAACGGCACTTCCGTACGTACCGTCGGTAATGTTTTCATCAATTGTTGACAATTGTTTGGCAACAACCGTCTGGCCACAACACACACAACTTGTCCAGATGAATCGTTTCGGTTATTATTGGTCTTCCCACACAATTCTGATGAATGAACCGATTGATGCGTATCACACACACCTTCTTACGCTAACCCGTTTGTGTTCTGCTGGATCAGCGCAAACAGTTTATCCGAGTGAACTGTGTGCCGTACTTCACACACGTACGTAGTTTTGTTAACTGTTTTTGTTATCTTAGCTAATCCCAAACAGTTCATAAGAATAACCTGTTTGCCGTGGATCACACACGCAACTATTTTCTGAATCGTATTTGATGGATCCACCATCGCACACAGTTCGTGACATTTGCGACGGAGCTTGAACAATACCGTTTGCGATTGGTGGATCGCACACAGTTTCGTCGAAGGGTCTTTGATTGATGTGTCGTCTTTGGACCATTCTGTAGTAGTGTTATAGAGCTAGTTCAACTCTAGTGTAAAATTATATGAACTAGGTCATAGAGCAAGTTCATTTCTAGTGTAATTTTTTTGAACTAGGTTATAGAGCTAGTTCAACTCTATAGTAAAATTATTTTAACTACGTTATAGAACTAGTTCAACTCTAGTGTAAAATGATTTGTACTAGGTGATAGAGCTAGTTCAACTCTACTGTAAAATTATTTGTACTAGGTCATAGAGGTAGTTCATTTCTAGTGTAAATTTTTTGAACTAAGTTATAGAGGTAGTTTAACTCTAGTGTAAACTTATTTGAAGTAGGTTATAGAGCTAGTTCAACTCTAGTGTAAAATTATTTATAATAGGTTATAAAGCTGGTTTAACTTTAGTGTAAAATTATTTGTACTAGGCCATAGAGCTAGTTCATTACTAGTTTAAATTTTTTGAACTAGGTTGTAGCGCTAGTTCAATTCTAGTGTAAAATTATTTGAACTAGGTTATAGAGCTAGTTCAACTCTAGTGTAAAATTATTTGTACTAGGTTATAGAACTAGTTCAACTCTAGTGTAAATATATTTGTACTAGGTTATAAAGCTAGTAAAACTCTAGTGTAAAATTATTTGTAGTAGGTCATGGAGCTACTTCATTTCTATTGTATATTTTTTGAACTAAGTTATAGATCTAGTTCAACTCTAAAGTAAAATTACTTGAACTACGTTATAGAGCTAGTTCAACTCTAGTGTAAAATGATTTGTACTAGGTGATAGAGCTAGTTTAACTCCAGTGTAAAATGATTTGTACTAGGTGATATAGCTAGTTCAACTCTAGTGTAAAATTATTTGTACTAGGTCATAGAGCTAGTTCAACTCTAGTGTAAATTATTTGAACTAGGTTATCGATCTAGTTCAACTCTAGTGTAAAATTATTTGAACTAGGTTATAGAGCTAGTTTAACTTTACTGTAAAATATGTCTGTTTTGTTATTCATAAAGCCAGGCCATGTGGGCCGAGCTGAAAATAGATACAGAGTATGTTGAAAAAAAAAGGAATATGGGGAGAGTAGTATAGGACTTTAGATAATTGGGCCTCGTGGCCCATTGCTCCCTTGCTGCACGTCTGTGCCCCGATATGTTTATCAGCCATGCCTTGTCCATTCCAAGGCTAATGCATATGGCCATCCCTTGCAACGCCGAAGGCATTAAGAAAGCGGGGCCTCCGAGGAGGCTGGAGCTATCATGTGACATATTTAAACTGCCGAAGAAATCCTCTATTTAGGCCTTGATGTGCTGAAGAGGTAACCAACCATCAAGGATGTTCGGATTATCTGAGATGGCGCTCCTGGTATGATAAGTTTTTCCTCCCCAATTCCCCAAGGAATTTTAAGCATGAAGTTGTGTACTCGAGGTACATAGTCTACTACTAGATAGTAGTTGGAGGGGAGCGTGTATCCCTATTTAGGAGGGACGCGAGTTCGACCCTCAGTCGTGTGGACGCGTTTGGAAGAGCCGGGGAAATTGCGTCGAGCTTCCTGTCGTGCCGGCTCTTCGGCCATCTGGATATCGGGCGCATAGGACACTGTCTACTCCTCTGTCTGGAGGGAGCGCTCTGTGTTGCCATTAATAGTAATGACCCCATTGGTCCCTGGCATCTTGAGCTTAAGGTATGCGTAGTGCGGCACCATGTTGAAGTGGGCATAGGCATTACGACCAAACAATGCATGGTAGCCGCTGCGGAAAGGGACTATATCGAAAATCAAGTTATCACAGCGGACGTTGTCGGGGGAGCCAAAAACAACTTGTAGTACAATAGTGCCCGTGCATCGGGCCTCCACGTCGGGTATTACTCCCTTGAACGCGGTTTTGCTGGGTAGGATCCGTGATGGGTCGATCCCCATCTTCCTTACAGTATCCGCATATATCAAGTTTAGACTGCTCTCGCCATCCAAGGACGCGCGTAAGGTGAAACCCATCGACAATGAGGTCCAGAACCAGGGCGGCTGACCCGCCATGACGGATACTCGTCGGATGGTCCTTCTTATCGAAGGTAATCGGGCAGGCCATCCAGAGGGTGCGCCTCGGGGATGCAGGCTCTACGGCATAGACGTCCCGAAGTGCATGTTTTCTCTCCTTTTTAGGAATGTGTGTGACATAAATCATGTTCACTTCGTTTACCTCGGAGGGGGATTGTTTTTGGCCGCCATGACTCGGTCGCCGAGGTAAATCCTCGTCGTCATCGCTCCTGGACTGGCCTTTGCCTGACTCCTCGGCCAGAGCCTTGCCAGCCTGTTTGAACACCCAATAGTTACGGTTGGTGTGATTAGCAGGCTTATCTAGAGTGTCGTGGATTTGGCAGGGTTTTTCCAATATTCTATCCAGGGCGCTTGGGCCGTCCTTGTTTCCTTTGAAGGATCTCTTTTTGGGTCCAGCCCGTGAGCTAGTGAATCCCGCATGAACTGCTGGGTCCTCGGCATCGCTGGCGCTATTCTTGTTTCGGCTCTTGTGCTTATTGCGCCTGGGCTTGCCATTCCCGTCCCGAACTTCTGAGGTACCGGGGTCGCTCCTTCGAGAGCTGCGGGACAGCCAGTTGTCCTCTCCCGCGCAAAAGCGGGTCATTAATGGTCCTCGGCTTATCCTGTCTGAGCTGCCGAGCTAACCATTCGTCTCGGATGTTGTGTTTGAGTGCTGCCGATAGAATTTCTAGGCAGGCTATGGAGCCAATGCCGTGTTGTCCCCTTAAGCTTGAGGGGCAAGTATTTTATGGCATGAAGATCATCTCCTCAGGCCATGTGGATGTGTAGAAGGAAATCTTCCATCCAGACAACCGGGTATGTCGTGCCATCGTATTGATCGATGTTGATGGGTTTAAACCCTGCGGGGAACTAATGTTACATGACCTTGTCTGTTAAGCAGACTGGGTGTGCAAGAGCTGGGTGTCGGAACGTATCCTGGCGGGTGTTAGCGTACGCATGTTCCCTTCTTAGCTCCCGAGCTCGGCCTTGCCTGTCTATCCACGCATCATATCCCTCCTAGCCAGCGGGCACGTAGTCCCAGGCTCCATAGATGGATCGGGGAGGTGATATATCCTTGCGTATCTTAGTTTGCAGGTCATATGGTTTGGCTGGGCCCTTGCCATGAGGGCGGGGTCTTGCCAGTAGTTCTTTATATGCCCCTATTGGCCGATCTCGCTGTTTAGGGGGGCGATCAGCATGTTCGTTGTAGTTGTAATCAAGGGGGTCGATATCAGCCACCTCGCCCTCGAATTCGGGCAATAGGCATCGGCGTGGAATTGATTTGGCGGTCGTACGCCGTGCTTCGAGATCGACTTCGGCCGCGAGCATTTTCTCCCACTTGTCATTAAGAGTGGCCTCATGTGATTATAGCTCCTATTGCTTCCACTTCATGCTTCGCGCGGTTGCGGCTAGCCGACGCTGGAAGCATATCTGTTCGGATGGGTCTTCGGGCACCTCGAAGTCAAAGGGTCCGAGGCTGTTATCGTCCTCGGATTCTGGCATGTAGTCGTCATCCGTCCCGTTATCGAACCTTCCTTTTCTATCGTTTTTTTCTCACCGGGTGTATCCATAGGTCCGTTCTGCTGGGCGGGCCCGACCTATACCGTCTCGCCTGTGTTGGGGCTAGCATCGTCATCAGCGGCGTTGGTTTTATTATTACTTCCGCCATTGCGTTTAGGTTTTATCTTCTGACGGCGGCGTTTGGAACTCCCCTTAGGCTTCTCGTCATGGTCTTCCTTAGGAGTGTTGACCATATAGACGTCATAGGTGGATGGTGCGGCCCAATTCCCTGTTCGGGGCACGGCCATAGGTGAGTGTGGTCCGTATTTGCCGAGGTCATCCTCATCCATGTCGATCGCCTCGTCGGATCTTTAGTTGAGCGCATCGGTTAAATCTTCAGTCATGGTGACTAGGTGGTGGTGGGTGGGTTGAAAATTTCCCGATTATCGGCTTTACATCTGATCTGATCATAAACTGCAGATGAGATCGTGAGAGCTCCTCCCCATCTAGGGTCTGGAGATAGGCCGGGCTAATATGAAAGGGATTGTTTGGACCGCCTGAGACGGGTCCGCCTTCGGTGGCCTTGTAGGCCAGCTCAAGTTTGAGAACCGGAGCAGCCTCCTCTGGGACAACCGTCAGATCCGAAGAAGAGTTCGGTTTCAGGTGGTCATCCGAGGTAACGTTAACAAGGTCGGACGCGATCGCCTCCAGATCCATCTCTGGGGCTGCTTCTGTCAGGGGGTCGGATCCGAGGGTCAGATCGGAAGCTAGCTCCGTAGCATTTGTGCCCGAAAGTTCCTCGGGTTGGATCACGATTTGTACCGACGGGACTAGATCACCCCGAGCGTCGGCGACGTATTCCAAACTTCTGAACATGACGACCTGATACGGAGTGAAGGTATCGACGCAGCCTAGATGGCCGGTGGGATCGGCGTGTAGTACCACACTACCAAAGGTGAAAAGCTGGTCGGGGACGAAGATATCACCGCAGCCGATACTACTATCGAATTGCAGACGAAACATCAATCCTGATGATCACACAACAAGGCTCTCAATGAAAGCACCAATGTCGGTGTCAAAACCGGTAGACCTCGGGTAGGTGGACCCGAGATGTGCGATCGGATCGAGGGTAACAGGAGACAGAGAACACGAGGCTTTTACCCAAGTTCGGGCCCTCTCGATGGAGGTAAAACCCTACGTCCTGCTCTTATTGTATTAATAATGTAGCAAGTACAGAGTTGATCTTCCTCGAGATCGTAAGTTTGTGGGCTAAATCCTAGGGGTTACGATGTTGTGTATGGGGTATCCTCTACGGGCTAAACCCCACAGTTTATATAGGCACCGTGTGTATCTAGGGTTACATGAACGTCGGTTACCATCGAAAGATTACACGTCGAACGAATCATCCTCTTTCTAGAGTGCACGCCAAGTTTTTAGTAGAATCTGATATGCTCACCTTCCTTCACGGGACCTTCAGAGTCCTTCCTTCAAAGTGGACCTTCAGCTTAACCCATAGACCAAACCAACTTGGCTGGGACGCCTTAGTCTAGGACTCCCTCAACAACCAATAAAGATCAACACCTCAATAAAGAGGCAACGCCTTTGGCGCAATTTCATCACTGTTCCGTCTAAGTGATGTAGGTCAGCATAAAAGTTTTGACTCCTGGCATAAAGCGACGTTCTAATCATCGTCTCAAGAGCGAATCTTTCAAGAATCACGCCAGCCAATACTCCGTACTAGGCCGATGTATACCAAATCCAAAATCTAGCAGTCACAGACCACGCCAATTGGTTAGTTTGCGAAAGAATCATGCCACTGGAGTACAGCGCTGCGAGCACAAACGCTGGTCAGGACAAAAAGAGCCAGGGAAGGGACAGTTCCACGCTTCCAGCTGCTCCTCAAAAGCCATCGCCGATCCACACACCATTTCTAAGAGAAAGAAACTATTCTGAACTAGTAGTTCAAACGCTGCTTGTTCGGTTATCACCATATCACACGACTCCTAGTTCTTAATTAGTCTACAACTTAGCATATTCACGTTCTCACAGGGATTAGCTAATTAATTCATCCAGTCGGAAAGGGGTGGCTCTCCGGGCGCCGTCGCAAAGGCACACCCGCACAAAAAATGTTCGTCGCCTTTCCTCCACAGGTTCGGGGCCGGTCAAAACCGGACGCAATGAGTGTTCCACGAACCCGGAGGAATTAATCGAATCGATTTTGAGCTCTGGAAAATCTTGGTACTGCAGCCATCTCACAGAGTCATAAAGAACTAGTGATACGATACAACGACGATCAACAGCCATCCATCACACGTAAGATGGCGGCCGGACCACTTCACTATCCATGCGAGTGGGCGGGAAAGGGGAGAGATACCTATTCCATGACAGCGGAGATGGATGGACGGACGAAAGCCCGACCGAATTTCCAGCACACCGTGGGGTCCCGATGGAGCACCCAGCCGATCAGTGCAGACGAAGCACTACCGCGACGAGCGCTCAATTCTCGCCGAGCCCTCTCGGCCAACCGTGCAACAAGGCCAGAAAGCTAGCTAGAGCAGCTCCTGGAGCTGGAGAGGAAGGTAACGAGCAGCAAGCAGTGGGTACCTACGAGACATTGTTGCAACCCTATTTCTGTCGCTAGCTTTTCGATCGTGCATCACGTGCTCACGAGACGAGGTGGACTGACCAGTGTGCAAAGTAGGCACCCTCTGTTCCCTCGCGTAGTGGGCTTATCTTATCTTGCATGCTCATTAGTCAATAGTAATGGGTAATTAGCACTTTGCTGGTGCCACGAGGCATGGCAAAAGCCAAAAGGTGCTGGTTGGCTCCTTCTCGGAAGACGACTGCTCGAGGCCGGCCGTGTCGATGTCGACCACCCATAGCAAATGTGCGGAGTACACATGCGTCAACTCTACGAGTTAGAAGGTTTGAATTTCCAGTGGGAGCACTAGCAGCAGCGCCTTCCCGCGTCCCCGCCAGCCACCGTGTAGCAGCGGCAGCGCACTCACGCAGCCAAACACAGGCAGGTCCCTGAATGCCGATCGGTCCGGGCCGGCACTCGCTTTACGCAGGGCAGGGAAGGCTCCTCCTATAAATTGCACCCGACCCTCGGCACCCAGAGGCAGGCCAGGCATCCACCACCACCTCGCGCTCGCCAGTAGACATTACTCGTTCTCTGCAGATCACGCTGCACAAGATCGCATCTCTAGCGAGCGCGCAGAGTGCACTACACTTATTACTGTGGTCTGGCCTCCTCTTAATCAGTTCTCACCTGCACGCCTACTCTCTCTGTTCTCTGTTGGCAGCAGTTAAGCCTAGAGAGAGGCCAATCGGGATGGCAGACAAGGTCGTGGCCACCTACTACTACCCGCCGATGGAGGTAGCCGCCGCCGAGCTCGGCCAGACCGCCGGGTCCAAGCTCGATGACGATGGCCGCAACAAGCGCACCGGTACGTGAAATCCCTTTCTCGTCTCATCCCACGGTGTACGTGCATACATACCTGTCGTACTTGATTGTTGGTCTCTCTGACGTACGTGTTGATGCGTGCAGGCACGATGTGGACGGCGAGCTCGCACATCATCACGGCGGTGATCGGCTCCGGGGTGCTGTCGCTGGGGTGGGCAATCGCGCAGCTCGGCTGGGTGGCTGGCCCCGCCGTCATGCTCCTCTTTTCCCTAGTGACCTACTTCACCTCCTCGCTGCTCGCCGACTGCTACCGCTCCGGCGACCAGAGCACCGGCAAGCGCAACTACACCTACATGGACGCCGTCAACGCCAACCTGAGCGGCATCAAGGTCCAGATCTGCGGGGTGCTGCAGTACGCCAACATCGTCGGGGTGGCCATAGGCTACACCATCGCCGCCTCCATCAGCATGCTGGCGATTAAGAGGGCCAATTGTTTCCACGGCAACGGCCACGCCGACCCCTGCAAGGTCTCCAGCGTGCCCTACATGATCATCTTCGGCGTGGCCCAGGTCTTCTTCTCCCAGATCCCCGACTTCGATCAGATCTCCTGGCTCTCCATGCTCGCCGCCGCCATGTCCTTCACTTACTCCTCCATTGGCCTCGGCCTCGGCATCGTCCAAGTCATAGGTAAGTGATTATGCACAGCTCCACACTCATCGATCGACAAGTAATTCTGATACATAGTCAGCAATGTGTTAACCAATTATGCATGCATGCATGCAGCTAACGGAGGCATGAAGGGCAGCCTGACCGGCATCAGCATCGGCACGGTGACGCCCATGCAGAAGGTGTGGCGCAGCCTGCAGGCGTTCGGAGACATCGCATTCGCCTACTCCTACTCCCTCATCCTCATCGAGATCCAGGACACCATCCGGGCGCCGCCACCGTCGGAGTCCACGGTCATGAAGCGCGCCACCATGGTCAGCGTTGCGGTGACCACGGTCTTCTACATGCTCTGCGGCTGCATGGGCTACGCGGCCTTCGGCGACGCTGCCCCGGGCAACCTCCTCACGGGGTTCGGCTTCTACGAGCCCTTCTGGCTCCTCGACATCGCCAACGCCGCCATCGTCATCCACCTCGTCGGCGCCTACCAGGTGTACTGCCAGCCCCTGTTCGCCTTCGTGGAGAAGTGGGCGGCGAAGAGGTGGCCGGAGTCAACCTACGTCACCGGCGAGGTCGAGGTCCCGCTCTTCCGGACGTACAAGGTGAACATGTTCCGGGCGACGTGGCGGACGGCGTTCGTGGTGGCGACGACGGTGGTGTCCATGATGCTGCCCTTCTTCAACGACGTGGTGGGGTTCCTGGGCGCGCTGGGGTTCTGGCCGCTGACCGTCTACTTCCCGGTGGAGATGTACGTGGTGCAGAAGAAGGTGCCCAAGTGGAGCACGCGGTGGGTGTGCCTCCAGATGCTCAGCGTCGGATGCCTCGCCATCTCCCTCGCCGCCGCCGCGGGGTCCATCGCCGGCATCAAGTCCGACCTCAAGATGTACCACCCGTTCAAGTCATAATCGACGTCTGACCATCATGCACGCACCGAAGAACATGTTAAGATAGCTAGCGTCCGGTAAAATTCACCTTTGGCTGCAGGGTGAAAGCCAAACTGGGTCAGAAAGAAGAGCGACAAGATACCGAAGTGTTAACAAATTGTTTAGGCTGGCTAATGACCGCCGTAGTTGCCTCAAAGAAAAGATATCTAGTAAGTGTCAACAGTGTGAGTGTCACCAACCAATGTTCTTGTTTTCTGTGGTAAGTAGAAGCTAATTTAATAATAGTAGTACATAATTTGAGAAGAATATTGAAGTGTGCATGTCGTCTGTTGTCACCCTGAGCTCGGACTTTCTGTGTCATGCATGTTCAAATCACACCAACCTCGGCCGATTTTGAAGCTAAAGTTGATCCAGGCGTTGCTTTCCGAACTGGTTGGCGAAGCGTCGGATCCTCGGCAGAATCTTCGTTTTCTTTGTACGAGTGGAAAGGAAGCAGGGGCAGGCGGCATCCTGCGAGATGAATCTCGGAGGGGGGCCGTAACGTCGTGGCGTTCAAAGATCCCGGCCGGCACTTTGGGCGATGTGACCTTCGCTTTTCCGGTGAGATTCCAGATGCCAAGTCTCGTCGACACTCTTGAGTGGGTTCGTGCTGGCGCCCGGCGGCTTCATGGTCACGGCCACCCCTGGGCCTCTGCAGTCGCCGTCACAGATTCTGTGGTTGGTGCCGACGGTAGCATGCAACCGTGCGTACAAAGGGAGCAAGAACCCCACGAGTAGAATACACAGAGCAATACGGGCATGGCACCTTGCCACATCTCCAACAGCTTCTTTAAAATTCTTTATTTTCTTAATGGGTGTGTTTAGAACACATCTAGATGTGACATACTTACTGCACATCTAAATGACTAAATCAAGCGTAAAAAAAAATACTCACACGAATCTCCACGTAAGATCAATGATATAGGACTTATATGTGCAATACTTATCTCACATGTAGATGTGTTTTAGCAAAACCGTTTCTTAGTTCATGTAAAAACTGTTCCTAAAGGTGCTTTTTTACGGTGGCGCGACGGCACTTGAGAACTCTCGCAACGGCTGACAGTGGGCTGCGGGACAGTTAGAGTGGCAGCGGTGGTTGGCGGGGCAGTGGTTGTGGCAGCAAGGCGGGCGGCGCACTATGGTGCCAGCTAGCTAATGTGGCCCCATTATCAGAAGGGCCATCCATCATCTCGTAGATGAAGGGAGAGTTTTCAAGAATTTGCGGGAACTATTGGAGAGCTTTTTTGCCAAACTTCTTCTCAATGGCTGTTATTACAGATACATAAAAGGTTGGAGATGCTTTTAGACAAGTTTGACTAAGTTAGATGGATGTTTGGTCATAACCACACCTAAGGTGAAAATCCGTTGCTAATCACGACCTCATCTGCTCATGGATGTACATTAAAATCTTAAAAAGGGCAAACAAATACGACACCGTTCTTTACATGAAAGATGAACAAATTCATTATGTGTCTGCAATGTTTCATGACCATATGAGACCGTGGGAGTTCGGGGTAGAAAAATCAAAACCATGGCTCGAAAACAAGAATTTTTTACCCTTTCTCAAAGCTTTGATTTTTGTTTTTCTGTCTCGAGCTCTCCCAATGTCATATCGTCATGAAATTTTGCAGACGCATATAAATTTGTTCATATTTTAGTTAAAAAAATATATCAATTTTTCTTTTTCCTATTCTTGCCAATTTTACTGTTCATTGACAGAGCAGATGCGCTCCAGCGCCGGAATGCCGTCCTCTGCCCAAGGCAAGAATCTTTCTGTGAGCAATAAGCCCCACATGCTATATACATATAAAATGTGAGGCAGCCTAAGTGTGACTAAGAATTGAAGCACCCCAAGTAAGGTAAGTGCGGAAAAAATAATGTGGCAACATGTAGCAAAGTTAATCACAAACCAAACAGGGTCGTCTTTTCTTGTATAAATTTATTATATAGATAGAGGGAAAGGGAGAGGCAGGGAGAGAGAGAGGGCGGGGCAAAGCTGCTGACCACGACAACGCCAACGAGGAAGATGTTGGAAATATGCCCTAGAGGCAATAATAAAAGTAGTTATTATTATATTTCCTTGTTCATGATAATCGTTTATTATCCATGCTATAATTGTATTGATTGGAAACTCAATTGCATGTGTGGATACATAGACAACACTGTGTCCCTAGTATGCCTCTAGTAGACTAGCTCGTTGATCAAAGATGGTCAAGGTTTCCTAGCCATAGACATGAGATGTCATTTGATAACGGGATCACATCATTAGGAGAATGATGTGATGGACAAGACTCAAACTATGAACGTAGCATATGATCGTGTCAGTTTATTGCTATTGTTTTCTGCATGTCAAGTATCTGTTCCTATGACCATGAGATCATGCAACTCACTGACACCGGAGGAATACCTTGTGTGTATCAAATGTCACAACGTAACTGGGTGACTATAAAGATGCTCTACTGGTATCTCCGAAGGTGTCTGTTGAGCTGGCATGGATCGAGACTGGGATTTGTTACTCCGTATGACGGAGAGGTATCTCAGGGCCCACTCGGTAATACAACATCACAATAAGCCTTGCAAACAATGTGACTAAAGTGTTAGCCACGGGATCTTGTATTACGGAACGAGTAAAGAGACTTGCCGGTAACGAGATTGAACTAGGTATAGAGATACCGACGATCGAATCTCGGGCAAGTAACATACCGAAGAACAAAGGGAACATCATACGGGATTAACTGAATCCTTGACATAGAGGTTCAACCGATAAAGATCTTCGTAGAATATGTAGGAGCCAATATGGACATCCAGGTCCCGCTATTGGTTATTGACCGTAGAGGTGTCTCGGTCATGTCTACATAGTTCTCGAACCTGCAGGGTCTGCACACTTAACGTTCGGTGACGTTTCGGTAATATTGAGTTATGTATGGTGGTGACCGACGGTTGTTCGGAGTCCCGGATGAGATCCCGGAGGTCACGAGGAGCTCCGGAATGGTCCGGAGGTAAAGATTGATATATAGGAAGTCCCGTTTTGGTCACCGGAAAAGTTTTGGGTATTTCCGGTAGTGTACCGGGAGTGCCGGGAGGGTTCCGGGGGTCCATCGGGAGGGGCCACCCACGCCGGAAGGCCACATGGGCCTTAGGGGTGGCGCACCAGCCTTAGTGGGCTGGGCAAGCCAGCCCCTAAAGGCCCGTGCGGCTAGGAGGTGGGAAAGAGGCAAAAGCCCAAAAGGGGGAAGGGTTTCCATATGGGGAGGAATCCTACTAGGAGTAGGATTGGAGTTGGACTCCCCCTCCTCCCCACTTCGGCCGACTCCTAGGGGGAGCCCTAGGGGCGCCGGCCCCTCCCCTCCCTCCTATATATACTAGAGGGAGAGAGGGCCAAGGACACCCAACCCTAAAGGCCACGGTGCAGCCCTCTCTCCCAATAAATCGTCTCCTCTAGTTTTCGGCGGTGCTTAGGCGAAGCCCTGTCGGAATAGCTCCACCACCACCGCCGCCGATGCGCCGTCACGCTGCCGGAGAACTCATCTACCTCTCCGCTCCCTCTTGCTGGATCAAGAAGGCGGAGATCGTCATCGAGCTGTACGTGTGCTGAATGCGGAGGTGCCGTCCGTTCGGCGCTAGATCGTGATTGGATCGCGGGACGGCTAGCGATTTGGATCGCGAAGACATTCGACTATATCAACCGTGTTTCTTAACGCTTCCCGCTTAGCGATCTACAAGGGTATGTAGATCCACTCTCCCTCTCGTAGATGCTCATCACCATGGATAGATCTTGTGTGTGCGTAGGAAAATTTTTGTTTCCCATGCAACGTTCCCCAACAGTGGTATCAGAGCTAGGTCTATGTGTAGATGAGATCACGAGTAGAACACAAAGGAGTTTGTGAGCGTTGATGCTCATATTGCTTCCTCCCTTGGTCTTTTCTTGATTCAGCGGTATTGTGGGATGAAGCGGCCCGGACCAACATAACTCGTACGCTTACAAGAGACCGGTTCCATCAACTGACATGTAACTTTGTTGCACAAAGATGGCTGGCGGGTGTCTGTCTCTCCCACTTTAGTTGGATCGGATTCGACAAAGGCGGTCCTTGAGAAGGTTGAATAGCAATTTGTGTATCACCGTTGTGGTTTATGCGTAGGTAAGAATAGTTCTTGCTAGATACCCGTAGCAGCCACATAAAACATGCAACAACAATTAGAGTACGTCTAACTTTTTTTTGCAGGGTATGTTGTGATGTGATATGGCCAATTACATGATGAGATATATGTGATGTATGAGATGATCATGTATTGTATAGAATATCACGACTTGCATGCCGATGAGTACGGCAACCGGCAGGAGCCATAGGGTTGTCTTTAATTTATTTTCGCCGTTTTGCTTTACTTTATCGCTATGAGTTAGCAATAGTCGTAGAAGCAACAGTTCGCGCGACAACCTCATGGCGACACGTTGATGGAGATCAAGATGATGGAGATCATGGTGTCATGCCGGTGACGATGGAGATCATGCCGGTGCTTTGGAGATGGAGATCAAAAGCACAAGTTCATGGCCATATCATGTCACTTATGATTTGCATGTGATGTTAATCCTTTTATGCATCTTATTTTGCTTAGGACGACGGTAGCATTATAAGGTGATCCCTCACTAAAATTTCAAGATAAAATTGTGTTCTCCCCGAGTCACTACTGGAATCAGCTTCTTTGCCGTCTGCCATAACAGACGGCAAAGGCCTGCCTGGCGGACGGCACAGCCATTGCCGTCCGCCAGCAGACGGCGAACAGTCCGGCCGAACGGGTGCCGGTAAAGGCCACTTTGCCGTCTGCTGGCAGACGGCAAAGAAGCCAAGCTCTTTTCCGTCTGCTAGCAGACGGCAAAGCCCCTGGACGGCAGACAAAAGGTGCCAGACCCGTTAGGGGGCTAACGGCGCTCTTTGCCGTCTGCCAGCAGACGGCAAAGAGCTGCAGCTGACGTTAGCTGACGTCAGGCGTCAGCTGGGCCAGCGCAGGCTCTTTGCCGTCTGCCAGCAGACGGCAAAGAAGAAAGCTCTTTGCCGTCTGCTCGCAGACGGCAAACAGGCCAAATAGGCCAGCCCAGATTGCACAGGCTGCTGCCACGTGGCCTCTTTGCCGTCTGCTAGCAGACGGCAAAGTGGTTATATAGCCCTTGTTTTTACTGTTTTCTCTTATATCAATTCATTTGCACATAAATTCACACACACACACACACACACACACACACATATATATATATATATATATATATATATATATATATATATATTCAGAATCACATAATAAGGCAAACATTATGTCTAGTCCATCACATAAAATGTCTCATCCACCACATAATAAACAACACATATGCAAATAATATGCAAGCCATATGGATATGATCATCCAACACATACCAAATCAAAACATATGCAAGTCTCATCCATACATATGCAAGTTTCATTCATCTATACATACATAAGCCAGTGTCAATTGTTGATCCTACAAAATCAAAACAAAATGGAAGGACAAGGACTCCATGAACGCAAGCTTCCGTGAAGTGAATCAAATCTGCAAAATGGGAAAGAAGGAAGTTAGAAGAAGAAGAAGAAGACTAGAAGAAGAAGAAGAAAAAGAAGAAGAAGAAGACTAGAAGAAGAAGAAGAAAAAGAAGAAGAAGAAGACTAGAAGAAGAAGAAGAAGAAGAAGAAGAAGAATTTTTCTTCTCTTTCTTTTTCTTCTTCTTATTGCTTACTTGTGTCATTTTAGAGCTAACCTAGTTAAATAGGCCATTTTTGACCTAAATATGCTAAGTATGTCATAAATGAACTAAATAAGCTAAGTATAGGTCATTTCAGAGCTAACCTAAGTAATTATGCCATTTTTGAGCTAATTAAGCATATTAAGTCATTTTGGAGCTAAATAGGTCATTTCTTAAGCATATTATGTCATTTTTGAGCTAGCTAAGCATATTGAGTCATTTTGGAGGAATAAATGCTAAGTATAGGTAACTTTAGAGCTATCCTAGGTTAAATAGGTCATTTTTGAGCTAATTAAGGTTATTATGTCATTTTTGAGCTAGCTAACCATATAAATTCATTTTTGGAGGAATAAATGCTAAGTATATGTCATTTTAGAGCTTTCCTAGGTTAAATAGGTCATTTTGGAGCTAAATAGGTGATTTCTTAAGCTAAGCTAAGTATAGGTCATTTGAGAGCTATCCGTGGTAAAATAGGTCATTTTGGAGCTAATTAAGGTTATTATGTCATTTTGGAGGAAATAATGCTAAGTACAGGTCATTTTAGAGCTAAATATGTCATTTCTTAAGCTAAGCTAAGTATAGGTCATTTGAGAGCTATCCATGGTAAAATTGGTCATTTTGGAGCTAAGTAAGGTTATAATGTCATTTTCGAGGAAACTAAGCTAAGTATACGGCATTTTGGAGATAAATAGGTCATTTCTTAAGCTAAGTACGCATTTGTTATGCTAAACACTTGCGAAAAGTTACCGTCATCACGGAGGTGTAGTTGTAGGTGTAGTTGTAGGACCGGTCGCGCCAGTGGCTGACGGAGGAGGATCGGTCGATGCTTGTCGGGAGTTATGCTGCACCAAAGATCATTTCCAATGTATCGTTAGCATGATGCAACTCAAATGTGAAGACTAGTAACTAATGACCATTCAAATGAAACTCACCGTGCCCGCCGGAGCAATGACTGGCATCGGCGGAGGGGTCGTGCCGCTCTTCTCGCACAGGGTATGCACATTTGGTTTTGACGAGTCAGTCATATTAGATACTACTGTAAGGAACATTACGTGCATGATTTGGCTAATATGCAGAAGAAACTTACCGCGAACATCTCGTATAGGGCCCGGTTAGCCATCATGTTCCGGTTCCTCTCCTCCTCCAACGCATTAGCCGTCCTGTCCTCAAGCTCCCTCTCCCTCTCCGCCGCCTGCCGGTCCCTCTCCTCTAGAATCGCCTGGGTCTTCGCTCTCTCTTCCTCAATAGCAGCCTGGGTCTTCGCTCTCTCTGCCTCAATAGCAGCCTACAACACCACTCGTTAGCATTGTAATCATCGACGGCCGCACACACAATGTAATGAAGGAAAGGTATCTGAGTCCGTATAACTAACCTTGAATTCGAGCTCCACTGGCCATGCACGAGGCAATATCTCAGGATCGGAGCCGGTCTGGCGCTTCTTGATCTGCGGGAGAGTGCTACTACAACGTATCAGTCCATCCCCAATGGCTAACGAGCCATGGGGCCTCCCGCCACCAGATATCATCACCAGCTCTGGATCAAGAGGTTGCTGGCTCGGGTTAAAGTCCGGCCCTTTCCTCGCCTTCCCCTCGTCTCTGTACCTCACAAGCTTGTGGTGGGAGGCGCGGTTGGTGAATTTCTTTGGATCATCGAGGTCAAACTCAGAGAATGCCTTGGCCTTCTTGTACGAGGCAGTATTGGACATGGCATAGAGGTCGAACAGCTGTGGCACTGGAGCCTTGTTCTCTCGCGCCTAAAAGAGAGGAACAGAGTATTAGTTGAGGGCTCAAGCTAGCATGAAGAATAAATTTGCATGAATCATGAAGCAAACCACATACCCAGTTTTCCCCGTACTGATGTAGGTTGACGCTGCCTAGATGGTGTGGGACACCTTTCATTTTGCCACGCTTGTCCTTTGCAGTGTCGTGGGTGGAGCGCCATTGGGGAGAGCACCACTCATCCACCAACGCCTCCCAACAGTCCATCCTATCCGCACACCATCTCGGGGGCACCTAAGTTAAGCAAGAGAAATTTGAGCGCTACGCCTACGAATCAAATCAAGGAAACTAAGTACAAGGCCTTAAGAATAGGTAATTACCTTCATGTACTTCTCCTTACTCAGAAACTTCTCGCGGCACTTCTCTCTTTTCCTCCTAATACCAGCCGAGGCGAAGTAGTCTCGAATAGCCTGCGTCCGAGCCTCGTGCCGAAAGTTTTGAAGTAGGCGCCTGCACTCGTTGTCGATAACCAGAGCCGCGGCCTCCTCCTGTCCCTCAGCACACCTGTAGAAGGTCTGCAATAAAACAAGAAAACACGAATTAGTACAATCACTAGGGTTGCCAATCAAAGAAAGAAACACAACGTAGACGGCAAAGGAGAAATTACCCAAAACGTCTGGATCACAATGTCGGCCACCTTGTGGCACTCGACATCGCCGATCCTATGCCCCGGCGGGGCCGGGGCAGCCAAGTAGTGCTCCCAGGTCATTCCTAACTCGGGAACCCGGCCCTCACCGGGCAACGTGACCCACCCCGGGAAGCTCTGGCGACAAATCATACCAAGGACACTGTTGGGCCTGCGGACATGAGGCTCGTGTGTCCAAGACCTGCAGTATGACAAGGCCAACGCATTAGATATTCGAAGAAACGTGAAGGCAAAAGGTTAAAAAAGAGTAAATGCACTTACTTGGCCCCGTTAGGCGCAATCAACCACCTCTGGTCGGGGTCGCCGGGGTGGGCGGGAGCTTTGTACCACCACGCTGGTAGACTTTGCGCCCCTCAACCCACTCACCCTCGCTATAGCTATCAGAACTATAGCCACCCTCAGCACGGCCACTCGACTCCGTCGAGTTCCGCTGCGACTCAGCGTGATCCCTGCTGAGCTCCGGAGTCTCGTGGGACGGAGTCTCGTGGGACGAAGGCTCGTCGGCCCGACGCTCGTCGGCCCGACGCTCGTTGGCCCGACGCTCGTCGGCCCGAGGCTCGTCGGCCGTAGGCGCGTCTGCCATAGGCTCGTCGGCCCGAGGCTCGTGGACCGGAGTCCGAGACGGGTCCACCTCAGGCGGCTCCATCTCAGACGGAGCACTCCTGTGGTCAGGTGAATCAGCTGGGGGTGGCGGCAAGGAAGGCGTAGTAGCAGCCTTCCTACCTCTCCCGCCGCCACGTCCACCTCTACCAGCCTTCTTCCCCCCCCCCGACCTCTCCCGGCCGAAGAAGAAGCGACCGCCGGTGGTGTCTGCATACTGAGATCCAGCGCTCTCCGGAGGCTATGGGGTGGAATGGAACTACCCCTCCCACCACGCGCCGAGGTAGGAGCCTCGGAGCGCTCTCGACCCGCGCCCACCATCTGTCAACACCTGCAATGACAAAGAGTAAACGAAATTAGTACAACATAAAAAGAATGAATACCTGACATCAATAATATGTATATAATTTAAGTGTATCATCATCATGAACATAATAAAAAATTGAATACCTAAAAAATTGAATATATACCTAATTTAAGTGTCGGGGTGTCGTGTCGGGGTCGGGGTGTCGGGGTGTCGTGTCGGGGTCGGGGTGTCGTGTCGGGGTCGGGGTGTCGGGGTGTCGGGGGTGTCGTGTCTGGGTGTCGTGGTGTCGGGGTGTCAGGGGTGTCGGGGTGTCGGGGTGTCGGGGTCGGGGTGCCGTGTCGGGTCGGGGTCGGGGTCGGGGTGCCGTGTCGGGGTCGGGGTGTCGGGTCGGGGTCGGGGTGTCGGGGTCGGGGTGTCGGGTCGGGGTCGGGGTCGGGGTTTTTCCTCTTTTTTTCTTTTCTTCTTCTTCCTCTTCTTCCTTTTCTTCATTTTCTTCCTTTTTTTCCTTCTTCTTCTTCTTCTTCCTCCTTTCCTTTTTCCTCTTCTTCTTCTCCTCCTCTCCTCTTTTTTCTTCTTCTCCTCCTCCTAACCTAATTAACCTAATTGATGTCGAAACCAGTAGCATCTAACTAATTAACCTACTCAAAAAACCTAATTAACAACATCTAACTAATTAACCTAATTGATGCATCTACTATCTACTAACAGTAGCATCTATATATATCTATAATCATGATATTAAAAAAAGGAAAAAAACAGAAAAACAGAAGTGGAATCAGCTTCTTTGCCGTCTGCCATACCAGCAGTTTTTAACAAAATTTTAATCTTATCAACTCTCAAAAAACAGAAGTGGAATCAGCTTCTTTTCCTCCTTTCCTTTTTCCTCTTCTTCTTCTCATCCTCTCCTCTTTTTTCTTCTTCTTCTTCCTCTTCTTCTTTTTTCTTCTCCTCCTCCTCCTCCTCTTCTTCTTCCTTTCCTTTTTTCCTCTTCTTCTTCTCCTCCTCTCCTCTTTTTTTCTTCTTCTTCTTCTTCTTTTTTCCCTCTAAGTTTTTTCTACCTAATATATACTAACTAATATGAACTAATAACTAACTAATATAAACTAACTAATATGAACTAATAAAAACAGAAAAAAACATAAAAAGGGGGGAGGGTGGAGCTCACCGGAGGGGGGGGGTCGAGGCGGCGGCGCGGGGCGGCGGAGGGGGAGGGGCGGAGCTGGGTCGTCGGGGGTGCCTGCTCGCCGGCGACCCGACGCGGCGGAGCGGCGGGGCAGGGGGCGGCGGGGGCGACGGGGCCGAGGTGGTGGAGGAGGGCCGCGGGGAGGGGGCGGGCGGCGCCGCGGCCTGGCTCCGGCGGTGGTGGAGAAGGGCCGCGGGGAGGGGGCGGTGGTGGAGGAGGGCTGCGGGAAGGGGGCGGCGGCGGGAGGGTGGGGCGGCGGCGCTGAGAGAGAGAGGGAGAGAGAGATGTGAGAGAGAGAGAGAGAGAGGCGCGGGGCGCGGGGCCGAAAGTTAAGTTCATTTCTTTGCCGTCTGCTGGCAGACGGCAAAGAATTCTTTGCCGTCTGCCAGCAGACGGCAAAGACGGCGACCGTTAGCCCGCCCCCGCCGTGACATTGTGGGCCCCACCCTCACCTCTTTGCCATCTGCTGGCAGACGGCAAAGAGTTCTTTGCCGTCTACCAGCAGACGGCAAAGAAGTGGCAGATGGCAAAGAGCTTGACCTAGCCAGTGCCGTGCCCCGTGGGGCCCACTTTGGTCTTTGCCGTTTGCTGGCAGACGGCAAAGAAGTGCAGATGGCAACGACCCTCTTTGCCATCAGCCAGATCTTTGCCGTCTGCTTTGCCAAAGCAGACGGCAAACAACCTGTTTGCCATCTGCCAGCAGACGGCAAAGAGCTGGCAGATGGCAAAGAAGCTGATTCCAGTAGTGAGTGTGCACCATTGCGATAGTTCGTCGTTTCGAGACACCACGTGATGATCGGGTGTGATAGACTCTATGTTCACATACAACGGGTGCAAGCCAGTGTTGCACGTGCGGAACACTCGAGTTAAACTTGACGAGCCTAGCATGTACAGACATGGCCTCGGAACACAAGAGACCGAAAGGTCGAACATGAGTCATATAGTAGATATGATCAACATGAAGATGTTCACCATTGAAACCACCTCATCTCACGTGATTATCGGACTTGAGTTGGTGGATTTGGATCATGTGACACTCGAATGACCGGAGGGATGTCAATTTGAGTGGGAGTTTTTTTAAGTAATATGATTAACTAAACTCATTATCTTGAACAATAGTCTAAGTTGTTTTTGCAAAATTTATGTTGTAGATCAATGGCTCGCGCAGTAGCACCCCTGAATTTTAATGCGTTCCTAGAGAAAGCTAAGTTGAAAGATGATGGAAGTAACTTTGTGGACTGGGCCCGTAATCTAAGGATTATCCTTACGGCTTCCCAAAAGGCTTATGTCCTTGATGCACCGCTTGGTGATCCACCCGCTCCAATAGAGTCTGCAGACGTTGCGAACGCCTGGCAGGCACGTTCTGATGATTACTCAATAGTTCAATGTGCAATGTTGTATGGTTTAGAACCAGGACTTCAAAGACGTTTTGAACGTCATGGAGCATATGATATGTTCCTGGAGTTGAAGTTTATCTTTTAGAAGAATGCCCGAATCGAGAGGTATGAGACCTCCTATAAGTTCTACGCCTGCAAAATGGAGGAGAACGGGTCTGTCAGTGAACACATACTCAAAATGTCTGGGTATTCCACCCGTCTGGCTGACTTGGGTATGCCCCTTCCGCCAGAGGCGATCACTGACAGAGTACTTCAATCACTGCCACCTAGCTACAAGAGCTTCGTGTTGAACTATAACATGCACGGGATGAACAAGTCAGTCGCCGAGTTGTTTGCGATGTTAAAAGTCGCTGAGTCTGAGATTCAGAAGGAGCATCAAGTGTTGATGGTCAATAAAACCACTAGTTTCAAGAAGAATGGCAAGGGTAAGAAGGGTAACTCCAAGAAGAGTGGCAAAGCAGTTGCCCCTCCCGTGAAGAAACCCAAGGCTGGACCCAAGCCAGAAACTGAGTGCTTTCATTGCAAGGGAACTGGTCACTGGAAGCGGAACTGCCCCAAGTATTTGGCTGACAAGAAGGCGGCCAACACCAAACAAGGTATATATGATATACATATTATTGATGTGTACCTTACCAACTCTCGTTGTAGTGCCTGGGTATTTAATACCGGTTCGGTTGTGTCACGCCCAAGATGCGATCCTATCCTTATTTTGGCACGAGGGCCTCGACAGGGATAGAAGCGCATCTCGTCGTTTCGCAAGAATGGATATCATTACAAGTACATGTAAAGAAGAGATGAGTATATGGAATTGGCTTACACTTGCCACAAGCTACATCAATTTCACATCAATACAACAACATATCCAAACATCATACAGAAGAGCAGGGTCCGACTACGGATGAAAACAAACGGTAAAATGACATCCATCCTTGCTATCCCAGGCTGCCGCCTGGAACCCATCCTAGATCGATGAAGAAGAAGAAGAAGAAGAACTCCAAATCAAACAAGCATCGCGCTCACGTCAAACCATCGCATTACCTGTACCTGCAACTGTTGTTGTAGTAAACTGTGAGCCACGGGGACTCAGCAATCTCATTTCCAAGGGTATCAAGACTATTAAAGCTTAATGGGTGAGGTATGGTTAAGTGGTGAGGCTGCAGCAAGTAACTAAGCATTTATTTGAGTGGCTAACTTACGAGTACAAGAATAAAGGGGGATGATTGTCGAATAAACGGACGTGAACTAGTAATGATCTCTAAGAGATCCTGAACACCTACATACGTCAAACATAACCCCACCGTGTTCTCTCCCGGATAAGGACTCACGAGAAGAGACAGTCACGGTTACGCACACAGTTGGTGTATTTTATTTGAGTTTACTTCAAGTTTGCTATGACCGGGTGTTAAACAAAGTTTCCAAGTTGCCACGTAACCGCGAGCACGGCTTTCCGAAAGATTTAACCCTACAGGGGTGCTCCAACTCATCCATCACAAACTAACCACACGCAGCGGGAATAACCTCGACCACGAATCTCGTGATCTTCCTAGGCAATTCCACTGGAAAACCGCAACCTCGAGATAGCCCGAAGTATTCTCGGAATTCCTCGCACAAGACGTTCGAGAAAGGTAAAACAAATCCAGCAAGGCCGCCCGGCAGGTCAGATCCCGATAGGAGCCGCGCGTATCTCGTTCTCAGGGCACTACCAGATGGGCAAGACGTCGGGTTGGCTGAAACCCCGGGTGACCAGGGGGCGCCGGACATCGCCCGGTTTGGACCAACACTCATGAGGAGCACTGGCCCGGGGGTTGATTAATTATCCGCGGGTGCCGGCGGGTCCCTATGCAATTTTAGTTGTTATTAGGCAAATGTAGTACCAATGTTGGGCCTTGCCAGACAAGTTTTATCCTAAAACGAAAATCAAGGGGGTCCCCATAACAACCCCGAGCATGTTAGGAGCGCTCAATTATGGAACATAACACCGGTACACAAGTAACTAGGGCGGCAAGAGTGGAACAAAACACCGAGCAAAAGGCAAAGCCTTCCACCCTTTACCAAGTATATATGTGCATTAAATTAAATAGCAATGATATTGTGATATAACAAAAGGATATCCATGTTGGCACATGGAAACAATTGCACCTGCAACTAGCAACGCTATAAGAAGGGCGGAGCAAGCGGTAACATAGCCAAACAATGTTTGCTGGGATGTGGAGGGGTTAGAGGCTTTTCATGGCAATTTGGGAGGCTTGACATACAAGTGGTAGGTAGCGAGACAGCGATATAAACGAGACATCTAGCATGGCAATGATAGTAATGGTATCCAGGGAAATGATCATCTTGCCTGAGATCCCGCTTGGAAGAAGAACGAATCCATGAAGAAGACGAGCCAACGTAGTCGAACGAATCCTCACACTCCGAAGCGGTTTCGGAACTCAAACGAGAAGAAGCAATACGGAAACAACAATCAACACATGAACAACACCACAACATATGCATGACATGATGCGCAAACAAACATGATGCATGTCCGGTTTAATTATGCAAGGCATGGCAATCACAACAAACAAATACTACACATTAAGTGAAGCTCAATATGCAACGAGTTGCATATTGACGAAACTCCACATTCGAATATTTAGTTCACTCTCGTTCACGACAATATTAAATGTTGTTAAACTTGGCAAGAGGTGAAGCATAAGTAAACTACACATCTAGGCAAGCTTAAATGAGGCCGGAAACAACATATAGCATTTCCGAAACGACCCCATATGTTAATTTCGAAATTGGTCCAGATCTGAACTAATCATGTTTTATATTTGTTAAACAGCAAAATAAAGTGAACCATGCAATTCTACACGTCATTCTAGTCGATTTATATATATGGAACATCTCAAACGGAGCTACGGTCTAAAAGTTATGACCTTCACAAGATAATATGACATGAATGCAAAATGCATGAAAATGACAACCACAAACATTTCAAATCATGAATGCAGCAAGATATTATGATACTACATGAAAATCTAAGCAAGTTACATATGCAACATGTTCAAAACGGAGCTACGGTTCAACAAGTACAACCAACACAAGTTTTAGTTGAAATCTGCCCAAAACAACAACATAGCATATTGCACACATGAAAACGACAAGTTACAAGATTCTAAAATGCACAAATTAAGCATGGGGCAGTAGCATATAACACACACTTCATTTCATCTTCACATATCATACTCAAAAGAGTCATGGATCACATGGTAGGAAGCTCACAACATGGCAACAAAATATAGCAGATTAGGACTTAGTGAAAATAACAGGTTTTAGCATAGCAGATTTTACGGAGGCATATTGGCAGCAGTAAAATGATATGCTACAGGTCATATATTGGCATGAAACTTAACAGCATGGTAGTAGACATGATGCACTACAAATCATACCATGGTGGCAAGGTCTAATTATGCATAGAATCATGGCTAGCATCATCACAACATGGCATTATGAAGTAAACAGATTCTCAGACTTAGTGAAAATTAGAGTAGACATGTGCAGCAGTTTTTAACAGATTGACATATTGGACAGCAGAATTAATTATGATGTAAAACCTATTCATGCAAACTATTAGCACAACATGATAGAGCATAACATGCTTAACAATACATCTCATTGTGGCAACACCAAAAGAGCTATAGATCAATAGCAAACCACATGGCAAAACAGCAACAAAATAACAGATTTCAGACTTAGAAATATTTTGGACCCTCAAAACAGCAATATTTTTATGGCATGTTGGCAACAATAAAATAACACCTAAACATGGATTTCTATAGCAACCAAAATGACCAGGGCCTAGCACACATGTCCAAGGGCATATCTCATGTTCAAAATTATTTCATATCATGCATGGATTAAATCACACAAAATGGGCAAAAGGGCATCATGGCAAAAATGACATGCACTTAAACTTCCTCCAATTACTAAACTAAATGCACAGTTAAATTCTATGGATTTTTCTACCCCGAAAACATATATAATATGCATAGGTTCATGTAGGAAAATAAGTCACAATTAATTATGCGAGTTAATGGAATAAACCCTTTTAGCAATTATAAATGCAAATTAGATGCAAATACCACATCGCACATTTGTGATGCATGAAAATGCACTACAATTAAATTGAACATTTTAAATATATTGTTGGATTAATTCCCATGCATGATTAAATAAATATGCGCAATGCAATAAACATGGCATTTATGCAAAATGATGCAAACAGCAAGCTTAAGTATTTTTGACATGGATGAAAAATGGCATATTGTTAATCTACGCATTTTTCTAAACAGTTTTCATATATAAAACATTTTATTTCGCCGCACGGTTTATTAGTTATAGCAGTTTTAAAAACAGGCAATTCTCTGATATTAAAAAAACAAAAAGGGCCGGATCTACAGCAGCTGAGCGCACAATAGCAAAACACCGCACGTGCGAGGGTTATACGGGGACGCTCACCCTGGGCATGGGCCGGCGGTGGAGGCGATGCTGGGCCTGGCGTTGGGCGCGGCCCACGCGAGCGCAACGGGCAGAGGCGGATCGGGCGCGCAGGCGCTCGTCCCCGTCCCCGCTCGAGCCCGAGCGTGAGGTCGGCGGCGGCGGACGACGGCGGCACCGGCGGGCAGTCCGGCGAGGCAAAGGCGCGAGGGGGCGATGGATCTGGGCAGCCCGGACCCCCTCTGGCCGGTTCCCACCGGATCTGGCGCGGATCGAGGCGGGCACCCAGCTCGGGGCCATGGCGGCGGTTGGCGCAGGAGGCGAGGTACGTCGGCGTCGCGAGGCGCGGCGGCGTTCCGGCTGGCGGGCGGCGCGAGGCACAGGCGACGGCAATGCGGCGGCGCGCCTGGCCGGCTGCGGGGAGGCACAGGCGCACGGGCGCGGCGGCGCTGCGGGAGGAGCCGGGCGGCTCGGGCGCTCCTCGGGTGCGGTGGCGGCTGGTTCGGGTCCCGGATGGGCTTGGGCGGGCCAGATCCAGGCCCGGGAGGGCCGGCACGAGGTGTGAGGAGAGGCTGCGCGGCAGGTGGCGGCTGGGGGTTGATCTGGCACGGATTTCGAGGAGGCTAGACTAGGGTTTCAAAAACGGACGAGGGGAGGTCTATATATAGCAAAACAGCTAGGGTTTGAGGGAGGTTACACCCGTTTTCGAGCCGTTCGATCTCGATCGGACGACTCGGAAGCGGAGGGGGTTGCTAGGTGGGTTGTGGGCTGTGGAGAGGGGTTGCGCTGAGATGAGAGGGGAATTTCTGCGGCCCGTGACACGAGGTTTTAAAACACGAAAACGTCTACGATATAAACCGATGACGGTGCCGCTACGGTCGACCGTTCGGGTACCAAACGACCTCTGATTGCGACAAAATTTGGCAGGCGGTCTACCTACAATACAATAAGGCCGCACGCCAAGTTTCGACCCAATCCGAGAATATTTTATACGCACTTTTGAAAACAACATTTTATCGATGCCGCGGGCGCGTGCGTGTGTGGTTGGGCTCGAAACGGACGACGACACGAACGGAGAGAACCGGCAGCTACGAACGGATGCAAGTTTTCGAAAACGAGTGACGTTGCTATGCAGATGATGCGATGATGAGTGCAACAACCACTCGAATCACACGATGACAATGGAATAAAAGGGGAATCTTCTGGAGCGTCAGTTCCGGGCTGTTACAGGTTGCACACATTTGCAACTCAAAACAGGATCTGCGGAATAGACGGAGGCTGGTAAAGGACGAAGTGACAATGCGCGTGGGAAATGGTTCCAAGGTTGATGTGATCGCCGTCGGCACGCTCGCTCTTCGATTACCATCGGGATTAGTGATGAACCTGAATAATTGTTATTTAGTGCCTGCGTTAAGCATGAACATTATATCTGGATCTTGTTTATTGCGAGACAGTTACTCATTTAAATTAGAGAATAATGGTTGTTCTATTTATATGAGTAATATCTTTTATGGTCATGCACCCAATGTGAGGGGTTTATTCTTATTGAATCTCGATAATGATGATACACATGTTCATAACATTGATGCCAAAAGATGTAGAGTTGATAATGATAGTACCACTTTCTTGTGGCACTGCCGCTTAGGTCATATTGGTGTAAAACGCATTAAGAAGCTCCATGCTGATGGACTTTTGGAGTCACTTGATTTTGAATCACTTGACACATGTGAACCATGCCTCATGGGCAAGATGACTAAGACCCCGTTTTCTGGAACAATGGAACGGGCAAGTGACTTGTTGGAAATCATACATACTGATGTGTGCGGACCAATGAGCATTGATGCGCGCGGTGGTTATCGTTACTTTCTCACCTTCACTGGTGACTTAAGTAGATATGGGTATATTTACTTAATGAAACACAAGTCTGAAACGTTTGAAAAGTTCAAGCAATTTCAGAGTGAAGTTGAGAATCATCGTAACAAGAAGATCAAATTCCTGCGATCTGATCGAGGAGGAGAATATCTGAGTTATGTGTTTGGCAGTCACTTAAGACAATGTGGAATTGTTTCACAATTGACACCGCCTGGAGCACCACAGCGTAATGGTGTGTCCGAACGTCGTAATCGAACCTTATTGGATATGGTGCGATCTATGATGTCTCTTGCCGATTTGCCACTATCGTTTTGGGGTTATGCATTAGAGACAGCTGCATTCACTTTAAATATGGCACCATCGAAATCCGTTGAGACGATGCCATATGAACTGTGGTTTGGCAAGAAGCCAAAGTTGTCGTTTCTTAAAGTTTGGGGATGTGATGCTTATGTCAAAAAGCTTCAGCCTGAAAAGCTGGAACCCAAAGCGGAGAAATGCGTCCTCATAGGATACCCAAAAGAGACAGTTGGGTATACCTTCTATCTCAGATCCGAAGGCAAAGTATTTGTCGCTAAAAACGGAACATTTCTTGAGAAAGAGTTTCTCTCGAAAGAATTGAGTGGGAGGAAAATAGAACTTGATGAGGTTGTTGAACCTTTACTTCAACCAGAGAGTAGCGCAGCGCAGAAAGATGTTTCTGTAGAGCCTACATAGGTTGAAGAGGAAGTTAATGATGATGATCATGAAGCTTCGGATCAATTTGCTATCGAACCTCGTAGGTCGACAAGGACGCGTGCTGCTCCTGAGTGGTACGGCAACCCTGTCTTAGAGGTCATGTTGTTGGACAACGATGAACCTACGAGCTATGGAGAAGCGATGATGGGCCTGGATTCCGAGAAATGGTTAGAGGCCATGAAATCCGAGATGGGATCCATGTATGAAAACAAAGTATGGGCTTTGGAAGTATTACCTGAAGGGCGAAAGGCCATTCAGAACAAATGGATCTTTAAGAGGAAGACGGACGCGGACGGTAATGTCACCGTCTATAAAGCTCGACTTGTGGCAAAGGGTTTTTCACAAGTTCAAGGAGTTGACTACGATGAGACCTTCTCACCCGTAGCGATGCTTAAGTCCGTCAGAATCATGTTAGCAATAGCTGCATTTTTCGATTATGAAATTTGGCAGATGGATGTCAAAACAGCGTTCCTTAATGGTTTCCTTAAGGAAGAGTTGTATATGATGCAACCAGAAGGTTTTGTCTATCCAGAGAATGCTGACAAAGTTTGCAAATTCCAGCGATCCATTTATGGACTGGTGCAAGCATCTCGGAGTTGGAATCTTTGCTTTGATGAGGTGACCAAAGCGTTCGGGTTTATACAAGTTTACGGAGAAGCTTGTATTTACAAGAAAGTGAGTGGGAGCTCTATAGCGTTTCTAATATTATATGTGGATGACATATTGCTGATTGGAAACAATATAGAAATGTTGGAAAGCGTGAAGGAATATTTGAACAAGAGTTTTTCAATGAAGGACCTAGGAGAAGCTGCTTTCATATTAGGCATCAAGATCTATAGAGATAGATCAAGACGCTTAATAGGACTTTCACAGAGCACATACCTTGACAAAGTTTTGAAGAAGTTCAAAATGGATCAGGCCAAGAAGGGGTTCTTGCCTGTATTGCAAGGTGTGAAGTTGAGTAAGACTCAATGCCCAGTGACTGCAGAAGATAGAGAAAAGATGAGTGTCGTCCCCTATGCTTCAGCCATAGGCTCTATCATGTATGCAATGCTGTGCACAAGACCCGATGTCAGCCTTGCCATAAGTTTGGCCGGAAGGTTTCAAAGTGATCTAGGAATGGAACACTGGACGGCGGTCAAGAATATCCTTAAGTACCTGAAAAGGACTAAGGACATGTTTCTCGTTTATGGAGGTGATCAAGAGCTCGTCGTAAAGGGTTACGTCGATGCAAGATTTGACACTGATCCGGATGACTCTAAGTCTCAAACCGGATACGTATTTATTCTTAATGGGGGTGCAGTAAGCTGGTGCAGTTCCAAGCAGAGCGTGGTAGCTGATTCTACATGCGAACCGGAGTACATCGCTGCCTCGGAGGCAGCGAAGGAAGGTGTCTGGATGAAGGAGTTCATGACAGATCTTGGAGTAGTGCCCAGTGCACTAAACCCAATGACTCTGTTCTATGACAATACTGGTGCCATTGCTCTAGCCAAGGAACCAAGGTTTCACAAGAGGACCAGACACATAAAGCGACGTTTCAATTCCATCCGCGATTACATCAAGGAGGAGGACATAAATATTTCCAAAGTACACACGGATCTGAATGTCGCAGACCCGATGACTAAACCTCTTCCAAGGGCTAAACATGATCAACACCAGAACTGTATGGGTGTTAGATTCATTACAATGTAAATCACATAGTGATGTGAGCTAGATTATTGACTCTAGTGCAAGTGGGAGAATGTTGGAAATATGCCCTAGAGGCAATAATAAAAGTAGTTATTATTATATTTCCTTGTTCATGATAATCGTTTATTATCCATGCTATAATTGTATTGATTGGAAACTCAATTGCATGTGTGGATACATAGACAACACTGTGTCCCTAGTATGCCTCTAGTAGACTAGCTCGTTGATCAAAGATGGTCAAGGTTTCCTAGCCATAGACATGAGATGTCAATTGATAACGGGATCACATCATTAGGAGAATGATGTGATGGACAAGACCCAAACTATGAACGTAGCATATGATCGTATCAGTTTATTGCTATTGTTTTCTACATGTCAAGTATCTGTTCCTATGACCATGAGATCATGCAACTCACTGACACCGGAGGAATTCCTTGTGTGTATCAAACGTCACAACGTAACTGGGTGACTATAAAGATGCTCTACAGGTATCTCCGAAGGTGTCTGTTGAGCTGGCATGGATCGAGACTGGGATTTGTTACTCCGTATGACGGAGAGGTATCTCAGGGCCCACTCAGTAATACAACATCACAATAAGCCTTGCAATCAATGTGACTAAAGTGTTAGCCACGGGATGTTGTATTACGGAAAGAGTAAAGAGACTTGCCGGTAACGAGATTGAACTAGGTATAGAGATATCGACGATCGAATCTCGGGCAAGTAACATACCGAAGAACAAAGGGAACAGCATACGGGATTAACTGAATCCTTGACATAGAGGTTCAACCGATAAAGATCTTCGTAGAATATGTAGGAGCCAATATGGACATCCAGGTCCCGCTATTGGTTATTGACCGTAGAGGTGTCTCGGTCATGTCTAGATAGTTCTCGAACCCGCAGGGTCTGCACACTTAACGTTCGGTGATGTTTCAGTAATATTGAGTTATGTATGGTGGTGACCGAAGGTTGTTTGGAGTCCCGGATGAGATCCCGGACGTCACGAGAGCTCCAGAATAGTCCGGAGGTAAAGATTGATATATATAGGAAGTCTCGTTTGGTCATCGGAAAAGTTTCGGGTATTTCCGGTAGTGTACCGGGAGTGCCGGGAGGGTTCCGGGGGTCCATAGAGAGGGGCCGCCACCCACGTCGGAAGGCCACATGGGCCTTACGGGTGGCGCACCAGCCCTTAGTGGGCTGGGCAAGCCAGCCCCTAAAGGCCCATGCGGCTAGGAGGTGGGAAAGAGGCAAAAGCCCAAAAGGGGGAAGGGTTTCCAAGTGGGGAGGAATCCTACTAGGAGTAGGATTGGAGTTGGACTCCCCCTCCTCCCCACTTTGGCCGACTCCTAGGGGGAGCCCTAGAGGCGCCGGCCCCTCCCCTCCCTCCTATATATACTAGAGGGAGAGAGGGCCAAAGACACCCAACCCTAAAGGCCACGGTGCAGCCCTCTCTCCCAATAGATCGTCTCCTCAAGTTTTCGGCGGTGCTTAGGCGAAGCCCTGTCGGAATAGTTCCACCACCACCGCCGCCGCCGCGCCGTCACGCTGCCGGAGAACTCATCTACCTCTCCGCTCCCTCTTGCTAGATCAAGATGGTGGAGATCGTCATTGACACGTCTCCAACGTATCTATAATTTTTTATTGTTCCATGCTATTATATTATCTGTTTTAGATGTTTTATATGCATTAATATGCTATTTTATATTATTTTTGGAATTAACCTATTAACCTAGAGCCCAGTGCCAGTTTCTGTTTTTCCCTTGTTTTTGAGTATTGCAGATAAGGAATATCAAACGGAGTCCAAGCGGAATAAAATCTTCGCGATGATTTTTCTTGGACTAGAAAAAACCTACCAGACTTGGAGAGGGGGCCAGAAGACCTGCCGGGAGACGACAAGCCTGCAGGGCACGCTCCAGGGGGGGCGCCCCCTGGCTTGTGGCCCCCTGCAGGCTTCCTAACCCTAATCTTCCTCCTATAAATTCCCAAATATTCCCCCAATACCAAAAAGAGCCACCATAATACTTTTCCGCCGCCGGAAGCCTCTGTTCCCGTGAGATCCCATCTTGGAGGCTTTTCCGGTAATCTGCCGGAGGGGGATTCGTAATACTCTTTTGCGGTGTGTTTGTCGAGTTCCGATGAATTGTGGATTTATGATCAGATTATCTATGAATATTATTTGAATCTTCTCTGAATTCTTATATGCATGATTTCATATCTTTGCAATTCTCTTCGAGTTATTGGTTTGGTTTGGCCAACTAGATTGGTAATTCTTGCAATGGGAGAAGTGCTTAGTTTTGGGTTCAATCTTGCGGTGTCCTCACCCAGTGACAAAGTAGGGGTAGCGAGGCACGTATTTGTATTGTTGCCATCAAGGGTAAAAAGATGGGGTTTTCATCATATTGCTTGAGTTTATCCCTCTACATCATGTCATCTTACCTAATGCGTTACTCTGTTCTTCATGAACTTAATACTCTAGATGCAGGCAGGAGTCGGTCGATGTGTGGAGTAATAGTAGTAGATGCAGAATCGTTTCGGTCTACTTGACACGGACGTGATGCCTATATGCATAATCATTGCCTTGGATATCGTTATAACTATGCGCTTTTCTATCAATTGCTCGACAGTAATTTGTTCACCCACCGTATTATTTTCCTTCAAGAGAGAAGCCTCTAGTGAAACCTATGGCCCCCGCGTCTATTTTCCATATTATATTTTCAGATCTATAAACCAAAAATACCAAAAATACTTTGCTGCAATCTTTTTACTTTTATTTTACTTTTCGTTTTAGTAATCTTTTATATCTATCTCTATCAGATCTCATCCTTGCAAGTAACCGTGAAGGGATTGACAGCCCCTTTATTGCGTTGGGTGCAAGTGTTTGATTGTTTGTGTAGGTGCAAAGATTGGGGCCTTGCTTGTACCTCCTACTGGATTGATACCTTGGTTCTCAACAACTGAGGGAAATACTTATCTACTTTGCTGCATCACCCTTTCCTCTTCAAGGGAAAACCAACGCAAGCTCAAGAAGTAGCAGTCATCGAGCTGTACGTGTGCTGAACGCGGAGGTGCCGTCCGTTCGGCGCTAGATCGTGATTGGATCGCGGGACGGCTAGCGATTTGGATCGCGAAGACGTTCGACTACATCAACCGCGTTTCTTAATGCTTCCCGCTTAGCGATCTACAAGGGTATGTAGATCCACTCTCCCTCTCGTAGATGCTCATCACCATGGATAGATCTTGTGTGTGCGTAGGAAAATTTTTGTTTCCCATGCAACGTTCCCCAACAGAAGAGGGTTGAAATGTTTAGGAAGGATGTTTTGTACTGACCGCCACTTAGAATGGATGGAGCCGAAGCACAAGACGGGGAAGGAGTCGATGGGAGGGCTCGGAAAAGACCTTTCCGAAGGTGAAGTAGAGAAGAGGAAGGGACGGTGGCCAAAAAATTTGTGGCTCTACAGAAAGTTGGAGGAAATGATCAACAGTATCGTCTGAAGAGGCTGACCAAAAAGTGGAGGTTATTGGATTTTAATTCGATGGCTGTCGATAATTTGAATTAAACTTTAGAAAATTTCACTCGGATAGATCATAGCAGGAGGTGAATTCAAGTTTAAATTATTTTATTTTAAAACTTTAGTTGAACTGTAATATTTTATTAGAACTAGTGTTGCATTTTAATATTTTCACTCATTGATGGTTTGGTATACTATTATTTTGAGTGCTCCGGACATAGAAAAAAAATAAAGACATGCGTTAAGGGGACATGGTTCAATGGTCGGCTTCCGCACCAATATCCGTGGACTAGTTCGGACCATCCCATAGACAAATACAATATCCGTTTTGGAGGCCGCGTTTGAGATGCCCTAAGCGTAACATGGTGGGTTACTAGTGTATGTTACTATCTATAGTGGGGAGTAACATATGTGTGATGTTATGCAACACTTTATTTATTAGGTTAGGACATCTCCAAGGCGGACCCTCAAACCTTCGGTAGATGTCTGAACCGTAGTGTTCGGACCATTTTTTGTCATCCAACGAAGACCTATATATGTCCGCTTAGCAGTTTCGGTGTACGGATTCCGGCAAAGTAGAGACAAACGTTGGGGGATTTGCGTGAGTCCGCACATGCACTTTGACCAAACACATCCATGTCCCTCTCTTCTCTCTCTCTCTCCCAACCGCACATGCATGGTCCCCCTCTTCTCTCTCTTCACCCAACCGGACACCAGAACACAAATATCCCACCGCATACATGGTCTTCACCTACTTTTTTTCCTCTCAGGCAGATACTTTGTAATTAGCGTTGGATGTCTCCGTCCCGCATCATGTCAATGGACCACGTCCCACTAGTAGAAAACAGGGGTTTGGTCCAGGCCAGAATATTGCATTAGTCTCGGTCGTGTTACGAACCGGGACTAATGGGTGCATCAGTCCCGGTTCATGAGGCCAGGACGCCGGCCGGGCCTCGGCGGGCACCAGTCCCGGTTCGTCTGACCCCTTTAGTCCTGGTTCCAGACACGAACCGGGACTAAAGGTCCTCGCTCCTGGCGCAGCCCCTTTAGTCCCGGTTGGTCTCTCCAACCGGGACTAAAGGGCAGTCTTCTGTCCCGGTTCTAGCCACCAACCGGGACTAAAGATATGCCTATATGTATACTTGCCCCTGCCCGCTCACTCCTCTGTTTTTTGGCCGGCTGGCATGTGGGAGGTGTGTGCTTCTCTGCTCTCACCTCCTATGCACATGAGGTGTTCGATGAAATGCCCGAGCCACGCTTAAGCTTTCTCCTCTCCAAGCTCGACCTCCAAGCTCCATTTTCCCCAAGATTTGTCTAGGTTTGGCGGTCTGTCACGTCCCGTCCCCGTCCTCACCGTCGTCGATCGCCCGCGCCGATCTCGTTGCCGGCACCACCGTGGTGAGCCTCTTGTTCTTATCTTCTTTTTGAAAGAAAAAATTCTTACTTGTATGATTTACATAGATACTTGTATAAATTTCTTACTTTTATTATTGTTTGTTATTATATAGTGCCATGGTCATGGTATCCGCCCACGTCGGCCCTTGTCCGGTCTATGATTCGGATGTGGTATATTATCTTTTATAACTATTTGTTTCATTTAGTGTTTATGACAATTATGCCGACCAACGTGACATAGATGTGTTTATCTAGGAGGTATGTGAACCGGAAATTCCAACCGACCCTCTTGTCGAGAGGTTAAATTTAGTTGAAAAAGAAAACAAGTATTTGAAAGAAAAATTGAAAAGAATTGAGGAGGAGAAGATGAAATTGGACTTGCATGTTGCCGATGTCGTCGATGACTACAAGATCAAGATGGATGCAATGCGCTTGAAGATTAGAAAGATAAGAAAATATGCCATTGATAATGAGGCTTGGTATCATTATGCTGTTGGATCAATTGTTACCTTAGTTGCGATTATGATCGCATTTTTTGTTGCATTTAAATGTTTTACATAGTTGTATGTTAGTTTCAATTTATGTTTTAATTAGATGCTCTAGAGAGCTGTATGTTGTTCTATGAGAACTATGTATGAACTTTATGTATTTATTTTTTCAGTAATAACATTTGATCACTGTGTACTTTGGAGCACCAACCAAGGATACGAGATAAATGGTAATACATTTTACACGATCGCCCAAGATAAAAAGAGCACCAACCAAAACAGTGGTGTCCGCTTTGATGCAGCAATCACCAATAGGGCAAAGGACACATATTATGGTTACATAGAGGAGATATGGGAACTTGACTATGGACATGAATTTAAGGTCCCTTTGTTTCGGTGCAAATGGGTCAATCTGTCAGGAGGCGGGGTACAGTTAGACCCGCAGTACGGAATGACAACAGTGGATCTCAACAATCTTGGGTACACAAACGAACCATTCGTCCTAGCCAATGATGTGGCGCAGGTTTTCTATGTGGCGCGGGTTTTCCCGTAACCCTCTCAACTTTTTAGCACATGCTATGTGGGTGAAATTATGAAACCATGCCAAGTTTCAACCTTTTCAGAGTTCATTTGCAGTGCTTGTCAATTTCAGGGTCATTTAGCTCAAAATAAATCATGAAATGCATGAAAAATAGCAAATGAAGTCAGAAAAGGGTTGAAAATTGATGATGTGGCTTTGAATGGTGCATATTGAATGCAGAAAAAGTCTGGAGTTAAAATATGTTAAAAAAATGAAATCCCTTTTGTAATAGATGAGTTTTCGTTCGAAACCTTGTTACTTCGAAAGAGATTGTCCAGTTTGTACACGAAGTGCATCCAGTTTTTCCCGTAAGCCTCTCAACTTTTTAGCACATGCTATGTGGGTGAAATTATGAAACCATGCCAAGTTTCAACCTTTTCAGAGTTCATTTGCAGTGCTTGTCAATTTCAAGGTCATTTAGCTCAAAATAAATCATGAAATGCATGAAAAATAGCAAATGAAGTAAGAAAAGGGTTGAAAATTGATGATGTGGCTTTGAATGGTGCATATTGAATGCAGAAAAAGCCTGGAGTAAAATATGTTAAAAATGAAATCTCTTTTATAATAGATGACTTTTCGTTCGAAACCTTGTTACTTCGAAAGAGATTGTCCAGTTTGTACACGAAGTGCATCCAGTTTTTCCCGTAACCCTCTCAACTTTTTAGCACATGCTATGTGGGTGAAATTATGATACCATGCCAAGTTTCAACCTTTTCAGAGTTCATTTGTAGTGCTTGTCAATTTCAGGGTCATTTAGCTCAAAATAAATCATGAAATGCATGAAAATTAGCAAATGAAGTGAGAAAAGGGTTGAAAATTGATGATGTGGCTTTGAATGGTGCATATTGAATGCAGAAAAAGTCTGGAGTTAAAATATGTTAAAAAATGAAATCCCTTTTGTAATACATGAGTTTTCGTCCGAAACCGTGTTACTCCGAAAGAGATTGTCCAGTTTGTACACGAAGTGCATCCAGTTTTTCCCGTACCCCTCTCAACTTTTTAGCACATTCTATGTGGGTGAAATTATGAAACCATGCCAAGTTTCAACCTTTTCAGAGTTCATTTGAAGTGCTTGTCAATTTCAGGGTCATTTAGCTCAAAATAAATCATGAAATGCATGAAAAATAGCAAATGAAGTCAGAAAAAGGTTGAAAATTGATGATGTGGCTTTGAATGGTGCATATTGAATGCAGAAAAAGTCTGGAGTTAAAATATGTTTAAAAAAATGAAATCCCTTTTGTAATAGATGAGTTTTCGTCCGAAACCCTGTTACTTCGAAAGAGATTGTCCAGTTTGTACACGAAGTGCATCCAGTTTTCCCCGTAACCCTCTCAAATTTTTAGCACATGCTATGTGGGTGAAATTATGATACCATGCCAAGTTTCAACCTTTTCAGAGTTCATTTGCAGTGCTTTTCAAATTCAGGGTCATTTAGCTCAAAGAATGAACTAATAGAAAAAAGAATGAACTAAAAAGATTTTATAAAACTCTAATAGCAAAAAGAATCAACTAAAAAGAATCAAAATAATATTAACTAAAATTATCAAAGTATTTATTTGTTAAAAACTTTAATAGTAAAAAGAATTTTGATAAAGTATATTTTGTTACAAGCTTTAATAGAAAACTAAAAAGCTTTTATGAAACTCTAATAGCAAAAAGAATCAACTAAAAAGAATCAAAATAATATTAACTAAAATTATCAAAGTATTTATTTGTTAAAAACTTTAATAGTAAAAAGCTTTTATAAAACTCTAATAGCAAAAGGAATCAACTAAAACATATGCAAAAAATAACATTAAAATTTTAAAAACATAATATATGCAAAAAATAGAAAAAAGGCCCGCCTACTAGCCACAACGGCCTGCATACGACTAGAAACCCTAGAAATGGGCCAGGATGCAGGCCCGCAGTGCTGGCAGGCCCAACGGGGCGTGACATAGGCATGTACTGCCTGCAATAGAGAGGAGCTCGAGAGGGCAGCGGCAGCGGCGCTTATAAACCACTCCGAGCCCCTCTCGACTAGCGAGGTGGGACTAAACTTTTGGCTGTGGGAAGCACAACCCTTTAGTCCCGGTTGGTGGCTCCAACCGGGACTCCCGGTTGGTGTCTCCAACCAGGACTAAAGGGAGGCCTTTAGTCCCGGTTGGTGATACCAACCGGGACTAAAGGGCTCTGCTTCCCGCCCTTTGGGCTGCTGAAATTTACCTTTAGTCCCGGTTGGTGGCTCCAACCGGGACTAAAGGGGGGGCATTAGTCCCGGTTGGAGCCACCAACCGGGACTAAAGGGGGGGGCTATATAAGCGGGACTTGGAAAAATTTCCAAATCCACCTGCAGTTTCTTCTCCTCCTCTCCCCCGACGGCACCGACGACCATCTCGACGCCGCCAGGCTGTCGGATTTTGCCCTCGCCGACGCCCCTCGCCAACACCCTGCCGTCCCCGAGCCCCTGCCCCGACGTCGCCTCGCCCTGCCCCATCGTCGCCTCGCCCTGCCCCGCCGTCGCCGTCCACCGTGCCCCTGCCCCGTCGCCGTCGCCGCGCCCCTGTCGGCCCCGACGTCGTCGTCGTCGTCCCCGCGCCCCTGCCCCGTCGCCATCGCCGCGCCCCTGCCGGCCCCGACGTCGCCGTCGCAGTCCCCGCACCGGCCACTGCCCCTAGTGAGCCCCTCCTGCTTATGGATGGATGGATTGATCATTGATGTATATAGAAAATGTTCATATGCTGCTGTTATGCAATATATGAAGAATTTATGCTGCTAATATGTGATGATATATGCTGCTGTTATGCAATATATGCTGCTGTTTCTGAAAATGTTCATATGTATATAGAAAATGTTCATATGTATATATGAATTTTTTTGTCCATGTATGTATGTATGTATGTATGTATAGATGGATGGATTGATGCCCCTACCCCCAGTGAGCCCCTCCTAGATGTTTATTGAATTATTTGGTGTGGATTGATGCCCCTGCCCCCATGTATGTATAGATGGATGGATTGATGCAGAGACCAGGGGTTTCAACCTTCTTCTTTTTTAAGAAAAGTACCACAAAACTAGAGATAAACTGATTAAATAACATTTAATTTAACAAAAATGGAAGCAGTCGTTTTCGGTACTAATAATAAAATAAGAGTTTTGTGTACATATGTTTTTTGGTGTGGAGTGCTAACATATACAGATTAACCGCAAGGATTTCAAATTACAAGATGAGGCCGTAACTTGTTGGTTGGAGAGGGACGTAACCACAATGAAATTTGGATCGGAGAGAGGCTTAGTGAGAACTGTGCTTAAAAATCTGTCTTTACCGAGTGTCGCCGTCTTTATCATGTTGTATTTCACGAGCAGTCGGCAACAAAGATGTTGTTTCAACGGCAGATGAGGGGGAGCCAGTTACAACGTGACTTGCTAGAGGCAAGTCACTAGATCTCATTCCGTGAAGCTCTTTATATATGAAAATCGATCAGAAAAATATGACGAATCCGAATATGCCCTCCGTTCGTCTGTCACAAGCAGCTAGCATAGCGAACCTGGAACCGTCCCCCTCCGTTTCATCTGTCCGAAAATGCAGACTTCGGGAAAACATTCCCGGATGTTATCCCCCTTCACCTATATTGTGTAGTGCCGCGTTAGAACACCCCTAACTCTCTCGGGAATTCAACATATCCCCGATAACTTCGACATGAGGGGGGAGGGGGTCCGCAAGTTTATGTATGGAGGGAATGATTTTTGAAAATAGAGAACTATTTTTTAAATAGAGGAAACTCTGTCAAGTGTTGTATTTTGGTGACAAATATACTTCTTTTTTGCTTTATGTGATAGCTAGTTTGAAGTGTCAATGCTTTATGTGCAGAAGCTATGGATCATAGAGACTTAGAAAAAGAAGACTTGTTGGGGGATATAATCCGCGACGGAGGTGATGATAATATCTTGTCGTGGCTCAATGACACCGATGGTGATAGAAGAGAGGATGACGGCTCCGGTGATCCAATGGAGGAGGAAGGAGATCATGACAGCTCCGGTGATGGAATGGAGGAGGAAGGAGATCATGACGGCTCCGGTGATCGAATGGACAAGGGAGCCTTAACTGTTTCAAAGTCCGGCGAGGTATATATATATATATATATATATATATATATATATTAAGCCTCTGCTGACTAGATGCATTAATTATTTTGTATGTACGTATATTAACGCTTCTTTCTTCTTTTAGCCCTCCGGATCGAGCCAAACTTCGGTAAGGAGACGAGGCCCGAAGAAAAGGTTGGACCCGGATGAAAGGTTCACGATCGAAGAAGTCTCTCCAGAAGGCCAACCGATTGCTCCCAAGCGGACCAAGGACAAATTTATACATCAGTGCGGAGTTATTGTTAGGGACAGCATCCCGATCAGCATCCAAGAATGGAATAAGAAGAAGGACCCTGAAGTTCCTCATGTCCACGATAGACTGAAAGATGATCTTTGGAACTCGCTGTTGAGAAATTTCAGCCTACTGCCAGAGGAGGATCCGAATAACCCAGTTATACAGCGAAAGGTCAAGGCGTTTGCTCTTAAGAAAATGGCAGAACTATTCAAGAACTGGAAGAAACTATTGAACAAAAAGTTTGTCGAGAAAGACGAGACTCCAGAATTCAAAGGTCAATACTTGAAGATAAAAGATCACTGGCCCGCATTTGTGGCCTACAAGAAATCGAAGAAGGCCAAGCAAAGGTCACATATAAATAAGCAAAATGCTGCAAAGAAGTAGTATCACCATGTTACGGGGTCAGGTGGCTACAGCAAAGCCCGGCCTACGTGGGACAAAGCTGAGCAAGACCTGCTTCCTAAAAATGTCCAACCAGCGACATTGCACTGGCCAGATCGGGCAAGGACTTGGTTCTTCGGGGTTGGGGGAACTTTGGACCAAGTCATAGGGAAGTGTGTTTGGACGAAAGCTCAACTTCAAACACCCGTCACAAGGCTTGAGGAAGTAATCAAAGAAGCGCTGGAAGGGAGGTTCGTTCCCGACAGAGAGAAGGACGAGCTGTCAATGGCCCTCGGGAATCCTGAACACCCTGGACGAACACGAGGCACATCAGGCTCCGTTCCGTGGGTGCATGGGTTTCCCGACAACACTGGTTATAGAAGCAGATAGAGAAAGAAGAAAGAGGAAGCAAGCGAAATGCAGAAGATCAATGAAAGATTAGCGAAACTAGAGGCACTTGAGAGCCAACGAGCTATCGGCCCACCATCTCAGCGGCACGAAGATCCTTCATTGGATACTACCCATGATGCTACCCCACCATCTCAGTGGAGAAGCAGCGTGGCTTCCACGGAGCTCGTTCGGCCTGATAGCACGGCTCCTCGCTACCCCGTGGATGGTATCACGGATAATGAACATTGTGTGCTAATGGCGAAATGCCATAACCTGACCTTGAAGGAGGCGATCGGCTATGTCTTACCTCCTCGACCTGGTGCAACTTTCCATTTCACTCCAGTTCCAGTTGGCTTTGCTATTGTCGGGGTGGATGAAATAATGGACGGATTTGAGGGGCTGGAGCTTGAGTATGCTACAGGTGAAGGGGAGACTCTTCTTGAAAATGCCTTAAGGACTACCTGTCTATGGAGAAAGGAAAACATCATGCTTCCAAACTGGATGCCGCCTCAGCAGACTCAGCCGGAGGAGGCCCCGGTGCCTGAGTCGTCTCCGGTGCGTCAGCCGTCTCCGGTGCGTCAACCGTCTCCGGTGCGTCATATGTCTCCGCTGCCTGAGTCGTCTCCGGTGCGTCAACCGTCTCCAGTGCGTCAGCCGTCTCCGGTGCGTCAACCGTCTCCGGTGCGTCAGTCGTCTCCGCTGCCTGAGTCATCTCCAGCGCGTCAGCCGACTCCACCGCCTCAGCGGACTCCGACGGAGGAGGCCCCTCAGCAGAATCCTCCTCCGCCTCAGCTGTCTCCGCCGCGTCAGCGGACTCCGCCTCCTCCGCCGCCTCAGCAACGGCAGAAGAGAGCCACCGCCGCTCCGGCGGCTAGCAGCAATACAACAGGGAAGAAATTCAGAGCTGGCCCAAGCCTCAAGGCCCCTCCCAAGTTACCCTACGAGAGGAGTGAGGAGGAACTCAACGAGATCGTGGCTGAAGAAGTGAGACGCCAGCTTGCACCGAAACGTCCGCCTCCAAAGGAAAAAATAGATCCGGTGAAAGCACAGCGAACTCTGGATGCCCTTAGGCGACCACCACCGCCTCCGCTGCAATCAGACTATGACCGCTGTATTCAAAAGACATTTGGTCAAGCGAAGCGGTCGGGAAGCTTAAGTAGCAGTGGCGCAATAAGTAGGAAAAGAATTCCTCAGCTCGGCGAACAAGAAAACCAATCGTGCCCCCCGCTCAAGGTGTTTACCGATATTGCTAATGATCCGGAGATAGCGGCCGGTGGTCTTGCTATCACTGCTGGTGATTACTTGCCCGATTCGGTACAGTTCGAAAAGGCCGAGGTAGTACCATCCTTAAGTTACGAGCACGGGAAGCCTCTCGTCAGACGTGAGGAGCTCAAGGGTTTACCAACGAGGATGCGACAATTGCATGAATGGTACTTGGAAGCCTGCAAGGACGGGACCGGCAATATCTTCGTGGGAATTAAAAATGAGCACTTCTTCAATGGAGTCCAAGAGTTGTTCGTTGAATTTGATGAATTTTTTCAGTTATACAACCAAAAGGATCTCGACAAAACTATCGTCAGTTCCTATTGTCTGTAAGTATTTTTTCTGTAAAGTCTTTAGCTCAGCTCGTCAATTGCATGTATAATTATCCTCACACTATATTATATGCAGATTGAAGATCATCGAATGCAGAAGACGACAAATCTATGACATTGGGTTCATTAACCCAAACACCAACAATGAACATACGTTAAAACACACACACACCCCCCCCCCCCCCCCGTGAAATAGAGCAAAACTTGCTACGGGCGTTACTTGGACAACAAGACAAAAGGGAAATACTATTTCCTTACAACTTCCAGTGAGTGTTACTGTCTTGTACGTGCACATTCTGTTTCGCTTACTCGAGGTTAAGTGTTATTGATGAGTTATGCGTGCGCGCAGTTTCCATTTTATTCTGCTAGCCATTCGGCCTGACGAGGGAGTAGTACTTGTCTTGGACTCGAGACGTAAAGATCCTAAGGAGTGGACGAACATGAGTGAAATGCTTCAGAAGTAAGTTAAATCATTATCGCACCATATCGGCAACTTTCGTTCATTTCCTGACATCAAGTAATCATTTTTTTTGCCGTGTAGGGTTTGGAAAAAGTTCACCAACCAGGCTAGGGGTGAATGGAGAAAGGAGCTGCGATTTTCACACCCCAAAGTAAGTACTAGCTACTAGCTAGTACCGCACATCGTCTTTCATTGATTCTAGTTTCAATACCATTATCATGCTTGATTATCATTTTGATTGAACTCTATTCTCGTAAAGTGCTTGTGGCAGGCAACCGGCACTAATTTATGTGCATACTACGTTTGCGAGTTCATTCGTCACTCGACCTCTGAGCGGGACATATCTCCAGAACAATTTGAAGTACGTAAACAATATTCACATTTTAATTTTAATTATATTGACCCCCTTCTTTAAATTAGATCTGGCGGATGCGGGACGAACTCCTACCAACTGATCGCATACGAGCAATTCAAGAGGAATTGGCAGGATTCTTTGTTGAGCATGTCATACCTAAAGACGGAGAATGCCATCGGGATATGAATTGCGATCTTGGTAAAGGATCGTAAGAGATGTTATATTGTATATATATGCATGAACATGTACTATATGTAATAGCGTCGAATAGATTTACGAAAACTTGTTGCATTGTTTGACCAAGCACGGAGAAAGAGAGGTCACTTCTCTCTATATATTGATCATGACGATGTTGTGTAATGATTCCTTCATTACTATATGTAGTAGCTAGCGTCGAGTTGAATGAAACGCATAAAATAAAAATGGTAAACAAAAAAAGAAAAGGGGAAACACTATATGAAACCCCTAAACCCTCCAAAACCCCTAAACCCCTCCTTTAAAAAAAACCAGCGCCTGGCAGGGGCTGACGCGTGGCTGCCTTTTAGTCCCGGTCGGTGTTACCAACCGGGACTAAAGGTCCTCCTGCCTGGGCGCCCCACGGCGGCCACGTGGAGCTCCTTTAGTCCCGGTTCGTAAGCCAGCCGGGACTAAAAGTTGTGGGCATTAGTCCCGATCGTTTTGTCCCAGTTGCAGAACCGAGACTAAAGGCCCTCTGAAACCGGGACTGATGCCCTGTTTTCTACTAGTGTCCGGACACAAAAACGGACATATACCAGAGAAATTTATGGGTCAGACTTGGAGATGCTCTTATAGACTCATATTGTCTTGGTATCTGTGATGTTACTCATAGTATGAGTAACCAGCTATGTTACTTAAATCATTTCTTTCCTTATTAAACCATTGGTAGATAAGCAAAAATTGAGTTGGGCCATATGTAATATTGCCAATCATCCATAGTCACGCTTATAGCCGATAGGTATAATAGTTAGATGTAAACAAGTACTATTTTATTCATACATGGCCCGCCTTTCTCTCTTGCAAAGTATTTAAAAGCACGTGCTACAGTTGACTATTAATTTGTAGCCGTTTCTGTTTATCTCTTTTAATTCATTAAAATATACTATTTTAAATCTTACTGCCATTTATGTCATCTTATTGCCCTTGCTCTAAGCTGTCGAATCCACTATTCGTTCCAAGGTATCACAAGAATACATGCAGTTTTGTACAATCCCACACGAGTACAAACGCAGGCAATATCAGTAGTGGGCAATCACTCACTCCTGATCCTCAGGCTTGCGGGGTGGCATGTTCATGTACTTGTAGGTGGTGAAGCCGCCGTCCACCACCAGGTTCTGCCCGGAGACGTACTTGGCATCGTCGGACGCGAGGTACACGGCCGCCTTGGCCACATCCACCGCCTCGCACGTCGCGCCCTTGAGCTCGCCGAGGCCGCCGATGATGGCGGCCAGCTGCGCCTCCTCCGCGCCACGGTACAGCTGCGAGAACTGCTCCAGCACCAGCGGCGTCGGCACGGCGTGCGGCGATATGCAGTTGATCCGGACGCCGTGGCGGGACAGCTCGGCGGCGGAGGTCTTGACGAGCCCGGCGACGGCAAGCTTGGAGACCGCGTAGGGGTACGTGCCGAGTCCGCCGAGGAGGCCGCTGATGCTCGCCATGCAGAGGATGGAGCCGGAGCTCGCCGGCGCCATGACGCGCATCGCGTGCTTGATCCCCGCCAGGGTGCCGCGCACGTTCACGCTCATGACGCGGTCGAACTGGCCCAGATCCAGGCTAGCCACCTCGGACGTTCCGGCAAGCGCGCCCACGATGCCGGCGTTGTTGAACATGACGTCGAGCCGGCCGTGCTTCGTGACGGTGGCGTCCACGGCCGCGGCGACGCTCTCCTCGACGGTGACGTCGCAGTGGACAAAATGGGCCTGTTGGCCGAGCTCCTGGGCTGTCTCTAGGCCCAAGGCAGAGTTGATGTCTGCGATGACTACGGATGCGCCCTCCTGGATGAACTCCTGGGCCGTGGCCTTTCCTAGCCCACTCGCTCCTCCAGTTATGAGTGCGATCTTCCCCTCGAGTCTGCAAAATGAGTAGGTCGCAACTTATCGAGATTTGAGGATTTGCTTTTTCTATCTTTGCTGGATATAGTGTGTCAAGATGCTCACTCGCTCTTCCCCGCAAAAAAAAAAATGCTCACTCGCTCTTGCGTATGTGTGGCTATATATACTTGGATATGCATCAAGAAATGCAATTATAATATCAGGTCCATATGAGCCCAATATATAGTAGATACTTAAAAAAACCAAATCTCTAAGAAAAATAAATCAAATGTCTAGGTGCAGAATCATATACATGCGTGTATGTTTTGGTAAAATTAAAAAAATGGTTTAAGGTTTGTTCTTAATAATTTAGTTTGTGATTTATATCTACCTCACAAATGATCATAATTTCCACCAAAATTTAAATTTGTGGCTTCCCATTAAGTTTTCATTATTTTTGTTTAAATGAGTCTAAAATCATAAAATTCACTATCCACACGTCTCTTATGTAAATTTAACAAAAATGAAGTTTGTAGGGGGAAATCCGAATAATGTAAAGGAACGGGTGGAATTTAAAACATACTCTCTCCGTAAAGAAATATAATATCGTTTCGGTCACTACTTTAGTGATCTAAATGCTTTTATATTTCTTTACAGAGGAAGTAACAAAAAAGATTTTGTAAAACAAAATAAAGTGTATGCATAATGATGAGTTTAAAGAGAGTAAGAGAAGAACATATGTCATATTTAAGAATTAGAAAGCTTCCATCTACTTACAAGTCTGATGCATACGACCTATGACGGTTTCAGCCTGCTATGGGGTGCATGTCACGCTAGGAATGCACAATAGGAGATATATATCGGACGTGGAGTATATTCTCCCGAGCTCATATGCTCCCTGATGAACAGTAGCATCCAAAAAATAGTAATCAAATTCAAAAAATTCTAAATTTTTGTTGTGATAAACTTTCACAAATGCTATGTATGCTTGTAAAATTTCAGCACGAAATGGCATTAGTGAAAGTCGTGGCAAAAAAAATGATGTTCCAAAAAAGCTAGTTTTTTTTGCCACGCCTCCCAAGAATGTCATTTTGTGTTTAAATTTTACAAGCATACAAAACATTTATCAAAATTTACCATGAAAAAATCATTTTTAAATGGTTTTTTATTTTACTGTTCATCAGTGAGCATATGAGCTCGGGAGTAGAATAGGACTTGCGACATATATCTGCTTTCAAAGCTCAGCACCATCATATAGCCTTAAAAATCACCGTTTGACGAATCCAGTGCAACTCAGATGGTTAGGTTCTTGTGGTAGAACCAGTCCAGCAGGATTCAAGTTGGCACTGATGCTTGCATTTTTCTGTATTTATTTTAGACTCCAGTGATGATTGTTTGATGGGAAAAGACTTCCGATCGACTACAAGACGCATATGGTAAAATATGTGTGCATGCGTTGATAGGGATAAGTGTGTATGCATGTATGTGAACATTTACGATCGTACTGTGTTTAAAAAAAGTCATTGTTTCACACGTGAAAGATTGCTGAGGTTTTTTTTCACACCAACATATTAGACGCTGATTTAGTCAAGGTTTTAGATTAGGGCTATACGTATTTGTTTTTGCTGAAATAAAGCAGAAAATTTTGGAGAGAAAATAACACCGGTGGCGAGGTTTGGGATTCCGGTGAGCATACAGACAAACAGGCGGTTGCTGGAACTCCCGGTTGGACTTTTTTTCAAAACTAGGTCGTTTTTTATAGCAAATTTGAAAAGTAGCAGTGCGAACCCCTTTTTTGTAAAAATAGCACCCCGTCGGTCAGCCGTTGGCCGAAGAGGGACTCTTCGGTCATCCGTTGGCCGAAGAGGGACTCTTCAGTCAGGCGTTGGCCGAAGACCTGTTGTGCTGGGCCGAAGACCTGTCTTCGGTCAGCGCATGGCCGAAGAGTCCTCTTTGGTCTTTCGTTGGCCGAAGAGTTCATGCACTTTACGTCAGTGCCTGACCGAAGTTGCATGTGACACATTTCGGTCTTTCGTTGGCCGAAGAGTCCTTTTCGGTATTTCCTTGGCCGAAGAGTGCATTTTCTTTCCCGCCAGTTTCTTTCCCGCCCTTCTTTCCCGCCAGTTTCTTTCCCGCCCTTCTTTCCCGCCATTCTCTCCCGCCATCTTCTCTTCTGACCCTATAAAACCCCCTCCGCAGCAAGGTGGGTGGTAAGTTTTTTTTTTGAGTGGTTTAAAGTTTTGTTTCAGCTTATACGTTTTGCTGTTCTGCTCAATTTGTGAAATTATTTTTTTGTAGCTCTTGAGGATCTGAGTGAAACTCAGAGGGAACTTGTTGACAGTTGTTTTTATAGTCGTGGTGTCAGTCTGAATTATCGGCAAATGTATTTCATGTCGCGACAGCTCTTTGATGACAACTACATATTGTGTACTCCTTTTGTTCATAGGATTGATTCCATGAATGTTAATGGTCAACATATGGTGAGCTTTGTTTTTGGCTACTGTTTATTTATTTGTTCTTTGCTCTAGTGTACTGTTTTAAATTTGTAAGCTGAACATCATATAACTTGATGTTTTTTGTCAGGTTATTCCGACCATGGTTGTGAGGAGTTTGAAGGATTTTTTGTCAATTCCTAGGACTGGTTCTTTAACTCTTGAAATTACTTTGGATTCTGAAGATGATGATATATCTGTGAGCATTCCTTGTTCCTACTTTATTGGCTTGGGTGGTAGAATGGTGTTCAACAAGGAAGGTTTCGGTAATTTTCTTCGGGCATCGTCTATTGAAGTAAACAATTTGGTGCTCATAACCTTCAAAGAGCGTGATCAGGAGCTTGCTGTTGTTTTCAGCCCTCTGCCACAGTGATCGTCATTTTCTTTTCCCGCCCTACTATCCCGCCATTTTCTTTCCCGCCCTTCTTTCCCGCCATTTTCTTTCCCGCCATTCTCTCCCGCCATTTTCTTTCCCGCCATTTTCTTTCCCGCCTTTCTCTCCCGCCATTTTCTTTCCCGCCATTTTCTTTCCCGCCATCTTCTCTTCTGAACCTATATAACCCCCTCCGCAGTAAGGTGGGTGAGCAGGCAAGTGTAGTTTCGTGGAGATGTCCCATTATCCTTTTGATCGTAGTTTTCACTCTGGTATGTCCGATCGTCTTCTCCGTCTAGCCGCCAATTTCAAGATCGACAATAGAGTAGTTCCATGGGAGGAACTCATCAGTAGTGACACCATAATGAATGAGTTGGCTCACTCATTAGCTAGAAGTGGGTGGCCTCCCAGGACATTTGAGGAGATACGGAAAGAACTTCTCAGGTTGCATGGCAGATGGCAGAAGCAACTGCATAAAGGTGAATCTTACCTCGGGCTTGCCGTAAATAATTCAGATTTATGGTTAGCAGACAGTGAGGACGAAGACGACCTCTTCATGCCGAGCACCAAGGCCAAGATACCTGCATCGTCAAAGTGCAACAGTACCGCACCGTCGAAGGGCAAGAGTACTGCATCAACGGAGGATGACGACGATGACTTCATGCCGAGCACCAAGGCTAAGAGACCCACATCGTCGAAGTCCAAGACTACCGCACCGTTGAAGGGGAAGAGTGCTGCATCAACGGAGGATGACGACGATGACTTCATGCCGAGCACCAAGGCCAAGAGACCCACATCGTTGAAGTCCAAGACTACCGCACCGTTGAAGGGGAAGAGTGCTGCATCAACGGAGGATGATGACGATGACTTCATGTAGTTTGTGGGATGTATTTTTCTAGTTAAGTCGTACCGTTTAATTCAGATGTACTTCTATCTTAATTATCTGTTGTAGTCTGTTTGGAAATGTATCTGCAGGTCCTTCCATGGTGTTGATTCGTTCTCAGTTGGATCCCTCAGTGTCTTCACGGCCTTCAATATACCAGCATGTCTGTCATGAATGACACGCACGTTCGGTCGGTCCTTCACGATGGCAATTTTCACTTGCCTCAAGAACCATATCCAGCTTGGAAAGTTCTCACCCTCCACGAATGCCATGGCAAGTGGGATGATTTGATTGTTCCCGTCAACACCAATAGCAGTAAGGATTTGCCCTCTGTACTGACCAGTCAGGAATGTGCCATCCACAAACATCACAGGAGGACAATGCCGGAAAGCTTCGATGCAAATAGCAAAAGAAAAGAATACTCTCTTCAACACCTTAAAATCTCGTATACTCGCCAATCTTGTGTGTTGTACGTTAACATAAGTGCCGGGATTCCTCTCCTTCAATACTTGAAGGAGCCGCACAACATTATCATATGAGTTGAAGAACGTCCCAAACCTTTCCTCCATAGCCTTCTGCTTAGCCCTCCAAGCCTTCCCGTAAGGAATGACATAATTCCATCTGACCTTCACTGCTGTATGGATGTGTTTTGCTTCCATATCTTTCTTCTGCACTATCTCAGTATACATGAGTTGCGCAATGAGAGTTGAAGACAGGTTCGGATGATTCACCAGAAGGTTTTTCCTCACACAAGTATGTGGAACAACATCGGTGACAACCCAGTGGATGTTATACTTCGGCACGTGCCCGTGCACCTTCCCAGGACAACCTGTTTCAACACATTTCACGGTATAGTCTGTTCGATTTGATATGTGTGTCCGGAAAACCCTCTGCGTGGACATAGCCCACTTTACCACCGCATATTTCAATTTCTTCTTTGTATCATACATAGAACCTATCTGGACTTGGTTCACATGATACTGCCATGGAGTCTCATGGCCATCGTTGACCGTGAGACCGGTCGATAGGTCCTGATCCCATGCGGCAGGAATCGGTACCTCCACTTCATCCTCGGAATTTTTAGAATCCAGATCCTCAGCTAGTCCATCCTCGTCCTCTTCCTCCATCACCCTCTGCATTTCCTCCCCTTCCTCATCGCCATCAGTAAAACCAGAACCATCTAATATTAGCGACCGACTACTCTGCCTAGTATCGTTACCACACAAATTGTGTGGCACGTAATCTGGATCTTCCTCGGGTTGGCTAGCATCCACATCCATTGGCTGTGACCCGGATAAATAAATCTCGTTAGCCACTTGACTGCCCTGCCCGGGTTCATACCCCCCCCCCCTCTGGTTGTCCGGTATTCTCCTCCTTCGCCACAGGTTGAACTAGGGCATATGGGTGGATTTTTCGGTCTCTGCAACGCCTTAACAGGGTCAACCACTTCTGGCTCCTATCTATCAGCATCAACTCCCACTTCACATTTTTACACGATTTGGTCCACAATGCTTGAATACTGACGGAACATACACCAGGATCCAGCCCAAAACTAGTTGTCAATCAATACTTCAACTGTCTAATGTCCAGTCTGTCCGGGTCTGGAAGTGTCATGACACATTTTTTATACTCGCTAAGATCAACCCCCAACTCATTATATCGAACATTGCCAGGGCCATAGTAAACAGTCAAATTTACTGATTCAGACATTTTAACCTGTCAGACACTTCCATCTCATTAATCACAACGAACAAAATTATTACCCGCTACACTAACTAACCACTAAAATGACATCACAAACCAATTAACACTAAAAAAAATGTGACGCGTGATTATACCTTCGACGCGTGTCGCCACCTCACGGAGAACTTGCACCAACGGACAACACCAACGCCACCCCCTCGGCGGCCACCTCCTCCTGCCCAGCCAAACCACCTCCTCCTCCTCAACCGACCATGGCTTCTCCTCCTCACACCACCATGACTACAACTCACTTGTACACACAAATACCTATCCCATAGGCAAAAAAATGACCGTAGGCTGCTGGAGATGGCTATGATCTACCGTTTCTGTGGTTTGGATTTGAATATAGCTGGAGAAACGAAGAGATCGGCGAGGGGGGGCGATGTACAGAGAGAAAACGAGACAGAGAGCTCGAACTGAGAAAGAACAGAGAGAAAGGAAGAAGAAAGAGGTCGGGCGGCCTTATCCACCGTTTTCGGCCAACGGTTGGCCGAAGAGATCTTCGGTCGCGGGCTGACCGAAGACAGTCTTCGGTCGACAGCGCACCGACAGCCCAGTCTTCGGCCCACCTAACAATGTCTTCGGCCCACGGGACGCCGAAGCGGTCTCTTCGGTCATCGGTAGACCGAAAACCCCCTTTTCGGCCAACGAACGACCGACGGGTGCTACTTTTGAAAATAACGTGTTCGCACTGCTACTTTTCAAATTTGCTACAGAAAACGACCTAGTTTTGAAAAAAAATCTCCTTTGTTGGACATGCATTTCGGCAAGTCAACGCTGAAGAGACAATGATTGAACAGAAAAAGTCTTGCTATGGGCAAAAAAGCTGCCAAGTGCCAACACTCGCTGGCTTGCTTCCTACCGCATCTCTCTCTCTCTCTCTCTCTCTCTCTCTCTCTCTCTCTCTCTCTCCTCTCTCTCTCTCTCTCTCCTCTCTCTCTCTCTCTGAGGTTTACATGATCAACGAACATGTATTTTGGAATCAAAACACCCTGGAGAACTCTTTCCCATCTTATCTTACTAATTAGCTAACTACAACACCCGGCCACGCAAGAGCTCTTGCCCATCTTACTAATTAATGGCTTTACCTCCCCTTCTTCCCCGCTGCCGCCGACGACCCCCGCCCTGCACCATCGGCCATCTCCTCGGCGATCGTCCCACTACAAAAGAGGACAAGGAACAATTAGCATAAGTGATACAGCCGATCGTTGCGGTTGTGGTTTGCATAACACACAAAAAACATGCATATTTCAGCAGGGGGAACAAACAAAAAACTGCTATATACGCATGCAGTATGCACCCTACGATTTACAGGCGAGATCATAATCGATCTATTCAAGAGCACCTGTGGACTTTCTTAGGAAGAATCGCAGAGATTTCTGTGAGGGCGCGTTTTTCAGTAAAGGAAAGATAACCTGACAAATAACAATAAGAAGGCATATCCTCAAAAAAAAAATAGGCATGCACCACCTCAGGATAACTAGCCGATAGGAAAAATGTCTGAAGAAATACCTTAGCTGTCGCTGACGAGCCGGAGCAGTTTGTCCTAGTTCTTGAGGGAGGGAGGGAGGGAGGGAGGGAGATGGTTGTGTGTCTAGACGCTCTTACATAGAACCATGAAGACCTTCCCTCAACCAACCAACCAACCAACCGTTCAAAGATAGAGACACTATTTTCATTCTGAATTTTATTATGGTACAAATACTTCCTCTATCAACATGCAAATCATGTTAGAGCATCTCTAGCCGATACCACAAAACGGGTCCTGTAAAAACTGTACACGGCTTGCCCTAAAATGGATTTACGGTACCACGCGGCACGGGCCAGAACAAATTCCGTAAAATTGTTTCGGGTCAGATGTGAAACCCTCAATAATGAAATTTACAATAAGGTCTCTACAAAATAACACAACACATCCTAAAATCAAAAACTAGATTACAATTGGGTCCCCGGAGACCCCAACGAGCACAACGGGAATGGGGGCGCGGGCAAGAGCTCGAACAGTGGGGCTCACGTGGCCTGCTCGCGCAGCGCAGCGGACGCTGCATGCTCGCATGGCGCGGCGGACGCGGCCTGCTCGCGCGGCGCTGAGCCTTGATGGCTTCCACGCGCAGCGGGGCAGACGCGGCCTACTTGCGTTGTTGCGGCAGCCGAAGCTCAAGGCGGGACAACCGGTGCCATGTTGCGGCTGCCGGAACTCGAAGCAGGATGACCAGAGCTCTTTTATTTGGCCGGAATAGAGTTCGGGAGGCGGCGTCGGTGGTGGCGCCGACTACGACCAAAGCGGTTGGTGCTGAAATTTCTCTCCCTCCAAGTTTAGAGGTAACTGTAAACGAAAACAAAAACTACAGATATACCAGACGTGGGTCAAAATATACAGCTCACCTAAAACATATTACGAGACAAGCCAATATACGGTACTTATTCGGAACATTTAGTCCCGGTACCGTATATCGACAACTATTTTGCGGCACAGACGGATTTACAGTATCTGCTACATCAAAAAAGATGTGCAAATTCACTCTCATCCCCCTTGTACATATTTTTTATGGCCACATAGAAGTACAACAGGCGGTCAAAAAATGTGGTGTCCCTAATCTTTTTTGCTGCACCATGCATGTTCAAGTGCGGCAAAGGAACATAAATACCACTTCTCGGCCAACCCTATTTAGCGTGTCGGTCGCTACTTAGCAACCAAGAGCGTACCCGGGTTTGGCTAGCGACCATAAATCCTAGCCGCCGCCAAGAGAGCCAACCTTTCGGCGCCGTTTTCCGACGGCTCTCCTCCGTCGACGACCTCTTGGTCGTCGGTTGTGAGGGGGGTCGCCGGATCCCACTTGTGCGGATCGTTTTTGCTTTAGGATTAGGACCCTGGTAGCTTAGGTTTTTGGATCATCTGACGTCTTGGCTTCGGTGGCGGCGACGACGATGCTGAATAAAGAAGCTCCGGATTCTTCACCGGCGAGGCAATCGTCTCTATGGTCAGTGATGGATTTTTTTTTGAAAGAAAAAGGCAGGCAATGATCCGCCTTATGCATTCAAAACGAGTCGTAGCTCGAATGACCGAGGTCAATTACATGTAAAGTTTTGTTGGAGCATGCAGCTTCAGACCGGGAGAAGAGTTACAAGAGGAGGCGCGGCAGAGAGAGAGAAGACACAAGAAATTACAAAGAACAACTCAAGTTATGAATTTTTCAGCCCAAAGAAGGATCAACTCTTCATCTGCAGGTTTCTTAGCGCGCCTGCTCCATAATTGCAGCAACTCCGCTATGTTGATACAAGTGCGCCTCTCTGTCCCGAAATTGGCATTAAAAATCCAGTTATTCCTGGCTTGCCAAGCTGAAACTGCGCAAGCTACAAAAATGATGTACCATAGGCGTCCAGGAATATGTGATTGAGATACTTGATCAACAAAATCAGCCATATTGGACGCCTCATTTGGAAGGTCGGTTAGCTGAAGCTTGTCCCAAATAATTTGGCTAAACCGGCAGCGCAGAACTATGTGACAGATAGTTTCCGTGGTTGGGCATAAATCACAATCTACCACTGGGGCAGCAGCAGTCCAATGCTTCCGAACCATGTTATCCTTAGTGTGGAGACAACTCCTGAGGGCAAGCCATAAGAAGATTTTATGCTTGAGAGGGACAACCTTATGCCAAATATATCTTTGAACCTCCCATGTCACTCCTCTGAAAGTCAACAGATTGTAGAAGTATTTTGTTGTCAAACATCCGGGAAAAACTGAAGAAGAACGTGTGGCATGCATATTATTGTTAGGCTGATAGTTTGCCAGTCCAAGAAGTAAAAGCTCGAGCTCTGTGGATGCTTGTGAGGATAACTTGGCATGCAGTTTGATGGCCCAAGTACCTTGTGTCTATTGAGAAGAGATGTTGCAATTATCTTCTTGGGCGTAGGTATATAAGGTTGGGAAAGTCAAGTATAACCTTCCCATATGAGACCATTTGTCGTGCCAAAAAGAGATAAGTGAGCCAGTCCCCAAGGAGCAGCAGGAAGCATGTTGGACCATTGGTATAAATTATTTGATTGTCCTCCAAATGACAGTAGCTGTGCTGGAGTTCTTGGTGGCGATCCTTTGTTGGCAGTATCTTTGTCCAAACCATTGATAGCAGGGGAGATTAGATGATTGGAGAATTTTTGCCGCAAACTTACAGATGAGGGCAATGTTGTGTGCTTTAAGGTCCCTGATCCCAAGACCACCAGCTTGAGTAGATGTGATCACTTGCTCCCAAGCGACTAAGCAATGTCCACCATTTACAGAATTCTTTCCCTACCAGAGGAATGATCTCAGCAACCGCTCGAGCTTAATAATTGACTCTCTAGGCCACAAGAAGCAAGCCATATAATAATTGGGTATCGCTGCCAAAACTGATTTGATCATAGTGACCCTGCCTCCCTAGGATAAGAACGTAGCTAGCCACTCTGATAATCTCATGTCCACCCACTGAATAACGGGCATTAACAGGCCATGCGAGATCTTGTGCTTAGAGAGTGGTAGGCCAAGGTAAGTGCATGGGAAGGTTGATAAGGGACAACCCAAAAGCTGTGAAATCAATGTTGCTTGAGAACTCTCCATGCTGATGGGCACTAGAGTGCTTTTGCTGAAGTTTATTTTGAGACCATAGAAAGCAGAGAAGGTGTCTAGAATTTCCTTGATAACACAGGCCTGGCCTAGATCCCCCTTAAAAAGAATCAGCGTGTCGTCAGCATATTGCCGGATTGGGAAGAAGGAGTCCACATTGAGTGGGTGAGATAAGATGCCCTCCTGATGAGCCTTGCAACAGAGCCGTTGCAGGACATCCGCGACCAATATGAATAGATATGGGGCTACCGGGTCACCTTGTCGCAGCACGCATTTGTGATTGAATGATTCTCCAGTTTCACCATTGATCACAATTTGTGAAGAGCTAGAATACAGAAGCGTGTCAATCGCGTTGATCCACCGTTCAACAAAACCTCTGGCTCGGAGGATAGCGAGCAGTGTTGTCCAACTAACGCTATAAAAATCTTTCCGAAAGTCCAGCTTGAGAGCCATCATAGGTAGTTTTCATTTATGCGCACACTGCACCAGTTCAGCTGCGAGGGCAAAATTCTCCGTTATTGATCTGGCAGGCAGGAAGCCTGACTGCAGGTAGTGAACTAGCTCCCTGATGATGTGTTGCAATATGATGGTCAGAACCTTTGTAAGCAGCTTTGGAGCGGAGTGGGCCAAAGAAATTGGCCGAAAATCTGAGATTTCCAGAGAGGTGTCCTTCTTGGGCAGCAAAGTAATGAGAGCAGTATTTATCCCACATAGATCAGCTTTCATCTCATAAAAATCATGAAAAAAACTCAGCAAATCTTCCTTGATCAAGTGTGAGCACCTCTTGTAAAACTCATTTGTGAAACCGTCAGTCCTTGGGCTTTTTTATTTGGCAAATTTTTAATCGAAAGAACTACATCATTTATGTTGACAAGGACTGGGAACCTCCAAGTAAATCCCTTCTAGAGGTTTACTCGAGACATAGTAATGTTCAAAGTAATCTAGTAAAATTGTGAGTACATAGCCAACGGTTATTTTGTGTTCTTGAGATATCTATCTCTCCAATCTATCACTACCTAATCTATCTTTTTTACCGTAGAGAGATTGATAACCTCTCTTTCGCGTCGGTTTGCAAGTATTTGTTCTTTGTGTGCAGATGTTGTTTATTAGGTGGTGGTGATCGTCCTACTGGTTCGATACCTTGGTTTCATAACTGAGGGAAATACTTACCGTCGCTGTGCTGCACCATCCCTTCCTCTTTGGGGAAATACCGACGCAGTCTCAAGCCACGTCAGTTATATCGATTCGTAAGTTTCTCCATTCGGGATCTTGGGAAACAAGTGTCAGTGTCAAAACCGGCAGATCTCGGGTAGGGGGTGTCGTGGTTTTGTCATGGCAGATGTCCTAGTGTGAGGACTTAGACGTGAGGCCATTGCAACTGGGTGGTTAGCTTGTCGGGGTTGATCGGAATCGAGAGACATGGTTTACCCAGGTTTAGCCCCTCACGATCGAGGTAATAGCCTACTCCTGCTTTTCTGCTTATTGCTTGGTGATCAATTACAAGGGAGCGGATTCGCTTGACCTAGCTATTGATCGATTGTAACTTAAGTCTATTGGCCTCAGGGACTCGCCTTTATATACAGGTCAAGACCCTGGGCTTACAAGAGTCCGAGTCATGCTACGATTCGTGACCAAGTATATCTCTAATTCGCCTTGCCTCCTAAGTAAGGAAACTCTAGGCGACTTTCCACCTCTTGGGCCTTGAGTCACCGTCTTCGGGTACTAGGCCGCAAACTGGCTTACTTAGTAAGCTGCCTTGCCGGTCTTGTTCCTCGGCGTCACATCCCACCTTGTGTATTGCTTATGAGCCGCCATCAGGATGACCCGGCCCAATAGGGCGGGTTATATCGTGGGGTTATATCCCCAACAGGGGGTCTTGGATCGATGGGGAACAGGATGACAGAGGGACAATGTTTACCCAGGTTCGGGCCCTCTCGAGGAGGTAAAACCCTATGTCCTGCTTGATTGTATTGATGTGTGTATGAAAATTACAAAGTCGATCTACCACGAGATCAGATAAACTAAACCCTAGATGGGTATAAGGATCATTATGTCCCTATGGACTAAAACCCTCTGGTTTATATAGACACCGGGGGTACCTAGGGTTACACATGGTCGGTTACCATCAGGGAACGAATATGCCGGATCTTCTATCTTGACTTGGAAGACACACCAAGGCATCGGAGATTTCCTTCCTGAACACGGAGACGCCTCATAGCTCAGGCTTTCGATAAGGGCCATAGAGCAGCCCATCAATTAGGTCTATGAGATATAGACCAGCGACCCGAGGACCCCTTAGTCCCGGAATCCCTCAACAAACAATTTTTATGATATGGTCATCATTAGACACTATGTCCCATATAACCGTCGATGTGCACTTTATATCCTCGGTTGCGGTCCTCTGATGGTGGACCATTGATACGTCTCCAACGTATCGATAATTTATAAAGTATTCATACCATGTTTGCAACAATTTTGTATGGTTTTGATGCACTTTTATATGATTTAAATGGAACTAACCCGGACTGACGCTGTTTTCAGCAGAATTATCATGGTGTTGTTTTTTGTGCAGAAAATAAAAGTTCTCGGAATTGAACGAAACTTTTTGGTGATTTTTGTGGGGTTGTTTGAGAGAGAGACCATCTTCATCCTAAACCACGGATTGATAAATCTTAGGTCATCCATTTGAGGGAAAATTGCTACTGTCCTATAAAACTCTGCGCTTGGAGGCCCAACAGAGTCTACACGAATAAAGTTGTGTAGTAGACATCAACCATGAAGAACATTAAAGATAGTAGCCATGTGTACACGAAGGCGGGCCTCTTGCACTTGACCACGAAGAACTTTAATCTTATATGGATCGGTAAGTTTTTTCACTGGGGATCTTGGGAAACCAACCTACAATTATTATAATATGCTCGTCACTAGACACTATGTCCTATGTAACCATCGATGTACACTTTATATCCCCGGTTGCGGTCCTCTTATAGTCGACCGTGAAGAACTTTAGAGATAGTAGCCATATGTACCCGAATGCGGGCATGTCAATTCAACAACAAATAACTTCAATGTTATATAGATTGGTAAGATTTTACATTCGGGGTCTTGCGATACCAACCTTACAATTATTGTGATATGGTCATCACTAGACACCATGTATTGTATAACCTTCCATGTGCACTTTATATCCTCAGGTGGGGTCCTCCGATGGTCGCCCATGAAGAAATTAGCCTCCTTAGGTTTTCTTTAATTGTTTGTGCTTTAATTCTATTTGGCTGGAAGTTATGGGATTGAGCAGCAAGAGCGGTAGTTAACACATCGACCCCGAAGGTCTTCATCGACATGTATGTCAATTTAAAAACTTTACCTCACCCATAACCAACTAAGAACTATGCTAAAGCTTGTGGTGCACTTAATATATCGGGCAAGAAGGACTCTACCTTTTTTATCTCTTATGATGAAAACTTTGTTCATCCATGTTGCGCACTTGAGAGATCGATATGGAAGAACTTTACCATCATCCATAACAATTTAGTAACTTTGCTCAAGAGCGTGGCACACTTAATATATGGGGCATGAAGGACTCTATCAACTTCTTATCTCTTAATGATGAAAACTTTGTTCATGCACATAGCGCACTTGAGAAATCGATCCGGAAGAACTTTGCTGTCATCCATAACAATTTATGAACTTTGCTAAGGCGTGTGGCGCACGTAAGGTATAGGGCACGAAGGATCATTTTTTTATCTCTTATGATGGAAACTTTGTTCATGTACGTTTCGCACTTGAGTGATCAATCGGAAAAAAAATACCGTCATCCATAATAATTTGAGAACTTTGCTAAAGCGTGTAGCACACTTAGGATAGGGCACAATGGACTTATCAATTTTTTATCTCTTATGATGAAATTTTTGTTCATTCATGTTGCGCACTTGAGAGATCAATTCGGAAGAACTTTACCGTCATCGGTAGCAATTTAGGAACTTTTCTCGAGCGTGTTTAATCTCTTATGATGAAAACTTTGTTCATCTGTGTAGCACACTTGAGAAATTGTGTCATCCATAAAAATTTAAGACCTTTGCTAAGCGAGTGACACACTTAAGGTAGCAGGCACGATGGACTTATCAGCTTTTTATATCTTATGATGAAAACTTTGTTCATGCACGTGGTGCACTTGAGAGATTGACCCGGAAAAACTTTACCCTCGTCCATAACAGTTTAAGAACTTTGCTAAAGCATGTTGTCGGTGCACTAAGGATTGGGTCCCTTAGTACCCCGTACTTGTGCACGGACAGTTGTAGCTGCACCTGCGACAAGGCCTGCCGGGGGACAACCGAATGCAAGCTCATAAAGTCAAGGAGGCACCCAAGACAAGGCAATAATCAGAAGATAGAAGACTGAAGGCTGGAGCCCCGACAAGATCTTGCCGGGATGGCTCACGGCCCCGGCAAGGCTCGCACCCGGCAAGACCTCGCCACTCTGTCACCACTCCAGTGCAGCGACTAGCTTGTCGTTTAGCTGTTGTCCTCCTGGGTGCGTGTCAGATGCTAGTGGTGGAAGGGCTTAAGCGGTGCTGATGGGACAGCTTCTTTTCCCATCCCCAAGACGCTAAGGGACACCTCAACGGAGCATTTAATGTTCTTGTCCTAAACCGTCAGTGTTAGGTATGATAACACTGTAGCTACTTTTACACCTCATGTATGCCCTATACGCCACTGTTGGTGACCCCTTCGAACATATAAAAGGAGGCCCAAGGCGTAGCTACAAGGGGATCGGATCTTCTCTAGCCCATTCTGCATGTGTAGCTGCTGAGCACTATAGCGCTCCCAGAACTTAAGCTAGAACACATCTAATACAACCAAGCAGGAGTAGGGTTTTACGCATCTTTGCGGCCCGAACCTGGGTAAAAATCCCGTGTGTTGATCATCAGATCTGCTCTCTGTACAAACCCTTCTCCCTGCCGAATCGTAAAGGGGTCCTCGCGATCCCATAGGTGTCGCTTCTCTGACATCTTTGGCGCGCCAGGTAGGGGAATAAGGGTTGTGCGAACCTGATCTGGTGATCAGCGCGTCAGTCCCTTCATCATCTTCATCGTCATGGCCCCCAAGAGGAAGGGGTTCACGGCGGTTGGACCGTCCACGTCCGCCGCGCCTGTGCTTACGCGCATGGGCGACGGTGTCAACGCGGGTGGAGGAAGTAGAGATCCAGAGCTTCCACGACGCTCTGGTGATCGTAGCCAGGCGAGCGGCGTCGTCCGCGCCGCTGGATCTAGGGATGGAGCTGCGCTGCCAGCAGGCGGTGCAGCGAACTCCAGGGATGGAAGGGCGCCTTCCAAGACACCCACGTCGGCGCATGCGCCGCGGCCTTCTCAGGTCGCGCGCGATGAGCAGCGCCGCGACGTTGGTGGTACTAGGCGTCCCCATGGAAAGTCTCCTGAGCATCACCCTCGAGATGCGCGGGACCAGCATGCACGCCAACATATTGGTGGAAGCGGCGCGCGGTCGCGGGACCGTGATGGAGCTCCTTCGAACACAGTTAGGAGTCAGAGCACCTCACGTTCTTCGCACCTGTCGCCACCACCTACACGAGCAGAAGCGCTGGCACGTGCACAGCTGCTTCTGAAATTCCCTCCTGCTGCGGACAAGCTCGAAAATTGGAGAGCTGCCATTCAGAGTCTCGTTGGCCTCGCCAACGAAGATAAGCCACAACAGGCAGAGCCTTCGCGGCGGCAGTCCATCGAGCCGGCGCGCGTTGGTGGTGAGAAGACTGGAGGTGGTACAACTACAGTGTACTCTCCCCCACAATGGCAGCAGCGGTCGCTGACTCGACGGGTCGACACCCGTGATGACGATTCCACGGCGTCGTCCGATCCGTGAACTCGCCGCGATCAACGTCAAGTTCTTCGGGAGCGAGGCAAGGAAGACGCTCGAACTACCATCGAGCGGCGGCGGGAAGCGCGCTATCAGTCTGACAAGCGCGCAGGACCTATTGTAGACAAGCCAGCACCAGGGTATCCTGTCGATCTACCTTACGAGGTGGGTTGTCCAGCGTTTACCCGTGAGCTGCGGCGAGTTCAGTGGCCCAATTCACGCACGTTCAAGCCGGAGGTCCCGGAGAAATACGACGGCAAGACCCACCCGTCAGAGTTCCTGAGCGTCTACACCATTGCGGTGCAGGCTGCCGGGGGTCGCGATGACAAGATACTTGCCAACTACTTCCCGTTGGTGCTTAAGCCCAACGTCAGGTCGTGGTTGATGCACCTGCCAGAGAATTCCATCTCTTCTTGGGCAGACCTGTGCCATGAGTTTGTTGGCGCCTTTACCGGAGGCCACCAAGCTCCTGGCCAAGAAAGCGATCTGCATCTCATCCCCCAGAAGGAAGGCGAGACTTTGCGCAAGTACATCCAGAGGTTCAGCCGCATACATCACAACATTCCAGACGTTCATCCTGCCGCTGTTATCAGCGCGTTCCACCAGAACGTGAGCAACCGCAGGATGCGGGAAGAGCTGGCGATAAACAAGATCAGGGATGTTGCCGAGCTTTATGCTCTGGCAGATAAGTGTGCTCGAGCTGAAGAAGGGACGAGACTCCCCGGCGAAGATGCTAGTGCAGGGGTCGACTCTGGAGATGAGGACACCGCCGCTCCGGCAAAGAAGGGCCGGCAGCGTAACAGGAAGCGCAAGGGCAAGGCCGTGCTTGCCGTTGAGGGATCCGGCAACCCCGGTACCGCCAAGAAGGCCAAGGTTGATGACCCCGGCAAGCATGTTGCCGGGTGTGCCTCCTGCCAGGCCTTGGCGGCTGCCGACAAGCCAGACGGTTCCGGCAAGCAGTACTGCAAGATCCATCGCACCAAGGGCCACGATCTCCAGGACTGCCGGCAAGTCGAGCAGCTTGTCGAGAAGCAGAAAGCCGAGTACGAGAGGCGAGACAAGGAGAAGGCCCAGGATGGCGCGGAGTGGTCCGGCAAGAAGCGTGGTGGCCGAGGAGGTCGCCGCGGCAAGGCCAAGCAACAGAAGGACCGGCCCGCTCGAGGCCGCGACAAGCAAGAGGGGGGTGATGATGACATTGAGGAGGACGACGAGTCCAGTGAACAAGAATTCCAGAAAGCTACGGACGCCATGTGCGTTGACGGAGGTGCCTCGTTGCATTCTTCCCACCGCCAACTTAAACAGTGGGCGCGTGAGGTTAATGTGACTGAGCCTTCTGTCTGCGCCCGGAAGCCTTTGAAATGGTCCAACACGCCTATCATTTTCGACGTTGAGGATCACCCTGATCGTGTAACTGCGGTTGGGTGTTTGCCGTTGTTGGTCTCACCAACAATTCGCAACCTCAAGGTGACGAAGATGTTAGTTGACGGTGTGGCCGGTTTGAACTTGATCTCGCCCGAGGTAATCAAGAGATTGCAAATTCCTGATGGAGATCTCGAGGAAACGGGCTCGTTTCAAGGGGTCAATCCAGGAAGGAGCCAGCCCAAGGGAAAGATCACGCTTCCGGTAACATTTGGTAGCAACCTGAATTTCAGGACAGAGAAAATTATCTTCGATGTCGCCAAGATTCCGTTGCCATATAATGGGATCCTTGGCCGTCCAGCACTGGCCAAGTTCATGGCGGCATCACATTACGCCTACAATGTGTTGAAGATGCCCGGGCCGATGACCGTTATCACTGTCAGTTCCGACAAGAAAGACGCGCTTATCTGCACTGATCAACTCTACCGGGAGGTAGTTGCAGCATCTGCCGTCAAGGCACTTGCTCCTGCCGCTGAAACTCCCGGGGGGGAGAAGACCGGCAAGACCTCCCGCACACACTCCGGCAAGCGCGCCTCCTCGGAGTGCTGCGCTCCTGTTGAGGATGTGCCAGAGAGTTCCACCGGCAAGAGCAAGAAGTCCAAGGCTGCTCCGGCAGAGACCAAGAAGGTGCCCGCCAAGGAAGATGGCTCGGGAGGAACTTTCACCATAAGTTCCACCCTCGATAGCAAATAGGAAAGCGCGCTCGTTGCCTTCCTGCGGGCGAATGTCGATGTGTTTGCATGGCAACCATCTGATATCCCCGGTGTTCCCAGGAAGGTGATTGAGCACCACATTGCCGTCTGTCCACACGCGCGGCCCGTCAAGCAGAAGGTCAGGAAGCAAGCTTTGGAGCGGCAACAGTTTATTGCCGAACAAATTAAGAAGTTGGAAGCGGCAGGCTTGGTTAGAGGAGTACTTCATCCAACATGGTTGGCCAATCCAGTTGTAGTGCGCAAGGCGAATGGAAAATGGAGGCTATGTATTGATTATACAGATATCAATAAGGCCTGTCCAAAAGATCCTTTTCCCTTGCCGCGCATCGACCAGATTGTGGACTCCACTGCCGGCTGCGACTTGCTGTCATTCCTTGACGCCTATTCAGGCTATCACCAGATTTTCATGGCCAAGGAAGACGAAGAGAAGACCGCATTTATCACCCCATGTGGTACGTATTGCTTTTTGCGTATGCCTTTCGGGTTGAAAAGTGCTGGTTCTACATTTGCAAGAGCGGTCCAGATTGGTTTTGAACCCCAGCTACACAGAAATATGGAAGCTTATATGGATGACATAGTGGTCAAAACCAAGGACAAGGCGACGCTCATATCAGATTTAGAAGAAACATTTGCCAATCTGCGCAAGATCAATTTAAAGCTCAACCCTGAGAAGTGTGTGTTTGGTGTCCCGTCCGGCAAGCTTCTCGGGTTCTTTGTATCTCAACGTGAAATTGAAGCAAATCCCGACAAGATCAAAGCAATCGAGCAAATTGAAGCGCCAAGACGTGTCAAGGATGTGCGTCGCCTTGCCGGCTGCGTCGAGGCTCTGAGTAGGTTCATCTCAAAATCTGCTGAGCGCGCCCGGCCCTTTTTCAAAATATTGAAGAAGGCAGGTCCAATGAAGTGGACTCCGGAGGTGGAGGCAGCGCTGCAGGATTTGAAGAAGTACCTCTCCTCTCCGCCAGTCCTAGTCGCGCCAAAACCACAAGAGCCGTTGCTGCTATATTTAGCGGCAACAAATCAAGTGGTGAGTGCCGCGCTAGTGGCAGAGAGAGAAGTTGATGAAGAAGCAGCGGCAACGGCAGGACCGCCAAGCGACAAGCCGGGATCCTCCCCGGCAGGGTCTGGTGCTGACAAAGCAGGATCTGCGCAGCCAAATGAATCAATTCAGAAGAAGAAGATGGTGCAGCGCCCGGTCTATTTTGTCAGCTCCCTTTTACAGGGGGGCTAGGTCAAGATATTATGGTGTGCAGAAGCTGCTCTTCGGCCTCCTCATGGCCTCGAGGAAGCTGCGCCATTACTTCCAAGCACACGAGATCACCGTTGTCACTAACTTTCCATTGCAGCGGATTTTGCAGAACCCAGATGCTACCGGCAGGATTGTGGAGTGGGCTTTGGAGCTGTCAAGTTTTGGTCTCAAGTTCGAAAGTATTTCGACCATCCAAAGCAGAGCCTTGGCGGAGTTCATTGCAGAATGGACCCCAACTCCAGATGAAGAGGTTCCAGAGTCAACTCTCCCCGGCAAGGAAACGAATCAAAAGTGGATTATGTATTTTGATGGGGCTTTCTCGCTGCAAGGCGCCGGTGCTGGCGTGCTGCTTGTCGCACCCACCGGAGAGCACCTCAAATACGTGGTTCAGATGCATTTTCCCCGGGAGAGGTCAACAAACAATACTGCCGAGTATGAAGGATTACTTGCCGGTCTCAGGATCGCGGCAGACCTTGGAATCCAGAAGCTTATTGTCAGAGGTGATTCTCAACTTGTCGTCAAGCAAGTCAATAAAGATTATCAAAGCCTGTTGATGGGCTTATGTAGATGAAGTGAGAAAGTTGGAAGAGCATTTTGACGGCCTGCAAATGGAGCACGTTCCTCGTGCAGAAAACAGCATTGCTGATGGCATGTCAAAGTGCGTTGCTCTCAAGTTACCTGTGGAACCAGGGACTTTTGTGCTTCGACTGACTCAACCATCCGTAACACCATCAATGAGACAAGAGAAGAGGAGAAAGTTGAGTTCCGGCAAGTACTTCCCGGCAGAGTTCCCAGAAGCCACCGGCAAAGAAGTTGCCAGGAACGACGCCAAGCTTGCCGGAGAGCGACAGGCTCCGGCAGAGCCTCAAGCTCTTGCCGTCAAGACAAACGCTCCCGCCAAGCTTGCCGGGGAACAGCAAGCTCCGGCAGGGTCTCAGGCCCTTGCTGTCGAGACGATTTCTACCGCGGCAGAAGACAGGCCTTTAGTCCTTGCTGTCGAGCCCCAGGCTCCGGCATGGGCACATCACATCGTCCATTTCCTTCAGACAGGAGAACTCCCTGAGGAACAGGAAGAAGCGGAAAAAGTAGCCCGGCGGTCCAACATGTACCAGTTCGTGGACAATGTCCTGTACAGAAAGAGGCCGAACGGTGTGAAATTGAAGTGCATTTCTCGGGAAGATGGACTGGAGCTGTTGGCAGAGATACATGGAGGCATATGTGGCTCCCACATAGGATCAAGAGCACTTGCCGGTAAGGCATTCCGGCAAGGTTTCTTTTGGCCCACTGCTCTCCAGGATGCAACTGCGCTAGTAACCAAGTGTGAAGCATGCCAGTTTCATTCAAAGAAATTACATCAACCAGCTCAAGCTCTTCAGACAATCCCTCTCTCCTGGCCATTTTCGGTCTGGGGGCTCAACATCTTGGGCCCTTTTCCCCGTGCTACCGGGGGCTTTGAGTACTTGTACGTTGCGATCGACAAGTTTACAAAGTGGCCGGAAGTGGAAGCAGTGAGGAAGGTGACAGCACAGTCAGCCGTCAAGTTCTTCAAAGGAATAGTTTGCCGCTTTGGTGTACCAAACAGGATCATCACCGACAATGGCACACAGTTCACGAGCCGCACCTTCATGCAGTATGTCCAAGACCTTGGCGGCAAGATTTGTTTTGCTTCTGTTGCCCACCCGAGGAGCAACGGCAAGGCGGAAAGGGCTAATGCTAAAGTGCTGCGAGGCCTCAGGACGAGGACTTTCGACAAGCTGCGCAAGTGCGGAAGGCGCTGGGTTGATGAGTTGCCGGTGGTTCTTTGGTCAATCAGGACGACACCGAATCGAGCCACCGGCCAGACACCCTTCTCCCTAGTATATGGGGCGGAAGCAGTTCTCCCCACGGAACTCACATACGGGTCACCTCGAGTGCTCGCTTATGATGAGCTTGAGCAAGAGCAGCTGCGGCAAGATGACGCTACGCTCCTTGAGGAAGATCGTCTTCAGACTGCTGTGCGAGCTGCACGCTACCAGCAAGCTTTGCGCCGCTATCATAGCCGCAAGGTTCATGCCCGAAGTCTTGAGGAAGGCGACCTTGTTCTTCGGCGCGTTCAGTCCGCCAAGAATTCCAACAAGTTGACGCCGAAGTGGGAAGGCCCTTATCGGGTAGTGCGAGTCACCAGGCCTGGCGCAGTCCGCCTGGAGACCGAAGATGGCGTCCCAGTGAGCAACTCCTGAAATATCGAGCATCTTCGTAAGTTCTACCCATGAGGCGCGGTTGCCGGGTCTCCCGGCAACCCCTTTTGTACAAGTCTTGCCGCTGAAGCATGTAATCCTTTGTACAAAGCCAGTGCAGACCCTGTGCATAGTTGAATAAAGCTAAGTGTTTTGCAAATCTTGTTGATGTTCATGTTTACTTATGTGCATGTTTGTCTGAGATATTGTATTACACTTATCTCCAGCAAGTGCTAACGAACCGCCAAGGTTCCATATCTCTATTTTCTCTTCTTTCTTTTTCTCAAAGGACAGAAGGTTCCCTCGCATGCAAGTTTGTCGGGGGGGAAAGGATGGTATGGATACCGGCAGGCGATGTTCAAGGTTAACATCTTGCCGGAAGGAGCACAGCGACCAAAAGCTAAGTTACAGAAACTTTAAACAAATTTTTCTGTTTTTGTTATTCTCCTTGAACGATTTCAACTCTTGTATGGAAAACCTGCACGCGAAGGAACCTTGTTGTGATCAGTTGCGCTCTTACTCTGTTTCGAGTCCGCTCAACAGTGTAGGTGGCTGCACTGAAAACGTCAAGGTCTCTTGCCGGTAGCGGCACCGCCAGCAGGCTGCTAAAGTCCCGCACCTAGAGCTCACGGCAAGGGTGCGCGCGCTGGCAAGTTTCCGACCAAGCGTAGGGTGAATACATACAGAAAGAAATTAAACAAGGGGAATAGCATAGCATTCATCCAGAACGTAGCAAGTTATATTACATCAATCTTGCCGCAATTCTAACATAAGATAAACTATTCTTGGCATGGATGGCGGCGAGAAGTATGGCAGCTAATCCCGGCGATCGCCTTCAACTCTCTTGACTTGGCTTACCCTGTCGACGATGGGCGCGACAAGTTCTTCTGCTGCCTTGAGATCTGCATCCTTCGGCAGGCGGTCAAGGACGTTGGCGAGGTTGATGCCGGGGTTCCTGTGCACCACCTTGACGAGCACCTTGCGGAGGACGGCCTGGCAGAGTTTGCGCGACTCACTGGCCAGATGAGCTTTTCGGTCTGAATGGAGCTGCTCCAGGGCATAAATCATTCCATCGAAGAACATGGTCAGCTTGGCGCTCGGGGACACCCTGTCATCAGAAGAGTACCTGAAGCTTTGCAGGCCCATGGTGGACAATTGCGCGGCAAGCCTTTCCGCGACGTCGACAAGCTTTTCAGTCCAGATTTGCACTCCGTGCACATAGTCATTGTGAGTGGCTGCGGCGCTCTTGACCAGCTCCTCCTCATCCCGGAGACTTTTGACAAGGGTCTTCTCGCGAGCTTCCGCGGCCTCAAGAGTCTCCTTCAGTGTGGATAGCTTCAGCTTCAGATCAGCGATGGATTCGTTGGCTGTGGAGAGCTCCTTGGTCTTGTCGGATACGGCAACTTGCGTCTCCATCAAGCTGTGGAGAGCTTTGTCTCTCTCGGTCTTGAGCGTTGAGATCTGCTTGCCGTGTTCCTCAAGATCTGCTTCCAGCTTCTTCACCCCATCGGCAAGCTTGTCCTTGGTGGCCTCTACAGCTTTGGCAGCATCGACGGCCTCCTTCAACTTGCCGGCATGATCTACAGTCAGAGCCTCGAGTGCCTCTTTGTGCTTCAGTTCCAGATCCTGGGTCCGCTGCGCGACAAGCCTTTCAATCTCCTCGTCTTTGGCGCGGAGCTTGTCGGCAAGTGCCTTCTCGCGAGCGGTCAGGTCATCATCATGAGCCTCAAGCCCAACACGGAGTTCCCTTAAGCGTGCTTCCTCTGTGGCAGCCTGTTGCTTGGCATCCTCCTGTGCCTTCTCCACGTCAGACTGCTTCATGAGGAGATCGTTCCATCTTTGACTCAACTGCTCTTGGCCAGTCCTCAACTCCTGAAAAGCTTCGGCAAACCAGGCCTGCATCTCCTCAACGCGTTTCTGGAGATCTGCTTCAACCTTGTCGACAACCGCGGCCCTGGAGTCTAGTTTCTCCTTCCGGGCGTGGTGGAGTGCTTGGAGCTTCTGGTAGTTGTCGTGCATGGCCTTGAGGAGCTTCTCTTCTTCAGATTTGCTGCTACTAGCGCTTGGTTCATCAACGACCTCGAGCCCAGCGGCGGCAATGGCATCCTCATCAAAGACTTCCCCTTCAGTTGGCGCCCTAGTGCTTGCCGTGCCTGGGATGCTGACGAACAAGTTGTCGCCAATCTTGAGGTACTTGCTTGACGAGGGAGCTTCGGATGTTAGTGGTTGTTCCTCAACAGCCGCCTCCCCGACAGCTGGGGGCTCTGTGTCCGGTGTAGCGCCTGGCGCTCCTGCGGCAGGGATGCCATCAGTACGGTCACTAGCCTCCTCGCCGGCCCTCTCGGCAGATTCCTTGGCGGCCTCTTCCCGTGTAGCCCTGGCAGCTTCGGCGCTGGCATCCTTGGCGGCCTCGGTAGCAGCGTTCTTGGTGGCTTTGGCGGCTTCGGCGGTAGCATTCTTGGCGGCCTCCTCAGCAGCAAGCCTGTCGGCCTCGGCGGCAGCATCCCTGGTGGTAGTCTTTGCCCTCTTCGCTATCCTCTGCTCCAATGTTTCCATATCCCTTTGGAGACAGGCCAAAGCAAAATAAATGAGTAAAATAGAACCAGAAATTTGGAAAGTAAAGGGTGCGGCAAGATCTTTACTCTTCTTCTTCTTCTCCTGAGCTAAAGGCAGAGAGGTCGAAGTCGACTTCTGCCACGGGAGGAGGTGGAGGGGTTCTCCTAGGCCGCTTGGCTGTAGCGGGCTTGGGTTGCTGATGAGCCTCTTGCCGCTGCGTCCCCTTGCCGGCTGCCCCCTTGCCGGGGGCTCCACCGCTCGAGGAAGGCTGGTGGGTTGTGGCCCCAGAAGCGGCGCTCCGAAGGACGCGCCTCTTCCTTGGCTCAAGAGTCGGGGCCTCCTCGTGCAGCTCCTCCTCGGCTGTGTCTACGGCAGAAGGGCCCCGGGAAGATGTGTCGCCCTGCTCTCCGACAGTCTTGTCCTGCCCGGCAAGATCCTCATCCGGCAGCGTTTCTCCTCCGTTGGTTCCCCCTTCCACGAAGCCAGCGCTGCCGGCCTCCGCGGCAAGATTTGCTTCCTCCGCCCTGCTGGCAATGTATGCCACTTCTTCCTCAGTGGTGTCGCGGACGAGGCCATCTTCTTCCCGGATGGCCCTCTCCGTCAGGTTGTCAAAGAATTGTTGCACTTGCTCTTCAGATGGCTCAATCCAAGATCTGTCAAGGCTGTGAGCGTCAAACGCCGGCATCATGGCGATGATTGGGCCTAGAGAGGAGTTGTTGCATAGAGGGACTATGCTTGCCGGCAGCTTGCATACCACGTCGCCCCTGAACAGTTTCTGGCAGAGAGCTGCGTGCTGCATAAATGTCAGATTGCCATTCAGCCCAGGGCGCAGTCTCATGATGTCTGCCGCGTTCTTGAACTGCCAAGCTGGCCTCCCTTTGTTCTGCAGAGGGGCAATGCGCCGGCGAAGGAAATCGGCGCCTATCATCTCTACTGTGAGCCCGGCAGCTCTGAGGCGGTGAATCCTGGTAGTAGCAACTGTGAGCTTCTTGTCGTCAGGGTCAAGGGCGCTCCAGTCATTGCTGCGCACTATCTTCGTCTGCCGCGGCAAGCAGAAAGGTTGGACTTCAGATTTTTCTGTCTCCCGAACCCAGCACCATCTGGCCCGCCATTCATCCCACTTCTCGCGGAAGGCCCCGTCTGGGTAGACCTCCTTGGTTCCTGGCCGTGGGATCCAAGCGATGGAACCAGAAAGGGCCTCGCCTTTTTGGATGCGGGGAATGAAGTAATGGTGGAAAAGAGCGGTGCTAGGAACTACTCCGGCAAAGTTTTCGCAAAGGTGAGCGAAAACGGACATGCAAGTTACGACATTCGGCGTGAAGTCCAAAAGTTGGAAGCCGTAGGTGAGCATGATGTCATTGAAGAAATCAGAGAAAGGGGGGCAGAGTCCGCAGTAGAAATAATCGGCAAAGAAGTGGTATTTATTTGGGCCGCCCCTAGAAGAACCTGGACTCACGGCGGTGGCCGGATGCGCTGTCGTCTCTGTCGCCCACATGAACTGATACTGCTCCCTCAGCGCGTCCGCATCAAGCGCCGGGGGGAAGACGACGTGCTCCTTCCGCATCTTCGCCAGCTTGTTCTCCGAGACAGTGGCGTCCACCTCCTTGCCCTTGCTTGCTTTGGGCGGCATGGCGGCTGTGGAGGCTGAGGCTGAGGACGGGGAGGGAGTGGAGGCGCGGATGGATGAGAGGGGCTCTGTTTCGACTCAAGGAAGAAGACGACGGTGGTTACCAGATTGGAAAAGACAAGAGGTAAATGAGCGGCGCCTCTGCGGATTCCTTCTTATGGGGAGGACGCGAGGCCGCCTCTTTATTAAAATAATATTGAAACGCTTCGCGAGCGCGCTGCTGTAACAGCCGCGCTGCGCACGTCCCTCACGTCCCGCATTCAATGGGCGTCGTGGGCGACGCAGTGAATGGAATGATTACGGTGGATAACTCCTGCCACGCGTGCCCGTGCACTGTTTGGGCCTGGCCCAACAACGCCTCGCACCCGTGTATGGCCCAGGCCTGGGGGCTCCTGTCGGTGCACTAAGGATTGGGTCCCTTAGTACCCCGTACTTGTGCACGGACAGTTGTAGCTGCACCTGCGGCAAGGCCTGCCGGGGGACAACCGAATGCAAGCTCATAAAGTCAAGGAGGCACCCAAGACAAGGCAATAATCAGAAGATAGAAGACTGAAGGCTGGAGCCCCGGCAAGATCTTGCCGGGATGGCTCACGGCCCCGGCAAGGCTCGCACCCGGCAAGACCTCGCCACTCTGTCACCGCTCCAGTGCAGCGACTAGCTTGTCGTTTAGTTGTTGTCCTCCTGGGTGCGTGTCAGATGCTAGTGGTGGAAGGGCTTAAGTGGTGCTGATGGGACAGCTTCTTTTCCCATCCCCAAGACGCTAAGGGACACCTCAACGGAGCATTTAATGTTCTTGTCCTAAACCGTCAGTGTTAGGTATGATAGAACTGTAGCTACTTTTACACCTCATGTATGCCCTGTACGCCACTGTTGGTGACCCCTTCGAACATATAAAAGGAGGCCCAAGGCGTAGCTACAGGGGGGTCGGATCTTCTCTAGCCCATTCTGCATGTGTAGCTGCTGAGCACTGTAGCGCTCCCAGAACTTAAGCTAGAACACATCTAATACAACCAAGCAGGAGTAGGGTTTTACGCATCTTTGCGGCCCGAACCTGGGTAAAAATCCCGCGTGTTGATCATCAGATCTGCTCTCTGTACAAACCCTTCTCCCTGCCGAATCGTAAAGGGGTCCTCGCGATCCCATATGTGTCGTTTCTCTGACACATGTAGTGCTCTTAAGGTATAGGGCACAAAGGACTTATCAAATTTTTAATGAAAATTATGTGCATGCACGTTGTGCTCTTACATTAAAAAAAGAAAATAGAGTTTTTTTACGCCAACAATATCATAAAATTTATTTCTTCGCCAATCAATTTACCGGCAAAAATTTAATGATATTTCGACCATTTTGCATTTTTCTTTTCTTTAGAAATCGGGTGCACCTACCCGCCGGTTCGGAAGCTCCCGTCATTGAAGTCAGACAGGAAAAAAAACGCAAAATAATGCATGCAGTGGACGTACCTAATATTAGAATCATATCCAAGGGATGGCGATTCTAACTAGTCGGGCGAGTCATATTGGACGGCAGTAGCTTAAGACATACCTTGCGATTAGCCGCGACGATTTTGTCATTATCTTAGTATATGGTAACAGCACTTTAGGCCGTATCACAGCAGCACTTTATGCCAGCCACGTCCACCTCACGTCCTCACGCCATTGCTACGGTAACTATAACTTGAATGCTACTAGTGCCTGTTTTTTTTTCTTTTTTGCGGAGTACTAGTGGCAGTTCTGGCAACCGGCTTGATGCAGCTCCGCGCATACTCTACATGCTTTGGACAGGAATAGTAGCACGCGCATGCATCCCTGACACGAATATGAAGTACGCATGTCCATCGGAGTTGTCCTGTGTCATGTGTCACGCGCGTCAATTAGCAGGGTCCACCAGTAGAAATACGGCCACGGCGTGACCCGGTAAAACCCAATACAATTCAATACGAGCAATCACACTGGCCCCACCACGTACTGTTTGCATGCAGCGTTTATCCCAATGAATGAAACGACGGTTGTGATACGCGCTACAGACGGAACGCGAATGAAAAAAAAAAGGTGTGGAGACAGTAGATAAGTCCGCAGGATCATATAGTGTTTCCAATTGAGCCACAGGCAGAGAGGGGGCTGCAGTTCCCATCAGAGATTTGTAGTAGCTCATGGCTATTTGTAACTTTGCCTTGTCATCAAAGTGCTCTACCCCTTTGTGAACAAGGACTCTGATCTTGTTTCTCCTTGAATGACAGTTTGCAGCAACATGAAAGAAGCTTGTGTTCTCATCTCCAGAGATGCAGAAGTTAATCTTGACTCACCGTCTCCACATTGTTGTTTGCCACAAAATCAGTTGTTCAGCTTTTGAAGAAGCAAACTTTCTCAATGAGAGTTCCAACTGAGAGAGGGTTCTCCGTTCCTCGACTGCATCCAAGTATGCAACCACATGCTTGTTGTTTTCAATGAGTAGAGGTATGCCAAGTTTCATTCTGCTACATCTTCTTAAGCCAGTTCTGACATGTCTCATCTTGAAGTTTAGCAGCATAGGTGAAGCTGAGATGTTTCTGTAGCCTCGGTTCCAACCATCAGTGATGATTTTCATTGTGTCCTCCCTCTCCAGACAATGATTTTCAAACCGAAACAATTTGCTCTTGCGCACTTGGTCATCAAACTGCAGCAATATTGGTGTGTGATCCGAGGTGATAGCAGGAATTACTGCTATGGAGGTGTTAAGATATGCCAAATTCCATTCCCCATTGACCAAACATCTATCAATGCGTTCCAAGGTTGGGTTAGATCTCTTGTTGGACCATGTGAACTGCATGTTATCTATTTGTATGTCATCCAACCCAGTTGACCGGATCCAATCATTGAAAAGTTCCATAAGGCTCCAATTCAAATGACTTCTGGATTTCTCAAAATCAATTCTATACATGTTGAAATCACCAAGCAAAACCCACGGTCTTGTGGTGACACTTGCAACCTGATCCGTCACTTATAAGAAATATGTTCTGCCCTCGTCTTCACATGGTGCATAAACGGTGGTGAGTGTGAAATTCATGTTGCTAGTAGTACTCAAAAAATTTGCCGCAATGTGGTACTTGTGTTGGCTCTGGATTTGACAGTTGAAAGTTGATTGATCCCAAGCTAAAAGAATTCCCCGCGCGGAACCTTACGCGGGTACATAAGAGAACGAACGCAGCTGGGCAGGCAGTATCTCTTTTTCTTTGATACAGTTGATTGTAGATAGTTTTGCTTCCCGGAGATAAAGAATACTAGGAGAACATGAGATAAAAGTTTGTTTAGCCAGTGATGGATTTGGAAACCAGTCTTTTCAAGCGGGGATATCGTGGCGACGATGGCATCCCTTGTGGTGAACTTGTGTCCTCGGGCTCCGCCGTTGCGACGATGTCTGCTCCAGCGTCGGTGCGGAGCTTGTGAGGTACTCCAGGAGCAGATGCAGATTGCGGTCAACATCGATGACATCTGGAAGACGAAACGTGTGTTGGGTTCATGGTTGATGGATGGCAGGTATGGTTTCCTCCTTTGGCGTCTTAGTCATGGTGGGATGTCAGATCTGGAGTTTGATGACGTGCCCGGGGTGTACCCCGGTCTGATTCGTCCAATGGCAATGGCTTCATCTTTGGTGAGCCACCTTGAAGGTACGCAAAGCTGCACATCAGCGATGGAGTCGCGTCGAGTTCGGGTGAGGAGGTGATCCATTTTTTTTTCTTTGGTGGCTGTTGTTGTGGTACCAGAGGCAGGTGACGAACGTTGGTGTCAAGCTCAGCGATGTTTTGCTATCTTTTCAGTTTTGTCATGTCAGTCCTTATGTGACTTGTAATTTGATCTTTATGTTATTAATGAGACACGTATTACCATGCAAAAAAAAAAGAGCGTACCCCCTCACCCCAGCTATCGCTACATATATTTGGGTCAGCTCATTAGCTCTTTCAGGTTTTTTTATGCTTTTTCATTTTTTGTTCTTTTCTTTCTTTCTTTTTATTTATTATTTTATTTTTTACTCATGTGTGTTATTTATTTATTTTCTCTATTCTATTTTTTGTAATCATAAATATTTTTTGAATTCTCGGATACCTTTGTGATAGTGGACATTTTTTAAATTCCCAAGCATTTTTACAAATTCGCAAACATTTTTAAAATCATGATCATTTTTTGAATACGCGAACATTTTTTACAAAGAGCATATTACGAGAGTGTGCTCATTTTGTTTGAAATCCCTGAACATTCTATATTTAATCAGTGAACATTTTTTAATTGACAAACATTTTTTGAAATACACCAACATTTTTTGCTGTGTCAAATATTTTTGAAATGCATGGATTGTTTTCGAATACATTAACGTTTTTTAAATCAGCGGAAATTTTTTCATTTCATGGAATATTTTTGGAATTCACATTTTTTTCTAAAAATGATGATTTTATTGAAATTGTGATTATTCGTTAAAATTTCACAATTATTTTTTGAATAAACAAAGAAATTCAAAATCATGCATATTTTTTATTTCCTTTATATTTTTTTCTCCAAAATCATGAACATTTTACGTATATGCAAACATTATTTTAAAATCACAAACATTTTTTTGTATTTTTTTTTAGGCGTACATTTTTTGTATATGCAAATGTTATTATTTATTGATTATTGTTTTCAAAATTGACTATTTAAAAAAATTCATGATTTTTTTAGATCCTGATTTATTTAAAGAAGAAAAAAATAAAATGAAAAAAACCGGACGCCCCGCACATGGGCTGGCCCAAAAGGGTACGCTAGGGGAGTGGGGTGCACGTTGAGCCTCCTCCGAACGTGCAGCGCGCCAAATAGGACATCCCTTTCTCGAAATCACTAATTGAGGAGTACTCCTTTCAACGATCATTCTCACTCCAGGTTACGACAAGTGGCGCACTGCATGTGTGCCACTTGTTGCAACCTGGGAGTTTTCTCTTTTTTCGTAGATCCGTATTTTTAAAACGTTTTATCTTCTAAACCGTGCGTCCAATCTCAAACTGTTTTCACCGTTGGGTTCCTCGCGTCGAGATCTTCAAACTAGATCCCATGTTGATTAATTTTAACGAAAACAAATTTCACGAAAAAACCGTGCCTCTCGCGATAGAAAAAAACAGAAAACGTGGTTTTTTCGTTTCCAAGAGGCACGGCCGTGCCTCTCGCGAAGGTAAAATCATGCCTTTCGCGGAAGCAAAACCGTGCCTCTCGCGAAAAAAAATACGTTTTTTTTCCTTTCCAAGAGGCACAGTCGTGCCTCCCGCGAAAGCAAAACCGTGCCTCTCACGAAAAAAAACAAAAAATGCGTTTTTTCTCTTTTCGAGAGGCACGGCAGTGCCTCTCGCGGAAGGTAAACCGTGCCACTCGCGGAAGCAAAACCATGCCTCTCGCGAAAAAACACGTTTTTCCCTTTCTGAGAGGCATGGCCGTGCCTCTCGCGAAAGCAAAACCATGCCTCTCGCGGAAGCAAAACCGTGCCTATCGTGAAAAAAAAAATAGAAAACACGTGTTTCCGCTCATAAAAATTAAAAAAAATCTTGCAGAAGCTAAGAAAGACCGGTGAAAAACCGGAACACAAAAAAAAGCCGAAATAAACTAATCTAAAAAGCCGAAAACGCGTGTGAAAAAATAAAAAATAAACAAAATCCGAAGGGAACGCTCAGAGCACGATACATGGCGGCAGCTAAAAACGCGCGAAGTGACGACGCGTGGGAGTGATCATTCGAAGGCTTCCGAGGGAGTGCTCCTCAACTAGTTGCTTCCTCCCCTTCTTCTCTCCTTAGTGCACATCAAGAATTTGGGATAAGGAAAAAAGGCCATGTGGAGCCCACTAACGACCGCATTAAGCGATTGGATCTAATCCCTTGGTTTGGGGTTCTCCCGTAATTAGCGTGCTCCGAGCCTTGCCACCCGGCCGCGTCTGTTGTTCACGATGTGATTCATACGGCCACGGTGCAACTTAGGCTACTTCACTTATCAATTCTTACAGCCCCGATCAACAAACTAGCCAAGGTTTAACACATCCCTGTCTACTAATCTTCCTGACTCTCCACTCTCATCTTGACATCTTGATTCATTGTCAAACTTATACATCAGTTTTTTGTTGTTTTTGGTTGTGTGATCAGTGGCATTATGATTTTATCTTGTACGTGTCCTAGAAATTGAAGCAAATTATCTAGTACAATTCCTATTTGTGATACAAATTTTCCTATGTCAAATTTAGCTAATCCCCCATTGCAATTCATCAGCTATGAAGAGAAAAACACTAATTGTAGAGGCCAATTTAAACTAATACAAGTTCAGTATGATTCTCATCTTCGTCCTCTAATTAAATGTTCCGATGACGAACTTCATTAAATGTTCGAGGTCTTCATCAGCAAGCAAGTTGGATGCACACCCACTTAGTTGCATTAGTACACTTATAGCTCTAGTGCATCTGTTGCATGACAATCTCTACTTTTCGCATCAATATTGATTGTAAGGCCTCTCCATTGCCTAACGATCAACCGCGTTGATGTGAGACTTTCTCCACTTTTTTTCTTCTTATAAACCCCCATCGTCATTCTCTTTGACATCCGAAGTGCCAAGACCGTGGCTCACGCTCGTGTGGGAGTTGAATAGTTGAAGCAACAAAAGTGTGACTTAATTGCTTGGTTTGGCACCCGGGTTAGTTCATGATTTGATGTTTCTATGCAAGGAAGAAAAAACATGACATGCTTATCATGATTAAGTGTGTATGGTTTTGCTTTCTTTATCATTTTTATTTGGAAAGGCAATGATTGTTTTTTGCATGTTTATGTTTTATTGTTTCAATGTCAAATTGGTAGACCATTGCAGTCAATCACTTCTGTCTTAAGTTCATATCAAAGTTAATTATATGATCAAGTTTGTGTTGGGTATCATGCCATATCAAAAATTATCTTTGTTTTACCTACTCGAGGACGAGTAGGAATTAAGCTTGGGGATGCTGATACGTCTCCAATGTATCTATAATTTTTGATTGTTTCATTCTATTATTATACCATTTTTACATATCTTGGCATTAATTTGTATTAATTTTATTGACTAATCTATTAATCTAGTGTCAATTCATGTTTTTTGCATGTTTTTTGTTTCGCGAAAGATCCATATCTAGGAAGGTCCAAATGCGAAGAAATTTTACGGTGATTCTTTTTGTAATATATCTGATTTTTTGGGCATAAGAATCAATGCAGGACGAGGCTTGTGGTCCCCACTAGCCAGGGGGCATGCCCACCCCCAGGGCGTGGGGACCAGGCTTGTGGGAAAATCGTAAGTCGGTTGGAGCTCTCTTTCGGGTGCAAGGAAGCTAATTATGAGAAAAAAATCGTCTTTAAAATTTCAGCCCGATCGGAGTTCCAGCTATAAAAGAAAGGGTGTTCGGCCAGAAACCCTACCGCGAAACAGAGAACAAAATAGAGAGAGAGAGAGAGAGGGAGGGAGGGAGGGAGGGAGAGAGGGAGAGAGAGAGAGAGAGATCCAATCTCAGAGATGCTCCCGCCTCCCGGGATCCATGGCGGCCAAGGACCAGAGGAGGAACCCTTCTCATCTAGGGGAAAGGCAAAGCAAGAAGGAGGAGGGGGCTCTCTCCCCCTCTCTCTCTCTCATGGTGGCGCTGGAGCACCGCCGGGCGAACCATCGTAATGGCGATCCACTCGAACAACTTCAACGCCGTCATTACCAACTCTCCCCCCTCTATGCAACAGTGTAACCTCTCTCACCCCGTAGTAATGTTTACTTAAACCTAGTGCTCTATTTTATATATTATTATCCAATGATGTATTGCACCTCTATGATATTTGAGTAGATTCTTTTTATCCTGCAGGCTAATTGTGGTATGCTATGATTGATAAGAGTTGTGTGTTATTATGGTGTTGTCTTATGGTGCTCTCCGTGTCGTGCAAGTGTGTAGGATCCCCGTTGTAGGGTATTGCAATATGTTAATGATTTTCTTATAGTGGGTTGCGGGAGTGACATAAACATAAACTCGGGTTAATGAGTTGTTGTATATGGAATTGAAGAGAACTTTTTACTTAATGCTATCGTCAGGTTTTACCTTAATGAAGCTTTGGTAGTTAGAGTTCCAATCATAAGAACAGGTGATACAAGTACGAAAAGTATGTTAGCGTATGTCTCTCCCTCACATCGTATGATAAGTATCACTACCGTGTCATATTCAATTGCCTAGGAACAAATCTTTTCTTATTGTTCTTAAAAACATTTACTTTATTGTTCTTTTATTAAAAAAGCAACTAACTCTTTATTATCTTGCAAAACTATCTTTTTATTCTCGCAAACTAGTTTTATTTCTTGTTTCTAGGTAAAGCTAGCATAGTGTGCGTAGAGTTGTATTGATGGTAGATAGAACTTGAGAGAATATTAATTCGACTTTTAGCTCCTCGTTGGGTTCGACACTCTTATTTATGGAAAAGGCTGCAAGTGATCCTCTATACTTGTTGGCTATCAATGTATTATTACATACATGAAATATTATGTTATTTTACAATATAATACTTACCATTTTTGAAACCTTTTGGCAAATTACTTAAAACCAGTTGAAAAAATCACAAACATATATTTTTATATTATCTAACGCTCTTTTTTCATTATTTTTCTGAACTCTAGTAAATAAAAAGCCAAAACCTAAATTAACCAACCTAGAGGGTCGCGTATTTACACTAACTTCGCATTATTTTTCTTACAATATCAGGTGCCACCACTCCCCCCCCCCCCATCCATGCCAAGGGTGGGCGTGGGTGTCACCCCGCATGACACATGACACAAGCGCAAGTTACGCATGTGCGTTAGCACACCACATGGCAACCAGGTAGCGTTCGAAGCTTGGTTTTCTCTGACATTCCAGTTTTTTGTGTTGTATGCTTTGATTTTTGATATTTTTGTTTGTTTTCCTCAATTTCTCTTTTCAGATTTCATCAAACTATGTTAAGAGTGCAACTACGTCGAGTATTAGTAGTATAGATTGCACTGTGCATGAAGTACATGTTGCACATGGGAGTACATTTTAAGCATATGGGGAGTACATGTCACATTTGGAGTACAATTTGCACATGCTGGGAAGTACATGTTGTGGAACGCGGGTAGTTGAGAAGTGCGTGTTGCACCGAGGACTACATGTCGCAGTATGCATGAGGTACATATTGCACCATGTGAAAGTTGAGAAGTACAGTTTGTACCGAGGAGCGAAAGTTGGACTCTACGGGTAGCACAATTTAAACCTCACGTGAAGTACAAGTTGTAATGGGGAGTATAGGTTACGCCATGTGAGAAGTACATGACACGTTTGGAGTACATTTGCAGCATGCGGGGAGTACATGTCACATTTGGAGTAGCACACGGGAAGTCGAGAAGTGTGTGTTTCACGGGGACTAAATGTTGCACTATGCACGAAATAGACATTGCACCACATGGAAGTTGTGAAGTACAAGTTGTACTGAGGAGCAGAAGTTCCACTATGTGGGAAGTACAAGTTGCAATAGGGAGTGTAGGTCACACTGCGCATGTAGTACATATCGCATCGAGCAGGAAGTACAAGTTGCATCGATGAATATAGATCACACTACACTGTAGGTCACACCATGAATATAGATACAAGTTGCATCGAAGTACATATCCCGCATGTATACCAGTTGCACCACATGGTAGTACACAACTCATTGGAAGTACAAATATGTTACCTTGTGAAGTACAAATATATTATCCAGGAAGTACATGTTGTCACTGCCAGAAGTGCAATTTGTGTTCAATAAAATGCTTGTCAAATCTTATCAATATGGGCTAATTTCGAAGATATCGACCTAAGAACGGAGCAGTAAAAACATTTTGTAATTTGGGCGTCTAGTTGAAAAATGTTTCGATTTGAAATTTAAATTTTAGCGAAAAAACACATACGTAGATACAACCCTTCACCCCTCAGATCCATGAACAAAAATACCTTACGCCACTTGTCATCACCCGAGACATTTCGCCCGAAAAAATACCTATTTTCCCCGCAAAAAATAAATGTTTACAAGTTTATCCCTACATAATGATTACCAAACTTTTATACTATGTCAGCAACTGATAAAATTTGGAGCTAGAACTCTTTTACGACTAACATGGGACGAACCCAGCAACGCTCACGACTATACTTGGGCATATGTCGGGCCGGGCCGGGCTTCGGGCCGGACCGAAAAAAGCCTGATGCTAAAACCCAGGCCCGATCCCGGCCCGACCCAACCGTCAGGCCTAACTTATTAGGCCCAAATCTGGCCCGAGCCTGAACCCGGCCCGAACTCGACAAGGCTCGACCGGCCCGGCCCGGCTACAGCTTAAATTGAGTTTCCCACAGGCCCAGCCCTGCCCGATCCGACCATCGGACTCAATTTTCAAGCCCAAACCCAGCCCGATGTCACGATTAGGCCCGGCCCGGCCCGGGATTTCCGGGCCGTCCGGGCCGGGCTGCCCATGGCCAGGTCGTCCACGGCCAACCCAAACGGATCGCCTGACGAACGAGCAGCACAAGACTTATCCCCTCGCCGTTACCTTCCCGCCACAGGCTGCCGCGGCGACTCAACCCACACACACACACGCACACACTGACACAAAGGCAGCAGCAGCAGCGGAACTAAGCATGTGGTCGGGAGCGGCAGCCGCGGCGGCGGCGCGCGCCGTCTCCCCGCCGCTCCACGCGCCGACGTCCCTCTCCGGGCGGCGCGGCGTGGGACGGCCGTCGACGGTGTCGGTGCGCGCGGGCGGCGGGCTGATGGACTTCGTGGGCGGCGACCTGGTGAAGCCGGACCTGGGGCGGTGGCTGGACGACGTGGAGAAGCACAAGTCGCTGGCCATCTACCCGCCGCACGAGGGCGGCTACGAGGGCCGCTACCTCAACCGCCTCCGCTACCAGGGCTACTACTTCCTCGACCTCTCGGCGCGCGGCCTCGGCGACCCCGAGTCCACCCTCACCAAGATCCACCCCGTCTGCCCGGTCCGTCGGCAGAACCGATCGTCGTCCCTCTCCGTTTCACCGCCATTAATGTCATCTGCTCTGCTGCTTAACGGCTGACTCGGGTGTGCTGCTTGCTGCTGCAGCCTAGCCTCGGGAGGCAGCCGGTGGCGAGGTGGTACTTCCCGCCGGAGGTGGACTACAGGCTCAGCCTGCTGCACCCGGACGCCAAAGGGCTCATCGTCTGGGTCTACGAGGCCAAGGTCTCTCAGACAGACTCTCACCGCTCTCACACGATTACTCATCGGCTCTATGGTTTCTCATCGTTTTCCCGTGTTCGTTCCGTTAGCAGGTTCTGTCCAAGGCCGAGCTGCAGTTCCTGGCCATGCTCCCCGACCTCCGCCCCAAAGTCAGGGTGATCGCCGAATGCGGCAACTGGTACGTACATCGGCCACCACCTGAAATTTCACCCAAATACATCAGAACCTGTGAATAACTTTCGAGCCGATTTGATTGATGCAGGAGAAAATTCATCTGGAAACCGCTGAAACAAATATCGGGCCTCGAGCCTGATCCGGACGCCGAGGAATGAGGAGCCACCGTCCGGCAGCTGCCTCGTCTCATCTCTCGCCTTACACTCTGTTTTCAGCTTTGTACTAAAGAGGACAATGATGTACATACATACGTATACATTTGACATCTGGGCTCAGTTAATTCCACAAGAGGATCATCAATCGTGTAACACCTTTCAAACATACACATATCCAAACAATTAAATCATATATGCAAGCTTACACGCGTCTCTGGTACAGTCAGAGTCAGAGAGGCCTCGACTTCAGGATTCAGGTCCACTGCATAGGTCGCCAAAATGTTCAGCGCCGTAGGTACACGAGGTCGGTCCTGAGCAGGAACGGGTAGCCGATCCCCCTCCTCCTGGAAGGGAACATGACGAAGAGGAGGCTGACGACGAAGCCGACGACGAGGGGCACGGTGTTCACCACCTTCCTGGGCGCGTCGGGGTAGTAGCAACGGACGATGTCGTGGTGGGAGGCGGCGAAGGTCACGAACGCCACCAGGGAGAGCGCGGTGTGGAACAGGTCCGACCACCGCAGCCTGTACTTCTCCGGCTCCCTCGGCGCCCTCCTCCGGTTTCCCCCGGCGCAGAACGTCGCGATGCCCGTCGGGGTGGCGACGCCGTAGCGGAGCCGGCCCGTGGCGGAGCGGAAGCTGTCGGTGAGCGTGAAGAAGACGCAGGAGGCGGCGCAGAGCAGCACGAACACGCCGGTGAGCACGCGGTTGACGCGCGCGCACTTGCCATCGTCGGTGACCAGCGGAGCGAAGATGGCGAAGGTCAGGATGGTGGCCGTGGGGAGGAGCACGTTGAGCCGGGCCGTGCCGCTGAGGACGAGGTTCATGACCAGGATGAAGCTCGAGGTGTCGTCGGCGTCGTCATCGTCGGCTTCTTCTTGGTGCGGTTCACCGGCGTCTTTGCTGGTCTGATCAATCAGCACCTTGTATTCTTCTCCTTGCTCAGCCATTGATAGTGCGTGTGCAAGGAGGTGTGAGATTGCTGGGTTTGATGAGACGAGAAGGTAACAGGGTTAGTTAAAAGAGAGAGCTGGAATGAGCAAGCGCTGAGAAGAATCTGCCTGGCTTTCGGTGTTGATGGCTTCGGACATGGAAGAAAGGATTGCTTTCGCAAGTGCAGCGAGGCAAACGGAGCATTGCCATCACGCACAAGCAAAGAACATTACCGCCTATGAGAAAATAATGTGCAGATTCAACAGGGGTGAAAGAGGCAATGGTACTTGAGTTCTTCAGATTCTTTCCCTATTTTCAAAGAATGCAACAGTTACAGATGATAGCCGGTATAAGATGTATCCCCAATACTATACCATACCGGTTCCTCAAAAAAAGAAACATGAAAAACTCTTGATGTATAAGACATATATCCCCAATACTCTACCGGTTCCTCGAAAATTACAAAGGGGGGGGGGGGGGGGCGAGCCTTTTCCTGTTTAGAGCCCTAAAGTACAATCTACAGACTGGATAGAATGAAAGAATGCGAACCATGGCCACAAGGATCATTGAGCATCTCAAGTTGGTCAAAATTATTCTGCTGCCCTTGGTGACCTCAGCGGGAGGCCTTCAGCAGCGGATCTAAGAGGAATTCCTTCAGACGCATAGCCGTTTTCATCGCCATGTTTCGGAATCCTGATAGGCAGAGTCGGTGGGAGGCCTATAATTAATGCCAGAAAGTTAGAAGTTACCAACATACTAGTACTTACTCTGTGCAAACCAGAAGGGAGGAATGGAACCATACCATCAACCATATCTTTAGTCTTATGAAGAAGAAATGTTCCAGAAAGGATTGTGACAAAACCACACATCTCTGTCACAATTTGAGTTGGATTTTGACGATCCCAGTCCTGCAAGCAAGTAGTATTAGTGGTTAACCATTTGTTGACTACAAACATATGTTAGATAATTTACAGACTAGACGACTGAACTCAAGATGGCATAATATTGACCATGGAAATAGAAATTAGATTATGGAGTGCTGACTAAAAGGCTTGAAAATGAGATGAAATATTGATTAAATAAACTTTAGAAATGTTGTGTAGCCCCATGGCTAACAGCCAAATCAACTGAAAAGATAATTACAAAGTTAAACAGTCATTTCCATATGACGGGAATAGATAATTGGGTTGTCCTAGACTTGAAAACACTAATCTGGCATAGATCATGATAGGTGCGCCCTTTGTTTGATGAGTTCAGTTTCAGATAATAAAATGCTAATCACTAAATTTCTCTCCTACAGAAAATTGGTTGGCCATGACATGTTTTGGGTACATTGTTGCCCAGTTGCCCTTCACTCAGGCCTCATTCAATCACTGTGTCCAACTTTGGTGAGACGAGATAACTGCCAAAAGGGCACTTCAGCAAGTGGCGATACCAAAAGCAATTCACTGCATACTTATGTCGGAGAAACGATACCTATGGGATCGGGAGGATCCCTTTACGATTCGGCAGGGAAGAGGGTTTGTACAGAGAGCAGATCCGATGATCAACACGCGGGAATTTTACCCAGGTTCGGGCCGCAAAGATGCGTAAAACCCTACTCCTGCTTGGTTGTATTAGATGTGTTCTAGCTCAAGTTCTGGGAGCGCTACAGTACTCAGCCGCTACTCATGCAGAATCGGCCAGAGAAGATCCCCCCTGTAGCTACGCCTTGGGCCTCCTTTTATACGTTCGAAGGGGTCACCAACAGTGGCGTACAGGGCATACATGAGGTGTAAAGGTAGCTACAATGTTATCATACCTAACACTGACGGCTTAGGACAAGAACATTAAATGCTCCGTCGAGGTGTCCCTTAGCGTCTTGGGGATGGAAAAAGGGGCCGTCACTTCAGCACCGCTTAAGCCCTTCTACCACTAGCATCTGACACGCACCCAGGAGGACAACAGCTAAACGACAAGCTAGTCGCTGCACTGGAGCGGTGACAGAGTGGCGAGGTCTTGCCGGGTGCGAGCCTTGCCGGGGCCGTGAGCCATCCCGGCAAGATCTTGCCGGGGCTCCAGCCTTCGGTCTTCTATCTTCTGATTATTGCCTTGTCTTGGATGCCTCCTTAACTTTATGAACTTGCATTAGGTTGTCCCTCGGCAGGCCTGGCCGCAGGTGTGGCTACAACTGTCCGTGCACAAGTACGGGGTACTAAGGGACCCAACCTTAGTACACCGACAGGAGCCCCCGGGCCTGGGCCATACACGGGTGCGAGGCGTTGTTGGGCCAGGCCCAAACAGTGCACGGGCACGCGTGGCAGGAGTTATCCACCGTAATCATTCCATTTACTGCGCCGCCCACGACGCCCATTGAATGCGGGACGTTGGGGACGTGCGCAGCGCGGCCGTCACAGCAGCGCGCTCGCGAAGCGTTTCAATATTATTTTAATAAAGAGGCGGCCTCGCGTCCTCCCCATAAGAAGGAATCCGCAGAGGCGCCGCTCATTTACCTCTTGTCCTTTCCAATCTGGGAACTGCCATCGTCTTCTTCCTCGAGTCGAAACAGAGCTCCTCCCGTTCATCCATACCTCCACGCCCTCTCCGCCCTCGGCCCCAGCCCCCACAGTCGCCATGCCGCCCAAGGCAAGCAAGGGCAAGGAGGTGGACGCCGCTGTCTCGGAGAGCAAGATGGCGCGGATGCGGAAGGAGCACGCCATCTTCCCGCCGGTGCTCGACGCGGGCACTCTGAAGGAGCGGTACCAGATGATGTGGGCGACGGAGACGACAGCGCACCCGGCCACCTCCGTGAGTGCAGGTTCTTCCAAGGGCGGCCCGAACAAATATCATTTCTTTGCCGATTACTTCTACTGCGGACTCTGCCCCCCGTTTTCCGATTTCTTCAATGACATCATGCTCACATATGGCTTCCAACTCTTGGATTTCACGCCGAATGCGGTGACATGTATGTCAGTTTTCGCTCACCTTTGCGAAAACTTTGCCGGAGTAGTTCCTAGCACCGCCCGTTTCCGCCATTATTTCATTCCCCGCATCCAAAAGGGCGAGGCCCTTTCTGGTTCCATCGCTTGGATTCCAAGGCCAGGAATCAAGGAGGTCTATCCAGACGGAGCCTATCGCGAGAAATGGGATGAATGGCGGGCCAAATGGTGCTGGATTCAGGAGGCAAAAATCCCGCCCTTCTGCTTGCCGCGGCAGACGAAGATAGTGCACAGCAACGACTGGAGTGCCCTCGATCCTTACGATAAGAAGCTCACAGTCGCTACTACCAGGATTCACCGCCTCAGAGCTGCCGGGCTCACAATAGAGATGATAGGCGCCGATTTCCTTCGCCGGCGCATCGCCCCTCTGCAGAACAAGGGGAGGCCAGCTTGGGAGTTCCGGAACGCGGCAGACATCATGAGGCTGCGCCCTGGGCTGAATAGCAATCTGACATTTATGCAGCACGCCGCTCTCTGCCAGAAATTGTTCAAGGGGGATGTGGTATGCAAGCTGCCAGCAAGCATAATCCCTCTGTGCAACAACTCTGCTCTAGGTCCAATCATTGCTATGATGCCGGCGTTTGACGCCCACAGCCTTGACGGGACTTGGATTGAGCCACCCGAAGAGCAAGTGCAGCAATTCTTTGATAACCTGACGGAGAGGGCCATCCGCGAAGAAGAGGGCCTCGTCCGCGACACCACCGAGGAAGAAGTGGCATACATTGCCAGCAGGGCGGAGGAAGCAAATCTTGCCGCGAAGGCCGGCAGCGCTGGCTTCGTGGAAGGGGGAATCAGCGGAGGGGAAACGCTGCCGGATGAGAATCTTGCCGGGCAGGGTGAGACTGCCGAAGAGCAGGGCGGCACATCTACCGGGGGCCCTTTTGCCGAAGACACGGCCGAGGAGGAGTTGCACGAGGAGGCCCCGACTCTTGAGCCAAGGAGGAGGCGCGTCCTTCGGAGCGCCGCTTCTGGGGTCCCGGTCCGCCAAGCTTCTTCGAGTGGTGGAGCCCTCGGCAAGGGGGCGGCCGGCAAGGCCACGCAGCGGCAAGGAGCCCATCAACAACCTGCGCCTGCCGCAGCCAAGTGACCCAGGAGCACCCCTCCACCTCCTCCCACGGCCATGATGACGGAAGTCGACTTCGACCTCTCTGCCTTTAGCTCGGGAGAAGAAGAAGAGTAAGGATCTTGTCGCATCCTTTGCTCTCTGAGTTTTTGGTTTTACTTATCTCATTTGTTTTGCTTTGATTTGCTCCTGCAGAGATGATACAGAAACATTGGCACAAAGGGTAGCGAAGAGGGCAAAGACCTCGACGGGTGACGAACCGCCGGCAAGCACCTCAGGTGCGCCAGAGACGATCAACATCAGCCCGGAGTCAAGCCCACGACGCAGCCCTCAACACAGCCCCCGGCGCAGCCCCCAGCGTGAGTCCGTTACTCACTTTCCGCTGGCAAGTGCCGGGGTGTGTATCTTCACTGCTGACATCACCAGGCGTGCAGGGGGAGAGCAGCGACAAGGAGAACCATCAGAGGCCGCCCCTGTCGTGTCACCTCCGTCAGCTACGCCGCCCAGAGATGGATCTTTGGCAAGGACTTCCTCTAGCGTGCTTTATCGCGATGAGGAAGAGCCGGCAAGCATGGGCACCGGCAGCTCTATGCCGGCAACCAATGTTGGCACAGGTATTTGTTATTCTGCTTTCCTTTTTTGTCTTCTTGAACTTCCATCTCAATCTCATCTTGATTTGTTTTCTTGGCCCCCAGACATTCCCTCGGTGGAGCATATGGATGTCGATGTTGTCATCGAGGAGACCGCCAGGGATGCTGCCGCCGAGGCCGACAGGATTTCCGCTGACGAGGCCGCCAAGAATGCTGCCGCCGAAGCCGACAGGATTTCCGCTGACGAGGCCGCCGAAGCCGCCAAGAACGCTGCCGCCGAGGCCGCCAAGGATGCCAGCGCCGAAGCTGCCAAGGCTGCACAGGAAGAGGCCGCCAAGGAATCTGCCGAGAGGGCCGGCGAGGAGGCTAGTGACCGTACTGACGGCATCCCTGCCGCAGGAGCGCCAGGCGGCTGTTGAGGAACAGCCACCAACATCCGAAGCTCCCTCGTCAAGCAAGTACCTCCAGATTGGCGACAACTTGTTCGTCAGCATCCCAGGCACGGCAAGCACTAGGGCGCCAACTGAAGGGGAAGTCTTTGATGAAGACGCCATCGCCGCTGCTGGGCTCGAGGTCGTTGATGAACCAAGCGCCAGTAGCAGCAAATCTGAAGAAGAGAAGCTCCTCAAGGCCATGGGCGACAACTACCAGAAGCTCCAAGCACTCCACCGCGCCCGGAAGGAGAAACTAGACTCCAGGGCCGCGGTTGTCGACAAGGTGGAAGCAGATCTCCAGAAACGCGTTGAGGAAACGCAGGCCTGGTTTGCCGAAGCTTTTCAGGAGTTGAGGGCGGGTCAAGAATAACTGAGCCGAAGGTGGGACGAGCTCCTCATGAAGCAGTCCGACGTTGAGAAGGCACAGGAAGATGCCAAACAACAGGCCGCCACAGAGGAAGCACGCCTAAGAGAGCTCCGTGTCGGGCTTGAGGCTCATGATGACGACCTGACCGCTCGCGAGAAGGCACTTGCCGACAAGCTCCGCGCCAAGGACGAGGAGATTGAAAGGCTTGTCGCGCAGCGGACCCAGGATCTGGAGCTGAAGCACAGGGAGACACTTGAGGCCCTGACCACAGACCATGCCGGCAAGCTAAAGGAGGCCGTCGATGCTGCCGGAGCTGCAGAGGCCACCAAGAACTTGCTGGAGGAGAGGGTGAAGAAGCTGTAAGCAGATATCGAGGACCACGGCAAGATCTCAACACTCGAGGCTGAAAGAGACAAAGCTCTCCACAGCCTGATGGAGATGCAGGTCACCATATCCGACAAGACCAAACAACTCTCTTCAGCCACTGACTCCATCGAAGATCTGAAGGTGAAACTGTCCACGCTGGAGGAGACTCTGGAGACCGCCAAGGCTCGCGAGAAGGCTCTGGTCAAGGACCTCCGAGACGAGGAGGAGCTGGTCAAGAGCGCCGCCGCCGCCCACAACGACTATGTGCAGGGAATGCAAATCTGGACGGAAAAACTTGTCGACGTCGCGGAAAAACTTGCCGCACAACTGTCCACCATGGGCCTGCAAGGCTTCAGGTATTCTTCTGACGACAGGGTGTCCACGAGCGCCAAGCTGACCATGTTCCTTGACCGTCTGCTCGAAGCCCTGGAGCTGATCCACTCTAGCCGAACAACCCATCTGGCCAACGAATCCCGCAAGCTTTGCCGGGCCGTCCTCCTCAAGGTGCTCACCAAGGTGGTGTACAGGAACCCCGGCATCAACCTCACCAACGTCCTCGACCGCCTGCCGAAGGACGCGGACCTCAAGGCGGCAGAAGAACTTGTCGCGCCCATCGTCGACAGGGTAAGCCAAGTCAAGAGAGTTGAAGGCGATCGCCGGGATTAGCTGCTTTTCCCCCTCTTGCCGCCATCGTTGCATGTCAAAGACAATTTTAATCTTATGTTAGAACTGCGGCAGCTATTATTGTAATATAACTCGCTATGCTCTGCATAAATGCTATGTTACTCCCCTTGTTCAATTTCTTTCTGTATGTATTCACCCTACGCTTGATTGGAAACTTGCCGACGCGCACACCATTGCCGCGAGCGCTAGGTGCGGGACTTTAGCAGCCTGCTGGCGGTGCCGCTACCGGCAAGAGACCTTGATGTTCTTAGTGCAGCCACCTACACTGTTGAGCGGACTCGAAACAGAGTAAGGGCACAACCGATCACAACAAGGTTCCTTCGCGTGCAGGTTTTCCATACAAAGGTTGAAATCGTTCAAGGAGAATAACAAAACAAAAATTTGTTTAAAGTTTCTGCAACTTAGCAACTTAGCTTTTCCGCTTGTACTTCTTCCGGCAAGATGTCAACCTTGAACGTCGCATGTCAGTATCCATACCATCCTTTCCCCCCCGGCAAACTTGCATGCGAGGGAACCTTCTGTCCTTTGAGAAAAAGAAAGAAGAGAAAATAGAGATATGGAACCTTGGCGGTTCGTTAGCACTTGCTGGAGATAAGTGTAATACAATATCTCAGATAAACATGCACATAAGTAAACATGAACATCAACAAGATTTGCAAAACACTTAGCTTTATTCAACTATGCACAAGGTCTGCGCCTGGCTTTGTACAAAGGATTACATGCTTCAGCGGCAAGACTTGTACAAAAGGGGTTGCCGGGAGACCGCGCCTTATGGATAGAACTTACGAAGATGTTCGATATTCCAGGAGTTGCTCACCGGAATACCGTCTTCGGTCTCCAGGCGGACTGCGCCAGGCCTGGTGACTCGTACTACCCGATAAGGGCCTTCCCACTTCGGCGTCAACTTGTTGGAATTCTTGGCCGACTGAACGCGCCGAAGAACAAGGTCGCCTTCCTCAAGACTCCGGGCATGAACCTTGCGGCTGTGGTAGCGGCGCAAAGCTTGCTGGTAGTGTGCAGCTCGCACAGCAGCCTGGAGACGATCCTCCTCAAGGAGCACAGCGTCATCTTGCCGCAGCTGCTCTTGCTCAAGCTCATCATAAGCGAGCACTCGAGGTGACCCGTATATGAGTTCTGTGGGGAGAACTGCTTCCGCCCCATATACTAGGGAGAAGGGTGTTTGGCCGGTAGCTCGATTTGGTGTCGTTCTGATTGACCAAAAAACCACCGGCAACTCAGCAATCCAACGCCTTCCGCACTTGCGCAGCCTGTCAAAAGTTCTTGTCCTGAGACCTCGCAGCACTTCAGCATTAGCTCTTTCCGCCTGGCCGTTCCTCCTTGGATGAGCAACAGAGGCAAAACAGATCTTGCCGCCAAGGTCTTGGACATACTGCATGAAGGTGCGGCTCGTGAACTGCGTGCCGTTGTCGATGATGATCCTATTCGGTACACCAAAACGGCAAACTATTCCTTTAAAGAACTTGACGGCTGACTGTGCTGTCACCTTTCTCACTGCTTCCACTTCCGGCCACTTTATAAACTTGTCGATTGCTACGTACAAGTACTCAAAGCCCCCGGTAGCACGGGGAAAAGGGCCCAAGATATCGAGCCCCCAGACCGAAAACGGCCAGGAGAGAGGTATTGTCTGAAGAGCCTGAGCTGGTTGATGCAATTTCTTTGAATGAAACTAGGATGCTTCACACTTGGTTACTAGCGCAGTTGCATCCTGGAGAGCAGTGGGCCAAAAGAAACCTTGCCGGAATGCCTTACCAGCAAGTGCTCTTGATCCTATGTGGGAGCCACATATGCCTCCATGTATCTCTGCCAACAGCTCCAGTCCATCTTCCCGAGAAATGCACTTCAATTTCACACCGTTCGGCCTCTTTCTGTACAGGACATTGTCCACAAACTGGTACATGTTGGACCGACGGGCTACTTTCTCTGCTTCTTCCTGCTCTTCGGGAAGTTCTCCTGTCTGAAGGAAATGGACGATGTGTTGTGCCCATGCTGGAGCCTGGGGCTCGACAACAAGAACTAAAGGCATGTCTTCTGCCGGGGAAGCATTTGTCTCGACAGCAAAGGCTTGAGGCCCTGCCGGAGCCTGCTGTCCCCCGGCAAGCTTGGCGGGAGCGTGTGCTTCCACGGCGAGAGCCTGAGGCTCTGCCGGAGTTTGTCGCTCTCCGGCAAGCTTGGCGTCGTTCCCGGCAACTTCTTTGCCGGCGGCTTCTGGGAGCTCTGCCGGGAAGTACTTGCCGGAACTCAACTTTCTTCTCCTCTCTTGTCCCATTGATGGTGTCACGGATGGTTGAGTCAGTCGAAGCACAAAAGTCCCTGGTTCCACAGGTAACTTGAGAGCAGCGCATTTTGACAGGCCATCAGCAATGCTGTTTTCTGCACGAGGAACGTGCTCCATTTGCAGACCGTCAAAATGCTCTTCCAACTTCCTTACTTCATCTACATAAGCTTCCATCAATGGGCTTTGATAATCTTTATTGACTTGCTTGACGACAAGTTGAGAATCACCTCTGACAATAAGCTTTTGGATTCCAAGGTCTGCCGCGATCCTGAGACCGGCAAGCAACCCTTCATACTCCGCAGTATTGTTTGTTGACCTCTCCCGGGGAAAATGCATCTGAATCACGTATTTGAGGTGCTCTCCGGTGGGTGCGACAAGCAGCACGCCAGCACCGGCGCCTTGCAGCGAGAAAGCCCCATCAAAATACATAATCCACTCTTGGTTCGTTTCCTTGCCAGGGAGAGTTGACTCTGAAACCTCTTCATCTGGCGTTGGGGTCCATTCTATAATGAACTCCGCCAAGGCTCTACTCTGGATGGTCGAAGTACTTTCGAACTTGAGACCAAAACTTGACAGCTCCAAAGCCCACTCCACAATCCTGCCGGTAGCATCTGGGTTCCGCAAAATCCGCTGCAACGGAAAGCGAGTGACAACGGTGATCTCATGTGCTTGGAAGTAATGGCGCAGCTTCCTCGAGGCCATGAGGAGGCCGAATAGCAACTTCTGCACACCAGAATATCTTGAACTAGCCCCCTGCAAAAGGGAGCTGACAAAATAGACCGGGCGCTGCACCATCTTCTGAATTGATTCATTTGGCTGCGCAGATCCTGCTTCGTCAGCACCAGACCCTGCCGGGGAGGATCCCGGCTTGTCGCTTGGCGGTCCTGCCGTTGCCGCTGCTTCTTCATCAACTTCTCTTTCTCCCACTAGCGCAGCACTCACCACTCGATTTGTTGCCGCTAGATATAGCAGCAACGGCTCTTGTGGTTTTGGCGCGACTAGTACTGGCGGAGAGGAGAGGTACCTCTTCAAATCCTGCAGCGCTGCCTCCGCTTCCGGAGTCCATTTCATTGGACCCGCCTTCTTCAAAATTTTGAAAAAGGGCAGGGCGCGCTCAGCAGATTTTGAGATGAACCTACTCAGAGCAGCAACGCAGCCGGCAAGACGGCGCACATCCTTGACACGTCTTGGCGCTTCAATTTGCTCAATTGCTTTGATCTTGTCGAGATTTGCTTCAATTCCACGTTGAGATACAAAGAACCCGAGAAGTTTGCCGGATGGAACACAAACACACACTTCTCAAGGTTGAGCTTCAAGTTGATCTTGCGCAGATTCGCGAATGTTTCTTCTAAATCTGATATGAGCGTCGCCTTATCCTTGGTTTTGACCACTATATCATCCATATAAGCTTCCATATTTCTATGTAGCTGGGGCTCAAAACCGATCTGGACCGCTCTTTCAAATGTAGAGCCAGCACTTTTCAGCCCGAAAGGCATACGCAAGAAGCGGTACGTACCACATGGGGTGATAAATGCGGTCTTTTCTTCGTCTTCCTTGGCCATGAAAATCTGATGATAGCCTGAATAGGCGTCAAGGAATGACAGCAAGTCGCAGCCGGCAGTGGAGTCCACAATCTGGTCGATGCGCGGCAAGGGAAAATGATCTTTTGGACAGGCTTTATTGATATCTGTATAGTCAATACATAGCCTCCATTTTCCATTCGCCTTGCGCACTACAACTGGATTGGCCAACCATGTTGGATGAATTACTCCTCTAACCAAGCCTGCCGCTTCTAACTTCTTAATTTCTTCGGCAATAAACTGTTGCCGCTCCAAAGCTTGCTTCCTGACTTTTTGCTTGACGGGCCGCGCGTGTGGACAGACGACAAGGTGGTGCTCAATCACCTCCCTGGGAACACCGGGGATATCAGATGGTTGCCATGCAAACACATCGACATTCGCCCGCAGGAAGGCAACGAGCGCGCTTTCCTATTTGCTGTCAAGGGTGGAACTTATGGTGAAAGTTCCTCCCGTACCGTCCTCCTTGGCGAGCACCTTCTTAGTCTCTGGCGGAGCTGCCTTGGACTTCTTGCTCTTGCCGGTGGAACTCTCTGGCACATCCTCAACAGGAGCGCAGCACTCCGAGGAGGCGCGCTTACCGGAGTGTGTGCGGGAGGTCTTGCCGGTCTTCTTTCCCCCGGGAGTTTCAATGGCAGGAGCAAGTGCCTTGGCGGCAGATGCTGCAACTGCCTCCCGGTAGAGTTGATCGGTACAGATAAGCGCGTCCTTCTTGTCGGAGTTGACAGTGATGACGCTCATCGGCCCCGGCATCTTCAATACATTGTAAGCATAATGTGATGCCGCCATGAACTTGGCCAGTGCTGGACGGCCAAGGATCCCATTATATGGCAACGGAATCTTGGCGACATCGAAGACAATCTTCTCTGTCCTGAAATTCAGGTCGCTGCCAAATGTCACCGGCAACGTGATCTTTCCCTTGGGCTGGCTCCTTCCTGGATTGACCCCTTGAAACGAGCCCGTTTCCTCGAGATCTCCATCAGGAATTTGCAATCTCTTGATCACCTCGGGTGAGATCAAGTTCAGACCGGCCCCACCGTCAACTAACATTTTCGTCACTTTGAGGTTGCGTATCGTTGGTGAAACCAACAACGGCAAACACCCGACCGCGGTTATGCGATCAGGGTGATCCTCCACGTCGAAAACGATAGGCGTGTTGGACCACTTCAAAGGCTTCCGGGCGTCGACAGATGGCTCAGTCGCATTAACCTCACGCGCCCACTGTTTAAGTTGGCGGTGAGAAGAATGCAACGAGGCACCTCCGTCAACGCACATGGTGTCTGTAGCTTTCTGGAACTCTTGCTCGCTGGACTCGTCGTCCTCCTCAATGTCATCATCACCCCCTTCTTGCTTGTCGCGGCCTCGAGCGGGCCGTTCCTTCTGTTGCCTGGCCTTGCCGCGGCGACCTCCTCGGCCACCGCGCTTCTTGCCGGACCCCTCCGCGCCATCCTGGGCCTTCTCCTTGTCTCGCCTCTCGTACTCGGCTTTCTGCTTCTCGACAAGCTGCTCGACTTGCCGGCAGTCTTGGAGATCGTGGCCCTTGGTGCGGTGGATCTTGCAATACTGCTTGCCGGAACCGTCTGGCTTGTCGGCAGCCGCCAAGGCCTGGCAGGAGGCACACCCGGCAACATCCTTGTCAGGGTCATCAACCTTGGCCTTCTTGGCGGTACCGGGGTTGCCGGATCCCTCAACGGCAAGCACGGCCTTGCCCTTGCGCTTCCTGTTGCGCCGCCGGCCCTTCTTTGCCGGGGTGGTGGTGCCCTCATCCTCAGAGTCGGCCCCTGCGCCAGCGTCCTCGCCGGGGAGCCTCCTCCCTTCTTCAGCTCGAGCACACTTATCTGCCAGAGCATAGAGCTCGGCAACATCCCTGATCTTGTTCATCGCCAGCTCTTCCCGCATCCTGCGGTTGCGCACGTTCTGATGGAATGCGCTGATAACAGCAGCAGGGTGAACGTCTGGAATGTTGTGATGTATGCGGCTGAACCTCTGGATGTACTTGCGCAAGGTCTCGCCCTCCTTCTGGGGGATGAGATGCAAATCGCTCTCCTAGCCAGGAGCTTGGTGGCCTCCGGTAAAGGCGCCAACAAACTCATGGCACAGATCTGCCCAGGAAGAAATGGAATCCTCCGGCAGATGCATCAACCACGACCTGACGTTGGGCTTAAGCACCAACGGGAAGTAGTTGGCAAGTATCTTGTCGTCGCGACCCCCGGCAGCCTGCACCGCAATGGTGTAGACGCTCAGGAACTCTGACGGGTGGGTCTTGCCGTCGTATTTCTCCAGGACCTCCGGCTTGAATGTGCGGGAATTGGGCCACTGGACTCGCCGTAGCTCACGGGTAAACGCTGGACAACCCACCTCGTAAGGTAGATCGACAGGATACCCTGGCGTTGGCTTGTCTACAGTAGGTCCTGCGCGCTTGTCAGACTGATAGCGCGCTTCCCGCCGCCGCTCAATGGTGGTTCGAGCGTCTTCCTTGCCTCGCTCCCGAAGAACTTGACATTGATCGCGGCGAGTTCGCGGATCGAACGACGCCGTGGAATCGTCATCACGGGTGTCGACCCGTCGAGTCAGCGACCGCTGCTGCCGCTGTGGGGGAGAGTACACCGTAGTTGTACCACCTCCAGTCTTCTCACCACCGACGCGTGCCGGCTCGATGGACTGCCGCCGCGAAGGCTCTGCCTGTTGTGGCTTATCTTCGTTGGCGAGGCCAACGAGGCTCTGAATGGCAGCTCTCCATTCTTCGAGCTTGTCCGCGGCAGGAGGGAAGTTCAGAAGCAGCTGTGCACGTGCCAGCGCTTCTGCTCGTGTAGGCGGCGGCGACAGGTGCGAGGAACGTGAGGTGCTCTGACTCCCAACTATCTTGGAAGGAGCTACATCACAGTCCCGCGACCGTACACCTCTTCCACCAGCTTGTGGACGTGCATGTTGGTCTCGCACATTCCGAGGTTGATGCTCAGGAGACTTTCCATGGGGACGCCCGGACCCACCAACATCACGGCGACGTTCATCGCGCGCGCCCTGAGAAGGTCGCGGCGCGTGCGCCGGTGTGGGTGTCTTGGAAGGCGCCCTTCCGTCTCTGGAGTTCGCTGCACCGCCTGCTGGCAGCACAGCTCCATCCCTAGATCTAGCGGCGCGAACGACGCCGCTCGCCTGGCTATGATCACCAGAGCGTCGTGGAAGCTCTGGATCTCTACCTCCTCCACCCGCGTCGACACCGTCGCTCGTGCGTGTAAGTACAGGCGCAGCGGACGTGGATGGTCCAACCGCCATGAAACCCTTCCTCTTGGGGGCCATGGCGACGAAGATGATGAAGAACTGGCGCGCTAGTCACCAGATCAGGTCCGCACAACCTCGATCCCCCTACCTGGCGCGCCAAAGGTGTCGGAGAAACGACACCTATGGGATCGGGAGGATCCCTTTACGATTCGGCAGGGAAGAGGGTTTGTACAGAGAGCAGATCCGATGATCAACACGCGGGAATTTTACCCAGGTTCGGACCGCAAAGATGCGTAAAACCCTACTCCTGCTTGGTTGTATTAGATGTGTTCTAGCTCAAGTTCTGGGAGCGCTACAGTACTCAGCCGCTACTCATGCAGAATCGGCCAGAGAAGATCCCCCCTGTAGCTACGCCTTGGGCCTCCTTTTATACGTTCGAAGGGGTCACCAACAGTGGCGTACAGGGCATACATGAGGTGTAAAAGTAGCTACAGTGTTATCATACCTAACACTGACGGCTTAGGACAAGAACATTAAATGCTCCGTCGAGGTGTCCCTTAGCGTCTTGGGGATGGAAAAAGGGGCCGTCACTTCAGCACCGCTTAAGCCCTTCTACCACTAGCATCTGACACGCACCCAGGAGGACAACAGCTAAACAACAAGCTAGTCGCTGCACTAGAGCGGTGACAGAGTGGCGAGGTCTTGCCGGGTGCGAGCCTTGCCGGGGCCGTGAGCCATCCCGGCAAGATCTTGCCTGGGCTCCAGCCTTCGGTCTTCTATCTTCTGATTATTGCCTTGTCTTGGATGCCTCCTTGACTTTATGAACTTGCATTCGGTTGTCCCCCGGCAGGCCTGGCCGCAGGTGTGGCTACAACTGTCCGTGCACAAGTACGGGGTACTAAGGGACCCAACCTTAGTACACCGACAACTTAGTATAAGCAAGCACTACTTGATCTCATGTTAAACTTGCAATTAAACAAGTAGAGTAAGAAGCAGAATAAAAATAACTGCAAGACCAAATATGTTACCTTGAACATTATGACGCTAGCCAGTATTGTTAGTGATGTAAACATCGTATAGTATATTGGTGAAACAACTGCCGTATTGAATGTGTCAAGAGCCTGCAAAAGCAAATATATTAGGTTGAATGCTGTACAAAACACCAAGTATAAGTTTGTAGCAAGCAGAATCATGTACTCAGATACTAATATCAATAGCATGCCAGTGCCCATTATGGCAGATTAAAGATGTACTCCCTCCGTTCCATAATTATTGTCGTGGTTATAGTTAGTTCAAATTTGAACTAAAACCACAACAAGAATTATGGAACGTAGGGAGTAATAATTTGTGGTCCTAAAGTTAGCAGATATTGAAGTACGATCATTAAGCAGTGGAAGAACCATCGGCAAAGAAATTATTGTTACCTTGTTCAGATAGTTCATCTGTGTTAATATACATGCAACAACAATAATTGCGAACAACCATGTCTGTGGGTAGATTAGCTGGTTTATCCCAGAAAAGGTCAGTTTCAAGGCTATACCAAGAGCTTTCACGCTCATGACCTGTCAAGTAAATAAAAATAAACAAAATTCGAGCATAATTAATCAATAGTATTACGTGAATAAACATTGAATAATTATTCGCACGTGGAACACATACCGATAGTGATCCTACAAGTGAACAAACACCAATATAAACCATGATATGTGTCTGACCATACTGTGGGATATAACGGAATATGAGCACAAAAGTTCCAGCAAGCACGATTGTTGCATAAAACAGAAATGCTGCAAGACAAATACAAAAACATTAGTACTTGATAAGAAAAATAGGCAAAGCATGATTGCTAGTCAGGGAAAGAAAGGAAAGTACCAGGTTCTGTAGCAAGATCCCACACTTCTGCGACAGACTCAATTTCGCGCTCCTGAGGGGCATGAAGCACAATAGTTGTTGAGCCCACAACACAAAGAACACATCCAAGTATACCAAAGATATGTAGCTTCTCCTTTAACATAATGTCTGCAAGAACGGCACTGTGAGAGAAATACGTTAGAATGAACAGACTTCCATAACTGTCAGCAGCTGAACATCTCAAGATTTATCACTAAGGAATACGCTTCTGGTTTTTACCTAATGATGATGCTAAGTGCACCGAGTGGAGTGACGAGTATAGCAGGAGCAAACGCATATGCTGCAAAGTTAGCAACCTCTCCAACAATCACTGGGAAACAGCATTGAATACCGTCAAGATCACATTGTTAAGTAGAAGCAGTACATGAAGATCCACTCGTATCAGAGAGGTGCACTTACTTGTAATCATTCCTGCCCACCATAATGGTTCATACAAATAAGAGTACCCACCAACCCCTGCCATAAACAGCACATTTGTGCATAACCAGTCAGCAAGAACAAACTGTTTTCGGCTAATCATCTAGTTGAACAGAACTAAATAGCTTAAGAACTATAATCTTCAGAACCATTGCTCAGGACAATTTTGGTAGTTGCTCCGCAAATACTTGAAGACAAGAACAGCTCTCAAAAATCAGAATGACAGAATGATAACTTACACCCGTGTTTGGAAGAATTAACTAGTGAGGTCATTCTCCACTAAATTGAACTACTCGGTACATCTAAACATTCTCCACTAAATACAAATGTACTTAATTGGCTGAACAATGAGATGAGAACCAGACTACAGTGCAACCGCGTAACGAACAACGCAGAATAAAAGCAATACCCGATATCATTACGGCACCTTTGGTTACAAACTTCAGTATATGTGAACTCCCTGCATCTAAATCGGTGTCAATATCACAACCTAAACACTGACGCGCTCACCCTATCCCTAACTCCATTACATGTCTGCTGTTCCAACATGGATTTCAGCTGGAATGGGATCTAAGCATAATCGGACACCAGCGTCTGTCAGCTCAGATCAGAGCACCAACCAGGGCAAACAAATAATATGCAGCTAGGAGATCGACAGGCAAGGCAATGGTGTCCCGACGGTAAGCAACGCAACTAGGTCACCTGCGCGGACGCCGGATGCGCCGGCCTTCCTGAGCCCCTTCTTCTTGACGATGAAACTGGTGCCGATGAAGACGCTGGAGGAGAGCGCGAGCACGAGCCCCTTGATGTTGTCCGTGGACATCCCCGTGTACGACTCCACCCAGCTCCCGGCCCCCGAGCCGGCGGCCGCCGAAGTGGACGTTTCCGCCGCCATGCCTCCCGCAGGCGCCGGAATTTCCGGGAAACCCTCCCTCCGTCCGTGTGCTCGGCCGCTAGATCGCGCGGTGGCGGCGCGTGCGAGATCCCGATGCGGCGAGCGGTGGGAGGCGTCGCGCGCGGGGGGGTTCGGCTCGCCGCTCCGGCCAGGTCACGACAGCCTCGCGCAGACGCTCCGCATTCGCGGTGTTTTTGGCTGTGGGAGGGGAGAAGAGGGTGGATCGGACGCAGACAACGGCGACGGCGACGGCGACGCCGGCGAGGAGGAATCGGGTGAAGGGAAAGGTTGCACGAGTCCACGCCGCGCGGATATGTTCGGGTGTGGACTAGCTAGTGCCTAGTTGGCTCGCCGGTCTTGCTTAGCATGGAGGCAAGCGGCATCGGCTCGTTACCAAAAATTTCTTGTCAATTTTTTTTCTGGAATATGCGTATTTTATAGTACCTCCCTCGGTCCGGAAATACTTGTCCTAGATACATCTATTTTTAGGACAAGTATTTCCGGACGGAGGGAGTATTAAAGAAGAAAGTGAGGGTAAAGCCCCCTTCACATTGATGTTACATTGCATTACATAACCCCAATTCCACCCAAAACCATAAGACTAGATCGTATCTACTCGCCATAACCCATTCGTCAACGCCCTAAGAAATGCATCTACTTCGCCTCTCAGAATCCCAGCTCACTTTCAAGTTCTACCCTCTCCCTCGACTCTAGAGATTACTAGGCCCCTTGACGGCGATGCTCCGTCGAAGACGATCGAGTTCCGATGCTTCCACAACTCCCACAAGACGAGGATAATGATTGCTCGCGTGTCTTTCTTGTGGCGACCCGTCCCGATCTTATCATTGCATCACTCTGAGAGGGACAATCTCCCATTTGGTGTCCATTCGTGTTTGCCCAAGGCTCGACAGACCACGCTCCATATTTCCCTAGCAACCACGCAATCAAGAATGAGGTGTTGTATGTCTCCTCTTGGTCGCAGAACGGGCACGCCTCTTGGTGACGAGTCCACGCCATGCTAGACGGTCGGAGGTCCAGCACCTATCCATCAACGCGAACCAAGTGAAGAACCTACACTTGGGAGGGGCCTTGCATTTCCACGTGAAATCAGTCGTCGGCACAACCTCCCGGCCCCAGAACTTGGCGGCATAGGACGAATTCATCGAGTAGCAACCATCACTCTCCCAGGCCCATACCACGGAGTCCTGCTGGTCATCATCAATCCGTTCCCCGGCTATCACGGTCCAAAGCTCGAGGTACTCCTGTATCAGCTCCGGGGTTAGTTCTTGCCCGATGTCCCGAGCCCATTCGCCCGTTGACAAGGCCTGGTGGACAGTGCGGTCAGCCCGAGCCCTCGACCTGACCCTCGCATATAGTTTAGGCGCCACTTCTCGAATCCTCCGTCCGTGCAGCCAGCGATCCTCCCAGAAGAGTGTGCTTCTCCCGTCTCCAATCACCGCTCGAGCCGCAACCCTAAATAGTTGGATGGACTCATCAAGCACATTGATTTTGAATTCCGCCCACGGCCTCGATGGGTCCGATCGTTGCAGCCATGGCCAACGAGCTTGCATAGCCTTGTTTAACCATCATCGGTCGCCCACTTTTAGGCATCATAACCGCTTTCCACTTAGGCAAAGCTCCGACAAGTGTATCCACCAGCCCTGATAGCTGGACTGCCGATTGCTTCCGGATGATGAGTGGTAACCCAAGGTACTTGCATGGGAATGACCCCGCTTGGGCAGCCAAGCTATATGTCCACAAATTGCTTGCCAATAGTACTCGCGGCCTGTTTGGTAATCTTTAGGCAGGGAAACGATAATTTTTATAATGAAGTTTATATGAAGAGATTAGGTGTGGGAAATTAGATTTTATTACTCTCGTTCTCTTGTTTGGTGCCAAGTCATGTTCATGTCAAAATTTGTTGCCATGACAACCTGTTTGTGTGTGTGTGTTTTTCTGCTATGTCAAAACAAACATAACATGGTTACCATGGCAACTTATAGTCTGCTACAACATCTTTTATGAACTTGTCATGCCAAACAAACAAAACATTTAATCAGTACAAAACTTATCTAAATTTTCCATTAAGTAGAGAACATGTATCTAACATTTCTCCATGATATGTACATTTGTCATGATGTATGTATAGGTGCCACAGAGTATATATAATTAAATATTTTCCTAAAAGTAATTTGCCATGAGAATAATTATGTTCATTACAAAAACTTTCTACAAATTTAATGTGGAATTGACGTGTCCAATATCTACCGCTTTGCGAAGAAATTTTAGGGCCATGGAAAATTTAAGAGCATGGCATTTTTTTTTGCTGCTCACATGGTAATTTTTGAGAGCCACAACATTTTTTTGTTGCTCTATATCATGAAAAGTTTTTGTAAGTTTTAAGAAAAAAAGAAAATCATTTTTAAAGCATGAAAATTATTTTTTAACAAAGATACGCAAAGGACGTCTTAGATCTGATTAATATCAAGGAAAACAAAAATCGGTACAATGGATAGACAATTGACCGCATAAAGACCAGTAGAGAATAAATATATTGAAAATCATATTAGTCGTCTTCTTTCTCCAATTGTACGCCACCATCAAAGATTAAAATTGCATTGAGATGTCTACAAAATGCCTTCGCCCTCACCATATCAGGCTTTGAAAAATAACCCCTCGTCTATATATCGCTAAAGCAACATATTTGTTGGAGCATCACCCCCACACAGTACAAGCCTGCGATCCACCGTTAGTTCAGAGTGTTGGAGAAACCGGACTGTGCCACAACAAAACATGAAAGAAGATATGAAAGCCACCGCATCAATAACCATCCAATAACTCTCCTTGAGACACACCAATTGACAAGATCTAAAGGGAACCAATAAATCTGCAGACGCAAACTCTCACGTGTCCTTCATCGGCTCTGAATCGGATGCTGTTAAGGTAGGAAGAGACCTTATTCCAAGCCGCCATCACCATCACCACCTCGTTGATGTCGCTGGGGAAACAAAAACATAAGGAAAGGAAAATGCGACGGACCATTCCCCTTTCCTCTTGTCACAACGCGGCCAACTGTAAAAGCACAATTGTAATTGTCGGAAAAGGTGAAGCACAGATGTGCTCCAGCCTGAATCACAGGTGTGCTACGGCGTGAAGCACAACCATGTTTCTCGCTTCAAAAGTACAAACTATGCTTCCCAAAAGTAAAACAGGAGTTAGTACATTTTAAATGGCGGTTTAGTACAATTTTGGAGCACAAATTTTATCTGAAAAAAGTTCATCAAAACCTATCAATATGTGATCTAGTTTTGAAGATCTCGACGCGAGGAATGAAATGGTAAAAACGGTTCATGATTTGGACACATGGTTCAAGAGATAAGTCCTTCTGAATAATTAAATATAGAAAAAGCACAAATAAACCCACCTTTATCTCCTATGCGAGGGAGAAATCTCGTTAAAAATCCCTAGTTGCGACAAGACCACTAGAAAAGGCGTGCGGTGAAAGGGCGATCGCTGGGGTGATCCACCTGGCATTTTACTGTGCGGTGAAAACGCGTAGGCGTAGCGAGCCTCGCTGGTCGCTGCCCCTCACCAGATACGATCGTCCACGCTTATCCTCTCATACACGCAGCCTCCTCCTCTCCCTCCTTTCACCGCCCGCCCCGCTCGCCGCGGCCGATGACCGCACCACCGGAGACCGCGACCACTCAGAAAACGGCGGCGATGAGGAGGCTCGTCCCTTGGCGCAGTGCCGCGCCCCCGAGCGGTGGCAGCGTCGGAGGCCCGGCCTCGGGCAGCCGCCGCGGTGTCGGGGTGCGCCGGTGAGGTCTCTGAGGACCGCTCGGCGAGGCAATGGAGCGGCTTCCGGTCGTGGGTTCCGGCGACGCCAAACCGTAGATCTGAGCCACCGTCTCCACTTTATTTCCTCCATGTTTCAGCTCCAGGTGTCGCGTGTGTCGCGGGGTCAAGGAAAAGGCTTGCGCATCGGCTGATGAGGCGGATTGGCCGGAAGTAGTGGAGCTATGGAGGCAAGGTGTGTGTGTGGCATGGGGAACGTGATGACGGCGAAAAAAATGAAGGGCCTTTTGATGCGGGTAGCAGAGGAGGGAGCAGCAACGGTATGGAGGCAACTCCTGTTCATCTCCCTCAGTCCTCGTCAGCCACATATCCAGCAACGAGGAGGGTCTCCTGGGTAACGACGAGCTCCTTCTGTTCCAGATCGAGAACGGGCACCATCTCCTGGGTAATGAAACCCTCCTAACCTTCTCCCCCAGTTAAATGTGGCACATCATTTACACATCCAGAGTGTACAAACGGCAAGAATTGCTAGATGTGTAGGTTGGTCATGGTTACTTCTATGTTTACTTAGTTCATGTTTTGATCTGTATGAACTTGATGAACTTTTCTGAATGGCTATTGTTTTGTGATTTTGTGAGATATCAAATGTCCAGTTCCATGCATTGTTCCTTTTTTTGGAATGCAGATGCAAGAACTAGAGCACCTCTGTCAAATGACGCATGTATTAAATTTAGAAAAGGGATGCAACTACAGCTCGGTTTCTTGGTTCCTAACAATATCAATTTGTTTTGCAGTTTCTTGGAAGTTCAAGAGAAACATGAGTTACCTCTTGATGTTCATTAACTCCTCTTTCATTGTTTCAGCTACGAAGTCAGTCGTTGAATTGCTACCGGAGAGGGTCAATAACTTGGTACGTCCATCAAACCATTAGTGGTAGATTAGTCTCTTGTGCCTCAAATATGAGGTTATATATCTTCTAAATGCAGGATTTCCTTTTACTGATACGAAGAGAGCATTGCAGATTTGGCCCACGGCGCTCTTCTCCGTGAGATTTGTAAGGGTCACTTGCTGATGAAGATTTCCGAGTCTCTCTGAAGATTGAGATTTCTTAAAGATTTCTTGTGCCTGCGTGTAGAACACATGAAGTCAGAGTCTATGATCGAGGTGTGGCTTTTGCACGACAAGAGGTTGCCTCACAGTCACTTGTATATAATTTTCCATTAAACTGTGAATTTGTGAACTGGTCATTGACTAATTTCTTTACTGAAGACGTGGATATGCCTTAGGAGTTAAAAATTTGCTCAGATTACATATGAAATAACACAACTAAGCTGCTGTGTTCTTGTTTTTCTATATACTTGCTCCACACTCTGAGAGATCTAAACCCATAAATACAACACTATTGGGTTGCTCTGTTTGATCTGCTATAATTTGCACACCTTTTTTTTTTAAGATTCATATTGCTTCATTCATTTAGTAAAGCTCCCGCAAAGCTAAAGAGCCATTGCTCTTCTGCAAAAGCCAACATTCGTTTCAGCGATGACCACCACATATGACTTTGTTTACATTCATTTTTACTGAAGAGCTAAACTATGTCAGGCTAGCTTCCTGGTTTCTATGTAAAATTTGTTAATTCAGCCGTGGATATGCAAAGGCCACTGCCTTAGGAGCGACAATTGTTAGCTCATTTCACTGAACATTTGTGCGTATAACCTTGCTATCTATGCTTGCTTTACTCTGATTACAGCCACCATACCTGACATATACTCATGTCCATTACTAATAATAAAATGCACACAGAGGATATAGGCACCTGATCATTGATCCGAGTGTTCTGATTTCAAATGCTATTTCTTCTATGAGTTTGCCCAACGATCAGTCTGGTTATCTTGCTTTCAATTATAATGCTCCTTTCTTGCATTCAGCAACTCATTTCTTATGAGCTCATCTCTGTACACCATTAAATTCAGCAGTTGATTGTAGCTCCTTTTATTGTTCAGACACTTCTAACTAATAGCCATATACTTATCATACTCTTTCTTTTTCTTTCATCTCTATTTGCCAATTAAATAGTTTCATGGTAAACCCAACTTTCATTGAGAAGTTAACCCTGTGCTAATTCTCTATTTCCGTTTACCTTGCTCATAAGGAGAGCACCAATTAAATATAACACATTTGAATTTACAATCAATCGCATTTATTACTCATAGGGCAGCAGATTGAAGATGAGCCCCGACATCTCCTGTTTGAGCCCAGCGGGTGGCCGTCGCCGACGACGGGGAGGAGGGTGAGAAGGAGGAGGCCGGTGGGGCGGGGAGGCAAGGGCGAGGCTGAAAAGGGAGCAGCGGGAGCTGCATCGGTTCCGGAACATGCTGCGGAAGGACAACTTCATATTCTTCAAGAGGGTCAAGGGCCACCTTGCCAACATCTTCAGCACCGCCGAGCAGAAGCGCATCGTCGACTGCGTCTACGGCCTGCAGGAGATGGGCAAGCACATACATATTGGCTTTCAGGCCAGTTCTTTTGTAGCTTATTTTGGGCTTCTAGAATAAGCTGCCCCCCACCCAGCTTATTCTAGAAGCCCAAACCTAAATTTTATTTTAGAAGCCTACTAGTTGACCTTTAATTAGTAGGCTTCTAAAATAAAATTTTAGTTTGGGCTTCTAGAATAAGCTGGGTAGGGGCAGCTTATTTCCACAGCTCCAAATAAGCTACAAAAGAACCGGCCTTTCATCAATGAAGTGTTCTGAGTTCCGTATACTAGACCGTATGTCTAATTTGTTTAGAATTCAGAAAATTGTTTGTTTCTAGGGTGCGTAGAGAGGTCTGTATTAGTTCAGGAGGATGCAAGTTCGTTCCAGGTCTTATAGTTGTATTGGAGATAATGTGTTTCAACTTTCAAGTACAGTTACATGACTGCTACTAAGGCTGTAGTACCCGGGGTATGGGATATGGTCTAATGATTTCTCTGTTAAGTGTACTTCTTTTTAAACATCTGATGCTCATCTAGACTGCATACGTACGTTCAAAATTCCATCGACAGGATTTGTGCGCACAGGACGGCAGAGGAGGCGCGCCAAGGGCGTGCCCCTGCCACTAGTATTGATCAAAGTGGGCTAAAATCCCAGATAGTTACAACGCACACGCTACATGCAAGAAAGGGGAGGGAAACATTCCAGGAACACAGAGCACTAGAGGGAAAGAGCGCTAAGCCATGAGGCCGAATGATGGCGCCGGGCCGCTGGGAGTCGACCTCGCCACAACACCGCATCTTCGCGTCAACAGCAGCGCACGCGACCCAAGGACTGCGACTGACGCTGGAAGACGACCTCATTCCGGTGCTTCCATAGGTGCCAGCAACACATCATCACGAATTCCTCACTCGAGTCGACGACCGGAGCAGCATCGCCGACCAGGGCGGCAATGTCACCCACAGAGCGGCCCGTGACCTCGACGCTCACGCTGCGCCAGAAGCTCACCGCAAATGGGCAACCGAACATCAAATGGTCCGCAGTTTCCAGAGGGGCAGGGCAGAGTGGACAACCAGCGTCCTCTTCAGCAACAATATGTTTCCACAGCAGCACATCCCGGGTGTGGACACGCCGTTGAGCCAAGAGCCAGCAGAAGAACTTGACGCGAGACGGGGCGCGAGACCCCCAGATCACGTCAGCAAAGCTCGCCCTTACTCCCCCGAAGCGAAGGAGCTGGTACACCAAGCGTGAGGACAGGGCGCCACGAGGAGCGCCCCCACGGCGAAGACTGCGCTTGTCGGCGCCATGCCCGCCGGGGAGAGCCTCGCAGAGCGCGACAACGATCGTCAGCTCGCGAGCGCCCACCCGAGTGAGGCGAGGGACAAGAGAGCCAGCAAGGCCCGCACGGCGCACCTGGAACACCGTGGCCTCCGCATCGATGGCATGAGAGAAGAGAGCGGGGAAAGCCACGGCCAGAGCTCCACAGGGGAGCCAGGAATCCATCCAGAATGAGCAGGTCCGTCCGTCCCTGGCTTCCACCACAGAGAGCTCACGGTAGAGAGGGAGCGGCTTCACCAGAGCTTGCCGATGCACCCCTCCCGACCCCGCCCTACGAGAGAGAAGAGAGTGCCCGCCGGCGCTTCCCCAGACCCAAGTAGCCCAGCGAGAGGGAGGAGCCGCGTGGAGACGATGCACCATCTTCAGGAGGAGGCGGCAGTTTTGTGTGGCGAGGTTGCGAACGCCAAGGCCCCCCTCAGCCTTGGACTGGTAGACTCGCTCCCACGCCACGAGGCATTGCGCTCCGGAAGCCCGCTCCGCCACGTTCTAGAGAAAGGAGCGTCGGACGCCATCGAGCTCGCGGATGACCGCATGAGGCAAGAGCAGAGCGGCCATGGCATAGGTGGGGAGGGCGTCGAGGACAGCGTTGATGAGGACGAGACGTCCTGCCGGAGACAGGAGATGATCCGCCCAACCAGCGAGGTATTTGTCCACCTTCGCTAGCATGGGCTGGAAGTCGGCGAAGCACAGCTTCTCCCACGACAGGGGAAGCCCGAGGTAGGACTGAGGGAAGACCCTCGTCGCACACCCCAACGCCTCCACAATCCGCCCCTGGACCTGAGGCTCGATGTGCACGGGGACGAGGGTGCTTTTGGTGAAGTTGATCACCAACCCCGTGGCATCCGTGAACTGGTCGAGGATCAGACGAAGACGAGCAGCCCCGTCGGCGCACGCCCGAATGACGATCAAGGTGTCATCCGCATACTGGAGCACGACCGCAGGGGCATCATCGAGCAAGGGATGGCACAGCACACAGTCCTGGCGGATGAATTGCTGGAGGACATCATCAACGATGAGGAACAGATAGGGGGAGATGGGATCCCCTTGCCAAAGCCCGCACTTGATGCTGAACCACCTCCCGGGCACTCCATTGAGTAGTACAGCGGAGCGGGAGGAGATCGGGATGAGATCCACCCAATCACACCACGGGGGGGGGGGGGGGCACGCACCTCCATGATCGTGTGTATGCTCACCCAGTTGATGGAGTCGAAAGCCCTCGCGAAATCGAGCTTCAGTACCACCGTGGGCGCTCCACGTTGGTGACAGCACTGGACCAGCTCCGTAGCATACACAAAATTCTTAGAAATACTCCTCCCCTGCACAAAGCCAGACTGGTCCTCATCGACCAAAGAGGGGATCTGCTATTGCAATCTTGTCGTCAGGCCTCTGCACAATATCTTGATGTCACCATTTTGCAGCGAGACCGGCCGTAAGGCAGCCGGAGATGGAACTCCGGCCCCTTTCGGGAGCAGGGCGATATAGGCACGGTTGATCCCATCGAGATGGGCAGAGCCAGCATGGAACTCGTCGAAGAGGAGCTGGATGTCGGGGGCCACCCCCCCCCCCCAGGCGGCCTTGTAGAACGCTGGGCCAAGCCCGTCAGGGCCCGACGCATTGGTCCGGTCAAGGGCGTCAACGGTCGCCTTTACCTCATCAGGCTCGAAGCGGGCCACCAACGGCGGCCCATGCACAGGGCGTGAGGTGGCGTAGAGAGCCGCGAGGTCGAAGCGCCAGACGGGCCGGCGGCAGCGACCCAGCAGGCCGGAGTAGAAGGCCAGCAGCGCCGCGACCTTCCTAGCATGGTCCACCACTTGCACCCCTTCCACTTCCAGGGCACCAATGTTGTTCCGGCGCCGCCGGTGAGAGGCAGACGCATGGAAGAACTGAGTGTTCTCGTCCCCCTCGCAGACCGCCCGTCATTTTCCCTGCTGCCTCCAGTGGGCGCATTGCCGCCGGATGGAAGCAGCCAAGGTGAGCCTGGCATCGCGCCGTAGGGCCGTCTCATCTGCGAATAGACAGTGCGAATCCTCCCAAAGATCAAGCAAGTCAATCAAGAATCTACAATCATTATCAAAGGTAGGGATGAACCGATGCTGCTTTTTCCAAACCTTGGAGGCATACCTGAAAGCTTTCTTCTTAGCGACGAGGACCCCAGCCGCACCATTGCCACGAACCGAACCAGACCAGGCGGGGAGGGTAGTGGGCAGGAATGCTGGGTCAAGAAGCCAAACATTTTCAAAGAAAAAACGTGAGGGGGTCGGGATCTTAGTAGATGCCGAGACAAGAAGCGGGACGTGATCTGAGGTTGTGCGGGGAAGCGAGGAGAGGCTCGAGTCCGGAACCCAACATTCCAAGCATTGTCGAAGAAAACCCGGTCAAGACGAGTGAGGATGGGGGGATCCTGACGGTTAGTCCAAGTAAACCGACGGTCGGTCAGAGGAAGCTCATGCCATGCAAGAGAGTTAATCAAAGAATTGAACTTAGCAGCACGGCCAGCGTCAAAGTTGCCAGAGCTCTTCTCGCATGGAACCCGAATGAGATTGAAGTCCCCCACGATGAGCCAGGGCCCGTGAGTGTTGGGCAGGACCTCAAGCATATCATCGACAAAATCGCTAGTGAGGGAGTGACCAGAGGGGGCGTAAATGTTCGTGACCGACCCCCCCCCCCCCCCCCGACAAAGAGCACCTAAGAACCACCGTGAGAGAGAAGCGAGAAACGAAAGATGAAACCAGCGAATGGGAGGAGGGGTTCCATGCCGTGACGATACCGCCACGGCTCCCCTCCGCATTTTTGGTCTCAAACGCAGAGAGACGGGACGGCAGGAAGGCCAAAGCCTTGAGGCCATCCAGCTGAGAGAGCTTTGATTCCTGAACACAGACGAGGTCCGGGGTCGAAGAGCAAAGCGAGTTTTTCACAACATCACATTTATCCTTACAACCCAAACCTTGGACGTTCATATCCGACATTCATTTACGGGGCTATCCCGCTCCCCGCTCCCGTGCGGCTTCCAGCCGCACCGGAGCGCCCCAAACTCCGTCCGGCTAGGGCCCTCCCTCCCTCCTCCTCTCCCCTCACCGCCACCGGAGGGCGCCGCCGGGCAAAGCCCGGACGGCGTCGGCGGCGGTGGGGCCGTTTCTTGATGCGGCGGCGGCGGATCTGGTCGCCTAGTGTGCCGGCGGTGAGATGTGCTTCAGGGACTGCGTGCGTCGGCGGTAGAGGGGCTCGGGGTTGCGGCCGGGGCTGGCAGAGGTGTGGCAGCGGCGAGGCGGCGCGGAGGAGCTGCATCTGGCTGGCGCGGGCGGCGGCCTAACGCGAGGTGGCCTGGGCAGCGGCCCTGGGACAGGCTTGCCGGTGCGCCTCTTGAGGTGGTGCTGGCGGCTTGGGTGCTGGTCGAGACGGCGGCGTCCGTGCTCGGCCGTGGGTGGCTGTCGGCTCCGGTGACGGCGGCTCGGCTGGAGGGGCTGGCGGCGCCGGGTTCAGTTGCGGGCGACGCTCGGAGCTGCGAGGCCGGCGGCTGCGGGCGTCAGGGCAAGGATGCCGGGGCAGCGGCCCCGGGGCGATGGCTGCATCGGCATGGGCTGCTGCAGCGGCCGGGGACGGTGGATTCGACGCGGTGCCCTCGGATCTGACCCCGGCAAGCGCTTCGTCTCTCTGTCGCATGGGGTGCTGCAGCGGGTCGTCGCGTGTGGGCTATGGCGGCTGACGACGGGAGGTGCTCTACACAGCGGGCTTGGCTGCGGTGATCTGGATATCCACGTGTGCTCAGATTTGCAAGCTCACTGTTAGGAGACGAGGGACTTGGGCGAAAGCTTTGACGACGTCGGCGCCTGCGGGCGTCGTGACCTTCTTGGAGGCGTCGTCGTAGAGTTCTTCCTCTCTCCTTCCATGTGCTTGGGCTCTCCGGGTGAGAACCTAAACTTCAGTTTCTGGAGTGGGCGGCGGCGGCGGTTACGTCGTAACCTTCTTGGAGGCGTCGCTTTGGAGGATCAGCCTTTGGATGTTGTGTGGGGCTCTTCCGTTTTCATGGGCGGTGTATGCCAGGGCGGCGGCTCCGGGATCTTCTATTGAGAGCCGAGGCGGCGGCCTCGGGCAGCGGTGCGGCGACAACTCGAGGAGGTAGGGCTGCTTGTCGTTCTGGCTTGGGTGAGGACCTTGAGCTGCTGGGGCGGCAAGGTTGTCGGCTCGGTCGACGCGTCCCAGCGGGGGCGGTTGGACGGTATGTCGGGGCGGAGGCCCCGGATGTGGTGCGGCGTTCGTGGTCTGCGTACGGTTGTCTTGAGCAGTGTGGGCTGCGGGTTGCTGTATCGTGCGGCGTTGCAGCTCGAGGGTGAGCGGTGGCATGTCGGGGCGGCGGCCCCGGATGTGGTGCAACGTTCGTGGTCTGCGTGCGGTTGTCCTGAGCAGTGTGGGCTGCGGACTGTTGTATCGTGCGGCGTTACTGTTCGAGGGTGAGCGGTGGCATGTCGGGGCGGCGGCCCCGGAAGGTGGTGTCGGTTGAGTGCGCAGTGCGCATCGGAGCAGTGGATGTCGAGGCGGCGGCCTCGAGAGAAGGGTGGGCTTTGCCCTGTGTGTTTCAGTCTTTGAGAGTGGGCTTGACCCTTGTTCGCTCAACGGTCGTAACGGTTTTCGCCCGGTTTTCCATAATTAACTGGGCAATCTGGTTTTCGCTCGGTTTTCCTTAATTAACTGAGCAACTCTTTTCTTCTTAATGAATACAGGATAACTGCCATTTCGAAAAAAAAAAACCTTGGACGTTCCAGGATAGAACGCGCAGGGTTCTAACAGCTGAGCTACCAATTACAACCGACAACACCCACACAACTAAGGAAGGAAGAAAGAAAAGCTCGAGTCACGCTCGAAGCAACACTAGGGATACAATGGCCACGACGCAGCGTGCCGGATACAAGCTGTCGAACCCGGAGATCCGAGTCACAGACACACCTAAAGAAGGAACAGAATGACTAATTCACATCTAGATGTTTTTTAGTGATCTCACATCTAAGTCTCCAGCCGTCCGATCTGTAGTGTCTTTAAAATTCACGCCCGTGCGATCAACCGCGTCGCGATCGATTCGAGCCGCGTCCTGGTGTTTGTCGGGCCGGCAGGCCTACTGCGGGACTGATTTGTTTGAGTTGTAACGGGCTGCCTTTTTGTTTGTGTTGGGCTTTTCTGGGAATATGAAGTGTCAAACTTATCGATGTGGCCTCTATCAGTCATCACTCTCCTCCCTTTTCTTCCCCTGCTCCCCTCCCGTGTGTTCTTCCATTTCTGATGTTTCTTTCTAATCCGAAGAAGAGACGCTCTGATCTGGCGGGTTTGTTCCTCATAGATGGCAGGGAACGTCGGCAGGGTTCGTGTTCCTCCCCTCCTCCCTTTTCTTTTGGCGCATTTCTGTGTTTGTCATGGAATCTAGGGTTTGAGGGATTAACATCTAGGGGATTTTTTGAACGAACTGGGATCTGTGATTGGAGTGCGTGTTCTCCCCCTGTCCTTTTTTTTGTGCATTTTTTTGTCTGTTGTGTGATTGGAGTGCGATTGGGGTTTCAGGGACCAACATGTTGGACTTGAACGAAATGGGGACTCTGTTATTTTGTGTGGCTTACATGGATGGGGTGGGGTGATGTATTAGATTCGACAGTATAGTAGTAGTACACAAATGTCTAAGCAGTTTTGGGTGGAAATGTCTTAATCTTAATTTTTTGTCTGTTGTCTGTTCTTTAGGGAGCATGTTTAGTTTGTTCAGGGTAGATAGTTTGTTCAGGCTAGATAGTTTGTTCAGGTAGTAGGACATATGAAGATTGGATTTTCTAGTTGAATATTTTTTTGGTGTGATTATATATGCACTTTTTTGGTATAGGCATATAGGGATTTAGCTTGTTTTTTTATTGATCCTGTATGCCATAGTACCTGTGCTAACTTTGTGTCTGAATGTTTTAGAATGTCCTTTGTGTCTGAATGTTTTGGTTAAATCATGGTACAAACTCTGTAAATTTGTCGGTACAGTAGTAGGAGTCTTGAATGTATACACATTTATGAATATTCATGTGCAATTTTACAGATTTTTGTGTGGTTAGTGTGTTTGCAAGTATAGTAGTAGTAGCAGGCCTGATTTTTTTATATGGCTCCGCGAGGGAGCTGCTATTCACTTTAATATTAGTACATATTTTCAGTGTTTTGAACAATGAAATGCAGTCTATTTCAGTTATATTTATCATAGCCAGAACTTTCAGAACAGTGTATTATAGATACTACTTTTTTTTGAGTTTCGGAGCTACAACAGTTTTAGGTGTCCACTCTTTTTCATATAAGCACACATTTCTATTTTTTTTGCAAGCTAACGTATGCTCACGAGTCACGATGATACGTTGTGGTACTGTTTGTCGGTATGTTTTTATCATGTAAAAGTTTTGCTATATGCGAATGTATGAAACTTTTTTTTTTCTTTTTAGGACACGGTGTGTTATTTGATTAATTGTATTATATTATTTTTATTTTTTCTTAGTATGTTTTGTTTTTTGAATGACAGGAAATGGGGTTTGTCTTTTCTTTCTCGTTGTATTCTGAATCCGATATACTACTGGAATTGAGAACATTATGAGTATGTGGTAGCACATTGTTTTTTGGGTACATCATTCAGGAACACAATTCAGGAACATGTTTCGTTTGTTTCTTCTAAGAATCCTTTTTTTTGTGAACAAGAATATATAGCATGTGATAAGTAAAGCATTTCTGTATTTTGTGGTGTTTATCATGTGTTGTGGTGTTTTTATTAAAGAAACAATGACACAACAATTATGCAAATAAAATGACACAACAATGAGTAGGGTCCCAGTTGTGTGTCAACCATCGACTCACAACTAGGGGGGATTGGCGCTTGTTTTTATTTGATTTTGTTGTTAGTTCAACCAGTTGCAAGTCAACTCTTTTGACTCGCAAGTGTCCCCCGGTTGCAAGTCAACCCCCAACTTGCAACTTAGATGCGCCGACCTCCTTTTTCTGTAGTTGAAACAGTTGCAAGTCGACCATCGACGCGCAACCAAGGTGGCCATGTGGCGTTTGTACGTGGGGCCGTGTTGCGTGTCAACCATCGACTCGCAACTAGGTGGCGGCATGTGTGTTTGTAGGTTAGGGACCCAATTGCATGTCAACCATCGACTCGCAACTACGATGGGGCGACATGTGTGTTTGTAGGTAGGGCCCTGGTTGCAACTCCACCATCGACTCGCAACCAAGGTGGCCACATGGCGGGCCCGAGTTGCATGTCAACCATCGACTCGCAACAAGAGGGGGCGACATGTGTGTTTGTAGGTAGGGCCCCAGTTGCAACTCCACCATCGATGGTTGAGTTGCAAGTCAACCCTCAACTTGCAACTCGGATGCGTCGACCTCTTTTTTCTGTAGTTGAAACAATTGCAAGTCGACCATCGACGCGCAACCAAGGTGGCCGCGTGGCGTTTGTACGTGGGGCCGATTTGCGTGTCAACCATCAACTCGCAACTAGGGGGTGGCACGTGTGTTTGTAGGTTAGGGACCCAATTGCATGTCAAACATCGACTCGCAACTATGAGGGGTGACATGCGTGTTTGTAGGTAAGGCCCCAGTTGCAACTCCACCATCGACTCGCAACCAAGGTGGCCACATGGCGGACCCGAGTTGCATGTCAACCATTGACTCGCAACTAGGGGGACGACATGTGTGTTTGTAGGTAGGGCCCCAGTTGCATGTCAACCATCGACTCGCAACTATGAGGGGGTGCCATGTGTGTTTGTAGGTAGGGTCCCAGTTGCAACTCAACCATCGACTCGCAACTAGGGTGACGGCATGTGTGTTTGTAGGTAGGGTCCTTGTTGCAACTCCACCATCGACTCGCAACTAGGGGGGACGACATGTGTGTTTATAGGTAGTGCCCCAGTTGCATGTCAACCATCGACACGCAACTAGGGGGGCGGCATGTGTGTTTGTAGGTAGGGCCCCAGTTGCATGTCAACCTTAGACTTGCAACTATGAGGGGGTGCCATGTGTGTTTGTAGGGACCCGGTTGCATGTCAACCATTGACTTGCAACTAGGGGGACGACATGTGTGTTTGTAGGTAGTGCCCCAATTGCAACTCAACCATCGACTCGCAACTAGGGTGACGGCATGTGCGTTTGTAGGTAGGGCCCTAGTTGCAACTCCACCACCGACTCGCAACCAAGGTGGCCACGTGATGTTTGTAGGTGGGCCCGAGTTGCGTGTCAACCATTGACTCGCAAACTAGAGGGCAGCAAGTGCGTTTGTAGGTAGGGCCCCACTCCACCATCGACCCGCAACTAGGGGGGCGACATGTGTGTTTGTAGGTAGCGCCCGAGACGCAACTCCACCACCACCGACTCGCAACCAAGGTGGCCACATGGTGTTTGTAGGTGGGCCCGAGTTGCGTGTCAACCATTGACTCGCAAACTAGAGGGCAACAAGTGCGTTTGTAGGCAGGCCCCAGTTGCAACTCCACCATCGACCCGCAACTAGGGGGGCAACATGTGTGTTTGTAGGTAGCGCCCGAGACGCAACTCCACCATCAACCCGCAACTAGGGGGACGACATGTGTGTTTGTAGGTTAGGGCCCCAGTTGCATGTCAACCTTCGACTCGCAACTATGAGGGGGTGCCATGTGGGTTTGTAGGGACCCTAGGGGGACGACATGTGTGTTTGTAGGTAGTGCCCCAGTTGCATGTCAACCATCGACGCGCAACTAGGGGGGCGGCATGTGTGTTTGTAGGTAGGGCCCCAGTTGCATGTCAACCATCGACTCGCAACTAGGGGGGGCGACATGTGTGTTTGTAGGTAGGGTCACACTTGCATGTCAATCATCGACTCGCAACTAGGGGGCGGAATGTGTGTTCGGCTTGTGTCAACCTCTCATCAACATGATCATTTGTAGCTGCATTATCAGTCTGCTCAACCTCATCCTCAAGAATAACTAAATCAGTGCACTCTTGAGAGACAGCAACCACGTTCCCGAAAGTAGTTGTTTCAGCATCCGAACCATCGCTTGCCGGGTCATCTTTAGCATCCGAATCAACATGCATCCCTAAAGCTTCCATAAAGTCTGCTCCAGGAGTTGGCACACCGTCCTTCCATGACAAAGCTTGCATAGATGAACAAGGCTCATAGGCATCAGACAAGTTGTTATCCCAGTTGGCAGTAACATTGTCTTCAAAATTTGTGCTCGATGTAGGGTTGCCCATATCAGATTGTCGACCCAAGTCTGAGTTTCGTCCAGTTATCATGAACGTCTCGTTCTGCACATTTTTTTGTCCACAAACAAAACAAAACAATCTCAGCAATATACATGTCTACTCCAAATTGTTTTTTTAACAAATACTAATATGGGTGCTTTTCTTGATGTTCTTTCAGGTTTTTGGTCCTACCTCAGAACCAACGGGATAGCGGCTTGTGTGCGGTGATCCAAAATAGGCAGCCTGCAAGCAACATCATATCACAGTTAAATCATGCTCTCAACATTTTTTATTATCATTATCAAGCACAAAACATATTTACCTCATTATCAGCAGCAAGCAACATTTTTGTATATGACATATTCACGCCCAATCCTTGACTTAAAGCCCCTGCCTGCAGTTTTTAAGATTCATTCTTGCTTTATAGATTCAAGTCCACATGTAGTGAAAAACATAAAAACATTTTATTTTATTTTTCCCCTTCAAAACTTACAGGAGGCTGCTGCTGCCATAAAGGACGAACACAGTGATCAGCCACAGCATTTGATCTCCCAGTATCAAAAGTGAGTCCCTGCTCAAAAAATTTGTTTGAGTTACATTAAGTGGGTTCGCACTCAAAGCAGCATGAATTACAATAAGTTTTGTATTTGTTTTATCAAAAGCTGGCAAATGTCGAACCTGATGAGGATATGAGTTGGGGTAAAACAACGGCACAGAACAAGCTCCATTATTTTGCATTCCAAAACTCGCTCCATTGTTTTGCATTCCAAAAAAATTGGGGTCAAATAGAGCTCCAGGATATTGGGATTGTCCAGGCTGCAAATATAAATGCATTTGTAAGTTCCTTCTTTGCCCTCAATTCTTTTGTTCATGTAAAACAATTTTTGCAAAACAGAGATAGAATACACTTGCCTGTGTAACATCGTTGTCCCCCGCAAAGTTATCTTCATGTCCTGCATCCAATAAGAAAAACAATGTCAAAAAAATGATTTCAAATATCTATAGCTTAGTTTGTCCTACAGAAGAATGTTCATACCAGCTCAAACTTCATGTTTTCTGTCTCCTGTTCGTTTGTTACTTACTACATACTGCATCTAGCTGCTGCATGGACTGTACATAAAAGATTCAGAAAACTGAATGATTACTTCAGTCAATTTATATATCTCTGCCACAGCTAACAATTCTAATTCTGTAATCTACCTAACACTTCTGAAATCTACTAGCACACGTGCTACACACTGGATCTAGATATGAGTTTTTTTGTCTTTGTTTATTTTTGCACAAAACAAACTCTCCATGCTCTGATGCTGTCAACTACCAATATTTTGTCACAGAACTAGACAACTCCTAGACTCTGATCAAGACAGAAAACAAGCAAAAGGATGGTGATTTTCTGATGGGGTTGAGAAGAAGCATATCACACAGAAAATCTTCAGGGAAAGATCAGAAAACTCACCCTGATAAGAGGAAGCACTGCCCGTCATTTTTTTCTTCCTCGAACTTGTTGTGTTTCTTCCTCCTAGATTTTCAATATTTTTAGTCGATGTGTTCGCTGTTTCTCCTTTCATCCACCCATGGCGGCTGTAGTAGATGAGGGTGGGAAGAAGAAGGGGATGGAATGGGGACGAGGGGCAAGGGTTTCGGGGGAGAGGGGGGTTGGGGCTGGGCTGGCGACAGCGGCAAGATCAGGCCCAGGCCCAGGGTACTTGTCGGGAGTGTGGTGGTGGAGGGGGAGTGGGGCGGCCCAGCCTTGAATAGACAAACAAACAAACACGACGAACAGACAAACAAAAAATCAGCCTCGAACAAAACAGGGCGAGCGGGAGGGTCACAAACAGGCTGACGTCATCTTAGATGTGACATAATTATGTCACATCTAGATGTGTCCTAGACAGACCCAGGAAGGAACTAATCATCGGCACCGGCGAGCACCGACGAAGACGGGGTGGAAGCAGCAACACGTAAACCGGACACATGCTTCATTCCGGCGGGGGCGATCACCGCATCGAGAAGCCTATCCTTTTGAACCCTAGACCTCAGCCGGGGCGAGCACCCTGTCAGAGCATCCTTGAGCGCACGCAGCTTGATAGCTTTGGCCTCAGCGCTGATCCAGGTGGCTGCCTCCTTGGCAAGACGGACGCTCCGGCGCTGTTCATTGGCACCACCCATAGCATCATCAGCGGGGGCAGGCTCGTCGCCCGTGAGCTCCACAATGGTCACCCCCGATCGAGCAGACCCCGTATCGGAGAACAGGGGCGAGCCAGAGAACGGGGACACGGCGCGTTCCAGGGACGGGGCGAAGGCGCCCGAGACCGAGCCCCCGCCCCCAGCTTGTGGGAGAGGTGGGGCACCGAGGGCACGCAACACAGAGGCGAGCTGACGCCCCCCACCAAAGCCATGGCCACGACCGCGGCCGGCAGGGACGGGCAGTCCGCCCAGCGCCGGATGGTTGTGGGCGAAAGGAGGGGGTGGCGCTGTGAAGAACGGGATGAAGACCCCCCCCCTACAGAAGAATGTTCATACCAGCTCAAACTTCATGTTTTCTGTCTCCTGTTCGTTTGTTACTTACTACATACTGCATCTAGCTGCTGCATGGACTGTACATAAAAGATTCAGAAAACTGAATGATTACTTCAGTCAATTTATATATCTCTGCCACAGCTAACAATTCTAATTCTGTAATCTACCTAACACTTCTGAAATCTACTAGCACACGTGCTACACACTGGATCTAGATATGAGTTTTTTTGTCTTTGTTTATTTTTGCACAAAACAAACTCTCCATGCTCTGATGCTGTCAACTACCAATATTTTGTCACAGAACTAGACAACTCCTAGACTCTGATCAAGACAGAAAACAAGCAAAAGGATGGTGATTTTCTGATGGGGTTGAGAAGAAGCATATCACACAGAAAATCTTCAGGGAAAGATCAGAAAACTCACCCTGATAAGAGGAAGCACTGCCCGTCATTTTTTTCTTCCTCGAACTTGTTGTGTTTCTTCCTCCTAGATTTTCAATATTTTTAGTCGATGTGTTCTCTGTTTCTCCTTTCATCCACCCATGGCGGCTGTAGTAGATGAGGGTGGGAAGAAGAAGGGGATGGAATGGGGACGAGGGGCAAGGGTTTCGGGGGAGAGGGGGGTTGGGGCTGGGCTGGCGACAGCGGCAAGATCAGGCCCAGGCCCAGGGTACTTGTCGGGAGTGTGGTGGTGGAGGGGGAGTGGGGCGGCCCAGCCTTGAATAGACAAACAAACAAACACGACGAACAGACAAACAAAAAATCAGCCTCGAACAAAACAGGGCGAGCGGGAGGGTCACAAACAGGCTGACGTCATCTTAGATGTGACATAATTATGTCACATCTAGATGTGTCCTAGACAGACCCAGGAAGGAACTAATCATCGGCACCGGCGAGCACCGACGAAGACGGGGTGGAAGCAGCAACACGTAAACCGGACACATGCTTCATTCCGGCGGGGGCGATCACCGCATCGAGAAGCCTATCCTTTTGAACCCTAGACCTCAGCCGGGGCGAGCACCCTGTCAGAGCATCCTTGAGCGCACGCAGCTTGATAGCTTTGGCCTCAGCGCTGATCCAGGTGGCTGCCTCCTTGGCAAGACGGACGCTCCGGCGCTGTTCATTGGCACCACCCATAGCATCATCAGCGGGGGCAGGCTCGTCGCCCGTGAGCTCCACAATGGTCACCCCCGATCGAGCAGACCCCGTATCGGAGAACAGGGGCGAGCCAGAGAACGGGGACACGGCGCGTTCCAGGGACGGGGCGAAGGCGCCCGAGACCGAGCCCCCGCCCCCAGCTTGTGGGAGAGGTGGGGCACCGAGGGCACGCAACACAGAGGCGAGCTGACGCCCCCCACCAAAGCCATGGCCACGACCGCGGCCGGCAGGGACGGGCGGTCCGCCCAGCGCCGGATGGTTGTGGGCGAAAGGAGGGGGTGGCGCTGTGAAGAACGGGATGAAGACCCCCCCCCCCCCCCCCCCCCCCCCCCCCCCCCGGAGTAGGAATCGGCGGCGTTCCACACCCGGGCTGGCCAGACGTCGATGACGCGAGGCCCCCAGCGGCCACCCAGGTAAGCTCTTAACTAGTGATTTCGCTTTCCCTTGGAGCACCCTACTGAGTTGACATTCACTACTTATTAGAGTCCTTATAAAAACTCTCTTAAATTTCTCGACACATTATCACACACCCATCTTCAGTTGTCCGAACCTGGATGCGAAATTGCAAAGGTAAACACAATTGCCCTGAATTCTGCCGTCCGAGGTCTGGAACTGAGCTTCAGCTTCCACTAGCTATGTGACTATCTAGCGCGCATATGAGTGGGGCGGTAGCGTGTCCAATCTTGAGTAAATATCCTGCTCAGCTACAAAAGAATGCGGGGGGATCAGAAGACATCGCACGCACGAAGGGAGGGTCTCAACTCAATCCTGCACACACCATGCACGATGCAGGCATGCGGCCCAGTAGCGGATCGGTCCACCATTGCTCCTACGGTCCTACCCTACTGAATGAATGCTAGAGACGGAACGATGTGGCCACTTTCCACTTCTTACCGTAGCAAGAAGTGTTACCGGAACGCATTATAGCATACTGCTAATTTCTGATTACAGAAACCAACTCGATGCAGCATACACATAAAAAGAACAGCAATGCATATAATATCCATCCACAAAGGAAATGGTGGTTACAATGGATCACATGCCATTCAACAATTATAAGTTGGTAATGTGGAAGCGCAAACTAAATCCATCAAATGCACTTATGTCTTATAATGGTATCTAAATTTTTTGAACGAATGGAAACAATTGCAAATACTGTATGATGAACTTGGTGCTGACTGTCACTGAAGCTATCTGTTTGGACTAGTAGCCATATTTGTCTTGATTGTTTACATAGATTGTATTACCAACATATTATTGAAAGTCTTCAAATTTCCTCAAAACTTGCCACCCGTGAAGATGAAACTCCGGTTTGTTGATAGATATATAATGTATTATGTTGCCTGAGTAAGTAAGAGAAAAAACTATTGATAGTTTACAAAGAGGGGGCATAAGTGAAGATAGCATGATGCATGTTATCATCAGCAGCAATCTGCCATTACCCAATAACAAGTAGGTGGTACAGTTTAATCGGGGCAATCTTGCCATGTAATCTACTTTGCAGTTTTTGCATCCATTTTCCTGCAGAGAAGTACAAGGGAAATAAGATCACAATTTAACAACCATTAAATAAAGACGGTAGGGATAAGCATACTCTTTGTATGAACGGATATCCTCGCGTATGTACTCTAGACTCTTTAGTTCCTTTGGATCGAACAAGACATCCTTAGAACAAAGTCATCAGTTAAAGAAACATATTAGTAAAAGACTTTGTGAGGCACAAACAGGAATGTTGTTTAAAGTTTGAAGCAGGGTGACATACCAGATGGCTCGAATCTTCTCTCAGTTTTTCGTTTACAAGAAAACAGTGTACAAAGTAAAGAACATACATACCACAATCGTCCCCGCTTTGTTGTGGCACCTACAAGTTTGTTTAGTATCATACCAGAAATCCTAAAAATTAAGAAGCAGCAATGTAGAACATAATAATAGATATATTTTTTCCAAAGGATGAAAAATAGTTCGACTATCAGAAATTAAACACCATACCTCAGGATACTCAAGTTCGACTTCATTTATGAACTGCTCTAACTCTTCCCGCTCTTCGATTTTTAAAATATCAACAATGAATCTGGTATATATACACCAGCAATAAAGGGCTAATAAATATAGGACATTCGGAATACAGATGACAATTATGTGTTATAGACAATGCAAATTTGTAAATAAAAGCATTTATGTGAACGTAAACTAAGGCATATCGGGGGCACTTTTGACGCCCACTCCATGCAACCTCCAACAATGCACAATATTTTTAAAAATACTAAACAGCTTGTTGAGCTACCAATAATATATAAACATATCTCATTTTAGTATCTTGAGTCGCCTACATGCAAAACCATGCTACAACAAAATATGTACATATGCTATCATATAGAACATCATATTTGGAATTATCTGAAGGCTTAGTGAGGGAGAACATAAAGTGATCAAACCTGTTGATGATTGGTTCTAATCTCCCCGGTTCCGCCCCTTTAAGTGAATCCAGTAGCAGCATGCGTGGCCCCTTCTTAGTACTCAAGTACTTTGTCTCGCCAAAATTGCACAACACAAGAAGGCTCCAGTGTCCCCTATATATAGGCAACGAAATGAATATTTGGTATCATGCTGATCAAATAAGTGATTCCGCATGATGGTAATGTGAGTAACATACCAAAGAATAATAGGTACAAATACATATCGTCTTGTGAATATCTTCTTAGCTTGTATCCATTTAAGGATTCTTGATTTATCATCCCAGTTGGTGTACATAGTAAACCACAACGAATTAAGGTACGCATAATCGTTCTTTTCCTGAATATACATGCATGACCAAACATCCCTACATAAAGAGTTGTAGCAGTACATTATAAGATTGACATTCCAATCAAAATAAAATGAAAACTAAGAACCTAAGACAAAGACAGAACATACTCCATGCACAATTCAAAAATATTGGTGTCTAGCTTCTCTTTCTTTGTTTTGTCCCTCCTGTTAATGCGGGTTGACCTTTTTTTTAGAGGGGGTTGATCTTGAAAGGAGGGTAATTCATTATTCAAGCTCCGTCCCGGCTTAGCTTCTCGACCTTTGCTTGTCTGGGAACACTTGTTTTGGCACTCTACACATGGAAAAATAGAAATGACCAGGAGATAACACTGCATGTGCGCGCACGCAGAGGCTTGCACACTCACACCATGTTAGGCCGAGTGAATTAAAAATAAACACTCTCCTGTGTAACTATTTTGTACTATGTGGTAAAATCATCTTGAAAAGCGACATATAGGGGTGAACGTAAGACTAAAGTAAGATACAACACGTAACAGTTGCACAACTAACAACAAGTCATCATGTTTACAATATGTATATGGGCAAGCATATCAAAAATTGTAAATCAAACACTTACAAAAATCAATAATTTTCTGTTAAAAGACATGGTACAACCCTGGTTCATGACCAGCGAACTAAGTTACTACTGTTTACAATGATATAATAAAGCACATATCATAAGAATAATGGGCTGTTATATGTCATGCACCATATATAAACAAAAAGGATTTTTTAGCAATGCTAACAACTTGACTAATGAATCAAGAGGAAGTGATTTGCTTCCAGATGACAAAATAATTTCCCTTGCGGAAGAAATGCCAGCGTATGATTGGTAAACAACCTAGAATATATGATCCTCCTGTGCACTAGGAAACGTATCCAGTGAAACGATACAAAAGCTACCAAATCATATCCCATAATAAATTAATAATCGGGCAAACTTCCAGATTGTGCTAAAAACATATGCAGCTATATTAAACTAATAGTGTATTGTAATTGATATGAAGAATTAGGCCATTGAAATTAAACTAGCACATATGCCCGTGCCTTGCAACGGAAGATATAATTGACGTGTCCACTGAAATATCCATCAGCACGGGCCAACAACATCGGAATTGTGCCCGGCCACGGTAGAGAGGCGCACACTGAGATCTAGCAGAAATTCATATCAGTAGTACATTAAGAAGCATGCTACATAGACAATAATTTTACGGCGATTCTGATCTTAAAGAGTCTAATTTTAATTTTTTTTCATACCAAGGCATTATTTGTACGTTGAAGCAGTGTTTGGAATTTGCATCAAGTCATGAGAAAAAATCTCAATAAAAGGATTCTCTCCTTATTTTTTGAATCTCCCCTTTTTTTATCCCCACTTCACGCCTTTTATTCTCTCCTTTCTTTATTACTCTTATATACCCATTGAAACCGATCATTCATACTCCCTCCGATCCATATAGACCCGTCTAACATACTTCACATAAAAGTTATATTATGTGTTAGCATTTTTCAAAATACACCATTGCAATTAAATAGGTTAATTAAGGTTATGCCCTAAACAAAATTTTAAAGTGGTTAACAGGAACAAATAACAGCATGGTTGGAAACTATGTATTTTTCTTATCAAATTACATATACAAATTATTTTAATCGGAGTTACGGTTGCAAAGTTATAGCATTATTATGTTTAACCTATTCTCTGTAAATAATAAAAGGCCAGTGACCTAAATGGGTCGAAAACAAAGCGAATTGGACGAACGTGGAATACTAATCAGCGCCCAGGAGCACAAGATAAAGGCTACCGCAGTTGGGCCAAAGTCCAACTAAGAAAGGGCACTTGAGAAAATCAGTTTTTTTTTTGTAAAATATAAACGTATGATGACGAGCGGACATAAACACTCCGTACTTTATTAGTAGGTATAGATAAAAGATAAGAATTTCCAATGATTAGTAACACTCCAACTTTAAGATGAACTAGACCCAAAATAGTTTAGCTTGGAACTACGAAAACAACCACTAAACACAAGTGACGGGTGAGTAGGTAGTCTTACTACTTCGCATACATAAAATCATAACTAACAAATTTTGTAAAGCTACCGAAACAGAAGGACAAAATTATGAACAGTGATTAGATGTTGTAAATGGTGGTAATTGATTGATCACATCACCGATTAGTGCTTGAATACTAGCTAAGCAGCCTTTCCATTGCCCTAACCCCGAGATGTGGTGTTGCTTGTAGAACTTGGCAGATTTATGTATACAAGATACATACTACTTATAGGTAAAAAAATCATTAAAAACAACAACGCGGAGGCTTTATGCCGGTATGCCCTAGATGGTTAATCTAAGCAAGCACCAGATCTCACCGTGAAACCGACTCACGAACTCTAATCACCATTGTTCTTAGATACGAAAGACTAATCGGAACTGAATAAACCACTGAAATGGCTCATTGTTGGATCTACTGACCTTTCAATAATCTTCTGCATATATGCAGCTCTATAATTAATGTTTATTCAGAGCGAGATATTAATCGATGTTTGTAATATCTGACCAGACCCACTAAATATCCATGTCGTATAGACATCACTCAAATTAATACCATGAATTATAAGGGGCTAATGATCCTAGGAATTCCTGTCCGCTTCCAAGAAGCAATACTGCAATAGTGTAGTCCAAACAGGGAGCATGCAGTCGTTCGAAATTTCCAATACAACCCGCCCAGAAATATAATTTGAGGAGCTATTTCGAACCTTCTCCGTTTGCAAGAAATTAAACAAGGAGCAAACAACAACCTAACCTAATCTAATCCGAACAGAAGGAAGCGCGCAGCGCCTGCATCTAGCCTACCAACCATCGAACAAAAATACACCACTCTATGCAACACCATCAGAGTCTCAGAGACCAACAGAGAAGATCGCCGGGGGACGCCCAAGGCCCAACACCACCGTGATGAGCAGATCAAGCGGATGGAAAGGGAAAAGGACCAGGTTGGTCGTCGATCGCGCGCTCACCCTGGTTGCTGCTGTCGTCGCCGTCAAGGTCGATGGCGACGATCTCCTGGTTGCGGGCCTTGCGGCTGCGGCGGGGCATGGCGGCTCTCAGGGGTCTGGAAAGGAGAATTCTTCTAGGGTTTGAATGACTTGGTTCCTCGCGGTACAAATAGGCTATGGCGAATTCAGATTGGGAAAGTGGTAGTGGGACGGGGGACGCGTCTTCTATCTGGGCTTTGCTTCTCTGGGTTGCCTTCTTGTTCCTTTCCATTTCTGGAGCGAAGATGAAAACGGACCCGGGAAAGTGCGACTGTTCATATTTGAAACACAGTCAGATGGCCGACTGGAGCTGGTACGTGTAGCAAAGGTCTAATTTCTATTGTATAAAAAATGTCCCATTTCACTCAGGGTCTTTGTGTGAGGATTTATCTCATTATTCCTGATATATTTCTTTGAGAAATCTACCTATCTGTCTGTTTTTTTTTTTTGGTTTTAACAAGACTGTCCGAATTTCTTTTCACGGTTGAGCATATATCGGGACAGACATCCCTGGAAGTGCACTTATTTGAAACGACACAACTGACGCCGGAGTCAGCCTACTGGTTCTCCTTTTTTACGGGGTAAAATAAAAGGAGTTTATTCAATGTTTATAGGGTTACAATCGAGAAGGAAAGTTCCTCAACCTCAATACATGAGGGACTGTGATTAAGCCACACTGCCGTGGTGCATTTTGTGCTGATGTAGTTTGCCAGACTTTTTTAGAAAAAAATAGGCTTTCATCCTGTTGTAAGATAAAGTAACCGCCAAGCAGCAATATTCACAAAGTACAGTATCCAGATACCAACACGAGAACTTACGCAAACTTAAAAAAGCAGGACCCCAGTCCAGATCAGGCGAAGGCGGTGGTCTGACGGTGCACAAGGGAGCGAAGTCTAGTAGATATATCGTCGAGGGCTTCGTGTTGGGGTTGCTTACTTAGGACTTTCTATTGTTGCAGAAAACTACGTAGTGTGTAAATATCAATGGATGAGCGAGGCAAAATTAGTTTCTCAATAACTAGCTTAATGTAGATCGTCCAAACTGTCCAAGACATCCCGCCAAAAACCAGCCACAACCAGGGCCGATTGAGGGAGAGCAAGCCTCAAGGTCTCTGAAGAAATCTGGGAAATTTGAGTGGCACCGCCTCCTGCCAAGTAATTCTTGAATACAGCTCCAAACAAATTGGATAGTCACACAAGTGAAGAAAATGTGATTCGAGCCCTCTTGCTCTAAGCATAGCGGGCACATGCCATCGCCTGGGCCGTTGCACTTGAGTACCTCCACCCCTGAAGATACCCTGCCGCGAATGAGTTGTCAAAGGAAGATCCAGGTTTTAAAGCCAATTTGACAGTCCAAATCCGAGACAACTCCTCTGCTCGCTCCGAGTGAGCAATATGCCGGTATAGTGACTTGTATAGAAACGCTTCAATCCTCCAGGTGCCAAGATATGTTGTCAGGACGGATAGAGAGGGATTGGTTCGGATGGGTGTACCGGTCTGCTATAAGGGCCACCGTATTAGCGTAGTAAGGATCTAAAAGATCATGTTAAGAACCGTGATCAGCCTAACGTGGTGGATGTTTGTAGCACCCGCCACTTTGGGGATGAGGGTAATGATCCCGTAGTTTAGTCGGGATACATCCAACACTCCCCGAAAAAATTACTCGAACATCTCCATCCCATAGTTTTCCAGACATTTACAATAGAAAATCAAAGCATCTTAGACCAAAGTAAAATATGGGAGGACATGCGGCGCATCACATTACAGTTCGTACTATGTGATTTGGGTTGCAGATTTGGCTGTAATGTTCGCAATTTTTCAGATTTCATCCGCATTGTTCCCATGCGATCTTTAGACATCAGAAGGTGTTAAGAGAGGTTGGGACTGCTATAGAGCCATTGGATCAAGGGAGTGGAGGTGGATCCACGGAGGAAATCCATGGAGGTCAGCTACATATACACCACCAAGCCTAGCTGCAACCTATTATCTCCCAGGTGCCGCCACACATTCATGTCGAGCTGGCACACCTCCATTGCTATAGCAATACCATCTCCACCATAGAGGAAGGGACAAAACAAGGAATAAAGGAAGATGGAGTCTCCGCCAAGACCCGCACCGGCCGGAGGGCCGGTGCCATCTCCACTGATGCAACCATGCCTCTCTCCTTCCCCAACACGATGTTGGCTTTTAATTTGGTTCTAAATGTCGTGGTTACAAATATGGGGTAGGCCCAAGTATATGAATATCGTAGAAAAGGTCCAAAGCCCACTCAGGATACGATCCAGAAGATCATGGGCCAAGGGCCACCAACATTGGTCCACCAAGGATGAAGCCCAAGAGATTGAAAATCAGCGGTGTGGTCTAGGAATACGTAGACTAAGACCCTACAGTCGGATCCTGCACCCCTTGAAGGATAAGACCTTATAGTTGGTTAAGAAGAAGATAGGAGCAGTCGGTTTGTCCTATAGTCGGCTGCTACCTAGGATACCTCACACCCACTGTCGGGGATATAACCCCGCGGTATAACCCGCCCTACTGGGCCGGGTCAGCATATTGGCGGCTTGTGAATCATACTCAAGATGGGCCGTGCCGTTGAAGACAAGGAAGGCAAGGCGGCTTACCAAGTAAGCCAGATGGCGGCCCAGCACATGAAGACAGCGACTCAAGGCCCAAGAGGCAGAAGATGCCCGGAGTTTCCTTGCTTAAGAGGCAAGGCGAGTTAGAGACATAGTAGGACACGAATCGTAGCACGACTCGGACTCTTGTAAAGCCCAGGGTCTCGACCTGTATATAAAGGCGAGCCCCTAGGGCCGAAAGACTTAAGTTACACACCCTCGAAAGCTAGGTTAGCGATTCCGCATCCTTGTAATCGAGATCATCATCAATACACGCGAAGCAGGACGTAGGCTATTACCTCCATCGGAGGGGCCGAACCTGGGTAAACCCGTTTCTCGTTCCCGATCAACCCCTTTGAGTCGCCACCTAGTGGCGATGGCCTCACACTCAAGTTCTCCTAAGAGAACATCTGCCGTGACAAAACCACGACAGTTGGCGCCCACTGTGGGGCTCTCGCCCGGTGGAGTTGAGTTCTCAAAGGGAGCCCTTCCAGGGTTCGGGAGATTTGCGGTTGGTCAGATGACCAAAAGCCGCCGCGGCAAGCTCTACATCGACGATTCAGGATGGGGCCCCGAGGCCAACTCAATCGAGTACGGGTACCGGGTCCCCTTCGGCAAGATTCACGTCTTCATCGGCAAAATCGGCGCGTCGGTGCCCGAGTCGGACATCTGCACCAGCATCGTCGAGCCGGCTCGGCGCGCTCAACCCGTCCAGCATCAAGCTGGCTGGCGTCACGTCTTCGTTGGCTTCACCCAGGGAGTTAGCCTCTCGGATGAGCCGGAAGGCAGCAGGGACACCCTCGTCAACTCTGATGGCGAATCTTCCATGGGAGACACCGAATCGATCTGTCCCCTTTACGATGGCAGACTTGGGGGCTCTGTGGAAGCAGAAGCTCCCAGGGAGTCACACGAGCCGCCTCATCAGATTACTGTCTATATGGCAGGAACAACGGCGGCTCAAGACCCGTCGTCAGCAGGCGCAACTGGCGGTTCTGGCATATCAGGCAAGGCACCGGCTCAAGCCATGGTAGATCTGATGGCCGAGATGGCAAAGCTGGTAGGAACACCCGTCACTGTGGAAAACCAGGAGGAGCGCAACACGGAGTTAGTAAAACTCCGCGAGAAGATGACTAAGGTGCAGGAGGAAATTGACGCCGAAAACGCCCGCATGGCGGATATACAGGCTCGTATCCATAACGAGTCGGAGCGTCTGAAGGCCGAGGCTTGGCAGCTAGGGCTTCGTCGAGATGCCTCTGAAGCAGTTTACCAGAGGAGACACCAGAGCCGCCTGCCATTGAATCTCGAGCCATCCCGTTTATTCCCCACTCTGCAACAGATGCCAGGAGCTGAACGAGCGCGCGAGGATCTCCCTCGTCAAACGGCCCGGCAAACGGATCCGGCTCAACCATCGCCGGCTCAGCCTTCACCACTGCGGTTCCAGACGCCGCTGATACGTCTCGGTCGTATCTACTTTTCCTCACACTTTTGCCCTTGTTTTGGACTTTAATTTGCATGATTTGAATGAAACTAACCCGGACTGACGCTGTTTTTAGCAGAATTACCATGGTGTTGTTTTTGTGCAGAAATAAAAGTTCTCGGAACTGGACGAAACTTTTTGGAGATTTATTTTAGAATAAATAAAAAATACTGGAGCCAAGAACCACCGGAGAGGGGCCCCTGGCTGGACACGATACACCAGGGCGCGCCAACCCCCCCTCGGCGCGCCCTGGTGGGTTGTGCCCACCTCGTGGCCCCACTGACCCTAATTTCGACGCTATAAAATCCTATTTTTGGAGAAAAAAATCAGAGAGAAAGTTTCATCACGTTTTACGATATGGAGCCGCCGCCACCTCCTGTTCTTCATCGGGAGGCTAGATGTGGAGCCCGTTTGGGGCTCCGGAGAGGGGAATCTTCGGTCTTCATCATCATCAACCCTTCTCCATTGTCAATTCCATGATGCTCCCCACCGAGAGTGAGTAATTCCTTCGTAGGCTTGCTGGTCGGTGAGGAGTTGGATGAGATTCATCATGTAATCGAGTCAGTTTTGTTAGGGCTTGATCCCTAGTATCCACTGTGTTCTGAGATTGATGTTGCTATGACTTTGCCATGCTTAATGCTTTTCACTAGGGCCCGAGTGCTATGATTTCAGATCTGAACCGTTTATGTTATCACCATTATATCTATGTTATTGATCCGATCATGCTAGTCATATGCACCTATTGCGTGTTCTGATCCGCAAACCCCGGAGTGACAATAGTCGGGATACTTTCCGGTGATGACCGTAGTTTGAGGAGTTCATGTATTCACCGTGTGTTAATGCTTTGTTCCGGTTCTCTATTAAAAGGAGGCCTTAATATCCCTTAGTTTCCTTATGGACCTCGCTGCCATGGGAGGGTAGGACAAAAGATGTCATGCAAGTTCTTTTCCATAAGCACGTATGACTATTTACGGAATACATGCCTACATTACATTTATGAACTGGAGCTAGTTCTGTATCGCCCTAGGTTGTGACTGTTATATGATGAATATCATCCAACGAGTTCACCGATCCAGTGCCTACGAGTTTTCGACTTATTGTTCTTGCTAAGTTACTACTGCTGCTACTGTTCCAACTGCTACAAAACTATTGCTATCACTGTTACCGTTACTGTTACTGCTGCTAGTGCTATCAAAACTATCATACTACTGTGCTACTGATCACTCAGCTACAGATATTTAATCTCCAGGTGTGCTTGAATTGACAACTCAGCTGCTAATACTCGCAAATATTCTTTGGCTCCCCTTGTGTCGAATCTATAAATTTGGGTTGAATACTCTACCCTCGAAAACTGTTGCGATCCCCTATACTTGTGGGTTATCAAGACCTTTTTCTGGTGCCGTTGCCGGGGAGCATAACTACATTTGTTGAGTCCCTTGTGATTTATATCAATTGATCACTATGAAGAATCTGAAGGATCCAAAGACCAAGATTTTTCCCTCTAAGATGAGGGGAGGTAAGGAACTGCCATCTAGCTCTGCACTTGATTCACCTTCTGTTATGAGTAAGCTTGCAACACCACCACATGCTAGTAATCCTGATATGTCGCAAGTTATTGATGATGCTACTTCTACTATGAATGATGCTAGTACCATGCTTGATGATAATGTGCCACTAGGTGAATTTCTTAATGAACAAATTGCTAGAGCTAAAGAGAATGGAATTACTGAAACTGATGAGATTGCTGAAACTGATGAAGCCTATGAAACTGATGACTATGGAACACCTATTAGTCCTAGCATTCCTAGATTTGAAATGCCTAAGATACCTGAAGGTTATGTTATGGATGAGGAGGTAACTAGAGAATTTTTTTCTTGCAAGGATAGAAACGATCTTAAGAAATTGCTACGCAAGTATAAGGAAAAGACTTTGAATGCTAGAATGAAATGTGATCCTAAGTTTGCTACTTCACCTATCTTTGTTACCGATAAGGATTATGAATTCTCTGTCGACCTAGAGTTAATTACTCTGGTTGAATCTGATCCTTTCCATGGCTATGAAACTGAAACTGTAGTGGCACATCTTACTAAACTGAATGATATAGCCACCCTCTTTGCTCATGATGAGAAGATTCACTACTATTACATTCTTAAGTTATTTCCGTTATCATTAAAGGGTGATGCTAAGACATGGTACAATACTCTTGCTCCTGGTTGTGTGCGTAGTCCCCAAGATATGATTTACTATTTCTCTGAAAAATATTTTCCTGCTCATAAGAAACAAGCTGCCTTACAAGAAATATTTAACTTTGTGCAAATTGAAGAAGAGAGTCTCCCAGAAGCTTGGGGGAGGCTTCTCCAATTGCTTAATGCTTTGCCTGATCATCCTCTCAAGAAAATGAAATACTTGATATCTTCTATAATGGACTAACTGATGCTTCTAGGAACTTCCTAGATAGTTGTGCTGGTTGTGTTTTCAGGGAATGAACTGTTGAACAAGCTGAAGAATTATTGAATAACATATTGAAGAATTATGATGATTGGACTCTCCCTGAACCACCGCTTAAACCCACTCCAAAGAAGAGGGGTATCTTATTTCTCAGTCCTGAAGATATGCAAGAGGCAAAGAAATCTATGAAAGAAAAAGGTATTAAAGTTGAGGATGTTAAGAATTACCACCTATTGAAGAAATACATGGCCTTGACACACCACCACCTCCACAGGTGGTAGAGGTAAATTCTTTATTAAAGTTTGATGAAGGTGATATCCCTTACAATAAACATCCTAGTCAGTGCTTATATGAGTTTGACAACTATATTATGAAGCAAGATCATTTCAATGCACATGTCCTGAAACAATTGAAATACAACTCTGATATGATTGCTCGCTTGAGTGACTTACTATTTAGAATCAGTAATGATGTTAGAGGTGTAGGAAAGCATGCCTCTATGGTTCAAACTCAGTTAGAACAAGTTGCTAAGTCTCAAAAAGAATTGCTTGATGAAATGAATAATAATATGAATGATTTTGCTGCTAGAGTAGTAACTAGAGGAGGTAGAATGACCCAAGAACTGCTTTATCCTGAAGGTCATCCTAAAAGAATTGAACAAGACTCTCAGAGAATTAATACTGATGCACCTAGTCCTTCTAGAAAGAAAAAGAAAAAGAAAAATGATAGGACTTTGCACACCTCTAGTGAACCTGAGATACAAAAACCTCCTAATAATAATAATGTCTTTGTTTCCGATGCTGAAACTCAGTCTGGTAATGAACATTCACCTAGTGATAATGATGATGTTCATGAAGATGCTCAACTTTACAATGATAAAGAACCAGATAATGATGTTGAAATAGAGTCTGCTGCTGATCTTGATAACCCATAACCTAAAAATAAACGTTATGATAAAAGAGACTTTGTGGCTAGGAAACATGGTAAAGAAAGAGAACCATGAGTTCAAAAACCCATGCCCCTTTCCTCCTAAACCATCTAAGAAAAAGGATGATGAAGAATTTGAATGCTTTGCTGAAATGATTAGGCCAGTCTTTTTGCGTACCCGCTTAACTGATATCCTAAAGATGGCCCCTTATGCAAAATATATGAATGACATCATCACAAATAAAAGAAAGATTCCTGAAGCTGAAATCTCCACCATGCTTGCTAATTATTCTTTTAAGGATGGAGTGCCTAAAAAACTTGGAGATCCGGGAATACCAACTATACCTTGCTCCATTGAAAGAAACTATGTCAAAACTACTTTGTGTGACTTGGGAGCCGGTGTTAGTGTCATGCCTTTCTCCTTATATAAAAGACTTGATTTGAATAAACTCACACCTACTGAAATATCATTGCAAATGGCTGACAAATCAACTTCCATACCTATCGGTATTTGTGAGGATGTGCCCGTTCTTGTTGCAAATGTTACTATCTAAACTGACTTTGTTATTCTTGACATGCCCGAGGACGACAACATGTCGATTATTCTCAGTAGACCCTTTTTGAATACTGCATGGGCTATTATTGATTGCAATAAAAGCAAAGTCACTTTTCATATCAATGGTAATGAGCACACGGTGCATTTTCCGAAGAAACAATTCCAAGTGAATGGTATAAATGTTATTGAAGAATCGCCGACACTCACTATTGGAAGTTTTCAATTACCTCTACCTACTGCCAAAAAGAAATATGATATACTTATTGTTGGGGATATGCATATCCCCATTGAGGTAACTTAGTGTTTTACGAAAGTTCTTCGGTTTCATGCTAATCGGAAGTGGTTGTTAATAAGACTTGATCAACCTTATTAATGGATCATTTTTGAGAGGTATGAAGTTGATGAATCTAGTAAGCACAACTCTCTGCTCCCACATTTTATTTTCTGTTTTAGTTAGTCAAATAAAATAAAATGCCATGCCTATCCGTTTTTCTGTTTTCTCCCTGTAATAAAAAAATGACCCAAAAATAAAAGTTCTCAGAATGTCCTAAAAATTTGATACGATTTTTTTCCGAATATTTCTGAATTACTGGTGCAAATAATACAAGAGGGGGTGCACCTGGTGCCCACAAGACACGAGGGCACGCCAGCAACCCCAGGCGCGCCCTGGTGTGTTGTGGCCCCCACGTGCGTCACCTCACTTATTCCTTTAGGCCACATCATCCCCTACCTCCAGAAAAAAATCATCACAACCACCATTCCCATGTTCTTGCTCTCAAACCCGCGGATTTCAATCTCTTTGCTTGAAGCTTCATTTCCGAAACTGTTTGGAGGGATTGCTACTTGGTATGTGACTCCTCCATTGCTCCAATTAGTTTATGATTTAGTGGGTTATTTTTAGAGTAATTAGCTACTCTTGGTGCTGCTGTAGATGAGCTTGCATGTTGAATTCTTAGAGTTCTAAGTAGTTTGAATGCTTAATATGGCCTCTATGCATCCTTGGGAGTAGTTGCTATATATCTTACAAAGTTTTGTTGACAAAAATTTTGTGGACTAAGAATTTTCAGAAAATTTATTTTAAGAATAATATGGATTTCTTTAGGAAGTTTTCCTCCAAGAAAAATGCCAAAGGAGTCATTGGGGAATCATCGAACAATGACCTTCACACTCCAAGAACGGTGGAGGTGCGGCCGTGTGAATGGCCGCATGATGCCTTCATGAAGGAGGCCGGGTTTCATCAAGCGTTCGCTCAATTTGTTGCAAATGCTGGGCTGGCCGAGTTCCTCGCAGCTAAGTGTGACCAATATCACATCCTTAAAAATTCCTTTGTGCAAAGTTTTCATTTTCTGAGAAAGAATAATCCTCCTGAAGTGCAGTTTAATCTTCACACTGAAACTCACAAGATGCCGCTAACTGACTTCTGCAACATATGCTTGATCCCCTCTGATGGGGAATTGAGAGAACCTAGACCAGCGGAATTTCAGGATTTTCTCCTCACCTTAACGGTGGGTGAAGATAGAGGCGTGTCGAACGCTACTGCTACCAGTCTGTAGTTTCCTTCAGTGCATTACTTTGCTTCGTTCATCGCAAAGTGTTTAACCGCTAGGGAGAAGGTTTGCGCACTCAGTGCCCCCGACCTCGCTATTTTACGCTGTGCATTGTATAATGATCACACCTTTAGTATGGGGGCTATTATTGCACGCCGCTTACACCTTAACAGGACTAAGGGAAAGATACATGGTTGCATTTATGCTACTCGCTTAGCGAGACACTTTAATGTTCATATTCGCCCACATGATTATCTCTTGTCCCAAGTTTATCAAGATCACAAGGTGTTACAGGATGACCAATTTATCGAGGCAACTAATTCTTTCCATGACATTCATTACAACTTAGTGTTCAGCGTCGAAACCCGTGATGTTATTCCGTTGCCTGCACCTGCTCTGTTTGATTCTATTGCCAGGAACGGATACATGATTATGCCAGATGACATTATGATAGGTCTCCAACGTATCTATAATTTTTGCTTGTTCCATGCTGTTATATTATCATTCTTGGATGTTTTACAATCATTTTATAACAACTTTATATAATTTTTTGGGACTAACCTATTGACATAGTGCCAAAGTGCCAATTGTTGTTTTTGCTTGTTTTTTTTACTTCGCAGAAAATCAATACCAAACGGAGTCCAATCGCGGCGAAACATTTTCGAGATTTTTTCTGGACAAGAAGACACCCAGTGGGCCAAACAAGTGCCGGGGGAGTGGGCCGAGGAGACCACAACCCACCAGGGCGCGCCAGGGGGCCCCCGGCGCGCCCTGATGGGTTGTGCCCTCCTCGGGGCCCCTCTCCACCGCCTCTGATGCCTATAAATTCCCAAATATTCCAAAAACCCTAGGGGAGTCGACGAAACACAATTCCAGCCGCCGCAAGTTCCAGAACCTCGAGATCCAATCTAAACACCATCACGGAGGGGTTCATCTTCTTCATAGGTGCATCTCCGATGATGCGTGAGTAGTCCACGATAGACCTACGGGTCCGTAGGCAGTAGCTAGATGGCTTCCTCTCTCTCTCTTATGATTCTCAATACAATGGTCTCTTGAAGATCTATTTGATGTTAACTTTTGCGGTGTGTTTGTTGGGATCCGATGAATTTTGAGTTCTTGATCAGTTTCTATCCATGAATATTATTTGAGTCTTCTTTGATCTCTTATATGCATGATTACTTATAGCCTCGTATTTCTTCTTCAAATCTTTGGTTTAGTTAGGCTGACTAGATCGATTTTTCTTGCCATGGGAAGAGGTGCTTTGTGATGGGTTCGATCTTGCGGTGTTCTTTCCTAGTGACAGAAGGGGCAGCAAGACACATATGTATCGTTGCTATTAATGATAACAAGATGGGGTCTATTCCTACATGAATAGATCTTGTCTACATCATGTCATCGTTCTTATTGCATTACTCCATTTTTTCATGAACTTAATACACTAGATGCATGCTGGATAGCGGTCGATGTGTGGAGTAATAGAGGTAGATGAAGGCAGGAGCCGGTCTACCTATCTTGGACGAGATGCCTATATAATGATCATCGCCTTGGATATCGTCATGACTATTCAATTTTCTATCAATTGCCCAACAGTAATTTGTTCACCCACCGTGCGCTATACTCATGAGAGAAGCCACTAGTGAAACCTACGGCCCCCAGGTCTACTTTTCCAACATATTGCTTTCCGATCTATCTTTTTGCAATCTTTGTTTTCAGATCTACAAAACCAAAAACCCAAAAATATATTGGTGCATATTTTATTTACCCTTTTTATTTTGTGCTCTTGAGAGATCTATCTCTCCTATCTATCATTACCTAATCTATCTTTTTACCGTAGAGAGATTGACAACCTCTCTTTCGCGTCGGGTTGCAAGTATTTGTTGTTTGTGTGCAGGTGCTGCTTATTGGGTGGTGGTGATCCTCCTACTGGTTCGATAACCTTGGTTTCATAACTGAGGGAAATACTTACCGTCGCTGTGCTGCATCATCCCTTCCTCTTTGGCGAAATACCGACGCAGTCTCAAGCCACGTCAAAGGAATTTCTGGCGCCGTTGCCGGGGAGGAAGCGGTCTCTTCTACGTGCCTATCGTAGGCGCCGAGGGGACTCCATCATCATCTACCAGGTTCCTAATCACAAATCTCATCTCCTTGCAATTACATTATTTGCCATTTGCCTCTCGTTTTCCTCTCCCCCACTTCATCAATTTGCCATTTTATTCGCCCTCTTTTTCGTTTGCCTTTTTCTCGCCAGATCTCTTCCTTGCTTGCAATCTTGTTTACGTAGTCACGATGACTCAAGAAAACACCAAGTTGTGTGATTTTTCCAATACTAATAACAATGATTTTATTAGTACGCTTATTGCTCCTCCCGCCACTAGTGCGGAGTCTTGTGATATTAATGCCGCTTTGTTGAATCTTGTCATGAAAGATCAATTTGCCGGTACTCCTAATGAGGATGCCGCGTCCCATCTAAACACGTTTGTAGAATTGTGTGATATGCAAAAGAAAAATATGTGGACAATGATATTGTTAAGTTGAAACTATTTCATTTTTCCTTGCGGGATCGTGCAAAAATTTGGTTTTCTTCTTTGCCTCGCAATAGTATCGATTCTTGGAATAAGTGCAAGGATGCTTTTATCACTAAGTATTTTCCGCCCGCGAAAATTATTTCCCTTAGGACGCAAATCATGAATTTTAAGCAACTTGATCATGAACATGTTGCACAATCTTGGGAAAGAATGAAGTTGATGCTAAGAAATTGTCCTACTCATGGTTTAAATCTTTGGATGATCATACAATTTTTTTATGCGGGGTTGAATTTTGTCTCTAGAAATCTTTTAGATTCCGCCGCGGGTGGTACTTTTATGGAGATTACTTTGGGTGAAGCTACTAAATTTCTAGATAATATCATGGCTAATTATTCTCAGTGGCATACCGAAAGAGCACCTACTAGTAAAAAAGTTAATTCGGTTGAGGAAATTAGTACTTTGAGTGATAAGGTTGATGCTTTGATGAAATTGGTTGCGAGTAAAAATTCTCCTATTGATCTTAATGATGTGCCTTTGTCTACCTTGATTGAGCGAAATAGTGATTCCCTAGATGTGAATTTTGTCTCGCGAAACAATTTCAATAACAATGCTTATAGAGGTAATTTTAATCCTAGGACTTTTCCTGGAAATTCCTCTAATAATTATGGTAATTCCTATGGTAATTCTTCTTACAATAATAATAGGAACGCCTCTGATATTGAGAGTAATATTAAAGAATTTATCAATACACAAAAGGCTTTCAATACTACGATAGAGGAAAAGTTGAATAAGATTGATGATATGTCTAGAAGCATTGATAGAATTTCTCATGGTGTTGAAAATCTCAAGTTGAAAGCTTTTGTGCCTAAGATTGATGAATCTATTAAAGCTTTATATGTCTCCATGGATGAAAGTAAGAAAAGAACCGCTATGCTTAGAGCTAAAAGAGAAATCTTAGAAAAATCGTTTTCTAGTGATTGTCTTCATAAAAAAGATGAAGATCTTAAAGTGATTGGTGTTTATTCTATTGATTCCTTGTTTAGTAATATTAAGATTGATAATGAAGGGACTGAAGTAGAGTCAACTTTAGCTAGAAGGCGTCCCAATAATTTGGAGGGTGAAAATCTTGATGAAAATTTTGCTAAAAGTGGGTTTGAAGAGGTCAAAACTTTAACTAGTGATGTGCCCACTATTTTGGATTGCAAAGACTTTAATTATGATAGTTGCTCTTTGATTGAATGCATTTCTTTGCTGCAATCCATGTTGAATTGACCCCATGCTTATGAGCAAAATAAAGCTTTTACTAAACATATCGTTGATGCCATGATGAAATCTTTTGAAGAAAAGTTGGAGTTGGAGATTTCTATTCCTAGAAAATTACATGATGAGTGGGAACCTACCATTAAGGTCAAGATTAAAAATTATGAGTTCTTTGCTTTGTGTGATTTGGGTGCTAGTGTTTCCACGATTCCGAAATCTCTATGTGATGTGCTTGGTCTTACCAATATTGAAGAATGTTCTCTTAATTTGCACTTGGCGGATTCTACTATTAAAAAGCCTTTGGGAAGAATTAATGATGTTCTTATTCTTGCAAATAGGAACTATGTGCCTACTTATTTTATTGTGCTTGATATTGATTGCAATCCGTCTTGTCCCATTATACTTGGTAGACCGTTTTTACGCAGTATAGGTGCCGTGATTGATATGAAAGAAGGCAATATTCCTTTTCAATTTCCCTTGAGAAAGGGTATGGAACACTTCTCTAGAACAAGAATTAAGCCACCATATGAATCAATCATGAGGGCATCCTATGGATCCAAATCCAAAGATGACAATACTTGAATCTATGTGTTATGCCTAGCTAGGGGCGTTAAACGATAGGGCTTGTTGGGAGGCAACCCAATGAATAAATAATTTTTTTGCTTTTTTCCTTTCTGTTTTTGAGTTTTGACACAATTATGCCTATGTTATGATTGTGTTTTTATGGTTTATTTAGTGTTTTTGCCAAGTAAAGCCTTTAGGATGATTCATAGGATGAGTAGAAGTGATGCTGAATCTGAAACAGAAACTTTACGTCCAGTATATGAATTTTCATTTTTTTCTGAAACGTGATATTGAGCTGAAATTTTAACACAGTGTTTCTATACAAATTATTTACGTTCTCCTAATTTTTCAGAAGTTTTAGAGTTACAGAAGTATGGTTAGAGTACAGATTACTACAAACTGTTCTGTTTAAGACAGATTTTGTTTTCGTTGCATTGTGTGCTTGTTTTGATGGATCTATGGGTTATATTGAAGGGTATGAGACATGCTAAAGTTAAAATACAGTAGGTATAATTCAATAATAAAATATGAATGGGTTTGCAACAGTACCTAAAGTAGTGATTTGCTTTATTATACTAACAGATCTCACGAAGATTTTGTTGAGTTTTGTGTGATTGAGGTTTTCAAGTTTTGGGTGAGATCACGATGGATGAAGGAATAAGGAGTGATAAAAAGCCTAAGCTTGGGGATGCTACCGCACCCCCAAGATATATCCAAAGAGTAACAATCAACTAAGCCTGTAGATGCCCCCGAGTGGCATCCCTTCTTTCTTCTAACGACCATCGGTATTTTACTTGGAGCTATATTTTTATTCGTCACATATCATGAGTTTTGCTTGGAGCGTCTTGTATCTTTTCTTGCTTTGCTTGTTTGTTTTCCTTTGTATCCTTGCTGTACACACCTATTTGGGAGAGCCAAAATTATGCTATCATTTGTTAGAATTGCTCTAGTGCTTCACTTATATCTTTTTGAGCATGGTGTGCTTGGAATTTTTTGTAGAAATACTCTCATGCTTCACTTAGATTAATTTGAGAGTTAGTAAATTTTGAAGAAATCCTCTCATGCTTCACTTATACCTTTTTTAGAGATGAAATCTTTATGCTCATGTGCTTCACTTAAATTTGTTTGAGCTTGCCAAAAAGCAATGGCAATATATGAAACTAGTCCCAAAGTGATAGATATCCAAGGAGGATATAATAAAAACTTTCATGAAGATCATTGGGCAAATTAAACTTGATTCTTTGTAATAGTTTTGAAACATGATGATAGTAATATGTGAGTCATGTTAGTGAGTAATTATGCTTAGTAGGAATATTGGTGTTAAGGTTTGTGATTCCCTATGCATGCACGAAATTAAATAGTTATGCAATGAAGTTAGATCCTACTTATGGTGCATTATTCGGTGTTAGTTATGCTCAATGCTCGCTTATGTGAATTTTCGTTTCTTGGTTTGGTTGCTTCCCAATCTATTTGCTAGCCTCCATTTGTACTAAGTAGAAATACTACTTGTGCATCCAAAATCCTTAAACCAAGTTTTGCCTTATGAGTCCACTATACCTACCTATCTGCGGTATTTCCATGCCGTTCCAAGCAAATTTGTATGTGCCATCTCTAAATTTTCAAAATATATTTTCTCTTTTGTGTGCCTGTACCGCTCATGAAACGGTGGGGACTGTCCAATATTTTCCATGCTAGATGTGTTATTCTCAAGATGAGTGTTTATTCACTTGTCATTGCACGAGAGTGCGGCGCTAATAGGGATGCCCATTTTCGAAATGAAAAAGAAAAAAATATTTACTTTATGTTGTCAAATAATAAATTCCTTGGAAAGTGTTGGTATGGAAGGCAACCGTGGATACAGCCCGCCATGGAAAGTGAAAGTTTGGTGGAAAAAGGAATAAACTTTATTTTCTGTTTGGGAACCGCCTATGATATATCTAGCATGGAAAGTATTGTGAACTACTTTGTCATTTTCGTTGACAGGAAAAGCATGCCACCCAAAATATTTTTTCTCTCTCAATTTAAACCTTGAGCTCTGGCACCTCTACAAATCCCTACTTCCCACTGCGAAGGGCCTATCTATTTACTTTATGCAATTTTTATTTTTGCTTTGAGTCTCCATCTGCTCTTATAAAGCACCAACTAGGGGGCACTATGATCATACTTGAGCATTGGGCATAGTTAATATTTGAGTGTGTTTCACGAATGGATCAATGATTGAGCATGATGGGCTCGGGATAACTTTCTTTAGTGTTGATATTTTGAAAGACATGGTTGCTTGTTGACATGCTTGAGTATTGAAGTCATTATGTTAAAACTAGACTATTGCTTTGAATCATTTACAAGTCCAAATGTCCATGCTATACAAAAGAAAAGAATGTGATGAACATGTTAGGCAGCATTCCACATCAAAAATTCTGTTTTTATCATTTACCTACTCGAGGACGAGTAGGAATTAACCTTGGGGATGCTGATACGTCTCCAATGTATCTATAATTTTTGCTTGTTCCATGCTGTTATATTATCATTCGTGGATGTTTTAGAATCATTTTATAACAACTTTATATCATTTTTTGGGACTAACCTATTGACATAGTGCCAAAGTGCCAGTTCCTGTTTTTGCTTGTTTTTTACTTCGCATAAAATCAATACCAAACAGAGTCCAATCACGACGAAACTTTTTGGAGATTTTTTCTGGACCAGAAGACACCCAGTGGGCCAAAGAAGTGCCGGGGAGTGGGCCAAGGAGACCACAACCCACCAGGGCGCGCCAGGGGGCCCCGGCGCGCCCTGATGGGTTGTGCCCTCCTCGGGGCCCCTCTCCACCGCCTCTGATGCCTATAAATTCCCAACTATTCCAAAAACCCTAGGGGAGTCGATGAAACACAATTCCAGCCGCCGCAAGTTCCAGAACCTCGAGATCCAATCTAAACACAATCACGGAGGGGTTCATCTTCTTCATAGGTGCCTCTCCGATGATGCGTGAGTAGTCCACCATAGACCTACGGGTCCGTAGGCAGTAGCTAGATGGCTTCCTCTCTCTCTCTCTCTCTCTCTCTCTCTTATGATTCTCAATACAATGGTCTCTTGCAGATCTATTTGATGTAAACTTTTGCGGTCTGTTTGTTGGGATCCGATGAATTTTGAGTTCATGATCAGTTTCTATCCATGAATATTATTTGAGTCTTCTTTGATCTCTTATATGCATGATTACTTATAGCCTCGTATTTCTTCTTCGAATCTTTGGTTTAGTTAGGCCGACTAGATCGATTTTTCTTGCCATGGGAAGAGGTGCTTTGTGATGGGTTCAATCTTGCGGTGTTCTTTCCCAGTGACAGAAGGGGCAGCAAGACACGCATGTATCGTTACTATTAAGGATAACAAGATGGGGTCTATTCCTACATGAATAGATCTTGTCGACATCATTTCATCGTTCTTATTGCATTACTCCGTTTTTCCATGAACTTAATACACTAGATGCATGCTGGATAGCGGTCGATGTGTGGAGTAATAGAGGTAGATGCAGGCAGGAGTCGGTCTACCTATCTTGGACGTGATGCCTATATAATGATCATCGCCTTGGATATCGTCATGACTATTCGATTTTCTATCAATTGCCCAACAGTAATTTGTTCACCCACCGTGCGCTATACTCATGAGAGAAGCCTCTAGTGAAACCTACGGCCCCCGGGTCTATTTTTCCAACATATTGCTTTCCGATCTATCTTTTTGCAATCTTTGTTTTCAGATCTACAAAACCAAAAACCCAAAAATATATTGCTGCATATTTTATTTGCCCTTTTTATTTTGTGCTCTTGAGAGATCTATCTCTCCTATCTATCATTACCTAATCTATCTTTTTACCGTAGAGAGATTGACAACCTCTCTTTCGCGTCGGGTTGCAAGTATTTGTTGTTTGTGTGCAGGTGCTGCTTATTGGGTGGTGGTGATCCTCCTACTGATTCGATAACCTTGGTTTCATAACTGAGGGAAATACTTACCATCGCTGTGCTGCATCATCCCTTCCTCTTTGGGGAAATACCGACGCAGTCTCAAGCCACGTCACATTACAGCCTACCGGAACAACCTAGCAGCTGCCGAGTGATAACCCACAAGTATAGGGGATAGCAACAGTTTTCGAGGGTAGAGTATTCACCCAAATTTATAGATTCGACACAAAGGGAGCCAAAGTATATTTGCGAGTATTAGCAGCTGAGTTGTCAATTCAACCACACCTGGAGATTAAATATCTGCAGCAAAGTGATCAGTAGCACAGTAATATGATAGTTTGATAGCAGTAGTAGCAGTAACGGTAACAGTAGCAGTGAAAGCAATAGTTTTGTAGCAGTTGGAACAGTAGTAACAACAGTAGTAACTTAGCAAGAACAATAAGTGGAAAACTCGTAGGCACTGGATCGGTGAACTCGTTGGATGATATTCATCATATAACAGCCACAACCTAGGGCGATACAGATTTAGCTCCAGTTCATAAATGTAACGTAGGCATGTATTCCGTAAATAGTCATACGTTCTTATGGAAAAGAACTTGCATGACATCTTTTGTCCTACCCTCCCGTGGCAGCGGGGTCCATAAGAAAACTAAGGGATATTAAGGCCTCCTTTTAATAGAGAAATGGAACAAAGCATTAGCACATAGTGAATACATGAACTCCTCAAACTACGGTCATCACCGTGAAGTATCCCAAATATTGTCACTATGGGGTTGACGGATCATAACACGTAATAGGTGCATATGACTAGGCAAGATCAGATCAAGAACATAGATATAATGGTGATAACATAAACGGTTCAGATCTGAAATCCTGGCACTCGGGCCCTAGTGACAAGCATTAGGCATAGCAAAGTCTTAGCAACATCGATCTCGGAACATAGTGGATACTAGGGATCAAGCCCTAACAAAACTAACTCGATTACATGATGAATCTCATCCAACTACTCACTGACCAGCAAGCCTACGAAGGAATTACTCACTCCCGGTGGGGAGCATCATGAAATTGGCGATGCAGAAGGGTTGGTGATGACGAAGACCAAAGATTCCCCTCTCCGGAGCGCCAAACGGGCTCCAAATCTGGCCTCCCGATGAAGAACAGGAGGTGGCGGCAGCTCCGTATCGTAAAATGCGATGAAACTTTCTCCTTGATTTTTTTCTTCGAAAATAGGAATTTATATTGCTGGAATTAGGGTCAGTGGGGGCCCGAGGTGGGCACAACCCACCAGGGCGCGCCTGGGGGGGCTGGCGCGCCCTGGTGTATCTTGGCCAGCCAGGCCCCCCCCCTCTGGTGGTTCTTGGCTCCAGTATTTTTTATTTATTCTAAAATAAATCTCCAAAAAGTTTCGTCCAATTCCGAGAACTTTTATTTCTGCACAAAAAACAACACCATGGTAGTTCTGCTGAAAACAGCGTCAGTCCGGGTTAGTTTCATTCAAATCATGCAAATTAGAGGCCAAAACAAGGGCAAAAGTGTGAGGAAAAGTAGATACGACGGAGACGTATCAACTCCCCCAAGCTTAACCCATTGCTTGTCCTCAAGCAATTCAGTTGACAAACTGAAAGTGATAAAGAAAAACTTTTACGAACTCTTTTGTTCTTGTTTACATATATATGCTCAAGTAGCACCCAGGTTTTCAGCAAAGATTATGACTAACCATGCAAACAATAACTCTTAGAAATTATATTAACTCATATCAATAACATAAGCAACTAGCGAGCAATAATAAGATATCTCAAATACCAACACTTTGTCAAAACAATCATGATACAATATGACAATAGTGGTATCTCGCTGGCCCTTTCTGAGACCGCAATACATAAATGCAGAGCACCTCCAAAGTTCAAGCAGCAACTAAACATTGTAATTCATAGTAGAAAAGATCCAGTCATGCTACACCCAACATCAACTATACACAATGCATGAGGATGACAATAGTGCTCTCAGGTCTGGCGCTTATTTGAGAAGGTGATGACTCAGCATAAAAGTAAATAGATAGTCCCTTCACAGAGGGGAGCATGGAGATGCAGAGGTGCCAGAGCTCAAGGTTTAAAACAGAGATAGATATAATTTTGGGAGGTACACCCTTCCTGTCAACGTTACGACCAAGAGTTATCAATATCTTCCATGCTAAACAAATTAGCGGCGGTTCCCAAGCGGTAAAAGTAAAGGTTTACTCCCCCTCCACCAACAATCACACTCCACGGCTAGCCGCATCCACGGGTACCGTCCAAACCAACAACATTCCTCGGGGAGTTTTGTTTAGTTATTTTTGATTTTTGAATTCGGGACTGGGAATCCCTATTACCGCCCCTCTCGTGTAAGGACGAGTGTGTTGGAAATATGCCCTAGAGGCAATAATAAAAGTAGTTATTATTATATTTCCTTGTTCATGATAATCGTTTATTATCCATGCTATAATTGTATTGATTGGAAACACCGATACATGTGTGGATACATAGACAACACTGTGTCCCTAGTATGCCTCTAGTAGACTAGCTTGTTGATCAAAGATGGTCAAGGTTTCCTAGCCATAGACATGAGATGTCATTTGATAACAGGATCACATCATTGGGAGAATGATGTGATGGACAAGACCCGAACTATGAATGTAGTATATGATCGTGTCAGTTTATTGCTATTGTTTTCTGCATGTCAAGTATCTGTTCCTATGACCATGAGATCATGCAACACACTGACACCGGAGGAATGCCTTGTGTGTATCAAACGTCACAACATAACTGGGTGACTATAAAGATGCTCTACAGGTATCTCCGAAGGTGTCTGTTGAGTTGGCATGGATCAAGATTGGGATTTGTTACTCCGTATGACGGAGAGGTATCTCAGGGCCCACTCGGTAATACAACACCACAATAAGCCTTGCAAGCAATGTGACTAAAGTGTTAGTCACGAGATCTTGTGTTACGGAACGAGTAAAGAGACTTGCCGGTAACGAGATTGAACTAGGTATAAAGATACCGACGATCGAATCTCGGGCAAGTAACATACCGAAGAACAAAGGGAACAGCATACGGGATTAACTGAATCCTTGACATAGAGGTTCAACCGATAAAGATCTTCATAGAATATGTAGGAACCAATATGGGCATCCAGGTCCCGCTATTGGTTATTGACCGTAGAGGTGTCTTGGTCATGTCTACATAGTTCTCGAACCCGCAGGGTCTGCACACTTAAGGTTCGGTGACGTTTCGGTATAGTTGAGTTATGTGTGTTGGTAACCGAAGGTTGTTCGGAGTCCCGGATGAGATCCCGGATGCCACGAGGAGCTCTGGAATGGTCCGGAGGTAAAGATTGATATATAGGAAAGTGGTGTTTGAACTCCGGAAAAGTTTCGGGCATTTCCGGCAGTGTACCGGGAGTGATGAATGGGTTCCGGGGGTCCACCAAGTGGACCCACCACACCCCAAGAGGGCCACATGGGCCTTAGGGTGGCGCACCAGCCCCTGGTGGGCTGGGCGGCCAGCCCAAGTGGGCCTATGCGGCTGGAATTTTGGGGAAAGGAAAGTCCAAGTGGGGAAGGGAAGGAATCCTACTAGGAGTAGGATTGGAGGTGGACTCCTCCACCTCCACCTCCTTCGGCCGACTCCTAGGAGGGTCCCTAGGTTGGCCAGCCCCTCCCCTCCCTCCTATATATACTAGAGGGGAGAGAGGGCAGCAACACAAGAAACCCTAGCCACGGTGCAGCCCTCTCTCCCCGATAGATCAAATCCTCTAGTTTCAGCGGCGCTTAGGTGAAGCCCTGCTGGAATAGTTCCACCACCACCGCCGCCGCGCCGTCGCGCTGCCGGAGAACTCATCTACCTCTCCGCTCCCTCTTGCTGGATCAAGAAGGCGGAGATCTTCATCGAGCTGTACGTGTGCTGAACGCGGAGGTGCCGTCCGTTCGGCACTAGATCGTGATTGGATCGCGGGATGCTCGGCGATTTGGATCGCGAAGACGTTCGACTACATCAACCGTGTTTCTTAACGCTTCCCGCTTAGCGATCTACAAGGGTATGTAGATCCACTCTCCCTCTCGTAGATGCTCATCACCATGGATAGATCTTGCGTGTGCGTAGGAATTTTTTTGTTTCCCATGCAACGTTCCCCAACAGTGGTATCAGAGCCAGGTTTATGTGTAGATGAGATCACGAGTAGAACACAAAGGAGTTTGTGGGCGTTGATGCTCAGATTGCTTCCTCCCTTAGACTTTTCTTGATTCAGCGGTATTGTGGGATGAAGCGGCCCGGACCAACGTTACTCGTACGCTTACGAGAGACCGGTTCCATCAACTGACATGTAACTTCGTTGCATAAAGATGGCTGGCGGGTGTCTGTTTCTCCCACTTTAGTTGGATCGGATTTGACAAAGGCGGTCCTTGAGAAGGTTGAATAGCAATTTGTGTATCACCGTTGTGGTTTATGCGTAGGTAAGAATAGTTCTTGCTAGATACCCGTAGCAGCCACGTAAAACATGCAACAACAATTAGAGGACGTCTAACTTGTTTTTGCAGGGTATGTTGTGATGTGATATGGCCAATTACATGATGAGATATATGTGATGTATGAGATGATCATGTATTGTATAGAATATCACGACTTGCATGTCGATGAGTACGGCAACCGGCAGGAGCCATAGGGTTGTCTTTAATTAATTTTCGCCGTTTTTGCTTTACTTTATCACTATGAGTTAGCAATAGTCGTGGAAGAAACAGTTGGCGCGACAACCTCATGGTGACACTTTGATGGAGATCAAGATGATGGAGATCATGGTGTCATGCCGGTGACGATGGAGATCATGCCAGTGCTTTGGAGATGGAGATCAAAAGCACAAGTTCATGGCCATATCATGTCACTTATGATTTGCATGTGATGTTAATCCTTTTATGCATCTTATTTTGCTCAGGACGATGGTAGCATTATAAGGTGATCCCTCACTAAAATTTCAAGATAAAACTGTGTTCTCCCCAAGTGTGTACCGTTGCGAAAGTTCGTCGTTTCGAGACACCACGTGATCATCGGGTGTGATAGACTCTACGTTCGCATACAACGGGTGCAAGCCAGTGTTGCACATGCGGAACACTCGGGTTAAACTTGACGAGCCTAGCATGTACAGACATGGCCTCGGAACACAAGAGGCCGAAAGGTCGAACATGAGTCATATAGTGGATATGATCAACATGCAGATGTTCACCATTGAAACCATCTCAACTCACGTGATGATCGGACTTGAGTTGGTGAATTTGGATCATGTGACACTCGAATGACCGGAGGGATGTCAATTTGAGTGGGAGTTTTTAAGTAATATGATTAACTAAAATCATTATCTTGAACAATAGTCTAAGTTGTTTTTGCAAAATTTATGTTGTAGATCAATGGCTCGCGCAGTAGCACCCCTAAATTTTAATGCGTTCCTAGAGCAAGCTAAGTTGAAAGATGATGGAAGTAACTTTGTGGACTGGGCCCGTAATCTAAGGATTATCCTTACGGCTTCCCAAAAGGCTTATGTCCTTGATGCACCGCTTGGTGATCCACCCGCTCCAGTAGAGTCTCCAGACGTTGCGAACGCCTAGCAGGCATGTTCTGATGATTACTCAATGGTTCAATGTGCAATGTTGTATGGCTTAGAACTGGGACTTCAAAGACATTTTGAACGTCATGGAGCATATGATATGTTCCTAGATTTAAAGTTTATCTTTCAGAAGAATGCCCGGATCGAGAGGTATGAGACCTCCGATAAGGTCTATGCCTGCAAGATGGAGGAGAACGGGTCTGTCAGTGAACACATACTCAAAATGTCTGGGTATTCCACTCGTCTGGCTGAATTGGGAATGCCCCTTCCAGCAGAGGCGATCACTGATAGAGTTCTTCAATCATTGCCACCTAGCTACAAGAGCTTCGTGTTGAACTATAACATGCACGGGATGAACAAGTCAGTCGCCGAGCTGTTTGCGATGTTGAAAGTCGCTGAGTCTGAGATTCAGAAGGAGCATCAAGTGTTGATGGTCAATAAAACCACTAGTTTCAAGAAGAATGGCAAGGGTAAGAAGGGTAACTCTAAGAAGAGTGGGAAAGCAGTTGTCCCTCCCGTGAAGAAACCCAAGGCTGGACCCAAGCCAGAAACTGAGTGCTTTCATTGCAAGGGAACTGGTCACTGGAAGCGGAACTGCCCCAAGTATTTGGCTGACAAGAAGGCGGCCAACAACAAACAAGGTATATATGATATACATGTTATTGATGTGTACCTTAACAACTCTCGTTGTAGTGGCTGGGTATTTGATACCGGTGCGGTTGCTCACATTTGCAACTCAAAACAGGAACTGCGGAATAGACGAAGGCTGGCAAAGGACGAAGTGACGATGCGCGTGGGAAATGGTTCCAAGGTTGATGTGATCGCCGTCGGCACGCTCACTCTTCGATTACCATCAGGATTAGTGATGAACCTGAATAATTGTTATTTAGTGCCTGCGTTAAGCATGAACATTATATCTGGATCTTGTTTATTGCGAGACGGTTACTCATTTAAATCAGAGAATAATGGTTGTTCTATTTATATGATTAATATCTTTTATGTTCATGGACCCAATGTGAGGGGTTTATTCTTATTGAATCTCGATAGTGATGATACACATGTTCATAACATTGATGCCAAAAGATGTAGAATTGATAATGATAATACCACTTTCTTGTGGCACTGCCGTTTAGGTCATATTGGTGTAAAACGCATGAAGAAGCTCCATGTTGATGGACTTTTGGAGTCACTTGATTTTGAATCACTTGACACATGTGAGCCATGCCTCATGGGCAAGATGACTAAGACCCCGTTCTCTGGAACAATGGAACGGGCAAGTGACTTGTTGGAAATCATACATACTGATGTATGCGGTCCGATGAGCATTGAGGCGCGCGGTGGATATCGTTATTTTCTCACCTTCACTGATGACTTAAGTAGATATGGGTATATTTACTTAATGAAACACAAGTCTGAAACGTTTGAAAAGTTCAAGCAATTTCAGAGTGAAGTTGAGAATCATCGTAACAAGAAGATTAAATTCCTGCGATCCGATCGAGGAGGAGAATATCTGAGTTATGAGTTTGGCAGTCACTTAAGACAGTGTGGAATAGTTTCACAATTGACACCGCCTGGAACACCACAACGTAATGGTGTGTCCGAACGTCGTAATCGAACCTTATTGGATATGGTGCGATCTATGATGTCTCTTGCCGATTTGCCACTATCGTTTTGGGGTTATGCATTAGAGACAGCTGCATTCACTTTAAATAGGGCACCATCGAAATCCGTTGAGACGACGCCATATGAACTGTGGTTTGGCAAGAAGCCAAAGTTGTCGTTTCTAAAAGTTTGGGGATGTGATGCTTATGTCAAAAAGCTTCAGCCTGAAAAGCTGGAACCCAAAGCGGAGAAATGCGTCTTCATAGGATACCCAAAAGAGACAGTTGGGTATACCTTTTATCTCAGATCCGAAGGCAAAGTGTTTGTCGCTAAAAATGGAACATTTCTTGAGAAAGAGTTTCTCTCGAAAGAATTGAGTGGGAGGAAAATAGAACTTGATGAGGTTGTTGAACCTTTACTTCAACCTGAGAGTAGCGTAGCGCAGGAAGATGTTTCCGTGGAGCCTACATCGGTTGAAGAGGAAGTTAATGATGATGATCATGAAGCTTCAGATCAAGTTGCTATCGAACCTCGTAGGTCGACAAGGACGCGTACTGCTCCAGCGTGGTACGGCAACCCTGTCTTAGAGGTCATGTTGTTGGACAACGATGAACCTACGAGCTATGGAGAAGCGATGATGGGCCCGAATTCTGAGAAATGGTTAGAGGCCATGAAATCCGAGATGGGATCCATGCATGAAAACAAATTATGGGCTTTGGAAGTATTACCTGAAGGGCGTAAGGCCATTCAGAACAAATGGATCTTTAAGAGGAAGACGGACGCGGACGGTAATGTCACCGTCTATAAAGCTCGACTTGTGGCAAAGGGTTTTTCACAAGTTCAAGGAGTTGACTACGATGAGACCTTCTCACCCGTAGCGATGCTTAAGTCCGTCGGAATCATGTTAGCAATAGCTGCCTTTTTCGATTATGAAATTTGGCAGATGGATGTCAAAACAGCGTTCCTTAACGGTTTCCTTAAGGAAGAGTTGTATATGATGCAACCAGAAGGTTTTGTCGATCCAGAGAATGCTGACAAAGTTTGCAAACTCCAGCGATCCATTTATGGACTGGTGCAAGCATCTCGGAGTTGGAATCTTCGCTTTGATGAGGTGATCAAAGCGTTCGGGTTTATACAAGTTTACGGAGAAGCTTGTATTTACAAGAAAGTGAGTGGGAGCTCTATAGCGTTTCTAATAATATATGTGGATGACATATTGCTGATTGGAAACAATATAGAAATGTTGGAAAGCGTGAAGGAATATTTGAACAAGAGTTTTTCAATGAAGGACCTAGGAGAAGCTGCTTTCATATTAGGCATCAAGATCTATAGAGATAGATCAAGACGCTTAATAGGACTTTCACAGAGCACATACCTTGACAAAGTTTTGAAGAAGTTCAAAATGGATCAGTCCAAGAAGGGGTTCTTGCCTGGGTTGCAAGGTGTGAAGTTGAGTAAGACTCAATGCCCAGTGACTGCAGAAGATAGAGAAAAGATGAGTGTCGTCCCCTATGCTTCAGCCATAGGCTCTATCATGTATGCACTGCTCTGCACAAGACCCGATGTCAGCCTTGCCATAAGTATGGCCGGAAGGTTTCAAAGTGATCCAGGAATGGAACACTGGACGGCGGTCAAGAATATCCTGAAGTACCTGAAAAGGACTAAGGACATGTTTCTCGTTTATGGAGGTGATCAAGAGCTCGTCGTAAAGGGTTACGTCGATGCAAGCTTTGACACTGATCCGGATGACTCCAAGTCTCAAACCGGATACGTATTTATTCTTAATGGGGGTGCGGTAAGCTGGTGCAGTTCCAAGCAGAGCGTGGTAGCTGATTCTACATGCGAAGCGGAGTACATCGCTCCCTCGGAGGCGGCGAAGGAAGGTGTCTGGATGAAGGAGTTCATGACAGATCTTGGAGTAGTGCCTAGTGCACTGAACCCAATGACTATGTTCTGTGACAACACTGGTGCCATTGCTCTAGCCAAGGAACCAAGGTTTCACAAGAGGACCAGACACATAAAGCGATGTTTCAATTCCATCCGCGATTACATCAAGGAGGAGGACATATATATTTGCAAAGTACACACGGATCTGAATGTCGCAGATCCGATGACTAAACCTCTTCCAAGGGCTAAACATGATCAACACCAGAACTGTATGGGTGTTAGATTCATTACAATGTAAATCACATAGTGATGTGAGCTAGATTATTGACTCCAGTGCTAGGACGAGTGTGTTGGAAATATGCCCTAGAGGCAATAATAAAAGTAGCTATTATTATATTTCCTTGTTCATGAGAATCGTTTATTATCCATGCTATAATTGTATTGATTGGAAACACCGATACATGTATGGATACATAGACAACACTGTGTCCCTAGTATGCCTCTAGTAGACTAGCTTGTTGATCAAAGATGGCCAAGGTTTCCTAGCCATAGACATGAGATGTCATTTGATAACAGGATCACATCATTGGGAGAAAGATGTGATGGACAAGACCCAAACTATGAACGTAGCATATGATCGTGTCAGTTTATTGCTATTGTTTTCTGCATGTCAAGTATCTATTCCTATGACCATGAGATCATGCAACTCACTGACACCGGAGGAATACCTTGTGTGTATCAAACGTCACAACGTAACTGGGTGACTATAAAGATGCTCTACAGGTATCTCCGAAGGTGTCTGTTGAGTTGGCATGGATCAAGATTGGGATTTGTAACTCCGTATGATGGAGAGGTATCTCAGGGCCCACTCGGTAATACAACATCACAATAAGCCTTTCAAGCAATGTGACTAAAGTGTTAGTCATGTGATCTTGTGTTACGGAACGAGTAAAGAGACTTGCCGGTAACGAGATTGAACTAGGTATAAAGATACCGACGATCGAATCTCGGGCAAGTAACATACCGAAGAACAAAGGGAACAACATACGGGATTAACTGAATCCTTGACATAGAGGTTCAACCGATAAAGGTCTTCGTAGAATATGTAGGAACCAATATGGGCATCCAGGTCCTGCTATTGGTTATTGACCGTAGAGGTGTCTCAGTCATGTCTACATAGTTCTCAAACCCGCAGGGTGTGCACACTTAAGGTTCGATGACGTTTCGGTATAGTTGAGTTATGTGTGTTGGTAACCGAAGGTTGTTCGGATTCCCGGATGAGATCCCAGACGTCACGAGGAGCTCCGGAATGGTCCGGAGGTAAAGATTGACATATAGGAAAGTGGTGTTTGAACTCCGGATAAGTTTTGGGAATTTCCGGCAGTGTACCGGGAGTGATGAATGGGTTCCGGGGGTCCACCAAGTGGACCCACCACACCCCAAGAGGGCCACATGGGCCTTAGGGTGGCGCACCAGCCCCTGGTGGGCTGGGCGGCTAGCCCAAGTGGGCCTATGCGGCTGGAATTTTAGGGAAAGGAAAGTCCAAGTGGGGAAGGGAAGGAATCCTACTAGGAGTAGGATTGGAGGTGGACTCCTCCACCTCCACCTCCTTCGGCCGACTCCTAGGAGGGTCCCTAGGTCGGCCAGCCCCTCTCCTCCCTCCTATATATACTAGAGGAGAGAGAGGGCAACAACACAAGAAACCCTAGCCACGGTGCAGCCCTCTCTCCCCGATAGATCAAATCCTCTAGTTTCAGCGGCGCTTAGGCGAAGCCCTGCTGGAATAGTTCCACCACCGCCGCCGCCACGCCGTCGCGCTGCCGGAGAACTCATCTACCTCTCCGCTCCCTCTTGCTGGATCAAGAAGGCGGAGATCGTCATCGAGCTGTACGTGTGCTGAACGCGGAGGTGCCGTCCGTTTGGCACTAGATCGTGATTGGATCGCGGGACGCTCGGCGATTTGGATCGCGAAGACGTTCGACTACATCAACCGCGTTTCTTAACGCTTCCCGCTTAGCGATCTACAAGGGTATGTAGATCCACTCTCCCTCTCGTAGATGCTCATCACCATGGATAGATCTTGCGTGTGCGTAGGAAACTTTTTGTTTCCCATGCAACGTTCCCCAACAGGGTGAATAAACACTCATCATGAGAATGACCCGCTTAGCATGAAAGATACTGACCGCCCCCTGTCGCTCCATGAGCGGTCCAGGCACACAAAACAGATGTTCATTTGAATTTTTTGAGATGGCACATACAAATTTACTTTGGAACGGCAGGGTAATACCGCATATAGGTAGATATAGTGGACTCATCTGGAATAACTTTGGTTTAAGGATATTGATGCACAAGCAGTATTCCCGCTTAGTACAGGAGAAGACTAGCAAATAGATTGAGAAGCGGCCAGTTAGAGAGCGAAAACGGTCATGAACATGCATTACATATAATAAACATTGACTACTAGCATGAGTAGGATATGGACACCATGAACATAAATATCATGAAGGCTATGTTGGTTTGATTCAACTACATGCGTGAACAAGTGCCAAGTCAAGCCACTTGAAACATTCAGAGGAGGATACCATATCATCATACCACATCACAACCATTTTAATGCATGGTGACGTCCAAGATAAATCATTATCCACTCCAAGCTACTTAAGCATGGCATGAACAACTATAATCTCTAATGGTCGTTGCAAACATGTTTGATCATAATATGCTGAATCAAGGATACTAGGTTAAACATATTTACAAGAACAAAAACAAGTTGAGTTCATACCCGCTTTTCTCTACCACAGTCAATTCTTGAAATATCGTCATTATTGCCTTTCACTTGCATGACCGAATGATAAGAAAATAATAATAGTGCAAGAGTGCCGTGGACTAAGCTGGAATCTGCAACATTTTATTCAGGAGGAGAAGACAAGGTAACATGGGCTCTTTGTTTGATTAAAAATAGTGCATATGAGAGCCACTCAACATTTTCATCGTGGTCTTCTCCTTGGTACGACTCAAACAAAAAGAAAAGAATTTCAAAGAAACACACTGAAATATATTTGGAGTTTTTGGTTTTTCTTGAAGAAGGCAAATTAAAAGAGAAAAAAACAAAAACGAGAAAAACTATTTACACAGGAAAGCTCCTGACAAGTAAAAGAAGAAACAAGAAATCTTTTTTGGGTTTTCTTTTGATACTACAATTAAACTAAGCTAGAAAGAAAAACCGAAAAGAAGTAGGAAATGTTTTTGGGTTTTTCTTAAAGTTTTTCAAACACACAAGAAGAAAGCGAGAAAACAAATTTAGCATGGATATTACAATGAAAAAGTATGAACACCGACAACTGGAATGAAATGTGTGAACATGAATGTAATGTCGGTGGAAATACGTACTCCCCCAAGCTTAGGCTTTTGGCCTAGCTTGGTAATCACCATCCATAGTAGCCGTCCGGTCCCAAGTTGTAGTGAGGTGGAGGCGGAACCTGAGCATCCCACCCTTGGGGCTCCTCCTCAGTGATACGTCTCCTTAGTATCTACTTTTCCTCACACTTTTGCCCTCGTTTTGGACTCTAATTTGCATGATTTCAATGAAACTAACCCGGACTGATGTTGTTTTCAGCAGAACTACCATGGTGTTGTTTTTTGTGCAGAAATAAAAGTTCTCGGAATTGGACGAAACTTTTTGCAGATTTATTTTAGAATAAATAAAAAATATTGGAGCCAAGAACCACCGGAAGGGGCCCCAGGCTGGGCAAGATACACCAGGGTGTGCCAGCCCCCCCAGGCGCGCCACTACTAAGTCTGTAACGCCACAACCACTATATATATTACCTCTTCTTCCTCTTCCTCCTCCCCTCCATCACTTCTTCCCTTTTCTACCTACCTCTTCTTCCTCCTCCCCTCCTCCATGCCCCTCCCTCCTCCTCAAGGCTCTCCGACGACCTCCTCCTCCCTCCTCCTCACGGCTCTCCGGCGACCTCCTCCTCCTCCTCCTCTCCGGTGACCTCCTCCTTCTCCTCACGGCTCTCCGGCGACCTCCTCCTCCTCCTCTCCGGTGACCTCCTCCTCCTCCTCTCCGGCGACCTCCTCCTCCTCTCCGGCGACCTCCTCCTCCTCTCCGGCGACCTCCTCCTCCCTCCTCCTCACGGTCTCTCCTCCTCCTCCCTCTCTCCTCTCTCCTCCCTCCTCCTCCCTCCTCTCCTCCTCTCCTCTCTCCTCCCTCCTCCTCCCTCCTCTCCTCCCTCCTCTACTTCTAGCCACATGTGGAGCTCCCCGGCACAAAGAACGTACCAGATCCAGAACAAAATTCGAAAAAAATTGCAAAAAAAAATCGTACCAAATCCAGATCCAGATTTCAAAATTTTAGTAGTGGCGCACCTGTTCATCTTACCAGTGGCGCACCTGTTCATCTTACCAGTGGCGCACATGTATGGTTAGTAATGGCACACCAGGTGGTGCGCCACTACTATCTGGATTACTAATGGCGCACCAGAGGTGCGCCATTAGTATTTGTTACTAGTGGCGTGGTAATAGTGGCGCACCTATAGTGCGCCATTAATGGCAAAAATAGGTGCGCCACTAACAGGCCTTTTTCTAGTAGTGTCCAGTTCATAAATGTAACGTAGGCATGTATTCCGTAAATAGTCATACGTGCTTATGGAAAAGAACTTGCATGACATCTTTTGTCCTACCCTCCCGTGGCAGCGGGGTCCATAAGGAAACTAAGGGATATTAAGGCCTCCTTTTAATAGAGAACCGGAACAAAGCATTAACACATAGTGAATACATGAACTCCTCAAACTACGGTCATCACCGTGAAATATCCCAAATATTGTCACAATGGGGTTGATGGATCATAACACGTAATAGGTGCATATGACTAGGCAAGATCGGATCAAGAACATAGATATAATGGTGATAACATAAACGGTTTAGATCTCAAATCATGGCACTCGGGCCCTAGTGACAAGCATTAGGCATAGCAAAGTCATAGCAACATCAATCTCAGAACATAGTGGATACTAGGGATCAAGCCCTAACAAAACTAACTCGATTACATGATGAATCTCATCCAACTCCTCACCGACCAGCAAGCCTACGAAGGAATTACTCACTCCCGGTGGGGAGCATCATGGAATTGGCGATGGAGAAGGGTTGGTGATGACGAAGACCGAAGATTCCCCTCTCCGGAGCCCCAAACGGGCTCCAGATCTGGCCTCCCGATGAAGAATAGGAGGTGACGGCGGCTCCATATCGTAAAACATGATGAAACTTTCTCCTTGATTTTTTTCTCCGAAAATAGGAATTTATAGTGCCGGAATTAGGGTCAGTGGGGCCCCGAGGTGGGCACAACCCACCAGGGCGCGCCTGGGGGGGCTGGCACACCCTGGTGTATCTTGCCCAGCCTGGGGCCCCTTCCGGTGGTTCTTGGCTCCAGTATTTTTTATTTATTCTAAAATAAATCTGCAAAAAGTTTCGTCCAATTCCGAGAACTTTTATTTCTGCACAAAAAACAACACCATGGTAGTGCTGCTGAAAACAACATCAGTCCGGGTTAGTTTCATTCAAATCATGCAAATTAGAGTCCAAAACGAGGGCAAAAGTGTGAGGAAAAGTAGATACTAAGGAGACGTATCACTGAGGAGGAGCCCCAGGGGTGGGACGCTCAGGTGCCGCCTCCGCCTCACTTCAACTTGGGACCGGATGGCTACTACGGAAGGTGATTACCAAGCTAGGCCAAAAGCCTATGCTTGGGGGAGTACGTATTTCCACCAACATTACATTCATGTTCACACTTTTCATTCCGGATGTCGGTGTTCATACCTTTTCATTGTAATATCCATGCTAAATTTGTTTTCTCGTTTTCTTCTTGTGTGTTTGAAAAACTTTGAGAAAATCCAAAAATATTTCCTACTTCTTTTCAGTTTTTCTTTCTAGCTTAGTTTAATTGTAGTATCAAAAGAAAACCCAAAAAAGATTTCTTGTTTCTTCTTTTACTTGTCGGGAGCTTTCCCGTGTAAATAGTTTTTCTCGTTTTTGTTTTTTTCTCTTTTAATTTGCCTTCTTCAAGAAAAACCAAAAACTCCAAAAATATTTCAGTGTGTTTCTTTGAAATTCTTTTCTTTTTGTTTGAGTCGTACCAAGGAGAAGACCACGATGAAAATGTTGAGTGGCTCTCATATGCACTATTTTTAATCTCACAAAGAGCCCATGTTACCTTGCCTTCTCCTCCTGAATAAAATGTTACAGATTCCAGCTTAGTCCACGGCACTCTTGCACTATTATTATTTTCTTATCATTCGGTCATGCAAGTGAAAGGCAATAATGACGATATTTCATGAATTGACTGTGGTAGAGAAAAGTGGGTATGAACTCAACTTGTTTTTGTTTTTGTAAATATGTTTAACCTAGTATCCTTGATTCAGCATATTATGATCAAACATGTTTGCAATGACCATTAGAGATTATAGTTGTTCATGCCATGCTTAAGTAGCTAGGAGTGGATAATGATTTATCTTGGATGTCAACATGCATTAAAATGGTTGTCATGTGGTATGATGATATGGTATCCTCCTCTGAATATTTCAAGTGGCTTGACTTGGCACATGTTCACGCACGTAGTTCAATCAAAACCAACATAGCGTTCATGATATTTATGTTCATGGTGTCCATATCCTACTCATGCTGGTAGTCAATGTTTATTATATGTAATGCATGTTCATGACCGTTTTCGCTCTCTAGCTGGCCGCTTCTCAATTTATCTGCTAGCCTTCGCCTGTACTAACCGGGAATACTGCTTGTGCATCAAAATCCTTAAACCAAAGTTATTCTAGATGAGTCCACTATATCTACCTATAGGCGGTATTACCCTGTCGTTCCAAAGTAAATTTGCATGTGCCATCTCAAAAAATTCAAATGAACATCTGTTTTGTGTGCCTGGACCGCTCATGGAGCGACAGGGGGCTGTCAGTATCTTCCAAGCTAAGCGGGTTATTCTCATGATGAGTGTTTATTCACTCGTCCTTACACGAGAGGGGCGGTAATAGGGATTCCCAGTCCCGAAATCAAAATTTTTTACAAATAATTAAACAAAACTCCCCCAGGAATGTTGTTGGTTTGGACGGTACCCGTGGATGCAGGTAGCCGTGGAGTGTGATTGTTGGTGGAGGGGGAGTAAACCTTTACTTTTACCGCTTGGGAACCGCCGCTAATTTGTTTAGCATGGAAGATATTGATAACTCTTGGTCGTAACATTGACAGGAAGGGTGTACCTCCCAAAATTATATCTATCTCCGTTTTAAACCTTGAGCTCTGGCACCGCTGCAAATCCATGCTTCCCTTTGCGTAGGGACTATCTATTTACTTTTATGTTGAGTCATCACCTTCTCAAATAAGCGCCAGACCTGAGAGCACTATTGTCATCCTCATGCATTGTGTATAGTTGATGTTGGGTGTAGCATGACTGGATCTTTTCTACCATGAATTACAATGTTTAGTCGCTGCTTGAACTTTGGAGGTGCTCTGCATTTATGTTTTGCGGTCTCAGAAAGGGCTAGCGAGATACCACTATTGTCATATTGTATGATGATTGTTTTGACAAAGTGTTGGCGCTTGAGATATCTTATTATTGCTCGCTAGTTGCTTATGTCATTGATACGAGTTAATATAATTTCTAAGAGTTATTGCTAACATGGTTAGTCATAATCTTTGCTGAAAACCCGGGTGCTACTTAAGCATATATATGTAAACAAGAACAAAAGAGTTCGTAAAAGTTTTTCTTTATCACTTTCAGTTTGTCAACTGAATTGCTTGAGGACAAGCAATGGGTTAAGCTTGGGGGAGTTGATACGTCTCTGTCGTATCTACTTTTCCTCACACTTTTGCCCTTGTTTTGGACTCTAATTTGCATGATTTGAATAAAACTAACCCGGACTGTCGCTGTTTTCAGCAGAACTACCATGGTGTTGTTTTTGTGCAGAAATAAAAGTTCTCGGAACTGGACGAAACTTTTTGGAGATTTATTTTAGAATAAATAAAAAATACCGGAGCCAAGAACCACCGGAGGGGGCCCCCTGGCTGGGCACGATACACCAAGGCGCGCCCTGGTGGGTTGTGCCCACCTCGTGGCCCCACTGAGCCTAGTTCCGATGCTATAAAATCCTATTTTTGGAGAAAAAAATCAGAGAGAAAGTTTCATTGCGTTTTACGATACAGAGCTGCCGCCACCTCGTGTTCTTCATTGGGAGGCCAGATCTTGAGCCCGTTTGGGGCTCCGGAGAGGGGAATCTTCGGTCTTCGTCATCATCAACCCTTCTCCATCGCCAATTCCATGATGCTACCCACCGGGAGTGAGTAATTCCTTCGTAGGCTTGCTGGTCGGTGAGGAGTTGGATGAGATTCATCATGTAATCAAGTTAGTTTTGTTAGGGCTTGATCCCTAGTATCCACTGTGTTCTGAGATTGATGTTGCTATGACTTTGCCATGCTTAATGCTTGTCACTAGGGCCCGAGTGCCATGATTTTAGATCTGAACCGTTTATGTTATCACCATTATATCTATGTTCTTGATCCGATCTTGCTAGTCATATGCACCTATTACGTGTTCTGATCCGCAAACCCCGGAGTGACAATAGTCGGGATACTTTTCGGTGACGACCGTAGTTTGAGGGGTTCATGTATTCACCGTGTGTTAATGCTTTGTTCCGGTTCTCTATTAAAAGGAGGCCTTAATATCCCTTAGTTTCCTTATGAATCCCGCTGCCACGGGAGGGTAGGACAAAAGATGTCATGCAAGTTCTTTTCCATAAGCACGTATGACTATTTACGGAATACATGCCTACATTACATTTATGAACTAGAGCTAGTTTTGTATCGCCCTAGGTTGTGACTGTTATATGATGAATATCATCCAACGAGTTCACCGATCCAGTGCCTACGAGTTTTCCACTTATTGTTCTTGCTAAGTTACTACTGCTGCTACTGTTCCAACTGCTACAAAACTATTGCTATCACTGTTACCGTTACTGTTACTGCGGCTACTGCTATCAAAACTATCATACTAATGTGCTACTGATCACTCTGCTGCAAATATTTAATCTCTAGGTGTGGTTGAATTGACAACTCAGCTGCTAATACTCGCAAATGTTCTTTGGCTCCCCTTGTGTCGAATCTATAAATTTGGGTTGAATACTCTACCCTCAAAAACTATTGCGATCCCCTATACTCGTGGGTTATCAGCCGCAAGGACACTTCTCCCGTCAAGATTGATAACATGTTAGCAGCGACTCGCAATCTAGAGGCACTTCCCATCCACGAGAACACCCCCGTCAAGATTGAGGCCAGGAATGCCATAGAGATGCTAAAAACAGCGATGGTGCAACAAGCGCAATATTCTTATAGCCGTGATCGAATGCATTCCACCTCGTATGCCAGCCGCAGCAAGAGTCGCCATGTGGAATCTCCGGCTGTTTCTAGCAATGGACGCAGGAAAAAGCCTCGGGTCTCCCCGACCCGCCCTGTGCTGTCAAACGCTCAGGCGGTTGTCGATGCGGCCAGGGCCGCGCGACAAGTAGAGGCGGAAGCAGCGGCAACACGGGCGGATCAGCGGCTTCATCCTCAACCGGCGACTACGGGGGCTGGGGTGAATAGTAGGACGACTGGGATCCCTTGCTTATCCCCGGCTGTCCGTGGCGAGCGTATGCCCAAGGACTTCAAGGGGCCTCGTAAGGTGCCAAACTACACGGCAAACCTTGAGCCGGCAGCATGGATCGAGAGTTACGAGCTAGCCATGGATATGCTCGACGTCAGCGACGCCGTGTGCGCAAAGTACCTGACCATGATGCTAGAAGGGCCGGCTCGCACATGGCTCAAGAACTTGCCACCCAATTCCATCAACACTTGGGCAGAGCTGAAGGAGAGGTTTATCAAGAATTTCCAGGGAATGTGCAAGTGACCAATGACGATTGTGGATCTTTAGCATTGTGTCCAGCGCGGGGATGAGTTAGCTCATCATTGGACTCGCCGGGTTGCCGAAATCATCCACTCATCGGACAACATCACGGCGGCTCAAGCCGTCCTAATCTTGGAGAAGAACTGCCACTTTTAGCCGTTGGTCTAGAAACTTGGCCGTCTCAAGCGGAAGGTGTAGGATATGGTTGACTTGATGGATGTTCATACTAGATACGCCAAGTCAGACAACACGAAGGATCCCGGCTCAGACGAGGACAAAACTGGCAAGAACAGGAAGGGCGACGGTGGCAAGGGTCAGCAAAACCATGGGCACAATGGGAACCTAGGGGGACAAGGCAATAACAGTAAGCGAAAACAGCCTGATGGCGGGTTAGAATTCGTCGCTAATACCAACACCGGTTTCAAGAACCAGCGCCGCAACAACCGCCCAGGAGGAGCTTACAACGGGAACAAGCCACGTAATTATGAGGAGGCTCTCAAGGCGCTTGTCCCAAACATAGTACCCCGGATAAGCTGTCTACACACTCATGGGAAAACCGTTAAATCATGCAGGAATTCCGCAACCAGGCTTTCCAGAATCACCAAGGAGGCAATGGTGGGGGACATCCGGGTCAGCTTGGTCAGGGCGGCTCACACGGCGGTTCGTCTGGCGGATTTGCGGGATCAGGTTTCCCTGGCCAAGGCGGCTCAGGAGCAGGTTTTCAGCATCCAGGGAACAACGGCAATGGGCAGCGCTCTGGCCAAGGCAATCAGCAGCATAATAATCAAACTGGTTTTCAAAGAAATCCCAAGCAATTGAGTAGTGGGCAATATCATGTCTTCACCACTAGCACTTGCAGGAAGGATCTCAAGCGGAAGCAAAGGGCCGTTAACTTGGTTGAGCCGGCGGTTCCAAGATACTTAAACTGGTCTGAGCAACCAATTACTTGGAGCCAAGAAGATCACCCTCCACAGGTTGATAACCCGGGTGGTCTCGCTCTGGTGGTGGCACCGCAGGTTGGCGGGTATACCATGACGAAAGTCCTCATGGATGGTGGAAGTAGCATCAACATTCTGTATTACGACACTTTCCAGCGGATGAACCTTCCTGAAAGCAGATTGCAAACTTCAACTACAGTCTTTCATGGTATAGTACCTGGGAAGTCGGCATACCCAATTGGGCGGATTAAGCTTGACGTTCCTTTTGGCTATTAGTTCCACTATCGATGCGAGCCCTTAACGTTTGAAGTGGTCAAGATAAAGAGCCCTTACCACGCCCTCTTTGGGCGGCCGGCTTATGCTCGCTTCATGGCCCGGCCCTGTTATGTTTATCTCAAGCTCAAGATGCCAGGTCCAAACGGTACCATAAATGTGAACGGCAGCAGGAAGATAGCTCAGGAGTGCGAGGAAGGCGATGCAGCCTATGCTGAGTCGGCCTGCACAGCGGAGGAGTTGAAGTTCTATACAACCAATGTTGATCCTGCTGAGATGAGCCCTCTCAAGAAACCCACTACTGAGTCTGAGTCATTGCCCAAGTTTAAGCCGGCTGAAGATACAAAGCAGATTGACTTCACACCGGGCGACTCATCCCAACAATTCACTATTGGGACCGGCTTGGATCCCAAATAGGAAAGCCCGCTCATCGAGTTCATCCGTGAGAATCGGGACATCTTTGCATGGAAACCTCCTGACATGCCTGGAGTCCCAAGAGAACTAGCTGAGCACCATCTTAATGTGGATCCAAAGATGAAACCTGTACGCCAATACCTCCGTCCTTTTAACGAGGCAAGACGCATGGCTATTGGAGAAGAGGTAGCCCAACTCCTAGCTGAGTCATTGAAGTTTTTCACCCCGAATGGTTGGCTAACCCGGTGCTTGTCCTGAAAAAGAACGGCACCTGGCGTATGTGTGTTGACTACACATATCTCAACAAAGCTTGTCCCAAAGATCCTTTTGCTCTTCCCTGAATCGATCAGATCATTGACTCTACGGCGGGTTGTGAGCATTTGTGCTTCCTACATGCATACTCTGGTTATCTATCAAGATGGCTGTTGAGGATCAAGAGAAGACGACTTTCATAACTCCTTTTAGTGCTTTCTGCTATGTCTCCATGCCCTTTGGGCTCAAGAGCGCAGTTGAGACTTATCAACGCTGTGTTCAGAATTGCCTTCATCCACAGATTGGGCGCAATGTTCATGCTTATGTCGATGACATCGTGGTGAAATCTCAGAAGAAGGAGACGCTCTTGGCTGACCTCAAGTAGACGTTTGATAATCTTCGAGTGTACCAGATGAAACTTAAGCCAGCAAAGTGTGTCTTTGGTGTTCCTGCAGGCAAGCTATTGGGATTCCTGGTTTCTGAGCGAGGTATCGAAGCTAACCCAGACAAGATCAAGGCGGTGACTTTGCTTGGTAAGCCGGCAAATATAAATCAAGTCTAGCGCATGGCTGGCCGTATCGCGACATTGAGCCGGTTTATAAGCTGCCTTGGAGAGAAGGCAATCCCTCTTTATCAATTGTTGAAGAAGACGGACAACTTCATCTGGACTGATGCAGCTAACGAATCTTTTGAAGCCCTCTAAAAGCAGCTAGCTGAGCCGCCTGTTTTAGTTGCCCCAACCGACAAAGAGCCCATGCTCCTATACATTGCTGCTAATTCCAAGGCGGTAAGTGTTGCAGTTGTCGTTGAGCGAAAGGAAGCTGGGAAGGAGTATCCGGTTCAGCGGCCAGTTTATTTCGTCAGCAAAGTCTTGACCTTTTCCAAGCAGCGGTATCCGCATTGGCAAAAGCTGGTCTTTGGAGTTTTTATGGCAAGCCGGAAGTTGTAGAACTATTTTCAGGAGCATCTAATTACCGTGGTCAGTTCAGCACCCCTTGGAGATATCATACAAAATCAAGAGGCCACTGGTCGAATCGCCAAGTGGGCAATTGAGCTTGGCCCTCACCATGTGAGATATGTGCCCCGAACTGCCATCAAGTCCCAAGCACTGGTAGATTTCATCAATGATTGGACAGAGATGCAAATTCCAGAGGATAGGCCAGATAACACGTATTGGACTATACACTTTGATGGGTCCAGACAATTGGAAGGCTCGGGGGCTGGAGTTATATTGTCTTCCCCAAGAGGTGACAAATTTTTATATGTTTTATGGCTCATGTTCCCTTGCACTAACAATGAAGCTGAGTACGAGGCCCTCCTACATGGACTTAGAATGGCTAAAGAGATGAATCTTAGCCGGGTCAGGTGTTTGGGTGACTCAGATTTGGTGGCTCAACAAGTTTCAGGGACTTGGGATTCTAAGGACCCCTTGATGGCGGCTTACTGGCGGGCAGTCACTGACATGGCGGGTTATTTTCAAGGCTATCAAGTCGATCATATAGATCGCCGGCTCAATGAGGCGGCCGATGCCCTGTCGCGACTTGGCTCTCATCGGAAGCCGGTCCCCCTAACGTCTTTTTAGACATTCTTCACAATCCTTTGGTTAAGTTGCCGTTTGAGGAGGACATAGCTATTCCTAACCCAGAGGCACACTTGGTGGTGGCTCTCCATGCTACCCCTGATTGGATGGTGCCTTATCTGGATTATCTAACTCGAGGCGAGCTCCCAGCAGAGGAAATCATCGCTCGACAAATAATTCTACGGTCCAAGTCCATGACTATCATCAAGGGCGAGTTACATCGACGAAACAGCATCGGAGTTTTTCAGCGTTGTGTTTCCCCTAAGGAAGGACAAGAAATTCTTAATGAAATCCACGCTGGCGACTGTGGACACCACGCCGGCTCACGATCTTTGGTGGCGAAGGCTTTTCGCCATGGATTTTATTGGCTGACGGCTCATGCAGACGCAGAGGACATTGTACGCAAGTGCGATGGGTGTCAAAAGTTTGCTCGACAAGCCCACGTGCCGACTCAAGAATTGCGCATGATCCCAATTACTTGGCCATTTGCGGTATGGGGTTCGATATGGTCGACCCGTTCAAGCCATCTTCTGATAAGAAGACTCACCTGTTGGTGGCGGTTGATAAATTCACCAAGTGGGTTGAAGCAAAACCTGTCACCAACTGTGACGCGGAGACGACATTCAAATTTTTGAAAAATTTGATCTTCCGTTTTGGCTACCCTCATAGCATTATTACTGACAATGGTACCAATCTATCCAAAGGAGCTATGGAACAGTTTTGTCAGCGCGAGCATATCCGGCTTGACTTGGCAGCGGTGCCACATCCACAGTCCAATGGGCAAGCTGAACGAGCTAATCAAGAGATTTTGAGAGGGATCAAACCCCGGCTCATGGTTCCACTACAGCGTACTCCAGGCTGTTGGGTTGAGGAACTCCCCGCAGTGCTTTGGAGTATCAGAACAACTCCAAACAGATCCACTGGATACACACCTTTCTTTCTGGTTTACAGAGCTGAGGCGGTATTACCAAGTGATATTCGTCATGACTCTCCTCGAGTCACCACTTATGTTGAAGCCGATAATGAACAAGCACATCAGGATTCCTTGGATGCTTTGGAAGGGGAACGTGACTTAGCAGCGGCCAGATCAGCTATATATCAACAAGACTTACGCCGCTATCATAGCCGTAGAGTCAGAAGCCGCACTTTTCAAGAGGGCGACTTAGTGCTCCGTCTGATTCAAGATCAAACAGGTATGCACAAGCTTTCCCCACATTGGGAGGGTCCTTTTGTCACCAGCAGAAACCTCAATAATGGTTCATATTATCTGATATATTTACGAGAAGGATCATATACTTCCGAAGAGGAAACAACCCGGCCCTGGAACATTGCTCACCTGCGGCCTTATTATACTTAGAGCCACCGGCTCCTTTTCCTTTTTGTAACCCCCCCTGCAAATTCTATACATACTTCTTTATGTTCAAATATAATAAAGCTGTCAACCCCGAAACTCGGGGTCTCTGTCGTTTTAGCCTACAAATTGAGCATGAGTCTTTATTTTTTGAAACATAGGTCACTTGGGGGCTTCCAACTCATCGAGTTTAGCTTTCTCACCCTCTTGACCCAGCAAAAAAATGCCACAATATATGGTTAAACCTGTCTGTATGCTTGATGCGACTCCGATCAGGTGACCCCGTGTACTCTTGACAAGTTAATCCACTTTGGACCCTGAACTTATCAAGGTTAAAACACCGGCTTGAGTCACGTGAGAGCCGGCATATAGAGATCTAGGAGAAACCATGGGTTATCATACCCGCTTCATTAAAGCAAGACTCGAGCCTCGAAAGCCGGTCTCCTTGCCGAGTCTCACTGAGCCGGCTTATTAACAATTTTTTATCATTATTACCATATGTTATTGCTTCCTAAATTTTACAATAACAATATTATTTATGTTACCGGCTCATAAAAGAGTGTCCGTGTTACGAAAACTGTGATCATATAATGACCAGTTCAACTAAATATTCTACAATCAACTGTTGTGGAAAGATTTCAGAAGGCCGACTTACATTGACCCGCCCATACTGCTTCAGACAACAGCTCATTAAGCAAGGTTGGCGGAAATATTCAAAGACGAAAGGGAAAAACATGTTCATATTTTAACAACTGCCTGGAAGATCTAAAGCTCAAAGGCGACTCAACCAAGATAATACAAAATACAAGACACATGTTGTAGGATTCCTAAGCGAAGGGATAAAAGGCGAATTAACAAGGCTTGTTAATATACAAATCCCTCATCGTCAAGACAGGATCAAAAGTTTGAAACGTGCACGAAGGCACGGCAAAGGCAAATAAATTGTTGGCTTCAAGCTATTACAAGGCACCATTGAGCCCAAACAGTTGAATCAAAGTTTTTACAGACATTTTTATAACCCGGCCTTTGCACCATCCGGGTTAGCCTCGGGCTGACCTTTCGCCTGAGCCGCCTCCGGGTCATCCTCCGCTCGGGCTTCTGGTTCTTGGATCTGAAGGTTGTCCAAATCCTAGTTGCAATGTGTTAAATCCTGGAATATAGCTTCTTCATTCAAGATGTGGGACGGGTCAACATCAGGGGCGAAGATGTGCTTACGACGTTGAGGAGTCAGGTCCACCGGTTCAAAGGTGGGTGGCCGAACTCGCGAGTTGTTAGCATCATAAGCCGCTTGATAGTTCTTCAACTCCATTTTGGCAACAAGTTGGGTGGCTAACACTCGAGCTACCTTGACGCACTTAGCATAGTCAACATCGGTGAATGATGACCTGTCGTCCTTAAACTCAGGAAACCCTTTGGCCATCTCTGACGGATCAAGCTCCGCTGAGTAAGCCAAGGCCCGACTCAAAGAAGACGTTGCACCAGCTCGAGCAGCCGATCTTTTCAACTCTTCAATCTATTTTGGGATCGTCGAGAGGCGTCTTAGTACATCCTTGATGAACTTCACCGGCTCTTTGTTCCCCATAACGGCCTTAATTGAGCACTGGCTTCCAGCATAGAGTTGTTCAGTCAGTGAATACACAGCCTTAAGCTTCAACAAGCTGTTATCTTGGAGGTTGCGAGTCCGAGGGCCTGCAAAGCAATTCAAGTACATGAGTCGCCAGCCGACTTATCTTCATTCATGAGTATTAGAGGGGGATAGCAAGAGCTCATAAAGGTACTTACCAAAGATGGCCTGGGTCATGTGGGCAATGTGTCGCTTCAACCCGGATAGCTCTTCAGCGATGGGCTTCAGTTGACCCTCAACGTCTTCCACGAGCTTCAGTAAGGCGGCTTTTTCAGTCTCGAAAGACTTCTTTTCCTTTTCAAAGTCTGCCTTGGCTTTTTCCATTTCTTCCAAGGAAAGTCGAAGTTTTTCTTCAGCCTCTGCTCGGGCGGTTTGCCCAACTTCAAGATCTTTTTCAAGCCGGTCACATTTGACTCGGCTGTTTTCAGAGCTTCCTGCACAATAGGGGTTATCATATTGTTCGATCATGAGCCGGCAACAAGGTGCAGCATGACTATGATAAGAAAAATTATAACAAGTCCCAAGCAGACTACAAGCAATATACTTGACACTTGGGGGCTAATGCATATCAGTTCTTCCCAGTAAAATTATTAAGAAGATGATACGTCTCCGACGTATCTATAATTTTTGCTTGTTCCATGATGTTATATTATCATTCTTGGATGTCTTACAATCATTTTATAACAACTTTATATCATTTTTGGGACTAACCTATTGACATAGTGCCAAAGTGCCAGTTGTTGTTTTTGCTTGTTTTTTACTTCGTAGAATAGCAGTACCAAACGGAGTCCAATCGCGACGAAATTTTTTGGAGATTTTTTTGGGCTAGAAGACATCCAGTGGGCCAAAGAAGTGCCAGAGGGGAGGGTCGAGGAGACCACAACCCACCAGGGCGAGCCAGAGGCCCCGGGCGCGCCCTGATGGGTTGGGCCCTCCTCGGGACCCATCTCCACCACCTCTGACGCCTATAAATTCCCAAATATTCTAGAAACCCTAGGGGAGTCGACGAAAAACACATTCAGCCGCCGCAAGTTCCAGAACCTCGAGATCCAATCTAACACCATCACGGAGGGGTTCATCATCCTCATTGGTGCCTCTCCGATGATGCGTGAGTAGTCCACCATAGACCTACGGGTCCCTAGGCAGTAGCTAGATGGCTTCCTCTCTCTCTTTTGATTCTCAATACAATGGTCACTTGGAGATCTATTTGATGTAAACTTTTGCGGTGTGTTTGTTGGGATCCGATGAATTTTGAGTTCATGATCAGTTTCTATCCATGAATATTATTTGAGTCTTCTTTGATCTCGTATATGCATGATTACTTATAGCCTCGTATTTCTTCTTCAAATCTTTGGTTTAGTTAGGCCAACTAGGTCGATTTTTCTTGCCATGGGAAGAGGTGCTTTGTGATGGGTTCGATCTTGTGGTGTCCTCTCCCAGTGACAGAAGGGGCAGCGAGGCACGCATGTATCGTTGCTATTAAGGATAACAAGATGGGGTCTATTCCTATATGAATAGATCTTGTCTACATCATGTCATCATTCTTATTGCATTACTCCGTTTTTTCATGAACTTAATACACTAGATGCATGCTAGATAGCGGTCGATGTGTGGAGTAATAGTAGTAGATGCAGAATCGTTTCAGTCTACTAATCTTGGACGTGATGCCTATATAATGATCATCGCCTTGGATATCGTCATGATTATTTGATATTCTATCAATTGCCCAACAGTAATTTGTTTACCCACCGTGTGCTATACTCATGAGAGAAGCCACGAGTGAAACCTATGGCCCCGGGGTCTACTTTTCCAACATATTGCTTTCCGATCTATCATTTTGCCGCTTTTGTTTTCAGATCTATTATTCAAAAAACCTAAAAATACCTTGCTGCACTTTTTATTTGCCCTTTTTATTTTGTGTTCTTGAGTGATCTATCTCTCCAATCTATTACTACCTAATCTATCTTTTTACCATAGAGAGATTGACAACCTCTCTTTCGCGTCGGGTTGCAAGTATTTGTTCTTTGTGTGCAGGTGATGTTTACGTAGTGGTGGTGATCCTCCTACTGGTTCGATACCTTGGTTTCATAACTGTGGGAAATACTTACCATCCCTGTGCTGCATCATCCCTTCCTCTTTGGGGAAATACCGACGCAGTCTGAAGCCACGTCAAAGGAATTTCTGGCGCCGTTGCCGGGGAGGAAGCGGTCTCTTCTACGTGCCAATCTCTGGCGCCGAGGAGACACCATCATCATCTACCAGGTTCCTAATGACAAATCTCATCTCCTTGCAATTACATTATTTGCCATTTGCCTCTCATTTTCCTCTCCCCCACTTCACAAAAAATTGCCGTTTTATTCGCCCTCTTTTTCGTTTGCCTTTTTGCTTGTTTGCTATCTTTGCTTGTGTTGCCATGTGCCTTCTATTTGCTTGCATCTTTGCTTGCTAAAAATCTATTGATATGGATCCTCATCCACTTGCTAATCTTTTCACAAGGCCAAATTATGATGAACCAATTGCTAGTGAGTTGAGTGCACTTGATTATCTCTATGAAGTTTTGTTTGAAAATCATGAATCTGAAAATTTTGATGAAGTGTTGAAAGAAGAAATTTATAAGGTGATTCATGATAGTTCCTTGAATGATGAGCATGATTGCAATGTTACTAGTTTGAATTCTCTAAATATCCATGATGCTAATGATATGCAAAGCCACAAGCTTGGGGATGCTATGTTTGATGAATATGATATTTCTAGTCCCCCAAGTTTTGATGAGCAAATTTATTATGATGATTGCATGCCTCCTATTTATGATGATGGTGATGACACATATGCTATAATGAGTAATGATAACCATGAAACTTATCATCATGGTTTTAATTTGCAATGTGGTTATGTCAATCAAGTGTCTCATGATAGTTATTTTGTTGAGTTTGCTCCCACTACCATGTATGATAAGGAATTTGCTTATGTGGAGAGTAATGAAAATTCTATGCTTGTGCATCATGAAAAGAATGATTTATGTGATAGTTATATTGTTGGATTCCTTCATGATGCTACTGAAATTTATTATGAGGGAGGAACATATGCTTGTAGGAATTACAATAATATCAAGTTTCCTCTCTATGTGCTCAAAGTTTTGAAGTTATGCTTGTTTTGCCTTCCTATGCTAGTTGATTCTTGTTCCCATAAATTGTTTGCTCACAAAATCCCTTTGCATAGGAAGTGGGTTAGACTTAAATGTGTTTGTCATGAGATTCATGATGCTCTTTTGCATATTGCAGTTACTACTTTTTATGTGAGCATCATTGAAATCATCATGCCTAGTTAGGGGCGTAAAACGATAGCGCTTGTTGGGAGGCAACCCAATGAATAAATTTATTTTCATCTTTTCCTTTCTGTTTTTGAGTGTTGACACAATTATGCCTCTCTTATGATTGTGTTTTTATGTTTTATTTAGTGTTTGTGCCAAGTAGAGCCTTTAGGATGATTCATAAGATGAGTAGAAACAATGCTAAATCTGAAACAGAAACTTTGCCTCCAGTGTTCGAATTTTCATTTTTTACTGGAAGATGATATTGAGCTGAAATTTTAACACAGTATTTCTATGCAAATTAATTACGTTTTCCTAATTTTTAAGAATTTTTCAAGTTACAGAAGTATGGTTAGAGTACAGATTACTACAGACTATTCTGTTTAAGACAGATTCTGTTTTCGTTGCATTGTGTGCTTGTTTTGATGAATCTATGGGTTGTATTGAAGGGTATGAGCCATGGCAATGGCAAGATCCGAGATGTCCGTTGCTTGTCTTCAAGCCTCAACCTTATTCTGCCTCATACTAGGGCAATCAGGTTTAAGTTAAGTTAAAATACAGTAGGTATAATGCAATAATAAAATATGAATGGGTTTGCAACAGTACTTAAAGTAGTTATTTGCTTTATTATACTAACGGATCTCACGAAGATTTTGTTGAGTTTTGTGTGATTGAAGTTTTCATGTTTTGGGTGAGATCATGATGGATGAAGGAATAAGGAGTGAAAAGAGCCTAAGCTTGGGGATGCTATAACACCCCCAAGATATATCCAAAGAGAAACAAGCAACTAAGCTTGGGGATGCCCCGAGTGGCATGCCCTCTTTCTTCTAACGACCATCGGTATTTTACTTGGAGCTATATTTTTATTTGTCACATATCATGAGTTTTGCTTGGAGCGTCTTGTATCATTTGAGTCTTTGCTTGCTTTGCTTTTTAGTTTGTCACTTGTATCCTTGCTAGACACACCTATTTGAGATAGCCAAAATTATGCTATGATTTGTTAGAATTGCTCTATAGGCTTCACTTAAACTTTTTGAGCTATAGAATTTCACTAGTGCTTCACTTATATCTTTTTGAGCACGGTGTGCTTGGAAATTTTTGAAGAAATCCTCTCATGCTTCACTTAGATTAATTTGAGAGTTAGTAAATTTTGAAGAAATCCTCTCATGCTTCACTTATACTATTTTGAGAGATGAAATCTCTATGCTCACATGCTTCACTTAAATTTGTTTGAGCTTGTCAAAAAGCAATGGCAATATATGAAACTAGTCCCAAAGTGATAGATATCCAAGGAGGATATAATAAAAACTTTCATGAAGATCATTGGACAAATTAAACTTGATTCCTTGTAATAGTTTTGAGACATGATGATAGTAATATGTGAGTCATGTTAGTGAGTAATTATGCTTTAGTAAGAATATTGGTATTAAGGTTTGTGATTCCCTAAGCATGCACAAAAGTCAATAGTTATGCGATGAAATTACATCCTACTTATGGTGCATTATTCGGTGTTAGTTATGCTCAATGCTCGCTTATGAGAATTTTCGTTTCTTGGTTGGTTGCTTCTCAATCTATTTGCTAGCCTCCACTTGTACTAAGTAGAAATACTACTTGTGCATCCAAAATCCTTAAACCCAGTTTTGCCTTATGAGTCCACCATACCTACCTATATGCGGTATTTCCATGCCGTTTTAAGCAAATTTGTATGTGCCATCTCTACTTTTCAAAATAAATTTTCTTTTTGTGTGCTCGTACCACTCATGAAACGGTAGGGGGTATCCAATATTTTTCCATGCTAGATGTGTTATTCTCAAGATGAGTGTTTATTCACTTGTCATTGCACGAGAGTACGACGGTAATAGGGATGCCTAGTCCCGAAATGGAAAAAGATTTTTTTTACTTTATGTTGTCAAATAATAAATTCCTTGGAAAGTGTTGGTATGGAAGGCAACCGTGGATACGGCCAGCCATGGATTGTGAAAGAATGGTGGAAAAAGGAATAAACTTTATTTTCTGTTTGGGAACCACCTATGATATATCTAGCACGGAAAGTATTGTCAACTACTTTGTCGTTTTCGTTGATAGGAAAGGCATGCCACTCAAAATATTATATTTTCTCTCTCAATTTAAACTTTGAGCTCTGGCACCTCTATAAATCCCTACTTCCCTCTGCGAAGGGCCTATCTATTTACTTTATGCAATTTTTATTTATTTTTTACTTTGAGTCTTCATCTTCTCTTATAAAGCACCAACTAGGGGGCACTATGATCGTACTTGAGCATTGGGTGTAATTAATATATGAGTGTGTTTCATGAATGGATCAATGATTGAGCATGATGGGCTAGGGATAACTTTCTTTAGTGTTGACATTTTGAAAGACATGGTTGCTTGTTGACATGCTTGAGTATTGAAGTTATTATGTCAAAACTAGACTATTGCGTTGAACCATCTAAAAGTCCAAATGTCCATGCTACAAAAGAAAAGAATATGTGATGAACATGTTAGGCAGCATTCCACATCAAAAATTCTGTTTTTATCATTTACCTACTCAAGGACGAGTAGGAATTAAGCTTGGGGATGCTGATACATCTCCAACGTATCTATAATTTTTGCTTGTTCCATGCTGTTATATTATCATTCTTGGATGTCTTACAATCAATAGCAACTTTATATCATTTTTTGGGACTAAGCTATTGACATAGTGCCAAAGTGCCAGTTGCTGTTTTTGCTTGTTTTTTACTTCACAGAATATCGGTACAAACGGAGTCCAATCGCGACGAAACTTTTTGGAGATTTTTTTAGGCCAGAAGACATCCAGTGGGCCAAAGAAGTACCAAAGGGGAGGGTCGAGGAGACCACAACCCACCAGGGCGCGCCAGAGCCCCGGGCGCGCCCTGATGGGTTGTGCCCTCCTTGGGACCCCTCTCCACCGCCTCTGATGCCTATAAATTCCCAAATATTCCAGAAACCCTAGGGGAGTCGACGAAAAACACATCCAGCCGCCGCAAGTTCCAGAACCTCAAGATCCAATCTAACACCATCATAGAGGGGTTCATCATCCTCATTGGTGCTTCTCCGATGATGCATGAGTAGTCCACCATAGACCTACGGGTCCGTAGGCAGTAGCTAGATGGCTTCCTCTCTCTCTTTTGATTCTCAATACAATGGTCTCTTGGAGATCTATTTGATGTAAACTTTTGCGGTGTGTTTGTTGGGATCCGATGAATTTTGAGTTCATGATCAGTTTCTATCCATGAATATTATTTGAGTCTTCTTTGATCTCTTGTATGCATGATTACTTATAGCCTCGTATTTCTTCTTCGAATCTTTGGTTTAGTTAGGCCAACTAGGTCAATTTTTCTTGCCATGGGAAGAGGTGCTTTGTGATGGGTTCGATCTTGCGGTGTCCTCTCCCAGTGACAGAAGGGGCAGCGAGGCACGCATGTATCGTTGCTATTAAGGATAACAAGATGGGGTCTATTCCTATATGAATAGATATTTTCCACATCATGTGATCATTCTTATTGCATTACTCCGTTTTTCCATGAACTTGATACACTAGATGCATGCTGGATAGCGGTCGATGTGTGCAGTAATAGTAGTAGATGCAGAATCGTTTCGGTCTACTAATCTTGGACGTGATGCCTATATAATGATTATTTGATCTTCTATCAATTGCCCAACAGTAATTTGTTCACCCACCGTGTGCTATACTCTTGAGAGAAGCCACTAGTGAAACCTACGGCCCCCGGGTCTACTTTTCCAACATATTGCTTTCTAATCTATCTTTTTGCCGCTTTTGTTTTCAGATCTACTATTCCAAAAACCCAAAAATACCTTGCTGCACTTTTTATTTGCCCTTTTTATTTTGTGTTCTTGAGAGATCTATCTCTCCAATCTATCACTACCTAATCTATCTTTTTACCGTAGAGAGATTGATAACTTCTCTTTCGCGTCGGGTTGCAACTATTTGTTCTTTGTGTGCAGGTGTTGTTTACGTAGTGGTGGTGATCCTCCTACTGGTTCGATACCTTGGTTTCATAACTGAGGGAAATACTTACCGTCGCTGTGCTGCATCACCCCTTCCTCTTTGGAAAAATACCGACGCAGTCTCAAGCCACGTCAGAAGACCCGACTCATCTCAAGAAGATGAGCCGACCCTTGGGGGCTACAGGTTGATTTCTTCAAAATTATTATGAAGACCCGACTCATCTCAAGATGATGAGTCGGCCCTTGGATGAAATAATGACTCCAGTTACCCAACGGTGAAATAATCTAGTTAAATATGGTAGTTATTAGAAGTAATAGCCAGGAACAGTCGGTCATGCCTCTAGCCATGAATAGCATTGATATCAGCCCGTTATGTACCCCCTTCTAGCGCATTCTATATAAGTCGGGAGGGGAGCACCGGGCCGAAGGTTAAGCATTCACATTTTGTACCTTACTCCAAGAGCTAAGAGCACCACATGAGTAGGGTATTACCTCCGCCGGGGAGGGCCCTAACATGTATAATTCCTTGTGCATACTCCCATCTATCCCGCTTGATAGATATGATTGCCTCTACATACATACCTCCATGGTATTGTCAGGATTATATCGACGTCGGTTGGCGTACATCGTGGGGCAAGCCTCTATTGAAACATGGTGCAAATGGCTTCGTCTTTAGTTTTGGTTGGCAGCATCCATTTCGGCAAGCTCAAGTTCATCATTGTTGGTTGGACTTGGCATATCGATGTCCCACTAAACATCGATGACCTTCCGGTTCATGGGGGCATTCATTACTGGGCCAACAACTCGGGAATCCTGAGCCTCCAGCTCCCATCATCACACCAGTTGACACATCTAGTAGCATCGTGACGTCATCGGAAGCTCTCCGACAAGCGTCGTCCTTGGTTCCGTCAACCCATGAGCCAACTCGTGGGAATGATGGACTCAGAACCACTTTTTACCATCGTGGAGTCAGCCTTCGATGGGGAGGAAAGCTGCGGGTCATAGGCATACGTGGCTGACGTCTTCATGGCTGGTACGCCGCCTTGTGACGCAAGTCATAGGCGGGCAGCACCAGTCCATCCCTCTACTAAAGTCGACGATGTTGCGGCAGGTGTCGAGAAGCAAGGCAGCCAACAACTCACCAGCAAGTTGCGCGACGTGACCGAGCAACTCCTGAACAACCCAATCTCTCGGGTTCACCAGCTGATACGGCCCTCGAGGCGGCACGCCAGACGGCTCTGGCAGAGCGTGCCCGACTAGTCCAGGTTGAACACAACTTGATTTTCCTTGAACAAACGTTGGACGATAGCAGTTGGTTGCATGATCCTAACCCTTGGATTGCATACATGGGCAAGACATGAACAAAAAGTCGTCTGTAGTCGAAGACCCAAATGACTTTCTGTCGTGGGAAACGAACACCTATGGGATCGCTATCGAGCAGATCCCTTTACGGTTCGGCAAGGGGAGAGGATTGCACGAAGAGCAGAACTAGCGAACAGCACACGGGGAATTTACCCAGGTTCGGGCCGCACGGATGCGTAAAACCCTACTCCTGCTTTGATGGTATTATTGTGGATATTCTTGGCCAAGTTCTGGGAGCTACAGTAGCAGCTACGCATGCAGAATGAGCTTCCGAAGTGTCCCCCCCATAGCTATGCCTTGGGCCTCCTTTTTATATGAGTCAAAGGGGCTACCACAGTGGCGTAAGGGATAAGGTATGAGGTGGGAAGTAGCTACAGGGTCACTACAGTGTTATCATACCTAACCCTGACGGCTTAGGACAAGCTCATTAAATGCACCGTGAGGTGCCCGTCGAGGTGTCCCTCAGCGTCTCGGGCTTGGAAAAGCTTTACAGGGGATGGGCAAAAGCAGCCATCCCATCAGCACCGCTTAAGCATCTCGTGGCTAGCATCGCGCCACGTCACCATGAGGACAAACCCTAAACGACAAGGCTGGCCGCTGCGCAGGAGCGATAGCGCTACACTGTGCAGAGCCTTGCCGGGGCTGAATCCTTGCCGGGCCCGGGGCTTGCCGGGTCCGATGCTTGCCGGGACCGGGGCTTGCCGCTGGCTTGCTTGCCGCTGGGCATGTGGCCCGGCAAGGCTTGTCGCTTGACACAAGCCTGCTTGCCGGGGTCGCGCTACAGTAATTCCTGCATCTGGTCTGCTGTTTTCTCATCGTTGATTTGAATGCTTCCTTGATATTCTTGGGTCGTAGATGTGTCTCGAAAGTGGATTTCTTCTCTGCCATGCTCTTCCCGCTTGGAGGCTGTAACTTGCCGGTGCGTGTCAAAAGGTTAGTGGACACCCCCTGTTCACTACATCGACAGGAGCCCCCGGGCCTGGGCCGGACGATCGTGCATAGTGTTTGTCCGGGCTAGGCCCAAAGACACGCACCAGTACACGCATGGCGAGAAGTAACCGTCACTCATGACTTTTACTGCATGCTGATGTTGACAAAAGAGAGCTTGCGATTTGCTGTGCCTTGGGCTTGTCGGCAGTCTGGGCAGACAGAGCAGGATGGCAGCAAGAGTCGTGTGCCCAAAAGGGAGTGCCACACCGTGCGATGAAGAGCCAGCCCCCGAGTCTTCCCCAAAAAGGGTACTGCGAGTGCGGTGCTCAATTCATACGCTCATCTCTGTTGTTGCCGCCGTCTACTGCGAATGCCTCACTGCCGTCTTGCCGGCCTCTAGCACGGCGTCCTTGGCTTTCTTGGTTGCCACGCGTCGCCGAGAACAAATCAGTCACCGAGACTAAAGTACTTTTTGCGTACCCATTGCTGCCATGGCACATATAAAGCAGCGATTATCTTGGTTAGATCAATCTTTATGTATGCAAAACATGTTTCTTTATGCTAAATGAATGTTCGCTTCCCCTCTTGATTAATTCCGTCCTCATACATCTTGTATCCTACGCTGTTTGGAAACCTTGCCGGTGCGCACACTTGCTGTGAGCGCTAGATGCGGGTCTTTAGCAGCCTGCTGGAAGTGCCGCTGCCGGCAAGGCGACTCGCCGGGCCAGAACACAGCTGCTAAGTTTGCCGAGCGGACTCGAGGCGAAACTAGAGCGCGGGCTGACCACGACAAGGTTCCTTCGCGTGCAGATTGATGGACAAGGACGAAAAATCAATCAAGACGACCCACGCTTGCCGGAAAGCTTCTCGGTGCGCACGCTCCTGTCGGCGGCGCTTGAGGACCAGGTCCTTAGCGGCTCGCCGGGAACGCCGCCTCCCGAAAAGGTTTACCTTCCCAGTTTTAGCGCAGCTGCACATGTTGCCGAGCGGACTCGAGGCAACTAGGAGCGCAACTAGCCCCAAGAAGGCTCCTCCGCGTGTAGGTGTAAGAAGCAAGTGAAGACAGCAAGAGGAATGTAATTGTCATAAATCTTTGCAACTTAGCTTTTCTTTCTGTTCATCTCGAATATCGAGGATCGTGGCGATGACCGACAGCTCTTCAAGAAGATCACTCCTAGGGCGCTGCCAGCCCCCGAGCTCATCTCTTGCCGAAGAACTCTGAGATTCTTAGCGTCGGCCTCCGGCAAGGATGTTGCCGGGGAGGCTTATAACTTGGGCGGAGAACTCTGATGCTCTCGACGCCAGCGTCCGGCAAAGACGTTGCCGGGAATGCTTGTAACTTCGGCGGAGAACTTTGACGTTCTCGACGCCGGCTTCCGGCACGAGCGTTGCCGGGATCGCGGCGAAGCAATCGCCCACCTGTATACCTGCAACACTGATTCGGGCGTGTAATGCCACATCGGCATGAAAAGTTAATTAGCTACTGGTCTTATGATTAACTGATCATTATCTTAGCTTGACTTCTGCCAAAAATTCCCTTGCTTGCCGGAACACTTTCCGGTGCGCACACTCCCGTCAGCAGCGCTTTGAGGAACAGGTCCTTAGCAGCTTGCCAGGAACGCCGCCTCCGAAAAGATTTACCTTCCTAGTTTTAGTGCTGCTGCACACATTGCCGAGCGGACTCGAGGCAATTAGGAGCGCGACTAGCCCCAGGGAGGTTCCTCAGCATACGGGATTACGCAGAAATCTGAAAATAAAACGTATATAGCCTTTTCCTCGAACGATTGCATTTTTGTGCAATTAATCCCTACGCTTGCTGGAATACTCCACGAATGCGCACGCTCTGGTCGATGGCGCTTAGGATCGGGTCCTGTCTAGCAGCTCATCGAGAACGCTGCCTCTTCGGGAGTTTAACGCCCTGGAACAATCGCAGCGGCATCTGTGTTGTTGGGCGGACCCAAAACAATCAGGAGCGCAGAGTGTTTCAAGAGCGCTCCCTCGCGCACAGGTTACACAAAAATACCATCAAGGATAAGACTAAACCGCAGAGAATAATTAGAGTTTTAGGACATAGCTTTCTGTAAGTAGAACGGAGTCGTCATGGACGATGACGATGAAGCTGATGTGCTGACCGCTTGATCAGGTTCACGCAACCTCTACCCCCTACCTGGCGCGCCAAAGATGTCGTGGGAAACGAACACCTATGGGATCGCTATCGAGCAGATCCCTTTACGGTTCGGCAAGGGGAGAGGATTGCACGAAGAGCAGAACTAGCGAACAGCACACGGGGAATTTACCCAGGTTCGGGCCGCACGGATGCGTAAAACCCTACTCCTGCTTTGATGGTATTATTGTGGATATTCTTGGCCAAGTTCTGGGAGCTACAGTAGCAGCTACGCATGCAGAATGAGCTTCCGAAGTGTCCCCCCCATAGCTATGCCTTGGGCCTCCTTTTTATATGAGTCAAAGGGGCTACCACAGTGGCGTAAGGGATAAGGTATGAGGTGGGAAGTAGCTACAGGGTCACTACAGTGTTATCATACCTAACCCTGACGGCTTAGGACAAGCTCATTAAATGCACCGTGAGGTGCCCGTCGAGGTGTCCCTCAGCGTCTCGGGCTTGGAAAAGCTTTACAGGGGATGGGCAAAAGCAGCCATCCCATCAACACCGCTTAAGCATCTCGTGGCTAGCATCGCGCCACGTCACCATGAGGACAAACCCTAAACGACAAGGCTGGCCGCTGCGCAGGAGCGATAGCGCTACACTGTGCAGAGCCTTGCCGGGGCTGAATCCTTGCCGGGCCCGGGGCTTGCCGGGTCCGATGCTTGCCGGGACCGGGGCTTGCCGCTGGCTTGCTTGCCGCTGGGCATGTGGCCCGGCAAGGCTTGTCGCTTGACACAAGCCTGCTTGCCGGGGTCGCGCTACAGTAATTCCTGCATCTGGTCTGCTGTTTTCTCATCGTTGATTTGAATGCTTCCTTGATATTCTTGGGTCGTAGATGTGTCTCGAAAGTGGATTTCTTCTCTGCCATGCTCTTCCCGCTTGGAGGCTGTAACTTGCCGGTGCGTGTCAAAAGGTTAGTGGACACCCCCTGTTCACTACACCGACACTTTCCTATCCTTTGTACCCTCATTAACAATGACCAGGCGTCGACCAGGCTGGCGGAGGCAAACCAGCAGCCCAGATATGAAGTTGTGGCATTCGACAGCTCTCATCCTTCTTGAAGGAGCAGTCACATAGAATGCTCTCATCTCTCAGTCTCATGACTGACTGGCGTCTCGTAGTCGGATACCGTAGAAGAAATGGCTTCATCTCATCCTCGACAGTCGGCAAGCCGAAGGGCCGACAGTCGGACGGACAATGGACCCGAGCATTCTACACGCCGCCGAGAGGCTCCGCCCTAATGGCATGATGATCCTTCTCCACGACGTAGATATGTGATGCCCTACAAGGGCACATAGTGTTGTAGCACTTCCGTGATAAGTAAGTGTCGAATTACACAGGGAGCGAATAGGATAACACTACCAACCTCGCAACTTCATTGTCCCCTACGCAGCTACGTTCTCATCCAAACCGTAGTTTGGAAATAGTCTATTATATCATTTGCTAACTAAACGATATAAACTAGGGTTTTCACTAGACTACAAAGTAGGACCGAAAATGGACTAAACTAAAACACAAAGTAAACGGGGTTGTAACTTGTCGGATTGAATAGAGGAAAAAGGCGTTGTCTAGGCTTTTAGTCTCACTAGTACTAGAGGTATGACTAAGTGGCAGTGATGTACTAGTATTACAGGCAATACTCCATGATAGAATTGTATTGATCGGAAACTCAGATACATGTGTGGATACATAGACAACACCATGTCCCTAGTGAGCCTCTACTAGACTAGCTCGTTGATCAGAGATGGTCAAGGTTTCCTGACCACAAACATGAGTTGTCATCTGATAATGGGATCACATCATTAGGAGAATGATGTGATGGACAAGACCCAACCGTAAGCATAACATTTGATCGTGTTAGTTTATTGCTACTGCTTTATCCATGTCAAGTATCTGTTCCTACAACCATGAGATCATGCAACTCCCTGACACCGGAGGAATGCCTTGTGTGTATCAAACGTCACAATGTAACTGGGTGACTATAAAGGTGCTCTACAGGTATCTCCGAGGGTGTCTGTTGGGTTGGCGTGGATCGAGACTGGGATTTGTCACTCCGTATGACGAAGAGGTATCTCTGGGCCCTCTCGGTAATACAACATCACAAAAAGCTTGCAAGCAATGTGAATAAGGATTTATTCACGGGATCTTGTATTACGGAACGAGTAAAGAGACTTGCCGGTAACGAGATTGAACTAGGTATGGAGATACCGACGATCGAATCTCAAGCAAGTAGCATATTGCTGGACAAAGGGAACTGCATACGGGATTGATTGAATCCTTGGCATCGTGATTCGACCGATAAAGATCTTCGTGGAATATGTGGGAACTAATATGGGCATCCAGGTCCCTCTATTGGTTATTGACCGGAGAGGTGTCTCGGTCATGTCCACATGATTCTCGAACCCGTAGGGTCCGCATGCTTAACGTTTGGTGACGCTTGAGTAGTATTGGGATATTCACGTTGGTGACCAAATGTTGTTCAGAGTTCCGGATGAGATCCCGGACATCACGAGGAGCTCCGGAGTGGTCCGGAGGTAAAGATTTATATATGGGAAGTCATATTCAGGGTTCCGGAAAATGTTCGGGATTTTTCGGTATTGTACCGGGAAGGTTCTAGAAGGTTCCAGAGTGGGGACCACCTGCATGTGGACCCACATGAACGTGGGTAATGGGGAAATTCCCCACACCCCTGGTCTAGGCACATCAAGACCCCCCCTTAAAAGGAATAGGATCATATCCCGAAAGGATAAGACCGAGATCCCTAAAAAGGGGGGATAGTGATCGGTGGGGAAGGAAAGGAGGAATTTCCTTCCTCCCTCCTTGACCAACGACCATAGGGGCTTGGAGGGCAAGCCACCAGCCACTCCCATGCCTATATAAAGGTGGGTAGGCGCAAGGGGGGCGGAGGCCCCTCCCACGGCCGCGGCCCTCCTCCCGTCTCTCCCGTTTCTTACTCGTACGTTGTTCCGGAGGCGCTTGGCGAAGCCCTGCCGGCACTGCGACGCCACCATATCCACCATGCCGTCATGCTGGGTGAGATCCCATCTACTTCTCCTTCCACTCTTTCTAGATCAAGAAGGAGGAGACGTCATCGAGCCGCACGTGTGCTGAACGCGGAGGCGTCGTCCGTTCGGCACTGGATCGGATTGGATCACGATTGGATCGTGAAGAGTACGACTACATCAACCGCGTTATATACGCTTCTGTTTAGCGATCTACAAGGGTATGTAGATGCACTCCCCCTCTCGTAGCTATACATCTCCATGGATAGATCTTGCGTGTGCGTAGGAATTTTTTTTTGTTTTCCATGCAACGTTCACCAACAGTGGCATCAAGAGCCAAGTCTATGCGTAGATGATATGCACGAGTAAAACACAAAAGAGTTTGTGGGCGTTGATGTTTAGATTGCTTACCTCCTTAGTCTTATCTTGATTCAGCGGTATTGTGGGATGAAGCGGCTCAGACGAACCTTACTCGTCCATGTACGACAGACCGGTTCCATCGACTGACATGCAACTTGTTGCATAAAGATGGCTGGCGGGTGTCTGTCTCTCCCACTTTAGTTGAATTGGATTCGATGAAGGCAGTCCTTGTCGAAGGTTAAAAGGCAACTTGATTAGCACCATTGTGGCTATGCGTAGGTAAGAACGGTTCTTGCTAGTTACCCATAGCAGCCACGTAAAACATGCAACAACAAATTAGAGGACTTCTAACTTGTTTTTGCAGGGTATGTTGTGATGTGATATGGTCAAAGACATGATGCGATATATGTGATGTATGAGATGATCATGTTTTGTATAGATTATCATGACTTGCATGTCGATGAGTACGGCAACCGGCAGGAGCGATAGGGTTGTCTTTAATTATTTTCGCCATTTTTGCTTTACTTTATCGCTACGAGTTAGCAATAGTTGTAGAAGCAATAGTTGGCGCGACAACCACGTGACGACACGATGATGGAGATCATGATGATGGAGATCATGGTGTCATGCCACTGACGATGGAGATCATGCCGATGCTTTGGAGATGGAGATCAAAAGCACAAGATGATGATGGCCATATCATGTCACTTATATAATTTTCATGTGATGTTAATCCTTTTTATGCATCTTATTTTGCTTAGAACGACGGTAGCATTATAAGATGATCCCTCACTAAAATTTCAAGATAAAATTGTGTTCTCCCCAAGTGTGCACCGTTGCGAAGGATCGTCGTTTTGAAGCACCACGTGATGATCGGGTGTGATAGACTCTACGTTCGCATACAACGGGTGTAAGCCAGATTTACACACGCGGAATACTTGGGTTAACCTTGACGAGCCTAGCATGTACAAACATGGACTCGGAACACAGGAGACCGAAAGGTCGAACATGAGTCATATAGTAGATATGATCAACATGGAGCTGTTCACCATTGAAACCACCTCATCTCACGTGATGATCGGACTTGGGTTGGTGGATTTGGATCATGTCACACTTAGACAACCTGAGGGATGTTGATTTGAGTGGGAGTTCTTTAGTAATATGATTAATTGAACTCATTATCATGAACATAGTCAAAATATCTTTGCAAATTATGTTATAGATCGATAGCTCACGCTGTAGCTCCCCTATATTTTGATACGTTCCTAGAGAAAAACTAAGTTGAAAGATGGTAGTAGCAATTATGCGGACTAGGTCTGTGATGTGAGGATTGTCCTCAGTTGCTGCATAGAAAGCTTGTGTCCTTGATGCGCCGCTCGGTGCGCCACCCCCTCAAGCGTCGTCTGTGGGTGCTGAGAACATCAGACAGGCACGTTTTTGATGACTACTTGATAGTAAAGTGTGTCATGATTTACGGCTTAGAATTGAGGCTCGAAAGACGTTTTGAACGTCACGGATCATATGAGATGTTCCAAGAGCTGAAATTGGGATTTCAGGCTCATGCCCATGTTGAGAGGTATGAGACCTCCAACAAGATTCTTTGCCTACAAGATGAAGGAGAATAGCTCAATCGGTGAGCATGTGCTCAGATTGTCTGGGTGCTACAATCACTTGAATCAAGTGGGAGTTGATCTTCCAGATAAGATAGTGATTGACATAGTTCTCCAAGTCACTGCCACCAAGCTGCTAGAGCTTCGTGATGAACTACAACATGCCAGGGATGGAGATGATGATCCCTGAGCTATTCGCGATGTTTTACACCACGAAAGGTAGAAATAAAAAAGGAGCATCAAATGTTGATGGTAAGACCACTAGTTTCAAGAAGGGAAAGGGAAAGAAGGGAAACTTCGAGAATGTCAAGCCAGTTGTCGCTCTAGTGAAGAAACCCAAGGTTGGACCCAAACCCGAGACTGAGTGCTTCTGTTATGAGGGGAACGGTCACTGAAGCGGAACTGCCCTAGATACTTGGCAGATAAGAAGGCTGGCAACGTCAACAAAAGTATATTTGATATACATGTTATTGATGTGTACCTTAGTAGTACTCCTAGTAGCACCTGGGTATTAGATACCGGTTTAGTTGCTAATATTGGTAACTCGAAGTAAAAGCTACGGAATAAACGGAGACTAGCTGAGGGTGAGGTGACGATGTGTGTTGGAAGTGTTTCCAAGGTTGATGTGATCACCATCGCGCACTCCCTCTACCTTCGGGATTAGTGTGGAACCAAAATAAATGTTATTTCGTGTTTGCGTTGAGCATGAACATGATTAGACTATGTTTATTGCAATACGATTATTCATTTAAGTCAGAGAATAATGGTTATTCTGTTTACATGAATAATACCTTCAATGGTCATGCACCCAATGTGAATGGTTTATTGAATCTTGATCGTAGTGATGCACATGTTCATAATTTTGATGCCAAAAGATGCAAAGTTAATTATGATAGTACCACATACTTGTGGCACTGCCGCTAAGGTCATATTGGTGTAAAGCACATGAATAAACTCCATGCTGATGGATCTTTGGACTCACTCGATTTCGAATCGCTTGAGACATGCGGGCCATGCCTCTTGGGCAAGATGACTAAGACCCCGTTTTCCCATTGATGGAGCGGGCAAGTGACTTATTGGAAATGATACATGTTGATGTATGCAGTCCAATGAGTGTTGAAGCGTGCGGTGGATATCGTTGTTTTCTTACCTTCACTGATCATTTGAGTAGATATGGGTATATTTACTTAATGAAACACAAGTCTGAAACGTTTGAAAAGTTCAAGCAATTTCAGAGTGAAGTTAAAGATCATCTTGACAAGAAGATGTCTATCATGTGATCATGGAGGTGAATATCTGAGTTACGAGTTTGGTACGCAACTTAAGACAATGTGGAAATTGTTTCACAACTCACGCCGCCTGGAACGCCATAGTGTGATGGTGTGTCCGAACGTCGTAGTCGTGCTCTATTGGATATGGTGCATACTATGATGCCTCTTACCGATTTGCCACTATCATTTTGGGGTTATGCATTAGAGACAACTACATTCACTTTAATAGGGCACCACCTAAATCCGTTGAGATGACACCGTATGAATTATGGTTTGGCAGAAACCCGAGCTGTCGTTTCTTAGAGTTTGGGAATGCGACACTTATGTCTGATAAGCTCGAACCCAAAGCGGAAAAGTGCATCTTCATAAGATACCCTAAGAAAACAGTTGGGTATACCTTCTATCTCAGATCCGAGGGCAAAGTGTTTGTTGCTAAAAATGGGTCCTTTCTCGAGAAAGAGTTTCTCTCGAAAGAATTGAGTGGGAAGAAGGTAGAAATTGATGAGGTTATTGAACCGTCACTTCAGTTGGATGGTAGCACGACGCAGAAAGATGTTTTTGTGGCGCCTGCACCAAATGAAGAGGAAGCTAATGATGATGATCATGAAACTTCAGATCAAGTTACTACTGAGCCTCGTAGGTCGACAAGGAATCGTACCGCCCTGAGTGGTATGGCAATCCTGTCTTGGAGGTCATGTTGTCAGACAACAGTGAACCTACGAGCTATGAAGAAGCGATGGTGGGCCTGGATTCCAACAAATGGCTAGGATCCATGAAATCCGAGATAGGATCCATGTATGAAAACCAAGTATGGACTTTGGTAGACTTGCCCGATGAACGTCAGGCCGATAAGTACAAATGGATCTTTAAGAAGAGGACAAACGTTGATGGTAAATGTTACCATTTATAAAGCTCGACTTGTTGCAAAGAGGTTTCCGACAAGTTCAAGGAGTTGACTACGATGAGTTTTCTCACCCATAGCGATGCTAAAGTCTGTTGGAATTATGTTAGCAGTTGCTGCGTTTTTCGATTATGAAATCTCGCAGATGGATGTCAAAATAGAGTTTCCTTAACGGTTTCCGTGAGGAAAGGTTGTATGTGATACAACCAGAAGGTTTTGTCAGTCCTAAGGATGCTAAAAGGTATGCAAGCTCCAGCGATCCTTCTATGGACTGGAGCAAGCATCTCGGAGTTGGAATATACGCTTTGATGAGGTAATCAAAGCTTTTGGGTTTATACAAAGTTTATAAGAAACTTGTATTTACAAGAAAGTGACTGGGAGCACTATAGAATTTCTGATAAGTATATGTGGATGACATATTGTTGATCGGAAATAATGTAGAATTTCTGGAAAGCATAAAGGGTTGTTTGAATGGAGTTTTTCAAAGGAAGACCTGGATAAAGCTACTTAAATATTGGGCATCAAGATCTATAGAGATAGATCAAGACACCTGATAAAACTTTCAATAAGTACATACCTTGACAAGATTTTGAACGAGTTTAAAATAGATTCAAAGAAGGAGTTCTTGCCTGATTTGTAAGGTGTGAAGTTGAGTAAGACTCAAAGCTCGACCATGGCAGAAGAAAGAGAAAGGACGAAGATCGTCCCCTATGCCTTAGCCATAGGCTCTATACGTTATGCCATGTTGTGTACCATACCTGATGTGTGCCTTGCCGCATGTCTATCAAAGGGGTACAAGAGTGATCCAGGAGTGGATCACAGGACAACAGTCAAAATTATCCTTAGTAACTGGAGGACCAAGGAAATGTTTCTCGATTATGGTGGTGATAAATAGTTTGTCGTAAAGGGTTACGTCGATGCAAGCTTTGACACCAATCCGGATGACTCTGAGTAGCAAACCGGATACGTATAGTGGAGCAGACATTTGGAATAGCTCCAAGTGGGGCCTAGTAGCAGCATCTACAATATGACATAGAGATTTGCAAAGTGCACACGGATCTGAATGTTGCAGACCCGTTGACTAAAACCTCTCTCATAACCAAAACATGATAAAACCCCAGAACTCATTGGGTGTTAATCACATGGTGATGTGAACTAGATTATTGACTCTAGTGCAAGTGGGAGACTATTGGAAATATGCCCTAGAGGCAATAATAAATTGGTTATTATCATATTTACTTGTTCATGATAATTGTTTAATATCCATGCTAGAATTGTATTGATCGGAAACTGTGTGGATACATAGACAACACCATGTCCCTAGTGAGCCTCTACTAGACTAGCTCGTTGATCAGAGATGGTCAAGGTTTCCTGACCATAGACATGAGTTGTCATCTGATAACGGGATCACATCATTAGGAGAATGATGTGATGGACAAGACCCAACCATAAGCATAGCATTTGATCGTGTTAGTTTATTGCTACTGCTTTATCCATGTCAAGTATCTGTTCCCACGACCATGAGATCATGCAACTCCCTGACACCGGAGGAATGCCTTGTGTGTATCAAACGTCGCAACGTAACTGGGTGACTATAAAGGTGCTCTACAGGTATCTCCGAGGGTGTCTGTTGGGGTGGCGTGGATCGAGACTGGGATTTGTCACTCCGTATGACTGATACGTCTCCAACGTATCTATAATTTTTGCTTGTTCCATGCTGTTATATTATCATTCTTGGATGTTTTACAATCATTTTATAACAACTTTATATCATTTTTTGGGACTAACCTATTGACATAGTGCCAGTTGCTGTTTTGCTTGTTTTTTACTTCGCAGAAAATCAATACCAAACGGAGTCCAATCGCGACGAAACTTTTTGGAGATTTTTTCTGGACCAGAAGACACCCAGTGGGCCAAAGAAGTGTCGGGGGAGTGGGCCGAGGAGACCACAACCCACCAGGGCGCACCAGGGGGGCCCCGGTGCGCCCTAATGGGTTGTGCCCTCCTCGGGGTCCCTCTCCACCGCCTCTCATGCCTATAAATTACCAAATATTCCAAAAACCCTAGGGGAGTCGACGAAACACAATTCCAGCCGCCGCAAGTTCCAGAACCTCAAGATCCAATCTAAACACCATCAAGGAGGGGTTCATCTTCCTCATAGGTGCCTCTCAGATGATGCGTGATTAGTCCACCATAGACCTACGGGTCCGTAGGCAGTAGCTAGATGGCTTCTTCTCTCTCTCTTATGATTCTCAATACAATGGTCTCTTGGAGATCTATTTGATGTAAACTTTTGCGGTGTGTTTGTTGGGATCCGATGAATTTTGAGTTCATGATCAGTTTCTATCCATGAATATTATTTGAGTCTTCTTTGATCTTTTATATGCATGATTACTTACAGCCTCATATTTCTTCTTCGAATCTTTGGTTTAGTTAGGCCGACTAGATCGATTTTTCTTTCCATGGGAAGAGGTGCTTTGTGATGGGTTCGATCTTGCGGTGTTCTTTCCTAGTGATAGAAGGGGCAGCAAGACACGCATGTATCATTGCTATTAAGGATAACAAGATGGGGTCTATTCGTACATGAATAGATCTTGTCCACATCATGTCATCATTCTTATTGCATTACTCCCTTTTTCCATGAACTTAATACACTAGATGCATGCTGGATAGCGGTCGATGTGTGGAGTAATAGAGGTTGATGCAAGCAGGAGTCGGTCTACCTATCTTGGACGTGATGTATAATGATCATCGCCTTGGATATCGTCATGACTATTCGATTTTCTATCAATTGCCCAACAGTAATTTGATCACCCACCGTGCGCCATACTCATGAGGGAAGCCACTAGTGAACCCTACGGCCCCCGGTTTCAGATCTACAAAACCAAAAACCCAAAAACATATTGCTGCATTTTTTATTTGCTCTTTTTATTTTGTGTTATTGAGAGATCTACCTCTCCTATCCATCACTACCTAATCTATCTTTTTACCGTAGAGAGATTGACAACCTCTGTTTCGCGTGGGGTTGCAAGTATTTGTTGTTTGTGTGCAGGTGCTGCTTATTGGGTGGTGGTGATCCTCCTACAGGTTCGAAAACCTTGGTTTCATAACTGTCGGTGCACTAGAACAGGGGTCCCCAGTGCCCCTGACATATGCACAAGCGATAGAAGCAAAAACCCGGCAAACAATCAAGACAAGACTCCAGCAAGCTCAATGCGGCAGCCCAAGCCTGGACTGCAACGCGCCAAGTACGTCCCCGACGCTTGCCGGGGACCAAGACATGCATACCTCCAGAAGACCCAGCAGGCCAGTCCCCGGCAGGCGAGAGCCAGCCAGCCACCGCTCCACCGCATCGCTACGCCTGTCACTTATCGATGCGGTGTCGAGCCCTCAGGTGGCTAATTAGCTCTCGTTAAGCACGTGGTGACACATCGGAATGCAAGTTATGCCCAGTTGACACCCGCCCTACAGCGTGTCGAGACCATAAGCAACGACCGGCCAAGCGGTGGCAAGAGCTTGCCGGGGATGCACCCCCGAGCGCCACCTAGGCAGGTAATCATGGCATTTTGTACTAAATGCCAGAGTTAGGTATGATAGCTCTGCTTAGCTATCTAATCAATAAATAATGACTGTTTTGCCATTGTGGTAACACCTTGCACTATAAAAGGAGGCCCAGGGCAACCTACATCAAGGTTGGCAATTCGAACCCCCAAACACTTGTACTCGCGTAGCAGCTCTTTCCCCGACAGCAGTCCTTGCCAGGGTTAAGCGATGTGCGTTCTTCGTGTTCCTCCAATCAATCCACCAAAAAGCAGGAGTAGGGTTTTACACTTAGCAGCGGCCCGAACCTGGGTAAAATGCCTGTGTCCTGATCGTCGTGTCGTCTCATGCTCTCCGCTCTTCGCGCAACGTGACCTCCCTTGCCGAACCACAAGGGACCCTTGGTCCCATAGGTGATCGTGAGCATCCGTGCCCCGACATCTTTGGCGCGCCAGGTTGGGGGCGTGCATCATTTGCGCGAACCCGAGTTCGTGAACGGCGGATCGATCTCCATCATCATCTTCTTCAACAATGGCTCCCAAGAAGAAATCCGGTGCGGCCACACATCCCTCCACTTCGAAGGCTCCCTCACACGCGGCCACCAGCGCCGTAGGCGCCGCAGCGGCTGCGGGCGAGGCGGGCATCGTGGATGGCGCGGCCGGCGCAGGCGGCGCCCCCGTCCAGCCCTTCGCGGCCGGAGATGGAACACGAGGCACCGGAGAGGAGCAACTACAACTACAACATGGCGAGCTCGGCCCCGACGCCACAGGCGAGGGAAACATCTGTTCATCACCTCCCCGCCACGCGGATGGCCAGGGCCACCTCAGCGGTGCCTGGACCGGTGCGAGCCGCGACCCTCCGGCCGCACCCGTCGCCAGCGAGATTGTTGGGCATGCACCTCGTGCAGAACGGGACGGAGCGCCCAGCGGAGCCGCAGCCCCGCAGGATCGTCCCACTGCCCACCAGAAAGCTCCGGCGAGTGGTGCACGGCATCAAGGATGCGGTGACGCTTCTCTTGGCCCTACCAAGAGTCGAGCGACATCGTGGTCCGCCTCTTTCGCCATGCCGAGCACCACAGAGGAGGCCATGGCGCGAGTCCAGATGCCACTCAACTTCATCCCAGCGGCTGTTAAGATGGATGAATGGAGAGCCACCATTCAGAGTTTGATCTCTTTTGTTGAAGCCAACAAGACCCAGCATGCAGAGCCGTCACGGCGTACGCGAATAGCAACGGCAGCCCGGGGCGGCGAGCGCGTCGAAGGGGCCACCCCAATGGTGCAGTCCCCTCCGCGACAACAGGCCCAGAGTCAGCCGTAGCAAGCTTCGCATGCTGATGAGCATGACGAGGCGTCCATAGTCTCGTCTGGCCCGCGCGACCGCCAGGATCAATGGCGTGTCCTTGAAGACCGGCGGAAAGAAGACGCACGCATCACCATCGAGCGACGCCGGGAAGCGCACCGTCAGTCCGACAAGAGCAACGGTCCAGACGTCGGCGACCCCGCACCCAGTGCTGGCGGGTACCTTCCTTATGAGGTTGGTTGCCCTGCCTTCACTAGCGAGCTGCGACGGGTCCGCTGGCCGTTGACCCGAGCTTTCAAGCCTGAGCTGCCGGAGAAATACAACTGAAAGCTAAACCCGACAAAGTTCTTGGGCATATACACGATAGCTGTTCAAGCTGCGGGAGGAAGAGATGAAAAGGTGCTCGCCAACTATTTCCCTTTGGCACTCAAGCCAAATGTGAGATCATGGCTGATGCACCTGCCAGAGAATTCCATTTTGTCTTGGGTTGATCTATGCAACGAGTTCGTTGGCGCCTTCACCGGTGGTCATCAAGAACCAGGCCAACCCAGCGATCTCCAAGTCTTCCCGCAAAAGGAGGGAGAAACTTTGAGAAAGTATATCCAGAGATTCAGTCGAGTGCACTGCAACATCCCAGAGATCCATCCCGCAGCGGTGATTGCCGCGTTCCACCCGAACGTGCGCAACAGGAGGATGCGAGCCAAGATGAATGTCAAGCTCCCCAAGACTGTTAATGAGCTTTACACCTTGGCGTTTAAGTGTGCTCGAGCTGAAGAAGGAAGGCGACTCCCCGGGGAAGAGGCGGGCGTCGAAGTGGACTCTGATGATGACGACGACGCCCCCGACCCGAAGGGAAGGAACAGGAAACGCAACAAGAAGCGTAAGGGAAAATCGGTATTGGCTGTCGAGAGCTCCGGAGACCTCAGTGCAGGCAAGAAGGCGAAAGCCGAAACCCTCGGCATGGGAGCTGCCGCATGCGTTGATTGCCGGGAGGCTGTTGCCGCTGAGAAGACCGGGAAGTCCGATGGGCCGTACTGCAAAATTCACCGCACCAAGGGCCATGATCTCTAAGAATGCCGACAGGTCGAGCAACTTGTTGAGAAACAGAGGGCCGAGTACGAGAAGCGCGACAAAGAAAACGGCCAGGACGGCGCTGCCGGAAAAGGTCATGGCGGCAGAGGAGGTCGCCGCGGCAAAACCCCGCAGCAAAAGGAAAAACCCGCCAGGGGCCGTGAGAAGAAGGAAACAGATGACATGAGTGAAGATGAGGATGATGATGAGGATTCCAGCGACAGGGAGTTTCAGAAGGCAACCGAAGCCATGTGCGTTGACAGGGGTGCATCCTTGCATTCCTCTCGCCACCAGCTCAAGCAGTGGGCATGCGAAGTTAATGCTGTGGAACCAACTGCAGAATCTAGGAAGCCACTCAGATGGTCCCGCACGCCTATCATCTTTGACGAAGAGGATCATCCTGACCGTACCACTACGGTCGGATGTTTGCCATTGTTGGTTTCCCCGACGATCCGCAACCTCAAGGTGTCTAAGATGTTAGTTGACGGCGGGGCCGGATTGAACTTGATCTCCCCTAGAGTGGCTGAGAAACTGCAGATCCTTGATGAAGAGCTCGAACTACGGGTACATTCCAAGGAATCAACCCCGGCAGGAGCCGGACCAAGGGAAAGATCACTCTGCCGGTAACGTTCGGCGAAGAGCTAAACTTTCGGATAGAGATGATAGTGTTTGACGTGGCTGAGATCCCTTTGCCTTACAACAGAATCCTCGGTCGCCCAACTTTGGCAAAATTCATGGCAGCATCCCACTATGCTTACAACACCTTGAAGATGCCTGGGCCCATTGGGGTCATTTCCATCCCATCTGACAAGAAGAGTGCAGTTATATGCGTGGACAAGATGTACCGTGACGCGGTAGCAGCTGAAGCCACAGAAATCCCAGCTCCCACCAAGGACACCGGCAAGGACTCCGGAAAGCGTGCCTCTTCGGAGTGCGCTGCACCCGACGATGACCTGCCGGAGAGTTCCGCTAGCAAGAAGACCCGGGTCGCCTATCCTGAGACGAAGAAAGTCCCGGCAAGGGAGGATGGCATAGGTGGTACCTTCACCATCAGTGCTACCCTTACTGACAAATAGGAAAGCGCGCTCGTTACCTTCCTGCGGGAGAATGTCAATGTGTTTGCCTGGCAACCATCTGACATCCCCGGTGTTCCCAAGAAGGTAATTGAGCACCACCTTGCTGTCTGCCCTCATGCCCGACCCATCAAGCAAAAGGTTAGGAAACAGGCCTTGGAGCGGCAGCAGTTCATTGCCGAGGAAATCAAGAAGCTTGAAGCAGCTGATTTGGTCAGAGGAGTGCTGCATCCGACTTGGTTAGCAAACCCGGTGGTGGTGCGCAAGGCAAATGGGAAATGGAGGCTTTGCATAGACTTCACTGACTTGAACAAGGCTTGCCCGAAGGACCCTTTCCCATTGCCGCACATAGATCAAATTGTTGATTCCACCTCCGGATGTGACTTGCTCTCCTTCTTGGATGCCTACTCCAGCTACCACCAGATATTTATGACCAAGGAAGATGAGGAGAAGACCGCATTCATAACTCCCTGTGGCACGTACTGCTTTGTGCGTATGCCCTTCGGGTTAAAGAGTGCTGGTTTGACCTTCGCCAGGGCTGTTCAAATTGGTTTTGGACCTTAGCTGCACAGAAATGTGGAAGCGTACATGGATGACATCGTGGTCAAGACCAAGGATGAAGCCACTCTCATACAAGATCTGGAGGAGACTTTCGCAAACTTGCGCAAGATCAAACCTGAAGCTCAACCCTAAGAAGTGTGTGTTCAGCGTCCCATCCAGCAAGCTACTTGGGTTCTTCGTATCTCAGCGAGGAATAGAAGCCAATCCCGACAAGATCAAGGCGATCGAACAGATACAGGCACCCAAGACCATCAAAGATATCAGACGCTTGACCGGATGTGATGCCGCGTTGAGTAGGTTCATCTCCAAGTCCGCTGAGCGCGCCTTGCTGTTCTTCAAAATCTTGAACAAGGCTGGTCCGATGAAGTGGACCCCGGAGGCAGATGCAGCACTGCAAGATCTGAAGAAATACCTATCCTCCGCTCCCACCTTGGTCGCTCCTAAACCTCAAGAGCCGTTGCTGCTATATTTGGCAGCGACAAATCAAGTGGTTAGTGCAGCGCTGGTGGCGCAGCGGGAAATGGATGGGGATTCAGCAGCCACTGCTGATGCTGCCGGGAGTGGGAAAGAAACATCCGCGGCAAGACTTGACACGGATCAAGGGGGATCTCAGCAAATGGTTGACAGCGGATCCAAAGAAGTGGCAAAGAAGAAAATGGTGTAGCGGCCCGTGTATTTTATCAGTTCCCTACTACAGGGGGCTAGATCATGGTACTCTGGAGTACAAAAGCTGATCTTCGGTCTCATCATGGTCTCGAGGAAGCTGCGCCACTACTTCCAAGCTCATGAGATAACAGTTGTCACCTGTTTTTCGTTGCAACGCATACTGAGAAACCCCGAAGCCACTGGCAGGATAGTTGAGTGGGCATTGGAATTGTCAAGCTTTGGATTAAAGTATGAGAGCACTTCCACCATTCAAAGCAGGGCATTGGCGGAGTTTATTGCAGAATGGACACCCACGCCAGATGATGAAGCCCTGGAGATGATCCTCCCCGGCAAAGAAGCACCCAAGGATTGGATCATGTACTTTGACAGTGCTTTCTCGCTCCAGGGGGCTGGGGCAGGTGTGCTCCTCATCGCCCCTACCGGAGAGCACCTCAAGTACGTCGTCTAGATGCACTTTCCCTGGGAGGAAGCCACTAACAATACCACTGAGTACGAGGGGCTCCTTGCCGGACTCAGAATCATGGTGGAGTTGGGAATAGAGAGGCTGATCGTCCAAGGAGATTCTCAGCTTGTGATAAAGCAAGTTAACAAGGATTACCAGAGCCCGCTGATGGAGGCATACGTGGAAGAAGTGAGGAAATTGGAGGAGCACTTCGATGGGCTGCAAACAGAGCATGTGCCGCGAGCGGAGAACAGCATTGCTGACCATCTATCGAAGTGCGCTGCGCAGAAGCTTCCTGTGGAACCAGGAACCTTTGTTCTCCGCCTCACTCAACCATCAGTATCCCCATTAGCAATGTCCAAGAAGAGAAGAAAGCTAAACTCCGACAAGCATTTCCCGGCAGAGCTTCCCGAAGCCGCTGGTAGAGAAGCTGTCGGGGAAAATCCTGTTCCGGTTAACGAGCAGCTCCCTCCTGCAGGACCTCAGGGTCTAGCGGTTGAGACAAGCGCTCTCGGAGACGAATAGATGACTTTAGTCCTTGTTGTCAAGCCACAGGCTCCAACCTGGGCGCAGCATATAGTCCATTTCCTTCAAACAGGAGAACTCCCTGAAGAGCAAGAGGAAGCCGAAAGAGTAGCCCGTCGGTCAAGTATGTACCAGTTTGTCGATGACACCCTGTACAGAAGACGACCGAACGGTGTGAAATTAAGGTGTATCTACCGGGAGGATGGACTAAAGCTGTTGGCGGAGATTCACGGAGGAGTATGTGGTTTGCACATTGGATCAAGGGCCCTTGCCAGAAAAGCTTTCCGACAGGGTTTCTATTGGCCCACTGCCCTCCAGGACACGACTGAGCTGGTCACCAAGTGTGAAGCCTGCCAGTTCCATTCCAAGAACATCCATCAACCAGCACAAGCCCTGCAAACAATCCCTCTATCCTGGCCATTCTCGGTCTGGCGGCTCGTTATCTTGGGCCCCTTTCCCCGTGCTGTCGGGGGCTTTGAGTTCTTGTTCGTGGCAACCGAGAAGTTCACAAAGTGGCCTGAGGTGGAACCAGTGAGAAAGGTGACCGCACAGGCAGCTATCAAGTTCACGAAAGGACTGGTGTGCCACTTTGGAGTGCCTAACAGAGTGATCACCGACAACGACACCCAGTTCACGAGCCGTGCCTTCATGCAATATATCCAAAGCCTTGGAAGCAAGGTCTCCTTTGCCTCTGTTGCTCACCCGAGGAGCAACGGGCCAGTCGAGAGGATGAATGTTGAAGTGCTGCGAGGACTCAAGACAAGGACTTTTGATAAGCTGCGGAAGAGCGGCAGGCGCTGGATAGATGAGCTGCCGGTGGTTCTTTGGTCCCTCAGGATGACACCAAATCGAGCTACCAGCCAGACGCCCTTCTCCGTAGTGTATGGGGCGGAAGCAGTGCTCCCCACAGAACTCATATACGGGTCACCTCGAGTGCTTGCCTACGATGAAGTAGAGCAACAGCAGCTACGGCATGACGATGCCACGCTCCTCGAGGAAGACCGTCTCCGGGCTGCTGTGCGTGCCACATGCTATCAGCAAGCCCTGCGCCGCTACCATAGCCGCAGGGTTCGCGCCCGGAGCCTTGAGGAAGGTGACCTTGTCCTTCGGCGTGTTCAGTCCGCCAAGGGTACAAACAAGTTGACGCCGAAGTGGGAAGGCCCTTACCGGGTAGTACGAGTCACCAGACCTGGCGCAGTCCGTCTGGAGACCGAAGATGGCACCAAGGTGCAGAATTCATGGAACATTGAGCATCTTCGTAAGTTCTACCCGTAAGGAGCGGCTGCCGGGCTCAGTCCCCGGCAGCCACCTTTTGTAAAAGCCTTGCCGATGTTGCATGTAACCCTTTGTACAAAGCCAGGCGCAGACCCTGTGCAACAATAATAAAGCTAGGCATTGCATCATATCATCATTCTTACATGCTCATTACGCATTTTTTTATGACTGCAATGTTAACGCTTTTAAGTTATAAAGATTTGCTAGAACACTTGGTGAACCGTAATCTTTGTTATTGTTCTCACCCTACATGTTTTACCATCAAGAAAACAGGGGAAAGGAACAAAGAAACAAGGATGGCGGCCCATCACGATCAAAAAGAAGATACTGCTTGGAAAAGATAAGTATATCGCATATTTCCAGTTCAGTACTTCTTGATTTCTCAAGGAGACCCTTAGTATCTTCCTTACTGCGGGTTGTGGAGTCATCCACGTGGTGAAAACCCTTATCGGGACGAGCTATCCCCCTGTCTTCATTTATAAGGGTGGCGGCGCCGATACCGACAAGGAGCTCTGCCGAGGAACAATGCCAACCTGTTGCCGGGGGCTCGTTCCCCCACTGTGGCACTCGTGGTTTGAATGATGACCCGGCAAGTAGCTCCGTGCGGCAAAGACAAAGCATACTAATGCAGTATAAGTAAGGAAAGGAAAGGGATGGTACTTGCGAAAGAAAGACAACACTTGTTCTCATTCATTTCCGATACAAATGGGATGAAGATTACACGAAAGGGCACCTCTTTTTAATAACTCTTATTTGGCTTTCTCCCCTAGGGACAGATTACAAAAAGAAAAAGGGTAGAGGGAGGACCCCAACAGAAGCCCAGCCTGACCCCGTCAGGACCAGCATTGCGCGGACGGCAGGCCCACCGAAAAGGAAGACGAAGCCGAAGTCCACGAGTCTGCCGGGGTCCAGCTGAGAAGAAGAGGCGGCGCCCAAGCCGAGAACCCCCGGCAAATCGCTCTGCCGGGAGGAGGAGGAGGAGCGTGATGACGGTGATGGTGCGGCCAATGATCAGCTTGAGCCCAGGTCGTCGTACTCCGACTTGACGGCCTGGGACTCGTCGTCGTCGTCTTCACCGACACTGTCCTCCTCGTCGCTATCGCTCGGGGAGGATCTTTCGACATCGCTCGAGCTCTCCTCGCAGCAGCCAAGGCGGGCGCCCGAACGCCCGTAAATCTTGACGGAGAGCAGGTCGGCCTCCATCATCTTGAAGCGGAGGATGTGCCCATCCATGAGGTTATGGGCACGAGCGAAGGTTTTCCACCCGCGCCCGAGAAGCATGACGCGACGCTCTGGGTACTCGACGTCCACCCGCGCAGCGCCATTATAGCAACCATGCGCCCGCAGCCACAGGCATGCGGCTTGTGAATCTCCATCACCCTGGCGAAAGGGTGAGGGAGGCGCAGGTGGCTTCGGAGAGGACCACGCAGCTTGATGACGAATTCCAGCGCCGTTCCCTCGGCGTGGGTCTCCTCAAGGGGAGGGTCTGATGGCGGAGGAGGAAGAGAAGCGGCGCTCCGTCTAACCCGACCACGGGCCCCGCGTCAACTTCGGCCCCTCCCAGCTCCTCCGCCGCGCGCACTCGAGACACCCTCCGCCTCCGCGGTTGAAGCGGTGGCATGATCCCGACGGGAACCCCTTGCCGTTGAGGCGGAGGCCGGAGGACACCTTCGTCCCCTAGGCATGCTAGCGGCGAGCGCGGCTCAATACAAAGAAGCAGAAGGGCGAGCTCTGTGGGTTTTGCACTCAAGGAGGAAGAAAGGATGGATGAGCATCGCCCCTCGCGACCCCCAATTTTTAGGGGAGGGCACGGGGGCTGGCTCTCCTCCACTCCAAGGGTCGCCGCCCATCTCCACCCATTCCATCGCCCATGATCACGGGCGAACAGGTAACCGCTCCATTGCTCCAATCCATGGCGCTGCGGTTTCTTCCACGATCAGGACTTTAAGTCACGAGCGCCCATCGCTAACTCCCCGCTATGTGATGACCCACAAGTATAGGGGATCAATCTTAGTCCTTTCGATAAGTAAGAGTGTCGAACCCAACGAGGAGCAGAAGTAAATGACAAGCGGTTTTCAGCAAGGTAATCTCTGCAAGCACTGAAATTGTAGGTAACATAAAGTTTGATAGCAACGTAATTTGTAACGAGCAAGTAACGGTAACGGTAAACAAGGTGCAGCAAGATAGCCCAATCCTTTTGAGGCAAAGGACAGGCCAGAACAATCACTAGTATTAGGCAAAGTGTTCTTGAGGGTACACGGGAATTTCGTCTAGTCACTTTTATCATGTTGGTTTGATTCGTGTTCGTTACTTTGATAATTTGATATGTGGGTGGACCGGTGCTAAGGTGCTGTTCTTACTTGAACTAAGAACCTACTTATGATTAACCCCCTCGCAAGCATCCGCAACTACGAGAAAAGTATTAAGACATAGTCTAACCATAGCATTAAACATGTGGATCCAAATCAGCCCCTTACGAAGTAGCGCATAAACTAGGGTTTAAGCTACTGTCACTCTAGCAACCCATCATCTAATAACTACTCCACAATGCATTCCCTTAGGCCCATGAATGGTGAAGTGTCATGTAGTCGATGTTCACATGACACCACTAAGGGAATCACAACATACATATCATCAAAATATCGAACACATATCAAATTCACATGATTACTCGCAACATGACTTCTCCCGTGACCTCAAGAACAAAGGTAACTACTCACAAATAATAATCATGCTCAAGATCAGAGGAGTAATGAATAGCATAATGGATCTGAACATATGATCTTCCACCAAATAAACCATATAGTAATCAACTACGCAAGGTAATCAACACTACTAGTCACCCACAGGTACCAATCTAAGGTTCCGGTACAAAGATTGAACACAAGAGATGAAGTAGGGTTTGAGAGGAGATGGTGCTGTTGAAGATGTTGATGAAGATTGGCCTCCCAAAGATGAGAGGGGTGTTGGTGGTGACAATAGCTTCGATTTCCCCCTCCGGGAGGGAAGTTCCCCTGGCGGAATCGCTCCGCCGGAGGGCAAAAGTGCTCCTGCCCAAGTTCTGCCTCGAGGCGGCGGCGCTTCGTCCCGAAAGTCCTCCTCCTAATTTTTTTAGGTTTTTTGGGAATTTATACCAGAAGATGGGCACCGGAAGCGGGCCTGGCTGGGCACAACCCATCAGGGCGCGCCCATGGGGGCCTAGCGCGCCCTGGTGGGTTGTGCCCACCTGGGGGCCCTCCTCCGGTAGTTTTCAGCTCGAATAATTCTTATTAAATAGAAAAATAATCTCCGTAAATTTTCAGCTTCATTGGAGTTGTGCAGAATAGGTATCTCTGACGTGCTTTTCTTGGGTCCAGAATTCCAGCTGTCGGTATTCTCCCTCTTTGTGTAAACCTTGCATATTATGAGAGAAAAGGCATTAGAATCACTCCCCAAAGCATTATTATTCAACAAAACAAAGTAAATAATAGTAGGAAATCATGATGCAAAATGGACGTATCAACTCCCCCAAGCTTAGACCTCGCTTGTCCTCAAGCGAAAGCCGATATTGAAAAGCATGTCCACATGGTTTGAGAGAGAGGTGTCGATAAAAACAAAATACAGACATAGAAGCATCATGCTTATTAACATAACAGCAACAAACTCTAACATAAGAACTTATTTCAATACATTTTTATCATAAGGCTTCTCATGAACAAGTAAAAATTCATCACAACATAGAAGTATGAAGCATAAACCCTATTGGAAACCAACAAACTATGTTCTCAGTCAACTTTGATACTACAATTCATCATATTTTCAGGAAGGGTCTCGTGTCGGAGCCTTTTGGCAAGTCCACATACTCAACTATCATTTAGTCTTCTATGATTGCTAATGCTCACGGCATACCCATGAACAAAAAGTTTCAACGGGACACGTAGGAAGATAGGGGCTTATAATTTTGCCTCCCAACTCACTCACCTCAAGGGTGATGTCAACAATAATAACTCATGCCCACCCATATCCAATTGGATATATGTGCCTGGATCTTTCCTCACCACATGATGCTTGCAAAAGTAAAAAGTAAAAAGGAATAGGGAAGAATACTTTGACTCTTGCATAAAAGTAAGTGCATAAAAGTAAAATATAGGCCCTTCGCAGAGGGAAGCAGAGGTTGTCATGCGCTTATTGATTTGTATGCCTAATCCCTTAATGTAAAAGAACGTCACGCTATATTGCCCCCTATGATAGCAAGCTTTATTATGCAGTCCGTCGCTTTTATTACTTTGCCATCATAAGTTCGTATAGCGCTCAATTTTCTCTTACACTAATTGATCAAAACACTTTTAGAAGCAATTTTTATAGCCTTGTTGCACCGATGACAACTTACTTGAAGGATCTTTCTCGACCCATAGGTAGGTATGGTGGACACTCAAGGAAAGAGTTTGGGTTTGGGTTTTTGGATGCACAAGTAGTATCTCTACTTAGTGTGGAATTTTTGGCTAGCAAAGATATTGTGCAAGCACCACATGTTAAGGGATCTATGACAATATAACTTCTATGTGGATATGAACAAACATAAATCATTATGTTGTCTTCCTTGTCCAACGTTAGCAATTTTGACATATAATATTTGATGGGGGCTCACAATCATCAAAGATGTCCAAGATAGTGTATTTGCATGTGAATCTTCTCTTCCCTAATTAGTTCTTTCATGAATTGCATCATTGATCAATGCTATGTTTGTCAATCTCCAATAAATTTTACTACTTATACTTTTCCTTATGTGATGTCATTACTCACCATAAGATTAGCATATGATTATTTTCATTTATTTGTCTTTCTTTTATTTGATTGCAACAAGAAAGTAGAGAAGCAAAAACTCAAACTAAACTTTATTATATAACTTTCACTCGATTACATAGATAGGTAGGCCACGAAACTAACACACGAAAATAGATCACGCTAAACTTTTATCCGACTAAGGCAAAGGGAAACTAAAGATAGAACCAAAATAGGTAAAGGTGAATAAAAGTGATGGTGATACGATACCGGGGCATCTCCCCCAAGCTTGGCTCAAGCCAAGGGGAGTGCCCATACCCATGTGCTCAAGTCTCCTTTGGTGGTGGTGGTGAAGATGGTGGAGGTGTTGATGCAGGTGGTGGTGATGTGATGTCACACTTTAGCTTCAGAAAATGCTCGAATTTGCGAATGACTCTCCTAAGGTTGTCGATGTGTTCTTGCAACAAGATATTTTCACGGATGAGAAATTTATTCTGAACACGAAGCGCTTCAAAGGTTCTAAAGGCTTCGATTTCAATAGGGGTGAGATGACTGTAATAAGGATGAAGGATATCTTCTTCCTCTCCCTCCTTTGCTGGCTTGAATTGATCTCCTTCAGGGAGATAATCCACCTTAGCTTCATTGTCCTTCTCCTCCTTGTAGGCTTCTTCCGGCTCCTCCCTCTTCAACTCTATCTTCATTAGCCAAGCATCTTCTTCCACATTATTAGGAGAGGGAGAAGACATGATGCCTGACTTGACAGGTCTGATAGGAAAACAGCAAGAAACAAGAACAGAGGATTTTTCTGCGATGCGGTCATCAAAACAATCGGGGGTATATATAGAGAATTTGTATTCTTGGGAAACAAGTATTTGGAAGGAAAACGGAGTCGGGAAGGCATCCGAGGTGGGCACAACCCACCAGGGCACGCCCACGGGTGCCTGGCGCGCCCTGGCGTATCGTGCTCACCTCGATCACCTTCCGGTTTATTTTTTTATTTCCAAAATTCTAAAATATTCCAAAACTGACAAAAAATATTTTTGCGGATTTTTCGGAGTCTGTTTACTTACCGTATCACATACCTCCTATTTTTAAGTATTCTGGAGCGTTCCGGAAGGTTTCTTTTATGTGTTCCTCCGGTGTCATGGTTTGGATGACATCTATTATCTACTAAAAGGAAAATACGGAACAAAAATAGAGCCACCACATTAGTCCACATAGATTAAATTATCTCTACCATTAAGTTTAGATATTAACGGTCGAGATATAAGGATGTAAGTTTTACGTACTAATATTGTTATGTACAACCAGGTCATGCATGTCACGTACATATTTTTTAGGAGTCATGTATGTAGGAATCGGACCTGCAAAGCAATTCCCATAATAAAATAAAGTTGTGTGTCACGTGGTCATGTGGAAAACAAGGACTCCCATTTTTCTTAACCAAAGAACGATCTTTCAACAACAAAAAATCAAGATAAGGCCTGGGCGTCCGTAGTTAAAACTGTTTGGCAAGATAATCCAACACTAGCATGCATGTACGAGACAATTATTCATATACGAACAAAAGAACATATTTATTGTAAAGTATTTGTTTCTGTTTCAAGTATGTGTATAGTTGTTGATGGAGTAAAATAAGTGTATCATATTGTACTTTTTCAACTCACTATTAAAGTAAAAATAATAAATTAAGATTTAAAGGTATATATAAAATTACATCACACGAATGCCAATAAAAAGGTTTGATGTTAGAGAGAGCACGTTCTTTGTGGAGTCTTCTAGCCGGACTGGTTTTGCACCATTGGATTTTGGTTACCGGACACTGGCGCGCATGTTGCAATGAAAGAACGACATCCATGTGGGCATCGATGATATGCTCTTCAGCAGTCGCGTGATAGTCACGTCACGCCTTAATGACATTCTAAAAAAAATCCTCTGTAGAACCAAAAGCCTCATTGAGGTCAGTTGAAGTTATGAAGTGCTAATATCATTGAACATGTTGGTGGTTACATCACTCCTCACAAAATGCATGCTACCAACCGATGCCCCATGTAAATATGACCGTGACCTGACAGAAGGAATGCATAAAAGGACGAGTCATGGGAATGACTAGCTCCATGCGATATATTTCAACGGTCATATTTGTTAAATATAGGAGATACCCCATTTTTCTGCCGCTCAACATTGAGTCATCATTCCGTTTTTGGTATACTCAAACACTGAAGCACACTTTTCTGCAGCTCTATGGTTTCTAACCATTAAATATAGGAGATATATTTTCAAACATGTATTGGAATCAACTATTTGTTAAGATGCCAAAACTATGCCACCCTTGGCACTATAATTATATGTTACATGACTTGTGGAAAATATTTAATAACAGCGCTATCAATGTTTTTAAATAAATGAAAATCTAGAAAACTTGTGACGAAACTTATGTAACTTTGAATATCGAAAAGTACATAAACTATACTATTTAAACATGTTGAGTTATCATTGCATTGATTTGAATTTTTTATTATTTTCTTTGTACTCTTTTAATTTCAAAACAACTCATCAAAAATAAAGAAAAAAATGCATATTTGAGATTATCCATATAAAAGAAGTCACATATCAGAACAGGTGGAAATCAGATATGAGGGGAAACAAAGAAATATCACATACTTCGAATTAGATGAGAATTTCATATGTTTTGGTAGGACAAAAGTATAAGAGGGAAAAGGACATCCACTCACTCGAAAGTAAAAACTCACTGTTTAGTTGGATAACCTCCTGCTCCTGTTTCGTGATGCTCCTAATGTTAGGTATGTTCCATGTGCAGATGTTCAGTGATACCTTGATGATTTACTGATAGGATGGCTCGCTCACTCCATTGACTAATATCCGGTATGCCTCCTCTGTTTACATCACACTACAAAGTTCTATCTCCGATGTTTTTAAATTTGTTATTTCAAATAGATAGATTCAATTATTTATGCAAACAAGAATCTCGATGCAGGCCTACTTTTTGCGAAGAGGATATGACCATACAAAAATGGATTGCTCGGTATGACCATGGAGCCATAGATCTGTGCTAGCGAGCACAAAACATTTGATCTAGCAGATTTGCAAATTGTGTGTTTGTTTTGTAAGTGTTATCAAAACTCAATGGCCAACTATATAAACATGCTGTGAGGAAATTAAATTACCTTGATATTTTTTTTGAAAAATGTTTTATTATACCTTTCTAATTTATTACCAACATAATCCTATACAAAAGAAGTTTAAATGTGCACCTCGAGGAAGATATTGATGAATAGAATACCGTATGTTTTCTAATGAAATAGTAAATAGATGAAAAAATGTATACCATTGAAATAAGTACTTAGAACATTTAATAAACTAACTATGATGCCCTCGCATTTGCGAGGGCCACCATGCTAGTTGCTTTCAACGTTAATAGGCGTACCTGAGATATAATGCTTAATTCTTTGTCCATTGACCACCTTCGGGTTAGTAACTTCGGCGTTATTAATCTTGATAGCTCCAGAACGATAAACCTTTTCGATAATATATGGTCCTTCCCATTTTGAGAGAAGCTTTAAATCTTAAACGAGAGTTGAACAAAAGAACATAATCTCCTATTTTGAATTCCCGCTTTTGGATTCTTTTGTCATGCCATCTTTTTACTTTTTCTTTGAATAGCTTGGCATTCTCATACGCTTGGGTTCTCCATTCATCTAGTGAGCTAATACCAAATAGCCTCTTCTGACCGGCAAGTTTGAAATCATAGTTGAGTTCTTTAATTGCCCAAAATGCTTTGTGTTCTAGTTCTAGAGGCAAATGACAAGCTTTTCCATACACCATTTTATATGGAGACATACCCATAGGATTTTTATAAGCTGTTCTATAGGCCCAAAGTGCATCATCTAATTTCTAAGACCCATTCTTACGAGACCTATTGACAGTTTTTTGTAATATTAATTTTATTTCTCTATTGCTAAGTTCTACTTGACCACTAGATTGCGGATGATAGGGTGATGCAATTCTATGGTTAACATGATATTTAGCAAGCATCTTACGGAAAGCACCATGAATAAAATGTGAACCACCATCGTTCATTAAATATCTAGGGACTCCAAACCTCGGAAAGATAACCTCTTTAAGCATTTTAATGGAGGTGTGGTGATCAGCACTACTAGTTGGAATAGCTTCTACCCACTTAGTGACATAATCAACCGCAACTAAAATATGAGTGTACCCGTTAGAGGAAGGAAAAGGCCCCATATAATCAAAACCCCACCCGTCAAATGGTTCAACAACAAGTGAATAATTCATAGGCATTTCTTGACGCTTACCGATATTACCAATTCTTTGACATTCATCACAAGACAACACAAACTTACGGGCATCCTTGAAGAGAGTAGGCCAATAAAAACCAGATTGCAATACCTTGTGAGCAGTTCTATCTCCCGCATGATGTCCTCCATAAGCTTCGGAATGACATTTCCGTAGGATTTGTTCCTGTTCATGCTCAGGTACACAATGTCTAATAATACCATCTACTCCTTCTTTATAAAGATGTGGGTCATCCCAAAAGTAATGTCTCAAGTCATAGAAGAATGTTTTCTTTTGTTGATATGTAAAGCTAGGTGGTATATATTTAGCGACAATGTAATTAGCATAATCAGCATACCAAGGTGTGTTGTGTGAGACACTTATTGCATCTAGCTATTTGTCAGGGAAACTATCATCAATAGGTAGTGGGTCATCAAGAATATTTTCTAACCTAGATAAGTTATCAGCTACGGGGTTCTCAGCTCCTTTCCTATCAACGATAGGTAAGTCAAATTCTTGAAGCAAAAGAACCCACCTAATAAGTCTAGGTTTAGCATCTTTATTTTCCATAAGATATTTTATAGCAGCATGATCGGTGTGAACAATAACTTTGGAGTCAACAATATAGGATCTAAATCTATCACAAGCAAACATAAGTGCTAAAAATTCTTTTTCAGTAGTAGCATAGTTTCGTTGGGCACTGTCTAGAGTTTTACTAGCATAATGGATAACATTCAATTTCTTATCAACTCTTTGTCCTAGGACAGCACCAACAGCATAATCACTAGCATCACACATAATTTCAAAAGGCAAGTTCCAATCAGGTGGTTTAACGATAGGTGCAGAGGTTAAGGCTTTCTTGAGTGTTTCAAAGGCTTCCACACAATCGTCATCGAAAACAAAAGGGATATCCTTTTGCAAAAGATTAGTAAGAGGCCTAGAAATTTTAGAGAAGTCTTTAATGAACCTCCTATAAAAACCAGCATGAACAAGGAAACTTTGAATACCTTTAATATCTTTAGGACACAGCATTTTCTCAATTGCATCAACTTTAGCTTTATCCACCTCAATACCTTGTTCAGATATTTTATGCCCCAAGACAATGCCTTCATTAACCATAAAGTGGCACTTCTCCCAATTCAAGACGAGATTAGTTTGTTCACATCTCTGCAAAACTCGATCAAGGTTGCATAAGCAATCATCAAAAGAAGTTCCATAAACGGAAAAATCATCCATGAAAACCTCCACAATCTTTTCAGAAAAATCAAAGAATATAGCAGCCATACATCTTTGAAAGGTAGCAGGTGCATTGCATAAACCAAAAGGCATACGTCTATAAGCATAGGTTCCAAAAGGGCAAGTAAAGGTGGTTTTCTCTTGATCGGATTGTGACACAGGTATTTGAGAGAAACCAGAATATCCATCTAGGAAACAAAAGTGTGTGTGCTTAGATAGTCTCTCTAGCATTTGATCAATGAAAGGCAAAGGGTAATGATCTTTCCTAGTAGCTTTATTGAATTTTCTAAAATCAATTACCATTCTATAGCCAGTGACAATTCTTTGTGGAATGAGTTCATTCTTATCATTAGGAACAACGGTAATACCTCCTTTCTTAGGGACACAATGAACGGGACTTACCCATCTACTATCAGCTATGGGATAGATTATACCTGCTTCCAGAAGCTTTAATATTTCAGTTCTTACCACTTCTTTCATCTTGGGATTCAATCGCCGTTGGTGATCAACAACGGGTTTAGCATCAGGTTCCATATTGATCTTGTGCTGACATAGAGTGGGACTAATGCCCTTAAGATCATCAAGAGTATATCCAATAGCAGCCCGGTGCTTCCTTAGAACTTTCAATAATCTCTCTTCTTCATGTTCTGAAAGGTTAGCACTAATAATAACAGGATATATCTTTTTCTCATCAAGATAAGCATACTTCAAAGTGCCAGGCAATTGTTTCAATTCAAACACAGGATCACCTTTAGGTGGAGGAGGACCTCCAAGGGTTTCAATAGGCAAATTGTGTTTCAGGAGAAGTTGTTGTTCGAAGAAAATTTGATCTATTTCATTTCTTTCACGCAAGTGCATATCATTTTCATGGTCAAGAAAATATTGTTCTAATGGATCAGTTGGAGGCACATCAATAGAAGCAAGACCAATTATCTCATCCTTACTAGGTAGCGTGTTATCACGAGGTTGTCTACTAAACTTGGAAAAATTAAACTCATGAGACACATTACCAAAACTGACACCGACGGTTTGTTTTTCACAATCTATCTTAGCATTGACGGTGCTCAAGAAAGGTCTACCAAAGATAATGGGACAAAAATCATCTTGTGGGGAACCAAGGACTAGAAAATCAATAGGGTATTTTACTTTCCCACACAAGACTTCAACATCTCTAACAATCCCAAGTGGTGTGATAGTGTCTCTATTAGCAAGTTTAATAGTAACATCAATATCTTCCATTTCAGCAGGTGCTATTTCATTCATAATTTATTGGTATAAGGAAAAAGGGATAGCACTCACACTAGCACCTAAATCACATAAACCATGGTAGCAATGATCTCCTATTTTAACTGAGACAACGGGCAAGCCTTCTATAGGTCTATGTTTACCTTTCTTATCAGGTTTAGAAATTCTAGCAGCTTCATCACAAAGGTAGATGACATGCCCATCAACATTTTCTACCAAGAGATCTTTAACCATGGCAACACTAGGTTCTACTTTAATTTGCTCAGGGGGTTTAGGTGCTCTAATATTACTCTTATGAACCACAGTTGATACCTTAGCATGTTTGGCGGGGTTATTACCCCTAGGTATGCCGAGATAAGGAAGTTCGAGCCCTTTTCAGAAAAAAACTATACGGCTGGCTGGTCCACGACCGGCTGGCGAATGGCCGACTGGCCCCCTGGCCGGCTGGCCTACGGCCGGCTGACCCCCTGGCCGGCCGGCCCATGGCCGGCTGGACAGGAGCCGGCCGCCTGGCCCTCCCGCTGACCTCTGGACGGGCAGGCCCCGTCCTCTCCAACTGCGATCAAGCACACCGACAAGACGCCACCGTCCAATCCATTACCTGCTCCGGCGTGGCTACAGCGACCGCTGACGCGCGGGCACACGTGGCTACAGTCCGGGCGGTCGTGCCGTTGACGAAGACTGACCGAGACCCGGCGGGGCAATAGTGTCGCCACGCCGCCGTCCACTCCATTACCTGCCCCGGCGTGGCTACAGCGCGGCCGGCCGTGCCGCTGACTCCGGCAGGCGGGCGCAAGACGACGCCATGCGGGGCGGCCCGTGCCGCGGCAGGTGGGCGCGGGCCAATAGAAGAGTCGGCTGCGTGGTCCCAGTCGGCTCGCGGGCCCCAGTTAGCGATGGGACCGCGCAGCCGGCGGGCCCTACGGGCGACGAGACGACCCAGCCGGCGGGCCCCCTGGCTGGCTGGGGAGGCTGCCGGCCGGGTCCCCCCTTTTAGTACCTTAGGAATATTGTAAGCCGGGGGGTTGGCCTATAAAAGCCCCCGAGGCCCCCATGCATCGGGCAGGAAAAGCAGGAGGCATTCGCCCCATCTTACACTCTCGCTCCCACGTAGCAAGGAAAGAAGAGTCGGCTACTCCTTCTTCTTCCTCTAGACAAATAGCTCAAGGAACACCATTGTAACGCCAAACACCATCGACTAGACAAGCAGGATTAGGGGTGTTACCTCCCACGGAGGGCCCCGAACCTGGGAACATCGTGTGTCCCGCACCGCTTGTGCCCAATCCCGCTCCCGGAGCCCGCCAGCGTCCTTCGGCCCCAACCACTCTCGATAAGCCACCCCATGGCATCTGTCGTGAGAAAACAACAGTTGGCGCCCACCGTGGGGCCCTCCGCGGCGCCGGCCGGAGTCACGCTCCGGGCGGGACCCTTCACCACCTCCCCCGGCCGGCCCGCGTCCGGGCGGAACTGCACGCCCGTGGGTCTTGCTCTCGTGGGACGGGACCCCGTTCCCGTCTGCCCTGCGGGTGTCGCTGCCGACCCCTCTGACGAGGGGCGCAGCGGCGACCCCCTCGCCGACGTCGCCGTACTCACCGAGCGTATCGGCAGGTTGAGCCTCGCCGACGAGCCGGCTGCCGACGAGTACCCTAGCCAGGTACTCAACTGCCTCGACCCGCCCTCGTTCGTGGGCGCGCTCGCCCCGGGCGAGGCCGACGACTCCCGCGTCCGCATGGGTGTAATGGCCACTGGCTCCTCCACGACCTCCGGCCGCGTCAGGGCGGAGGTGGCCGCCGCGACCGCCCGCGCTGGCGCCTCCGACCCCCTCAGCTCCGTGCTTTGGGGCCTCAGCACCCCCGTAGCACTTACGACGAACCCAGCCACGGCTACGGCTGAGCTGGAGGCTGCTCGCCGGCTGCTGTTCAAGGAGGCAACCACGCTTGCCACCACCAAGCGCCGGATGGAGTCCGCGCAGCGCGAGTACAACTCTGCCTACGGCCTCACCCCCGCCGGCAACGAGCCTAGCCGGCGCGGTGACGTCCGCTACCGCGGCCGTGTGGTCGCGGAAATCCTCGGTGGCAGGCTCCCCACCTACGACACGCCGGCTGCCAACATGAGGGCCGCCCAGGTGGCCTATGCCGACCTCGCCGACCTGGTAGGCGAGGAGCGGGAGCAGCAGGAGCGGCACGTCCAAGACCTCATCGCCGCCGCCCACGCTCAGCAGGCCCGGCTCGATGACGCCAACGCCGGCTCCGAAATTCCCGTCCCCGAGGGGGATGCCCCGCTAACTGCTGGCTAGCACCGGCCGGTCCAGCAAGCCTCTTCCCCCTACGGCTCCGGCCGGCGGGGCGCCGGGTCCCATAACGGACGTTCCCAACAGAGAGACGACCTGCCGGCCGTCAACAGCCGACGCAACGACGCTCCGGCTGGCGGCAGCCGGCGCAGCCGGGACCATAACCCGCCCCGCGGCGGGAGCGCGCGCGCTCGCCTGCCCTGGCTGTCCATCCCGAGCTCGCCGCTCGGCTCAGCCCGCGCGTCCCGCGGAGTGAGAACGACGCCCGGACCCGCATCGACCGGCTGGCGCAATCCGCCCTCCTAGAGGAGGAGGGTCCAATCGTCCCGGCGTGCTTCGGCCCTCGGATCCGCAACGAGCCGTTCCCAACCGGCTTCACGCTCCCTCGTGACACCCCGAAGTACAACGGCACGGCCAAGCCGGAGGACTGGCTGGTCGACTACACCACCACAGTCGGCATAGCCAGGGGAACAAGCGCGTGGCCGTGCGCTACGTCCCCCTCATGTTGATCGGCTCGGCTCGGACCTGGCTCAACAGCCTATCAGCCGGTAGCATCAATACCTGGATGGACTTTGAAGAGGCATTCGTCCGCAACTTCACCGGCACCTACAAGCGGCCCGGCCGGCCCCGTGAGCTGGCCATGTGCGTCCAGGGGCCGGAAGAACCCCTCCGCGATTACCTCACCCGGTGGACCGAGCTCCGCAATTCCAGCGAGGGGGTGCACAAGGTGCTGGCCATCCAGTACTTCATCGAGGGCTGCCGCGATGGCACCCACCTCAAGCACAAGCTCTTGTGCTCCGAGCCGGCAACCCTGGCGGACCTAATGGCCAAGGCAGACAAGTACGCCACGGCCGACTCCGCAATGCGGGTCAAGGCCCCCACGCCTGCCAAGCCGACCCCGCCGCCTGCCGCGCCGCGGGCGGCTGCCGACAACCGGCAGCAGCAGAACAACAAGTGCAAAGCCGACCAGCCGGATCCCCGCTATGGGAGCCGGCAGGTCGCCACTGTCGAAGAAGAGCAGCCGGCTGCCCAGGCGCCCATCCAGAGCCAGTGAACCGGCAAGAACGCCTGGCAGTCCAAGCTCACCTTCGAGCAGATGCTCGACGCGCCCTGCAAGATGCACTCCGGGGCCAAGCTGGCCACCCACATGCTCCGGCAGTGCAGCTTCTCCCAACGGCTAGCCCGAGGCGAGGGCCTCCCGGTTCCTCCGGCTCTAGTTCCCCGTGCGCCAGCTCCGGCTCCGGCCTAGCCGCACGCGCCGGCTCCGGCTGCCAATGACGGCCGCCTTCATGACCAGTTCCCCGACCAGGACGGGGCTTACGTCATCTTCACCAGCGAGGGAACCTACAAGCATAGCTTGCGTCAGCACCGGCGCGAGGTGAACGCCACTGTCCCCTCGGTCCCCCAGTATATGCACTGGTCAGAGAAGCCGATCACCTGGAGCCGGGCGGACCACCCGGTCGTGATGCCAAACCCTGGCAGCTATGCCCTTGTCCTCGATCCCACCATCGCCTCTGAGAGGCTCACCTGCCGCTTCTCACGGGTGCTGATCGACGGAGGCAGCAGCATCAACATCCTCTACCGCGACACGCCGCTCAAACTGGGGCTCAGGGAGAAGGACCTGCGGGCGAGACGGATGGTCTTCCACGACATCGTGCCGGGAAAGTCCTGCACCCCCATCGACAAGATCGAGCTCGACGTCCTATTCAGCAACAAGAGCCACTACCGCCGCGAACCGGTATGGTTCGAGGTGGTGGACCTCGACAGTCCCTACCATGCGCTGCTGGGCAGGCCGGCCCTCGTCAAGTTCATGGCGATCCCCCATTATGCCTACCTCAAGCTCAAGATGCCGGGTCCCAAGGGCATCATCACCATCGCCAGCGACTACAAGATGTTGCTCGAGTGCGCGCGCGACGGTAGCCGGCTGGCCGAGGCCCTGGAGATAGCGGAGGAAAGGCGGCAGGTCGACCGGCTCGTGGCTGACGCCTCTGCCCAGCTGGCCGTGCCGGCTCCTCCATCCCAGTCGGCCAGTGAGGCGTCGTTCCAGCCGTCCAAGGACACCAGGCAGATGCCACTCGACCCGGCCAACCCCAAGCAGTGCGTCACCATCGGCGCCCACCTCGATAGCAAATAGGAAGGCGAGCTCGTCGACTTCCTCCGCGAGAATCGGGACATCTTTGCGTGGTCTCCAAAAGACATGCCGGGTGTTCCGAGGAAGTTCGCCGAGCACAAACTTCATGTGCGGCCGGATGCAAAGCCGGTCAAGCAACCCCTGCGCCGTTTCTCTGAGGAGAAGCGGCGTACTATAGGAGAAGAGATCGCCCGGCTGCTCACAGCCGGCTTCATCATGGAAGTGTTCCACCCGGACTGGCTGGACAACCCAGTCCTGGTGCTGAAGAAAAACAAGACCTGGCGCATGTGTATCGACTACACCAGCCTGAACAAGGCCTGTCCCAAGGACCCATTCGCCCTGCCCCGGATCGATCAAGTCATCGACTCCACGGCCGGCTGCGACCTGCTGTCCTTCCTGGACGCCTATTCCGGCTACCACCAGATCAAGCTGGATCCGGCCGACCGGCTGAAAGCCCCCTTCATCACCCCTTTCGGGGCCTACTGCTACATCACCATGTCCTTCGGCCTGAAGAACGCGGGCGCTACCTTCCAGCGCTGCATGCAGAAGTGTCTCCTGCCTCAGATCGGCAGGAATGTCCACGTCTATGTGGACGACATCCTCGTCAAAACCAAGAAGCATTTCAGCCTCCTCGACGATCTCCGGGAGACCTTCGCTAACCTGCGCGAGTACGAGATCAAGCTGAACCCGGAGAAGTGCGTTTTCGGTGTACCAGCCGGTCAGCTCTTGGGTTTCTTCGTGTCCACCCGCGGCATCGAGGCCAACCCAGAAAAGATCAGGGCGATCGAGCGAATGCCCAAGCTGACCAGGCTCCGCGACGTCCAGAAGTTCACCGGTTGCCTCGCCTCGCTCAGCCGGTTCGTCAGCCGGCTGGGAGAGAAGGCCCTGCCCCTCTACCAGCTCATGAGGAAGACAACGCTTGTCGAGCCGGGCGCCGACTCCACCAGAAAGCCGGCCAAGTTCGAGTGGACCGACCAGGCGGACGAGGCATTCCGCGATCTCAAACGAGTCCTCACCAGCGCGCCCATCCTGGCCGCGTCGGCTCAGAAGGATCCCCTGCTCGCATACATCGTGGCGACCACGCGCGTCATCAGCGTCATCCTGGTAGTGGAGCGACCGGAGGAGGGCAGGGCGCTGCCAGTCCAGCGCCCCGTCTACTACCTCAGCGAGGTCCTCTCCGCCTCCAAGCAGAACTACCCCCACTACCAGAAGATGTGATACGGCATATACTTGCCGCCAAGAAGGTCAAGCAGTACTTCCAGGAGCACACCATCACCGTGGTGAGCACAGCCCCGCTTGGCGAGATCATGAGCGGCCGGGACGCCACCGGCCGGATCGCCAAGTGGGCCATCGCTCTCGCCGACCACGAGATTCGGTACGAGCCACGTACCGCCATCAAGTCACAGACGATGGCGGACTTCCTCGTCGACTGGGCCGAGACCCAGTTCGTGCCGCCTCCCCTGGACTCCACGCATTGGCGCATGCACTTCAACGGTTCGAAGATGCGAACCGGCCTGGGAGCCGGCATCGTCTTGTCGTCCCCAAAGGGGGACCAACTCAAGTACGCGCTCCAGATCCTTTTCGCCGCCTCCAACAACGTGGCCGAGTACGAGGAGCTCGTCCACGGCCTCCGGCTCGCCAAGGAAATCGGGATCCGGCGCATCCTCTATTTTGGTGACTCCGACCTCGTGGTGCAACAGGTCTCTGGCGAATGGGACGCCATGGACGCCAACATGGCCAGCTATTGCTTCCTCGTCCAGCAGCTCACCGGCTCCTTCGAGGGCTGTGAGTTCCACCACGTCCCCCGGGCGGACAACGAGGCGGCCGATACGTTGGCAAAAATCGGCTCCACCCGGCAGGCCATCCCAGCCGGCGTCTCCCTCGAACGGCTACTCAAGCCTTCGATCAAGCCTTCCCCCGAATCAGAATCTATCCTCGTTCGGCTGACGTCGCTGGCTCTTCGCCAGCTCCGGCAGCTCTGTCGGCACCATCAGCTCCGGCTGCGATACCGACCCCGTCGGCTCCAGCATCCGGCGCCCCCGCGGCGGCCGGCTCCGGCTCCACGGCCATCATGATGACGGTCGCCGCGCCCCCCGCTGTCTCAGTCTCGGGGACTAATGAGCCGGACCGGGGGCTGGCGAGCCGGTCCCGGGGACTGACCTGCCGGACCCGTCGGCTCCGGCTAACCCCGGCACTCCACTCAAACTCGAGCCGGCTACCGTCTCGGCCCCCTCATGGGCCCAGCCCATTCTGGCTTTCCTCTTGCGCGGCGAGCTCCCCCCTGACGAGGCCACGGCAAGACAAATCCAGCGCCGGGCCCCGGCCTACAGCATCATCAACCGCGAGCTAGTTCATCGCAGCACCACCGGCGTGTTCCAATGCTGCGTCGAGCCGGAGAAAGGGCAAGAAATCCTCCTCGACATCCACCAGGGCGAGTGCGGGCACCACGCCGCCTCCAGAACCCTGGTGGCCAAAGCATTCCGCCACGGCTTCTACTGGCCGACGGCCTTGGAAGAGACCAAGCGGCTGGTCGATAAATGCGAGGGGTGCCAGCGCTTCTGCACACAGAGTCACCTGCCGGCAACAGCCCTCCAGACCATCCCACTCTCATGGCCCTTTGCCGTCTGGGGGCTGGACATGGTAGGGCCCTTCAAGACCGCACGGGGCGGCATGATGCATCTACTGGTGGCTGTTGACAAGTTCACCAAATGGATCGAAGCGAGACCCATCAAGAAACTGGACGACCCCACAGCCGTCCGGTTCATCAAGGATATCACGGTCCGCTACGGCGTTCCCCACAGCATCATCACCGACAACGGCACAAATTTCGCCAAAGGCGCGATGGCGCGTTTTTGCTTCCAGGAGGGCATCCGGCTCGACCTCGCGTCGGTGGCCCACCCACAGTCAAACGACCAGGCGGAGAGGGCAAAGGGCCTGATCCTAGCCGGCCTCAAGCCTCGGCTCGTGGTGCCCCTCGTGCGGTCGGCCAGCTGCTGGATCGACAAGCTGTCGGCTGTCCTCTGGAGCCTCAGGACCACGCCCAACCGGTCGACCGTCTACACCCCCTTCTTTCTCGTATACGGGTCCGAGGCGATCATCCCCACAGACATCGAGTTCGACTCGCCTCGGGTCACCCTGTATACGGAGAAGGACGCAAAGGAGGCAAGAGAAGACGGTGTCGACCTACTCGAAGAAGCACGCGAGCTGGCCCTGAGCCGGACGGCCATCTACCAGCAGAAACTCCGGCACTACCACAGCAAGCGGATCAGGCCCCTCTCCTTCCGCGAAGGAGACCTGGTGCTCAGGCGGATCCAGCGGACCGCCGGCCAGCACAAACTGTCCTCCCCGTGGGAAGGCCCGTTTATCATCAGCAAAGCATTGCACAACAATGCCTACTATTTGATAGATGCCCAGAAGTCACAGAAGCGCAAAAGAGACGCCTCCGGCGAGGTGACGAAGCGCCCATGGAATGCGGCGCTCCTTCGACCGTTCTACTGCTAGAAAGAACCAGTGTATGTATGTATCTTCCCTTCTGTTGGAACTTAATGAATGCAATGGGGGCCCCAAGCCGGCACTTGGGGCACACCCCTTTTTTCAATTTCATCAAAGGCCTGTCATCCCTTAAGCAAGGCACCCGGCCCCGGCTCCCCGGGCCCGGGGGCTCGCCGGCTCTTCTCCAAGGCGGTCAAGTAGCGTGAACAAGCAATCTCCCGCCCCCCCAGCCACAGACCGGCTCCCGACTGTCCGGCTGGCGGAATCATGGGATGGGAAGGAACTTGTCACGCGAACGCCACCTTAGGAGTAGCAGCCGAACAGGTCCAACCGGATCATGTCATCTCTAGAAACCGGCCTCTGCCGGCTCACCCCAAATCTAGCTAGACGGCTCTAAGGCTCGCATGGTTTCCCCAAGGACGTTGCCCCGTCCCTGTCCCAGTCCGGCTCCTGGCTGGCTGACAGGCGGGGCGGAAGCCGGAAGGAATCCTTGCGTAAGATACGAGTCAAAAGGAAAAAGAGCAAAAGATGAGCCGGCACGCAAACATTTCTACTTCAAGCAAATTTATAAACAAAAGGCCACAGGCCGAAGGTTCCTTACAGTACACCCCCAGTGGGTGGAAATGCGTCTTAAGCAAGTCTCGCAGCAAAAAAAGAGATACGATAAAAGAAGGGCGCCGAAGCCTTCGGCGCATCACCAGCCGGCCCGGCAGACTGCTCGGGAGCGGCCGCCGGCTCCTCCTCCATGGCCTCCGTGGCCTCGGTGTCGCTGCCGGTGCTGGAGGCGGTGCTCTCGTCGGCAACCTCATCGTCCCCGGGCCCTTGGGGAATGCCAAAGGAGTCCTCGGCAACCGGTTCGCCGTCCTAACCTAGCGCCGGCAGAAGCTCATCTGGGTCGACGTAGGAAGCCAGCTCGTTGGCTCGGCAAACGAAGGTGCCTTCGCGGGCGGCTCGCTCTGCCTCGGGGACCTCACGCATCGTGGCCAGCCGGTCCAGGTTGACACCGGGGTACCACTAGGTGATGAACCGAAGGGCCATCTGCGCCCCGTAGCAGGCCGCCGACGCCTTCCAAACCTCGAGCCGGGCCACCGCGTTCTCCAGCCACAGCGCGACATGGCCCGCTGGGGCCCCGCGACCCGGCCAAAGGGCCGAAATCACCTCCATGCCAGCCGTGTGGAGCCGGTCCATACCGTGCTGAAGGAAGAGCAGCCGGTTCTCAATGGCCAGTGCGAACTCTGACAAGTCCCAGCCGGCGTGCTCCTCGATCTCCTGCCCGCGCTGTCGCAGGCACTCCCGATGCTCCGCCACGACCTGCTCGGCGCGGCGCTGAGTGTTCGGGAACCGATCTAAGGAAAAGGAAAGAATCAGAAAAGCGGGGAGAGAAGCAGCCGGCAAAGAAAGAAGACTCAAGAACAAAAAACTTACGCTGGAAGGCTTCGTCCACCTCGATCGCAAACTGGAGGGCCAAGCTCCGCTCCCTCTCGCGCGCCTCCTCCGCCTGGGCAAGGGCGGCCTCAAGCCTCTCAAGCTCGCCGCCAAGACGAGCGACCTCGTCCTTCAGGGCGGCGACCTGCCAGCTAGCGTCGGCCGCCTGCTTGGCGGCCTCCTCCCCGGCCACCACCTCCTTTTTCAGCTCCGCGGTGAGGCGCTCCTGGGCCGCCTGCCCATCCACGACCTGGCTGCCTAGCCGGTCCCGCTCCGATGTGACCGCCTGGAGCTCCTGCCCCAGCCGGTCCCGTTCGGAGGCCAGTTCATCCCTCTTCTGCCGAATTGGGGTCAGCTCCTCTACGAAAAACCCAACATGAGTTACTCAAATACGGAAGACCCGGGCCGACTGCCGAAGCAGCCGGCCCGACTCTCGGGGGCTACACCCAGTGGGTGCGCTCGCGCGCCCCCACTGGAATAAGCATACCTTGTGCCTTCTTCAGCTCCTCCTGGACCTGGTAAAAGCCGGCCTTGCTACGGTCATGGATGGCAACCGCCTCATCAAAAAGCGCTTGCCGTTCGGCGTTCTTAGCCTGCTCCGCGCCAAGAAACAAGAAGTTAGACAAACAAAAAAAGATAGATCCGGCCTGGCTGCCACGCAGCCGAGCAGCCGGCCCGAATCTCGGGGGCTACACCCAGTGGGTGCGCTTGCGCGCCCCCACTGAAAGTTCAACACAAGACAGAAGAATCTCACATCCACCGCCTCCTCCACGCGCCGAAAATTGCTTTCGGCGGCCTCCGCGAACCTAGCCAGCCCCTCACGGCAGTGCGCCATGATGCGGCCTGGCTCCCCAGGCGCAAGGGCCTGGCTGATGGCTGGAGGGGCCGAGGCGACCGGGACAAGAGCCAGCGCTCTCCAGTCCCGGATCATGTCGAGCATGGTCCTTCTCGACCGGCTCGACCCACCGCTCGACCCGGCGTCCGCCACGGCGGCAGCCGGCGGAAGGTTGGTGGTGACCACCAGGGCTTGGGAGCCGGCCTCGGGTCCCTCTACGACCGGCACCGCCGGCTCCACCACCTGCCGGACCGGCTCGACAGCCGGCTGGGCCGGCTCGCTCCTCCTGCCAACAGCCGTCTCCGGTGCTGCCTCCTTCACGGCCGGAGCGAGGGGCACGTCTGCCACGGCCGGCTCAACGGTGGGTGGGGTCACGACCGTCTCCTCAGCCGGCTCAGGCACCGCCCCTGCCGGCCGGGCCACCTCCGCCAAGGGCGGGGCCGTGGCCGTCTCCTCGACCGGCTCTCGCGGCTCGCTCGATGGAGGCCTCGACGTCCGCATCGATTCCGCCGCCAAGTCCGTCGCGCGCGCCGGGTCTGCGGGCCGCCTCCGCCTCCCGTCAATTGAGGCTCCCGAACGCGAAGGCACGCCCTTCGCCCCTGCATTCCCGGCTCGCATTTCTGCGAGCCTCCTCTTCTCCTCCCGCACCATGGCCGCGTGCTCCTGGGCCTGCAGGCTGGAAGCGTCCACCAGGTCGGCGGTCGACTCCGTGTCGTGGAGCTCGATGGCGTCCGTGGAACAAACAAGGGCCGGGCCCTCAGGCGCTCGCCGGCTTGAAAACTCGAGAAAACCCACAAGAACTAGGAAAAAGTACTCACCCGGCGACGACGGGAAGGGCCCGCCTAGCTCGAGCCGGTGGCTTCGCGACGGCCGCTCGCGCTCTCTTGCGAGCCGGCGGCTGAGTCGGCGGCTGCCCCGAAGCCGGCCTCTTCTCGCGACCGGAGGCCTCGGTTGTCCGGCCGCGACCCGGGCGCTCCTCGCTCCGCACGCGTGGCTCCCGCCGAGCTGTGGTGGGAGGCGCGTCCAAGATTCGGACGTCATCATCATCATCATGATCATCGTCGTCAGTCCAATCTTTGATCGAGGGTCCGGAGGGGAACTCACCAGCCGCTCTGGACCCACCGGCTCCCGGGTCGCCCATCGCCCCGTCCGCCTCGACCCCCTCCTCCACGCCGCTCCCAGCTCGAAGTCCTCCGGGCTGGAATCGGCGCGTTCCGCCTGGAATATCTGGGGGTGCGGGCCGTCCGGCGTGTTCTGTCGAACAAAGTGCTGCGGTCAGCACGGCATGTGAGCGGGGGGACGGCTGGAGAAGCACAGAAGAGATGGAAACCACCTCGACGGGGCGTACCAGGGGCGCCGGGTCGTGCCGGCTATACGGCGTCTTGCCGAAGTGCCAGGTCCCCGGCTTCAGCTTGAAGTTGGTGATGGCGTTCACCCGCTTCACCACCTGGGCTGTCGTTAGCTCGAAGGTGGACAGCCGGTAGGGGTCCCGCCGTCCCGACATGTCGCAGATCCGGTGCGGCCTCTGCTGCAGGGGCAGCACCCGGCGGTCGATGAAGGCGGCCACCAGATCGGCCGCAACCAGCGCCTCCCCGCTCCTCATGGTCTGGAGCCGGCCCAGCATTCCGACCAGATCTCCGGGCGGCCCGTCGGCCGTCCAGTTCACCCCCGAGGAGGGGGCGTTGACGAATGCCGGCCGCAGGATGTAGTCCCGCGCCGGGTCGACGTTCTTCACGTAGAAGAACGTCCGGTTCCATTTCTTGACGGACTCGATGGGGGTGATGCGGGGGAATAGTGGGCCGCGAACGCACACCACCGCGCCCCCGCAGGCATACGCATCGTCGCCGTTCTTCAAGGCCTTGAGGTAGAAAAGCTTCCTCCACAACTCCACAAAGGGGAGAAGCCCGAGGTAGCCCTCACAGAGGGTTACGAAGCTCGATAGTTGAAGAATGGAGTTGGGCCCGAGGTGGTGCGGCTGGAGATCGAAGGTGTCCATGAAGAGGCGGAAGAACTGGCTCACCGGCAGGACGAAGCCGCGCGAGAAGTGCCAGGCGAACACCATGAACTCCCCCTCCTCGGGCTCGGGCACCACCTCGCTGCCCGGCGGACGGGCAGTGACGCGGTCCTCCAACGGCAGCATGCGGGCACGGCGGAGGTGAGAGATGTCCTCCTCAGTGACGATGGAGCCCCCCTAGCTGGCGAAAGGTCCGTCGGCCATCTCTGAGGTAGTCGAATGCGAAGAAACAGGCGAGCAGAGTGGCAGCGCGAGCCGAAGAGGCGGACTGCGAGAGGAGGAAGATGATGGGGTGAGGGGTGCGCGAACAGCCTCCGCCCCTCCCCCTCCCCTTATAAATAAGGGGACGACGCCCGGGGGACGTGGGGATTAACTGTGCCCACTCCCCCGAGGAATCCGCGGGATGTGGGCACTGCGGGCCGCGTCCGTTGGGGTCTGGGCACAGAGGATCCCTGCCTGCGGCCCGAGGCCTACTGGGCTAGGCCCGTGGCCTACCAGGCTAGGCCCAGGGCGACGTCCCGTCGAGCCCCCAGGTGCGGGGCCCTCAGCATTATTGCGCTCCGCGTGGCGCACCGCGGTCCGTTTCGGGACCCGAAGCGGCGCGACAGGACCCGAGGCGGCGGGAGCGGTTGCCGACGCGGCTGATCGATCGATCCCGCGCGATAGGCAGACGCCGCCGGATGAAGCCGCCGGCTCCCCCTCATCGGAAGGACGCGGGCCCCCGCCGGCTTCGGGGACTACTGACGGGGTTATTACCCCTAGGTATGCCGAGATAGGGGAGTTCGAGCCCTTTTCAGAAAAAACTATACGGCCGGCTGGTCCACGACCGGCTGGCAAATTGCCGGCTGGCCTACGGTCGGCTGGTACATGACCGGCAGGCGAGTGGCCGGCTGACCCCCTGGCCGGCCGGCCCGCGGCCGGCTGCACAGGAGCCGGCCGCTTGGCCCTCGGCCAGCCCGCAACCGGCCGGCCCTCCCGCTGACCTTTGGACGGGCAGGCCCCGTCCCCTCCTACCGCGACCAAGTACACCGACAAGACGCCGCCGTCCACTCCATTACCTGCTCCGGCGTGGCTACAGCGACCGCTGACGCGCGGGCATGCGTGGCTACAGTCCGGGCGGTCGTGTCGCTGACCAAGACTGATCGAGACCCGACGGGGCAACAGTACCGCCACGCCGCCGTCCACTCCATTACCTGCCCCGGTGTGGCTACATCGCGGCCGGTCGTGCCGCTGACTCCGGCAGGCGGGCGCAAGACGACGCCGTGCGGGGCGGCCCGTGCCGCGGCAGGTGGGCGCGGGCCAACAGAAGAGCCGGCTGGCGGGCCCCAGTAAGCGATGGGCCGTGCAGCCGCGGGCCCTACGGGCGATGAGACGACCTAGCCAGCGGGCCCCCTGGCTGGCTGGGGAGGCTGCCGGCCGGGTCCCCCCTTTTAGTACCTTAGGAATATTGTAAGCCGGGGGGTTGGCCTATAAAACCCCCCGAGGCCCCCATGCATCGGGCAGGAAAATCAAGAGGCATTCGCCCCATCTTACACTCTCGCTCCCACGTAGCAAGGAAAGAAGAGTCGGGTGCTCCTTCTTCTTCCTCTAGACAAACAGCTCAAGGAACACCATTGTAACGCCAAACACCATCGACTAGACAAGCAGGATTAGGGGTGTTACCTCCCACGGAGGGCCCCGAACCTGGGTACATCGTGTGTCCCGCACCGCTTGTGCCCAATCCCGCTCCCGGAGCCCGCCGGCGTCCTTCGGCCCCAACCACTCTCGATAAGCCACCCCATGGCATCTGTCGTGAGAAAACGATGACAATGTTCCTTTATACTAACAGGGAAAGGTGGTTTTTCAATATAAGCGGTAGGCACAACTGGATCAACATTGTAAAAGATGGTTTCTTATTTAGCTATGACCGGTTCTTTAATTTCTTCTTTAATAGGGGGGTGATATTTAAACCACTTCTCCTTAGGGAGGTCAACATGAGTAGCAAATGCTTCACAGAAAGAGGCTACTATCTCAGAGTCAAGTCCATATTTAGTGCTAAACTTATGAAAAGTATCGGTATTCATAAAAGATTTAACACAATCAAATTCAAGCTTTATACCTGACTCATTACCTTCGTCGAGTTCCCAATCTTCAAAGTCGCGTTTAATTCTTTCTAATAGATCCCACTTGAAATCAATAGTCTTCTTCATATAAGAACCAACACAAGAAGTATCGAGCATGGATTGATCCTTATGAGAAAGCCGAGCATAAAAATTCTGAATGATAACTTCCCTCGGAATGTCATGATTGGGGCATGAATATAACATTGACTTAAGCCTCCCCCAAGCTAGAGCGATACTTTCTCCTTCACGAGGCCAAAAATTATATATATAATTCCGATCACGATGAACTAGATGCATAGGATAAAACTTTTGATGGAATTCCAATTGCAAACGATTCCAGTTCCACGATCCAAGATCATCACATAGCCTATACCATGTCAATGCTTTTCCCTCCAAAGATAAAGGGAAAACCTTCTTCTTCACTTCATCTCCGAGTAAACCTAGAAACTTAAATAATCCACATATTTCGTTCACATATAAAAGAGGCATATCAGGATGTTCAGTTCCATCTCCTGCATAAGGTTTAGCAAGCAATTTTTCTAGCATACCCGAAGGAATTTCATAAGTAACATTTTCAGTAGGTGCTGTAGGTTGAGGGGTAACTAATTGTGGTTCCGGTCGAGGTGAAGATACCCCGAACAAACCCCTCAAAGGATTGTTCTCCATAGTAGCAAGTAGCAATAAATTTCAGCACGTAGTATAAGTTTTTCCTTACCGATTTCCACTTACCAAGAGCGCTTCACTCCCCGGCAACGGCGCCAGAAAAGAGTCTTGATGACCCACAAGAATAGGGGATCAATCGTAGTCCTTTCGATAAGTAAGAGTGTCGAACCCAACGAGGAGCAGAAGGAAATGACAAGCGGTTTTCAGCAAGGTAATCTCTGCAAGCACTGAAATTGTAGGTAACATATAGTTTGATAGCAACGTAATTTGTAACGAGCAAGTAACGGTAACGGTAAACAAGGTGCAGCAAGATAGCCCAATCCTTTTGAGGCAAAGGACAGGCCAGAACAATCACTAGTATTAGGCAAAGTGTTCTTGAGGGTACACGGGAATTTCGTCTAGTCACTTTTATCATGTTGGTTTGATTCGTGTTCGCTACTTTGATAATTTGATATGTGGGTGGACCGGTGGTAAGGTGCTGTTCTTACTTGAACTAACAACCTACTTATGATTAACCCCCTCTCAAGCATCCGCAACTACGAGAAAAGTATTAAGACAAAGTCTAACCATAGCATTAAACATGTGGATCCAAATCAGCCCCTTACGAAGTAGCGCATAAACTAGGGTTTAAGCTTCTGTCACTCTAGCAACCCATCATCTAATAACTACTCCACAATGCATTCCCTTAGGCCCATGAATGGTGAAGTGTCATGTAGTCGACGTTCACATGACACCACTAAGGGAATCACAACATACATATCATCAAAATATCGAACACATATCAAATTCACATGATTACTCGCAACATGACTTCTCCCGTGACCTCAAGAACAAAGGTAACTACTCACAAATAATAATCATGCTCAAGATCAGAGGAGTAATGAATAGCATAATGGATCTGAACATATGATCTTCCACCAAATAAACCATATAGTAATCAACTACACAAGGTAATCAACACTACTAGTCACCCACAGGTACCAATCTGATGTTCCGGTACAAAGATTGAACACAAGAGATGAAGTAGGGTTTGAGAGGAGATGGTTCTGTTGAAGATGTTGATGAAGATTGGCCTCCCAAAGATGAGAGGGGTGTTGGTGGTGACGATAGCTTCGATTTCCCCCTTCGGGAGGGAAGTTCCCCCGGCGGAATCGCTCCGCCGGAGGGCAAAAGTGCTCCTGCCCAAGTTCCGCCTCGAGGCGGCGGCGCTTTGTCCCAAAAGTCCTCCTAATTTTTTTAGGTTTTTGGGAATTTATACCAGAAGATGGGCACCGGAAGCGGGCCAGGCTGGGCACAACCCATCAGGGTGTGCCCAGGGGGGCCTGGCGCGCCCTGGTGGGTTGTGCCCACCTGGGGGCCCTCCTCCGGTAGTTTTCAGCTCCAATAATTCTTATTAAATACAAAAATAATCTCCGTAAATTTTTAGCTTCATTGGAGTTGTGCAGAATAGGTATCTCTGACGTGCTTTTCTTGGGTCCAGAATTCCAACTACCGGTATTCTCCCTCTTTGTGTAAACCTTGCATATTATGAGAGAAAAGGCATTAGAATCACTCCCCAAAGCATTATTATTCAACAAAACAAAGTAAATAACAGTAGGAAATCATGATGCAAAATGGACGTATCACTATGCATGCGGCGCGCGTGGCGGAAACGGCCTGAGGTGGTGGGTCAGTGCTGACCAATAAATTGGCAGTTACTCCCTCACATTGCGCGCCTGTGCATGAAACTTGGGCCTAGCCCAATGGCACTTGGCGAGCACGTGTGGGCCAGTCCCGGGGGCTCCTGTCGGTGCACTAGAACAGGGGTCCCCAGTGCCCCTGACTTATGCACAGGCGATAGAAGCAAAAACCCGGCAAACAATCAAGACAAGACTCTAGCAAGCTCAACGCGGCAGCCCAAGCCTGGACTGCAACGCACCAAGCACGTCCCCGATGCTTGCCGGGGACCAAGACATGCGCACCTCCAGAAGACCCGGCAGGACACTCCCTGGCAGGCGCGAGCCAGCCAGCCACCGCTCCACCACATCGCTACGCCTGTCACTTACCGATGCGGTGTCGAGCCCTCAGGCAGCTAATCAGCTCTCGTTAAGCACATGGCGAGACATCGGAATGCAAGTTATGCCCAGTTAACACCCGCCCTACAGTGTGTCAAGACCATAAGCAACGACCGGCCAAGCGGTGGCAAGAGCTTGCCGGTGATGCACCCCCGAGCGCCACCTAGGCCGGTAATCATGGCATTTTGTCCTAAATGCCAGAGTTAGGTATGATTGCTCTGCTTAGCTATCTAATCAATAGATAATGACTGTTTTGCCATTGTGGTAACCCCTTGCACTATAAAAGGAGGCCCAAGGCAACCTAGCTCAAGGTTGGCAATTCGAACCCCCAAAGACTTGTACTCGCGTAGCAGCTCTTTCCCCGACAGCAGTCCTTGCCGGGATTAAGCGCTGTGCATTCTTCGTGTTCCTCCAATCAATCCACCAAAAAGCAGGAGTAGGGTTTTACGCTTAGCAGCGGCCCGAACCTGGGTAAAATGCCTGTGTCCTGATCGTCGTGCCGTCTCATGCTCTCCGCTCTTCGTGCAATGTGACCCCCTTGCCGAACCACAAGGGACCCTTGGTCCCATAGGTGATCGTGAGCATCCGTGGCCCGACAATAACTGAGGGAAATACTTACCGTCGCTGTGCTGCATCATCCCTTCCTCTTTGGGGAAATACCGACACAGTCTCAAGCCACGTCAAAGGAATTTCTGGCGCCATTGCCGGGGAGGAAGCGGTCTCTTCTACGTGCCTATCGTAGGCGCCGAGAGGACTTCATCATCATCTACTAGGTTCCTAATCACAAATCTCATCTCCTTGCAATTACATTATTTGCCATTTGCCTCTCGTTTTCCTCTCCCCCACTTCACCAATTTGCCGTTTTATTCGCCCTCTTTTTCATTTGCCTTTTTCTTGCTGGATCTCTTCCTTGCTTGCAATCTTGTTTGCGTAGTCATGATGACTCAAGAGAACACCAAGTTGTGTGATTTTTCCAATACTAATAACAATGATTTTATTAGTACTCCGATTGCTCCTCCCACCACTAGTGCGGAGTCTTGTGATATTAATGCCGCTTTGTTGAATCTTGTCATGAAAGATCAATTTGCTGGTACTCCTAATGAGGATGCCGCGTCCCATCTAAACACGTTCGTAGAATTGTGTGATATGCAAAAGAAAAAAGATGTGGACAATGATATTGTTAAGTTGAAACTATTTCCTTTTTCCTCGCGGGATCGTGTAAAAATTTGGTTTTCCTCTTTGCCTCGCAATAGTATCGATTCTTGAAATAAGTGCAAGGATGCTTTTATCACTAAGTATTTTCCGCCCGCGAAAATTATTTCCCTTAGTACGCAAATCATGAATTTTAAGCAACTTGAGCATGAACATGTTGCACAATCTTGGGAAAGAATGAAGTTGATGCTAAGAAATTGTCCTACTCATGGTTTAAATCTTTGGATGATCATACAAAACTTTTATGCGGGGTTGAATTTTGTCTCTAGAAATCTTTTAGATTCCACCGCAGGTGGTACTTTTATGGAGATTACTTTGGGTGAAGCTACTAAATTGCTAGATAATATCATGGCTAATTACTCTCAATGGCATACCGAAAGAGCACCTACTAGTAAGAAAGTTAATTCGGTTGAGGAGATTAGTACTTTGAGTGATAAGGTTGATGCTTTGATGAAATTGGTTGCTAGTAAAAATGCTCCTATTGATCTTAATGATGTGCCTTTGTCTACCTTGATTGAGCAAAATTGTGATTCCGTAGATGTGAATTTTGTCTCGCGAAACAATTTCAATAACAATGCTTATGGAGGTAATTTTAATCCTAGGCCTTTTCCTGGAAATTCCTCTAATAATTATGGTAATTCCTATGGTAATTCTTCTTACAATAATAATAGGAACACCTCTGATCTTGAGAGTAATATTAAAGAATTTATCAATGCGCAAAAAGCTTTTAATACTACGATAGAAGAAAAGTTGAATAAGATTGATGATATGTCTAGAAGCATTGATAGAATTTCTCATGATGTTGAAAATCTCAAGTTTAAAGCTTTTGTGCCTAATATTGATGAATCTATTAAAGCCTTATATGTCTCTATGGATGAAAGTAAGAAAAGAACCGCTATGCTTAGAGCTAAAAGAGAAATCTTAGAAAAATCGTTTTCTAGTGATTGCCTTCATAAGAAAGATGAGGATCTTAAAGTGATTGGTGTTTCTTCTATTGATTCCTTGTTTAGTAATATTAAGATTGATAATGAAGGGACTGAAGTAGAGTTAACTTTAGCTAGAAGACATCCCAATAATTTGGAGGGTGAAAATCTTGATGAAATTTTTGATAAAAGTGAGTTTGAAGATGTCAAAACTTTAACTAGTGATGTGCCCACTATTTTGGATTGCAAAGACTTTAACTATGATAGTTGCTCTTTGATTGAATGCATTTCTTTGTTGCAATCCATGTTGAATTCACCCCATGCTTATGAGCAAAATAAAGCTTTTACTAAACATATCGTTGATGCCATGATGAAATCTTTTGAAGAAAAGTTAGACTTGGAGATTTCTATTCCTAGAAAATTGCATGATGAGTGGGAACCTACCATTAAGGTCAAGATTAAAAATTATGAGTGCTTTTCTTTGTGTGATTTGGGTGCTAGTGTTTCCACGATTCCGAAATCTCTATGTGATATGCTTGGTCTTACCAATATTGAAGAATGTTCTCTTAATTTGCACTTGGCGGATTCTACTATTAAAAAGCCTTTGGGAAGAATTAATGATGTTCTTATTCTTGCAAATAGGAACTATGTGCCTATTGATTTTATTGTGCTTGATATTGATTGCAATCCGTCTTGTCCCATTATACTTGGTAGACCGTTTTTACGTACTATAGGTGCCATGATTGATATGAAAGAAGGCAATATTCATTTTTAATTTCCCTTTAGGAAGGGTATGGAACACTTCCCTAGAACAAGAATTAAGCCACCATATGAATCAATCATGAGGGCATCCTATGGATCTAAAACCAAGGATGACAATACTTGAATCTATCGGTATGCCTAGCTAGGGGCGTAAAACGATAGCGCTTGTTGGGAGGCAACCCAATGAATAAATAAATTTTTGCTTTTACTTTCTGTTTTTGTGTGTTGACACAATTATGCCTTTGTTATGATTGTGTTTTTATGGTTTATTTAGTGTTTGTGCCAAGTACAGCCTTTAGGATGATTCATAGGATGAGTAGAAGCGATGCTGAATCTGAAACAGAAACTTTGCGTCCAGTATATGAATTTTCATTGTTTGCTGGAACGTGATCTTGAGCTGAAATTTTAAAACAGTGTTTCTATACAAATTCTTTACGTTGTCCTAATTTTTCATAATTTTTAGAGTTACAAAAGTATGGTTAGAGTATAGATTACTACAGAATGTTCTGTTTAAGACAGATTCTGTTTTCGGTGCACTGTGTGCTTGTTTTGATGAATCTATGGGTTATATTGAAGGGTATGAGCCATGGTAAAGTTAAAACACAGTAGGTATAATGCAATAATAAAATATGAATGGGTTTGCAACAGCACCTAAAGTAGTGATTTGCTTTATTATACTAACGGATCTCACGAAGATTTTGTTGACTTTTGTGTGATTGAAGTTTTTGAGTTTTGGGTGAGATCACGATGGATGAAGGAATAAGGGATCTTCATCATTCATATTATCTCAAGCCAAGTCATTTGGATTATCGAGTTTCTATCTTATATCCAATGTGCCTCCTTGCGGTAACTTGTACTTTAATTGTTTACATTGTTAGTTACTTGCCCCTTTGCATGTTGTGGTTTTGTACCTTGCATATGTTTGTATATGGTGTGCCTCGGGCTTGCTTATCTTGAGTAATCAAGTATGGGTATGTTGGTTTGCACATCATGTACGTGTGCGTATTTTGTTGAGCCTTTTTGCATCTTGTCTTATCTCAATTGGCTCTTGTGAGGAGTTAATGGATTATACCATTTTGGGGGAGTGATGTGCTTTGTGCACTTCACGATCCTACAAATGTGTGTACATGAGGAATACCACCTAGTTTTGATATTACAAGATTATCTAGCTTCTATGTGGTATGTCTTCTCATGAGAAATTCAAATTCTAAATGGTCCATTAACTATCTCTTGTTGGATTTCATTTTCCACTTGTCAATTATTTTGGGTTATCACATTATGGGGGAGTAATATGCTATGTGCATATTACAAGCCTAGAAAATGTGTACACTTGAGGTATTGCCATTTAGAATTGATATTGTAAATTATCTTGTTCCTAGGTGGCATGTTAGCTCTACAAGTGTCATTTGCTTATGATTTAGGTGTGAAGATGATGTTGGATATCTTTGCAATCTACCAATAGGAATTATTTCAAAATACTTCTTGTCCTTTGACAATTGGTATTCGTTTATGTGGTAGAAATTGCTAATCATCTTCATATGATTTTGTTTATCCGTTTGTCTTCCTTACCTCCTGTGGATCTTTTTGAACATGTCTAGTGTTTCTATAGATATAGGGAAAGTGGTGATCCCATCTTGTGCATTTTGTATTCAAATGCAAATTCTATATAATGCACATCTCTTGGGGGAGCTATCCTACTTTCTTTAGAACATTCTCTTTATGCGTTTATCATAAAATCTTTTGATCCCTATCAAGTGTGTGTTGCTGGAAGGCAAGCCTTTTCTTTTTGGTGCTTTGTGCCATCATGAAAACCTACCGAGGGTTTGGTTTGTTTGGAACCTATCTCTCTTTTGGGAACTTGATACCTCGTATTTGTTTTCCTTCTATTGGTATCTTGTTTCCTTTTATTTGGCATGTGTCAATGGATATCTCATTCCTTGATGTATCTTTTAATCGGTATCCTTCAAGTGATAATCCTTCGTTTGGCATCTTCTTTTCACTTGTTACCTTGTCTTTTGGTATCTTATCAACTATGTGTTGATTTGATTCTTGAAAGTCGTAAGCATGCATATTTACTATGTACTTTCTTTGGCATGCTTTCTTTCTTCGACCCAATATATAGGAGAAACTCAACTATGTCACAAATTGGCTAAAGTGTGCATGAAATTCAAGTTCATATCTATATGCACATAGTTATGTGGAGTTTGTCCTATGTATTGTTGGTCTACTAACTCTTTGGTCCCAATGAGTTTGGGTACCATTTTGTTTGTGTTGTTGTTTTAGGAACAATTGGAGATGCATTGGATGCTCGGCTCACTTACAAGGAAGGTGTTGAAACCATGTGCTTATTGGAGCCAAGCTAGGATGATCGATGAACCATTATCTACTACATCAATCCAATGCTATCTCGGTAACAAGTATCTACTTCATGCATATATTTCTTGCATTCAACTTCTTGTAGGTTGCATCATGGCATGAACTTCTTGAGTCCTTCTTGTGGTACTTGTTTCCTTTCTCAAAGCGTCTCAACGATGATGTCATATTGCTAGTTGTGATGTCTTTGATGTTCGTGTATTGGGAGTTCATTTATGTATAATAAGAAAATATTAGGCTATGTGCTATGCTTTCAAGCAAAGATCTTATTGGTATATTTATGACTTCCTTTTGGATATCTTGTTCGTTTCTTCGTGTAACTATTTCGTGTGTACATCATTCTTTGTGGATATATCATCATGATTGTCCTCTACCTAGAATCTTATACACATGAGAGAAGTTACATCTCTAGTTGATATCCTCTTTTTTTTCACGTCCACCGTTGCATTCCCTTTTTATTTCCTTGGTGGTTTCGTGAAAGAATTTTTCTTGAGTGCGGATCTTATATCCTTGCATCTTGATGCACTCCTTAGTGGTGAAGAATATTTTCCTCATGCTTGTCTTCACGAGGGTTTTACCATCTCGATTGGTATCCCTTATCTTGACAAGGCTATTATTTCCTATCTTCACCATGGGTTGTCACAAGCTTTGGTTTTTAATTTTCTTATTAGTAAGCTTGTGAACCCATTTGCTAAAGTGCTTTGTGTGTGTGGGAAGGATATGTCTTGCACTTTGTGTCTCATTTCATCAAGACTGTATTGATGCTTAATGCTCATCCTTATAATAGTCTTCTCAAGTGCCTTGCCATGACTCACACACATCATTTTGGTTGAGCGTATTCTTAAGTTGCCTCTTTTACATGTTGCTCAACCATATGTTTGGTGCAAGTGATATTCTTATTGTCTTATCTACGTGCTTGCACTTATTGTGTGTTTCTATTGATTTTGGGGGAGTGATGATCCTATTTTGTGCTCTTGTATCCAAATAAAAAAAATCTTAATAGTGCACAAATCATGGGGAGCTTCCTTAGTTTCTCTAAAACACTCTATTGCCCATATCATAATATCTTTTATTCATGTGGCTCGTAGGTCCATGTGATTGTTTGTTCCAATTGGTATCTTTTGATTGCTTGCTTCTCTTTTGTATGTCTTTGTGCCATACGATCCTTTTGGCAATCTTTGAATCCTCAATATAGTTTGTCTTCCTCCAACTACTTATCATTGGACATGTGTATGCCATTGCACTCATATTTTGAGAAATACACACCTTTTTGAGGAGCACCTATTATATTGGCTTTCTAATCTTTTCGCCCATTTTTGCAATCGATGCCAATGGGGGAGAAGTTTAGAGAGTTTAGTTTGGAAAGTTTAGCGAGTTTTGCTTTTGATTGCTTAAGCATTTGCATCTCATACCCATGCATTATTGCTTTGCATGTGTGTGCTTGGTTGTGCTTATTTCCTTATATAAACTCTCTTGAAAGTGGTTGTCATCAATTACCAAAATGGGGGAGATTGTAAGAGCACGTTTATCCATATGTCGTTTTGATAATTGATGACAATCCCTATGGACTAATGGTTGCCTTGAGTTATATTCGAAGGATTTGTCCGTAGGTACTTCTTGAAGTTCATCTGTTGGTTTCAAGGAGTTTATATGGTGACCAAGGTGGTATTCAAGGTTTTATCCAAAGATTGGTCATGTGAGAGTTGAGCCTATTGCAAGCATGTCTTGAAGAAGAAGATTGTGTGAGCATTCATGTTTACCTTCAAGACATCATCTTTATGAAGAGAGAAGATAAGATACAAGGTTGATCAAGACCAAGTCAAAGAGTGAACCAAGTTGATCAACACACAAAGCGTACAAGATACACCGAGAGGGATCAAGTGATCCCATGGTATGTTAAGCGTTGTCCATTACGCTTTGTGTACTAACCCATGGTCTGCGTGAGTGTTCTTTGTAGGGTTAGGTATATTTCCATGGGATTGCATCAAGAGGAAGATCCCATACAACCCATGGAAGATGACATCAAGTGGTGATCGTCATCAAGGTTGCGGTGTGCAAGTTCAAGTGAAGCATCACGGAGAGATCATGCTTGAAGCTTCCCGTCCATTGTGGTGACAATGGACTTGTGAAGATGTACCGAAGAGTGGCTCACCCATAGTGGAGTATGGGGGAGCAATCTACTAGTCTTCATCGAGCCGGCGCAATCAAGAAAGGTGGTCCATCTTGAGGAAGTCAAGATCATCATCATCTAGATCAAGTGGACTATGTGCAAGGTATAGTTGCCCTTGATAGGTTTTCTATTTTACCAGTCTCATGGTGGTAGTTGGGAGACCGAGTTATAGGATCGATTGTCGTACTATCAAGAGGGGCTCTCAAATGAGTAGCTTGATCGTATCGTTCGTTGAGAGCTCAAACCATTTGCATCCTTGCATCATCATCTTTCTTGGACCTTATTTGGTTTTTCTCTATGTGAGTTTTTGAGCTTATGGTCTTCATTGTGATAAGTTCAAGCTCATCGAAAACAGATTTCGTATGCATCATATTGTGTTTTCGGTGTTGGAGATTTTGCCGGATATCTATTGGGAAGGTCATCTTCCTTATCCTAGTGGCATTTATTCTCCATTTCTTGTTCTTAATTTATCTAGTCATTGTTGGATAGCTCTTGTTGTCCTTTATCCAACAAGCTTGAGTTTGCTCAAATCGGAGCTCGTATGCGAAAGTTATGACTGTTTTAGTCTTACCTGTTTTAAATAGGGAGGTTGTACCGCCCCATAGAGAGGTTGTACCGGTTGACCGGTACAACCGGTGTTTGGAGCGGTTGTACTGCTCCAGAATTGGTCCGAAGGTTGTACCGGCCATGTACCGCTCTACCACCGGACTAGTTTCTGTTTTGGAACGGTTCTTGGGCGGTTGTGGGCCGGTTGTTCCGGTTATTCCGATACTACCGGTGCCCCGGGCGGTTGTACCGCTTATTGCTTTTGCTACAGGTTGGTTTTGTCTGCTTTGACCGGTTGTACCGGTCTTCATAGCGGTTATACCGCCCCTGTGTTATTTTGCACATAACGGGCAGATTTGTGGGGACCTATTTAAGGGGGTCTTCTTCCCCAATGGTTCCCTAACTCTTGAGCTCGTGTTTGCCCCCCATTGTTGACCTTCTTTGAGCTTGCTAACTCTCAATCCCTCCAATGATTCTTGCTAGTTCTTGAGGGAAAAGAGAGAGGAGATCTAGATCCACATTTCCAGCAATCACTTTCTCCTCTATGTGAGGGGAACCCCTTGGATCTAGTTCTTGGAGTTCTTGGTGTTCTTCTTTCTTCTTCCTCTCATTTTCCTCCCTAGCATTAGTTGCTTTGGTGGGATTTGGGAGATAAGGACTTGGGCACTCCGTGTGCCCTTGCCATTGCATTTGGTGCATAGGTTTGAGTTCTCCACGGGGATACGTGGAAGTGAAGTTTGAGAAGCTTATTACTCTTGGGTGTTTGAGCACCCTAGAGCTTGTTCCTCTTGGGTGCCTTGGCGCCCTAGACGGTTGGTGGTGCCTCGGAGATCAATCATTGTGGTGTGAAGCTCCGGGCAAGCGTCGGGGTCTCCAATTAGGTTGTGGAGGTTGCCCCGAGCAATTTGTACGAGTACCGGTGACCGCCCCCAAGGGTTGACAAAGTGTACGGGTACCGGTGACCGCCCCCAAGGGTTGCCATTTGTACGGGTTCGGTGACCGCCCTCAAGGGTCCCTTAGTGGAATCACGGCATCTTGCATTGTGCGAGGGCGTGAGGAGATTACAGTGGCCCTAGTGGCTTCTTGAGGAGCATTGTGCCTCCACACCACTCCGAACGGAGATTAGCATCCGCAAGGGTGTGAACTTCGGGATACATCGTCGTCTCCACGTGCCTCGGTTATCTCTTACCCGAGTCCTTTACTTATGCACTTTACTTTGTGATAGCCATATTGTTTCATGCTTTATATCTTGCTATCACTTAGTTGTTTATCTTGCTAAGCATAAGTTGTTGGTGCACATAGGTGAGCCTGGTTGTTTTAGGTTTTGTGCTTGACATATTAAACGCTGGTTTTATTCCACATTTGTTAAAGCCTAAACCGTAATTATTTTAAAGCGCCTATTCACCCCCCCCCCCCCCTCTAGGCGATATCCACGTCCTTTCAACTACGCTTGGGGATGCCCCCGAGTGGCATCCCCTCTTTCTTCTAACGACCATCGGTATTTTACTTGGAGGTATATTTTTATTCGTCACATATCATGAGTTTTGCTTGGACCGTCTTGTATCTTTGCTTGCTTTATTTGTTAGTTTGTCACTTGTATCCTTGCTGGACACACCTATTTGAGAGAGCCAAAATTATGCTATGATTTGTTAGAATTGCTCTATGTGCTTCACTTAAACTTTTTGAGCTATAGAATTGCTCTAGTGCTTCACTTATATCTTTTTGAGCACGGTGTGCTTGGAAATTTTTGTAGAAATACTCTCATGCTTCACTTAGATTAATTTGAGAGTTAGTAATTTTTGAAGAAATCCTCTCATGCTTCACTTATACCCTTCTGAGAGATGAAATCTTTATGCTCATGTGCTTCACTTAAATTTGTTTGAGCTTGCCAAAAAGCAATGGCAATATATGAAACTAGTCCCAAAGTGATAGATATCCAAGGAGGATATAATAAAAACTTTCATGAAGATCATTGGGCAAATTAAACTTGATTCCTTGTAATAGTTTTGAAACATGATGATAGTAATATGCGAGTCATGCTAGTGAGTAATTATGCTTTAGTAGGAATATTGTCGTTAAGGTTTGTGATTCCCTATGCATGCACGAAAGTCAATAGTTATGCAATGAAGTTACATCCTACTTGTGGTGCATTATTCGGTGTTAGTTATGATCAATGCTCACTTATGTGAATTTTCGTTTCTTGGTTTGGTTGCTTCCCAATCTATTTGCTAGCCTCCATTTGTACTAAGTAGAAATACTACTTGTGCATCCAAAATCCTTAAACCAAGTTTTGCCTTATGAGTCCACTATACCTACCTATATGCGGTATTTCCATGTCGTTCCAAGCAAATTTGTATGTGCCATCTCTAAATTTTCAAAATAAATTTTCTCTTTTGTGTGCTCGTAACGCTCATGAAACGGTGGGGAGTGTCCAATATTTTTAGATGCTAGATGTGTTATTCTCAAGATGAGTGTTTATTCACTTGTCATTGCACAAGAGTGCGGCAGTAATAGGGATGCCCATTCCCGAAATGAAAAAGAAAATAAAATATTTACTTTATGTTGTCAAATAATAAATTCCTTGGAAAGTGTTGGTATGAAAGGCAGCCGTGGATACGACCCGCCATGGAAAGTGAAAGTTTGGTGGAAAAAGGAATAAACTTTATTTTATGTTTGGAAACCGCCTATGATATATCTAGCATGGAAAGTATTGTGAGCTACTTTGTCGTTTTCGTTGACAGGAAAAGCATGCCACCCAAAATATTTTTCTCTCTCAATTTAAACCTTGAGCTCTGGCACCTCTACAAATCCCTACTTCCCTCTGCGAAGGGCCTATCTTTTACTTTATGCATTTTTTATTTTTTACTTTGAGTCTCCATCTTCTCTTATAAAGCACCAACTAGGGGGCACTATGATCGTACTTAAGCATTGGGCATAGTTAATATTTGAGTGTGTTTCATGAATGGATCAATGATTGAGCATGATGGGCTAGGGATAACTTTCTTTAGTGTTGATATTTTGAAAGACATGGTTGCTTGTTGACATGCTTGAGTATTGAAGTCATTATGTTAAAACTAGACTATTGCTTTGAATCATTTAGAAGTCCAAATGCCCATGCTATACAAAAGAAAAGAATATGATGAACATGTTAGGCAGGATTCCACATCAAAAATTCTGTTTTTATCATTTACCTACTCGAGGACGAGTAGGAATTAAGCTTGGGGATGCTGATACGTCTCCAACGTATCTATAATTTTTGCTTGTTCCATGCTGTTATATTATCATTCTTGGATGTTTTACAATCATTTTATAACAACTTTATATCATTTTTTGGGACTAACCTATTGACATAGTGCCAAAGTGCCAGTTGTTGTTTTTGCTTGTTTTTTACTTCGCAGAAAATCAATACCAAACGGACTCCAATCGTGACGAAACTTTTTGGAGATTTTTTCTGGACCAGAAGACACTCAGTGGGCCAAAGAAGTGCCGGGGGAGTGGGCCGAGGAGACCACAACCCACCAGGGAGCGCCAGGGGGGCCCCGGCGCGCCCTGATGGGTTGTGCCCTCCTCGGGGCCCCTCTCCACCGCCTCTGATGCCTATAAATTCCCAAATATTCCAAAAAACCCTAGGGGAGTCGACGAAACACAATTCCAGCCGCCGCAAGTTCCAGAACCTCGAGATCCAATCTAAACACCATCACGGAGGGGTTCATCTTCCTCATAGGTGCCTCTCCGATGATGCGTGAGTAGTCCACCATAGACCTACGGGTCCGTAGGCAGTAGCTAGATGGCTTCTTCTCTCTCTCTCTTATGATTCTCAATACAATGGTCTCTTGGAGATCTATTTGATGTAAACTTTTGCGGTGTGTTTGTTGGGATCCGATGAATTTTGAGTTCATGATCAGTTTCTATCCATGAATATTATTTGAGTCTTCTTTGATCTCTTATATGCATGATTACTTATAGCCTCGTATTTCTTCTTCGAATCTTTGGTTTAGTTATGCTGACTAGATCGATTTTTCTTGCCATGGGAAGAGGTGCTTTGTGATGGGTTCGATCTTGCGGTGTTCTTTCCCAGTGACAGAAGGAGCAGCAAGACACGCATGTATTGTTGCTATTAAGGATAACAAGATGGGGTCTATTCCTACATGAATAGATCTTGTCTACATCATGTCATCGTTCTTATTGCATTACTCCATTTTTCCATGAACTTAATACACTAGATGCATGCTGGATAGCGGTCGATGTGTGGAGTAATAGAGGTAGATGCAGGCAGGAGTCGGTCTACCTATCTTGGACATGATGCCTATATAATGATCATCGCCTTGGATATTGCCATGACTATTCAATTTTCTATCAATTGCCCAACAGTAATTTGTTCACCCACCGTGCGCTATACTCATGAGAGAAGCCACTAGTGAACCCTACGGCCCCCGGGTCTACTTTTCCAACATATTGCTTTCAGATCTATCTTTTTGCATCTTTGTTTTCAGATCTACAAAACCAAAAACCCAAAAACATATTGCTGCATATTTTATTTGCTCTTTTTATTTTGTGTTCTTGAGAGATCTATCTCTCCTATCTATCACTACATAATCTATCTTTTTACCGTAGAGAGATTGACAACCTCTCTTTCGCGTCGGGTTGCAAGTATTTGTTGTTTGTGTGCAGGTGCTGCTTATTGGGTGGTGGTGATCCTCCTACTGGTTCGATAACCTTGGTTTCATAACTGAGGGAAATACTTACCGTCGTTGTGCTGCATCATCCCTTCCTCTTTGGGGAAATACCGACGGAGTCTCAAGCCACGTCAATGACGGAGAGGTATCTTTGGGCCCTCTCGGTAATACAACATCACAAGAAGCTTGCAAGCAATGTGACTAAGGAGTTAGTCACGGGATCTTGTATTACGGAACGAGTAAAGACACTTGCCGGTAATGAGATTGAACTAGGTATGGAGATACCGAAGATCGAATCTCAGGCAAGTAGCATACCACTGGACAAAGGGAACTGCATACGGGATTGATTGAATCCTTGGCATCGTGGTTCGACCGATAAAGATCTTCGTGGAATATGTGGGAACTAATATGGGCATCCAGGTCCCGCTATTGGTTATTGACCGGAGAGGTTTCTCGGTCATGTCCACATGATTCTCGAACCCGTAGGGTCCGCATGCTTAACGTTCGGTGACGCTTGAGTAGTATTGGGATATTCACGTTGGTGACCGAATGTTGTTCGGAGTCCCGGATGAGATCCCGGACGTCACGAGGAGCTCCGGAGTGGTCAGGAGGTAAAGATTTATATATGGGAAGTCATATTCAGGGTTCCGGAAAATGTTCGGAATTTTTCGGTATTGTACCGGGAAGGTTCTAGAAGGTTCCGGAGTGGGGCCCACCTGCATGTGGACCCACATGAACGTGGGTAATGGGGAAAGTCCCCACACCCCAGGTCTAGGCGCATCAAGATCCCCCCTTAAAAGGAATAGGATCATATCCCGAAAGGATAAGATCGAGATCCCTAAAAAGGGGGGATAGTGATCGGTGGGGAAGGAAAGGAGGTATTTCCTTCCTCCACCCTTGACCAACGACCCTAGGGGCTTGGAGGGCAAGCCACCAGCCCCTCCCATGCCTATATAAAGGTAGGGCGGCGCAAGGGGGCGGAGGCCCCTCCCACGGCCGCGGCCCTCCTCCCGTCTCTCCTGTTTTTTCCTCGTACGTCGTTCCGGAGGCGCTTGGCGAAGCCCTGCCGGCACTGCGACGCCACCATCTCCACCACGCCATCGTGCTGGTTGAGATCCCATCTGCTTCTCCTTCCTCTCTTGCTGGATCAAGAAGGAGGGGACGTCATCGAGCCGCACGTGTGCTGAACGCGAAGGCGCCGTCCGTTCGGCTCTGGATCGGATTGGATCACGATTGGATCGTGAAGAGTACGACTACATCAACCGCGTTATATACGCTTCCGTTTAGCGATCTACAAGGGTATGTAGATACACTCCCCCTCTCGTAGCTATACATCTCCATGGATAGATCTTGAGTGTGCGTAGGAAATTTTTTGTTTCCCATGCAACGTTCCCCAACATTACAGGCAATACTCCTTAGACGTTTAAACGATCTTTTATAGTGTGCATCCGCGGACTCCCACTCCTAGGTGTACTGGACATAACATCGCGTCATGGTCACACGCGGTTGTCAATAATACACACGGGACCAAACGTGATTGCAATGGAGGGAGACGCCTCCCTGTAGATGAGATGGGGTAGCCTCCCTATGACTGCGTGGAGTTGTGGTGGATGAGGATAGCTTGATGCGACAGCTCCAAGAAGCCTCTTAGGGCCTCCTTTGTTGATGTAGATACTCCACCTTCATCTAAGGGCTCTGGATGAGTCTTATCCTCTCCCTAACCCTAGAATTGTTACCCCTGGCTTGTTGAGACCATGTATAAAGTATGATGCTTACAAAGGTGCTTGTAATAAACCCGTTTTAGTTTAAACATTAATGCTTATTTATAAAGGATAGATGCTTGATTAGGCACCGCTGCTATAAAATTAAGCGCTGCTTCACCATGGCTTGAGAAAAAGAAACTCCATCTTTTCATTATTCATCATGCATTGTACATGGCATGGGTGTGTTATGGGTGCAATGATAAGGTGAAATCCGTCAGTGTGGCGATATCATTGTCTTCGGTGTGGTCGGATGTCACAGTCAAATCCAATTAAGTTTTAAGAGTTTCATCCGAGGTCCTACGTGCAAAGCCGGAAACACTTATATTAAATTTAATTTTCTTGGGGGTCCTTCTAAGGGATGCGATGTAACCAAAATTGCAAACTCATGTCAGCTCCTATGTCATTCGGGACCCTTATACAATTATTTCGTAATGGCAACGTAACAAGTTCGATGACTAGGATGACATTTTTTCCCCTAAACAAATAAAATGAAGTATTCAAAGAAGAGAAGGGAAACGCTTGGGGCCGGGGCGCCGGCCGAACGCTCGGCCGGTCACGCGCGAGCCTTACGATCGTTTTCCATCGTGCGTCACGGGAGCGTTCTCTTTTTTTTTGAGGAAACGACAGCGCTTTTTAAATCGTTTTTTCCAGATGCATCACGGGAGCGCTCCTCGAATCGTTTTTTCCACGTACGTCTTCTTCTTCTTCCCTACAACTCTGAAACTCCTACAACGTTTTTTTGCTGCAAACCATGATGTTTTTTGCTACCACCGGCTACAGGTTTTGTTACCACCATACACGGCGCCCGGCGTGACGTTTATTTTGTTTTTGCTACAACCACGTTATTTTTTTTTGCTGCAACTGGCAACTACGAAAGCTACATCTGATCAACATTTTTGCTACAATGGCGACTGCGGAGAGCAGCGGTAAGCTTTTTTTTTGTTGGAAGCGATAAACTTTTTTGCTACAACCGGCATCGTTTTTTGCTGCAACCATCCGCGACATTTGCTGTAACTGGCTTCGATATTTGCTGGAACCGGCGCAGTGTTTTGCTGGAAGTAGCACCCAAAAATGGTTCCATCGGAGTTGTTTTTGCTGGACCAACAAAATTTGCTACATCCGGCATCGTTTTTTGCTACATCCGGCATCGCTTTTTGCTGGAACCGTTTCTAGCTTTCACCCAGGGAGAGAATGCTTCAACCATTTGTGAAAAAGCTTCATCCGGCTAGAGAAAAAGCTTCAAAGCGGCATGAGAAAAAAAATCTTCCACCGCGGGCAAGGGCGGCAACCGACGGCGACGAGGACGTCGACCGACGGCGACGAGGACGGCGACCGGCGACTGAGGGCAAGGGCGGCGACCGGTGGTGACGAGGACGGCGACCGAGGGCGAGGGCGGCGACCGAGGGCGATCCAACCCGCGGTCATCCCCTTCCTCTTATCCATTGCCAGAAAAAAAAGAGGCCCCCATTTGTATGCGTCGCCGGCAGCTCTCTTCGGCCTCCGCCGGTCCTAGCCCTGCCGTACGTCCGGCACGGCTGCGGAGACGGCTACGGTCGCGGTGGAGGATTAGAAGGCGTCCGCCGTGCCTCGCGCGGGAGGATGGAGGACACCTCGCCGGGGCGTGTACTCAGGTGAGGGACGGCGCCCTTGCCGACGGCGGGGACAGCTCTCCCTGCCCCCCTTAGGCGCCCAGCGAGCCTCCACCCTCTTTCCAACCGTGGCGGAGGACGAGAAGGTGAGGGGCGGCGCCCGCGGCCCTGGTCGCTGACGAGGCGAGCGGCTCAACTGGATGTCGTCACGGCGGGCGCGTGGCGAGCGGCTCGGCTGGTGGTCTTTACGGCGAGCGCGTTGTCGCTCGAGCGGGCGGACAGGCGAGGTGGAGCAGGGGCGATGGTTGCCAGGCAACATGAAGAGGCAAAGGCGGCCAAGGCAAGGAAGCACGGGTATCGGCTAGCCAAGGGGTGACCGAAGCAGAGGACGACGGGAATGCAAGGAGGCACAGGCTTCGGTTAGCCAAGGTGCGGCCGGAGCAGAGGACGATGAGGGGCTGTCGACCATCGCTGCGGAGGTGGTCGGAAGCAGGGAGGAGCAGAGGCGAGGACGGAGCGGCTCAGCCTCGAGCGCTCGCGCTGCTGGTGGAGGGAGAGCATGCGTCGAGGAGGCAAAGTGAGTACGTTGTCCGCCAACGCCGGCTGAGAGCACGCCGGTGTGACCTGTTCGCCACTGGCGGTCTTCTCCTGCTGCCGTGTCTGATTTGGATTGAATTCGTGACCATGTCCTTCTCCAACACAAAACAATGGATTGCTCGACCCGGACTGGACTTCGCTGCTATAAGAAGGAAGGGTCCTCGGCTGGAATCTCCATCAGGTTGCGTAGTTGGACCAGAAAATCCATCAAATCCTGGAGTACTTGGACCAGAAAAGCATCATGTCGCCTTCAAGTTCGCCGGAGGAAGAAGCGTCGAGTTTGCCGGAGGTAGAAGAACATCTGTCGAGCCGTCCAGTATCGCCAACAACGGCTACACCAGAGGTATGTAATGCCTCGACACCCTTCAAAAACAACCCCGCTGCTTTGGTTGTGAACTTGTGGTGCCTCTGTTCCTCACAGTTTCAGTTATAGCGAGCAAAGGTCCAATCAGTCATGTAAAAACTTAAAATCAAGTAACCTTGAGCTTAAAACTAGAACCTGTTTCGTGGTTAACTGAACTTGATCAAGGAACTTTCCTTTGTTTGCACTGTTGTATAATGAATTTGCTTCCCTCGGATCTACCCAAAGTCTGTGAGGGTTGTTTGAAGCAGATTTTCTTGACAACCGTGACGAAGCTACTCAAACTGAAAGTCAGGTGGCGTCGCCTGTGATGAGAAGTGCAGTAAATCCTATTTGAAACTGCAACTGGATAGGCTTACGGAATAGAAAGCACAGCCATGAAGGCGCAGTTGGACACAGCGAGCTGCTGACGTGCAGAGACTATATACATGAGCATAGAAGAATGCAAAAATATTTGTGGCATAAATAACTTAATTGCAACATGGTAGTTGTTGTTGTATTTTCTGTTTGCTTTTGTTACAATATAAGCAATCCTTCATATCATGTGGAAAAAAAAGGTCACTACACCTTTCTGTTTGTTGCCTGAGAAATATAGTACTCTACTGAGCTCTTACTGAAATTCTAATACTATTTGTTTTGCTTCACTTTTGATGTCAAGAAGCAAATGAAAAATGAATGAGTAAAATAATTTGTGGTAGTCTGAAGGAGTTATAGTTGGCTGCGCAACGCCTGGGTTGGAATACTGTTTTTTCTCAATGAGAGAGTTGTCGAGTTGCAGCGTCAGAGTGTATTGGGAAGCTGGAAGCTGCTAATTGTGAGAGGGTAGTCATGATGTTCAGGGCATGTGACCATCGTGTGTTGTTCCATTGAACCTTGGTTTTATTCTCTAGAGAAAAGTGAAAAGTAATAAGCATCGACAACGTTTTTAGCAAAGTTTTAGTTATGTTATATCAGCTTTCTTCAGAGTTTAGAAAGTTGATTCAAGTCTAGAAGTTCCTGAAAGTTGAACAATATTAATTTTCTAGAAGTTCCTTGGGTTGTGATTGGCTTGTGTGTAATAATTAGAAGAATCGAAGCTTTTCAAGAGATCATCTCTTCAGATTAATTAAGAATAAAGATAAAATATTAAATTGTTCCCTTAACAATCACAATGTAATTGTACATTTTCAAAATATTTGTACGCACCTTTTTATATTTTTAACACTCTTTACTTCTCCTGGTAAGTTGTAATGATGTAAAATGCATCAGGTGGTAATCCTACCTAAAATTTTAGATCCAGGTTGCAAAGAGAGCCTTGTGGCACACTCACCTATAAGCAGTGATTAGATAATGTAAGGTTAGGATTCCATAATTCTCCAAAAAATATCAAAATAATTCAGCAATCTACAAATGATTATGATATACTTGTAGAAGAAATTAGAGATGTTTCCGTAAGAAGCAAGATTCCACCTTCTGCCATTGGATTTTGGATAATATAATGACATGTATTTACAGAGTCATCACTGTTCAAGTCTGTAGTGCTTCCACTACATTCGTAGATGCCACACTTCTGTTAGTATGTTCAATATTTTTCTTTCCGAGACTAAACAGTGTAGCTGCTCTGCATCCAGTACACCTGCTCAATATTTGTAATATGCATGATTGGTGATTCATGTCCTTATTGCTGTAGTATTTACTTCTGTGATGGCCCCAAATTAATTGATGTGATCTATATGGTAGTTGCTACATGAAAGCTTTGGTAGATGCTTTATCCTTGAGCTTAGAACTAGAAGCTGTTTCGTGGTTATCTGAACTTGAGCTTAGTGCGCAGCATAGTCAACTGATTTGCGTAAATTGATGACTTCCAGTTGTATCCAAAATCGTTGATTTTGCATTATGTTTCGGCTATAATCAGCCATACAAGCCCAAGTTTCAGTTTATTTTTCCTAAAAAATTGTTGTTACTAGCCAAGATTGAACCAAGAAATTTAATGTTGCTGACTACATATACCTGAACATGGTGGCTTCAACTTTGTTACAGTAATTCTTGGACATGATGCTAGAGTAATTCTTGAAGTTTCATATATTCTGCCCTTTTTTCAGTTATCAATTTTCTTAATTGCATACACATGAATAGATATGATAAATGCACCTAGCAAAATAGGATTAGGAGGTGTATTCAGTGGAGTGGATTAATTGGTTTTGACGTCTCTATAATATATTGTATCCGTCGACTTTGCCGCAAGACAATCTGCCATCGCCTGCGCCGACTTTGACATAAGATCATCAGCCGTCGCCTAGACCTACTTTGGCGCATGTACTTTTGAAGCATCTGATGGGTCTCGTGTGTTTGTCAATTCGCCAGTTTATTGTAGTAAATATAGTTGTTGCCGACAATACACATTTGTTACATATATCTGTATAATTCTGTCTTGCTAATTTAAAAGTAGTATGTACTACTGCCTCCAGTCCTTTTTAGTTTGCATATAAGTTTTGGTCAAAGTCAAAGTATATCTACTTTGACCAAATTTATAGTAAAATGTGTCAACTTTCACAATGCCAAATTAATATTATTAGATTCATTATGAAATGTGGTTTCATACTATATATATTTGGTATTCTAGATGTTTACATTTTTTAATATAAATTTAGTCAAACTTTGCAAAGTTTGATTTGACACAAATCTAATACGCGGAGTAAAAAGGACCGGAGGGAGTATTACTTTATTTCTTAGCTCCACCGCTGATTCAGATGTACCCCCCTTGTATGGAGGCACTGGGGAGAGCAGGCGGGGATATGGGGATGAGGAGAACTGAGAGGGAGCGGTTCAGGCCTCTCTTTTCACCTGTACACAGACAAAGACACACAACAGAAATATGAGGGCCTTTGGAGAAAAAGAAAACCTTCCATGGGCCCGGTTCCCCTATAGAAACAATTGTTCATGAACTAAATGAAATAAGGAGTTTTCAATACCCAACTGTGCCAGCAAGGTCCAAATTATAGTACAGGATTCCTCTCAGAAAGAAAATATAGGCATTGTCCAATTCATTATATTTATGAACAACTCTTTCGGCCATTCGGTCTTTCTATAGGTATTAGTCACTACTATATATAATGGTTTGTCGTATGTTTACATATCTACTTACATTTCAAAGGTGGCATGGAGTTCAAGTACAGGTTGACGAAGGACATGGGGAGGGGGACTATTCAAATACAAAAGTCATGATCCGAAAATTGACAATCTAACCCGGTGCAACGCACGGGCACTTTTACTAGTATATACTAAAAGTATGTAGTCTCCATTGATTTAATATGTAATGGCTGAAATTAAAAGATGCAACAGTTGTGTACAATAATAGCATGTACAGTTCTTTTAGCATTTTTTTGCAGTGTTCTTTTTAAGCATTTGGCATGTTTGAGTTTCAGCCACGTTAATATTTCTATACGAGAGGTATATGTTGCCTAGAAAAGAAAAATGTAGTTATATGTTAGTATCCTACTGCATATGACAGAAAAGGAAAAGGCAGTTATGTGTTAGTATCCCATACAACTACAACAAGCCAATCGTATTCCGGCCGAACGTGGCTGTTTTTTTTTTTTTTTTGAGGGGAACGTGGCTGATTGTTATGCATGGCGACTTGCTGATATTAGGGAACTGAAAAGGTGTAGCCAGGAGCGTACTATTTATAATTAATCTTTGTGAAGTTTCTCATTAAATTTTTCTCTAAGTTTACGCTAAACGGTGAATACCAAAGTCACAATTTCATGTGTCAGTCCAAAAGGCTAAGTGATTTTGTATGGATACATATATGTCAAAATTAGTGTAAAAACGAAATTTGTAATAGAAACTGTTGGAAAACTGAAAAGCACTTTATGCATGTTATATATCAAGTCTATATAAATAGCTAAACTTTTCGATAAACTTTAAAGTAAAATATAGATGCATGAAAGCATGTACATGCATGACCTTACACAAAAAACTAAAAAAACTAATGCGCTATGTACAGAGGAGAAGAACGAAGCAAATTAAAAGTATAAGCACGAGTCATCATTATTTCAATTTAATTACTGGCAGAATACTTATCTAAAGAATATATATTGCTGAAAACGTTCGCACTAAATATTGTGGAGTGCGATAGAGAAGCTACGAATTAGTCTAGAAGTTTATGATTTTGCATAACTCCCCAAAGACCATCAACCTTTTGGAAGAAAACAACGTTCTTACCAAAACTTGAACATATATGATGGATATTTTACGGTATTTATATAGTGCCAAATTAAGTGGGTATGAGTAGTGGGTTACCTGTGGAGAGGAGGGGCGCGGCCGGTGGCGGGGCGTCCGATGGAGAGGAGGGGCGCGAGGGCCGGGCCGGCGGGGAGGAGGCGGACGGTGGGGCGGGGCGAGGGGCCGGCAGGGAGGACCGCGATGGGGCGAGGAGGCCGGTTGTGGGGTGGGGCGAGGGGCAGGGCCGGTGTGGCGCGGGCCGGGGCGGCGAGGGGGCCGACGGTGGTGGGGCGGCGAGGAGGCCGGCGGTGGCAGACGGGTGGGGGAGGCGACGCGAGGGTGCGGGAGGGAGGCCGCGGGTTGGGAAGAAAGGGACGGTGCGGTGGTGGGGGGCGCATGGAAGGGGGAGCCGCGGGGAGGGGGCGGCGCGGTGGTGAGCGGCGCAGGGAGGGGGGGAGCCGCGAGGAGGGGCCGGGCGGCGCGGTGGTGGTGGTGCGGGCAGCGCGGGGTGGGGGGAGAGACAAAGACGTGGGGAGATGGGGGAGAGAGAGAGATGTGGGGTGTGGGGGAGAGAGAGAGGTGGGGAGATGGGGTGGGGAAGGGGCCAGACGCCGTGACCGTTATGTGGCCACCCCCTTTGTCGTCTGCTAGCAGACGACAAAGAGGGGGAGGCATATTGGCAAAGATGCAGCTGACGGCAACCATGCCGTCCACGGTGCAGTGGGGCCCACCTGGTCTCTTTGTCGTTTGACTGGCGCATCTTTGCCGTCTGCCAGCGGACGGCAAAGAACGCACTGATGGCAAACAGTCTTTGCCATCAGTGTGTTCTTTGCCGTCTGTTTTTTGGCAGATGATGGCAAAGAGTTTCTTTGCCATCTGCCAGCAGACGGCAAAGATCAGGCAGATGGCAAATTCTCTGATTCCAGTACTGAATTGAAAAAGGGCTCATGTCATGTGCCCAAGGACAAAAGAACCTCAATGAAGTGTTGAGTCAACATAAGGAGGTAGTGGCCAAGGAAGGGCTTGGATTTGATCCAAGCACAAGCAAGAATAAAGTAGCGACACATAAGTCTACAACTCCCATCAAGGAGACATTTGTGTGACAAGGGCACAAGGAGAAAGGAAAGGGTAAGGTTGACAAGGCTGTGAGTAGGAAGGCCACTAGGGGCAAGCCTACTCCCAACAAGCCAAAAGAATTTATGCCTCCATCATATGTGCTTCGTAAGGGAAAAGATGGAGATGTTTATGCTCAGTTTGTTGGCCCTAGAAATGCCTTTCGGTTTTATGCAATTTGGGTTCTTAAGACCCTTGTTACTAACTTGAGATGTCCCATTGTAAAATGGGTGCCTCTAGCCAATACTTGAATTGTGTGTAGCTTGCTGTCTCCGGTGGAGTCAAATGGGTGATTGATAGCGGTTGCTCAAATAATATGACCGGAGATGACACATTGCTCATGGACTTTATGGAAGCTATTCGACCATTTATGAGCATTGTCTTTGGTGGAGGGTCTAAAGGACAGGTACTTGGTCTGGGCAAGGTGGCTATCACCAATGATATGTCACTTACAAATGTCATGCTTGTCCAATCCCTGAAATGTCATTTGCTTTCTGTTCGTCAATTGGCTTGTGTTGGTTATGATACACTATTTGGACTAATGGATGTGAAAGTATTTAAGAGAGATACTCTTGAAGTTGCCTTTGTGGGGGAGTTGGATGGCAACCTTTACATGGTTGATTTCTTGAAAGATAGCACATTCCATGCAACTTGCCTCATGGCCAAGGCCGACAAGGGTTGGCTATGGCATCGCCGGCTAGCCCATGTCGGCATGAGAAATCTTCAAGATCTCTTAAAGGGTGAACACATCCTTGGACTAACCAATGTATATTTTGAGAAAGATCGTGTGTGTAGTGCATGCATAGCCGGGAAGCAACATCAATCATAGCATCCCCCAAGAACATAGTATCAACTTCAAGACCTTTGGAGCTCCTTCACGTGGATCTCTTTGGGCCTCCTTCATGGGACAATCTTGGTGGGAAGAAGTATGGGTTTTTATTGTTGATGATTACTCAAGATACACATGGGTGTTCTTTCTCAAGTCCAAGGACGAGGCAAGAATCACCTTCATTGATTTTGCCAAGCAAGCTCAACGCAAGCTTGACAAAGAAATCTTGGCAATAAGAAGTGACAATGGCTCCGAGTTCAAGAACTACACCTTGGAGGAGTTTCTTAGTGATGAAGGAATTGAGCATCAATACTCCGCACCATATACCCCACAACAAAATGGGGTAGCCGAGAGGAAGAACCGCACACTTGTGTAGATGGCAAGGTCCATGTTGGATGAGTACAAATCACCTCATAGCTTTTGGGCTGAAGCCGTCAACATCGCGTGCCATGCATCAAATCGTCTTTTCCTTCGCAAGATCTTGGAGAAGACCCCATATGATCTCATAACCGAAAACAAGCCAAATGTTAAGTATTTCCGGGTATTTGGTTTCAAATGCTTCATTCTCAACAAAGGAGAACGGTTAGGAAAATTTTAATCTAAAACAACCGAAGGAATATTTGTCAGTTATGGATCAAACTCCCATGCCTATAGGGTCTACAACAAATCCACTAGATGCGTTGTAGAAACTTGTGACGTGGTGTTTGATGAGTTTAATGGCTCGCGTGGGGAGCAAGTTGATCTAAGTGATGCAGGTGATGAAGATCCTTCGCAAGACATCTTAACCATGGGTGTAGGTGCTCTCCTTCCAATGGAACATGTTCCTTGTGAAGGTGAGGATGAGTACACAAGCACCACTCATGCTCAACCTACTACTACACCAATATCACTACAAGATCCCATCACTCATGAGGAGCCCATAATCCAAGAACAAGAACTAGGTCCTACACGAGACCTACAACATCATCAAGCACAAGAACAAGAACAAGTTCATCATCGAGTACAAGAACAAGAACATGCACATGTCGATGATGGTGAACCTCAACAAATGATGCATGAAGAAGAAGATCTTCCATCACAGATTGTCAATCCATATGTTGAAGATATTGATGATGGGAACGAAGTTGAACCTCGTGAAACCTTAACCTCCATCAAGCCTCGTGTGGCCAATCGTGTTGATGTTGATCAAATTCTTACCGACATATCAGAAGGTAGAGTCACTCGTAAACAATTAGCGAACTTTTGTGCTCACTTCTCATTTGTCTCTAGTGTTGTGCCAATCAAGGTACAAGATGCGTTGTCAGACAACGATTGGCTTGTTGCGATGCAAGAAGAGTTGAATAGCTTCGAGCGCAACAAAGTGTGGTCTTTAGTAAAAAGGCCAACCAAGGAACATAATGTTATTGGAACAAAATGGATCTTCAAGAACAAGCAAGATGATAATGGTATAATCATCAGAAACAAGGCAAGGTTAGTGGCACAAGGGTACTCACAAGTTGAAGGTTTGGACTTTGATGAGACCTTTGCTCCCGTTGCCCGTCTTGAATCAATTCGCATCTTACATGCTTATGCCGCCTTTAATGGTTTTACTTTACATCAAATGGATGTGAAGAGTGCATTTCTTAATGGTCCTCTGCAAGAAGAGGTCTATGTATCACAACCACCCGGTTTCGTTGACCCCAATCACAAAGACTATGTGTACAAACTTCACAAGGCCTTGTATGGCCTCAAACAAGCACCTCGTGCTTGGTATGATCATCTTAGGAAGTTTTTACTCGATGATGGTTTTGTGAGAGGGGTGATTGACCCTACTCATTTTACTAAAAGGGAAAAGGGTGATTTGATCTTATGCCAAATTTACGTAGATGATATCATTTTTGGTTCTCCTAACATTCATTTATGCAAGAAGTTTGCGGAATCCATGACGAAGACCTTTGAGATGTCACTCAATGCGGATTTGAAGTTCGTTCTCGAATTCAACAATTTCAAGAAGGAATTTTCTTATCTCAAACCAAGTATCTCAAGGACATTCTTGCGAAGTTCGGAATGACAGACGCCAGTCCATGCAAGACGCCCATGCCAACCAAAATTGTTCTTAATGAAGACACAAACGGTATCCCGTTTGACCCATCTCTTTACCGCTCTATGATTGGTTCATTCCTTTATCTTTGTGCATCTAGACCAAACATCGTGCTAAGTGTAGGCATTTGTGCAAGATTTCAAGCTTCCCCTAGGGAAAGTCCTCATAAGGTGGTTAAGCATATTCTTAGATACCTTGTTCACACCCCAAAGCTGGGTCTATGGTACCCCAAGGATGCCAAGTTTGATCTCATTGGGTACACGGATGCGGATTACGCCGGAGACAAGGTGGGAAGAAAGTCAACCTTCGGGGCATGCCAGTTTCTTGGACGCTCCTTGGTAAGTTGGTCCTCTAAGAAGCAAAATTGTGTCTCCCTATCTACCGCTGAAGCCGAATATATTGCTACTGCAAGTTGTGCAACACAATTGCTATGGATGAGGCAAACTTTGAAGGACTATGGTATAACTTACAGACATGTGCCTCTAAGATGCGATAATGAAAGTGCCATCAAGATTGCTGAAAACCCTATTGATCACCCTCGCACCAAGCACATTGACATTCGGTATCACTTCTTAAGAGACCATGCGCAAAAGGGTGACATTGATCTTGCTCATGTTGGTACGGATATGCAACTTGCTGACATCTTCACCAAACCACTGGATGAAGCTAGGTTTTGTCAACTTAGGCGTGAACTTGGTATCTTGGAGCTTGGTAGCATTATGTGAAAACTTTCACACATGCATACATTTATTTCATGTCTTCTCTAGATGTAGGCATATATTTAGGGGGGGAATTCAATCAATGAATCTTCTTGTCTCTATGTGATGCGCAAATAAAACAAACACTCTCAAAGTCACTGTACTTGTCAAAACTATAGTAATTTAAATGATGGAGTAGTGATGTTGGGCCCAAGGTTCAAATCTTCGCGGTGCCAAATCACTTATGCTCACACATGGTAGCATCGATCATTATCATCCTTGCGAAGTAGAGCTTGTGTGCATTATTTGAAGTCATGTGAATATATATATATATATGTGTGTGTGTGTGTGTGTGTGTGTGTGTGTGTGTGTTACAGCTTTATCTATATCTCTCGTATAAATCTCCTTGGCGGAGTCTTAAATATGGCCTCTATAATTGTACCATACAAACGGTCACAGTAGTAAGAAAGACATGACCAATGAATGGTTAACAAAAACCGAGGGGTTTGTGAAAGCCACATTTGCAAATGGCCAGAGAAAAACCCGGTGCCCCTTTCTTGGTTGCGACAACTTTAAACAGCAAGCAGAGGATGTAATGGGTAAACACCTGTAGAGGAGGGGTTTTACGCCTGATTATACGGTGTGAACATTTCATGGTGAGTGTGCCCAACGTACCAGAGCTGAGGTGGTTCGTCGTCGCACCGACGAGCATGGTACCGGGATCGAAGATATGGTGCAAGACTTCGATGATGCTCGGGATTCGGACGATGAGATGGAGGAATATGCAAAGGCCTTCTATGAAATGTTGGAGTCTTCAAAACGTCCTCTCCACGAGCACACTGAGCTTTGTCAGTTGGATGCCATCGCGCAAGTAATGGCTCTGAAGGCTCAATTCAACTTGGGCAGAGAATGCTACGACGCGATGATGACACTATTTGGACGCTTTCTACCCAAAGTCCATGTCATGCCTGCAAACCTGTACCAGTCGGACAAAATACTCCATGTACTTAAGATGCCCTATGAGAATATAGATGCCTGTGAGAACGGATGTGTCTTATTTAGGCTTGAGTATGCGGGCTTGAACTATTGTCCCATTTGCAACTCTTCCAGGTATGTTGTGGTAGACAACGGTATGGGTGAGAAGAGGCAGACCAAAATCCCCATTAATGTTCTTCGATATATGCCAATCATACCAAGACTTCAATGTCTTTTCATGGTCAAAGAGACGGCCAGACAGATGACATGGCACAAATTGGGCAAAAGAACCGAACTAGATGCAGATGGGAATAAGATGTTGGTACACACATCGGATGCGGAAGCGTGGAAGCACTTCGATGCATTACATCCGGATAAAGCGGCAGATCCAAGGCATCCTCGAGTCTGCATCGACACGGATGGGTTCAATCCATTTGGTATGACGGCAACCCAATACAGTTGTTGGCCTGTATTTGTCATTCCACTCAATCTCCCCCCGGACAGATTATGCAAAGAAAGAACATATTCTTGACGTTGATAATTCCAGGGCCCAACTATCCGGGGAAGAATATGAATGTGTACATGCAACTGCTTAAGGATGAATTGCAAGAAGCTTGGGATAATGGGTTCAAGACATACGACGCCGCTAGAAAACAAAACTTCAAAATGCATGTCTGGTACATGTACTCGATGCATGACTTGCCGGCGTATGCGCTATTCGCTGGCTGGGGTATGCATGGAAGGTTCCCGTGCCCCACATCCATGGCAGCTCTTCAGTTTCATTGGCTGCAGGCGGGCCAGAAGTTTTCTTGCTTCGACTTGCATAGAAAGTTTCTGGATCCTGGCCATCAGTCTACAAAAGACAAGAAGAACTTCATCAAAGGTATAGTTGTCAAAAACTCGGCACCACCTGCGTTGACAGGCCAACAGAACCGCTCTACTTCACCCCAGAACATGGAAGTAGACAGCGACAGTGATTCCGACTTCACCCCTGAGCCAGAACAAGAAGAGGCAAAACTAGAATAGGTTACTGCTGCGAATGACCTATCAATGCTTGACCGATTACAGAAAGGCCTTCCACATATTGATGCCGCCGAACCCGATGAGCACGTCATTCATGACGACACGCGTGATAGTGATGATGATGATGCATTTATTGATCCCGGAGCATATATAGACGATCCAGACTATTATTAGTTTGTATGCATCCAAACTTAAATTATGTACATATTATTATTCATGTCAGATCTGAACTTATTTTTTTTATGTTGTACTAATTTCTTTTACTCTTTGTCATGGCAGGTGTTGAAAGATGGTGGGAGGCCTACTTCCATTCCACCCCTATCTCTTCAGAGAGCGTTGATAGACTGTATTGGGACACCCGCGGGCGCTTCTTCGTCGGTGTCATTACCCACTGGGAGAGGAGGTCAAGGAGGGAAGAAGCAGAGAGCTACATGACTTGGCCGCGGGAGAGGTAGGCGGATTGCTACGCCTTCCTCGCCGCCACCCCCAGCTCATTCACTCGAGCACATGACTGCTAGGGTGGACCCGTTTGAGGTGGAGGCTACGGGGACTCCGGACCACGAGCCTCGGGTCGATGGGCCTTCGGCCCACGAGACTCCGGACCTAGGGGCTACGTCCCAGCCGACTCCGGTCCCAGAGGCTTCGGCCCACGAGACTCTGGATACAAGGGCTACATCTCAGGAGACGTCCGGATGGGATACCTGGCCGGATCTGCCTGAGGGGTCGGGTGGCCATGCTGATGGTGGCGCGGCTGAGTCTACTTATAGTGAGGGCGAGGTGGTTGAGGGGGTGAAAGTGTACCAGCGTGGTGGTACATGGCTCCCGCCCCTGCCGGCAACCCGCGAGCAGAGGTCGGTGATTAGGCCTAATGGGGAGAAGTAAGTGCATTTAGTCTTTTTGTAGCTTTTGCCTTCACGTTTCTTCAAATATCTAATGTGTTGGCCTTGTCATACTGCAGGGGTTGGCATTACACCAATGGAGTCCGCAGGCCCAACACCGTCCTTGGTGTGCTTTGCCGACAAAATTTCCCGGGGTTTGTCAAGTTGCCCGATGAGGGTCAGCTTCCAGAGGTAGGATGGAACTAGGAGCACTACAAGGCTGCCCAGGCCCCGCCGGGGGAGGTGATCGACGATGTCTTGTGCCAAACGAGGGCCGACATGGTGATCAATAGCATTTGGATAATTTCTCCTTTACGCAATAAAAAATAAAAAATAGCTAATTATTGTACTAATCAGTGTTGTCTCGTTTGATTGCAGACCTTCTGTAGGTGTGAGGAGGGATACGAGGAGGCTGCTGCAAATGTTATCGATACCGAGTGCAAGCTCCTATTACAGAACTTACGCCACGAGGCTCGGGTGCAGGCTGTTCGAGACTACTACGCCACGCGTGGTATTAAGAAGGACAAGCCGTCATGCCGCGATAAGTTTCTGAAGAAGCATCAGTACATGAAGGTAATTATCTATTCTTAAGGCCTTGTACTTAGTTTCCTTGATTTGATTCGTAGGTTTAGCGCTCAAATTTCTCTTTACTAACTTAGGTGCCCCCGAGATGGTGTGCGGATAAGATGGATTGTTGGGAGGTGTTGGTGGATGAGTGGTGCACAGGCCAATGGCGAGCCATCCACGACATTGCGAAGGACCGGCGTGCCCAAATGGTTGGTGCGCCACACCATCAAGGCAGCACCAACTTATTTCAGTTCAAGCGGAACTGGGTTATGTGGTTTGCTTCATTTTTCATACAATTCATTCTTCATGCTAGCTTGAGCCCTTTACTAATACTTTGTTCCTCTCTTTTAGGCGAAGCACAATAACAAGGAGGTGCCAGAGGTGTACGATCTCTACGCCATGGCCCATACTGCCTCGTACAAGAAGGCCAGGGCATTCTCTAAGTCAGACCTCGATCATCCGGAAAAGTTCACCAACATCTCCTCCCACCACAAGCTCAAGAGGTACAACAAGGAGGGGAAGGCAAGGAAAGGGGAAGACTTTAACCCGAGCCAACATCCTTTTGATCCAGAGCTGGTAATGATATCTGGTGGCAGGAGGCCCCGTGGCTCGATAGCCATTGGAGATGGAGTGATATGTTGTCCTCTCACTCTCCCGGAGATTAAGGCGCGCCAAATGAGCTCCTGTCCTGAGATAAGGCCTCGTCCAAGGCCAGTCGATCTCGCCATCGAGGTTAGTTATACAGACTCATCTATCTTTCCTCCATTACATTGTGTGTGTGGCCATCGATGATTACAATGCTAACGAGGAGTGGTGTTGCAGGCTGCTATTCAGAGAGAGAGAGGGTGAAAACCCAGGCGCTTATGGAGGAGAGGGACCAGCTGGCAGCGGAGCAGCAACTGTCCATGGAGCAAAAGATGGCTCGGTTGTTGGAGGAGGAGAGGGAATGGAACGAGGCATATCACCGGGCCATGTACGAGCTCTTCGTGGTAAGTTTCTTCTTCATATTAGACAAATCATGCATGTAATGTTCGTTTCCTTACTAACTAATATGACTGACTTGTCAAAACCAAATGTGCAGTCTATGTGCGAGAAGACCGGGCAGACCCCTCCGCAGATGCCAGTCATTACCGCGACGGGAACGGTGAGTTTCATTTGAATGGTCATTAGTTACTAGTCTTAACATTTGAGTTTCATCATGCTAATGAGACATTGCAAATGATCTTTGGTGCAGCATAACTCCCGAGCCGCATCACACAACGCTTCTCCAGGGTATCTTTCTCCAGGTGAAAGCGGCCCGAGCAACCCCGGTGCTTCACCTCCGTGATGACGAGGACGGTAAGCTTTCTCTAGTGTTTAGGTTAACAAATGCATACTTAGCTTCGTACATGCTAGTTAGCCCTAATATGCCACTTACTTGGCTCATTTTCCCAAACAAAGACATACTTAGCTAATTATCCTCCAAAATGACATAATTAGCTTATTTAATTCATTTATGACATAATTAGCTTAGTTAGGTAAAAAATAGCATAATAACCTTGGTTAGGTCATAAATGTCATATACTTAGCTTGTTTTCCTCCAAATTGACATAATAAGCTTAGTTAGCTCAAAAATGGCATAATTACCTAAGTTAGCTTAATAATGACCTATACTTACCCTATTTACTTCATTTATGACATAATTAGCTTAAGAAAGAGAAGAAATAGAAAGAATAAAAGAAGAAGAATGAGAAGGAAAAGGATAAAAGAGAGAAGAGAGAAGAGGAAGAAAATATATTCTTATTCTTCCTTTTTCTCTTCTTTCTTTTTCTCCATCTTCTACTTCTTCTTCTTCTTCTTCTTCTTCTTCTAGTCTTCTTCTTCTTCTTATTTTAGTCTTCTTCTTCTTTTAGTCTTGTTCTTCTTCTTATTGTTATTATTATTCTTCTAACTGTCTTAATTACTTCATTTTTGCAGATTTGATTCACTTGGAATCTAGCATTGATGGACTGCTAGTGTTTACCTTTTGTTTTCATTGATGGAAGCTAGCAGATTTGATGAACAATGTGAAACTATGTGTGCATATATGGATGAACAATGTGAAACTATGTATTTTGCTAGCCTATGTGTTCTCTTGTTAAATATTTCATGATGATGTTGGATACATGGCCTATGCCTCTTTTCTGAAACTATATATATCATATATGTGCTGTGCAAATGCAGGGAAACAACAGAAAACAAACAAAAAGGGGCAATACAGGCACTTTGCCGTCTACCAGCCGACGACAAAGCCCTTTGTTGTCTGCCAGCCGACGGCAAAGGTGCCACGTGGCAGCAGCCTGTGCAACCTGGGAGCACCAGGTCTGACCCATTTGGTCACTTTATCGTCCGCTGGCAGACGGCAAAGATAGGCCAGGCAGACGGCAAAGTTTTGGGCAGGGGGTGACGTGATGCCGCCATGCTGATGACATCACCGGGCTGACAGCAAAGTTTCCCGTCAGCTGGCCGACGACAAAGTATGCCGTTAGCCACCTAACGGGGCTAAAAACCATACGTTGCCATCCATGGCCTTTGTCGTCCGCCAGCTGACGGCAACAAATCTTTGCCGTCTGTTGTGGTTTGGCTAACGACAAACAACCTCATTGCCGGCACCAACAGTGCCGAAACTGGTGCCGTCAGCCAGCGGATGGCAAAGACGTTTGTCGTTCGTGGACTGGTCCTTTACCATCCGCCATGGCAGACAGCAAAGAAGCTGATTCATGTAGTGATTGTACCTATTCACCCCCTCTAGGTCCATCTCGATCCTTTCACAGAGCCTGTGAACAGTTGCTCTACATAAGTAAATACTGCTTTTAACTTCACAAATGGCAGCCTCACAAGGTTCTGATCTTTTCGTCCTACGAACAAAGACAAATGGATAAATGAGCCGGCATATCGTCATAACCCGAAATTTAAATAGAAGACAGTTTCAATGGCCATACCAAAAAATGCAGTCAACATCTCGTTTATTTGCTTCATGAGGGTCAAGTGCTCCTCCTTCACAGAACCAAGTTGATTTTCAACTTCTTCAGCACACTTCAGAAGGGCGGCTTTTTCCTGTTCAAAATTCTTCCTGGTCTATTCGAGAAGTTCATTTGCTTGGCGGGTAGAATCTTCAAGGCGAGATGCTAAAAGTTCTACATCAGCCTTTAGCTTCTTCTCTTCTTTGAGCTGTTTCTACAGTTTGACAACAACAGATTCAGCATCTTCCAAAGATCCCTGTCAAACATACTACATTATCAAAATTTATTCCTACAAAGACTCGAGCCGCCTTAGAAAGGCGACTCGACCCTTGGGGGCTACAGCAATTCAAAGTTGTTTTTATCCTACAAAGTCCCATGCAGTTGCGAGCAATCCACATGGCACTTGGGGGCTAATGTACCATTTTCTTTGCTATACAACAACAAGACCTGGCTATCTTAAAAAGATAAGCCGGCCCTCGGGGGCTACATCGGCGTTATATTTTCAAATCAACAAAAGTTCTGACTCATTATCATCATAATGTCTCGGCCCTTGGGGGCTAGGGTTGCTTCTTATAAAAAAACACATTGAAGGACCAGCTCACAATTTTCATACTAAGCTTGCCCTTGGGGGCTAAAGAGAGTATACAAGCTAAAACGATAAAGGGAGAGTTTCACCTCATATTTTTCTTTGAGAGTATTAACCAAGTTGATTTCAATTACACGGCTCTCAGTTATCCGGGTCAAATACTACTGATACACGTCTTCAGTGTCAAAAGTAGAAAGATCAGGAAGTTCTAGCTTGGCTTTTCCTTTCTCCAAATTCACCGGCTCATCTTTGGCTATAGTTTTGGCCAAAACGTTTGAAGGACCAGGAGTATGAAAACTTTCCTTCACAACAATGACCTCCTAAGTATCCTTGCTAGTTGATGGAGCGGTATCATTCACATTGGCCACAGGGCTAGCAGGATGAGGAGGACCTGGCGGGCGAGAAGCTGGCTCAGATGACATGCCTTGGTTTTCTGCTGGCATTTCCATAAACACCGGCTCGTCAGTATGAGCCATTTCTACATCAGCAGCCGGCTCAATCCTCACATCCGGATTATCCTTGCGAGAAGGTTCGACGTGAGTTGTCGTTCTTCTGGTGGGGGGTTCAGGGTATGTTGGCCTGCAGCACCGAAAGATGACCTGGCAGAATGCTTTGTCAAAACAGCTTTGGCCCTGCAGACGTCAAGAATCAAATATTAGATCAAGAAAAAACAAAGCCCGGGTCAAAAAGATAAAGTCAGTTCAAGTGCAGACTTACCCGCGGTTGATGATAAAGGCGGGAAGTTGCGTCGCTGTCAAGTCGCCAGAGGAAGGAGAAGATTCCTGATAAAGTGAATTTGAAGGACTAAGAGGCTGCTTAAAAAGACCGGCCTTAGGACGAGAGGTGGTTGGACTATGCGGCACCTCAACGCGTTGTTTAGGAGCAACTGGCCCATGGGCAAGCCAGGCTCTATGTCGCCCGAACTGCTTCGGGTCTTGTGTTTCGACTGGCCGGTGTGTTGAGTTTTCTTCAAAATAAAGTTTGGGTCAAAGTGAGCGTCTAGATGTGAAAACTTAACTTTCCTGACGTTTCGTCTTGGCCTCCTCATGATATATGTTTCTAATGAGTCGGAGGAAAATGAAATTACCTCAATGTCACTGGCTTGACTAGTCCCGATGTTATCCTGATAAGAGGATGCATCAGCAAGTCTGATAAACAAATGACCAAGAGAGTCAAGTTATACATCATATTCCTCCCCTAAAGACGACTCATGGGTCGGGTCATCCATTTGACCCGATGAAGCAGTAGCAACAGTCTTGGATGTAACTTTCCAAAAATCAGAGTTTGCCTGCAACAATGCAAGCCGGACAATAAGTATAATGCCTTAAAACGGAATTGAAAGGAATCAAGACATGGTTCATGTAATACATACTGGAGGAGCTGGGTTATTCTAAAAGAATGGGGCCAACCCGGTCATACTTCATTTCTCTTTGGAATCAGCAAAAAACTTTTTGACAAGCTTGTTGATGGCATTGTCAGACAAGTCCTTTTTGCTGAAGCATTGCACGTCCTTAAAATCGCCTCTTACACCAACAGGCTAGACCCGCCAAGTTACTCAGCATCGCATCAGGTCAATTCCAGTAAGGCCATGGGCTGTCAAGGCTTTCAGCCTTACCAGTATTGGCGCCAGCAATTTTCGTTCTTCATCAGTAGGCCAACCCGGGAATTCAGTAGCGGGAGGCAACCTATCCAGTCTATAACCCGACAAAGGATTCTGATTTGCACGGGCGGTGTTCTTACAATAGAACCAAGTTTTGTTCCATCCTTTGGGATGACTCTCCAACTTAGTATCAGGAAATGGACTATTCTTTCTCATTTGGATAGAGACACCACCAAGTTCCACATTGGGGCTGTCTTTTACTTTAGTCTGACGATTGAGATAAAAGAACTCTCTAAAAAGAGTCACTAACGGCTCAATCTGGAGATATACTTCACACAATACTTGAAACTGACAAATACTGGTCATTGAGTTGGGTCCAATGTCTTGGGGTCTGAGATTAAAGAAATTTAAAAGGTCCCTAAAGAATTTTGAGCCGGGTGGCCGAAACCCTCTATGCAAGTGGTCTACAAAACAAAGTATTTCTCCTTGGCCAGGTTGAGGAGAAGAATCCTCGTCAGGTGCTCGCCAACTGATTTCTTTCCGAGCCGACAAAAGACCTTGGTCGACAAGGTTCTTTAGGGTGAGTACAGACTCTTGGGATCTGACCCAACCACAAGTTTTGCTAGTCTTGGGAGGCATGCTGATTTTTGCAGATCAAGCTACAGGTTAAAGCAGAAAATATATATTTTAAGTCGCTTGTGGAAGACACAAGTTTTTGGACAAATTGATAAGCCGACGAAGGAACCGATAGAACAAAATACAAAGATCAGTTAAGGAGATCATTTTATTAGTCGGCCATGAAAGAAAGGAAATAAGCCAACGTACTTTCGAGTTAAATTGAGAGCAGTTCAAAGAACCTATCAAGACTTAGTGGAAAATTTTACCTACAAACAAGTTTCTACCAAAGTCGCAGTATAGATGGATCTAATGTATGCAGAGGAAATGAAAATAAACGCTCAAGAAACAGTAGAGTCACCAAAGCTAAAGTGCTTATAAGATCTCATCGGTGCACCATTCCGGATCTATTTTGCAAAAACACGGCAAAGATTGGGCTAAAACTATACCACGAATCCTACGGATCTACAACGGCCTTTTGGATGAACGGGATGAACAAATGATGAACGCCGGAGAGGTAGCCAAACCCTAATGGGGAAAGGGGACTTACCAGATCTCGGTAGAAGAAAGATGAAGATGATCACGTCTCCTCAGGCAACCACAGACGAGCTCCAATGATGGCGGCAGCATAGCTCGGCGGTCCGGTGCAGGCTTCAGCTCTGGTGAGCTGGAGTGACATTTGGAGGCGCGAGGAGGAAGAAGGAGTAAAAAGTGAAAGAGGGGGCCCCGTGGTCTATTTATATGGAGGAGAACCCGAAGAGGCACACCGGAAAAATGGGTTGTTACCGTGATTAATGGCTGCATAGGCGCCTCGATTCCCGTGCCTGACTAGATTTGACGCCTGTTTGAAAAAGATTCGTAATGATGATGTTCTGACAACACGGGCAACATGATGACGTCATGGCGGCCAAAGACTAAAAATATACCAAGTTCAGGGAAGAAGCGAATAACTTGGGAGGATAAGACGCCGGCTCAAAAGCGTATCCTCTATACATTTATGACACGATGGTTATTTTTTCAAAAAGTGAGTTTGATATGAATAAATTCATGTCAAACTATGGGGCTAATGTTGGGGTTATACCCCTCGGATAACCCGCCATACAGATATAACCCGACCGGAACTTTGGCTGGTTTATAAAGATAAAGGTTGCCATTGCCTTATGGGCCGCTGGAGAAGATGACGGCTTGACGGGAGGGTGGCGCGCTCCGCCAAAGGCTGGCTCATGGACTGGGCTTAGCAGGCCGGCTTAACGAAGATGTGAGTTAGATCCAGGACCTGTAAAACAAGGTATGTAGGAATCATATTAGGTCATGGGGCGTTATACGACCCAGACTCCATTGTACCCTCGGGGCATCCACCTATATATAAAGGGGAGCACCCAAGGAGGAAAGATCAAGTAAGAAGAAACCCTCGAGAGCTAGGTTAGCGATTACGCACCCGTGTAATCGAGATCATCATCAATACATACAAAGCAGGACGTAGGCTTTTACCTCCATCGGAGGGGCCGAACCTGGGTAAACTCGCATCTCTCATTTCCCGATCAACCCCTTCAAGCCGCCACCTAGTTGCGATGGCCTCGCACCTAAGTTCTGGGTCGAGGACATCTATCGTGACAAAACCACGATAGTGCAAGTGTTTGATTCTATATGTGCAAGTGCTGATGACGGGATTTTGCGTGATTCTCCTATTGGTTCGATAACGCTGGTTATCACTGAGGGAAATAAGTATCTCTACTATGTTGCATGTCCTCTCCTCTTCGGGGAAAACCCAACGCAGTTTACAAGTCGCAATCTCATCCAATCCCATCACCGTCCAGCAAGCCTACAAAGGAATTACTCATTCCCCATGGTGAGCATCACAGGGGTGTTGATGGAGAAGGGTTGGTGATGATAACGGCGACAAATCCCCCTCTCTGGAGCCCCAAACGGAGTCCAGATCAGCCCTCCCAAGGAAGAACCAGAGGTGGCGGCGGCTCTGTCTCGTAAAATACAATGAAAACTGCTCTCCTATATTTTTCTCGGGAAATAGGATTTTATAGGACTGTAATTAGGGTCGGCGGATCCATGTGGGCCTCCCAAGGCAAGAGGGCACACCCATGATGGGTGGACGCCCCCAGCTGCCACCAGTTGCCTTGGCGGTGGCTGGTGGCCCCCTACAGTGGTTCTTCGCTCCAATATTCATTATATATTCCAGAAAAAATCTCCAAAAAGTTTCGTCCAATTCTGAGAACTTTTATTTATGCACAAACAAATACCATGGTAGTTGTGCTGAAAACAATGTCACTCCGGGTTAGTTTCATTCAAATCATGAAAATTAGATTCCAGAACAAGAGCAAAAGTGTTTTGAAAAGTAGATACGTTGGAGACATATCAGGCAGCAATGCGTCTCGTAAGCTTCTGTACTCCGTTCATGTTGGCCAGCTTGGACAAAGAGGTGATTGCCCGAATTTTATCCGGGTTGGCCTTAATGCCATGCTCAGAAACTAGAAAACCCAGTAATTTTCATGCTGGGACACCGAAAACACATTTGGCTCGGTTCAACTTCATCTGGTATACTCATGATACGTCTCCAACGTATCGATAATTTATGAAGTATTCATGCCATATTTACCTATGTTTACAATATTTTTATATGGTTTTGATGCTCTTTTATATGATTTAATGGAACTAACCCGGACTTATGATACTTGTGATCTGCGTTGGGTTTTTCGTGAAGAGGAACGGGTGATGCAGCACAATATAGGTAAGTATTTCCCTCAGTAGTGAACCAAGGTTTATCGAACCAATAGGAGTAACGGTCAACCACCGTCTTCAGCGACTGCACACAAAAGAGCAAACACTTGCACCCAACACGGGCAAGAGGGTTGTCAATCCCCTTGGACTCGTTATCTGCAAGCAAGTAAAGTGTGGAGATGAAAGTTGATAATTGCAAAATAAATAAAAAGGAAATAAATTGCAACAAGTAAACTGTAGCATACGGTGAATAGACCCGGGGGGCATAGTTTCCCTAGTGGCATCGCTCATGAAAGTAAGCATACGGTGGGTAAACAAATTACTGTTGGGCAATTGATAGAAAAGCGCATAGTTATGTGATATTCACGGCAATGATCATGTGTATATAGGCATCAAGTCCATAAGAAAATAGGCCGACTCCTGCCTGCACCTATTACTATTACTCCACCCATCGACCGCTATCCAACATGCATCTAGAGTATTAAGTAAAACAGAGTAATGCTTGGAGAACAATGACATGATGTAGACAAAGATAATTCAATTAATATGAACTAACCCCATCGTTTTATACTTAGTGGCAACAACACAAAGACGTATTTTGTCCCCTACTTTGCCACTAGGATATAGAAATTCGTCAGGTTGAACCCACTACAACGCACCCCTCTCACAGAAGAAATATCAATCTAGTTGGCCAAACTATTTCAATAGATCCGAGAGATTTATGAAGCTATAATAATCATGCAAATAAGAATCATAATAGAATTTAGAGAAGACTCAAATCTTTTATCATGAATAATCTAAACATAAACCCAAAATTCATCGGATCCCAACAAACGCACCGCACAAAAGAATTACATCGAATAGATCACCGCGAAGATGCGGTGAACTTTGTATTGAAGATCAAGAGAGAGAGAGAGAGATATCCATCTAGGTACTAACTACGAACCCATAGGTCTATGGTGAACTACTCACACATCACCATGGGAGCAGCAAGGATGATGTAGAGGCCCTCCGTGATCGATCCCCCCTCCGACAGGGCACCGGAACACGGCTCCAGATGGGCACATGGCGGAACGGAGACTTGCGGCGGCGGAAAAGTGTTTATGGAGACTCTCTAGTTTTTTTGGAATATATGTGAATTTATAGGTCAGAGAGGGGCACTGGGAGGTGCCCGAGGGGGGCACGAGGCAACAGGGCGTGACCTACCCCATGGGCACTCCCTGTTGGCTCGTGCCTCCCTCGTGGGGCCTCTGGTCTCCTCCCGAAGCTTCTAGGTCTTCTTTTGGTCCAAAAAAATAATATTAAATTTTTGTGGCAATTGGACTTCGTTCGGTACTGTAAACCTGAAAAGCCAAAAACATGCAGAAAACAGCAACTGCCACTGGGCGCTGGGTTAATAGGTTAGTGCTCAAAAATAATATTAAATGGTAAATAAACACCCAAAAAGTATACTAGAATGGTAATATAATAGCATGGAACAATCAAAAATTATAGATACGTTGGAGACGTATCAACTAACATTGTTTTGAGCATAATTACTGTGGTGGTGTTTTTGTGCAGAAAATAAAATTCTCGGAATCGCCCGAAACTTTTTGATGATTTTTTCTGGAACATATAAGAAATACTGGAGCGAAGAACCACCTGAGGGGGGCATCGGTTTCCCCCAAGGCAACAGGGTGCGTCCATCCCCCCAGGGCACGCCCTGTTACCTTGGGACCACCTCGTGGCTCCGTTTCACGTGATTCCAACGCTGAAAAAATCCTATAAATAGAGACCCCCCCCCCCCCCCGAAAGTTAACCTAGAACTTCTGCCCGCCGCCGCAAGCCTCTCTACCAAAGAAATCTCATCCCGAGCCCTGTTCTGGCACCCTGCCGGAGGGGGAAATCATCACCGGAGGCCATCTTTATCATCCCGACGGTCTCCATGATGAGGAGGGAGTAGTTCACCCTTGGGGTTGAGGGTATGTACCAGTAGCTATGTGTTTGATCTCTCTCTCTGTCTCTCTCTCTCTCTCTCTCGTGTTCTTGAGATGTCACAATCTTGATGTATCACGAGCTTTGTTAATATAGTTTGATCATACGGTGTGCTTCACTTGCTATCTTGATGTGATGAATTGAATCTTTCCCTTTGAGATTTTGTTATGTTGGATTGAATACTCTGGGTTTGAGAACACTTGATGTATGTCTTGCATGTGGATACCCATGGTGACAATGGGGTATTCTATTAATTCACTTTATATATGTTATGGCATCAACTTGCGGATTCCGGTGACATTGGGGGATCTATGCACATGGGTTGACACACGTTTTCATCCTACCTTCTCCCATAGAAATCTTGGGGCACTCTTTGAAGTTCTTTGTGTTGGATTTAATACGATGAATCTGAAATTGTTCGATGCATGTTGAATAATTAAACCATGGATACTTGTGGTGACATTGGAGTATCTAGGTGACATTAGGGTTGATTGATGCGTATCATATGGTGTTATTTTAGTACGAACTCTAGGGCTGTTTGTGACACTTATAGGAATAGCCCAATAGATTGATCGGAATGGATAACTTTGAGGTGGTTTACTACCTAGAACAATTTCATCTTATGTTATCCGATATATAGGAACTTTTGAGTGATTATGTATCACACGTTGAGGGATGGTTATATGATTCAATTATGTTAGCACTGCTGAGAGATTGCACCAGCGAAAGTATGAACCCTAGGCCTTGTTTCTAAGCATTGAATTACCGTTTATGCTCACTTTTACTACTTGTTACCTTGCTGTTTTTATATTTTCAGATTACAACAACCTACATCTACTATCCATACTACACTTGTATCACCATATCTTCACCGAACTAGTGCACCTATACAATTTACCATTGTATTGGGTGTGTTGTGAACACAATAGATTTCTTCTATTTTATTGCAGGGTTGTTTGAGAGACACCATCTTCATCCTACACCTCCCAAGGATTGATAAACCTTAGGTCATCCACTTGAGGGGAAATTGCTACAGTCCTACAAAACTCTGCGTTTGGAGGCCCAACAGAGTCTACAAGAATAAAGTTGTGTAATAGACATTGATGACCCACAAGTATAGGGGATCTATCATAGTCCTTTCGATAAGTAAGAGTGTCGAACCCAACGAGGAGCAGAAGGAAATGACAAGCGGTTTTCAGTAAGGTATTCTCTGCAAGCACTGAAATTATCGGTAACAGATAGTTTTGTGATAAGATAATTCGTAACAGGTAGCAAGTAACAAATGTAGCAAAGGTGCAGCAAGGTGGCCCAATCCTTTTTGTAGCAAAGGACAAGCCTGGACAAACTCTTATATAACGCAAAGCGCTCCCGAGGACACATGGGAATTACTGTCAAGCTAGTTTTCATCATGCTCATATGATTCGCGTTCGTTACTTTCATAATTTGATATGTGGGTGGACCGGTGCTTGGGTGCTGCCCTTACTTGGACAAGCCTCCCACTTATGATTAACCTCTCTTGCAAGCATCCGCAACTACGAAAGAAGAATTAAGATAAATCTAACCATAGCATGAAATATATGGATCCAAATCAGCCCCTTACGAAGCAACGCATAAACTAGGGTTTAAGCTTCTGTCACTCTAGCAACCCATCATCTACTTATTACTTCCCAATGCCTTCCCATAGGCCCAAATAATGGTGAAGTGTCATGTAGTCGACGTTCACATAACACCACTAGAGGAGAGACAACGTACATCTCATCAAAATATCGAACGAATACCAAATTCACATGATTACTTATAACAAGACTTATCCCATGTCCTCAGGAACAAACGTAACTACTCACAAAGCATATTCATGTTCATAATTAGAGGAGTATTAATTATAATTAAGGATCTGAACATATGATCCTCTACCAAGTAAACCAACTAGCATCAACTATAAGGAGTAATCAACACTACTAGCAATCCACAGGTACCAATCTGAGGTTTTGAGACAAAGATCGGATACAAGAGATGAACTAGGGTTTGGAGAGGAGATGGTGCTGGTGAAGATGTTGATGGAGATTGACCCCCTCTCGATGAGAGGATCATTGGTGATGACGATGGCTTCGATTTCCCCCTCCGGGAGGGAAGTTTCCCCGGCAGAACAGCTCCGCCGGAGCCCTAGATTGCTTCTGCCCAGGTTCTGCCTCGAGACGGCGGCGCTTCGTCCCGAAAGCTCTCTTATGATTTTTTCCAGGACAAAACCCTCCATATAGCAGGAGATGGGCACCGGAGTCCTGCCAGGGGTCCCACAAGCCACAGGGGCGCGCCCAGGGGGGTAGGGCGCGCCCCCCTGGCTTGTGACCACCTGGTGGGTCCCCTTTGGTATTTCTTTCGCCCAATATTTTTTATATATTCCAAAATAATTCTCCGTAACTTTTCAGGACTTTTGGAGTTGTGCAAAATAGGTCTCTCATATTTGCTCCTTTCCAGTCCAGAATTCCAGCTGCCGGCATTCTCCCTCTTCATGTAAACCTTGTAAAATAAGAGAGAAAATGTATAAGTATTGTACCATAATGTGTAATAACAGCCCATAATGCAATAAATATCAATATAAAAGCATGATGCAAAATGGGTGTATCAACTCCCCCAAGCTTAGACCTCGCGTGTCCTCAAGTGAAAGCCGAAATCGATAAATATGTCCACATGTTTAGAGATAGAGGTGTCGATAAAATAAAATACGGACATGGGAGCATCATGATCATCTTTAGAACAGCAATACTTATTGATATATAATTTCTTATACTAGAGTAACAATTCATTCACAAGGTAAAGTATGAATCGAGAACTCTATTGAGAACCAACAAACTATGATCTTAGTCATTGAAGCAATTGCAATTTATCATAACATCGGAAAGAGTCAATATAAGAGCTTGTAAAGCAAATCCACATACTCAATCATCTTTTAGTCTTTCATAATTGCTAACACTCACGCGGTACTTATGAGGTCAAAGCTTCAATTGGCACAGAGAAAGATAGGGGCTTATAGTTTTGCCTCCCAACTATTTACCTCAAGGGTAATGTCAACAGAAATAACTCACGATCACCCACATCCAAGTGGATATATGTGTCTAGATCATTCCCCAACACATGACGCTTGCCAAGAGAAAAAGGCGAAATAAAGGAAGCGGTGAGGATCACCACGACTCTTGCATAAAGGTAAGTACTAGAAAGTAAAAGTAACATATAGGCCCTTCGCAGAGGGAAGCAGAGGTTTTCATGCGCTTTTACAATTGGATGGGCAATCTCTTAATGCAAAAGAACATCACTTTATATTGCCTCTTGTGATAAAGAACTTTATTATGCAGTCTGTCGCTTTTATTTCTTCCATATCACAAGTTCGTATGAAGTTTATTTTCCTCACACTAATAGATCATACATATTTAGAGAGCAATTTTTTATTGCTTGCACCGATGACAACTTACTTGAAGGATCTTACTCAATCCATAGGTAGGTATGGTGGACTCTCATGGCAAAACTGGGTTAAGGGTGTTTGGATGCACAAGTAGTATCTCTACTTGGTGCGGAAGTTTTGGCTGATATGGGGTGGAAGCAAGCGTCACATGTTAGAGGATCCATGACAATATAACTTCTATTCGGAAATAAGCAAACATAACTCATTATGTTGTCTTCCTTGTCCAACATCAACTTCTTAGCATATAATATTTTAATGAGTGCTCACAATCATAAAAGATGTCCAAGATAATATATTTATATGTGAACCTCTCTTTCTTTATTACTTTCTTTTAATTGCAGCAATGACCAATCGCTATGTTTGTCAACTCACAACAAATTTCAATCGACATACTTCTTATATGTGAAGTCGTCACTCCCCATAAGATCATCATATATACTCTTTGCTTTTATTCTATTCTTCTTCCTATTTCTTTTTCTCAAGATCATAGCAAGCAAGCAAAGCCCTCAACTCAAAACTACTTTTTATTATATAACTCTCGGACTCGCTTACATCGGGGGAACATAAAGCAAAACTCAAAAATAGATCACACAAAAAACTTTATTCTACTAGATCAAGATGTAACCGAAAGGATTGAACTGAGAAAAACGATAAAAGTAAAAGATGTGATGGTGATATGATACCGGGGCACCTCCCCCAAGCTTGGCACAAGCCAAGGGGAGTGCCCATACCCATGTGTTTAGTTGTCTTCCTTCGGAGGTGGTGATGTTGGAGTTGTTGATGAGGTTGGAAGCTTGTCCTCCGTCTTCCAAGGCATAGGCTCACCATCGTAAAAAGATGAACGGGTCTCCGGGATCCTCAAATCTGCAGCCAAACTCATTCTCTTAAATCTGTATTCATACTCACAGTTTTGGTTTTGCAGGTCATAGATCTGGGCTTGGAGATGCTCGATTTTCTCGTAAAGCTTAAAGATGTGCTCCCCAATGTCCTTGGCGTCCAGCTTGTGCTTATGGGTAAACTCCGCGATCATCATGTGATTGGCATTGAGTCCGCGTTCCACCATCCCTTGGCACTTGAAGACTTGCTGCTCCATTGCTTCGAGCCTTGTTTCCACGCTTCCGGTCTTCTTTGGCCCCTCAACATCACGGATGTGCAGCACCCCCTCACGCATCTCAATTGTTTGGGGGTGTCGCAGCACCTCCGCAAGGTAGGGGTTGATGACCTTCTCGAAGAACTTGTCCTTCGAAGCACTTGGGGACGTCATGGCGATCTAAATCTGTCCGGAAAAACAACAAAAACAAGAACAGAGGATTTTTTCCATGGTACGGTGGTCAAAACCTTCGGGAGATTATATAATGAATTTTTACCGACCTAAAGGAGCATACCACATGAAAATGGAGTCCGGATGGGTACACGGGGTGGCCACAAGCCACAGGGCCGCGCCCAGGGAGGGTAGGGCGCGCCCCCCTGGCTTGTCGCCTCCTCGTGCACTTTTTGGACTACTTTAAATTTTCCTAATTTTTTAAATATTCCAAAACAGAGAAAAAATTGCTATTGAAAAAGTTTTGGAGTCGGTTTGCTTACCGTACCACATACCTATTCCTTTTCAGAGTCTGAAACGTTCTGGTAGGTCTCCCTAATGTACTCCTCCGGAGTTATGGTATTGATAATATTGGTTTCAACATTTATGGGAGTACCTGAGATATAATGTTTGATTCTTTGCCCGTTTACCACCTTCGGATTTGTGCCTTCGGCATTGTTGATCTTGATGGCACCGGAACGATACACTTCCTCGATAATGTAAGGCCCTTCCCATTTAGAGAGAAGTTTTCCTGCAAAAAATCTTAAACGAGAATTGTATAGCAAGACATGGTCACCTACATTGAATTCACGCTTTTGTATCCTTTTATCATGCCATCTCTTAACCTTTTCTTTAAACAACTTGGCATTCTCATAGGCCTGGGTTCTCCATTCATCAAGTGAGCTAATGTCAAATAACCTCTTCTCACCAGTAAGTTTGAAATCATAGTTGAGCTCTTTAATTGCCCAATAAGCTTTATGTTCTAGTTCTAGAGGTAAGTGACATGCTTTACCATAAACCATTTTATACGGAGACATACCCATAGGGTTTTTGTAAGCAGTTCTATAAGCCCATAATGGATCATCAAGTTTCTTAGACCAATTCTTTCTAGATCTATTAACAGTCTTTTGCAAGATCAATTTAATTTCTCTATTGCATAATTCTACTTGACCACTAGACTGAGGATGATAAGGAGATGCAATTCTATGATTAACATCATACTTAGCAAGCAATTTACAGAAAGCACCATGAATAAAGTGTGAACCACCATCAGTCATTAAATATCTGGGGACTCCAAATCTAGGGAAAATAACTTCTTTAAGCATTTTAATAGAAGTGTTATGATCAGCACTACTAGTTGGAATAGCTTCTACCCACTTAGTAACATAATCAACAGCAACTAGAATATGAGTATACCCGTTGGACTTTGGAAAAGGTCCCATATAATCAAAACCCCAAACATCAAATGGTTCAATAACAAGAGAGTAATTCATAGGCATTTCCTAACGTCTACTAATATTACCAATTCTTTGACATTCATCACAAGACAAGACAAACTTACGAGCATCCTTGAAGAGAGTAGGCCAATAAAAACCAGATTGTAATACCTTGTGTGTAGTTCTATCTCCAGCGTGGTGTCCTCCATAGGCCTCGGAATGACACTTGTGTAGGATCTGTTCCTGTTCATGCTCAGGTACATGATACGTCCATTTTGCATCATGCTTTTATATTGATATTTATTGCATTATGGGCTGTCATTACACATTATGGTACAATACTTATGCCTTTTCTCTCTTATTTTACAAGGTTTACATGAAGAGGGAGAATGCCGGCAGTTGGAATTCTGGACTGGAAAAGGAGCAAATCTGAGATACCTATTCTACACAACTCCAAAAGTCCTGAAAATCTACGGGGAATTATTTTGGAATATATAAAAAATATTGGGCGGAAGAAATACATCAGGGGGCCCACCAGGCAGTCACAAGCCAGGGGGGCGCGCCCTACCCCCCTGGGCGCGCCCCTGTGGCTTGTGGCCCACCTGGCAGCCCTCCGGTGCCCATCTTCTGCTATATGGAGGGTTTTGAACTGGAAAAAATCATAACAGAGCTTTTGGGGCAAAGCGCCGCCGTCTCGAGGCGGAACTTGGGCAGAACCAATCTAGGGCTCCAGCGGAGCTGTTCTGCCGGGGAAACTTCCCTCCCAGAGGGGGAAATCGAAGCCATCGTCATCACCAACGATCCTCTCATCGAGAGGGGGTCAATCTCCATCAACATCTTCACCAGCACCATCTCCTCTCCAAACCCTAGTTCATCTCTTGTATCCGATCTTTGTCTCAAAACCTCAGATTGGTACCTGTGGGTTGCTAGTAGTGTTGATTACTCCTTGTAGTTGATGCTAGTTGGTTTACTTGGTGGAAGATCATATGTTCAGATCCTTGATCATCATTAATACTCCTCTGATTATGAACATGAATATGCTTTGTGAGTAGTTACATTTGTTCCTGAGGACATGGGATAAGTCTTGTTATAAGTAATCATGTTAATTTGGTATTCGTTCGATATTTTGATAAGATGTATGTTGTCTCTCCTCTAGTGGTGTTGTGTGAACGTCGACTACATGACACTTCATCATTATTTGGGCCTAGGGGAAGGCATTGGGAAGTAATAAGTAGATGATGGGTTGCTAGAGTGACAAAAGCTTAAACCCTAGTTTATGCGTTGCTTCGTAAGGGGCTGATTTGGATCCACATGTTTCATACTATGGTTAGATTTATCTTAATTCTTCTTTCGTAGTTGCGGATGCTTGCGAGAGGGGTAAATCATAAGTGGGAGGCTTTTCCAAGTAAGGGCAGCACCCAAGCACCGGTCCACCCACATATCAGATTACCAAAGTAACGAACGCGAATCATATGAGCATGATGAAAACTAGCTTGACAGAAATTCCCATGTGTCCTCGGGAGCGCTTTGCTTTATATAAGAGTTTGTCCAGGCTTGTCCCTTACTACAAAAGGGATTGGGCCACCTTGCTGCACCTTTGTTACAATTGTTACTTGCTACTCGTTACGAATTATCTTATCACAAAACTATATGTTACCGATAATTTTAGTGCTTGCAGATAATACCTTACTGAAAACCGCTTGTCATTTCCTTCTGCTCCTCGTTGGGTCCGACACTCTTACTTATCGAAAGGACTACGATAGATCCCCTATACTGGTGGGTCATCAAGACTCTTTTCTGGCGCCGTTGCCGGGGAGTGAAGCTCCTTTGGTGAGTGGAACTTGGTAAGGAAAAATTTATATACTGTGCTGAAATTTACTGTCACTTGTTACTATGGAAAGTAATCCTTTGAGGGGCTTGTTCGGGGTATCTTCACCTCGACCGGAAGCACAAAGAGTTGCCCCTCAACCTACTGAACCTACTGAAAATATTTATTATGAAATTCCTTCGGGTATGATAGAGAAACTGCTAGCTAATCCTTATGCAGGAGATGGAACACTACATCCTGATTTGCATCTAATCTATGTGGATGAAGTTTGTGGATTATTTAAGCTTGCAGGTTTGCCCGAGGATGTTGTCAAGAAGAAGGTCTTTCCTTTATCTTTGAAGGAGAAGGCATTGACATGGTATAGGCCATGTGATGATATTGGATCATGGAACTACAACCGATTGAAATTGGAATTTCATCAGAAGTTTTATCCTATGCATCTGGTTCATCGTGATCGGAATTATATTTATAATTTTTGGCCTCGTGAAGGAGAAAGAATCGCTCAAGCTTGGTGGAGGCTTAAGTCAATGTTATACTCATGCCCCAACCATGAGCTCTCAAGAGATATTATTATTCAGAATTTTTATGCTCGGCTTTCTCATAATGATCGATCCATGCTCGACACTTCTTGTGGTGGTTCCTTTATGAAGAAGGATATTGAATTCAAATGGGACTTATTGGAAAGAAATAAATGCAACTCTGAAGATTGGGAACTCGACGAAGGTAAGGAGTCAGGTATAAACCTTAAGTTTGATTGTGTTAAATCTTTTATAGACACCGATGCTTTTCGTGAATTTAGCACTAAATATGGACTTGACTCTGAGATAGTAGCTTCTTTCTGTGAATCTTTTGCTACTCATGTTGATCTCCCTAAGGAGAAGTGGTTTAAATATCATCCTCCCATTGAAATGAAAGTAGTTGAACCTATTAAAGTTAAGGAGGAAACTATCACTTATAATGCTGATCCTGTTATTCCTACTGCTTACATTGAGAAACCACCCTTTCCTGTTAGGATAAAGGAACATGCTAAAGCTTCAACTGTGGTTCGTAAGAGTTGTATTAGAACACCTACACCCCCTGAACAAATTAAAGTTGAACCTAGTATTGCTATGGTTAAACATCTCTTGGTTGATAATATTGATGGGCATGTTATTCATTTCTGTGATGAAGCTGCTAGAATTGCTAGGCCTGATACTAAGAGTAAACATAGACCAGTTGTTGGCGTGCCTGTTGTTTCTGTTAAAATAGGAGATCATTGTTATCATGGCTTATGTGATATGGGTGCTAGCATGAGTGCAATTCCCTTTTCTTTATACAAAGAAATTATGCATGATATTGCACCAGTTGAACTAGAGGAAATTGATGTTACTATTAAGCTTGCTAATAGAGATACTATTGCACCAATGGGGATTGTTAGAGATGTTGAAGTCTTGGGTGGGAAAATAAAATATCCTACTGATTTTCTTGTTCTCGGTTCCCCACAAGATGATTTTTGTCCCATTATATTTGGCAGACCCTTCTTGAATACTGTTAATGCTAGGATTGATTGTGAAAAGGAAACAGTTACTGTGAGTTTTGGGGATGTGTCTCATGAGTTCAATTTCTCTAAATTTCGTAGACAACCCCATGACAAAGAATTGCCTAGTAAAGATGAAATTATTGGTCTTGTTTCTATTGCTGTGCCTCCTACTGATCCTTTAGAACAATATTTGCTAGACCATGAAAATGATATGCATATGAATGAAAGGAATGAAATAGATAAGATTTTCTTTGATCAGCAGCCTATTTTGAAACACAACTTACCTGTTGAAATACTTGGGGATCCTCCTCCACCCAAGGGTGATCCCGTGTTCGAGCTTAAACAATTACCTGATACTTTGAAATATGCTTATCTTGATGAAAAGGAGATATATCCTGTTATTATTAGTGCTAACCTTTCAGAGCATGAAGAAAAGAGATTATTGAAAACTCTGAGGAAGCACCGTGCTGCTATTGGATATACTCTTGATGATCTTAAGGGCATTAGTCCCACTCTATGTCAGCATAAAATTAATATGGAGCCTGATGCCAAACCAGTTATTGATCACCAACGACGGTTGAATCCTAAGATGAAAGAAGTGGTAAGAAAAGAAATACTAAAGCTTCTGGAGGCAGGTATAATTTATCCTGTTGCCGATAGTACATGGGTTAGTCCCGTTCACTGTGTCCCTAAGAAGGGAGGTATTACCGTTGTTCCTAATGATAAAAATGAATTGATCCCGCAAAGAATTGTTACAGGATATAGAATGGTAATTGATTTTAGGAAACTAAATAAGGCTACTAAGAAGGATCATTACCCTCTACCTTTTATTGATCAAATGCTAGAAAGACTATCCAAACATACACATTTCTGCTTTCTAGATGGTTATTCTGGTTTTTCCCAAATACCTGTGTCAAGAGAGGATCAAGAAAAAACCACTTTTACTTGCCCTTTCGGTACCTTTGCTTATAGACGTATGCCTTTTGGTTTATGCAATGCACCTGCTACCTTTCAAAGATGTATGATGGCTATATTCTCTGACTTTTGTGAAAAGATTCTTGAGGTTTTCATGGATGATTTTTCCATTTACGGAACTTCTTTTGATGATTGCTTGAGCAACCTTGATCGAGTTTTGCAGAGATGTGAAGAAACTAATCTTGTCTTGAATTGGGAAAAGTGCCACTTTATGGTTAATGAAGGTATTGTCTTGGGGCACAAGATCTCCGAAAGAGGTATTGAGGTGGATAAAGCTAAAGTTGATGCTATTGAAAAAATGCCGAGTCCCACGGACATAAGAGGTATAAGAAGTTTCCTTGGTCATGCTGGTTTCTATAGGAGGTTTATTAAAGACTTCTCTAAGATTTCTAGGCCTCTCACTAATCTTTTACAAAAAGATGTTCCATTCGTTTTTGATGATGATTGTGTAGAAGCATTTGAAATCCTAAAGAATGCCTTGATTTCCGCACCTGTTGTTCAACCACCTGATTGGAATCTACCCTTTGAAATTATGTGTGATGCTAGTGATTATGCTGTTGGTGCTGTTCTAGGACAAAGAGTTGATAAGAAATTAAATGTTATCCATTATGCCAGTAAAACTCTAGACAGTGCTCAAAGAAATTATGCTACTACTGAAAAGGAATTTTTAGCGGTTGTGTTTGCTTGTGATAAGTTCAGACCTTATATTGTTGATTCCAAAGTAACTGTTCACACCGATCATGCTGCTATTAAGTACCTTATGGAAAAGAAAGATGCTAAACCTAGACTTATTAGGTGGGTTCTTCTGCTACAAAAATTTGATTTGCATATTATTGATAGAAAGGGTGCTGATAACCCTGTGGCAGATAACTTGTCTAGGTTAGAAAATGTTCTTGATGACCCACTACCTATTGATGATAGCTTTCTTGATGAACAATTAGCTGTCATAAATGCTTCGCGCAATGCTCCATGGTACGCTGATTATGCTAATTACATTGTTGCTAAATTTATACCGCCTAGTTTCACATACCAACAAAAAAAAAGTTCTTCTATGACTTGAGACATTACTTTTGGGATGATCCACACCTTTATAAAGAAGGAGTAGATGGTATTATTAGATGTTGTGTACCTGAGCATGAACAGGAACAGATCCTACGCAAGTGTCACCCCGAGGCCTACGGAGGACACCACGCTGGAGATAGAACTGCACATAAGGTACTACAATCTGGTTTTTATTGGCCTACTCTCTTCAAGGATGCTCGTAAGTTTGTCTTGTCTTGTGATGAATGTCAAAGAATTGGTAATATTAGTAGACGCCAGGAAATGCCTATGAATTACTCTCTTGTTATTGAACCATTTGATGTTTGGGGTTTTGATTATATGGGACCTTTTCCACAATCTAACGGTTATACTCATATTTTAGTTGCGGTTGATTATGTTACTAAGTGGGTAGAAGCTATTCCAACTAGTAGCGCTGATCATAACACTTCTATTAAAATGCTTAAAGAAGTTATTTTCCCTAGATTTGGAGTCCCTAGATATTTAATGACTGATAGTGGTTCACACTTTATTCATGGTGCTTTCCGTAAATTGCTTGCTAAATATGATGTTAATCATAGAATTGCACATCCTTATCATCCTTAGTCTAGTGGTCAACTAGAATTGAGCAATAGAGAAATTAAATTGATCTTGCAGAAGACTGTTAATAGATCTAGGAAGAATTGGTCTAAGAAACTTGATGATGCATTATGGGCTTACAGAACTGCTTATAAAAACCCTATGGGTATGTCTCCGTATAAAATGGTTTATGGTAAAGCATGTCACTTACCTCTTGAACTAGAGCATAAAGCTTATTGGGCAATTAAAGAGCTCAACTATGATTTCAAACTTGCTAGTGAGAAGAGGTTATTTGACATTAGCTCACTTGATGAATGGAGAACCCAAGCCTATGAGAATGCCAAGTTGTTTAAAGAAAAGGTTAAGAGATGGCATGATAGAAGGATACAGAAGCGTGAATTTAATGTGGGTGATCATGTCTTGCTATACAACTCTCGTTTAAGATTTTTTGCAGGAAAACTTCTCTCTAAATGGGAAGGTCCTTACGTTATCGAGGAGGTATACCGTTCCGGTGCCATCAAGATCAACAACGCCGAAGGCACCAACCCGAAGGTGGTAAACAGGCAAAGAATTAAACATTATATTTCAGGTACTCCCATAAATGTTGAAACCAATATTATCAATACCATAACCCCAGAGGAGTACATTAGGGAGACCTACCAGAACGTTTCAGACTCCGAAAAGGAATAGGTATGCGGTACGGTAAGTAAACCGACTCCAAAACTTTTTCAATGGCAAATTTTATCCGTTTTGGAATATTTAAAAAATTAGGAAAATTTAAAGTAGTCCGAATAGTGCATGAGGAGGCGACAAGCCAGGGGGCGCGCCCTACCCCCCTGGGCGCGCCCCTGTGGCTTGTGGCTACCTCGTGTACCATCCAGACTCCGTTTTCTTGTAGAATATTCCTTAGGGTCGGCAAAAATTCATTATATAATCTCCCGAAGGTTTTGACCTTCGTATCACGACAATATCTTCTGTTTTTGTTTTGAGCTGTTTCTACAGCAGATTTAGAGCAAGATGTCGTCTCAAGATTCCGATGGGGAGAGCTATATATCTCATTATCTTGCCAATCCCAAGCTCTATGGAGACTTAGATCCTTATGGATTGTTCTCGGAGGAGGAACAAGAAAGCAAGTATGAGGAAGGAAGCTCGGATGGAGAGGAGATCCCCCTGCCTCGACCAGAAGATATGCACGTGGAGTTCAGGAAATCGAGCCTTCCAAACACAAGAAAAAAACCCAAGGTTCTATTTATTCCTTCTCGTTTCCTGCAGGAGAGCAAGCAAGAATTATGTCAAAGGATATTGAAGCTAGAGCAGGAAGTGGACGATCTGAGGGAACAGAATTTTATGCTTAGGAGGAAACTGGACAAGCTTCCAACCTCATCAACAACTCCCACATCACCGCCTCCGAAGCAAGACAACTAAACACATGGGTATGGGCACTCCCCTTGGCTTGTGCCAAGCTTGGGGGAGGTGCCCCGGTATCGTATCACCATCACACCTTTTATTTTTACTTTTATCGTTTTTCTTAGTTGGATCCTTTTGGTTATATCTTGATCTAGTAGAATAAAGTTTTCGTGTGATCTAGTTTTGAGTTTTTGCTTTATGTTCCTCCTATGTAAGCAAGTCCAAGAGTTATATAATAAAGAGTAGTTTTGAGTTGAGGGCTTTGCTTGCTTGATATGATCTTGATCTTGAGGAAAAAGAAATAAAAAGAAATATAGAATAAAAGCAAAGAGTGTATATGTTAATCTTATGGGAAGTGATGACTTCACATATAAGAAGTATGTCGATTGAAACCCGTTGTGGGTTGACAAACATAGCTATTGGTCATTGTGGCAATTAAAAGGAAGTAATAAAGAAAGAGAGGTTCACATATAAAAATATTATCTTGGACATCTTTTATGATTGTGAGCACTCATTAAAATATTATATGTTAAGAAGTTGATGTTGGACAAGGAAGACAACATAATGGGTTATGTTTGCTTACTTCCGAATAGAAGTTATATGGTTATAGATCCCTCAACATGTGTCGCTTGCTTCCACCTCATATCAGCCAAAACTTCCGCACCAAGTAGAGATACTACTTGTGCATCCAAACACCCTTAACCCAGTTTTGCCATGAGAGTCCACCATACCTACCTATGGATTGAGTAAGATCCTTCAAGTAAGTTGTCATCGGTGCAAGCAATAAAAATTGCTCTCTAAATATGTGTGATCTATTAGTGTGAGAAAAATAAGCTTTATACGAACTTGTGATAGGGAAGAAATAAAAGCGACGGACTGCATAATAAAGTTCTCTATCACAAGGGGCAATATAAAGTGACGTTCCTTTGCATTAAGGGATTGTGCATCCACCTATAAAAGCGCATGACAACCTATGCTTCCCTCTGCGAAGGGCCTATCTGTTACTTTTATTTTCTAGTACTTACCTTTATGCAAGAGTCGTGGTAATCTACATCACTTCCTTTATTTTGCCTTTATCTCTTGGCAAGTGTCATGTGTTGGAAAATGATCTAGGCACATATATCCGCTCGGAAGTGGGAGAGCATGAGTTATTACTATCGACATTACCCTCGAGGTAAATAGTTGGGAGGCAATACTATAAGCCCCTATCTTTCTCTGTGTCCGATTGAAGCTTTGACCTCATAGGTACCTCGTGAGTGTTAGCAATTGTGAAAGACTAAAAGATGATTGAGTATGTGGATTTGCTTTACAAGCTCTTATATTGACTCTTTCCTACGTTATGATAAATTAGAATTGCTTCAATGACTGAGATCATAGTTTGTTGGTTCTCAATAGAGTTCTTGATCCATACTTTACTTTGTGAATGAATTGTTACTTCATCATAAGAAATTATATGCCAATATATGTTGTTGTTCTAAAGATGATCATGATGCCCTCATGTCCGTATTTTATTTTATCGACACCTCTATCTCTAAACATGTGGACATATTTATCGATTTCGGCTTTCGCTTGAGGACAAGCGAGGTCTAAGCTTGGGGGAGTTGATACGTCCATTTTGCATCATGATTTTATATTGATATTTATTGCATTATGGGCTGTCATTACACATTATGGTACAATACTTATGCCTTTTCTCTCTTATTTTACAAGGTTTACATGAAGAGGGAGAATGCCGGCAGTTGGAATTCTGGACTGGAAAAGGAGCAAATCTGAGATACCTATTCTGCCCAACTCCAAAACTCCTGAAAATCTACGGGGACTTATTTTGGAATATATAAAAAATATTGGGCGGAAGAAATACATCAGGGGGCCCACCAGGCAGTCACAAGCCAGGGGGGCGCCCTACCCCCTGGGCGCGCCCCTGTGGCTTGTGGCCCACCTGGCAGCCCTCCGGTGCCCATCTTCTGCTATATGGAGGGTTTTGACCTGGAAAAAATCATAACAGAGCTTTCGGGGCGAAGCGCCGCCGTCTCGAGGCGGAACTTGGGCAGAACCAATCTAGGGCTCCGGCGGAGCTGTTCTGCCGGGGAAACTTCCCTCCCGGAGGGGGAAATCGAAGCCATCATCATCACCAACAATCCTCTCATCGAGAGGGGGTCAATCTCCATCAACATCTTCACCAGCACCATCTCCTCTCCAAACCCTAGTTCATCTCTTGTATCCGATCTTTGTCTCAAAACCTCAGATTGGTACCTGTGGGTTGCTAGTAGTGTTGATTACTCCTTGTAGTTGATGCTAGTTGGTTTACTTAGTGGAAGATCATATGTTCAGATCCTTGATCATCATTAATACTCCTCTGATTATGAACATGAATATGCTTTGTGAGTAGTTACGTTTGTTCATGAGGACCTGGGATAAGTCTTGTTATAAGTAATCATGTGAATTTGGTATTCGTTCGGTATTTTGATGAGATGTATGTTGTCTCTCCTCTAGTGGTGTTATGTGAACGTCGACTACATGACACTTCACCATTGTTTGGGCCTAGAGGAAGGCATTGGGAAGTAATAAGTAGATGATGGGTTGCTAGAGTGACAGAAGCTTAAACCCTAGTTTATGCGTTGCTTCGTAAGGGGCTGATTTGGATCCACATGTTTCATGCTATGGTTAGATTTATCTTAATTCTTCTTTCGTAGTTGCGGATGCTTGCGAGAGGGGTTAATCATAAGTGGGAGGCTTGTCCAAGTAAGGGCAGCACCCAAGCACCGGTCCACCCACATATCAAATTATCAAAGTAACGAACGCGAATCATATGAGCATGATGAAAACTAGCTTGACAGAAATTCCCATGTGTCCTCGGGAGCGCTTTGCTTTATATAAGAGTTTGTCCAGGCTTGTCCCTTACTACAAAAGGGATTGGGCCACCTTGCTGCACCTTTGTTACAATTGTTACTTGCTACCCGTTACGAATTATCTTATCACAAAACTATCTGTTACCGATAATTTCAGTGCTTGCAGATAATACCTTACTGAAAACCGCTTGTCATTTCCTTCTGCTCCTCGTTGGGTTCGACACTCTTACTTATCGAAAGGACTACGATAGATCCCCTATACTTGTGGGTCATCAGTACACAACGTCTACCCCTTCCTTATAGAGGTGTGCATCGTCCCAAAAGTAATGTCTTAAATCAAAGAAGAACTTTTTCTTTTGTTGGTATGTGAAACTAGGTGGATGAATTTAGCAACAATGTAATTAGCATAATCAACATACCATGGAGCATTATGTGAAGCATTTATGACAGCTAATTGTTCATCAGGAAAGCTATCATCAATAGGTAGTGGGTCATCAAGAACATTTTCTAACCTAGACAAGTTGTCTGCTACGGGGTTCTCAGCTCCCTTTCTATCAATAATATGAAAATCAAATTCTTGTAGCAGAAGAACCCATCTAATAATTCTAGGTTTAGCATCTTTCTTTTCCATAAGATATTTTATAGCAGCATGATGAGTGTGAACAGTTACTTTGGAATCAACAATATAAGGTCTGAACTTATCACAAGCAAACACAACTGCTAAAAATTCCTTTTCAGTGGTAGCATAGTTTCTTTGAGCACTGTCTAGAGTTTTACTAGCATAATGGATAACATTTAATTTCTTATCAACTCTTTGTCCTAGAACATCACCAACAGCATAATCACTAGCATCACACATAATTTCAAAGGGTAGGTTCCAATCAGGTGGTTGAACAACAGGTGCAGTGATCAAGGCTCTCTTAAGAATTTCAAATGCTTCTACACAATCATCATCAAAAACGAATGGAACATCTTTTTGCAAAAGATTAGTGAGAGGCCTAGAAATCTTAGAGAAGTCTTTAATAAACCTCCTATAGAAACCAGCATGACCTAGGAAACTTCTTATACCTTTGATATCCGTAGGACACGGCATTTTTTCAATAGCATCAACTTTAGCTTTATCAACTTCAATACCTCTTTCGGAGATTTTGTGTCCCAAGACAATGCCCTCATTAACCATAAAGTGGCACTTCTCCCAATTCAAGACAAGATTAGTTTCTTCACATCTCTGCAAAACTCGATCAAGGTTGCTCAGGCAATCATCAAAAGAAGTTCCGTAAACGGAGAAATCATCCATGAAAACCTCAACAATCTTTTCACAAAAATCAGAGAATATAGCCATCATACATCTTTGAAAGGTAGCAGGTGCATTGCATAAACCAAAGGGCATACGTCTATAAGCAAAGGTACCGAAAGGACGAGTAAAAGTGGTCTTCTCTTGATCCTCTTTTGACATAGGTATTTGAGAGAAACCAGAATAACCATCTAGAAAGCAGAAGTGTGTGTGTTTGGATAGTCTTTCTAGCATTTGATCAATAAAAGGTAGAGGGTAATGATCTTTTCTAGTTGCTTTATTTAATTTCCTAAAATCAATTACCATTCTATATCCTGTAACAATTCTTTGTGGGATCAATTCATTTTTATCATTAGGAACAACGGTAATACCTCCCTTCTTAGGGACACAATGAACAGGACTAACCCATCTACTATCAGCAATAGGATAAATTATACCTGCCTCTAGAAGCTTTAATATTTCATTTCTTACCACTTCTTTCATTTTAGGATTTAACCGTCGTTGGTGATCAACAACTGGTTTAGCATCAGGCTCCATATTAATTTTATGCTGGCATAGAGTGGGACTAATGCCCTTAAGATCATCAAGAGTATATCCAATAGCAGCACGGTGCTTCCTCGGAGTTTTCAATAATCTCTTTTCTTCATGCTCTGAAAGGTTAGCACTAATAATAACAGGATATATCTTCTTTTCATCAAGATAGGCATATTTCAAAGTATCCGGTAATTGTTTAAGCTCAAACACGGGATCACCCTTGGGTGGAGGAGGATCCCCAAGTATTTCAACAGGCAGATTGTGTTTCAAAATAGGGTGCTGATCAAAGAAAATCTTATCTATTTCATTCCTTTCCTTCATATGCATATCATTTTCATGATCTAGCAAATATTGTTCTAAAGGATCAGTAGGAGGCACAACAATAGAAGCAAGACCAATAATTTCATCATTACTAGGCAATTCTTTATCATGGGGTTGTCTACGAAATTTAGAGAAATTAAACTCATGAGACACATCCCCAAAACTTACAGTAACAGTTTCTTTCGCACAATCTATCTTAGCATTAACAGTATTCAAGAAAGGTCTACCAAATATAATGGGACAAAAATCATCTTGTGGGGAACCAAGAACAAGAAAATCATTAGGATATTTTATTTTCCCACACAAGACTTCAACATCTCTAACAATCCCAACTGGTGCTATAGTATCTCTATTAGCAAGCTTAATGGTGACATCAATTTCCTCTAATTCAGCTGGTGCAATATCATTCATAATTTCTTGATATAAGGTAAAGGGAATTGCACTCACACTAGCACCCACATCACATAAGCCATGATAACAATGATCTCCTATTTTAACAGAAACAACAGACATGCCAACAATAGGTCTATGTTTATCTTTAGTATCAGGTCTAGCAATTCTAGCAGCTTCATCACAGAAATGAATAACATGCCCATCAATATTATCAACCAAGAGATCTTTAACCATAGCAATACTAGGTTCAACTTTGATTTGTTCAGGGGGTGTAGGTGTTCTAGTATAACTCTTACGAACCACAGTTGAAGCTTTAGCATGTTCCTTTATTCTAACCGGAAAAGGTGGTTTCTCAATATAAGCAGCAGGAATAACAGGATCAACATTATAAATAATAGTTTCTTCTTCAACTTTAATAGGTTCAACTACTTTCACTTCAACGGGAGGATGATATTTAAACCACTTCTCCTTAGGGGGGTCAACATGAGCAGCAAAAGATTCACAGAAAGAAGCTACTATCTCAGAGTCAAGTCCATATTTAGTGCTAAATTCACGAAAAGCATCGGTGTCTATAAAGGATTTAACACAATCAAACTTAAGGTTAATACCTGACTCCTTACCTTCGTCGAGTTCCCAATCTTCAGAGTTGCGTTTAATTCTTTCCAATAAGTCCCATTTGAATTCAATATCTTTCTTCATAAAGGAACCAGTACAAGAAGTATCGAGCATGGATTGATCATTACGAGAAAGCCGAGCATAAAAATTCTGAATAATAATTTCTCTTGGGAGCTCATGATTGGGGCATGAATATAACATTGACTTAAGCCTCCCCCAAGCTTGAGCGATACTTTCTCCTTCACGAGGCCAAAAATTATAAATATAATTCCGATCACGATGAACCAGATGCATAGGATAAAACTTCTGATGAAATTCCAATTTCAATCGGTTGTAGTTCCATGATCCAATATCATCACATAGCCTATACCATGTCAATGCCTTCTCCTTCAAAGATAAAGGAAAGACCTTCTTCTTGACATCATCCTCGGGCAAACCTGCAAGCTTAAATAATCCGCAAACTTCATCCACATAGATTAGATGCACATCAGGATGTAGTGTTCCATCTCCTGCATAAGGATTAGCTAGCAGTTTCTCTATCATACCCGAAGTAATTTCATAATAAATATTTTCAGTTGGTTTAGTAGGTTGAGGAGCAACTCTTTGTGCTTCCGGTCGAGGTGAAGATACCCCGAACAAGCCCCTCAAAGGATTATTTTCCATAGTAACAAGTGACATAAAATTTCATCACACTATATAAATTTTTCCTTCCCAAATTCCACTCATCAAAGGCGCTTCACTCCCCGGCAACGGCACCAGAAAAGAGTCTTGATGACCCACAAGTCTAGGGGATCTACCGTAGTCCTTTCGATAAGTAAGAGTGTCGAACCCAACGAGGAGCAGAAGGAAATGACAAGCGGTTTTCAGTAAGGTATTCTCTGCAAGCACTGAAATTATCGGTAACAGATAGTTTTGTGATAAGATAATTCGTAACAGGTAGCAAGTAACAAATGTAGCAAAGGTGCAGCAAGGTGGCCCAATCCTTTTTGTATCAAAGGACAAGCCTGGACAAACTCTTATATAAAGCAAAGTGCTCCCGAGGACACATGGGAATTACTGTCAAGCTAGTTTTCATCATGCTCATATGATTCGCGTTCGTTACTTTGATAATTTGATATGTGGGTGGACCGGTGCTTGGGTGCTGACCTTACTTGGACAAGCCTCCCACTTATGATTAACCTCTCTCGCAAGCATCCGCAACTACGAAAGAAGAATTAAGATAAATCTAACCATAGCATGAAACATATGGATCCAAATCAGCCCCTTACGAAGCAACGCATAAACTAGGGTTTAAGCTTCTGTCACTCTAGCAACCCATCATCTACTTATTACTTCCCAATGCCTTCCCCTAGGCCCAAATAATGATGAAGTGTCATGTAGTCGACGTTCACACAACACCACTAGAGGAGAGACAACATACATCTTATCAAAATATCGAACGAATACCAAATTAACATGATTACTTATAACAAGACTTATCCCATGTCCTCAGGAACACATGTAACTACTCACAAAGCATATTCATGTTCATAATCAGAGGAGTATTAATTATCATTAAGGATCTGAACATATGATCCTCTACCAAGTAAACCAACTAGCATCAACTATAAGGAGTAATCAACACTACTAGCAACCCACATGTACCAATCTGAGGTTTTGAGACAAAGATCGGATACAAGAGATGAACTAGGGTTTGGAGAGGAGATGGTGCTGGTGAAGATGTTGATGGAGATTGACCCCCTCTCAATGAGAGGATCGTTGGTGATGACGATGGCTTCGATTTCCCCCTCCGGGAGGGAAGTTTCCCCGGCATAACAGCTCCGCCGGAGCCCTAGATTGCTTCTGCCCAGGTTCCGCCTCGAGACGGCGGTGCTTCGTCCCGAAAGCTCTCTTATGATTTTTTCCAGATCAAAACCCTCCATATAGCAGAAGATGGGCACCGAAGGCCTGCCAGGGGGCCCTCTGGTATTTCTTTCGCCCAATATTTTTTATATATTCCAAAATAATTCTCCGTAACTTTTCAAGACTTTTGGAGTTGTGCAGAATAGGTCTATCATATTTGCTCCTTTTCCAGTCCAGAATTACAGCTGCCGGCATTCTCCCTCTTCATGTAAACCTTGTAAAATAAGAGAGAAAATGCATAAGTATTGTACCATAATGTGTAATAACAGCCCATAATGCAATAAATATCAATATAAAAGCATGATGCAAAATGGACGTATCAGACATCAACTCGCAGATTGTCAAATGTTTCCTTGAGCTCATCCAACAAGGTCTCCTTCTTCTGTGACTTGACGGTGATGTCATCGACATAAGCATGAACATTGCATCCAATCCGAGGGTGTAGGAAATTCTGGACACAATGCAGATAAGTTACGCCCGCACTTTTCAAACCAAAAAGCATTGACGTATAATAGAAAGCCCCGAAGGGTGTGATGAATGTTGTCTTTTCTTGGTCTTCCTTCTTCATCATGATTTGATGATAGCTGGAGTAAGCATCCAGGAAACACAAACTCTCACAACCAGCAGTGGAATCGATGACTTGGTCAATGCGTGGAAGAGCAAAAGTATCCTTGGGAATTGCCTTGTTAAGGTCGGTGTAATCCACACACATGTGCCACGTGTCGTTCTTCTTCAGAACAAGTGCTGGGTTGGCTAACCACTCGGGGTGAAAAACCTCAACGATGAACCAGTCAGCTAGGACTCAGTCCACTTCTTCACCAATTGCCTTGAGTTCCTCATCGTTAAAATGACAGAGATATTACTGAACAAGCTTCATCTTAGGATCCACATTAAGGCAGTGCTCAACGAGTTCTCTCGGTACACCATGCATGTCAGAGGGCTTCCATGCAAAAATGTCCCGATTCTCATGGATGAACTCGATGAGCGTGCTTTCCTATTTGAGATCCACATTCACCCCAATGGTGAACTGCTGAGAGGAGTCACCAGGGGCGAAATCTACTTGCTTAGTGTCCTTGGCCGACTTGAATTTGAACAACGAGTCAGACTCAGTCGTTGGTTTTTTCACAGAAGTCATATCAGCCGGGTCAACGTTAGCTTGGTAGAATTTCAATTCCTCGGCAGCGCAAGCTGACTCAGTGTAAGATGCATCTCCATCCTCACACTCGAGTGTAATTTTCCTGTTCCCACTCACATTGATAGTTCCTCCAGGTCTTGGCATCTTGAGATTAAGGTAAACATATCAAGGCCGTGCTATGAATCGGGCGTAAGTTGGCTATCGTGGTTTTGTCACGGCAGATGTCCTCGTGCAAGGACTTAGGTGTGAGGCCATCGCCGCTGGGTGGCGACTCAAAGGGAATGGATTTTTTTTCAAAACTATGACGTATTTTATAGCAAATTTGAAAACTATAGGGCCGAACGCAAAAAAATTAGAAATATGACCCCGTCGGCCTGCGGTGGGCCGAAGAGAGGCCCGTCGGCCTGCGGTGGGCCGAAGAGGGGCCTGTCGGCCTCCAGACGACCGAAGAGCGCCCGTCGGCCTCCAGGCGACCGAAGAGGGGCCTGTCGGCCTCCCGTTGGCCGAAGAGTGTCAGGGGCACAAAACGTAATTAAGATGGCCTCAAATGAAAAAGTTATCAACATGAAAAATCTTCGTCTCGTCGAAACGGTTGATTTTGATATAAAAATCGTCTTAATCCGAGGTCGTATGCAACCTGTAGAGCCAAAACAAGGTCAGGGGCAGAAGCTGCAGAGTTACTTCGGACAGACCGAATGGATGTCAGAAAATTTGTCACGGGACACCCGGTGCACTCGGTGAGACCGTGTGGAATATAGAAGAGTACACAAGTTTGGTCACGTTCACTCGGTGAGACCGAACCAAACCACTCGGAGGCTCCGAATGGATCCGAAAAATTACCAAAGATTTTTGTACGTGCGGCGCCGTGTGTATCCGAATTAGGACTGATGTGTGACGGGCGTACAATACACACGGCGCCGAACCCGTGGAGACCGCACGTACAAAAATCTTTGGTAATTTTTCGGATCCATTCGGAGCCTCCGAGTGGTTTGGTTCGGTCTCACCGAGTGAACGTGACCAAACTTGTGTACTCTTCTATATTCCACACGGTCTCACCGAGTGCACCGGGTGTCCCGTGACAAATTTTCTGACATCCATTCGGTCTGTCCGAAGTAACTCTGCAGCTTCTGCCCCTGACCTTGTTTTGGCTCTACAGGTTGCATACGACCTCGGATTAAGACGATTTTTATATCAAAATCAACCGTTTCGACGAGACGAAGATTTTTCATGTTGATAACTTTTTCATTTGAGGCCATCTTAATTACGTTTTGTCCCCCTGACACTCTTCGGCCAACGGGAGGCCGACAGGCCCCTCTTCGGTCGCCTGGAGGCCGACAGGCCCCTCTTCGGCCCACCGCAGGCCGACGGGCCTCTCTTCGGCCCACCGCAGGCCGACGGGGTCATATTTCTGAATTTTTTGCGTTCGGCCCTATAGTTTTCAAATTTGCTATAAAATATGTCATAGTTTTGAAAAAAAATCAAGGGAATGAACGAGAATGGGAGGCGGGTTTACCCAGGTTTGGCTCCTCCAATGGAGGTAATAGGCTACGTCCTGCTTTGTGTCTATATTGATGGAGATCTCGATTACAAGTATGCGGGATCGCTAACATAGCTTTCGAGGGTGTCTAACTTGGTCTATTGGCCTCAGGGGCTCGCCTTTATATACAGGTCGTGACCCTGAGGTTTTACAAGAGTCCGGGTCATATTATGATCCCGTGACCTAACACATCTCTATCTTGTCTTGTCTCTAAAGCAAGGAAAGTCCTCGGCGTCTTCTACCTCTTGGGCCCCAAGCCGCCGCCTTCACATGTTGGGCCGCCTTCCGGCTTACCGGTAAATCGTCTTACCTTCCCACTCATCACAACACGGCCCATCTTGAGCATAATCGTTAAGCCACCAATATGTTGACCCGACCCATTAGGCGTGTCACACCGTGAAGCTATATCCTCGACATTAGGCCCCAGGTTGATTTGAATTCGTTCATGTCAATCTTCCTCAACTTTACCAAGCGGCTTATCTTCTGCTTATATTTATGTCTCATCAATGTCTCCGAATGCCGGCTTATGACACTTCGGGACTTGTCAATTTTCCAACGCCCACCAACCAATGATGTCATATGTCAGAGACTCAGGAGCCAGTGGTGACTTCTCGATGAATCTGACCGTATCCACCTTTTCCCGAAAATCGAGGCGTCTTCATTTCCCGAATTTTACTGTGTCGCCTTGATTTTTGGGCCTGCCGTTTCTCCTTCGAGTCTTTCCTTATTAAATACTTACCGCAGGGCTCCTTTTTTTGCTTTCACCTTGCCCTTCTCGCTTCTTCTTCCTCGCGCTCGAGTGCTCCACCGAACCGTTGTTCGTTCCTCGCCGGAGATCACCTTCGCGAACGCAGCGACGTCGCGCTTTCGTTGAGTTCGAACTTCTCGTCCGATCACTCGTCTTCTTCGCCCCCGATTCCCTCTGTGAGGTAACCTCTTTTCCTCTTTAGATCCACAGTAGTTCATCGGAGTTCTTCATGTATTGAGTAGTTCTTCTCAAGCATACTACCACTGTTTGTTTCGTATCTCAAACTCCGTGATTCGCTTTGTAGAAATGGAGCGGTTTGAATCGCAGATTCATTTCCTATATAACATCTCAAAATCTCCCCTTAGAATCCGTACATTAGGTCATCATTGCTTTCCAAGTTGCGCACTGGGGTTAGAGAATATCTTTCTTTTCTCAATCTTTTGTAGATCCATAATTATAGCTAGTCCAATAGAAACTTGTTTCCTTTCGCACTTAGTGATAACTGGATGCTTTATGCTTCAGAATGAACCGGCCATATTTTTGGCCGGCTTATAATTTTAACCCGCCATGCTCCAATTCGCCAAATCAATCATGTTGTTTTTATAGGGCGAGTCATCCTTCCATAGGTGTTTTTAAGACCATCTCCCTTAGTAGTATTTTTTAAACCGCCCCTTTTTATTCCATTCAGGTAGCTCGCCATGTTGAAAACTACCTCCTGTAACTGGGCGGCTTCCCAAGTCTCTGAAGCCATCCTTCAAGACTAACAAAAACAAGGATATTTGCCTCCTAAGGAAACAATTGGCTGGCGACCTGCCTTTGGAGAAGAAATCCCTAAGCCGGCAGAAGGAGAGGTGGTAATTTTCTTGGACCATCTTCTTAGGGGCTTCTCTCCCCCGGGTCAAAATTCTTCCGGGACGCCTTGCATTTCTTCAATCTTCATCCTCAAGATTTGGCTCCCAATTCTGTATCAAACCTCTGCCAGTTCCAAGTACTCTGCAAGGTGTATCTTCAAATAGAACCCTCTGTTTCCCTTTTTAGGTATTTTTTCTACTTAAACCGCCAAACTGAGTGCGCCGACGGCCCTAGTGACGAACTTGGTGGAATATCAATCCAAAGGAGGAGAATTGTTGTTTTCCCTACTGCCACCCTTCCAAGTCACCCAAAGGGCTGGAACAAGAACTGGTTCTACTGCCAAAACACGGCCCAGCTGATGAGAATCACCTACCGGGTTATAGGCCGGACCGTCTTCCCATGACCTTTGAGCTGCCTGGCTGGGCTTCTTCAGAAGAGCGCGCACAACACGCCCATGTATATCCAAAGCTGAGGGCCTTAGTGGCCAACGGGTTAACTGGGATTGACCTGACTCGGTGTTGGGTATCTTGGAGCATTTTGCCGTTAAGTCGCCGAGGTGGTTTGATGCATACTTATTCTGGCGAGTTGAACGACCCCCAGAGGTTTAACAACATCACGTTAGACGCCGACGAAGTGAATCAAATGGTGAAGAAGCTTTTGGGCGAAAGTCTATCTGTTTGCAGCCAAGACGGACTGAAGCCTTTTTACACTTATAACCCGGCTCCTCCTGTAAGGACCTTTGACGATTGTACATATAATTTTCACCAATGATTTCTCTTTTAACTTCTCACCACTTACCTGTTATTCTGAATTCAACAGGCCAAGTCTTCATTTTGGGGTAAGAAACGAGTGTAGTTGCCACCAAGAAGCCCAAGGCCCCTACAGACTCAAAGAAGGACAAGGCGGTTGCCGAAGAATCATCACTTATGGGCGAGTCAAAAACAACCGGAGTTTAGTCAGGGGTAAAAATCAAATCTCTTTGACCGTGCTTTACTGAATTCGTCTAATCTCATCTGATTTTTTTCTTAGGGTGACATTGATATGATCCCGGCTGAAGATACTGAGGTAATTTCCATTTCTTCCAGCTCAGAATGCTTATTCCCAGCAAGAACACGGCGGGTTATACACAAAATAAGCTTCTCACACCTAGATGCTCACTGAGATCTGATACGTCTCCAACGTATCTACTTTTCCTAACACTTTTGCTCTTGTTTTGGACTCTAATTTGCATGATTTGAATGAAACTAACCCGGACTGACGCTGTTTTCAGCAGAACTACCATAGTGTTGTTTTTGTGCAGAAATAAAAGTTCTCGGAATGGAACGAAACTTTTTGGAGAATTATTTTAGAAAATATGGGGAATATTGGAGCCAGAAGCCACCAGAGAAGAGGCCCAGGGTTCCCACACCCAACCAGGGCGCGCTAGACCCCCCTGGCACGGCCTGGTGGGGTGTGCTCACCTCGTGGGTCCCTCGACCCTAATTCCAGCGCTATAAAATCCTAATTTTCCAGAAAAAAAATCAGAGAGAAAGTTTCATCGCGTTTCGCGAGACGGAGCCGCCGCCACCTCCTGTTCTTCATCAGGAGGCCAGATCTGGAGTCCGTTTGGGACTCCGGAGAGGGGATTCTTCGGTCGTCGTCATGATCAACCCTTCTCCATCGCCAATTCCATGATGCTCCCCACCGGGAGTGAGTAATCCCTTCGTAGGCTTGCTGGTCGGTGAGGAGTTGGATGAGATTCATCATGTAATCGAGTTAGTTTTGTTAGGGCTTGATCCCTAGTATCCACTATGTTCTAAGGTTGATGTTGCTATGACTTTGCCATGCTTAATGCTTGTCACTAGGGCCCGAGTGCCATGATTTCAGATCTGAACCGTTTATGTTATCATCATTATATCTATGTTCTTGATCTATTTGGGATACTTCACAGTGATGACCGTAGTTTGAGGAGTTCATGTATTCACTATGTGTTAATGCTTTGTTCCGGTTCTCTATTAAAAGGAGGCCTTATTATCCCTTAGTTTCCTTATGGACCCCGCTACCACGGGAGGGTAGGACAAAAGATGTCATGCAAGTTCTTTTCCATAAGCACGTATGACTATTTACGGAATACATGCCTACATTACAATGACGAACTGGAGCTAGTTCTGTGTCGCCCTAGGTTATGACTGATACATGATGAATATCATCCAACAAATACACCGATCCAGTGCCTACGAGTTTTCCACATATTTCTCTTGCTAAGTTACTACTACTGCTGCTACTATTACACTTGCTACTAAATTGTTATTGTCACTCCTACTGCTGCTACTACTGTTACCACTGCTATCAAACTATTATATTACTTTGCTACTGATCACCTTGCTGCAGATATATAATATCCAGGTGTGGTTGAATTGACAACTCAGCTGCTAATACTCTCAAATATTCTTTAGCTCCCCTTGTGTCGAATCTATAAATTTGGGTTGAATACTCTACCCTCGAAAACTGTTGTGATCCCCTATACTTGTGGGTTATCAAGACCTTTTTCAGGCGCCGTTGCCGGGGAGCATAGCTATATTTGCTGAGTCACTTGGGATTTATATCAATTGATCACTATGAAGAATCTGAAGGACACTAAAACCAAGATTTTCCCCTCTACTACAAGGGGAGGTAAGGAACTGCCATCACACTCTGCAGTTGATTCACCTTCTGTTATGAGTAAGTTTGCAACACCACCACATGCTATTAATCTTGATATTGATGATGCTACTTCTGCTATGAATGATGCTTATGATAATACTAGTACCATGCTTGATATTGTGCCATTGGGTGAATTTCTTGATGAACAAATTGCTAGAGCTAGAGAGAATGAAACTGCTGAAATTGATGAAACCTCTGAAATTGCTGATTATGAAACACCCATTTGGCCTAGCTGTCCTAGATTTGAAATGCCTAAGATACCTGAAGGTTATGCTTTGGATGGAGAAATAGCTAGAGTGATTCTTGCTTGTAAGGATAGAGATGATCTTAAGAACTTATTATGCAAGTATAAAGAAAAGACTCTGAATGCTAAAATGAAATGTGATCCTAAGTTTGCTACTTCACCTATCTTTGTTACTAATAAGGATTATGAGTTCTCTGTCGACCCAGAGTTAATTACTTTGGTTGAATCTGATCCTTTTCATGGCTATGAAACTGAAACTGTGGTAGCACACCTTACTAAGCTGAATGATATAGCCACCCTATTTGCTCATGATGAGAAGATTCGCTACTATTATATTCTCAAATTATTTCCGTTCTCATTAAAGGGTGATGCTAAGACATGGTACAATACTCTTACTCCTAGTTGTGTGCGTAGCCCCCAGGATATGATTTACTATTTCTCTAAAAAATATTTTCCTGCTCACAAGAAACAAGCTGCTTTACAGGAAATATTTAACTTTGTGCAAATTGAAGAAGAGAGTCTCCCACAAGCTTGGGGTAGGCTTCTCCAATTGCTTAATGCTTTGCCTGATCATCCTCTTAAGAAAAATGAAATACTTGATATCTTCTACAATGGATTAACTGATGCTTCTAGGGACTTCCTAGATAGTTGTGCTGGTTGTGTTTTTAGGGATCGAACTATTGGTCAAGCTGAGGAATTATTGAATAATATATTGAAAAATTATGATGATTGGACTATTCCCGAACCAGCACCAACACCTATTCCGAAGAAGAGGGGTATATTATTTCTCAGTCCTGAAGATACGCAAGAGGCAAAGAAATGCATGAAGGAAAAAGGTATTAAAGCTGAGGATGTTAAGAATTTACCACCTATTGAAGAAATACATGGTCTGAATGTTGGGGAACGTTGCATGGGAAACAAAAAATTTCCTACGCACACGCAAGATCTATCCATGGTGATGAGCATCTACGAGAGGGAGAGTGGATCTACATACCCTTGTAGATCGCTAAGTGGGAAGCGTTAAGAAAACGCGGTTGATGTAGTCGAACGTCTCCGCGATCCAAATCGCAAGCCGTCCCGCGATCCAATCACGATTCGTCCCGCGATCCAATCACGATCCTTCCGATCTAGCGCTGAACGGACGACACCTCCGCGTTCAGCACACGTATAGCTCGATGACGATCTCCGCCTTCTTGATCTAGCAGGAGGGAGCGGAGAGGTAGATGAGTTCTTCGGCAGCACGACGGCGTGGCGACGGTGGTGGTGGAACTATTCCGGCAGGGCTTTGCCTAAGCACCGCCGAATCTAGATGTTGGAGGAACTAGGGAATAGAGAACTAGCACGTGGACTTGTGATTTGGGGCTCTATTCCTCTAGTATATATAGGAGGGAGGGGGGAGGAGGCAGCCCTAGGGTTTCCCCTAGGGGCTTCGGCCGAAGTGGGAGAGGTGGAGGATTCCACCAATCCTACTCCTAGTAGGATTCCTTCTCCCACTTGGAAACCCTTCCCCCTCTTGGTTTTTGTTCCTTTCCCACCTTCCTAGCCGCATGGGCCTTGTGGGGCTGGTTTGCCCAGCCCACTAAGGGCTGGTGCACCCCCCCCCTCAGGCCCATGTGGCCTCCCGGCGTGGGTGGCCCCTCCTAATGGCCCTCCGGCACTCCCGGTACACTACCGGAAATACCCGAAACTTTTCCGGTGACCAAAACGGGACTTCCTATATATCAATCTTTACCTCCGGACCATTCCGGAGCTCCTCGTGACGTCCGGGATCTCATCCGGGACTCCGAACAACCTTCGGTCACCACCATACATAACTCAAAATACTACCGAAACGTCACCGAACGTTAAGTGTGCAGACCCTGCGGGTTCGAGAACTATGTAGACATGACCGAGACACCTCTACGGTCAATAACCAATAGCGGGACCTGGATGACCATATTGGTTCCTACATATTCTACAAAGATCTTTATCGGTTGAACCTCTATGTCAAGGATTCAGTTAATCCCGTATGTTGTTCCCTTTGTTCTTCGGTATTTGCCCGAGATTCGATCGTCGGTATCTCTATACCTAGTTCAATCTCATTACCGGCAAGTCTCTTTACTCGTTCCGTAATACAAGATCCCGTGGCTAACACTTTAGTCACTTTGATTGCAAGGCTTGTTGTGATGTTGTATTACCGAGTGGGCCCTGAGATACCTCTCCGTCACACGGAGTAACAAATCCCAGTCTTGATCCATGCCCACTCAACAAACACCTTCGGAGATACCTGTAGAGAATCTTTATAGTCACCCAGTTATGTTGCAACGTTTGATACACAGAAGGTATTCCTCCGGTGTCAATGAGTTGCATGATCTCATGGTCATAGGAACAGATACTTGACATGCAGAAAACTATAGCAATAAACTGACACGATCATATGCTAAGTTCATAGTTTGGGTCTTGTCCATCACATCATTCTCCCAATGATGTGATCCCGTTATCAAATGACATCTTATGTCTATGGCTAGGAAACCTTGACCATCTTTGATCAACGAGCTAGTTTACTAGAGGCATACTAGGGACACAGTGTTGTCTATCTATCCACACATGCAATGTGTTTCCAATCAATACAATTATAGCATGGATAATAAATGATTATCATGAACAAGGAAATATAATAATAACCATTTTATTATTGCCTCTAGGGCATGTTTCCAACAGTATCCCACTTGCACTAGAGTCAATAATCTAGCTCACATCACTATGTGATTTACATTGTAATGAATCTAACACCCATACAGTTCTGGTGTTGATCATGTTTAGCCCTTGGAAGAGGTTTAGTTAACGGGTCTGCAACTTTCAGATCCGTGTGCACTTTGCAAATATTTATGTCCTCCTCCTTGATGTAATCGCGGATAGAATTGAAGCGTCGCTTTATGTGTCTGGTCCTCTTGTGAAACCTTGGTTCCTTGGCCAGAGTAATGGCACCAGTGTTGTCACAGAATAGAGTCATTGGGTTAAGTGCACTGGGCACTACTCCAAGATCTGTCATGAACTCCTTCATCCAGACACCTTCCTTCGCCGCCTTCGAGGCAGCGATGTCCCCCGCTTCGCATGTAGAATCAGCTACCACGCTCTGCTTGGAACTGCACCAGCTTACCGCTCCCCCATTGAGAATAAATACGTATCCGGTTTGAGACTTAGAGTCATCCGGATCAGTGTCAAAGCTTGCATCGACGTAACCCTTTACGACGAGCTCTTGATCACCTCCATAAACGAGAAACATTTCCTTAGTCCTTTTCAGGTACTTAAGGATATTCTTGATCGCCATCCAGTGCTCCATTCCTGGATCACTTTGAAACCTTCCGGCCATACTTATGGCAAGGCTGACATCACGTCTTGTGCACATCATTGCATACATGATAGAGCCTATGGCTGAAGCATAGGGGATGACACTCATCTTCTCTCTATCTTCTGCAGTCACTGGGCATTGAGCCTTACTGAAATTCACACCTTGCAATACAGGCATGAACCCCTTCTTGGACTGATCCATTTGGAACTTCTTCAAAATGTTGTCAAGGTATGTGCTCTGTGAAAGTCCAATTAAGCGTCTCGATCTATCTCTATAGATCTTGATGCCTAATATGAAAGCAGCTTCTCCTAGGTCCTTCATTCAAAAACTCTTGTTCAAATATTCCTTCAAGCTTTCCAACATTTCTATATTGTTTCCAATCAGCAATATGTCATCCACATATAATATTAGAAACGCTATAGAGCTCCCACTCACTTTCTTGTAAATACAAGCTTCTCCGTAAACTTGTATAAACCCGAACGCTTTGAGCACCTCATCAAAGCAAAGATTCCAACTCCGAGATGCTTGCACGAGTCCATAAATGGATCGCTGGAGTTTGCAAACTTTGTCTGCATTCACTGGATCAACAAAACCTTCTGGTTGTATCATATACAACTCTTCCTTAAGGAGACCGTTAAGGAACGTTGTTTTGACATCCATCTGCCAAATTTCATGATCGAAAAATGCAGCCATTGCTAACATGATTCTGACGGACTTAAGCATCGCTACGGGTGAGAAGGTCCCATCGTAGTCAACTCCTTGAACTTGTGAAAAACCCTTTGCCACAAGTCGAGCTTTATAGACGGTGACATTACCGTCCGCGTTCGTCTTCCTCTTAAAGATCCATTTGTTCTGAATGGCCTTACGCCCTTCAGGTAATACTTCCAAAGTCCATACTTTGTTTTCATACATGGATCCCATCTCGGATTTCATGGCATCTAACCATTTCTCGGAATCCAGGCCCATCACCGCTTCTCCATAGCTCGTAGGTTCATCATTGTCTAACAACATGACCTCTAAGACAGGGTTACCGTACCACTCAGGAGCAGTACGTGCCCTTGTCAACCTACGAGGTTCGATAGTAACTTGATCTGAAGCTTCATGATCATCATCATTAACTTCCTCTTCAACTGATGTAGGCTCCATAGAAACATCTTTCTGTGCTACACTACTCTCTGGTTGAAGCAAAGGTTCAACAACCTCATCAAGTTCTATCTTCCTCCCACTCAATTCTTTTGAGAGAAACTCTTTCTCAAGAAATGTTCCGTTTTTAGCAACAAACACTTTTCCTTCGGATCTGAGATAGAAGGTATACCCAACTGTCTCTTTTGGGTATCCTATGAAGACGCATTTCTCCGCATTGGGTTCCAGCTTTTCAGGCTGAAGCTTTTTGACATAAGCATCACATCCCCAAACTTTAAGAAACGACAACTTTGGTTTCTTGCCAAACAACAGTTCATATGGCGTCGTCTCAACGGATTTCGATGGTGCCCTATTTAAAGTGAATGCAGCTGTCTCTAATGCATAACCCCAAAACGATAGTGGCAAATCGGCAAGAGACGTCATAGAACGCACCATATCCAATAAGGTTCGATTACGACGTTCGGACACCCCATTACGCTGTGGTGTTCCAGGCGGTGTCAATTGTGAAACAATTCCACACTGTCTTAAGTGACTGCCAAACTCATAACTCAGATATTCTCCTCCTCGATCAGATCGTAGGAATTTAATCTTCTTGTTACGATGATTCTCAACTTCACTCTTAAATTGCTTGAACTTTTCAAACGTTTCAGACTTGTGTTTCATTAAGTAAATATACCCGTATCTACTTAAGTCATCAGTGAAGGTGAGAAAGTAACGATATCCACCGCGCGCCTCAATGCTCATCGGACCGCACACATCAGTATGTATGATTTCCAACAAGTCACTTACCCATTCCATTGTTCCAGAGAACGGGGTCTTAGTCATCTTGCCCATGTGGCATGGTTCACATGTGTCAAGTGATTCAAAATCAAGTGACTCCAAAACTCCATCAGCATGGAGCTTCTTCATGCGTTTTACACCAATATGACCTAAGCAGCAGTGCCACAAGAAAGTGGTGCTATTATTATCAACTCTACATCTTTTGGCATCAATGTTATGAACATGTGTATCATCACTATCGAGATTCAATAAGAATAAACCCCTCACATTGGGTGCATGACCATAAAAGATATTACTCATATAAATAGAACAACCATTATTCTCTGATTTAAATGAGTAACCGTCTCGCAATAAACAAGATCCAAATATAATGTTCATGCTTAACGCAGGCACCAAATAACAATTATTCAGGTTCATAACTAATCCTGATGGTAATCGAAGAGCGAGCATGCCGACGGCGATCACATCAACCTTGGAACCACTTCCCACGCGCATCGTCACTTACTCACTTCGTCCTTTGCCAGCCTCCGTCTATTCCGTAGTTCCTGTTTTGAGTTGCAAATGTGAGCAACCGAACCGGTATCAAATACCCAGGCACTACAACGAGAGTTGGGAAGGTACACATCAATAACATGTATATCATATATACCTTGTTTGGTGTTGGTCGTCTTCTTGTCGGCCAGATACTTGGGGCAGTTCCGCTTCTAGTGACCAGTTCCCTTGCAATGAAAGCACTCAGTTTCTGGCTTGGGTCCAGCCTTGGGTTTCTTCACGGGAGGGGCAACTACTTTGCCACTCTTCTTGGAGTTTCCCTTCTTGCCCTTGCCATTCTTCTTGAAACTAGTGGTTTTATTGACCATCAACACTTGATGCTCTTTCTGGATTTCAGACTCAGCGATTTTCAGCATCGCAAACAGCTCGGCGACTGACTTGTTCATCCCGTGCATGTTATAGTTCATCACGAAGCTCTTGTAGCTTGGTGGCAATGATTGAAGAACTCTGTCAGTTATCGCCTCTGGCGGAAGGGGCATCCCTAACTCAGCCAAACGGTTCGAATACCCAGACATTCTGAGTATATGTTCACTGACAGACCCGTTCTCCTCCATCTTGCAAGCATAGAACTTATCGGAGGTCTCATACCTCTCGATCCGGGCATTCTTGTCAAAGATAAACTTCAACTCCTGGAACATCTCATATGCTCCATGACGTTCAAAACGTCTTTGAAGTCCCGGTTCTAAGCCATACAACATTGCACATTGAACTATTGAGTAATCTCCAGAACGTGCCTCCCAAGCGTTCTTAATGTCTTCGGATGACACGGGAGCGGGTGGATCACCAAGCGGTGCATCAAGGACATAAGCCTTCTGGGAAGCCGTGAGGATAATCCTTAGATTACGGGCCCAGTCCACAAAGTTACTTCCTTCATCTTTCAACTTAGCTTTCTCTAGGAACGCATTAAAATTCAGGGGAACTACTGCGCGAGCCATTGATCTACAACATAAATATGCAAAGGTTACTAAGACTATTGTTCAAGATAATGAGTTTAGTTAATCAAATTACTAAAAACTCCCACTCAAATTGACATCCCTCTGGTCATCTGAGTGATACATGATCCAAATTCACCAACCCAAGTCCGATCATCACGTGAGATGAGGTGGTTTCAATGGTGAACATCTTCATGTTGATCATATCTACTATATGACTCATGTTTGACCTTTCGGTCTCTTGTGTTCCGACGCCATGTCTGTACATGCTAGGCTCGTCAAGTTTAACCCGAGTGTTCTGCACGTGCGACACTGGCTTGCACCCGTTGTATGTGAACGTAGAGTCTATCACACCCGATCATCACGTGGTGTCTCGACACGACGAACTTTCGCAACGGTGCACACTCGGGGAGAACACAATTTTATCTTGAAATTTTAGTGAGGGATCACCTTATAGTGCTACCGTCGTCCTAAGCAAAACAAGGTGCATAAAAGGATTAACATCACATGCAAATCATAAGTGACATGATATGGCCATGAACTTGTGCTTTTGATCTCCATCTTCAAAGCACCGGCATGATCTTCATCGTCACCGGCATGACACCATGATCTGCATCAATGTGTCGCCATGAGGTTGTCGCGCCAATTGTTGCTTCCACGATTATTGCTAACTTATAGCGATAAAGTAAAGCAAAAACGGCAAAAATAAATTAAAGACAACCCTATGGCTCCTGCCGGTTGCCGTACTCATCGACATGCAAGTCGTGATATTCTATACAAAACATGATCATCTCATACATCACATATATCTCATCATGTAATTGGCCATATCACATCACAACATACCCTGCAAAAACAAGTTAGACATCCTCTAATTGTTGTTGCATGTTTTACGTGGCTGCTACGGGTATCTAGCAAGAACGATTCTTACCTACGAAAAAACCAGGTGATACACAAATTGCTATTCAACCTTCTCAAGGACCGCCTTTGTCGAATCCGATCCAACTAGAGTAGGAGAGACAGACACCCGCCAGCCATCTTTATGCAACAAAGTCACATGTTAGTCGATGGAACCGGTCTCTCGTAAGCGTACGAGTAAGGTTGGTCCGGGCCGCTTCATCCCACAATACCGCTGAATCAAGAAAAGACCAATGGAGGAAGCAATCTGAGCATCAACGCCCACAAACTCCTTTGTGTTCTACTCGTGATCTCATCTACACATAGACCTAGCTCATGATGCCACTGTTGGGGAACGTTGCATGGGAAACAAAAAATTTCCTACGCACACGCAAGATCTATCCATGGTGATGAGCATCTACGAGAGGGAGAGTGGATGTACATACCCTTGTAGATCGCTAAGCGGGAAGCGTTAAGAAACGCGGTTGATGTAGTCGAACGTCTCCGCGATCCAAATGGCAAGCCATCCCGCGATCCAATCACGATCCTTCCCGCGATCCAATCACGATCCTTCCGATCTAGCGCCGAACGGACGGCACCTCCGCGTTCAGCACACATACAGCTCCATGATGATCTCCTCCTTCTTGATCCAGCAAGAGGGAGCGGAGAGGTAGATGAGTTCTCTGGCAGCACGACGGCGTGGCGACGGTGGTGGTGGAACTATTCCGGCAGGACTTCGCCTAAGCACCGCCGGATCTAGATGTTGGAGGAACTAGGGAATAGAGAACTAGCACGTGGACTTGTGATTTGGGGCTCCATTCCTCTAATATATATAGGAGGGAGGGGGGAGGAGGCAGCCCTAGGGTTTCCCCTAGGGGCTTCGGCCGAAGTGGGAGAGGTGGAGGATTCCACCAATCCTACTCCTAGTAGGATTCCTTCTCCCACTTGGAAACCCTTCACCCTCTTGGTTTTTTTTTCCCACCTTCCTAGCCGCATGGGCCTTGTGGGGCTGGTTTGCCCAGCCCACTAAGGGCTGGTGCACCCCCCCCCACAGGCCCATGTGGCCTCCCGGCGTGGGTGGCCCCTCCCGATGGCCCTTCGGCACTCCCTGTACACTATCGGAAATACCCGAAACTTTTCCGTTGACCAAAATGGGACTTCCTATATATCAATCTTTACCTCCGGACCATTCCGGAGCTCCTCGTGATGTCCGGGATCTCATCCGGGACTCTGAACAACCTTCGTTCACTACCATACATAACTCAAATACTACCGAAACATCACCAAACGTTAAGTGTGCAGACCCTGCGGGTTCGAGAACTATGTAGACATGACCGAGACACCTCTACGGTCAATAACCAATAGCGGGACCTGGATGCCCTTATTGGTTCCTACATATTCTACGAAGATCTTTATCGGTTGAAACTCTATGTCAAGGATTCAGTTAATCCCGTATGCTGTTCCCTTTGTTCTTCGGTATGTTACTTGCCCGAGATTCGATCATCGGTATTTCTATACCTAGTTCAATCTCGTTACCGGAAAGTCACTTCACTCGTTCCGTAATACAAGATCCCGTGGCTAACACTTTAGTCACTTTGCTTGCAAGGCTTGTTGTGACGTTATATTACCGAGTGGGCCCTGAGATACCTCTCCGTCACACGGAGTAACAAATCCCAGTCTTGATCCATGCCCACTCAACAGACACCTTCGGAGATACCTGTAGAGCATCTTTAAAGTCACCCAGTTACGTTGCGACGTTTGATACACACAAGGTATTCCTCCGGTGCCAATGAGTTGCAAGATCTCATGGTCATAGGAACAGATACTTGACATGTAGAAAACTATAGCAATAAACTGACACGATCATATGCTAAGTTCATAGTTTGGGTCTTGTCCATCACATCATTCTCCCAATGATGTGATCCCGTTATCAAATGACATCTTATGTCTATGGCTAGGAAACCTTGACCATCTTTGATCAACGAGCTAGTTTACTAGAGGCATACTAGGGACACAGTGTTGTCTATCTATCCACACAAGCAATGTGTTTCCAATCAATACAATTATAGCATGGATAATAAATGATTATCATGAACAAGGAAATATAATAATAACCATTTTATTATTGCCTCTAGGGCATATTTCCAACACTGAACGTACCACCACCTCCACAGGTGGTGAAGGTAAATTCTTTATTAAAGTTTGATGAAGGTGACATCCCTTACAATAAACATCCTAGTCAATGCTTATATGAGTTTGACAACTACATTATGAAACAAGAGCACTTCAATGCAAATGTTCTCAAGCAATTGAAATACAACTCTGATATGATTGCTCGCTTGAGTGACTTTTTATTTAGAATAAGTAATGATGTTAGAGGTGTAGGAAAGCATGCCTCTACGGTTCAAACTCAGTTAGAACAAGTTGCTAAATCTGAAAAAGAATTGCTTGATGAAATGATTGATAATATGAATGATCATGCTGTTAGAGTAGTGACTAGAGGAGGTAGAATGACTCAGGAGCCACTTTATCTTGAAGGTCATCCTAAGAGAATTGAACAAGAATCTCAAGGAATTAATGCTGATGCATCTAGTCCTTCTAAAAAGAAGAAGAAAAAGAAAAAAGATAGGACTTTGCATGCTTCTAGTAAACCTGACATAGAAAAAAAACCTGACACTAATGATGTCTCTATTTCTAATGCTAAAACTCAATCTGGTAATGAACATCCATCTAGTGATAATGATAATGATAATGATGATGTTCATGAAGATGCTCAACCTAGTAATGATAAAGAATCAGATAATGATGTAGAAATAGAACCTGATGTTGATCTTGATAACCCACAACCCAAAAACAAACGTTATGATAAAAAAGACTTTGTGGCTAGAAAACATGGCAAAGAAAGGGAGCCATGGGTTCAGAAACCCATGCCTTTTCCACCTAAATCAGCTAAGAAAAAGGATGATGAGGAGTTTGAACGCTTTGCTGAAATGATTAGGCCAGTCTTTGTGCGTACTCGCTTGACTGATATCTTGAAGATGGCCCCTTATGCAAAGTATATGAAAGACATCATCACTAATAAAAGAAAGATACCTGAGGCTGAAATCTCCACCATGCTTGCTAATTATTCTTTTAAGGATGGAGTGCCTAGGAAACTTGGAGACCTTGGGATACCAACTATACCTTGCTCCATTAAAAGAAATTATGTCAAAACTGCTTTGTGTGATTTAGGAGCTGGTGTTAGTGTTATGTCTTTCTCTTTATATAAAAGACTTGATTTGGATAAACTCACACCGACTGAAATATCCTTGTAAATGGCTAACAAGTCAACGGCCATTCCTATCGGTATTTGTGAATATGTTCCTGTTGTTGTTGCTAATGTTACTATCTTAACGGACTTTGTTATTCTTGATATGCCCGAGGACGACAACATGTCGATTATCCTTGGTAGACCCTTTTTTAATGTTGTAGGGGCTGTTATTGATTGCAACAAAAGCAAAGTCACTTTTCATATCAATGGTAATGAGCATACGGTGCATTTTCCGAAGAAACAATTCCATGTGAATGGTATAAATGTTATTGAAAGATCTCCAACAATCACTATTGGAAGTTTTCAAATACCTTTACCTACTGTCAAAAAGAAATATGATGTATTCATGGTTGGGGAGATTCATGTCCCCGTTGAGGTAACTTAGTGTTATACAAAAGTTCTTCGGTTTCATACTAACCGAAAGTGGTTGTTAATAAGACTTGATCAACTTTATTAATGGATCATTTTTGAGAAGTATGAAGTTGATGAATCTAGTAGACACAACCTTCTGTTCTTAGTTTGTGCTTTCTATTTTTCCTAGTTAAATGAAATAAAATGCCATGTTTATATTGTCTCCTAACTTTCCCGTACATTAGAAAATGACCCAAAAATAAAAAATCTCAGAATGTCCTGAAAATTTGATACGATTTTTTTCTAAATATTTCTGAATTTCTGATGCAAAAATCACCAGAGGGGAGTGCACCTGGTGCCCACAAGACACCAGGGCGCGCCAGACCCCCCTGGCGCGGCCTGGTGGGCTGTGGGCCCTAGGTGGGTCCCCCCACTTACTTCTTTAGCCCATGTCATCACCTACCTCCAGAAAAAATTCACCGTTGCTCTCTCTCCCGTGTTCTTTCTCACAAACATGTGGATTTCGATCTCTTTGCTCGAAGCTCCATTTCCGAAACTGTTTTAGGGGATTGCTTCTTGGTATGTAACTCCCCCATTGCTCCAATTAGTTTTTGATTTAGTGGTTTACTTTCAGAATAATTAGCTACTCTTGGTGCTACTGTAGATGGGATTGCATGTTGAATTCTTAGAGTTCTAATTAGTTTGGATGCTTGATATGGCCTCTATGCTTCCCTAGGAGTAGTTGCTATCAATTCTATTAAGTTTCGTAACATTTTCTTTTGGTGGACTAAAGATTTTCAGAATTTTATTTGTAGAAAATAAGATGAATTTCTTTAGGAAGCGCTCCTCCAAGAAAAATGCTAAGGGAGTTGTTGAGGAGTTGTCTGATAGTGACCTACACATTCCAAGGAAGGAAGAAGTGTGGCCGTGTGAATGGCCACATATTCCCTTTATGGAGGAAGCTGGTTTTTATCAAGAATTTTCTCAATTTGTTGGCAATGCTGGGCTGACCAACTTCCTCGCAGATAAGTGTGACCAGTACCACATCCTCACAAATTCCTTTGTGCAAAGTTTCCATTTCCCGAGTAAGAATAATCCTACTGAGGTGCAGTTTAATAATTATGCCGAAAATTACAAAATACCGTTCACTGACTTTTGTGACATCTGTCTTATTCCTTCTGATGGGGAATTAAGAGAACCTAGACCGGCAGAGTTTGAGGACTTTCTCCTCACTTTAACAGTGGGTGACGAAAGGGGCGTGTCAAGAGCCACTGCTACCAGTTTGCAGTTCCCTTCTGTGCACTACTTTGCTATATTCATTGTTAAATGTTTAACTGCTAAGGAGAAAGTCGGTGCACTCAATGCCCCTGACCTCGCCATTTTGCGATATGCGTTACACAATGACCACACTTTTAGCTTAGGAGCTATAGTCGCATGATGCCGACATCTGAACAGGAGTAAGGGCAAGGTACATGGTGGCCTTTACGCCACTCGCTTAGCGAAGCATTTTGAAGTTCAGTTACGCCCACATGATTATCTTTTGCCCGCTGTTTATCTAGATCATGGATCGTTGTTGCACCACCACTTTATTGATGAAGTTGATTTCTTCCATAATATTCGTTACAATTTGGTATTCAGTGTGGTAACCCATGATGTTATCCCGTTGCCCGCGCCTGCCTTGTTCGATTCTGTTGCTAGGAACGGATATAGAATTATGCCAGGTGATATTATCGCCTATCGGAACAACCTAGCAGCAGCTGAGGAGGAACCCCAGGAGTGGGACGCCCAAGTGCCACCACCACCTAGTACCGACTCAGACTATTATTCAGGTCACGGATGGTGATTACCAAGCTAGGCCAAAAGCCTAAGCTTGGGGAGTACGTATTTCCACCGACATTACATTCATGTTCCCACATTTCATTCCAGTTGTCGGTGTTCACACTTTTTCATTGTATTATCCATGCTAGATCTATTTTCTTATTTTCTTCTTTTGTGTTTGAAAAACTTTGAGAAAATCCAAAAATACTTCTTGCTTCTTTTCGGTTTTTCTTTTCAGTTCAGTTAATTGTAGTATTAATAGAAAACCCAAAAATATTTCTCCTTTCTTCTTTTGTTTGTTGGGAGTTTTCCTGTGTAAATAGTTTTTCTCGTTTTTGTTTTTCTTTCTCTTAAATTTGCTTTCTTCTAGAAAAACTGAAAACTCCAAAAATATTTCAGCGTCTTTCTCTGAAATTCTTTTCTCTTATCGAGTCATACCAAGGAGAAGACCATGATGAAATTGTTGAGTGGCTCTCATATGCTTTATTGTTTATCTAACAAAGAGCCCATATTACTTTGTCTTCTCCTCTTGAATAAAATGTTTGCAGATTCCAGCTTAGTCCATGGCACTCTTGCACTATTATTATTTCCATATCATTCGATTGTGCAAGTGAAAGGCAATAATGATGATATTTGATGAATTGGTTGTGGCAGAGAAAGGCGGGTATGAACTCAACTTGTTTTTGTTTTTGTAAATATGTTTAACCTAGTATCCATGATTCAGCCTATTATGATCAAACATGTTTGCAATAACAATTAGAGATTATAGTTGTTCATGCCATGCTTAAGTAGCTAGGAGTGGATAATGATTTATCTTGGGTGTCAACATGCATTAAAATGGTTGTGATGTAGTATGATGATATGGTATCCTCCTCTGAATGTTTCAAGTGGTTGGACTTGGCACATGTTCACACATGTAGATGAATCAAAATCAACATAGCCTCTACGATATTTATGTTCATGATGTCAATATCCTACTCATGATAAGTTCAATGTTATTTATTCATAATGCATGTTCATGACCGTTTTCGCTCTCTAGCTGGCCGCTTCTCAACCTATTTGCTAGCCTTTCACCTGTACTAAGCGGGAATACTGCTTGTGCATCAAAACTCTTAAACCAAAGTTATTCCAGATGAGTCCACTATACCTACCTATATGCGGTATTATCATGTCGTTCCAAGAAAATTTGCATGTGCCACCTCTAAAAATTCAAATAAACATTTGTTTTGTGTGCCTGGACCGCTCATGGAGCGACAGGGGGTGGTCGGTATCCTCCATGTTAAGCGGGTTATTCTCATGATGGGTGTTTATTCACTTGTCCTTACACAAGAGGGGCGGTAATAGGGATTCCCAGTCCCAAAATAAAAAAATGCAAATAAATAAACAAAAGTTGTTGGTATGGACGGTACCCATGGATTCGGCTAGCCGTGGAATGTGTTTGTTGGTGGAGGGGGAGTAAACCTTTACTTTTATCGCTTGGGAACCGCCGCTAATTTGTTTAACATGGAAGATATTGATAGCTCTCGGTCGTAACGTTGACAGGAAGGGTGTACCTCCCAAAATCTTATTCATCTCTTATTTTAAAGCTTTGAGCTCTGGCACCTCTACAAATCCCTGCTTCCCTCTGCGAAGGGACTTTCTATTTACCTTTATGTTGAGTCATCACCTTCTCAAATAAGCGCTAGATCTGAGAGCACTGCTGTCGTCCTCATGCATTATGTATAGTTAATGTTGGGTGCATCATGACTGGATCTTTTCTACCATGAATTACAATGTTTAGTCACTGCTTGAACTTTTGAGGTGCTCTGCATTTATGTTTTGCGGTCTCAGAAAGGGCTAGCGAGATACCACTGTTGTCACATTATATCATGATTGTTTTGACAAAGTGTTTGCATTTGAGATACTCTATTATTGCTCGCTAGTTGCTTATGTCATTGATATGAACTAATATAATTTCTAAGAGTTATTGTCGACATGGTTAGTCATAATCTTTGCTGAAAACTCGGATGCTACTTAAGCATATATATGTAAACAAGAACAAAAGAGTTCGTAAAAGTTTTTCTTTCTCACTTTCAGTTTGTCAACTGAATTGCTTGAGGACAAGCAAGGGTTTAAGCTTGGGGGAGTTGATACGTCTCCAACGTATCTACTTTTCCTAACACTTTTGCTCTTGTTTTGGATTCTAATTTGCATGATTTCAATGAAACTAACCCGGACTGACGTTGTTTTCAGCAGAACTACCATGGTGTGGTTTTTGTGCAGAAATAAAAGTTCTCGGAATGGAACGAAATTTTTTGGGGAATTATTTCAGAAAATATGGGGAATATTGGAGCCAGAAGCCACCAGAGAGGAGGCCCAGGGTGCCCACACCCCACCAGGGTGCGCCAGAATCCCCTGGCGCGGCCTGGTGGGGTGTGCTCACCTCGTGGGTCCCCCGACCCTAATTCTAGCGCTATAAAATCCTAATTTTCCAGAAAAAAATCAGAGAGAAAGTTTCATCGCGTTTCGCGAGACGGAGCCGCCGACACCTCCTGTTCTTCATCGGGAGGCCAGATCTGGAGTCCGTTTGGGGCTCCGGAGAGGGGATTCTTCGGTCTTCGTCATCATCAACCCTTTTCCATCACCAATTCCATGATGCTCCCCACCGGGAGTGAGTAATCCCTTCGCAGGCTTGCTGGTCGGTGAGGAGTTGGATGAGATTCATCATGTAATCGAGTTAGTTTTGTTAGGGCTTGATCCCTAGTATCCACTTTGTTCTAAGATTGATGTTGCTATGACTTTGCCATGCTTAATGCTTGTCACTAGGGACCGAGTGCCATGATTTCAGATCTGAACCGTTTATGTTATCATCATTATATCTATGTTCTTGATCCGATCTTGCCTAGTCATATGCACCTATTACGTGTTATGATTCGTCAACCCCATAGTGACAATATTTGGGATACTTCACGGTGATGACCGTAGTTTGAGGAGTTCATGTATTCACTATGTGTTAATGCTTTGTTCCGGTTCTCAATTAAATGGAGGCCTTAATATCCCTTAGTTTCCTTATGGACCCCGCTGCCACGGGTTGGTAGGACAAAAGATGTCATGCAAGTTATTTTCCATAAGCACGTATGACTATTTACGGAATACATGCCTACATTACATTGACGAACTAGAGCTAGTTCTGTGTCGCCCTAGGTTATGACTGATACATGATGAATATCATCCAACAAATACACCGATCCAGTGCCTACGAGTTTTCCACATATTGCTCTTGCTAAGTTACTACTACTGCTGCTACTGTTACACTTGCTACCAAATTGCTATTGTCACTCCTACTGCTGCTACTACTGTTACCACTGCTATCAAACTATTATATTACTTTGCTTCTGATCACCTTTCTGCAGATATATAATCTCCAGGTGTGGTTGAATTGACAACTCAGCTGCTAATACTCTCCAATATTCTTTGGCTCCCCTTGTGTCGAATCCATAAATTTGGATTGAATACTCTACCCTCGAAAACTGTTGCGATCCCCTATACTTGTGGGTTATCAAGATCCCAATTTTGTGTTGAAGCAAGTCCAACATTAGTCAAAACGCAAGACACGAAGCGGTAGTGGTGATCTTGCGACCGACTTACTTGATAAGCCAGCTGCCCATAAACGTCCCACTCAGGTACCTTTCAATCTTATTCTTCTTTTCTCTGCAGCTGTCTTTGAATTATTAATCTCTTCAATCTTTTAAATCTATAACCAGGAGTCACCACCTTCGTCGGATGACTCAATTGCTTCCAAGCTGCCACCGCTTGTGATCAACCCGGGGTGAGTTTCTCTCTTGTTAAATTTTTACCTTTACACGCCTTTTAGCACTTCACTGATAATGTCTTCTTATTTCATAGGGCTCAGGCCAAGTCTAAGAAGAGGAAGGTTAGCGGGTCGTCAACCAATCCTGAGGTCCCTAAGCCGGGAAATCCTGCCTCGGCTGCTCCCGAAGTTCAGGCGAGTTATCCTAATGATCATCAGGAGACTCAGATTGATGTTACTCAACCTGATACATCAAGTCCCAATGTTGTGGGTGTTGATGCTGGCCCGACGATGTATCCTGACCAGCCTAGTCTTCCCAAGACAGCTGAAGAAGCTCCTTGCGGCAAGAACGAGGAGGTTGTTATTACTGGGTCGGGTTATGCCGTCCCTGGGGTCTCAAAAGTGCTGACCAAGATTGTTGCTAAGGACGAACCAGAACTGCCAGATAAAGGGAAAGCTAAGCTGGAGCTTCCAAATTATGATATCATGAGCGCTGAAGAACTCCATGCTGGTTACCTGGATCGCCTTGCCACAAGCCGGGAGATGGAAGTCGGCCTTGTTAGTATGATGAAAAACAAATATGAGGTATGTTTCTCTCTATTGTGTATTTGATATATCCCTATCTAGCCCCCAAAGGGCCGGCTCAATTTCTTGATTTGAGTCGGGTCTTTGATAACCATGACTATAGTTTTCAACCTGTAGCCCCCAAGGGCCGGCTCGTCTCCTTGAGGTGAGCTGGGTCTTTTGCATATGTTTATAGAATTCGACCTGTAGCCCCCAAGGGCCGGCTCGTCTACTTAAGGTGAGCCGGGTCTTTTGCATATATTTATAGAATTCGACCTGTAGCCCCCAAGGGTCGGCTCGTCTCCTTGAGGTGAGCCGGGTCTTTTGCATATCTTTATAGAATTCGACCTGTAGCCCCAAGGGCCGGCTCGTCTCCTTGAGGTGAGTCGGGTCTTCTGCATATCCTTGTCTTAGAAAAAGCTGATATGCATTAGCCCCCAAGTGTCAAGGATATTGCTTGCAGTTTGCTTGAGACTTGTTATAATTCTTTATTGCATAAGACTGAAACTTACGCTCTTCATTACTATTGAATATCCTGGCTCTTTTATGCAGAAAGCCATACAGGAAGCCGAGTCAAGTGTGAACGGCTTGTAGAAAAATTTGGAAATAGTGCAAAACGCCCAAGCCGCCGCTGAAGAGAAACCGCGCCTCGCTTTGGAAGAATTAGATAAAATCAAGGCACTTTTTGAAAAACAAAAGGAAGCCTTTGATGCTGAGAAGACCACCTTGCTGAAGCGCGCAGAAAGTGCAGAGGGCTAGCTGAAGCACATTGCCGAAGAACTGGCCGGGTTAAAGTGACATATTGTCACCATGACCCATGCCATCTTGTAGGATCACTAGAAGAGTATGTCTAGAGGGGGGTGAATAGACTACTAGCACAAATTAAAATCTACACAATATCCAAAGTTAAGTGTTGGCAGATTTTAGCAATTATAGCAAGTCTAGCACACCCTACACATGCAAGACATCAAGTATAGCAGCGTAAAGTAAAGACATTGCATATGGAAGTAAGGAGTTGAGATAGGGAGATCAAACCTATGAAGGACATGAAGATTTTTCCCGTGGTTCCGATAGGTGGTGCTATCGTACGTCCACGTTTATGGAGTCTTCAACCCACGGAGGGTAACGGTCGCGAGAGTCCACGGAGGGCTCTACCAACGGAGGGTTCCACAAAGAAGCAACCTTGACTATACCATGATGGCCTACGTCCACGGAGGACTAGCCTAACTCGGGGTAGATCTTCACGAAGTAGGCGATCTCCTTGCCCTTACAAACTTCTTGGTTCACTCCACAACACGAAGTAGGAGGCTCCCAAGCGACACCTAACCAATCTAGGAGACACCACCCTCCAAAAGGTAATAGGCTCGATAATGTCGATGAACTCCTTGCTCTTGTGCTTCAAGATGATAGACTCCTCAACACTCAATCACTCTCTCATAGATTTGGCTTTGGTGGAAGAGATTTATTGGGTGGAAAGAAACTTGGGAGGCTAGAGATCAAGATTCATATGGTTGGAATGGAATGGCTTGATCTCAACACATGAGTAGGTGGCTCTCTCTCAGAAAATCTGATAGGATAAGTGGGGATCTGTTCTGAGTGCTTCTCTCTCGAGTGAGTGGTGGTGGAGGGGTATATATAGGCATCTCCAAAAATCCAACCGTTACACCTAAAAAGTCCAACTCGGTGACACCGATGTGTGAATCTCGGTGGTACCGAGTTGCTTCAAAGGTAGCAACTTTTGAATCTCGGTGAGACCGATATAAACTTCTCGGTGACACCGAAAAGGTGGGCAACGGTCAGATGGCAAGACTCGGTGACGCCGATACAAAATCTCAGAATTTCCGATTTTGTGTAACAGACATCAGTAGGTTTGCCACCTGAACTCGGTTCCACCGATTCAGAATCGGTAGCACCGAAAAGGTAGGGTTTGGCTTGGCTCTGTCTTAGGATGAAAATCGGTAGGGCTAAAGTGGAATTCTTGGTGGCACCAATTTTGGTGTTTGGCTTGGACAGACTTTTGTGGAAGAGTTTGTGGGTGTTTTTGGTGACTATCACTTGTGCACGTTTGAGCATCTTGTTCACCAACAGTACCTTACTCCCTTTTGATAGTATTGGCTTTCCTATGACTCAAAGTGATTTCCCACAAAGTAAAACAAGAGTCTTGTAGCTTGAAGCTTTTTCCAATGCTATTCCTTCTCCTTCTTCTTCTTGGGGATACTCTCCACAAACCTTTTTGCCAACCCATCTCTCTCTATGGACTTTCACCTGAAATGCACTAGGTAGAAGTATCGGTCCAAGAGACAATGTATGTTGTCATGAATTATCAAAACCACCAAGGGAGCATATTGTGCTTTCAATCTCCCCCGTTTGATAATTGATGACAACATACAATCAAAGCTTCAATTCAAGATGTGCAGAAATATGTGAAGACTTTGAAGGATACATGACTAATACAAGCTCCCCCTAGATGTGTGCAATCCATTTTAAGGATAGTTGCTTTTGAATGCATGAACATACACATGATGGGAAGGACATGAGAAGTCATGTATATCTTGGCAATATGCATCAAATATATGTGAATGAAATGATTTCATGTTCAAGACTCACTCTTGCAAACAATATGTGCAAGAAGCAAGAGATCATTTTGAACAAGAATATGATGCATATACTTACCTTGAGGTCCTTGAGCATTTAATAGTAGGAACACACTTGAGAAAACAATGTTAGGAAACACAAGTGTATTTGATAGTGCAAATGCAAATGGAATCAAGAGTACCAAGATATGGAGTACATATAAGAAATGATTTCTTGAGAATGATATGTCTCCAAATAAGTTTAGAGTTTTTCTCCCCTAGACACCAATTGTGAAAGTTTTCCTCTCTCCCTTAATCATAAAGTGTAGATATTGAGAGTAGGCAGGGTTGAGAAAAATCTAATGCATATGAGAATTAAATTTCAAATTTATTCTTCTCTCTTCTCCTTAAGAAGTGTTTGTGTGATAAGGAATCCTTGATATTTCTCCCCCTTTATATGATAAGGTTACACTTATTCTTTTCATGATTAACTTCTTGATCAAGTCCTTGGTGTACTTGGTTTGAGAGATGAATGTACCTTCTCTCGTTTGCTTGATTTGTAGACCAAGGAAGAATTTCAGCTCACACATCATAGACATCTCATACTTCTCTGACATCAACCTTCCAAATTTCTCACTAAATTGTGGGTTAGTAGATCCAAAGATAATATCATCCACATAAATTTGGCACACAAATAATTCACAATTAACTCTTTTTGTGAACAAGGTTGTGTCAATTTTACCAATTTCAAAACCTTTTTCAATAAGAAACTTTGTTAGGCATTTATACCAAGCACGAGGAGCTTGCTTAAGACCATATAAAGCTTTGCGAAGTTTGTAAACATGGTTAGGTTTCTTAGGATTGACAAATCCGGGAGGTTGTTTAACATAGACTTCCTCCTCTATCTCTCCATTTAAAAGGGAACTTTTAATATCCATTTGGTAAAGAGTGATGTCTTGGTGATTGGCATAAGCAAGAAGAATTCGAATAGCTTCGAGTCTAGCAACGGGGGCATAGGTCTCACCGTAGTCCATACCTTCGACTTGCGTATATCCTTGGGCTACGAGACGTGCCTTGTTGCGTACAACTTGACCGTCTTCATCTTGCTTGTTCCGAAATACCCATTTCGTGCCGATTATGTTGTGCTCGTCCTTGGGGTTCTCCACGAGTGTACATACTTCGTTTCTCTCGAAGTTGTGAAGCTCTTCATGCATAGCGTTCACCCAATCCGCGTCTTCAAGAGCTTGTTCAACCTTCAAGGGTTCAATGCTAGAGATGAAAGAATAATGCTCACAAAAGTTAGCCAAGCGAGTTTTAGAGCGAGTGATCCTCCCTGTTTGTATATCACCAAAGATTTGGTTTAGGGGATGGTTCTTGGTCACTTGTGCTCGAACTCGGGGTAGATTTGGTTTGTTGGATGGTGGAGCTTCTTCTTCATCATCTCCTTCATCTTCATGGTTGTCGAAGTGGTCATCTCCTTGATGTGGTGGTGAAGGAGGTTGTGGTGGATCTTCATGATGTACTTCCTCCTCCTCTTCATCTTGCCGAGTATCACTTGTGGATGCTTCCATGTCGTTTTGTCGGTAGCCTTGATCCGAAGTAGGAGCTTCCACTTGGGTTGATGACGTGCTTTCCTTCACCTCCTTGGGACGAATCTTCCCGATGGGCAAGTCTTGGATAGCTTCCGAAGGATCTTTATCACCTACATCATTTGGCAATTGTTTGACTTGCGAACCATTAGATTCATCAAACTTCACATCTACCGTCTCTTCAACTTTTCGAGTGAAGTTGTTGTAGACATGGTAGGTGTGAGAGTTCGATCCGTAACCAAGTAGGAAACCTTCATGAGATTTAGGAGCAAATTTAGTATGACGATTTTTATCAAGAATGTAGCACTTAGAGCCGAATACCCGAAAGTATCCAACTTGGGGTTTGTTACCGGTGAGAAGCTCGTATGCCGTTTTACCGAGAAGCTTGTGCAAGTAGGGTCGGTTTGTGGCATGACATGCTGTTTCCACGGCTTCTGCCCAAAAGTGTCTTGGCGTCTTGTATTCGTCAAGCATCGTTCTTGCCATCTCAATGAGGGTTTGGTTCTTCCTCTCAATAACTCCATTTTGTTGAGGCGTGTACGTAGCCGAGAACTCATGTGAAATACCCTCTTCGTCAAGAAAGGTATCCACATGGGTGTTCTTGAACTCCGATCCATTATCGCTTCGAACCTTCTTGATCTTCACTTCAAATTGATTTTGCGCTTTACGTGCAAAGTTCTTGAAGATCTTTTGTACCTGCGACTTATCATCAAGAAAGAATACCCACGTAAATCTGGAAAAATCATCAACTATAATTAGACCATAAGAGTTTCCACCGAGACTCTTGTAAGCATTGGGACCAAAAAGATCCATATGAAGTAACTCGAGTGGTCTCCTAGTGGTCATGATGTTTTTGACCGGATGACTTCCACCGACTTGCTTTCCTGCATGACAAGCGCTACATAGCCTATCTTTGTTAAAGATAACATCTTTAACACCAAGAATGTGATCGCCCTTGATAAGCTTATCTAGATTTCGCATGCCTACATGTCCTAGCCTTCTATGCCATAGCCAACCTTTAGATGATTTTGCAATGAGACAAGTACGAGGTTGGGCCTTTTTAGTGAAATCGACAATGTATAGATCACCTCTACGAATACCAGTAAAGACAGTTTTATGATTATTAAGACGAAACACTTGGCAATCTATTTTAGTAAATAGCACATTGAAACCGAAGTCTGCTAGTCTAGATACAGAAAGAAGATTGTAGCCAAGGGATTCAACAAGCATGCCATTTTTAATAGAGCTATCATGAGATATGGCCACCTTACCAAGACCAAGTACCTTACCCTTAGAGTTGTCTCCAAAGGTCACGTACCTCCGAGGTCCTTGATTGTGTGTGATCTCTTGGAACATGTCTTTATCACCAGCCATATGATCGGTGCATCCATTGTCGAGAATCCACTCTTTTCCTCCGGACATGTAATCCTTGAAGTTTGCCATGAGACTTAGATTCTTCATGATCTTTTCGTGCTCGATGTCGAACAGCTCATCTTCATCATAGTAGCCATGTTCTTCATTGTCATCATTTGGTAGAATCTCCTCGTCATAGAAACCAAGAGATTCGTTAGAATTGTAACCATGACAATGTTCAAGCTTATGAATGTGAATGGCTTCAACAATAATGTTGTTGATAGTTGTGACATCTCCTTTAGCACGCATAAGATCACGAAGCTCAAATAGGCATTTATCAAAGTTTGGATCACAAGGCTTCATTTTGTGAAAAGCAACAGTTTTATGAAGAATTTCATCAAGATTACTTAATGAATAATTTGGATATCGTTTCTCCAAATCATTCCATGAAGTATAAGCACATGCAAAGTTCTTCAATTGAGTAAGCACAAATCTTGGTAAACCTCTAACGATAAGATTGACAGTTCTAAGGTTACCAATCATGTCAATTTCCTCTTCGTATGTGGGATGTAATTCATCGATGGGGAACACATAAGGGTTTTCAATATGTTTTCTCAAATGGAATTTTTCAAATAGATCAATCATAGCATTCTTCCATTGACTATAGTACTCTCCATCAAGAATAGGCACTCTACAACTCAAACTTTCCACACTAGACACATCCATCTTCCTCCACGGTAATGAAACCGAAGCAATGGAGACCAATGCTCGGATAACACTTGTAGGATCACTAGAAGAGTATGTCTAGAGGGGGGTGAATAGACTACTAGCACAAATTAAAATCTACACAATATCCAAAGTTAAGTGTTGGCAGATTTTAGCAATTATAGCAAGTCTAGCACACCCTACACATGCAAGTCATCAAGTATAGCAGCGGAAAGTAAAGACATTGCATATGGAAGTAAGGAGTTGAGATAGGGAGATCAAACGCATGAAGGACACGAAGATTTTTCCCATGGTTCCGATAGGTGGTGCTATCGTACGTCCACGTTTATGGAGTCTTCAACCCACGGAGGGTAACGGTCGCGAGAGTCCACGGAGGGCTCTACCCATGGAGGGTTCCACGAAGAAGCAACCTTGACTATACCATGATGGCCTACGTACACGGAGGACTAGCCTAACTCGGGGTAGATCTTCACGAAGTAAGCGATCTCCTTGCCCTTACAAACTTCTTTGTTCACTCCACAACACGAAGTAGGAGGCTCCCAAGCGACACCTAACCAATCTAGGAGGCACCACCCTCCAAAAGGTAATAGGCTCGATAATGTCGATGAACTCCTTGCTCTTGTGCTTCAAGATGATAGACTCCTCAACACTCAATCACTCTCTCACAGATTTGGCTTTGGTGGAAGAGATTGATTGGGTGGAAAGCAACTTGGGAGGCTAGAGATCAAGATTCATATGGTTGGAATAGAATGGCTTGATCTCAACACATGAGTAGGTGGCTCTCTCTCAGAAAATCTGATAGGATAAGTGGGGATCTGTTCTGAGTGCTTCTCTCTCGAGTGAGTGGTGGTGGAGGGGTATATATAGGCATCTCCAAAAATCCAACCGTTACACCTAAAAAGTCTAACTCGGTGACACCGATGTGTGAATCTCGGTGGTACCGAGTTGCTTCAAAGGTAGAAACTTTTGAATCTCGGTGAGACCGATATAAACTTCTCGGTGACACCGAAAAGGTGGGCAACGGTCAGATGGCAAGACTCGGTGACGCCGATACAAAATCTCGGAATTTCCGATTTTGTGTAACAGACATCAGTAGGTTTGCCACCTGAACTCGGTTCCACCGATTCAGAATCAGTTGCACCAAAAAGGTAGGGTTTGGCTTGGCTCTGTCTTAGGATGAAAATTGGTAGGGCCGAAGTGGAATTCTTGGTGGCACCGATTTTGGTGTTTGGCTTGGACAGACTTTTGTGGAAGAGTTTGTGGGTGTTTTTGGTGACTATCACTTGTGCACGTTTGAACATCTTGTTCACCAACAGTACCTTACCCCCTTTTGATAGTATTGGCTTTCCTATGACTCAAAGTGATTTCTCACAAAGTAAAACAAGAGTCCATTAGCTTGAAGCTTTTGCGAATGCTATTCCTTCTCCTTCTTCTTCTTGGGGATACTCTCCACAAACCTTTTTGCCAACCCATCTCTCTCTATGGACTTTCACCTGAAATGCACTAGGTAGAAGTATCAGTCCAAGAGACAATGTATGTTGTCATGAATTATCAAAACCACCAAGGGAGCATATTGTGCTTTCACATCTTTGGTAAGTCGCCTGTTGTAACTTGCAAAAAAATTCACGTTTTGTAGATATAACTCCTGGCGGCTTTGATACTCACTTTGTTTTTTTGCAGGCCCCACGACTTCCAACTCCCAAGATAACAACTTACTTATGCTGAAAGCCGTGTATACTCTAGTTGAGCAACTCTACACCGGAGGCTGGCTTGCCATCAAAGCTGTAATGGGGGAGAAAGAGCCAGTGACACTCATCAAGGACATGTTGAAAGTGCTTTCCACTATTCCCAAGCAAATCGACGAACTAAAAAGATCAGCCGCCCGCTCTGGGGCGACCGCAGCTTTGAGTCGGGCTTTCGCCTATGCCGACGAGCTTGATCCAGAAGAAATGGCCAGAGGCTTGCCTGAGCTTAAGGATGACGGCACAGCTTTCGGCGAACCTGACTATCTGAAGTGCGTCAAGACGGCTCGAGTGCTGGCCACGCGACTCGTTGCTGTGATGGGCTTAACCCGAGCAACTCGCGAATTCAGCCGCCCAACTTTATATCAGTGGATCTAGTTCCTCAGCACCGTAAGCATACTTTCGCTCCTGAAGTTGACCCGTCCCCTATTATACATGAAGAGGTTGTATTACACGCCCTAACCCATTGCATCTGGGACGTGGACAATCTTCAGATCGTAGAGCCCGCAAAGGCAGCAGAGGATGACCCAGAGGCGGCTCAGGCGAGGGAACTACCTGAGGCTAACCCAAACGGCGAAGGAAACATAGCCCAAGCGTAGTGTAAAAACAATTTAAGCCGCCTGTAGCCCCCAAGGGTTTGGGCCAAACAAATATTTTGTGACTCTTGACTGGAGTCTGTAATAGGAGTAGCTTTTCGTGGCTCCTGAAACTTTGTCATGCCTTCGTGCATGTTTTGCCCTAGTGAAGGTGTTTAATCTTTCAATTCCGCTGCCCTTTTTCCAATGATTGCATATTGCTTCACTCTTTTGCTTGCCTTGAATATTTTTGCCATGCTTTGATGACCTTTTCGAGGATTTAGAGCCGGCAAAGAGATCTTAATGTCCAAAGCTTCAAACTTTGTTTGGATGATCTTTAACTAGTCATAATATGGCGATGATCAGCAACCCGGACGTTTCTGCCTGAGCCGGTAATAAAATAACATTGCCTACAAAAAATTTGCGAATTTCCAACATCAAGTGTTGTGTTATAAGCCGGCATAATAGACTCGGCAACAAGGGACTGACTTTCGAAGCTTAGCCAAACAAACCGGTTTTTAAACTCCAACCTGGTTTCAAAATCAAATTTGCATAATAAGCATAAATAATGATATCTTATCCGAATAATGCCTTGTCACGATGACACGATTATGTAAAAGTTTTGCCGGCTTTCGAGGCTCGACATAAAGACCGACTTTCGAGGCTCGAGTCTTGCTTCAGTGAAGCGGGTATGATAACACGTGGTTTCTCCTAGCTTTCTGTATGTCGGCTCTCTCGTGACTCAAGCCTATGTTTTAACCTTAAGAAGTTCAGGGTCCCGGAAAAGGATTGACTTCTAAGAGTACATGGGGTCACCTGATCGGAGTCGCATCAAGCATACAGGCAGGTTTAACCACATATGGCGTTTTTCTTTTGCCGGGTCAAGAGGGTGAGAAAGCCGAACTCGATGAGTTGGAAGCCCCCAAATGCCCAATATTTTTGTGGCATTTTTGCCAGGTCACAAAGGTGAGAAAGCTAAACTCGATGAGTTGGAAGCCCCCATGTGCCCAATGAATAAAGACTCAAACCAAGTTTGCTGTTGAAACGACAAGAACTCCGAATTTCGGGTAAGTTGGCTTTATTAAAATATAAATGAGTACAGAATTTAAAGGGGACAAAATATAAAAGTAAAGGCGTCGGCGAATCTAAACATAATATGGCCGTAAATGAGCAGTGCTCTAAGGCCAGCTATTTCTCGCTTGGTGACATATGATTTTCCTTGCAAATCTTCCAAGCAATATGATTTATTATTTGACAGCTCAAGTACTAATGATACTGACCGCTGTTCAACTGCTTGGGATTGCTCTGGAAGCCACCTTGATTATTATGTTGATTGTTCTGACCAGGGTGTTGTCCATTGCCATTATTCGGCTGATGTTGAAAACTAGTACCTAAGCCGCCCTGTGATCCGCCAGGTCCGAGCTGGCCGGGGTGCGCGCCCCCATTGCCTCCTAGAGGACCTTGGAAAGCCTGGTTATGGAATTCTTGCATGATGTAGCAGTTCTCCCATGAATGTGCAGACGGCTTGTCCGGGGTACTGTGTTTGGGACATGGTGCCTTAAGCGCCTCCTCATAGTTGCGAGGTTTATTCCCATTGTAAGCCCCTCCGGGGCGACTATTGCGTCGTTGGTTTTTGAAACCAACATTTGTGTTGGCAACGAAATCTGACACGCCATCTGGTTGTTTCCGTTTGCCGCTGCTATTCTGGTGTCCTTGGCTATTGCCATGGTTATGCTGACCCTTGCCGCCTTCACCCTTCCGGCCTTTGCTAGACTTATCTTCGTCTGAGCCGGGATCTTTCGTACCATATGACTCGGCATATCGGGTGAGGACATCCATTAAGATGCCCATATCTTGCAGCTGTTTGAGTCGCCCGAGCTTCTGGACCAGCGGCTGAAAATGGCAATTCTTTTCCAAAATCAGGACGGCTTGAGCCGCCGTGATGCTATCCGACGAATGTATGATTTCCGCGACCCGGCGGGTCCAGTGATGGGCTGACTCATAGACTCGCTGGACGCAGTGTTGAAGGTTGAAAGAACATGTGCTGCCCCCATGTTTGGTTTTGGTAATTGATGACAATCTCTATGGACTAATGGTTGCCTTGAGTTATATTTGAAGGGTTTGTCCATAGGCTTTGCTTGTAGACCATTTGTTGGTCTCAAGGTGATTTGAAGAAGAATATGTGTTGACCAAGGTTATTCATGGAGTTATCCAAAGATTGGTCATGTAAGAGATGAGCCTATTGCAAGCATGTCTTGAAGAAGGAGATTGTGTGAACATTCATGTTTACCTTCAAGACATCATCCTAATGAAGAGAGTTGGAAAGATTCAAGGTTGATCAAGACTAAATATGAAGAGTGATTCGAGTTGATCAACACACAAAGCGTAGAAGATGTACCGAGTGGGATCAAGTGATCTCACGGTATGGTAAGCATTGTCCATTATGCTTTGTGTACTAACCCATGTTCTATGCAAGAGTTCTTTGTGGGGTTAGGTTTGTTTCCATGGGCGTGCATCAAAAGGAAGATATCACACAACCCATGGAGGATGACATCAAGTGGTGATCGTCATCAAGATTGCGGTGTGCAAGTTCAAGTGGAGCATCACGAAGAGATCACATGCTTGAAGCTTGCTGTCCATTGTGGTGACAATGGACTTGTGAAGATGTGCCGAAGAGTGGCTCACCCATAGTGGAGTATGGGGGAGCAATCAACTAGTCTTCATCGAGCCGGCGCAATCAAGAAAGGTGGTCCAACTTGAGGAGGTCAAGATCGTCATCATCTAGCTCAAGTGGACTATGCGCAAGGCAAAGGTTTGCCCTTGATAGGTTTTCTATTTTACCGGTCTCATGGTGGTAGTTGGGAGACCGGGTTTTAGGATCGATAGCCGTACTATCAAGGGGGGCTCTCAAGTGAGTAGCTTTATCGTATCATTCGTAGAGAGCTCAAACCATTGCATCCTTGCATCATCTTTCTTGGTTTGTGTTTGGTGTTTCTCTTTGTGAGTCTTTGAGCTTTTGGTCATCTTCATGACAAGCTCGAGTTCATCGAAAACGGAGTTCATATATGCATCTTCTATGATGTTTTCGATGTTGGAGTTTATGCCGGTTCTTCATTCATAGAGGTTTCTCATCTCTATATGTTAGGCATATCTCCCCTGCCACTTCTTATTATAACCAGTCGCTGTTTGGATAGTACTCGTTGTCTTCTATCCAACAAGCTTGAGTTTGCTCAATTCGGAGCTCATTTGCAGAAGTTATGGCAGTTCTGGTTTTATTTGTATCCTCTGGTTTATGTGGATTTTCAGTAGCTTGCAAGCGGTAGTACCGCTGGTGCCAACGGTAGTACCGCTTATGCGGTAGTACCGCTGGTACTTCCGTGGCACTACCGCTTGGGGTTTCCCCGAGCGTGCAACTCTCTGTTGCCAGTTTGCCATTCACGGTAGTAGAGCGGTAGTAGCACGGTAGTACCGCTCTGGCGGTACTACCGCCCTTACTACCGCCGCCACTACCGCTTGCGGGGTTTCCTTCTGTGCACGTCTCTGTTGCCGTTTTCTGTTAAACGGTAGTAGTGCGGCTGTAGTGCGGTAGTACCGCTCAGAGCGGTAGTACCGCTCTTCTGGGCGGTAGTACCGCTTGGTGCGGTACTTCCGCCCTCCACTACCGCTGCTACTACCGCTTGTTTTTCGCAGAGTGTGCAAGCTTCTGTTGCTCTTTTCTCCTTAGCGGTAGTACCGCTTGGTTGGCACGGTAGTACCGCTAAGTGCGGCACTACCGCTCCAGTTCCGTGTTCTCACCTGGTGTGTTTTGAATTACTACCGCTTAAGCGGTAGTACCGCTCGAAGGAGCGGTAGTACCGCTTGTACGCGTCCAGCACGGGTAACGGTTGGATTTGGGGTGGCCCTATAAAAGGGGTCTTCTTCCCCAACGGTTTTCTTATCTCTTCGAAGCTCTCTCTCCTCCATTGTTGACTTTCTAGAGCTTTGCTTTCTCTCAATCCCTCCATGGATTCTTGCTAGTTTTTGGGGGAAAAGAGAGAGGAGATCTAGATCCACATTTCCACCAATCACTTTCTCCTCTAAGTGAGGGGAACCCCTTGGATCTAGTTCTTGGAGTTCTTCGTGTTCTTCTTCGTTCTTCCTCTCATTTTCCTCCATAGCTTTTGTTGCTTTGGTGGGATTTGGGAGAGGAGGACTTGGGCACTCCGTGTGCCCTTGCCATTGCATTAGTTGCATCGGTTTGAGTTCTCCGCGGGATTCGTGGAAGTTAGTAGTTGAGAAGCTTATTACTCTTGGGTGTTTGAGCACCTTAGAGCTTGTTCCTCTTGGGTGCCTTGGCGCCCTAGACGGCTTGGTGGTGCCTCGGAGCTCAATCATTGTGGTGTAAAGCTCCGGGCAAGCGTCGGGGTCTCCAATTAGGTTGTGGAGATCGCCCCGAGCAATTTGACGGGTACCGGTGACCGCCCCCAAGGGTTGCCAAAGTGTACGGGTTCGGTGACCGCCCTCAAGGGTTGCCATTTGTACGGGTTCGGTGACCGCCCTCAAGGGTCCCTTAGTGGAATCACGGCACCTTGCGTTGTGCGAGGGTGTGAGGAGAATACGGTGGCCCTAGTGGCATTGTTGGGGAGCATTGTGCCTCCACACCGCTCTAACGGAGATTAGCATCCGCAAGGGTGTGAACTTCGGGATACATCGTCGTCTCCGCGTGCCTCGGTTATCTCTTACCCGAGCCCTTTTACTTATGCACTTTACTTTGTGATAGCCATATTGTTTCTTGTTATATATCTTGCTATCACTTAGTTGTTTATCTTGCTTAGCATAAGTTGTTGGTGCACATAGATGAGCCTAGTCGATTTAGGTTTTGTGCTTGACAAATTAAACGCTAGTTTTATTCCGCATTTGTTCAAGCCTAAACCGTAATTATTTTAAAGCGCCTATTCACCCCCCCTCTAGGCGACATCCACGATCTTTCAAAGGTCCACTAGCGTCATTGGCCGTTTGCACGTTCCTTGAAAATTCTTGATGAAACGCTCTTTAAGCTCCGACCAAGTATTGATGGAATTGGGCGGTAGATTTTTTAGCCACGTTCGAGCCGGTCCCTCCAACACATGGTTAAGTACTTGGCGCATACAACATTGCTAACGTCGAGCATATCCATTGCCAACTCGTAGCTTTCGATCCAAGCCGCCGGCTCAAGATCCGTTGTGTAATTCGGCACCTTACGAGGCCCTTTGAAGTCTTTGGGCATACGCTCTACATGGAGAGGCGGTGATAGGCAAGGTATTGCAATTGTCATACTATTGGTCCCAGTTTCTGTTTGAGGAGGTGGCTGCTGGAATATCCATGCTGCTGCTTCTGCCTCTGCTTGTCGTGCTCCCCTAGCCGCATTAACAATATCCTGTGCTCCGGGTAGTACAGGCCGGGTTAGGGGAGTCTGGAGCTGTTGCTTGCACCCAATGCTAGAAACAGCCGGAGATTCCAAGTGGCGACTCTGGCTACGACTGGTGTACGGGGGGGGGGGGGGGAGTGTATCCGATCGTGCCTGTAGGAATACTGTGCTTGCTGTACCACCGCTGTTTTCAACATCTCTATGGCATTCCTTGCCTCAACGTTAACAGGGGTATTCCTTAATATGGATAGTGATTCCAAATGTTGGGTTGCAGCCAACACGTTGTCAACAGGGTTAGAAAAATGACCCTGTGGCGTCTGAAAGCGCTGTGGTGGCGAAGGAACTAGCGATGGTTGGGGCGGCTAGTTTTGTTGCTTCGCGGGCGGTTGCCCAGCCCCCGGTGTCTGCTGAGGGGTGTTGAAGAGTCGCTGCTGCTCGAGGTTTGGCGGTAGCCAGCTTTGATGTCTCCTTTGGTAGACTGCCGCAGACGCCTCTTTCTGACGTTCAAGCCGCCACGCCTCGGCTTTAAGGCGTTACGACTCATCATGTATGCGAGCCTGCAGTTCTGCCATCCTAGCGTTCTCAGCATCAATCTCCCTCTGTACCTCAGTCATATGGTCTCTCAGCTTGGTCAATTCCATGTTACGCCCTTCCTGGTTTTCCGCCGTGACGGGACTCTCCACAAGCTTTGCCATCTCAACCATCAGATCTGCCATCGCTTGAGCCGGCGTCTTGCCTGACCCGCCAGATCCAAAAGTTGCTCCAAACGCGAATGGGTTCGGAGCCGCCGCGGTCCCTGCCATGTAAACGGCGACTTGCCTAGTTGACTCGGGGACTTCCTGATACGTCTCCAACGTATCTATAATTTTTGCTTGTTCCATGCTGTTATATTATCATTCTTGGATGTTTTACAATCATTTTACTACAACTTTGTATTATTTTTGGGACTAACCTATTAACCTAGAGCCCAGTGCCAGTTCCTGTTTTTTCCGCGTTTTTGAGTTTACAGAAAAGGAATATCAAACGGAGTCCAAACGGAATAAAAATTTACGGTGATTTTTTATGGACCAGAAGAGACCCACGGGGCATCGGAGTTGGGCCAGAAGAGCCACGAGGAGATCACAAGCCACAGGGGCACCCCCCCCCTAGGGCGCGCCCCCCTGGCTTGTGACTCCCTCGTGGCCCATCCTGACTTGTTTCCACCGCCATAAATTCTATAAATAGAGAAACCTCCGAAAATAAACCTAGATCGGGATTTCGCCGCCGCAAGCCTCCAGAGTCACGAAAAACCAATCGAGAGCCCGTTCCGGCACCCTGCCGCAGGGGGAAACCATCACCGGAGGCCATCTTCATCATCCCGACGCTCTCCATGACGAGGAGGGAATAGTTCACCCTCGGGGCTGAGGGTATGTACCAGTAGCTATGTGTTTGATCTCTCTCTCTCGTGTTCTTGAGATGACACGATCTTGATGTACCGCGAGCTTTATTAATATAGATGAATCATATGGAGTGCTTCCCCTCTCTATCTAGTTGTGATGAATTGAGTTTTCCCTTTGAAGTTTACTTATCGGATTGAGTCTTTAAGGATTTGAGAACACTTGATGTATGTCTTGCGATGGGATATCTGTGGTGACAATGGGGTGTTCTATTGATCCACTTGATGTATGTTTTGGTGATCAACTTGCGGGTTCCGTGACCATGGGAATCTATGCATAGGGGTTGGCACACGTTTTCGTCTTGACTCTCCGGTAGAAACTTTGGGGCACTCTTTGAAGTTCTTTGTGTTGGATTGAATAGATGAATCTGAAATTATGTGATGCATATCGTATAATCAAGCCCATGGGTACTTGTGGTGACATTGGAGTATCTAGGTGACATTAGGGTTTTTGTTGATGTGTATCTTAAGGTGTTATTTTAGTACGAACTCTAGGGCTGTTCGTGACACTTATAGGGATAGCTCATATGATTGATCGGAAAAGATAACTTTGAGGTGGTTTCGTACCCTACAATAATTTCTTCGTTTGTTCTCTGCTATTTGTGACTTTGGAGTGAACTCTTTGTCGCATGTGAGGGATTTATATATGATTCAACTATGTTAGTATTGTTGAGAGAACTTGCACTAGTGAAAGTATGAACCCTAGGCCTTGTTTCCAAGCATTGCAATACCGTTTTTGCTCACTTTTGTTACTTGCTACCTTGCTGTTTTTATATTTTCAGATTACAAAAACTTATATCTACCATCCATATTGCACTTGTATCACCATCTCTTCGCCGAACTAGTGCACCTATACAATTTGCCATTGTATTGGGTGTGTTGGGGACACAAGAGACTCTTTGTTATTTGGTTGCAGGGTTGTTAGAGAGAGACCATCTTCATCCTACGCCTCCCACGGATTGATAAACCTTAGGTCATCCACTTGAGGGAAATTTGCTACTGTCCTACAAAACTCTGCGCTTGGAGGCCCAACACGAGTCTACAATAAGAAGGTTGCGTAGTAGACATCAAGCTCTTTTCTGGCGCCGTTGCCGGGGAGGCTAGGTAAGCGGCACTCACATCCCGTCAACGAAGCTCTTTTCTGGCGCCGTTGCCGGGGAGGTGAGTGCTTGAAGGTATATCTTTAGATCTTGCAATTGAATCTTTTAGTTTCTTGTTTTATCACTAGTTTGGTTTTATAAAACAAAACTACAAAAAAATGGAATTGAGGTTGCCTCATATGCTTCATCTTTTTAATGTCTTTCGTGAAAATGACGGAAAAGAAAATTGTGCTCAAGTGTTAGAAGAAGAAGTTATTAAAATGTTTGGCACTAAATCTTTGAGTGATGAGAATGATTGCAATGTTGTTAGTATGAATTCCTTGAATATTCATGATGCTAATGATGTGCAAAGCTACAAGCTTGGGGATGCTATGTTTGATGAAGATGATATGTTTAGTCCCCCAAGTTTTGATGAGCAAATTTATTATGATGAAAGCATTCCTCCTATTTATGATGATTATTGTGATGACATGTATGCTATAAAGAATAATGATAACCATGAAACTTGTCATCATGATTTTAATTTTCAATTGGATTATGCTTCACACGATAGTTATTTTGTTGAGTTTGCTCCCACTATTATCAATGAGAAGAAAATTGCTTATGTGGAGAGTGACAAATTTTCCATGCTTGTGGATCATGAAGATAATGATTTATGTGCTGGTTATATTGTGAAATTCCTTCATGATTCTACTGAAAATTATTATGAGGGAGGAACATATGCTTGTAGGAATTGCAATAATATCAAGTTTCCTCTCTATGTGTTCAAAGTTTTGAAGTTATGCCTGTTTTGCCTTCCTATGCTAGTTGATTCTTGCTCCCATAAATTGTTTGCTCACAAAATCCCTATGCATAGGAAGTGGGTTAGACTTAAATGTGCTTGTCATGAGATTCATGATGCTCTTTTGCATGTTTCAATTATTATTCCTATGTGAGCATCATTGAAATCATCATGCCTAGCTAAAAGGCATTAAAGAAAAGGGCTTGTTGGGAGGCAACCCAACACTTTTACTTTCTGTTTTAGCGTGTTCACATGATTAAGCTACTGTATTAATCATGTTTTATAGCTTTTGTTTCAATAAAGTGCCAATTAAAGCCTTTGGGATAGTGTGGATGATAGTTGACTTGATTCTGTGCAAAAACAGAAACTTTTGCTCTCAGTCCAGGAATTTTGTAAATTCACTGGAACGTGATTTTGATCTGAAATTTTTACACATGATTGATATAAAAATTGCCTAGATTGTCCTAATTTTTCAGAATTTTTAGAGACAGGGAAGTATGGCTATACTACAGTTCTTCACAGACTGTTCTGTTTTTGACAGATTCTGTTTTGCATGCATAGTTTGCTTGTTTTAGTATTCCCATAGCTTATATTCAGTGATATAAATTATGGGAATGATAGAATACAGTAGGTATTATGTGAGAACAATTATGAATCTTGTCTTGACAGTACCTAAGTGAATGATCTTTGTTTATTATACTAACCCATCTCACGAAGTTCCGTTAAGTTTTGTGTGACTGAAGTTTTCAAGTTTTGGGTGAGACACCGATATAAGGAGAATAAGGAGTGAAAAGAACCTAAGCTTGGGGATGCCCAAGGCATCCCCAAGGTAATATACAAGGAATACTCAAGCGCCTAAGCTTGGGGATGCCCCGGAAGGCATCCCCTCTTTCATCTTCAACACTATCGGTATATCTTACTTAGAGCTATATTTTTATTCGTCACATAATATGAGTTTTGCTTGGAGCGTCATATTATCTTGTTGTTCTCTGTTAGGAGTTATTTATAATCTTGTTTTTCAATAAAAAGTTCCAAGAATTGCCTTAGGATGCTTGCATTGCATGTTTTGATGAATGCTGTGTAAAAACAGAAACTTATGCTGTAGTGTATGAATTTTCATATTTTACTGGAATGTGGAAAGTTTCTGAAATTTTTACACAGTGATGTCATATAAATTATTTAGCTTGTCCTAAATTTTCATAATTTTTTGAGTTACAAAAGTACACTGTTTTCATAAATTGCTACAGACTGTTCTGTTTGGACAGATTGCTGTCATAGTTTTGTTATTTACTTATCCTATAGTTTCCATAGCCTATATTGGTAGATATAAATTGTGGAGATGATAGCATACAGTACCTAATGTTTGGAAATTATTATGCAACTTGTCTTGGCAGTACATAAATAGTTGATTTATTATTATGTGTACTAACCTATCTCACGAGTTCTTTTCGAGTTTTGTGTGGATGATGTTTTTGAGAATAGGTGAAACCATGATATGAGAGGATTGAACGAGATACAAGAGCTCAAGCTTGGGGATGCCCAAGGCACCCCAAGTAAATATTTCAAGAAGTCTCAAGCATCTAAGCTTGTGGATGCTACGCATCCCACCTCTCTTCATCAACAATTATCGGTTAGCCTATGTTGAGCCTAAATTTTTATTCGTTCACATGATGCGTGCTATTCTTGGAGTGATATTTTTCTTTTGCTTGCTGTTTAATAAAGTACTTAAGATCTGGAAATATTTATTGAGGGAGAGAGAGTCCTCACATAGCTACTTAATTGTTTGACTACTCATTAATATTCACGTATATCTTTTGAGAGTAGCTTGTGATTTGCGCATGTGCTTCACTTAAATTTGTTTGAGCTTGCCAAAAAGCAATGGCAATATATGAAACTAGTCCCAAAGTGATAGATATCCAAGGAGGATATAATAAAAACTTTCATGAAGATCATTGGACAAATTAAACTTGATTCCTTGTAATAGTTTTGAAACATGATGATATTAATATGTGAGTCATGTTAGTGAGTAATTATGCTTAATAGGAATATTGGTGTTAAGGTTTGTGATTCCCTATGCATGCACGAAAGTCAATAGTTATGCAATGAAGTTACATCCTACTTGTGATGCATTATTCGGTGTTAGTTATGACTCAATGCTCACTTATGAGATTTTTCGTTCCTCGGTTTGGTTGCTTCCCAATCTATTTGCTAGCCTTCATTTGTACTAAGTAGAAATACTACTTGTGCATCCAAAATCCTTAAACCAAGTTTTGCCTTATGAGTCCACCATACCTACCTATATGCGGTATTTCCATGCCGTTCCAAGCAAATTTGTATGTGCCATCTCTAAATCTTCAAAATAAATTTTCACTTTTGTGTGCCCGTACCGCTCATGAAACGGTGGGGAGTATCCAATATTTTTCCATGCTAGGTGTGTTATTCTCACGATATGTGTTGATTCACTATCATTCACGAGATAGTGGCTGGTATTCGGGATGCCCAGTCCCATGCTCAAAATTCAAATCAAAAAAATAATGAAACAAAACTCCCCCAGGATTGTTGTTTGTATGGACGGTACCCGTGGATTCGGACCGCCGTGGAGTGTGATTGATTGGTGGAGGGGGAGTAAAAACTTTACTATTCTGTTTGGGAACCGCCTATAATGTATCTAGCATGGAAAGTATTGTGAGCTACTTCGTCGTTTTCGTTGACAGGAAAAGCATGCCACTCCAAATATTTTTCTCTCTCAATTTAAACCTTGAGCTCTGGCACCTCTACAAATCCCTACTTCCCTCTGCGAAGGGCCTATCTATTTACTTTATGCAATTTTTATTTTTGCTTTGAGTCTCCATCTTCTCTTATAAGCACCAACCAGGGGGCACTATGATCGTACTTGAGCATTGGGCATAGCTAATATTTGAGTGTGTTTCATGAATGGATCAATGATTGAGCATGATGGGCTAGGGATAACTTTCTTTAGTGTTGATATTTTGAAAGACATGGTTGCTTGTTGACATGCTTGAGTATTTAAGTCATTATGTTAAAACTAGACTATTGCTTTGAACCTTTTACAAGTCCAAATGTCCATGCTATACAAAGAAGAAAAGAATATGATGAACATGTTAGGCAGCATTCCACATCAAAAATTCTGTTTTTATCATTTACCTACTCGAGGACGAGCAGGAATTAAGCTTGGGGATGCTGATACGTCTCCAACGTATCTATAATTTTTGCTTGTTCCATGCTGTTATATTATCATTCTTGGATGTTTAACAATCATTTTACTACAACTTTGTATTATTTTTGGGACTAACCTATTAACCTAGAGCCCAGTGCCAGTTCCTGTTTTTTCCGTGTTTTTGAGTTTTACAGAAAAGGAATATCAAACGGAGTCCAATCGGAATAAAAATTTACGGTGATTTTTTATGGACCAGAAGAGACCCACGGGGCATCGGAGTTGGGCCAGAAGAGCCACGAGGAGATCACAAGCCACAGAGGTGCGCCCCCCCCTAGGGCGCGCCCCCTGGCTTGTGACTCCCTCGTGGCCCATCCTGACTTGTTTCCACCGCCATAAATTCCTATAAATAGAGAAACCTCCGAAAATAAACCTAGATCGGGAGTTCCGCCACCGCAAGCCTCCAGAGCCACGAAAAACGAATCGGGAGCCCGTTTCGGCACCCTACCGGAGGGGGAAACCATCACCGGAGGCCATCTTCATCATCCCGACGCTCTCCATGACGAGGAGGGAGTAGTTCACCCTCGGGGCTGAGGGTATGTACCAGTAGCTATGTGTTTGATCTCTCTCTCGTGTTCTTGAGATGGCACGATCTTGATGTACCGCGAGCTTTATTAATATAGATGAATCATATGGAGTGCTTCCCCTCTCTATCTAGTTGTGATGAATTGAGTTTCCCCTTTGAAGTTTACTTATCGGATTGAGTCTTTAAGGATTTGAGAACACTTGATGTATGTCTTGCGATGGGATATCTGTGGTGACGATGGGATGTTCTATTGATCCACTTGATGTATGTTTTGGTGATCAACTTGCGGGTTCCGTGACCATGGGAATCTATGCATAGGGGTTGGCACACGTTTTCGTCTTGACTCTCCGGTAGAAACTTTGGGGCACTCTTTGAAGTTCTTTGTGTTGGATTGAATAGATGAATCTGAAATTATGTGATGCATATCGTATAATCAAGCCCATGGGTACTTGTGGTGACATTGGAGTATCTAGGTGACATTAGGGTTTTGGTTGATGTGTATCTTAAGGTGTTATTTTAGTACGAACTCTAGGGCTGTTCGTGACACTTATAGGGATAGCTCATATGATTGATCGGAAAAGATAACTTTGAGGTGGTTTCGTACCCTACAATAATTTCTTCATTTGTTCTCCGCTATTTGTGACTTTGGAGTGAACTCTTTGTGACCTTGTTTCCAAGCATTGCAATACCGTTTTTGCTCACTTTTGTTACTTGCTACCTTGCTGTTTTTATATTTTCAGATTACAAAAACCTATATCTACCATCCATATTGCACTTGTATCACCATCTCTTCGCCGAACTAGTGCACCTATACAATTTGCCATTGTATTGGGTGTGTTGGGGACACAAGAGACTCTTTGTTATTTGGTTGCAGGGTTGTTAGAGAGAGACCATCTTCATCCTACGCCTCCCATGGATTGATAAACCTTAGGTCATCCACTTGAGGGAAATTTGCTACTGTCCTACAAAACTCTGCGCTTGGAGGCCCAACACGAGTCTACAAGAAGAAGGTTGCGTAGTAGACATCACTTCCTCAGGGGGCTTCAATCTCCAAAGACCCTCCGAGTCTGCCATCGTAGAGAGGATAAATCGACTCGGTTTCTCCAGTAGAAGAGTCACCATTTGAGCCGCCGAGGACGTCGCTGCTGCTCGCCGGCTCATCCGTGAGGGAAACTCCCTGAGTGAAACCGACGAAGACGTGACGCCGGCCGGCTTGATCCCGTCCGGGCTGCGCGAGCCGAGCCGGCTCGTCGATGTCGATGTAGAAGTCCGGCTCGGCGACGGTAGCACCAAGCCTATCAAGGGGGATCAGGTGCTCATGCCTGGATGAGCCGTCCTTGAGACCCCAGATTGGATCGTTGACGCAGATCTTGTCATGGCGGCTTTTGATCATCTGATCAACCACGAACTTCCCGAACCCTGGACAGGTTCCCTTCGAGAACTCAACTCCACCGGGTGACAGCCCCATGGTGGGCACCAACTGTCATGGTTTTGTCACGGTAGATGTCCTCGTGCAAGGACTTAGGTGTGAGGCCATCGCCGCTGGGTGGCGACTCAAAGGGAACGAACGAGAACGGGAGGCGGGTTTACCCAGGTTCGGCCCCTCCAATGGAGGTAATAGCCTATGTCCTGCTTTGTGTCTATATTGATGGAGATCTCGATTACAAGGATGCGGGATCGCTAACCTAGCTTTCAAGGGTGTCTAACTTGGTCTATTGGCCTCAGGGGCTCGCCTTTATATACAGGTCGACACCCTGAGGTTTTACAAGAGTCCGGGTCATATTATGATCCCGTGACCTAACACATCTCTATCTTGTCCTGTCTCTCAAGCAAGGAAAGTCCTCGGCGTCTTCTGCCTCTTGGGTCCCAAGCCGCCGCCTTCACATGTTGGGCCGCCTTCCGGCTTACCGGTAAATCGTCTTACCTTCCCGCTCATCACAACACGGCCCATCTTGAGCATAATCGTTAAACCGCCAGTACGTTGACCCGGCCCATCGGGCGGGTCACACCGTGAAGCTATATCCCCGACACCGGCTATCCAAACAGGGCGTGATAAGGACTTTTTATTTTCACCACCTCAAACGTCAAGAACTTAGATCAGCTGACCTCCAAACGTGATAAGGGCGTGATAAGGAATTTTTACTCCCCGCTCCTTGGAACCCGGCTCCAGGATAATTCCCCTGGAAGCCGGCGCCGGGGAAGCCGACTCTTGAGCCGCGGGCTTGAGAGTTTCTAGGGGGGGTTCATTGCCACCGTTATTGTTATTATTCTGGAAAGCTTGATTCCAGAATTCCTGCATGATGTAACAGTATTCCCAGGAATGACTTGTCGGCTTATCATCCACGTTGTGTTTGGGTCACGGTCCTTTGAGAGCTTCCTCATAATTGTGAGGGCAATTTCTGTTGTAGGGATGGCTAGAATTATTATTCCAGCGCTGACTCTTGAAATTGGTGTTAGTGTTGGCAATGAAATCTGAGGATCCATCAATACTCTTGTGTTTATGTCCGCCATTGTTCCCATGGTTTCCGTTACTGTTGTTGCCTGGCCATTCTGCTGGTGGCCCTTGTTGTCGCCGTTTTTCTTGCCCTTGCCAGATCTCTCATGGGTCCTTTGTGTTATCCGACTCCGCATATCTGGTAAGAACATCCATGAGATCAACCATGTCTTTAACTTTCCTCTTCAGGCGCCAAGTTTTTGGACCAGATGCTGGAAGTGACAATTCCTTTCCAGGACGAGGACAGCTTGGACCACTATAATGTTATCAGAAGAGTGAATAATTTCGACAACACGACATGAGCAGTGATGCGCAGACTCATCGTTATGCTAGACGCAGTGCTCTAGACCAACAATCGTTGTTGGGCGTTTGCAAGTTCCTTGGAAATTCTTGACGAAGCGCTCCTTAATTTCTTCCAAGTGTTAATTGAGTTGGGGGAAAGTTTTTCAACCATGTGCGTGCTGGTCCTTCCAACATCATGGTCAGATATCTCGCACAGACCGCATCGCTGACCTCCAACATATCCATGGCTAACTCATAGCTCTCAATCCACTCAGCTGACTCCAAATCGGCTGTATAATTGGGAACCTTGCGGGGACCCTTAGAGTCAGGGGGGATACGCTCGTTGCGCAAAGCCGGCCCCAAACAAGGCATCTACTGAACATTCTAAAAATATTTTCCCTAAGTAGAGATATTACCATGGCAAAGTGAATTAACAAATGTGTTGGTTGCATGGCAACATGTTTTAACTTTTTGCCATGGCAAAAATTTAACAAAAGTTTGCCATGGCAAAAGTTGTATTTTTTGACATGGGAAAAACTATGTTGATCACATGGCAAAAGTTGTAAACACTTTAATAACAAAAAAACTTGAGAGGGGTTGATTCAATTATATGCCATGTTTCGTGACCTTCGATATTTTTGTTCAATTGCTTTGCTAACCTCCTGAATATAGATTTGCCAAGTATGCCGGAACTTAGGAGTACAAAAAGGTACAAGTCGATTTGTCATGCAACCAAAAGAAAAGAACAAATGTTGGCAAATTGATTTTACAAAAAATCTGTTGGTTGAATGGCAAACATATTTTAACTCTTTTGCCATGGCAACAAGTTCAACCAATTTTCCATGGCAACGTACGTGTTTGTGGCATGGCAAAAGTTGTATTGATGACATGGCAAAACTTGTATTGATGACATGGCAAAACTTGTATTGATGACATGGCAAATACTATGTTGGTGACATGGAAAAACCTATAAACACTTTTACCATGACAAAAAATTATGAACGAATAAAAATTGAGTGTATGGTTGAATTATTTGTCATGTTGTATGACCCCCTAGATATGCTTGTTCAATTGGTTTGCAACCTTGTGAATCTAGATTTGCCAAGCATGTGGGAACTTGTTGACACCTGATTTTGGCACGATGCAAAATGCAGTAAAGGTGGACTCAAGCGAAAAGCTGGCCGGTTTTGAGTGCTTGCCGAAGACCCAACTAGAGGCAGGAGACGGCCCGGCAAGGAGGCGATCCGGCAAGGAGGCGGCCCGGCAAGGAGGCGTTCCGGCAAGGAGACGGCCCGGCAAGGAGGCGATCCGGCAAGGAGACGGCTCGGCAAGGAGACGACCCGGCAAGGCGACCCGGCAAGATAACCTGATGATACTCCCGGGAAGGCGGCAGCACGTCGAAGACCGGACATCAAGATGGACGTAAGGAGATGGAAGCCAGCCCATCAAGACGGCCTCTGGAGCGGTACTACCGCCCTCCACAGCGGTACTACTGCTTGAGCGGTACTACCGCTTGAGCGGTACTACCGCATATTACTACCGCGCCTAGTTCCGCTTACGAAAATTCTTCTGGTATCCCGAGCGGTGGTAGCGCGGTACTCGAGCGGTAGTACCAGCCCAGGCGGTAGTAGAGCGGTACTCAGAGCGGTACTACCGTTTGAAGCGGTACTACCGCTTGCCGGCACGCAGATTGGGGCAGATTTTGGAGAGTCCGAATTTGGCTAGTGTTTTTCGTACTTTGGAAGGAAATCTATATCCATAACTTGTACGGGAAGTCCAACCCCCTCTTAAATAGAAGAGGTGATGGCCGATTGGAAGAACACACAATCGAACAAACACATCTACATCTTTTACCCTACTTTTATCCCTCTCCCTTGTATCTTTCTTCTCGTTCTTCGTTCGTTCTTCGTATTGAAGTGCGGCGATCCTCGAGGCCCTAGGGGCGAGCGAATCGACCTAGGGCAGCCCATCGTCCATCCGTGACTCCTGACGGGTTCCATCCCGGAGAAGCGGTGCGTCGGGTCTACAAAAGCGCCTGCCGGATTGTCTTGCGTGCCGCGCTTCCGGCAGGCCTCCCTCGACGTGAGCTGCGGTGCATCACCCCCGGCGTCGAGGGTACGCGTGACGCGTTCATGTGCGAACACACTTTTTGGCGACTCCGCTGGGGACGAAAGATCAAGAATCATCATCAACCATGTCTAATCTCCCCAAGCCCTCAGAAGTTAACGCCGATGACATCATTAAGCCCGGTCTTGATGAGCTATCGGAGGAACATCGCCAGGCCTACGAAGCGCTCAAGAAACAGCGTGAAGAGGCTTTTGAGGCGCTCAAGAAGCAGCGCAAGGAGGAGGATTTACAATCTTTTCTTGCAAATTTCAAGAAGGACCGCCAAGGCAACATCACTCCGATTGGAGAAATCAGGTTACCTCCTCCCATTGATGAACAAGATGAAATCACTGTGAGCAAAGTTTTTTCTCCTGAGCAACTGGTTGTGATTGAAAGTCTTGTTAGTAAGGGTAATGTGATGGCGTACAATTCTTTCGTGGCAAATACCAATGCTCATAAAAATATGCCGCCGTCATCTAGTGGTAATGTTGGTGTATCCATTAACCCAGAAAAACCTAATCCAACTTTACCTATTTCATCGGCACCTCCCATGCAACAACATTACAATTTGCCGATGAATTTTTATCCTAGCCAAACCAATCAACTTGTGGCCGCACCTGCATACCCTAATCCTATTATGAGTGTGCCCAATTCGGCGTCTACGCCGAATTACTTTGTCACATCACCTATGAATACAAGCATGTTTGGTCTTCCGCCGAATTATGTTTCGGCGCCTACTCCACAAGTTGCATCACTAGCTAGTTCCCAAGTTGCTCCTATGTCATTGCCACAAGCATCTTCATCTACCTCGGATCCAATTTTAGCCAAATTAAGGGAGGATTTGCATAAGATGTTTCAAGAAACTTTCGGAAACGAGCCGAAAGTAAAGAGTCGTGTGTATCAAAAGCCTTATCCTGAACACTTCGACGCAGTTTTGTACCCTCCAGGTTATAAGGTTCCTGATTTTGTCAAATTTAGTGGAGAGGGCACAAAAACAACTTGGGAGCATGTGAGTCAGTATCTAGCACAGTTGGGTGAAGCAAGTTCCATAGAAGAATTGAAAGTGCGGTTATTTCCCTTATCTTTAACTGGCACCGCATTTTCATGGTTTGCTGCTTTGCCACCTGGCTCAATTCTCTTATGGTCGCAACTAGAGCAAAAGTTTCATGATCATTTTTATAGTGGAGACAATGATCTTAAGTTATTGCATCTTACATCGGTTAGGCAAAAGCATGATGAATCGGTCACCGATTATGTCAAAAGATTTAGAGATATAAAAAACCGATGCTATAGCTTAGTGATAACCGAAAGAGACTTGGCGGATCTTGTCCTTAATGGTTTGAAAACTCACATTAAGGAGAGGCTAGAAAGTTATGAATTTTTAAATATTAACCAAGTCTTGCAGAAAGCTTTGGCTCAAGAAAGCCGAAGTAAAGAGATTCATAGGTCAACAACCGATCGTCCTAGAATGCATATGCTTGATTATAATGATGAATATTCGGACGATGAGGTTGATGTCTGTACCACTGAATTTGTTTGGTCCTCAAAAGCCAAACCCTATGCATGCAATGCTCTTAAGCCGATTCGTAAGAATCGTGATGAGGAGATGAAATTTACTTTTGATATGTCCAAGTGTGATAGAATATTTGATGCTCTCTTGCAAGAAAAGATGATTAGAATATCACACACCATACCGCCGTTTGAGGACCTGAAACGGCGTGCTTATTGCAAATATCATAATTCATTTTCTCATGCTACTAATGATTGCAATGTTTTTCGGAGACAGATACAATCGGCCATTAATGACGGACGATTGAGTTTTTCTGAGATGCAAGTTGATAGACAGCCCTTCCCAATGAATACCATGACTTTGGAGGGGAAGAAAATGTTAATTCGGCCTAACATAGCCGAATCAGCTAATAAAGACAATATTGTCATTGGTGAGCCCAGGAAGAACAAAGATGGCGACAAGATCTTGGGGAGGCAAGTCGTGCTTGAGAAGCAATCCGATGGTGGAGAGGTAATCAAGATCACCATAAAAAATCCTGCACTCGGGGGGCAACCGCAAGTACAAGAGGATACTCATGTTGAATTTATCAAGCCCAAGAATTCAGAAGTTGGCAAGTGTAAAAGGAGTGAAGCTAAGCACAAGCGAATCAAGCCAACTTTTGATATGTTGCTATCTAAATATGCAAGTCAAGCGGCCGGTTCTAGCTCCAATCGGCCATCATATTCAAAACATTCAAGATCACCTCCGAAGCAAGAGTTTCGACACTATGCAAGGCCATATGGGTCATGGGCACCGGCACCATGGATGTCGCCACCCCCCTATGCACCATATTACATGGGAGACTTCAATGGAGGATGGGGGCAGCCCCCAATGGCTCCTTATGCTTTTCATATGGGGTGGACAACACCTAGAAGGCGTGCTCACAAAAAGCTTTATTATCCTACACAAGGCCGTTCAAGCCATGGTGCTAATCGGCCAACAAAAAATTCTCCAAGCGAAGCAGAATCTAGGGATCCCAAGTATATTCAACCTAAGTGGTGTCCCCCCGGTCTGTCCAAGACACAAAAAAGGAGATTACAACGTATGAGGAGCCGCGAGAAGGCGGCACATGAAGTAGAAGAGCAAAAGGACGAATTGTTCAATAAAATTCGGCCCGTGGCGCCCACAAAACAAGTGTGGAGGCCTAAACAAAAAGGAAACGCAGATGTCTCTACACTAGCTACAACAGCACCTACGCCACCAAAAAAAGATGATGCAGCCCTTATTACATCGTCCACGCCACCTGAAACATCCCCTTTTATTGAGGAAATTTTAAGTCCAATATACACATTGGGAGATGAAGATGAGATGGAGGATTTTGAATCTACGCCGGTTCGGGATGGTGGCAATCGACTTCAAGATATATACTTATCATCTTAAACACAAACATGGCCGATATATGATTATCGCCCTAAGCACATATAAATGGCCGATGGAGTGTTGACATCGTCCTTAGAGCAAGCTCTATGCGAATTATTTTTCGGCACACAAGTTTTGCCGAAAAACAGGGGGGCATGTGTTGACACCTGATTTTGGCACGATGCAAAATGCAGTAAAGGTGGACTCAAGCGAAAAGCTTGCCGGTTTTGAGTGCTTGCCGAAGACCCAAACAGAGGCAGGAGACGGCCCGGCAAGGAGGCGATCCGGCAAGGAGGCGGCCCGGCAAGGAGGCATTCCGGCAAAGAGACGGCCCGGCAAGGAGGCGATCCGGCAAGGAGACGGCTCGGCAAGGAGACGACCCGGCAAGGCGACCCGACAAGATACCCTGATGATACTCCCGGGAAGGCGGCAGCTCGTCGAAGACCGGAGATCAAGATGGACGCAAGGAGATGGAAGCCAGCCCATCAAGACGGCCTCTGGAGCGGTACTACCGCCCTCCACAGCGGTACTACTGATTGAGCGGTACTACCGCATATTACTACCGCGCCAAGTTCCGCTTACGAAAATTCTTCTGGTATCCCGAGCGGTGGTAGCGCGGTACTCGAGCGGTAGTACCAGCCCAGGCGGTAGTAGAGCGGTACTCAGAGCGGTACTACCGTTTGAAGCGGTACTACCGCTTGCCGGCACGCAGATTCGGGCAGATTTTGGAGAATCCGAATTTGGCTAGTGTTTTTCGTACTTTGGAAGGAAATCTGTATCCATAACTTGTACGGGAAGTCCAACCCCCTCTTAAATAGAAGAGGTGATGGCCGATTGGAAGAACACACAATCGAACAAACACATCTACATCTTTTACCCTACTTTTATCCCTCTCCCTTGTATCTTTCTTCTCGTTCTTCGTTCGTTCTTCGTATTGAAGTGCGGCGATCCTCGAGGCCCTAGGGGCGAGCGAATCGACCTAGGGCAGCCCATCGTCCATCCGTGACTCCTGACGGGTTCCATCCCGGAGAAGCGGTGCATCGGGTCTACAAAAGCGCCTGCCGGATTGTCTTGCGTACCGCGCTTCCGGCAGGCCTCCCTCGACGTGAGCTGCGGTGCATCACCCCCGGCGTCGAGGGTACGCGTGACGCGTTCGTGTGCGAACAGAACTTAGGAGGACAAAAGGTACAAAGTGGTATGGCAAAACAGGTTCGTGTGCACAAACTAACGGTGATTGTGTGTGTGTGTGTGTGGGGTGGGGGGGGGGGGGGGGGGGTTGTTTGGGGCGTTCGGGCAGGCTTTTTTATCGAAAAGAAAACAGGTTAAAAACCGCACAAAGGCCGGCCCACGAGCGCCCCCGCGTGGATACCGCCGCTATTCCGCCCGTTGAGCGCGGAGTAATAAGAAGAGGATCCCCTTCTTCGCTCGCTCTGTCGTCCCCTTCGCCCCCGGACTCGAGCGAACCAGAACCCTAAACCCTCGCCGCCCGCTATCTCGAAGTCTCCGGCCGTACCTTGGCGCCGCCTGCGCCTCCTCCATTCATCGTATCGCTGCCAAGGTTAGTGAATGCCGTCCAAGTCCCTGGCCCTCCTCCTTGAAACGGGGTGCCCTTCTTGGTTTCCCCTTGGTCGGGTTAGTCTCTCTCCGGTACAGCAAGAAGTTGCTTTTTGCAGAGTGGGAATTGGGATCTAGATTAATTTGTTCTTTGATTTATGAATCGACTAGTAGTTCGTAGAAAACAAAGAATTTGCGTTGGTTTTATCCTCCAAAGAATTTCGTGGAGGTGAATTTACATCTGATCTCCTTTGCATTTGATTGGTCCGGCGGGGGGATCTTGCAGTTAGCTTTACCTAGGCTGGACGGCGCTTGCTCAGGTCGTGGTCTTGTTGGCTGAGAAAAGTGGACCTTTTGTGCCAGCTTGTTGTCCTTACAGTTTGTGAAGCATGTCTGAACATGTTATGTCGATGAATTCCAGGTGAAACAGGCTTGTTTTGGATACTCTTAGTTATTAAGTCTCAGTATCCTCAGTATGTAGTGCTTTTGTATGTTAAATGCGATACATCTTCCTAACTTTGGGTATGAATTTAGTGATGCTTGTTTGTATCTAAGGGTATTCATATGTGTTCCTTGTGGTGACTTATTGCCTAGTCACAGAATTTTCTGCATTCGGATCAACATTAATGCATGATACTTGTATGTTAAGCTTTATTGGGTATTCCTCATGCGGATATAGTAGTTCCTCTCTTTCTCTCACTTTTAGTGTCGCTTAGTTTTGTATATACCATTTTCCTGTGCTCCATTTTGACTGCTGAATGGTAAAACTTTTGATGTAGGAGAATCAAAATATAATGGAAAATTACAGTGTTACCTACAGGAAGGTATGAATGCTAAAGAGCAGTCTTTCGTGAAAACATGTCTTTTACTGTTTCCGCTTAGCAACTCCTAGATTTTCTTATAAGCAGGGATGTGATTACATTTGGGACCCAAGGAAGCGCACGGTGGGGATTTTCGGAGAGATTCTGAATCTTACAGAGTGCAAATGTATTATTGGTCCATACATTATTGAAGATGTTATGATAAGAAAAGGCCCACATCTGAAGAAGGAGCAATTCGATATGCTCAAGGGGTTTCATCATCCTCTAATGATACCGTTGATAAATTTTTATCCAGAATCTACCAACATGGGGAGGTTTGTGATATCCAAGATCGATGCTTCTTTTGGAAATTGGGTTGAACATAAAGGAAAGGAGACTTTATTTGACTCAAGTGGAGAAATGAATGAATTTTTCCGAAACTTAGTAATGTAAGTTGTTGCTAAATTGAGCTGTGTTATTTATTGCATTTGTTATTTTGTATAGCATTTAGTTTTCTGTTTAGTTGATAATAGTAAGTATCCAGGTGACTGATATGTGTGCAATGTTAACTGAATCTGTCCCGCAGTTTCAGGAATCCATCTTGTTTGTTGAAAAGGCTGAAATATACTGCATGCATTGCGTGAGTAGTAACCTACCTAAGCAAAGCTAGATCAATTTGTGTGAAGAAATAAGCGGCACAGAATAAAAGTTAATCTCTATAATGATTTGGTTGATGCCATTCAAGGTTGATAACTCAACATGTAGATAGACGTGCATAATTTAGAACAACAAAAGTCTGGTTTCTGTATAACATCCATTTTATGTCATGGAACTATTGTAATTCAGTTGAAGCTTCTTAGAAAGGGATGCATGTTTCACTATTGTAACTAACCTTTCATAAGCAATGCAACATTGGAAATGCATGTCGTTGCATGCATGTTCTTTTTTCGAGAAAACGCAAAAGACCTTTGCGTTTCATTTCATTGAAAAGGAAGTAGTTTGAGTTACAATCCTCCTAGGAGACAAGCATACAATTCGAAAAACGTGAAATTAGTGTACATCCCAAGTCTGGGAGGTGAGGGCTCTAAGCCCCAGCAATTCAGCTCTAGTCCAGAGGGCTGCCTCGTCCTTGATCCTAGTCATAAGTGCAGTAATCGAGGGGTTGGCCCTGTCGAAGACGCAGTCATTCCGGTGTTTCCAAAGCATCCAGGGTATGAGCAGGGTCGCGGAGGCGAGGTCATTGCAATCATGTTCTTATCCATTGTGTTTGACCTGTGCATATTTCCTTGTCTGTACATACAGTACTCTGACTTATAGGTTTGTGATGTGTAGTAGTATTCAGTAGTACAATCAAGGGAGACATGTTCTGGAATATTCACTAATTTCGGGTTTGAGAAGAATATTAATTTTAAATGGATAGATAAGCGGCAATACCTATGTGAAACTAGGGATCGAAAACATTAACATCTGCACCCCGCCGGACGCCAGCAAAAGAAAACATGACATGCATCAGCTATCACACTTTTACCAAATTTGATTCGTAATCTCTTCTTTTTATATCTTTTCTACAGTGATTTGTGTGATCTGGTACACAGTCTACATTGCATGAAGATGAGAATGTCAGTACCAATTGTTCCAGAAGATCTATATGTGAAAATGCTGGCAGATAAAGTGCCAAAAGTTATGATCCTCTTGTCACAAGGTTAGTATTTGTGTTGCTACTGTTCTAATATCTTGTATTATGTTATGCATATATGAAATTTGAAATTCTTGTTGTACAGTAACTTATTCGGATAAAACCAGTGAACTAAGGGAAACTTGGTTATCAGTCAAAGATCTTGTTGGATGGTGCTACTCCAAATGCAAGATGCAGATGAATCCCATCAGAAGCAGGTGGGTGAATTTTATCGGGCAAGCATCATTTAGCATTGATAAGATGAGGATGTACCCAGATACGTGGGATTGGAGGAAGAAGGGTGAGTACCTGATGGCACTTAAATCAGTGAATAGTGAAAAACTCAAAAGGTCACTCAGCGCGGCTGATATTTCGTGGCCTGAGATAACCAAAGAATTGCAGCACATCATTGATGTGGCAGCAAACCAAGTTAAAGACCGAGAAAGGCATCACTACAACATCAAAATGCCATTGGATTATGTCATCGCCTTGGCCAACAGCTATAAACATTTCAAGAAGCTGGGTCTGCAGGATGTTTTTGGTGATCAGGAAACATTTGTGAAGAATATTGGCATGTGGACGCCATCATATTGGGATGCTTTATACGAGAAACTTGGTAGGTCGTCTAGTATTGCATGCTTGTGAGTTTGATGATAACATCTTGTGGAAAATTATTTGACAGTTCTGTTTTCTAGGCTGGCCGGTTGACTCTTGATGTTCCAAGAAAGGTTACAAACACTATACTATACACTCATCAACACAATGATGGATTTCAGCAAACGAGGTGTCTATGTCCCAGAACATCGTGCCAATCAATATCCTTTATCTGCGGAACATCATTATTTTCTTTCTATGACTATCATTTTTTTTTCATGGTAACATTGCTCAGCATCTTACACCATTGCATGGTTAATTAGGGATAGTGTTATATTCTAGTATACCTGATGTCAGGTTATTATGATGCTGATGTATGCGAAAAATTATTGCACAATGTTATGTTTTTTTAGTTTGTTGTCTGAAACTGTAGCTTTCATCAACCTATTGTTATTAACAGTAGCATGCCAAGTATGTCCTTGAATTTTGTTTTTAAGATAATTCTTTTGTCTGATTGCTCAGCCCTATGTGTAGCTTTCATTACAAGTTTGGTATCCCTGAATTATGTCTGATTGCCAAGATAATTTTATGGAGTACTTGATAAGTTGATGGTGGACCAAGATTCTTACTAGATCAGTGCAAGGCTACTGACAGAATTGTCAAAGCCTAAAAAAAAAACCCTGTTTCTATCATATTGACATCAGAAAGACCTCTGTGGATCATGCAATTTTTGTATATAAAACTCATCTCAGTTTGAATTCATCACATGTGTGCCAAGTTGATTGCTGCATGAGTTCTACATGCCTACGGGCTGCTATACTTTGTTTTCTTTAACCACATTGTACTAGATGAAATGTGAAGCAAAATCGACGAGTTGGAGCAGAGCGTCAACGATCTCAAAGCTGAGATGGCATCACCAAGGTACCTGTCAAGGAAGTCTGAGTGCCCCGCATAACTTGGTGGCTGTACCCCGCATACATTGGGTAGTAAAAATTTGCTGGCTGTGACATTTTTCTTTGCCATTCATGTATCCCATGCACCATAGCTCTTGTACGAGTGTACTACCTAATACCTATTGCTGCCACTGGAGGTTCAGCTCTCCGTAGCCCAGACATTATCATCAGATGATAGAATATGACGTCTTCAATTTAAAAGAGTTGCAAAATGCTCTAAATATCAATTTGTATATTTATTTGGAGTTTAAATTTTTTGGTGATTATTTTATAAAGCAAAATAAAATTTCACACACGAACACATACATATATAGGGATTAACTATTCGTCATCGTGGGTGAGGAATAGTTATTCTTCACCCCTCTATATTTTAACATCAATACATCATAATTTTACGTTCCGTAAATTTTGTTTTATTTCATACATAAAAAGAGACCGTAAGAAAATATATAATCACCGTAAAAAATATTCTATGTCACGTAAAATTACAAACATAAAAACATAGTATGAAATATACATAAAATGCATTTTTTTGGACTTACGATCTACATTTTTGTTTTCTTATATGAAATTTTACGTAGTGAATCAATATAAATGTAACTATTTGTATTTCAAATGTAATTTATTTATGAAATGATTGTAAATTTACCTCGGACGAAGAATAACTTATTCTGCACCCAGGGTGACGAATAGACTTTTCATATATGTACATATATTATATATATATATATATATATATATATATATATATATATATATATATATATATATATATATATTATTTAGAACCATATTGATAATCAATATGGTTCTAAATAATTTTGTGATTTTTTGCTATTTTTGTAAATATATTTGACTAGTTTTTATAAAAATCGTCTCCCTGGGAGAATAACACCCCCCCCCCCCCCACCAAATACTGTTCATCTGCTGCTCATAGTCCAACTCGCCCCAGTTTTTAATTTTCTCAACCGGATGGGCCATGCCCATCCTCCTAGTCCATTGTTTCTTTTACTTTGTTTTTCTATGGGCCTTCTGCCCTTCTTCCCCCGAAGGCCCAGACCACCTTGCATTGTCACGAACTGGACAAGAGGCCCAGCTGTTCGTTCCACCAGTACAGAAAACCAACGCCCCTGTTTTCAGCAATTCCTTTTTTTTAGCAAAGTACAATCGAAGTCGCTCACATACATGAGCACACCCTATCCCTATGAGCATCTCTGAGAGACTAAGCCGGCACATCATCTTTAGATTGACGAAGTCGCCACAGATGCCTTCGTTGTCGACGGGAACGTCTCCTCCCACTGAAAACACATCGTCGGAAGACCTGAAATAAATCCAGGAAAATGTAAGCACCAACGCCAAGTCTGGGACTTGAACTCTGATAGGCAGGGGATACCACAGTCCTTCTAACCATCCAACCACGGGTTGGTGGGCAGCAATTCCTATTCGGTGCTTCAGGCGTCCATTAGTGTGTAATTTACAAACGGGCATGTAGCGTCCTAGCGCTGGGCTAGCCCATGTAGGTTTTTCTTCCTATCTTTTAATCCGCAAAAAATGCACGAGGTAGTCAGGACTCGAACCTGGGACAAGCACCCCGCTACCAAGCAGGTTCTGGTAATTTACAACCTTTTCTATCTTTTATTATTTCTTTTTTCCAATTTCTATTTTTCTTTTCCTTTTTTATTTTTTCTTTGACCTGGTTCGACGATTTTTTTGCAAATACGTGAACTTCTTCAAATCGATGAACTGTTTTTCTAAAATTCGATGAACATTGTTTTATTTTTGTTGTATTTTTTTGAAATGCATGAAGTTTTTTCAAGTTTTGATGAATTTTTTCCAAAATTGAGGAACTTCGTTTCAAAATTCGACAAAATTTTATCAATTTCGATAAAGTTTTTTGTTTCAAAATCCATGAACTTTTTCAGTTTTGATGAACTTTTTAAAATCGATGAACTTGCTTCAAAATTGATGATTTTTTCCCGAAACCGATGAACTTTTTTCACAACTGACGTACTATTTTTCAGAATCGATGATTTTTTTTTTTCAAAAATGATGAACTTTTTTTTTTCAAATTCATGATTTTTGTTTTGCTAAGTCGATGATTTTTCTTGTAATCCAGTGGACTAAGTGATACAGTTGATGGAACTATGCAAATAAGTTGGTTCATACTTGTGGGCATACCAATACGGTCTACAATTTCCAATTTCTTTCTGGCATAATCAAAATAGTTCTTCTCTTTCTCAAACTGAATGTGAAATCAAGAGTTCTCGAACAAAACAAAGCCAATTGCAGATATACCACGTTCAGACAAAGAAACATTTCCTAATACTAAACTAGCAATATCAGCTAACCATTTTCTCAACGGCATCCATGACCTTGGGATTAGTTTCTTCCTCCAAAAACTACAGACAAACAACAGTGTTACATTAATGTAAAAGATTCCAATCTGGCATGGATCTCACACAAACCATGCTTTACCTTCTCATCAATACCATCCACGAAGGTATCATACTAGAAAAAGAAACAAACATAAAATTAGTGAAACGAAATGATAAAATGGAACATGAAAGCATATGCGAAATAGTTAGCTGTTGAAGTCAACTGAACATTATCCATGAGAAAGATGAACCTATATAATATTTTTTTCAAACAGAAGCCCGGATCGATTTTGAGCGCAGCTTTGATGTTAGGGCTGCGGAAGGGGGAAATGTTAAAAGGGGATGAGGTTTTTGTAGGATCACTAGAAGAGTATGTCTAGAGGGGGGGGGGGGGGGTGAATAGACTACTAGCATAAATTAAAATCTACACAATATCCAAAGTTAAGTGTTGGCAGATTTTAGCAATTATAGCAAGTCTAGCACACCCTACACATGCAACTCATCAAGTATAGCAGCGGAAAGTAAAGACATTACATATGAAAGTAAGGAGTTGAGATAGGGAGATCAAACGCATGAAGGACACGAAGATTTTTTCCGTGGTTCCGATAGGTGGTGCTATCGTACGTCCACGTTTATGGAGTCTTCAACCCACGGAGGGTAACGGTCGCGAGAGTCCACGGAGGGCTCTACCCACGGAGGGTTCCACGAAGAAGCAACCTTGACTATACCATGATGGCCTACGTCCACGGAGGACTAGCCTAACTCGGGGTAGATCTTCACGAAGTAGGCGATCTCCTTGCCCTTACAAACTTCTTGGTTCACTCCACAACATGAAGTAGGAGGCTCCCAAGCGACACCTAACCAATCTAGGAGGCACCACCCTCCAAAAGGTAATAGGCTCGATAATGTCGATGAACTCCTTGCTCTTGTGCTTCAAGATGATAGACTCCTCAACACTCAATCACTCTCTCACAGATTTGGCTTTGGTGGAAGAGATTGATTGGGTGGAAAGCAACTTGGGGAGGTTAGAGATCAAGATTCATATGGTTGGAATGGAATGGCTTGATCTCAACACATGAGTAGGTGGCTCTCTCTCAGAAAATCAGATAGGATAAGTGGGGATCTGTTCTGAGTGCTTCTCTTTCGAGTGAGTGGTGGTGGAGGGGTATATATAGGCATCTCCAAAAATCCAACCGTTACACCTAATAAGTCCAACTCGGTGACACCGATGTGTGAATCTCGGTGGTACCGAGTTGCTTCAAAGGTAGCAACTTTAGAATCTCGGTGAGACCGATATAGACTTCTCGGTGACACCAAAAAGGTGGGCAACGGTCAGATGGCAAGACTCGGTGATGCCGATACAAAATCTCGGAATTTCCGATTTTGTGTAACAGACATCAGTAGGTTTGCCACCTGAACTCGGTTCCACCGATTCAGAATCGGTTGCACCGAAAACGTAGGGTTTGGCTTGGCTCTGTCTTAGGATGAAAATCGGTAGGGCCGAAGTGGAATTCTTGGTGGCACCGATTTTGGTGTTTGGCTTGGACAGACTTTTGTGGAAGAGTTTGTGGGTGTTTTTGGTGTCTATCACTTGTGCACGTTTGAGCATCTTGTTCACCAACAGTACCTTACCCCCTTTTGATAGTATTGGCTTTCCTATGACTCAAAGTGATTTCTCGCAAAGTAAAACAAGAGTCTTGTAGCTTGAAGCTTTTGCCAATGCTATTCCTTCTCCTTCTTCTTCTTGGGGATACTCTCCACAAACCTTTTTGCCAACCCATCTCTCTCTATGGACTTTCACCTGAAATGCACTAGGTAGAAGTATCAGTCCAAGAGACAATGTATGTTGTCATGAATTATCAAAACCACCAAGGGAGCATATTGTGCTTTCAATCTCCCCCTTTTTGGTAATTGATGACAACATACAATCAAAGCTTCAATTCAAGATGTGCAGAAATATGTGAAGAGTTTGAAGGATACATGACTAATACAAGCTCCCCTAGATGTGTGCAATCCATTTTAAGGATAGTTGCTTTTGAATGCATGAACACACACATGATAGGAAGGACATGAGAAGTCATGTATATCTTGGCAATATGCATCAAATATATGTGAATGAAATGATTTCATGTTCAAGACTCACTCTTGCAAACAATATGTGCAAGAAGCAAGAGATCATTTTGAAAACAATGTTAGGAAACACAAGTGTATTTGATAGTGCAAATGCAAATGGAATCAAGAGTACCAAGATATGGAGTACATATAAGAAATGATTTCTTGAGAATGATTTGTCTCCAAATAAGTTTAGAGTTTTTCTCCCCTAGACACCAATTGTGAAAGTTTTCCTCTCTCCCTTAATCATAAAGTGTAGATATTGAGAGTAGGTAGGGTTGAGAAAAATCTAATGCATATGAGAATTAAATTTCAAATTTATTCTTCTCTCTTCTCCTTAAGAAGTGTTTGTGTGATAAGGGATCCTTGATATTCCCCCCCCCCCTTTATATGATAAGGTTACACTTCTTCTTTTCATGATCATCTCTCCCCCTAAAGCATGAATGCTTAGATATTCTTCCCTTTAGTATTGTATCTCCCCCTTTGAGATTATCTATCCCCTTTTGGTATAAGCCTTGAAGCTTTGATATTTCTATCCCTTTGGCATTAATTTCCAAAAAGGTCATACAAAGGACATATAAAAGGAATCATTGAATGGGAAGGGATCCTAGAGATATAGGGTCATTGAGAGTAAATAAGACAAGGGTTCCTTGAAGACAGTTTTCTCCCCCTTAAGATCTGAAAACCTTTAAAAATTTCTCCTCCTGTGATGTAGAGATCCTTGATAAATTGAGATTATATCTCTTGATGTTTCTCCCCCTACATCGTTGGAATCATTGAGTTTATCATAAAACAGAGCAGACAAAGTGCATAGAGGTCGGTGGCTCCGAGGCAAAAGATTCGGTGGCACCGATATGTGTTTCTGCAGTAGGACTGCAATATCGGTAAGACCGAGAAATTTTGATCGGATGCTCCGAGTTGGAAAACAGAAACTTGGCAACTTTGTCAAATGGAATTTTTCAGAATGTCTCAAACGTGTCTCAAAGATTTGCAACAAATTTTCAAAAGGATTTTCAATGAAGTTTCATAAAGGATTTGCAATGAATTTTCATCTAGGCTAGAGTTGAATGGAAATGTCAAAGAGCAACACAAGAAGGGTTCTCCATTCAATTCTTATGACTAGATGATGGGCGGTGACTAGGTCACCTATATTAGAGTATATTGACTTAAGGAGTCAAGCAAGAATACTTGATCATAGGTCATACTCATCGTTAAACTCAAAATGGGGTTACCATTTTTCGATTAAGCATTTTGATGTCTTCATATCACTTGAGTTGCTTTATCTCATGACTTGGAGTAAAGCTATATCAAGGATATGAGTACATACCTTGAGTGATGTTGATGACGTAGCTTGTAGGTGAACTTGATGAGGATGCTCGAAGTTGATGAAGTTCATCTTGAGTTGGGAGCAATCCTTTTTTTTCGTTCTCTTTTCACCTACATAGGTTAGTCACGCAAGGAAGAACATGATATATTCAAATGACATGATACCAATTGTGAGTTGATACCAATCGAAAAGTATATGTCAAGGATATGTTTTGCTGTCTTCTTCCTTTCATCATCAAAGAGAGGTTATGGATACTTTGTCATGACAAGATTGCTTAAGATATGAGTTGATGGTAATCTTGTGGAGTGTTGTTCTTCCAAGTACCTACAAAAGGGTTAGATGCAAGACAAGGGAGCATATAATTCCAAGATACATGATATTCAAGATAAACATAGCATGGAATGGTTAAGTAAGCTTATCCCCTTGCATGCATCCAAGTGAGCTTAGCTCAAGTTTGAAGCATCAATGATGTTCAACTCACTCCTCAAGTGACAAAACACTTTTTCATCGAGTGGCTTAGTAAAGATATCGGCCAATTGCTTGTTAGTACGAACATGCTTAAGATTGATATCTCCTTTGGCAACATGATCACGAATGAAATGATGTCGAACTTGAATATGCTTAGTTCGAGAATGTTGCACGGGGTTATGACCAATCTTAATAGCACTCTCATTGTCACAAAGTAATGGCACATTTTTCACATAGATTCCATAATCTTTAAGCGTTTGTGTCATCCATAATAATTGCGCACAACATGATCCGGCAACAATATATTCAGCTTCGGCGGTAGATCGAGATACCGAGTTTTGTTTCTTGGAAGACCAAGACACAAGAGATCTACCAAGAAATTGACATGTACCCGAGGTGGATTTTCTATCAACCTTGTCACCGGCATAGTCCGAGTCGGAGTAGCCAACAAGATTAAAAGAAGATCCCTTGGGATACCAAATGCCAAAGTTTGGTGTATGTATCAAGTATCTCACAATGCGTTTCACAGCCTTAAGATGACATTCTTTAGGTGCAGCTTGATATCGGGCACACATGCACACACTAAGCATAATATCAGGACGGGAGGCACAAAGATAAAGCAATGAACCAATCATTAATCGATAAACCTTTTGATCAACCGGTTCTCCCTCCTTAGTGAGATGATCGTGTCCGCTAGTGGGCATGGGAGTTTTCATACCTTTACACTCTTGCATGTTGAACTTCTTGATCAAGTCCTTGGTGTACTTAGTTTGAGAGATGAATGTACTTTCTCTCGTTTGCTTGATTTGTAGACCAAGGAAGAATTTCAGCTCACACATCATAGACATCTCATACTTCTCTGACATCAACCTTCCAAATTTCTCACTAAATTGTGGGTTAGTAGATCCAAAGATAATATCATCGACATAAATTTGGCACACAAATAATTCACCATTAACTCTTTTTGTGAACAAGGTTGCGTCAATTTTACCAATTTCAAGACCTTTTTCAATAAGAAACTTTGTTAGGCATTTATACCAAGCACGAGGAGCTTGCTTAAGACCATATAAAGCTTTGCGAAGTTTGTAAACATGGTTAGGTTTCTTAGGATTGACAAATCCGGGAGGTTGTTTAACATAGACTTCCTCCTCTATCTCTCCATTTAAAAAGGCACTTTTAATATCCATTTGGTAAAGAGTGATGTCATGGTGATTGGCATAAGCAAGAAGAATTCGAATAGCTTTGAGTCTAGCAACGGGGGCATAGGTCTCACCGTAGTCCATACCTTCGACTTGCGTATATCCTTGGGCTACGAGACGCGCCTTGTTGCATACAACTTGACCGTCTTCATCTTGCTTGTTCTGAAATACCCATTTCGTGCCAATGATGTTGTGCTCGTCCATGGGCTTCTCCACGAGTGTCCATACTTCGTTTCTCTCGAAGTTGTGAAGCTCTTCATGCATAGCGTTCACCCAATTCGCGTCTTCAAGAGCTTGTTCATCCTTCAAGGGTTCAATGCTAGAGATGAAAGAATAATGCTCACAAAAGTTAGCCAAGCGAGTTTTAGAGCGAGTGATCCTCCCTGTTTGTATATCACCGAAAATTTGGTTTAGGGGATGGTTCTTGGTCACTTGTGCTCGAACTCGGGGTAGCTTTGGTTTGTTGGATGGTGGAGCTTCTTCTTCATCATCTCCTTCATCTTCGTGGTTGTCGAAGTGGTCATCTCCTTGAGGTGGTGGTGAAGGAGGTTGTGGTGGATCTTCATGATGTACTTCCTCCTCCTCTTCATCTTGCCGAGTACCACTTGTGGATGCTTCCATGTCGTTTTGTCGGTAGCCTTGATCCAAAGTAGGAGCTTCCACTTGGGTTGATGAAGTGCTTTCCTTCACCTCCTTGGGATGAATCTTCCCGATGGGCAAGTCTTGGATAGCTTCTGAAGGATCTTTATCACCTACATCATTTGGCAATTGTTTGACTTGCGAACCATTAGATTCATCAAACTTCACATCTACCGTCTCTTCAACTTTTCGAGTGAAGTTGTTGTAGACACGGTAGGTGTGAGAGTTCGATCCGTAACCAAGTAAGAAACCTTCATGAGATTTAGGATTAAATTTAGTACGACGATGTTTATCAAGAATGTAGCACTTAGAGCCGAATACCCGAAAGTATCCAACTTGGGGTTTGTTACCGGTGAGAAGCTCGTATGCCGTTTTACCGAGAAGCTTGTGCAAGTAGAGTCGGTTTGTGGCATGACATGCTGTTTCCATGGCTTCCGCCCAAAAGTGTCTTGGCATCTTGTATTCGTCAAGCATCGTTCTTGCCATCTCAATGAGGGTTCGGTTCTTCCTCTCAACAACTCCATTTTGTTGAGGCGTGTACGTAGCCGAGAACTCATGTGAAATACCCTCTTCGTCAAGAAAGGTATCCACATGGGTGTTTTTGAACTCCGATCCGTTATCGCTTCGAACCTTCTTGATCTTCACTTCAAATTGATTTTGCGCTTTACATGCAAAGTTCTTGAAGATCTTTTGTACCTGCGACTTATCATCCAGAAAGAATACCCACGTAAATCTGGAAAAATCATCAACTATAATTAGACCATAAGAGTTTCCACCGAGACTGTTGTAAGCATTGGGACCAAAAAGATCCATATGAAGTAACTCGAGTGGTCTCCTAGTGGTCATGATGTTTTTGACCGGATGACTTCCACCTACTTGATTTCCTACTTGACAAGCGCTACATAGCCTATCTTTGTCAAAGATAACATCTTTAACACCAAGAATGTGATCGCCCTTGATAAGCTTATCTAGATTTCGCATGCCTGCATGTCCTAGCCTTCTATGTCATAGCCAACCTTTAGATGATTTTGCAATGAGACAAGTACGAGGTTGGGCCTTTTTAGTGAAATCGACAATGTATAGATCACCTCTACGAATACCGGTAAAGACAATTTTATGATTATCATGACGAAACACTTGGCAATCTACTTTAGTAAATAGCACATTGAAACCGAAGTCTGCTAGTCTAGATAAGGAAAGAAGAATGTAGCCAAGGGATTCAACAAGCATGACATTTTGAATAGAGCTATCATGAGATATGGCCACCTTACCAAGACCAAGTACCTTACCCTTAGAGTTGTCTCCAAAGGACACGTACCTCCGAGGTCCTTGATTGGGTGTGATCTCTTGGAACATGTCTTTATCACCAGTCATATGATCGGTGCATCCACTGTCGAGAATCCACTCTTTTCCTCCGGACATGTAATCCTTGAAGTTTGCCATGAGACTTAGATTCTTCATGATCTTTTCGTGCTCGATGTCGAACATCTCATCTTCATCATAGTAGCCATGTTCTTCATTGTCATCATTTGGTAGAATCTCTTCGTCATAGAAACCAAGAGATTCGTTAGAATTGTAACCATGACAATGTTCAAGCTTATGAATGTGAATGGCTTCAACAATAATGTTGTTAATAGTTGTGATATCTCCTTTAGCACGCATAAGATCACGAAGCTCAAATAGGCATTTATCAAAATTTGGATCACTAGGCTTCATCTATTATATATAAAAGGTGTTTGACGGGTTAATTAGAAAAAAGATAAATAAGATAGAAATTATCACAATAATTAGAAACATCTGGTGGTTGATTTGGTGGACCCATAACTAATAGACGTAATTAATGGAGTAGATCTAAGAGTGCTCCATCTAAAAAAATAGCTGTCCTTAGCGTGTACGTATATGAAACTTAAAGATTATTAAGCTTTCACGATTTAAAGCATTGTGCTAGATCGATCAGCCCTGACCCCTCAAAAAAAATTGATCACGCCAAATAAAAGGTTGATCAGCCCCCAAGCCATTCCATAAAAAAAAGACCGACCAGCCTCCAAGTAAAAAAAAGGTGCATCAGCCCCACAACTCCGTCAGCTAGCTACACGTACTATTAATAAAAGCCATCAAGGATCCAAGTTTAAAAAAAGGTCCATCACCCCCACAGGTCCGTCAGCTTCACTTACATGTAAATAAAACCCATCAACTTTATGTCCATTCATGCTAGCTTCGCGTATATGTAAAAAAACTGCTAAATGGATCGACCCCCACTCCTTAAAATGGATCGACCAGCCCTCACGCCCTTCAAAAAATGATAGTTCAGCCAGGTGAAAAGAAAATCAATCAGCCCGTAGTTCTTTCAAGCTAGATTCACGTACATGTAAACAAACAGCTTCACATATACGTATATTTACCGTAAATTATGTAATTTTTGGTGATACAAACTTTTCTAAAACTAAATCCATGCTAACATATACTTCATGGGAATATGAACATAATAATATAATCATTACAACATCACCTATATTGACTCAAATTTGATGCATACGATACTTCTCAGCAAAACATTATATTCTAAAAATACGATACTTTAATACGCCTGAACGGGATTGGCAAGCAAGCCACACACACCATGTACATATCCCTGAAGCCGCATTAGGCGAACCAGTGGATTCGAGCACGTAGCACTAAAAATGTTCAGCAAAAACATAGCCTCCAAATATTTCCCCGAAACATTAAAGGGGTAACTCTTATATATATCCTTAAAATCGCCAATTCACGACCAGCCCAAAGAACTGGTAAATATGTACTTATTTCAACCAAACTATATTAAATACTAGCCCGCGCAAAGAGCGGGCCACTTTGCTAGTTTTGTGAAAAGCAACAGTTTTATGAAGAATTTCATCAAGATTACTTAATGAATAATTTGGATATCGTTTTTCCAAATCATTCCACAAAGTATAAGCACATGCAAAGTTCTTCAATTGAGTAAGCACAAATCTTGGTAAACCTCTAACGATAAGATCGACAGTTCTAAGGTTACCAATCATGTCAATTTCCTCTTCGTATGTGGGATGTAATTCATCGATGGGGAACACAAAAGGGTTTTCAATATGTTTTCTCAAATGGAATTTGTCAAATAGATCAATCATAGCATTCTTCCATTGACTATAGTACTCTCCATCAAGAATAGGCACTCTACAACTCAAACATTCCACACTAGACACATCCATCTTCCTACACGGTAATGAAACTGAAGCAATGGAGACCAATGCTCTGATACCACTTGTAGGATCACTAGAGGAGTATGTCTAGAGGAGGGTGAATAGACTACTAGCACAAATTAAAATCTACACAATATCCAAAGTTAAGTGTTGGCAGATTTTAGCAATTATAGCAAGTCTAGCACACCCTACACATGCAAGTCATCAAGTATAGCAGCGGAAAGTAAAGACATTGCATATGGAAGTAAGGAGTTGAGATAGGGAGATCAAACGCATGAAGGACACGAAGATTTTTCCCGTGGTTCCGATAGGTGGTGCTATCGTACGTCCACGTTTATGGAGTCTTCAACCCACAGAGGGTAACGGTCGCGAGAATCCACGGAGGGCTCTACCCACGGAGGGTTCCACGAAGAAGCAACCTTGACTATACCATGATGGCCTACGTCCACGGAGGACTAGCCTAACTCAGGGTAGATCTTCACAAAGTAGGTGATCTCCTTGCCCTTACAAACTTCTTGGTTCGCTCCACAACACGAAGTAGGAGGCTCCCAAGCGACACCTAACCAATCTAGGAGGCACCGCCCTCCAAAAGGTAATAGGATCGATAATGTCGATGAACTCCTTGCTCTTGTGCTTCAAGATGATAGACTCCTCAATACTCAATCACTCTCTCACAGATTTGGCTTTGGTGGAAGAGATTGATTCGGTGGAAAGCAACTTGGGGAGGCTAGAGATCAAGATTCATATGGTTGGAATGGAATGGCTTGATCTCAACACATGAGTAGGTGGCTCTCTCTCAGAAAATCTGATAGGATAAGTGGGGATCTGTTCTGAGTGCTTCTCTTTCGAGTGAGTGGTGGCGGAGGGGTATATATAGGCATCTCCAAAAATCCAACCGTTACACCTAATAAGTCCAACTCGGTGACACCGATGTGTGAATCTCGGTGGTACCGAGTTGCTTCAAAGGTAGCAACTTTTGACTCTCGGTGAGACCGATATAGACTTCTCGGTAACACCGAAAAGGTGGGCAACGGTCAGATGGCAAGACTCGGTGACGCCGATACAAAATCTTGGAATTTCCGATTTTGCGTAACAGACATCAGTAGGTTTGCCACCTGAACTCGGTTCCACCGATTCAGAATCGGTTGCACCGAAAAGGTAGGGTTTGGCTTGGCTCTGTCTTAGGATGAAAATCGGTAGGGCCGAAGTGGAATTCTTGGTGGCACCGATTTTGGTGTTTGGCTTGGACAGACTTTTGTGGAAGAGTTTGTGGGTGTTTTTGGTGACTATCACTTGTGCACGTTTGAGCATCTTGTTCACCAACAGTACCTTACCCCCTTTTGATAGTATTGGCTTTCCTATGACTCAAAGTGATTTCTCACAAAGTAAAACAAGAGTCTTGTAGCTTGAAGCTTTTGCCAATGCTATTCCTTCTCCTTCTTCTTCTTGGGGATACTCTCCACAAACCTTTTTGCCAACCCATCTCTCTCTATGGACTTTCACCTGAAATGCACTAGGTAGAAGTATCAGTCCAAGAGACAATGTATGTTGTCATGAATTATCAAAACCACCAAGGGAGCATATTGTGCTTTCAGTTTTGATCATGGACTAATTGCTCAAGTGCTTAGAGATACTACTCCAAAACCCTCAGGCACACTCTCACATTCATCTATGTCCAAAACCCTAAAGTCTATCTCAGTCCCACCGAAACACATCAACCCGGATCTACCGAGAAACACTACACATAGCCACTGCCTAAACCCTAGAATCTCGGTCTCACCGAGATGACCCTTCGGTCTCACAGAAGAGCACTTGCCAACCTTGTGTTACCTATTGATTTCATCTTGGAATTTTCGAGTGGTTTCAATCAATCTTACACAAGTATGGAAAGTGATTAGGTCAGCACCCATCGGTCCCATCGATCTGTTCCATCTGGTCTCACCAAAATGCCTAAAGTTGAAACATTTTGTACTAGTCGGTCTCATCGAGTGGTTTCATCCGGTCTCACCGACTAGTGCATAAAAGCGTGTAACGGGTAGATTTTTGGTGTTGCCTATATATACCCCACCCATTCCACCAACTCTTAGATAGCAAACACGACGAAACCGCCACTTCACATATCCATTTTCTGAGAGAACCACCTACCCTTGTGCTGAAAAAGAGGATTCCACTCCAACCTTTGATCCTTGATTCCTAGCCTCGCCAAGTTGCTTTCTACTCCATCCCTCTCCTACCACATAGCCAAAATCGGCAAGAGAGTGTTTGAGTGTTGAGAAGACTATCTTTTGAAGCACAATAGCAAGGAGTTCATCATCAAGAACATCTAGTACCTTTTGGAGAGTGTTGTCTCCTCGATTGGTTAGGTGTCACTTGGAAGTCTCCAAGCTTGTGGAGTTGAATCAAGAAGTGTGTACTGCTACTTCTTGAGCTTGCGTTGGTTTTCCCTTGAAGAGGAAAGGGTGATGCAGCAAAGTAGATAAGTATTTCCCTCAGTTGTTGAGAACCAAGGTATCAATCCAGTAGGAGATACAAGCAAGTCCCCAATCTTTCCACCTACACAAACAATCAAACACTTGCACCCAACGCTATAAAGGGGTTGTCAATCCCTTCACGGTTACTTGCAAGGATGAGATCTGATAGAGATAGATATAAAAGATTACTAAAACGAAAAGTAAAACAAAAGTAAAAAGATTGCAGCAAAGTATTTTTGGTATTTTTGGTTTATAGATCTGAAAATATAATATGGAAAATAGACCCGGGGGCCATAGGTTTCACTAGAGGCTTCTCTCTTGAAGGAAAATAATACGGTGGGTGAACAAATTACTGTCGAGCAATTGATAGAAAAGCGCATAGTTATGATGATATCCAAGGCAATGATTATCCATATAGGCATCACGTCCGTGTCAAGTAGACCAAAACGATTCTGCATCTACTACTATTACTCCACACATCGACCGACTCCTGCCTGCATCTAGAGTATTAAGTTCATGAAGAACAGAGTAACGCATTAGGTAAGATGACATGATGTAGAGGGATAAACTCAAGCAATATGATGAAAACCCCATCTTTTTACCCTTGATGGAAACAATACAAATACGTGCCTCGCTACCCCTACTTTGTCACTGGGTGAGGACACCGCAAGATTGAACCCAAAACTAAGCACTTCTCCCATTGCAAGAATTACCAATCTAGTTGGCCAAACCAAACCAATACCTCGAAGAGACTTGCAAAGATATGAAATCATGCATAAAAGAATTCAGAGAAGATTCAAATAATATTCATAGATAATCTGATCATAAACCCACAATTCATCGGATCTCGACAAACACACCGCAAAAGAGTATTACATTGGATAGATCTCCATGAAGATCATGAAGAACATGGTATTGAAGAACAAAGAGAGAGAAGAAGCCATCTAGCTACTAGCTATGGACCCAAAGGTCTGAGGTGAACTACTCACGCATCATCGGAGGGGCAATGGAGTTGATGTAGATGCCCTCCGTGATTGAATCCCCCTCCGGCAGATTACCGAAAAAGGCTACAAGATGGGATCTCACGGGAACAGAGGCTTCCGGCGGCGGAAAAGTATTTTCGTGGCTCTCTTTGGTATTGAGGGAATATTTGGGAATTTATAGGACGAAGATTAGGGTTAGGAGGCCTGCTGGGGGGCCACAAGCCAGGGGGCGTGGCCCCCCAGGGGCACGCCCTGCAGGCTTGTCACCTCCCGGCAGGTCTCCTGCCCTCCTCTCCAAGTCTGGTCGGTTTCTTCTGGTCCAAGAAAAATCATCGCGAAGATTTTATTCCGTTTGGACTCCGTTTAATATTCCTTATCTGCAATACTCAAAAACAAGGAAAAAACAGAAACTGGCACTAGGCACTAGGTTAATAGGTTAGTCCCAAAAATAATATAAAATAGCATATTAATGCATATAAAACATCCAAAACAGATAATATAATAGCATGGAACAATCAAAAATTATATATACATTGGAGACGTATCATGTACGGGCAAGGAGGTCGCCTACTTGATGAAGATATGCCCCGAGTGAGGCTAATCCTCTATGGACGTAGGGCATGATGACATAGACAATGTTGCTTCTTCATGGACCCTTTGTGCATTGAGCACTCCGTGGACTCGCACAGTCGTTACCCTTCGTGGGTTGAAGTCTCCATTCACATGGACGTATGATAGCACCACCTATCGGAACCATGCCATCACTGGGTCTTCATTGCGTTTGATCATCTCCAAACTTTACCCCTTACTTTCTTGCACTTGCATGTCATTTACTTTCCGCTGCCCATACTCTAGTGTATTGTTTGTCACTTAACTTGTGCTAAAATCTGCCTAAATACCCAAAACAATGCAGCTTCTGCCGTATTAGCGTGTGTTCACCCCCCCTCTAGACATATCCTTTCAATCCTACAACAATGAAAAACCTTATTCATGTTTCCATGTTGAGGTTTTCCTATGCATGATTTTCTGCATGCATGTTGATGAGTAAGATAAAGTAAAAAAATGTTTTGCGACAAACATTTGACAAATTGTCTACATACATACGTACATATTTTGATGAATACAAAACATTCCTAAATGCTGTGGGAAAAATGGATGCTCCCAAAAGACTATTTTTAAAAGCATTTGGTGCAATGATTTTTTTAACATTATGAATGCTTGTTCTTCACAAAAATTTGCACATGTGTAGAAAATTCATCAATGTTTGTTGCAAACAAAATTCTTAATTTTTTGAAACGTTTCACTATTTTTTCTGGATTTTACTGTTAACTAAGGAGCATCTAAGCTCACATATGTAGAAAATTCGTCAATGTTTCTTGAAAAAAATATGTATTTCTTTTTAAATTCATTATTTTTTAAATTTTACTATTAGTTAGCGAGCATTTGAGCTTGCAAGAAGAGTGATACTTTCTAGCGGGGCGAAGGATTTAGACCGGGGGGCTCAGAATGGAGGAATGCATGGGATTTGTTTCTTAGGAATGCATGTGAAGTTTTACTAGCTCTGTTAGTATTGTTGAGAGTAGAAATGACAGAGAACAAAGGATGCAAAGTAATAGAGATGTAAAGTGAACCGATGTTCTTTATTCATGAAGTTGATGTTTATTCATGGGGAAGAGACGACTATGGAAAGGCGTCTGTACATAGGGATGCGAGCAACCGCCGCAATGGTTGCCAAAAAGGCAACTGACGATGGTTCCTATTAAGCATGCATTAAACAGATAATTAACACTACTTAATCTTAACACTCCTCGTAATCACACTTGTACATGTGAACATTATTATCTTGATAGAAATTACTTCAAAAACCATGTGGGAAAAAGTGAGGAGAAAAGCGTTTGATATGTTGCTAAAATTCCTACAAACCCAGTGAGAAAATAAAGAGGAAAATTGCGCAACATATAATGGTTATTGTCTCTTCCAACTCAATATGAGAAAACCTATAGAATTAAGAGAACAATAAATATACCATATATACTTTCCTAAAAAACTAATGGGGAAAACAGAAAGTATGGCATGTGATCTCATGTTGATATTACCTCATTAAAAACCTTGATGAGAACCTGTAGAAGTAAACTCATAAAGGGAAAAAGAGTATAATATGACACATTGAACATGAACAATTCAGGAAGATACTCCCCTTGATTCTTGCAAACCTCGAAGTCGTCGAATACCAATTCCATGAACATGTTTTGGAATGTCGTAGTTGGTAGAGACTTCATGAATAAATCAGTAAGGTTGTCACATGATTTGACTTGCAAGATGGGAAATATGGTGATATTGCTTATCATGTAACATGTTTGCATCCGTACAACACAAGCAACATTATCTTTGATATAATGGTTGGTGGATGTAACCACTAAGGTTTGTTTCAAAGACTTTCATAAGATGTCTACCACACCCTGTAGGAATACAAAGCTTGTCTACGATCTAACATGGTAGGGATATGATCGATGTATCCAATGATATCGATGTCCATATTTCTCTGAAACTGAAAGATTAGGATGAAATGTTTGATGCATTGGAGACATCGAAAGATATTCTCGAGTCTCAAGCAATTGTGTTTGGTGGATCCAATGCATGCACGATGATATGGAACCTTAGGTCCCAACATCATATTTCCATATCCTCATGGTCTAAATGAATCTTTGTCTATATCTTGAGAACGAACAACCATGAGATTTGTGGATGGATAAGACTTGCCCACAATCAATTTATCCTATATAATCTGGATATAGACAACATGGTGTACCATAATGTATGAGTGAAGGTTCTTGATGTGTTACCCAAATCCTTCATCTCAAATTCTGTCATTTAGATGATCACATGCTTAACATATATGGGTAATCATAAGTGTAGAAGTAATCCTTGTGTATAAGGAACTGACTACGTCGGTTGTACCAAAATGTATCGACCATAATAAGCCATATTGTGACTTATTGATTTTACACAATGTAGGATGCATTTTTGCATTTTGATTCAGAAGTGAGATTGCAACGTGAACCATCTATGTCTGAATCTAAAGATCCACATGGATATGTAATCACTACATCTATCAACTGCATAGATAGATGATTTTGTACTGCCAATGATATAAGTTATTGGAATGAGATTCCATCCCTCGAGAATAGTTGGGTAATCGCGTGAACCCTTGTGCTAAAATACTTGCTCTATATATCATCACCTTGTGTTCTCAATTCTATGTCGAGAAGAATACTGCGCTAGGTATTGCTTATGAATACCTTCCCATTATTGAGCACGATTAATTCTACCTAGATTATACCCTTTGCTTGAGTTCAGTCCGAGTGTTGTTCACACTTTGCCATGGCCATGTTCTTTGGACCTAAATCATGTGAAAGGTTTTTGCAATCTAGTTGAGAAATGTATGTCGACAATTGTAGATTTGATGGAAATATCATTACCCATGATGACTGCTCATGATTTCCCAATGCGATTGAGTCGGGTATTCTGATGTCGCGATCATTGTGTGCACTATGACCTGGGTAGGTGGAGGTTTCCTATACACTTGGTATATACAACCCATTAGGTGTCTGCCAACGTGAACTTGACTTGCATTTACTGATTCAGTGGCCTTGATATCCTTGCTTGCAGGAAGCTGAATCCTATAGTACTGTTGCCATACTTCTCCCCTTGTTGATTTGAACGGGTAGTGGAGTGGTTTTTGTTGGTACCTCCACTCTTTCAGGCGTACTTTTGTAGGATTATAGGATTGTGTGACACCTTTATAGCTAGTAAATGAATTTGGTAGGTTATTTGCAATGTGTTGCAAATCTTCTGAACGCATGGTTCAGATCTTTGAGTACGTGGATTTGAGGTAGAAATATGTTGAACATTCCACTAATTTCCTGGCATTTTTATGGTACTTGAAATCTCCCCCTAATGCCTAGAAATGTTCCTCACTTAATCAACATACTGACCCTGAATAACTCCCCATTTGTGGGGCTTGAGGTATTGACGGTAATACAATTATTCCTCACATAGATCTCAAATATATGTTATGGGCCCAATGATGTATGCTGGGGTGGTGATGTGGTATGTAACTGAATTACCGCAACAGAGAAATACTTGGTAGATTGATGTCTACTACGCAAATTTATTCTTGTAGACTCTGTAGGGCCTCCAAGCACAGAGTTTTGTAGGACAGTATTAATTTCCCCTCAAGTGGATGACCTAAGGTTTATCAATCCATGGGAGGTGTAGGATGAAGATGGTCTCTCTCAAAAAACCCTACAATCAAATACAAGAAATCTCTTGTGTCCCCAACACACCCAATACAATGTAAAATTGTATAGGTGCACTAGTTCAGCGAAGAGATGGTGATACAAGTGCAATATGGATGGTAGATATAGATTTTTGTAGTCTGAATAAATAAAAACAACAAGGTAGCAAGTAACAAAAGTGAGCATAAACGGTGTTGCAATGCTTAGAAATGAGGCCTAGGGTTCATACTTTCGCTAGTGCAATCTCCCAACAATGCTAACATAGTTGAATCATATGATCATCCCTCAACATGCAACAAAGAATGACTCCAAAGTTCCTATCTAGCGGAGAACAATAAGATGAAATTGGTGTAGGTAGTAGAACCACCTCAAAGTTATTCTTTCCGATCAATCTTTTGAGCTATTCCTATAAGTGTCACAAACAACCCTAGAGTTCGTACTAAAATAACACCAATGATACATATAAATCCACCCTAATGTCACCTAGATACTCCAATGTCACCTCAAGTATCCATGTGTAAATTATGCGACATGCATGAAACAATTTCAGATCTATCATATTCAATCCAACACAAAGAACTCCAAGGAGTACCCCAAGATTTCTATCGGAGAAAGTAGTATGGAAACATGCAATCAACCCCTATGCATAGATCCCCAAGGTCATCGGAATCCGCAAGTTGATGCCATAACATATATCAAGTGAATCAATAGTATACCCCATTGTCACCGCGGGTATCTGCATGCAAGACATACATCAAGTGTTCTCAAACCAAATATTCAATCCGACATAACAAAACCTTAAAGGGAAAGATTCAATTCATCACAACAAGATAGAGAGGGAAGAACACCATATGATCCAACTATATTAACAAAGCTCGTGATACATCAAGATCATGCCATCTCAAGAACATGAGAGAGAGAGAGAGAAAGAGAGAGAGAGATGGAACACATAGCCACTGGTACATACCCTCAGCCCCGAGGGTGAACTACTTCCTCCTCGTCATGGCCTCCGCTGGGATGATGAAGATGGCCACCAAAGATGATTTACCCCCTCCGGCATGGTACTGGAAAGGCTCCAGATGGGTTTTTGGCCGATACAAAGAGTTATGGCGGCGGAGGGGAAGTTCTAGGTTTACTTTCGGAGGTTTCTGTATATATAGAATTTTTCAGCGTTGGAATCACGCCAGCCTGAGCCACGTGGGCCCCACAAGCTATCTGGGCATGGCAAGGGGGGTGGCCGCGCCCTGTTGGCTTGTGGCCCACTGGTGGCTCCCCTCCGGTGGTTCTTTGCTCTAGTATTCCTTATTTCCTCCAGAAAAAGTTATAAAAAAGTTCCGGGCGATTCCGAGAACTTTCATTTTCTGCACAAAAACAACACATCGGTAATTCTGCTGAAAACATCGTCAGTCCGGGTTAGTTCTAAATAAATCATATAAAGTGCATCAAAACCATATAAAAGTATTGTAAACATAGGTGAATATGGCATGAATGCTTCATAAATTATCGATACGTTGGAGAGGTATCATATATTTCCCCGTATCAAAGATAGAGGGGAATAATATTATGCAGTTTGGTCATGAGCATGTACAACTTCCTGACCCCTACGTAAAGTTGGTAAGTTGCAATTACAAAGTAAATACAATGCAATGAGCTTAACTCGTTGGATAAAGGGTTCTACCAAACCATTTTGAGTCTAGACATATAGGACAAAGTGGTAAACTTCAATCCTAGGGACATAGTGAAGGCACACAAGGAGAATTCTGCAATGTTGTCCCTTCGATTTGCTTGAATCGATGGTTAGGATAATCAACCATTTATTTCCATGTCAATAAAGAACACTTGAGACCATCGTGCAGATGTGTCTTTCAAAATCATGGATACATGAATAGTCTAGAAAATGGTTGGGAAGAGCCACTTACCTCGACTTGATGCATTCAAGGAGCCTGAGTGGTCCAGCATAGACTTTAAGGTGCGTGAGCCTTAAAATTAGCTTCCCCGCATCACACGTAGTGCACACAAAATCCAAATAATGTTAGAATTTAGCATCATAATAGTCATAAACCAATGGAATTGCTGATAGTATTGGTTTCAACCCAATGCCTAGATGACCAAGGCGAGTATGCCAAGTTTTTTCATGCAAACGACATTATGGAAAACTATATTGTACGCAACATGTGTTACGGGTTTTGTAGTATGTGTAGTGCAATCCTAATTATACATAGAGAATGTGCTAGCCATATCTGTTGCATATGGTAAAGAGCATATATTCCTCTTTGTTGTCATCATACGTTTCACTATAGAAACTATTTTGACGGATATATCTATAGTTTAGTAGGGTACGAGTTAACCTGGACACGATAAAACATCCTTGATTCTACTCGAGTACCCATGGGATAGTAAATATGACTCGAGTTGAGACAACAATTACATCATCGCGTCTAGCGATGGTTAAAGTATCTCCTTTTCACTCAGCGAGAGTTGAAACATTTCACTTCCCTGAGTATAGTGTTTGTGGTGCATATGTCCACAAGGCACATATCATCTTTCATCAGATTAACCCCCGTAGAAATCTATATATAGACTTGAAGATTCTCAATATGAAAATCACTGTCAGATATATAGAATACCTACAAATGTATTGTATCAAAGTGCTGATACAATATATTGTGATATATAATATACGATGACAATAATACTTATGTTCTTATTAGAACATCACAAATGGACATCAATTATATTGACCACTCAGGAGATTGAGAGACTAGACGAAGTCTTCAAACATGTTAATTGAGCCATATTCAACCATCATGTTCTCGATGCCCAAAAGGGTTTCCTGACTGCTAGATAGTCATGTTGGAGGGATGAAATGAGATTCAAACTGCCCTTGAGATTCTTTGCGTCGCAGGAATTGCTGATACAGAATAACCAGATGTTGAGATCTGGATCAATATAATGACTAATGATTTATAAGGCAACATATGTTTTTTTTTCTGTTAGCGGTGTGCCTCCAACCGTAGGTGAATCCTACGTGTCTTGGATTGCACACATTATCCCACGAGACACAAGAGCAATCATGACGAATGCCTCAAATTCTCTGGCCATTGGTTACTAGAGATAATTAATTTACGGTTAGTAAATTAAAAGGCATCATGGTTGTGCTGTAATAAACTTTACAAAATTAATATAATCTTAAGAAGTTGGCTTGAAATCATTAGTGTGAATCTCAAATTGCTAAGTATGACACCTTGACGATAATCTCCAAAATGAAGTAGATCTCACAACACTAGGGAGTATAATCTGATGAAGTCAGTAGATACTCAGTCCTACTGCCTTATGTCATAACTTAGTAAAATGTGTGGGAGCACTACTAGGAAAAAGCTTATAGGTAGAAACTTACTAATAGCACTTGTTAGGGCCAGCACGCTACTGCTAAGAACCAGTAGCGCTTGCTTGAAACAGCGCTACTCGTACATTTTAGCAGTAGCGCCGCTTACGTAAAAAGCACTACTGCTAAGTGGGCCCAATGGCACCCCTGGGTCAGGATAAAGTAGCAACACGTGGACCACAACAAGCGCTACTGCTATTTCTATATCTGTAGCGCACAGCCACCGAAACGCGCTACTGGTATTGTTCTACGTGTAACCTGGTGGGCCCCAAGTAGCAGCAGCGCTTGTTTTTGCCCAGCGCTACTGCTAGTGAAACTAGCACTAGCACGTTTCCCTACCCAGCGCTACTGCTATGGTCGCCAAGCACATAATATCTTCCCCCTCCCCCTTTCCCCCCTTCCTTTTCCCCACCTCCTCTTCAACTTGCTTCTTCCTTCAATGCTCGCCCTCCTCCCTCTCTCTTCTTTTCCCCTCCATCACCTCCAATAATGCCCTCCCTCTCCCTTTCTTTGCCCTCCCACCTCCATTAATTAATGCCCTCCACCACCTCCATTAATTAATGACTTCCCTCCCCCTCTCTTTAATATTTTAGCCCTCCACTAGCTTGTTCTCTCTCTTTCCCTAGTTAGATCTATCTAGTTACGTCACTATCTTGATCTACTAGCTAATTAAGAAGGAGAATTGAATATCTTCGTACCGTGCTTGATGTCTCTCGACATAGGTGAGGAAAAAGAAGAGTTAACGTGCAAGAATGGAAATATATGTATGTGTTTGTGCCCGCGCGATAGGACCGAGCTATATATGCTCGATGATACCGAATTATGTGTGTGGCATGTGACTTGCCTATATTGTGTATTTGTTAAAATGTGTGTGACATGAGTTGCCTATGTTTTGACGAAATGTTGATTCATTTCCGTTTCGGCAAATTTTGGGCAAACTCGACATGTCCTATATTTATGGAAGGTCATGTCAATTTTTTGTATGAATTTGTTGCTTGCATGCATGCATGCGTACGTGGTTATAATTATTTTGCTTCGCCCAGGCAATCATGAAGGTCAATGGAAAGAAGTTGGAAAGATATTGGCAATCCACGGTGGAGGACATGTATGAAAACAAACAGAAGGAGGTTTAATGTCCGTGTCATAGATGCAAAGAAGGAGTATGCCTGGACCCCTTTAAGACTGGCAAATTCAAGGCGCACCTGCTCATGCATGGTTTCATGGATGACCATACTCGATGGATAAGTGAAGACGATGATGATGAGGACGTCGAGTGGGCAGGCAATGACAACATGGGCTCAGACGAAGAGATGATTGAAAATGGGTCTGAAGAAGAGGGCATCGGAAATGGCGCCAGACATGGTGCAGAAGAGGCCGGATCTGGCGGAGAAGAGGCCGGACATGATGGAGAAGACACGGACACGCCGCAATCTTCGTCCCTACTAAGTATAGCCATGCGGGACCCGCATGTTGGAGACCTGATTCACAAGAGGACGACTAGTGACAGAGCTACTTCTAGAGAGGAGGCCAAGCTGGCCCAACTGTAGATACACTCGAAGACTCCATTGTATGATGGTTGCGATCCCGAGGTGACCCGCTTGAGTTTCACACTAGAACTGCTAAAGACGAAGGCAAAAAACAAATGGACGAACGCAAGCCTAGATGACCTTTTGAAGTATCTAAAGAATGTTCTGCTCGCCGGAAGCCTGTGTCCCACTAGTGTCGAGGAGGCCAAAGAAATCGTGTGCCCTCTTGATCTGCCACACATTAGATACCACGCATGCATCAACAATTGCATCATATATCGGAACGAGCACGCATAAAAACCATCTGCCCAAAGTGCAATGATTCACGATATAAGAAGGCCGGAAAGAAAGCTCCACAGAAAGTAGTATGGTACTTTCCCATCACTCCTCGTCTGCAACGGTATTTCCTAGATCCTAAGGAAGCAAAGCTCATGCGATGGCACGTAGATAGGGTGAAGCCAGATGATGGAGATGACCTGAAGCTGAGACACCTCGCAGATGCTTGCCAGTGAAGAGTATTAAACACTGAATATAAATATTTCGCGGATGATCCAAGGAACATCATGCTTGGCGCTAGTACTGATGGCATGAATCTGGCAACCAGAACACCAATCATAGCACATGGCCCGTGTTTGTATGGATATACAACCTCCCCCTGGAAGTGCATGAAGGCAAAATACATACACATGACTATGCTTATTCAAGGGCCGAGACAACAGGGAAATGATATTAATCTGTATCTCGGGTTACTGAAAGAGGAGCTACACATGTTATGGACAACGCCGGCCAAGACATGGGACACCAGCACATGATAGTATTTCGACATGAGAGCCACGTTGATCACGACGGTGCACGACTATCTCAGTTATGGATATGTCGTGGGCTAGATATGCCATGATAATGCGGATGCACCAGGTGCATGGATGATACAACGTCTCAGCAGCTATCGAAAGATGGCGGGTCTTCAAAAATCATGTACTTGGGACATCGAAGATGGCTCGAGAAGGATGACCCATGGAGAAAGCATGCAGATCTATTCAATGGTAAGGCCGAGCATCGAGGTCCTCCACGTAAGCGGGGCCGCGTCGAAATCAATGAGTTGTTGAAGAACTGTGAAGAGTGCCCTCGCCGGGAAAGACGAATAAAAAGGCGCGAGAGCCGTTGCTGAAGGTATGGAAAACGAGGTCTGTTTTCTGGGACTTGGAGTACTAGCCCAAACTCGACATGCCTCATAGCCTTGATCAAATGCATATCACGAATAATATCCTAGAGAGTTTGCTTGGAACATTGATGAACGTGTCGGAGAAGACCAAGGATGGGCCGAAGGCAAGGAAAGACTTTGAATTTTTAGATATCAGGAAAGATCTCCACATACCCGATAAAAAGTCGTCGGATGAGACGGAGATGGAGACGGAAGATAGGGGAAAAAAGAAAACAAGAAGGGATAACAATATTGCCCCCTCTTGCTTCACCTTAGATCCGAAGGAGGTCGAACAATTTTTCAAGTGTCTCGCTGCAATCAAAGTTAGTTTCGGATACTATGGGAAGATAAGCAGATATCTCGACACCAAGAAAAAAAGGTTCAGCGGGATGAAGTCCCATGACTGTCACGTGATGATGACGCACATAATCCCGGTTGCACTTAGAGGGGTTTTGGACACACACGTCCGTGATACGCTTAATGATCTATGTCACTTTTTCGACGCTATCTCTCAAAAGTCGATCAGTGTGACGCAACTCAAAAGGCTACAGGAAGAGATTGTTGTCATACTAAATGAGCTAGAGATATACTTTCCGCCCGCATTCTTTTACGTCATGGTGCATCTGTGTGTCCACATCATGTATGACATCATCGACCTAGGGCTGACATTCCTACACATCATGATGTCGTTCGAGAGGATGGATGGGGTCATCAAAGGATTCGTTCATGACATGTCCCATCCGGATGGAAGCATCGCCGAGGGCTATCTGACCCAAGAGTGCATGTCCTTCTGTGAGAATTATCTAGGCATTGGAGAACCTGTTGTTGGTTTGCCCGTCAACAAGCACTGTGGAAGGCTGAAAGGAGAAGGTCACATCAACGACCGGAGGGAATTGAATGTGTACCGCTTGGGCCAACAAGACGACTTTGACATAGCTAACTTAGTAGTGCTACAACACCTAGATGTGCTAGAAGATTTCGTGACACTACACAAAGAGACCATCACAAAGAACTACCATGACCGTGGGCCGCACAGGACGGACGCTGAATTTATTAGAGAGCACAACTCCACTTTGTTGCATTGGTTCAAAGAGCGAGTTGTGGCTAATCCCCTAGAAGAGGGCTGTTCGAACGGAATGTTGATATACGCCTTAGCACATGGCCCGATGCTCAACCTCGCGACTTATCAGACATATGATATCAACGGATACACATTTTACACGGAGGCTAAAGATATAAACAGTGAATACCATAATTCAGGGGTGACGATGGAAGCCATGACCGGCGATGTAACTGAAAGATACTATGGAAGGGTTGAAGAGATCTGGGAGCTTGACTACTCTAGAGTGCATAGCGCGACGATGTTCCATGTCACATGGGCTAAGAACGTACAAAGAGAAAAATGACATTTCACTACCATGTGTATACCCGACGCCAATAGCGATAACGTGAACACCACGGCCAAAAATGAGCCATGGGTACATGCTAAGCACATGACACAATGCTTATTCATAACCGACCCTCGCAATCCCAACCGTGTTGTCTTGAGGAGAGGCAAAAGGAGCATCGTCGGAATGGATGGAGTCGCCAACGAGGAAGACTACGACCAGTACGGTGACCCGATGAGGCAAGATGATGATGACAATGAACCATACGTCAAAAGAAGAAGCATGACAACATTTCCTAAGAAAGATCGTACTCCCTGGAAAAGGAAAAGGCATGACGAGGGGCTCAATTATTCGACAACAAACAAAAGAGAAAAGAAGAAGATCAGTCTCAAGCGTCGTCGCCCACAGGCTAACAAACTGTCATAATTTGTGTGTACCTATTTTGTATAAGTACTTAACACCGTTATCGATCAAATGATGTAATATATATTATGCACTAATTTTTATTCGGAGATGCTCACAGTGGGAGGAGACGTTCCCGTATACTCCGAGGCATCATCCGGAGGTGCTCGATCATACGGACCGGGGGGGCTCATATTACTACATAAACAATCCTAATTAGTAGTTAGGAAAAAGAAAGAGAAAAAAGAAAAATAAAAATAAAAAAATCAAAAATAAAAAAGAAAGAGAAAAAGGAAAAATAAAAATAAAAAAGAAAAAGAGTTAGCAGTAGCGCTTTTTATCCAGACAAGCGCTACAACTAACCTATCTACAAAATTTATATAATAAACAAAAGAATTAGTAGTAGCGCGTTTTGATAGGACAAGCGTTGTAGGTAACTTAGCTATAGTGCGTTTTACTAAAACACGCTATAGCTAAGTTGGCTATAGCCAATCATGCGCCGTTCTTCCCCACTCTTCTTCCCAGTCCCCATTCTCTCTCTCACTCTCGATCCTCCCTCTCTCACCTAGCGCCGCTGCCCCCGACCTCACCTCCGACGACCCTGGCGACCCCGTCCCCGACCCCTCAGCCTCGGCGACCCCGCCTCCGCCAATCCCTCTCTCGACCTCATTCCCAACCCCGAAGATGACACCGGCCTCATTCTCCACCGGCCGCTGTCCCTGCCCCTCCACATCGACGCCCCTGCATCACTAACGCACCAGCTGCCTCATCGACGCCTCCTTCTCCACTGCTGCCCTACCCCTCCTTCGAATTGAGGTGACAAATCTCTAGCTAGGGTTCATCTAGAATTGGAGTTTTTTTAGGGTTCATAAGATCTGTACAAGAGGGGGAAATGGGATAGGTAAAGGAGATAGATAGAGATGGGGAAATTTTTGAATATGCAGAAAAAGTCAGTTAATTAGATAGTAAAACAGAAAATTAGGGTTAATAGTTAATTAGGTAGTAGAAAATATTCATTTAATGATATAGTAAAAATTAGTTAACTGAATCAAACACAATTTTCGAAATTAGTTAATAGTTTCTGAAATTAGATAGTAGAGGAGAGTGAGGACAGAAAAACAGCAAACTAAATTGTTTTGATGCCCAAATTCAAATGAGATGCTTCCTGTCCTAATGAAAATGAGTTAAAACTAGAAAAATAAATTATTATCATGCCCGAATTCAAATGAGATGCTTGCTGCCCAAATGGAAATGAGGCAAAAGAAAAAGTAAATGAAACTGAAAACGAGGCAACAGAAAAAGTAAATGAAATTGAAAATGAGGCAAAAGAAAATGAAAATGAAAATAAATTGTTTTGCTGTCCAAATTCAAAAATAATAAATAAATAAATTGTTTTGATGTCCATATATAGAAAAAGTAAATGAAAATGAGATTTGAGCTCATGTTTGAACATACTGTATTTTTATGTCCATATATAGAAAAAGTAAATAAATTGTTTTGCTGTCCATATTTAGAAAAGGTAAATAAATTGTTTTGCTGTCCATATATAGAAAAAGTAATTAAATTGTTTTGCTGTCAAGGACTTTGAAAAGTTCAAGGCGAGTTGCGCTGAAGAAGCTGCCAAGGCCAGGTCACAGAAATGCAAGCAGCTTCAGGTAAGGAACATGGGGAACCACCGCCTCGGAAGTCGTGGTTACACGGGCAAGAGGCCCGTGTGGGCTAAGGAAGACGTGGAACGTGAACGTCTAGGGCTCCCAGACCCCTTGTCTGAGTTCACCGACCAGCAGGAGCAAGACTTCATCAGGGCCCGGTTCTCGTGGGACCCTATAAAAAGAATTTTACACGGACGGGCCTATGAGGGAATTCATGAGAATACTTGTAATTGTCATTTTACCACCTTATATTAGCTTACGATCAAGTCGACTATGTTCTAGTCACATTCGTAGTTGATTCACACTCATTTTGCAGAGAGAGCAACACAAGCTTGCAGCCGAAAGCGACTCGTTGACTCAGTCGTCGGTGAAGTACAAGTGGGACACCCCTTTCAACCGGACCATCAACGTAATTATGGGACACCCGGTGGATAGGGGGCCACAATATAGATGTGTGCACGCCGCCGAAGATGGCGCCACGTGGAACTACTACTATAGGGACGACGTCGAGGCCAAAAAGCTGAGACAGAAGTTAAGTCAAGTCACTATCGACAAGAAGGTGGCGCAGGCGATTGAGAAAAACAAAGCTGAAATCGTAACTGCTTGCAAAAACAAAGCAAACCCGGAAGCGGTAGCTGCTTGCAAAAATGATGTGTCAGCTGCATTGACAAGCTTGATTCCAACTATGGTCATTTGGGTGCAACAAAATCCACACCGCCTCCCAACTTATTTTCCCATGCCCAACTTCACCGGGAGCAACTCGTTCAACTTCGCACCTGCACCTATACCTGATATGGCGGCCGCACCTGCACCTACTCCAGCAGCACCTGGTGTAGCACCTGCTCCCGCACCTCATCCCGCACTTGCTCCTGCACCTGCTCCCTCTCATAGTAGCTCGTGCTCCGTCTCTGGCTTGAATGTCAGGCCGTCGATATTGGCCGAGCTCGATGCCCTCACGGTAAATACGCATCGCACACTCATCAACATAACAAATTAATCTTCAGTTCTCGTTGCCTTCCGGATCTCTGACGCCGCACACATGTCTTTCCAGGCCGACTCCATTCCGTCCACCCTCCTCTACCACATGAACGGTGGGTTGGTGGATGTGGGGAAGGCTACTATAATAAAGCCCAAGGATCACTTGTTCCACGGCCGGAAGATGCCCGATAACACCTCTGTAGAGAGTGTGAAATAGGGATACGAGGGTTTATGTCTTCCCATACAAATTGGTGGAGAGGAGGACGAGACACCATCGCAGCTTGGCGAATCAAAAAATTGACACCGTGTCGCTGCGTGGATTCGCCAAGCTGTGTCCAACCGTCTATGCTGCTGGGTGAGGGTGAGCGACACGAGGAAGGGGGTCCAACCGTTCCGACAGCTGGTGACGTCTGATACGTCTCCAACGTATCGATACTTTATGAAGTATTCAAGCCATATTTGCCTATGATTACAATACTTTTATATGGTTTTGATGCACTTTATATGATTTATTTAGAACTAACACGGACTGACGCTGTTTTCAACAGAATTACAGTCGTGTTGTTTTTTGTGCAGAAAATAAAAAAATTCGGAATCGGCCGAAACTTTTTTATTTTTTTTCTGGAGGAAATAAGAAATACCATAGCAAAGAACCACCGGAGGAGAGCCACCTGTGGGCCACAAGCCAACAGGGCGCGCCAACCCCCTGGGCGTGCCCTGATGGGTTGTGGGGCCCACGTGGCTCTGGCTAACGTGATTCCGACGTTGAAAAATCCTACATATTTAGAAACCTTCAGAAAAATTAACCTAGAACATCCGCTCCGCCGCTGCAACTCTCTATATCAATGAAAAACCCATCTGGAGCATTTCCAGTACCCTGCCGGAGGGGGAATTCATCTCCGGTGGCCATCTTCATCATCCCGACGGAGGCCATGACAAGGAGGGAGTAGTTCACCCTCGGGGCTGAGGGTATGTACCAGTAGCTATGTGTTCAATCTCTCTCTCATGTTCTTGAGTTGGCACGATCTTGATGTATCATAGGCTTTGTTAATATAGTTGGATCATATGGTATTCTTCCCTTGCTATCTTGTTGTGATGAATTGAATCTTTCTCTTTGAGGTTTTGTTATGTCGGATTGAATATTTGGTTTGAGAACACTTGATGTATGTCTTGCATGCGGATACCTGTGGTGACAATGGGGTATTCTATTGATTCACTTGATATATGTTATGGCATCAACTTGCAGATTCCGGTGACCTTGGGGATCTATGCATAGGGGTTGATTGCACGTTTTCATACTACTTTCTCCGATAGAAATCTTTGGGTGCTCCTTCAAGTTCTTTGTGCTGGATTGAATATGATAGATCTGAAATTGTTTGATGCATGTCGCATAACTTACCCACAGATACTTGAGGTGACATTGGAGTATCTAGGTGACATTAGGGTTGATTGATATGTATCATTGGTGTTATTTTACTATGAACTCTAGGGTTTTTTGTGACACTTATAGGAATAGCTCAAAGGATTGATCGGAAAGAATAACTTTGAGGTGGTTCTACTACCTACACCAATTTCAGATTATGTTCTCCGCTACTTATGAACTTTGGAGTGATTCTTTGTTGCACGTTGAGGGATGGTTATATGATTCAACTATGTTAGCATTATTGAGATATTGCACTAGTGAAAGTATGAACCCTAGGCCTTGTTTCCAAGCATTAATATACCGTTTTGCTCGTTGTTTACTACTTGTTACCTTGCTGTTTTTATGTTTTTAGATTACAAAAACCTATATCTACCTACCATATTGCACTTGTATCACCATCTCTTCGCCAAAATAGTGCACATATACAAATTACCATTGTATTGGGTGTGTTGGGGACACAAGAGATTTCTTGTATTCGATTGCAGGGTTGCTTGAGGGAGACCATATTCATCCTACACCTCTGACGGATTGATAAACCTTAGGTCATCCACTTGAGGGAAAATTGATACTATCCTACAAAACTCTCCGCTTGGAGGCCCAACAGAGTCTACAAGAATAAAGTTGTGTAGTAGACATCAAGCTCTTTTCTGGCGCCGTTGCCGAGGAGGTGAGTGCTTGAAGGTATATCTTTAGATCTTGAAATTAAATCTTTTAGTTTCTTGTTTTTCACTAGTTTGGTTTTATAAAAGAAAACTACAAAAAAATGGACTTTAGGTTGCCTCAATTGCTTCGTCTTTTTAATGTCTTTCGTGAAAATGATGGTTTGGAAAATTGTGCTCAATTGGTAGAGGAAGAACTTATGAAAATACTTAATGAGAATTCCTTGAATGATGAGCATGGTTGCAATGTTGCTAGTATGAATTCTCTGAATATCCATGATGCTAATGATATGCAAAGCCACAAGCTTGGGGATGCTATGTTTGATGAAGATGATCTTTTTAGTTCCCCTACTTGTGATGATGATGTTTACTATGATGATAGCATGCCTCCTATGTATGATGATTATATGTATGAAAGTGGGTTTGGAAGAGTGTCAACTCTAGCTACTAGTGATCCCACTATTTTAGAGGGTGTTGAATCTTTTCATAACAATAAAAGTGGATTTGGAGAGGTCATGACTTTATTTAGTGATGAGTCTACTATTTTGGAAGAGGTTTATATTGACTATGACAACAAAGTTCCTATGTATGATGATTATTGTGATGACATGTATGCTATCAAGAGTTATGACAACCATGAAAGTTGTTATCATGATTTTAATATTTAATGTGGTTATGTCAATCAAGTGTCTCATGATAGTTATTTTGTTGAGTTTGTTCCCACTACTATGAATGAGAAGAAATTAGCTTATGTGGAGAGTAATGAAAATCCTATGCCTATAGATCATTAAAATAATGCTCTATGTGATAGTTATATTGTTGAATTCCTTCATGATGCTACTGAAAATTATTATGATGGAGGATCATATGCTTGTAGGAATTGCAATAATATCAAGTTTCCTCCCTATGTGTTCAAAGTTTTGAAGTCATGCTTGTTTTGCCTTCCTATGCTAGTTGATACTTGCTCCCATAAATTGTTTTCTCACAAAATACCTATGAATAGGAAGTGGGTTAGACTCAAATGTGCTTGCCATGTGATTCATGATGCTCTCGTGCATATTTCAATTACTATTCTTACGTGAGTATCATTGAAATCATCATGCCTCGCTAAAAGGCATTAAAGAAAAGCACTTGTTGGGGGACAACCCAACGCTTATACTTTATGTTTTTGTGTGTTCACATGATTAAGCTACCGTAGTAATCATGTTTGTGTCTTTCATTTCAATAAGGTGCCAAGGAAAGCCTTTGGGATATTGTGGATACTTGTTAGTTTGATGTTGTGAAAAAAACAGAAAATTTTGCGTTCAGTGAAGAATTTGTCCAGTTCTTCTGGAGCGTGCTAAATTCTTGAAATTTTTACATAGTATTTATATACAAATTTTCTAAGTTTTCCTAATTTTTCAGAATTTTTAGAGCGAGGGAATTATGGTGTTCCTTCAGATCTTCACAGACTGTTCTGTTTTTGCCATATTCTGTTTTGCATGCATAGTTTGCTTGTTTTAGTGTTTCCATAACTTATATTAATTGGTATAAGTTATGGGAATGATAGAATACAGTATATATCATGTGAGAAAAGTTATTACTCTTGTATTGATAGTACCTAAGTATTTGATCTATCTTTATTACACTAACCCATCTCACGTAGTTCCGTTAAGTTTTGTGTGATTGAAGTTTTCAAGTTTTGGGTGAGATATCGATATGAGGAGAATAAGGAGTGGCAAGAACCTAAGCTAGGGGATTCCCTAGGCACCTCCAAGGTAATATCCAAGGAAGACTCTAGAGTCTAAGCTTGGGGATGCCCAGGAAGGCATCCCCTCTTTCGTCTCCAACACTATCGATATATCTTACTTGGAGCTATATTTTTATTCGTCACATAATATGTGTTTGTGGCGCCCCGCCTGATTACCACTGTAGCCAGACGGTCGCCGCGCATGCCAGCCAGGAAATCACTCTGGCATGTGCGTTTACAACAAGTATCATGAACACATGCATTTCTATTAATGGATATATCAGACTTACAAGATATATTACAAGAGTGATGGCAGTGGAAAAGCTCTATCTAAGGCAGCATGGTCTTGGTGTGGCTCCAATCCATAGGGATCTGACTGGGTTACTTTCCTAGCCCACGAACGCTCCGGCTCCTTGACGACGGACGACGGATCCTTATGTGAACCTGGCCATGTTAAAGGCCGCTGAGTACTTTTGAATGTACTCGCAAGCAAACCAAACTAACATATACACCAAGCAAAGCTTACTGCGGAAGGTCGGGTGCCTTATGCCGGAAGTTTTCCGTGGTAGCACGCTGTGGAAGATGGGAGTGCCGTATCCCAGAAGGATCTCTCACCGTGTGGCGTGCCGAGGAAGATTGGCAGTCTGGTATCGTAAGCTCTTCTCGGTAGCTTGCGGGGGAAGGCTGGGTTCCTTATACCAGAAGCCTTGTGTACACAGTCGGATCTATGGCCGATTCTGGCTTCCTTCCGAAGTATCCGGAATTTTACCCATAGCAGAGCCAAAACTTGATATAGGCCATACCTTGACTGAAAATATTCCATTGGTCATGCACATCGCTTGTCCTTCTGCTGGTCTGATCATTGCTGATGCAAAGGTTGCAGAACTGATGCAGGCTTCATGTCGGTAATTAATTTGGGATACCCTTTTGCATTCAAACCAAGTGTTGTCGATATTAGGCAGTTGACGGATAATTCCATTCGGTTCAGCTGAGCTTCCAAACATGTGAAGTTCTCATTGATTCTGGGCAACCATGAACTCATCCATTTTCCTTGCAAACCTTGTCACAGTGCCCCAAAATTTTTGTATTTGCACCGGTGAACTTCAGGGTTTGCTTTGCAATTTGTATCAACATACCAGAGTTCTGTTGTTGTTCTTGGCACATTCACCTTCTGGAAATATGTCTTCGATGGGTAAATAATTCTTGAGTCCCTTGAGGAAAGACTCAAGGTTCACCTCGCTGACTGAAATAGTAATTGTATAGCGGACGGAATCATTTGTCCTTACTGATGTTCATTCTTAGTAGCTCATCTGCCTGTTCCTTAGGCGTGATTTGTTCTGAGGCAAACTCTCTCAGGTATATTCTGGCCTTGTCTGTTGCACATGGATTCTGCTTCTGACCCATTCTTCATTCTTGACAGATCCGGTGGTAATGTTCTGAATATCAGGTAGTTAGCTGGACAGGACTCTTGCTGAATTGGGATTATTGGGTATTATCCCAGTTGCATGCTGGCCTTTTTGACGGCACTTGCAGATGGATCCAGTCAGAGCGAAGAAATGGAATCGACAAAAGAAACAAGAACCGTGAAAAACCAAAAAGCAAATAAAGCTCAAATGTTGCAGACCTTACACACATGGCCAAGGATCCACTAGTATAACTAGTATAGCGCACTCGATGCACCTCTAAGGATTTAGAAGCGAAACCACACAATTCTCCTGGTAGCACTGGTGTCAAGCTCCTACTACTTCCTTAGGGAGCATCGCACTCGACGCAGGACCATAGCCAAAGGGGCTTAGTCAACGTTCCTAAGGTTGTCGAGGAGAGATAGAATTTATAAGCATTTCCCAAAGGAAACTAGAGTAAGAATAGAAATGCCATGGTTAGCAAGCAGGGTAAGGATATCTGGTTTACCTAGGGGTTTCAGGGCTCATGGGTCGTTGCCCGGTGCGAGCGTTTCACACCGGAGGCAAGGGCCATGAGGGTTGGGGTCTGATGGAGCCAAAGACCTATGGGGTTGCCTTATGATCAATAGTAGCCGTGCCAGGTGGCAAAGATGGCTGAAATCCATCTGGGCTTTCTACTAAACACAAGACAGTGAAGTCTGGCTAGGGTAACCTATAGTCAGCCTGGCTGCTCTGATACCATCCGTTGTGGCGCCCCGCCTGATTACCACTGTAGCCAGACGGTCGCCGCGCATGCCAGCCCAGGAAATCACTCTGGCATGTGCGTTTACAACAAGTATCATGAACACATGCATTTCTATTAATGGATATATCAGACTTACAAGATATATTACAAGAGTGATGGCAGTGGAAAAGCTCTATCTAAGGCAGCATGGTCTTGGTGCGGCTCCAATCCACAGGGATCTGACTGGGTTACTTTCCTAGCCAGCGAACGCTCCGGCTCCTTGATGACGGACGACGGATCCTTATGTGAACCTGGCCATGTTAAAGGCCGCTGAGTACTTTTAAATGTACTCGCAAGCAAACCAAACTAACATATACACCAAGCAAAGCAATCCATGGCATTCAAGCATGCATTTGTTATTAGAGAAACATTAATTATCATGGCATAGCATACCTATCTAGCAATATTAATTATTATGAAATGCAGTAAGGTAAAGCATATCCAGTAAGTAATCCATACTCCGAATAATCTCAGGAACCAATCCAACTCTTAACCAGATCCAACTTACTCTCTTCCGGGTTGTCCCACAACCCTCGGAATACTCACGAGTCATCGAATACTTCTGATCATAGGACAAGTTCTTCCATCATTATTATCATTACTATGGTTGACCACCTAGTGAGGCCTGGACGGACTGTCCAATACCGTGGTCGCGGCTATTCGAATAGATTTTTCACTCTGCAGAGGTTGCGCACTTTACCCACACCATGGAGCACCTGGCCTCGTGATCCCATTCGGGTGGACCAGCGTTGCTCCAACGAAACCCGCCTGACCCGTGACTCTCCCATCGTACCACCGGCATTCATCCTCCCCCGGAGTCCTGCCCTGGGTGGCCCCTGTGTCACCTCGTGACACCTGCCACCTATTGGGGAACGTCGCATGGGAAACAAAATTTTTTCCTACGCACACGCAAGATCTATCCATGGTGATGAGCATCTACGAGAGGGAGAGTGAATCTACATACCCTTGTAGATCGCTAAGCGGAAGCGTTTAAGAAACGCGGTTGATGTAGTCGAACGTCTTCGCGATCCAAATCGCAAGTCATCCCTCGATCCAAACACGATCTAGCGCCGAACGGATGGCACCTCCGCGTTCAACACACGTACGGCTTGATGACGCCTTCACCTCCTCGATCCAGCGAGCGATGGTGAAGTAGTGGATGAGTTCCGGCAGCACGACGGCATGGTGATGGTGGTGAGGAACAATCTCTGCAGGGCTTCGCCAAGCACTATGGAGATTATGACGGGAGGAACTAGAGGGTTAGGGTTGCCGGCACACGGCTTGGGGAAATCTTGATGTGTTCCATGTGCTAGCCCTGCCCCTCTATTTATATGTTGAGCCCTGGGGTCTAAACTTGGAGAGAAAGCCTCCACAAGGTCGGTTTTGCCCGCATAAGGTCGGTTTGGCCCGCACGGAAAGAGTCTAACTCGGATTCCAGCAGTACCGCGTACAAGCGGTAGTACCGCTCATGAGCGGTAGTACCGCTTCACACAAGCGGTAGTACCGCTTACGCGGTAGTATTGCCTTACCAGCGGTAGTACCGCTTAAGGCAGCAGCAAAACTTCCTTTTGCACTTTCCAATACCTCGTGGGCTTTACCCCTTTGGCCCATATAAAGTGTTGCTGCACCCGAACACTTCGGTAAACACCCGAAACCCCTTCCGGTGAATTCCGGAACCCTTCCGGAGATCAAAACACTATTATCACATATATCAATCTTTACCTCCGGACTCTTCCGGAGATCCTTGTCATGTCCGGGATCTTATCCGGGACTCCGAACAACCTTCGGTCACCAACACAATAACTGAACTATACTAATCGTCACCAAACGTTAAGTGTGTAGACCCTGCGGGTTCGAGAACTATGCAGACATGACCGAGACACCTCTACGGCCAATAACCAATAGCGGGACCTGGATGCCCATATTGGTTCCTACATATTCTACGAAGATCTTCATCGGTTGAACCTCTATGTCAAGGATTCAGTTAATCCCGTATACTATTCCCTTTGTTCTTCGGTATGTTACTTGCCCGAGATTCGATCGTCGGTATCTCTATACCCAGTTCAATCTCGTTACCGGCAAGTCTCTTTACTCGTTCCGTAATACAAGATCCTGTGGCTAACTCTTTAGTCACTTTGCTTGCAAGGCTCATTGTGATGTTGTATTACCAAGTGGGCCCTGATATACCTCTCCGTCACACGGAGTAACAAATCCCAGTCTTGATCCATGCCAACCCAGCAGACACCCTCGGAGATACCTGTAGAGCACCTTTATAGTCACCCAGTTACGTTGTGATGTTTGATACACACAAGGTATTCCTCCGGTGTCAGTGAGTTGCATGATCTCATGGTCATAGGAACAGATACTTGACATGCAGAAAACAATAGCAATAAACTGACACGATCATATGCTACGTTTATAGTTTGGGTCTTGTCCATCACATCATTCTCCTAATGATGTGATCCCGTTATCAAATGACATCTCATGTCCATGGCTAGGAAACCTTCACCATCTTTTGATCAACGAGCTAGTTAACTAGAGGCTTACTAGGGACACAGTGTTGTCTATGTACCCACACATGTATTTGAGTTTCCAATCAATACAATTATAGCATGGATAATAAACGATTATCATGAAAAAGGAAATATAATAATAACCAATTTATTATTGCCTCTAGGGCATATTTCCAACAGTCTCCCACTTGCACTAGAGTCAATAATCTAGTTCAGATCACTATGTGATTTACATTGTAATGAATCGAACACCCATGCAGTTCTGGTGTTGTTCATGTTTAGCCCTTGGAAGAGGTTTAGTCATCGGATCTGCAACATTCAGATCCGTGTGTACTTTGCAAATATTTATGTCGTCCTCCTTGATGTAATCGCGGATGGAATTGAAACGTCGCTTTATGTGTCTGGTCCTCTTGTGAAATCTTGGTTCCTTGGCTAGAGCAATGGCACCAGTATTATCACAAAACAGAGTCATTGGGTTAAGCGCACTAGGCACTACTCCAAGATCTGTCATGAACTCCTTCATCCAGACACCTTCCTTCGCCGCCTCTGAGGCAGCGATGTACTCCGCTTCGCATGTAGAATCAGCTACCACGCTTTGCTTGGAACTGCACCAGCTAACCGCACCCCCATTAAGAATAAATACGTATCCGGTTTGTGACTTAGAGTCATCCGGATCAGTGTCAAAGCTTGCATCGACGTAACCCTTTACGACGAGCTCTTGATCACCTCCATAAACGAGAAACATGTCCTTAGTCCTTTTCAGGTACTTCAGGATATTCTTGACCGCCGTCCAGTGTTCCATTCCTGGATCACTTTGAAACCTTCCGACCATACTTATGGCAAGGCTGACATCAGGTCTTGTGCACAACATTGCATACATGATAGAGCCTATGGCTGAAGCATAGGGGATGACACTCATCTTTTCTCTATCTCCTGCAGTCACTGGGCATTGAGTCTTACTCAACTTCACACCTTGCAAAACAGGCAAGAACCCCTTCTTGGACTGATCCATTTTGAACTTCTTCAAAATCTTATCAAGGTATGTGCTTTGTGAAAGTCCTATTAAACGTCTTGATCTATCTCTATAGATCTTGATGCCTAATATGAAAGCAGCTTCTCCTAGGTCCTTCATTGAAAAACTCTTGTTCAAATATTCCTTCACGCTTTCCAACATTTCTATATTGTTTCCAATCAGTAATATGTCATCCACATATAATATTAGAAACGCTATAGAGCTCCCACTCACTTTCTTGTAAATACAAGCTTCTCCGTAAACTTGTATAAACTCGAACGCTTTGATCACCTCATCAAAGCGAAGATTCCAACTCCGAGATGCTTGCACCAGTCCATAAATGGATCGCTGGAGTTTGCAAACTTTGTCAGCATTCTCTGGATCGACAAAACCTTCTGGTTGCATCATATACAACTCTTCCTTAAGGAAACCGTTAAGGAACGCTGTTTTGACATCCATCTGCCAAATTTCATAATCGAAAAAGGCAGCTATTGCTAACATGATTCTGACGGACTTAAGCATCGCTACGGGTGAGAAGGTCTCATCGTAGTCAACTCCTTGAACTTGTGAAAAACCTTTTGCCACAAGTCGAGCTTTATAGACGGTGACATTACCGTTTGCGTCCGTCTTCCTCTTAAAGATCCATTTGTTCTGAATGGCCTTACGCCCTTCAGGTAATACTTCCAAAGTCCATACTTTGTTTTCATACATGGATCCCATCTCGGATTTCATGGCCTCTAACCACTTCTCGGAATCCGGGCCCATCATCGCTTCTCCATAGCTCGTAGGTTCATCGTTGTCCAACAACATGACCTCTAAGACAGGGTTGCCGTACCACTCAGGAGCAGTACGCGTCCTTGTCGACCTACGAGGTTCGATAGCAACTTGATCCGAAGCTTTATGATCATCATCAACTTCCTCTTCAGCTGATGTAGGCTCTACAGAAACATCTTTCTGCGCTGCGCTACTCTCAGGTCGAAGTAAAGGTTCAACAACCTCATCAAGTTCTATCTTCCTCCCACTCAATTCTTTCGAGAGAAACTCTTTCTCAAGAAATGTTCCATTTTTAGCGACAAACACTTTGCCTTCGGATCTGAGGTAGAAGGTATACCCAACTGTCTCTTTTGGGTATCCTATGAAGACGCATTTCTCCGCTTTGGGTTCCAGCTTTTCAGGCTGAAGCTTTTTGACATAAGCATCACATCCCCAAACTTTAAGAAACGACAGTTTTGGCTTCTTGCCAAACCAAAGTTCATATGGCGTCGTCTCAACGGATTTCGATGGTGCCCTATTTAAAGTGAATGCAGCTGTCTCTAATGCATAACCCCAAAACGATAGTGGCAAATCGGCAAGAGACATCATAGATCGCACCATATCCAATAAGGTTCGATTACGACGTTCGGACACACCATTACGCTGTGGTGTTCCAGGCGGTGTCAGTTGTGAAACTCCTCGATCAGATCGTAGGAATTTAATCTTCTTGTTACGATGATTCTCAACTTCACTCTGAAGTTGTTTGAACTTTTCAAACGTTTCAGACTTGTGTTTCATTAAGTAAATATTCCATATCTACTTAAGTCATCAGTGAAGGTGAGAAAGTAACGATAACCACCGCGCGCCTCAATGCTCATCGGACCGCACACATCAGTATGTATGATTTCCAACAAGTCACTTGCCCGTTCCATTGTTCCAGAGAATGGCGTTTTAGTCATCTTGCCCATGAGGCATGGCTCACATGTGTCAAGTGATTCAAAATCAAGTGAGTCCAAAAGTCCATCAGCATGGAGCTTCCTCATGCGTTTTACGCCAATATGACCTAAACGGCAGTGCCACAAGAAAGTGGTATTATCATTATCAATTCTACATCTTTTGGCATCAATGTTATGAACATGTGTATCATTACTATCGAGATTCAATAAGAATAAACCCCTCACATCGGGTGCATGACCATAAAAGATATTACTCATATAAATATAACAACCATTATTCTCTGATTTAAATGAGTAACCGTCTCGCAATAAACAAGATCCAGATATAATGTTCATGCTTAACGCAGGCACCAAATAACATTTATTCAGGTTCATCACTAATCCCGATGGTAATCGAAGAGCGAGCGTGCCGACGGCGATCACATCAACCTTGGAACCATTTCCCACGCGCATCGTCACTTCGTCCTTTGCCAGCCTCAGTCTATTCCGCAGTTCCTGTTTTGAGTTGCAAATAGGAGCAATCGCACCGGTATCAAATACCCAGGCACTACAATGAGAGTTGGTAAGGTACACATCAATAACATGTATATCATATATACCTTGTTTGTTGTTGGCCGCCTTCTTGTCAGCCAAATACTTGGGGCAGTTCCGCTTCCAGTGTCCAGTTCCCTTGCAATGAAAGCACACAGTTTCTGGTTTGGGTCCAGCCTTGGGTTTCTTCACGGGAGGAGCAACTGCTTTGCCACTCTTCTTGGAGTTACCCTTCTTACCCTTGCCATTTTTCTTGAAACTAGTGGTTTTATTGACCATCAACACTTGATGCTCCTTCTGAATTTCAGACTCAGCGGCTTTCAGCATCGCAAACAGCTCGGCGACTGACTTGTTCATCCCGTGCATGTTATAGTTCAACACGAAGCTCTAGTAGCTAGGTGGCAATGATTGAAGAACTCTGTCAGTGATAGCCTCTGGAGGAAGGGGCATCCCCAATTCAGCCAGACGGGTGGAGTACCCAGATATTCTGAGTATGTGATCACTGATAGACCCGTTCTCCTCCATCTTGCAAGCATAGAACTTATTGGAGATCTCATACCTCTCGATCCGGGCATTCTTCTGAAAAATAAACTTCAACTCCTGGAACATCTCATATGCTCCACGACGTTCAAAACGTATTTGAAGTCCCGGTTCTAAGCCATACAATATTGCACATTGAACTATTGAATAATCTTCAGAACGAGCCTGCCAGGCGTTCACAACGTCTAGAGACTCAACTGGAGCGGGTGGATCACCAAGCGGTGCATCAAGGACATAAGCCTTCTGGGAAGCCGTAAGGATAATCCTTAGATTACGGGCCCAGTCCACAAAGTTACTTCCATCATCTTTCAACTTAGCTTTCTCTAGGAACGCATTAAAATTCAGGGGTGCTACTGCGCAAGCCATGATCTACAACATAAATATTGCAAAGACAATTTAGACTATTGTTCAAGATAATGAGTTTAGTTAATCATATTACTTAAAACTCCCACTCAGATTGACATCCCTCTGGTCATTCGAGTGTCACATGATCCAAATCCACCAACTCAAGTCCGATCATCACGTGAGTTGAGGTGGTTTCAATGGTGAACATCTTCATGTTGATCATATCTACTATATGACTCATGTTCGACCTTTCGGTCTCTTGTGTTCCGAGGCCATGTCTGTACATGCTAGGCTCGTCAAGTTTAACCCGAGTGTTCCGCATGTGCAACACTGGCTTGCACCCGTTGTATGTGAACGTAGAGTCTATCACACCCGATCATCACGTGGTGTCTCGAAACGAGGAACTTTCGCAACGGTGCACACTCGGGGAGAACACAATTTATCTTGAAATTTAAGTGAGGGATCACCTTATAATGCTACCGTCGTCCTAAGCAAAACAAGATGCATAAAAGGATTAACATCACATGCAAATCATAAGTGACATGATATGGCCATGAACTTGTGCTTTTGATCTCCATCTCCAAAGCACCGGCATGATCTCCATCATCACCGGCATGACACCATGATCTCCATCATCTTGATCTCCATCAACGTGTCGCCATGAGGTTGTCGCGCCGACTGTTGCTTCCACGACTATTGCTAACTCATAGCGATAAAGTAAAGCAAAACGGCGAAAATAATTAAAGACAACTCTATGGCTCCTGCCAGTTGCTGTACTCATCGACATGCAAGTCGTGATATTATATACAACACATGATCATCTCATACATCACATATATCTCATCATGTAATTGGCCATATCACATCACAACATACCCTGCAAAAACAAGTTAGACGTCCTCTAATTGTTGTTGCAAGTTTTACGTGGCTGCTATGGGTTTGCAAGAACCGTTCTTACCTACGCAAAACCACAACGTGGTGTAGTGATTGCTTTTTGATCTTCTAAAAGAACCCTCTTCATTGAAATCGATTCAACTAAAGTGAGAGAGACAGACAACCGCCAGTCACCTTTATGCAACGAGTGCACGTAGCGGTGAAACCTGTCTCGCGTAAGCGTACGCGTAATGTCGGTCCGGGCCGCTTCATCTCACAATACCGCCAAATCAAGTATCAACTAGTAACGGCAAGCAATATGTATACACCCACGCCCACAACTCGTTTGTGTTCTACTCGAGATCTCATCTACGCATAGACCTAGCTCAGATGCCACTGTTGGGGAACGTCGCATGGGAAACACAAAATTTTCCTACGCACACGCAAGATCTATCCATGGTGATGAGCATCTACGAGAGGGAGAATGAATCTACATACCCTTGTAGATCGCTAAGCGGAAGCGTTTAAGAAACGCGGTTGATGTAGTCGAACGTCTTCGCGATCCAAATCGCAAGTCGTCCCTCGATCCAAACACGATCTAGCGCCGAACGGACGGCACCTCCGCGTTCAACACACGTACGGCTTGATGACGCCTTCACCTCCTCGATCCAGCGAGCGATGGTGAAGTAGTACCGCTCACGAGCGGTAGTACCGCTTGAGCGGTAGTACCGCTTCACACAAGCGGTAGTACCGCTTTATGCGGTAGTACCGCTTCACACAAGCGGTAGTACCGCTTACGCGGTAGTGCTGCCTTACCAGCGGTAGTACCGCTTAAGGCAGCAGCAAAACTTCCTTTTGCACTTTCCAATACCTCGTGGGCTTTACCCCTTTGGCCCATATAAAGTGTTTCTGCACCCGAACACTTCGGTAAACACCCGAAACCCCTTCCGGTGAATTCCGGAACCCTTTTGGAGATCAAAACACTATTATCACATATATCAATCTTTACCTCCGGACTCTTCCGGAGATCCTTGTCATGTCCGGGATCTTATCCGGGACTCCGAACAACCTTCGGTCACCAACACAATAACTCAACTATACTAATCGTCACCAAACGTTAAGTGTGTAGACCCTGCGGGTTCGAGAACTATGCAGACATGACCAAGACACCTCTACGGCCAATAACCAATAGCGGGACCTGGATGCCCATATTGGTTCCTACATATTCTACGAAGATCTTCATCGGTTGAACCTCTATGTCAAGGATTCAGTTAATCCCGTATACTGTTCCCTTTGTTCTTCGGTATGTTACTTGCCCGAGATTCGATCGTCGGTATCTCTATACCTAGTTCAATCTCGTTACTGGCAAGTCTCTTTACTCGTTCTGTAATACAAGATCCTGTGGCTAACTCTTTAGTCACTTTGCTTGCAAGGCTCATTGTGATGTTGTATTACCGAGTGGGCCCTGAGATACCTCTCCGTCACACGGAGTAACAAATCCCAGTCTTGATCCATGCCAACCCAACAGACACCCTTGGAGATACCTGTAGAGCACCTTTATAGTCACCCAGTTACGTTGTGACGTTTGATACACACAAGGTATTCCTCCGGTGTCAGTGAGTTGCATGATCTCATGGTCATAGGAACAGATACTTGACATGCAGAAAACAATAGCAATAAACTGACACGATCATATGCTACGTTTATAGTTTGGGTCTTGTCCATCACATCATTCTCCTAATGATGTGATCCCGTTATCAAATGAAATCTCATGTCCATGGCTAGGAAACCTTCACCATCTTTTGATCAACGAGCTAGTTAACTAGAGGCTTACTAGGGACACAGTGTTGTCTATGTACCCACACATGTATTTGAGTTTCCAATCAATACAATTATAGCTTGGATAATAAACGATTATCATGAACAAGGAAATATAATAATTACCAATTTATTATTGCCTCTAGGGCATATTTCCAACACCACCGTCGTGGCCAAACTAAACTGTCCCAAACGGGGACGCCGGCACAAAACTCAACTGGGCTCACAAGGTTATCGCCGCCTACCAGGCCAGGGTAGCGCGCGCGCATAACCTTCCCTGTCTGGAGGTACCGGTGAAAGAGCATGCGACCAGACCAAGTCAAGGCCATCCCATACCGGCAAATGTGGCTGCACGGATAAGCCCGGATAGGTGACTCTAGATCAACCGAGTAGGTTTAGCCTTAGCAAGTATTTAACAAACATGGTTGTTTATTACAATAACTTGAGATGGCAGTAGCTAAGCATGATAGAAACATAACCACCTATCTCCATATAATATCACGACCAGTCATTAGTGCAATGATAAGATAAGTAGTAGCAGGTAATGCAAATGACAATATTGAAATGGCAGGAGTTTAATTATTTCTAGCACAAGCATAACATTAATTAAACACGCAAGAGTAACATAGAGCAATGCTTAAGGGCATATATCAGATGGTCGGCTTGCCTGGGGTCGAAGAAATACTCCGGAAGAAGTGCGGTCAGTCCGCGGAAGGGATCGCCGTTAACCGTTCTCTCTCGGAGGGGGCTGATAGGAGAGCAAGGGCAAAATGGTCATTTCCACAGTGTGGAAACATTATGAAAATGATACCATCGGAACGGGCTCGACGATATGAAGAAGTGGGCGTTGGTTTCACCTCGATCGGAGTTACGAGCAAAAAGTTGTGGCCGTTCACTTTTTAGGCAGAAGAGTGCCCTAACCAGCGAACGTTCACAATTAAAAAGATTCGGCCGGCGGCGGAGAGAGAAAGCGTATTTTCTGAAATACGCTTTCCACGAAGGGAAAGCGCACTTCAGTCTGAAGCAGCAGTTGTTTACGCTTTCGAAAGCAGAAAGCGTATTCCAATGGAATACGTTTCCACTTAAAAACACGCGGGCCCGGCGTCAACACTGCTGTCTCGCTGACGGGCGGGCCCCGCGGGTGTTGACCCTCTCCTCCTCATCCCTTCTTCTAGCTCACGACAGAGGAAACCAGAGGGGGAACAGGGGCGCTCAGCCGGACCTGATGCGGCCGCTCCTTCCGCCGGCTGCGCCCGCCGGTGAGCCGAATGGATCCACAGAGCCGTCCCGCGTTCAGCGGTGGTAGCTAGGGCTGGAGAGCCGGCCGGTAGCACCGCAGTCGCTGACCGGGAGGCGGCGGCGGACGGCCACCAGCGGAGTTGCTCCGGCAGCACTCCCCCGGAGGAATGGAGGGAGGCGGCGGTGTGCAGGCACCTAGGGGAGGCCGAGGGTGAGGAGGGAGAGGAGGGGAAAGGCCAGGGCGCCGGAATCGGTCGCGGGAATCGGCGGCAGTGCCGCGGCCGTGGGATGGGGAGGGAGCTCCTCAAGCTTGAGGAGGAGAAGGCTAGGGGCTGGTGAGGAGGAGAGCTCGAAATCTCACTATATATAGCCGCGGGGAGGGCTACGCGACGCTGGCCGAAGCTCCGAGACGCACGGCGAGGTGGCGGCGCTCCGGCGGTCGGCAGAAGCATCCACGGCTAGGGTACGAGGGGGAGAGGACTCCAGAGGGTTCACACGCGCGGTGGGAAGCTCGTCGGCGCGTCCGGACGGGCCAGAGCTCGCTGGAGACGAGCTCCCGAAGGGTCCAGTGCACAGAGCACTGGTTTGGCGCGCTCTGCACGTGGTCACCGTGTGGCCACGGCATTGCCACGCCGCACACGAGGCCAAACCATGTCTGGGATGATCTACACACTTCTCTGAGTTGACCTGTGAGAGTTTGGATAGATATGGGGGACAACAGTTGACTGATTTGAGCTCACAATGGTCCTGACATGAAGGTGTTTGTAGTGTACCAGAGAAGATTGGCTTGGGGTGATGAGCTGGATTTTGGTATACAGTGGTGATACACTAAGGTGAATGATCTAGCAAAGTTTCAGATCAAATGGATCAGTCTAGATGGCACTTCCTTTGCAATTTGGTAAACTGACCAGAAATGCAAAAGAGGGTGCTGGGGAAAATTTGCTAGATGAAAACAGCTGGAATTTGATGGAGACCAATGATTTGATGATACTAAGACTCTGTAAAAGTTTCATGCCATTTAGAAATAACAAAATGGTACTTGCTTCACAGAGCTTTCAAATGGACAGAAACTTAGGAACATTGCTGGGGGAAAATGGATAGATGAATTGAGCTGATTTTTGGTATCCATGGGTGATTTAGCAATGTTAACCACCATGAATTTGTTTAGCTCAAATAGATAAAGGGATTGAGCACTTCCTTTGCAAATTGCCCAACTGGACAGAATTTGCAAATTGATGTTGTGCTCAAAACTTGAACTATGGAACTTGGGATCTTGATGGAAATGGGGAAGATATGGATATGAGAAGCTTCACAATTTATTTGGGATTTTTCCTGGCTACAAAAATGGTAGTTCCTTTAGAAAGTGCCCAAAATGCAATATTGGCATTAAATAGGAAAAGGCAATTTCCCTTATTTAATTATGGCCAATATTTTTGTGGGAGCTCAATATGATCACAAAGAATATCTCCACAAGTTTTGATGAACTTTGGAGATGGATAGATATTTTCCTGGATTTAATTCCTTTCACTGACAGAAAAAGGAATTAATTATAAATGAAAAATATTGCAAAGGAATTGGCAATATTTTTGCATATCCAGGGTTTATAGATGAAGGATGACCTCTGGGAAAAGTTTGGGAGGCAACAGATCAAAGGAAATTGGGGTTCCTTTGCAGCTGGAAGGATCAGGGTTTCCCTTCTGGCAACTCGGAAGGTAGGGTTCTAATGACAGAGTCCTGAGATAGATCTTGGGTGGCAAGGTGGGACTGGAGATAATCTCTGGTTGGATAGGAAAGGCAAGGCTAGATGACCATCTTCACATACCCAAGAGCTAGAAAATCCGATAACACCGAGAAAAAGACGGGAGTCAAATCCCGCAAAGGAAAAAAACATGTAGCGAAAACCAGGGTGTTACAGTGTTTTGCTTGGAGCGTCATTTTTTTTATCTGTTAGATGGTATTTATAATCTTGTTTTTGAATAAAAAGTTCCAAGAATTGCCTTCTAGGATTTCTTGAATTGCATGTTTGAAGTGTGCTGTATAAAAACAAAAACTTTTGCTTTAGTGTTTGAATTTTCATATTTTACTAGAACGTAGAAAGGTTTTGGAATTTTTACATAGTATTTCATATAAATTTTTATCATGTCCTAAATTTTCAGAATTTTTGGAGATACAAAAGTACAATTTTTCAATAAATTGCTACAGACTGTTCTGTTTGGACAAATTGTTGTCATAGTTTTGTTATCTACTTATCCTAGATTTTTGATGGATTATATTAGTAGATAAAAATTGTGGAAATGATAGTATATAGTACCTAATGTTTGAAAATCATTATGCAACTTGTCTTGGCAGTACATGAAGTGTTGATTTATTCTTATGTGTACTAACCTATCTCACGAGTTCTTTTCGAGTTTTTGTGGACAAAGTTTTTGAGACTTAGGTGAAACCTAGATATAAGAGGATTGAAAGAGATACAAAACCTCAAGGTTGGGGATGCCCAAGGCACCCCAAGTAAATATTTCAAGAAGTCTCAAGCATCTAAGCTTGGGGATGCTACGCATCCCACCTCTCTTCATCAAACAAATAATGGTTAGCCTATGTTGAGCCTAAATGTTTATTTGTCCACATGATATGTGCTACTCTTGGAATGCATTCTTGTTTTCTTTGATGTTTTAAATAAATATCAGATCTGAAAATCTTTATTGAGAGAGAGTCCTCACATTGCTACTTAATTGTTTGACTACTCATTGATCTTCACTTATATCTATTGAGAGTAGTTTGAAGTTTACTCATGTGCTTCACTTATATCCTGAGAGCAAACGTTGACTGGATTGAATGCCATAAATGTGAAGTTATATATGCTTCATATTCTTGTCCCATGGGGAGTAGTGACTTCACATACTAGGAGTATAAGCGGTAAAATTTATTAGAAGTTAGCAAACATAACATTGGTCATTTAAGCAATTCATGAAAGAATATTGAAGGAAGAGAGGTTTCACATATAAATATACTATCTTGGACATCTTCTATGATTGTGAGAGCCCATTAATTATTTTCCAAATTGATCAAGTAGTTGACGGTGGATAAGGAAGACAACGTAATGGTTATGTTTGTTTATATTCACATAGCAGGTATATCGTCATGGATCCTCTAACATGTGGTGCTTGTTTATAACCTTTTGCTAGCCAAAACTTCGTACTAAGTAGAACTACTACTTGTGCATCCAAATCCTTGAGCCAAGTTTCTTCCATGAGAGTCCACCATACCTACCTATAAATGGCATTTCACTGCCATTCCAAGTAAATTTGCATGTGCCACCTCAAAAACTTTCAAATAAAACTTCCGTTTTGTGTGCTTGTACCGCTCATGGAGCGATTGGGCGGTCCTTATCTTCCATGCCAAGTGGGTTATTCTCAAGATGAGTGTTTATTCACTTGTCATTGCATGATAGAGGCTAGTAAAAAGGATTCCCAGTCCTGCTTAATACAAGAATAAATAAACAACAACCCCCCCTAGAAAGTTGATTGTTTGGAAGGTACCCGTGGATACGGCTAGCCATGGAATGTGTTTGAATGGTGGAGGGGGAGTAAAATTTCAATTTTGTTTGGAACCTCCAATAATGTGTTTAGCATGGAATATATTGAAAACTCTATTGTGACGTTGACATGAAAAGTATACCACTCAAATTACATATTCATCTCTATTTTCAAACAATGAGCTTTGGCACCTCTGCAAATCCCTTCTTCCCTCCACGAAGGGCCTATCTATTACTTTTCATGTTGAGTCAACTTCTTATTCCAATCTATTAATTCTTTAGTTGGCAAGCATCATGTGGTGGGGAAAGATCTAGACACATATATCCAGTTGAATATAGGTGATCATGATTCATTATTTGTTGACATTATCCCCAAGATAAATAAGTTGGGAGGTGAATCTTTAAGCCCCTATCTTCCTATGTGTTTGACTAAAACTGTTTGTTGTAAAAATATGCTTTGAGTGCCAGCAATCATGAAAGACTAAATGATAGTTGAGTATGTGGAATTTGCTAAACCAAAGCTCTTACATAGAACCTTCCTGAAAATAAGATGAATTATAATTGTTTGATGACTGAAAACATAGTTTGCTAGTTTTCAAGAAAGTTTATGGTCTATACTTCAACATGTGGATAGCTTGCTACTTGATCATGATAAGTTTTATGAGAAATACTTGTTGGTTATGATGCTAGTAAAGTGACTGAAATTTTCATTGGTCAAGATTGCACAGTATGCTAGCATTCACACTTCATAAATTATTCCTTTTATCATTTACCCACTCAAGGAAAATTAGGAATTAAGCTTGGGGATGCTGATATGTCTCCAACGTATCGATAACTTATGAAGTATTCATACCATATTTGCCTATGATTACAATACTTTTATATGGTTTTGATGCACTTTATATGATTTATTTAGAACTAACACTGACTGATGTTGTTTTCAGCAGAATTACCATGGTGTTGTTTTTTGTGCAGAAAATAAAAGTTATCGGAATCCCCCGAAACTTTTTTTATAATTTTTTCTGGAGGAAATAAGAAATACCGGAGCGAAGAACCACCAAAGGCGCGCCCTAATGGCTTGTGGGGACCATCTTGCTCCGGCTGGCGTGATTCCAACGCTAAAAAATCCTATATATATAAACCTTCAGAAATTAACCTAGAACTTACGCTCCACCGCCGCAACTCTCTGCATCAACGAAAAACCCATCTGGAGCCTTTCAAGTACCCTACCGGAGGGGGGGGGGGGGGAAATCATCTCCGATGGCCATCTTCATCATCCTGGCGGAGGCCATGACGAGGAGGGAGTAGTTCACCCTCGGGGCTGAGGGTATGTACCAGTAGCTATGTGTTCAATCTCTCTCTCTCTCTCTCTCTCTCTCTCTCTCTCTCGTGTTCTTGAGATGGTATGATTTTGATGTATCACAGGCTTTGTTAATATAGTTGGATCAATGGTGTTCTTCCCTTGCTATCTTGTTGTGATGAATTGAATCTTTCTCTTTGAGGTTTTATTATGTCGGATTGAATATTTGGTTGGAGAACACTTGATGTATGTCTTGCATGCGGATACCCATGGTGTCAATGTGGTATTCTATTGATTCACTTGATATATGTTATGGCATCAACTTGCGGATTCCGGTGACCTTGGGGATCTATGCATAGGGGTTGATTGCACGTTTTCATACTACTTTCTCCGATAGAAATCTTGGGGTGCTCCTTGAAGTTATTTGTGTTGGATTGAATATGATAGATATGAAATTGTTTGATGCGTGTTGCATAACTTACCCACGGATACTTGAGGTGACATTGGAGTATCTAGGTGACATTAGGGTTGATTGATATGTATCATTGGTGTTATTTTATTACGAACTCTAGGGCTATTTGTAACACTTACAGGAATAGCTCAAAATATTGACCGGAAAGAATAACTTTGAGGTGGTTCTACTACCTACACCAATTTCATCTTATGTTCTCCGCTACTTATGAACTTTGGAGTGATTCTTTGTTGCACGTTGAGGGATGGTTATATGATTTAACTATGTTAGCATTGTTGAGAGATTGCACTAGTGAAAGTATGAACTCTAGGCCTTGTTTCTAAGCATTAATATACCGTTTTGTTCGCTGTTTACTGCTTGTTACCCGATACGTACACTTTGCATCATAATTTCTTAGTGATATTTATGTTATTCTTGTCTATTACTCTCTGTTATCATACAACTAGTCATCAACCCGTGCTGCTGCACAGGCTAGAAATTCCTCTATCTTAACATTATTGTGTAAAATCATTTTTCACATCAACATTTTTAGATAGATATACTTGTTGGTTAAACACATCATGTGTCCTACAATAAATGAAGAGACGTGTAGAGACAATCGTAATATGTCAAACTAATAGAAGTAATGTCCACCCTTGGATCAACATCAGGGGAGGACATTTTTGTGACATGCACTTTTAATACTCATCATATTATTAATTATTTTATGGAAATATTGAGGTACAAATGTGACAAAAGGAAAATTCAAGAAAATGTCCTCAATAAATGATTGATTCCAACCTTTTTTCAGTGGTGAAAGGTAACCGGAGAAAAGTATGCATGCCGTGATAACTAAAATGGAAATTTCCATTCCAAATTGCCAATAGAAAATATTTCAAATATTGGACTAAATATAATTAAAATCTATAAAAACAACTGTAGTTATGTAATTAAAGAATATGAATCATGAGAATCATCATTATGTACACATAAGATGTATACTCTTAAGCTAAGCCAATTTCTTTATTCACATAATTACATTAAGAACACAGAAAGTTTTCCTGTAATTTTGAATAGGAAGAATGTGCTTATTAAGATTCTAATACGCCATTTCCTCTCAGGAGATCCAATGAATACATTCCTATCTAAACATGGTCATGATGGTCCTATTACTCTTTGTAGTGTGGCGATAACATATATAATTTATGAGCCAGTGACCACATTAATATTGCAGTTATGAATCATCGGTTCATTTTAACTTAGATTGTATAATTATGAAGGTTTAACATCAGCATATAATTATCATCTTACCTAAAAAAACTGTATGATTTGTTAACCTGATGAGCTACCAAGGAGTCTTCCTGTAATTGGTACATATACCATGTCAAAGCTTAAAAAAATTATAACTCAACAATAATTTGGAATAAGTTAGGGAGAGATTTTTTTTCATTTTTGATTGATTTTATCTTGGTCTGTTTCTTTTCTTACAAAAGGAATGAAAACAAATCATTCATGAATAGACTATGTTTTTCTAAACGTAATGCTTTGCGTAGTATTTGTTTGTACGTGTCTTTTTAGTTTCATTTTTCCCTTGGGAACACGCACATGGCTAAAAAGCATTCAGGCGTATACTTTTTCCAAATGTGAGGCTTGGGGAGCATTTATTTGTACGTGACTTTAATATGTTTTTTGTCAAGGGAATGCACACATGGTTTTTATTTTGGTGATATTTGGGACATGGACTCGTTTTCTAGCATGGGGCCTAAGGACGTTTCATTTGTATGTTTCATCTAATGGATATGTACGCTTAGATTTTTGTTTTTAAAGAAATATTTTCTATTTTCCTAGGAAGCAGAGAGTCCCAAGGGAGTAAGACTCCTGTACGTGGTAATATGAGACAACGTGTCTTATGTTTCATCTGATGGATATGTACGCTCAGATTTTTGTTTTCTAAAGAAATATTTTATTTTTTCTAGGAAAGGGAGAGTCCCAAGGGATTAGGACTCATGTACGTGGTAATATGAGACATCATGTCTTATGTTTCATTTGATGGCTATGGACATATTATTTATTAATCCAACGGTAAAAAATCTTTAATTCTAAGGATTAACGTGCTGCCTCGTATGGTGCATCCAATTAGTAAATATAAGATTATTATGCCTTTTGCCTCTGAATATGCAAGGTGCATCACAAAGAGGGAATTATCTGGAAACTGGAATTCTGGACCGGAAAACCGAGAAAAAGGCAGAAAAATCACCAGACTCCAAATGACTTGAAACTTCACGGAGAATTTTCACTGAATATTTAAGAATTTCTGGGCCAAAAATATACCAGAGGGGGGCCACCAGCTGGGCACAAGCCAACAGGGTGCCCCCAGGCCGCGCCCTGATGGCTTGTGGGGCCCTGGCTGGCCTCCCGACGTCCCTCTTCTCCCATATGGTGTGTTTTACCCTAGAAAAAAATCATAAGCAACCTTTCGGGACGAGGCGCCGTTGTATCGAGGCAGAAACCTGGGCAGAGGCCCTTTTGCACTCCGACAGTTAGGTTCTGCCGGGGAAATTCCTCTTCGGGAGGGAGAGATCGAAGACATCGTCATCACCAACGCTTCATCCTTCATGGGAGGACCAATCCTCATCAACATGTTCACCAGCACCATCTCATCTCCAATGCTAGTTCATCTCTTGTATTCAATCTTCGTCCCAAAACCTCAGATTGGTACCTGTGGGTTACTAGTTGTGTTGATTACATCTTGTAGTTGATGCTTGTTGGATTACTTGGTGGAAGATATTATGTTCAGATCCTTAATTGTTATTATTATACCTCTGATCTTTAACATGTTGATGAGGTGTGAGTAGTTACTATTGTTCCTGAGGAAACGGGAGAAGTCTTGTTACAAGTAATCATGTGAAGTTGGTATTCGTTCGATATTTTGATGATATGTATATTGTTACTTCTCTTAGTGGTGTCATGTGAACATCGACTACATGACACTTCACCATGTTATGGGCCTAAGGGAAGTCATTGTGGAGTAACTAGTAGATGATGGGTCGCTAGAGTGACAGAAGTTTAAACCCCAGTTTATGTGTTGCTTCATAAGGGGCTGATTTGGATCCACATGTTTCATGCTATGGTTAGATTTATGTTATTTCTTCTTTCGTAGTTGCGGATGCTTGCGGGAGGGGGTAATCATAAGTAGGTTGTTAGTTCAAGTAAGAACAGCACCTTAGCACCAGTCCACCCACATATCAAATTATCAAAGTAGCGAACGCGAATCAACTCAATATGATGAACATGCCTAGACAGAAATTCCCATGTGTCCTCGGGAGCGCTTGCTTAATATAAGAGTACTTTCAGGCTTGTCCTTTGCTATAAAAAGGATTGGGCTACCTTGCTGCACCCTTGTTACTATTGACACTTGTTGCTTGTTACGAACTATCTCGCTACAAAACTATCTGTTATCGTTACTTACAACACTTGCAGAGAATACCTTGCTGGAAACCGCTTGTCATTTCCTTCTACTCTTCGTTGGGTTCGACACTCTTACTTATCTAAAGGACTACGATTGATCCCCTATAATTGTGGGTCATCAAGACTCTTTTCTGGCGTTGTTGCCGGGTAGTGAAGCGCCTTTCGTAAGTGGAAATTAGTAAGGAAACTTTTTCTATATGTGCTGAAATTTACTGTTGCTTGTTGATATGTCCATTTTGCATCATGATTTCCTATTGTTATTTATAATGTTTTATGCATAATAATGCTTTATGGAGTAATTCTAATGCATTTTCTCTCATAATTTGCAAGGTTTACACAAAGAGGGAGAATGCTGGCAGCTGGAATTCTGGACCTGAAAAAGCATGTCACAGAGACCTATTCTGCACATCTCCAAATAAACTAAAAATTTACGAAGATTTTTTATGGAATATATAATAAACATTGGAGCAAAGAACTACCGGAGGGGGCCACCCTGGTGAGCACAAGACACCAGGGCGCGCCAGGCCCCCCAGGCGCGCCCTGGTAGGTTGTGCTCAGCACGGCCCACCTCCGGAGCCCATCTTATGGATATAAGGTGTTTTGACCTAGAAAAAATAATCAAGAGAGGAATTTCGGGACGGTACGCTGCCGTCTCGAGGCGGAACTTGAGCACGAGCACTTTTGCTCTCCAGCGGAGCGATTCCGCCGGGGAAAATTTCCTCCCGGAGGGGGAAATCGAAGCCATCGTCATCACCAACAACCCTCTCATCTTGGGGAGGGCAATGTTCATCAACATCTTCAACAACACCATCTCCTCTCAAATCCTAGTTCATCTCTTGTGTTCAATCTTTGTACCGAAACCTTAGATTGGTACTTGTGGGTGACTAGTAGTGTTGATTACCTTGCGTAGTTGATTACTATATGGTTTATTTGGTGGAAGATTATATGTTCAGATCTATTATGCTATTCAATACCTCTATGATCTTGAGCATGTTTATTATTTGTGAGTAGTTACCTTTGTTCTTGAGGTCATGGGAGAAGTCATGTTGCAAGTAATCATGTGAACCTTATATGCGTTCGATATTTTGATGATGCGTGTGTTGTGATTCCCTTAGCGGTGTCATGTGAACGTCGACTACATGACACTTCACCATATTTGGGCCTAAGGGAACACATTGGGGAGTATTTATTAGATGATGGTTTGCTAGAGTGATAGAAGCTTAAACCCTAGTTTATGTGCTACTTCGTAAGGGGCTGATTTGGATCCAAACGTTTAATGCTATGGTTAGATTTTATCTTAACACTTTTCTCGTAGTTACGGATGCTTGCGAGGGGGTTAATCATAAGTGGGAGGTTTGTTCAAGTAAGAACAACACCCAAGCACTGGTCCACCCACATATCAAATTATCAAAGTAGCGAACACGAATCAAACCAACATGATGAAAGTGACTAGATGAAATTCCCGTGTACCCTCAAGAACGCTTTGCTTATTATAAGAGATCATTTTGGCCTGTCCTTTTCTACAAAAAGGATTGGGCTACCTTGCTGCACTTTATTTACCGTTACCATTACTTGCTCGTTACCAATTATCTTGCTCTCAAACTACCTGTTACCGACTATTCCAGTGCTTGCAGAAATTACCTTGCTGAAAACCACTTGTCATTTCTTTCCGCTCTCGTTGGGTTCGACACTCTTACTTATGGAAAGGACTATGATTGACCCCCTATACTTGTGGGTCATCAATACTCTTTTCTGGCGCCGTTGCTGGGGAGCGAAGCGCTCTTGGTAAGTGGAAATCGGTAAGGAAAACTTTATACTACGTGCTGAAATTTACTGTCACTTGATACTATGGAAACCAATCCTTTGAGGAGTTTTTTCGGGGTATCTTCACCTCGACTGGAACCACAATTAGTAACTCCTGAACCTACTGCACCTACTGAAAATATTGCTTATGAAATTCCTTCGGGTATGATAGAACAACTGCTAGCTAATCCTTATGCAGGAGACGGAACTGAACATCCCAATATGCATCTAATACGCGTGGATGAAATTTGTGGATTATTTAAGCTTGCAGGTTTATCCAGAGATGAAGTTAAGAAGAAGGTTTTCCCTTTATCTTTGAAGGGAAATGCATTGACATAGTATAGGCTATGTGATGATACTGGATCATGGAATTGGAATCGATTACAATTGGAATTCCACCAAAAGTTTTATCCTATGCATCTTGTTCATCGTGATCAGAATTTCATATATAATTTTTGGCCTCGTGAAGGAGAAAGTATCGCTCTAGCTTGGGGGAGGCTTAAATGAATGTTATATTCATTCCCAAATCATGAGCTCTTGAGGGAACTTATTATTCAGAATTTTTATGCTCGGCTTTCTCATAATGATCAAACCATGCTCGATACTTCTTGTGTTCGTTCTTTTATGAAGAAGACTAATGAATTCAAGTGGTATCTTTTGGAAATAATTAAATGCAACTCTAAAGATTGGGAACTCGACAAAGGTAACGAGTCAAGTATTAAGCTTGAGTTTGATTGTGTTAAATCTGTTATGAATACCGATGCTTTTCATAAGTTTAGCACTAAATATGGGCTTGACTCTGAGATAGTAGCCTCTTTCTGTGAATCTTTTTCTACTCATGTTGATCTCCCTAAATAGAAGTGGTTTAAATATCACCCCCCAATTAAAGAAGAAATTAAAGAACCAATAAAAACTAAAGAAGAAACTATCATTTACAATGTTGATCCAGTTGTGCCTACTGCTTATATTGAAAAACGACCTTTCCCTGTTAGGATAAAGGAACATGCTAAGGTATCAACTGTGGTTGGCAAGAGTAATATTAAAGCACCTAAGCCCTCTGAACAAATTAAAGTGGAACCTAGTGTTGCTATGGTTAAAGATCTCTTGGTAGAAAATATTGATGGGCATGTTATTTACTTCTATGATGAAGCTGCTAGAATTGCCAAAACCGATGAAAAAGATAAACATAGACCCGTAGTTGGCATGCCTGTTGTCTAAGTTAAAATAGGAGATCAATGCTATCATGGCTTATGTGATTTGGGTGCTAGTGTGAGTGCTTTGCCTTTTACCCTATACCAGGAAATCATGAATGACATAGCACCTCCTGAAATAGAAGACATTGATGTTACTATTAAACTTGCTAATAGAGACACCATCACACCACTTGGGATTGTTAGAGATGTTGAAGTCTGTGTGGGAAAATAAAATACCCTACTGACTTTCTAGTTCTTGGTTCCCCACAAGATGACTTTTGTCCTATTATCTTTGGTAGACCTTTCTTGAACACTGTTAATGCTAAGATAGATTGTGAAAAGCAAACTGTCGGTGTTAGTTTTGGTGATGTGTCTCATGAATTTAATTTCTCCAAGTTTAGTAGGCAACCTCGTGATAAAGAATTACCTACTAAGGATGAAATAATTGGTCTTGCTTCTATTGCCATCCCACCTGCTGATCCACTAGAACAATATTTGCTAGACCATGAAAATGATATGCGCTTGCATGAAAGAAATGAAATAGATAAGATTTTGTTTGAACAACGACCACTCCTGAAACACAATTTGCCTATTGAAACTCTAGGAGGTCCTCCTCCACCTAAAGGTGATCCTGTGTTTGAATTAAAACAATTGCCTGACACTTTGAAGTATGCTTACCTTGATGAGAAAAAGATATATCCTGTTATTATTAGTGCTAACCTTTCAGAACATGAAGAAGAAAGATTATTAAAAATTTCGAGGAAGCACCGGGCTACTATTGGATATACTCTGATGATCTTAAGGGCATTAGTCCCACTCAATGTCAGCACAAGATTAATATGGAACCTGATGCTAAACCCGTTGTTGATCATCAACGACGATTGAATCCCAAAATGAAAGAAGTGGTAAGATCCGAGATATTAAAGCTTCTAGAAGCAGGTATAATCTATCCCATAGATGATAGTAGATGGGTAAGTCCCATTCATTGTGTTCCTAAGAAAGGAGATATTACTGTTGTTCCTAATTATAAAAATGAACTTATTCCACAGAGGATTGTCATTGGCTATAGAATGGTAATTGATTTTAGAAAATTAAATAAAGCTACTAGAAAGGATCATTACCCTTTACCTTTTATTGATCAAATGCTAGAAAGATTATCTAAGCACACACACTTTTTCTTCTTGGATGTATATTCTGGTTTCTCTCAAATACCTGTGTCACAACCTGATCAAGAGAAAACCACCTTTACTTGTCCTTTTGGAACTTATGCTTATAGACGTATGCCTTTTGGTTTATGCAATGCACCTGCTACCTTTCAAGGATGTATGACTTCTATATTCTCTAATTTTTGTGAAAAGATTGTTGAGGTTTTCATGGATGATTTTTCCATTTATGGAACTTCTTTTGATGATTGCTTAAGCAACCTTGATCGAGTTTTGCAGAGATGTGAACAAACTAATCTCGTCTTGAATTGGGAGAAGTGCCACTTTATGGTTAATGAAGGTATTGTCTTGGGGCATAAGGTATCTGAACGAGGTATTGAGGTGGATAAAGCTAAAGTTGATGAAATTGAGAAAATGCCGTGTCCTAAAGATATCAAAGGTATTCGGAGTTTCCTCGGTCATGCTGGTCTCTACAGAAGGGTTATTAAAGACTTCTCTAAAATTTCTAGGCCCCTCACTAATATTTTACAAAAGGGTATTCCATTTGTTTTTTATGATGATTGTGTAGAAGCCTTTGAAACACTTAAGAAAGCCTTAACCACTCCACCTATTGTTCAACCGCCTGATTGGAACTTACCTTTTGAAATTATGTGTGATGCTAGTGATTATGTTGTTGGTGCTGTTCTAGGACAAATAGTTGATAAGAAATTAAATGCCATCCATTATGCTAGCAAAACTATAGACAGTGCCCAAAGAAATTATGCTACTACTGAAAAAGAATTTTTGGCACTTGTGTTTGCTTGTGATAAATTTAGATCCTACATTGTTGATTCCAAAGTTATTGCTCATACTGATCAACCTGCTATAAAATATCTTATGGAAAAGGAAGATTCTAAACCTAGACTTATTATGTGGGTTCTCTTGCTTCAAGAGTTTGATTTACATATCACTGTTAGGAAAGGAGATGAGAACCCCGTAGCTGATAACTTGTCTAGGTTAGAAAATATTCTTGATGACCCACTACCTATTGATGATAGTTTCCCTGATGAACAGCTAGCTGCAATAAATGTTTCTCAAAACACTCCATGGTATGCTGATTATGCTAATTACATTTTTGCTAAATATATACCACCTAGTTTCACATACCAACAAAAGAAAAAAATTCTTCTATGATTTAAGACATTACTTTTGGGATGACCCACATCTTTATAAAGAGGGGGTAGTTGGTATTATTAGACGTTGTGTACCTGAGCATGAACAGGAACAAATCCTACGGAAATATTATTCCAAAGATTATGGAGGACATTATGTGGGAGGTAGAACTGCTCATAAGGTATTGCAATCTGGTTTTTATTAGCCTACTCTCTTCAAGGATGCCCGTAAGTTTGTCTTGTCTTGTGATGAATGTCAAAGAATTGGTAACATCGGTAAGCGTCAGGAAATGCCTATGAATTATTCACTTGTTGTTGAGCCATTTGATGTTTGGGGTTTTGATTATATGGGACCTTTTCCTTCCTCTAATGGGTATACTCATATTTCGGTTGCTGTTGATTATGTCACTAAGTGGGTAGAAGCTATTGCAACTAGTAGTGCTGATCATAACACATCAATTAAAATGCTTAAGGAAGTTATTTTCCCGATGTTTGGAGTCCCTAGATATTTAATGACTGATGGTGGTTCACACTTTATTCATGGTGCTTTCCGTAAAATGCCTGCTAAATATGATGTTAACCATAGAATTGCATCACCCTATCATCCTCAATCTAGTGGTCAAGTTGAACTTAGCAATTGAGAAATAAAATTGATATTACAAGAAACTGTCAATAGGTCTCGAAAGAATTGGGCTAAGAAATTAGATGATGCACTTTGGGCCTATAGAACAGCTTATAAAAATCCTATGGGTATGTCTCCATACAAAATGGTATATGGGAAAGCTTGTCATTTGCCTCTAGAGTTAGAACACAAAGCATTTTGGGCAATTAAAGAACTCAACTATGATTTCAAACTTGCCGGTGAAAGAGGTTATTTGACATTAGCTCACTAGATGAATGGAGAACCCAATCCTATGAAAATGCCAAGTTATTTAAAGAAAAGGTTAAAAGATGGCATGACAAAAGAATCCAAAAGCGAGAATTTAAAGTTGGAGAATATGTTCTTTTGTACAATTCTCATTTCAGATTTTTTGCAGGAAAACTTCTCTCCAAATGGGAAGGACCATATGTTATCGAAGAGGTTTATCGTTCTGGAGCTATCAAGATTAATAATGCCGAAGGCACTAGCCCGAAGGTGGTCAATGGACAAATAATTAAACATTATATCTCAGGTACGCCTATAAATGTTGAAAGCAATGTTATCCAAACCATGACACCGGAGGAGCACGTAAAAGAAACCTTCCAGAACACTCTAGAATATTGAAAGAGAGGAGGTATGTGATACGGTAAGTAAATGGACTCCGAAAAATCCGCAAAAATATTTTTATCTCAGTTTTGGAATATTACAAAATTTTGGAAATTAAGAAATAAACGGGAAAGCAACCCAGGTGAGCACGAGACACCAGGGCGCGCCTGCCCCCTGGCGCGCCCTGGTGGGTTGTGCCCACCTCGGGAACCTTCCCGACTCCGTTTTCCTTCCATATTCTTGTTTCCAAAGAATAAAAATTCTCTATATATACTCCCGGACGATTTGACCACCGCATCATAGAAAAATCCCCTGTTCTTGTTTCGTGTTGTTTTCCTGACAGATCTGAAAATATGTCGTCTCAAGATTCAGAGGGGGAGAACTATGTTGCTGACTATATTGCAAACCCAAGGAGCTATGGGGGTGTCTACATCGACCAGTGGGCCAATGAAGAGGAAGATACCGACCAGGAAGAGATGAAGGATGCAGGTCCAGACGATAGCTCTGAGGAAGAGGATGAACCACTACCTCAGCCCGGAGACATGCATGTGGAATTCAAGAAGTCAAGCGTCCCTGAAAAATACAAACTAAAGGTTCAATTTATCCCGTCTCGTTTTCTGCAGGAGAGTAAGGCGGCATTATGCAAAAGGATATTAAAGCTCGAACTAGAGAATGCTGATTTAAGGGAGGAGAATGTTATGCTCAAATATACGCTAAATAAGAAGGCTGCTTCATCTTCCTCACCACCACCTTCATCATCTTTTCACCACCAAAGCAGACTTGAGTACACGGGTATGGGCACTCCCCTTGGCTTGAGCCAAGCTTGGGGGAGATGCCCCGGTATCGTATCACTATCACTTTTGTTTCCTTTGCTTATTTTCTTTCGATCCTTAGAAATTTCGTGAGTTAGTTGAATAAAAGTTGAGTATGATCTATTTTCGAGTGCTAGTTTCGTGATCTATCTATCTATGTAATCGTGTGAAAGTTATATAACAAAGTTGGTTTGAGATTTTTGCTTCTTTACTTCTTTGTTGCAATCAAAATAAAAAGAAGAATAAATGAAAAAGATCATATGGTAATCTTATGGTGAGTAATGACATCACATAAAGAAAAGTATAAGTAGAAAAATTTATTGGAGATTGACAAACATAGCATTGGTCACTGATGCAATTCATGAAAGAACTAATAAGGGAAGAGAAGATTCACATGCAAATACACTATCTTGGACATCTTTTATGATTGTGAGCCCCCATTAATTATTTTATGCCAAAATTGTTGACGTTGGACAAGGAAGACAACGTAATGGTTTATGTTTGTTCATATTCACATAGAAGTTATATTGTCATAGATCCTTAAACATGTGGTGCTTGCTCAATATCTTTGCTAGCCAAAAATTCCGCACTAAGTAGAGATACTACTTGTGCATCCAAAAACCCCAAACCCAAACTCATGTTTTGAGAGTCCACCATACCTACCTATGGATTGAATAAGATCCTTCAAGTAAGTTGTCATCGGTGTACTAAGGCAATAAAAATTGCTTCTAAATGTGTTTGATCAATTAGAGTAAGAGAAAATTGAGCGTTGTACGAACTTGTGATGGCAAAGTAATAAAAGTGACAGACTGCATAATAAAGGTTGCTATCACAAGGGGCAATATAACGTGACGTTCTTTTGCACTAAGGGATTTGGCATACAAACTAAAAAGCGCATGACAACCTCTGCTTCCCTCTGCGAAGGGCCTATCCTTTACCTTTATGTATTTACTTTTATGAAAGAGTTAAAGTATTCTACCCTATTCCTTTTTACTTTTTCTTTTTGCAAGCATCATGTGGTGAGGAAAGATCTAGGCACATATACCCAGTTGGATATGAGTGAGCATGAGTTATTTTTGTTGACATCACCCTTGAGGTGAATACGTTGGGAGGCGAAACTAGAAGCCCATATCTTCCTATGTGTCTGCTTGAAACTTTTTGCTCATGGGTATGCTGTGAGTGTTAGCAATTATAGAAGATTATATGATGGTTGAGTATGTAGACTTGCCAAAAGGCTCTGACACGAGATCCTTCCTGAAAATATGATGAATTGTAGTTGCAAAGTTGACTGAGAACATAGTTTGTTAGCTTTCAATAAGGTTTATGCTTTATACATCTATGTTGTGATGAATTGTTACTTGTTCATAAGAAGTTATATGATGTTGTTATAAAATAAAAGTTTTATGAAAAAGTCATATTATGAAGTTTTTTTGCCGTTATGATAATAAGCATGATGCTACTATGTTCGTATTTTGTTTTTATTGACACCTCTCTCTCAAACCTTGTGGACATGTTTTTTGATATCGGCTTTCGCTTGAGGACAAGCGAGGTCTAAGCTTGGGGGAGTTGATATGTCAATTTTGCATCATGATTTCCTACTGTTATTTATAATGTGTTTATGCATAATAATGCTTTATGGAGTAATTCTAATGCCTTTTCTCTCATAATTTGCAAGGTTTACACAAAGAGGGAGAATGCCGGCAGCTGGAATTCTGGACCTGAAAAAGCATGTTATAGATACCTATTATGCACATCTCCAAATAAGCTGAAACTTTATGGAGATTTTTTATGGAATATATAATAAATATTGGAGCAAAGAACTACCGGAGGGGGCCACCCTGGTGAGCACAAGACACCAGGGCGCGCAAGGCCCCCCAGGCGCGCCCTGGTGGGTTGTGCTCAGCACGGCCCACCTCCACACCCCATCTTCTGGCACATAAGGTGTTTTGACCTGGAATAAATCAAGAGATGACTTTCGTGACGGTACGCCGCTGTCTCGAGGCAGAACTTGAGCAGGAGCACTTTTGCTCTCCTGCGAAGCGATTCCGCCGGGGAAAACTCCCTCCCGAAGGGGGAAATCGAAGCCATCGTCATCACCAACAACCCTCTCATCTTGGGGAGGCCAATCTTCATCAACATCTTCAACAACAACATCTCCTCTCAAACCCTAGTTCATCTCTGGTGTTCAATCTTTGTACCGGGACCTTAGATTGGTACTTGTGGGTGACTAGTAGTGTTGATTACCTTGCGTAGTTGATTACTATATGGTTTATTTGGTGGAAGATTATATGTTCTGATCTATTGTGCTATTCAATACCTCTCTGATCTTGAGCATGTTTATGATTTGTGAGTAGTTACCTTTGTTCTTGAGGTCAAGGGAGAAGTCATGTTGCAAGTAATCATGTGAACTTGATATGTGTTCGATATTTTGATGATGCGTGTGTTGTGATTCCCTGAGTGGTGTCATGTGAACGTCGACTACATGACACTTCACCATATTTGGGCCTAAGGGAACACGTTGGGGAGTAGTTATTAGATGATGGGTTGCTAGAGTGACAGAAGCTTAAACCCTAGTTTATGCGCTACTTCGTAAGGGGCTGATTTGGATCCAAACGTTTAATGCTATGGTTAGATTTTATCTTAATACTTTTCTCATAGTTGCGGATGCTTGCGAGGGGGTTAATCATAAGCGGGAGGTTTGTTCAAGTAAGAACAGCACCCAAGCACCGGTCCACCCACATATCAAATTATCAAAGTAGCGAACATGAATCAAACCAACATAATGAAATTGACTAGATGAAATTCCCGTGTACCCTCAAGAACGCTTTGCTTATTATAAGAGATCGTTTTGGCCTGTACTTTGCTACAAAAAAGATTAGGCTACCTTGCTGCACTTTATTTACCGCTACCATTACTTGCTATCAAACTCCCTGTTATCGACTATTTCAGTGCTTGAAAAAATTACCTTGCTGAAAACCACTAGTCATTTCCTTCTGCTCCTCGTTGGGTTCGACACTCTTACTTATCGAAAGGACTACGATTGACCCCCTATACTTGTGGGTCATCACTTGTCGCTATGAATGGTCGCCCTTTGAGTGGCTTGTTCGGGGCATCTTTGCCCCGAACGGAAGATAAGGAAGTTGTTCCTCAACCTACTGAAAATATTTATTATGAGATTCCTTCGGGTATGCTTGAAAAACTATTATCTAATCCATATGATGGTACAAATCATCCTTATTACCATTTGATATTGGTCGATGAGGTTTGTGGATTATTTCAGCTTGCAGGTTTGTCTAGGGACAAAGTTAAGAAGAAAATTTTCCCTTTATCTTTGGAGGGAAAAGCATTAATATGGTATAGGCTATTGGATAATATTGAATCATGGAACTGGAATCGCTTGAGGCTGGAATTTCATCAGAAGTTTTATCCTATGCATCTAGTCCACCATGATCGGAACTATATATATAATTTCTGGCCTTGTGAAGGAGAAAGCATCGCTCAAGCTTGGGGGAGGCTTAAATCTATGATGCACACCTGCCCCAACCATGAGTTCTCAAGAGAAACTATTATACAAATTTTTTATGCTCAGCTTTCTCATGATGATCAAGTACTACTCGATTCTTCTTCCACTGGTTCCTTCATGAATAGGACCATTGAATTCAAATGGGATATTATGGAGAGAATTAAACGCAACTCTGAAGGTTGGAACTCGATAAAGGTAAAGAGTCAGGTATAAAGCTCAAGTTTGATTGTGTTAAAAAAATTATGGAAACATATGCTTTCTATAAGTTTAGTAATAAATATGGTCTTGACTCTGAGATAGTAGCTTCTTTCTGTGAATCATTTGCTACTCATGTTGATCTCCCTAAGGAGAAGTGGTTTAAATACCATCCACCCACTAAAAAGAAATTAGAAAAACCTATTAAAATTGGGAAGGAGGAGGCGATTGTTAACCATGTTGATCCAATTGTTCCTGTTGCTTACATTGAGAAGCCACATTTCCCTGTTAGAATTTGAGAACATGCTAAGGCTACAACTGTGGTTAATAAAAGTCATGTTAGGACACCTATACCTTCTGAACAGATAAAGGTTGAGCCTAAAGTTGCTATAGTTAAAGATCTTCTAGTGGATAACATTGATGGTCAAGTTATTTACTTCTGTGGCGAAGCTGCTAGAATTGCAAAACCTGCTAGAAATGCGCAAGATGAGTTGGATAAAAATAAACCAGTTGTTGGCATGCATGTGGTTTCAGTTAAAATTGGAGATCCTTGTTATCATGGCTTGTGTGACCTTGGTGCTAGTGTTAGTGCTATTCCTTTTACTTTATATCAAGAAATTATGCATGACATAGCACCATCTGAGCTTGAAGACATCGATGTCACTATTAAACTTGCAAACAAAGACGCTATTACACCACTTGGGATTGTTAGAGATGTCCCATTATATTTGGTAGACCTTTCTTGAATACTGTTAATGCTGAAATTAATTGTGTTACTGAGAAGGTCAAAGTAAGCTTTGGCGATGTGTCTCATGAATTTAACTTCTCCAAGTTTTGTGGACAACCACATGATAAAGAATTACCTAGTACAGATGAAATAATTGGTCTTGCTTCTATTGTCGTACCTCCTATCGATCCATTAGAACAATATTTACTAGACCATGAAAACGATATGCATATGAATGAGAGAAATGAAATAGATGACATATTTCTTAAACAAACGCCTATTCTTATACACAACTTACCAGTTGACATTTTAGGGGACCCACCTCCACCCAAGGGAGATCCCGTGTTTGAGTTAAAGACTTTACCTGATACTTTGAAAACTGCTTACCTTGATGAAAAGTAGATATATCCTGTTATTATCAGTGCTAACCTTTCAGAGCATGAAGAAAAAAGAGATTACTTAAAACTCTGAAGAAGCACCGGGCTGCTATTGGATATACTCTTGATGATCTTAAAGGCATAAGCCCTACTCTATGTCAGCACAAGATTAATATGGAACCTGATGCTAAACCTGTAGTTGATCATCAATGCCGCTTAAATCCTAAGATGAAGGAAGTGTTAAGAACTGAAATACTCAAGCTTCTAGAGGCAGGTATAATTTATCCTATTGCTGATAGTAGATGGGTAAGTCTTGTCCATTGTGTTCCTAAGAAAGGTGGCATAACTGTTGTACCCAATGATAAAAATGAGCTTATTCCACAAAGAATAGTAACTGGTTATAGGATGGTGATTGATTTCAGGAAATTAAACAAAGCTACTAGGAAAGATCACTACCCTCTGCTGTTTATCGATCAAATGCTAGAAATATTATATAAGCACACACACTTTTGTTTTCTAGATGGATACTCTGGTTTTTCTCAAATACCCGTGTCGAAAGAGGATCAAGAGAAAACTACCTTTACTTGCCCTTTTGGAACCTATGCTTATAGGCGTATGCCTTTTGATTTATGCAATGCACCTGCTACTTTTCAAAGAAGTATGACTGCTATATTCTCTGATTTTTGTGAAAAGATTATTGAGGTTTTCATGGATGATTTTTTCCGTTTATGAGACTTCTTTTGATGATTGCTTAAGCAACGTTGATCGAGTTTTGCAGAGATGTGAAGAAACTAATCTTGTCTTGAATTGGGAGAAGTACCATTTCATGGTGAATGAAGGCATAGTGCTTGGGCATAAAATTTCTAAACGAGGTATTGAAGTAGACAAAGCTAAAGTTGATGCAATTGAGAAAATGCCATGCCCAAAAGATATCAAAGGTATAAGAAGTTTCCTTGGTCATTCTGGTTTCTATAGGTGTTTCATCAAAGATTTCTAGGCCATTAACTAATCTTCTTCAAAAAGATATTCCTTTTGTTTTTGATGATGATTGTGTACAAGCGTTTGAAATACTTAAGAAAGCTTTGATTTCTGCACCCATTGTTCAACCACCTGATTGGAACTTGCCATTTGAAATTATGGGTGATGCCAGTGATTATGTTGTTGGTGCTGTTCTACGGCAAAGAGTAGACAAGAAATTGAATGTTATTCATTATGCTAGTAAAACTTTAGATGCTGGCCAAAGAAAGTATGCCACCACTCAAAAGGATTTTTTAGCAGTTGTCTTCGCATGTGATAAGTTTAGACCTTATATTATTGATTCAAAAGTAACTATTCATACTGATCATGTTGCTATTAAATTCCTTATGGAAAAGAAAGATGCTAAGCCTGGACTTATTTGGTGGGTGCTTTTACTGCAAGAGTTTGATTTGCATATCGTTGATAGAAAGGGAGCTGAAAACCCTGTAGGAGATAACTTGTCTAGAATGGGAAATGTTCTTGATGACCCACTGCCTATTGATGATAATTTTCCTGATGAACTACTTGCTGCTATAAATACTTCACGTAGCACTCCTTGGTATGCTGATTATGCTAATTATATTGTTGCTAAATATATTCCACCTAGTTTCACCTATCAACAAAACAAAAATTTCTTTTATGATTTATGACATTACTTTTGGGATGACCCACACATTTATAAAGAGGGAGTGGATAGTGTTATTAGATGTTGTATACCTGAGCATGAAAAGGAACATATTTTAAGGAAGTGTCTTTCTGAGCCTTACGGAGGACACCATGCTGGTGACAGAACTGCACCCAATGTATTACAATCTAGTTTTTATTGGCCCACTCTTTTCAAAGATGCTCGTAAGTATGTCCTTTCATGTAATGAATGCCAAAGAGTTGGTAACATTGGTAAGCGTCTGGAAATGCCTATGAACTATTGACTTGCCATTGAACAATTTGATGTTTGGGGTTTTGACTTTATGGGACCCTTTCCTTCCTCAAATGGATATACTCATATTTTAGTTGTTGTTGATTATGTTACTAAGTGGGTAGAGGCTATTCCAACTAGTAGTGCTGATCACAACACTTTTATTAAAATGCTGAAGGAAATTATTTTTCCGAGGTTTGGAGTCCCTAGATACTTAATGACTGATGGTGGTTCACATTTTATTCATGGTGCTTTTCGTAAACTTCTAGCTAAATATGATGTTAACCATAGAATTTCATCACCATATCATCCTCAGTCTAGTGGCCAGGTTGAATTGAGCAATCGAGAATTAAAATTAATCTTGCAAAATACTGTCAATAGATCTAGGAAGAATTGGTCTAAGAAACTAGATGATGCTCTATAGGCTTATAGAACTGCTTATAAGAACCCCATGGGGATGTCCCCATATAAAATGGTGTATGGAAAAGCTTGTCATTTGCCTCTTGAGCTAGAACATAAGGCTTATTGGGCAATTAAAGAACTTAACTATAATTTTAAACTTGCCGGTGAAAAGAGGTTATGCCGCGTTTGGATGTCTATATTGGAGGCCTCCGTATTGAATTGGTTTCGATTCCAATTTAGCGAGGAAACTATAATGGACATGAATACGAATTCGTTTGTTTGGATGTTCATGGAATTCGCTCATGGAATCTTAAAGAGGTTTCAATACCAAATCATGTTTGGATGGCAAACTATGGAATTGTAAACTATGGCCTAGCAAACATCAAAAGGGACCTATGAACAGATTAGAAAACAGATTCTACACTATAGCAATAGGAAATTTACAAGATTAAGAAACTATAACACACTTACATAAGGCTAGTATTCATGAGAAAAATGACTGTAAATACATGAAATTTTCTGCTAGGGCAGATTACAAGTACCTATGAGATAAACTTACAAGAGTGACACTGCAACAACATCAAAATTCAAATTTACAAGATTTAAACCATAGTAGCATCAAGATTTACAAGATTCAGATTTACAAGAGTCTGCAAAAAATGACCAGGAAGTGGCAGAACATAGGGGCAGAGGATATGGGGGAACCGGCGGCATAGGAAAAGGGGGTCCAGTGGGAGGCACGCCGGAGCTCGGGAAGAGGAGGAGGAGCGGTGGCGGATGGGGAGGCCAGGCCATGGCGGCCATGTGCACATGAGATGCGGCGGTCCTATGCTCATTGGGTGGCAGAGGAGATAACAAGGGGATGAGGAGAAGGGCCGAAAGAGGGGACGAGGAGGAGGAACGACAACGGTGATGAGGACGAGGGCCGGCATGAGAGGTTACTCGCCGCCGCCGTCGGGTGCTTCCTAGACATCGCCTCCTCTCATCGCGTGGGTTGGGGATGGCTACTTCGGTCAAACGGGGAAGAAAAGACAGGCTCGAAACGTTTTCTTTTGCGGGAGGCATGCATACAGGCCAAATCAGAGGGGTTGGGCTCTGTATCGTGGGAGGCCTCAGCGCGTGGGATTGATTTCGTCGTTGTATTTGATCAATTACAGACTGTTGTTTCCATTGACATGCCAAACACTCGAATTGATGGTTTGGGAATACGAAATCCAATTCGGGGACCCAATACATACATCCAAACACATCGTTATTTGATATTAGGTCACTAGATGAATGGAGGACACATGCCTATGAGAATTCTAAGTTGTTTAAAGAAAAGGTTAAAAGATGGCATGACAAATGGATTCAAAAATGGGAATTCAATGTAGGAGACCTTGTGCATTTGTACAATTCTCGTTTTAGATTTTTTGCAGGAAAACTCTTATCCAAATGGGAAGGCCCGTATGTTGTTGAAGAGGTCTATCGCTCCGGCGCTATAAAAATCAATAACTTCGAAGGCAAAAACCCGAGAGTGGTGAATGGGCAAAGAATCAAGCACTATATTTCAGGTACACCCAATAATGAGGAGACTAATGTCATTCAAGTTATAACCCCGGAAGAACACATACCAGAGTCCTGCTAGAACACTCCAGAACCCTGAAAAAGGGGCAGGTATGTGGTACGATAAGTAAACCGACTCAAAAAATTCCAAAAAAAATAGTTTTTGTTGGTTTTGGTATTTTTGAAAAATTACAAAAATAAAAAGGAGTCAGGGGGACCCACGAGGGAGGCACAAGCCAATAGGGTGTGCCCCTACTGGGCGCGCCCTGATGGCTTGTGGTGCCCTCGTGTGCCTGCCGGACTCCGATTTCTTCCCGAGCACGTATTATGACCTAGAAAAAATCATTATATATACTCATGTATGTTTTGACCACCACATCGCGAGTTTCTCCTCTCTTCTTGTTTCGAGCTATTTTTCTGACAGACCTAGATTGCCATGACGTCCCCAAGCTCATCCAAAGACAAGTTCTTCGAGAAGGTCATCAACCCCTACCTGCCGGAGGTGATGAAGCACCCTCAAGCCATTGAGATGCGTGAGGGGGTGCTGCATATTGATACGTCTGCGTCGTATCTATAATTTTTGATTGCTTCATGCCAACATTCTACAACTTTCATATACTTTTGGCAACTTTTTATACTATTTTTGGGACTAACATATTGATCCAGTGCCCAGTGCCAGTTCCTGTTTGTTGCATGTTTTTTGTTTCGCAGAAAATCCATATCAACCGAAGTCCAAACGTGATCAAAGCTTACGGAGATTTTTTTTGGAATATATGTGAATTTTGGGAAGTGGAATCAACAGAAGGCGGTGCCCGAGGGGCCCACAAGCCATAGGGGCGCGCCCTGGGGGTAGGGCGCGCCAGGCTGGCTTGTGGCCACCCCGTAAGGCGGTTGGTGCCCTTCTTTCGCCGCAAGAAAGCTAATATCCGGATAAAATTGTGTTAACATTTCAGCCCAATCGGAGTTACGGATCTCCGGGAATATAAGAAACGGTGAAAGGCCAGAATCTGAGAAGCGGAAACAGAAGGAAACAGAGAGAGAGATCCAATCTCGGAGGGGCTCCCGCCCCTCCGCCGCCATGGAAGCCAAGGACCAGAGGGGAAACCCTCCTCCCATCTAGGGGGGAGGTCAAGTAAGAAGAAGAAGGAGGGGGGCTCTCTCCCTCTCTCTCCCGGTGGCACCGAAACGCCGCCGGGGCCATCATCGTGACGGTGATCTATACCAACAACTTCACCGCCATCATCACCAACTCTCTCCCCCTGTATGTAGCGGTGTAACACCCCTTCTACCCACTGTAATCTCTACTTAAACATGGTGCTCAACGCTATATATTATTTCCCAATGATGTATGGCTATCCTATGATGTTTGAGTAGATCCATTTTGTCCTATGGGTTGATTGATGATCATGATTGGTTTGAGTTGCATGTTTTATTATTGGTGCTGTCCTATGGTGCTCTCCGTGTCGTGCAAGCATGAGGGATCCTCGTTGTAGGGTGTTGCAATGTGTTCATGATTTGCCTATGGTGGGTTGCTTGAGTGACAGAAGCATAAACCCGAGTAGGTGGGTTGTTGCATATGGGAGTAAAGAGGACTTGATACCTTATAATGCTATGGTTGGGTTTTACCTTAATGATCTTTAGTAGTTGCGGATGCTTGCTAGAGTTCCAATCATAAGTGCATATGATCCAAGTAGAGAAAGTATGTTAGCTTATGCCTCTCCCTCATATAAAATTGCAATAATGATTACCGGTCTAGTTATCGATTGCCTAGGGACAAATAACTTTCTTGTGACAAAAAGCTCTTTACTAAGACTAACTTAGTTGTTTCTTCATCTAAACAGCCCCTAGATTTTATTTACGTGTTCTTTATTATCTTGCAAACCTATCCCACTACACCTACAAAGTACTTCTAGTTTCATACTTGTTCTAGGTAAAGCGAACGTTAAGCGTGCGTAGAGTTGTATCGGTGGTCGATAGAACCTGAGGAAATATTTGTTCTACCTTTAGCTCCTCGTTGGGTTCGACACTCTTTGTCAGAGAAACGACACCTATGGGATCGCGAGGATCCCTTTACGATTCGGCAGGGAGAAGGTTCGCACAAAGAGCAGATCTAACGATCAACACGGGGGAAATTACCCAGGTTCGGGCCGCAAAGATGCGTAAAACCCTACTCCTGCTTGGTTGTATTGGATGTGTTCTAACTCAGTTCTAGGAGCGCTAAAGTACTCAGCAGCTACACATGCAGAATGAGCTCCAGAAGATCCCCCTCCAGGAGCGCTATGCATGCTCTCTGGATCCGAAGGTCTCCCCTTTACCTACGCCTTGGGCCTCCTTTTATATGTCAAAGGGGTCACCAACAGTGGCGAAGTACAAGAGGTGTAAAGTTGCTACATCGTTTCATGGTTATCTCTGACATCTAAGGAAAAACGCATTAAATGCTCCGCTTAGGTGTCCCTTAGCTTCTTGGGGACGGGAAAAGGGCCCGTCCCATCAGCACCGCTTAATCCCGTCCGCCGCTAATGCCATGACACGTATCCAGGAGGACAAACCCCGACTGACAGGCTGGTCGCTGCACTGGAGCGGTGGCTGGGTGGCGGAATCTTGCCGGGGCCAAATCTTGCCGGGGCTGGACCTTGCCGGGGTCGGACCTTGCCGGGGCTAGACCTTGCCGGGGCCGGACCTTGCCGGGGTCGCTACAGTCATCTCAGCAAGAATCTTGCTGGGATTTCAGCCTTTGGCGTTCTGTCTTCTGATTATTGACTTGAATGCTTTCTGGATAGTCTTGTGCTTGTTCCCAGTTGTCTTCTCCCAGGAAAGCTCGCTTCTCTGCCATGCCCTTCCTGCCTGGAGGCTGCAACTCGCCGGTGCGTGTCCAGGGGTAATGAACACCCCCTGTTCACTACACTGACACTCTTACTTATCGAGAAAGGCTACAACTGATCCCCTATACTTGTGGGTTAGCAAGACCTTTTTCTGGCACCGTTGCCGGGGAGCAATAGCGTGGGGTGAATATTCTCGTGTGTGCTTGTTTGCTTTATCACTACGTAGATTTTATTTGCTGTTCTAAGTTGTTCTCTATCTTTAGTTATGGATATGGAACATGAAATACCAAAAAAAATTAGGTGTACTTGCTACTCATGGAGATGGGGAACCTCCTAAAACCCTCGATGCTTATTATGTGAAAGATATTATGCACTACTTTAATAATCCTAAGAAAACCCCATTCAATTATATAATGGGAGACACGTTGGATCAACGTGAATACTTTAGGGATTATCGCTTGACTCAAAAAGGGAAACTGTTATGGGATCAAATTCATATGTTGAAATGGTATGCTTGGAATTTATGCTTGAGATATGGTATTACTTGTTGCTCTAGGATGAAGGATAAACACCTTCCCTTTTCATGTAAATTTAATGATAATGAAACCTTGGCTTCTTATGCTAATGGTATATATGATTACTATGATGTGGAACAAATAGAAGAGTTTGTTGCTTTTAAGGGTGCTTATGAAATTGAAGCTTTGTTTGAAAAGTATGAAGATTATGATGATGCTGTTTACTGATCTCAAAATTTGGCTATGCTTCGTTATTGTTATGACAATTATGAATATAATGCCCATATTAATCAATTTATTGAGAAAGTCTCCACTATCCAAGAAGAGACTAATATTTTGCAGGAATCTATGGAAGAAATTGATGACACTGTGAGCTCATTGGATGAAAAAGATGAGGAGGAGAGCGAAGAACAAAAGGAGGAAGAGGGGATTAGCTACCCGTGCCCACCTTCTAATGAGAGTAACTCTTCAACTCATACATTGTTTAATTTCCCTTCGTTCTTACCGAAGGATGAATGCTATGATGATTGCTATGATCCCTTGGATTCGTTTGAAATATCCCTTTTTGATGAAATTAATGCTTGCTATGCTTGTGGCCATGATGCCAATATGAATGATGCTTATGAAGATGAACTTGCTATAGTTCCTTATGTTAAACGTGAAATTGTTGCTATTGCACCCACACATGATAGTCCTATTATGTTTTTGAATTCTCCCAACTACACTATATCGGAGAAGTTTGCACTTATTAAGGATTATATAGATGGGTTGCCTTTTACTATTACACATGATGATTTTGATAGATATAATATGCATGTGCTTGCTGCTCCTACTTGCAATTATTATGAGAGAGGAACTACATCTCCGCCTCTCTATGTTTTCAATACGATAAAATTGCAAGAAACTGTTTATACTATGCATTGGCCTTTACTTTGTGTGCATGAATTGTTCTTTTATGACATGCCGATGCATAGGAAGAGAGTTAGACTTCGTTTTTGCATGATATATGTTACTTTGTGCTCACTACTAAATTACAAATCATTGTTAATTAAAATTGGCTTTGATATACCTTGGGATCCGGGTGGATCCATAACTTGAGCACTTTATGCCTAGCTTAATGGCTTTAAAGAAAGCGCTGCCAGGGAGACAACCCGGAAGTTTTAGAGAGTCATTTTATTCTGTTGTGTGCTTTTATATAGTTCAAAAACAAAATAAAATAAAGAGGGGAACCTAAAACTTTTTCAAAAAGAAAAGTGAAAGTGAGATGGACGAGCATTGTGAAAGTGGGAGCTAGCCTTGAACTTTGTTCATGCCCATGGAAACCTTGTGAATCTTAATTACAGAAAATTTTCAAAAATAATAATTATCCCCTTGTATAAATCCATTGTATTACAAAAATAATGTGCCAAGATTTGCCTTTAGGATGATTAGATTGCTTGTTTGGTGTGTGCAGTGCAAAAACAGAAACTTTGGCTGTAGGGCGTGAATTTACATTTTTTACTGGAATGTCAAAAGTTTCTGAAATTTTTACACAGTACTGCTATGAATTTTTTTTATTTTTTCCTAATTTTTCAGAATTTTTAGAGTTACATAAGTATGGTGAATGTTCAGATTACTACAGACTGTCCTGTTTTTGACAGATTCTGTTTTTGATGCATTGTTTTGCTCGTTTTGATGAAACTATCGATTGTATCGGTGGTATAAGCCATGGAAAAGTTATATTACAGTAGCTAAAATGCAAAAACAAAATATGAATTGGTTGGCAACAGTACTTAAAGTTGTAATTTGCTTTATTATTACTAACGGATCTCACGAGGGTTTTGTTAAGTTTTGTGTGATTGAAGTTTTCAAGTTTTGGGTGAGATCACGATGGATGAAGGAATAAGGACTGGAAAGAGACTAAGCTTGGGGATTCCCGAGGCACCCCAAGGTAATATTCAAGGACTCCCAAGAAACTAAGCTTGGGTATGCCCCGGAAGGCATCCCCTCTTTCTTCTAACAACCATCGGTAATTTTACTTGGAGCTATATTTTTATTCGTCACATGATATGCATAAATCTTGGAGTGTCGTGTGCTTTTTTTTTTTTTAATAATGCACCATGCTGGTATGAGAAAGTCCTTGGTTTATTTATAGAAGGCTCTTTGCACCTCACTTATATCTTTTGAGTATGGCTTTATAGAATGCTTCATGTGCTTCACTTATATCATTTGAAGTTTGGATTGCCTGTTTCTCTACACATAGAAAACCGCCATTTGTAGAATGCTCTTTTGCTTCACTTATATTTTTTAGAGCATGGGCATATCTTTTGTAGAAAGAATTAAACTCTCATGCTTCACTTATATCTATTTAGAGAGTTAACTGGAGTTGGTCATTCACATGGCTAGTCATAAAATCCTACATAAAACTTGTAGATCACTGAATATGATATGTTTGATTCCTTGCAATAGTTTTGCGATATAAAGATGTCGATATTAGAGTCATGCTAGTGTGTAATTGTGGATTGGTAGAAATATTTGTGTTAAAGTTTGTGATTCCCATAGCATGCACGTATGTTGAACCGTTATGTGAAGAAGTCGGAGCATGATTTATTTATTGATTGTCATCCTTTGTGTGGAGGTCGGGAGCGCGCGTTGGTTAACTCCTACCAACCTCTCCCCTAGGGGCATGCGTCTAATACTTTGTTTCGATAGCTAATAGATTTTTGCAATAAGTATGTGAGTTCTTTATGACTAATGTTGAGTCCATGGATTATACGCACTATCACCCTTCCACCTTTGCTAGCCTCTCTAGTACCGCGCAACTTTCGCCGGTGCATGAAACCCACCATATACCCTTCCTCAAAACAGCCACCATACCTACCTATTATGGCATTTCCATAGCCATTCTGAGATATATTGCCATGCAACTCCCACCGTTCCGTTTTTCATGACACGCACCATCATTTTCATATTGCTTTGCATGATCGTAAGATAGCTTGCATGATGTTGATGTCATTTGCTAGGCTAGATCGTTGCACATCCCGGTACACCACCGGAAGCATTCACATATAGTCATATTTTGTTCTAGGTATCGAGTTGTAATTCTTGAGTTGTAAGTAAATAAAAGTGTGATGCTCATCATTATTAGAGCATTGTCCCATGTGAGGAAAGGATGATGGAAGCTATGATTCCCTCACAAGTTGGGATGAGTCTCCGGACTTTACAAATAATAAAAGTGGCCAATGAAGCCCAAATAAAAAAAAAGAGGCCAAAGATGCCCACCTAAATAAAAAAATTGAAAAAAATGAGAGAAAGAGAGAAGGGACAATGCTACTATCTTTTTCCACACTTGTGCTTCAAAGTAGCACCATGATCTTCATGATAGAGAGTCTCCTATTTTGTCACTTCCATATAACTAGTGGAATTTTTCATCATTATGCACAACAACTTAGTTTCTTTTTGAGCTTTCATACACTTATAGCTCTAGTGCATCCGTTGCATGGCAATCCCTACTCACTCACATTGATATCTATTGATGGGCATCTCCATAGCCCGTAGATACGCCTAATTGATGTGAGACTATCTCCTTATTTTTGTCTTCTCCACAACCTCCACCATATTCTATTCCACCTATAGTGCTATATCCATGGCTCACGCTCATGTATTGCGTGAAAGTTGAAAAAGTTGGAGAATACTAAAGTATGAAACAATTGCTTGGCTAAAACCGGGGTTGTACATGATTTAATACTTTGTGTGATGAAGATGGAGCATAGCCAGACTATATGATTTTGTAGGGATAACTTTCTTTTAGCCATGATATTTTGAGAAGACATGATTGCTTTATTAGTATGCTTGAAGTATTATTGTCTTAATGTCAAATGATAGACTATTTTTTTGAATCACTCGTGTCTTAATATTCATGCCATGATTAGATTATATGATCAAGATTATGCTAGGTAGCATTCCACATCAAAAATTATCTTTTTTATCATTTACCTACTCGAGGACGAGCAGGAATTAAGCTTGGGGATGCTGATACGTCTCCGTCGTATCTATAATTTTTGATTGTTTCATGCCAATATTCTACAACTTTCATATACTTTTGGGAACTTTTTACACTATTTTTGGGACTAACATATTGATCTAGTGCCCAGTGCCAGTTCCTGTTTGTTGCATGTTTTTTGTTTCGCAGAAAATCCATATCAAACGAAGTCCAAACGGGATAAAAACTTACGGAGATTTTTTTGGAATATATGTGAATTTTGGGAAGTGGAATCAACAGAAGGCGGTGCCCGAGGGCCCCACAAGCCATAGGGGCGTGCCCTGGGGGGTAGGGCGCGCCAGGCTGGCTTGTGGCCACCCCGTAAGGCGGTTGGTGCCCTCCTTTCGCCACAAGAAAGCTAATATCCGGATAAAAATCGTGTTAAAATTTCAGCCCAATCGGAGTTACGGATCTCCGGGAATATAAGAAATGGTGAAAGGCCAAAATCTGAGAAGCAGAAACAGAAGGAAACAGAGAGAGAGATCCAATCTCGGAGGGGCTCCCGCCCCTCCGCCGCCATGGAATCCAAGGACCAGAGGGGAAACCCTCCTCCCATCTAGGGGGGATGTCAAGGAATAAGAAGAAGGAGGGGGGCTCTCCCCCCTCTCTCCCGGTGGCACCAGAACGCCGCCGGGGCCATCATCGTGACGGCGATCTACACCAACAACTTCGCCGCCGTCATCACCAACTCTCTCCCCCTCTATGCAGCGGTGTAACACCCCTTCTCCCCGCTGTAATCTCTACTTAAACATGGTGCTCAACGCTATATATTATTTCCCAATGATGTATTGCTATCCTATGATGTTTGAGTAGATCCGTTTTGTCCTATGGGTTTATTGATGATCATGATTGGTTTGAGTTGCATGTTTTATTATTGGTGCTGTCCTATGGTGCTCTTCATGTCGCGCAAGTGTGAGGGATCCTCACTGTAGGGTGTTGCAATGTGTTCATGATTTGCCTATGGTGGGTTGCTTGAGTGACAGAAACATAAACCCGAGTAGGTGGGTTGTTGCATATGGGAGTAAAGAGGACTTGATACCTTATAATGCTATAGTTGGGTTTTACCTTAAGGATCTTTAGTAGTTGCGGATGCTTGCTAGAGTTCCAATCATAAGTGCATATGATCCAAGTAGAGAAAGTATGTTAGCTTATGCCTCTCCCTCATATAAAATTGCAATAATGATTACCGGTCTAGTTATCGATTGCCTAGGGACAAATAACTTTCTTGTGACAAAAAGCTCTTTACTAAGACTAACTTAGTTGTTTCTTCATCTAAACAGCCCCTAGATTTTATTTACGTGTTCTTTATTATCTTGCAAACCTATCCCGCTACACCTACAAAGTACTTCTAGTTTCATACTTGTTCTAGGTAAAGCGAACGTTAAGCGTGCGTAGAGTTGTATGGGTGGTCGATAGAACTTGAGGGAATATTTGCTCTACCTTTAGCTCCTTGTTGGGTTCGACACTCTTACTTATCGAGAAAGGCTACAACTGATCCCCTATACTTGTGGGTTATCACATATCCGGGATGTCCAAGGTCCCAAGAAAGAGGGAAGTGAAAAGGCCAGGCTTGTAGCAATGGAGCAAGAGATCTTCAAGTGCCAAGGGATGGTTGAATGTGGTATGAGTGCTAATCAATCTATGATCACACACTTCATCCGTGAAAACAAGATGGACACCAGAAGCGTGTGAGAAGCTCTCTTCAAGCTTCAAGAGCGGATCGAGCACCTCCAAGATCAAATCTATGAACTTCAAACCCAGAACTATGAGTATGAATCTAGGTTTAAAAGGATGAGCCTCGCTGCTGATTTCAGGATCCAGGGACAAGAGTTTCTTTCCATGATGGGGAACCTATGCCTTGGAAGATGGAGGATTACCTCACACCACCACCATCACCGAAGAACACTTGATTACATGGGTATGGGCACCACCCCCAGCTTATTCGAAGCTTGCGGGAGTGATACGTCTCCAACGTATCTATAATTTTTGATTGTTACATGCTATTATATTATCTGTTTTGGATGTTTTATATGCATTAATATGCTATTTTATATTAGTTTTGGGACTAACCTATTAATCTAGAGCCTAGTGCCAGTTTCTGTTTTTTCCTTGTTTTTGAGTATTGCAGATAAGGAATATTAAACGGAGTCCAAACGGAATAAAATCTTCGGAATGATTTTTCTTGGACCAGACGAAACCTACCAGACTTGGAGACGAAGGCAGGAGACATGCCGTGGAGTCACAAGCCACCAGGGCGCGCCCTAGGGGGGGGGGAGCCCCCCTGGCTTGTGGCCCCCCAGCAGCTCTCCTAACCCTATTCTTCGGCCTATAAATTCCCAAATATTCCCTGGATACCAAAAAGAGCCACGAAAATACTTTTCCGCCGCCGGAAGCCTCTGTTCCCGTGAGATCGCATCTTGGAGCCTTTTCCGGTAATCTGCCGGAGGGGGATTCGATCACGGAGGGCATCTACATCAACTCCATTGCCCCTCCGATGATGCGTGAGTAGTTTACCACAGACCTTCGGGTCCATAGCTAGTAGCTAGATGGCTTATTCTCTATCTTTGTTCTTTAATACCATGTTCTTCATGATCTTCATGGAGATCTATCTGATGTATTACTCTTTTGCGGTGTGTTTGTCGAGATCCGATGAATTGTGGGTTTATGATCAACTTATCTATGAATATTATTTGAGTCTTCTCTGAATTCTTATATGCATGATTTCATATCTTTGCAAGTCTCTTCGAGTTATTGGTTTGGTTTGGCCAACTAGATTGGTAATTCTTGCAATGGGAGAAGTGCTTAGTTTTGGGTTCAATCTTGCGGTGTCCTCACCCAGTGACAAAGTAGGGGTAGCGAGGCACGTATTTGTATTGTTGCCATCGAGGATAAAAAGATGGGGTTTTCATCATATTGCTTGAGTTTATCCCTCTACATCATGTCATCTTACCTAATGCGTTACTCTGTTCTTCATGAACTTAATACTCTAGATGCAGGCAGGAGTCGGTCGATGTGTGGAGTAATAGTAGTAGATGCAGAATCGTTTCGGTCTACTTGACACGGACGTGATGCCTATATGCATAATCATTGCCTTGGATATCGTCATAACTATGCGCTTTTCTATCAATTGATCGATAGTAATTTGTTCACCCACTGTATTATTTTCCATCATGAGAGAAGCCTCTAGTGAAACCTATGGCCCCCGGGTCTATTTTCCATATTATATTTTCAGATCTATAAACCAAAAATACTTCGCTGCATTCTTTTTACTTTTGTTTTACTTTACGTTCTAGCAATCTTTTATATCTATCTCTATCAGATCTCATCCTTGCAAATAACCGTGAAGGGATTGACAACCCCTTTTAGCGTTGGGTGCAAGAGTTTCATTGTTTGTGTAGGTGCGAAGATTGGGGACTTGCTTGTATATCCTACTGGATTGATACCTTGGTTCTCAACAACTAAGGGAAATACTTATCTACTTTGCTGCATCACCCTTTCCTCTTCAAGGGAAAACCAACGCAAGCTCAAGAAGTAGCAAGTAGGATTTCTGGCGCCGTTGCCGGGGAGATCTACATCAAGCCTACCAAGTACCCATCACAAACTCATCTCTTGCATTTACATTATTTGCCATTTGCCTCTCGTTTTCCTCTCCCCCACTTCTAAAACGATTTTCAGAAAAAACCAAAAAGATTTGCCTTTTTATTCGCCCTTCTTCCGTTCGTCTCTTCGTTTGCTTTTTGTTTGGTTGTGTGCTAGATTGCTTGCTTTGTCACGATGACTCAAGAGAATACCAAGTTGTGTGACTTCTCCAATACTAATAATAATGATTTTATTAGTACTCTGATTGCTCCCGCCACTAGTGCGGAATCTTATGAAATTAATGCCGCTTTGCTTAATCTTGTTATGAAAGAACAATTTTTCGGCCTTCCTAGTGAAGATGCCGCATCCCATCTAAATACTTTCGTTGAGTTGTGTGATATGCAAAATAAGAAAGATGTGGATAATGATATTGTTAAATTGAAGCTATTTCCGTTCTCACTACGAGACCGTGCTAAAACTTGGTTTTCATCTTTGCCTAAAAATAGTATTGATTCATGGAATAAGTGTAAAGATGCTTTTATTTCCAAGTACTTTCCGCCTGCTAAGATCATCTCCCTTAGGAACAATATAATGAATTTTAAGCAACTTGATCATGAGCATGTTGCACAATCTTGGGAGAGGATGAAACTAATGATTAGAAATTGTCCCGCGCATGGTTTGAGTTTATGGATGATTATACAAATTTTTTATGCGGGATTGAATTTTGCTTCTAGAAATCTTTTAGATTCCGCCGCGGGTGGTACTTTTATGGAAATCACATTAGGAGAAGCTACTAAACTCCTAGATAATATTATGGCAAATTACTCTCAATGGCATACCGAAAGATCTCCTACTAGTAAAAAAGTGCATGCTATTGAAGAAATAAATACTTTGAGTGAAAAGATGGATGAATTGATGAAATTGTTTGCTAGTAAGAGTGCTCCTATTGATCCTAATGATATGCCTTTGTCTTCTTTGATTGGAAATAATAATGAATCTATGGATGTGAATTTTGTTGGTAGGAACAATTTTGGTAATAACGCGTATAGAGGTAATTTCAATCCTAGGCCGTTTCCTAGTAATTCCTCTAATAATTATGGTAATTCCTACAACAATTCTTATGGAAATTATAATAATATGCCCTCTGATCTTGAGAATAATATTAAAAAATTTATTAGTTCGCAAAAGGGTTTCAATGCTATGATTGAAGAAAAATTGCTCAAGATTGATGATTTGGCTAGGAACGTTGATAGAATTTCTCTTGAGATTGATTCTTTGAAAATTAGATCTATTCCACCCAAGCATGATATTAATGAGTCTTTAAAGGCTATGAGAATCTCTATTGATGAGTGTAAGGAAAGAACCGCTAGAATGCGTGCGAAGCGTGAATGGCTTAAAAAGGTGTGTTCTCGTGATAATATTGATGAAGATCTTAAAGTGATTGATGTGACTCCTATTGAATCTTTGTTTTCTAATATAAATCTTGATAAATATGGGACTGGAGATAAGTCAACTTTAGTTAAAAGGCGTCCCAATGATTCGGAGTTTATAGATCTTAATGCTAAGATTGATAAAAGTGGGATTGAAGAGGTCAAAACTTTAAATAGCAATGAACCCACTCTTTTGGATTTCAAGGACTTTAATTATGATAGTTGTTCTTTGATTGATTGTATTTCCTTGTTGCAATCCATGTTGAATTCTCCGCATGCTTATAATCAAAATAAACCTTTTACTAAACATATCGTGGATGCTATGATGAAATCTTTTGAAGAAAAACTTGAATTGGAAGTTTCTCTAGCTAGAAAGATTTATGATGAGTGGGAACCTACTATTAAGATTAAAATTAAAGATTATGAGTGCCATGCTTTGTGTGATTTGGGTGCTAGCGTTTCCACGATTCCAAAAACTTTATGTGATGTGCTAGGTTTCCGTGAATTTGATGATTGCTCTTTAAATTTGCATCTTGCGGATTCCACTATAAAGAAACCTATGGGAAGGATTAATGATGTTCTTATTGTTGCAAATAGGAATTATGTGCCCATAGATTTCATTTTTCTTGATATATATTGCAATCCTACATGTCCTATTATTCTTGGTAGACCCTTCCTTAGAACGATTGGTGCAATTATTGATATGAAGGAAGGAAATATTAGATTCCAATTTTCATTAAGGAAAGGCATGGAGCACTTTCCTAGAAATAAAATAAAATTAACTTATCAATCTATTATGAGAGCTACTTATGGATTGCATACCAAAGATGACAATACCTAGATCTATTGCGTTATGCCTAGCTAGGGGCGTTAAACAATAGCGCTTGTTAGGAGGCAACCCAATTTTATTTTTATGCTTTTGTTTTTTGCTTCTGTTTTTGAGTGTTTCAAACATTATTACCTCTGTAGTAATTGTGTTTTCTTGTTTAAATTAGTGTTTGAGCCAAGTAAGACCTTTGGGATGGTCTACGGTGTTTGTGATTTGATTTTGCTGAAAAACAGAAACTTTTGCTCTCAGTCCAGGAATTTTTTAAATTCACTACAATGTGCTTTTGATCTGAAATTTTTACACAAGATTTATATAGAAATTTCCCTGATTGTCCTAATTTTTCAGAATTTTTGGAGTTACATAAGTATTCGAAGTCTATAGATTTCTACAGACTGTTCTGTTTTAGACAGATTCTGTTTTCTTTGTGTTGTTTGCTTATTTTGATGTATCTATGGGTTGTATTGGGGGGTATGAACCATGGAGAAGTTGGAATACAGTAGATATTACACCAATATAAATAAATAATGAGTTCACAACAGTACCTAAAGTGGTGATTTATTTTTCTTATACTAACGGATCTCATGAGTTTTCTGTTGAGTTTTGTGTTGTGAAGTTTTCAAGTTTTGGGTAAAGATTTGATGGACTATGGAATAAGGAGTGGCAAGAGCCTAAGATTGGGGATGCCCAAGGCACCCCAAGCCATATTCAAGGATACCAAAGAGCCTAAGCTTGGGGATGCCCCGGAAGGCATCCCCTCTTTCGTCTTCAATCCATCGGTAAATTTACTTGAGGCTATATTTTTATTCACCACATGATATGTGTTTTGCTTGGAGCGTCTTGTATGATATGAGTCTTTGCTTTTTAGTTTGCCACAATCATCCTTTCTGTACACATCTTTTGAGGGGGACACACATTAATCGTGAATTTATTAGAATACTCTATGTGCTTCACTTATATCTTTTGAGCTAGGCAATGTTGCTCTAGTGCTTCACTTATATCTTTTTAGAGCACGGTGGTGTTTTATTTTATAGAAATAATTGAACTCTCGTACCTCACTTATATTATTTTGAGAGTCTTTAAACAGCATGGTAATTGGTTTAGGTTATGAATTTAGTCCTAATATAATGGGCATCCAAGAGGGATATAATAAAAACTTTCATATTAAGTGCATTGAATACTATGAGAAGTTTGATTCCTTGCATATAGTTTTGAGATATAAAGATGGTAATATGAGAGTCATGCTAGTGAGTAATTGTGAATTGGTAGAAATACTTGTGTTAAAGTTTGTGATTCCCGTAGCATGCACATATGGTGAACCGTTATGTAACGAAGTGGGAGCATGATTTGTTTAATGATTGTCAACCTTTGTGTGAGGGTCGGGAGCGCGCGATGGTTAACTCCTACCAACCTCTCCCCTAGGAGCATGCGTCTAATACTTTGCTTCGATAACTAATAGACTTTTGCAATAAGTATGTGAGTTCTTTATGACTAATGTTGAGTCCATGGATTATACGCACTCTCACCCTTCCACCTTTGCTAGCCTCTCTAGTACCGCGCAACTTTCGCCGGTGCATTAAACCCACCTTCCTCAAAACAGCCACCATATACTTTCCTCAAAACAGCCACCATACCTACCTATTATGGCATTTCCATATCCATTCTGAGATATATTGCCATGCAACTTCCACCGTTCCGTTTTTCATGACACGCACCATCATTTTCATATTGCTTTGCATGATCGTAAGATAGCTAGCATGATGCTTTCATGGCTTGTCCGTTTTTTGATGTCATTTGCTAGGCTAGATCGTTGCACATCCCGGTGCACCACCGGAAGCATTCATATAGAGTCATATTTTGTTCTAGGTATCGAGTTGTAATTCTTGAGTTGTAAGTAAATAAAAGTGTGATGATTTTCATTATTAGAGCATTGTCCCGTGAGAGAAAAGGATGATGGAAGCTATGATTCCCTCACAAGTTGGGATGAGTCTCCGGACTTTACAAATAATAAAAGAGGCCAATGAAGCCCAAATAAAAAAAAGAGGCCAAAGATGCCCACCAAAAAAATGAGAGAAAGAGAGAAGGGACAATGCTACTATCTTTTTCCACACTTGTGCTTCAAAGTAGCACCATGATCTTCATGATAGAGAGTCTCCTATTTTGTCACTTTCATATAACTAGTGGAATTTTTCATCATATGCACAACCACTTAGTTTCTTTTTGAGCTTTTATACACTTATAGCTCTAGTGCATCCGTTGCATGGCAATCCCTACTCACTCACATTGATATCTATTGACGGGCATCTCCATAGCTCGTTGATACGCCTAGTTGATGTGAGACTATCTTCTCATTTTTCCTCACAACCTCCACCCTATTCTATTCCACCTATAGTGCTATATCCATGGCTCACGCTCATGTATTGCGTGAGAGTTGAAAAGGTTTGAGAACATAAAAAGTGTGAAACAATTGCTTGACTTGTCATCGGGGTTGTGCATGATTTAGATATTTTGTGTGGGGAAGATAGAGCATAGCCAGACCATATGATTTTGTAGGGATAACTTTCTAAGGCCATGTTATTTCGAATGGACGCAATTGCCTTGTTAGTATGCTTAAAGTATTACTGTTTTTATGTCAATATTAGACTTTTGTTTTGAATCTTATGGATCTGAATATTCATGCCACAATAAAGAATATTACATGGATAAATATGTTAGGTAGGATTCCACATAAAAAATTCGGTTTTTATTATTTACCTACTCGAGGACGAGCAGGAAATAAGCTTGGGGATGCTTGATACGTCTCCAACGTATCTATAATTTTTGATTGTTCCATGCTATTATATTATCTGTTTTGGATGTTTTATATGCATTAATATGCTATTTTATATTATTTTTGAGACTAACCTATTAATCTAGAGCCTAGTGCCAGTTTCTGTTTTTTCCTTGTTTTGGAGTATTGCAGATAAGGAATATTAAACGGAGTCCAAACGGAATAAAATCTTCAGAATGATTTTTCTTGGACTAGACGAAACCTACCAGACTTGGAGACGAAGGCAGGAGACCTGCCGTGGAGTCACAAGCCACCAGGGCACGCCCTAGGGGGGCGCGCCCCCTTGGCTTGTGGTCCCCCAGCAGCTCTCCTAACCCTATTCTTCGGCCTATAAATTACCAAATATTCCCTGGATACCAAAAAGAGCCACGAAAATACTTTTCCGCCGCCGGAAGCCTCTGTTCCTGTGAGATCCCATCTTGGAGCCTTATCTGGTAATCTGTCGGAGGGGGATTCGATCACGGAGGGCATCTACATCAACTCCATTGCCCCTCCGATGATGCGTGAGTAGTTCACCTCAGACCTTCGGGTCCATAGCTAGTAGCTAGATGGCTTCTTCTCTCTCTTTGTTCTTCATATTATATTTTCCATATTATATTTTCAAATCTATAAACCAAAAATACCAAAAATACTTCGCTGCATTCTTTTTTACTTTTGTTTTACTTTATGTTCTAGCAATCTTTTATATCTATCTCTATCAGATCTCATCCTTGTAAATAACCGTGAAGGGATTGACAACCCCTTTATAGCATTGGGTGCAAGTGTTTGATTGTTTGTGTAGGTGCAAAGATTGGGGACTTGCTTGTATCTCCTACTGGATTGATACCTTGGTTCTCAACAACTGAGGGAAATACTTATCTACTTTGCTGCATCACCCTTTCCTCTTCAAGGGAAAACCAACGCAAGCTCAAGAAGTAGCAGGGAGGCGCCCCGGTATCGTATCACCATCACTTTTCACCATCATCCTTTATCTTAGTTCGATTTAGTTTTTCGTGATTTAGAGAAATAGAATTTCAGATTTTCTTTGCTTAGAATCTTGCTTTGAGATCTATCTATTCTTGTAACCGCGTGTGAGAGTTATATAATAAAGATTATTTGAGTTCGAGTGCTTTGCTCTCGTGCACCCTTCATCATAGCATGATAATAAAAAAAATAGAAAATATCATATACTTGTCTCATGAGGAGTAATGACTTCACATAGAAAATAAGTATAAGTAGCAAAAGATGTTGAAAACTAATAAAGATAGCATTAGTAATTGGTATAATCTATGCAAAAGTATGATAAAGAAGAGGAGATTCACATATAAATATACTATCTTGGATACCTTTTATGATTGTGACCCCCATCAAATATTATATAATGATCAAGTGTTGATGTTGGACATGGAAGACAACATAATGATCATGATTGTTTACATTTGCATAGAAGTTATATTGTCTTGGATCCTTTAACATGTGATGCCTGCTTTAGATCTTTTGCTAGCCAAAAATTTCCGCACTATGTAGAGATACTACTTGTGCATCCATAACCCCTTAAACCCAATTTCTTGCCACGAGAGTCCACCATACCTACCTATGGATTGAATAATATCCTTCAAGTAAGTTGTCATTGGTGCACCAAGTAATAAAAATTGCCTCTAAATATGTATGATCTTTTATTGTAAGGGAAAATAAGCTTTGTAAAATCTTGTGATAGCAAAGAAATAAAAGCGACATAGTGCATAATAAAGTTCACTATCACAAGGGGCAATATAAAGTGATGTTCCTTTGCATTAAGGGATTGCACATCTCAAACAAATAAAAGTGCATGACAACCTCTGTTTCCCTCTGCGAAGGGCCTTTCTCTTATATTCTTAAAAAATTTTATTTTCGTGCAAGAGTAAATAACATTTCTCCTTGTTCCTATCTATCAACTAACTCTATTGTGGCAAGCATTATGTGTTGAGGAAAGATCCAAACAAATATATCTAGTTGAATGTAGATGATCATGATCCATTATTGTTGACATTATCCTTGAGGTAAATGAGTTAGGTGGCAAAAATAATAAAGCCCCCATCTTCCTATGTGTCCTACGGAAACATTAGGTCCAAAAATATTCAATGAGTGTCAACAATCATAGAAGGATACACGATAGTTGAGTATGTGAACTTGCTAGAAATAAAAGCTCTTACATAGACTCTTCTCTTGATTATGATAGTTATGATTATCTCAATGACTAATGTCATTGTTTGTCGGTTTGCAGCAAATTTTATACTTCACACTTCTTCATTTGTGAATAGATTGTTACTTGTTTATGAGAAGCTATATGATGAAAAACTTGCTGCTATGATAGAATGTATGATGGTTTCATGTTTGTATTCTGTTTTGTCGGCTTCTCTGTCCTGAATCATGTGGTCATTATTCTCGAGCTTGGCTTTTGCTTGAGGACAAGCGAGGTCTAAGCTTGGGGGAGTTGATACATCCACTTTGCATCATAATTTCTTAGTGATATTTATGTTATTCTTGTCTATTACTCTCTGTTATTATACAATTATTATGCCTTTTCCATCTGAATATTCAAGGTACATCACGAAGAGCGAATTGTCTGGAAATTGGAATTCTGGACCGCAAAACCGAGAAAAAGGCAGAAAAATCACCATACTCGAAATGACTTGAAACTTCACGGAGATTTTTTGCTGAATATTTAAGAATTTCTGGGCCAAAAATATACTAGAGGGGGGCTACCAGCTGGGCACAAGCCAACAGGGCGCCCCCCAGGTCGTGCCCTGATGGCTTGTGGGGCCCTCGCTGAGCTCCCGACGCCCCTCTTCTCCTATATGGTGTGTACTTTTACCCTAGGAAAAATCATAAGCAACCTTTCGGGACGAAGCGCCACCGTCTCGAGGCGGAAACCTGGGCAGAGGCCCTTTTGCACTCCAGCAGTCAGATTCTGCCGGGGAAATTCCTCTCCGGGAGGGGGAGATTGAAGCCATCGTCATCACCAACGCTTCCTCCGTCATGGGAGGACCAATCCGCTTCAACATCTTCACCAGCACCATCTCATTTCCAACCCTAGTGCATCTATTGTATTCAATCTTTGTCCCAAAACATCATATTGGTACCTGTGGGTTACTAGTTGTGTTGATTACATCTTGTAGTTGATGCTTGTTGGATTACTTGGTGGAAGATATTATGTTTAGATCCTTAATTGTTATTATTATACCTCTGGTCTTGAACATGTTGATGAGGTGTGAGTAGTTACTATTTTTCCCGGGGACATGGGAGAAGTCTTGTTATAAGTAATCATGTGAAGTTGGTATCCGTTTGATATTTTGATGATATGTATGTTGTTACTTCTCTTAGTGGTGTCATGTGAACGTCGACTACATGACACTTAACCATGTTATGGGCCTAAGGGAAGTCATTGTGGAGTAACAAGTAGATGATGGGTTGCTAGAGTGACAGAAGCTTAAACCCCAGTTTATGCGTTGCTTCATAAGGGGCTGATTTGGATCCACATGTTTCATGCTATGGTTAGAGTTATCTTAATTCTTCGTTCGTAGTTGAGGATGCTTGCGACAGGGGATAATCATAAGTAGGTTGTTAGTTCAAGTAAGAACAATTCCTTAGCACCGGTCCACCCACATATCAAATTATCAAAGTAGCGAATGCGAATCAACTCAATATGATGAACATGCCTAGACAAAAATTCCCATGTGTCCTCGGGAGCGCTTGCTTAATATAAGAGTACTTTCAGGCCTGTCCTTTGCTATAAAAAGGATTGGGCTACCTTGCTGCACCCTTGTTACTATTGTCACTTGTTACTTGTTACGAATTATCTTGCTACAAAACTATTTGTTATCGTTACTTACAACACTTGCAGAGAATACCTTGCTGAAAACCGCTTGTCATTTCCTTCTGCTCCTCATTGGGTTCGACACTCTTACTTCTTGAAAGGACTACGATTGATCCCCTATACTTGTGGGTGATCATTACCTTGCTTTTTTTATATTTATAGATTACGAAAACCTATATCTACTAGCCATATTGCACTTGTATCATCATCTCTTCGCCGAACTAGTGCACCTATACAATTTACCATTGTATTGGGTGTGTTGGGGACACAAGAGATTTCTTGTGTTCGATTGTAGGGTTGCTTGAGGGATACCATCTTCATCCTACACCTCCCACAGATTGATAAACCTTAGGTTATCCACTTGAGGGAAAATTGCTACTATCCTATGATACTTGTGATCAGCGTTGGGTTTTCCGTGAAGAGGAACGGGTAATTGCAGCACAATATGGGTAAGTATTTCCCTCAATTATGAAACAAAGATTTATCGAACCAATCGGAATATCAATCCTCAACCCTCTTCAGCGGCTACACACAAATGAGCAAACAACTTGCACCCAACACGGGCAAGAGGGTTGTTAATCCCCTTGATCTCGTTATTTGCAAGCAAGTGAGTTGTGTAGATAATTGTAGATAATTGTAAATTGAAAATAAAATAAAAAGTAAATAATGGCAGCAAGGTTTTGTAGCTTATATATATATATGTGATGAATAGACCCGGGGGGCATAGTTTTCCTCCACTCATCGACCCCATCTAGCATATGCTGGGTAAACAAATTACTGTTGGGCAATTGATAGAAAAGCGGATAGTTATGAGATTTTCATGGCAATGATCATGTGTATATAGGCATCACGTCCATAAACAAGTAGGCCGACTCCTGCCTGCACCTATTACTATTACTCCACTCATCGACCCCTATCTCGCATGCATCTAGAGTATTAAGTAAACAGGTTAATGCATGAAGAACGATGACATGATGTAGACAAAGTAAACTCAAGCAATATGAATAAACCCCATAGTGTTATCCTTAGTAGCACCAACACAAAGACGCAACTTGTCCCCTTCCGTCACTGGGATATAGAAACTCGTCAGGTTGAACCTACTACAACGCACCTCTCTCACTGAAGAAAGATCAATCTACTTGGCCAAAGCGAATCAATAGATCAAAGAGAATTACAAAGCTATGATGATCATGCAAATAAGAGTCATAATAATGAGGTTTGACTCAAATACTTTTCATGAATAATCTGAACATAAACCCACAATTCATTGGATCCAAACAAACGCACCATACAAAAGAATTACATCGGATAGATCAATGCGAAGATGCGATGATCATTGTATTGAAGATCAAGAGAGAGAGAGAGATTGCCATCTAGGTACTAACTACGGACCCATAGGTCTGCGGTGAACTACTCACACATCATCATGAGAGAACCAAGGTTGATGAAGAGGCCCTCCGTGATCGATCCCCCCTCAGCCAGGGTGCCGGAATGGAGCTCCAGATGGGCTCATGGCGGAATAGAGACTTGCGGCGGTGAAAAAAGTGTTTCGGGGCTGCCTTTACGGTTTTTGGAATATATGTGAATTTATAGGCCAGAGAACGGGGTCAGGAGAGCCACGAGGGGTCCACAAGTCATCTGGGCATGGCCACCCCCTAGACGCATCTGGTTGGCTTGTGGGGCCCTCGTGTGGCCTCCGGCCTCCTTCAGAAGCTTCCAGGTCTTCTTTTGGTCCAGAAAAAATCATAAAAAAGTTTCAGAGCAATTGGACTTCGTTTGGTACTTTAAACCTAAAAAGTAAAAATATATGCAGAAAACAACAACTGGCACTAGGCACTGGGTCAATAGGTTAGTGGTAAAAAATCATATAAATTGGTAAATAAATACCCAAAAAGTATCCTAGAATGATAATATAATACCATGGAACAATCAAAAATTATAGATACGTTGGAGACGTATCAAGCATCCCCAAGCTTAATTTATGCTCGTCCTCTATTAGGTAAATGATAAAAACAGAATTTTTGATGTGACATGCTACCTGATACGTCTCCGTCGTATCTATAATTTTTGATTATTTCATGCCAATATTATACAACTATCACATACTTTTGGCAACAATTTATATGATTTATTGACTAACCTATTGATCCAGTGCCCAGTGCCAGTTCCTGTTTGTTGCATGTTTTTTGTTTCGCGGAATTACCATATCAAACGAAGTCCAAACGCGATAAAAATTTATGGAGATTTGTTTTGGAATATTTATGAATTTTGAGAAGTGGAATCAACGCAAACGGAGGCCCACAGCCCCCACAAGACACCAGGGCGCGGCCAGGGGGGGCCAGGCGAGCCCTGGTGGGTTGTGCCCACCTCATATGTCAGTTGGAGCTCTCCTTCTGGCGCAAGGAAGCTAATTTTTGGATAAAAATCCCCTCAAAATTTCAGCCCGATCGGAGTAACGGATCTCCGGGAATATAAGAAACGGTTTTCGGCTAGAAAATAAGAACGTGAAACAGAAGAACAGAGAGGGAGATCCAATCTAGGAGGGGCTCCCGCCCCTCCGCCGCCATGGAGGCCATGGACCAGAGGGGGAACTCTCCTCCCATCTAGGGGGGAGGCCAAGGAATAAGAATAAGGAGGGGGGGCTCTCTCCCCCTCTCTCCCGGTGGCGCCGGAACGCCGTCGGGGCAAGGATCGTGACGGCAATCTACATCAACAATCTTGCCGCCGTCAACACCAACTCTCTCCCCCTCTTTGCAGCGGTGTAACACCTCTCTTCCCCGCTGTAATCTCTACATAAACATGGTGCTCAACTCCATATATTATTTCCCAATGATATTTGGTTATCCTATGATGTTTGAGTAGATCTCTTTTGTCCTATGGGTTAATTGTGGTATGATGTTATTGATATGATTTGTATGTTGATATGTTGTTGTCCTACAGTGCCCTCCGTCTCGCGCAAACGTGAGGGGTCCCCGCTGTAGGGTGTTGCAATATGTTCATGATTCTCTTATAGTGGGTTGCTTGAGTGAAAGAAGCATAAACCCGAGTAAGGGGGTTGTTGCGTATGAGAGTAAAGAGGACTTGATACTTAATGCTATGGTTAGGTTTTACCTTAATGATCTTTAGTAGTTGCGGATGCTTGCTAGGGGTCCAATCATAAGTGCATATGATCTAAGTAGAGAAAGTATGTTAGCTCATGCCTCTCCCTCATTGCATATTACAAGTATCTATCATATCATATTCAATTGCCTAGGGACAATCTTTCTCTTGTGTTACACAAAAAGCTTGCTACAAAAGTATTTACTTTTATTAAAACAGCACCTAACTTTTATTCCCACGTCCTTTATTTTCTTGCAAAGTACTTCTAGTTTACTTCCCGCAAAGTAGTTTCATACGAATTCTAGGTAAAGAAAGCATTAGCGTGCGTAGAGTTGTATCGGTGGTCGATAGAACTTGAGGGAATATTAATTCTACCTTTAGCTCCTCGTTGGGTTCGACACTCTTACTTATCAAAAAGGCTACAAACGATCCCCTACACTTGTGTGTTATTACTACCCAATATGTATTCTTTGTATGTAAGCTCATTCAGAAATGATGAATTAACAAACATTAACATAGCAATACTTATATGCATAAGCAACAAAATCATTAATCTTTCAAAGTATACGACCCTGAAAGAATGTTTACCTCATTCATCTTATTATATTAGCAAGACATGGCTTCGTCTTGAGCACATTAATATAAATGTCAAGCACCACGGTGCGCAAGTGAGGCAATTGGATCGTACCTTTTCAATATGCACCAACTTTTTATTCTTCACACAATACATGAGCGTGAACCATGGACATAGCATACATGTGGAATATAATATGGTGGTAGGTATCAAAGGGGTAAAAAGTGGAGAAGATAGTCTAACATCAACTAGGCGTACCAACGGGCTATGGAGATGCCCGTCGATAGATGTCAATGCAAGGAGTAGGGATTGCCATGCAAACGATGCACTAGAGCTATAAGTGTATGAAAGCTCAACTGAAGCTAAGTGGGGTGTGCATCCGACTTTCTTGCACATGAAGATCTCAAGCATTTGAGGAAGCCCGTCATCGGAAAATACAAGCCAAGTTTATAATAATAAAAAAGTTATTCCCACTAGCATATGAAAATGACATAACTTGAGACTCGATATATGAAGACCAAGGTGCCACTTTGAGGCACAAGTGTGGTAAAGGATAGTAGCAAAGTACCTTCTCTCATTTATTATTATTATTATGGTGGGATCATTTGGCCTCCCCCATTTTTATTTCCTCATTGGGACAATGCTCTAATAATGATGATCATCACACTTTTATTTACTTACAACTCGATATGAAAAACTGATAGGATGATATGACTCTATATGAATGCCTCTGGTAGTGTACCAGGATGTGCAAAGATCTAGCGTGACATGTATCAAAAATATGGTGAATGGTGGCTTTGCCATAAATACTGTGTTAGCTCTTTATGATCTTGCAAAGCAATATGATGATGAACGAACTAGTCATATGATGTGACGATGGAATTTGCATGGCAATATATCTCGGAATGGCTATGGAAATGCCATGATACATAGGTGTGGTGACTGTTTTGAGGAAGATATAAAGAGGCTTATGTGTGACAGAGCATATCCTGCCACGAGGTTTGGATGCACCTACGAAGTTTGCATCGATCCTCGAGGTGACAATGAGCAAGGCACGGTACCGAAGAGGCTAGTAAAATATGAGGAGGTGAGATTCGCGTATGTCCATGGTTTCACATTAGTCATAAAGAACTCATATACTTATTGCAAAGTTTTATTAGTTTTATCACAAATCAAAGTACTACTCGCATGCCCCGGGGGAGGAGGTTGGTAGGAGTTAACCATCACGCCCCCCCCCCCCCCCCCGACCCGAAACAACACTAGCATTTTAACGAGGAATAGAAATGCTCACACATCCTTGATGACCCACAAGTATATGGGATTAACCGTAGTCCTTTCGATAAGTAAGAGTGTTGAACCCAACAAGGACCAGAAGGAAATGACAAGTGGTTTTCAGCAAGGTAATTTCTGCAAGCACTGAAATAGTAGGTAGTAGGTAGTTTGATAGCAAGATAATCTGTAACGAGCAAGTAACGGTAAATAAAGTGCAGAAAGGTAGCCCAATCCTTTTTATAGCAAAGGATAGGCTAAAACAATCTCTTATGATAAGCAATGTGTTCTTGAGGGTACACGAGAATTTCATCTAGTCACTTTCGTCATGTTGGTTTGATTCATGTTCGCTACTTTGATAATTTGATATGTGGGTGGACCGGTGCTAAGGTGTTGTTCTTACTTGAACTAACAACCTACTTATGATTAACCCCCTCGCAAGCATCCGCAACTACGAGAAAAGTATTAAGACAAAGTCTAGCCATAGTATTAAACATATGGACCCAAATCAGCCCCTTACGAAGTAGCGCATAAACTAGGGTTTAAGCTTCTGTCACTCTAGCAACCCATAATCTAATAACTACTCCACAATGCATTCCCTTAGGCCCAAGGATGGTGAAGTGTCATGTAGTCGACATTCACATGACACCACTAAGGGAATCACAACATACATATCATCAAAATATCGAACACATATCAACTTCACATGATTACTTGCAACATGACTTCTCCCGTGACCTCAAGAACAAAGGTAACTACTCACAAATAACAAACATGCTCAAGATCAGAGGGGTATTGAATAGCAAAATAGATCTGAACATATAATCTTCCACCAAATAAACAATATAGCAATCACCTACGCAAGGTAATCAACACTACTAGTCAGCCACAAGTACCAATCTAAGGTTCCGGTACAAAGATTGAACACAAGAGATGAACTAGGGTTTGAGAGGAGATGGTGATGTTGAAGATGTTGATGAAGATTGGCCTCCCCAAGATGATAGGGTGGTTGGTGATGATGATGGCTTCGATTTCCCCCTCCGGGAGTGAAGTTCCCCCGGCGGAATCGCTCCGCCGGAGGGCAAAAGTGCTCCTTCCCAAGTTCCGCCTCGAGACGGCGGTGTTCCGTCCTGAAAGTCCTCCTTGATTTTTTAAGGTTAAATCAGAATTTATACCAGAAGATGGGCTCCGGAGGTGGGCCAGGGTGAGCACCACCCACCAGGGCGCGCCTGGGGGGGCTGGCGCGCCCTGGTGTCTTGTGCTCGCCAGGGTGGGCCTCTCCGGTAGTTCTTTGCTCCAATATTTCTTATATATTCCACAAAAATTCCCCGTAAAGTTTCAGCTTCATTGGGGATGTGCAGAATAGGTATTTCTGACATGCTTTTTCAGGTCCCGAATTCCAGCTACCGGTATTCTCCCTCTTTGTGTAAACCTTGCAAATTATGAGAGAAAAGGCATTAGAATTACTCCCCAAAGCATTATTATGCATTAAAACATTATAAATAATAGTAGGAAAACATGATGCAAAATGGACGTATCAACTCCCCCAAGCTTAGACCTCGCTTGTCCTCAAGCGAAAGCCGATATCGAAGAACATGTCCACATGGTTTGAGAGAGAGAGAGCTGTTGATAAAAACAAAATACGGACATAGTACCATCATGCTTATTATCATAACAACAACAAACTTTAACATATAACTCTTTAGTAACACTTTATTTGATAACAACATCATATAACTTCTTATGAGCAAGTAACAATTCATCACAACGTGGAAGTATAAAGCATAAACCTTATTGGAAACCAACAAACTATGTTCTCAGTCAACTTTGCAACTACAATTCATCATATTTTCAGGAAGGGTCTCGTGTCGGAGCCTTTTGGCAAGTCCACATGGTCAACCATCATTTAATCTTCTATGATTGCTAACACTCACAGCATACCCATGACCAAAAAGTTTCAACCAGACACATAGGAAGATAGGGGCTTATAGTTTCGCCTCCCAACGTATTCACCTCAAGGGTGATGTCAACAATAATTACACATGCTCACTGATATCCAACTGGGTATATGTGCCTAGATCTTTCCTCACCACATGATGCTTGCAAAAAGAAAAAAGAAAAAAGGAATAGGGTAGAATACTTTGACTCTTGCATAAAAGTAAATACATAAAGGTAAAAGATAGGCCCTTCGCAGAGGGAAGAAGAGGTTGTCATGCGCTTTTTAGTTTGTATGCCAAATCCCTTAGCGCAAAAGAATGTCACGTTATATTGCCCCTTGTGATAGCAACCTTTATTATGCAGTCCGTCGCTTTTATTACTTTGCCATCACAAGTTCGTATAACGCTCAATTTTCTCTTACACTAATTGATCAAACACATTTAGAAGCAATTTTTATTGCCTTAGTGCACCGATGACAACTTACTTGAAGGATCTTATTCAATCCATGGGTAGTTATGGTGGACTCACAAAACATGAGTTTGGGTTTGGGGTTTTTGGATGCACAAGTAGTATCTCTACTTAGTGCGGAATTTTTGGCTAGAAAAGATATTGAGCAAGCACCACATGTTGAAGGATCTAAGACAATATAACTTCTATGTGAATATGAACAAACATAAATCATTACGTTGTCTTCCTTGTCCAACGTCAACAATTTTGGCATATATTAATTAATGGGGGCTCACAATCATAAAAGATGTCCAATATTGTGTATTTGCATGTGAATCTTCTCTTCCCTTATTAGTTCTTTCATGAATTGCATCATTGACCAATGCTATGTTTGTCAAACTCCAATAAATTTTACTACTTATACTTTTCTTTATGTGGTGTCATTACTCACCATAAGATTAGCATATGATATTTTTCCTTTATTCTTCTTTTTATTTTTAGTGCAACAAGAAGATAAAGAAGCAAAAGCTCAAACTAACTTTATTATATAACTTTCACTTGATTACATAGATAGATAGATCATGGAACTATAACTGAAAAATAGATCATACTAAACTTTTATTCAACTAACTCACGAAATTGCTAAGGATCGAAATAAAAAGCAAAAGGTAAAAAGTGATGGTGATACGATACAGGGGCACCTCCCCCAAGCTTGGCTCAAGCCAAGGGGAGAGCCCATACCCGTGTGCTCAAGTCTCCTTTGGTGGTGAAGATGATGAAGGTGGCAGTGAGGAAGGTGTAGTAGGTTTGTCCTCCGGCTTCCAGAGTAAAGGCTCACCATCGAAGGTCGATGCACGAGTCCCTTGAGTCCTGCAACTCGCATCTAAACTCATACCTTTAAATCTTGCTTCATACTCAAAAACTTGATTTTGAAGATCATAAATTTGACTTTGCAGAAAGTTGATTTGCTCGTTGAGGGTGAAGACGATGTCTCTCATAGACAGGCCATCCACCATGTGATCATGGGTGAATTCCGTGATCATGGAGTGATTGGCACTAAGTCCACGCTCCACCATCCCTTGGCACTTGAAGATGTCTTGTTCCACTGCTTCCAGCCTGGCCTCCACGCTTCCCGTCTTCTTAGGCCCTTGAACATCTCAGATGTGGAGCAGCCCCTCACGCATCTCAATGGTTTGAGAGTGCTTCATCACCTCCGGCAAGTACGGATTGATGACCTTCTCAAAGAACTTGTCCTTGGAAGAACTTGGTGAAGCCATGGAGATTTAGATCTGATAAGAAAACAACACGAAACAAGAACATGGGGTTTTTCCACGATACGGTGGTCAAAACGTCCCGGAGTATATATAGAGAATTTTTATTCTTGGAAATCAAGCAAACGGAAGGAAAACGGAGTCGGGAAGGTTCCCGAGGTGGGCACCACCCACCAGGGCGCGCCAGGGAGGGCAGGCGCGCCCTGGTGTATCGTGCTCACCTCAGTTGCCTTCCGGTTTATTTTTACTTTCCAAAATTTTAAAATATTCCAAAACTGATAAAAAATATTTTGCGGATTTTTCGGAGTCTGTTTACTTACCGTATCACATACCTCTTCTTTTTCACGATTCTGGAGTGTTCCGGAAGGTCTCTCTTATGTGTTCCTCCGGTGTCATGGTTTGGATAACATTGCTTTCAACATTAATAGGCATACCTGAGATATAATGTTTAATTCTTTGTCCATTCACCACCTTCGGGTTAGTACCTTCGGCATTATTAATCTTGATAGCTCCAGAATGATAAACTTCATCAATAACATATGGTCCTTCCCACTTGGAGAGAAGTTTTCCTGCAAAAAATCTGAAACGAGAATTGTATAATAGAACATATTCTCCAACTTTGAATTCTCGCTTTTGGATTCTTTTTTCATGCCATCTTTTAACTTTTTCTTTAAATAACTTGGCATTTTCATAGGCTTGGGTTCTCCATTCATCTAATGAGCTAATATCAAATAGCCTCTTTTCACCGGCAAGTTTGAAATCATAATTGCGCAAAATGCTTTATGTTCTAACTCTAGAGGCAAATGACAAGCTTTCCCATATACCATCTTGTATGGAGACATTCCCATAGGATTTTTATAAGCTGTTCTATAAGCCCAAAGTGCATCATCTAATTTCTTAGACCAATTTTTTCGGGACCTATTGACAGTTTTGTGTAATATCTATTTTATTTCTCTATTACTAAGTTCAACTTGACCACTAGATTGAGGATGATAGGGTGATGCAATTCTATGGTTAACATCATATTTAGCAAGCATTTTGCGGAAAGCACCATGAATAAAATGTGAACCACCATCAGTCATTAGATATCTAGGGACTCCAAACCTTGGGAAAATTAACTTCTTTAAGCATTTTAATGGAAGTGTTATGATCAGCACTACTGGTTGGAATAGCTTCTACCCACTTAGTGACATAATCAACAACAACCAAAATATGAGTATACCCATTAGAGGAAGGAAAAGGTCCCTGTCGGTGTACTAAAGATTGGGTCCTTTAGTACCCCATACTTGTGCATGGACAGTTGTAGCCATACCAGCGGCAAGGCTTGCCGGGGAACAGCTAGACACAAATTCAGCAACATCAAGAAGGCTTCCAAGTCACTGACCAGCAGATAGAAGACCGAAGGCTAGGCGCCCCAGCAAGATCTTGCCGGGCCGGTCGCATAGCCCTGGCAAGACTCGCACCCGGCAAGACCCTGCCACCCTGCCCCCGTTCCAGTACGGCCACCAGCTTGTCCTTTAGCTGTTGTCCTCCTATTAACGTGTCAGGTGCTAGTGGTGGATGGGCTTAAGCGGTGCTGATGTGACGGCCCCTTTTTCCGTCCCCAAGACGCTAAGGGACACCTCAACGGAGCATTTAATGTTCTTGTCCTAAACCGTCAGTGTTAGGTATGATAACACTGTAGATATTTTTACACCTCATGTATGCACTGTATGCCTCTGTTGGTGACCCCTTCGAACGTATAAAAGGAGGCCCAAGGCGTAGCTACAGGGGGGATCGGCTCCTAGCCATTCTGCATGTGTAGTAGCTATGTACTGTAGCGCTCCCAGAACTTGAGCTAGAACACAACTAATCAAACCAAGCATGAGTAGGGTTTTACGCATCTTTGCGGCCCAAACCTGGGTAAAAATCCCGCGTGTTGATCACTTGATCTGCTCTTTGTGCAAACTTTCTTCCCTGCCGAATCGGAAAGGGGTCTGCTCGATCCCATAGGTGTCGTTTCTCTGACATCTTTGGCGCGCCAGGTAGGGGAAGGAAGGTTGTGCGGACCTGATCTGGTGACTAGCGCGCCAGTTCTCCATCATCTTCGTCGCCATGGCCCCCAAGAGGAAGGGTTTCACGGCGGTTGGACCATCCACGTCCGCCGCGCCTGTGCTTACGCGCACGGGCGATGGTGTCGACGCGGGTGGAGGAAGTAGAGATCCAGAGCTTCCACGACGCTCTGGTGATCATAGCCAGGCGAGCGGCGTCATCCGCGCTGCTAGATCTAAGGACGGAGCCGTGCTGCCAGCGGGCGGCGCAACAAACTCCAGAGATGGAAGGGCGCCTTCCAAGACACCCACGCCGGCGCACGCGCCACGACCTTCTTAGGGCGCGCGCGATGAGCATCGCCGTGACGTTGGTGGTTCCGGGCGTCCCCATGGAAAGTCTCCTGAGCATCATCCTCGGGATGTGCGAGTCCAACATGCACGTCCACGTGCTAGTGGAAGTGGCGTGCGGTCGCAGGATCGTGATGTTGCTCGTTCCAACATAGTTGGGAGTCAGAGCACCTCACGTTCCTCGCACCTGTCACCGCCACCTACACGAACAGAAGCGCTGGCACGTGCGCAGCTGCTTCGGAACTTCCCTCCTGCTCCGTACAAGCTCGAAGAATGGAGAGTTGCCATTCAGAGCCTCGTTGGCCTCGCCAATGAAGATAAGCCACAGCAGGCAGAGCCTTCGCGGCGGCAATCCATTGAGCCGACATGCGTCGGTGGTGAGAAGACTGGAGGTGGTACAACTACGGTGCACTCTCCTCCATGGCGGCAACAGCAGTCGCTGGCTCAACGGATCGACGTCTGCGAGGATGATTCAACGGCGTCGTCTGATCCGCGAACTCGTCGCGATCAACCTCAAGTTCTTCGGGAACGAGGCAAAGAAGACGCTCGAACTACCATCGAGCGGCATCGGGAAGCGCGCTATCAATCTGATAAGCGCGCGTGACCTACTGTAGACAAGTCAGCGCCGGGGTATCCTGTCGATCTACCTTACGAGGTGGGTTGTCCAGCGTTTACCCGCGAGCTGCGGCGAGTTCAGTGGCCCAATTCCCGCACGTTCAAGCCGGAGGTCCCGGAGAAATACGACGGCAAGACCCACCCATTGGAGTTCCTGAGAATCTACACCATTGCGGTGCAGGCTGCCGGGGCTCGTGACGACAAGATACTCGCCAACTACTTCCCGTTGGTGCTTAAGCCCAACGTCAGGTCGTGGTTGATGCATCTGCTGGAGAATTCCATTTCTTCCTGGGCAGATCTGTGTCATGAGTTTGTTGGCACCTTCACCGGAGGCCACCAAGCTCCTGGCCAAGAAAGCGATTTACATCTCATCCCCTAGAAGGAAGGTGAAACTTTGCGCAAGTATATTCAGAGGTTCAGTCGCATACATCACAACATCCCGAACGTTCATCCTGCCGCTGTTATCAGCGCGTTCCATCAGAACGTGCACAACCGCAGGATGCGGGAAGAGCTGGCGATGAACAAGGTCAAGGATGTTGCCGAGCTTTATGCCCTGGCAGATAAGTGTGCTCGAGCCGAAGAAGGGAGGAGACTCCCCGGCGAGGATGCTGGCGCAGGAGTCGACTCTGAAGATGAAGACGCTGCCGCCCCGGCAAAGAAGGGCCGGCGGCGTAACAGGAAGCGCAAGGGCAAGGCCGTGCTTGCTGTCGAGGGATCCGGCAACCCCGACACCACCAAGAAGGCCAAGGTTGACAACCCTGGCAAGGATGTTGCCGGGTGCGCCTCCTGTCAGGCCTTGGCGGCTGCCGACAAGACAGACGGCTCCAGCAAGCAGTACTGCAAGATCCACCACACTAAGGGCCATGATCTCCAGGACTGCCGGCAAGTTGAGCAGCTTGTCGAGAAGCAGAAAGCCGAGTACGAGAGGCGAGACAAGGAGAAGGCCCAGGATGGCGTGGAGGGTTCCGGCAAGAAGCGTGGTGGCCGAGGAGGTCGCCGCGGCAAGGCCAAGCAACAAAAGGACAGGCCCGCTCGAGGCCGCGATAAGCAAGAGGGGGGTGATGATGATATCGAGGAGGACGACGAGTCCAGCGAGCAAGAGTTCCAGAAGGCTACCGACATGATGTGCGTTGACGGAGGTGCCTCGTTGCATTCTTCCCACCGCCAACTTAAACAGTGGGCGCGTGAGGTTAATGCGACTGAGCCATCTGTCGATGCCCGGAAGCCTTTGAAATGGTCCAACACGCCTATCATTTTCGACGTTGAGGATCACCCTGATCGCATAACTGCGGTTGGGTGTCTGCCATTGTTGGTTTCACCAACGATACGCAACCTCAAAGTGACGAAAATGTTAGTTGACGGTGGGGCCGGTCTGAACTTGATCTCACCCGAGGTGATCAAGAGATTGCAAATTCCTGATGGAGATCTCGAGGAAACGGGCTCGTTTCAGGGCATCAATCCAGGAAGGAGCTAGCCCAAGGGAAAGATTACGCTGCCAGTAACATTCGGTAGCGATCTGAATTTTAGGACAGAAAAGATTGTGTTTGACGTCGCCAAGATTCCGTTGCCATATAATGGGATCCTTGGCCGCCCAGCGCTGGCTAAGTTCATGGCGGCATCACACTATGCGTACAATGTACTGAAGATGCCGGGGCCGATGAGCGTCATCACTGTCAACTCCGACAAGAAGGACGCGCTTATCTGCACCGATCAACTCTACCGGGAGGCAGTTGCAGCGTCTGCCGCCAAGGCACTTGCTCCTGCCGCTGAAGCTCCTGGGGGAAGAAGACCGGCAAGACCTCTCGCACACACTCCGGCAAGCGCACCTCCTCGGAGTGTTGCGCTCCTGTTGAGGATGTGCCAGAGAGCTCCACCGGCAAGAGCAAGAAATCCAAAGCAGCTCCACCAGAGACCAAGAAGGTGCCCGCCAAGGAGGATGGTACGGGAGGAACTTTCACCATAAGTTCCACCCTCGACAACAAATAGGAAAGCACACTCGTTGCCTTCCAGCGGGCGAATGTCGATGTGTTTGCATGGCAACCATCTGATATCCCCGATGTTCCCAGGGAGGTGATTGAGCACCACCTTGCCGTCTGTCCACACGCGCAGCCCGTCAAGCAAAAAGTCAGGAAGCAAGCTTTGGAGCGGCAACAGTTTATTGCCGAAGAAATTAAGAAGTTAGAAGCGGCAGGCTTGGTTAGAGGAGTACTTCATCCAACATGGTTGGCCAACCCAGTTGTAGTGCGCAAGGCGAATGGAAAATGGAGGCTATGTATTGACTATACAAATATCAATAAAGCCTGTCCAAAAGATCCTTTTCCCTTGCCACGCATCGACCAGATTGTGGACTCCACTGCCGGCTGCGACTTGCTGTCATTCCTTGACGCCTACTCAGGCTATCATCAGATTTTCATGTCCAAGGAAGACGAAGAAAAGACCGCATTTATCACCCCATGTGGTACGTATTGCTTTTTGTGTATGCCCTTTGGGTTGAAAAGTGTTGGTTCTACTTTTGCCAGAGCAGTCCAGATTGGTTTTGAGCCCCAGCTACATAGAAATATGGAAGCTTATATGGATGACATAGTGGTCAAAACCAAGGACAAGGCAACACTCATATCAGACTTAGAAGAAACATTAGCAAATCTGCGCAAGATCAACTTAAAGCTAAACCCTGAGAAGTGTGTGTTTGGTGTCCCATCCGGCAAGCTTCTTGGGTTCTTTGTATCTCAACGTGGAATTGAAGCAAATCCCGACAAGATCAAAGCAATTGAGCAAATTGAAGCACCAAGACGTGTCAAGGATGTGCGTCGTCTTGCCGGCTGCGTTGCTGCTTTAAGTAGGTTCATCTCAAAATCTGCTGAGCGCGCCCTGCCCTTTTTCAAAATTTTGAAAAAGGCAGGTCCAATGAAGTGGACTCCGGAAGCGGAGGCAGCGCTGCAGGATTTGAAGAGGTACCTCTCCTCTCCGCCAGTACTAGTCGCGCCAAAACCGCAAGAACCGTTGCTGCTGTATCTAGCGGCAACGAATCAAGTGGTGAGCGCTGCACTAGTGGCAGAGAGAGAAGTTGATGAGGAAGCAGTGCCAGCGGCAGGACCGCCGAGCGACAAGCCAGGATTTTCCCCGGCAGAGTCTGGTGCCGACAAGGTTGGGTCTGCGCAGTCACGTCAAGCAATACAGAAGAAGAGGATGGTGCAGCGCCCAGTCTATTTTGTCAGTTCCCTTCTGCAGGGGGCTAGGTCAAGATATTCTGGTGTGCAGAAGCTGCTCTTTGGCCTTCTTATGGCCTCGAGGAAGCTGCGCCATTACTTCCAGGCACACGAGATCACCGTTGTCACTCGCTTTCCGTTGCAGCGGATCTTGCGAAATCCAGATGCAACCGGCAGGATTGTGGAGTGGGCTTTGGAATTATCAAGCTTTGGTCTCAAGTTTGAAAGTACTTCAACCATCCAAAGTAGAGCCTTGGCGGAGTTCATTGCAGAATGGACCCCAACGCCAGATGAAGAGATTCCAGAGTCAACCCTCCCCGGCAAGGAAACAAATCAAGAATGGATTATGTATTTTGATGGGGCTTTCTCGCTGCAAGGCGCCGGAGCTGGTGTGCTGCTTGTCGCACCCACCGGAGAGCACCTCAAATATGTGATTCAAATGCATTTTCCCCATGAGAGGTCAACAAACAATACTGCCGAGTATGAAGGGCTGCTTGCCGGTCTCAGGATGGCGGCAAACCTTGGAATCAAGAAACTCATCATCAGGGGTGATTCTCAGCTTGTCGTCAAGCAAGTAAATAAAGATTATCAGAGCCCGTTGATGAAAGCTTATGTAGATGAAGTGAGAAAGTTGGAAGAGCATTTTGACGGCCTGCAAATGGAGCACGTTCCTCGTGCAGAAAACATCATTGCTGATGGCCTGCCAAAATGCGCTGCTCTCAAGTTACCTGTGGATCCAGGAACTTTTGTGCTTCGACTGACTCAACCATCTGTGACGCCATCGATGGGACAAGAGAAAAGGAGAAAGTTGAGTTCCGGCAAATATTTTCCGGCAGAGCTTCCAGAAGCCGCCGACGAAGAAGTTGCCGGGAACAACGCCAAGCTTGCCGGAGAGCGACAGGCTCCGGCAGGGCCTCAGGCTCTTGCCGTCGAGACAAACGCTCCTGCCAAGCTTGTCGGGGAGCAACAGACTCCGGCAGGGCCTCGAGCCTTTGCTGTCGAGACAACTGCTTCCGCGGCAGAAGACTTGCCTTTAGTTCTTGTTGTTGAGCCTCAGGCTCCAGCATGGGCACAGCACATTGTCCATTTCCTTCAGACTGGAGAACTCCCCGAGGAACAAGAAGAAGCAGAAAAAGTAGCCCGGCAGTCCCACATGTACCAGTTTGTGGACAATGTCCTGTACAGAAAGAGGCCGAACGGTGTGAAATTGAAATGCATTCCTCGGGAGGATGGACTGGAGCTGTTGGTAGAGATACATGGAGGCTTATGTGGCTCCCACGTAGGATCAAGAGCACTTGCCGGTAAGGCATTCCGGCAAGGTTTCTTTTGGCCCACTGCTCTCCAGGATGCAACTGCACTAGTAACCAAGTGTGAAGCATGCCAGTTTCATTCAAAGAAATTGCATCAACCAGCTCAAGCTCTTCAGACAATCCCTCTCTCTTGGCCATTTTCGGTCTGGGGGCTCGACATCTTGGGCCCTTTTCCCCGTGCTACCGGGGGCTTTGAATACTTGTACGTTGCAATCGACAAGTTCACAAAGTGGCCAGAAGTGGAAGCAGTGAGGAAGGTGACAACACAGTCAGCCGTCAAGTTCTTCAAAGGAATAGTTTGTCGTTTTGGTGTACCAAACAGGATCATCACCGACAACGGCACACAGTTCACGAGCCGCACCTTCATGCAGTATGTTCAAGACATTGGCGGCAAGATCTGTTTTGCTTCTGTTGCCCACCCAAGGAGCAACGGCCAAGCGGAGAGAGCTAATGCTGAAGTGTTGCGAGGCCTCAAGACAAGGACTTTCGACAAGCTGCGCAAGTGCGGAAGGCGCTAGATTGATGAGTTGCCGGTGGTTCTTTGGTCAATTAGAACGACTCCAAATCGAGCCACCGGCCAGACACCCTTCTCCCTAGTATATGGGGCGGAAGCAGTTCTCCCCACGGAACTCATATACGGGTCACCTCGAGTGCTCGCTTATGATGAGCTTGAGCAAGAGCAGCTGCGGCAAGATGACGCGTTGCTCCTTGAGGAAGATCGTCTTCAGGTTGCTGTGCGAGCTGCACGCTACCAGCAAGCCTTGCACCGCTATCATAGCCACAAGGTTCACGCCCGAAGTCTTGAGGAAGGCGACCTTGTTATTCGGCGCATTCAGTCCGCCAAGAATTCCAACAAGTTGACACCGAAGTGGGAGGGCCCTTATCGGGTAGTACGAGTCACCAGGCCTGGCGCAGTCCGCCTGGAGACCGAGGATGACGTGCCAGTGAGCAACTCCTGGAATATCGAACATCTTCGTAAGTTCTATCCACAAGGCGCGGTTGCCGGGTCTCCCGGCAACCACCTTTTGTACAAGTCTTCCCGCTGAAGCATGTAATCCTTTGTACAAAGCCAGGCGCAGACCCTGTGCATAAATAAATAAAGCCTAAGTGTTTTGCAATTCTTGTCGATGTTCATGTTACCTATATGCATGTTTGTCTGGCATATTGTATTACACTTGTTTCCAGCAAGTGCTAACGAACCGCCAAGTTTCCATATCTCTATTTTCTCATCTTTCTTTTTCTCAAAGGACAGAAGGTTCCCTCGCATGCAAGCTTGCCGGGGAGGAAAGGATGGTATGGATACCGGCAGGCGACGTTCAAGGTTGACATCTTGCCGGAAGGAGTACTGCAACGAAAAGCTAAGTTACAGAAATTTTCAAATTTTTGATAAGGTTATTCTCCTTGAACGATTTTGACTCTTGTATGGAAAACCTGCACACGAAGGAACCTTGTTGTGATCGGTTGCGCCGTTACTCTGTTTTGAGCCCGCTCAACAGTTTAGGTGGCTGCACTGAAAACGCCAAGGTCTCTTGCCGGAAGCGGCACTGCCAGCAGGCTGCTAAAGTCCCGCACCTAGCGCTCGCGGCAAGGGTGTGCGCGCCGGCAAGTTTCCAGTCAAGCGTAGGGTGAATACATACAGAAAGAAATTAAACAAGGGGAATAGCATAGCATTTGTTCAGAACATAGCAAGTTATATTACAATAATAGCTGCCGCTGTTCTAACATAAGATTAAATTGTTCTTGACACGTAACGATGGCGGCAAGAAGGAGTAAAGCAGCTAATCCCGGCGATCGCCTTCAACCCTCTTGACTTGGCATACCCTGTCGACGATGGGCGCGACAAGTTCTTCGGCCGCCTTGAGGTCCGCGTCCTTCGGCAGGCGGTCGAGGACGTTGGTGAGGTTGATGCCGGGGTTCCTGTACACCACCTTGGTGAGCACCTTGAGGAGAAAGGCCCGGCAGAGCTTGCGGGACTCGTTGGCCAGATGGGTTGTTCGGCTAGAGTGGATAAGCTCCAGGGCTTCGAGCAGACGGTCAAGGAACATGGTCATCTTGGCGCTCGTGGACACCCTGTCGTCAGAAGAATACCTGAAGCCTTGCAGGCCCATGGTGGACAGTTGCGCGGCAAGCTTTTCCGCGACGTCGACAAGCTTCTCAGTCCAGATTTGCACTCCCTGCACATAGTCGTTGTGAGCAGCAGCGGCACTCTTGACCAGCTCCTCCTCATTTCGGAGATCCTTGACCAGAGCCTTCGCGCGAGCCTTGGCGGTCTCCAGAGTCTCCCCCAGCGTGGACAGTTTCACCTTCAGATCTTCGATGGAGTCAGTGGCTGAAGAGAGCTGTTTGGTCTTGTCGGATATGGTGACCTGCATCTCCATCTGGCTGTGGAGAGCTTTGTCTCTTTCAACCTCGAGTGTTGAGATCTTCTTGCCATGGTCCTCGAGATCTGCCTCCAGCTTCTTCACCCTCTCCTCCAGCAAGTTCTTGGCGGCCTCTGCAGCTCTGGCAACATCGATGGCCTCCTTTAGCTTGCTGGCATGGTCTGTGGTCAGGGACTCGCCCTTTTGGATGCGAGGAATAAAGTAATGGCGGAAAAGGGCGGTGCTAGGGACTACTCCGGCGAAGTTTTCGCAAAGGTGAGCAAAAACTGACATGCATGTCACAGCATTCGGCGTGAAATCCAAAAGCTGGAAGCCGTATGTGAGCATGATATCGTTGAAGAAATCAGAGAAAGGAGGGCAGAGCCCGCAGTAGAAGTAATCGGCAAAGAAGTGATACTTATTTGGGCCGCCTCTGGAAGAACCTGGACTCACGAGGGTGGCGGGGTGCGCTGTCGTCTCCGCCGCCCACACGCACTGGTATCGATCCCTCAGAGCGGCCGCGTCAAGCGCCGGATGGAAGACGACGTGCTCCTTCCACATCTTCGCCAGCCTGTTCTCCGAGACAGCGGCGTCCACCTCCTTACCCTTACTTGCTTTGGGCGGCATGGCGGCTGTGGAGGCTGAGGCCGAGGGCGACGAGGGCGAGAAGGCGGCAGGTGAGTGGGAAAAGCTCTACTTTGGACTCGAGGAGGAAGATGGCGGCGGTTCCCAGATTGGAAGAGACAGGAGGTAAATGAGCAGCGCCTCTGCGGATTCCTTTTTATGGGGAAAGCGCGGGGTTGCCTCTTTACTAATCCGATGATGACGTTTTTGCGAGCACGCTGCTGTAATGGCCGCCCCACGCACGTCCCCCACGTCCCGCATTCAATGGGCGTCATGACCGGCACAGGGACCCACCGTGCGGGCCCCGCCAGCTCCCGACGGGCCCCTGCAGCCGGCGGGCCCTACCAGCGACAAGACCCCACAGCCGGGGCCCCCCAGCCGGCCGAAGAGGCTGCCGGCTAGGGCGCCCTCGGGTCTCTTATTCACATTGTACTCCGGGGGGTTGGCCTATAAAACCCCCCGGGCCTCCCCCATGCAACGGGGGGGACTCTCTTCACACATCACACTCACATAGAGAGGCAGCAAGGGCAACCTAGCCCTTTCTTCCTCCTCTAGCCATACAGCTCCAGGAGCACCATTGTAACCTCACCATTGTCTACACTAGACCAAGCACGACTAGGGGTGTTACCTCCCACGAAGGGCCCCGAACCTGGGTACATCGTGCGTCCGCCACCGTCTGTGCCTAACACCGCTCCCGGAGCCCGTCGGCGTCCTTCGGCCCCAACCACTCTCGATAAGCCTACCCATGGCATCTGCCGTGACAAAACGATGACAGTTGGCGCCCACCGTGGGGCCGTCCGCGGCGCCGGCCGGAGTCACGCTCCGGGCGGGGCCCTTCACAACCTCCCCCGGCCGCCCCGCGTCCGGGCGGAACTGCATGCTCGTGGGGCTTGCTCCGGCAGGCCCTGCGGGCGACGTTGCCGGCCTCTCCAACAAGTGCCTCGGCCGCGACTCCGCACTCGATGTCGCCGCGCTCGCCGAGCGTTTCGGCAAACTAAGCCTCGCCGGCGAGCCGGCAGCCGACGAGTACCCTAGCTGGGTGCTCGACTACACCGATCCCCCCGCGTCCGTGGGTGCACTCACCACGGGCGAGGCTGACGGCTCCCGCGGCTGCGTGGGAGTCTTCGTCACCGCTTCCTCCACCACTTCGGGCCGTGCGCGGGCCGAGGCCGACGCGGCTGCCGCCCGCGCCGGTACCTCCGACCCGCTCGCCGCTACCCTCCGGGGTCTGAGCACCCCTATCGCCCCGACGGCGGACCCGGCCACCGCCAGAACCGAGCTGGAGGCGGCACGCCATCTACTATTCGAAGATGCCAGCGCCCTCGCGACCGAACGGCGCCAGATGGAAGCCGCGCAGTGGGAGTACGCCTCCGCGTATGGTCTCACCCCGGCTGGCACCGAGCCCAGCCGGCGCGGGGCTGTGCGCGACCGCAGGCCGCGTGGTCTCGGAAATCCTCGGCGGCCGCCTTCTTGTTTACGACACCCCCGTGGCCAACCTGCGGGCCACCAAGGTAGCCTACGAGGATCTGGCTACCTTGGTGGGTGAGGAGCGTGCCGCGCGCGAGCGGCACATCAAGGACCTCATCGACACCGCCAACGCGCAACAAGTCGGTTTCGCCCCCGGCGGAGCCGTCTCCGAGCTTCCCCGTCCCGAGGGCGCGGGCACTGGGGCTGCTGACCGTCATCCAGCTCAGCACTCCAGTTCCCCCCGCCCCTTCGGTATCCGGCGGGCCGAGGGAAGCAACGCTCGGCGTTCCCATCTGCGCGGGAACGAGCAGCCGGTTGTAAATAGCCGGCGCAGCAACAACCCGGCTGGCAGCAACCGCCGCGACGAGGCGCCGGCTGGCGGTAGCCGGCGCAGCCGCGGACTCACGCCGCCTCCACAACAAAACCCGGCGCGGCCCGACCCACCGGCCGTCCGCCCCGAACTCGCGGCCCGGCTCGGACCGCGGGTCCCCCACAGCGAGAACGACGAGCGGCTCCGCCTCGACCGGCTGGCGCAGTCGGCTCTCCTCGAGGAGGAGGGCTCGATTGGCCCGGCGTGCTTCGGTCCCCGGATCCGCAACGAGCCGTTCCCGCCCGGCTTCATGCTTCCCCGCGACACCCCGAAGTATACCGGGGCCGCCAAGCCAGAGGACTGGCTGATCGACTACACCACAGCAGTCGGCATCGCCAGGGGGAACAAGCGCGTAGCCATCCGCTACGCCCCCCTTATGCTGATCGGCTCGGCCCGCACCTGGCTGAACAACCTGGCAGCCGGCAGCATCAACACCTGGACGGACTTCTAGGAGGCCTTCGTCCAGAACTTCACCGGCACCTACAAGCGGCCTGGCCGGCCCCGCGAGCTGGCCATGTGCGTCCAGGGGCTGGAGGAACCCCTCCGCGACTACCTCACGCGCTGGACCGAGCTCCGCAACTCCTGCGCGGGAGTGCACGAGGTGCAGGCCATTTAGTATTTCATCGAGGGTTGTTGCGACGGCACCCACCTCAAGCAATAGCTTTTGTGCTCCGAGCCGGCTACCCTGGCGGATCTAATGGCCAAAGCAGACAAGTACGCCACGGCCGATTCCTCGATGCGGATGAAGGCCAAAGCACCAGCCAAGCCAGCTCCGCCGCCCGCCGCGCCGCGGGCAGCCGCCGACAACCGGCAGCAGCAGAACAACAAGCGCAAGGCCGACCAGCCGGATCCCCGCTACGGGAGCCGGCAGGTTGCCACCCTCGAGGAAGAGCAGCCGGCTGCCCAGGTTTCCAGCCAGCGCCAGCGCACCGGCAAGGCTGCCTGGCAGCCCAAGCTCACGTTCGAGCAGATGCTCGACCTCCCCTGCAAACACCATTCCGGCAGTGCAGCTTCTCGCAGCGGCTGGCCCGGGGCGAGGGTCTTCCGACTCCTCCCCCGCCGCCTCCTCGCGCGCCGGCACCGCTTCCGGCTCCCGCTCCGGCTCAGGCCCCGGCTCCGGCTCAGAACGACGGCCGGCTGCTCGACCAATTCCCCGCCCAAGACGGTTCCTACGTCGTCTTCACCAGTGAAGAGACGGACAAGCACGCTCAGCGCCGGCTCCACCGCGAGGTGAATGCCACCATGCCCGCGACTCCCCAGTTCATGCACTGGTCCAAGAAGCCGGTCACCTGGAGCCGGGCGGACCACCCGGCCGTGATGCCAAGCCCGGGCAGCTACGCCCTCGTCCTCGATCCCACCATCGCCTCCGAGAGGCGCACGTGCCACTTCTCGCGGGTGTTGATCGATGGCGGCAGCAGCATCAACATCCTCTACCTTGACACGATGCTCAAGCTAGGGCTCAATGTGGAGGACCTACAAATGAGCCGAACCATTTTCCACGGCATCATACCGGGAAAGTCCTGCACCCCCGTCGGCAAGATCAAGCTCAACATCCTCTTCGGCGGCCACAGCCACTTCCGCCGCGAACCGGTCTGGTTCGGGGTAGTGGACCTCGACAGTCCCTACCACGCGCTGCTGAGCCGGCCGGCACTCGCCAAATTCATGGCGATCCCCCACTACGCCTACCTCAAGCTCAAGATGCTGGGTCCCAAGTGCATCATCACCATCACCGGCGGCTACAAGATGTCAATCGCGTGCGCGCGAGACAACAGCCGGTTGGCCGAAGCCCTGGAGATAGCGGAGGAGAAGCGGCAGCTTGACCGGCTCATGGCCCACACCTCTGGCCAGCCGGCCATGCCGGCTCCTCCATCCTAGTCGGTCGGCGAAGCCTCGTTCCAGCCGTCCAAGGACACCAGGCAGGTGCCACTTGACCCGGCTAACCCCAGCCAGTGCGTCACCATCGGCTCCCACCTCGACAGCAAATAGGAAAGCGAGCCCGTCGACTTCCTCCGTGAGAATCGGGACATCTTCGCATGGTCTCCAAAGGACATGCCGGGTGTTCCGAGGAAGTTCGCCGAGCACAAGCTTCACGTGCGGCCGGATGCTAGGCCGGTCAAGCAACCCCTGCGCCGTTTCTCCGAGGAGAAGCGGCGTACCATAGGAGAAGAAATCGCCCGGCTGCTCGCAGCCGGCTTTATCATGGAAGTGTTCCACCCGGACTGGCTGGCCAACCCAGTCCTGGTGCTAAAGAAGAACAAAACTTGGCGCATGTGTATCGACTACACGAGCCTGAACAAGGCGTGCCCCAAGGACCCGTTTGCCCTGCCGCGGATCGATCAGGTCATCGACTCCACGGCCGGCTGCGACCTGCTGTCCTTCCTGGACGCCTACTCCGACTACCACCAGATCAAGCTTGACCCGGCCGACCGGCTGAAAACCTACTTCATCACCCCTTTCGGGGCCTACTGCTACATCACCATGTCCTTCGGCCTGAAGAATGCGGGCGCCACTTTCCAGCACTGCATGCAGAAGGGCCTCCTGCCACAGATCGGCAAGAACGTCCACGTCTACGTGGACGACATCGTCGTCAAGACCAAGAAGCATTTCAGCCTCCTCGACGATCTCCGGGAAACATTCGCCAACCTGCGCGAATACAAGATCAAGCACAACCCGGAGAAGTGTGTCTTTGGCGTTCCAGCCAGCCAACTCCTGGGTTTCTTCGTGTCCGCCCGCGGCATCGAAGCTAACCTCGAGAAGATCAGGGCGATCGAGCGCAATGCCAGGCCGTGCCGGCTCCGCGACGTCCAGAAGTTCACCGGCTGCCTCGCCTCCCTCAGCCGGTTCATCAGCCGTCTGGGCGAGAAGGCCCTGCCCCTCTACGGGCTCCTGCGGAAGACGGCTCTGGTCGAGCCGGGCAAGAAGCCGGCCATGTTCGACTGGTCCGACGAGGCGGACGAGGCGTTCCGCGGCCTCAAGCGGGCCCTCACCAGCACGCCCATCCTGGCCGCGCCGGCTGAGAAGGAGCCTTTGCTCACCTACATCGCGGCGACCACGCGCGTCGTCAGCGTCGTCCTAGTAGTGGAGCGGCCGGAAGAGGGCAAAGCGCTGCCAACCCAGCATCCCGTCTACTACCTCAGCGAGGTCCTCTCCGCCTCCAAGCAGAACTACCCCCACTACCAGAAGATGTGCTATGGCAAATACTTCGCCGCCCAGAAGATCAAGCAGTATTTCCAGGAGCATGTCATCACCGTGGTCAGCATCGCGCCGCTGGGCGAAATCATGTGCGGCCGGGACGCCACCGGCCGGATAGCCAAGTGGACCATCGCCCTCGCGGACTACGAGATACGGTACGAACCTCGCACCGCCATCAAGTCACAAGCGATGGCCGACTTCCTCGTCGACTGGGCCGAAACCCAGTTCGTGCCGCCTCCACCCGACTCCACACATTGGCGAATGCACTTCGACGGCTCGAAGATGCGAGCCGGCCTGGGAGCCGGCATCGTCTTGTCATCCCCGAGGGGAGACCAGCTCAAGTACGTGCTCCAGATCCACTTCGCCGCCTCCAACAACGTGGCCGAGTACGAGGCCCTCGTCCACGGCCTCCGGCTCGCCAGGGAGATCGGCATCCAGCGCATCATATGTTTCAGTGACTCCGACCTCGTGGTGCAGCAAGTCTCTGGCGAGTGGGACGCCAGGGACGCCAACATAGCCAGCTATCGCTTCCTCGTCCAACAGCTCACCGGCTCCTTCGAGGGCTGTGAGTTCCATCACGTCCCCCGTGCGGACAACGAGGCGGCCGATACGCTGGCAAAGATCGGCTCCACCCGGCAGGCCATCCCAGCCGGCGTCTCCCTCGAGCGGCTGCTCAAGCCTTCGATCAAGCCCTCTCCCGAATTGGAGTCCATCTTCGTGCCGGCTAACGCAGCCGGCCCGTCGTCAGATCCGGCTGCCCAGCCGGCCCCGCCGGCTATGGCAACTTCGCCGGCTCCGCCATCTCCGGCTGCCCAGCCGGCGCCTCCCGTCCCAGCTGTCGAGCCGGCCACATCTGCAACGGCCGGCTCTGAGCCCGCGGCCATCATGATGGCGATCGACGCTCCTTCCACCGGTTCACCCCTGGGGGCTGGCGAGCCGGTCCCGGGGGCTGGTCTTCCGGACCCGGGGACTGGTCTTCCGGACCCGGGGGCTGGTCTTCCGGCCACGGGGACTGGTGAGCCGGTCCCGGGGACTGGTCTTCCAGACCCGGGGGCTCCTGCCACCTCCAACGTCCTGCTCGAGCCCGAGCCGGCTCCCGTCTCGGCTCCCTCATGGGCCCAGCCCATCCTGGCGTTTCTCCTACGCGGCGAGCTCCCCTCTGACGAGGCAACAGCAAGACAAATCCAGCGCCGAGCCCCGGCCTACCGCATCATCAACCACGAGCTGGTTCATCACAGCACCACCGGCGTTTTCCAACGCTGCGTCGAGCCGGAAAAATGGTAAGAGATCCTCCTCGACATCCAGCAGGGCGAGTGCGGTCACCATGCCGCCTCCAGGACCTTGGTGGCCAAGGCATTCCGCCACGGCTTCTACTGGCCGACTGCTTTGGAGGCGGCCAAGCAGCTGGTTGGCAAGTGCGAAGGCTGCCAGTGCTTCAGCACACGGAGCCACCTGCCGGCTTCGGCCCTCCAAACCATCCCCCTCTCATGGCCCTTCGCCGTCTGGGGGCTGGACATGGTGGGACCTTTCAAGACCGCGCGAGGCGGCATGACGCATTTGCTGGTAGCCGTCGACAAATTCACCAAGTGGATCGAGGCCCGGCCAATCAAGAAGCTGGACGACCCCACGGCCGTCCGGTTCATCGAAGACATCACGGTCCACTACGGCGTCCCCCACAGCATCATCACCGACAACGGCACAAACTTCGCCAAGGGCGCGCTAGCGCGCTTCTGCTCCAGGCAAGGCATCCGGCTCGACTTGACGTCCGTCGCCCACCCACAGTCAAACGGTCAGGTCGAGAGGGCAAACGGCCTGATCCTGTCCGGCATCAAGCCCCGGCTCGTAGCGCCACTAATCAGGTCAGCCGGCTGCTGGATCGAAGAGCTGCCGGCTGTCCTTTGGAGCCTCAGGACCACGCCCAACCGGTCGACCGGGTACACCCCGTTCTTTCTTGTGTACGGGTCCGAGGCAATCATCCCCACCGACATCGAGTTTGATTCGCCTCGGGTTACCCTGTACACGGAGACGGACGCCAGGGAAGCGAGAGAAGACGGCGTCGACCTCCTCGAGGAGGCTCGCGAGCTAGCCCTGAGCCGGACGGCCATCTACCAGCAGAAGCTCCGGCACTACCACAGTAAGCGGATCCGGCCACTCTCCTTCCGCGAAGGAGACTTGGTGCTCAGGTGGATCCAGCGAACTGCCGGCCAGCACAAGCTGTCCTCCCCATGGGAGGGCCCGTTCATCGTCAGCAGGGCGCTGCACAACAACACGTACTATCTAATAGACGCCCAGAAGCCGCAGAAGCGCAAGAGAGACGCCTCCGGCGAGGAAACGGAGCGCCCGTGGAACGCGGCGCTCCTCCGTCCATTTTACTGCTAAGAACCAGTGTATGTATATATCCTTCCCTTTTGGGCTTATGAATGCAACGGGGGCCCCAAGCCGGCACTTGGGGCACGCCCCTTTTCAATCCTTCCAAAGTTTTCTCATTATTTAAAGCGCATCACCCGGGTCCGGCTCCCTGGCCCGGGGGCTCGCCGGCTCCCCTCCGAGGCGGACAAGTAATGTGAGCAAGCAACCCTTCGCTACCCCCCCCCCTAACCAGCCACAGACCGGCTCCCGGCTGTCCGGCTGATGGGACCACGGGGTAGGAAGGAACTTCTCACACGAAGGTCAGCCAATGAGTGGCAGCCGGACAGACCCAACCGGACTATGTTATTTCTAGCAACCGGCCACTGCCGGCTCGACCTAGCCCTAGCCAGATGACTCTAAAAGCCCGCTTGTTTTCCCAAGGAGGATGCCTCGTCCCTGTCCCAGACCGGCTCCCGGCTGGCTGGCAGGCGGGGCGGAAGCCGGAAGGAATCCCGACGTGCGACACAAGTCAAAAGGCGAAAGGCAAAAGAAGAGCCGGCACGCACAAATTTTTAATGGCACAAGTTAAAACGATAAGTGGCCACATGCCAAAGGTTCATTACAATACACCCAGTGGGTGGAAAAGTGTCTTAAACACAATGTTGCAGCAAAAGGCAGAAACAGGTAAATATGCGGGGCGGCTCAGGCCACCGGCGCGTCGTCAGCCGGCTCGACGGTCCGCCCAGAAGAAGTTGCGGCCTTCGGGTCCGCCTCCATGGTTTCTGTGGCACTGGTGCCACCGTCGGTGCTGGAGGCGGTGCTCTCGTCGGCGACCTCATTGTCCTCCAGGCCTTGGGGGTTGCCGAAGGAGTCCTCAGCGACCGGCTTGCCGTCCTCGCCAAGTGCCGGCAGAAGCTCATCCTGGTCGACATACGAGGCAAGCTCGTTGGCCCGGCGGACAAGGGCACCTTCACGGGCCGCCCGCTCCGCCTCCGGGACGTCACGCATCGTGGCCAGCCGGTCTAAGTTGACACCGGTATACCACGACGTGACGAACCGGAGCGCCATCTGCGCACCGGCTCGAGCCGCCGACGCCTTCCAGACCTCGAGCCGGGCCTTGGCGTTCTCCAGCCACAGCGCCACGCGGTTCTCCGGGGCCCCACGACCCGGCCACAAGGCGGCGATCACCTCCTTGCCGGCTGTCTTTAGCCGCTCCACACTGCGCTGGAGGTGGATCAGCCGGTTCTCCATGGCCAACCCAAGCTCATCCACGTCCCAGCCGGCATCCTCCTCGCGCTCCCGCCCGCGCTACCGCAGATCCTCCCGGTGGCCCGCCACGGCTCGCTCAGCACAGCGCTGGGTTTCCAGGAACCGCTCTGAAGAAAGAAAAGTTGGAATCAGAAAACACCTCGAGGGCGAGAAAAACACAGCCGGCTGAGGAGAAAATCAAGACTAACGCTGAAAGGAATCGTCCATCTCGATGGCAAATTGCAGCGCCGCCTCCTTCTCACTTGCCAGCGCCGCCTCCGCCTGGGCAAGGGCGGCTCCGCGCACCTCAAGCGCCTTCTCGAGGCAGGTCACCTCGCCTTGGAGGGCGGCGGTCCTTTGGGCGGCGTCAGCCGCCTGCTTGACGGCGCCTTCCTTGTCCATCACCTCCCGCTGCAGCTCCGCACTCAGACGCTCTTGGGCCGCCTGCCCGTCCACCAGCAGGCCGGCCAGCCGGTCTCGCTCCGAGGTGATCGCCTGGACGTTCTGCGCCAGCCGGTCCCGCTCGGAGGCCACCTCATCCCTCTTCTCCCAGATGGAGGTCAGGACGTCCAGGTCCCCTGCAGAAATATCGACTACGATCAGCAAAACGCACAAGAACCGTGCCGGCTGCCGAGCAGCTGGCCCGACTCTCGGGGGCTACACCCAGTGGGTGCGCTCGCGCGCCCCCACTGGAACTGACGTACCCTTCACCTTCTTCAGCTCCTCCTCCAGACGGTAATAGCCGTGCTTGCCACGGTTGTGGATGGCGACCGCCTCGTCAAAAAGCTCCTGCCGCCAGGAGCTCCCCGCTTGCTCCAAGAAACCAGTCAAAAACAAGCAAAAGAAGATCCGACCCGGCAGCCTCGCAGCCGGTCAGCCGGTCAGCCGGCCCGCATCTCGGGGGCTACCCCCAGTGGGTGCGCTTGCGCGCCCCCACTGGAAATTCGACAAAGACAAAAAAGGTTTACCTCTGCGCGCTGCAGGGTGCTGTCGGCCGCTTCAGCAAACTTGGCCAGCTCCTCGCGGCACCGCGCCAGGACGCTGCCCAGCTCCTTGAGTGCCGGGACCGGGCCGCCGACCGGCAGGGGCAGGACGGCCGGGACGCGAGCCAGCGCCTCCCAGTCCTGGATCACGTCCAGCATGGTCCTCCGGGACCGGCTCCCCCTGCCGCTCGCTCTGGCTTCCACCGCGGCGCCGGCTGCCGGGGGGCGGTCGCTGACCACAAGGGCTCGGGAATCGGTTCCCGACTGCCCCACGTCAGGCGCCGTTGCCTCCTCTCCCGTCCGGTTCGACGCGACGGTCGCGGCGGCCGGCGTCTCCGTCTCCTTGGCCGGCACCTCCGGTGCTGCCTCCGACGCCACCGGGGCCTCCAGCACGACGACCGTGGCCGGCTCGGTGACGGGCGGCGTCACCGCCGGCTCCGCCTGCCGGGGCCCCTCCGGGGCCGGCTCGGGGGCTGCCCCTCCCGGCCGGGCCACTTCCGCCCCGGGCGAAGTCACGACCGCCTCCGCAGCCGGCCTTCGCGGCTCGCTCGGCGGAGGTCTCGACATGTGAGCCGACTCCGCCGCCGAATCCGATGCCCGCGCGGGGTCCGCGGACCGCCTCCGCCTCCCGTCGCTCGAGGCCCCAGAGCGCGAGGTCCCGCCCTGGGCTCCTGACTTCGAGGCTCGCAGCTCCGCGAGCCTCCTCTTCTCCTCACCCAGCGTGGTTGCGTGCTCCAGGGCCAGCTGGCTGGCGGGCTCCACCGGGCCGGCTATCGACTCCACATCGTGGAGCTCGATGGGGTCCCTGGAACAAGCAAACACTCAGCCGCCTGCCGGCACGTGACTTACTGAGAGAAACACCCCCAAGAACCGAGGTACTTACCCGGCGACGACAGGAAGGGCCCGCTTGGCCCGCGCCGGCGGCTTCGCTGTGACCGCCTTCACCCGTTTGCGAGCCGGCGGTTGGGCTGCCGGCTCCCCCTGAGCCGGCCTCTTCTCCCGACGGGAGGTCCCGGCCGCCTGGCTGCGCGACGGCCGCTCCTCACTCCGCCCGCGCGGGCTCCGCTGAACTGCGGGGGGAGGCGCGTCTAGGATCCGGACATCATCATCATCGCCATCATCATCGGTCCAATCTTTGATCGTGGGGCCGGAGGGGAACTCACCAGCTGCTCGGGACCCGCCGGCTCCCGGGTTGCCCCCCGCCTCGGCCTCTCCCGAGGAGTCGACCCCCTCTTCAGCTCCGCCCCCCGGCTCGAAGTCCTCGGGGTCGGATTCAGCGCGCTCCGCCTCGAAAATCTGGGGGTGCGGGCCGTCCGGGGTGTTCTGTCGAACGAAAAGCTGCGGTCAGCGCGCCGAGTGAGATCGGGGTCCGGCTGGAAAGATTCAAAAAGAAAAAGCAAATTCACCTCAACGGGGCGTACCAGGGGTGCCGGATTGTGCCGGCTGTACGGCTCCTTGCCAAGGGACCAAGTCCCCGGCGCTAGCTTGAAGGTCGTAATGGCGTTCACCCGCGCCGCCACTTGAGCCGGCGTCAGCTCGACGGTGGACAGCCGACAGGGGTCCCGCCGGCCGGACATGTCGCAGATCCGGTGCGGCCTCAACTGGAGGGGCAGCACCCGGCACGCGATGAAAGCGGCCACCAGGTCGGAGGCAACAAGCCCCTCTCCGCTCCTCATTGCCTGGAGCCGGCCCAGCTCCCCGAGCACGGCCCCGGGCGGGCCGGTCCCCGACCAGTTCGCTCCGGAGGATGGGGCATTGACAAACGCCGGCAGCCGGATGTAATCCCGCTGCGGGTCGGCGTTCTTCACGTAGAAGAACGTCCGATTCCACCCCTTGACGGAATCGATGAGGTTGATACAGGGAAACTGCGGGCCGCGGCAACACACCACCGCGCCCCCGCAGGCGTACGGCACGTCGTCCTTGTTCTTCAGGGCCTTAAGATAGAAGAGCTTCCTGAAGAGCTCCACGAAGGGAAGCATCCCAAGATAACCCTCGCACAAGGTCACGAAGCTCGCGACGTAGAGAATGGCGTTGGGGCCGAGGTGGTGCGGCTGGAGATCGAAGGTGTCCATCAGGAGACGGAAGAAGAGGCTCATCGGCAGGCCGAAGCCACGCAGCAAGTGACAGGAGAAGACGACGTGCTCCCCCGCCTGAGGTCTGGGCACCACCTCGCCACCTGGTGCGTGAGCGATCACGCGCTCCTCCAGCGGTAGCATGCGGGCGCGGCGGAGATTCGCAATATCCTCCTCCGTGACGACGGAGCCTCCCCAGCAACCAGAAGGGCCATCAGCCATCGCTGCGGCGGGGCGGCGCGGAGCAGCGAGCGGGCGGATCTGCGGCGCGAGGCGAGCGGGGAGGTCGAAGAGGAAGAAGACGAAGGGGGCGAGAGGAGTGCAACTGCCTCCGCCCCTTGCCCTCCCCTTTTAAATAAGGGGGTGACGCCCGGGGGAGGTGGGGATTAACTGCGCCCACTCCCTCGGGATACCCGCGAGATCGTGGGCGCCTCGGGACGCGACCATTGCGGTCTAGGCACAGAAGATCTCGGCCTGCGGCCCGAGGCCTACTAGGCTACGCCTGCGGCCTAGCGGGCTAGGCCCAGGGCGACGTCCCGTCTGCCCGCGCGCGCGGGCCCCATGGCTTCATTACGCCCCGCGTGGCGCGGTGTGGGCCGGCGCGAGGCCCGGGGCGGCGCGGCGGAGCCCGAGGCGTCGGGGGCGGCCACCGCCTCGCCCGGCCGTTCGGCTTCGCGCGGAAGATAAAAGCACCGCCTGAAGGAAGCCGCCGGCTCCCCCTCGTCAGGCAGACGTGGGCCCCCGCTGGCTTCGGGGACTACTGACGGGGTTATTACCCCCGGGTAGGCCAAAGCTGCGGGGTCCTCCCCCCCGTTTGAAGAAAATCAATACCGCCGGCTGGTCCGCGGCCGGCTGGGTCACGGCCGGCTGCGGGCCGCCGGTTGCCTCAAGACCGGCTGACGGGGAGCCGGCAGGTCCGCTGCCGGCTCGCTCGCGGCCGGCTAATCGAGGAGCCGGTCGTCTAGCTTGCGGCCGGCTGCCTCCCGGCCGGCTCTTCTGCTGACCTTCGGACGGACCAACTCCTGTCCCTTCCCTCTGCGCGCCAGTACGGCGACAAGACAAGACCCCCACGACTTATCCCAACGCGGCCACAGTGACCGCTGGCGTGCGGCCACGCATGGCCACAGTGACCGCTGACCCTGGCTGACCGCGACCGGGCGAGGCAACAATGCCGGCACGCTTCAACCTACTCCATTACCTGCCCCGGCATGGCTACAGTGCGACCGGCCGTACTGCTGACGACGGCCGGCTGCCACAAGACGACGCCCCGAAGGACGACCCGTGCCGCGACGTGACCGGCACGGGGACCCACCGTGCGGGCCCGGCCGGCTCCCAACGGGACCCTGCAGCCGGCGGGCCCTACCAGCGACAAGACCCCACAGCCGGGGGGCCCCCAGCCGGCCGGAGAGGCTGCCGGCTGGGGGCCCCTCGGGTCTCTTATTCACATTGTACTCCGGGGGGTTGGCCTATAAAACCCCCCGGGCCTCCCCCATGCAACGGGGGGGACTCTCTTCACATATCACACTCACATAGAGAGGCAGCAAGGGCAACCTAGCCCTTTCTTCCTCCTCTAGCCATACAGCTACAGGAGCACCATTGTAACCTCACCATTGTCTAAACTAGACCAAGCAGGACTAGGGGTGTTACCTCCCACGGAGGGCCCCGAACTTGGGTACATCGTGCGTCCGCCACCGTCTGTGCCTAACCCCGCTCCCGGAGCCCATCGGCGTCCTTCGGCCCCAACCACTCTCGATAAGCCTACCCATGGCATCTGCCGTGACAAAACGACAACACATACCAGCGGCAAGGCTTGCCGGGGAACAGCTAGACACAAATTCAGCAACATCAAGAAGGCTTCCAAGTCACTAACCAGCAGATAGAAGACCGAAGGCTAGGCGCCCCGGCAAGATCTTGCTGGGCCGGTCGCATAGCCCCGGCAAGACTCGCACCCGGCAAGACCCTGCCACCCTGTCCCCGTTCCAATACGGCCACCAGCTTGTGCTTTAGCTGTTGTCCTCCTATTAACGTGTCAGGTGCTAGTGGTGGATGGGCTTAAGCGGTGCTGATGTGACGACCCCTTTTTCCGTCCCCAAGACGCTAAGGGACACCTCAACGGAGCATTTAATGTTCTTGTCCTAAACCGTCAGTGTTAGGTATGATAACACTGTAGATATTTTTACATCTCATGTATGCACTGTATGCCTCTGTTGGTGACCCCTTCGAACGTATAAAAGGAGGCCCAAGGCGTAGCTACAGGGGGGATCGGCTCCTAGCCATTCTGCATGTGTAGTAGCTATGTACTGTAGCGCTCCCAGAACTTGAGCTAGAACACAACTAATCAAACCAAGCATGAGTAGGGTTTTACGCATCTTTGCGGCCCGAACCTGGGTAAAAATCCCGCGTGTTGATCACTTGATCTGCTCTTTGTGCAAACCTTCTTCCCTGCCGAATCGGAAAGGGGTCTGCTCGATCCCATAGGTGTCGTTTCTCCGACAGTCCCATATAATCAAAACCCCAAACATCAAATGGTTCAACAACAAGTGAATAATTCATAGGCATTTCTTGAAGCTTACCAATATTAGCAATTCTTTGACATTCATCACAAGAAAAGATAAACTTACGGGCATCCTTGAAGAGAGTAGGCCAATACAAACCAGATTGCAATACCTTATGAGCAGTTCTATCTCCCGCATGATGTCCTCCATATGCTTCGGAATGACATTTCTATAGGATTTGTTCCTGTTCATGCTCAGGTACACAACGTCTAATAATACCATCTACTCCTTATTTATAAAGATGTGGGTCATCCCAAAAGTAATGTCTTAAATCATAGAAGAATTTTTTCTTTTGTTGGTATGTGAAGCTAGGTGGTAAATATTTAGCAACAATGTAATTTGCATAATCAGCATACCAAGGAGTGCTTTGAGTGACATTTATTGCAGCTAATTGTTCATCAGGAAAACTATCATCAATAGGTAGTGGGTCATCAAGAATATTTTCTAACCTAGACAAGTTATCAGCTACAGGGTTCTCAGCTCCTTTCCTATCAGTGATATGTAAATCAAATTCTTGAAGCAAGAGAACCCACCTAATAAGTCTAGGTTTAGCGTATTTCTTTTCCATAAGATATTTTATAGCAGCATGATCAGTGTGAATAATGACTTTGGAATCAACAATGTAGGATCTAAATTTATCACAAGCAAACACAACTACTAAAAATTCTTTTTCAGTGGTAGCATAATTTCTTTGGGCACTGTCTAGAGTTTTTCAGCATAATGGATGACATTCAGTTTCTTATCAACTCTTTGTCCTAGAACAACACCAACATCATAATCACTAGTATCACACATAATTTCAAAAGGTAAGTTCCAATCAGGCGGTTGAACAATAGGTGAAGTGGTTAAGGCTTTCTTAAGTGTTTCAAAGGCTTCTACACAATCATCATAAAAAAAGGGAATATCCTTTTGTAAAAGATTAGTAAGAGGCCTAGAAATTTTAGAGAAGTATTGGATAAATCTTCTGTAGAAACCAGCATGACCAAGGAAACTCCGAATACCTTTGATATCTTTAGGACACGACATTTTCTCAATTGCATCAACTTTAGCCTTATCCACCTCAATACCTCGTTCGGATACCTTATGCCCCAAGACAATACCTTCATTAACCATAAAGTGGCACTTCTCCCAATTCAAGACAAGATTAGTTTGTTCACATCTCTGCAAAACTCGATCAAGGTTGCTTAAGCAATCATCAAAAGAAGTTCCGTAAACGGAAAAATCATCCATGAAGACCTCGACAATCTTTTCACAAAAATTAGAGAATATAGCAGTCATACATCTTTGAAAGGTAGCAGGTGCATTACATAAACCAAAAGGCATACATCTATAAGCATAAGTTCCAAAAGGACAAGTAAAGGTGGTTTTCTCTTGATCAGATTGTGACACAGGTATTTGAGAGAAACCAGAATATCCATCCAAGAAATAAAAGTGTGTGTGCTTAGATAATCTTTCTAGCATTTGATCAATAAAAGGCAAAGGGTAATGATCTTTTCTAGTAGCTTTATTTAGTTTTCTAAAATCAATTACCATTCTATAGCCGGTAACAATTCTTTGTGGGATAAGTTCATTCTTATCATTAGGAACAACAGTGATACCTCCTTTCTTAGGGACACAATGAACGGGACTTACCCATCTACTATCAGCTATGGGATAGATTATACCTGCTTCCAGAAGCTTTAATATTTCAGTTCTTACCACTTCTTTCATCTTAGGATTCAATCGTCGTTGATGATCAACAACGGGTTTAGCATCAGGTTCCATATTGATCTTATGCTGACACAGAGTGGGACTAATGCCCTTAAGATCATCAAGAGTATATCCAATAGCAGCCCGGTGCTTCCTCAGAATTTTTAATAATCTTTCTTCTACATGTTCTGAAAGGTTAGCACTAATAATAATAGGATATATCTTTTTCTCATCAAGGTAAGCATATTTCAAAGTGGCATGCAATTGTTTCAATTCAAACATAGGATCACCTTTAGGTGGAGGAGGACCTCCTAGAGTTTCAATAGGCAAATTGTGCTTCAGGAGTGGTCGTTGTTCAAAGAAAATCTGATCTATTTCATTTCTTTCATGCAAGTGCATATCATTTTCATGGTCTAGCAGATATTGTTCTAGTGGATCAGTAGGTGGAACAACAACAGAAGCAAGACCAGTTATTTCATCCTTACTAGGTAATTCTTTATCACGAGGTTACCTACTAAACTTGGAATAATTAAAATCATGAGACACATCACCAAACTCAACACTGACAATTTCCTTTTGACAATCTATCTTGGCATTAACAGTGTTCAAGAAAGGTCTACCAAAGATAATGGGACAAAAGTCATCTTGTGGGGAACTAAGAACTAGAAAATCAGTAGGATATTTTATTTCCCACACAAAATTTCAACATCTCTAACAATCCCAAGTGGTGTGATGGTGTCTCTATTAGCAAGTTTAATAGTAACACCAATATCTTCTATTTCAACAGGTGCTATGCCATTCATGATTTCTTGGTATAAGGTAAAAGGAATAACACTCACACTAGCACCCAAATCACATAAGCCATGATAGCAATGATCTCCTATTTTAACTAAGACAACAGGCATGCCAACTACGGGTCTATGTTTATCTTTTTCATAAGGTCTGGCAATTCTAGCAGCTTCATCACAGAAGTAAATAACATGCCCATCAATATTTTTTTCCAAGAGATCTTTAACCATAGCAACACTAGGTTCTACTTTAATTTGTTCAGAGGGCTTAGGTGCTCTAATATTACTCTTCCGAACCACAGTTGATACCTTAGCATGTTCCTTTATCCTAACAGGGAAAGGTGGTTTTTCAATATAAGCAGTAGGCACAACTGGGTCAACATTGTAAATGATAGTTTCTTCTTTAGCTTTTACCGGTTATTTAATTTCTTATTTAATAGGGGGATGATATTTAAACCACTTCTCCTTAGGGAGACCAACGTGAGCAACAAATGATTCACAGAAAGAAGCTACTATCTCAGAGTCAAGTCCATATTTAGTGCTAAATTTTTGAAAAGCATCGGTATTCATAAAGGATTTAACACAATCAAACTCAAGCTTAATACCTGACTCATTACCTTCGTCGAGTTCCCAATCTTCAGAGTTGCATTTAATTCTTTCCAAGAGATCCCACTTGAATTCAATAGTTTTCTTCATAAAAGAACCAGCACAAGAAGTATTGAGCATGGTTTGATCATTATGAGAAAGCCGAGCATAGAAATTTCGAATAATAAGTTCCCTCGAGAGCTCATGATTGGGTCATGAATATAACATCGATTTAAGCCTCTCCCAAGCTAGAGAGATGCTTTCTCCTTCACGAGGCCAAAAATTATATATGAAATTCCGATCACGATGAACTAGATGCATAGGATAAAACTTTTGATGGAATTCCAATTGTAATCGATTCCAATTCCATGATCCAGTATCATCACATAGCCTATACCATGTCAATGCCTTTCCCTTCAAAGATAAAGGGAAAACCTTCTTCTTAACTTCATCTCCGGATAAATCTACAAGCTTAAATAATCCACAAATTTCATCCACACGTATTAGGTGCATATCGGGATGTTCAGTTCCGTCTTCTGCATAAGGATTAGCTAGCAGTTGTTCTAACATACCCGAAAGAATTTCATAACCAATATCTCAGTAGGTGCAGTAGGTTGAGGGGTAACTAATTGTGGTTCCGGTCGAGGTGAAGATACCCCGAATTTCATCTAGTCACTTTCGTCATGTTGGATTGATTCGTGTTCGCTACTTTAATAATTTGATATGTGGGTGGACCAGTGCTAAGGTGCTGTTCTTACTTTAACTAACAACCTACTTATGATTAACCCCCTCGCAAGCATCCGCAACTACAAGAAAAGTATTAAGACAAAGTCTAACCATAGCATTAAACATATGGACCCAAATAAGCCCCTTACGAAGTAGCGCATAAACTAGGGTTTAAGATTCTGTCACTCTAACAACCCATCATCTAATAAATACTGAAAGCACAATATGCTCCCTTGGTGGTTTTGATCATTCATGACAACATACAATGTCTCTTGGACTAATAGTTTTATCTAGTACATTTCAGATAAAGTCCATAGAGAAGGGATGGCAAAATGATTGTGGAGAGACACCACGGAGAAGAAGGAGAAGGATAATATTGGCAAAGCTTCAAGACTAGAAGTCTTTACATTTTACCTTGTGAGAAATCACTTTGAGTCATAGGAAAGCCAATACTATTAAAAGGGGGCGTGGTAAATGTTGGTGAACAAGATTCTCCACGTGCACAAGTGCTAGCCACCAAAAACACCCACAAACTCTTCCACAAAAGTCTATCAAAGCCAAACATCAAAATCGATGCCACCAAGAATTTCCATTCGGCCCTACCGATTTTCCATCCTAGACAGAGCCAAGCCAAACCCTAGCTTTTCGGTGAAACCGATTCTGAATCGGTGAAACCGATTCTGAATCGGTGGAACCGAGTTTGGGTGGCAAACCTTCTGTTGCCTAGTTACACAAAATCGGTACCACCGAGTTTGTTGTACCGGCACCACCGAGATTTGCCATCTGACCGTTGCCCACCTTTTTGGTGTCACTGAGAAGTTCATATCGGCCTCACCTAGATTCAAAAGTTGCTGCCTTTGGAGCAACTCGGTACCACCGAGTTTTACACTTCGGTGTCACCGAGTTGGTCACTTTAGGTGTAACGGTTAGATTTTCAGAGATGCCTATATATACCCCTCCACCACCACTCACTCAAAAGAGAAGCACTCAGAACAGTTCCCCACTTATCCTATCTAATTTTCTGAGAGAGAGCCACCTACTCATGTGTTGAGATCAAGCCATTCCACTCAAACTTGATTTCTAGCCTCCCCAAGTTGATTTCCACCCAATCAATCTCTTCCACCATAGCCAAATCTGTGAGAGAGTGATTGAGTATTGAGGAGACTATCATTTGAAGCACAAGATCAAGGAGTTCATCATCACTACCACATCTATTACCTTTTGGAGGGTGGTGCCTCCTAGATTGGTTAGGTGTCGCTTGGGAGCCTCCTACTTCGTGTTGTGGAGTTGAACCAAGAAGTTTTTAAGGGCAAGGAGATCGCCTACTTCGTGAAGATCTACCCTGAGTAAGGCTAGTCCTCCGTGGATGTAGGCCATCATGGAATAGACAAGGTTGCTACTTCGTGGACCCCTTGTGGGTGGAGCCCTCCGTGGACTCTCGCGACCGTTACCCTCCGTGGGTTAAAGTCTCCATAAACGTGGACGTACGATAGCACCACCTATCAGAACCACGGGAAAAATCTTCGTGTCCCTCATTGTGTTTGATCTTCCTATCTCAACTCCTTACTTCATGTGCAATGTCTTTACTTTCCTTTGCCATACTTATTGTCTTGCATGTGTTGGGTGTGCTAGACTTGTTTGAAATGCTAAAATCTGCCAACCATTAACCTTGGGAAAAGGCTAGGTTTTAATTTGTGCTTGTAGTCTATTCACCCCCCCCCCCCCTCTAGACATACACTTCTAGTGATCCAACAAGTGGTATCAGAGCGAGGTCTCCATAACCTTGGTTTAATCACCTTTGCAGGAAGATGGATGTGTCTAGTTTGGAGAGTTTGAGTTGTAGAGTGCCTATTCTTGATGGGGAGTACTATAGTCTATGGAAAGATGATATGCTTGATCTATTTGATAAATTCCATTTGAGCAAATATATTGAAAATCCCTATGTGCCTCCCATTGATGCCTTACATCCCACACACGAAGAGGAAATTGACATGCTTGGAAACCTTAGAGCCGTTAATCTTATCATTAGAGGTTTGCCAAGATTTGTGCTTAATCAAATGAAGAATTTTGAATGTGCTTATACTTTGTGGAATGATTTGGAGAAACGATATCCAAATTATTCATTAAGTAATCTTGATGAAATTCTTCATAAGACCATTGCTTTTCATGAGATGAAGCCTAGTGATCCAAACTTTGATAAATGCTTATTTGAGCTACGTGACCTTATGCATGCTAAAGGAGATGTCACCACTATTAGCAACATCGTTGTAGAAGCCATTCGCATACATAAATTTGAACATTTTCTTGGTCGAAATTCTAACGAATCTCTTGGTTTTTATGACGAGGAGATTTCGTCTGATGACGACAATGAAGAACATGGCTACTATGATGAGGATGAGATGTTTGACATCGAGTCTGCCGAAGCATTGAAGAGCCTAAGTCTCATGGCGAACTTCAAGGATTACATGTCCGGTGGAAAAGAGTGGATTCTCGACAGCGGGTGTACAGATCATATGACTGGCGATAAAGACATGTTTCAAGAGATCACACCTAATCAAGGACCACGGAGGTATGTGACCTTTGGAGACAACTCTAAGGGTAAGATACTTGGTCTTGGTAAGGTGGCCATATCTCGTGATAGTTCTATTCAAAATGTCATGCTTGTTGAATCTCTTGGCTACAATCTTCTTTCCGTATCTAGACTAGCGGACTTTGGTTTCGATGTGCTATTTACTAAAGTAGATTGCCGAGTGTTTCATTATGACAATCATAACATTTTCTTTACCGGTATTCGTAGAGGTGATCTATACATAGTCAATTTCACTAAGAAAGCTCAACCTCGCACTTGTCTTATTGCGAAATCATCTAAAGGTTGGCTATGGCATAGAAGGCTAGGATATGTAGGCATGCGCAATTTAGATAAGCTTATTAAGGGCGATCACATTCTTGGAGTTAAAGATGTTATCTTTGATAAAGATAGGCTATGTAGCGCTTGTCAAGCTGGAAACCAAGTAGGTGGAAGTCATCCGGTTAAAAATATCATGACTACTAGGAGACCACTCGAGTTACTTCATATGGATCTTTTTGGTCCCAATGCTTACAAGAGCCTTCGTGGAAATTCCTATGGTCTAGTTATAGTTGATAATTTTTCCAGATTTACGTGGGTATTCTTTCTTGATGATAAGTCGCAGGTTCAAAAGATCTTCAAGAACTTCACTCGCAAAGCGCAAAATCAATTTGAAGTGAAGATCAAGAAGGTTCGGAGTGACAATGGATCAGAGTTCAAGAACACCAATGTGGATACCTTTCTTGACGAAGAAGGTTATTCGCATGAGTTCTCGGCTACGTACACACCTCAACAAAATGGAGTTGTTGAGAGGAAGAACCGAACTCTTATTGAGATGGCAAGAACGATGCTTGATGAGTACAAGATGCCAAGACACTTTTGGGCAGAAGCCGTGGAAACAGCGTGTCATGCCACAAACCGACTCTACTTGCACAAGCTTCTCGGTAAAACGGCATACGAGCTACTCACCGGTAACAAACCCCAAGTTGGATACTTTCGGGTATTTGGCTCAAAGTGCTATATTCTTGACAAGCATCGTCGTTCTAAATTTGCTCCTAAGTCTCATGAAGGATTCCTACTTGGTTACGGATCGAACTCTCACACTTACCGTGTCTACAACAACTTCACTCGAAAAGTTGAAGAGACGGTAGATGTGAAGTTTGATGAATCTAATGGTTCGCAAGTCGAACAACTGCCAAATGATGTAGGAGATAAGGATCCTTCGGAAGCTATCCAAGACTTGTCCATCAGCAAGATTCGTCCCTTGGAGATAAAGGAGAGTACTTCATCAATCCAAGTGGAAGGTCCAACTTCGCGTCAAGGCGATCCGCAAAACGACATGGAAGCATCCACAAGCGAAACACGACAAGATGAAGAGGAGGAGGAAGTACATCATGAAGATCCACCACAACCTCCTTCACCACAACCTCAAGGAAACGACACCGACAACAACAACAAAGAAGAAGGAGATGATGATGATGAAGAAGCTCCACCATCTAACAAGCAAAAGCTACCCCGAGTTCGAGCAAGAGTGACCAAGAACCATCCCCTAAACCAAATCTATGGTGACATACAAACAAGGAGAATCACTCGCTCTAAAACTCGCTTAGGTAATTTCTGTGAGCATTATTCTTTCATCTCTAGCATTGAACCTTCGAAGGTTGAACAAGCACTTGAGGATTCGGATTGGGTGAACGCTATGCATGAAGAGCTTCGCAACTTCGAGAGGAACGAAGTGAGGACACTCGTGGAGAAGCCCAAGGATGAGCAAAACATCATCGGTACAAAATGGGTGTTTCGGAACAAGCAAGATGAAGACGGTCAAGTTGTACACAACAAGGCGTGTCTCGTAGCCCAAGGATACACGCAAGTCGAAGGTATGGACTACGGTGAGACCTATGCCCTCGTTGCTAGACTTGAAGCTATTCGAATTCTTCTTGCTTATGCCAATCACCATGATATCACACTTTACCAAATGGATATTAAAAGTGCATTTTTAAATGGAGAAATAGAGGAGGAGGTCTATGTTAAACAACCTCCCGGTTTTGTTAATCCTAAGAAACCTAACCACGTCTACAAACTTCGCAAAGCTTTGTATGGTCTTAAGCAAGCCCCTCGTGCTTGGTATAAGTGCCTAACGAAGTTTCTTATTGAAAAAGGTTTTGAAATAGGTAAAATTGACGCAACCTTATTCACTAAGAGAGTTAATGGTGAATTATTTGTGTGCCAAATATATGTGGACGATATTATCTTTGGATCTACTAACCCACATTTTAGTGAGAAATTTGGAAGGTTGATGTTAGAGAAGTATGAGATGTCCATGATGTGTGAACTGAAATTCTTTCTTGGTCTACAAATCAAGCAAACGAGAGAAGGTACGTTCATCTCTCAAACCAAGTACACCAAGGAATTAATCAAGAAGTTCAATATGCAAGAGTGCTAAGGTATGAAAACTCCCATGCCTACTAGTGGACATATTGACCTCACTAAGGAGGACGAACCGGTTGATCAAAAGGTTTATCGATCAATGATTGGTTCATTACTATATCTATGTGCCTCCCGTCCCGATATTATGCTTAGTGTGTGCATGTGTGCCCGATATCAAGCAGCACCTAAAGAATGTCATCTTATAGTTATGAAACGAATTGTGAGATACTTGATACATACACCAAACTTTGGCATTTGGTATCCCAAGGGATCTTCTTTTAATCTTGTTGGCTATTCCGACTCGGACTATGCCGGAGACAAGGTTGATAGAAAATCCACCTCGGGTACTTGTCAATTTCTTGGCAGATCTCTTGTGTCTTGGTCCTCACTTGGTATCTCTATCTACTGCCGAAGCTGAGTATATTGTTGCCGGATCATGTTGTGCGCAATTACTATGGATGACACAAACGCTTAAGGATTATGGAATCCATGTGAAAAATGTTCCATTGTTGTGTGACAATGAAAGTGATTAAGATTGGTCACAATCCCGTGCAACATTCTCCAACTAAGCATATTCAAGTTCGTCACCATTTCATTCGTGATCATGTTGCCAAAGGGGATATCAATCTTAAGCATGTTCGCACTAACAAGCAATTGGCTGATATCTTTACCAAACCACTTGATGAGAAAGTGTTTTGTCATTTGAGGAGTGAGTTGAACATCATTGATGCTTCAAACTTGAGCTAGACTCACTCGGATGCATTCAAGGGAATGAGCTTTCATGACCATTCCATGCCATCATTACCGTGAATATCATATAACTTCTATGCTCCCTTGTATTGCATCTAACCCCTTTTGTAGGTACTTGGAAGAACTACACTCCACAATATTGTCATCAACTCATATCATAAGCAATCTTGTCATGGCCAAGTATCCACAGCCCCTCTTTGATGATGGAAGGAAGGAGACAACAAAACATATCCTTGACATATACTTGTTATACTCAATTCTCAATTGGTATCATGTCATTTGGATATATCATGTTCTTCCTTGCATGACTAACTTTTGTAGGTGATAAGTGAACCAAAACAAGAAGGATTGCTCCCAACTCTAGATGAACTTCATCAACCTCAAGCATCCTCATCAAGTTCACCTACAAGCTACGTCATCAACATCACTCAAAGGTATGTACTCATATCCATGAAATGGACTTTACTCCAAGTCATGGGATAAAGCAACTCAAGCGATATGAAGACATTAAAATGCTTAAACGAAAAATGGTAACCCCATTTTGAGCTTAACGATGAGTATGACCTATGATCAAGTATTCTTGCTTGACTCCTTAAGTCAATATACTGTAACATAGGTGACCTAGTCACCGCTCATCATCTAGTTATGAGAAGTGAATGGAGAACTTTTATTGTGTTGATCTTTGACACATTCAATTCTAACCTAGATGAAAATTCCTTGCAAATCTTTTTAAAAAATTCATTACAAATGTTTCTGAAAATTCATTGCAAATCTTTCTGAAAATTCCTTGCAAATCCTTCTGAAAAACTGCTTTTGACAAAATAGCGAAGAACAATTTTGACAAGTTTCTGATTTTCTATCTCGGAGCCTCCAATCACAAAATCTCGGTCTCACCAATGTGGCAGTTACACTGCACAATCATACATCGGTGCTACCGATCACTTTTGCCTCGGAGCCACCGATTCCTGAAACTTTTATGCATTTTGTCTGCTCTGATTTTATGTCAAATCAATGATTCCAATGATAAAGGGGGAGAAAACATCAAATAGGAATATTATCAAATATTCTAGGATCCCTTTATCAACAGGAGGAGAAATCTTAAAGTTTTGAGAAATATTTAAGGGGGAGAAACATTGTTTTTCAAGGAACTCTTGTCTCAAATACTCTCAATGACCCTTATTCTCTAGGATCCCTCACAACTCAATGATTCCTTTTGTATCTGACCCTTTGTGACCCTTTTTGGAAATTAATGCCAAAGGGGGAGAGATATCAAAGCTTCAAGCTCATGCTCGTACCAAAGGGAGAGATATAACACTTAGGGGGAGAAACATCTAAGCATTTATGCTTCAGGGGGAGAGACTATCATGAAACAAAGAAGTGTGTATACTACTTGAAAAGAGATAGAAAGTTCAAGTATCCCTTCTAACATCAAGGGGGAGAAATATCAAGGATCCCTTATCACAAAAACACTTCTTAAGGAGAGAGAGAGAGCTGATTGTATTTGACTCTTATGATTGTCTTAGACTTTTCTCAGCCCTACCTACTCCCAATATCTACATGCTATGATTCAGGGGGAGAGGAAGATTTACAAAACCATTCTTAGGGGAGAAAGCTCTAAATGTGTTGGAGACATATCATTCTTAAGAAACTATTCTTCATATGTCTTCCATATCTTGGTATCCTTGGATTCATTTGCATTTGCACAATTAGAATACACTTGTGTTTCCTAACATTGTTTTCTCAAGTGTGTTTCTACTGTTAAAATGCTCAAGGGCCTCAAGGTAAGTATATGCATCATATCCTTGGTCAAGATGATCTCTTGCTTCTTGCACATATTTTTTGCAAGAGTGAGTCTTGAACATGGAATCACTCCATTCATATATATTTGATGCATATAGCCAAGATGTACATGACTTCTTATGTCCTTTCTACTATGTGTGTGTTCATGCATTCCAAAGCAACTATCCTTTAAAATAGATTGCACACATTTAGGGGGAGCTTGTACTAGTCATGTATCCTTCAAAGCTATCATAAATTTTTGCATATCTTTAATTAAAGCTTTGATTGTATGTTGTCATCAATTACCAAAAAGGGGGAGATTGAAAGCACAATATGCTCCCTTGGTGGTTTTGATAATTCATGACAACATACATTGTCTCTTGGACTAATAGTTTTATCTAGTACATTTCAGATAAAGTCCATAGAGAAGAGATGGGAAAAGGATTGTGGAGAGACCCCAAGGAGAAGAAGGAGAAGGAGAAGGAATAATATTGGCAAAGCTTCAAGACTAGAAGACTCTACATTTTACCTTGTGAGAAACCACTTTGAGTCATAGGAAAGCCAATACTATTAAAAGGGGTGTGGTAAATGTTGGTGAACAAGATGCTCCACATGCACAAGTGCTAGCCACCAAAAACACCCACAAACTCTTCCACAAAAGTCTGTCAAAGCCAAACATCAAAATCGGTGCCACCAAGAATTTCCATTCGGCCCTACCGATTTTCCATCCAAGACAGAGCCAAGCCAAACCCTAGCTTTTCGGTGTAACCGATTCTGAATTGGTGGAACCGAGTTTGGGTGGCAAACCTTCTGTTGCCTAGTTACACAAAATCAATACCGCCGAGTTTGTTGTATCGGCGCCACTGAGATTTTCCATCTAACCGTTGCCCACCTTTTCGGTGTCACCAAGAAGTTCATATCGGCCTCACCGAGATTCAAAAGTTGCTGCCTTTGGAGCAACTCGGTACCACCGAGTTTTACACTTCGGTGTCACCGAGTTGGTCACTTTAGGTGTAACGGTTGGATTTTCAGAGACGCCTATATATACCCCTCCACCACCACTCACTCGAAAGAGAAGCACTCAGAACAGTTCCCCACTTATCCTATCTGATTTTCTGAGAGAGAGCCACCTACTCATGTGTTGAGATCAAGCCATTCCACTCAAACCATATGAAACTTGATTTCTAGCCTCCCCAAGTTGCTTTCCACCCAATCAATCTCTTCCACCATATCCAAATCTGTGAGAGAGTGATTGAGTGTTGAGGAGACTATCATTTGAAGCACAAGAGCAAGGAGTTCATCATCACTACCACATCTATTACCTTTTGGAGAGTGGTGCCTCCTAGATTGGTTAGGTGTCGCTTGGGAGCCTCCTACTTCATGTTGTGGAGTTGAACCAAGAAGTTTGTAAGCGCAAGGAGATCGCCTACTTCATGAAGATCTACCCCGAGTAAGGCTAGTCCTCCGTGGACGTAGGCCATCATGGAATAGACTAGGTTGCTACTTCGTGGACCCCTTGTGGGTGGAGCCCTCCGTCGGCTCTCGCGACCGTTACCCTCCGTGGGTTGAAGTCTCCATAAACGTGGACGTACGATAGCACCACCTATCAGAACCACGGGAAAAATCTTCATGTCCCTCATTGTGTTTGATCTTCCTATCTCAACTCCTTACTTAATGTGCAATGTCTTTACTTTCCGCTGCCATACTTATTGACTTGCATGTGTTGGGTGTGCTAGACTTGTTTGAAATGCTAAAATCTGCCAACCATTAACCTTGGGAAAAGGCTAGGTTTTAATTTGTGCTTGTAGTCTATTCACCCCCTCTAGACATACACTTCTAGTGATCTAACAAATACTCCACAATGCATTCCCTTAGGCCCAAGGATGGTGAAGTTTCATGTAGTCGACGTTCACATGACACCACTAAGGGAATCACAACATACATATCATCAAAATATCGAACTCATATCAACTTCACATGATTACTTGCAACATGACTTCTCCCGTGACCTCAAGAACAAAGGTAACTACTCACAAATAACAAACATGCTCAAGATCAGAGGGGAATTCAACAGCATAATAGATCTGAACATATAATCTTCCACCAAATTAACCATATAGCAATCAACTACGCAAGGTAATCAACACTACTAGTCACTCACAAGTACCAATCTAAGGTTCCGGTACAAAGATTGAACACAAGAGATGAACTAGGTTTTGAGAGGAGATGGTGCTATTGAAGATGTTGATGAAGATTGGCCTCCCCAAGATGAGAGGGTGGTTGGTGATGATGATGGCTTCGATTTCCCCCTCCGGAAGGGAAGTTCCCCCGACGGAATCGCTCCGCCGGAGGGCAAAAGTGCTCCTGCCCAAGTTCCGTCTCGAGACGGCGGCGTTCCGTCCCGAAAGTCCTCCTCTGATTTTTTTAGGTTAAATCAGAATTTATACCGGAAGATGGGATCCGTAGGTAGGCCAGGTTGAGCACCACCCACCAGGGCGCGCCTGGGGGGCTGGCGCGCCCTGGTGTCTTGTGCTCACCAGGGTGGCCCCCTCCGGTAGTTCTTTGATCCAATATTTCTTATATATTCCACAAAAATTCCCCCTAAAGTTTCAGCTCCATTGGGATGTGCAGAACAGGTATCTCTGGCATGCTTTTTCAGGTCCCGAATTCCAGCTGCCGGTATTCTCCCTCTTTGTGTAAACCTTGCAAATTATGAGAGAAAAGGCCTTAGAATTACTCCCCAAAGCATTATTATGCATAAAAATATTATAAATAACAGTAGGAAAACATGATGCAAAATGGACGTATCAATCCTCACCATGCCTTTTTAATTTTTAGACAATCAAGAAGTTAACACCTCTTAATATCGACACTTCTATGAATCAACAATAATACAATCACACCTTTTTCATATTACCACATCAATATCATTAACCCACAATTTCTCTATATGTGCTACATGATGGTTTTGATTATCACTCATTGAATACCAATTATTTTTGGACTAGTCTTATGACCCATGCAAATTACCGTCACTATTTATTAACTCTCAAACTAATATAAGTGAAGAACGAGAGTGCAATTATTTCTATAAAATTTATACGGCACTGTGCTCAAAAAGATATAAGTGAAGTACTAGAGCAACTCCTAAGCTCAAAAGATATATGTGAAGCACATAGAGTATTCTAACAAATTATGATGAAGGTGTGTCTCTCTCTAACAGGTGTGTACAGCAAACAATGATTGTGGCAAACTAAAAGTAAACGCAAACAAAAGAAAGCGATGCACGAAGCAAAACTCATATCATGTGACGAATAAAAATATAGCTCCAAGTGACATACCGATGGATTGAGATGAAAGAGGGGATGCCTTCCGGTGCATCCCCAAGCTTAGATGCTTGAGTCTTCCTAGAATATTACCTTGGGGTGCCTCGGGCATCCCCAAGCTTAGGATCTTGCCGCTCCTTATTCCTGTGTCCATCATGATAACACCCAAAACTTGAAAACTTCAATCACACAAAACTCAACAAAACTTCGTGAGATCCATTAGTATAAGAAATATATCAAATACTTTAGGTACTGCTATAAATACCTAAGGAATCGGTATATCAATATTGTGTAAAAAGTTCAAGAATTTAGCACGCTCCAGAAGAGAACAAAATATTCTGCACTAGAGGCGAAAGTTTCTGTTTTTTGCACAGCATCAATTATTCTTATCATGCAAGTTATCCCAAAGGCTTTACTTGGCACAAACACTAATTAAAACATAAAAACACAATCATTATAGAGGCAATAATCATGTCATCACACCAAAACAGAAAATAAAAGGCAAAAATAAAGATAATTATTGGGCTCCCTCCCAACAAGCGCTATTGTTTTATGCCCTTAGCTAGGCATAATGCATAGTTTCAAGTGTTGTCATCTTTGACACTCCACCCATAAGTAGGTCTCATGATTTATTCATAAGGTGGTCTATCTTGTTCTAGGGAAGTGTTCCATCCCTTTCGTTAATGGGAATTGGAACCTTATGTTTCCCTCTTTCATGTCAATAATTGCACCTATAGTTCATAAGAAGGGTCTTCCAAGTATTATGGGACAAGTAGGATTGCAATCAATATCAAGTACAGCGAAATCTACAGGCACATAATTTTCATTTTCAATAATAAGCACATCATTAATTCTACCTAAGGTTTTCTTAATGGTAGAATCCACAAGATGCAAGTTTAGGGCAAACTCTTGCATACTAGTGAGACCAAGCACATCACAAAGAGATTTAGGTATAGTTGAAACACTAGCACCAAGGTCACACAAAGCATTGAATTAATATTTATTTATATTTATTTTTCTAGTAGGTTCCCACTCATCATGCAATTTTCTACGTATAGAAACTTCAAGCTCAAGTTTCTCATCATAAGCTTTTACCATAGCTTCTACTATATGTTCGGTAAAAGCTTTGTTTTGTTCATAAGCATTGGGTGACCTAATAATGGTTTGCAGCAAGGAAATACATTCTACTAAAGAGCAATTATCATAATTAAAGTCCTTGTAATCCAAGATAGTGGGCACGTCACTAGCTAAGGTTTTGACCTCTCCAAACCCACTTTTTGTCAGTTTTAGCATCAAAATCATCCCCCTCCAAGCAAATGGGACGCTCATTAACTAGAGTTGACTCATCTCGAGTCCCTTTACTATTTATATTCAGATAAGTAAACAAATATTCAATAGGATAAGTACTAATCATTTTAAGATCTTCATCATGATTCCGGTAAAAACCGGGTGAAAGAGTTTTTTCTAAGAATTCCCGCATAGCTTTCAACTTAGTGGTCCTTTCCTTAATTTCATTAATTGATACTTGGATAGATTTAATAGTCTCATTAAAATCATGCTTAGGTGGCAAAGTTTTAATTTTAAGAGTTTCTACATAAAGAGCAACTATATCCATGTTTTTAGCCAAAGCATCAATCACGTGCAATTTTTCTTCTACAATAGTGTTGAAAACTTTTTGAGAATTAACGAATTCTTTAATTGTATTCTCAAGATCAGAGGGTATCCTATTAGAATTTGCAGAAGAATTTCCATAAGAATTTCCATAGTTGTTAGAGGAATTACCGGGATACGGTCTAGCATTGAAATTTCCTCTATACGCATTGTTGTTAAAATTATTTCGCGAGATAAACTTCACATCAATAGAATCATTATTTTTCTCAGTCAAAGTAGACAAAGGCATATCATTGGGATCAACATGAGTATTTTTGCTAGCAGCCATATTCATAATAGCATCCACTTTTTCACTCAAAGTAGTGATTTCCTCAACAGAATTTACCTTCTTACCAGTTGGGGCTCTCTAGGTATGCCATTGAGAATAATTTGTCATGATATTGTACAGAAGTTTTGTGGCCTCTCCTAAGGTCACATCCATAAAGGTACCACCTGTAGCAGAATCTAGAAGATTTCTAGACACAAATTTTAGTCCAGCATAGAAGTTTTGGATAATCATCCATAAGTTTAAACCATGAGTAGGGCAATTTATTATCACCAATTTCATTCTCTCCCAAGCTTGTGCAACATGTTTTTGATCATGTTGTTTAAAATTCATTATTTTATTTCTAAGGGAGATGATCTTAGCGGGAGGAAAATACTTGGCAATAAAAGGATCTTTACACTTATCCCATGTTCCAATACTATCACGTGGTAAAGATGAAATCCAAGCTTTAGCTTTATCTCTTAGTGAAAAAGGAAATAACTTTAATTTCACAATATCATTATCCATGTCCTTTTTATTTTGCATATCACAAAGTTCAACAAAAGTATTAAGATGTGAAGCGGGATCCTCATTAGGACTTCCCGAGAATTGATCTTTCATGACAAGATTCAGCAATGCAGCATTAATATCAAAAGCCTCCGCACTAGTGGCGGGTAGTATAGGAGTACTAAGAAAATCATTGTTATTAGTATTTGAGAAGTCACGCAACTTAGTAGTATCTTGAGACATGGTGACCGAACAAGCAAAGTAACAAGAAGGACAAGGAAACTAGCAAGCAAAAGAGTAAACTAGTAGCAAGCAAAGATAAATATTTTTTATTTTTATGATACAAACTAAATATAACATCAAATAAAAAGAAGAACAAGTTAATGATAATTTGTGTGAAGTTACTTGATAGTTGGTGATGATATTCCCCGGCAACGGCGCCATAAATCCTTCCTGATACTTGTGATCTGCATTGGGTTTTCCGTGAAGAGGAACAGGTACTTGCAGCACAATATGGGTAAGTATTTCCCTTAGTTATGAAACCAAGGTTTATTGAACCAATAGGAATATCAATCCTCAACCGTCTTCAGCGGCTGCACACAAAAGAGCACACAACTTGCACCCAATGCGGGCAAGAGGGTTGTCAATTCCCTTGATCTCGTTATTTGCCAGCAAGTGAGTTGTGTAGATAATTGTGGATAATTGTAAATTGCAAAATAAAATAAAAAGTAAATAATGACAGCAAGGTTTTGTAGCTTATATATATATGTGATGAATAGACCCAGGGGCCATAGTTTTCCGTAGAGGCATCTCTCATGAAAATAAGCATATGGTAGGTAAACAAATTACTGTTGGGCAATTGATAGAAAAGCGGATAGTTATGTGATTTTCATGGCAATGATCATGTGTATATAGGAATCACATCCATAAACAAATAGGCTGACTCCTGCCTTCACCTATTACTATTAGTCCACTCATCGACCGCTATCCAGCATGCATCTAGAGTATTAAGTAAAACAGAGTAATGCATGAAGAACAATGACATGATGTAGACAAAGTAAACTCAAGAAATATGAATAAACCCCATTGTGTTATCCTTAGTAGCAACAGCACAAAGACACAACTTGTACCCTTCTGTCACTTGGATATAGAAATGCGTCAGGTTGAACCTACTACAATGCACCTCTCTCACTGAAGAAAGATCAATCAACCTGGCCAAAGCAAATCAATAGATCAGAGAGAATTACGAAGCTATGAGGATCATGCAAATAAGAATCATAATAATGAGGTTTGACTCAAATACTTTTCATGAATAATCTGAACATAAACCCACAATTCATCGGATCCCTACGAACGCACCATACAAAAGAATTACATTGGATAGATCAAAGCGAAGATGTGGTGATCATTGTATAGAAGATCAAGAGAGAGAGAGAGAGAGAGAGAGAGATTGCCATCTAGGTACTAACTACGGACCCGTAGGTCTGTGGTGAACTACTCACACATCATCATGAGGGCAGCAAGGTTGATGAAGAGGCCCTCCGTGATCGATCCCCCCTCCGGCAGGGTGCCCGAACGGAGCTCCAGATGGGCTCGTGGCGGAACAGAGACTTGCGGCTGCAGAAAAATTGTTTCGGGACTGCCTTTAGGGTTTTTGGAATATATGAGAATTTATAGGCCGGAGAACGGGGTCAGGAGAGCCACGAGGGGCCCACAAGCCATCTGGGCGCGGCCACCCCCCTGGCCACGCCTGGTTGGCTTGTGGGGCCCTCGTGTGGCCTCCAACCTCCTTCCAAAGCTTCCAGGTCTTCTTTTGGTCCAGAAAAAATCATAAAAAAGTTTTGGGGCAATTGGACTTTGTTTGGTACTGTAAACCTGAAAAGTGAAAAACATGCAGAAAACAAAACCTGTCACTAGGCACTGGGTCAATAGGTTAGTGCTCAAAAATAATATAAATTGGTAAATAAATACCCAAAAAGTATCCTAGAATGATAATATAATAGCATGGACCAATCAAAAATTATAGATACGTTGGAGATGTATCATCCTACAAAACTCTGCGCTTGGAGGCCCAACAGAGTCTACAAGAATAAAGTTGTGTAGTAGACATCAACATCGCCCACATGGATGAGGATATGGATCATGACATGGAGGAAGAGGACCCTCTCCAGTGGCTCAGTACCGGCGCCTATGAGGACATAGTGATGAGTCAGCCATATGAGCATGAGTCGGAGCTGGAACGTCCTCGGGAGTGCAAGAAGTCTTTGTTCATGCAAGCCTCGCAGGACACCCCTCCCGATGCCGCCTCAACCCAAGCTGAACTAAGCCAAGTTCATGCAATACTGAGCCTGACAAGACTAGGGGCGGTGGTCAGACAGGGTCTGACAGACCCACCAGCACCTAAGCCCCACCAAGAAGAAGCAGAGGAAGAGACCGGCGAAGAAAGTCTCGAGTGCCGCCAAAGCTGCCAAAGTGTCTTCTAGCAACCATCGGCCTCCGCAGACCCGGGTTGCGGATAGTGTACCGATGAAAGGTGCGCCGTCTATCCATATCGTGGGAGAGCCAATGTTACCGGAGGATGCGCTAGCCGCCATAACAGGGGATCTCAGGAGACTGCATGACCATGTGCTACCGACGGAGACAAGCCTTCTTGCCTTGAATGATCCAGGATACCCGCTTTATATGGTCCATGTGCCGTGTCATGGCAAGGAGTACGTCCACGATTGCCCTGCGGACCTGTTCTTCTTGTGATTTGACTACATCTTCGAGATATTTCTAATGAGGCGGCTCAATTTGACGTTCATCCGGCTTTATGCGCTGCATATGAACTTCATCGCCATGAGAGAGAAAATCAGTGGTCTTGCAGTCGCGGACCCGTACTACATGCATGAGGGCTTCTTGTCAAATGACGAAGCCAACAGTAAATATGCGATGGAGTACATCAAAGAGTTCATGGTCAATAATAAGGACAAGGAAGTGATTATTGTACCTTATCATCCCGGGCTGGTCATCCGTGGATAGCCACTATAGCACATGCATCCTTTCGTGCATTTCAATCACTACTTTGCATGCATGGAGGCTAAATTGATCGTGTATTTATTTTGCGCAGCGACGAGGGCGCCATTCTCATCGTTTTTTACCAGCGTTGCCCCCACGCTCAGAATTTGGACCCGTCCATGACCATAAAGAAGAAAGATTACACAGACATCAAGTATGTTCTATACAGAGCTCTCCTGGGCTTCAGCATGCGGGGTGGCATCATCCAATTCAAGAAGACATATAGGGGCACGGTGTCTGTCGGCCATAAGTCGACTCACTTCTCCTGCGCCCAGCGACCGGCAACAAGTAATAAGGATGGATTCTACGTCATCCATCTAATGCTGGAGTACATAAGGGATCAGCAGGCACTTCGCATGACATCTTCATCCGATGCCCATATCCAAAGATGGGCCGAAGCCTTAAGAATCGTACCGGGTCATCAATTACGAAATGAATTCTACCGCATCCAGCATGAAATTGCGTTGATCATCATGAAAGACTTCATCGAAGAGAATGGGATGTTCTACGGCGGCTGTCGTCGTTTTCTTATGACAGATGCCATGGGGTGGCTTATCGAGAGTGGTTGGGGCCGAAGGACGCCGTCGGGCTCCGGGAGCGGGATTAGGCACAAGCGGTGAGGGACACATGATGTACCCAGGTTCAGGGCCCTTCGGGGGAGGTAATACCCCTAGTCCTGCTGGTCTGGTTATATGGTGGGTGATGTTACAATGGTGCTCCTTGAGCTGCTCGTCTAGAGGTGGAAGAAGGGGCAGCCGGCCCCTCTTCCCTTGCTACATGGGAGTGTGAGTGAGTATAAGACGGGGCGAACGCCTCCGTGCATGTCTGCCTGCCCGATGCATGGGGGCCTCGGGGGGTTTTATAGGCCAACCCCCCGGCTTACAATATTCCTTAAGGTACTAAGAGGGGGGGCGGCTGGCAGTCTCTCCAGCCGGCCAGGGGGCCCGCCGGTCGGGTCGTCTTGTCGCCTGTAGGGCCCACCGGCTGCACGGTCCCATCGCCAGCTGGGGCCCGCCAACCGGCTCTTCCATTGGCCCGCGCTCACCTGCCGCGGCACAAGCTGCCCCGCCCGGCGTCGTCTTGCACCAGCCGGCCGAAGTCAGCGGTACGGCCGGTAGCGCTGTAGCCACGCCGGGGCAGGTAGCGGAGTGGACGGCGGCGCAACGGTACTGTGGCTCTGCCGGGTATAAATCAGCCTTCGGTCAGTGGTACGACCGCCTGGACTGTAGCCATGCGCGCCTGTGCGTCAGCAGCCGTTGTAGCCACATCTGAGTCCGTCACGGGGGTCGCGTCCTGTCAGCGTACTTGGCCGTAGCGGGAGGGGACAGATACCTGCCCGTCCAAAGGTCGGCGGGTAGGCTAATCGTGTAGCGGCCGGGCGTGCCCGGGCGAGGGCCAGGCGGCCGGCTCCTGTTCAGCCGGCCGTGGACCAGCCGGCCAAGGGGTCTGCCGGCCGCCGCCTGCCGGCCTCGGACCAGCCGGCCATGGGGCAGCCGGCCAGGGAGCCAGCCGGCCGCGAACCAGCCGGCCGCGTAGTTTTTCTGAAAAGGACTTGAACTCCCTCGTCTTGGCATACCCAGGGGTAACAACCCCGTCAGTAGTCCCCGAAGCCGGCGGGGGCCCGCGTCCGCTCGACGAGGGGCAGCCGGCGGCTTCATCCAGCTATGCTTGCCCGTTGCGTCGGGCTGGTCAGGCAGCTGCGCCGGCAACCGCCCCCGACGCCTCGGGTCCCGTCGCGCCGCCTCGGGTCCCGTGCCGTTCTGACGCGCGCCACGCGGGGCGTGATGATGCTACGGGTCCCGCGCCTGAGGCCCGACGGGATGCCTTCCTGGGCCTAACCCGCTAGGCCACGGGCCTAGCTCGGTAGGCCTCGGGACGCAGGCCGGGATCCACTGCGCCCGGACCCCCGCGGCCGCGACATGCGGCGCCCACGTTCCGCGGATACCCCGGGGGAATGGGCGCAGTTAATCCCCATGTCCCCCGGGCGTCACCCCGTATTTATAAGGGGAGGGGGAGGGGCGGAGGCAGTTCACACGCCCCTCTCCCCCTCGTCTTCCTCCTCTCGCGCAGTTCACCGCTCGGACCCGCGTCGCTGCTCCACTCGTCTTCTTCCTTGCGCTCGATCGCCACGGAGATGGCCGACGGACCATCCGGCAGTTGGGGCGGATCCTTCATCACCGAGGAGGACATCGCGCACCTCCGCCGCGCCCGTATGCTGCCGTCGGAGGATCGTGTCGCCGCCCGTCCGCCGGGCGGCGAGGTGGTGCCCGAGCCCCAGGAGGGGGAGTACGTGGTCTTCGCGTGGCACTTCTCGCGCGGCTTCGGCCTGCCGGTGAGCCAATTCTGCCGCTTCTTCATGGACACGTTCGATCTCCAGCCGCACCACCTCGGGCCCAACTCCATCCTCCAGCTCTTGAGCTTCGTGACGCTCTGCGAGGGTTACCTCGGCCTCCTCCCCTTCGTGGAGTTGTGGAGGAAACTCTTCTACCTCAAAGCCCTGAGGAACGAGGATGAGCCGTATGCCTGCGGGGGCGCGGTGATATGCGTCCGGGGCCCATTGTTCCCCCGCATTACCCTCATCGAATCCGTCAAGAGGTGGAATCGGATGTTCTTCTATGTGAAGAACGTCGACCCGGCGCGGGACTACATCCGGCTGCCGGCTTTCATCAACGCCCCGTCGTCGGGGATAAACTGGACGGGCGAGGGGCCGCCTGGAGATCTGGTCGCAGAGCTAGGCCAGCTCAAGACCATGAAGGCCGGTGAGGGGCTGGTTGCGGCCGACCTGGTGGCCGCCTTCATCGACCGCCGGGTCCTGCCCCTGCAGCAGAGGCCGCACCGGATCTACGACATGTCGGGCCGGCGGGACCCCTGCCGGATATCCACCTTCGACCTGACGACGGCCCAGGTGGCGAGGCGGGCAAACACCGTCACCAACTTCAAGCTGAAGCCGGGGACTTGGAGGTTCGGCAAGCTGCCGTACAGCCGGCACGACCCGGCGCCCCTGGTATGCCCTGACGCGGTAACTTTCTTCCTTCTCCGTTTTTTCAGCCGGCCACCTCTTGCTCACTTCGCCGTGGTGACCGCAGCATTTCGTTCGACAGAACACGCCGGACGGCCCGCACCCCAGGGTGTTCCAGGCGGAGCGCGCCGAATCCGACCCGGAGGACTTCGAGCTGGGGGGGCGTCGAAGAAGGAGCCGACTCCTTGGGAGAGGTCGAGGCGGAAGGGACGATGGGTAACCCGGGAGCCGGCGGGTCCCGAGCGGCTGGCGAGTTCCCCTCCGGACCCTCGATCAAAGATTGGACTGACGACGATGACGATGATGATGATGTCCGGATCTTGGACGCGCCTCCCCCAACAGCTCGCCGGGAGCCATGCGGACGGAGCGAGGAGCGGCCGGCTCATGGCCAGACGGCCGAGGCCTCTCGTCGGGAGAAGAGGCCAGCCGCGGGGCAGCCGTCGACACAGCCGCCGGCTCGCAAGAGAGCGCGAGCGGCTGTTGCGAAGCCGCCGGCCCGGGCCAGGCGGGTCCCCCCCGTCGTCGCCGGGTAAGTATTTCTTCTGGACCCTTATTGGTTTTTTAGGGTTTGTGAGCCGGCAAGCGCCTGAGGCCCTGTCTTCTGTCTGCTCCAGGGATGCCATCGAGCTCCACGACACGGAGTCGGCCGCCGGCCCGGTGGATGCCGCCAGCCTGCAGGCGCAGGAGCACGCGGCCACGGCGCGGGAAGAGAAGAGGCGGCTCGCGGAGGTGCGAGCCGCGAAGGTAGGGGCGAAGGGAGCGCCCTCGCATTCGGGGGCCTCGAGCAGCGGGAGGCAGAGGCGGTCCACCGACCCGGAGCGCGCGACGGACTCCGCGGCGGAATCGATGCGGAGGTCGATGCCACCGTCGTGTGAGCGGCGGGAGCCGGCCGTGGAGACGGCCGTGGCCCCGCCCGCGGCGGAAGTGACCCGGCCGGCGGGAGCAGTCCCCGAGCCGGCTCCGGAGACGGTCCAGCGGGGGGAGGTGGTGGTGACCTCTTCTGCCATCGAGCCGGCTGCGGCGGGCGTGCCTGTCGCCCCGGCCGTGCCGGAGGCGGCACCGGAGGCACCGGCTGGCGGGAGGGGCGAGCCGTCCCAGCCGGCTATCGAGCCGGCCCGGCAGGGGGGTGGAACCGGTGGTGCCGGTCGTGGAGGAGCCCGAGGCCAGCTCCCGAGCCTTGGTGGTCACCGCCAACCCTCCGCCGGCTGCTGCCGTGGTGGACGCCGGGTCGAGCGGTGGGTCGAGCTGGTCGAGGAGGACCATGCTGGACGTGATCCGGGACTGGGAGGCGCCGATTCTCATCCCGGCCGCTCCGGCCCCGCCAGCCGACGCCCCGGCCCTTGCTCCTGGGGAGCCAGGCCGCATTATGGCGCACTGCCGCGAGGGGCTGGCCAGGTTCGCGGAGGCCGCCAAAAGCAATTTTCGGCGCGTGGAGGAGGCGGTGGAGGTGAGACTCTTCTGCCTTGCGTTAAATTTTCAGTGGGGGTGCGCGAGCGCACCCACTGGGTGTAGCCCCCGAGATTCGGGCCGGCTGCGCGGCTGCGTGGCGGCCGGGCCGGATTTAACCCTTTCTTGCTTGTCTAACTTCTTGTTTCATGGCGCGGGGCAGGCCGAGAACGCCAGGCGGCAGGCGCTCTTCGATGAGGCGGTCCTTATCCACAACCGCAGCAAGCTCGGCTACTATCGGGTCCAGGAGGAGTTGAAGAAGGCGCAAGGTATGTTTATTCCAGTGGGGGCGCGCGAGCGCACCCATTGGGTGTAGCCCCCGAGAGTCGGGCCGGCTGCTCGGCAGCCGGTCCGACTCTTCTGCGTTTGAGTAGCTCATGCTTGGTTTTTGCGTAGAGGAGCTGGTCCCAGTTCGGCTGAAGAGGGACGAGCTGGCCTCCGAGCGGGACCGGCTGGGGCAGGAGCTCCAGGCAGCCACGTCGGAGCGGGACCGGCTGGGCGGCCTGGTTGCTGATGGTCAGGCGGCGCGGGAGCGCCTGACTGCAGAGCTGCAGCGGGAGGTGGCTGCCCGGGAGGACGCCGCCAAGCAGGCGACCGACGCCATCCAACGGGCCACTGCTCTACAGGACAAGGTGGATCGCCTCAAGGGAGAGCTCGAGACGCGCGGGGTCGCCCTTGCTCAGATGCAGGAGGCGCTGGAGAGGGAGAAGAGCGCAGGCCTTCAGTTCGCCCTTGAGATGGACGAGGCCTTCCAGCGTAAGTTTTGATTTCGAGTTTCTTCCTTTGCCGACCCGCTTCGACTTGCTTTTTGTCTTGTTTGTTGATTCCTCTCTTTCCCTCTATACCGGTTCCCGGAGACCCAGCGCAGCGCCGAGCGGGCCGTCGCGGAGCACCGGGAGTGCCTGCGGCAGCGTGGGCAGGAGGTCGAGGAGCACGCCGGCTGGGACGTGCCGGAGCTTGCGCTGGCCGTCGAGAACCGGCTAATCCATGTCCAGCGCTGCATGGAGCGGCTCCTTACGGCCGGCAAGGAGGTGATTTCGGCCCTCTAGCCGGGTCGTGGGGCCCCGGAGGGCCGCGTGGCGCTGTGGCTGGAGAATGCGGCGGCCCGGATCGAGGTTTGGAAGGCGTCGGCGGCCCGTTCCGGGGCGCAGATGGCCCTCCGGTTTTTCACCTCGTGGTACCCCGGCGTCAACCTGGACCGGCTGGTCACAATGCGCGAGGTTCCGGAGGCGGAGCGGGCTGCCCGCGAAGGCGCCCTGGTCCGCCAAGCCAACGAGCTGGCGTCGTACGTCGACCTGGACGAGCTTCTGCCGGCGCTGGGCGAAGACGGGGAGCCGGTCGCCGAGGACTCCTTCGGCAACCCTCAGGGCCCTGAGGACGACGAGGTCGCCGACGAGAGCACCGACTCCAGCACCGGCAGCGACACCGAGGCCATGGAGGAAGAGCCGGCTGGCGGTGCGCCGGAGGCCTAGGCGCCCCTCCTTTTCTTTTGCTGTGTCCGTTCTTTTCGCTGCAAGACTTGTTTAATATGCATTTCCACCCACTGGGGGGTGTATTGTAAAGAACCCTTGGCCTGCGGCCTTTTGCTTATGAATTTTCTTGAAGACTAGAACGTTTGCGTGCCGGCTCCTCCCCTTCCTTTTACCTTCCGACTCATGTTTCGTGCACAGGTTCCTTCCGGCATCCGCCCCCCCCCTGTCAGCCAGCCGGGAGCCGGTCTGGGACAAGGACGGGGCATCGTCCTTGGGGAAAACGAGCGGGCCTTGGAGTCGTCCGGCTAGGGTTGGGGCGAGCCGGCAGAGGCTGGTTTCTAGAGGTAACACGGTCTGGTTGGGCCTGTCCGGCTACTAATCTTCAAGAGGCGTTCGCGTGGTAAGTTTCTTTCTACCCCATGGTTCCGCCAGCCGAACAGCCGGGGGCCGGTCTGTGGCTGGGTAGGTAGGGTAGGAAAGGGTTGCTTGCCCACGCTACTTGTCTGCTTCGGAGAAGAGCCGGCGAGCCCCCGGGCCAGGGAGCCGGACCCGGGTGCCCTGCTTAAAAGAATGACAAGCCTTCGATGGAATTTGAAAAAGGGGTGTGCCCCAAGTGCCGGCTTGGGGCCCCCGTTGCATTCATTGAGTTCCAACGGAAGGGAAGATACATACATACACGGTTTTTTTTCCTTAGCAGTAGAATGGTCGAAGGAATGTCGCGTTCCATGGGCGCTCCGTTTCCTCGCCGGAGGCATCTCTTTTGCGCTTCTGCGACTTCTGGGCATCTATCAGGTAGTAGGCGTTGTTGTGCAATGCCTTGCTGACGATGAATGGGCCCTCCCATGGGGAGGACAGCTTGTGCTGGCCGGCAGTTCGCTGAATCCGTCTGAGCACCAGGTCCCCCTCGCGGAAAGAGAGGGGCCGGATCCGCTTGCTGTGGTAGTGCCGGAGCTTCTGCTGGTAGATGGCCGTCCGGCTCAGGGCCAGCTCGCGTGCTTCTTCGAGTAGGTCGACGCTGTCTTCTCTCGCTTCCTTCGCATCTTTCTCTGTGTACAGGGTAACCCGAGGCGAATCGAACTCGATGTCAGTGGGGATGATCGCCTCGGACCCGTATACTAGAAAGAAAGGGGTGTAGCCGGTCGACCGGTTGGGCGTGGTCCTGAGGTTCCAGAGGATGGCCGGCAGCTCGTCGACCAAGCAGCCGGCCGACCGTACGAGGGGTGCCACCAGCCGAGGCTTGAGGCCGGCCAGGAGCAAGCCGTTTGCCCTCTCCGCCTGGCCGTTGGACTATGGGTGGGCTACCGACGCGAGGTCGAGCCGTATGCCCTCCTGGGAGCAGAAACGTGCCATCGCGCCTTTGGCGAAATTCGTGCCGTTGTCGGTGATGATGCTATGGGGAACGCCGTAGCGGACCGCGACATCCTTGATGAACCGGACGGCTGTGGGGCCGTCCAGTTTCTTGATGGGTCTGGCTTCGATCCACTTGGTGAACTTGTCGACAGCCACCAGTAGATGCGTCATGCCGCCTCGGGCGGTCTTGAAGGGTCCTACCATGTCCAGCCCCCAGACGGCGAAGGGCCACGAAAGTGGGATGGTCTAGAGGGCAGTGGCCGACAGGTGGCTCTGCGTGCTGAAGCGTTGAGACCCCTCGCACTTGTCGACCAGTCGCTTAGCCTCTTCCAAGGCCGTCGGCCAGTAGAAACCGTGGCGGAAGGCCTTGGCCACCAGGGTTCTAGAGGTGGCGTGATGCCCGCACTCGCCCTGGTGGATGTCGAGGAGGATTTCTTGCCCCTTCTCCGTCTCGACGCAGCGTTGGAACACGCCGGTGGTGCTGCGATGGACGAGCTCGCGGTTGATGATGCTATAGGCCGGGGCGCGGCGTTGGATCTGCCGGGCCTTGTCTTCGTCAGGGGGTAGCTCTCCGTGCAAGAGAAAAGCCAGAATGGGCTGGGCCCACGAGGGGGCCGAGACGAGAGCCGGCTCGGGCTCGAGTGGGGTGTCGGGGGCAGCCGGAGCCGGCCCGTCAGTCCCCGGGACCGGCTCGCCAGTCCCCGGGACTGGGACAGTGGGGGGTGCAGCGATCGCTGTCAGGACGGCCGTAGAGTCAGAGCCAACCGCCGCGGGGGCGCCGGATGCCGGAGCCGGCGGCGTTGGGGTCGTCGCCGGAGCTGTTGGCGCCGGCAGGGCAGCCGGAGCCGATGGTGCCGGCAGAGCTACCGGAGCAGCCGGTACGAAGATAGACTCCGATTCGGGGGAAGGCTTGATAGAAGGCTTGAGCAGCTGTTCGAGGGAGACGCCGGCTGGGATGGCCTGCCGGGTGGAGCCGATTTTTGCCAACGTATCGGCCGCCTCGTTGTCCGCTCGGGGGACATGGTGGAACTCACAGCCCTCGAAGGAGCCGGTGAGCTACTGGACGAGGAAGCGATAGCTGGCCATGTTGGCGTCCCTGGCGTTCCATTCGCCAAAGACCTGCTGTACCACGAGGTCGAAGTCGCCAAAGCAGATGATGCACCGTATCCCGATCTCCTTGGCGAGCCGGAGGCCGTGGACGAGCGCCTTGTACTCGGCCACGTTGTTGGAGGCGGCGAAGAGGATCTGGAGCGCGTACTTGAGCTGGTCCCCCTTAGGGGACGACAAGACGATGCCGGCTCCCAGGCCGGTTCGCATCTTCGAGCCGTCGAAGTGCATGCGCCAATTCGTGGAGTCCGAGGGAGGCGGCACGAACTGGTTCTCAGCCCAGTCGACGAGGAAATCCGCCATGGTCTGTGATTTGATGGCGGTGCGCGGCTCGTACCGGATCTCGTGGTCGGCGAGGGCGATGGCCCATTTGGCGATCCGGCCGGTCGCGTCCCGGTCGCTCATGATCTCGTCGAGCGGGGTCGTGCTCACCACGGTGATGGTGTGCTCCTGGAAGTACTGCTTGACCTTCTTGGCGGCAAAGTATATGTCATAGCACATCTTCTGGTAGTGGGGGTAATTCTGCTTGGAGGCGGAAAGGACCTCGCTGAGATAGTAGACGGGGCGCTGGACCGGGAGCGCTTTGCCCTCTTCTGGCCGCTCCACCACCAGCACGACGCTGACCACGCGGGTGGTGGCCGCGATGTACGCGAGCATCGGCTCCTTCTCAGCCGGCGCCGCCAGGATGGGCGCGGTAGAGAGCATGCACTTGAGGTCGCGGAACGCCGCATCCGCCTGGTCGGTCCACTCGAACTTGGGTGACTTCCTCATGAGCTGGTAAAGAGGTAGCGCTTTCTCGCCCAGCCGGCTGATGAACCGGCTGAGCGAGGCAAGACAGCCGGCGAACTTCTGGATGTCGACGAGCCTGGGCGGCTTGTGCATGCGCTCGATGGCTCTGATCTTCTCCGGGTTAGCTTCGATCTGCGGGCGGACACGAAGAAACCCAGGAGCTGGCCGGCAGAGACGCCGAATACGCACTTTTCCGGATTCAGCTTGATCTTGTATTCACGCAAGTTGGCGAAGGTCTCCGGAGATCGTCGAGGAGGCTGAAATGCTTCTTGGTCTTGACGACGATGTCGTCCACGTAGACGTGGACATTCCTGCCGATCTGCGGCAGGAGGCACTTCTGCATGCAGCGCTGGAAAGTAGCGCCTGCATTCTTCAGGCCGAAGGACATGGTGATGTAGCAGTAGGCCCCGAAAGGGGTAATGAATGAGGTCTTCAGCCGGTCGGCCGGATCCAGCTTGATCTAGTGGTAGCCTGAGTAGGCGTCCAGGAAGGACAGCAGGTCGCAGCCGGCCGTGGAGTCGATAACTTGATCGATCCGTGGCAGGGCGAATGGGTCCTTGGGACATGCCTTGTTCAGGCTCGTGTAGTCGATACACATGCACCACGTCTTGTTTTTCTTTAGCACCAGGACTGGGTTGGCCAGCTAGTCCGGGTGGAACACTTCCATGATGAAGCCGGTTGCGAGCAGCCGGGCGATCTCCTCTCCTATGGTACGCCGCTTCTCCTCGGAGAAACGGTGCAGAGGTTGCTTGACCGGCTTCGCATCCAGCCGTACATGAAGTTTGTGCTCGGCGAACTTCCTCGGAACACTCGGCATGTCTTTTGGAGACCATGCAAAGATGTCCCGATTCTCACGAAGGAAGTCGACGAGCTCGCCTTCCTATTTGCTGCTGAGGTTGGCGCCGATGGTGACGCACTGCTTGGGGTTGCCGGGTCGAGAGGCACCTGCCTGGTGTCTTTGGACGGCTGGAACGATGCCTCGCCGGTTGTTTGGGACGGGGGAGCCGGCACGGCCGGCGCATTGGAGGCGTGAGCCACGAGCCGGTCGAGCTGCCGCTTCTCCTCCGCTATCTCCAGGGCCTCGGCCAGCCGGCTGTCGTCGCGGGCGCACTCGATCGACATCTTGTAGTTGCCGGCGATGGTGATGATGCCCTTGGGACCCGGCATCTTGAGCTTGAGGTAGGCGTAGTGGGGGATCGCCATGAACTTGACAAGGGCCGGCTGGCCCAGCAGCGCATGGTAGGGACTGTCGAGGTCCACTACCTCGAACCAGACCGGCTCACGGCGGAAGTGGCTCTGGTCACCGAAGAGGACGTCGAGCTCGATCTTGCCGATGGGGGCGCAGGACTTTCCCAGCACGATGCCGTGGAAAACCGTCCGGCTTGCTCGCAAGTCCTTCTCCTTGAGCCCCAGCTTGATCATCATGTCGCGATAGAGGATGTTGATGCTGCTGCCTCCGTCGACCAACACCCACGAGAAACGGCAGGTGCGCCTCTCGGAGACGATGGTGGGGTCGAGGACGAGGGCGTGGCTGCCCGGGTTCGGCATTATGGCCGGGTGGTCCGCCCGGCTCCAGGTGACCGGCTTCTCAGACCAATGCATGAACTGGGGGACTGAGGGGGCGACGGCGTTCACCTCGTGCCGGTGCTGGCGCACGCTGTGTTTGTCGGTTGCTTCACTGGTGAAGACGACGTAGGACCCGTCCGTCGCGGGGGTCGCGTCCTGTTAGCGTACTTGGCCGCAGCGGGAGGGGGCGGATACCTGCCCGTCCAGAGGTCGGCGGGCAGGCTAATCGTGTAGCGGCCGGGCATGCCCGGGCAAGGGCCAGGCGGCCGGCTCCTGTTCAGCTGGTCGCGGACTAGCCGGCCAAGGGGTCTGCCGGCCGCCGCCTGCCAGCCTCGGACCAGCCGGCCAGGGAGCCAGCCGGCCGCGAACTAGCTGGCCGCGTAGTTTTTCTGAAAAGGACTTGAACTCCCTCGTCTTGGCATACCCAGGGGTAACAACCCCGTCAGCGGCCCAATATCGTGGCTGACGTCCGAACCAGCATAGCCCTACACCAAGCTTGGGTGCATCCTCCCGGATATGGACGGATGGGACGAGTGCACTGCTTAAACGATGAGACTGTGTTTGGTTAGTTGTTACTTTCTCTACAATTGAAACTTTGAATTTCTCTGTACGACGCAACTATTAGATGTAAACGCTACTGCACACTAGTTAGTTAGTTTGGGTACGATGAATTTCATTAACTGTGTTTATGTTGCTTCTATTTGCTAACTCTTTCTCTCTGCAGGCCGACATTGTATATTATGTTGCATATTATTATTGAATTCACTTGATGATATACGGATCTCTAACAGGTATGTAGATCATCGATGGCGAGGTGGTATGCCGTGTACATAGGGAGGGTTCCGGGAGTGTACGAGGAGTGGCCAGAGTGTCATGCCCAAGTGTATCGCTTCCCGGGCAGCAGCCAGAAAGGGTTTGATATTAGAAGCGAGGTGGAACCTAGTTACTTGAGGTGGACGCTAGCGCGAGAGAGAAATCAGAACCGGTGCCTCAAGAACTACTACATAATCCCACTTTTACTCATCGTGATCGCCCTTCTCTTGTATGCGATCATATCATAGCTAGGTTACATAGATGATGAAACATGAGTGTGACCATGCGTAGTTGGATGTATTAGAGCCATGTAATAACCTGTATCGCTATATTTCGAGATATGTGTTCGACCATGAGTGATGATGATGATATGAGATGACACTTAGTTTTGTTCATCGATGCCAACGATTAGACATTTTGGTATCATATATGTTTCCATGAATATACATGTCGTTATTGTATAGAAGTTGTATCTATTTAAATAGAGCGAAAACTAAAAAAACATAAAACACTAGTAGTAGAGATGGGCCAAGGGTTACCAGCAGCGCAGGTTTAACAGTAGAGCTGCCAGCCCACACGCACTGCAGATAGTTAGCAGTAGCGCTTGTATAAGGAGCGCTACTGATATGTGATTTTACCAGTAGCGCTGGTCTAAATGCGCGCTACTGCTAAAAATTAGCTGTAGCACCATAGCGATAGCACGCCTACCAGCACTACTGGTAGCTAAAAACCCCGCGCTACTGCTAGGGTTTTCCCTAGTAGTAGAGGGCACTTTGTAAAGCAGTCATAATGTCAAAATAAAAAAATGTAGACTTTAACAATAGTCATTAATAATCTGCGTAGACAGTAGATCTATATGACTACCCTGTGATACTCAACATCAATTTGAAGAAACTCACTTTAAATTTTGTATATCAATTCTTGCTCGTATTAAGCCAACGTCTCAATTAGGACGAATTGATTTTCATTCGCAAGAAATTGAAAATCTCAATTGCAAATAACGGATGTAAATAATCTCGACATGTCGAATAACACGGAAATAAATCACATCACATATATGATCTCGAATACATAGTATTCGACAGAATACAGTTCTTAAATAATAATACTGAACAAGGTCTAAAATAGGAATAAAACACAGAACTATTGTTAAAAAACAGTTCAGGACTCTAATACCCGTGCCCAACCTGATTCAAATGGGCCACCCTGTGGCAAGCAGCCTAGGGTCGAAAGATCGTATAAGGGGCGAGCGACCAGGGATTGTGATCCCCAGCTAACTTCGATCCCAATCCCTACGATCGACGCGGGCGGCGACCGCCATGGCCAGTCGACCATTTCACCGGCAACATGGGGAGGCCGGGCGCCCCATCTTCCTCATTTGGGAAGATCCACCAGGGAGGCCGGAGCCGGACGCCATGACGTTGAGGAGCCCGAGCGCTCTCAAGGAGCCATGCGTCGAGTGCACCGCGCTGGGAGGCGTTGGTCGTCGCCGCCAAGGCCATAGGCTGACGGTTGGAGCTGTTTTTGCAATGAGCCGGGAGGAGCACCGCCACGCCTCACGTTGGAGGTCGAGGCTGTAAGGCACGCTTGGCACCGTACCTGGTGGCGAGGCCGACCCTTGGTTTATCTGCCGAAGGGAGGGGTGCCAGCCAGTGCGCTTTGTTGTGGAGCACTGAGCGGTTGATGGCCGCCTTCGGGAATGTCACCTCCCCACACGTCGGGGCCATCGTTGCTCTGCACGTCTCCGCGTGATGGAGGTAGGGAGACGGGGTCGAGCACCTGAGGGCCCCCCCCCCACCGTTTCCATCGTAGGAGACGAAGCCAGTGGTGCCGGTGTTCAATTCCAATGCGAGGTCGAGGCCAGACGAAGCCGATGCCGTCGTCATTCACATCCTCATGGCAATGAGCGTCACCACCAAGTCCAGGGACGGTGGTAATGAAGTGAGACATTTTACCTTTTCTTGATTCGTGTTCTCAACTTTGAAGGTTCGATGGGTGCTAATGCCCCTGCAACCATATTCTTCATTCTCGTTCATCCCATGTATTCCTGTAGGAATCAAAGAGGCACTTAGAGATCGAGAGATGTGTTGTCGTGGCCGTACACGGCGTGAGGATGCCGATTAGAAGTGCTTCCGATGGGCTGAGGGACACCGAAGAAGCGGGCGCCACCATGCAGAACCAAAGGTTGTAGTCGTCGAACTCGCGGGCTAGCGATGCTCTAGCTGGGAACTTGAAAGCACAATATGCTCCCTTGGTGGTTTTGATAATTCATGACAACATACATTGTCTCTTGGACTAATAGTTTTATCTAGTGTATTTCAGATAAAGTCCACAGAGAGTGTTGGCAAAGGATTGTGAGGAGAATCCCCAAGAAGAAGAAGAAGAAGAAGAAGAAGAAGGAATAGGATTTGCCAAGCTTCAAGCTACAAGACTCTACATTTTACTTTGTGAGAAATCACTTTGAGTCCATAGGAAAGCCAATACTATTAAAAGGGGGTGAGGTAATGTTGGTGAATGATATGCTCAAAATGCTCAACTGCTAGCCACAAAAACACTCACAAACTCTCCCACAAATACTTTGTCTAAACCCTACCATACAAAATCGGTGCCACCAATATTTCCCATTCGGCCATACCGATTTTCTTTCTACACAGATCCTTAGCCAAAACCCTAATATCTTGGTACTACCAAAATTTCCATTCGGTGCCACCAAAAACATTGACCAACTTTCGGGTATCCTATTTTCAAGAATCGGTACCACCGAGTTTAAAGAATCGGTCTCACCGAGATTTGGACCAACTTCATGGTTAGCCATTTTCAAGAATCGGTACCACCCAGTTTTGAGAATTGATCTCACTGAGTTTTGGACTAACTCTCTGGTTAGCCGTTATCAAAAATTGGTATCACCAAGTTTGGAGAATCGGTCTCATCGAGATTTGAAATCTGCCTAGGTGACCCATATTTGTACCACCGAGATTTATATATCGGTCTCACCGAAATGCCAAAGTTGCCACATTTTGCACTAGTCGATGCAACTGAGTTTTCACTTCGGTTTCACCGAGTTAGGCAATAATGTTGTAACGATTGGATTTTTGGAGATACCTATATATACCCCTCCACCACCTCTCACTCGTATGAGAAGCACTCAGAACGGATCCACACTTTCCATATCCCATTTTTTGAGAGAGAGCCACCTACTCATGTGTTGAGATCAAGATATTCCAATACAACCATATGAATCTTGATTTCTAGCCTCCCCAAGTTGCTTTCGACCCCATCAATCTCTTCTACCAAGCCAAATCTGTGAGAGAGTGATTGAGTGTTGAGGAGACTATCATCTTGAAGCACAAGAGTAAGGAGTTCATCATCACTACCACATATATTACCTTTTGGAGGGTGGTGCCTCCTAGATTGGTTAGGTGTTGCTTGGGAGCCTCCTACTTCGTGTTATGGAGTTGAACCAAGAAGTTTGTACGGGCAAGGAGATCGCCTACTTCGTGAAGATCTACTCCGAGTAAGGCTAGTCCTCCGTGGACGTAGGCCATCATGGAATAGACAAGGTTGCTTCTTCGTGGACCCCTTGTGGGTGGAGCCCTCTGTGGACTCTTGCGACTGTTACCCTCCGTGGGTTGAAGTCTCCATAAATGTGGACGTACGATAGCACCACCTATCGGAACCACGGGAAAAATCTTCGTCTCCATCATTGCGTTTGATCTCCCTATCTCAACTCCTTACTTACATGTGCAATGTATTTACTTTCCGCTGACATACTTGTTTACATGCATGTGTAGAGTGTATTAGACTTGTTAGAATTGCTAAAATCTCCCAACAAATAAAATTGGGAAAAGGTTAGGTTTTAATTTTGCAACATTCTCGAAGTAAGCATATTCAAGTTCGTCACCATTTCATTCGTGATCATGTTGCCAAAGGGGATATCAATCTTAAGCTTGTTCGCACTAACAAGCAATTGGCTGATATCTTTACCAAACCACTTGATGAGAAAGTGTTTTGTCATTTGAGGAGTGAGTTGAACATCGTTGATGCTTCAAACTTGAGCTAGACTCACTCGGATGCATTCAAGGAAATGAGCTTTCATGACCATTCCATGCCATCATTACCGTGAATATCATATAACTTGGAATTCTATGCTCCCTTGTATTGCATCTAACCCTTTTTGTAGGTACTTGGAAGAACAACACTCCACAAGATTGTCATCAACGCATATCATAAGCAATCTTGTCATGGCCAAGTATCCACAGCCCCTCTTTGATGATGGAAGGAAGGAGACAACAAAACATATCCTTGACATATACTTGTTATACTCAATTCTCAATTGGTATCATGTCATTTGGATATATCATGTTCTTCCTTGCATGACTAACTTTTGTAGGTGATAAGTGAACCAAAACAAGAAGGATTGCTCCCAACTCTAGATGAACTTCATCAACCTTGAGCATCCTCATCAAGTTCACCTACAAGCTACGGCATCAACATCACTCAAAGGTATGTACTCATATCCTTGAAATGGACTTTACTCCAAGTCATGGGATAAAGCAACTCAAGCAATATGAAGACATTAAAATGCTTAAACGAAAAATGGTAACCCCATTTTGAGCTTAACGATGAGTATGACCTATGATCAAGTATTCTTGCTTGACTCCTTAAGTCAATATACTCTAATATAGGTGACCTAGTCACCGCCCACCATCTAGTTATAAGAATTGAATGGAGAACTTTTCTTTAGTTGCCCTTTGACATTTCCATTCAACTCTAATCTAGATGAAAATTCATTGAAAATCTTTCTAAAAATTCATTGCAAATCTTTATGAAAATTCATTGCAAATCCACTTGATTATTTCGAGACTCTCTGTAAAACTAAATTTTGAAAATGGCGAATAGCAGTCATGCCAAGTTTCTGTTTTGCTTTTCGGAGCCTCTGATCCAAGTAAATCGGTTTCACCGATATTGCAGTTAAGCTGCACATACACACATCGGTGCTACCGACTCACTTTGCCTCGAAGCCACCGATTTTTGCAAATCTCTGTGCTCCTTGTCTTTATTGGAATCCCTGTCAAATCAATGATCTCACAATGATGAAGGGGGCGAAACATCAAAGAGGAATAATCTCAAATATTCAAGGATCCCTCTGTCAAAGGGGGAGAAATCTTAAAGCTTTCAGATCTTAACGGGGAGAAAATTTCATTCAAGGATCCGCAGTCTCAATACTCTCAATGACCCTTATCCTCTAGGATCCCTTCCCACTCAATGATCCCTTTTATCTGACCCTTTGTGTGACCCTTTTTGGAAATTAATGCCAAAGGGGGAGAAATATCAAAGCTTCAAAGCTTATGCTCATACCAAAGGGGGGTATATAATATTAAGGGGGAGATATATTTGAAGAAGAAGCTAATGCTTACCCAAAGAGGGAGAAATATCAGTTTAAGGGGGGGGGATAGAGAATGCATTTTGATTGCTTATATTTGTTAGACTTTTCTCAGCCCTACCTACTCCCAATATCTACATGCTATGATTCAGGGGGAGAGGAAGATTTACAAATCCATACTCTCGGGAGAAAGTTCTAAATGTGATTGGAGACATATCCTTCTTGAGTAACTTTATTTCTCATATGTCTTCCATATCTTTGTACTCTTGGATTCTTTTCCATTTCTATGACAAAAATACTGTTGTGTTATCTAACATTGTTTTCTCAAGTGTGTTTGTTTGGTTGGAATGCTCAAGAACTTCAAGGTAAGTATTTGCATCATATCCTTGGTCAAGATGATCTCTTGCTTCTTGCACATATTGTTTGCAAGAGTGAATCTTGAACATGGAATTACTTCATTCATATATATTTGATGCATATAGCCAAGATATACATGACTTCTCATGTCCTTTCTACTATGTGTGTGTTCATGCATTCCAAAGCAACTATCCTTTAAAATGGATTGCACACATGTAGGGGGAGCTTGTACTAGTCATGTATCCTTCAAATCTATCACATATTTCTGCATATCTTAAATTGAAGCTTTGATTGTATGTTGTCATCAATTACCAAAAAGGGGGAGATTGAAAGCACAATATGCTCCCTTGGTGGTTTTGATAATTCATGACAACATACATTGTCTCTTGGACTAATAGTTCTATCTAGTGTATTTCAGATAAAGTCCACAGAGAGTGTTGGCAAAGGATTGTGAGGAGAATCCCCAAGAAGAAGAAGAAGAAGAAGAAGAAGGAATAGGATTGGCCAAGCTTCAAGCTACAAGACTCTACATTTTACTTTGTGAGAAATCACTTCGAGTCCACAGGAAAGCCAATACTATTAAAAGGGGGTGAGGTAATGTTGGTGAATGATATGCTCAAAATGCTCAAGTGCTAGCCACAAAAAACACTCACAAACTCTCCTACAAATACTCTGTCTAAACCCTACCATACAAAACCGATGCCACCAATATTTTCCATTCGGCCATACCGATTTTCTTTCTACACAGATCCTTAGCCAAAACCCTAATATCTCGGTACAACCAAAATTTCCATTCGGTGCCACCAAAAACAGTGACCAACTTTCGGGTATCCTATTTTCAAGAATCGGTACCACCGAGTTTTGAGAATCGGTCTCACCGAGATTTGGACCAACTTCCTGGTTAGCCATTTTCAAGAATCGGTACCACCGAGTTTTGAGAATTTGTCTCACCGAGTTTTGGACCAACTCTCTGGTTAGTCGTTATCAAAAATTGGTATCATCGAGTTTGGAGAATCGGTCTCACCGAGATTTGAAATCTGCCTAGGTGACCCATATCGATACCACCGAGATTTATATATCGGTCTCACTGAAAACGCCAAAGTTGCCACATTTTGCACTAGTCAGTGTAACCGAGTTTTCACTTCGGTTTCACCGAGTTGGGCAATAATGTTGTAACGGTTGGATTTTTGGAGATGCCTATATATACCCCTCCACCACCTCTCACTCATATGAGAAGCTCTCAGAACAAATCCACACTTGCCATATCCCATTTTCTGAGAGAGAGCCACCTACTCATGTGTTGAGATCAAGATATTCCAATCCAACCATATGAATCTTGATTTCTAGCCTCCCCAAGTTGCTTTCCACCCAATCAATCTCTTCTACAAAGCCAAATATGTGAGAGAGTGATTGAGTGTTGAGGAGACTATCATGTTGAAGCATAAGAGCAAGGTGTTCTTCATCACTACCACATCTATTACCTTTTGGAGGGTGGTGCCTCCTAGATTGGTTAGGTGTTGCTTGGGATCCTCCTACTTCGTGTTATGGAGTTGAACCAAGAAGTTTGTATGGGCAAGGAGATCGCCTACTTCGTGAAGATCTACTCCGAGTAAGGCTAGTCCTCCGTGGACATAGGCCATCATGGAATAGAGAAGGTTGCTTCTTCGTGGACCCCTTGTGGGTGGAGCCCTCCGTGGACTCTCGCGACCGTTACCCTCCGTGGGTTGAAGTCTCCATAAACGTGGACGTACGATAGGACCACCTATCGGAACCACGGAAAAAATCTTCATGTCCATCATTGCGTTTGATCTCCCTATATCAACTCCTTACTTACATGTGCAATGTATTTACTTTATGCTGCCATACTTGTTGACATGCATGTGTAGAGTGTATTAGACTTGTTAGAATTGCTAAAATCTGCCAACCAATAAAATTGGGAAAATGTTGGGTTTTAATTTTGCAAGTAGTCTATTCACCCCTCCTCTAGACACCCCTTCAAGTGATCCCTCAGAACAACCGTGCCGATGGAATCGCTCCACCGGGAACGTGCTTATAACGTGTTGACACTTGAGAGTAGAGATCGACAAAGAACAAAGGATACAAAGTAATAGCAATGTAAAGTGAACCACTGTTCTTCATTGATGAAGTTGATATGTATACATGGGGAAGAGACGCATGTTCAAAGTGTTGTCACAAGTCAACTGTCGATGGTTCCTACTTCATAAGTTCCAAAATATAAGTCTTATAGATGTTTTACTATGGACTACATACGGAACAAAATAAGCGAATTTGTACTCTAAACTATGTATATATACATCCGTATGTAGTTCCCAATGGAATCTCTAAAAACACTTATATTTAGGAACGGAGGGAGTATTAAGCAGGGATTAACCAAATAATTAACACTCCTTAATCATAACAACTATTACCATCTATAAGTTCTACAAAAAATGATTTAAAAAATACAAGTTATACATGCTTAAAACTGTGCCACACACACATAGAGCACACATATATTAATCATAACAACTATTACCATCTATAAGTTCTACAAAAAAAATGATTTAAAAAATCCAAGTTATACATGCTTAAAACTGTGCCAAGGACACATGGAGCACACATATAATACTAGCAGCAAAAGGTATATGCGAAGCATGTACAAAAACTCAACATATCTGTTCATTAGTTGTAGTCTTAAAAACGATTAGGAGGTGTTTGTTTCGTGCATTTTAGTATGTCACCTCTTTACGGTGTAAATGGATAACGTTACCCGCGTTTCGTAATTGTACACAGTAATCATATCCCCTCGTAATCAGGTCCAGGCCAAGTTTCTATCGATTTCGCCCCCTCCCCCCGATAAGGATTGCCGTTACCTCTCCTCCCCCCACGATCCCCACATCCTCGTACAGAACCGCCGCCTCCCCACGATCCCCTCCTCCTCGTCTAGCGATGTCGCCTTCCCATGACCACGTTCGCCGCCCCGCGATCCTCTCCTTCGCCTCCCCGCGATCCTCTCACCCCCTTCCAACGCAACCAACCCTCAGCCACGACAGCCCTTGGGCCACCATCCACGACATGCATCTCGGCTAGGTGCCCCTTCGACATCGATGAGGATGGATTGTCAAGATGTCTAGGAGGAGCAACATGGCCCATCTCCCAATTTTCAATCGATCTCTTCCTCCTGCATCAGTTTCCTCCTGCAGATCTTGAGGTTAGGGTTATTAGTCCATCTTTGTCCTTTTATCTTTTCTTGCTTTTGTAAGTATAATTGAATCGAAGTAAAAAAATATGTGTTCTCGATCTGTTCTTGCTCTATTTTGTGGTATTCACACAGATTTCCATACTTGTCCATCTAACATCTGAACCAACACCCCCTGGGTGCAACACCCCTGGACAAGTGACAAACATGAGGATTATCTATTCTTGATTTCTTCTATGGTGAATGAAAATAGAGCAATATTGTTCCACTTCTTGTTCTATTTTAAAATTTTAATGAAATTTAGCATCACACAACATGTGCCTTACCTTGCTTTAATTCATTGGGGGTTTAGTTTTGTTCTTCTTTAGATGGTGGTGCTTTACTAGTAGTAGAAAAAAAAAGCGAAGTAGCACTTGTATCTTGATAAAACAGATTATGTTAGTTGACATTTTGTCATCCATGAAGCTTGGACATGTTAGATTTTCTTTTTATTGACTAAATTTGTTATCCATGAAGCTTGGGCATGTATTTTATTTTTTGTTGTATAGTGGTTTTGCCCCTTTTATTTTTTAATGTATGTATGGTGGTATCTAGCTTGCCTCTTATGCCTATACTATTACGGTAGCAATGGCATGTGCAAGATTTGAAGTGTTGGTGTCGGCTTTTCTTGTAGGAGAACTAGTATTTTGTTTGTGTACAGACTTTTTGGCTTATAAATGAAAGGAATTTCTAATATTTTTGTTGCTTTCTTGTGCAGGATCTGAAGCGTCTTCTGTTTTTGCTCATCAACCTCCTCTTTAATATCCTTTGTCCCAGCAGCGGCGCACTTCATGGGTTGCGTCCTGCTCGGCACTATCTTCCCACCTGGTGGCAGGTTCTTCCTGAATGTTGTTGGCCATGCTTTGGTTGTTACTTATTTTCTTTTAGCTAGCTTGTAGTGATTTTCCTCTCTGATGATACACATCTATAAGTTGTACGGTTTGATATTACATTTGTGTCTTGCCACTACAATAATAATCAATCAAGAAGTAAAAATGCTATAATATGTCTAGTGCTAACCATACACTTGATTACACAATAATTTATTCTTGCAAGAAAATTTCAAATTTCAAAGTTAAATATTAACATATGTTTCAATGTCCGAATATATATATATATATATATATATATATATATATATATATATATATATATATATATATATATATATAAACACTATTCTGATCACGGGATCAGAATATTATTCTGATCACAACCTGAACTTCCTGAGTTACAAAACCTGAACTTCCCTCTGTAGGAACCCGACCTTCGGGCTATCTTCGCAACCGTGTCTCCCCGCGCGAATTATTCTGGTCAGTCGTGTTCTATGTGATGTAAGTGTAATCTGGAAACGGGTTTTAACAACTAAATGCCCGTTTGAAATAGGAATCTCGCTCGTTGGCGGATTTGCTCTCGGGACGTGATGAACTTGCGTCTGTTGCAATTTTACTGCCTGAGTTGTTCGACCTGAACTTCCCCCAGTGCTAGGTTGAACTTCCGCAAACGTTGCCCAAATGGGGCTTGCGATATACCGTTGGAAAGCTATGGACACGAGTATAATGACCCAACTTAATTTTTTGGCAAAATGTAAGCGGTTTAAGAGCAGTTTTGAAAACCGTTTTTTCTTCATACAAAAAACGTGAATCGTATTTTCGATCGCATTTCTAAACCGTTTATCGGAATGAGGCAAATATTATGGCGTTGGAAAGCTGCCACAAAACCGCTCCTTCCACATGTTGATAGTTTTCTCTAATTCCCTATGGTTAAAGAGTAATTTGGAAAATCGTAAAATTTCGCAAACCGAACAGCCGAGTTCGTATTTTCGATGCCATTTCTAAACGGCTAATCTAATTGAGGCACATGATATGGCGTTGGAAAGCTTATGAAAATGTGCTACTTTTTCATGTTGAAAGGTTTTTCTAATTTTGAATGGTTTAAGAGTAATTTAGAAAATGGTACAAGTTCCACCGAGTTCGTATTTTCGAGTTAAGTTTTTAACCGTACGTCCGAATGCAGCAAATGATATGGCGCTGGAAATCTTGAACAAATGCGAAACTTTTTGGTATATATTGTTTCTCCCAATTCTTTACGGTTTTAAGTCAATTTTGAAAATGGCTAAAAGCGTATTTTTGCCGTAATTTCTACAAACTTTATCGGAATGGGGTAAATAATATACCGTTGAAAAGCTACGGAAAATGCGAAACTTTTTCATGTTGATGGTTTTCTCTGACTCCTAGCCGTTTTCAAGTAATTTCGAAAACGGCGAGATCATTCGTTCTGCCTTTATCGCGAAACAGATTCTTCGAAAATGCACCGCGTGAAGAACTTGAACTTCTCGACATGTCTACTTGAACTTCACTCTGTTTTTCATATGCTTTTTTTGCTCGTAGCTCTCCATCCACTCACCGGAATTGAGCAAGTGATATACCAATGGAAAGCTATTGTAAACACGCAACTTTCCCGTGTTAATCATTTTTTCATACTCGCGACGGTTTTAAAAGTTTTTCATCTGAAATTCATTCAGTGCAGTAGTTGAACTTCTGTGACGTATTTTCGTTTGTAATTTTCTCATCCATTCGTTAGTGTTACACAAATGATATTCCTTTTGTACAAACCCCTCTCACAATAATTTTTTTAACTTTCTCCGACCGAGGACTTTAACTTATAACAACAAAACTTTTAGTCTTTGCTTTTTTATTACGTGAAAATAGCTGAGTTTTTTACGAATATTAATCTGATTTTCTTAATCCTTTTTTCTGAATTTTGAAGCGCTCTATTTTTAAAAGTTGAACTTCTTGTTATTTTAGTTTTGAACTTCTTGTTTCCATTCTTTAATAACGAGGAAAATCTGAGTTTTCTATAATCATCGAACTTCTCCATCGTTTTAATATGGACTTCCTGGTTTTATTTCTTAATCTTTTTTATGAAATTTTGAAGCGCTCTATTTTTTAAAAGTTGAACTTCTTGTTATTTTATTTTTGAACTTCTTGTTTCCAATCTTTAATAACGAGGAAAATCTGAGTTTTCTATAATCATCGAACTTCTCCATCTTTTTAATATGGACTTCCTGGTTTTATTTCTTAATCTTTTTTATGAAATTTTGAAGCGCTCTATTTTTAAAAAGTTGAACTTCTTGTTATTTTATTTTTGAACTTCTTGTTTCCATTCTTTAATAACGAGGAAAATCTGAATTTTCTATAATCATCGAACTTCTCCATCTTTTTAATATGGACTTCCTGGTTTTATTTCTTAATCTTTTTTATGAAATTTTGAAGCGCTCTATTTTTAAAAAGTTGAACTTCTTGTTATTTTATTTTTGAACTTCTTGTTTCCATTCTTTAATAACGAGGAAAATCTGAGTTTTCTATAATCATCGAACTTCTCCATCTTTTTAATATGGACTTCCTAGTTTTATTTCTTAATCTTTTTTATAAAATTTTGAAGCGCTCTATTTTTAAAAAGTTGAACTTCTTGTTATTTTATTTTTGAAATTCTTGTTTCCATTCTTTAAGAACGAGGAAAGTCTGAGTTTTCTATAATCATCGAACTTCTCATCTTTTTCTTCAGTATGTGGTACACGTGAACTTATGAATTTCTGAAACACGAACTTCGCATGCTATTGAATTTCAAGGAAATTACACACAATAATACACATACACTTCGTGTGCTACATGCATTTTTTACACAAATACAAATGAACACATCTGAAAGAGCATAAAGTTCTCACGCAGAGTTCAAAAAATAGAGTGAAATTTTTTCCACAAGAAATATTGGACATTTTGGTAGGCGAACCTGTACAGTTTTTCAATTGGTTTGCACGTTGAACAGCGTCATCGTTACAAACTGAACTTATCTTTTCTTTTCTTCTAATAAAAACACGCACTATAAAGGAAATAGAAATTTCTTTTGCCATCCTTGGTGGAGCACATAACGGCAGGTGCATACAAAAAAGATGAATGTGTCTCACAGAGAGCACAACTGAGCATTGCGACCAGAGACGACCTCGCCGGAGAACTTGGACTGAAGAACATGCACCTAAGAACTTGAGGTTGTTTGGTAGCCCATGTGCATTTTATTTGTACCGTGCAAATACACGCGCAAGCTTACCGTTATTTGTACCGCGACATTTTTCCAAAAAAAATATGGTGTGCATGAGCTCCACACAAACTTGCGCCTTCCTGCACTTCCATCTTTATGGGTAAAATGCAATGGGCATTAGTAGTAGCAAGTCGGTCAGCTTGGTGTGCTGGTCAAGGTAGATACCACTGGCAACGCACCACAGATGCATATATAGATGGACGGTAGCCAAGCAGCAATTCTTGTATGAGTGCAGAAGTCCTCGTATGAGTGCAGAATTCTTGTAAGCATAAGAAAATACATAGAGTGCACATATAATTTTTCAGGATTTCCTTGATGTTCAGCACATTAAAGTTGATGTACTGAGAAGAATGCAAAATCTGAACTAAAAATCAACTAAAAGTTGAACTCTTTATATAGTTCAAATAACTGAAAATCAACTAAAAGTTGAACTTTTTAGCTTTAAAAAACCTTGACCAGTTTCAAACATACAGTTTCTAACACCATCACTAGTTCAACTTAAGTCCACCTTGAGTACTTTTTGTTTCAGTTCATCTCTTGCAAGTCGACTAGTCCAGCGAGGAGAAGCAGTGGAAGGCGCGCCTCAGCAAAGCCATGACCTGCGCCGAAACTGAATATATGTAATGTTCCAATACGCACAGAACGCACACACTTAAGTTCAGAGAACTAACCTATTTAAGTTCAGATAATAAATGTATTTAAGCTCGAAGAACAAATGCGTTTAGGTTCAGAGAACAAAACAATATTCAGTGTGATTTTTTGTGCACGTATAATCGCAGAAGCTACATAGTTGGACTGAAGCTCTAGGAATTCTAGAACTTCCAAAAAATGTGCAGGCGGAGGTTATGTTGCCGCTAGTTAGTAAAATCAATGGCAGGGAATGAACACAGGACACGCACCATACCGGGATGAAGACGAGGAAGATGCCGACCTTAACATCTGCTTTCCTTCTCTCTACAATGTCTTTGAACCTCGTATAGGGGCGATGTTGTACTGCACGGGACACGGGTTGCAAAGGTAGGAGAGGTCGCACTGAGATGGCGGATGCAGTTGGACTGTGTGGCGGCGTGGACTGAATAATTGTCAGGGTCTGAGAGAGATAAACTGCAATACATCTCAGTACATTTTCGCTCAGTACTAGCATGAATGAATAAGAAGTTCAAAACTCGAGTAGTTCCTTACAGTCTCGTTGGACACGAGCTCCTTGAGGAAGACTGCGTGGTCAGCGGCAAGTTGGGCCTGCAATTGCGTCGACGGCGTCACGCTTGGGGGCGGCACGGTGAGGCGGAGGAGGTGGGGATGTGGTGCAACCTGTTGAGACAGAGGGGGCGGTGGCGCAGTGGGGCCGAGGAGGCCAGCGCGTGGTGGAGGTACGAGGAGGCCAGCGCGTGATCAGAATAGTTATTCTGTTATATATTCTGATCACTATATATCATGGAAGCTATTCTGTTTCGCGTAACAGAATATTATTCTGTTACTATTGTTGAACTGACGAATTCGAGTGGGTGGACTGATGCTTTCATTACGCCGAACTGATCGTCCTGTTTAGTTCAAAAACAAAATTAACAAACATTGCAAGAAAAAATCGTCGGAACGGGGCGTGTGATATATCGTTGGAAAGCTCTTGACATCTAAATTACAGTCATATACATTTTTTTGCAAAATCATCATGGTTTAAGAGCAGTTTTGAAAAATCCGTTTTTTGAAAACCAAAAACGTGAATCGTATTTTGGAGTTAATTTTCAAACGGTTTGTCGGAATTGAGCAAATGAGATGGCGTTGGAAATCTGGTGAAAATCCGCAGCTTCCATATGTAGATTGTTTTTTCAAATTTTGTATGATTTAAAAGTAATTTGAAAAATGGTGAAATTCTGGGCGAAATGTATTTTCGTGATTTTTTGCAAACGGTTTGTCGGATTGACGCAAATGATATGGCGTTGGATAGCTATGTAAAATGCGCAACTTTTGCGTATTGAAAGTTTTTTCTAATTCTTTACAGTTTAAATTCGAATTCAAATTCGCTGAAATTTGGTTTTGAACGTGATTTTTTTAAAAGTTTGTCGAAATAAGGCAAATAATATACCTTTGTAAAGCTATCGAAAACGCAAAACTTAGTCATGTTGAACGTTTTCTCAAATTCGCAAAAATTTAAGAGTAATTTTGAATACGGTGAGACCCATCTTATTGTTTTCCCGTCCGAAAAACAGAGTAGTCGTACTGATCTATGTGTGTGTTTGTACTGAGCTATGTTAACAGATTGGACTTTACTCTGTTTTTTCGGTATTGTTTTCTTACTAACTTCTCAACCATTTGTCCAAATTGAGTTTCTTTCATGACCCCACCGTTTCGTTTTGAACTTCTAAGTTTTGTTTTCTAAACTTGTATATGATTACTATATGATTTTTTTAATATAATTCTCTGTGTTTTGTGGACATCAACCAAAACAAGCGGTAAAGTGGAGACCTCTTTTTGTTTAAACTTTCTATGTTTTATTGTTTGAACTGCTATGATAGTAATACTTATACTGATCTATGTGTGTCGTTTGTACTGAGGTATCATGTTGTTTTTTCATCCGATCTATGTGCGCGTTCGTACTGAGGTTTGTTGTTATGTCAATGAGGAACCAATACTGATCTATGTGTGTCGTTCGTACTGATGTCTGTATGGATGTGTACTGAGCTTGTTTTCTCTCATTTCGTGACTTGAACGTTTACTATTTGAATTTCTGTGGGGTTTCTTTTTGTTTTCGCTTTTCCTCCAAACTTATCTAGGACGGCATGTTGAACTTATCCAGGGATGGGGTGGCTGTTGCCGGAGATAATGGATCTGGCGAGATTAGCTCCGATGAGGGGTCGACTGGTCATGTTGAACGTTTTCTCAAATTCACAACCATTTTAGAGTAATTTCGAATACGGTGAGACCCATCGTGATGTTTTTACATCCGAAAACAGAGTACTCGTACTGATCTATGTATGTGTTTGTACTGCTCTATTTTTCATACAGTAATTTCGAATGGTTCCGAAAACAGAGTAGTCGAACTTATCTTCGTATGGGTTTGTACTGGGTGTGTTTTCATAGACTTGTTTTTACTCTATTTTCTTTGGTACGGTTTTCCTCATAAATTTTCAATGGTTTACGGTACCATCGTCCCCGAACTTGCATGATTTATGTTGTTGAACTGAATGACATTTTTTCATCAGTTTACTGATCAGTTTTTTCATCACTTGAGAGAGTCATTAATAGGTTTACTTACTGGGCAGTAACACATGAACTCCTCGGGCAATAATACATGAACTACTAGGAACATCAATTTTCATGGAGCACTTGAGAACATAAAACATTACACAAAAAGAAGTACTAGACAGTGAATGCAAAAATAACTCCCACATCCATCATATACTGGGAGCTTCAACTTGAATAGGAAAATTTGTTTATCCCTCACAGATCAAAACACACAAAACGTGAAGAAAAGAAGTATTGGTTCCTCATTGACATAACAACAAACAGGAGCACAAAATCATCGCTTTTTGCCAATGTCAGCATGGTGCATCGGTGCATTTTTTCTCGTTGTTGTTGTTGTTGTCTTCCTGGACTGCTGAAATTGCTCTTCCGGCCCGTGGTGAAGTCTTTTCTTTCATTAATTTGCAAAAAGAAAACTCCTTTCTTTTTCATTTTCCCGTGTAATAACACAAGCAAAAAAAATCAACAAACCACAATGGTAAGACCAAGGCTGCATGACAATACCTTTTCTTCAGCTAGCTACTACATGCTACTGAGTCCTCCACCACTGTAGCGTCCATGTATCCTCCTTGCGTGGGAAACCATTGGGGAAGAAGCGCTGCTGCCGCTCGACACATTGGACCACGTGTAGGAATCAAAGCGAACTGAAGGGATTCGAACACATCAATGGACACATGTACTACACAACAATGTGCAACTGTACTGTCCATAACAACAAACTAACAAAAAAACAATTTATTTAGGAAACAGTTCTCAAAATTAGGTTGAGCTTAAATTGTTCAGATTTTTGAACTCCTGCAGCAGTTATACTTGAACTTGCACTGCACAATTTTGAAAGCATATGATGTTCAAAATACTCTATATGAAAAGAGGAAGGGGGAACACACTAACACACATAGGCAAAAGAGAGAAAATCATGATCTATTAGCTAAGATATTTGTGATACTAGACAGTGACATACATTTCAAACCTTTCCCACCAAGAAGTAGCAGCGGGGTTCTACTATCAGTGAGGAGATGCAAAAGAAATGCAACTAAACATTGAAAATTCCAATAAAAGCATTGGAAAAATCCTACTATTGGCCATTTGCGATGCAACTTAGAGGCTTCAAATACACAAGCATCATGAGAGAACTGAATCAAATCAGATGTGATAGCTAAAGACCATGATGTGTCCTAGTATCTCAAAATTATGGTCAATTGAGGTACTTACTAAGAAGGATTGTGAACCTTTATGTACTGAAATCTTTAAAGTTTTGAGATTGAACTTTTGCTCTTCTTTTCAAGTACTGAAACTATATATATGTACATTGTTTGTGTCCTTGCTCAGACATTTTCCACAAACAGATGACATGCACAAATTGTAGTTTTTGCAGACATCAGCACTGCGTGTGTCGCACACGAACTTTCCTTTTTCTCTTTTGTACATGCACTAAACTATATTCAGGAAATGTAATCTATAGTATTTCCATGTTGTACTTACTAGTTCTGACCTTTGAACTCTCCCAGCCGGCAATGCCTCTCTCAGGACGGAGCCTAGCGCACCCTGTACACGGGAAGCCCAACTGCAGCCAAAGATTTTACACACCGACGAGCTGAAATAAAATGGCACAAATGACATTTCTAGCAACGTACTGACAATCTCCAACTGACCCGCATCCCCTAGCTTGCATTTTCCATAGAAATCATCAGAGAAACAATTTGGACGAGATGCCGCCGGCACGCAAGCACCCATGCACACAGACCTCGCACCCACACACACATGGACATATTTTTTGCTCCATAACTGAACCATCATAGGTCAACAACACGCATGCACGCACTAGGTCACCGGATCCCAGTGCTCCGGCTGCTGCAATGCGATGACTATGAGGAGGCACCAGGGATGGCTAGCTGCTCCCGTAGCCGATGTCGACAAGCGGCAACACGGAGAAAACGACCCCAAACGCGGGCCCAGTGGGATGGAACTCGCTGGAGCCTGCCCAGATCCGTGTGTGGGGAGCACGATCCGTGCCTGGAGTAGCTCGGGGAGGGTGCTCGTCGTGGATTTGTGGCGGCGCGACGGTCGACGTTGCCAGAGGGAGACGAGCGACGCGAGGGACGGAGGCGGCCGGCGCGCAGGAGGGTGGCGCGGCCGGCTAGCCGTGAATTCGTGGGGGTGCGGCGGTCAACGTCGCCAGAAGGAGACGGACGGCGCGAGGGATGGATGCGCCCGGCGCGCGCGAGGGACAGAGGCGGCCGGCGCGCGGGAGGGTGGTGGCGGCCGGCTGTGGGCACGAGGGAGGGGGGGCGAGGAGTGGGGGATGGTTTTTTTCTTTTTCCTTTTTAGCTTCATTCGTGGAACCGCATCGCGCTCTGTATATCTTCTATTCCTAAATAGCTACAACCCAATAGCTATTTTTCCTAGACATGCAACTATGCCACATTGTTTCTTCATTACTCTATGCATGCAAGCGTCACATCATCAACAAATACATGTTACTCATACGATATTTTTTGCATTAGATTTTGTATTGACAATATATCTTCTATTCCTAAATAGCTACAACCCAATAGCTATTTTTCCTAGACATGCAACTATGCCACATGAGCAAGTCATGCATGCAAGTCATAAATTACATTGTTTCTTCATTACTCTATGCATGCAAGCGCCACATCATCAACAAATGCATGTTACTCATACGATATTTTTTGCATTAGATTTTGTATTGACAATATATGTGTTAGTTGCTTGCACCATACCTATGTTGTTCGCATTCACATTTTTGTGCGAAATGACATTTTTTTAACTGTAATTTTTTCCTTTTTTTATACCCTTTGTATTTTATTTTCATTTTCAAGCTTACATACAACTTCCCATTAGTTATAGATATTTTTGTAGCAACTTTTATGCACTTTTTAGCATGTTTCCCGCAGCAACGCGCCGGGGCATCATCTAGTATATATATATATATATATATATATATATATATATATATATATATATATATATATATATATATATATATATATATATATATATATATTCAGTGGCGGATCCAGGAATTAAACTCACCCGGGGCGAAATAATGAATGCCTAATTTTTTTGAATGTACGAATGCAAGTCTGTTCAACCAAAACCCATAAAATTCCAATGCGAAACTATATCCCCTAAAAAATGAACAAAAGTACCGGCAGATTTTTTGCTACATCCATCATGCCGGAGTTGAGACCGGCGACAGCTACGAGATGATTTTGCTGCAACCGTCCTTCGATTCTGCTACTATCGGCAAATCTTGTTGCTACATCCATCATGCGTCGGTGAGGTGGAGTCGCAACCATGACGTGTGCGGGCGGCAAGCGCGGGATCCATCCATGGCGAGCGCGGGCGGCGGAGCTGCATCCATGGAGAGCGCGGATCTCCGACAAGCACGGGCAGCGAATCTGAATCCATGGCGAGCGCGGATCTTCGGCGAGCGCGGGCAGCCGGCGAGCACATGATCTCCAGGGAGTGCGGACGGCCGACGAGCGTTGATCTCCGGCGAGGACGACGAGGAAGCAGGCATTGGGAGAGAGGGAGAAGACTGTCGCGAGAAAGGAGGAGACTGCAGTGGCTTAGTCGTGCGGTTAGGGATGCCCGCATCGTACAACTGTTAGGAGGCGGCCGAAACTTTGGGCCAATGCGCCGGCGCCCAGTACAACCCTAAATTCTAGCTTATTACGTTCAAAGTGAATTGTTTCATGTTCGTTCCTTATCTCACCTTCTTACTCTGCTCCAAAATGAATAGATACACCCTACTCAGATAGATAAATCAGCAGGTATTTGAGGTCTATACGGCAGCTACCCGGGGCGGCCGCCCATACCTGCCCCTATGGTGGCGCTGCCCCTGTATATATTCTAACAACACCCTTAAGACCTTATTCTAACATCAAAAACCTTATTCTAACAACACTTCTGTGCTACTCCAATCACCTGACCCGAACCGCACGACAACTCGAGAAAACTGCACGAGGCGAGCCCCTGCACCCCACTTTCTACCCCGCAGCAACCTTCCCTCATTGCCCACCTTCTTCCCCACCAACACCACCAACCCCCGGCGCCCCACCATCCCCACCCCTCCGGTGCGCCACCACCTCCCACCCTCGCGGTGCCTCACCACGCCCACCCCCGCGGCGCCCCCATCATCCTCCACCCACTCCGGCACCCCACCACCCCCTCCTTCTTCACCTCCTTCCGTCGTCGGAGCCTCGCCTCCTCCTTCCTCCAGCTCCATCGGAGCCCCGCCCCACCCCGCCTTCTTCCTCCACCACGGGCGGTTCGGGTCGGCGCGCCCCCAACCCACTCCAACCGCCAGCGCACCCCGCGGCCATGGCCGGATCTGGCCGCCACCAGCCCTAGACGAGGCCTCCTCCACTGGATGCGGTCATCACGGCCATCGGTGCTGCCCCAAAACCAACGGATCTGGCAACCCCGCGCTTCCCCTTCATCCCCGTCATTCCAGCCCGAGGAGCAACTCCGAGGACCTCCTGGTTGTGGATGGAGGAGCTGGAACGCGTGGACCTCATGTTGTCCAGAGGCACCGCCGGCTGCTAGGGGCCACCACGGTCACCGTACTTCTAATGCCTGCCGCCCGCGGGATCCAACAGGTAAGGTCCAGGTGAGGCCCTTCTCCAGCGTGGAAGCATCCTCAGCAACACGGACGCAGCGTTGCCATCGTCGCCTCATCGAGCGGCCACAGAAGCATCGGCCCCGCGCCGCCCTTGACCGACCTTCTTCCAGAGTCCCGATGATGTGCTGCCTCACCCGCCCCGCTTCCTCCTGCTCGCGCCACCTGGTCGACGACGGTGCTCTAGGGTGTGGATCTCGACGGGGCAGCGGTCGTCCATGCTCTTGTCCGTGCGGCACCGCGCCGGATTCGACCTCTTCTCCTCCCTTCCCGCACCATGTTCAAACCTCCATTCACATGGACAGCAGCTCAACCTTTCGATGGATCCTAGTTGGGAAGTTTGTTTCTAAATTTTTAGGAAGTTTGTCACGCGGGCGGTTCACTGCTCAGGGCCTTTGTTTTGTATAAAAAATGTTGTAAAACAATGCAGTTCATTGTAATTGCAGCCAGTGTGTTGTTCGTTTGTATTTTAGAGGTTCATTTTTTCATGTTCTTGAGGTTCACTATTTGCTGTCCTTGTGGTTCGTTTTACTGTTTATTGAGAAGAAAACTAGGAACAACAAATAGAAAAGGTGCACTGCACACACTCTGAAAAGTACAACGTTGGGTTAGCTATATTTCCCAGGAGAAGCCAAATACACACACAAAAAATCGATGCAGCTCACTAACATTGACCATATACTACAGATGAATTTACAAAAGAAGTTAAGCAGAAACCAAAACATCTCAAAAGAAGCTCGCTTCTTACTAGATGTAGTCCACTTGCCCAGTCCCTGCAGTCCACTCGCGTGGTCTACGCGCGTAAAAAATGATAAGTGTGAAAAAAACTCATGCGGTTCACTTTCGGCAGTGTCATGGTTCACTTCATACCATACGTGAAGTACGTAAAAATCGTTACGAAAATGAGGAAAAAGTAAGGCGGTTCACTTTTTTTACTGTTGCGGTTCACTTACGCCCGACGTGAAGTGCGGTCCACTTCCTCGTCTTGAAAATTCACGTCTGACAAAAATAAAACCATGAAGTTCACTTGCTCGTCCGATGTAGTGCGGTATTTCGTCTGAAGCAGTGCGTTCTTCTGTCTGATACGGTTCACACATCGATTTTGGTGTTGAGAAAAACAGAGTGTTCGCATTTCGGTAATTTTAAAACTGCTCCTAAACCGTGAGGAATTAGAGAGTGTTCTACATGAAAAAGTTGCGTCTCGTCGATATCTTTCCAAAGCCGTATCATTTGCATCGTTCCGATAAGAGGTTTGAAAAAAATCATGAAAATACAGTCGCTGCCAATCGTCGGCCGCCGCATCGTTTTCAATATTCATTTAAAATCATGAGGAATCTTAGCAAATGCCCAAGATATGAAAGTTGCGCCTATTCCATAACTTTCTAACGCCGCATCACACGCCTCGTTCTGACAAACAGTTAAAAAACTACAACGAAAACCATAAAAAAATAAAAAAAATTGAAAAACATAATTCCGCGTTTCGGTAAATTTGAAACTGCTCTCAAACCGTAAAGAATTAGAGAGTGTAATCTACATGAAAAAGTTGAGCCTCTACGATATCTTTCGAACGCCATATCATTTTATTCATTACAATGAACAGTTTAGAAAAACACGAAAATAAGCTCGCTGCCACTCATCGGGCGCCCACCGTTTTCGAAACCGCTCTTAAACCATGAGGTATGTTGAAAAGTTTTCAACATATCAAAGTTGCGCATTTTCCCAAGCTATTCAATGGTATATTATACGCCTTGTTTCGAGAGACGGTTCAGAAACCGAAGCGAAAACACTGCCGAAAAAATGCATGCAGTTCTTTCTGCTCACATTGCAGTGTACTTTGGCTAGTAGTCCAGTTCTTTTAGCTTCGGAAAGAGGTTCGAAAGTGTTGTCAGAATAACTATTCTGCACCCAATGTCGGAATATACATATACATATATATATGACAAATGTTTGGTACGACCGGGTGTAGTTACTCCCACTTTTGTTTCGTATGTTATAGGTAGTATCTATCATTCCGAAGTGTATGTATGCGTAGTATGTAGTATATAAGAAAGTTTATGTAGTATATATACTACTTTTTAGGTAGTATGTCTCATATTTTGAGCATACACTTTTTTACGTACAAATATGTACGTATTTTATAAATATAATCAAAACATGAGTCTATTTGCAATTTTCTTCATATAATTCACTTTGGAGTATCTTAGATATAGTATATGAACATATTAAAAATAATAAAATAGTATATATACTAGCACATGGTAGTATATGCGACATGGGAGTAACTACACCCGGTAATAGGAAGTATTTTCCCTATATATATATATATATATATATATATATATATATATATATATATATATATATATATATATATATATATATATATATATATATATGAGGAATAGTTATTCTTCACCCCCTCTATTTTACCATCAATGCACCGCATTTTACGTCCCGTAATTTTTTTCTTACTTCATACCTAAAAAGAGAACGTAAGAAAATATTAAATTTTTGTTTATTTTACTCTACGTAAAGTTACGAACGTAAATAGTAGTGTAAAATATACATAAAATGTATTTTTTTGTTCTTATGACCTATGTTTTTGTTTTCTTATGCCAAAGTTTACATAATGAGTCAATATGCATGTAACTATTTGTATACAAAACTAAATCTATTTATAAAACAATCGTAAGATTACCTCGGATGAAGAATAACTCATTCTGTACCCTGGATGATGAATAATATTACTATATAGACAGACACACAAACACACACACACACACATACACACATACACATGACGGTTGTTTGGGACACCTAGGTGCATAGGCACCTTGCCTAGATACCGTTGGATTGTATCCCGATTTGTTTTTGTGATTGTTGCATGCATATCTCATATGGCAACAAAATAACATTCCAACTTTGTATACCATGTGAATGTATTGATGGCAGTCAAAAAAAGTGACGTGTGTTAATTGTCTACCTTCCAAAGATTGGTGCATGCATCAAATCTATGAAATTGATGCGTGTCATTAATTGCCCCTGGAGTAAGAAAGTCACAAATTAAGTAAGTTTCATACCCGCTGCCATGTATGGTAGCTTGCCAGTGGTTAATAAATTAATGGAAAAAAAGGTGAGCACGACTTTAAGTATGTCGAGATTGTTTCACAATGTTACGAAATAATATATTCAACTTGCGGGTTGAGGTATGCACATCACAACGTAAAAAATAATTAAGATCCCATTTTATACTATTCGGTAATCTAAATTAGTATACCCGGCCTTAAAAAAATTAAATACTAGATACCATTGGAAAATTAGTCGTCAAAAAGTGTAACCTCGCCTTATTTTTTAAAATACCAGATACCTTGAAAAAAAATATTACAAAAATACATAGGAATTTCCTAATTATACATACAAACCTTTGGGATGATGTTCCAGATTATTTGGCCGTATCTGATACCTTAAAAAATCAGAGAGAATATACATACCTTTTTTATTTCATTAGGTATATACATACCCTTGAGTAATCATGCGTGGGTATCAACATGCATGCGTACATTCGTTAAAGTAAAAAATAATTAAGATCATATTTTATATTATTTGGTCACCTTAGTTTGTATAGAAAAAGTCATCAAAAAGTGTGATGTGGCCTTATTTAAAAAATTACTAGATACCTTGAAAAGTATAACAATAGGAAAATACATAAGAACGTCCTAATTATACATATAAACCTTTTGAACGATGTTTCGTATTATTTGACAATGTATGAAACCTTAAAAATATTAGAAGGTATATATACCCTTTTGTTTCATTAGGTATATATTCCTACTCTTGCGAATCTTGGAATGCATGTATGGTCAAAATGTGAGAAACCTAATGGATGTATGAATAACCAAAAGTATAAATGTATGCACGTCATCTTTTTTTTCAACAAAATGTGAGAAACATAATGGATATATGGATAACCGGTATCATGGGTATCTATGTACACACGTCATCGTTTTTTCAGAAGTCAAAGGAAGATATGAGAGTTCAAAATATTTTGAATGAATCTATAATAGAGTGCATAATTATAGAAAAATAACATGTACTTTTAGTTTGGAAAGGAAACTTTGTAGGGAACCAGTAGTATATTATTTTTTAGGAAAGAAATCATTGTCCGTTAATGGTTGGAGTACATGAATTTTTTTTTTTGGAAAGTCATTATATCGTGGATTATACACATGCGTTAACAAATATGACTTGCCATAATGGGACTAGGTGCCCAGATAATTTACCTATACATATATATATATATATATATATATATATATATATATATATATATATATAGGGTGGGTCTATTTTGACACCACCCTTAAGAGTCTTATTCTAACACCAAAACTGCTTATTCTAACACCACTTTCGGCGTGCACCGCGAGAAGGGACAACAGGCCTCCGGAACCCCGCCTCTCGTGATCCTGTACGGGAGAGGGGCAATCAGGTTTTTGGGGAGCGCACTTGCGCAACTGCTGGCAGCGACGACTTCCTCAACGACGACTTCTTCCCGGATCTCGGCAGCCTCTTCCTCAACGACATGGGCGACAACATCAACGCTATCGGTTCTGCTCCCGCTGCACCGTATGCAATCTTGTCTTCTCTGTTTGAGATCATGCTAGAATTCTTATGTCTAGTTTGTTTCATAGATCTAATCTATTCGTCTACTATGCTAGTTTGCATGATTAGTTTAATCTCTATTATTGCCGTCATGATTTATTTACTGTTTATTCGGATTGAATCTCGTAGTAATTTGCTCATATATTCAACACGTGTATGCCTGTATGCGCATGTGCCTTGTGTGTTCTCTCAATCTCTCTTGGATGGGCTGCTCCGCTGCTGCCTTTTTTCACACAAAGGGAGATGGGCTAGGCTTTATATGACAAAACAATAAAGGAAAAGGCCAGGCCAGTGGGGCCAAATATCCTGGGCCAAGTGGGGGCAAAGCCACATATTGAAAGCCATGTACAAGTGCGCCAAAAAATTGAGTGGGGGCATTCGCCCCCACGACCCTGTGCGTAAATTCGTCCCTGATAATAACCACTTTATTATTGCCTCTAGGGCATATTTCCAACAGGAGCATACGAGGGGCTGTCCTAGGGGTTCACGGCGAAGGCGTTGTCGTGCTTCCCGCACCTGGTCACCACTTTAATGCCATCGTCATTAAACACGATGACCTTGAGCATCGTCATTGCAACTTGAAGGTCACCATGTAGCCTATTTTGATCGGATGGACGGCAGCGAAGGTGGCCCAACCCTGATCGAGGGTGACCCTTCCGTTCAACAGTCGGACAGTGATCCTCCAGGAGCAGCCGATGTTCGTCTTCAGCTTGAACTCCTGTGGCACGGACGAGAAGTGCTTCGTGAAGTCCAGCGGCATAGGTATGGCCTCGAGCTGGGGGGCCATGATCACCCTGCAGAAGTTTATCGGCCCTACCACCTCATGGTAGTGGTCGTAGTTCCGGCGCTTGCCGCTGGGGGGACTCCTCCGGCTGGTCGTCATCCGTGGCATGGCTCTGGACGGGCATCACCACGTCCTTGCCCTTGTCTTGCTCCTTTGGTGGCACCACCTCCTTCCCCTTGTTCTTCGTGTTGATCTGCATTATGAAGAGGTTCAAACGGTCAGGATATGCAATATGAACATTGCAACATCGTCATTAAAACCTATCGTCGAGAACCCCTTTATTTACCGAGCCTGATGGTCACCACTTACCCACCACCTATTTATCTCTCACTCTTCCTCCAACCCATCGCCATGAACTCCGGCAACAAATCGAATGCCAACCCCAACCCCATCCCCTACCCCTTCCCTTGAGGCATTGGATGGAGGGCATTCTTGGATGTGTGCTCAAACTTCAGTAGCATGGAAGAGTTGTACAAAGAGTCACACGCTGTGGTGAAGAAGGCGACGCCGGAGGAGTTGAAGACACTGATTCCTGACCCAGCGAAGGGCGATATGATAGTCAACATACTTCGATGGGCCATGAATCAGGCCGACTCCGACGACGCTGGACAGATGGCAAAGTAGGCCAAGTACAAACAATACCGGCGTCCTCATGACCATTGTGTCGCACTGTACCTCACCACAAACACTATGGTGGTGCCGCTGGAGGAGGATCAAGAACATGTGGCTATGGAGGTGGAAGAAGAAGATGCGGTGGCAATGATTGTGAGGGCGCCGGAGCTAGGACACCGAAGCATGCCAATCGAGCTGGACTCCATCGAGGAAGAAGAGATGGTGGTGTAGACCAAGACTAAGGCCAAGGCGACCCGCTGCTCCAATCGCCTCCAGGGTTCCCGAGGCTAAGATCTGTGCGTACTATGTAAGATGAACCCTAATTCCTAGTCCTATTGTACTCAATCCGGATCGGGAACCTCATATCTACCTGGTAACTCCTATGGTGTTTACCCCAATTCCCCTTTCCCATAACAAGGATCGAACCTAAACTCGGATCGAATGCGAAGTAGTACATCACGAGGCGGAAAAAGTGCTTACCGCCATTGTCGAAGTGCCGTTGCAGATGCCGATGAAGAGGCCGAAGGTCGATTTGCTGTTCGCCAATCTGCTGCACGCCACCGCCGCCGTCGATGAGAGTGGTGAGAGGGGAGAGGGGAGAGAGAGTGGTGAGGGAAGGTGAGGGTAATAACCATCGGTGCTTCGGAAAGCAACGCGACTTCTCGAGGGTGACTCCTCGAGTGGAGCCCCCGCCGCCCACGTGCATCGTGTGGGCCTGGCTCGCGAGAAACTGCCGATTCGAGCGTGCCTTGCGAGACAGGCCCAGAGGTGTTTTAAAGTTCGTGCCGTGCAAGCGCAACAGTGTATGCTGACAACCGACCAATCTGTTTTTTCATACGGGCCTATTTTTTTTGAAAATCCCAAAGTTTATTGCTCATATCAAAAGAGTTACATCATGTAGTACAAAAGGCAACAGGAACGAGGGTGGATCACCATCCCAACTTAAATCTAACTTAAGATCATAAGAATTTTTTGCCAATTGATGTGCAACATTATTCGCTTCTCGTGGGCAGTGTGTAAATGAAATTCCTTCAATCAGCGATATCTTTGCAAAACACTCAGCTAACGTTGCAGTATATGGGGCTGAAAATGTCGACTTCACCATTACATGCGTTGATCAGTTCCAAAGAATCAGATTCGATAGTGACCCGCGTGCAGCCTAAGCTTTCCACCCATCTCAATCCCTTTCAACATTGCAATGGCTTCCGCCGAGGCAGCATCAAGAACAGTCCTTAGGTAGCTCACACTACCAGTCAGAACTTCTCCTCGCTGGTTGCGAAGTACATCACCAACAGCCCCCCACTGCTGGAATCAGGTTCTTTGCCGTCTGCCATGGCAGACGGCAAAGGGTAGATGCACTGACGGCAAAGCCCTTTGCCATCTGCCAGCAGACGGCCACAGTTTCGGCACTGTAAACTCCGGTAAAGGGGTTCTTTGTCGTCTGCCTGGGCTTAGCGGACGGCAAAGTTTTTTTGCCGTCAGCCTGCAGACAGCAAAGAGGCTGGACGGTGTAGCACTGGACTTAGCCCCGTTAGGGGCTAACGGCAGCCTTTGCCGTCCGCCACGGACGGCAAAGAGTAAAGCGCCTTTGCGTTTGCCCCCGGACGGCCACATCACAGGGCTCTTTGCCGTCTGCCCCCGGACGACCACGTCACAGGGCTCTTTGCCGTCTGCCCCTGGATGGCCACATCACAGGGCTCTTTGCCGTCTGCCCCCGGACGACAAAGAGACCAAATGGCCCCAGGCCTGCTGCTCCAGGTTGCACAGGCGGCTGCCACGTGCCACCTTTGCCGTCAGTGGTAGACAGCAAAGGGCCCTTTGCCGTCGGTGGCAGATGGCAAAGAGGCAGTGTTGCCCCTGTTTTTCTGTTTTTTGTTGTATCCAACAATTTTCACAGGCAAAATATGATATATATATATATATATTTCACAGAAACTATATTCTTGCCATATGGATATGAT